>CM060931.1:557262388-562262388 GCA_030765085.1 Allium cepa | reverse complement strand
TGTCAAATCAATTAAATTTTGACATAAATTATTAAATTTTTATTGTCAAAATTTCCGGGATATCACAATTTTACTAACGAGATTTGCAAGTGATAAGTTCGGCCAAACTGTTACAGTACTAGCTAAGGTGGCTTGTGAACATTAATATTTGAATTGTTTAAATATTAATCTTTGACTGAATTCACACTTGTGAATCGCACAATTGAATTCATTTCAGTCTCTAAATTGGCATTCGATTTAATTAGTTTATAAAGTGTTGTAAATTAATTAAATTAATCAATATTTAAAGAAATATGAATTACAGTTGTATTTAATATTTAGGTTGTATTTTATAAATGTGGTAGCCTTTAAAAATGCTTTGGTGCTATTATTAATTAATTAGATGCGTATATAAAAGTTATATATATGTTTAACGATATACGATGTTGATAAGAATTTAAATTAGATTTAAATGGAATTAATTATATTAGGTTTTAGATCCATTCAATCCATTGTCAACCAAGTTTAGACAGACCAAAAATGAGGAGGGAGAAGGGGTTTTAGGGTATGGATTGGTAAGGAGAGGTAGTGGAAAGATATTTCTACTAAATCCCCTAATGAACCTAAGCATCCACTTTTTATTTGACTAAGCATCCACTTTTTATTTGACTTTTTACTCCATCTCTCTCACTCATTGGTCGCTGTAACCCCATATACTCCAGGTCTTAGTTGTAGGATCGATTTCACCCTAGAGGAGGGGGGAGGGGGTGAATAGAGTGATGCTATTAATTATAAAAATTGTTGAGGAATCTTATAAAATTATTTCAACACAGATATATCAAAATAATAACAACACAGATAATAACAGAATAACAAATGTAGAAATAGAACGACACAGAATTTACCCAGCTTCGGCAAAACCCTGCCTACGTGTTGCCTCCATGGTTTCTACTAGAAATTAAGCAGTCAGACGCTTGCACACGTAAACTAGCGACACCCGCTATCGACTAGCCTTAACTCTAGCTCAAAAACCTGCCACAACTCTGCCACTGAGTTGCGAATTCTCAAACTACGCCACGTAGTTTGTCCCCTAGTCACATGACTAGAAATTACAACGATTTAAGATAAACACTTTAAAACAATAAAATAAATAAACCCTAATTTTGAAGATATTAAGTCCCAACTCTATTTTAATAACCGGCCCTAAATAATCTTATCATAAACAAAATATTGTCGGCCCCTTTTCTTTTCTTTGCTCTTCAGTCAAACAATGGCCTCGTTCCTTCTTACGTTCTGTGACGCCCCACCTCTATGCCCACGCTAGCCAAGGACACTACAAAGTAACGCCGTCAACTAACACGGAGAATAAGGCTGGTTAGGAGCGACCATCTATAGCCTTGCTTTAACTATCTATTGAATACATCGACAATAAACATACCAACCAGGTCGACGTACCCAATGAACACTTAAAACAAAACCATAGGTGGTTGGATCTATCAGAACAGAATATAATAACTCAAATGTAATATACATCACAGAACAGTAAATCATCATATACACATATACAGATACATAATAGAGTTATAAAATAATACATATCAAGTGGTATAGCAAACCACCATATACAGACGAGTCAAAAGAATACATATCAGAGTTACTACAAAATAGGACTACACAAAAAGCTATGACAAAAAGAACAAGTTGAATAGTCCATGCGAAAGCAAAATTGGCTAAGTCCAAAAGCACCTAACCTGAAACATCTTGGTCTGACCCGAGTATAAGATACATGGGTCAGTCTAGCTAAACAAATCAGTTAGATAAACTGAACAACAATAAACCTGCAAGGTTACAAGGTATAGCAAATATCTCTAAAAGAGATAACACAATCATCTAACAAAAGATGAATCATATGATAACAAGCCTCATATCATCGGCAACATATAGAAACAAAGGATACGAATATCCCAAAACAAGCCAAAAGGCAACAACAAATACCAATAAGGTATACAAGTTCCACAAGGTAAACGCTACGCATCATGCGGCTCATAATGACCAACACCGAAGAGCGATACCAAGGGAATATACATATGAATGAAACATCAGAATATTGCTCGAGCTCAGTACTGTATAAACAAGGATCCATGAGCCCGAAGACTCCAAACCCAATATCACCCATGCGGCTCATAACGACCAACATCGGAAGCGATACTAAAGGGCAACCCAATATCACCCATGCGGCTCATAACGACCAACATCGGAAGCGATACTAAATGGCAACAAACCCGAAGGCACAAACCCGAAGGCACATACCCGAAGGCAACAAACCGTAGTGGTGAAGGTCAGAGACCCAGTACTGGACACCACTAACTGGCGGAATGTGTCACAACTCTCGAAAAGGAATCCGAAAAGTGTTAACGTATGTCCCATAACCACTCGTTCGCACTAAACGGTTTACTATCCGTCAGCCACTTTCACACTCAAAGCAGTACAAAGTTCACCTCATATCATCGGTAAACCAAACCCGAAGGTTAAAACGATCAATTGAATAGGTCGGGAATTAATCGGAAGGATAAACGCACAGATTCATGGTCCGTGTTTTGCCCAACCATTTAATCACCCTTCCACTTCGCTCGAAGTGCGAAATTGTACGTGTGGTTTAAATAGAATTTATAAATCGGAGAAGCGAACTTTTAATACAATTTGAAGAAATAATTTATAAAAACCCGTGAATGAATTCAAAAAGAAATTATCAAGGTCAAATATGCATAAACAACTAATTGGAATCAATTTGCATCGATCAAATTTGGAAAATTAAACGAACAAGGCAAATTGGCCAAAAACAGCATATTCAGACGTCTGAAAGAAGGGATTCAGACGTCTGAATCTAGAAATCAATTTGTTTTCCAAAACAGAATTCAGACGTCTGAATCCTAACATCCAGACGTCTGAAATGGGCAATATTTTGCCTATTTCCTTTCTGGTCGAAATTTAGCCAATTCAGACGTCTAGAATATAAATTCAGACGTCTGAATCTGGGGATTGAAATTTCCCTTGAACAATATTCATACGTCTGAAAATAGGGTTTCAGACGTCTGAAACCAGATGGTCAGGCAATTCCTGAACCTAGGCCAACTATGGCCAAACAAATCGAAAGCAATTGGATGCGTGTTGATTGTGGGCTTGCGTCAAATGACAACCCAACCTTGACAACACCCCCAAACACTCCAAACAACAAAAACATCAACCATATAAGGTTTTTCATAGATTTGGCTTCAAAATTCAATATTTGGTAATTTCACCAAAGCAATCCAAATCGAAAGCAAATGCACATGAACAAGTATTAGGAATTCATTCCTAACATCAATGATATCAAAAGAAGTAGATGTGAGTTAAAAACTCACCTTTTACCCAAAAACAAAGAAGATGAAGCTCAATATCAAGGAGAAGACCAACCAAACACTACTTCAACTCAACAAGCTTCAATCTAAGAATAAAACACATATTTCCCAATTTAGGTTTAGGAAATTTTCTGAAATTGAAGAGGAGAAGAGTTGGAGAAGATGAAGAAGAGCTTACCAATGGCTTCTCTTTAATTTTGGAGCAAGAATTTGGAGTTTGCAAATGGAATTAGGGCTTGCAATTTCTATTTCCTCTTCCCTTCCACCATTTCAGTTTTTGCTTGAGAAATGAAATGAAATGGAGATGAATGAAGAGAAGGGGCTAAGCTAGAGGGTTAAGTGGAGATTGGGCTGAACCCAAACTCAAGCCCAAGTAGAAAAAATAGCCAAAATTTCACTTACTCCAAACATATCAAATACTATACTCAAAAAGATCGCAAACGCCATTTTGGAACCAATGGAGGTAGTTTCGAGTTCCAATTCGGCCATTTGCAGAAAGTAAGATTTCGGACCTAAATCCGACTAACGACGCTATATTTAAATAAAACATTTAAATATAAAATCGTTAAATATGCGGGTTGTTACAGATCTCCCCTCCTTACAAAATTGCGTCCCCGCAATTCCTAGAGACGGTATTTGTAACAACTACATACATACAACATTCAAAAGATAAGGAAACAAGTTAGAAACGAAAAGATAATCTCACCTTCGACAAGTAAAGATAGAAAACCCGGATAAGATCGCTCGATATACTCTCTGGTTTCCCAAGTACAGTCATTGGGATTAGCGGACCATTGAACTTTAACGAGCGGCACATCCTTGTTCCGAAGGTGTCGCACCTCCATGTCAAGCACACGAATAGGTTGCTGTACAATAGATAAGTCCGGTGAGATCTCAAGCTCTTGCAAATCAGGAGAAGTAATAACAGAATCCGACTCCCGAAGGCACTTCCGAAGTTGCGAGACGTGAAACACGTCATGAATGCCAGATAAATGAGCTGGAAGTGAAACTCTATAAGCCACAGGGCCGATACGTTCAGTAATAGAAAATGGTCCTATAAAGCGAGGAGCCAATTTCCCAGTCGCACTGTAACGCATAACCCCCTTCAAAGGAGAAAGACGAATAAAAACAAGATCGCCGATCTAGAACTCGAGAGGCTTCCTACGGTTGTCCGCGTAGGATTTCTGAAGACTCTGTGCCTCTTTCATTCTCAATCGAATAAGATCAATCTTCTCAGAAGAATGACGAACAAAGTCCGGGCCAAGAATAAGCTTCTCCCCAGATTCCAACCAACATGAAGGTGATCGACATGGCCTTCCGTATAAGGCTTCGAAAGGAGCCATACCGATATTAGACTGAAAACTATTGTTGTAGGAGAACTCTACAAGAGGTAGGCGATCCTCCCAACTTCCACCAAAATCAAATATACAAATACGGAGAAGATCTTCCAAGATACGATTCACCCGTTCAGTCTGTCCGTCAGACTGCGGATGATAAGCTGTAGAAAAATTAAGCTTTGTTCCCAAAGCTTGCTGAAGACTCTTCCAAAAATGACTCGTGAATAAAGGATCACGGTCACTCACAATAGAACTAGGAACACCGTGAAGTCTCACGATTTCCTTGACATATAACTTAGCCAAAAGCGAAGCAGTCCTATTAGACTTAATAGCGACAAAATGAGCAGACGTGGTGAGGCAATCAACAATAACCCAAATGCTAGAATGGCCAGATCTCGAATGAGGTAGGCCGTCAATGAAATCCATAGAAATCTGTTCCCATTTCCACAATGGAATTTCAAGAGGCTGAAGAAGACCCGAAGGACGTTGATGCTCGGCTTTAAAACGCTGACAAGTTATGCAATTGCTCACATAACTCGCCACATCGCGCTTCATGCCTTCCCAATAATACAGACGACGCATATCGGCATACATCTTGCTACTACCGGGATGAATGGTATACTTAGAACGGTGACAGTCATCAAGAATGTCATGCCTAAGTGCAAGATCAGAAGGCACAAAAAGACGGTTCTTCTTACGAAGACACCCATGAGAATCAATGCTGAAATCTTGCAACGCCTCATCGCAAGATCCAGACTCACAAAGCTGAATAAGATGCAACAACTCAGGATCACGCCGCTGACCATCGGCAATACGATCCAATAAAATAGGCCGAGCTCCCAAACTAAATAATAGAGTAGGAGAATCAGAAGATGAACCTCGATCATGAATTTCACAAAAAGATAGAGTCTCAAGAACATCCCATTCGGCAAACATCATAGAAATAACAGCCGAATGTTTGCGACTAAGCGCATCTGCAACACGATTACCCTTACCAGGGGTATACTGGATATCAAAGTCATAAGAAGCAAGAAACTCAATCCAACGCTGTTGTCTCATATTGAGTTCCTTCTGAGTGAACAAATACTTCAAAGATTTGTGATCGGTATAGAGAATGAAGCACTCGCCCAATAAATAATGTCGCCAAATCTTCAAGGCAAAGACAATGGCGGCAAGCTCAAGATCATGAGTGGCATAGCGAACTTCATTCGGACGCAGTTGCCTAGAAGCATAAGCAACTACCCGATCCTTCTGCATAAGAACAGCACCGAGACCACTACCACAAGCATCGGTGTAGACAACAAGATCATGATTCCCTTCGGGAACCACAAGAATAGGAGCATTAGTGAGAAGTTCCTTTAATGTCGAAAAGGAAGCTTCACACTTGTCGGACCAAATAAAATGAATGCCTTTACGAGTAAGGCAGGTGAGAGGAAGCACAACACGGGAAAAGTTCTTAATGAACCGACGGTAATAACCCGCCAATCCAAGGAAACTACGAACCTCATGAACATTTTCAGGCCTCTTCCAATTCTGGATGGCTTCGATCTTTGAGGGATCAACAGAAATGCCATCGGAAGATACAACATGGCCTAAGAACTTAACCTTATTCTCCCAAAAGTGGCATTTGGAGAATTTGGCTCTAAGCTGATGACGACGGAGGGTACTCAAGACAATTCTCAAGTGATTAGCATGCTCAGCTTCAGACTTAGAATAAATAAGGATATCATCAATGAACACAAGGACGAACTTATCGAGATATTCCCGGAATACTGGATTCATGAGATCGACAAAGAAAGCAGGAGCGTTCGTCAAACCGAACGGCATAACGAACCACTCAAAAGAACCATATCGAGTGCGGAAAGCTGTAAGAGGTATGCTATCCTCCGCGACTCGTAACTGATGAAAACCCGTGGCAAGGTCGAGCTGAGAAAAGACCTTAGCACCACTCAATAGATCGAACATGTCATCGATCCTAGGCAATGGATACCTATTTATGATGGTTAACTCGTTAAGCTTGCGACAATCAATGCAAAGCCTAAGAGTTCCATCAGACTTCTTCACGAAGACGACCGCGGATCCCCATGGAGAAAAACTGGACTGAATCAACTGCTTGGACTCAAGCTCCAAAAGCTGCTTCTTGAGTTCCTCATTTTCCTTTGTAGACATCCTCGTGGGAGGACGACTAACTGGCTGCGCGCCTGGAATGAGATCAATGCGGAACTAAATTGCCCATTTGGGTGGCAAACACGATACAGGCTCAAAAACATCAGAAAAGTCACAAGCAACCGGAATACGAGATATATCATCATCATCTCGCGAGTCAAGAGAATATAAAGCCATCTTGGAATTATCCACATTCCGAAGAACAAGAGATAGCTGAGTAGGCGAATCCGGATGTCGAAGATATATAGTTCTCTCCGAACAAATAATCCTGGCATCATATCTCACTAGCCAGTCCATACCCAAAATCATATCGAATCCTGGACAAGAAATAACGTGCAGATTCGCACGGAAAGAAAAGTCACATAAAATAATCTCAACATCATCACAAAGCAAACTAAGGGTCGCGGATCCCCCAATTGGATTCGCAATCCTTAAAGAAGTAATCAAACAAGAAACATCCAAAGATAAATCATCAACGAGCTTTTTCGATACGAAAGAATGTGATGCACCCGTATCGAAAAGAACTCGAATACTACGATCATGAAATAAAATAGAACCTTCCAAAATAGATGAAGATGTACCTTTGGACTGAGAAGGACCTTCAGAAGCCTTAGCAGCATAAAGCCTGCTAGACTTGGCACTAGCCGGAACAGTAAGGCAAGCTGAAACATGATGACCTTCCTTCTTGCAATAACGGCAGAAGAGAGGCTTAGGACAAGCTCGAATAATATGATCAGGAGAACCACAACTGAAACACTTTCGAACGAGAGGTGTTTCGGAAGACTGAGGCTGAGAGCTAGGACCACCGGTCTTCTTTTTCTTAGAAGGAAAAGGCTTCTTCTGAATTGAAAACGGCCTCTTGTTGGGGTTCTTGGAAACCTCAACATCAACATCACTATCACACTCCTTCTCGACGGTCTCGAGATAAAGTGCCGAATCAACCAACTCCTCAAAAGAAAGTTTAAGCTGGAGCAACAAAGACTTCTTAAGATATTTCTTAAGACCAGAAACAAACTTCAAATTCTTCTTATAAGATGTACTGATAAATTCAAGACCATACTGAGATAAAGCCTCGAACGATGCGACATACTCAGAAACAGAAGATTTCCCTTGCTTCAACTCAAGGAAGCGACGGGTCAATAAAACTTTTTCAGATTCAGGAACGAACTTGAGTTCAAATCGCTCCCGAAACTGAGTCCAAGAAAGAGTAGACTCATCAATCTCGGCTACAAGAAGCTCATACCAATCAAGAGCACGCTCTTGTAATAAACTAGAAGTTACAAGAACTCTATCATGGTCGGAAAGATCCATGCGAGAGAAGATATGCTCGCACGTGCGAAGCCAAGCTTGGACTTCAAGAACGGACTCGGAGCCCTTAAACGGCTTTCCTCCAAGATGAGAAAAATCACTACACTGACGTGCAAAGGCAGACTTGCGAGGTGGAGACACTCGAGGAGGAACTGGAGGCTGAGTGCTCCTAAACAACTTCAAAAACTGATCAGCAGACATATAAACACCATCCGGATGTGAGCCATTGGATTGCCCAGCATCCGAACGTCGTCCCCTGCCTCTTCCAGCCATACGCTGAAGGTAAGATAAGAACAAGATTATTCACAAGGTAGATATTGCAATATGGAATACTACGGAATAAAATGCATTCCTAGACGTATTCCCAAACTCTATCTAACATTGATGGAATAAAGAGACACAATGATTCAAAGATTTGTATCACTTGTACACTTTGATGTACCATAATATGTGCATCTATTCTGTGTTTATCATATTTTGTTCTGAACTCAGCTCTGATACCACGCTGTGACGCCCCACCTCTATACCCACGCTAGCCAAGGACACTACAAAGTAATGCCGTCAACTAACACGGAGAATAAGGCTGGTTAGGAGCGACCATCTATAGCCTTGCTCTAACTATCTATTGAATACATCGACAATAAACATACCAACCAGGTCGACGTACCCAATGAATACTTAAAACAAAACCATAGGTGGTTGGATCTATCAGAACAGAATATAATAACTCAAATGTAATATACATAACAGAACAGTAAATCATGATATACACATATACAGATACATAACAGAGTTATAAAATAATACATATCAAGTGGTATAGCAAACCACCATATACAGACGAGTCAAAAGAATACATATCAGAGTTACTACAAAATAGGACTACACAAAAAGCTATGACAAAAAGAACAAGCTGAATAGTCCATGCGGAAGCAAAATAGGCTAAGTCCAAAAGCACCTAACCTGAAACATCTCGGTCTGACCCGAGTATAAGATAAACGGGTCAGTCCAGCTAAACAAATCAGTTAGATAAACTGAACAACAATAAACCTGCAGGGTTACAAGGTATAGCAAATATCTCTAATAGAGATAACACAATCATCTAACAAAAGATGAATCATATGATAACAAGCCTCATATCATCGGCAACATATAGAAACAAAGGATACGAATATCCCAAAACAAGCCAAAAGGCAACAACAAATACCAATAAGGTATACAAGTTCCACAAGGTAAACACTACGCATCATGCGGCTCATAATGACCAACACCGAAGAGCGATACCAAGGGAATATACATATGAATGAAACATCAGAATATTGCTCGAGCTCAGTACTGTATAAACAAGGATCCATGAGCCCGAAGACTCCAAACCCAATATCACCCATGCGGCTCATAACGACCAACATCGGAAGCGATACTAAAGGGCAACCCAATATCACCCATGCGGCTCATAACGACCAACATCGGAAGCGATACTAAAGGGCAACAAACCCGAAGGCACAAACCCGAAGGCACATACCCGAAGGCAACAAACCGTAGTGGTGAAGGTCAGAGACCCAGTACTGGACACCACTAACTGGCGGAATGTGTCACAACTCTCGAAAAGGAATCCGAAAAGTGTTAACGTATGTCCCATAACCACTCGTTCGCACTAAACGGTTTACTATCCGTCAGCCACTTTCACACTCAAAGCAGTACAAAGTTCACCTCATATCATCGGTAAACCAAACCCGAAGGTTAAAACGATCAATTGAATAGGTCGGGAATTAATCGGAAGGATAAACGCACAGATTCATGGTCCGTGTTTTGCCCAACCATTTAATCACCCTTCCACTTCGCTCGAAGTGCGAAATTGTACGTGTGGTTTAAATAGAATTTATAAATCGGAGAAGCGAACTTTTAATACAATTTGAAGAAATAATTTATAAAAACCCGTGAATGAATTCAAAAAGAAATTATCAAGGTCAAATATGCATAAACAACTAATTGGAATCAATTTGCATCGATCAAATTTGGAAAATTAAACGAACAAGGAAAATTGGCCAAAAACAGCATATTCAGACGTCTGAATCTAGAAATCAATTTGTTTTCCAAAACAAAATTCAGACGTCTGAATCCTAACATCCAGACGTCTGAAATGGGCAATATTTTGCCTATTTCCTTTCTGGTCGAAATTTAGCCAATTCAGACGTCTAGAATATAAATTCAGACGTCTGAATCTGGGGATTGAAATTCCCTTGAACAATATTCAGATGTCTGAAAATAGGGTTTCAGACGTCTGAAACCAGATGGTCAGGCAATTCCTGAACATAGGCCAACTATGGCCAAGCAAATCGAAAGCAATTGGATGCGTGTTGATTATGGGTTTGCGTCAAATGAAAACCCAACCTTGACAACACCCCCAAACACTCCAAACAACAAAAACATCAACCATATAAGGTTTTTCATAGATTTGGCTTCAAAATTCAATATTTGGAAATATCACCAAAGCAATCCAAATCGAAAGCAAATGCATATGAACAAGTATTAGGAATTCATTCCTAACATCAATGATATCAAAAGAAGTAGATGTGAGTTAAAAACTCACCTTTTACCCAAAAACAAAGAAGATGAAGCTCAATATCAAGGAGAAGACCAACCAAACACTACTTCAACTCAACAAGCTTCAATCTAAGAATAAAACACATATTTCCCAATTTAGGTTTAGGAAATTTTCTGAAATTGAAGAGGAGAAGAGTTGGAGAAGATGAAGAAGAGCTTACCAATGGCTTCTCTTTGATTTTGGAGCAAGAATTTGGACTTTGCAAATGGAAATAGGGCTTGCAATTTCTATTTCCTCTTACCTTCCACCATTTCAGTTTTTGCTTGAGAAATGAAATGAAATGGAGATGAATGAAGAGAAGGGGCGAAGCTAGAGGGTTAAGTGGAGATTGGGCTGAACCCAAACTCAAGCCCAAGTAGAAAAAGTAGCCAAAATTTCACTTACTCCAAACATATCAAATATTATACTCAAAAAGATCGCAAACGCCATTTTGGAACCAATGGAGGTAGTTTCGAGTTCCAATTCGGCCATTTGCAGAAAGCAACATTTCGGACCTAAATCCGACTAACGACGCTATATTTAAATAAAACATTTAAATATAAAATCATTAAATATGCGGGTTGTTACACGTTCCTTCCTCTTAGCTATGAAATTAGGGCTTTGTGAAGCCGTCGCTTAAATTTATGGTTGGTGCTTCGATTGCTTACTTCATTTGATTCATTCGCGGCTCCTCCTCCTTGATCGAGTTTGACTTTGATGTGGTATGTAAAATTTTCTTTTGCTTCTTCTGATTTGCTTGCTTGAACTCGATGATTAAATTGCTGATGATGTTACTGTTTATATAGGATTTGAACTCCTATATATTCGTTCGTATATGATCATTTGACTTCATCAATTTATTTATCTCGGCCATATGATTTTGACTGAATGTTTGAGATGATTCCTGATTTTGTCAATTTAGTATATTTGTTGTTTACTTGGTTGACACGGTTTGATTTCTCTGATGTTGTTTTCCTTGCCATCACGGCTTTGAACCTTGGTCATCACGACGTTGATTTTGATTGACTTGCCACTCTGGTTGATTTCGTGACCACAATGGTGTATTTGATTTTGTTCTTTTTGACTCTGGTTGCTTACGGCTTCGACTTGAATTTGCAAATTTACTTCAGCACTTGACGCTGTCAAACTTTGCTCTGACTTGATGATTTCTTCAATATCATCGTTGCACTGATATTGCTTCTGGTTTTGGCTTACGTGAAAGTCTAATGACTTCGGCCTTGACTTGAAACTTCATTGACCTATATACTTGTTTGACTTCCTTGATTGACTTTCGTTTCTGTGTGCTCCGACTCTGGCCATTTTTTGTGTTCTTCCCTGATAGCACTTTCGACCTTGTTCTTGTGCACTTTGTTGTTTAGTCTGGATTGTCTTGATTGCATTGTATTCATACTGTAACTTCGAGTTCTTATCTGGTTCGGTCTCGACCAGAGCTGATCATTGAAGTGTTCATTACTTGTTTGCCTGTTCATGGTGATGTTTACACTGCTGCACTGTGTATGTACATTTTTTCTTGTTCCACTTGAGTCTGTGTCATTTGATTCACTGTGTATTAGTTCACTTGAAGTTGTAGCCTAATTTTGATATTGTTACTTGATATTTAATTCACTTGAGTTGAACCCGACTTATGATTTGGGTTTGACCTTGTGCTCACCTATCCCTGTAATTCTATCAAGTGTATATCAGTGTGCATGGCCTTGTGGCATATACAGTGATACACTGTGTACGTCACAAGCTGTTCGTGTATGATGAATTCAAAATTAAATAACGACGAACAACCCAAATAACTGAGGTGAGTATTATTTACAAAATCCACATTTTATTTTATACTGTAGAAATATTTTCTTTTCAATTTTACCGCGTTAATGTGTATTTTTGCAGATTGCTCAGATGCTGGATTCACATTGGAATGAAGTTGAAGATAAATACGAGTGTGAGTGATATGTAGTGAGGTGCAAATGTAAATGTGAATTGTAATGTAATCAAATTTATATTGTAATTGAAATTGTATATATATAATGAGAGCTTGAAATTTGTACTATTCGAAAAATGTAATAAATATTTGTTTGAATAAAATTTCTGTTTGAATTCAAATTCTGTGTTATTTATTTTATTCAGAAAATATTTATTCAATCTATGAAAAATAAAATAGTACATTAACAAATACATTTAAATGAATGTATATGTGTTTATTATCATCAAACAAAAATCATATACTCGCATATTCAACAATCTCCCCCTTTTGATGATAAAACATATATTTAAGATTTTGAATATATTAAATGTATTTGATAATTCCATTTGCTTCCCCTATTTGAATGCTTCCTCTCTATACAAAGCTTCCCCTTCATATATGCATAAATATGCAAATGAGCCTAGATGCAAATAGAAAATATTCGACCTTTGCTTGATTTTATTTGAAAAAATCCTAACTTTTCTCTCCCCCTTTTGTTATCAGCAAAAGAGTAATAGTGTTAGAAAAATGGAGATAAAGTGATAGACATTAATACAACATTAAAACCCAAACGAATATAAATATTAAATTTCAATAAAAAATCAAACAAAAATCATAAATACTTTGTTAGGCGCATATTCCACTTTTTGAATGATGGGAATGATATCATCATATAAAACCATACAGTTGTGTCTATTTGTAGTATATTATATCAAGAATTTGAATATCTACCAACCATGCATAACCGTTAGGATTTTTAAATGAGATTAGAGTATTCCAATTTTATTTTAAAAAAATGAATTCAAGTATCTTCTAACCACGCATAACTGTGAGGACTTTTAAGTGGGATTAGAATCAACTTGTTTATTCAAAAAAAATCAATTTTGATATGCGTTCCATACATGCATAACTGTGAGGATTTTTAAATGAGCATGGAAGCACATAATAAATTCCAAGTAATTCACCCACGCATAACCGTGAGGACTTTTAAATGAGAGTGAATACTTTGGATTTTATTTATTTTATTATTATTATTTTTTTATTAAAAAATATAAAATGAAAAATGAATGATTCATGTTTGAAGTACCACATATCGACAAACTATATTGAATTTTGATGAGTTATGGTCGTTAGAAATATGATAGAAATAGAGATGGTCATGGAATTTTTACCAACAAAAAGTTTTATAACTCTTGTTTAAATTTCTAAAGAAATTTACTAATTATACCGTCTCGAGTCATAATATATGATAAATATCAACACTCATCACTTTTTCAATCACTATTTATCTTTTTGATAATTAGTAGGGAGTCAGATTAGCCAATGTTATAAATTAAATTCAAAAATAATTATCAATGACCAATTTGAAAACAAGGTCAAAGATGATTTTCTAGAAGGGGTTTTATGAGAAAAATTTATGCTATTTGAAAATTATTTGAAATGAAAAATATGCAGACATTTTCTTTGAAAAATGATGCAGTTACTAAATGTCTCAACAAAAATCACGTTCCACTAGTAATTTTTTTATCAACTAGATTACCAGTGTAATCTGCATCTGAATTTCTCTTTCACTCAAAATTATCGTTTGTTGAATGTTACAGACCAGATCATGAGTTGTGCAACAAAATATCTCAAAGTCATTTTTAACAACTTTTTAAATGAAATTCTCTTGAATTTGAATCGAAGTCGTGTAAATAATCAAAAATCATGAATACAGAGTCAGCCGTAAAATAATCAAATGTATTATCATCCAATAAAACACTATTACTAATCCAAACTAATATATATAAAGTAATTCAAAGACTCTACAGATTTTTATAGTGTTCTTGGCATAAGAATATAGTTGGCCAACACTTTTGAATAAGTCAGAATCAAAATCATCATTTATTTTATCATCACATTATTGGCTGATTTAATTCAGACTACGGTGCAGATTATCACATTTAATATATCGTTCAAAATATACCATTACCTGTTTTACCTTTACGATAATTTTTCGTTGTTGCCCATTACGATTCTGTCACCTTTGTACTAGGCTAAGGAACTTTGCTTTGTTGTCCGTTGTGTTTCTGGAACAGCCAGAATCCAGATAACACTGTTGTTGTTCCCTAGCCGCCACCACTCCTACACGATAAAAGATTTTTGTGACCTATTTCTTTTTATAGGTCCATGATTGTTAGTGGCAGAATTTTTTGAAAAATAATTTTGTGGAGACCCAAAATTATTTATATATGTTCCTTTTGGCACCCAAATTTATTTAACTTTGAGAGATTTTATATTTGTGCCTTTTGGAACCCAAATTGGAGTGGCTTTTACGTGTTTGGGTCTATACCAACAATTTTTTTGATTGTGTCCAAATTTTCTACAAATTGTGCACAATGAATCGACTTGATTAATTTCATTTCTAACATTTTTAGATTTATAATATCCAAGTCCTTGTCTAACTGTATTAACAGTTTGTTTTCCTAATAGAATATTCAACGATTTTTCACTTTTTGCAAATTTATCTAAAGTTGTTAACAGTTGTTGGACTTGTGTCTTGAGAGATTCATTTTCGTTCAATAATTGTGTGCATTTTTTAATAGAGTTCTCTCTCTTTAGTATTTTCACTCTCTTTCAAAATCAGAATCTCATTTTCAAGTGATTTTATATTAATTTTTGATTTTTTAATTTCTTCTTCAAACAGTGGACACTTGTCACACTTAGGGCACTTATTTTGATAGTTTTTGATTAATTGTTCAAGCTGATCATTTACTTCTATCAAACTATCTTTTTGAATTCAATTTTAGCATATTTCTCCCTAAGTCTTTCAAAACAGCCATTTACTTCGTTGAAATATATAAGTAGTTGTGAGTGAGTGAGTTTTGATACCTCGCTTAGCTCGTCATTGTCGCTATCAGTTATATTACCTTGAAGGCACATATTTGCTTTCTCACTCTCACTGCTAGTACTTTGATTATCTTCATCACTTATATTCCACGTGGCTGTAAAACTTCTCCTTTTTGATTTCTTTTCAAAATCGCGTCGATTTTGAGGACAATTGGGCTTGATGTGTCCTTGTTGGTTGCACTTATGACAGATGATTTTTCGCTGTTCTGTGTTATCTAAAACTTTGATTATTCTGCTTTTTAATTTTTGATTTAGAGCTGGATTTCTGTATCTGCGGTTCCACTTTTTTAATTTCTTTATTACCATTTCCAACTCTGCTGCTCCATCATCATCGTCATCATCATCACTTTCAGTTGTTCCTTTGGAAGCTATTGATTTCTTTCGAGTATCTCCTCCTTCACGCTCTTCCTTGAATTTCATTTCTCTATCATAAGTGGAGAGATTTCCGATAAGTTTTTCAACCTTCATTTGTTTTAAATCTTTCAATTCTTGAGTGGCAGTCACTTTTGCTTCAAATCTTTGTGGAAGGTCTCTGAGGATTTTTCAGACTATTTCCGATTTCGTGTATGATTTTTCGAGAGCTTTTGATTTGTATACGATATTGGAAAGCCGTCCGTACATCTCTTTAACATTTTCTTCCTTGGCCATTGTGAAGTACTCGTATTCGCTGCTTAGCATGGCATGGCGAGATTCTTTGATTTGCAACATTCCTTCGTGAGTCACTTCGAGAGTGTGCCATATTTCTTGTGCAGTTAGACAATGTGAGACACGATTAAATTCAAATTGATCCAATGAAAAAAATAATCGAATTCATAGCTTTAGCATTAGAATTATGTAACATATTTTCTAGATCTGTCCATTGATCTTTCGGTTTATTTATTTCCTGATTATTTACAATTATAGTTGGTGCTCTATACCCTGTCTCAACAATATCCCAAGCTTTAATGGTTTTCAGAAAAATTTCCATCCTATTTTTCCAGCAAGCATATTCACCATTGAACATTGGTGGTCTAACCGTAGACTAACCCTCTGCAAAAGCAGTATTTAAAGAAGCCATTTTAAAAATTCAAAATTTTAAAACAAAATTTGGTTTTTTTTTAAAAATTGAATTTTTAGAAACAAATGTTGACTTCTATTCCTAGCTCTGATACCACTTGTAGGATCGATTTCACCCTAGTGGGGGGTGAATAGGGTGATGCTATTAATTATAAAAATTATTGCGGAAGCTTATAAAATTATTTCAACACAGATATATCAAAATAATAGCAGCACAGATAATAGCAGAATAATAAATGTAGAAATAGGACGACACAGAATTTACCCAGCTTCGGCAAAACCCTGCCTACGTGCTGCCCCAAGGTTTCTACTAGAAATTAAGCAGTTAGATGCTTACACACGTAAACTCGCAACACGCGCTATCGACTAGCCTTAACTCTACGCTTAAAACCCTACCACAACTCAGCCACTGAGTTGCGAATTCTCAAACTACGCCACGTAGTTTATCCTCTAGTCACACGACTAGAAATCACAACGATTTAAGAAAGAAATTAAAAACACTTTAAAACAATAAAATAAATAAACCCTGATTTTTAAGATATTAAGCCCAACTCTACTTTAATAACCGGCCCTAAATAATCTTATCACAAAGAAAATATCGCCGGCCCTTATTTTCTTTGCTCTTCAGTTAAACAATAGCCTCGTTCCTTCTTTCGTTCGTTCCTCTTAGCTCTAAAATTAGGGCTTTGTGAAGTCGCCGCTTAAATCGATGGTTGGTGCTTCGATTGCTTACTTCAATTGATTCTTTCGCGGCTCCTCCTCCTTGATCGAGTTCGACTTTGATTTGGTATGTAAAATTTTCTTTTGCTTCTTCTGATTTGCTTGCTTGAACTCGATGATTAAATTGCCGATGATGTTACTATTTATATAGGATTTGAACTCCTATATATTCGTTCGTATATGATCATTTGACTTCATCAATTTATTTATCTCGGCCGTATGATTTTGATTGAATGTTTGAGATGATTCCTGACTTTGTCAATTTCGTATATTTGTTGTTTACTTGGTTGACACGGTTTGATTTCTCTGAAGTTGTTTTCCTTGCCATCACGGCTTTGAAACTTGGTCATCACGACGTTGATTTTGATTGACCTGCCGCTCTGGTTGATTTCGTGACCACAACGGTGTGTTTGATTTTGTTATTTTTGACTCTGGTTGCTTACGGCTTCGACTTGAATTTGCAAATTTACTTCAGCATTTGACGCTGTCGAACTCTGCTCTGACTTGATAATTTCTTCAATATCATCGTTGCACCGATATTGCTTCTGGTTTTGGCTTACGTGAAATTCTGATGACTTCGGCCTTGACTTGAAACTTCATTGACCTATATACTTGTTTGACTTCCATGATTGACTTTTGTTTCTATGTGCTGCGACTCTGGCCATTTTTTGTGTTCATCCCTGATAGCACTTTCGACCTTGTTTTTGTGCACTTTGTTGTTCAGTCTGGATTGTCCTGATCGCATTGTATTCATGCTGTAACTTCGAGTTCTTGTCTGGTTCGGTCTCGACCTGAGCTGATCATTGAAGTGTTCATTACTTTTTTGCCTGTTCATGGTGATGTTTACACTGTTACACTGTGTATGTACATTTGTTTCTTGTTCCACTCGAGTCTGTGTCATTTGATTCACTATGTATTAGTTCACTTGAAGTTATAGCCTTGTTTTGATATTGTGATTTGATATTTAATTCACTTGAGTTGAACCCAACTTACGATTTGGGTTTGACCTTGTGCTCACCTGTCCCTGTAATTCTATCAAGTGTATATCGGTGTGCACGGCCTTGTGGCATATACAGTGATACACTGTGTATGTCACAAGCTGTTCATGTATGATGAATTCAAAATTAAATAATGACGAACAACCCAAATAACTGAGGCAAGTATTATTTAAAAAATCCACATTTTATTTTATACTGCAAAAATATTTTCTTTTCAATTTTACTGCGTTAATGTGTATTTTTGCAGATTGCTCAAATGCTGGATTCACATTGGAATGAAACTGAAGATAAATACGAGTGTGAGTGATATGTAGTGAGGTGAAAATGTAAATGTGAATTGTAATGTAATCAAATTTGTATTGTAATTGAAATTGTATATATATAGTGAGAGCTTGAAATTTTTACTATTCAAAAACTGTAATAAATATTTGTTTGAAATTTTTTTTTGTTTGAATTCAAATTCTATGTTATTTATTTTATTCAGCAAATATTTTATTTAATCTATGAAAAATAAAATAGTACATTAACATATACATTTAAATGAATGTATATATGTTTATTATCATAAAAAAAAATCATATACTCGCATATTCAACATTAGCTGAGCTCCAACATAATTCAAATAAAATATAAAAAAATTTCAAGTGGTGACACTCTAAAGTCTGCACCTTTAGACAAGGATCTAGAAGACGAATTGAATCAACGTTTGAATCAAAGGTTACTTCTCCTAGGTATAATAGTTTATGTTATATATATTGTTCATTTTATGTTGTTTATATCATGATAACTATTATATATATTTATATATATGATATTGTCTTCCTATTTTAAATTGTGTTAAATAATAACCCACATGAAACTATTAATTTAATTTCAAACTTTAAAATTAAAGATATATGTAAATATTTTAAATCAATCTTGTTTGTACACACACACATATATAATTAGCTTTTTAAATATTTTAAATATTTTATTTTAAATAATTATTTACTAATTTAGAACCTAAAATACCTCAAAACTATTTTGAAACTATATATATTTAATAAAGTTATTTAAATTATTTTTGGCTATTAAAATTTAAAATAAATTATGTGGCCAAAAACATAATTTTAGTTAATTATAATATATATGCATTAATTATCATTTAAAATGGTGTTTACTTCTAATATTGTTCTATATATAAATATATTCTTTAAAATAAAAAGTATATTTTATTTTAAAAAACATTCTTACTAGTAGTTTTTTTAAATACGTATAAATTTAAAATATTTATTTTGCAATACACAAACGCATACACATGCGCACGTGCGTGCACACAAGCACTCACACACACACAAATTTTTTGTACATATTAAGACGGTGTTGTGTATTTCGTATACATAAATAAATAACATTTATATATATTATTATCCATCGTTATGACCAGCCAGTATACAGATGAATCCAATGAGTCAAACTTTGAAGTTATCAAGGCAAGACGTCTAGAGCGAGGACAAGCTCGAAACTTAAGAACAATCAAAATTACAACACAAACGCATTCCACCACAAAAAATCCAAGAATCTAAAATCACAAAATGTTGGTTCGGTACCGACCCAACCCCATGGGTCGATACCGTTCCATATATCTGCACTATTAGAGTTCATCTTCCGCCTACTAGCCTCACTTGATGTTAGAAACATATTTCCAGTGTCTTTTTGTCGATTCAATGCAATTTCCTATCGATCTCCATGAATTCTTGAATCATCAACTTTATTCATTTACAACTCAGTCATTTGGAATCTGAAACAAGGTATTATTGATGCAAACGACTATGAATCATGAATCAAACCATAAGGCGATCCAACATAAAGAATTGAAGGCAATCAATTTGACAATCCTTGGGTCGGTACCGACCCTTGCCCTTGGAATTGTACCAACCCATACGAATTAATGATGTGGCATCCTACTTTTTTTGGGTGAACCGGTCTATAGCAAGGAAAACAATATGGAGACCTTCTGGGTGAGATTTTAGGCTCCCTAACTCAATAAATAGAGGGTAGGGCTCATTTTCAGGATCTTTTGGCTTTTGCACTCCTTTCTCTAATTTCTTGTAATCTCTATCGGAGTTGTACTGACCCAAAAGAACTTTTGCCCCCAAGTCAGAATACAAGCAATAAAAATCATTAAGTGGACATTGGCCGAAGTACGCCAAACCACCATAAATCTTGTATGTTCTATTTCTTATTCGTTTTTCATTTGCTTTCTTCACTTTTATTTCTCTACTCAATCTATTGGGTGTTTACGCCATTTTTTGTTCAAGCATTTTGGTGCTTTTACTAGAATACACTTGAATTCGCTGATTTAAGACTTGGGAAGATTCAGAATGACTAGACAATTAACTAAAAGGACTACTGTTGGAGGAAATCGATCAAGGGGTAGCCAAGAAGCATCCTTAGGAGCTAACCCCCATCCATCTACATGATTAGGGATGAGATGGAAACCGTGATGATACAAGAAAGGATGATGGCTTGCTAGGAAGAGATGATGGAGAATTTCTTCATGAGAATGGGACAGATGGGAACAATTAGAGTTGATGCAAATCAGAACCAAAGACCAAAAGTCGGAGCGTAGGTAACTGGAAGCGGAGTAGGATGACCTGGCACAAACCCTAAGACAAACATATAGGTCGGTATCAACGCACATGCAACGGTTGGTACCGACCCATAAGGGCTTAGGGGCGTGGGTTGTCCAAGCCTAGGAAGGAATGATGTGCGTCCTAGAGATGATGTGGAGCATATGAATGTGAACCAGAATGTAGAAGCATAACTAGAAGAGAATGTGCCAGAAATCCCTCATGGAGTAGACGGGTAGGCTGTGAATACTAACTTGAGAATTCCATTGAATGACAATGACAGACTTGCTAAGATGGTGAGACGAGCTATGAGGGGTGGATTTCCTAACTAGAGCTTGAAAAATGTGAGTAGAAGTCCATTCACTTCGAATATTCGGTACACTAGGAATCCGACTGATTTCAAGTTACCTACGTCGGAAATGTATAACGAAAGACGAATCTGATGGTTTATTTGATGAGGTACATCCGGCACATTGAGGCATTGGGTTCATCTGAAGTTGTTATGGGATGGTGTTTCCCTTTACATTTGATAGGTTTGGCGGGTTATGGTTTAGACAGTTAGAGAACGGTTCCATCAACACACGGGCAGAGTTGGTGAACATATTTGTAAAGTAGTTCCGGGTCCATATTTCTTGACCAAAAAATGTAATGATGTTAGCAAGTATGAAGCAGAGGGCTGAAAGATCTTCAGGAGTTTTCTAACAAGGTTCAATGCAGTGGCAGCTGCGGTCGATAAGCCATACCCTTCAATGGTTTTGATGGCGACAGTTTTAGGAAAAGCCGCTAAGATTAGTTTCAAGGGTGCGTTGGAACGGGATCCTTCGAGGGATCTTGTAGATTTTTATCACGACGCCAAAAAGTTTCTACGTAAGGAGGACGTTGAAGCCGTTGAGGAAGAGGTTAATGTTCTGGATGGCGGAGGATCGGTCGAAGCAGGATCTAACAAGGATAAAGGAAAATGAAAGATAAATAATGGCTTTGAAGGATCGAAGTGGCAAAGAAGTGAAATTAAATTCTCTTCTTACAAAGATTTAAATGAGACTCGGAAGCAGATTTATCTGGATACTAAAGGACAAATCCCTTATTGGAAACCGACAAGAAGAGAACCCACAAAGTGTGAAAGGGCATCTGAAAAATACCGCATATTCCATGAGTTGGATGGGAATAACACAAATGATTGCAGATACCCGAGGGATCTGATCAAGGAACAGGTCAAAGACAACCAATTATAGCAACATGTGAGAAGCCGAGCTACGGTGGTGGAACAAGAACAACCACTAATCGTAGTGCATGGAAATGGCCCTAGATCAAGGGCATGGATAGTCATCTCTTAATCAGGATGACAGGGAATCAGGTTTGGTTCTCGCACTCTATTTTCCCTTTTCAATAAACCATGCAATAATAATATCTAGCCACTTACTCGTGTATGGGATCCTGAATGGTCCTTGGGCATGCTCTAAGCTAGATGCTAGACTGTAATGCCCGACAAGGCTGTTATCTTGATGTTTGAATTTATGTTGTTTTTGATTGATTATGGAAATCCATATTGAATGTGATGACTGATATTAATTTCTTTAAAGTCCCGTCCGAAGGGACGAGACCGAAGTGCAAAAAATAAGTCCCCTTGCAAAAGCGTGAGTGAGTAGGCTTACTTGCCGTGGAGTCTCCTTGTCGAAGAGCGAGCAGATTGGGCTCAGCACGAGTCTGGAAAAACCATTGACTTTGATCGTGTTAAGTTCCGACTAAAGAGTTAGAATCAAAGTGCAGGTTGTAGGTAACTTCATCGGAGAGCGACTAGATGGGCTTACTTTTCGTTGAGTCCCCTTACCGGAGAGTGAGCGAATTGGACTTAGCAAGGGTCTTGATAGACCATGGATTTGATTATCGGCCTTGAATGGCTATGAATTTGGTTAATGGTTCGGAGAGACCATGGATTTGATTATCGACCCTAAATGGCCATGGATTTAATTAACTGTCTGGACAGACTATGGATTTGATCATCAGCCTCAAACGACCATGGATTTGATTATCGGCCCCGAACGGCCACGGAATAGATCATCGGTCCCGAACGACTATGGATTTGATTATCGGCCTTGAATGGCCATGGATTTGGTTACTAGACTCGAACGACCATAACCTCAATTAACGATCCAAAGAAATCGTAGATTTAACTATCAGTTAAGAATGATCAAGAATTTGATTATGATCTAGAGTGATCATGCATTTAAACTGAATATAGAACGATCTGGAAAGATCGAACCTAAGAATGAAAATAGGTTTGGATAAAAGGATTTGAATGCCTTATAATTGGAATAGAATTGACAAATCCCAAGTGAACACGGGACGATTGTGGTACGTAATGTAATAACTCTAAATGAAACAGAATGATAATGATGCATATCCTAGATGCACACGTGACGGTTCTGATATGTGATGTAATTACTCTGAATGAAATCAGAATGATGATGATGTACAGACAACACTTAGGCCAAGTCTAAAGTCTTAGGCTATGATAGCTTGTAATGACCTTTGATTTATAAGAAAATACGAAGGACTTGGACGATTCGCTAAGATTGAAGTAGCTAGAGAGCTCAACTATCGAAGATCGACATCACATTTGTTCTTGAGAAAAGCACACCTTCCATTTGCAAGGCATGCTTTAGGGGGAAAGTATTATCCCACCTATTAACCAGGCAGTATACAAACGAATTCGACAAGCCAAACTTCGAAGTTATCAAGGCAAGAAGCCTGGAGAGAACCATAAAGCCCCCAAAACTCAAATACAACCAAAATCATAACAAACGTGAGTCCACCACAAAAAAAAACAAGAACCCAAAATCCCAAAGTGTTGGGTCGGTACCGACCCAACCCCATGGGTTGTTATCGACCCATATATACTCCACCATCGGAGTTCATCTTTCGCCTCTAGCCCCACTTGATGTTAGAAACCTATTTCCAGTGTTGTTTTGTCGATTAAATGCAATTCCCTATAGATCTCTAATACTCTTGAATCAACAACTTCATTCATTTACAACTCCGTCATTTGGACTTCGAAATAAGCTATTATTGAGGCAAATGACTATGGAGTAACGAAGCTAACCATAAGGCTATCCAATACGAAAAGTTGAAGGCAGCCAATTTGACAATCCTATGGGCTGGTACCGACCCCTATCCTTAGAGTCGTACTGACCTATACGAATCGATGATGCAACATCCTACTTTTTAGAGAATTGGTCTATAGCAAGGAAAACGATGTGGAGATCTTCTAGGCGAGATTTTAGGCTCCCTAGCTCTATAAATAGAGGTGAATGGCTCATTTTTAGGATCTTTTGGCTCTTGCACTCCTTTCTCTAATTTCTTGTAATCTCTATCGGAGTTGTATCGACCCGTAAGAACTTCTGGCCTAAGTCAAAATATAAGCAATAAAAATTATTAAGTGGACATTGGCCGGAGTACGCCAAACCACTATAATCTTTTCTATTTAGTTTCTTACTCGTTTTTCGTTTGTTTTCTTCACTTTTATTTCTCTAGTCAATCTATTGGGTTTTTGTGCCATTTTCGATTCAAACATTATATATATAATTATTTATGACCTAATATTGTTTTACATATATATAATTTTAGAATATTTGTTTTATAATATATGCATTTACTTTATGCATTTTAAAACAATGTTATGTGTTTTAAATAAATATAATATAAATATAAATAAACTAAAAGAAATATTATTTTTGGCTGTAATAATTATTCAATATAAATATACATATTTAAATGCAAGTAAAAATATTTTAACTGATAATTTTAACGTTTAGTTTTGAATTTTAAAATGTTTTACTAAGTCTTAATTAGATATTTAAATACAAAATTTGAATTCAAAATTTTAGACATAATAAAAATCTTATTAGATATTTTATATTCTATTATATATAAATAATTTCTAAAATTTATATTTATATATATTATAAATATGTTAAACAATGTTTTTAGATAATTAGCTCATATATAAATGGTCAATATTTACATAGCGGACATAAATCACCGTATCCACTTATGTAATCATTAACTATGTACACCTTGCTTGTGGCATTATACTTATATATACACATGAGCATTTATTGAGATACTCAAACATATAAATTTTAAATTACTTAACATACATTAGTTAATTAAATCAATAAAATTAGATAAAATATGATTTTATTTAAATTAACTAGGTTGGATTTAGTACAACCATTAGACTTCATAGGTCGACTGAGATCCAATTAAGGATTTTTTCTGAAATTCATCCTTTTTACCCACTATTAACAAGCCAAGTTCCATCGAAATTAATTTTTATATCTTATAATTTTATAGTGAAACATTAATAAAAATTGTATATTAAATTTTTATACCTTTTAATTATTTATTTAGGGCATTAAAATAAATAAAATAATAAATAATTATTATATATTAATTTAGTTAAATATATGGGCTGAAATAAACATTTAATTAATTAATATATGATGTTAATCATGTCCAACATCATGAAGAGCCCGTGTATTAGGGGCGGTCGAACAAAATATGGGGAGTAGGAGGTTTGAATGTTTCCTTTTAATTAATCTTGGATCTAGAGTTATAAAATGAGGTAAATATGAGATGTTTATGATATCTGGTGGCTACAAATAGCACTGCCTTTCCTCATTCTAAACACGAAGAAAAATCCTTAACCCCATTAAACTAGTTGGAGCCTTATAGTCGGGATATACACACCAAGGTAGAAGGAAGAAGGAACTAAATCTAAGAAGGAATAGAAATAGCTAACAACATAATGTTTTAACAACTAGCAGATCCGAGGTATATATTCAATTCAAAATTGTATAATGTATACTACTTGATCCCTAACTGATATTCAACCCTCAATAAAAAAAGAAATTGATATTTAATAAATTTGTATATTTAATAAATTTGTATATACATTAATAATAAATGAGTATACACACACATATATTTGAATAGATTAAACCTGTCTTTTATTAATTAAAGTAATAATATTTACATCATTTCACATACAAAGCAAAACGGCCTAACCGCCTAAGCCATTTTCTCTACTTCAACTGGGATGTAGCAAACAATAATTAAAATAATACCTCATTATGTCAACTAACTCAATTAATCTCACCACTTTATCATGAACTTTCTTAAAAGACACATCAATGGCAGCAACTTCTTACCGTTGTTGAGTTGACATGAACCGACCCTTAATCTTAAGCTAAAATTTTCAAATCTTCCATGGTGCTTGTTCGCTTGAAATTTTGCATATAATTTCCGAAACAAAAGTAAATTGGAGTTTTATGCAAAATTTCAAGCGTCGTGAATGTCTGGGCACAACGGGACACCAATGCTTAGGTCCTGGTGATTTGCTCCCTCTTGTCAGATCTGATTTTAACAACTTTAAAAGTATCCAATGATATACCCCAAATTTCTCCTATTTAAAAGTAATGTAATGATCACTTGAGATAGCTAATCACACTTGTTTCTTCTCTTCCATCGGTTTATCTAAGTCAGAGCTTGAGGCTTTATCTCCAAATCGACATGAGTTTATGGAATATCTCTTTCTTTGATTTAATGACTGAAACTGCAAGTGTATTTTGTGCTTTTTGCTCTTCCTCATCGTTTTAGCTATAGGAAAGAATCGCCACCTATTTTCTTTACTTAAGTTTTGTTTTTTCTTGGTTTCTTTTAACTTCATCTTTAACTTTTGACATGCATCATGTGCATTTTCTACCTACCTCAGAATACTTGACAGAGCAAATAAAACATAATGGTACATACAAACCTTCCTAAGGAATGTTTTAGGCTTTAGAAGTCTGGTCTTATAATAAATTTGATCTAGGACTTATTTAGGGTAAGTCAGGTAAGAACACTTTGCATTAGATCCACACTTTGTTGATGATTTCATCTTTGTGATTAGCTGGTGCTCGATGTTTGGATTTATTATTTTGAATTTTAACACAAGAGACAATTTATTTACGTAGGTCTCTTTCATTGGTGTGCTTTGATACACTGAAAATTATATTATTCATTTCTTTCCAAATAAGGAACATACAAGTAGACGTAACTAATTTTGGCCCACTTTTACTGAGGCATTTTTAATTGGATTGGTCATTACTTCATGATGTTTATTATGATAACACTTATTCATCAGTATGTATTGCTGGACATTGAAGTCGATTTAACATTTCCATACATATGCACTATATTTTCATTTGGAAAATAGACGTTATAAACCCTCGAGATATTGATCATGAAGAACACATTTTAGACTTATTTGTGTGCATATTTGTAATTGGTTGTCCTTTGGGAAGTGAATATTTCTTGTAACAACCCGCATATTTATCGAGTTTGTATTTAAATATTTTATTTAAATAGTAACTCGTTAATCGGATTTTGGTCCGAAAAGCTACTTTTTGCAAACGGTCAAATTAGGACTCGAGACCACTTCCATTGAGTTCGAAATGTCGTTTACAACTTTTTAAGTATAAACATCGATAGGTTTGGAGTTAGTGAAATTTCACTAACTTTTCCCGCTTTGGACTTTGGGTTAGTTTAGCCTATTAAGCCCAAGTTCCAACCCTCTTCTCCTCACTCTTCATAAATTTTCTAACTAATCAAGCTTTGGCATTAATGGTGGAGGGAATGGGAAATTAAAATTTCAAAACTCAAATTCAATTGCAATCCATCTTTCTACTCCAAATTCAAGAAGAAGACATTGGATTCAAGCTTCTTGTGCTTAGATAGAAGAAGGATTGATTCTTGCTTGCTTAAAACTTCATTTTCATTGATATTTGGTGCAAAGGTGAGATTTTTATCTCACAAATCTAGTCTATAACTATATTGGGTTGTTGGGAATGATTCCCTATCACTTTAGCATGAATATTTGCTTTTGGTTTGGATTGGATTGGCGAAAAACTCCGATTTTTGGCGTTTTGGCGAAATTTCTGCATTTAGGTCGTTCTGGCCATTTTTAGGTCGTTCGGAGCTAGGTCGTGTGGGTCTTAGGTCGTAGGTCGCGTACGAGATAGCTCCTAGATCGTTCTGACCATTTTTCGCGTGTTCGGAGTTAGGTCGTTCACGACCTAGTACTTAGGTCGCTCGCGACCTAACCCTTAGGTCATTCGCGTGTTATCGCGCTAAGTCGCACTGCCTTGAATCTTCACTTCGGAGTTCGGTCGTTTCACGTTAGGTCGTATGGCTTTTAGGTCGTAGGTCGTATGGCTTTTAGGTCGTAGGTCGTATGGCTTTTAGGTCGTAGGTCGCTGGCCTTTTGCCCATTAGGTCGCATGCCTTTCTACTTCGATAGGTCGTTCGGCCATGCTTTCTATTTTTAGGTCGCGACATCTTTAGGTCGTGTTACCTATATACCCCAAGGTCGAAAGACCTTAGGTCGTTCACCTTTAGGTCGCGAACCCTATTAGGTCGCGAACCTCTTTAGGTCGCCTGTCCCTAAAAAAGTTAGGTCGTTCGTCCTGTGATGTCTTAGGTCGTTTAACCCGTGTTACGTTAGGTCGCGTAACCCCTTAGGTCGCTTGACCTTGTTTCCTGTTAGGTCGCGTGACCTTGTTTTCGCCCTTAGGTCGTTTCACTTTTAGGTCGCATGACCTCGTCTCCGTTAGGTCGTGAACCTTGTTAGGTCGCTCATCCTTACCCCGCGAACTTTGTTAGGTCGCGTACCTTTAGGTCGCGTGTCCCCTCTACCTCGTTAGGTCGCAAAGAACATTAGGTCGCTCGACCTCCTTACCCACCAGGTCGCGCACTTAGTTAGGTCTCTCAGCCATTGTGTTAGGTCGCGTGAACCCTTAGGTCGTTAGACCTCATTTTGCTTTAGGTTGTAGGCCTCTTGCCTTCACTTAGGTCGTACCGTTTTGTCGGGGCGCTGCCCCCTGGACCCCCGCGACCTGACCGGGCAGGTCGAACCCCGTAAGCGGTGGCGTTGCCCCCGCACCCCCACCTTGGGGGGTTGCCACCCCCCCGGACCCCCCCTCCGTAGGGGATCTTATCTGAAAAACATTGAGCTGATTTTCTTAGATTTTATTCACATCTCCGTATGCGATTTTTGTGACTGATTGTTTCTACAATTGCTTCTGTGTTTTGTCACTTTATAATATAAAGGTTTCAATACTAGTAGTAAATATCAAAACTCTTTTAACAAACAATTTCAACTCTATTTTTAATAGCAAAGCTCTTTTCTTAAACCGTTTTCCAATCTATTAGTATATACAAGCCTTTACCTCACTCGGATGAGAAATCTAATTAAACGACTTAGTAAAACAAGTGGTATGAAACGCTTGCGTTCACTTCGTCGGTTAATTCTTGGACTTGTTCGATTGAACCTCTTGTGACAATTTTATTAGTGAAGATTTACAGTTTGTTCGTAAATATTTAAGTTAAGCAAGTGGTTATGGGACATGAAGCTAAACTTCTATATTTACTAGTTTAGTGTAATTGACACTTCTCGTTGATCTTGATGATCGCTTTATGAATTAGACTAGCTATTGCGCGATGTCTCTTTCATTGCAAGGTTAGACTAGACACCACTTGTGTGATTCCATTCACACATACCTTTCTGCTTTTTGGTTAGTCTTGACCTCAATCTGTGTGATTCCATTCACACATGCGGGGTAGCTCCCCATGGTCTTCGGACCGTCATGTGATAGGCCTCTTTCCCTTTTTATGATTTCTGGATTTCTCGTGTTGATTTCTGGAATTTATGTCATTGACTTGTTATGAGTACAAGTTTAGGGTATGATGCCCTCTTCGAATCTTTGAGAAGATTCTTGTGATATTGATTATCTCTTATTGATTGATCTTCTGTTGATCATTATTTACATACTTATAGTGGTATGTCGTTATGGATGTTTATGTTTATGCCATATATTTTATGTTATATCATGTCATATGATATTTATAGCTAGACTGATCCGTTTATTATTTTCTTAAATAATACTCGGGTCAGACCGAGATGTTACAGGTGCTTCTGCTTGACTTCTTCCCAGGGATTCATCACTCTGACTTTTGGCTAACTGTTTAGATTAGCAGTTTTTGTTGTATACACTTGAGATATAGACTCATAGTTGTATTCTTTTGTATAGCACGTGTTGCTATTCTTTTGTATTATCGTGGATCTTAATGACCACTACTCTGATGTACACTTTCATGTGTTAGTTATATATTCATATCTTCTTCCGCCTTTGTGATATGGATATCTGTGACTGATTTGTGATATGATTATTTCTATGTTTGTTTCCGAAGATTATTTATAGCCACCGTGTGATAAGCAATTACATGGATGGTCGCTCCTCAACAGCCTTATTCTCCGTGCTAGTTGACAGCACTACTCCGGAGTGTTCTTGGCTAGCGTGGGTATAGAGGTGGGGCGTCACATTTCTTGTAAACAAACATACATGCATTTTTGGGCATCTAACAAAAGGTCAACCCATGTTACTTTTGGAAATTGAGTTCTAATAATGTCGTTTACCGATTTATATAGTTATTTCCCATTTGAAGTACATAACCACATCTAGTAGTCTTATGAGTGATATGAATGTATGATAGTGTTCTGTTTTTTTTTGAATTTGGTACTTAGGTGGTAGTACACACTTGTGATATAAATAAATCTTAGGTTGGTCCAATTCAAACTCCTTTAGGTAACCTAATTAACTGATAGAACCAGGTCGGCTCGTAATGGATTAAATGAGTGAATTTCAAAAAAATCATTTGAATCTTTGATGGGCCTACGAAGCCTAATTGATTTTTGAACCAATCTAAATTTTCTTTAAATAAAATCCGATTTTATTTAACTGTTCGATTTATTTAAATAAAGGTTTTTATTATCATTTAATTTTGAATAATATTTAAAGTATATCAAATATGAACTTATGTGTTTCGTGCACGTGCGATGTAATATGTGTTATTTACATGGTTATTGTGTATGTATAATTGTGCTGAGATTTACAACACAAAGGACATATTCGCCCTTTATATGCACATTATCGTCCGAAACAATTTTGAAATTATATTTTACCCACCACAACCCAGTCCGTTTTATTAACGACAACAGAGCCTAAAAATAATAAAGGTGGTGAGTGGTTTAAATGGTATTAAGAAGAGCTAAAAGTGGATATATGTAACACCCCATAAAATAAACAAAAAACAAATGGACAAAATTAAATTAAATATGGAAAAATAGAATATGAAAATTTTATAAAAGTTAGGATTTGACCATGAATGTTATTCCGTTGCATTCGTGGCGAACTTCTAGTACGTTTTAGTATATAATATGCTAAAAACGGAGCTCAATGAAGAAGTTATGAGCATTTGAAGTAAATTAATTAGCTTGAATTTAAATCTAAAAAAGAAATTAATTTCAGAATTGGAATTTTAAAAATTAACTCAGGGGATAATTAAACATTAACTAATGTTTAACGCTAAAGTTGATTAGGGAAAAGAGATTAATTGATAAAACAAAGAAATCAAATATTTGTCGAAATAATCAACCTGTAACGGTCTGGGCTTTTCAACCATCAACAACAGCCACTCTCGACTGGTAGGCTTTTCAACCATTCCATCCCCGCCGTGGCATATAATGGTACCCTGCCCTTGCTTTTACGGCCTGCCTTTCGACACTCAACCTAACCGGTTAGCCAACCCCTACCCGGGGACATGTAGGGATAAGAGTCTCCCGTTCGCCACCAAACGCAAAGCGAGAACCCCTTATCATGTTGTATTAAGCAAGGTCAGTCATGGAACTGGTGTGAGATCTTAAAAATAGTTATTTTCATAAAGAAATAAAAAGAAATCCGCTATGCTTTTGGAAAATGAAACTACCGTATGGCCTCTCGCCACACACACAATGCAAACGCAGAATCGGAAGAGATTTCTCCTTATGATAGTCAAACATGCTTGATAAGCAAAATCCTTTCAATATTATTATTAGTGCATAGTGCAGAAAACCTTTCAAAAGATAATATTAATCTTAGCCAGCATACAACCATTATTGTATGCCTACTATAACTACCATCTAAACAGTGGTGACCACCATAAGTAAATGGCAGGTTATACAACTAAAACAGCACAAGGCGCGTATTGGAGATTGGATTTCCAACAAATGGCCAGGCTAAGGAACTTCCTACTGCCACATGGTTATGCCTCTGGAGGGACGTCCCGAGAACTTAACCAGCTCTCTGCCAACACAAGGCCAGGTTACCTCTGTAACTAGGTAACTACTACACGAGTATGCCATCCCCTGGTCGTTTGCGACCTTTATCCGAGGATCCTCAACCACAAAGCAACAACCATAAAGTATAATAAATTTGCAGCAACAACATAGGTTAAGTATCTAGGCTCCATACCATGATACCACCCATTTCCAGAAGGAAATGACATACACTAAAGGACGCGATCCTCATAACCTTGCCGCATTCTTCTTGTTTTGACCATTTCCGAGGTGTGAGGTCCCACGAAGTCTCGTCCACAAAGCTACACTTTTCACAAAGTCATGCTTTGATCAACAAATGATCAGCAGCACTTCGTATGCCACATTACCAAATTGGGAATGTATCACTAGTGACCATCAACTACATAACCTCTAAGCTCGTACGTCTTAGAGAAGGGTGTTAAGCTAAGATAATAAATTCTCCGCTACCAACAGAAATGTATTTGATGGAAACCAGCTTTACATCTCAAAGTGTAACGTCAGACACACATCCATACAAGTCCGTTCCGAGATCGAACGGAACCGAAGGCATTTCAAAAGAAGCCCTTGCAAATCCAGATATTCACTAATCACGTCCGGAATCCCCATCACAACGGGTGATAAAATCTCTATACCGGAGCAACCCGGTACGGAGACATTTGACATGTAATCCTTTCATTTTAAAAAATACCCGGTCCTCAACACCGTCTTCAAATGCAATCCCATTTTGTCATATCATTTTTCAGAATGGGTTTTATGACACAAAGTCCTCTCCCGGCTAATCCGAATAACGAGCGCTTATTTTAAAAAAATAAGTGTTACATTTAGATTTCAAACAAATCGCAACAATTTCCACTTTGGTTTTTTAAACAAAAGATCCATCACAATCACAAAGGTTCGATGTGGGTTTCGAATATCCATTTGGAATCCGACCCCTGGTCGTATCGAAATTCAAATGCCATTTGAAGGCCAATATTGATAGTCGGTTATTGAATTATCAATAAACATTCACAACAATCACCAAGATTTAAATAATTTCCCCCCAATTATTTATTTTCAAAATATCTTCGTAGGATATAATTTTAACACTCCAACTGTTTGAAAACAAATGTCAAATCAATTTTCACCTTTCAATCTTTTGAAAACAAATTTCAAATCATTTTTCACACTTCAATCCTTTGAAAACAAATTTCATCACTTTCCTCATGTGGAATACATTTCTAAACATATATTTATTTTCACTAGGAATCTGTCGAGTTCAAATACTTTAAAATAAATTAAATTATTTATCCAAACACATATACTTAGAAATATTTAATGTAAAAACTATTTTAAAAACACTTTATTTTAAAATATTAGTTATGAAAATATTATATCAATATCTCAGATAAAACTTCAAGTCTACACTAATTTTAAAATAAAATAAGTAGATAGAGTATAAATATTCAAATAACTATTTTTCAAAATCAAATATCAATTTAATCTTTAAAATAATCGCTTTTATACTTAATTAATTAAATCTTTACTTTAAAGATTTGAAACAACTCCCAAAAATAATTTCTCTAACAATATTCTTTTAAAACCAAATCTAGAACTTTTAATTTTATTTCAAAAGCTATTTTGAAAATACATTCGGCTTTCCAAGGAAAGTACATCTTCCATTCTAAAATGGTTCATTCAAATCAATTTATAGATCCTTCTGGATTTATTTTAAATTTACGTTCCAAATCCATAAATTCCATTCACCACTTTCTAAAATTAAACAATATTTAATTTTAAAACTAATTTCCCTTTCTTTTATAAAATTCCCATTATGGATTTTAATTTTCAAATATCCACAGATATATGATTTTCAAATCGTTTTCCAAATATTCACTTTCAACACCAAATAAATTTTCAAATTGATTTTCAAATTTATTTCAAATGCCAAATCAAATCCCAAATTGATTTTTCCAAACATTTACTTTAAAACACCAAATCAATTTTCAGAACTGATTTCCCAAAATTTATTTTTAAACACCATATCAATTTTAGATTGATTTCCAAATATTTATTATTATTTTTCCAAATCCATATCAAATAGATTTTCCAATTTTTTCAAAACACCAAATCAAATTTCAAATTGATTCTCAAATTTATTTCAAACACCAAATTTATTGTCTTTTGAAACAAATTCCTTCTTTTAAATTTATTTAATTTTCTAAAATTAATTTACTTTTAATTTTCTACTTAAATTCCAAAAATCCAATTTTTATTTATTTCTGGTATTCTATGATACCAAAAATATATTCGGCTAAACCATAGTCTCCAACGATTTTATTCACAATATGATCGCACACAGATTATGAACAATCAACACACAATATTAAAACAAATTCAAAAATTTGAGGAATCCAGTTGGATCCCTCCAACCTGTTTCCCTGCATCCACAGACGTTAGCACAATAATTAAATACCAATTCCACTTCGAGGTGGAATATCGCGGTATATGAGATTTATAAAATATTATCCGCTATTATGCGGCGCATAGGGTCTCATGCGCTATATAATGCGGGAAATCAATCACTCCAAATACATATATAATACCAATTCCACTTCGAGGTGGAATATCGCGGTATATGGGTTTAATATAGTATCCTCCGCTATTATGCGGCTCATAGGATATATTCCATACAACTGATAATAATTTATCATTCAAGCACAGAATCAACAATTTTAAATTTAACAATTTAAAATTAACTGGAGATTTTAATTGAGTGAGAAGATCTCACCTTTGCCTTTATTTTGTAATCCATTTTCCAATCCTAATTTTGTCTTCTTAGTATTAGACTTTGTATAAATATTAGATAATTTATTAATATTTAAACTAAATCGAGCAATTACTTTTTCCTTTAATAATTTTGATAAACTAACGATCTTACTAAATTTTCTTTAATATTTTCTTTCACCTTTGAAACTACACATATTAAAATAAAATAACCTGTATGGATTTAATATCTGTTTTTCTTCTGTAAAAACAAAATAACAATTTACTTTATTCTTTCTTTGAAAATAATATATATTGGTTCTTAAAATCTATTTTTTCTCTTTAAACTTTATTTAAAAAATATATTTTCTGTTTCCATACATAATCGCAGTATTTTACTTCACTGTCTATATACAAATATTCAAATTTATTTTTAAATTTAAATTGAATGAAACAAATTATAAATACCTTGCTGTAAATTATCAACATAAACATTACATTTACTTATTACTTATTTAAATCGAATAAGGACGATACCTCACTGGCTAACATGACCTGATGCTCGACTGCCATTACATCTATGACGCTTCAAATCTAGAAACCGAAGTTTCACAATCCTTATTGCCGCTGCCCAAATCCTTAGTCGCGACCATCGATTCGACTACGCCTTTCCCTTCGGCTTCCCACTGTCGGCTTCCCATTGGTTCCCTCACTCGAATGTAACGAAACCATCGAATAATCGCGAAACCCCCTGTCGGCTTCCCACTGGTTCCCTCATTCGAACGTGAGCGCGCTATTCTGTCGAACTAGCGATTGATGAGTCGCACCCTCGTCGTGAAACCCTCTCCGCACTCGAGCCTGACATCGCAATTGCATATGCAGATTGATCGATGTTCAATCGATCCACGACAGTTGAAAATTTTGATTCCTATTTCAACCGAAAGGGCTTCGGCCATGATTTTTTTTTCTTTTTTTCGACTTTGATAAATGAAAAAGGGGAAAACTCGGCTTGATTGAAGAGAAAGAACTGCCGTGTTTTCTTCGTTTTGATTCAAAGGGGATCGGTTTTTTATTTTACTTGAGTTTTGTTTTCATGTTTTCAGAAGAATACGGCCATTTTGTTTCGTCTCAAAAAAAGGAACGCGTGTTAGATGGGTGAACACGTGTTTTCAGAGTGTCAACAACTGTTGATGAGATCAACAGTAAATTAAAGGGAAAATATGTATATATTATATTTAATTTCAAATTTAAATCGTTTAATTTCGCAACTCAAAATCTCGATCTCCAATCAAGGCATGCCGCCAGACATTTATAATGTTATACACCTATATTGAATGCAATGGAAAAGGTTTCGAGTCCAAATTCGATCATATGGAGAAGATTGCTTTTTGAACCCTGTTATTTAATTAAATTTCGATATAATTTTCAGCGCGTTTACCAAGCGTACGGTCATACAACAACTCCGAATGCTACAGAAATTGAAATCCGATAATAATACAATATTACGGATCCAATAGAACTGGTTTCGTTGAATTCCGAAACTGTTCCTCGGAAGGCTATTTCTTAGATGTCGGTTTAAACGATATAATTTCAAAACTGAACAAATCATTTCCAAATTCAATTCTGAAGCTTCCATTATCTTCAGTATTATCAATATAAATTTTCTAAGCCTTGAAAATATTTTTAATCTGCTTAAAACTGAAGGTTCAACTTTTTATCCAACTTTAATAAATTAAATTCAAAAATTTAATTGCCAAACCCATAGTTAAAATTGAAATTCAAGCTTAAAATTAACAATTCAGATATTTGAAATCAATTAAATATTTCAGTTTCAAACGTTGAAAATTCTAGGTCGTTACATTCTTCCTTGCTTAAAAGAATTTTGTCACGAAATTACTAGTTAAGAAGAATGGACCTTAACCCGTTAATTATTTTCCCAAAACCAAACAGTTTGAACTTTCCAAAACAAATCTTTTTATTAAAGACTCATTATGATTTCAACTAATTTTCCAAATCTTAACCATAAGTTTCAAACAATTTAATTGTTTTCTCAATAATTCAAATTTTCAAAATTTTCCCAACTCCCTAAATTTTTGAAAAATTTCGCCAGCGTCTCCTTTGTGCGGCTAGGTCGGTACGACTACAAAATGGCACAACGTGCCCTCAGATTTCAAAAGAAAATGAAAAGCCAAGCGGCTGGACAAGAAAATCATCAAATTTCATATATAAATTTAAATACATACCTTTTTCGAGCAATTCAAATTTATCTTCGAAATCAAAATTCCAATTCCATTTTCCTTTAACACACTTGTATATCCTGCTTATCACTTTGCACATTTCATTACAAAAGTTTGAATATATACTTCTTATACCATTTTTACTTCTCTATTGAAGTTATATATCCCTTTTCATTCAACCTTACATTTTCAATTTCATTTGAATTTAATTCACAATTTCAATTCTATCTGGATTCAATTTACCTTCTGAATATTGAATTTTATCAATTATCTTTCATTCACAACTGACTCATATCATTATTTTAAATTAGTTTCATTTACTATTTCATTACAAATGGCAATTCATTTTATCTCAAACCATTTTTTTCCACCTTTATTATCTTTAGTTCACTTCGAACTAATGTTGCAACTTCATTTTATCTCACACAATTCAAATTGGTTTTCAATATTCAGTTTCAATTCCAGTTTTATTCTTCTGTTCATTCCCAAAAATTTATTTTCAATTCACCATTTTGGTTTACAACCACTTATATTTAAACTGGATTTCAAATTCCATATGAATTTAATTTACCATTTATTTAAAGATATTGGATTCAATTCATTTCAAACCATATTAAATTTGTCATTCCTTTAATTAGTTTCACTTTGTTTATCACAAACCAAATTCAATTCCAATTCCAATTCTATTTACGTACAAATTCGAAATGAATTTCAACATTCAATTTCACTTTCATTTTTCTTGCAATTGTAAATTTATTAATACATTTATAATTTTATTTTTCACCTTAATAAATTGTATTCCATAATTATCTTTGTCAGATTCCAGAGTCCTTTCCAATATTTAAAAATCATTTTCGAAATCAATTTAAAATATCTTTTGAATTTCCAAAAGCAAACCCAATTTGCAAACAACTCCCAATTAAAACCATTTAGTGGTAATTCCTCTCCTGGAAACTCGAAAATGAACATCGATGATGCTCCAGTCATCACCGAAGTTATTTTCCAGCGACCGAAAAGATTTTTAGAGCTTTTATCCCTCCAAAACATTTTTCAAAAACCTTGAAAATCATTTTCAAACCAAAAAGGGATTTTAAATTTCCTAAATTTTCCAAATTTCAAATCTTTTCAAATATTTCTCTAGAATTCTATTTCGAATTATAAATCAAATTTACAGTTTATTTTTACAAATCCCATTTGTATATGGATTTATATTCTCTGCTTTTATTATGATTTCAATTTCTTATTCAATTTCAATGATAATAATTTAATATTATCGCTTCCTAACATCCAAGCAACCATATACTATAATAATTTACGAAAAATTTATTTCTATTATATACAAAATAGTTGGGTAAAATTATTTTATTTACCCTATTTTAAAATAATACTATGTCAGTTTATCTTGTTTAAGAATTTAAAACCCCTATCGATACAGTTGGCCAAATTGCACCGACCAGAATCTATAAACAATCAACCAATAAGTCAATACAATATAAAACAATTTTATATTCACTAACAAATACGTGCTCATATATATTATTACACTCAAACTCATTCTGGAGTACTGCTGACTCTATCTCTAATAAGTAATCCCCACCAGAGCCAAGGTTGTCGCTTAACCAAATGCTCTGATATCACAAATGTAACGGTCTAGGCTTTTCAACCATCGACAGCGGCCACTCTCGACTGGCTTTTCAACCATCCCAGCCTCGCCGTGGCATACAGTGGTACCCTGCCCTTGTTTTTACGGCCAGCCTTTCGACACACAATCTAACCGATTAGCCAACCCCTACCCGGTGACATGTAGGGGTAAGAGTCTCCCGTTCGCCACCCAACGCAAAGCGAGGACCCCCTATCATATTGTATTAAGCAAGGTCAGTCATAGGACTGGTGTGAGATCATAAAAATAGTTATTTTCACAAAGAAATAAAAAGAAATCCGCTATGATTTTGGAAAATGAAACTACCTGTGACAGCCCTCAAATCCGTACCCCTTGAGTCTACACTATTCTACATCAATTAACTCTAGTGGAACAGAAATACGAACCATTAGGGTTAAAGAAGAAGAGGTAGAAGAAAGAAGGAAGTAGAAAATAACAGAATCTCACAGTCGCAGCGGAATAAAATATAATAGTAAATAATAGATCTTTACACAAAATGAAACTATATCCGTTTTATACATCATATCATCAGAGTATCTCATACAAACAATATTATCAGTCAGACAATCATACAATCATAGCAGCGGATATATATACTAGTGCACATAATACGTGTCGGACTCCAGCTCCCCTCCTGCTCCAAGCATCCAGACCTGAACATATAATACTCGGTCTGACCCGAGCATTATAATGAAATAACACCCGAGTTAGTCTGGAATACCAGCTGATAATAATGCATCCAAATTGATTATTAAAGTTTCAAAAATCCTTTTGAAAACAAAAGCTTCTTGTAAGACCACGCCACAAATAAACATGTCGGGTTTTTACCTTACAATAGCTAAAACACTTTTTTTATAGAAATCCTCTGATATTATAATAGGGTCTATATACAAATACTTATAAAATAGCCGAAATTGTTACATCTATTAAATTCTAGCTACTAGCCACAGAGTGGGTAATACAAACAAAACTCGTAAAAGGCTCGTAGGGAGAATGGATTCCAACTATTGACTAGGCACTGGGGCACGACCTGTCACAGTCACTGGTCTAGATCAGCGTACCGAGGACCACGCCCGATCCCTTGCAACACAAGGCCCGGACTACCCCTTACTGGATAGTCCCGAGTAAGACCACCTCGCGGTTGGGATCAGCAACCGCACCACTAAGCCGAAATAAAAGGGACATCTAGACAGGAATGACCTTACCCAAAAATGGGTGCTTCCCACCAAGCCTTGCTTCATATCCCCTAATTTTCAGTCATTCCCGGTTGATGAGGCTTGAGGCTAAGTGTTACCTTTTAGAACGTTTCACTTAGAATGCCCATCGCCCACCTGACGATGTTCCGAAAGCATTCATCCATACAAGTCCGTCCCGGGTTCGAACGGAACCGAATGCACTACTCCTACTACATCCATTTTGGAAATATCCTCAGGATTAATAGCGACTAGCCCTTGCACTACACTACTCCATCTTCGACTCCGAACACGTTTTCCCACGAAACGTACAAACCAGATCGAAGTGGTTTTCGAGAAATAAATCTCGATCCCGGTCTCTTCGAAACGATCAACGCATTTGTCCAATATTGATAGTCGGTGATTTAACTATCAGTTAACATTCACAAACATCCATCACACAATAAATAATTGCCCACATTATTTATTTCCTCAAAATATCTTTACAAAATATAATTCCTTTTCAAAATCCCTTTGAAATACTTTTCAAATCCAATTTTCTCATGGAATAGATACTCAAATCTTTATTTCCTCTGAAACATCCAAGTACCCATTTTTAAAGTTTAAAATAATTTAAATACTTTATTTTTGAAAATATATTAAAACATTTATATTAACACTACTATATACTCAATTTAAAATATATATATATATATATATATCTTTAAAAAAATATCTCAAATAAAACTGCTTAATAAAATACAAACTATTATCTTTAAAATAAAGTTAAGTCATGCTAAATCTAAAATAAAGTTATGAAACTCTATATAATTTCTAAATAATACTTTGATTGGTTATCTTTTAAAATAGAACTATTTTATAAAGTATAAATAATAATAATATTCTTTAAAAACAAAATTCTAATTATCCTTTAAAAATAATTACTTCTATAACTACTTTGATATATATTTACTTTAAAAGTTCTTACAACTTAAATAATTTTCTTGAAACCATTCTTAAAATAACTTCAAACTCTAATGTTTCAAAAATCTATTTAAAAAAAAAACGTACTTGGCTTTAAGGAAAATACTCTTCCATCTTAGAATAACCAAAGAATTCTTTTTATCAATCCAACACATTTAATCCCAATTCATTTTTTCGTTCATCCCGTAAAATTCCTTTCCATACTTTAAAAACAGCTCCTTTTATTTTAAACACGTTGCTATTTCCTGGAAATCACTTTCAAACATACGTTAAAATATTTAAAATAAGCTCTAGAAATTATTTAATTGAAAATCATACTTAAGGAATATATAGGGGTTTTCCTATGTATTTTAAATAAAATTTAACTTTTAAAATAAGGTTATTAAATCAAATATTCATATTAAAATTTCCTTTTGAAAACTTAATACAATTTTACCCTTTTATATTTAAATAAAAATTAAATACCATAATTACTTAATCAAATATTTTCTTTTACTTGAAACATTTTAAAATAATATTTCTTTCTAAAAAATATTCCAAACATATTTAACTACAAATTTATATTTGAAAGCTTTTCTTAAAAACAAAATAAAATTTCTAGGAGAAAGCACACTTCTCATTCTTTAAAATAAATCTCGCTATTATTTTTTACAATTCTCAATTCCCCTTTTAAACCACAATTTTAAACACTTCAATTTATCAACCAATCACTTGATTTCAGTTCCCTTTAAATTCTTTACTTAAGAATGTCTTTAATTTCCTTCTAACCCAATTCAGCTATTTATATTTAAATTCTCAGGTGGTCTTGTCCAAATCATAGCACAACACAATTAAATTTTCAATTTAATCTATCACAACATATAAATAGAGCATAGCATAACAGGATCTAAACAATTTATCACAGAATATAAATAGATTTTTATTTGTGAGAGATCCAGTTGGATCCCTCCAACCATTTTCCCTGCATCCATAGATATTAGCACAACAACATATATCGATTCAATCATATTCAACCAATCAAGCAATCATTCAATTAATGACTATTAAAATTAACTAATATTCCAGATGTGAGTGAGTTAAACTCACCTTGGGTTTTCGGCGAGCGTTCAAATTTAAATTAAATCGAACGACGTTCGATTTAACCTAAATTTTCACTTGCTCAGAATAATTTCAGAACTACTCCACTGCGTAGATTGCGTCTCTGCGATTCCAGCGTCGCCAGTTTCGTCAAAATCTGATAACAAACGCACGAGATATGGTTGCTTAAAGTTTGAATCTAAAATTAAACAAATTTCCTTTAAAATTTAATTTATTTATACCAAAGAAAGACAGGCCCGCGATCTGGAAAGAAAAAAATCAAGGCCGTGAAAACCCTCTTCCTCACCGCGTTCGGATCCAAGGTATCAAAACCCATCAACCGCCCTAACTTCCTCCTCTTACGCGACCAAAACACTGCCTTATAGGATGATCGACTACTATCTTTCGAAGCGTCCACGTGAGCTCCACCAACGACGAGGAAAGGAGCGAGCTCGGCGACCTCAAGCTCGAGCAAACCCAGTTCGAACAGCCGACATGCGCAGTGGAGTATTGGCTCCAAACGACGATTACAACCATGATCCACCGTAGGATCTGTAGATCATCTCACGCTCTACAATGTTCACGTTGGAAGTTTTTGCTAAAGAAGAGTGGATGTGGAGAAAACAAGGGAGAAGAGGGAAGTATTTTCGGCCATAGAAATGTTGTAGGAGGCGGCTGAAGAAAATGTCTAGGGTTTCAGCCCTTAAACGCGAATATATATGTATAACATATTATTTAATTATTTAATTCACTCTGAAGCAACTTTTTCACATGATCTCCAAACGATGCATGCCGACAGGCATTTTAAAGGTTTTTCCCATGTTCCGAACACAACGCAACGTGTTTCGGAGGCTAATTCGATCATACACGCGAGTTATGGAAATATACGATCAATTTTAAATTAAATCGATTAAAGTATTTTTTAAGCGTTTTAAGCTGCCGGGGTCAAACGACAACTCCAATTGCTACGAAATTTGAAATCCGATAATAACTAACTATTATGGATCCAATGGAACTAGTTTCGTTGAATTCCGAGACTGTGCCCCGGAAGACTATTTTAACTCGTCGATTAAATCGAGCGATATTCAAAATCGTCGAAATCATCTAAATTTTCACTTTCAAAATTTTACTAACTCTATTATAACTCTTATGAAATTTATATTCACATTAGAAATCATTTTGATTCAGTTTAAATCAAAATCTGATTATTTGCATTATTATATTAATAAATTCCATTTTTAAATTAATATAAAATTCCAAATTTAATCTATCGACATTTAATTCCATCCAATGGTCCAATATTACTATTTAAATCAAAATAAACTTAAATAAATTTTTAGAAACCATTTTTATATTTATTTACACTTAGAATCACCAATTATCCCAATTTTAATATTAAATTATTATTATTCAATTTCAATTAAATTACCGTATTTGAAATTTAACTAATTTTATTAATTCAACCAAAGTCTTTTATATTTCAAAATCAAATTATACTCCATATTCGACATTTAATATGAATTAAGTGTTCAAATTTGGCGACCCTAAATTCCGGGTCGTTACATTCCTCCATCCTTATAAAAATTTCGTCCCCGAAATTTGCTAAGGTAGAAGAATGTTCCAAACCCAAAAGCAAAACTCACTTAGTGAAAATCTCAATTTCACTTTGCCTAAATTATTTATTTTCAAATCGAAACTGCTAGTTTCGACTTCTATTCCAAAATTCTTTTTATTTTAATTGTTATTTGAAATCAATTTTGTCGTTAACAAAACATTACCAAATTTTCCAAAAAGTTTTCTAGCTCCCAAAATTTTCAGAAAATTTTGGCATAGTCTCCCTTGTACGGAAGAGCTTTTGCAATTTCACAATAGATATAAATATGTATACATCGACCCACACGGTCGGAAAAACAAAAAACAGTTCATATTTCCTATTTTTATTGCGTATGCGTACCTTTATTAGCATTTTAACAGTATGCGGCTAATTTATATTGCATATACACACTCCAACTCTATCTGCTGCCTCCCGTACCTGTACTTACTCAAGCAAACACATCAGTTTACAATAATATAAGAATTTATTAACATTCCATTCATTAACCTTAACCAAACTATCAATTTCATAGCCTAACCAAGCAAACTTCATAATTTAACAAAGTTGACCATATTTTATCAACAATTAAAAGATATCAATCGCCTTTTAATTTCTTATTCAAGTCCAAACTTCATTTTATTTCACTTGAATGATTTACATTCAAGTTTACCACTTGAATGATTTACATTCAAGTTTACTACTCTCAAACCATATGCTCATCAATATGATTAACATATGTTTCATTAACATCAACCTATTTCAATTCAATTTCCAATTTGATTCACAATCAAATTTTTATTTTCAATTTGAAGCGTTTGCATCTCTTTTATGATTCATTTTTATTCATATACAAAAATCACTTAATAAAATTTCAATCCATTCTAATTGATTCAAAAATCAATTTTATTTGTTTCTTTAAACCAACTCAATTCGAGTACAACAAAACGACCAATTCTATGCAATTTAAGGTTATCCGAGAAAGTGACCATCACTTAATCTTATAACCATTAAAATTAATTTCCAACATAGATTCATATTAATTTTATTCAACTTTGCATGGTTCACAATCCAAGCATTCTTATTCCATTGCAATTTTTAATTCAATTTCTTATTCTCACTTTAAGTTCATCATTTAAGTTTAAATTAATCTATATTATTTATAGCCCAAACATTCTTGCTTAATCACAATTATTGAATTAAATCTCCAATCTTACATTTCCAATTCATTATCCATATAGATTTATATTAATATCGTTCAATTCTGGGTTATATACGACTCATACATTCTTATTTCATCTCAATAATTAATCAAAATTCTTTTCACTTGCATTTAAATCTTATTATCTAAACAAATTTCATTCAAGATCACTTATAAAGCTCAACCACAACTATTTTTTCCAATTTTCTTAAGTTGTTTAAATCATACAATATTTCCATTTCTTCTTGTATCAATTTTTATTTTATTTCCATTTGATTCTCATTCAACCAAATTCCAATTCATTTACAAATTTTGATTCAATTTGCTTACTTGTTCAATCCATTTGGAATTTTAATTCATTTCCTCGATCCACTCTAAATTTTGTTAATAATATGACCACTTTTAAATTATTCCACTCATTTGAATTTATTACAATACATACCATCATTATTATAATCTAATTCCATAATTCATTTACATTCTCAACTTTTTATTGCTAAAACTAAATTCTATACCAGAACTGGGTTTTTTTATTTTTTCTTAACAAACCACCAAAATTTCATCCATGCCCGTACAAATTCCATTTAATTTAGTTTACAATAAATTCATTTTCCAACTTCTTTTTATTTAATTTAGCTTACGCTAAATTCATTCTCAAACAATTCCTTTTGAATTTAGTTGAGTTAAAACTTTATTCACACAATATCATTCTTACTTCTCTAAATTGAATTTTCTTTCAATTTAATTCTTTTCCAATTCTAATTCAAGTTCAACCAAATTTATTTAGCTATCTTGAATTTATGCCATTTCCTTTATTACCTTAAATAAGAATTTTAATTACATTCATTTTTATTCATAACACAAATGAATTTTGATTTTAATTCGATCCAAATTCAACTCAATTCCATTTAATCGAAGTTAAATCCAATTTCAATCCAATTTTTAAAATTTTCATATACAAGTTCAAAATTTTGTTTGCTGACTTAAGTTCATGCACCCTTGTATATTTTATATTTTCATCACCTTATCTCAATTTACATTTCATTTGAGATTAGGTTTGAATTCACCATACCATTCAACTATTTCCCATTTGTGATCATAATTCCATTTTCTATTTATAAGTTCACCAAATTATTTACTTCAAAGTTTATATTGCTCATTTTGATTCATTTACATCTTATAATCATCAATTTCAAATTTTATATATATGTGTATCACTGAATTCTTAAGGATAAAAATTTTCTTCCAATTTAATTCTTTGCAAATTTTAAATCCAAAATTTCAGATTATAAATATAACACTCAATAGCTTGTGGGTATAATTCATTACACAACGACCCAAAATTACAAAGTCATTTTACATTTCAATTTAACCCAAATCAATTTAATTCTAGGTCCAGTTTATTTTACTTATCCCAAGTTATATTCAAATTTTCTATTCACTTCAATATATTTCATTTACTTCCATTTACTCAAGTTAAATTTTAATTCCAAGATTAAAATTTTCATTTTCTTCTTATAAATTTCAACTTCACCAAATAAGTCCAATAGTTGATTCATTTTAATTTTACACATTATTTAAATAGAATTTTCCAGAATTCAATTGCCCTGTTTTATCCCAAAACCATTTTGAAATATATCAAACTTATACTCATTTGGTATATCAATCAAATCTCTCGATTTTCAAAACAACTTGGTTGTACCAAAACAATTTCCCCATTTTGAAATTTCCAAACAACTGTTATACCCAACAAGTCCAAACAATATCATAACCAACCATTTTGGTAGCAATCCATCACTTTAGAAACTCAAAAATGAATTCTAATGATGTGGCCAACATCATCAGGATTATTTTCCAACGATTGAAGTGAGTTCAGTGCTTCCTTACTTCCCCACATTCATTTCAAAATAGTTTCCATTCAAAATACTTACCCAAAACAATATTCCATTATTGCCTTCAAACACCTTAGCGTATATTTCAAACTTTTCCCAGGATTTTAAATTTCCAAACTTTTATTTTCATTACATTTAAAACCCTTTCCAAAACTTCCGGGATTTAAATTCCGGTTTAATTCAAATTTAGTTATTTTCTTTTGTATAATTTATACTCATGGAATTTATTTGGTTATAACCATTTCAAATTTTAGATTAAATTTTAGATTCTTATTTAATTATAGTATTAACAACCAATTAACTAGATATATATATAATAATTTCAGAAAATTATTCCTTTTATACCAAAATATAATTTTGGGTAAAATTATTTCATTTACCCTCTTTAAAAATGATACTATGTCAGTTTATCTTGTTTAAGAGTTTAGAAGCCCCTATCGATACGGTTGTACTTCCCGCACCGACTAGAATTCATAAACACTCAATCGATAAGTCAACACAGTATAAAAACAATTTTATATTCACTAACAAGTACGCTCTCATATCTGTTAATACACTCAACTCATTATAGAGTACTATTGATTCTGTTCAACGAGTAATTTCCCCACCAAAGCCAATGTTGTCGCCAACCTAAGCACCGATACCAAGTGTGACAGCCCGCAAATCCATACCCCTTGAGTCTACACTATTCTACATCAATTAACTCAAGTGGAACAGAAATACGAACCATTAGGGTTAAAGAAGAAGAGGTAGAAGAAAGAAGAAACTAGACAATAACAGAATCTCATAGTCGTAGTGGAATAAAATATAATAGTAAATAATAGATCTTTACATAAAATGAAACTATATCTGTTTTATACATCATATCATCAGAGTATCTCATACAAACAATATTACCAGTCAGACAATCATACAATCATAGCAGCGGGTATATATACTAGTATGGATAATATGTTTCGGACTCTAGCTCCCCTCCTGCTCCAAGCATCCAGACCTGAACATATAATACTCGGTCCGACCCGAGCATTATAATGAAATAACACCCGAGTCAGTATGGAATACCAGCTGATAATAATGCATCCAAATTGATTATTAAAGTTTCAAAAATCCTTTTGAAAACAAAAGCATCTCGTAAAACAAATAAACATGCCGGGTTTTTACCTTACGATAGCTAAAACAACTTTTATAGAAATCCTCTGATATTATAATGGGGTCTATATACAAATACTTATAAAATAGCCGAAATTGTTACATCTATTAAATTCCAGCTACTAGCCACAGAGTGGGTAATACAAATAAAACTCGTAAAAGGCTCGTAGGGAGAATGGATTCCAACTAATGACTAGGCACTGGGGTACCACCTGTCACAGTACCTGGTCTAGATCAACGTACCGAGGACCATACCCGATCCCCTGCAACACAAGGCCCAGACTACCCCTTACTGGATAGTCCCGAGTAAGGCCACCCTGCAGTTGGGATCAGCAACCGCACCACTAAGCTGAAATAAAAGGGACATCTAGACAGGAATGACCTTACCCGGAAATGGGTGCTGCCCACCAAGCCTTGCTGCATATCTCCTAATTTTCAGTCATTCCCGGTTGATGAGGCTTGAGGATAAGCGTTACCTTTTAGAACCTTTCACTTAGAATACCCATCGCCCACCTGACGATGTTCCGAAAGCATTCATCCATACAAGTCCATCCCGGGTTCGAACGGAACCGAAGGCACTACTCTTACTACATCCATTTTGGAAATATCCACAGGATTAGTAGCGACTAGCCCTTGCACTTCATTACTCCATCTTCGACTCCAAACACGTTTTCCCACGAAACGTACATACCGGATCGAAGTGGTTTTCGAGAAATAAATCTCGATCCCGATCTCTTCGAAACAATCAATGCATTTGTCCAATATTGATAGTCGTGATTTAACTATCAATTAACATTCAAAAACATCCATCACACAATAAATAATTGCCCACATTATTTATTTCCTCAAAATATTTTTACAAGATACAATTCCTTTTCAAAATCCCTTTGAAATACTTTTCAAATCCAATTTTCTCATGGAATAGATTCTCAAATCTTTATTTCCTCTGAAACATCCAAGTAGCCATTTTTTAAGTTTAAAATAATTAAAATACTTTATTTTTGAAAATATATTAAAACATTTATATTAATACTACTATATACTTAATGTAATATATATATATATATATATATATATATATATATATCTTAAAAAAATATCTCAAATAAAACTGCTTAATAAAATACAAACTATTATCTTAAAAATATAGTTTAGTCATACTAAATCTAAAATAAAGTTATGAAACTCTATACAATTTCTAAATAATACTTTGATTGGTTATCTTTTAAAATAGAACTATTTTATAAAGTATAAATAATAATAATATTCTTTAAAAATAATATTCTAATTATCCTTTAAAAATAATTACTTCTATAACTACTTTGATATATATTTACTTTAAAAATTCTTACAACTTAAATAATTTTCTTGAAACCATTCTTAAATATAACTTCAAAATCTAATGTTTCAAAAATCTATTTAAAAAAAAAACGTACTTGGCTTTCAAAAAATACACTTCCATCTTAGAATAACCAAAGAATTCTTTTTATCAATCCAACACGTTTAATCCCAGTTCAATTTTGCGTTCATCCCATAAAATTCCATTCCATACTTTAAGAATAGCTCCTTTTATCTTAAACATATTGCTATTTCCTGGAAATCACTTTCAAACATACGTTAAAATATTTAAAATAATCTCTAGAAATTATTTAATTGAAAATCATACTTAAGGAAATATATAGGGGTTTTCCTAAGTATTTTAAATAAAATTTAACTTTTAAAATAAGGTTATTAAATCAAATATTCATATTAAAATTTCCTTTTGAAAATTTAATACTATTTTACACTTTTATATTTAAATAAAAATTAAATACCATAATTGCTTAATCAAATATTTGCTTTCACTTAAAACATTTTAAAATAATATTTCTTTCTAAAAATATTCTAAACATATTTAACTGCAAATTTATATTTGAAAGCTTTTCTTAAAAACAAAATAAATTTTCCAAGAGAAAGCACACTTCTCATTCTTTAAAATAAATCTTGCTATTATTTTTTTACAATTCTCAATTCCCCTTTTAAACCACAATTTCAAACACTTCAATTTATCAACCAATCACTTGATTTCAATTCCCTTTAAATTCTTTACTTAAGAATGTCTTTAATTTCCTTCTAACCCAATTCAGTTATTTATATTTAAATTCTCAAGTGGTCTTCTCCAAATCATAGCACAACACAATTAAATTTTCAATTTAATCTATCACAACGTATAAATAGAGCATAGCATAACAGGATCTAAACAATTTATCACAGAATATAAATAGATTTTTATTTGTGAGGGATCCAGTTGGATCCCTCCAACCTGTTTCCCTGCATCCACAGATATTAGCACAACAACATATATCGATTCAATCATATTCAACCAATCAAGTAATCATTCAATTAATGACTATTAAAATTAACTAATATTCCAGATGTGAGTGAGTTAAACTCACCTTGGGTTTTCAGCGATCGTTCAAATTTAAATTGAATCGAACGGCGTTCAATTTAACCTAAATTTTCACTTGCTCAGAATAATTCCGGAACTGCTCCACTGCGTAGATTGCGTCTATGCGATTCCATCGTCGCCAGTTTCGTCGAAATCTGATAACAAACGCACGAGATATGGTTGTTTAAAGTTTGAATCTAAAATTAAACAAATTTCCTTTAAAATTTAATTTATTTATGCCAAACAAAGACAGGCCGCGCGATCTGGAAAGAAAAAAATCAAGGCCATGAAAACCCTCTTCCTCACCGCGTTCGGATCCAGGGTATCATAACCCATCAGCCGCCCTAACTTCCTCCTCTTACGCGACCAAAACACTGCCTTATAGGATGATCGGCTACCATCCTTCGAAGCGTCCACGTGAGCTCCACCAACGATGAGGAAAAGAGCGAGCTCGGCAACCTCAAGATCGAGCAAACCCAATTCGAACAGCCGGCATACGCAGAGGAATATTGGCTCCAAACGACGATTACAACCAAGATCCACCGTAGGATCTGTAGATCATCTCACGCTCTACAATGTTCACGTTGGAAGTTTTTGCTAAATAAGAGTGGATGTGGAGAAAACAAGGGAGAAGAGGGAAGTATTTTCAGCCATAGAAATGTTGTAGGCGGCGGCCGAAGAAAATGGCTAGGGTTTCAGGCCTTAAACGCGAATATATACGTATAACATATTACTTAATTATTTAATTCACTCTAAAGCAATTTTTTCACACGATCTCCAAACGACGCATGCCGAAAGGCGTTTCTAAGGTTTTTCCCATGTTTTGAACTCAACGGAACGTGTTTCGAATGCTAATTCGATCATATACGCGAGTTAAGGAAATAAACGATCAATTTTAAATTAAATCGATTAAAGTATTTTTTAAGCATTTTAAGCTGCCGGGGTCAAATGACAACTCTGATTGCTACGAAAATTGAAATCCGATAATAACTAACTAGTACGGATCCAATGGAACTGGTTTCGTCGAATTCCGAGACTGTGCCCCGGAAGACTATTTTAACTCGTCGATTAAATCGAGCGATGTTCAAAATCGTTGAAATCATCTAAAATTTCACTTTTAAAATTTTACTAACTCTATTATAACTCGTATGAAATTTATATTCACATTAGAAATCATTTTGGTTCAGTTTAAATCAAAATCTGATTATTTGCATTATTATATTAATAAATTCCATTTTTATATTAATACAAAATTCCAAATTTAATCTATCGACCTTTAATTCCATCCAATGGTCCAATATTACTATTTAAATCAAAATAAACTTAAATAAATTTTTAGAAACCATTTTTATATTTATTTACACTCAGATTCACCAATTATCCCAATTCTAATATTAAATTATTATTATTCAATTTCAATTAAATTACCATATTTGAAATTTAACTAATTTTTATTAATTCAACCAAAGTCTTTTATATTTCAAAATCAAATTATTATCCATATTCGACATTTAAAATGAATTAAGTGTTCAAATTTGGCGACCCTAAATTCCGGGTCGTTACACTACCATAAGGCCTCCCGCCATACACGCAAGGCAAACGCAGAATTGGAGGAGATTTCTCCTTATGATAGTCAAATATGCTTGATATGCAAAATCCTTTCGATATTAGTATTAGTGCATAATGCAGAAAACCTTTAGAAAGTATAATATTAATCTTAGCCAGCATACAACCATTATTATATGCCTACTATAGCTAGCATCTAAAAAGTGGAGACCACCATAAGTGAATGGCAGGTTATACAACTAAAACCGTACAAGGCACGTATTGGAGATTGGATTTCCAACAAATGGTTAGGCTAGGAACTTCGTACTGCTACATGGATACACCTCTGGAGGGACGTCCCAAGAACTTAACCAGCTCTCTGCCAACACAAGGCCGGGTTACCTCTGTAACTAGGTAACTACTACACGAGTATGCCATCCCCCGGTCATTTGCAACCTTTATTCGAGGATCCTCAACCACAAAGCAACAACCACAAAGTATAATAAATTTGCAGCAACAACATAGGTTAAGTATCTGCACTCCATACCATGATACCACCCTTTTCCAGAAGGAAATAACATACCCTAAAGGGTGCGACCCTCATAACCTTGCCGTATTCTTCATGTTTTGACCATTTCCGAGGTGTGAGGTCCCACGAAGTCTCGTCCACAAAGCTACACTTTTCATAAAGTCATGCTTTGAGCAACAAATGATCAGCAGCACTTCGTATGCCACATTACCAAATTGAGAATGTATCACTAGTGACCATCGACTACATAACCTCTGAGCTCGTACGTCTCAGAGAAGGGTGTTAAGCTAAGAGAATAAATTCTCTGCCACCAACAGAAATGTATTTGATAGAAACCAGCTTTACATCTCAAAGTGTAACGTCAGACACACATCTATACAAGTCCATTCCGGGATCGAACGGAACCAAAGGCACTTTAAAAGAAGCCCTTGCAAATCCGAATATTCACTAATCACGTCTGGAATCCCTATCACAAAGGGTGATAAAATCTCTATACCGGAGCAACCCGGTGCAGTGACATTCGACAAGTAATCCTTTCATTTTCAAAAATACCCGGTCCTCAACACCATCTTCAAATGCAATCCCATTTTGTCGTATCATTATTTGGAATGGTTTTTATGACACAAAGTCCTCTCCCGGCTAATCCGAATAACGAGCGCTTATTTTTAAAAAATAAGTGTCACGTTCAGATTTCAAACAAATCACAACAATTTCCACTTTGATTTTTTAAACAAAAGATCCATCACAATCACAAAGGTTCGATATGGGTTTCGAATATCCATTTGGAATCCGACCTCCGGTCGCATCGAAATTCAAATGCCATTTGAAGGCCAATATTGATAGTCGGTTATTTAATTATCAATAAACATTCACAACAATCACCAAGATTTAAATAATTTCCCCCAATTATTTATTTTCAAAATATCTTCGCAGGATATAATTTTAACACTCCAACCATTTGAAAACAAATTTCAAATCAATTTTCACCTTTCAGTCTTTTGATAACAAATTTCAAATCATTTTTCACACTTTAATCCTTTGAAAACAAATTTCATCACTTTCCTCATGCGGAATACATTTCTAAACATTTATTCATTTCCATCGGGAATCTGCCGAGTTCAAATACTTTAAAATAATTTAAATTACTTATCCTAACACATATACTTCAAAATATTTAATGTGAAAACTATTTTAAAAACACTTTATTTTAAAATATTAGTTATGAAAATATTAAATCAATATCTCAGATAAAACTTCAAGTCTAAACTAATTTTAAAATAAAACTAGTAGATAGAGTATAAATATTCAAATAACTATTTTTCTAAATCAAATATCAATTTAATCTTTAAAATAATCCCTTTTATACTTAATTGATTAAATCTTTACTTTAAAGATTTAAAATAATTTCTCCACCAATATTCTTTTAAAGCCAAATCTAGAGCTTTTAATTTTATTTCAAAAGCTACTTTAAAAATACATTCGGTTTTCCAGGGAAAGTACATCTTCCATTCTAAAATGGTTCATTCAAATAAATTTGTAGATCCTTCTGGATTTATTGTAAATTTATGTTCCAAATCCGTAAATTTCTTTCCACACTTTTTAAAATTAAACAATATTTAATTTAAAACAAATTTTCCTTTCTTTTATAAAATTCCCATTATGGATTTTAATTTTCAAATATCCACATATATATGATTTTCAAATCGTTTTCCAAATATTCACTTTCAACATCAAATCAATTTTCAAATTGATTTTCAAATTTATTTCAAATGCCAAATCAAATCTCAAATTGAATTTTTCAAACATTTACTTTGAAACACCAAATCGATTTTCAGAATTGATTTCCCAAAATTTATTTTTAAACACCAAATCAATTTTAGATCGATTTCCCAAATATTTATTATTATTTTTCCAAATCAATATCAAATCTATTTCCTAATTTATTTTCAAGACACCAAATCAAATTTCAAATTGATTCTCAAATTTATTTCAAACACCAAATTTATTTTCTTTTGAAAAAAATTCCTTCTTTTAAATTTATTTAATTTTCTAAAATTAATTTACTATAAATTTTCTACTTAAATTTCAAAAATCCAATTTTTATTTATTTCTGGTATCCTATGATACCAAAAATATATTCGGCTAAACCATAGCCTTCAACGATTTCAATCACAAATGATCGCACAGAGATTATAAAAAATCAAAAAATAATATTGAATCAAATTCAAACATTTGAGGAATCCAGTTGGATCCCTCCAACCTATTTTCCTACATCCATAGACGTTAGCACAACAACTAAATACCAATTCCACTCCGCGGTGGAATATCACGGTATATGGGATTTATAAAATATCATCCGCTATTATGCGGCGCATAAGGTCTCATCCGCTATATAATGTGGGAAATCAATCACTCCAAATATATATATATATATATATATATATATATATATATATATATATATAATACCAGTTGAACTTCGAGGTGGAATATCGCGGTGTATGGGTTTAATATAATATCCTCCGCTATTATGCGGCGCATAGGGTCTATTCCAATACAACTGATAATAATTTATCATTCAAGCACACAATCAACAATTTTAAATCTAATTATTTAAAATTAATTGGAGATTCTAATTGAGTGAGAAGATATCACTTTTGCCTTTATTTTGTAATCCATTTTCCAATCCCGATTTTGTCTTCTCAGTATTAGACCTTGTATAAATATTAGATAATTTATTAGTATTTAAACTAAATCGAGCAATTACTTTTTACTTTGATAATTTTGATAAACTAACGATTTAACTAAATTTTCTTTAATATTTTCTTTCACCTATGAAACTGCACATATTAAAATAAAATAACATGTATAGATTTAAAATCTGTTTTTCTTCTGGAAAAAAAAACAATTTACTTTAATCTTTCTTTGAAAATAATCTATATAGGTTCTTAAAAATCTATTTTTTCTCTTTAAATTTTATTTAAAAAAACTATTTTCTGTTTCCATAAATAATCACAGTATTTTACATCACCGTCTATATACAAATATTTAAATTTATTTTCAAATTTAAATTGAATGAAACAAATTATAAATACCTTGCTGTAAATTATCAACATAAACGTTACATTTACTTATTACTTATTTAAATCAAATAAGTAAGATACCCTAATGGCTAACACGACTTGATGCTCGACCGCCATTACATCCATACTGCTTCAAATCTCGAAACTGAAGTTTCAAAATCCTTATTGTCGTCGCCCAAATCCTCAGTCGCGACCACCGATTTGACTACGCCTTTCCCTTCAGTCGCATGTGAATGATCACGAAACCCCTGTCGACTTCCCACTGGTTCCCTCACTCGAACGCGAGTGTGCTATTCTGTCAAGCTGGCGATTGATGACTCGTGCCCTCGTCATGAAACCCTTGCTGCGCTCGAGCCTGACATCGTAATTGCCTATGCAGATTGATCGATGATCAATAGATCCACGACATTTGAAAATTTTGATTCCTATTTCAACCGAAAGGGCTTCGGTCATGATTTTTTTTCTTTTTTTTCGAGTTTGATAAATGAAAAAGGGAAAACTCGGGAGAAAGAACTGTCGTGTTTTCTTCGTTTTGATTCAAAGGGGATCAGTTTTTTATTTGAATTTTGATTTTAAGTTTTTAGAAGAACATGGCCATTTTGTTTCCTCTCAAAAAAATGAACGCGTGTTAGATAGGTGAACACGTGTTTTCAGAGTGTCGACAAGTGTTGATGAGATCAACAGTAAATTGAAGGGAAAATATGTATATATTATATTTAATGTCAAATTTAAATTTTAAATCGTTCAATTTCGCAATTCAAAATCTCGATCTCCTATCGAGGCATGCCACTAGGTGTTTATAATGTTATACGCCTATTTCGAACGCAATGGAAAAGGTTTCGAGTCCAAATTCGATCGTATGGAGAAGATAGCTTTTTGAACCAAGTTATTTAATTAAATTTCAATATAATTTTCAGCGCGTTTATCAACCGTACGGTCATACGACAACTTCGAATACTACAGAAATTGAAATGCAATAATAATACAATATTACGAATCCAGTGGAACTGGTTTCATTGAATTCCGAGGCTGTGCCTCGGAAGGCTATTTTTTAAATGTCGGTTTAAGCGATATAATTTCAAAACTGAACAAATCATTTCCAAATTCAATTCTAAAGCTTCCATTATCTTCAGTATTATCAATATAAATTTTCTATGCCTTGAAAATATTTTTAATCAGCTCAAAACTGAAGATTCAAATTTTTATCCAACTGTAATAAATTACATTCAAAAATTTAATTACCAAATCCATAGTTAAAATTAAATTCAAGCTTAAAATTAACAATTCAAATATTTGAAATCAATTAAATATTTCAATTTCAAACGTTGAAAATTCTGGGCCGTCACACAACCAGTCGACACCTTAGTCACAACCAGTCAATCCTTAACGATCATTTGGTTGAATAGACGCGGTCGACAAATCGGTACCAGATTTTGACAGTGATGGTTATGGTTTGAAAGGGTGTGTTATTATTTTAATGCTCCAGATTTATTCGTTCCCCACCTACTTCCATCATGCTGGTCTTATGCATTTCAACCCCTATAAATAGAATCCCACCGTCTCCACTTTTAATTCATATTATTTTGGAGAATACAACTAAACGCTGCCATTACTGTCTCTCTAATAAGATTCAAATTCTCCGTAGAGAATTTAGGTAAGAATTTAACCAATTTCTTATTTATTTCTTCCTCTAATATATTCTTACAATATTCTTGTCTAATTATTCTGAATCTAATGAATATATATAATTCTTTCCTATTGTGTCTATATATTAAAAAAAAGAGATTCTAGAAGGGATTGAAAGGCCCATTGAAGTGAAGCTAAGGCAAATCAGTGAGTGGAAACCTTAGTATTTCTTTTTCAGCAATCGTTTAGTGTATTCCTTTTTGGATTTCGATATGCCTTAGGATTTTGGGGTTTCAAAAATACAATAGATCAAATCCCCCAAAATTCCCTTTTCTTTCGAAAATGTAAGTTCTATGCGAAGATTCTCGATTATTTACATTAATTTGATGGTATTTGTTATGCTGTGCAATTTTTAACGATTTTACATTCTATTCCACTTCTCCTCCCTTTGTGATTCAAATTTACGATTCTCAATAAAATAAGGATATACATTACAAATTTTATTCGTAGTTCACACCGCTTATTCTACACAAATTTTCTTCTTATCTATTTCTTTATAAAAAGAGGAGTTGAATAGGATATGAGATTTATATTAAAATTCCTTTTGTTTAGGATATTCCATTCAATTAATGTAATAAATTGAGTTTCTAATTTATTTACATGTCCGTTATTAAAATTTTGATTATGAATTATTATTCCATGTTTAGATATTGAAATCCTTTATTTTGTCATGTTGGAGTCTTGGTAATTTAAAGAAAATAGGGCTTCCAATTGTATTTGGTTAGAAAATTGACATTTAATGCTAGTTTAGGGTGTAAAATCCATGTATTTAGAATTTATTAGGCGCGAATATTTATTGTCTCCATTAGGGTAATTAACGTATAATTATTGCATATATGGCTTGATCAATTAAGTAATTATTATTTTCATTTGTTTTTCCCATTGGAAAGGTAATTGATTGTTAGGCGAAAATAAATGCGTTATTCCCTAAAATTCCTTTTGACTTAGTTGAAACCAGTTTGAGTAAGAAGAAAAAAAAGAATAAGAGGAAAGGCCTTCAGCTTGACCTTTCAAAGGAGTTGAAGGGATGCGACAACCAAAGTCCAAAACATTCTTAACCTTTCGAAAGGGTTGAAGGGGTCGAAAGCACCCTTTCGTTTCAGCGACCACCTTTTGAAGCAAATGATTCCATATGCATGAAGACCTTTTGAATGAGTCAAAGCAACGCCATTCCAAGATAATGAAGGACAACTCTTCAAACACGCGCCAAAACTTTCAAAACCAAAGTTTTCCCCTTCACTCAAATCACTCGAAAGCATGTATTGGCTTAAACAACCTTTTCGAAAGCTAAACCAAGCATTTCAAACCAGTTGAAGCCATTATTGTTCAGGAAGGTTTCGCATCAAGTCACGGGCAAGAGTTCAGAAGCAACCAACGGCATCAAAACCATCAGTATCTCAACATTTTCGAAACCACTAAATAAAGCCTATTGATAGAGTCGAAAGCTCTTACAAAGCAGCATAAAGGAGAAAAGCGTAATGTTTCTATCGACAGAGGGCGAAGCATACTAGTGTCAACATGGCAGCCACCTTTCGACTAGGTCAAAAGTATTGGGGTCGAAAGGTGCCGATCTACATTTATAAATAAGATCCAAGGGGTCTGATTTTAGGGATCCGGACTCAGTCATTCTAAACTTGTATTCTCTAAATTCTAAAAGCTGCAAAACCTTAATTTTTAAATTGAATTAGGTATTCTAAGTAATAAAGCCTTCTTTGAGTTGAGAAAGAGAAGTCTTAAATATTTCCAGTTACTTATTTTTCTCTCAAGCTTTTATCTGGTCTAGCCTTATGTTACAGGTGTTAACCGGATCAAAAGGTCTCTTCCGACTAGGTCGAAACCCTTATATTCTCAAGTAATTCCAGTTGTAGATTACAGATCACACTTTTCCCAAGACTTTTCCTTTCAACAAGGTCGAAACCTAACCTGGGTCCACTTAAACTATAGAAACCCAAACCTAACACAAAGTGCCTAAGGATCTAGCTTTCGACAAGGTTAAAACCACTATTCCAGATTCCTAATCCGAGTCTTAACTATTAGTGACTTAGCCTTAGGTCGAAACCTCTGCCTCAGATTCTTGAATTGAGTCCTAACCACTCAATAACTAAAGTCTTTGACTGGGTCGAAACCTATCAAGATAAACCTTATCCAGGGTATCTCAACTGAATCGAAAGGAAAGCTTTTGAAGGGAAATCCACACTACCTCTGCAAGGTCGAAAGGCTGTTAAGAAAAGGAGTTAGCCATTTCGACCAGATCGAAAGGTCAACATGAATAAGTTTTCACTACAGCAACCTATTCGAAAGGGAAACCAAAGAGGACATTCACATCCCACTCTTCCCAATTATATAAAGGAAACCAAGAAAGATTAACCATATCCCTTAACTCCACATTGGTGTGCTAGCAAGATTTCTTATTAAATTTTGGCACTAGAGGGTGGACTCGAACGTCCAACTTGGTTAAACACCCAACACCACTTGCCTCTAACCTAACCTAACTCAATTCCGAGCTCATCTACATTGGTCCAGAATCATCATGGATAGAAAAGTCAAAAGATCATAGCAAGGATCTTTGGAACCACATTTGACATGATTCTACCAAATAACCAGTAGGGATTCCAACCAATATGAAGAGCAAAGGTTACGATTAGAAGCTCTAAGAATTATAATCAAGAAAAAAGTGAATCATATAATCTTGAGAAATGGAGCTTGAAACCTTTTCATATTATCTCCACCCCTATTTTTCCTTAGGAAAAAGGAAAAGTGGAAGTGATAATGTATTTAGTCAAATGAGAAGAACTATTCAACATTATTCTAAAGGCACAATATTTGAAAAAGAGATAATGGCTGACTACAATGCCTTTGCACATAAATGACAACAAACTACAACAAGAACACTTCCAACACGAGAACTACAAAGGGTGATAAAAAGAAAAGCGATCGATGAGCATGAAATTAAAAGGCCAAGGAACAAAAAATCAAAAATCCATCCTTAAGAATCAAATTTCAAGTCTAGACTTCCTAAAGAATACAACTTAACAATATCAATAGAGAATGTCTACTTGCTAACTAAGAATGAGCTTAACTATTGGCCATCATAGAAAAAGAAGCCAAAACATAAAAGGAGTTTAGGGGGATTCTACTGTCACCATCACATGATAAACGGACATGAAACCAATCATTGTAGAGCCCTAGACGGTATGATAATCAATTTCTTTCATCAAGGAAAGATTAATGAATTTGTAAAGAGAACATGAGAAAAATCAATAAAGAGTTACTTTTCTAAAAAAGATCTACATGGTTGGGAGTGAAATACTCCTTGCATTTGGATACTACCTAAGATGGTAGAAAGCCTCTGTCTGTGCCAAGTTGGCTAGGGCAGAGCACCTCTTGGAGGGAGGGTGGAGTAAGCCTTTAACCGTGTCATGCTATGGCCATGTTAAAGCATCGTACAAGCCCTTGGTCGCGCCTCTGTTCAGGTCAAGGCACTTCCTAGTGAGAGGACGGAGTAAGCTTTTATCTGCGTCAAACTATGGCCAGGTTAAAGCACCGAACAAGCCCCTATCTGCGCCATGCTGTGGCTAAGGTAGGGTGCCTCCTAGAGGGAGGACGGAGTAAGCCTTTATTCGTGCCACATTATGGCCATGTTAAAGCACGAAACAAGCACCGGTCTACGCCATGCTATGGCCAGGGTAGGGTGCCTCCTGGAGGGAGGTTATCCTCTAAGATGAGCTAACCAAGAGCACCAAACAACAATGGACTAAGATGTCCAAGCCCAAGAAGAGGCTCATCAAATAATGGACTAAAATGTCCAAGCCGAAGAAGAGGCTCACCAAATAATGGACTAAGATATCCAAACCTAAGAGGTGGTATATCTCCAATGGACTTAGATGTCAAGGCCCAAAAAGTGGAACATCAGATTATGGACTAAGACGTCTAAACTTGAGAAGCAGCTAATCAGATTATTACTATATACAAAGCCTAGAGGATTTATTCCTGTCAAAGAAGACATAATCTAAGGAGTAAATCAGAACTCCGTTTATTAATACTCGAATCTAGGTTTTGGGACTTCCGTTTCTAAATTTTATTTATTAATACCCGAATCTGGCTTTCGGGACTCTCATTTCTGAATTTCATCTATTAATACTCGAATTTGGATTTTGGATCTTTATCAATCACTTACGGTCTTTATTATAATCGAATCTGGGTTGCAAGACTATTATTTATTAATTCCCTAATCTAGGCTTGAAATTTCTATTATGGATTTCTATCACAAATGCCTAAATCTGGGTCAAAGGATATTCTCAAGAAGATTATTATTATAAGTTTTCGTTAATACACGAATCCGGGTTTTGGATTTCTAAGTTTGCAAATTTCATAAATACTCAAGAATGAGTCATTGGGTTTATATAACAGATATTCAAATAATGATTTCTAGACTTTTCTATACTTAGCTCTTTATTAACTATCTCTAGAGAAAAACTTTCTCACGTTTATATTCCTACTTCAGGGTAGGGTTTTTATCAAAAAACTTCAGACATTCCAGCAAAATGGTTAAGGGAAATCGAAACAGCAAAGAAGGATAAAAATTCAGCAAATACAAAAATTATAAATGAACTATCAAACAAGTGCTTCAGAAATGACATTACAGGAAAGAATCACAAATCAGTTAATATTTACATAGTTTATATGATTTATGAAACTGTTTATAGATATACTGGACGTATATACATTTCATAAATACAAATCAATCACAAATCTTGAGTAGCCTTGCTCAGATTCTTAGCAATTAAAGGATCAATTATGTGACGAATAGCAATGCAGAGGACCTCTTTGAGTTTCTTTTCTTTCTTCCTTATCCTGTCTGCATCGTCGATTGCGTCGATGTTAGTCCTTAGAGCGAGATTGAAAGCTCTATTTGCACCTATAAGGGTTTTATTTTCCCTTTCTAATTCTACGATGTGCTTCTGAAGGAAGTAGTTACTACGCTCTAGTTTTTGAATTCTGACAGCATACTCGTTTATACGTTGCGAATATTTAATCCTTTGCTATTCATCAAAATATTTTTCCACTTCAAACTTGACTTTCCTACACCATTCACCCACTACCCTCTCATCAAAGCCAGGAGGGGGATTAGTCATTGTGGGAATTTTTAAGAAGCGAGGGAAGTAGACCTTGTAGGCCTAGTAACAGAAGAAGTAGCATGGGGAGCCGGTAGATCGTTATTGAATATTATTCCCCATAATATATTCCAGCGATTCTCATTGTGTCTGGCTGTCCTTCAGTTTCATCTTTAAATCACTTATTTGTTGAAAGAGTCTCGACATTTTCTAGACAAAATCGATTGAAGGATTTGACTTAACTTGTCGCTTCAGTGTGGAAATCGTTTCATTTTTACTTTTGACATCAGCCTCCAAACTGGCAATTTAATCTTTAAGATTGCTAACAATAGTTTTCTGAAGTAAGTATCTTTTGTTCCATCTTAAAGCTTCGGCATTGCCGTGAAAGCATGCGAGTAAGGTGTCATCAAGGAGTTTGCTCCTTCCAAATTCTATCAACTGCTTATCTCTAAGATTAGTAAAGTGCGACGCTGAATCAAGTGAGAGAGGAGCTGCTGATAATTGTAACTCCTATTTAAATAGAAAATGAAACAAAATGGAGTCAAAATCAGAATGAAAAATCTTTTTATTATTATGATAAAAGTTTACAATTTAAATAACAATGAAACTAAAAGATACAATAAATAATTGTTTAATATCTAAAGTTGAGAAACTGCATTTCTAACTTTATTCCATGAATTAGCGGAAAGGGTACTTATCGAATCAAAAGGAATGTTGACTCCTTCTGGAGTATAGCCGAAGGACATTTGCTATAGTCCAACTTCCCAGTTGGAGGACTATCACGGCCACAAATTAACTTAGTATGGAATGTCCCGATTTCCTTATGTAGCTTCTTTTTTTCATCATCGAGGAAATCAAAGCGAAGACGAGGATATTCCAAGTAAAGTTTTTGTAAACCTCTAAGAAAGCAATATCTTGCTAGTTTCGAAGATTTTAAAATTCATGCCTTTTCAAGATAAAATCTTCTCAATTTAACATACTGATTTAAATGGTCTCTAGAAAATTGTCGGCCTAATGAATAGTCACTCTGTGATAATATAATAAAATGAAGCTAAGCATAAAAAGCGAGACTAAAACAAATGTTTACAAATCAATATATTATTGCATGTTTACAATTATTCGTCTGGTTCATACAAGATAGGCTTAGTAAATAATTTAGAGACAAATTTGTTCTTATAATACTTAAGTTTTTAAGGAGGAAGATCTTGGGGAATAGATCCGACTCATGGTAAGTTCCAACAAGCTCCAGTATGTGGGTCAGATTCGAATTCGTCTAAGTATCTCTTATGAAAGCGCCTAAGTAGACCTCCATTATATTCACCTAAATATGAAAAGTCAATAATTGCATGTCAACAATATGCCTTATATAAGAAGTTAACTAAAATATCCCTCTTTTCATTCAAAATCCAAAATAAGGTAATTAACTCCCGGTATTCTTTTAAAAGAGTGTCATAGTGAAGGCGTGCTGTCCTTAGTAGGGGCAACTTCTTGATGCTTAAAAGACGCCAGCACTGATGCACTTCTAATAAGCATATGGTATTTATCTAAAAGTACATTATGCTCCCTTATTTGCTTGTCTAACTCCTTATATAATCTGTTTATCTCTACTTGTTTTCTTTCAAGTTTGGTTTTATAAGGGAGGACATATTTCTTCCTTATCTACAAAGAATGATTTACACTATTATTATCTTCGAAGTGAAAAATGTTAAAACAGAGAATCCCATACCTAAGATATTGGGATCGAGGCTTGGGAAGTTTTTTTTTTCTCCTTTGGCACCTCAACGTCAATAAATGCAGGCTCTTCTTCTTGAGGAGCAAAGGGCCTAGCAGATTCAGGCAGGACCCTTTGTAGGGAGATGGATCTTTTTCAGAAGCTTTAGTATTTTAATCTCCATCCTTTTCAGAAGTCTCAATGTGACCCCCTCTATCACCACCTGAACCATGGCCGCCATTGATGTTATCATCATCATCATCACCATCATTATCATCATCGTTATTATCATCATCATTTTACCCCTTTTCCTCGGTAGGATCGTTATTTGTCACCTTCATCTTCTAAGTCAGATTCGAACTCAAAAGTAGGGGCTTCAAAGGAAAGGATTTTGGAGGCGTCGACCTCCTCCTTTTCGGTAGTTTTCACTCCTTGCTTCATTTTACCGATCTTGCCCATTACTCTATCAATGAGGGCAGAGTCAAGCAAGGGAAAACTTAGATCGGGGCATTTGCTGATGTTGTCTACATAAGCAAGCATCAGAGCTTCTTCGAAAGAATTCAACACGATCTCATCAAGGATAGTATCGACAAACTGTGATGCTCACAGTTTGGCGTCGGAGATAGTATCGAGGACAAGTTTTAGGGAAGCCTTCTTCTTCATCTTCAACTTATCTTTCAAAGAAGCCTTTTTTGCTTTCATTCAGACCTTCTACTTGTCGGATTCTTTCATGGTTAGTTGCATTGCGAAGTTTTCATCGGCGAGGAGTTGGCGAGCCTTTCTTTCTTCCAAAATAGCAAATTCCGACTGAGCAAGAGAAGTTCTCAATCGCTCCAGTTCAGAGGTTGCTTTATCTTTCGCAGCATATAAAGAAGAAATTTTTGACCTTTAAAGCAGAAATCTCCTCTTAAACCTTGGAGGACTCAATGGAAGATTTAGATGCCTGCTCGTGTAAAACTAGCCAACTCCTGGAAATCTGGAAGAAGAAGTGCAGTGATTTAGAGAAAATCAGTAATGGAAAAGTCAAGTGAAGTGAAACTTACCAAGAATTTTTGTTCTATCAAAGAACGATAATGACCCACCATGTCAAAAACAGAGGAAGGCGGGTGAATGGAGGCAAAAGACTCATTATTTAAGATAGACCGGACATCTCTTCCAAATTAATAGAGAAAGAAGGAGACGTAGGCCTTGGAGCAATATGCTTCTAAGAGGGGTCATCTCCAAAGCATGTTGGATCTTTTCGAGTGCGCCCGGAGAGCTTAAAACAGTGATGCATGAAAGAAGATCAACTGTGGGTGGAGTCTGCTTGGATTTATCCTAGGGGAATTCAGCAGTCGGGCTCTCCGATGCTTTATCAAGAGATAACGATTCCTCCTCTTATGAATCAGGAAATTCACCTACCTTACCTATCTTTAGAGGTGGTTCCACTTCAGTTAATTGTGGCAACTTCCTCTTAACTGCCATATTAGTTTTGGCAAGAGATTGAGCGATGGATGGTGCATAGGAAGTAGCAGGAGGAGGAGTTGGACCACTAACAGGCTTTTTAACTTGAGGAGCAACTGAAAAGAATTCAAACAGAACATAAATCAGTAGAATAATTTGGAAAAAACAGAGATCAGCCTGTTATCCCTAGAGTAACTTTTATCCGTTGAGCGACGGCCCTTCCACTCGGCACCGTGCATCTGTGAAATTTCCTATAATAGGGAGACCAGTGCTTTCAGGCTCTTCCAGGCTTCTTGTTTTTTTTGTTGGAAAAACTAACGCAAATATCTATCAGTCTCTTTGAGATTTTTGGGCAGTCACAAAATGGAAAGACAAATGATGGTAGAGTTATTTAGGACATTAGAATGGCAATTCCTCAATAAATAATTAGTTCAATATTCATAACTTACCGGAGCGGTCAGCATAGATGGGAGACATGAGAGAGAAGTTTGATGGGTCTCCTAAAGACAAGAAGCGTTTGCTTCAGGAGATGTGTTGGACTGAAGGAGGATTGCCAAGAATCCTTTGGCCCGCCGACAAGAGGAAATGCTTTTGCAAATTTGTTTGATTTAGCAGTGTTAATCTACTCCCGATCTTGCTTGAAGCTTTGACCAGAGACTCCACTGTTATCTTATCGGCCTCATTGAGTTCTTTGGTAGGAGCATCTGACAGAAGGCATAGATTAAACAAGGAAAAACCATTGAAAAGAAGGAAAATAATGGCAGTCTGAACTTACGGGGAGTAGAGAAAGTCCCACTGATATTTTGGAATCATTTGACAAAGAAGAACTGCCCGTCTCTAAACTTGTTAACCCCCTCTGATATCAGCTTCTCCGGTGGGTTTGCCCTAAAGATTTGGCTATTTATATTGCTAAGCTTGACCAGTCAGACCAAGTAGTTCAATACTTTCGTGTTTAAAGAAAAAAGGCCAGACTCCAATGCCATCAACTGTAGAGATGGAAGGTAAGTGTAAACGTTTAGGGATAACTGGATTGGAGCGATTTTGAGAAAAGGAAGAAATTTGGACAAGAACTCCGAAAAAGGCAGAAACCCCCGTGCCATATATGAATGGCAGTATAAGCAAAGAACCCTTGGGAGGGTTGCTGATAGTGTCAAATTTCAGGTGGGATAACTTCCACACATGTGATTCCGTAGTCATTAATAATGGCTTCCTCTTTATCTTATGCAGATATAAGAGAATGCTTTGAAGTGGCTTTGATTTTCTTCGAAGAGCTCATGGTTCTGCCATGTGAAAATGTTTCAGTTAAAATTTCCAATTTATAACGAACCTAACATTCTTTCAAGAATTGGAAAAAAACCTATTATGACAACTCAAATATAAAACCAACCTGAAACTTCAACTTCTTGGAGGAATGTTAAAGTTAAAAAACTAAAAATTTAAAGCTTTTGACTCTTTCGACAATGCCAAAAGCTTGAATATGAACATCTACCGAGCTTTCGACAAGGTCAAAAGGGAGGGTTGAAATGTATATCTAATTGGCACCCTTCAACAATGTCGAAAGCTCAACAAGAACTATCTTGTTGGAAGGAAATGATTATAACCAACTTAAAAATTCGAGCAAGTACACTACTAATACTTAATAAACAAGGCAACAAGACCCTTCAAAATTATTGAAACCCAAGGTCTTAAGTTGTCTAGGAGAAATATGAATGCCGTCGAAACCTTATATACCCATTGAGTTGAAAGGTCCTAAGTTAAAATCATACAAACTTGGAACGTTTCGACAATGCCGGAGAAAGGTGATTGTAAAAAGGTTTCGACTCATCAGCTACAGAAGGTTCCAATAAGATCGAAAGGATATTATGGTTTTTAAAACATACTAAAAAGAAAAGATTTCAATCGACATAAAAGGTTTTGACTAAGTCAAAACATTTTTCTTTCGAGAGAGTTAACTATATGCTACTTCACTATATATATCTTTTCGACAAGGTCGGTCAAATTAGCGCCACAACACCTTTTGACCTCATTGAAAGAGGTTAAGGAAGCAAAATGAAACTTGCTACCTTAAACCCTTTCAAAGGGGTAGAAAAGTAAATTTGTGGCACCAATTTTTTAATCTGTACAATACCAAATCTTTCGGGCGAAGAAAATAGGGAACCCTTTCTTCCCCCAAACCTGATTTCAGATCCAGGATTTCAAAAAATAAATAAACAAATGGAACGAACCCATTAAACTAACAGATTTATACTTGGATTAATGATTTCAGTTTTCAAATCTTTAGAATACGAATCCAAATTTTATAAAAAGGTAGCAATAATCATGAACATTGAGATTAGGTTCAAAATGAAGAATAAATCTATTCGATTCATGAAATTGAATCATAAAATGAAAAACGAAGAATAAATCGATTCATTAAAATTGAAATCTACTATGGAATAAAAAGTCGAAAAGATGCAAATCAAATTAAGCATGCTTCCAGTAAAGTTGAAACTCGAACAGTTTTTGGTAACTCAAAGATCGATCGTGAGATTTGTAAAAAAATTCATTATGAAATAAAAAGAAAGTGAGATTAGAAAAAGCAAAAATGATTCCATCTTACATTTGTTCTTTGATTAAGGAAAAAGATAATTTGTGGATTTTTGAATTCCTTTAATTTCACTCAAAATATTGATTGCAAATAAGTGCAGAAGAAGAAGGAAAGTGCATATTTTATAAGAAAAGTCATCAAAGACTACAAGTCATTGGATCAGATTTAAATAGATGGTCCAGATTCACACGGGAATGCCAAAAGGCAGGAAGATCCTAGGTTTCGACATAGTTGACTTGGAAATTCAAGTGCATCCCTTGCGGGGGGGGGGGGGGGGGGGGAGGGGGAGAGGGGAAAATGTTACTCCCTAAAATTCATTTTGACTTAGCCGAAACCAGTTTGAGTAAGAAGACAAAAAGAATAAGAGGAAATGCCTTTAGCTTGACCTTTTGAAGGAGTCGAAGGGATGCTACAGCCAAAGTCCAAAAGATTCTCAACCTTTCGAAGGGGTTGAAGGGGCCGAAAGCACCCTTTCGCTTCAGCGACCACCTTACGAAGCAGATGATTCCATATGGATGAAGACCTTTTGAATGAGTCAAAGAAACACCATTCGAAGACAATAAAGAACAACTCTTCAAATACGTGCCAAATCTTTCAAAACCAAAGGTTTCACCTTCACTCAAACCACTTAAAAACATGTATTGGCCTAAACAACCCTTTCAAAAGCTAAACTAAGCCTTTTGAACAGATCGAAGCCATTATTGTCCATGGAGGTTCCGCATTAGGTCACATGCAAGAGTTCAGAAGCAATCAACAGGATCAAAACCATCAGCTTCTCAACATCTTCGAACCCATTGAATAAAGCATGTCGATAGAGTTGAAAGCTCTTACAAAGCAGCATAGAGGAGAAAAGCGCAACCATTTCTTTCGATAGAGGCGGAAGCATACTAGTGTCAACATGACAGCTACCTTTTGACCACGACGAAAGCATTGAGTTCGAAAGGTGCTGACCCGCATCTATAAATAAGACCTAAGGGGTCTGGTTTTAGGGATCCAGACTCAGTCATTCTAAATTCGTATTCTCTTAATTCCAAAAGCTGTAAAACCCTAACTTGTAAATTGAATTGGGTATTTAGGTAATAAATTCTTCTTTGAGTTGAGAAAGGGAAGTTTTAAATATTTCTATTTACTTAATTGTTTCTCAAGCTTTTATCCGGTCTAACCTTGTGTTACTGTGTTGACTGCATTGAAGGGTCCCATCCGGCTAGGTCAAAACCTTTCTCAAGTAATACCAGCTATAGATTCTATATTAATTTTCCTAAGACTTCTCCTTTTGACAAGATCGAAACCTAATCTCGATCCACTTAAACTTTAAAAACCCAAACCTAACACAAGATGCCTAAGGATCTAGCTTTTGACAAGGTCAAAATCACTATTCCAGATTTTGAATCCGAGTCTTAACTACTAATCGACTTAGCCTCTGATAGGGTCGAAACCTCTACCTTAGATTCTTGAATAGAGCCCTAACCACTCAATAGCTAAAGCCTTCGACTGGGTCGAAACCTATCAAGATAAACCTTATCCAGGGTATCTCAACTGAATCGAAAGGAAAGCTTTTTAAGGGAAATCCACACTATCTCAACAAGGTCGAAATGGTGTTAAGAAAAGGAGTTAGCCATTTCGACCGAATCAAAAGGTCAACTTAAATAAGTTTTCACTATTGCAACCTATTCCAAAGGGAAACTAAAGAGGAGATTCACATCCCACTCTTCCCCATTTATATAAAGGAAACCGAGAAAGATTAACCTTATCCATTAACTCCTTATCAGGGTGTTAACAAGATTTCTTGTTAACAAAGAGGAAACTCTTATATAATCTAATTATTATTTTAAGGCATAATAATGAGGATTTCTTATAAGGCCTTATTTATGAAACAGTGAGATTGGGGGGGGGGGGGGTGTATAGTATTTGATTTATAGCTAAGTCATAAGGATGCGAGGTCAATAGAGTTACATGAAGGAAGTCTGCCCCCCACTTTGAGGCTACAAGCAGTTATGTACACTTTGATTGATATGAGATATCCTTATGATAAATATTTGTAATGATGTGAGATTTGTCCCAAATTCCGTAGGGGAAATCTATCCAGCTAATCTGACTGCCGGCTCTTATTAATAGTCTGATTAATATAAGATGTCATTGAGCATGGGCCAAAAGACGTAGGTCCTGCTTCGAGATCTTGAGGTATTAAGTGGTTGTTTGAGGGTCCGTCTCTTTTTTCTAGATGGAGTATTAAATGGTCAAGGGGTTACGTTAGGTGGTATCTCAATGATGGGGTCTACTTCTAGAAATAGATATTAAACGATGGGGTCTGCTGTAATTAAGGTATTAAATGACCAGAGTCTACCCATTTTCCACAAGGAAGTATTAAATAACCTAAGAGATTCCATATGAGGTTAGCTATATGGTACCATTGATAAGTGCATCTTGGAAATAGGTATTAAATGATGGGTCTACCTTAATTAAGGTATTAAATGACCAATGTCTGCTTATTTTCCAATAAAAGGTATTAAGGGACTTGGGTATCATCTTTTACATTATTAGCTATTTATGACTATGATTGGAATATGAAATTTTAGAAACTTATTTCTGGAATGGAAGGTATTAAGTGGTTGGACCCACCTCCTTTCCTTTTAAAGAAGTATTAAACAGTTTATTTTCGTAGACATATTCTTATTTTGAGATATACTGCCCAAGTACTGAAAAGGTAAGACTCGAGGTTTTTATTCACTAGACATTATTGTTTTGACTCCCTCCTCATTACAACATAGGTTGAAGACGTTGATGGAAAATGTAACACTTGGAGATGGAGGTGGTGGACTTGTGGCAGTTTTTACCATTTTTATTTGCTTTCATATGTACCCATGTCTCTAGACTATTGTTGTAACATATTATGTAACGGTTTGATGGTATCTTGTATTTTGACATTATTATGAATTTGAAATAAATGGGTACATTTAACTAATATATTTTGTTCCATTCGCCATGAGTTCTAAAAGTTTAGTTATGGCCTTGTAATATTATTTCTTTTTACTACCACCATCTTACCTTAGAACGAACTATATTTTGATAGGCCTTTTCTTGGTCGAAATTTAGGCTTGTTTTGGGGTTGGTTATTACATTTGTATTAAATCCTAGGTTACCCAATCAATGAAGAAAACTATATGTATGGGGATGTATTTGTTATTTTAAAAAAGGTTTTTCAAAAAGAATTTTAAAAAATTATATATATACCCTATTTTCTGGAACATACGTATATACACTAGGCAACCCTTTTCTTTTAGCATATAAATACCATCTTAAGAAATCGTCACTAAAAGGTTTAACCTACATATAATTGATATGGTTGATAATCAATCTTCTTCCATACAAGGGAATCCTACCCACGGAAGACCACCCATTCATGGAATACCCGAATGATTTAGACAAAATCTTAGGACCATTGAGCAGATTCCTGTCCCTCCAACTGCACTGGTGGCACCTACCGTGCCGTTTTCCAATGCAGCGCCTCATAATGTAGATTTTTCGAAGATGTGTAAGGACTTCCTTAATATGGAGGGAAGAGATACTCAAGAACTGAAGGATATTTTGAAGCTAAAACTTGGGCGAGTAACTGCGAGAAAATATTTAGAGAGGTTGATTAGGATGATCAATTAAGAAGGAGAATAACAGCTTAGCACCTTAAGGGAGATGCTTTAGAGTGGTGGAAATTTATGACTAATGAGCACTAGGGAAGGATATTCTCTCAGGATGAATTTAGGGACAAATATGAGATGAGGTTCATGTCTACAGCAGAGATTAGCTTACAAATGGAGAAGTTCATTCAGTCGAGACAAGGAGATTCTACCCTTAAGGAGTATATAGTTAAGTTTATTGAATTGTCTAAATTGAGGAAAATCCTAATAGACACACCTATAAAAAAGGCCATGAAGTTAATGATGTGCTTAAATTCCCTGCTAAGAGAAATGTTGTTGACCTAAGTACCTATAGGGGCCACGTATGAGATGTTGGTAGAAATGGCAATAGTACACGTGGCCAATGAGAAAGATAAGGGAGTAGAGAAGGAGAAGTATGAACCGACCCAAAGGCAAAGAGAGTCTAAGAAATGGAGCTTTTCCGCCAATAAGAAATCGAAGGGGAAGTTTAAGAAGGATGGGAAGGTGTTTAAGAAATGCTGAAAGAAGGGTCATGAAGCTAAAGATTGTAGGGTGAATCTGATGAAGGAAGCATTTAAAAGGAGGTGCTTTAACTGCCACAAAGAAGGGCATTACAAGAATTAGTGTCCCAAGATGGCTAAGAAAGGATCAAGCTTGACATGCCTATGTTATTGAACCTATCCCTATTGTCAGTAAACCACCAAGAGACCAAGGAAAAGCAACTCTAGAAGGTATAATACTTATTTTGGGTTGACCATTCGTACCCTATTTGATTCGGGGGCATCACATTCCTTTATAGCTCAGAATATAATAAATCTCCTTAACCTTCAAACCCAAATGGTCAATAGCCCAATAGAGGTTTATAACCCTATTGGGGGTTCGACCCATCTCTCCCTGATTTGCAAAAACCTAGTGTTAGACATATGTGACATTGATTCATACGTATTGCATACATTCTAAATTTTGGGGGGATGGGCTTGGCTATGGATTGGCTATTATATTATGGAGCCATTCTTGATTGTGAGAAGAGGGTAGTATGATTAAGGAGTTGTGGAGGTCGTGACCTAGAAGTTCTTTGTACACCCAAAGATTTAGTTGAGTTAAGCCATTTATACTCACAAAGTCTATCTTTTGTTGGAGAGCCATCATCTGTAGCCGTAGTTTGTGAATTTCTTGATGTCTTCGAGGAGGTCTTGGGTCTCCCATCCCATAGGGAGATTGAGTTCCAAATCGATTTAGAGGACACTAGGCTAGTCGCTCTGCCTTTGAGACATATGGCCCCAAAAGAAAGAAAGGAATTGGATAAGCATATCTCAGAGCCATTGAAGAAAGGATTCATCTGTAGGAGCACTTCTAAATGAGGAGACTTTATTGTTTTTACTACTAAGGCAGACTGTTCTTGAAACGACCTGCAGTCCCGTACCCCTTGAGTCGACACTATTCTCCATCACTCAACTCAAGATGAATGGAAATACGAACCATTTGGTTAAAGAAGAAGAGGTACAAGAAGAAAATAGAAAACAACATCAGAATCTAACCATCGCAGCGGAATAAAATATAATAGATAATAAATGATCTTTACACAAAAACAAATCTGTTTATACATTACATCATCGGAGTATACATAATACACAACTAGACAGTAATCATAACTTGTCCTCATGATCTGAATACACAGCGGAATATTTAAAACAAATACGGAAGTAGGTATTGCCATCCAGCTCGTCTCCTGAGCTCCACAGCATCCTTTCATGTATTCTATAATACTCGGTCTGACCCGAGCATCATAGTGAAATAACACCCGAGTCAGTCTGGAATACAGCGTGAGAAAATCACACTCAAATTGATTATTAAAGTTTCAAAATTTTTTTGTAAACAAAAGCATCTCGTAAGACCACACCACAAATAAACATATCGGGTTTTTACCTTACGATAGCCAAAACAAATTTTATAAAATCCTCTGATATTATAATAGTGTCTATATACAAATACTTATTCTAATAGCTGAAATTGTTACATGATTAAATTCCAGCATACTAGCCACAAAGTGGGTTATACAAACAAAAACCATAAAAGGCGCATAGGGAGAATGGATTTCCAACTAATGACTAGGCACTAGGGTACCACCTGTCACAGTACCTGGTCTAGATCAGCGTACCGAGGATCCACCCTAAATCCCCTGCAACACAAGACCGGGACTACCCCTTACTGGATAATCCTGAGTAGATCACCGTACGGTTGGGATCAGCAACCGTCCACTAAGCCAAAATAAAAAGGGACATCTAGACAGGGATGACCTCACCATAATGTGTGCTACCCACTTAGCCTTGATGCATAACCCTTGATTTTCAGTCATTCTCGATTGATGAGGCTTGAGGCTAAGCGTTACCTTTTTAGAACATATTACTTAGAATGCTTATCATCCTCCTCATGATGTTTCGAAAGCATTCATCCATACAAGTCCGTTCCGGGTTCGAATGGAGCCGAATGCACTACTCCTACTACATCCATTTTGGAAACCCTCAGGATTAGTAGCGATAGCCCTTGCACTTTACTGCTCCATCTTCGAATCCAAACTCTTGTTTTCCACACGAAAACGTTCAAACTGGATCGAAGTGGTTTTCAGGAAATAAATTCCGACCCCAGTCTCTTCAAAATGATCAGAGCATTGGCCAATATTGATAGTCAGTTATTTAACTATCAATTAACATTCACAACAATGATCAAACATAAATAATTTCTCCAAATTATTTATTAATCTCAAAATATCTTCACAAGATATATTTCCACTTTTCAACCCTAGAAGACAGTGCCAAACCATCTTCCTCTCATGGAACACATTTCCCAAATATTTTCTATTTCCACTGAAATCACCAGGTACAAATAATTTAAAACACTTATTATAAAACATACTTTAAAACATTTAAATTAAAAATTACTTTAATACTTTATTTAAAAATATATACTTTAAGAATATTTAAAATAAAGTTACTTTATAAAATATAAAACTAAATTTTTCTCTTTTAGAAACATAGTACCAAGCCACCTTTAAGTAATTATTACTAAGATAAATCTGAAAAATACTTACTTTAAAATTTAAACATTTAAAAATAATAAATTTTCTAAAACATGCTTTTAAAACAACTTTAAACTTTTAACTTATACTTAAAAATTTGCTTCGAAAACGTACTTGGTTATCCAGGGAGATACACTTCTCTTTCACATCTTTTAAAAATAAATCACTATTTATTTTTAAACAACTTTACCCATTCCTTTAATAAATTCACACCATGAAATTTATACTTCCAAATATCCACTGATATCCGTTTCACTTACAAACCCAGTTTATAGTCACATTCTCCTTTAAATTTCCAAATTCAAACACTTAAATCAATTTCCAAATTGATTTCCAATTTACTTCATTTTGAAGTAAATTCCTTTACTTACTTATTTATTTCAAAACCCATTGACTTCAGATTTTAATTCTTACTTATGCTTTAAAATCTTTTAACTGAAAATACCCATTTCATATTTCCCAAATTCCTTCTTTATCCTTTTCACAAAATTCAAAACCTTGAATTGTTTAAAGTAAATTCTTTCGTTCCTTTAAATAACATCACTTATGTTTTAAAATTCATTATTACTCTGTTTATTCAAAATCCCCTTTTCCATACTCGGAACTTATTTATCAGAATTTTAAAACCACTTTCATTCTTTACCAATTCATTCTTATTTTTATTTCAAATTCTCTATAATTATTTCACTTAAAAATTTACTCTTATATTTCTTTCAAAATCCAAAGTTATGTATTTGATGACTCAGTGTACCGAAATATATTCAATCAAACCACGGTATCCAATATTCCACTTATCAATATAATTCATCACAGCATATCAAATAATCATAACACAGAATTATTAGAACAATCTAAATAATTTGGAGGAATCTAGTTGGATCCCTCCAACCTATTTCCCTGCATCCACAGATGTTAGCACAATACCAATTCCACTTCGAGGTGGATTATCGCGGTATATTGGTTTTAAATCTAATATCATCCGCTATTATGCGGTGCATAGGGTCTCATCCGCTATATAATGCGGGAAATCAGTCACTCCAATATATACTATATACTACTATATATAATATAGCACACCAAGTCAATTTAATCATTCAACCAATTATTTAAATTTAACCATTTAAATTTAAATAAAACCCATATGAGTGAGATTGACTCACCTTTGATTTTTGTTTGCAACCCATTTTCATCTCGACTTGTTTCCTTCCCGATTAGACCTTGTATAAAATTATAGGGTTTATTAACACTTGGAATAATCGGATAATTTATTTCCCTTTAATAAATTAATTAGTTAACAATTCAATGCTAGCTAAATAATTATCCCTTTTTAAGGAATCTTTTAGTGGTTAAAATAAATTAGCTAAGTTAATTGAACAGATTTATCCCCAAATCTATTACTTAAAACAAACATAGAAAATTTAAAATATGTATATTTCCAGTAAATAACCAGAAAAATGTTTGCTCTGCTGTAATTATTATTCTTATTCTGTTTACCGTTTAAATTAATATAAATTTTCCAAACTATGAATATATTTTATGAAATCAAGTTAAATCGAAAGAAGAAAAACGAATACCTCACAGCCCCAAAACCATGCTTCTCTCACTGATATCGGTAAACACTACCAGACAACTTCGCGCCACCCAAAGCTACTGCTGCGCTCGAACAGACCACTTGCCTCGTCCATGCCATGTCACTGCGCCTCCCCTAACTTCTCCTGTGACCAACTACATCCCCAGAACCCTCGCGAATCCTGGCCCTGACTCGAGCTTCCCCTCACGGTTGCACAGCCGTCAAGCTTACCACATCCACTCGCTTGAATCGCGAGCCGTCGTCCCCTCCCCATAAATCGATCGCCGAACTCTACCCTCTAATTGGAACGAGATCAACTAGACTCTCCCAGGCTTCGGCCATGATTCGAACATCAATCGATTCCCCTATATCATTTTTTTAAAGTACTTCGAACGAATTAAACAAGGGAGAAAAATTGTTTGTTCGGCCATTTGTTATTTCATTTGAACGAGACTGTGTTCAGTTAATTTTTTTGAATTGAAGAGAATAACTACGGCTGTTAATATAAAATAAGGAAGACACCTTACGTGTAGCTTGCTAGCAACAGTAATATGAAGGGAAAGGAAAAAGTTACGATGGCGAAAGAAAGTAGGCTGATGTGAGTTATCTTGACCAGTCAAACAATATGGATATTTTATTTAAATTTAAATTTGAACTGTCTCGATTTACGTAGCCTAAAATTGCGAACCCCTATAGAGACGTGCCGCTAGGTGTTTATAATGTTACCCTTATTCCGAACGCAATGAAAAAGGTTTCGAGTCCTAATTCGATCGTACGGAGAAGATAGTTTTTTAACCCAGTTATTATATTAAATTTCGATTTAATTTTCAGCATGTTTACTTATCGTACGACCAAACGATCACTCTAAGTACTACAAAAATTGAGATCCGATAATAATACAATACTACGGATCCAAAGGAACTGGTTTCGTCGAAATCCAAGACTATGCCTCGGAAGGCTATTTTTAAATATCAAATTAAACGATATATTTTCAAAACTTAACAAAACACTTCCAAATTCAATTTTAACACTTTTACTATCTTCAGTACTATCAATATAAATTTTACAAGCCTTTAAAATATTTTTAACAAGCTTGAAACTCAACATTAAGTATTTTACTCAATCTTCCATTATTGAATTGATAATTATATTATTCAACAAATTGCTGTATCTACATTCTGAATAGATAAATCCAAGTTTTTCATATTCAAAACCAATTTATAATTTAATTCCTATATTTAAAACCATTTAAATATTTCGAATTAAACATTGAAAAATCTGGGTCGTCACATTCCTCCCCCCTTAAAAGAATTTCGTCCCCGAAATTATTAAGGCAAGAGAATGTCCCAACCCCACTACTTACTAAAACACACTTAGTGAAAATCCCATATTTACTTTTTATAACCTTTTAGTCCCAACTAAAAAATTAGTTTCAATTTCCATTTCCAAAATCCTTTTATTTCAATTCCAATTTGAAATCGTTTTGTCGCTAACAAAAAAAATTTTCCAAAATTTTTCCAACTCCCAAAATTTTCGAAATTCTTTGGCAGATTCTCCTTTGTACGGAGGGGCTTTTACAATTTGACAAGAGATATAAATATATATACATCGACCCACACGTTCGGAAAAACAAAAACAGTTCATATTTTCTATTTTTATTGCATAGGCATACCTTTATTTAGCATTTTTAAGCAAGTGGCTTATTATTTTAGCAATTAGCGCGTCCAAATCCAACCAAATGGCTTCACGGTACCTGTACTTACTCAATTCAAACATGTAAGTACTAAATATACGAAATTTATTGACATTTCACTTACTTTCAATAGCTAAACACATGCATTTCATAAGCAACATGCACCAAACACTTTCCATGAGCAATTTATATGATTTCAAAACTAATTCAATTGCTTTCAACTAATTCATGTGCCATACCATTCAATAATAATAGTTTACACTTCAATTTCTTACATTCAATTTATTTAATCTAAACAAGCTCATATTCAACTCCATTGATTTCAAAATCAATTTTATTTCACTTCTATCAATTCATAAAATTTTATCAAATCTCGTTTTCGTCAGACGACAATTTATTTCTACGCAATTCGACTATATTCATGTGAATAAATAATTACTTAAGCTTATAACCATTTTAATTTGATTCTAACTCAATTTATATTTAATTCCCTCCATTTTAATTCATTCACAACCATTTTATTTAGCTCGACACATTCCATGCTTGTATGCTACTAAACATTCCCAAATTAATTCAACCCAAGCTTGTATTTAATGGTCTTCCATTCTTACTCGAAGTCGAGCTTCTAATTATTCTTAACTTAAGTTAATTTACTTCAATTTACTCCAACTTCAAACCTAAGTTCACTTCCATTTAATTTGATTCTCATCAAATCAAATTCCATTTAATTAGTTAGCCTATCCACTTTAATTTTAATTCACATTCTCAATTTATAAAAATAATATCCAAGCACATATTTAACTCATTTATACTCGAATTGGATTTTATTTGCAACTCAAATCATTTCTATTATAATCCAATTCCATTTCATTTGGCAACTTCGATTCATAATTAATCCACTTACAATATGCGATGAATATTATTTATACTCAAGTTCTATTTCTATCCTTTAATTCACAAACCAATTTATTAACTCACAATTCAACTTTTATTAAACCAATTCAAACCCCATTAACATATCCAATTAACTAGTTTATTTCAAATTAGTCCCCTTTCCACTTGCAATTCAATATTTGATTTTTATCTTCAAAAATCACTTCATTTAATTTTCTTGAGTTCAATCTTATTTTATATCTCAAGTTTGGAATTTTTTTTTCAAAATACCAACACTTTTATTTCAGCTTATTTATTCCCTTTTTAAATTTTTATAAGCTACTCACTTATTAATATTCATACTTCTCCATCCCTTTACAGTCAATCACATTCACATTTTACTTTTAACTAGGGATTATATTTTTTATTTCAATGCTTTTCAATTCTTTTATAAGCTTCCGAAGCTTACTTATTCCAATTCAATACTTACTTAGTTTACACTTGTTTATTTAAGTAAGAATTTTATTCCATTCAATATTACCTATAAGTCAACTGAATTTATTTCAATTCAATTTTATTTAACTCAACTCCAGTTAAATCTAGCTACATACCATTCTTTTGAATTTTTTTAATTAAGGACTTAATTCCATTTAATATCATCCCACACAACTCACTTTTATTTCATTTCAATTCTTTTTAACTTACTTCAAATCCAACCCATTATTATTAACTTTGCTTAAGTTAATTTTATTCTAATTAATTTTATTTCTTAATCCAAATTTAATTTTTATTTTCCCATTCCAATCACATTCAAGATTTACTAATTATTTCTTTCAATCATCAATTAAATTTTAAAGTTTAATCTAAACCCAGGTTAAATTCTCATTTTTAACTTTCACCTTTAATTTTAATTCCAAAATCCAATCCCTATATTCCTCATCAAAATCATTTAATATTTATAAGCTTATAACTTATCTCCTGATGATCTTTAAATTATTTAAATAAGGATTTCAGGATTTTTAAACGCCCGACTTTTGTTCAAATCATTTTGAAATCACCATTATCTCAAAATCACACTTCTCAAAATTTTTAAACCAATCCTGGTTTTTATTCCCAACAAATTTCCTATGAAATTTCAAAAACAAACTTTGTTTTTCCCCCAAACATTCCAAACCAATGACCACGACAGCAATCCATCACTTAGAAACTCGAAAATGAACACCGAGGATGTCGTGATCATCATCGGAATTATTTCCCAGTGACCGAAGCGATTTCAGTGCTATGACATCTCCAAAACCTATTTAAAACCGTTTTCTTTCAAAAATATCTTCAAAATAATATTATTATTTTCCTTTCGAAATACTTTGGAAAACACTTCCAAAATCCCCAAGATTTAAATCTTCAATTTTTTATTTGTATCCAATTTTAACGATAATCCATTTGTATAATTTATGCTCATACAATTTTTTTTTCATTTGATTATACAAGTCATACTAATTTTAAAATTTCATTTGTTTAAAATATTATCATCCAAACACCCAAGTTATATAACAATTTAAGGAAATATTTCCTTTATATTAAAATATATTTTTGGGTAAATTATTTCATTTACTCGCTTATGAAAACAATATTGTATCGAATTGTTCTATTCAAGTGTTTAGAAACCCCTTCGATACAGTTGTCCAGACTGTGCCGATGAAGGTTCATATGTCACTCAATAAATCAATCAATACAATATAAAACCATTTTTATATCCACTAACAAATACACGCTCATAACTATTAATACGCTCAAACTCCTTCTGGAGTACTACTAACTCTATCTCAAATGAGTAATCCCCACCAGAGCCAAGGTTCTCGCTTAACCTTTCAGCTCTGATACCAAGTGAAATGACCCGTGGTTCCGTACCCCTTGAGTCGACACTATTCTCCATCACTCAACTCAAGATGAACGGAAATACGAACCATTTGGGTTAAAGAAGAAGAGATAGAAGAAGAAAATAGAAAACAACATCAGAATCAAACCATCGCAGCGGAATAAATATAATAGATAATAAATGATCTTTACACAAAAACAAATATGTTTATACATTGCATCATCAGAGTATACATAACACACAACTGGACAGTAATCATAACCTGCCCTCACAATCTGAATACACAACGGAATATTTAGCACAAATACGGAAGTACGTATTGCCATCTAGCTCGTCTATCGAGCTCCACATCATCCTTTCCTGTATTCTATAATACTCAGTCTGACTCGAGCATCATAGTGAAACAACACCCGGGTCGGTCTGGAATACCAGCGTGAGAAAATCACACTCAAATTGATTATTAAAGTTTCAAAATTTTTTTGTAAACAAAAGCATCTCGTAAGACCACGCCACAAATAAACATGTCGGGTTTTTACCTTACGATAGCCAAAACACTTTTTTTATAAAATCCTCTGATATTATAATAGTGTCTATCTACAAATACTTACTCAAATAGCTGAAATTGTTACATGATTAAATTCCAGCATACTAGCACAAAGTGGGTTATACAAACAAAAACCGCAAAAGGCGCGTAGGGAGAATGGATTTCCAACTAATGACTAGGCACTGGGGTACCACCTGTCACAGTACATGGTCTATATCGGCGTACCGAGGATCCACCCTAAATCCCCTGCAACACAAGACCCCGATTACCCCTTACTTGATATTCCCGAGTAAGATCGCCCCACGGTTGGGATCAGCAACCGCCCACTAAGCCGTAATAAAAAGGGACATCTAGACAGGGATGATCTCACTCTAATGGGTGCTACCCATTTAGCCTTGCTACCAATCCCCTAATTTTCAGTCATTCCTGGTTGATGAGGCTCGAGGCTAAGCGTTATCTTTTTAGAATATATTACTTAGAATGCTCATCGTCCTCCTGATGATGTTCTGAATGCATTCATCCATACAAGTCCGTTCCGGGTTCGAATGGAACCGAAGACACTACTCCTACTACATCCATTTTTGAAATCCTCAAGATTAGTAGTGACTAGCCCTTGCACTTCACTGCTCCATCTTCGAATCCAAACTCTTGTTTTCCACACGAAAACGTTCAAACCATATCGAAGTGGTTTTCAGGAAATAAATCCCGATCCCGGTCTCTTCGAAACGATCAGCGCATTGGCCAATATTGATAGCCGGTTATTTAACTATCAATTAACATTCACAACAACCATCAAACATAAATAATTTCTCCAAATTATTTATTAGTCTCAAAATATCTTCATAAGATATATTTCCACTTTTCAACCCTTTGAAGACAGTGCCAAACCATCTTCCTCTCACGGAACACATTTTCCAAATATTTTCTGTTTCCACTGAAATCACCAAGTACAAATAATTTAAAACACTTATTATAAAATATGCTTTAAAACATTTAAATTAAAAATTACTTTAATACTTTATTTAAAAATATATACTTTAAGAATATTTAAAATAAAGCTACTTTATAAAATACAAAACTAAAATTTTCTCTTTTAGAAACATAGTACCAAGCCACCTTTAAGTAATTACTACTAAGATAAATTGAGAAATACTTAATTTAAAATTTAAACATTTAAAAATAATAAATTTTCTAAAAACATGCTTTTAAAACAACTTTAAACTTTTAACTTATACTTAAAAATTTGCTTCGAAAACGTGCTTGGTTATCCAGGGAAATACACTTCTCTTTCACATCTTTTAAAAATAAATCACTATTTATTTTTAAACAAATTTACCCATTCCTTTAATAAATCCCATCGTGAAATTTATACTTCCAAATATCCACTGATATCTGTTTCACTTACAAACCCAGTTTATAGTCACATTCTCCTTTAAATTTCCAAATTCAAACACTTAAATCAATTTCCAAATTGATTTCCAATTTACTCCATTTTGAAATAAATTCCATTACTTACTCATTTATTTCAAAACCCATTGACTTCAGATTTTTAATTCTTACTTATGCTTTAAAATCTTTAAACTGAAAATACCAATTTCATATTTCCCAAATTCCTTCTTTATCCTTTTCACAAAATTCAAAACCTTGAATTGTTTAAAGTAAATTCTTTTGTTCCTTTAAATAACATCACTTATGTTTTAAAATTCATTATTACTCTGTTTATTCAAAATCCCCTTTTCCATACTCGGAACTTATTTATCAGAATTTTAAAATCACTTTAATTCTTTACCAATTCATTCTTATTTTTATTTCAAATTCTCTATAATTATTTCACTTAAAAATTTACTCTTATATTTCTTTCAAAATCCAAATTTAAGTATTTGATGACTCAGTGTACCGAAATATATTCAATCAAACCATGGTATCCAATATTCCAATTATCAATATAATTCATCACAGCATAACAAATAATCATAACACAGAATTATTAGAACAATCTAAATAATTTGGAGGAATCCAATTGGATCCCTCCAACCCGTTTCCCTGCATCCACAGATGTTAGCACAATACCAATTCCACTTCGAGGTGGAATATCGAGGTATATGGTTTTCAAATATAATATCATCCGCTATTATGCGGCGCATAGGGTGTCATCCGCTATATAATGCAGGAAATCAATCACTCCAATATATGCTATATACTACTATATATAATATAGCACACCAAATCAATTCAATCATTCAACCAATTATTTAAATTTAACCATTTAAATTTAAATAAAACCCAGATGAGTGAGATTGACTCACCTTTGATTTTTGTTTGCAACCCATTTTCATCTTGACTTGTTTCCTTCCCGATTGGACCTTGTATAAAATTATAGGGTTTATTAACACATGGAATAATCGGATAATTTATTTCCCTTTGATAAATTAATTAGTTAACAATTCAATTCTAGCTAAATAATTATCCCTTTTTAAGGAATCTTTTAGTGGTTAAAATAAATTAGCTAAGTTAATTGAACAGATTTATCCCCAAATCTATTACTTAAAACAAACCTAGAAAATTTAAAATATGTATATTTCCAGTAAATAACCAGAAAAATGTTTGCTCTACTGTAATTATTATTCTGTTTACCGTTTAAATTAATATAAATTTTCCAAACTATGAATACATTTTATGAAATCAAGTTAAATCAAAAGAAGAAAAACGAATACCTCACAGCCTCGAAACCAAGCTTCTCTCACTGATATCGGTGAACACTACCAGACAACTTCGTGCCACCCAAAGCTACTGCTGCGCTCGAACGGACCACTCGCCTCATCCATTCCGTGTCACTGCGCCTCCCCTAACTTCTCCTGCGACCAACTACATCCCCAAAACCCTCGTGAAACCTGGACCTGTCTAGAGCTTCCCTTCACGGTTGCGCCGCCGTTGAGCTTACCACAACCCCTCGCTTGAATCACGAGCCGTTGTCCCCTCCTTATAAATCGATCGCCGAACCCTACCTTCTAATTGGAACGAGATCGACTAGACTCTCCCAGGCCTGGGCCATGATTCAGACATCAATCGATTCCCCTATATCATTTATTTTTTTATTTTTTTTAAAGTACTTCGAATGAATTGAACAAGGGAGAAAAAATGTTTGTTCGGCCATTTCTTATTTCATTTGAACGAGACTGTGTTCAGTTGATTTTTTTTGAATTGAAGATGATAACTACGGCTGTTAATATAAAAGAAGGAAGACACCTTGCGTGTAGCTTGCTAGCTACAGTAATATAAAGGGAAAGGAAAAAGTTATGATGGTGAAAGAAAGTAGGCTGATGTGAATTATCTTGACCAGTCGAACAATATGGATATTTTATTTAAATTTAAATTTAAACTGTCTCGATTTACGTAGCCTAAAATCGTGAACCCTTATCGAGACGTGCCGCTAGGCGTTTATAATGTTATACCCCTATTCCGAACGTAATGGAAAAGGTTTCGAGTCCTAATTCGATCGTATGGAGAAGATAACTTTTTTGAACCCAGTTATATATTAAATTTCGATATTATTTTCAGTGCGTTTACTTATCGTATGGCCAAACGATTCATTCCAAATACTACAAAAATTGAGATCCGGTAATAATACAATACTACGGATCCAATGGAACTGGTTTCGTCGAAATCCGAGACTGTGACTCGGAAGGCTTTTTTAAAAAAACAATTTAAATGATATATTTTCAAAACTTAACACTTCCATATTCAACCTAACACTTTTACTATCTTCAGTACTATCAATGTAAATTTGACAAGCCTTTAAAATATTTTAACAAGCTTGAAACTCAACATTAAGTATTTTACTGAAACTCAACATTAAGTATTTTACTCAATCTTTCATTATTGAATTGAATAATTATATTATTCAAAAAATTGCTGTATCTACATTCTGAATAGACAAATCCAAGTTTTTCATATTCAAAACCAATTTATAATTCAATTCCTATATTTAAAACCATTTAAATATTCCGAATTAAACATTGAAAAATCTGGGTCTTCACAGTTCTTTGAGACTTTGCATTGATTGTAGAGAGTTGAACAAGTCGACAAGGAATAATAGGTACCCTTTACCTCGAATAGATTACTTATTTGGCCAAATTGTAGGAGCTAAAGTCTTTTCCCAATTAGACTTAGCAACAAGATTCCATCAGTTGTGGATTGCAGAGGAAAGCAAGCCAAAGACTGCATTCCATACACCAGATGGGTTTTATGAGTGGGAAGTAATGCTTTTTGGACTACGAATGCCCTAACATACTTTATGGATTTGATGAGTATAATATTTATAGGGCAACTTAATAAATTTGTCATGATGTTTGTTGATGATATTTTGGTTTTCTTCAAAGGCAAGAAGGAGCATGAAGACCACCTTAGGGAGGTATTGGACACCTTGAGAAGGAACCAACTCAAAGCCAATTTTTCTAAATGCCACTTTTGGAAAAATGAAGTTAGATTCCTTGGACATAATGTTTCGAAACAAGGATTGGTTGTGGACCCTACTAAAGTGGAAGCCGTCCAAGGATGGAAAACTCATAGTAATGCATCAAAGGTAGGAGTTTTCTAGGGTTAGCAGGCTACTATAGAAAGTTCAACAAGAACATTGCAAAAATAGCAGCCCTTTTAACCCAATTGACTAAGAAGAATCTAGCTTTTGTTTGGAATGATCGACGCACCAAGGAATTTGAGAAGCTTAAGGAGTCATTAACTAGTGCACCTATGCTAATTATTCCAGATGGAACTTATCTGTTAACGGTTTTCATAAATGCATGTGGCATAGGATTAGGGATTGTTCTTACTCAAGAAAGGAAAGTAGTTGGCTATGCTAGTAGACAACTGAAGGACCATGAGAATAGGTATCCAGTGCATGATTTGGAATTGGCAGCCATTGTATTTGCCTTAAAGATGTGGAGGCATTATATCTTGAGGGTAAGGTTTGAGTTATTCACTAATCATAAATCACTCAAATACTTATTTTTTCGAAAAGATATGAATCTTAGGACGCAGAGGTGGATGGAGCATATAGCATCCTTTGACTTTAGTATTTAATATGCCCCTTGAAATGGGAACGTAGTCACCGATGCCCTTACTCAGAGGTACGCTACCCTATGCGCTGTATATGAATGGAGGTAGTTGGAGTTTCTCTAAAATTTAACTTTCAACTGTCAACAAAACCCATCCAAAGCTTTCTAGCAATTATGCAGATTAGACCAGCCTTGATGGATTACATAACACATAAGCAAGTGAAGGATGAGAAGTTGGCTGAGATTTTGGTAAAAGTGAGGAAAACAGAGCATTTTCCTCATGCTGGTAGGTATTTAGTTGACGAGAATGGATGCTTGAGAAGAGATGCACGTCTTTGTGTTCCATTGACTGAGGATTTGCTGAAAGAAGTGCTTATGGAATGTCACCACTCAAGAATGACTATTTAGCCTGGAGGGATAAGATGTAGAAGGAAATGAGGAGAATTTACTTTGAGATGGAATGAAGAGAAGCATTGCTGAGTTTGTTGCTAGGTGTTTGACATGTCATAAAATAAAAGCTAAGCAAGGGAAGCCTGGTGGATTATTATAACTTTTAGAAATTCCAACTTGGAAGTGGGAACATATTTCAATGATTTTCTGGAAGAATTGCCTATAATTCAAAAGGGCAATGAGGCTATTCAGGTTGTTGTGGGCAGACTCACTAAGCATGCTCATTTTGTTGAGATTAGGAGAAATAAGACCGTTTCTTCTCTCGTACAGATTTATATCAAGGAATTAGTTTTTCCACTTAGAATTCCTGTAAGTAGAGTCAATGATAGGGACCGCTTGTTCACTAGAAAGTTCTGAAGGAGCCGACAAACAGCTTTGGGAGCTTCTTTGAACCTTTGAACTGCATATCACCCACAGCATAACAGGAAAATAGAAAGGGTGAATAGACTTGTCGAGAGCTCGTGCCTTGGATTTCGAAGGACGTTGGGAACAGTATCTACATTTGGTTAGTTTGTGTATAATAATAGCTATCAAGCGACGATTGGTATGGTCCATTTTGAAACACTTTATGGGCGGCTATGCAATCGCCATGTTGTTGGTGGGAAACCATTGACAAAGTATTAATTGGACCCGATCTGATCCGTGATACCATGGAAATAGTAAAGTCGATCAGATAAAGAATGAAGGCAGCACAAGGCCGATAGAAGTCTTATGAAGATAAGAGAAGGAAAAGCTTGAGTTTGAGGTTGGAGATATGGCGTTTGTTAAAATTTCCCCTTTTAGAAAGGTTGTTAGATTCGAAAAGTCTGGAAAAATCGCACCAAGGTCTATGGTGCCATTCATAGTTTTGGAAAGATTGGAAACCTTGCTTACTGTGTAAGGACCCGATTCTTCGATTTTCGAAAACCGACATCAATACGTTCACTGTATCAACTGCCAAGCACTCGAATGCCGGAAAGCCGAACACTTAGGGTTTTAAGAAAAAGAAAGAGGTAGAAGAAGAGAGAAAAGATAGAACAGAACAGAAAGAAAACAACTGAACAATAACAGAATCTCACAATCGCAGCGGACAACATATAATAGATAAATGAATAATCTTTAAACAAAGAATTACATCAGTTATTACATTACATTACATTTCATTTCATTACATCATCAGAGTGTACAACTATCAAACAACAACAAACATCAGAAAAAGAAATACTATATACTAGTAATACGCCATGCCATCCAGCTTGCCTCCAGCAATTCCTGAATTCCAGAATATCCTGATAAACCTTAACTCTTGACTGCCCATGTGGAAATTGGTGGGCACCCAGAGTTTAGGAAGGAAAACAATAAACTCCGAGTCAGTCATGTGATTGGTGTGAGAACTCAAAACAGTTTATCTTTAAAACAAAGAATAGGATAATTTTAAAATATATTCGCAATGCTTTTTAAAATGAGACTACCATAAGGCCTCCCGCACACACACACAATGCAAACGCAGAATCGGAGGAGATTTCTCCTTATGATAGTCAAAGATGATTGATACGCATTAAAAAGAAACATTTGATATTATTACTAGTGCATAGTGTAGGAAAAATCATTTCGAAAATAAAGATATAAATCTTAGCCAACGTACGACCATTATCGTATACCTACTACCATCTAAACAGTGGTGACCACCATAAGTAAATGGCAGGTTCTACAACTAAAACCGTACAAGATCGTATTGTTTCTTTGGATTTCCAAAAATGGTCAGGCCAAGGAACTTCCCATTGCCACATGTAAACGTCTCTGGAATGACGTTCGGAGAACCAAACCGGATCTCTGCCAACACAAGGCCGGGTTACCCCTAACTGGGTAACTACTGACACGAATATGTCATCCTCCGATCGTAACCGATCTACATCCGAGGATCCTCGATTTTCAACAACCACAAAGTAATAAGTTTGTAGCACAACATAGGTTAAGTATCTGGGCTCCATACCATGATACCACCTCTATCCAGAAGGAATGAAATACACTAAAGGGGCGCTACCCCCTAATGACCTTGCTGCATCCTTCCTGTTTTGACCATTTCCGGGGTGTGAGGTCCAACAAAGTCTCGTCCACAAAGCCACGCTTTGGGTCAACAAATGATCAAAGTAATGATCACAAAGATAAATGATCAAACAAATGATCATATCACAAATGATCAAACAATGATCATTTCACAGCAACACTCAGCATGTCACATTACCAAATTTGGAATATATCGCTGATAACCATCAACTACATAACCTCTGAGCTCGTACGTCTCAGAGAAGGTGTTAAGCTAAGAGAATAAATTCTCTGCCAACAACAGAAATATATTTGAAAGAAATTAGCTTTATATCTCAATTTGTAATGTCAGACATACTATCCATACAAGTCTGTTCCGGGATCGAACAGAACCGAAGGCACTTACAAAGAAGTCCTTGCAATCCGGATATTCACTAATCACGTCCGAAACTTCCCATCACATATGGAATTTCTATACCGGGGCCATTCGGTGCAGAAACATTCGACGGTAATCCTTCCATTTTCAAAAATATCCGGTCTTCAACACTGGTCATCACATGCAATTCATAACGACGTATCGCATATTCGGAATGGGTTATACGACTCCAAGGTCCTTTCCCGGCTAACCCGAATAGTGAGCGCTTATTCAAAAATAAGTGTGGCATTCAAATTCAACCAAATCACAACAAATACCCATTCAGAGGTAGTTATTGATAGTCGGTTATTGAACTATCAATGGATATGCACAACATCACCAGATTCCAAATAATTTTCCAAATTATTTATTTTCCAAAAATATCTTTACAAGATATATAATTTTCACACTTCAACCATTTGAAAACAATTTTCAAATCACTTTTCATCTTTACCACTTTTGAAAACAAATTTCAAACATTTTCCTTACGCGGAAATATTTTCATTTCAACATGGTTCATTTAAGCCAATTAAATAAATCCTTAACGATTAACTTTATATTTACGTTCCAAATCCGTAAATTAATTCCCACACTTCAAAAAAAAATCAACGTTTATTTTTAAACAAATTTCCCTTTTCATTTATAAATTCTATAGTGAATTTACATTCCAAAATATTTATGAATACACGATTTCAATTATTTATTTTCAATTTATCTTCAAAAAGATAAATTCTCAAAACTTTTCATTTCACATTGGAAAACATTCCCATACTTATTTAATAAGTAATTCACAAATCTTTTTATTTTCTACACTTGGAAAATATTCAATATACTTAAATCGAAATTAAGTATATATTTCATTCTTTAAGGAAATCATTCTCTTAAACATATTTATTTGGGCCAAAACGAATGTTACGTAAAACATCGTTACGACAACCCAAAATCACTAGTATAGGGATTCGAAATTAAGATAGATATATAAATCCCAATACCATACAAAACATTTCCTTTCGGAAATTATTTACTATAACAACAGTGTTATAGTCCACCATTTCCTTCTATTTCTCGAAAACGTATATTTCAACAATGAATGTTGAAATCTATGGTTTCGATTCATAACACATTTTAAAAACATCGTTAGATCGTTTTAATTCTATTTAAAACATCACACCCATAACATTTTCTTTAACATATTATTCATTATCCAAAAATGTGAATATACTTCGTTAACAATTTCATCATTTCTATACATTTTATTTTAAAGGATTATTCACTGTCTAAAACGTGAATATAACTCCATTAATAGGTTATAACAATTTACTTATCAAAATAAGCCGTTGCGGATTTATAAAACAATGTTTATAAATTCCATTTATATTTATTTTATAACAACTTCCATTTATACATCTCCTTTATTTACCTATTTCAATTTATAACTCAATTATATACCAAAAGTTCATATTATAAGTTAAATACTTATAATTTATTTGTTTACAAAATCGTTCTTTTAAAATTTCCAAATTATAAATCTTATAACTTATAAGATTCACTTATTTACCCAAAACTATTCTTTTAATAACTTTACAAATTTTATAAACCTACTGCTTATAAAATTTTATTTATAACTTCACCGTTTATAATTCTATAAATTTCATTCATTTATGAAGTTCATTTACACTTCATTCTAACACTTATAACAACTCGTTTTATAATTCAAATATTTTAATTTATAAATATCAATTTATAAATCCTTTATACAAATCAATTTATATTATTATTTTAAAAACGTCTTTAAACTCCTTTATAATTTCATCATTTTGATTTATAAAATAATCAAATCTTATAAATCCTATATTTGAACTTTTTACAATAAATTCAAAAATCCCGATTTAAACTATTTTATAAAATCATTTACCCCATATTTTCAAAAATCAACTTTTAACTATCTTTCTCAAAAATCAAAATTTTTATAACATTAAAATTATAACGTTTATTTATTTAAAATGAATCAATTACAAAATTATTTTTATAACGTATACTTTCAAAAATTACTTTAAAAATCCTTTTAAAATTCCAAAATTGGCCCAATGATGCTACACACCAAATAGTCAATCACGACAACAACGACATCATATATCTGTATATGATAATCAACGAATATCAAAATATCCATAATCAAATAAATACTGTTGAGGAATCCAGTTGGATCCCTCCAACCTGTTTCCCTACATCCAAAGATGTTAGCACAATACCAAGTCCGTTCCAGTACGGAATTATCGCGGTATATAGGATTTAAAATATTATCTGCTTAATAGACGGCGCAATAGGGTCTCATCCGCTATATAATGCGGGAAATCAATTCCAAGTACATAAATAATACCAATTTCACTGTACAGTGAAATATTCGCGGTATATATTTTTAATAAATAACCTCCGTTTACTAACGGCGTATAATGTCTATTCTAACAATCAATAGACAACAATCATCATTCAAACATACATTCAAGAATTTTAAATCTAACTAACCGATTCGATTGAGTGAGAAGTTCTCACCTTGATTTCGATTTCGTTTTCAACTTTTATTTCGAATAAAATTAAACGGACGTTTAATTTTACCTGAAATTTTCGCTAGCTCCAAACGACTCCAATCCAATTCCATAGCGTAGTGCTCGTCCATACGAACCCAACACAACTTGTTTCGTGCGTTTTCGACCTCGTATGAAAAGGACATGAATTTTTAAAGGTTACACGATTTTATATATATAAAATTTACAACATTTATTTTTATTTCTAAACCTAATTTGCGTCAAGCCGTTGATCTTTACCCCTGCAACATCATGGCCGTCCCTTGCTTCTTCCATCTTCCTCTCCAGGTCAATACGTGACCATCTCAACCCATAGCCGCCACCCCCCCTCTAATTTTCGTGACCACTACAAGCCTCTCCAACTCGATCAGCAAGCGCCAAACGAACGAGCACCTCGTGAGCCACCCTCGGCCAGAAGGCGGTGGAGGTCGGCCTCCCCCTCTTGCGCGCGAAACAAGAACACACGGCCGGCTTTGAACGTCAATCGCCATCAATTCTCCATTCCATGTCACATCGTAGCCGTTGGATTTATAGAACTTGGAGTGCTCTACCATATTGTAGTTGAGAAATTTTCGAATTGAGTTACGGATTGGAAGAAAATTAGAGGAGAAAGGGATGAACGTTCGGCCATTGAATATTATGAACGGTGGCTCTGAATGGAAACCCTAGGGTTTGCTTCTTTTTGCAAAAGTGACAAATCCAAGGCCTTTTATAGAAAATTTCTAAATTACTATTCACCAAAAAAATTTCGAACTCCAACCGAAGCATGCTGGTTGGCGTTCCTAAGGTTTACCCCGCGTTCCGAACATAATGGAACGTGTTTCGAGAGCTAATTCGATCATCTGTGCGAGTTATGACAATAAACGTTCGATTTAAAATTAAATCGGTAAATCAAATTTCTAGGCGTTTTAGCTTGCCCCGGACAAACGGTAAATCCGATTGACACGAAATTTGAAACCATACAATAATATCACATTACGGATCCGATGAAACTAGTTTCGCCGAAATCTAAGATTGTTTGAAAAATGGCTTTTTTAACTCGTCAAATAAATATTAAAACAATTTCGATGCGTTTCGAGCTGCCACGATCAAACAAAAACTCCGATCGCTACAAAAATTGAAACCCGATAATAACAAACTATTACGGATCCAATGGAACTAGTTCGTCCAATTCTGAGACTGTTCGAAAAATGGCTAATTTCACTAGTTGATTTAAATATTAAAATATTCAATTTTCACAAATTAACTCTTAATTCGATTTTAAAAGTTCTATAACATCATTATAACTCCAATATGATAAAATAAAATTTTACAAATCATTTTCAATCATATTTAACCCAATTTTCAATTATTTCTGTATTTAACATATTAAATTATCGATTTAAATTATCCAATTAAATCCAATTATTCAAAATAAAATTTATTCGACTTTTAAATTTCACTTATTAATATTTAAAATTAATTAAATATACAAATTTTAAATTAATAAAAATTCTGGGTCGTTACAATTTTCCCCCCTTAAAAGAATTTCGTCCTCGAAATTACCAAGTAAGAAAAGTTACAGAATCTATTAATTTTCCCAAAATCCATAGTTAAACTTCTTACAATAACTTTACTAAGTTTTCAAATCATACTTAGTTATCTTTTCAAAAACAACTACTATTGTTTAACTTTCAACTCCAAATCAAATTTATAGTTTTCAAAATTTTTCAATTTTTCTCAAAAATATTCTAACGCCTTAAATTTTCAGAAAAATTCGCCAGAGTCTCCTTTGTGCGGCTCGATCCAAAAAAAAAATGACAGTACATATATCACAAATATACATCTCATCAAGTGATGAGGCATCCTGCAGGGAAAAAAGTGTAAAAGTACGATATTTAATCCGAGATATGTACCTTATATATTTTTAGCGAGCATATACGGCTAATATAGTGTGAAAGCGAGCTCCAAATGCGAAGCAAACGCGATCCGCACCTACTAAACACTCAACAAACAATGAGAAACATGTATATAGACAATAGTATCGATATACAACATATAGCAACATAATAACTATATCTGCCAACATAGCAAATGCAGTAAAAGCAATATATTCAACCATCAACCAACTATCATCCAACTAACATCCATAACCAATAAATATTCATTCATATTCTCATTAATATTCAATGAAATGGGTTTTCAATTTAATCACATTTGATTCATTAACAGTGGATGTTTTTTTACTAACATTCATTTTCAATTAGTTTATATTCACTAATTCATATTCAAGTTGGTTCACTTCCAAATCAAATTCAATTCCATTTAAGATTCACTTAACTTCCAATTGGATTTCAATTACTTTAGCTTTCAATTTCATTAACACTTAATGAATTATATACAATCAACTAGCAATCATATAACAACCAATGTATATTAATTACAACCAAATTCCTTTGCTTATATTCATTCAATTTGGTTTAACACCTTTACTTTCAATTGGTTTAATTAAATTAATTTTCATTCAATTATTAAATTTCCAATAACATTAGATTTTAATGAATTAACACTTACATTCCTTATTTCATATCAATTTATTTACATTTAATTGATTAACATTCAATCCATTAATTCAATTCAATTACAAAAGTTGAATTTCATTTATATAACTCAAGTTCACATTTATCACTTAACTTTATTAATTTACTTTGATACCAAAATCAACATCATTCCACATCTCTTAAGTTATATTCCATTTTAAACATTATTTGGCTTTACTTAACTTAAATTCCAACTTATAAATCAATTCAGATTCCCATTCTAAAGTAAATTTTTATTTAAACTTTACCAAAGTCAAATTTCATTACTTATTCAAACTCATTTTTATTTACAACTCATATTCATAAATATATTCATATAGTTTCACTTCTTATATATATAAGTTTATTTCACAATTGTAAATCACATTAATTATAATTTCATACTTATAATTCATTTGCTTATACAATTATTCTTTTATTTAGATTATTCAAACATCTTTTAAATTAACTTATATTTTTTTTTTCATTTTCAATAACCAAACAATCAACTTACATACACTTTAATAATTCTAAAAAATTATTCCTTTATATATAAAATATAATCAAGGTAAAATTATTTCATTTACCCAGTTTAAAACAATATTGTGTCGAATTGTTCTGTACAAGTGTTTAGAGATCCCTATCAACAACGTTAATTACTTGTATTAACCAGAATCCGTATACCTCTCAACAAACCAATCATCACAATATAAAACAATTTTATATTCACTAACAAATACGCTCTCATAGCTATTATTACACTCAACTCATTGTAGAGTACTACTGACTCTATCTCTAATGAGTAATACCCAACAGAGCCATGGTTGTCGTTTAACCATAAGCTCTGATACCACATTGTAAGGACCTGATTCTTCGACTTCCGAAAACCGACATCAATACGTTCACTGTATCAACTGTCGAGCACTCGAATGCCGGAAAACCGAACAATTAGGGTTTCAAGAAAAAGAAAGAGGTAGAAGAAGAGAGAAAAGATAGAACAGAACAGAAAGAAAACAACTGAACAATATCAGAATCTCACAATCGCAGCGGACAACATATAATAGATAAATGAATAATCTTTAAACAAAGAACTATGTCAGTTATTACATTACATTACATTACATTACATCATCAGAGTGTACAACTATCAAACAACAACAAACAGCAGAAAAAGAAATACTATATACTAGTAATACGACATGCCATCCAGCTTGCCTCCGGCAATTCCTAAATTCCAGAATATCCTGATAAACCTTAACTCTTGACTGCCCGTGTGGAAATTGGTGGGCACCCAAAGTTTAGGAAGGAAAACAATAAACTCCGAGTCAGTCATGTGACTGGTGTGAGAACTCAAAACAGTTTATCTTTAAAACAAATAATAGGATAATTTTAAAATATATTCGCAATGCTTTTTAAAATGAGACTACCATAAGGCCTCCCGCACACACACACAATGCAAACGCAGAATCGGAGTAGATTCTCCTTATGATAGTCAAAGATGCTTGATACGCATTAAAAAGAAACATTTGATATTATTACTAGTGCATAGTGTAGGAAAAATCATTTCGAAAATAAAGATATAAATCTTAGCCAACACACGACCATTATCGTATGCCTACTATAGCTACCATCTAAACAGTGGCGACTACCATAAGTAAATGGCAGGTTCTACAACTAAAACCGTACAAGATCGTATTGTTTCTTTGGATTTTCAACAAATGGTCAGGCCAAGGAACTTTCCATTGCCACATGGAAACGTCTCTGGAATGACGTTCCGAGAACCAAACTGGATCTCTGCCAACACAAGGCCGGGTTATCCCTAACTGGGTAACTACTGACACGAATATGTCATCCCCCGATCGTAACCGATCTACATCCGAGGATCCTCGATTTCCAACAACCGCAAAGTAATAAGTTTGCAGCACAACATAGGTTAAGTATCTGGGCTCCATACCATGATACCACCTCTATCCAAAAGGAATGACATACACTAAAGGGGCACTACCCCTTAATAACCTTGCTGCATCCTTCATGTTTTGACCATTTCCGGGGTGTGAGGTCCGACGAAGTCTCGTCCACAAAGCCACGCTTTGGGTCAACAAATGATCAAAGTAATGATCACAAAGATAAATGATAAACAAATGATCATATCACAAATGATCAAACAATGATCATTTCACAGCAACACTCAGCATGTCACATTACCAAATTTGGAATATATCGCTGATAACCATCAACTACATAACCTCTGAGCTCGTACGTCTCAGAGAAGGTGTTAAGCTAAGAGAATAAATTCTCCGCCAACAATAGAAATATATTTGAAAGAAATCAGCTTTATATCTCAATTTGTAATGTCAGACATACTACCCATACAAGTATGTTCGGGGATCGAACAGAACCGAAGGCACTTACAAAGAAGTCCTTACAATCCGGATATTCACTAATCACATCCGAAACTTCCCATCACATATGGAATTTCTATACCGGGGCCATTCGGTGCAGAAACATTCGACGGTAATCCTTCCGTTATCAAAAATATCCGGTCTTCAACACCGGTCATCGCATGCAATTCATAATGACATATCACATATTCGGAATGGGTTATACGACCCCAAGGTCCTTTCCCGGCTAACCCGAATAGTGAGCGCTTATTCAAAAATAAGTGTGGCATTCAAATTCAAGCAAATCACAACAAATACCCATTCAAAGGTAGTTATTGATAGTGGGTTATTGAACTATCAATGGATATGCACAACATCACCAGATTCCAAATAATTTTCCAAATTATTTATTTTCCAAAACTATCTTTACAAGATATATAATTTTCACACTTCAACCATTTGAAAACAATTTTCAAATCACTTTTCATCTTTACCACTTTTGAAAACAAATTTCAAACATTTTCCTTACGCGGAAATAATTTCATTTCAACATGGTTCATTTAAGCCAATTAAATAAATCCTTAACGATTTACTGTATATTTACGTTCCAAATCCGTAAATTAATTCCCACACTTCAAAAATAAATCAACGTTTATTTTTAAACAAATTTCCCTTTTCATTTATAAATTTTATAGTGAATTTACATTTCAAAATATTTATGAATACACGATTTCAATTATTTATTTTCAATTTATCTTCAAAAAGATAAATTCTCAAAACTTTTCATTTCACATTGGAAAACATTCCCATACTTATTTAATAAGTAATTCACAAATCTTTTTATTTTCTACACTTGGAAAATATTCAATATACTTAAATCGAAATTAAGTATATATTTCATTCTTTAAGGAAATCATTCTCTTAAACATATTTATTTTTGCCAAAATGAATGTTACGTAAAACATCGTTACGACAACCCAAAATCACTAGTATAGGGATTCGAAATTAAGATAGATATATAAATCCCAATACTATACAAAACATTTCCTTTCGGAAATTATTTACTATAACAACAGTGTTATAGTCCACCATTTCCTTCTATTTCTCGAAAACGTCTATTTCAACAATGAATGTTGAAATCTATGGTTTCGATTCATAACACATTTTAAAAACATCGTTAGATCGTTTTAATTCTATTTAAAACATCACACCAAAAACATTTTCTTTAACATATTATTCACTATCCAAAAACGTGAATATACTTCTTAACCAATTTCATCATTTCTATACATTTTATTTTAAAGGATTATTCACTGTCTAAAACGTGAATATAACTCCATTAATAAGTTATAACAATTTACTTATCAAAATAAGCCGTTTGCGGATTTATAAAACAATGTTTATAAATTCCATTTCTATTTATTTTATAACAACTTCCTTTTATACATCTCCTTTATTTACCTATTTCAATTTATAACTCAATTATATACCAAAAGTTCATATTATAAGTTAAATACTTATAATTTATTTGTTTACAAAATCGTTCTTTTAAACTTCCCAAATTATAAATATTATAACTTATAAGATTCACTTATTTACCCAAAACTATTCTTTTAATAACTTTACAAATTTTATAAACCTATTGCTTATAAAATTCCATTTATAACTTCACCGTATATAATTCTATAAATTTCATTCATTTATGAAGTTCATTTACACTTCATTCTAACACTTATAAAAACTCGTTTTATAATTCAAATATTTTAATTTATAAATATCAATTTATAAATCCTTTATATAAATCAATTTATATTATTATTTTAAAAATGTCTTTAAACTCCTTTGTAATTTCATCATTTTGATTTATAAAATAATCAAATCTTATAATTCCTATATTTGAACTTTTTACAATAAATTCAGAAATCCCGATTTAAACTATTTTATAAAATCATTTACCCCATATTTTCAAAAATCAACTTTTAACTATCTTTCTCAAAAATCAAAATTTTTATAACATTAAAATTATAACGTTTATTTATTTAAAATGAATCAATTCCAAAAATATTTTTATAACGTATACTTTCAAAAATTACTTTAAAAATCCTTTTAAAATTCCAAAATTGGCCCAATGATGCTACACACCAAATAGTCAATGACGACAACAACGACATCATATATCTTTATATGATAATCAACGAATATCAAAATATCCATAATCAAATAAATACTGTTGAGGAATCCAGTTGGATCTCTCCAACCTGTTTCCCTGCATCCAAAGATGTTAGCACAATACCAATTCCGTTCCAGTACGGAATTATCGCGGTATATAGGATTTAAAATATTATCCGCTTAATAGACGGCGCAATAGGGTGTCATCCGCTATATAATGCGGAAAATCAACTCCAAGTACATAAATAATACCAATTTCACTGTACTGTGAAATATTCGCGGTATATGTTTTTAATAAATAACCTCCGTTTACTAACGGCGTATAATGTCTATTCTAACAATCAATAGATAAAAATCATCATTCAAGCATACATTCAAGAATTTTAAATCTAACCATTTAAAATTAAATCGAAGCCGATTCGATTGAGTGAGAAGTTCTCACCTTGATTTCAATTTCGTTTTCAGCTTTTAATTCGAATAAAATTAAACGGACGTTTAATTTTACCCGAAATTTTTTCTAGCTCCAAACGACTTCAATCCAATTCCATAGCGTAGTGCTCGTCAATACGAACCCAACGCAACTTGTTTCGTGCATTTTCGACCTCATATGAAAAAGATATGAATTTTTAAAGGTTACACGATTTTATATATATAAAATTTACAACATTTATTTTTATTTCTAAACCTAATTTGCATCAAGCCGTTGATCTTTACCCCTGCAACATCGTGGCCATCCCTTGCTTCTTCCTTCTTCCTCTCCAGGTCAATACATGACCATCTCAACCCATAGCCGCCACCCCACCTCTAATTTTCGTGACCATCACAAGCCTCTCCAACTCGATCAGCAAGCGCCAAACGAACGAGCACCTCGTGAGCCACCCTCGGCTAGAAGGCGGTGGAGCTCGGCCTCCCCCTCTTGCGCGTGGAACGAGAACACACGGCCGGCTTTGAATGCCAATCGCCATCAATTCTCCACTCCATATCACATCGTAGCCGTTGGATTTATAGAACTTGGAGTGCTCTACCATATTGTAGTTGAGAAATTTTCGAATTGAGTTACGGATTGGAAGAAAATTGGAGGAGAAAGGGATGAGCTTTCGGCCATTGAATATTATGAACGGCGGCTCTGAATGGAAACCCTAGGGTTTGCTTCTTTTTGCAAAAGTGACAAATCCAAGGTCTTTTATAGAAAATTTCTAAATTACTATTCACCAAATATTTTCCGAACTCCAAACGAAGCGTGCCGATTAGCGTTCCTAAGGTTTACCCCGCGTTCCGAACACAGTGGAACGTGTTTCGGGAGCTAATTCGATCATCTGTGCGAGTTATGGCAATGAACGTTCGATTTAAAATTAAATCGGTAAATCAAGTTTCTAGGCATTTTAGCTTGCCCCGGACAAACGGTAAATCCGATTGACATGAAATTTGAAACCATACAATAATATCAAATTACGGATCCGACGATACTAGTTTCGTCGAAATCCGAGACTATTTGAAAAATGGCTATTTTAAGTCGTCAAATAAATATTAAAACAATTTCGATGCGTTTCGAGCTGCCACGGTCAAACGAAAACTCCGATTGCTACAAAAATGGAAACCCGATAATAACAAACTATTACGAATCCAATGGAACTAGTTTCGTCCAATTCTGAGACTGTTCGAAAAATGGCTAATTTCACTAGTCGATTTAAATATTAAAATATTCAATTTTCACAAATTAACTCTTAATTCGATTTTAAAAGTTCTATAACATCATTATAACTCCAATATGATAAAATAAAATTTTACAAATCATTTTCAATCATATTTAACCCAATTTTCAATTATTTCTGTATTTAACATATTAAATTATCGATTTAAATTATCCAATTAAATCCAATTATTCGAAATAAAATTTATTCGACTTATAAATTTCACTTATTAATATTTAAAATTAATTAAATATACAAATTTTAAATTAATAAAAATTCTGGGTCGTTACATACCGCGTGGAGCTTCCTAACCGTTTGGCAGGAGTTCACAATGTTTTCCACGTTTCTCGCCTTAAGAAATGCCTTCATGACACTACTATAAGAGTTGAGCCTGATCAATTGGAGGATTTAGAGATGGAGGTAATAATGCTTCATGCCACCGCATGCATCGTGAAGCACGAAACTAGAAGACTCCACACAGACTAGTCCGTACAATTGATAGACAATTCAGCGGAAAGCACTTGGGAAACCAGGGAGAAGATGAAGCTCACTCAGCCAGAGCTTTTTATTAATAAAATTTTCTCTCCAAAATTAAGGCTTTGGATGTATCATGGTTGCTAGATTGGATGGTATGAGATGGTTTCTACACATTTTCACAACCACTTTACACTTATATAGAAATTTTTATGCATGTTTAGGGTATTTGCATACATACTTTCATGACACCATTCCACACCATGCTAGGATTGAACACGTTTTAGTATGTCTGTAGAGCATAATCACATTGCGTTAGTGATTGAGTAGATGGTTATGCAGATCACTTGGTTGTAAACATGGATGTTATTTCGCGTTACGCTATTCGTGCCTTTATAGATTTCGGGACGAAATCCTTTTTAAAAGGGGAGAATATGACATCCAATAAAATGGACGAAAAATAAATGGATTAAATTGAATAAAATAAAATAATATAGAATATGAAAATTTCATAAAATTTAGAATTTGACCATGAAAGTTATTCCATTGCACTCGCAGCAAAATTCTGATATATTATCATATATAATATGCTAAAAACAGAGCCCAAACGAAGAAGTTATAAGCGTATGAAGTTTTCATATTTAAATAATTTAGCTTGAATTCAAATTTAAACAAGAATTTAAATGTAGATTCTGAATTTTGAAAATTAGTTTGGGGCTAAGTAAACGTTGATTAATGTTTGACGTTAGAGTTGATTAGGAGAATTTAATTAATTAATAAAGCAACAGAATCAAAAGGGCTTGTTGATACTTTTTCTTTAAGTGTTGTTGCTTTAATGACTTCTTTGAGAATTGCGAATCCGGTTGGTGGATCCACAACTCTTAGTTTGCTTTGTAAAGATGTGGAGATTATTTTATGTGATTTCTCTTTCCTAGCCGATTTGCATGTCATGCGTTATTTAGGCTTTGGGATGATTTTGGGAATGGATTGGCTTAACCGTTATGAAGCTCATATCCTATGTCCAGAGTGAACTATTCATCTTCGACATCCTCAATCTGTTAAGCAAATTTCTATTATTCTCAAAGATTCGGATTCCACTTTATTTGCATCTTTATATTCTTTAAATCCTCGTGATGATGATAATGATGATGAGGAGGAAATCATTTATCTTATTCACGTTGTTCGTGAATTTTCCGACATATTTGAGCCCGTTTTAGGATTGCCACCTAGGCGAGCAATTGAGTTCAGAATTAATATTACCCCTGGAGCTCAACCTATTACTCGTCCTCCTTATCGTTTGTCCAATAAAGAAAATGAGGAGATGCGCATACAATTATCCGATTTGGAAACAAAGCAATTTATTCGCTCTAGTTCCTCGCCTTGGGGAGCTTCGGCTATTTTCGTGAAGAAATCTGATGGTATACTTAGACTTTGCGTTGACTACCATTAGCTTAATGATCTCACTATCAAAAATAAATATCCTTTACCTCGGATTGATGATCTATTTGACCAACTTAGCGGTGCTAGAGTCTTTTCACAATTGGACTTGGCTACCAGTTTTCATCAGCTCGTATTGCAGAGGATAGCATTCCTTTGACATCTTTCTGTACCCGTTATGGATCTTATGAATGGCTTGTTATACCATTTGGTTTAACAAATGCTCCGGCTTATTTCATTGACCTTATGAATCGAGTTTTCAAAGATTTCCTCGATCGATTTGTTCTCATCTTTATTGATGATATTCTTGTGTATTCTAAAACCGAGGAGGAGCATGAAAAGCATCTTCAGATTGTATTGGAAACTCTTAGGAATAATCAATTAAAAGCAAAAAAAATTCTAAATTCCATTTTTGGCAATTTAGTGTGAAGTATCTCGGTCATATTATTTCCGAATCCGGAATTTCCGTAAATCCTTCAAAGATTGAAATGATTCAAGATTGGAAGAGACTAGAGAGTGTGACGGAAATCCGTAGCTTCCTTGGATTGGCGGGTTATTACCGTCATTTTATCAAGGACTTTTCTAAGATTGACGTGCCCCTTACTGGCTTGACTAAGAAGGGAGTTAAATACATTTGGTCGGACAAATGTGAAGCCTCTTTTCAGAAATTGAAAGAACTTCTTTCCGATGCTCCTATTCTTGTGATTCCCGATGGAAACCAAGATTTTATTGTTTATACCGATGTTAGTCGCATTGGTTTGGGTGTCGTTCTTATGCAAAAAGAATGTGTTATTGCTTATGCTTCTAGGCAATTGAAGCCGACTGAGACTAGATATGCCACTCATGATTTAGAGCTCGCGGCTATTGTTTTCGCCCTTCGAATTTGGCGTCATTATCTGTTGGGAGAGAAATTTATTCTTTATACGGATCATAAGTCTTTGAAATATTTATTTTCTCAAAAGGAACTTAATTTGCGTCAACAACATTGGCTCGAGTTCCTTGCTCCTTATGATCTTGATATTCTTTATACCCCCGGTAAGGGTAATCGTGTCGCCGATGCTCTTAGCCGTAAGCAACAAGCGGTTGTTTCTATGATGATATCCGAATGGAACGATCTCGAGATCTTATTCACTTGTGAGATTCGAGACCGTGTATCCGATTTATGCTCATCATTTGTTTTATGTAGCCTTGAGGCTCATCCTTCTCCTTTAGACCGCATTCTTGAAGCTCAAAGGCTAGATCCCGAATTGGCTCTTCTTGGCCAAAATATTAAGGATAAAATTGATATTGAAGGTTTGAAAGACTTTGATATCGATTTTCGTGGCGGCATTCATAAATTTGGTAGACTTGTCGTGCCAAGTATTAGTGATCTTCGTAAAGATGTTTTAGAGGATTTACATCGTTCTAAATTTACCATTCATCCCGGTAGTAGTAAAATATACGCAGATATGAAGCGACTTTATTATTGGGAGGGAATGAAACTTGATATTGCTAACTTTGTTAAGTGTTGCATGACTTGCCAACTCATTAAGGCCGAACATCAAAGGCCCGGTGGGTTATTGCAACCTTTAGAAATTCCAATTTGGAAGTGGGACCAAATTTCCATGGATTTTATTGACGGCCTTTCCCGTTCTCGTTCGGGTCATGATAGCTTATGGGTGATTGTTGATAGACTTACTAAATCGCCCATTTTATTCCCGTTCGGTCTAACCGAACCGTTCCTCTTTTGGCCAAGCTCTTTGTTAAAGAGATTGTTAAATTACATGGAGTTCCTACTTCTATTGTTAGCGATTGTGATCCATTGTTTACTAGTGGATTTTGGAAGAGTCTTCAAAAAGCTTTGGGAACGAAGCTTAATTTTAGCACCGCTTATCATCCACAGTTCGATGGACAAACAGAGCGTGTGAATCAAACTCTTGAAGATCTTCTTCGTGCTTGTGTGCTTGATTTCGGTGGAAGCTGGGAAGATCATATTCCTCTTATTAAATTTTCCTATAATAATAGCTTCCAATCTAGTATTGGTATGGCACCTTTCGAGGCACTATGGAAGGGCATGCCGATCTCCTTCTTGTTGGCTTAAGGCCGGTGAGAAGCCAGTTTTAGGTCCAGATTTTGTTCGGGATTCCACAGAAAAGATTGAACTTATTCGACATAGGATGAAAGAAGCCCAGAGTAGACAAAAATCCTGTGCCGATAATCGAAGAAGGAGATTAGAATTTTCTGTTGGAGATCTTGTTTTTATTCATGTGTCACCTATGAAAGGTGTTATACGTTTCAGTCGATCGGGAAAGTTAGCACCTCGATATATTGGGCCATTTCCTATCACTGAACATATTGGTTCCATGGCTTATCGCCTATCATTACCGGCTCAGTTTTCTGCTACGCATGACGTGTTTCATGTCTCTCAATTACGGAAGTGCCTTCGAGATTCCGATTCTATTCTTGAGCCCGGTGTTGTGGAAGAGATTGAAGTTTCACCTAATCTAACTTATGAGCAACATCCTATTCGTATTATTGCTTCGGAGGTTAAGCGCCTTCGAAATAAAGATGGTCCGCTTGTGAAAGTTCAATGGTCCTCAAATCCTAAGGATTGCTCTTGGGAATCTAGAGAATTCATCGAGCGAACGCATCCTGATTTACTTCTTCATGCTCTTTAAGGTGAACTTTTTACTTCATAATTCTTTTGTGTTATATGCTTTTATGATTGTTACTATATATCTTCTTCTTAAATATTGCGAGGACGTAATTTCTTTAAGGAGGGGAGTCTGTAACAACCCGCATATTTATCATTTTTATAATTAAATATTTTATTTAAATATTTTATCGGTACTCGGAATTCAGTCCGAAAAGCTACTTTTTGCATACGGTCGAATTAGGACTCGAGACCACTTCCATTGAGTTCAAAACGCCGTTTGCGATCTATTTGAGTATAAGCTTTGATATGTTTGGAGTTAGTGGAATTTTGCTACTTTTTACTTAGGGCTTTGGTTTGGGCTAAGCCCAATAACCCCACTTATGTATTCAGTCCCAACCCCTTCTCCTCTTCATTACTTCATTTCTCATTTCCTAATACTCAAGCTTTTATAACAATGGAGGGTGGAAGAGGAAATTAAAACTCCAAACCCTAGTTTTCTTTTGCAAATCAAACTCTAGATCCAAACTAATAGAAGAACCCATTGGTAAGCCTTCTCTTCATCTTCTCCAACTCCTTCTCTCTTGAATTTCAGAAACTCCTAAACCTAACTTTGGGAATGTTCTTCTTTTTGAGCATAGATTCAAGCTCGTTTGGGTTGTGTTGAAGAGAGGTTGGTTCTCCATTTGCTTTCGAGCTTCTTCTTCAAATGTTTGGGTTCAAAGGTGAGATTTTTATCTCACATCTTTGTCTATAATTATCTTCGATTGTTAGGTATGAATTCCTAACGTTTATTCTTGTGCAATTGATTTTGGTTTGGATTGATTTGGTGTATATTCCAATTTTTGGTGTTTTGAAATCAAAATCTATGAAAATCCTTTTATGGATATTTGGACATTGATATTTGAGGCGTATCGAAGAGCCGTTAAGGCTGGGTTGTCGCTTGGCGTAAATCCTTAGTCGTTGTCGCTCGATCGATCGCTTCCGGTATCCGTTTGGCCAATTTTTTTGGCCTAGGTTCAGGGAATGCCCTGAACTCCAGATTCAGATGTCTGAAAAGTAATATTCAGACGTCTGAATATTGTTCTGGGAAGATTTCTATTCCCAGATTCAGACGTCTGAATTGGTTCATTTGGAACCAGAAAGGAAATAGGCTAAAATGTGCCTATTTCAAACGTCTGAAATCAAAGATTCAGACGTCTGAATTCTGTTTTGGAAAATAATTTATTTTGAATTCAGACGTCTGAATCCTTGATTTCAGACGTCTGAATTTGCACTCTTTTTGCATGTTTGCCTATTTGCTTGAGAATTCCAACGTTAATCGATTCGTGTTGATTCCCTTTTGTTATTATCACTTATTATCGACTTTGATGACATTTTCTTCGTGATTTTTGGAAATATTCGTTTTGATGGATTCGGTATCGATTTCTTTGGATTTTATTCACGTCTTCGAATGTGAATTTTAGTGATTGATTATTCTTACAATCTTCTTTGTGATTTGTCACTTTAAAAATATAAAGGTTTCCTATACTAGTAGTAAATATCAAAACTCTTTCTTCAAATGACTTCAACACTATTTTATTATAAAGCTCGTTTTCTCAAACCGATTTCTAATCTATTAGTATATACAAACCTTTTCCTCACTCGTATGAGAAATTTAATTAAATGACTTAGTAAAACAAGTGGTACGAAACGCTTGCGTTTACTTCGTCGGTTAATTCTTGGACTTGTTCGATTGAATCTCTTGTGATAATTTTCTAGTGAAAATCTACAATTTGTTCGTAAATATTTAAGTTAAGCTAGTGGTTATGGGACATGAAGCTAAGCTCATATATTTACTAGCTTACTGTAATTGACACTTCTTGATGATCATGACGATCATTTTTGTAATTTAGACTAGCAACTGTGCGATGTCTCTTTGTCTGCAGGGGAGACTAAATCCCGTTTTGTGGAGTTTCGACTCAAATTGGTGGGGTAGCAACCCATGGTCTTCGGGCCGTTCGTGTGTCAAAAATTAATGGCTAGCTACCATGAGATAGCATCTCGTTCGTGTGATACATATGTTGGTGAGTTTTTATGCTCCCGTTCGTGTGATAGGACTCCCTCCTTTTTGTGATTTCTAGATTTCGTGTGTTGAATTCTGGAATTTAAGCTTCACCAATTTTAGTGATTTTCATTGATATGATTTGTCAACTTTTGTGCATTGGTGAATTCGTGTGTCATTGACTTGTTGTGAATACAAGTTTTGGGTATGAAACCCTTTTTGGATCTTTGTGAAGATTTTTGTGATATTGATTAATCTCATGTTGAGTTTCAATTGCATACTTATAGTAGTATGCCATTATGGATATTATATGTTTATGCCATATCTCTTATTCTATATCATGTTATCTGATATTTATAGCTAGACTGATCCGTTTATTATTTTCTTATTAAATAATACTCGGGTCAGACCGAGATGTTACAGGTGGCTTGACTTCTCCCCAGGGATTCATTACTCTGACTTTTGGCTAACTACATAAATTAGCAGTTTTAGTTGTGTACACTTGAGGTATAGACTCACAGTTGTATTCTTTCATATAGCACGGGTTGCTATTCTTTTGCTTTATTGTGGATCTTTTTGACCACTACTCTGATATACACTTTCATGTGTTAATTATATATTCATATCTTCTTCCGCCTTTGTGATATGAATTATCTGCGACTGATTTGTGTTATGTTTATTTCTATATTTGTTTCCGAAGATTATTATAGCCACTGTGTAGTAGCTTTGTGTTTGTATCGGTATGTCGGATTTCCTCTTGAAATAAAATGCATGTTATACTATCTGACATATCGGTGCTCGCGCAAACCAATTACACGGATGGTCGCTCCTCAACAGCCTTATTCTCCGTGCTAGTTGACAGCATTACACCGTTGTGTTCTTGGCTAGCGTGGGTATAGAGGTAGGGCGTCACAGCTTGGTATCAAAGCCAAACTTCGGAACAATGTATAATAACTTAGCAAGGATCATCGTCCTAAGTCTATCTTAGGAGTCGTGCTTTAAGATTTAATTCGAGTCTTCGTACCGATTTATCCTATTTTCTTTATGATTCCTTGTTTTATCTATCAAGATTGCTTGATATTCATTTTGTGAATAGCCTTCTTTTTCTTCCTTCTTACTTTCTTAAGGGAGAGAAATGGTTAGACCTGGTCGTCCCAGAGCTGGACCATCTAGTGCTCCACCCCAAGATGGAGTTTTTATGACTACCCAGCAACTTCTTGACCTTTTCACGAATGCTCTAGCAGCTGGTTCTAATCCGGAACTTACTCACCCTAAATCTGGGTTTGCACGTTTGTGCAATGATTACACCAACCTAGGTGGGAAGCCATTTAAAGGTTCTGAAACTATCATCGAGGTCCAGGCTTGGTTGAGGACCTGCGATCGGATCTTTATTCGCATGAATCTTGTCGATCTTCACCGTGTTCAGGTGGCTTCCAGTATGCTCCAAGAGAGAGCATTGGACTGGTACGAACTTCTTATTTCTTAGATTAATGAAGCGGATCTCACCTGGGAGCAATTCCGGAAACGCTTCGAATTAAAATTTGTGCCAGAAGCAGAAAAAGTGACATTGGCTCGACGTTTCATAGACCTTGTTCAGGGTGAAGCCTCCGTGACTGATTATGTTGCATCCTTCGAGTCACTTTCCAAATATGTGGTTGAATACATCAACACCCCATTGAAGAAGAACCAAAGATTTGTCTATGGCTTAAATAAAAATCTCAAGAAGCCATTACTTCTAAAATTAGAAGTTCCCTTCGACCAACTCATTGATATCGCTCTTCGTCTTGAAGAGGCGGATAGGGAGAGTGATGTTGAAGTGAAGGGCTCCAAACCAAACTTCAACAACAAGAAGAGGCCGAACAAATTCAAAGGTCCTTATCCCCCAAAAAGAGTAAGCAAGCAACTCCTGTTGCGAAGACTTTTTCCTCTACTGAACGGAAATGCTTTAACTGTGGTTCCAGAGACCATTTTGCGAACAAGTGTTCAAAGGCTCGTACTCGTCGCTATTGCAAAAGCCCGGATCATTATTTGTCTTCTTGTCCCAAACTTCAAAATAGGAAGGAGGGAAAGCTTAATGTTGCTCAAGCCTCTGGCAACACATCTCGTGGTTAAGGTATTTCTCATTATATCCTTGATGGTATTATTATATTTAGTGATCAACCTATTCGAGTTCTTTTTGATACGGGAGCATCCCATTCTTTTATATCAAAAGAGCTTGTTGATACTTTTTCTTTAAGTGTTGTTGCTTTAATGACTTCTTTGAGAATTGCGAATCCGGTTGGTGGATCCGCAACTCTTAGTTTGCTTTGTAAAGATGTGGAGATTATTTTATGTAATTTCTCTTTCCTAGCCGATTTGCATGTCATGTGTTGTTTAGGCTTTGGGATGATTTTGGGAATGGATTGGCTTAACCGTTATGAAGCTCATATCCTATGTCCTGGGCAGACTATTCATCTTCGGCATCCTTAATCTGTTAAGCAAATTTCTATTATTCTCAAAGATTCGGATTCCACTTTATCTGCATCTTTATATTCTTTAAATCCTCGTGATGATGATAATGCTGATGAGGAGGACATCATTTCTCTTATTCACGTTGTTCGTGAATTTTCCGACATATTTGAGCCCGTTTTAGGATAGCCACCTAGGCGAGCAATTGAGTTCAGAATTAATCTTACCCCTGGAGCTCAACCTATTACTCGTCCTCCTTATCATTTGTCCATTAAAGAAAATGAGGAGATGCGCGTACAATTATCCGATTTGTAAACGAAGCAATTTATTCGCTCTAGTTCCTCGCCTTGGGGAGCTTCGGCTATTTTCAAAAATCCGATGGTACACTTAGACTTTGCGTTGACTACCGCAAGCTTAATGATCTCACTATCAAAAATAAATATCATTTACCTCGGATTGATGATCTATTTGACCAACTTAGCGGTGGTAGAGTCTTTTCACAATTGGACTTGGCTACCGGTTTTCATCAGCTTCGTATTGCAGAGGATAACATTCCTTTGACATTGTTCCGTACCCGTTATGGATCTTATGAATGGCTTGTTGTGCCATTTGGTTTAACAAATGCTCCGGCTTATTTCATTGACCTTATGAATCGTGTTTTCAAAGATTTCCTCGATCGATTTGTTCTCATCTTTATTGATGATATTCTTGTGTATTCTAAAACCGAGGAGGAGCATGAAAAGCATCTTCGGATTGTATTGGAAACTCTTAGGAGTAATCAATTAAAAGCAAAAAAATTCTAAATGCAATTTTTGGCAATCTAGTGTGAAGTTTCTCGGTCATATTATTTCCGAATCCGGAATTTCCATAGATCCTTCAAAGATTGAAGCGATTCAAGATTGGAAGAGACCGGAGAGTGTGACGGAAATCCGTAGCTTCCTTGGATTGGCAGGTTATTACCGTCGTTTTATCAAGGACTTTTCTAAGATTGCCGTGCCCCTTACTGGCTTGACTAAGAAGGGAGTTAAATACATTTGGTCGGACAAATGTGAAGCCTCTTTTCAGAAATTGAAAGAACTCCTTTCCGATGCTCCTATTCTTGTGATTCCCGATGGAAACCAAGATTTTATTGTTTATACCGATGCTAGTCGCATTGGTTTGGGTGCCGTTCTTATGCAAAAAGAACGTGTTATTGCTTATGCTTCTAGGCAATTGAAGCCGGCTGAGACTAGATAAGCCACTCATGATTTAGAGCTCGCGGCTATGGTTTTCACCCTTCGAATTTGGCGTCATTATCTGTTGGGAGAGAAATTTATTCTTTATACGGATCATAAGTCTTTGAAATATTTATTTTCTCAAAAGGAACTTAATTTGCGTCAACAACGTTGGCTCGAGTTCCTTGCTCCTTATGATCTTGATATTCTTTATGCCCCCGGTAAGGGTAATCGTGTCGCCGATGCTCTTAGCCGTAAGCAACAAGCGGTTGTTTCTATGATGATATCCGAATGGAACGATCTCGAGATCTTATCCACTTGTGAGATTTGAGACCGCGTATCCGATTTATGCTCATCATTTGGTTTAGAATGAATTATCAGCTAATCAAAAACTATTAAACGGAAATTATTTGTTAAGTTGATTTGAATATTAATGAATTGTGTAAATAATTAAATAGGTATAAATCAAGAAAATCGAGTCAAGATGGAAATGGACTGCAAATAAAATCAAAGGTGAGATCTTCTCACTTAAATTGAAAATTTGGATTGCAGTTATTGATTGCTGTTTGGTTGTGATATTAGATATAGTAGGATATATCTATATATAGCAATATATATATTGGCATATGTATATATTGGAGTTGTTGATTTCCCGCATTATATAGCGGACGAGACCCTATTGCGCCGCCTATTAAGAGGATTTACAAATCCCATATACCGCTATATCCCGTCTTGAAACGGGATTGGTATTGTGCTAATGTTTGTGGATGCAGGGAAACAGGTTGGAGAGATCCAACTGGATGACTCAACCGTATTTATTTATTTACATATAGTGTGATATTTGTTGATTTTCATATGATGATATATGATGTTTGGATGCCGTGATTCATTATTTGGTGTGTTGCATCATCGGATCCATTTTTGAAGTTTAAAAATAACGATTTTGATTTTTAAGGGATTCCTAAAGTGATTTTTGAAAATTATACGTTTATTAAATTTTCGAATTGATTCATTTTAAATAATTAAAACGTTATAAATTTTTATGGTATAAAAACTAGGATTTTTGTGAAATAAAACCAAAGCATGATTTTTGAAATAAATAGTTGATAAATTTATAAAATGGTTTAAATTGGGATTTTTGAATTATTATAAACGGTTTATATAGAGGATTTATAAAATTGATATTTTATAAGTTAAAGATATTGGAAGTATAAAACGAGCTTTTATAAGTGTTAAAATAAAGTTGTACCTAGTTTTATAAGTAAATAAGAATTTTAGATTTATAAATTAATGATGATATAAAAGAATGGATTTGTGAATAAATGGATTATAAGTAATTTACTTATAAGTTGGATTCGACATGTAAACGGAATATAAATAGAATTGGTTATTAAAGGAGATTTATAAATCGAAGTAGTTATGAAATAGAAATGGAATTTATAAACGTTGTTTTATAAATCCGTAATCAAATAAATTTGATAAGTAAACATAGAAATTATTAAAGAAATTATATCCACGATTTTGGACTGTGGAAAATCCTTTAATTAAATATGTGGAAGTGCTGAATTGGGTCAATAAGGTATATTCACGATTTTGGACAGTGAATATATTATTGAATAAAACGGGTATGATTTAGAGAAGTGAAATTTTAAAATGAAGTTAATTGTTTTAAAAGGTGTTTTAAAATGTATTAACTATCGAAACCATAGATTTCAACATTCATTGTTGGAAAAGACGTTTTCGAGAAATAGAAGGAAATGGTGGACTATAACATTGTTGTTATAGTAAATGATTTTCGAAAGGAAATGTTTTTGGACAGTATTGGGATTTATATATCTATCTAAATTTCGAATCCCTATACTAGTGATTTTGGGTCGTTGTAACGATATTTTACGCAACATTCGTTTTGACTCAAATAAATGTGTTAAGAGAATGTTTTCTTTAAAGAATGAAATATATACTCGATTTCGATTTAAGAATATTAAATAGTTTCCAAGTGTTGAAAATAAATAGATTTGTGAATTACTTATTATTAAATAAGTAGGGAAATGTTTTCCAATATGAAATGAACGTTTTGAGAATTATCTTTTTAAAGATAAATTGAAAGTGAATATTTGAAATCAATTTGGAAATCGTATATTCACAGATATTTTGGAAATGTAAATTCAATATGGAATTTATAAATGAGATTGGGAAAATTGGTTTAAAAATAAATATCGATTTATTTTTGAAGTATGGAAATTATATATATATCTTGTAAAGATATTTTTGGAAGATAAATAATTTGGAAAATTATTTGGAATCTGGTGATGTTGTGCATACCTATTGATAGTTAAATAATCCGACTATCAATATTTACCTTTAAATAGGTATTTGTTGTGATTGCTTGAATTTGAATGCTACACTTATTTTTAAAAATAAGCGCTCACTATTCGGATTAGGCGGGAAAGGACCTTGGGGTCGTATAACCCATTCCGAATATGTGATACGTCGTAATAGATAACATTGATGACCGGTGTTGAAGACTGGATATTTGTGAAAATGAAAGGATTACCGTCGAATGTTTCTGCATCGGCTGATCCCCGATATAGAAATTTATTACCCTTTGTGATGGGAAGTCCGGTCGTGATTAGTGAATATCCGGATTGCAAGGACTTCTTTGTAAGTGCCTTCGGTTCCGTTCGATCCTGGAACGGACTTGTATGGATGTGTGTCTGACGATACAATTTGAGATGTAAAGCTGGTTTCTATCAAATATATTTCCGTTGGTGGCGGAGAATTTATTCTTTTAGCTTAACGCTCATAGAGGTTATGTAGTTGATGGTTACTAGTGATACATTCCCAAATTGGTAATGTGGCATACGAAGTGCTTTTGAGCATTTGATGATCAGAGCACAGCTTTTGTATAAAGCATGGCTTTGTGGACGAGACTTCGTCGGACCTCACACCCCGGAAATGGTCAAAACAGGAAGGATGCGGCAAGGTTATTAGGGGGTAGCGCCCCTTTAGTGTATGTCATTCCTTCTGGATAGAGGTGGTATCATGGTATGGAGCCCAGATACTTAACCTTTGTTGTTGCTGCAAATTTATTTCTTTGTGGTTGTTGGAAATCGAGGATCCTCGGATATAGACCGGTTACGATCGGGGAATGACATATTCGTGTCAGTAGTTACCCAGTTAGGGGTAACCCGGCCTTGTATTGGCAGAGATCCGGTTTGGTTCTCTGGACGTCATTCCAGAGGCGTTTCCATGTGGCAATGGGAAGTTCCTTGGCCTGACCATTTGTTGGGAATCCAAAGAAACAATACGATCTTGTACGGTTTTATTTGTAGAACCTGCCATCTAATATGGTAGCTATAACGGGCATAATATAATTGTACCTATGCTGGCTAAGATTTATATTCTACTTTCGAAATGTTTTCTACAATATGCACTAATAATAATATCAAAAATGATTTGATTTTGCGTAGTAAGCATCTTTGACTAACATAAGAAGAAATCTCCTCCAAATCTGCGTTTGCATTGTGTGTGTGGTGGGAGGTCTTATGGTAGTTACATTTTCAAAAAGCATTGCGAATTGATTTTAAAATTATCCTGTTCTTTGTTTTAAAGATAAATAACTGTTTTAAGTTCTCACACCAGTCACATGACTGACCTGGAGTTTATTGTTTCCCTTCCTAAACTTTGGGTGCCCACCAATTTCCACACGGGCAGTCTAGAGTTAAGGTTATCAGGTCATTCTGGATCCGGGTATTGCTACAGAAATCTAGAGGCGAGCTAGATGGCATAGCATATTACTAAGTATAGTATTTTATTTCCGCTATTGTTGTTGCTGTTGTTGTTATACACTCTGATAATGAATGTAATGTGATGTAATGTATAAAATGTACAGTTCTTTTGTTTTAATGATTATTCATTTATCTATTATATGTTGTTCCGCTGCGATTGTGAGATTCTGATATTGTTCTGTTCTATCTTTTTCTTTCTTCTTCTACCTCTTTCCTTTTCTTCAACCATAAGGGTTCGTATTTCCGTTCATCTTGAGTTAATCACTGGAGATTAGTGTATATTCAAGGAGTACGGATTTGCGGGTCTTTACAGGTGGTGAAGACCGGAGTTATCCAGTTTGCTTATTGTATCGTGATGATAGTTCGAGCTATCTTTAGTTTGGATATGGAGTTGCATTTGCATTATGGAGTTGGATTCTCTTGGAGATTTTTGTGGACTTATCTTTCCGTTGTCGATGGTTCCAAAGTCTAGACCATCCAGCTATGTTTTATTTCCGCTATTATTTTGTATCTCTGATGTTAATATCATTTGTATCAAATTGTTGTATATCATTGGATATTGTATTCATTGGAGTTATATGATATTCGTTATTTCTTCCGCTGTGTTGTTGTACTTAATGCATTATAAGCTCTGGCACGTGTCAGATTTCAACAGTTGAATCTACGGCATTCGAGTACAAGTGAAGTACGGGTGTCGATTTTCGAACGCCGAAATTCGGGTCGTGACAGTTAAATGCGACAAGGCTAAGTGGTTCGCAACCATTAGGGAATGATCATCCCTTTCTAGATATAATTTTACTCGTTATAGAACCTGGGTACTAATTAATGTGGTGTATGGAAATCGAGCGCTCGGATAAAGGTCGGTAATGAGCGGGAGATGACATATTCGGTATTATCTAAGTGTAGAGGTAGGCTAGTCTTGTGTTGGCAGGGGAGCGGATGTTCTGTGGTCCTTAGGACATACATCTAGAGATGTCCCCATCAGAAAGTAGTCCCTTCACCTGGTTGTTTGTATGGAAATCCATTCTCGAATAAGAACTTACAGTTTTGTTTATAGAGCCTAGTATTTTGGAATTTAATAATGTTAACAATTTCGGCTAAGATTAGTAAGTTTATTTGTAAATGTTTTCAAAGCAATGTCATTGGAAATAATATCAAATGTTTGGATATAAGTGCTTTAGTTATCATAAGGTAAAAACCCGTCCATATTTATGTGTGGGCGTGATCTTATGAGATACTCTTTCTTTACAAAAGAATTTTACCCCAACGGTTGATATATGGCACTGTCATTCATTGTATTAAGTTTTTCTCATGCTGGTTTATCAAGCCTGATCCGGGTATTTTCAATATTAAGGTCAGTTCCGAGTTGTTTCATGTTTAGTTGATGACGGTTGGAGTTTCCAAAGGAGAGCTAGAGATATTCACCTACGTATGGATGTATTCTATTTCTGCATTTGATTGAGGATTGACAGCAATTATATGGACAAATGTTTATAATTATCAAAGCTGAATTTTGGTTAGACTCTGATATATGTATTTTAAAAGTTTTTTACTGTAAAGACACTTGTTCAATATTAGATATTATTCCATTCGATTGAGATTCTGTTCTGTTCTTCTATTTCCATTTTTCTACCCTTGATGATTTGACTTTCTATTCACTTTGGGTTAGACACGTGTGGTTTATTATCGACTCAAAAGGTACGGACATTTGGGTCATCATAGTAGGCTTCATCAGACAAGCGTACTTCATACTCTATAATGTCAATCGATTTGGCTCTAACGTTTGAATTTCTCATTCATGTCAAAAATGAAGCACAAAAGAAGAGCGAAAAAATCTCAAGCATATGTTGTGTTTGTCAGCAATCAAAGGAAATAAAAATAGCATCATCCCATCTCATTTAGAAGTATATCACAAACGTATATGTAAAAAAATATCATCAAACATTGACCATCGCTATTTTCTAAAAATGAATCTATTTTGAAACCATTATTTGAAAATTTTAAATCCATAATTTGATTTAGCATAAAACGTGAAAGTTTTAGATATTAAAATTTTCTAATCAACAAAATTAGTTTTAAGTCAAAATGGAAAAAAAGATCAAAATTTATGTCCAAAATATTGCAGGTTGTTTGAATAACTCAGAAACATTTTTTTAGGCAATGTGCTGACTTGATTAATATTTTTCATGGTTCAATGAAATGAATTAGCAAAAACTCAAAACAAGAAAGTTGTAATACTATCTATTAGCTTCATGAATGTCAAAAATCGGAGTTGTGTCCACGTTATGGTCGATTTACTACAGCTTTGTTAGACAGTTCTGAAATAATTTTCAAACTATGTACCAGGTTGTTTACAGTTTTTCAGTGGTTTAAGTTCATAACTTGGAGAAAATCCAAACAAAAATTACAGTACTTTTTGTCTATTTTCCAGAACATGTTGAATTGTGGAAATTGAAGTTTCAAAACTTAAGATATAACCCACGTACTATAATAATGTAAAAAATTAGAACACATAACAAGGAGAGAAAATTGAAAAGTATGGCTTAGAGATCACATCTTCACTTACCTTTGAAGTTGCATTTGTGTTTAACAATGTTATCCAAAGTTTGTAGATCCCCCCTCTATTTTCCTATGCTAAGGAAAATTGCAATCATCGCTCGTCAACTATGTAGAACAACTCAGATATACTTCCATTGTAGTTTCTCCTTAGCCGTCTATGTTCCTACACCTTACAAGAATTGAGTCGCCTAGAAGGAGATGTAAGACCGCGTTTGTTTACATTTGAAATCTTTGTTACCCAAATTTGTTTGTTTAGAGTCTTTAGACGACCTTTAATATTAGTAGCCGCACACTTAGAACCCAAATATGTTTGACTTATTTATTTATGTTCATAATTCAAAAATTATTATAATTATGTCCAATTTTGCCACACTTCACGCTTTTGGGAAACACACTTCTCCCTCTAGTGGTGTTATCAGTCGTTCGTTTATAAACTGACACTTTTCAAATCAGGGAAATTCACTTAAGGAAACAAAATATGGATACTTATTAGTTTCCAGGACAACATAAAAAAAAGTTTTAAGGACTGAACTTACAAAAGTACACACATACTCTCTCGTTTGTCAAAAAGCAACAAATTGATCAAACCATTCCACTTCTTTCCTCCTATAAAAAATCACTAAAACCGATTTTATTTGTGCTGAATCATATTCGTATTCCATCAGATCCACTCGTATTCGCTAAAACGTCAAAGATTAGCCAGAGTTTTCTTCAATTTCAAATTCGAATTCACTATTCCGACTGAAAGGTAAAAACCTTTAAAAAAATCTATTTTATAATCGCTTTTTGGTTTATCTAAAATGTTTTGTGTTTGAATTGGAGTTGTAAGTGTTTTATTTGTAATTGCTTCTAGATATCGATATTGTCAAAGCCCAATTTGTGTCAGTGATTTATTTGAAGTAAGAAGAACGACCGATTAGTTATTGATTTACTAGTTAGAACTTTGATTTTGCACTGGCTTAGATCATTCGTGCATGTTGATTAATTTTACTTAAATTTATCGATTACAAATTACATGTTATTATTTCATTTTCAATCTACATGTACAATAATGGATGTCATTAAACCTATGTTGTTATTATTAATATGTACATGTTATTACAGAGGTTGATTAACTGTTATGAAATTTTATTATTCGGTTAATTAAATTTGATGTAGAACAAACCATTTTAAAGAGAACTTTTTATGATTTTCAATCAGTCAAATTAAACTAGTTCTTTTATTTCGCAGTTTCACAGTGGCAACAAAATAATAATTTTTTATCATTACTAAAAGATTATAATTTTATCATTATAAAAATTAAAATTATACATAATGAATTAGTTGTCAATTATTTTGATTATTATCTATAAATGGTATTAACTTTTATATAAACTTTTTTATGATTATGAGGTAATTATTTAGAAATAGTGAATTGATGAAATTGAATATGGTTTTCATTTTTCAAATGCATAAAAGTATAAAAGAATTTATCAATACAAAAAATATAAAATAGCTTATCATTTTGAACAATAAAAGATATTTTTAATGCTTTTAAAATGATAAAGTAACATATCATATAGAAGATAAATTATTATGCAGAAGATAACTTACTATATTTTGACAAATAAGATAAACATGTTTATCTTTTTACAAACTATAATCTTTTTATTCAAAAAGATACATAAATTATCTTTTTATGTAAAGGATATTGGTATTGAACAATGAAATTAAAATATCATTTATATGCTTTAAATTTTATGTTAATGGATAATTATAAATCATTATTGTTTTGGAAAAAACATAAATATTATATCTTTTTGATAGAAAATAATTGGTTCCGCCTTTTTAATGAAAAGGTAAGTTTTCTTAACTTTTTAGCACAAAACTATTTTATTTAGTAAAATATTTATTTGATCTTATTGATAAAATCCTAAATGTTTATTTTTTTGAATAAAAGCTAAATTAATTTATCCTTTTATTAAAAAAAACTAAATGTTATTATATCATTGAAAAAATCTATATGATTATATATTTTTATTAATAAGAAAGGTAGACACTGATGGCAAAAATGTAAATCAAAGAAAATAATTATTTCTTTATTAGAAACTAAATGTTGCTATCTTTTTGCAATCTTATTTGTGATGTACACAACTAATGTATGGTACCTGTGTTAGGATCCTTGTTTTAGTTCATTGTGTATATTAACTGCTTTAAGCATTGATGACATACTTTTTCTTGATTTTTGAACTTATACGTATTTTGGTATGATATGTAATATTGTATATAGTTGGTTTGTACATTGGCATGTTTGATATGGTATTGTTTGTCTTTGTTTGAAGATTTATACTCTTGAAACTAATTCAAGATGAAAAGTTTGGTTTCTCTTATACCCCTCCTTAATGTTTACTCTCCTATGTACGGTATGATCTCCATGTGTATGAATATATGTGTGTGGATATATATATATATATAAGTGAAAATTAGGCCTATATCCCTAAAATAAAATTTAATAGCCTAAAACTCCTTCCATTTTAAACTTGTCAATCTGGTCCCTGTTTTTTTACAATATTTTGTTTCCCTAATTACCCTCGTTTGTTTCATGTTAATTATTCTCGTGTGATTATATTGGCGATCAAGATTTGAAATCTTCGTAGGATAATCAGATTTATTCGATCTACTATTTGATTTTTTTTGCAATTCATTGTGGCTTCATCATCTTGCAGGTAAACTCTTGATTTAATTTTCAATCGACTTTGTATTATTATTATTTTGCAATTTTTTGATAATTTAGCAATGTTTTTTGTATAATTATGCATAGCAAGTATAAGTTATATTAAGTAATTCGAATAATATGATGTTTTCTGTTCAAAGAAAATTCATTTTTAAACTTGTATGTAAATGCAGATTTGTATGCAGTTAAGTAAAATAATTGTATACATTACTGTAATTATTGTAAGTAATTGCATTCATGGCTGTATTTATAAAAATATTTAGTTATCTAAATAAATATTTATTTTTCAGCAGTTATCGAGGATTATTGTAGAATTTTATGTGTGTTGATAATAAGAAGTCTGATCCTATTCGTTACAATGTGAGTGTACATATTGTATTTTTATTTGTTAATGATGGTAGGTTTTCCTGCAATTACTGTAAATGAATTAAAGTTTTTAATGGATTAAGAGGTTCAATTTTTGTATTATCATCTAATTAATTGTAGACTTCTCTGTAGTTTTATTAAATAAGTGTAGAAATGGTTGCTAGTATTGTAAATAAATTATAGATAATAAAATAGTGCAAAATTTGATGAGTGTTCATTGAAGTGGTAAAATGTTTCATATATGCTCTTTTATCAGCAAATATTTTCAGTTGAAAATGTAAGAATCTTCTAAGTAAATATTTGCTTATTTTTATGGAGATATTTTGATTGTTTGTAGATAACGCTGCAATTATTCTTAAAAATTGAATAAATTTTTGACAATATAGATATTTTTTATTTAAAATATTTAAATATTATCTATGTTTTTCAGCGAGAAATGTGATAATGTATTCTGGAGTTTCAAGAGTTTTTTGAATTGAAATAATTGCACATATGTTGAAGAATGTAAATTGTTTTAAGTGAATAATTGCTAATAAGTAAGCAATTATTCAAAATAATTGCATTTTTCTGTAATTATTCAAAATAATTGTAATAGCCCAAAGATTTTTTTCCCTGAAAATTGATACTAATATGTTCACTGTATAGAGTGTCGAGTAATCTAGTGCTGGAAATACCAAACCGTTAGGGTTTAGAAGGGAAAGAGAGAATAAAAAACAGAAAACAACAACACAGAATCTCACAAATGCAGCGGAACAAAATATAATATAAAATAACAACATTTATACAAAGAAAAGATGTAACTGTCAATATACATGCAAATATCAGAGTAGAACAAATCTGAACGGTTATAATAACTTATCCTGAACTACCGTCTATACATTCTATACCTGGCAGCGGAATATAAGCAATATGTGAAATACGACCCTGCCATCCAGCTCATCTCCAGGCTCCAAAGCGTCCTAACCTGAAATTCTGTAATACTCGGTCTGACCCGAGCATTACAATAAAGTAACACCCGATGTAACAACCCGTAAATTTTGATTAATAGATTTGTTAGTTTGATTTAAATTTTGCAATATAATTTAGGAAGAAATAAAAATTCTAGTAGTTATAACGAAGCAAATGTTAGAAATTTAATGTAGCGATTGAAATTAAGATTTACAAATTCAAAAAAATGAAACAGAAATTAATTAAATTTATGAAATTTGTCATACTTGGTTATAAGTTTAATTTAGTAAACAAACAGGAATATTGAATTAACTAATGAAATGTTATAATCAGAGGTAGTTGAATGAATTCAATATTATGTAAGATACTTTAGTAATTGGTTGGAAATATAAACTTAAGTAAAAATTGAAATGCTACTAATTTAATATAATAAGTAGGTAAGTAATATAAATAAATTATCGTAAACTTTAGTAAATGAATTAATATGCAAAGGTATTGAATTAAACATGAATAGCACGAATATTAATGAATGAAGTTTATGCAATAAATTATTAAATGATGGCATTTATGAATGAAATAAGATTTGTAAGTAATAAAGGAAAGTATAAATAACTGGGTATAAACTTTAGTAAACAATTGAGTTGCTAAGAAATTGGATTAAGCACAAATACTATAAATGAATAAATAAAATATAAATGAAGTTATGCAATAATGAATGAATACATTGCAATAAAAGAAGAAACTGACATGACATTTATAAATGATAACGAAAATTGGTAGGGAATAAATGAGAATAATTGAAATAAGCTTAAAGGTAATTAAAGTTAAATAATTACAATTGATAAGATACCTATTTGGGTAGTTAATAAACTTTAATGCGAAAGCAATTGAAAACTTTTGACCCAATTTGTGTAGTTAAGGTAGTTTTGATTGGCATTGAAGTTTGTTAATTCTAGAAGATGCAATGAATGTTAATTTTATTTATAATATGACGATTGGGTGATTTAAGAAGTGAAAAACCAAGATTTATGAATGTATTTGAAATTTGAAATTCAATTTGTGGATTTATTACAAATAAGTGAAATTAATATTTAACTATTACGTTAGTGGAGTCTAATAAATTAAATTGGGAAATCAATAGAAAATTTTGGTTATAAATTGAAACATAGCCATTTGAACAAATCTAAGATGAATATAGGAGTAGTGGGCAATAAATTTATTATAAGAAAAACCAATGCAAATGTTAAATTAATCAGTGAAACAATAATAATAAATAGTAATTAATTCAAAATTTGTAACTTGGGAATAATGTAGATTAATATACGTTAGTTATTTAGGGTAATGACTAAAATTGGTAATCCGTTAGCAATTAATGATAATAGTGTTGATATAAGCTAATAAGTTTAAATGTCAATGCAATTAAAAGCACATAAGTTGCAATTTATAGGTTGCTTGTTTATTTAATAAGTTAAAATAGAATTTGGTGATCGATTACAAATAAATCTTAATTGTACGTTGGTAAATGTAAATCAAAGTAACAGTTGATGTAATAAAGGATGAAACCGAGGAAAATTAGTTAAGTGGATTTAAAATCTTAATTTATGAGTGAAATTGAAAATTTTCAATATGTTGAATTTGGTAGTTATTACACAATTAGTGGAAATAAAATAGTAATACGAATAAAGGTGAAACAGAAGTATCAATGTAATGAAACGTAACAAAATGTAAATATGTTTATGGGATAATGATTGTTTTAATAATAAGAATGGGAATCAACATTTATTTATTTATTTGAATTTTTTTGTTGAATGAATTAATTTGACTTTTAATTTGATAAATCAAAACAATTTTTTTTTTTATATATATATTAAAAGAATGTTTAATTTTAGATCCATGTTTTAAACTCTTAAACCAAATTGCATTTTTTTTAGATCTGAAAGTTTATATACATATAATTTGCATTTGTGTTGAAACAGAAATATTGTATACACATATTGTCACTTTATCTTGAATTGAATATATCATGAAATTTGAATACTTTATTGAATAAATTTTTTGTTCTTAATCTAATAAATTATAATAGAAGTTTACATATGCTTAACAATTTTTTGATAATAAATCTAAGCTTTGATTTTGATTACAACAATATTTAAATTTGTTACCTAATTTATTATCTCAAATGTCCTTATTTAAGGATCTTAAAGGTTTATTACTATATTGCTTAATTTGTCGTGTTCCAGTTTTGTTTTGTTAAAAAATTAAATAAATTTCATTAAGGTAAAAAGGTTTAATTTATATGTATATATGTATTTTTGACTTCATGTATACATAAGTTTACAAATGCATTAGACAATTTAATGTGGTATGGAAGTATGCTTTGAATTAATTAATAAGCTTTGGTTTAATCTTTATACACACATGTATGTGTGTTTGTGTGCATGTGTATACATATAAACATTTAATATTTTAATTTCAAAGTGCTAAAGCATGATTTAATTTTTATTATTTTTGTCAAACAATTTAAAAGTGAGGTAATATTATATACATATTAATTTATTGTTTGTTGTTTATGTTTTCTAGTCATAATACAACTTGCACGATAATTAAATGTCGTATTAATAAATTAGCTAAAGTGGGAAAGTGGAATTAATCAACGTCGTTACTTTTTATCTCCTTCCCTATTAGATCCTTATATGATTGCATCTACATGTATTCTTGTTTATTCCTATATATTGTCACCAATTAATCGTACTTGATATATGTTTAGCAATTTTGACACACCGTTAAAGTATGAATATATATGATGTATTCAAACTTTTCTGTATCGGCACTTAATTAATTTAGAATCAAACTAACGAAACGTGACATTTATTTTTGTCCCTCCATATTCATTCCCTTTATAATTAATAATTACCTCTTTTTAATACCTGCTACTTTTAAAAAAAGGGCTGTTCATATTTACTATATTTCAATACCAAGTTGTTCATATTTACTTTATTTCTAATTAATAGCAGCCTCTCCTTTCAAATCTCTTTGTCCCTAAACCTAACTCTTACCTTATAAATACGATATGATGCAAATGAAACCCTAGCCTCCATTCAAATCTCCTTCTTCTTTTTTCTTCTTCAAATCTCCTTATTATATCTCATTTTAATTTTTCCTTCCTCTTTAAATATTCTTCTTCTCAAGTTTTATTCTATTTCAAACTTTCTTCTTTCTTTTCAAAACTTGATCTTCTCTACAATTTTCAGTTCTTCTTATTTCAATCCTTTTCTTTTTCAAATTCTTCTTTTTCAAATCTTTTCCAAACCTTTTAAAAATACATACATACATATATATATTAAGGAGGGAAATTTAAGTAAATCAAAATAAAAGAAATTACAGAACAAAGCTAGCAATCAATAAGAAGACTAAGGAAGCGTAGAGAGAAGCTATTGATTAGAAGTCTATTATTTTCAGATTCTTATAAAGGTGAGTGTTTTAACCCACTCACAACTTCTAAGATTTCTTATGTTTATTAAATTGACTTCAGATGTGAGTAGATATTTATTTATGACTGTTTGGCGTGTTTTATTCATCATCTCAGTTAAATCTCATTTATTTAATTTAACTGTTAATTAATTTTATTATTGCATATAATTTGACAGTTAAAATTTATTTATTTGCATATAAATTGCTAGTTAAACAGTCATTAAATCTTTATTGAATATAAATTGTTAGTTAATACCTGTTATATTTTATATGCTCTATATTGATGATTGGTTAAATTGATGATGATTGAAATAAATTGGTTGATGATTGATATTGGGTGAATGGATGATGTGTTCTATATTATAAAAATCTGTCAGTTATCATGCATTTCATTTTATTCGGGATTGCGGTTTGAAATGATATACAACCGCATTTTTATTCTTTTTAATTGCGGGTTGAAATGATAAATATCCGTATCACTAGACCATAGGGTAAAAAATTTTATACAGGCACCGCGGTATATATATATATAATATTTTGAAATGATTTTTGGTTTGGATATGATACGGTTTAATAAATATTGAATTTTAATATTTTACAGTTAAATTTAGAATTTAAGCTGCGTATAAATCTGTTGAATATAAATAAATTGAATAGTGAAGTTTGACAATTTATATTATACGATTTAGTACAGGTTTAAGATATTTTATACATAGAGTTTAATGATTCCAATCAATTAAGATTTGAAGATAAGTTGGAAATTTATTTGGAATTGGGTTTATTTAAAGTTAAACTCCGTAAGTTGATGTAAACATATTAAGATTGAACAACTTGGTAGCTGCGGCTATGCGTTACCACCAGCCCGGATAGCAATTGGTATATCTACCCTGGCATTGTGTAACAACCCGGTATTTGCATCGATTAATAATCGACATTTAAACGATAAATATTGTTGCAAATTGCCAATTGAAGTTTTTGAATTTGTGTTAAAATTCTTTTATAAATGGTTAAAAGGATTTTTTTGGGCTTTGAATTCTCGGCCCACATTTTCATTTGCTAGGATCGTGAAAATTTGCAAAAGCAAAATAAATAACAACACCCTTATATTCGAAATAAGGATTCTAAAAACCCTAATCCCCTTTTTATTTTTTCAAGGCCGGCCCCTTGTTTTCTTTCACCCGATCCAATAATGGCAGCCGCCCCTCTTTGCAACCAAATTAGGGCTTCGGCTCTTCAATCCAAATTGGGGCTTTGTTCAATCTGATTGATGTTGCTCTTGCTCGCGCTTGTCCTCTGTTGATTGATTCTCGTTGCTTGGCTCGCTCGTTCTCTGATGATCGAGTTTGCAAATCAGGTAAGTGATTCATTCACTTACATCTAATTCAAACTCTAGTTTGATTTCTGACTTGTTCCAATTCTTTTTATTTGGACTTGGTTCGAATTCGTATGCTCGCTTGTTGTGTGCTAACGTGGCTTTGATTTCTGGTTTTGTCAATTTGATTTCGGTCACTTGAGTTTGTTTATGCGATTCCATAACTTTGCCATCTTTGGCCATTACCATGGTAGTTCATTGAACTGCAGTTGTATATTTGTTAATTACGGCTTCGAATTGTGCCTTGGGTTGAAGTCGCTTTCTTGTTTTTCACTGGTCTGCATTGGCCAGTGACTTCACCTGACTTCGACGTTAGTTACTTTGTTGCTTTGGGATTAAAGGAATCTTTGTTAACCTGTACCTTGGTTATTTTGCTTCGCTGACATTTTTAATTCGATTGCCAAGGCTTCGTTTGTTTTCATTGTCATTAGCGTGGGTTGAAAACTTGATTTGTGAAAATATTTTAAGTTGGACATTGACATTGTCGAACTCTGTTTTGACTTGTTCTTGATGTTCAATTTTTGCCTTGCCTTTATTTGTGCTTGCTGCATTTTAACTGTGGCTTTGGCACTGGATTTGTTCGAACGTGTTTTAGTTGAACTTCGACATTGATTTGATAATGTCTTCGAGTTCCCAGTTTGATGTACTTGAGTCTGCATCCCTGATCTCTGTTGTATTTTTGATTCTTTGTGCATTTGTGTGCACTGTCGAATGCTGCATGCTTCGTGATTTAAAACTGCTACCATCATTTTCTATCTGATGCATTTCATATTGTAACTGTGTCATATTGCTTCTATGGTGCTTGTTGTGTTTTCTTTGACTTAATGTAACCTTTGAGGTTGCTGTTTTGTTCTTGTGCATTTTGATGCCATCACTGAATTTGATGCCTATGTCTATGTATACATATATACATACATATGTACATGCTTAAACTGCTTTTGTTCTTCGACCCTATGCAGCTCTGGACCGCACTTCTTTTACTGTCCCTATTGCATCTGTATGCACCATTGTGTTACATCAGTTATTGTATATATGAGACTTTCTGTTTTATTTGTGTTCCGCATTATATTATCAGTGTAATATTTTATATTTACTGTTCTAAACTATTACGTACCATCGTAGTTCGTTTTATATTGGAACTGGGGTATGTCGATGGGAGAAAATAAATCAGAGATGAAAAATGAAAGAATATTTATATATATATATACCACTCCTATCGAGATAACCAATACTAGTGTAAGGCCTAACTATTGATGGCCGCTCCTCAACAGCCTTATTCTCCGTGCTAGTTGACAGCACTACACGTAGTGTTCTTGGCTAGCATGGGTATAGAGGTGGGGCATCACAGCTTGGTATCAGAGCCTGGGGTTTAGAACAAATATAAAACATAACTTAGATGGAACATGTGTTACGACTATTTGTCGATGTTTATCTCTCATCTTTGTATATGATTATCTTTGATTGTTAGGTATGAATTCCTAACGCTTATTCATGTGCATTTGATTTTGATTTCGTGAAAGTATTTTGGCTTCGGCCTCCGTTTGCTTTGCGAACTCAAGTTGGATTTTTGATGATGAGGATTTTGTTTTTGTGTTTTCGGCTTTGAATTGATTTTGCCGACGTTGATTTTGTTTGAACTTGGCCATTACTTGTTGACTTCGGCATTGACTTGATTTTTATTTTTGTTGAAGTCATTTATGCACTTATGCTCGTTTTGCTTCGTTATTCCAATTGTTAATCGATTCTTCTTTTCCGATTAGTTGTTATCTCCTTTGTCGACTTTGATAACTTCTATTTCTAGAATTTTTGGATATTCCTACTTTGATGGATTTAGAATCGAATTCTTTGGATTTTATTCACGTCATCGAATGTGAATTTTAGTGAATTGATTTGGTTTCCAAATTTAATCGATTCTTGTTAATTCCCCGATTTGTTGCTATCATTTATTAGCAACTTTGATAACATTTTCTTCAGAATTTTTGTGAACATACTTTTTGATGGATACAGTATCAATTTCTTTGGATTCTATTCACGTCTTTGTATGTGAGTTCTTGTGATTGATTGTTCCTACAATCATTTTTGTGATTTGTCGCTTTAAAGATATAAAGGTTTTCTATACTAGTAGTAAATATCAAAACCCTTTTCTCCAAACGATTTCAAAACTATTTTACTACAAAGCTCTTTTCCTAAACCGTTTTCCAATCTATTAGTATATACTAACCTTTAACTCACTCATATGAGAAATCTAATTAAACGACTTAGTAAAATGAGTGGTATATAACGCTTGCGTTTGCTTCGCCGGTTAATTCTTGGACTTATTCGATTGAATCTCTTGTGACAATTTTCTAGTGAAGATTTACAGTTTGTTCGTAAATATTTAAGTTAAGCAAGTGGGTATGGGACATGAAGCTAAACTTTTATATTTACTAGCTTGGTGTAATTGACACTTCTCGTTGATCTTGACGATCATTTTATGAATTAGACTAGCAATTGCGCGATGTCTCTTTCATTGCAAGGTTAGGCTGGACACCACTTGTGTGATTTCACTCACACATACCTTTTTGCTTTTTGGTTAGCCTAGACACCATTTGTGTGATTCCATTCACACATAACTTATTGTTTGCGAGGTTAGACTAGACACCATTTGTGTGATTCCATTCACACATACCTTTTTGCTTTTTGGTTAGCCTTGACCTCATTCGGGTGACTCAGACTCATCCATATGGGGTAGCTCCCCATGGTCTTCGGACCGTCATGTGATAGGCCTCTTTCCCTTTTTCTGTGATATTGATTGATCTCTGGATGATTATGACGATCATCTTTGTGATTTAGACTAGCAATTGTGCGATGTCTCTTTGTTTGCTTTCTGGTTAGGCTAGACACCACTTGTGTGATTCCATTCACACATACCTTTATGCTTTTTGGTTAGCCTAGACACCATTTGTGTGATTCCATTCACACATATCTTTTTGCTTTCTGGTTAGGCTAGACACCGCTTGTGTGATTCCATTCACACATACCTTTATGCTTTTTGGTTAGCCTAGACACCATTTGTGTGATTCCATTCACACATATCTTTTTGCTTTCTGGTTAGGCTAGACACCAATTGTGTGATTCCATTCACACATACCTTTATGCTTTTTGGTTAGCTTAGACACCATTTATGTGATTCCATTCACACATACCTTTTTGCTTTTTGGTTAGCCACCGGGAGATAGCGTCTCGATTTGCGTTGCACGTGTTGGTGATTTTTCATGCTCACGTGTAGGTGAGTTTCCATGCTCCCTTTCTCGCTTTGTGTTGCACGTGTTGGTGATTTTTCATGCTCACGTGTAGGTGAGTTTCCATGCTCCCGTTCTCGCTTTGTGTTGCACGTGTTGGTGATTTTTCATGCTCACGTGTAGGTGAGTTTCCATGCTCCCGTTCTCGCTTTGCGTTACATGTGTTGGTGATTTTTCATGCTCACGTGTAGGTGAGTTTTCATACTCCCATTTGAGTTTTCATACTCCCATTTGAGTTTCCGTACTCCCATTCGAGTTTCCGTACTCCCATTCGAGTTTCCGTACTCCCATTCGAGTTTCCGTACTCCCATTCGAGTTTCCGTACTCCCATTCGAGTTTCTGTACTCCCATTTGAGTTTTCATACTCTCATTTTGTGATATCTGGATTTCTTGTGTAGATTTCTAGAATTTGTGTTTTCTAGATTTCTTGTGATGATTTCTAGAATTTGTGCTTCACCAATTTTCGTGATTTCTATTGATAAGTTTTATCAATTTTTGTGCATTGGTGAATTCGTGTGTTATTGACTTGTTATGAATACAAGTTTAGGGTATAATACCCTTTCCTATCTTTGAGAAGATTCTTGTGACATTTTTTATGAATGAAAATTCATTGGTATTATATTTTGATGCCAATTATTTTGATGAAATTTTGACGTATGTCGAAGTTTCTACGGATGTTGCTGCTTTAATCACGTGTTTTAAAAAAATGTTTCAAAATATAAATCAAAATTGTTTTCAAAAATTTTACGATTTGCTCTTTCAAAAGAATGAGGAAGCGAATTAAACGTTTCAGTAAAATCGAGGACTATGACCCCTTTCTTTTGCTGATTTGCTTAATTCCAGACCTGTTCGTTTGAGAATGTAAATTATTATTATTATTATTTTTATATAAAATAAATGAAAATTGTTTTCAGAAGTTTTACAGTTTATGCCTTCAAAGAATGAGGAAGCGATTTAAACGTTTCAGAAAAATCGAGGACTATGACCCCTTTCTTTTACTGATTCGCTTAATTCCGGACTTGTCCGTTTGAGAATGTGAAATGTTATTTTTAAAATACACCATTATGCACTTTCAAGAAAACGATGAAGTGAATTAAATGATTTAGTAAAACTCGTGGTTATGGGTCATGTGCGTTTGCTATTTCGGTTAATTCCGGACTCGTTAATTGAATAATTTGTGATTTCTGATTATCATTTTGATAATCGGATGTTGGTGATTTCTGATTTATCGTTTTTGATAATCAGATATTTATCGTTTCTAATTATCGTTTGTGATAATTAGATATTTGTGATTTAATTATCGTTTGTGATAATTAAATATTTGCGATTTAAGATATGATTATCAATTGTGATAATTAAATATTCGTTGATTTGTGATTTCTGATTATCGTTTTTGATAATCAGATATTTATTGTTTCTAATTATCGCTTGTGATAATTAGATATTTGAGATTTAATTATCGTTTATGATAATTAAATATTTGTGATTTAAGATTTGATTATCGTTTTGATAATTGGATATTTGCTGATTTGAAATTTGATTACCGTTGTGGTAATTCCTGATTATCGTTTTTGATAGTTAGATATTTGTGTTTTCTAATTATCTTTGTTGATAATTAGATTTGCTGATTTTGCTGTTTTCTAATTATCGAATCGGTGAGTAGATATTGCTGTTTGGTGATTTCTCTATTCTGATTATCTATTTGATAATCAAATTTGTCGAGAATTTGGGAATTTCTTTTATGAAATTAAAAGATTTCTTTGGTGTTTATATAGTACTACGCCGGTGTACCGGCTTAATTTTCTGCTATTCATGACGTTTCCTACGTCTTCCAATTACGGAAATGCCTTAGGGATTTCCGATCCTTATTCTTGAGCAACCTTCTATTCACATCATTGCTTCAGAGGTTCAACACCCTCGAAATAAAGATGTTTTTTCTCGTGAAAGCTCAGTGGTTCTCAAATCCTATGGATTTCACTTTGGAATCCAGAGAATTCATCGAGCAAACACGTTCAAGCTTACTCTTTCATGCTCTTATGGTTGTTACCTTTTGTCCATTTATTCCTTATGATTGCGAGGACGCAATTTCTTTAAGGAGGGGAGTCTGTAACAACCCGGTATTTGCATCGATTAATAATCGACATTTAAACGATAAATATTGTTGCAAATTGCCAATTGAAGTTTTGAATTTGTGTTAAAATTCTTTTATAAATGGTTAAAAGGATTTTTTTCGGGCTTTGAATTCTCGGCCCACATTTTCATTTGCTTAGATCGTGAAAATTTGCAAAAGCAAAATAAATAACAACACCCTTATATTCAAAATAAGGATTCTAAAAACCCTAATCCCCTTTTTATTTTTTCAAGGCCGGCCCCTTGTTTTCTTTCACCCGATCCAATAATTGCAGCCGTCCCTCTTTGCAACCAAATTAGGGCTTCGGCTCTTCAATCCAAATTGGGGCTTTGTTCAATCTGATTGATGTTGCTCTTGCTCGCGCTTGTCCTCTGTTTATTGATTCTCGTTGCTTGGCTCGCTCGTTCTCTGATGATCGAGTTCGCAAATCAGGTAAGTGATTCCTTCACTTACATCTAATTCAAACTCTAGTTTGATTTCTGACTTGTTCCAATTCTGTTTATTTGGACTTGGTTCGAATTCGTATGCTCGCTTGTTGTGTGCTAACGTGGCTTTGATTTCTGGTTTTGTCAATTTGATTTCGGTCACTTGAGTTTGTTTATGCGATTCCATAACTTTGCCATCTTTGGCCATTACCATGTTAGTTCATTGAACTGCAGAGTTATATTTGTTAATTACGGCTTCGAATTGTGTCTTGGGTTGAATTCGCTTTCTTGTTGTTCACTGGTCTGCATTGGCCAGTGACTTCACCTGACTTCGACGTTAGTTACTTTGTTGCTTTGGGATTAAAGGAATCTTTGTTAACCTATACCTTGGTTATTTTGCTTCGCTGACATTTTTAATTCGATTTCCAAGGCTTCGTTTGTTTTCATTGTCATTAGCGTGGGTTGAAAACTTGATTTGTGAAAATATTTTAAGTTGGACATTGACATTGTCGAACTCTGTTTTGACTTGTTCTTGCTGTTCAATTTTTGCCTTGCCTTTATTTGTGCTTGCTGCATTTTAACTGTGGCTTTGGCACTGGATTTGTTCGAACGTGTTTTAGTTGAACTTCGACATTGATTTGATAATGTCTTCGAGTTCCCGGTTTGATGTACTTGAGTCTGCATCCCTGATCTCTGTTGTATTTTTGATTCTTTATGCATTTGTGTGCACTGTCGAATGCTGCATGCTTCGTGATTTAAAACTGCTACCATCATTTGCTATCTGATGCATTTCATATTGTAACTGTGTCATATTGCTTCTATGGTGCTTGTTGTGTTTGCTTTGACTTAATGTAACCTTTGAGGTTGTTGTTTTGTTCTTGTGCATTTTGATGCCATCACTGAATTTGATGCCTATGTCTATGTATACATATATACATACATATGTACATGCTTAAACTGCTTTTGTTCTTCGACCCTATGCAGCTCTGGACTGCACTTCTTTTACTGTCCCTATTGCATCTGTATGCACCATTATGTTACATCAGTTATTGTATATATGAGACTTTCTGTTTTATTTGTGTTCCGCATTATATTGTCTGTGTAATATTTTATATTTACTGTTCTAAACTATTACGAACTATCGTAGTTCGTTTTATACTGGAATTGGGGTATGTCGATGGGAGAAAATAAATCAGAGATGAAAAATGAAAGAATATATATATATATATATACCACTCCTATCGAGATAACCGATACTAGTGTAAGGCCTAACTATTGATGGCCGCTTCTCAACATCCTTATTCTCCGTGCTAGTTGACAACACTACACGTAGTGTTCTTGGCTAGCGTGGGTATAGAGGTGGGGCGTCACACATTGCCTAGTTGTGCCGTGTCACCTACCCTAGCGCGCCTTATACGATTTTGGTTTTGTACCATACCTATGGAGTGCCCTCTGACGACGCCCATTACGGGGGAGATTACGGTAGTGTATAGACTATGGGAATATATTATGTGTTAAGGGGAATATTGGGTCACTCCTTAACGCTATTAAAAAGTAAGTTTATTTTACAACTAGACACTATTATCATAGCGAAATATACTACATAGTAAATAGTTTAACGGATCCTTAGGAGATGAAAATCCCGAGCATCTCTTAAGTTACTGCACTCATATTTATTCCTGGTGATTTAACTTACATAAGATCTTTTAGTTCTGACTCGAGTGTTTTGTCTTTTCCATTCGCTCGGGTCAGTCCGAGCGTTTCAGGATTTGAAGACTTTATTTCTGGAGAAAGAATACGAAGATTTTATTATTATTATTATATATTATATGGTTCCACTACACTGTATTCTGCTGCATTGAGATTTATTGGTATGTGAACTCTGATATTTATTGTATAAAGAAGAATCAAATGTTTTGTAAAAAGTTTCACGAATTGTATATTTATTATTATATTTTATCCTTCCGCTGTGATATTCTGTTTAGTTTTTTTTTCTTTCTTTCTTCTCTGTTTTCTTATTTACCCCATAACAATCCGCCCTTCCGTATGGTTTGAATTGGCACGTGTGTTTGTTTAAATCGTGCGAAAGGCGGGATGTTACTACGTGGTATCGGAGCTTTGGTTTATCGATAAACCTTAGCTTTGTGGGGTTTGACTCTTTATTAATAGGGTAGTACTACCCTATGATGAGTCGCTGAGAGTATATATATGAGAGTGCATATTTGTTAGTGTTATAAAAGGGTTTTAATATTGTGTTAATATGTTTCGTTTTGTATTTATAAACTCTAGTTGATGCATGTGAAGCTATGACATCAATAGAGATTTCTAAACACTTAATAGGACAGACTGACACAATATTTGTTTTGAATATAGGTGAATGAAATAATTTTTCCTATTATATTTTCTATATATAAAACAAATTTTATAAAGATTATATTTGGTTGCAATATATTGGTTGTTAGGAATAAAATTTATAAAAAATAGGAAAAATAAGATTGAAAATAAAATCAATGAAATTTGGAAATTTTAGAACTTAAGTCCGGGATTTTGAAAAATTGCTTTCAAAGGATTTTGAAATATAATAATAGTATATAGAAATATTTTCTGATGTAAATATTTCGATATACTTTGAAAGTATGGTTTTAAAGAAATTTTGGAAAGATAAAGATTGTACTTCCCTCTATGTCGCTGGAAAATAATTTCGGTGAAGAGTGCACGCATCATCGACTTTCATTTTCGAGTTTCGAAGTGGGAAGGCCACTGTAGTAGTTTTACTGTAGAGTTGTTTTGATAAACAAATAATAAATTTTAATTTTTTTTAAATATAATTTGATATATATAAATTTGTAAGTGTATATTTATTTGTTATTTTAAAATGATTCGAATAGAACCCGGTATTTAATTCTTAAGTTTCCAATAATTAATAGTTTCAATTATTGTAGTGAATTGGAACATAGGTAATTAATAAATTGAAACCTCTAAAGGAAATAAGAGATTGAGTGCTAGGATAACTAATATTAAATGAAACTTAAGGAAATTTGAAAACTGTAACCTATGAAACAAAGATGTAATTATTGAACCATTAATTAATTAAACGAATTGAGAAAACTTGTATAACCTTCAATTGCATTCTTAAAGGCATATGTATAACTTACCAAAAGATATAAAAGTTGAAAATGTTAATAAAAAAGTGTAGTAGATTTTATACCAGTAATTAACTTGAGGTAATGAAAGTAATTAATGAAATTCTTTATTTATAAGAATTGATGTTATAAAGTTATAAATTTATGTGTAATTAAAATGTCACTATAATTAAATATAATAGAAATGTAAGCATTAAATAAATGAATGAAATTGAGTAATGCAATAAAAAGAAACTTACATAACCTGAATAAAAGAAATGAATAATTGTAGGCAATAAATGAAAATGAATACAATTTATAAGAATAAACTAATCGTTGTTGTTGTTTTGGTTTATGGTAGCTTGGGTAAGGAAATTTAAAATTATTTGGATAAATAAATAATCTATTTAGTTTCATCTAAGACTGTTGAGTGAATGATGGGTTAAGAAGTTTATTTTCATTCTATACAATTTAAAGTGTCTAAACCTGAACAACTATTTGTTGTGTTTGATATGAATGAATGATTGTTTTTATGGTCGTATGCCTTATTGCAAGTCTTTGATGTTGTATTGATTTTGTTTATTGATGGTTGTTTGTATTGAATTGGATGTTTGTGGTTGAAACCATTTTTAATATTTCATTTATATAATCCAATTAAAGTTATGATTATATAATGATTTACATAATAGATATTAATTTATAAGTTCCTCTTTCCCTTCTTTTCCTTTTCGGGGATGAAAAGTTTTGAGTGGGGGAGAGTGTAACGACCTGTAAATTTTGATTAATAGATTTGTTAGTTTGATTTAAATTTTGCAATTTAATTTAGGAAGAAATAAAAATTTTAGTAGTTATAACGAAGCAAATGTTAGAAATTTAATGTAGCGATTGAAATTAAGATTTACAAATTCAAAAAAATGAAATAGAAATTAATTAAATTTATGAAATTTGTCATACTTGGTTATAAGTTTAATTTAGGAAACAAACAAGAATATTGAATTAACTAATGAAATGTTATAATCAGAGGTAGTTGAATGAATTCAATATTATGTAAGATATTTTAGTAATTGGTTGGAAATATAAACTTAAGTAAAAATTGAAATGCTACTAATTTAATATAATAAGAAGGTAAGTATATAAATAAATTATTGTAAACTTTAGTAAATGAATTAATGTGCAAAGGTATTGAATTAAACATGAATAGCACGAATATTAATGAATGAAGTTTATGCAATAAATTGTTAAATGATGGCATTTATGAATGAAATAAGATTTGTAAGTAATAAAGGAAAGTATAAATAACTGGGTATAAACTTTAGTAAACAATTGAGTTGCTAAGAAATTGGATTAAGCACAAATACTATAAATGAATAAATAAAATATAAATGAAGTTATGCAATAATGAATGAATGAATGAATGAATGAATACATTGCAATAAAAGAAGAAACTGACATGACATTTATAAATGATAACGAATATTGGTAGGGAATAAATGAGAATAATTGAAATAAGCTTAAAGGTAATTAAAGTTAAATAATTACAATTGATAAGATATGTGACGCCCCACCTCTATACCCACGCTAGCCAAGGACACTACAGAGTAATGTCGTCAACTAACACGGAGAATAAGGCTGGTTAGGAGCGACCATCTATAGCCTTGCTCTAACTATCTATTGAATACATCGACAATAAACATACCAAGCAGGTCGACACACCCAATGAATACTTAAAACAAAACCATAGACGGTTGTAGGATCTATCAGAACAGAATATAACAACTCTAATGTAATATACATCACAGAACAGTAGATCATCATATACACATATACAGATACATAACAGAGTTTACAAAATAATACATGTCAAGTGGTATAACAAACCACAATATATGGACGAGCCAAAAGAATACATATATCAGAGTTACAAATAAAAGGACTACACAAAAAGCTTTAACAAAAAGGAACAAGCTGAATAGTCCATGCGGAAGCAAAATAGGCTAAGTCCAAAAGCACCTAACCTGAAACATCTCGGTCTGACCCGAGTATAAAATACACGGGTCAGTCTAGCTAAACAAATCAGTTAGATAAACTGAACAACAATAAACCTGCAAGGTTACAAAGTATAACAAATATCTCTAAAAGAGATAACACAATCATCTAACAAAAGATGAATCATATGATAACATAACAAGCCTCATATCATCGACAACATATAGAAACAAAGGATAAGAATATCCCAAAGCAAGCCAAAAGGCAATAACAAATACCAATAAGGTATACAAGTTCCACAAGGTAATCGCTACATATCATGCGGCTCAAAAAGACCAACACCGAAGGGCGATACCTAGGGAATATACATATGAATGAAACATCAGAAAATTGCTCGAGCTCAGTACTGTATAAACAAGGATCCATGAGCCCGAAGACTCCAAACCCAATATCACCCATGCGGCTCATAATGACCAACGTTGGAAGCGATACAATAAGGCAACCCAATATCACCCATGCGGCTCATAACGACCAACATCGGGAGCGATACTATAGGCAACAAACCCGAAGGCACAAACCCGAAGGCACAAACCCGAAGGCACAAACCCGAAGGTACAAACCCGAAGGCAACATATCTGAAGGCAACAAACCGTAGTGGTGAAGGTTCGGAGGCCCAGTACTCGACACCACTAACTGGCGAAATGTGTCATAACTCTCAAAAAGGAATCCAAAAAGTGGTAACGTGAGTCCCATAACCACTCGTTCACACTAAACGGTTTACTATCCGTTAGTTAATTTCACACTCAAAGCAGTACAAAGTTCACCTCATATCATCGGTAAACCAAACCCGAAGGCTAAAAAGATCAATTGAATAGGTCGGGGATTAATCGGAAGGATAAACGCACAGATTCATGGTCCATGTTTTGCCCAACCATTTAATCACCCTTCCACGTCGCTCGAAGTGCGAAATTGTGTGTGCTTTAAATAGAATTTATAAATTGGAGAAGCGAGCTTTTAATACGATTTGAAGAAATCATTTATAAAACTCGTGAATGAAGTCAAAAGGAATTATCAAGGTCAAATATGTATAAATAACTAATTGGAATCATTATGTATTGATTAAATTTGAAAAACTAAACGAAAAAGGCAAGTAGGCAAAAAACAGCATATTCAGACGTCTGAAAGAAGGGATTCAGACGTCTGAATCTGAAAATACATTTGTTTTTCAAAACAGAATTCAGACGTCTGAATCCATACTTCCAGACGTCTGAAATAGGCAATATTCGGCCTATTTCCTTTCTGGTTGAAAATTGGCCAATTCAGACGTCTGGAATATAATTTTAAACGTCTGAATCTGGGGATGAAAATGTTCCCCAGAACAATATTCAGACGTCTGAAATTATGGTTTCAGACGTCTGAAACTCAATGTTCAGGCATTTCCTAAACCTAGGCCATTATGGCCAAACAAATCAAAAGCAATCGGATGCGTGTTGATTATGGGCTTACGTCAAACGACTACCCAAGCTTAACGACACACCCAAACACTCCGAACAACATAAAACATCAACCATATAAGGTTTTACATAGATTTGGCTTCAAAAATCATAATTTGGCAATTTCACCAAAGCAAACCAAATCGAAAGCAAATGAACATATGAACAATTGTTAGGGATTCATACTTAACATCAATGAAACCAAGAGAAGTAGATGTGAGTTCAAAACTCACCTTCTAATCCAAAAACAAAGAAGAAGGAGTTCAATTTGCAAGGAGAAGACCAACAAGTCACCACTTCTACTCAACTAGCTTCAATCTAAGAATAAAACAAGCATTTTTCCTAAGTTTAGGTTTAGGAATTTCTGGGATTGAAGAGAGAAAGAGATAGAGAAGATGAAGAAGAACTTACCAATGGCTTCTCTTTGATATTTGGAGCAAGATTTCAAGTTGCAAGAGGAAACTAGGGCGAGCAATTTCTATTTCCTCTTCCCCTCGACCATTTCAGTTTTGCTTAAGCTTTAGAAGAGTGGAATGAGAGAATGGAGAGGAGAGGGCTGAGTTAGGGGTTTAAACTAACAAATGGGCTGAACCCAAACCCAAAACCCAAATAGAAAAGGTTGCAAAATTCAACTTACTCCAAACATATCGAAGCTTATACTCAAAAAGATCGCAAACGCCATTTTGGAACCAATGGAATTGGTTTCTAGTTCCAATTCGGCCATTTGCAAAAAGTAACATTTCGGACCTAAATTCGACTAACGACGCTATATTTAAATAAAACATTTAAATATAAAATCGTTAAATATGCGGGTTGTTACAAGATACCTATTTGGGTAGTTAATAAACTTTAATGCGAAAACAATTGAAACTTTTGACACAATTTGTGCAGTTAAGGTAGTTTTGATCGGCATTGAAGTTTGTTAATTCTAGAAGATGCAATCAATGTTAATTTTATTTATAATATGACGATTGGGTGATTTAAGAAGTGAAAAACCAAGATTTATGGATATATTTGAAATTTGAAATTCAATTTGTGGATTTATTGCAAATAAGTGAAATTAATATTTAACTATTACGTTAGTGGAGTCTAATAAATTAAAATGGAAAATCAATAGAAAATTTTGGTTATAAATTGAAATATAGCCATTTGAACAAATCTAAGATGAATATAGGATTATTGGGCAATAAATTTATTATAAGAAAAACCAATGCAAATGTTAAATTAATCAGTGAAACAATAATAATAAATAGTAATTAATTCAAAATTTGTAACTTGGGAATAATGTTGATTAATATACGTTAGTTATTTAGGGTAATGACTAAAATTGTTAATCCGTTTGCAATTAAGGATAATAGTGTTGATATAAGCTAATAAGTTTAAATGTCAATGCAATTAAAAGCACATAAGTTGCAATTTTTAGGTTGCTTGTTTATTTAATAAGTTAAAATAGAATTTGGTGATCGATTACAAATAAATCTTAATTGTACGTTGGTTAATGTAAATCAAAGTAACAGTTGATGTAATAAAGGATGAAACCGAGGAAAATTAGTTAAGTGGATTTAAAATCTTAATTTATGGGTGAAATCGACAAATTTCAATATGTTGAATTTGGTAGTTATCACACAATTAGTGGAAATAAAATAGTAATACGAATAAAGGTGAAACAGAAGTATCAATGTAACGAAACGTAACAAAATGTAAATATGTTTATGGGATAATGATTGTTTTAATAATAAGAATGGGAATCAACATTTATTTATTTATTTGAATTTTTTTTGTTGAATGAATTAATTTGACTTTTAATTTGATAAATCAAAACAAATTTTTATATATATATATTAAAAGAATGTTTAATTTTAGATCCATGTTTTAAACTCTTAAACCAAATTGCATTTTTTTTAGATCTGAAAGTTTATATACATATAATTTGCATTTGTGTTGAAACAGAAATATTGTATACACATATTGTCACTTTATCTTGAATTGAATATATCATGAAATTTGAATACATTGTTGAATAAATTATTTGTTCTTAATCTAAGAAATTATAATAGAAGTTTACATATGCTTAACAATTTTTCGATAATAAATCTAATCTTTGATTTTGATTACAACAATATTCAAATTTGTTACCTAATTTATTATCTCAAATGTCATTATTTAAGGATGTTAAAGGTTTATTACTATATTGCTTAATTTGTCGTGTTCCAGTTTTGTTTTGTTAAAAAATTAAATAAATTTCATTAAGGTAAAAAGGTTTAATTTATATGTATATATGTATTTTTGACTTCAAGTATACACAAGTTTACAAATGCATTAGACAATTTAATGTGGTATGGAAGTATGCTTTGAATTAATTAATAAGCTTTGGTTTAATCTTTATACACACATATATGTGTGTTTGTGTGCATGTGTATACATATAAACATTTAATATTTTAATTTCAAATAGCTAAAGCATGATTTAATTTTTATTATTTTTGTAAAACAATTTAAAAGTGAGGTAATATTATATACATATTAATTTATTGTTTGTTGTTTATGTTTTCTAGTCAAAATACAACTTGCATGATAATTAAATGTCGTATTAATAAATTGGCTAAAGTGGGAAAGTGGAATTAATCAACGTCGTTACTTTTTATCTCCTTCCCTATTAGATCCTTATGTGATTGCATCTACATTTATTCTTGTTTATTCCTATATATTGTCACCAATTAATCGTACTTGATATATGTTTAGCAATTTTGACACACAGTTAAAGTATGAATATATATGATGTATTCAAACTTTTCTGTATCTAGCACTTAATTAATTTAGATTCAAACTAACGAAACGTGACATTTATTTTTGTCCCTCCATATTCATTCCCTTTCTAATTAATAATTACCTCTTTTTAATACCTGCTACTTTTAAAAGAAGGGCTGTTCATATTTACTATATTTCAATACCAAGTTGTACATATTTACTTTATTTCTAATTAATAGCAGCCTCTCCTTTCAAATCTCTTTGTCCCTAAACCTAACTCTAACCTTATAAATACGATATGATGCAAATGAAACCCTAGCCTCCATTCAAATCTCCTTCTTCTTTTTTCTTCTTCAAATCTCCTTATTATATCTCATTTTAATTTTTCCTTCCTCTTCAAATATTCTTCTTCTCAAGTTTTATTCTATTTCAAACTTTCTTCTTTCTTTTCAAAACTTGATCTTCTCTACAATTTTCAGTTCTTCTTATTTCAATCCTTTTCTTTTTCAAATTCTTCTTTTTCAAATCTTTTCCAAACCTTTTAAAAATACATACATATATACATATATATATTAAGGAGGGAAATTTAAGTAAATCAAAATAAAAGAAATTACGGAACAAAGCTAGCAATCAATAAGAAGACTAAGGAAGCGTAGATCGAAGCTATTGATTAGAAGTCTATTTTTTTCAGATTCATATAAAGGTGAGTGTTTTAACCCACTCACAACTTCTAAGATTTCTATGTTTATTAAATTGACTTCAGATATGAGTAGAAATTTATTTATGACTGTTTGGCGTGTTTTATTCATCATCTCAGTTAAATCGCATTTATTTAATTTAACTGTTAATTAATTTTATTATTGCGTATAATTTGACAGTTAAAATTTATTTATTTGCATATAAACTGCTAGTTAAACAGTCATTAAATCTTTATTGAATATAAACTGTTAGTTAATACCTGTTATTTATTGCCTGTTATATTTTATATGCTCCATATTGATGATTGGTTAAATTGATGATGATTGAAATAAATTGGTTGATGATTGATATTGGGTGAATGGATGATGTGTTCTATATTATAAAAATCCGTCTGTTATTATGCATTTCATTTTATTCGGGATTGCGGTTTGAAATGATATACAACCGCATTTTTATTCTTTTTAATTGCGGGTTGAAATGATAAATATCCGTATCACTTGACCATAGGGTAGAAAATTTTATACAGGCACCGCGGTATATATATATATATAATTATTTTGAAATTATTTTTGGTTTGGATATGATACGGTTTAATAAATATTGAATTTTAATATTTTACAGTTAAATTTAGAATTTAAGCTACGTATAAATCTGTTGAATATAAATAAATTGAATAGTGAAGTTTGACAATTTATATTATACGGTTTAGTACAGGTTTAAGATATTTTATATATAGAGTTTAATGATTCCAATCAATTAAGATTTGAAGATAAGTTGGAAATTTATTTGGAATTGGGTTTATTTAAAGTTAAACTCCTTAAGTTGATGTAAACTTATTAAGATTGAAAATTTTAAAGATATGATATTCATAACTGGATTCTTTATTCAAGATAAATTTAATGAATATTTCTAGTATAAATAAAGTGAAGGAAATAGTTAATTGTTAGAAATTTGAGTTTTATTTTATAGATTTGTTATGTGAATATTTCGAAACTAAATAATAGGACAATAGATTTGTTGAATAGAAATTTCCAACCTTAGTTTTGAAATTGTTAAATACGCAAAGTTTGAAATATTTTGGAATCGAAGAGTTTTTTTTAAACTGAAAGTGAATCTAAATTTTATGGGTTTAGACTAAATTTAAAGTGAACAAATGGTAAAGGTGTGGAAATTATTTACTTTATAAAGTAATTTAAAATCAGCTATTTTACATACTGTTGAATATCCAAACCATTTAAGTTTTGGAAGTTATGGTTTTAAAAACTATGGATTTCAAAGTTTTTGGTTTGAAAGTTATAATTCAAATGTTTGGTTTCCAGATATTATAAATCTTAAAGCAGTATGATTTTGGAAAATAAATATATTTGGAATAAAACGATATTATATAAATTTGGGTTTTATAAAAATAATATCAAATGAGTTTGGTTTGAAAGGGAAATGATATCGTATTTATGGGTTTTGAAATGGATAATTATATTCTGGTTTTGAACGTATAATTATTTTTAGAATGACCGTGGTGTTATAATAACGTTTGGTTGTTGAAGAGACCGGGATCGGAAGTTGTCATACTCTCTGCCAACTCCGAAAACCACTTTAACAACCGTATACGTGGTGGAGATTCCAGAATGAAGTAGGTTGGTGGCGGCGTTTCCTTTGAGGTAAATACGTGGACCCGACTCCCGTGAGTTGGCATAAGGTGGCTAAAACAGGAGCGATTCTCGGGCCAAGCGGATTAGCACCCTTTATCGGACACTCCTCTTCGATACTATATCTGACTTTGGATTGATTCGGTGGCCACTTTTACTTTTGATTTTAGGGGGAGTTTGTTCGAGGTGGGCAGTAGCTGCGGCTATGCGTTACCACCAGCCCGGATAGCAATTGGTATATCTACCCTGGCATTGCCTAGTTGTGCCGTGTCACCTACCCTAGCACGCCTTATACGATTTTGGTTTTGTACAATACCTATGGAGTGCCCTCTGACGACGCCCATTACGGGGGAGATTACGGTACCGTATAGAATATGGGAATATATTATGTGTTAAGGGGAATATTAGGTCACTCCTTAACGCTATTAAAAAGTAAGTTTATTTTACAATTAGACACTATTATAATAGCGAAATATACTACATAGTAAATAGTTTAACGGATCCTTAGGAGATGAAAATCCCGAGCATCTCTTAAGTTACTGCACTCATATTTATTCCTCTTGATTTAACTTACATAAGATCTTTTAGTTCCGACTCGAGTGTTTTGTCTTTTCCATTCGCTCGGGTCAGTCCGAGCGTTTCAGGATTTGAAGACTTTATTTCTGGAGAAAGAAGACGAAGATTTTATTATTATTATTATTATTATTATATGGTTCCACTACACTGTATTCTGCTGCATTGAGATTTATTGGTATGTGAACTCTGATATTTATTGTATAAAGAAGAATCAAATGTTTTGTAAACAGTTTCATGAACTGTATATTTATTATTATATTTTATCCTTCCGCTGTGAGATTCTATTTAGTTTTTTTCTTTCTTTCATCTTTGTTTTCTTATTTACCCCATAACAATCTGCCCTTCCGTATGGTTTGAATTGGCACGTGTGTCTGTTTAAATCGTGCGAAAGGCGGGACGTTACTACGTGGTATCAGAGCTTTGGTTTATCGATAAACCTTACCTTTGTGGGGTTTGACTCCTTATTAATAGGGTAGTAATACCCTATGATGAGTCGCTGAGAGTATATATATGAGAGTGCATATTTTTTAGTGTTATAAAAGGGTTTTAATATTGTGTTAATATGTTCCATTTTGTATTTATAAACTCAGGTTGATGCATGGGAAGCTATGACATCAATAGGGATTTCTAACCACTTAATAGGACACACCGACACAATATTTGTTTTGAATATAGGTGAATGAAATAATTTTGCCTATTATATTTTCTATATATAGAACAAATTTTACAAAGATTATATTTGGTTGCAATATATTGGTTGTTAGGAATAAAATTTATAAAAAATAGGAAAAATAAGATTGAAAATTAAAACAATGAAATTTGGAAATTTTAGAACTTACGTCCGGGATTTTGAAAAATTGCTTAGGATTTTGAAATATAATAATAGTATATAGAAATATTTTCTGATATAAATATTTCGATATACTTTGAAAGTATGGTTTTAAAGATATTTTGGAAAGATAAAGATTGTACTTCCCTCTTTGTCGCTGGAAAATAATTTCGGTGAAGAGTGCATGCATCATCGACTTTCATTTTCGAGTTTCGAAGTGGGAAGGCCACTGTAGTAGTTTTACTGTAGAGTTGTTTTGATAAACAAATAATAAATTTTAAATTTTTTTAAATATAATTTGATATATATAAATTTGTAAGTGTATATTTATCTGTTATTTTAAATTGAATCGAATAGAACCCGGTATTTAATTCTTAAGTTTCCAATAATTAATAGTTTCAATTACTGTAGTGAATTAGAACGTAGGTAATTAATAAATTGAAACCTCTAAAGGAAATAAGAGATTGAGTGCTAGGATAACTAATATTAAATGAAACTTAAGGAAATTTGGAAACTGTAACCTATGAAACAAAGATGTAATTATTGAACCATTAATTAATTAAACGAATTGAGAAAACTTGTATAATTTTCAATTGCATTCTTAAAGGCATATGTATAACTTACCAAAAGATATAAAAGTTGAAAATGTTAATAAGAAAATGTAATAGATTTTATACCAGTAATTAACTTGAGGTAATGAAAGTAATTAATGAAATTCTTTATTTATAAGAATTGATGTTATAAAGTTATAAATTTAATTGTAATTAAAATGTCACTATAATTAAATATAATAGAAATGTAAGCATTAAATAAATGAATGAAATTGAGTAATGCAATAAAAAGAAACTTACATAACCTGAATAAATGAAATGAATAATTGTAGGCAATAAATGAAAATGAATACAATTTATAAGAATAAGCTAATCGTTGTAGTTGTTTTGGTTTATGGTAGCTTGGGTAAGGAAATTTAAATTGTTTGGATAAATAAATAATCTATTTAGTTTCATCTAAGACTATTGAGTAAATGATGAGTTAAGTAGTTTATTTTCATTCTGTACAATTTAAAGTGTCTAAACTTGAACAACTATTTGTTGTGTTTGATATGAATGAATGATTGTTTTTACGGTCGTATGCCTTGTTGCAAGTCTTTGATGTTGTATTGATTTTGTTTATTGATGGTTGTTTGTATTGAATTGGATGTTTGTGGTTGAAACCACTTTTAATATTTCATTTTATATAATCCAATTAAAGTTATGATTATATAATGATTTACATGATAGATATTAATTTATAAGTTCCTCTTTCCCTTCTTTACCTTTTCGGGGATGAAAAGTTTTGAGTGGGGGAGAGTGTAACGACCCATAAATTTTGATTAATAGATTTGTTAGTTTGATTTAAATTTTGCAATTTAATTTAGGAAGAAATAAAAATTCTAGTAGTTATAATGAAGCAATTGTTAGAAATTTAATGTAGCGATTGAAATTAAGATTTACAAATTCAAAAAAATGAAATAGAAATTAATTAAATTTATGAAATTTGTCATACTTGGTTATAAGTTTAATTTAGGAAACAAACAAGAATATTGAATTAACTAATGAAATGTTATAATCAGAGGTAGTTGAATGAATTCAATATTATGTAAGATATTTTAGTAATTGGTTGGAAATATAAACTTAAGTAAAAATTGAAATGCTACTAATTTAATATAATAAGAAGGTAAGTAATATAAATAAATTATCGTAAACTTTAGTAAATGAATTAATGTGCAAAGGTATTGAATTAAACATGAATAGAACGAATATTAATGAATGAAGTTTATGTAATAAATTGTTAAATGATGGCATTTATGAATGAAATAAGATTTGTAAGTAATAAAGGAAAGTATAAATAACTGGGTATAAACTTTAGTAAACAATTGAGTTGCTAAGAAATTGTATTAAGCACAAATACTATAAATGAATAAATAAAATATAAATGAAGTTATGCAATAATGAATGAATGAATGAATACATTGCAATAAAAGAAGAAACTGACATGACATTTATAAATGATAACGAATATTGGTAGGGAATAAATGAGAATAATTGAAATAAGCTTAAAGGTAATTAAAGTTAAATAGTTACAATTGATAAGATACCTATTTGGGTAGTTAATAAACTTTAAGCGAAAACAATTGAAAACTTTTGACTCAATTTGTGTAGTTAAGGTAATTTTGATCGGCATTGAAGTTTGTTAATTCTAGAAGAAGCAATCAATGTTAATTTTATTTATAATATGACGATTGGGTGATTTAAGAAGTGAAAAACCAAGATTTATGAATATATTTGAAATTTGAAATTCAATTTGTGGATTTATTACAAATAAGTGAAATTAATATTTAACTATTACTTTAGTGGAGTCTAATAAATTAAAATGGGAAATCAATAGAAAATTTTGGTTATAAATTGAAATATAGCCATTTGAACAAATCTAAGATGAATATAGGAGTATTGGGCAATAAATTTATTATAAGAAAAACCAATGCAAATGTTAAATTAATCGGTGAAACAATAATAATAAATAGTAATTAATTCAAAATTTGTAACTTGGGAATAATGTAGATTAATATACGTTAGTTATTTAGAGTAATGACTAAAATTGGTAATCTGTTTGCAATTAATGATAATAATGTTGATATAAGCTAATAAGTTTAAATGTCAATGCAATTAAAAGCACATAAGTTGCAATTTTTAGGTTGCTTGTTTATTTAATAAGTTAAAACAAAATTTGGTGATCGATTACAAATAAATCTTAATTGTATGTTGGTTAATGTAAATCAAAGTAACAGTTGATGTAATAAAGGATGGAACCGAGGAAAATTAGTTAAGTGGATTTAAAATCTTAATTTATGGGTGAAATCGACAAATTTCAATATGTTGAATTTGGTAGTTATTACACAATTAGTGGAAATAAAATAGTAATACGAATAAAGGTGAAACAGAAGTATCAATGTAACGAAACGTAACAAAATGTAAATATGTTTATGGGATAATGATTGTTTTAATAATAAGAATGGGAATCAACATTTATTTATTTATTTGAATTTTTTGTTGTTGAATGAATTAATTTGACTTTTAATTTGATAAATCAAAACAAATTTTATATATATATATATATATATATAAATTAAAAGAATGTTTGATTTTAGATCCATGTTTTAAACTCTTAAACCAAATTGCATTTTTTTTAGATCTGAAAGTTTATATACATATAATTTGTATTTGTGTTGAAACCGAAATATTGTATACACATATTGTCACTTTATCTTGAATTGAATATATCATGAAATTTGAATACATTGTTGAATAAATTATTTGTTCTTAATCTAATAAATTATAATAGAATTTTACATATGCTTAACAATTTTTCGATAATAAATCTAAGCTTTGATTTTGGTTACAACAATATTCAAAATTGTTATCTAATTTATTATCTCAAATGCCCTTATTTAAGGATCTTAAAGGTTTATTACTATATTGTTTAATTTGTCGTGTTCCAGTTTTGTTTTGTTAAAAAATTAAATAAATTTCATTAAGGTAAAAAGGTATAATTTATATGTATATATGTATTTTTGACTTCAAGTATACACAAGTTTACAAATGCATTAGACAATTTAATGTGGTGTGGAAGTATGCTTTGAATTAATTAATAAGCTTTGGTTTAATCTTTATACACGCATGTATGTGTGTTTGTGTGTATGTGTATACATATAAACATTTAATATTTTAATTTCAAATTGCTAAAGCATGATTTAATTTTTATTATTTTTGTCGGACAATTTAAAAGTGAGGTAATATTATATACATATTAATTTATTGTTTGTTGTTTATGTTTTCTAGTCATAATAAAACTTGCATGATAATTAAATGTCTTATTAATAAATTGGCTAAAGTGGGAAAGTGGAATTAATCAACGTCGTTACTTTTTATCTCCTTCCCTATTAGATCCTTATGTGATTGCATCTACATTTATTCTTGTTTATTCCTATATATTGTCACCAATTAATCGTACTTGATATATGTTTAGCAATTTTGACACACAGTTAAAGTATGCATATATATGATGTATTCAAACTTTTCTGTATCTAGCACTTAATTAATTTAGAATCAAACTAACGAAACGTGACATTTATTTTTGTCCCTCCATATTCATTCCCTTTCTAATTAATAATTGCCTCTTTTTAATACCTGCTACTTTTAAAAAAAGGGTTGTTCATGTTTACTATATTTCAATACCAAGTTGTTCATATTTACTTTATTTATAATTAATAGCAGCCTCTCCTTTCAAATCTCTTTGTCCCTAAACCTAACTCTAACCTTATAAATACGATATGATGCAAATGAAACCCTAGCCTCCATTCAAATCTCCTTCTTCTTTTTTCTTCTTCAAATCTCCTTATTATATCTCATTTTAATTTTTCCTTCCTCTTCAAATATTCTTCTTCTCAAGTTTTATTCTATTTCAAACTTTATTCTTTCTTTTCAAAACTTGATCTTCTCTACAATTTCAGTTCTTCTTATTTCAATCCTTTTCTTTTTCAAATTCTTCTTTTTCAAATCTTTTCCAAACCTTTTAAAAATACATACATATATACACATATATATATTAAGGGGGGACATTTAAGTAAATCAAAATAAAAGAAATTACGGAACAAAGCTAGCAATCAATAAGAAGACTAAGGAAGCGTAGAGCGAAGCTATTGATTAGAAGTCTATTTTTTTCAGATTCATATAAAGGTGAGTGTTTAAACCCACTCACAACTTCTAAAATTTCTTATGTTTATTAAACTGACTTCAGATATGAGTAGAAATTTATTTATGACTGTTTGGCGTGTTTTATTCATCATCTCAGTTAAATCGCATTTATTTAATTTAACTGTTAATTAATTTTATTATTGCGTATAATTTGACAGTTAAAATTTATTTATTTGCATATAAACTGCTAGTTAAACAGTCATTAAATCTTTATTGAATACAAACTGTTAGTTAATACATGTTATTTATTACCTGTTATATTTTATATGCTCTATATTGATGATTGGTTAAATTGATGATGATTGAAATAAATTGGTTGATGATTGATATTGGGTGAATGTGTAACAACCCGCATATTTAACGATTATATATTTAAATGTTTTATTTAAATATAGCGTCGTTAGTCGGATTTAGGTCCGAAAAGTTACTTTTTGCAAATGGCCGAATTAGGACTCGAAACCATTTCCATTTATTCCAAAATTGCGTTTGCGATCTTTTTGAGTATAAGCTTTGATATGTTTGGAGTAAGTCGAATTTTGCTATTTGCTAAGTGGGCTTTTGGGTTTGGGTTTCACCCAAACTATTCTATAAACCAACTCGGCTATTTCTCTCCTTCCATTCACACATTTTCATTTCTTAAGCTTAAGCAAAACTGAAAATGGGGGAAGAGAATGGGAAATAGAAATTCCAAGCCCTAGTTTACTTTGCAAACTTGAATTCTTGCTCCTAAATAAAAGAGAAGCTATTGGTAAGTCTCCTCCTTATCCTCTCCAACTCTTTCTCCTTCGATTTCAGAAAATTTCCTAAACCTAACTTAGGAAAATACTTGTTTTGATCTTAGATTGAAGCTAGTAGAGTTGAAATGGAGAGTGTTTGGTTGTTTTCTTTGATATTGAGCTTCTCTATTCTTGCTTTGAACTAAAAGGTGAGTTTTGAACTCACATCTACTTCTCTTGATTTCATTGATGTTGGGTATGAATTCCTAACACTTGTTCATGTCATTTGTTTTCGATTTGGATTACTCCGGTGAAATTGCCAAATTATGAATTTTGAAGCCAAATCTATGTAAAACCTTATATGGTTGATGTTTATGTTGTTTGGAGTGTTTGGGTGTTTCGTTAAGGTTGGGTAGTCGTTTGACGTAAGCCCATAATCAACACGCATCTGATTGCTTTCGATTTATTTGGCCATAGATGGCCTAGGTTCAGGAAATGCCTGACCATCAGGTTTCAGACGTCTGAAACCCTATTTCAGACGTCTGAATATTGTTCTGGGGAAGATTTTTATTCCCAGATTCAGACGTCTGAATTCATATTCCAGACGTCTGAAAGTGCTAATTTTCGACCAGAAAGGAAATAGGCAAAATAATGCCTATTTCAGACGTCTGAAAGTTTGGGTTCAGACGTCTGAATTCTATTCTGGAAAACATATTAATTTCCAGATTCAGACGTCTGAACCACTTCTTTCAGACGTCTGAATCTATTGTCTTTTTCCAATTTGACTTGTTCGCTTAGTTTTCCAAATTTGATCAATGCATATTAATTCCAATTAGTTGTTTATGCATATTTGACCTTGATGATTCCTTTTTGAATTTATTCACGGGTTTTATAAATGATTTCTTCAAATCGTATTAAAAGCTCGCTTCCTCGATTTATAAATTCTATTTAAAACACACGCACAATTTCGCACTTCGAGCGAAGTGGAAGAGTGATTAAATGGTTGGGAAAAACACAGACCATGAATCTGTGCGTTTATCCTTCCGATTAATCCCCAACCTATTCAATTGATCGTTTTGACCTTCGGGTTTGATTTACCGATGATATGAGGTGAACTTTGTACTGCTTTGAGTGTGAAATTGACTAACGGATAGTAAACCGTTTGGTGCGAACGAGTGGTTATGGGACTCACCTTAACACTTTTCGGATTCCTTTTTGAGAGTTATGACACATTCCGCCAGTTAGTGGTGTCCAGTACTGGGCCTCCGGACCTTCACCACTACGGTTTGTTGCCTTTGGGATAATTGTCTTCGGACTGTCTCCTTCAGGTTTGTTGCCTTCGGGTATGTTGCCTTCGGGTATGTTGCCTTCGGGAATGTTGCCTTCGGGTTTGTACCTTCGGGTTTGTGCCTTTGGGTTTGTTGCCCTACAGTATCGCTTCCGATGTTGGTCGTTATGAGCCGCATGGGTGGTATTGGGTTTGGAGTCTTCGGGCTCATGGATCCTAGTTTATACAGTACTGAGCTCGAGCAATTTTCTGATGTTTCATTGATATGTATATTTCCTAGGTATCGCCCTTCAGTGTTGGTCTTTTTGAGCCGCATGATATGTAGCGATTACCTTGTGGAACTTGTGTTACCTTCATTGGTATTTGTTATTTGACTTTATGGCTTGATTTGGGATATTTGTATCCTTTTTTATCTATGTTGCCGATGATATGAGGCTTGTTTTATTATCATATGATTCATCTTTTGTTAGATGATTGTGTTAACTCTTTTAGAGATATTTGTTATACCTTGTAACCTTGCCGGTTTATTGTTGTTCAGTTTATCTAACTGATTTGTTTAGCTAGACTGACCCGTGTATTTTACACTCGGGTCAGACCGAGTTGTTTCAGGTTAGGTGTTTTTGGACTTAGCCTATTTTGCTTCCGCATGGACTATTCAGCTTGTTCCTTTTTGTTAAAGCTTTTTTTTGTGTAGTCCTTTTAGTGTAACTCTGATGTATGTATTCTTTTGATTCATCTGTTTATTGTGGTTTGCTATACCACTTGACGTGTATTAGTTTGTATACCCTGTTATGTATCTGTATATGTGTATATGATGATCTTCTGTTCTGTGATGTATATTACATTTTAGTTGTTATATTCTGTTCTGATAGATCCTCCAACCACCTATGGTTTTGTTTTAAGTATTCACTGGATATGCCGATCTGCTTTGTATGATTATTGTCGATGTATTCAATAGATAGTTAGAGCAAGGCTATAGATGGTCGCTCCTATCCAGCCTTATTCTCCGTGTTAGTTGACAGCATTACCCTGTAGTGTTCTTGGCTAGCATGGGTATAGAGGTGGGGCGTCACAGTGTGGTATCAGAGCTGAGTTCAGGACAAAATATGATAAACACAGAATAGAGGCACATATTACGGTACATCAAAGTGTATAAGCGATACAAATCTTTGAATCATCTTGTCTTTCTATTCCTTCTACTATCAAAGGTTAGATAGAATTTGGGGAATAGGTCTAGGAATGCATTTTATTCCGTAGTATTCCGTATTGAAGTGTCTACCTTGCGATTAATCTTGTTCTTATCATACTTTCAGTGTATGCCTGGAAGAGGCAGGGGACGACGTTCGGATGCTGGGCAATCCAGTGGTTCACATCCGGATGGCGTTTATATGTCTGCGATCAGTTTTTAGAATTGTTTAGGAGCACTCAACCTCCAGTTCCTCCTCGAGTATCTCCACCTCGCAAGTCTGCCTTTGCACGCCCGTGCAGTGATTTTGCTCATCTTGGAGGAAAGCCGTTTAAAGGCTCTGAGTCCGTTCTTGAAGTCCAAGCTTGGTTTCGCTCGTGCGAGCGTATCTTCTCTCGTATGGATCTTTCTGACCATGATAGAGTTCTTGTAACTTCTAGCTTATTACAAGAGCGTGCTCTTGATTGGTATGAGCTTCTTATAGCCGAAATTGATGAGTCTACTCTCTCTTGGACTCAGTTTCGGGAGCGATTCGAACTCATGTTCGTTCCTGAATCTGAAAAAGTTTTATTGATCCATCGCTTCCTTGAGTTGAAGCAAGGGAAATCTTCTATTTCTGAGTATGTAGCATCATTCGAGGCTTTATCTAAGTATGGTCTTGAATTCATTAGCACTTCTTATAAGAAGAATTTGAAGTTCGTTTCTGGTCTTAAGAAATATCTTAAGAAGTCTTTGTTGCTCCAACTTAAGCTTTCTTTTGAGGAGTTGGTTGTTTCGGCACTTCATCTCGAGACCGTCGAGAAGGAGTGTGATAGTGGTGATGATGTTGAGGTTTCAAAGAACCCTAACAAGAGGCAGTTTCCATTTCAGAAGTCCAGGTCTTTTCCTTCTAAGAAGAAGAAGACTGGTGGTTCTAGTTCTCAGCCTCAGTCTGTTGGAACACCTTTCATTCGGAAGTGTTTCAATTGTGGTTCTCCTGATCATATTATTCGAGCTTGTCCTAAGCCTATCTTCTGCTGCTATTGCAAGAAGGAAGGTCATCATGTTTCCACTTGCCCTACTGTTCCGGCTGGTGCCAAGTCTAGCAAGCTTTATGCTGCTAAGGCTTCTGAAGGTCCCTCTCAGCCCAAAGGTATATCTCCATCTATTTTGGAAGGTTCTATTTTATTTCATGATCATAGTATACGAGTTCTTTTCGATACGGGTGCTTCACATTCTTTCATATCGAAAAAGCTCATAGATGATTTATCTTTGGATGTTTCTTGTTTGGTTACTTCTTTAAGGATTGCGAATCCTATTGGGGGATCCGCAACCCTTAGCTTGCTTTGTGATGATGTTGAGATTGTTTTATATGGCTTTTCTTTTCGTGCGAGTCTGCACGTTATTTATTGTATGGGATTTGATTTGATTTTGGGTATGGACTGGCTAGTAAGATATGATGCCAGGATTATTTGTTCGAAGAGAATTATATATCTTCGACATCCGGATTCGCCTACTCAGCTATCTCTTATTCTTCGGGATGTGGATAATTCCGAAATGGCTTTATATTCTCTTGACTCGCGGGATGATGATGATATATCTCGTATTCCTATTGCTTGTGACTTTTCTGATGTTTTTGAGCCTGTCTCGGGTTTTCCACCTAAGTGGGCAATTGAGTTCCGCATTGATCTCATTCCAGGCGCACAGCCAGTTAGTCGTCCTCCCACGAGGATGTCTACAAGGGAAAACGGGGAACTCAAGAAGCAGCTTTTAGAGCTTGAGTCCAAGAAGTTGATTCAGTCCATTTTTTCTCCATGGGGATCCGCGGTCGTCTTCGTGAAGAAGTCCGATGGCACTCTTAGGTTTTGCATTGACTATCGCAAACTTAACGAGTTAACCATCAGGATTAGGTATCCATTGCCTAGGATCGATGATATGTTTGATCTATTGAGTGGTGCTAAGGTCTTTTCTCAGCTCGACCTTGCCACAGGTTTTCATCAGTTACGAGTCGCGGAGGATAGCATACCCCTTACCGCTTTCCGCACTCGTTATGGTTCTTTTGAGTGGTTCGTTATGCCGTTCGGTTTGACGAATGCTCCTGCTTTCTTTGTCGATCTCATGAATCGAGTATTCCGGGAATATCTCGACAGGTTCGTCCTTGTGTTCATTAATGATATCCTTATTTATTCTAAGTCTGAAGACGAGCATGCTAATCACTTGAGTATTGTCTTGAGTACTCTTCGTCATCATCAGCTTAAAGCCAAATTCTCCAAGTGCCATTTTTGGAAGAATAAGGTTAAGTTCTTAGGCCATGTTGTATCTTCCGATGGCATTTCTGTCGATCCCTCAAAAATCGAAGCCATCCAGAATTGGAAGAGGCCTGAGAATGTGCATGAGATTCGTAGTTTCCTTGGATTGGCGGGTTATTACCGTCGGTTCATTAAGGACTTTTCCCAGGTTGTGATTCCTCTCACCAGCCTTACTCGAAAAGGCATTCGTTTCATTTGGTCCGATAAGTGTGAAGCTTCCTTTCAGTCATTAAAGGAACTTCTCACTAATGCTCCTATTCTTGTGGTTCCCGAGGGGAATCATGATCTTGTTGTCTACACCGATGCTTGTGGTAGTGGTCTCGGTGTTGTTCTTATGCAGAAGGATCGGGTAGTTGCTTATGCTTTTAGGCAATTACGTTCGAATGAAGTTCGCTATGTCACTCATGATCTTGAGTTAGCCGCCATTGTCTTTGCCTTGAAGATTTGGCGACACTATTTATTGGGCGAGCGCTTCATTCTCTATACCGATCATAAATCTTTGAAGTATTTGTTCACTCAGAAGGAACTTAATATGAGACAACAGCGTTGGCTCGAGTTTCTTGCTTCCTATGACTTTGATATCCAGTATACCCCTGGTAAGGGTAATCGTGTTGCTGATGCGCTTAGTCGCAAACATTCGACTGTTGTTTCTATGATGCTTGCCGAATGGGATATTTTTGAGACTCTATCTTCTGTGAAAGTCGTGATCTAGGTTCATCTTCTAATTCTCCTATTCTATTATTTAGTTTGGGAGCTCGACCTATTTTATTGGATCGTATTGCCGATGCCCAGCGGCGTGATCCTGATTTGTTGCATCTTATTCAGCTTTGTGAGTCTGGATCCTGTGATGAGGCGTTGCGGGATTTCAGCATTGATTCTCATGGGTGTCTTCGCAAGAAGAACCGTCTTTTTGTACCTTCTGATTTTGCACTTAGGTATGACATTCTCGATGACTGTCATCATTCTAAGTATACCATTCATCCTAGTAGCAGTAAGATGTATGCCGATATGCGTCGTCTTTATTATTGGGAAGGCATGAAGCGCGATGTGGCAGGTTATGTGAGTAATTGCATAACTTGTCAGCGTTTTAAGGCCGAACATCAACGTCCTTCTGGTCTTCTTCATCCTCTAGAGATTCCATTATGGAAATGGGATCAGATTTCTATGGATTTCATTGACGGCCTACCTCGTTCAAGATTGGGCCATTCTAGCATTTGGGTTATTGTTGATCGCCTCACCAAGTCTGCTCATTTTGTTCCTATTAAGTCTAATAGGACTGCTTCGCATTTGGCTAAGTTGTATGTCAAGGAATCGTGAGATTTCACGGTGTTCCTAGTTCTATTGTGAGTGATCGTGATCCTTTATTCACGAGTCATTTTTGGAGGAGTCTTTAGCAAGCTTTGGGAACAAAGCTTAATTTTAGTACAGCTTATCATCTGCAGTCTGACGGACAGACTGAACGGGTGAATCGTATCTTGGAAGATCTTCTCCGTATTTGTATTTTTGATTTCGGTGGTAGTTGGGAGGATCACCTACCTCTTGTAGAGTTCTCCTACAACAATAGTTTTCAGTCCAGTATCGGTATGGCTCCTTTCGAAGCCTTATACGGAAGGCCATGTCGATCACCTTCTTGTTGGTTGGAATCTAGGGAGAAGCTTATTCTTGGTCCAGATTTTGTTCGTGATTCTTCCGAGAAGATTGATCTTATCCGGTTGAGAATGAAAGAGGCACAGAGTCGCCAGAAATCCTACACGGACAATCGTAGGAAGCCTCTCGAATTCTTGATTGGTGATCTTTTTTTTATTCATGTTTCTCCTTTGAAAGGGGTTATGCGTTTCAGTACGACTGGGAAATTGGCTCCTCGCTATATAGGATCATTTTCTATTACTGAACGTATTGGCCCTGTGGCTTATAGAGTTTCACTTCCTGCTCATTTATCTGGCATTCATGATGTGTTTCATGTCTCGCAACTTCGGAAGTGTCTTCGGGAATCAGATTTTGTTATTGATTCTCCTGATTTGCTTGAGCTTGAGATCTCACCGGACTTATCTATTGTACAGCAGCCTATTCGCGTACTTGACACGGAGGTGAGACACCTTCGGAACAAGGACGCGCCGCTCGTTAAAGTTCAATGGTCCGCTAATCCCAATGACTGTACTTGGGAAACCAGAGAGTTTATTGAGCGATCTTATCCGGGTTTTCTATCTTTACTTGGAAACGGTGAGTATATCTTTTCATCTCAAGCTTATTTTCTTTTCTTTTGAATGTTGTATGTATGTAGTTGTTACAAATATCGTCTCTAGGAATTGCAGGGACGCAATTTTGTTAGGAGGGGAGATCTGTAACAACCCGCATATTTAACGATTATATATTTAAATGTTTTATTTAAATATAGCGTCGTTAGTTGGATTTAGGTCCGAAAAGTTACTTTTTGCAAATGGCCGAATTAGGACTCGAAACCATTTCCATTGATTCCAAAACGGCGTTTGCGATCTTTTTGAGTATAAGCTTTAATATGTTTGGAGTAAGTCAAATTTTTCTATTTGCTAAGTGGGCTTTTGGGTTTGGGTTTCACCCAAACTATTCTATAAACCAACTCAGCCCTTTCTCTCCTTCCATTCACACATTTTCATTTCTTAAGCTTAAGCAAAACTGAAAATGGGGGAAGAGAATGGGAAATAGAAATTCCAAGCCCTAGTTTACTTTGCAAACTTGAATTCTTGCTCCTAAATCAAAGAGAAGCTATTGGTAAGTCTCCTCCTTATCCTCTCCAACTCTTTCTCCTTCGATTTCAGAAAATTTCCTAAACGTAACTTAGGAAAATACTTGTTTTGATCTTAGATTGAAGCTAGTAGAGTGGAAGTGGAGAGTGGTTGGTTGTTTTCTTTGATATTGAGCTTCTCTATTCTTGCTTTGAACTAAAAGGTGAGTTTTGAACTCACATCTACTTCTCTTGATTTCATTGATATTGGGTATGAATTCCTAACACTTGTTCATGTTCATTTGTTTTCGATTTGGATTGCTCCGGTGAAATTGCCAAATTATGAATTTTGAAGCCAAATCTATGTAAAACCTTATATGGTTGATGTTTATGTTGTTCGGAGTGTTTGGATGTGTCGTTAAGGTTGGGTAGTCGTTTGACGTAAGCCCATAATCAACACGCATCCGATTGCTTTCGATTTGTTTGGCCATAGATGGCCTAGGTTCAGGAAATGCCTGACCATAGGTTTCAGACGTCTGGAACCCTATTTCAGACGTCTGAATATTGTTCTGGGGAAGATTTTTATTCCCAGATTCAGACGTCTGAATTCATATTCCAGACGTCTGAAAGTGCTAAATTTCGACCAGAAAGGAAATAGGAAAAATAATGCCTATTTCAGACGTCTAAAAGTTTGGGTTCAGACGTCTGAATTCTGTTCTGGCAAACATATTAATTTCCAGATTCAGACGTCTGAACCACTTCTTTCAGACGTCTGAATCTATTGACTTTTCCCAATTTGCCTTGTTCGCTTAGTTTTTCAAATTTGATCAATGCATATTAATTCCAATTAGTTGTTTATGCATATTTGACCTTGATGATTCCTTTTTGAATTTATTTACGGGTTTTATAAATGATTTCTTCAAATCGTATTAAAAGCTCGCTTCCCCAATTTATAAATTCTATTTAAAACACACGCACAATTTCGCACTTCGAGCAAAGTGGAAGGGTGATTAAATGGTTGGGCAAAACACGAACCATGAATCTGTGCGTTTATCCTTCCGATTAATCCCCAACCTATTCAATTGATCGTTTTGACCTTCGGGTTTGGTTTACTGATGATATGAGGTGAACTTTGTACTGCTTTGAGTGTGAAATTGACTGACAGATAGTAAACCGTTTAGTGCGAACGAGTGGTTGTGGGACTCACGTTAACACTTTTCGGATTCCTTTTTGAGAGTTATGACACATTCCATCTGTTAGTGGTGTCCAGTACTGGGCCTCCGGACCTTCACCACTACGGTTTGTTGCCTTTGGGATAGTATCTTCGGACTGTCTCCTTCAGGTTCGTTGCCTTCAGGTATGTTGCCTTCGGGTATGTTGCCTTCGGGTTTGTGCCTTCGGGTTTGTGCCTTCGGGTTTGTTACCCTATAGTATCGCTTTCGATGTTGGTCGTTATGAGCCGCATGGGTGGTATTGGGTTTGGAGTCTTCGGGCTCATGGATCCTTGTTTATACAGTACTGAGCTCGAGCAATTTTCTAATGTTTCATTGATATGTATATTCCCTAGGTATCGCCCTTTGGTGTTGGTCTTTTTGAGCCGCATGATATGTAGCGATTACCTTGTGGAACTTGTGTTACCTTCATTGGTATTTGTTATTTGCCTTTATGGCTTGATTTGGTATATTTGTATCCTTTGTTTATCTATGTTGCAGATGATATGAGGTTTGTTTTGTTATCATATGATTCATCTTTTGTTAGATGATTGTGTTATCTCTTTTAGAGATATTTGTTATACCTTGTAACCTTGCTGGTTTATTGTTGTTCAGTTTATCTAACTGATTTGTTTAGCTAGACTGACCCGTGTATTTTATACTCAGGTCAGACCGAGTTGTTTCAGGTTAGGTGTTTTTGGACTTAGCCTATTTTGCTTCCGCATGGACTATTCAGCTTGCTCCTTTTTGTTAAAGCTTTTTTTTGTGTAGTCCTTTCAGTGTAACTCTGATATATGTATTCTTTTGATTCGTCTGTATATTGTGGTTTGCTATAGCACTTGACGTGTATTAGTTTGTATACCCTGTTATGTATCTGTATATGTGTATATGATGATCTTCTGTTCTGTGATGTATATTACATTTTAGTTGTTATATTCTGTTCTGATAGATCCTCCAACCACCTATGGTTTTGTTTTAAGTATTCATTGGGTATGCCGATCTGCTTTGTATGATTATTGTCGATGTATTCAGTAGATAGTTAGAGCAAGGCTATAGATGGTCGCTCCTATCCAGCCTTATTCTCCGTGTTAGTTGACAGCATTACCCTGTAGTGTCCTTGGCTAGCATGGGTATAGAGGTGTGGCATCATAGAATGGATGATGTGTTCTATATTATAAAAGTCTGTCAGTTATCATGCATTACATTTTATTCGGGATTGCGGTTTGAAATGATATACCACCGCATTTTTATTTTTTTAATTGCAGGTTGAAATGATAAATATCCATATCACTTGACCATAGGGTAGAAAATTTTATACAGGCACCGCGGTATATATATATAATTATTTTGAAATGATTTTTGGTTTGGATATGATACGGTTTAATAAATATTGAATTTTAATATTTTATAGTTAAATTTAGAATTTAAGCTACGTATAAATCTGTTAAATATAAATAAATTGAATAGTGAAGTTTGACAATTTATATTATACGGTTTAGTACAGGTTTAAGATATTTTATATATAGAGTTTAATGATTCCAATCAATTAAGATTTGAAGATAAGTTGGAAATTTATTTGGAATTGGGTTTATTTAAAATTAAACTCTATAAGTTGATGTAAGATTGGAAATTTTGAAGGTATGATATTCATAACTGGATTCTTTATTCGAGATAAATTTAATGAATATTTCTAGTATAAATAAAGTGAAGGAAATAATTAATTGTTAGAAATTTGAGTTTTATTTTATAGATTGGTTATGTGAATATTTCAAAACTAAATAATAGGACAATAGATTTGTTGAATAGAAATTTCCAACCTTAGTTTTGAAATTGTTAAATACGCAAAGTTTGAAATATTTTGGATTCGAAGAGTTTTTTTTTAAACTGAAAGTGAATCTAAATTTTATGGGTTTAGACTAAATTTAAAGTGAATAAATGGTAAAGGTATGGAAATTATTTACTTTATAAAGTAATTTAAAATCAGCTATTTTACATACTGTTGAATATCCAAACCATTTAAGTTTTGGAAGTTATGGTTTTAAAAACTATGGATTTCGAAGTTTTTGGTTTGAAAGTTATAATTCAAATGTTTGGTTTCCAGATATTATAAATCTTAAAGCAGTATGATTTTGGAAAAGAAATATATTTGGAATAAAACGATATTATATAAATTTAGGTTTTATAAAAATAATATCAAATGAGTTTGGTTTGAAAGGGAAATGGTATCGTATTTATGGATTTTGAAATGGATAATTATATTCTGGTTTTGAAAGTATAATTATTTTTAAAATGACCGCAGTGTTATAATGACGTTTGGTTGTTGAAGAGACCGGGATCGGAAGTTGTCATACTCTCTGCCAACTCCGAAAACCACTTTAACAACCGTATATGCGGTGGAGATTCCAGAATGAAGTAGGTTGGTGGCGGCGTTTCCTTTGAGGTAAATACGTGGACCCGACTCCCGTGAGTTGGCATAAGGTGGCTAAAACAGGAGCGATTCTCGGGCCAAGGGGTTAGCGCCCTTTATCGGACACTCCTCTTCGATACTATAATCTGACTTTGGATTGATTCGGTGGCCACTTTTACTTTTGATTTTAGGGGGAGTTTGTTCGAGGTGGGCGGTAGCTGCGGCTATGCGTTACCACCAGCCCGGATAGCAATTGGTATATCTACCCTGACATTGCCTAGTTGTGCCGTGTCACCTACCCTAGCGCGCCTTATATGATTTTGGTTTTGTACCATACCTATGGAGTGCCCTCTGACGACGCCCATTACGGGGGAGATTACGGTACTGTATAGTACCATGGGAATATATTATGTGTTAAGGGGAATATTGGGTCACTCCTTAACGCTATTAAATAGTAAGTTTATTTTACAATTAGACACTATTATAATAGCGAAATATACTACATAGTAAATAGTTTAACGGATCCTTAGGCGATGAAAATCCCGAGCATCTCTTAAGTTACTGCACTCATATTTTCCTGTTGATTTAACTTACATAAGATCTTTTAGTTCTGACTCGAGTGTTTTGTCTTTTCCATTCGCTCGGGTCAGTCCGAGCGTTTCAGGATTTGAAGACTTTATTTCTGGAGAAAGAAGACGAAGATTTTATTATTATTATTATTATATATTTTATGGTTCCACTACACTGTATTCTGCTGCATTGAGATTTATTGGTATGTGAACTCTGATATTTATTGTATAAAGAAGAATCAAATGTTTTGTAAACAGTTTCATGAACTGTATATTTATTATTATATTTTATGCTTCCGCTGTGAGATTCTGTTTAGTTTGTTTCTTTCTTTCTTCTCTGTTTTCTTATTTACCCCATAACAATCCGCCCTTTCGTATGGTTTGAATTGGCACGTGTGTCTATTTAAATCGTGTGAAAGGCGAGATGTTACACCCGACTCGAGCTGAAAACCAACGTGAGTAAAACCAATTCAATTTGAAATACTTAAGTTATAAAGCTTCTTGAAAACCTTGGTAACTCGTTCAACACTACAAGTTTTTATCTAGTTATAGCCAAACACTTGTTACACAAATCCATTGATATTTAAAATAATATCTAAGTACCGTTACTTATCTTAAATAGTCAGATTTTACTTAATTTTATTCAATTCCAGCCTATTAGACTCTATAATCAAATCCGTAAAGATTCATAGTACTTGTTAAATCGAAGTGGTTCCGGATAATGCTGATATCCGATCCCGATATCTTCGAATCCAAGTGATAAATTTAAAAGGGTAAGTTGTTTAAAATAAACAATTTATTATATTGGGTGGTACTATTTAAATATGGGGAGACTTGTTTGACCACTTAATGGTACAGACAAGAATTATTGAATTAACCCTCCGACAGGGTTAAGGCAAGATATAGATTGTTATCAATTTAATGATTGATAACTCTAATCATACCAATCACACATTTGGATTTATATTAACTTTTCTTAATTAATTTCATTCATATCTTTATCCAAATTAATTTCGAATTAAACAGTTTATTAACTAAAATAAATTATAAATATCATGAATTCCCCATAAGTTTAAGTCAAATAATTATAATATACCTAATTACCATTATAAGATATCTCTGAACTTTCAATTACCGATTAAAAGTGAAATAGATCTTTAGTTAAAGAAATAAAAATATAAGTTATAATACACACACAAACAATTTCCATTTTCTTTTTACTTTTATTTTCCTTTCCCCTTTCTTTTACTATTTATTTTCACTTCTTATTTCCTTTCTTTAATTTTCCCTTTTTTTCTTTTACTTTTTCTTTCTATTTTCTTTATTTCTTTCTTTTATCTCTTACTTTTCCTATAACCTTGGCCCAACCCGGAGCAACTCCTCTACACCTCTTCTTCCCTTTCTTTTCCTACGTTTGATCAACAGGGAATGTGCACGTAACTTGCACGAGAATGTGCACATGAACATCGCCTCCGACCATCAAATCATGCCACCGACCAACCTCGAACACCATCCACATCTAGCGCAACCTCGTTGCATACCTGGAACAGCGTCAACAACTGTGCCCAAAATTCGAACTCCTAATCCAAAACTGGACAAACAGTGCTTCAACTTCATCGCCGTGCCCTACCACCTCAGTACACCATCAACTACCAGGCTTCGGCCCCAGCTTCGCCACACCCTTCTTCATCGATTCCCCTCTGTGCGCACACTTCCCACTTCCTCTCGTCCTCACCATTAGTCTCGAACCCGAACCCAAATCCGACCAATACCAGAACCCTAAAACCTCTCCGTCTCGCTTACCTATGCCACTAAAAATTCTCACACCATTTTCTCGAGGACCCCACCTTCTACTCCTCCTCCACACTGGATATCAGGCCATGAAATTGGCTAGGTCGCCTGAATTTGACTTTACCGCCAACTCCATTCATCTCCACCTTTCTCTTCATATATGTGACTAAAAGCCATGAAACAATCATCAAAATTCGCCATTTTCAATATCGATCATGTATATATAGGTAATCGCAAAGAAAAAGATAATTGAATTTCTGACAATACTTGGTTACTCGCTGCAAAACCCTTTTTTACGTTCTATACTACGTAATATTTATTAGAAAAAAATCAAAATGAAGTACGATCGAGAAAAAGCAACTTTTCTTTGAACATCGTAACCTAAATCCAATTATAAAAACGGATGTTGATTTTTCGAAGTTTAAGTTAACACTTTCAAAGCAAATAAGTATGAACAGAGTCTCTATGAAGAACGCAATACTTCTCCCTCCTTAACTTTGCCGTAGGTAGAATTTTTTTTCATGTTAAAACCATCATACTATACACATGCATGCAGTGACAATTTTGTTTACTACATGTATTCAAACAGTAATTCAATTCTTTAGACAAGCTTTGTAAAATAAAAAAATAGTGTTCTTCTCACAGTGATACTGTCCCTGATGATCCTATATATGTTCATGTTTGAATTTTCATCTTGAATGCATATAATCATGACATTAACCAAGGATTAAACACAAAATCAAAATTATATACCTATACGTGTTATATCCCAGTACAACGTAAACGTTTACTCACTTGCTTTTAACAGGGATGATAACTGCTGCCTGTTTGTTTTTGCACTAGGCTTTTAATGTCTTGATCTGATATGAACTTATGGTGGCTCTTTGTTTTCTCTTTTTTTTTTCTGTAGTTTTAATGGCAGACTATGTTGTTTTATGATTGTAAACAAAAATGTGTATGTGGAGGTAAGCCAAGCAGTGTATATATATACATAGAAGTGAAGTGTGCTGTGCAAGCCTAGGGGTATACCACTATACAGGCTTTTAATCTTATTTTTTCTTTGACAAAATAAAAAAAAAATAGACTTGTCTTCATCCTATGTTGATATGATATTTTATATTTGATATGAAACCTTGTATGCTTGAACTTTAATGCCTGACATTGATTATATGTTTTGTATGTTTGAGAGAATGCGCATTAAATGCTTGTCTCTCTATTTGTATACATCCATATTTTCATTTGTATGCACATACATACTTCATACAGACGTACACAACTATGGTTTGACTTGTTTGCCTTATACACCCATACATATACATCAATACTTATCGTTATTACTTGTATAAGTTTTTACTTATGTTACATACAACCATATAAGCCACTTATGTAAATTTTATTACTATTTTTGAACTTATATTTTTATTTTAAATTTTTTCCAAAGCTTAAGTATATACATCTAATTATATTCATACATATATATCTATATGTGTGTGTGTGTGTATTATATTTTGTTTTACAAAGGTAGAGTTTTATTTTTAATATTTTTGAGGGATTTATTTTCAATATCCAAACCATATATATATATATAAATAGTAATTAGCTAGAATATATTATTTGTTTTTAAAAGATAAAACTTGTATTATCAAAAATTAAGTTAATGAATTGTCAAAACAATAGCGTCAAAATCCCGCATCGTCAAATTCCTCCCTCCTTTTGAACTTTTCGTCCTCAAAAAGAAACGAAGTGCGAATTCTTACTTTTCATGCTTATTATTATTAACTAAATCATTCTTTAAAACATTTTAACTTCCTTGCTCTTTTTATTTTAAAATTTCAAAACACTTTTAAAATTTCATAATATTACCAAACTAGCTTTATATAAAAATACTTTTTATAATTCGATGTCCAAACAAGTCCATCCTTGTTCTTACAAAAATTCAGTCATATGTTAATCAGGTACAGGACTAAAAATCTATAAGTACTCAGTAAACCTATTTTCAACATCCAGTGAAAATACTTGGAAAAACTTTTGTGAGAATACTATGGAAATCATCACCCCCTCCATGGATCGCAGTTAGCACGATGATTATGTCCCCATCCCGGTGAAATCTATAAGAAAACTATAGGCATCCGCACCTCTCGATTTCGCATGAAACTTCCTCAGATCGCAGCTACACCCAGGGTTACATTGCCATCACAGCAAAAACCATGTAACTGTAGGCATCGGCGCCCTCGAATTTCGCTGCCAAATGAAACTTCACCACATAGATCGCAGACTACACCAGCCGAGTCCCAATGTAGCCTGTATGCACTCAGCGCTACACGACATCCGCTATGGAACCACATAGATCGCAATCTACTGATGTTACAACACTCTCCATGCGAAATCAAGTGTAGATTTTAGGCAATCACTGCCCCTCGATTTAAGCTATGGAAACGCAGTAGATCGCAGTTACACCAGAGTTACGTTGCCATCACAGCATAACCCCAATGTATTTGTAGGCATTAGCGCCCTCAGAATACGCTGCCCCAACCACAATCCACATGAACTACATTTTAGTTTGGACGTCCTCTGGGATCAAAATTTATAACCTCCCTTAGGACTCTATGCAGAACCACCCCGTGGATCTCTTACTATAAGTTTCAACTCTAAATGGGAGCGCCTTTTTCCCCATAGCATTCTCAAAACATTTCATATTATACACATAGAGAACCTTTCAAATCATACCCTTTGTGTAACGGCCTGACTTTCTTCATAGAAAGATGCATCATTAATAAGAAAGAAAGGGATAGAAAAGATAGAAAGAAAGAACAAAATAACATCAGAATCTCACAGCGGAACGAATAAATTATATTAATCACATAGTTACTACATAGTATCATATATATCAGAGTTATACAGCTTTATATTACAACACAATTAGACAGTTATACAACCTGTCTATCATACGACTCACAGATACAACACAAAGATACCAACACAGCGGAAACACAATATATCTACAAACGCTATAGCCTCCTGCTCCATATCTCCTCCTGAATTCGTCAAAGCTAACCTGAATCCCTTGACTACTAGTAAAAATTTGAGCATCCAAGAGTTTAAGAAAATAGAAAATAAACTCTAGGCCAGACATGGGTCTGGTGTGAGTAACAAGTTAAAGTTGCTTAACTTTGAAAACCTTTGGAAACAAAAGGTATCTCGTAAGACTTCTCGCACGTAAACACAGAATTTTTTTTACCTTACGATAACCAAAATATTTGATAGGAAATCCAGTAATATTATAATAGAGTCTAGGGTTTTCAAGTAAAATACAGAAATAGCTGGAATGCTTACATCTCACGTTCTAACATAGTTGGACATAACCAAAACGTACGACACTTATTGGAGATTGGATTCCATATAATGGCAGGGCTACTGGGGTATCGCCCATCACAGTACTTGGCCTAGATCACCGTACGGAGAATCCACCCTAAATCCGCTGCAACACAAGGCCGGAACCATCCCTTACTGGATAGTCCCGAACATGACAACCCCGCAGTTGTTTGCAACCAACTGCCCACACAGCCGAATAAAAGGAAACCTCTAGACAAGGGAAATCTTGTCCTACTTGAGCGCGACTTACTTAGCCTTGTTGAACCTCCCCTGTTTTAGCCATTCTCGGTTGATGAGGCTTGAGGCTACGATTACCTTATCATAATAAATAACTTAGAATGCTCATTGCCCTCTAATGACGATGTTCTGATAGCATTCAATCCATACAAGTTCATACCAAGTTCGAACGAAACCAAAGGCACTATTTCATTACATTCATTTTGCAATCACCCTCAGAGTTAACGACAATAGCCCACGCATTCTGAATCTTCATCTCAAACTTCCTTGAGATACACGACCTATTGTTTAATTTGGATCGATGTGGTTTTTGGATATCTAAATTTGGAAATCCGATCTCGGTCTCACCGAAATCCAAAACGCCGTCTTTTAAGGTCAAGTTGTTTTAAATTAAAACAACTTAATTCATTATCTATATTCACACAGATAGATAATTCACATATCACAAATAGATAATCCATATCATCACAATTCAACCAAAGCATCTCATATCACAGATCAACACATATCTCATATCAGAGATATCAAACAATCCAAGGCATTCAATATCATTCAGCCATCCATAAACAAAGATTTGTTAATCAAATGATCTCTAATTAATTTAAAATAAATTAAATTAATTCTTCCATCACTATAAACCCTGCTTACTTAACCATTAATTAATTATAAACCAATTAATTAATCATCTTTTAATTATCTATCTTAATTAATCATCCTTGATTAATTATTCTTCAATTACATTAAGTAATTAGCCTCTAATTAATTACACAAATTAATTATCCTCAAAAAATTACATTAATTACCCTTTAATTACTCTCATTAGTTAGTTAATTATAATTAATTACATTAACCCTTAATTAATTACATTAATTAATTATTCTATAATCACTTATATTGATTAATTATCCTTTAATTAATCAACCTTAATTACTTTCATTAATTATATTAACTAATAATCCTCTAATTACTTCTTTGATTTATTTATTTTTAAAATTTAATAATTAATCTTTAATTAATCACATTCATTAATCAACCTTGATTAATCACATTTAGTGATTAACTACCCTTAATTACTTACATTAATTAATTAACTTCTTAAAACTAATTAATTCTTTAAATAATTACACTAAGTAATTAATCCTTAATTACTTCCATTAAGTAATTATCCTTCTTATTAATTACATAAAGTAATTAGACCTAAGTTACTTCCTGTAACGATCCCGAATTTTTACTAAATTTAAATTGATAATTAAACTAATTTTTGAATTAGAATCTGTAAAATTAATTTTTGCATTGATTCGAGTTTCCCCAATTCAAATAGAATATATACTAAATCATATGGGTAGAATTTGAATTTATATTTATATATACACACATATATATAAATATTGAATTAACTCTTAAAGGAATGGTTTTAAAATAAAAATAAGAATATAAACCTCTGACATAAGGAAGAAAATAAATAAATTGATTTAAAATTTAGAATTTATAGAAGTAGAATAAAAACAAATTGTAGGATCGATTTCACCCTAGAGAGGGGTGAATAGGGTGACAGTATTAATTATAAAATTATTTGCGGAAGGTTATAAATAATTTCAACACAGATTACAGAATAATAGCAGCACAGAAAATAGCAGAATAATAAAATACAGAAATAGAACGACACAGAATTTACCCAGCTTCGGCAAAACCCTGCCTACGTGCTGCCCCCAAGGTTTCTACTAGAAATTAGATAGTCAGACGCTTACACACGTAAACTCATGACACCCGTTATCGACTAAACCTAACTTTACGCTCAAAACCCTGCCACAACTCAGCCACTGAATTGCGAATTCTCAAACTACGCCACGTAGTTTGTCCCCTTGTCACACGACGAGAAATTTAAACGGTTTAAAAAGAAATACAAATTAAAAACAATTTAAAATTAAAATAAACCCTAATTGTAATTAAGATCCCTTTATAATTATAAAGCCCAATGTTTAAAATTAAAGTCCGGCCACCTTTTTGTTCATTTATGATTTTTGGCCCGGTCCTTTTATGTTTGAGATAATGGCGGCCGTGTTTTTGCAAATTAGGGCTTCGTTCGATCTCGTTCCTTTTTGATATTAAATTAGGGATTTTGAGATTGATTCGCTGACTTTGATTGAATGATGCTTCACTATCTTTCGTCGATCAGTTGAATTGTTAGCGGCTCCTCCTCTTGATCGAGTTCGTCTGATACCGGTATGTACTTTACTCCTTTTGCTTTTCTGATTTTGGCTTGTTTGAACTCGATGGTTATGCCGATGATGATCTTAAGGTTTTTATATGAGTTCGTAACCCTTGTTTTGCGTTCGTCTGATTTCTTCAACACTATGCTTTCGGCCATTCGATTTTTGTTGAACGTTGATGATTTATTTGACTTAATCAAATTCGTATATTTCACGTTACTTGATGGTCACGGCTTTGATTCATTTCGTGGTCACCACGATTTTGACTTTGATCAGAAACACGGCTTGATGATGTTTCCTTGGACACTTATGTTGACTTCGGCACTGCCTCCACGACTTTGACATTTACATTGTTCATCTCGAAATTGATTCATTTATATTGTTACTGCATATATCTATATAGTTGAACCCTTACTGTTTTGTAGATCCATTTATCCTTGTAGCTTGTTGTATTGTGTCTCTGACCTATTGGCATTCATGTGTACACATTATCACTTACATTCATATACATGTTACAAATGTTCATGTATGGTTGTTTATAGCTATTTCATTGTTGAGGCTGTGCTTGCATTGCCCACTTCGACTGTTTGCATTAAAGTTGTATTTGTTGTCTTCAAATTGTCACTTGGGCTTGTAGTTGATGTGTTCACATTGATTATGTGCACTGACTTTGTTGTCTTCATATATGTTTGCATCGACTTCTATCCACTGTACTTTCAGTCATGTTGAATTTGGTATCTTCACTTGAGTTGCTTGTATATGTATACAAGTGTTCACTGCTTGTAGTCTCTGTTCAAACTGATTTTGCTTTGTCTTCGGTCGCTGCTGTGCATGGCTTGAAGTTTGGTTGTTCACTGGTCTTTGAGGCATGTTGCATTTTTCTTTGTAGTCTGCACTTGCACACTGCTGCTTGTTGCACTTGTGTACTATATACATGTGTGTCTGTGCTTGTTGTAGTTCGGTTACTTGTGTATATACTTTGTCGAATTCATTTGCATTGTCTTGTTTGGTCTGGATTGCTTTGCTACTGCATATTTGATGTGTGGTCAGACCTGAACTTCACTTGAGCGTTGCTGGTCTCGTATGCATTGAACTCTGGTTAGATGGAACTGTCCAGTTGAGCTTGTTTTGTAGTGATGCACTTGATGTTTGTACCTTGGTTTATGTTGTTTCATGTTTGAACTGGCTCTGTCATTTGCTTAGTGCATTGTGCATTTGTTTTGGACTTGCAGTTTGAATTGCATTGAGTCGAGTCGAGTTTGCAGTGATGGCTTGACCTTTGCACTTTGTTTGTTATTTAGTGCCTTCTTGAATTTGTGTAGACTGTGCATTACACTTGAGTTGAATCCAGTTTTACAACTCGGGTTTGACCTTGTGCTGAAGTCGAGATTTTATTTATGTTGCACCTGAGTTGAACCCGTCTTTTTATTTGGGTTTGACCTTGTGTTCACCTGTCACTGTAACATTATCAAGTGTATATCGGTGTGCACGGCTTTGTGGCATGTACAGTGATACACTGTGCATGTCACATTGTTCGTGTGTGATGAATTCAAATGTAAATGATGACGAACAACCCAAATAACTGAGGCAAATATTATTTTCGAAATTCACATTTTATTTTATATTGCAAAAATATTTCTTTTTCAATTTTACTGCGTTAGTGAATATTTTTGCAGATTGCTCAGATGCTGGATTCTAAGTGGAATGAAGTTGAAGATAAAATACAAATTGAGTGAATGAGTGATGTGTAGGGAGGTCAAATGTAAATATGAAATTGTGATGTATTTGTAATCAAAATTGTATATGTATAGTGAGAGCTTGAATTTGTACTATTCAAAATTGTAATAAATATTTGTTTGAATAAAATTTCTGTTTGAATTCAAATTCTGTGTTATTTAATTTTATTCAGCAAATATTTATTAAAAATAAAATAGTACATTAACAAATACATTTAAACGAATGTATATATATTTATTATCATCAAACAAAAATCATATAAGCGCATATTCAACAATCTCCCCCTTTTGATGATAACAAACATATTTAAGATTTTAAATATATTAAATGTATTTGATCATTGATATGCTCTAATTGCTCCCCCTATTTAAATGCTTCCTCTCTACACAATACTCCCCCTACATATATGCATACAAATAAAAATATGCAAATCAGCCTAGATGCAAATGGAAAATTATTTGACCTTTGCTTGATTTTATTTGATAAAATCTTAACTTTTCTCTCCCCCTTTTGTTATCAGCAAAAGAATAATAGTGTTAGAGAAAATAGAGATAAAGTGATCGATATTAATTCAACACTAAAACTCAATTGAATATAAATATTAAATTTCAATAAAAAATCAAACAAAAATCATAAATATTTTGTTAGGCGCATATTCCACTTTTAGAATGATGGGAACGATGTCATCATATAAAACCATACAGTTGTGTCTATTTGTGGTTTATTTATATCAGGAATTTGAATATCTACTAACCATGCCTAACCGTTAGGACTTTTAAATGAGATTAGTAGTATTCCAATTTTATTTTAAAAAAATGAATTCAAGTATCTTTTAACCACGCATAACCGTGAGGAATTCAAGTATCTTTTAAATGGGATTAGAATCAACTTGTTTATTTTAAAAATCAACTTTTGATATGCGTTCCATACATGCATAACCGTGAGGAATTTTAAATGAGCATGGAAGCACATAACAAATTCCAAGTAATTCACTCATGCATAACCGCGAGGACTTTTAAATGAGAGTGAATACTTTGGTATTTATTTATTATTAAAAAATTTCTATTATTATTATTATTATTATTTAAAAAAAATATAAAATGAAAAACGAACGATTCCTGTTTAAACTACCACATATCGACAAACTATATAGAATTTTGATGAGTGATGGTCGTTAGAAATATGATAGATATAGAGATGGTCATCGAATTTTTACCAACAAAAAGTTTTATAACTCTTGTTTAAATTTCTAAAGAAATTTTCTAATTATACTTTCTCGAGTTATAGTATATGATCAATATCAACACTCATCACTTTTTCAATCACTATTTATCTTTTCAGAAAATCATTAGGGAGTTAGATTAGTCAATGTAATCATTTAAAATCAAATTCAAAAATAATTATAAATCAAATTTTCTAAATGACTAATCTGAAAATATTATCAAAAATGATTTTGTCGAGGGGGTTATATGAGAAAAATTTCTGCTATTTGAAAATTATTTGAAATGAAAAATATGCAGATATTTTCTTTGAAAAACGATGTAGTTACTAAATGTCTCAACAAAAATCACGTTTCACTAGTAATTTTTCTATCAACTAGATTACCAGTGTAATCTGCATCTGAATTTCTCTTTCACTCAAAATTATCATCAATTGAATTTTATAGACTAAAACATGAAGTGTGCACCAAAAATTTCAAACTCAATTTTAACAGCAATTTAAATGACATTCTTTTGAATTTGAATTGAAGCCGTGTAAATAATCAAAAACCGTGAATAAAGAGTTAGCTGTATTATAACCAAATGTATTATCATCCAACAAAACACTATTTTTAATCCAAACTAATGTATATGAAGTAATTCAAAGAATCTAGAGAATTTTATAGTGTTTTTGGCATAAGAATATAATTTGGCCAACTATGTTGAATAAGTCAGAATCTAAATCATCATCTCATTATTGGCTGATTTAATTTGGAATATGGTGTAGATTATCACATTTAATATATCGTTCAAATAAAAATAGCTTTACCTGTTTTACCTTTACAATAATTTTTCGTGGTTGCCCATTGTGATTCTGTCACCTTTATACTAGGCTAAGGAACTTTGCTTTGTCGCCCGTTGTGTTTCTGGAACAGCCAAAATCCAGAGAACACTGTTGTTGTTCCTTAGCCTGCCACCACACCTACACGTTGAAAGATTTTTGTGACCTATTTGTTTTTATAGGTCCATGATTGTTAGTGGCAGAATATTTTGAAAAATAATTTTGTGGAGACCCAAAACTATTTATAATTGTTCCCTTCGGCACCCAAATTTGTTTAACTTTGAGAGTTTTTATATTTGTGCCTTTCGGAACCCAAATCGGTATAGTTTTCACATGTTTGGGTCTATACCAACAATTATTATGATTGTGTCTATATTTTCTACAAATTGTGCACATAGAGTTGACTTGATTAATATTGCTTTCAACAATTTTCAATTTACTATATCCAAGTCCTTGTCTAACCGTATCAACAGTTTGCTTTTCTTATAGAATATTCAACGATTTTTCACTTTTTGAAAATTTATCTAAAGTCGTTGACAATTGTTGGACTTGTGCTTTGAGAGATTCATTTTCGTTTAACAATCGTGTGCACTTTTTAATAGAATTCTCTCTCCTAGTATTTTCACTCTCTTTTAAAATCACAATTTCATTTTCAAGTGATTTTATATTAATTTCTGATTTTTTAATTTTCTCTTCGAATATTGGACACTTATCACACTTAGGGATCCTTCTTTGATAGTTTTCAACTAATTGGTCAAGCTGTTCATTTAATTCTATCAAAGTGTCTTTTTGTGATTCAAGTTTGGCGTATTTTTCCCTAAGTCGTTCAAAACAGCCATTCACTTCGTGGAAATAAATAAGTAATTCAGAGTGAGTAAGTTTTGATACCTCGCTTGGCTCGTCATCGTCGCTATCAGTTATATTTCCATGAAGGCACACATCTTTCTCACTCTCACTGCTAGAACTTTGATTATCTTCATCACTTGTATTCCATGTGGCTGCAAAACTTCTCCTTTTTTATTTCTTTTTAAAGTCGCGTTGATTTTGAGGACAATTGGGCTTGATGTGTCCGGGTTGGTTGCATTTGTGACAGATGATCTTCTGTTCTTCAGAGTAGTCTAGTGCTTTGGCTATTTTGCTTTTTGCTTTTTGAATTCGAGCTGAATTTCCATATTTGTAATTCCACTTTTTAAATTTCTTTATTAATAGCTCCAATTCCGCTGTTGCATCGTCATCGTCATCGTCATCACTTTCAGTTGTTCCTTTGAGAGCTATTGATTTCTTTCGAGTATCTCCTCCTTCACGCTCTTCCTTGAATTTCATTTCTAGCTCATAAGTGGTGAGATTTCCGATAAGTTCTTCGACTTTCATTTGTTTAAAATCTTTAGATTCTTGAATGGCAGTCACTTTGGCTTCAAAGCTTCGTGGATGGACTCTGAGGATTTTTCGGACTATTTCCAATTCGGTGTATGTTTTTCCGAGAGCTTTTGATTTGTATACGATATTGGAAAGTCATCCGTACATCTCTTTGACATTTTCTTCCTTCGCCATTGTAAAGTTCTCATATTCTCTGCATAGCATAGCAAGACGGGATTCTTTGACTTGAGATGTTCTTTCGTGAGTCACTTCGAGTGTGTGCCATATTTCCTGTGCAGTTAGACAATGTGAGACACGATTGAATTCAATTTGATCTAATGAACAGATAATAGAATTCATAGCCTTAGCATTAATATTTTGTAATTTATTCTCTAGCTCTGTCCATTGTTCCTTTGGTTTTTTAATTTCCTGATTATCTACAGTTATAGTTGGTGTTCTATAACCTGTCTCAACAATATTCCAAGCGTCAATGGTTTTCAGAAAGATTTCCATCCTATTTTTTTCAATAAGCATATTCACCATTGAACATTGGTGGTCTAACTATGGATTGACCCTCAGCAAAAGCAGTATTAAAAGAAGCCATTTTAAAAATTCAAATTTTTAAAACAAAAATTGGTTTTTGAAAAACATTTTTTTTAAAAACAGAAGTTGACTTCTATTTCTAGCTCTGATACCACTTGTAGGATCGATTTCACCCTTGAGGGGGGTGAATAGGGTGACAGTATTAATTATAAAATTATTTGTGGAAGCTTATAAATAATTTCAACACAGATTACAGAATAATAGCAACACAGAAAAGTAGTAGAATAATAAAATACAGAAATAGAACGACACAGAATTTACCCAGCTTCGGCAAAACCCTGCCTACGTGCTGCCCCCAAGCTTTCTACTAGAAATTAGATAGTCAGACGCTTACACACGTAAACTCGCGACAACCGCTATCGACTAAACCTAACTCTACGCTCAAAACCCTGCCACAACTCAGCCACTGAGTTGCCAATTCTCAAACTACTCCACGTAGTTTGTCCCCTAGTCACACGACTAGAAATTTAAATGGTTTAAAAAGAAATACAAATTAAAAACAATTTAAAATTAAAATAAACCCTAATTTTAATTAAGATCCCTTTATAATTATAAAGCCTAATGTTTAAAATTAAAGTCCGGCCCCCTTTTTCTTCATTTATAATTTTTGGCCCGGTCCTTTTATGTTTGAGATAATGGCGGTCGTGTCTTTGCAAATTAGGGCTTCGTTCGATATCGTTCCTTTTTGATCTTAAATTAGGGATTTTGAGATTGAGTCGATGACTTTGACTGAATGATGCTTCACTATCTTTCGTCGATCAGTTGAATTGTTAGCGGCTCCTCCTCTTGATCGAGTTCGTATGATACCAGTATGTACTTTACTCCTTTTGCTTTTCTGGTTTTGGCTTGTTTGAACTCGATGGTTATGCCGATGATGATCTTAGGGTTTTTATATGGGTTCGTAACCCTTGTTTTACGTTCGTCTGTTTTCTTCAACACTATGCTTTCGGCCATTTGATTTTTGTTGAACGTTGATGATTTATTTGACTTAATCAAATTTGTATATTTCATGTTACTTGATAGTCATGGCTTTGATTCATTTCGTGGTCACCACGATTTTGACTTTGATCAGAAACACGGCTTGACGATGTTTCCTTGGACACTTATGTTGACTTCGGCACTGCCTCCACGACTTTGACATTTACATTGTTCATCTCGAAATTGATTCATTTATATTGTTACTGCATATATCTATATAGTTGAACCCTTACTGTTTTGTAGATCCATTTATCCTTGTAGCTTGCTGTATTGTGTCTCTGACCTGTTGGCATTCATGTGTACACATTATCACTTACATTCATATACATGTTACAAATGTTCATGTATAGTTGTTTATAGCTATTTCATTGTTGAGGCTGTGCTTGCATTGCCCACTTCGACTGTTTGCATTAAAGTTGTATTTGCTGTCTTCAAATTGTCAGTTGGGCTTGTAGTTGATGTGTTCACATTGATTATGTGCACTGACTTTGTGGTCTTCATATATGTTTGCATCGACTTCTATCCACTGTACTTTCAGTCATATTGAATTTGGTATCTTCACTTGAGTTGCTTGTATATGTATACAAGTGTTCACTGCTTGTAGTCTCTGTTCAAACTGATTTTGCTTTGTCTTCGGTCGCTGCTGTGCATGGCTTGAAGTCTGGTTGTTCACTGGTCTTTGAGGCATGTTGCATTTTTCTTTGTGGTATGCACTTGCACACTGCTGCTTGTTGCACTTGTGTACTATATACATGTGTGTCTGTGCTTGTTGTAGTTCGGTTACTTGTGTACATACTTTGTCGAATTCATTTGCATTATCTTGTTTGGTCTAGATTGCTTTGCTACTGCATATTTGATGTGTGGTCAGACCTGAACTTCACTTGAGCATTGCTGGTCTCATATGCATTGAACTCTGGTTAGATGGAACTGTCCAGTTGAGCTTGTTTTGTAGTGATGCACTTGATGTTTGTACCTTGGTTTATGTTGTTTCATGTTTGAACTGGTTCTGTCATTTGCTTAGTGCATTGTGCATTTGTTTTGGACTTGCAGTTTGAATTGCATTGAGTTGAGTCGAGTTTGCAGTGATGGCTTGACCTTTGCACTTTGTTTGTTATTTAGTGCCTTCTTGAATTTGTGTAGACTGTGCATTACACTTGAGTTGAATCCAGTTTTACAACTCGGGTTTGACCTTGTGCTGAAGTCGAGATTTTATTTATGTCGCACCTGAGTTGAACCCGTCTTTTTATTTGGGTTTGACCTTGTGCTCACCTGTCCCTGTAACATTATCAAGTGTATATTGGTGTCCACGGCCTTGTGGCATGTACAGTGATACAATGTGCATGTCACATTGTTCATGTGTGATGAATTCAAATGTAAATGTTGACGAACAACCCAAATAACTGAGGCAAATATTATTTTCGAAATTCATATTTTATTTTATATTGCAAAAATATTTCTTTTTCAATTTTACTGCGTTAGTGAATATTTTTGCAGATTGTTCAGATTTTGGATTCTAACTGGAATGAAGTTGAAGATAAAATACGAATTGAGTGAATGAGTGATGTGTAGTGAGGTTAAATGTAAATATGAAATTGTGATGTATTTGTAATCAAAATTGTATATGTATAGTGAGAGCTTGAATTTGTACTATTCAAAATTGTAATAAATATTTGTTTGAATAAAATTTATGTTTGAATTCAAATTCTGTGTTATTTAATTTTATTCTGCAAATATTTATTAAAAATAAAATAGTACATTAACAAATACATTTAAACGAATGTATATATGTATATTATCATCAAACAAAAATCATATAAGCGCATATTCAACACAAATATATAGATAAATACAAGATAATGAATATTAAGGTAAAATAATTGTAATAAATTAAACTAGAAATATAAATCAATATATATGAGATAACTATATAAAGTAAACAATTAATTGGTAAAATTTTAAAAACAAAATAAAGAATGAAAATTCATCTATATTGTAAAATAAATAAATTTTATGGTTCAGACAATATAAAGTAAATCTTAATATCATAATACAAAATAATACAAATAGAAGAAACTAAATATATAAAGTGAGAAGCTTGTAAGAGAAGCCACATCAAACTATTTCATATTTGTACAGCAGAAATGAAAGGAAGGAAAAAATTATACGTATAAATTTGTACAAGCTAATTAATGCTAGCACACTAAAAATTCACATCAGCCAGCAAGCAAAGAAAATATCCCTTCTAAACATTGTACAAACATATTTTTTTATCAACTTAAACAAATATATATACATTGTAAAGCTTCATTTCACTTGAACAACAAATTCGTTTCAGTTGCATCCATATAACTGAGTGAAAAAAACTGAGATGACATCATTTTCATTCAAACCAAACATAAGAGAAATTAATCAAAAACTTGAAGATTAAAAAGGAGCTTCAGTTATCAAGTTTAAAACCAGATTACAACTTCAACTTCAATCTGAAAGCTTTAAATCATGATCTACAAGGTGAGTGGCAGTTAGTTCTTTTTACTTGAATATTTGTTGCAGTGGCTTTATGTATATACACTTGTATCAGTGTTTCTTTTCCTCTCTGTTACTTCACAGAGTACCAGACAACATTAAAAAAAAAAATCCAATCTTTCCTTTTCTAATCAATATTAGGCCTTGCTTTCAAAACAAATTAGTTGTATTTAAGTTTAAGTTATAATCTAAAAATAGTTTCGTGAAGCATAAATGTATATAGAATGAAAAAAAAAATCAAATTTTTACAGTAGAACTTTGTTTTCTGAAAAATTCGGGTATCATGAAATTTTGATTCAAGAATATAACTTGAATCCCCATTGGAAGCCATGATTTTTAAGTTGGTTTAATGATTTTTAGAGGGAGGAGTTAGAAGCAGTTTGAAACTGAATGAAAATTGGTTTCTTGGCGATTTCCGGTGATCAGCTAGTTCGTGGGGCTCGGGTTTTCTCGTGGAGATGGAGGAGGCTACGGAGGTGCCTGGAAAAATGGTCGGAGGTGGCATCGTCCACGGTGGCGTCGGCGGCGTGAGCTTTAAGTCTGTAAACCTAGTTTTTTGAATGGAGAGGAAATTCGTGCACCACGGTCTCGTGCAAGCATCGAGTGGCTCGGGTGTTTGGGCACTGGTGCCTGGGGAGTTGATGAAGTGGAGGTCGAAGTTTCGAGTTGTCTAGTGGTCGAAGAGCCGAGAATGTGGCGTTGACAGGTTATAGTGGGTGATTCCAGACATTTTCCTGGTAGGGATATTTGCCTCGATTTCGATTTCGATTTCGAGGCAACGTCGAAGTTCGAGTGATCGGAGCATGTTCTGGGGAGGATCGTCAATACGCTCGACGTCGTGGTGATGCCGGAAGATGGTCAACGACGACGTGCACATGCACGAGTCTTAAAGTGATAGCCTGGGTGTTGTTACCTGGGAAGAACAGTGGAGATTCACGCGTGTTGACTCGAGTAACTCGAGTCGTTTACTCGAAGAAGAAACAAAAAGGTTTCGGGTCAAGTTGTTCCAGGCTTTTAAACTTAAACCTGATCCTATTTCTAAAATTTAAAACCAAGTTTAAACTTATAAATCAAGGTTTTGAATTGAGTTGTAAACCAAAATATAAATATAATTCAAGTTTGAATTGAAATTTAGTTTTGAACATAAATAAAGTTTAAAAATTCAAATTGGTTTAAATAACCCAAAAGCAACTAAATGTTTTAAGAAAATTGAATTTAAAATATAATTTGAAATTTGTAAATGAAAATTTAAACAAGTTAAAATTAAAAGTTTAAACCTGGAATTAATTCCAAATCACAATTTAAAGTTTTGCAATTTAATTAAGTTTCAAAACTTAAGTGTTCAAAAGAAGTTAAATATGCTAAAATTAAAAAGAAAAGTGATTTTTCTTTAAACTCTTTTTTAAAAAAAATTCCTTTATAACCAAGTGTTATTTTTTACATGTAAATTTAAAAATGTTGGAAAATTTGATTTTAAACTTTATTAAAAGTAAATAAGGATTTATTTCAAAATTTAATTTAAGTAGGAATTTAAAAAGGAAATTTGAAACAATGTTTTTCACATGTTGTAAAGAACATATTAAATCATGAATGAGTGACTTTAAGTAATGAAGATTAATGATTTCAAATTCATTAACGAATGAGTTCTTAATGGTGAATCGATTTATAATCAATAATGATAAATATAAGTAAATTTCTTTAGAAAGGTAATTAAAAAATTCAATAGTCAATGAAGTCATTAACTAAGATTTTATTTGAATAATTAATCAATGTGATAAATTTTAATAATAAATAAGATTGATTAAATTAAAAATAATAAATCGTGGAATTATTAAGTATAATTGCTTAATGATAGTAATTATGGAATTAATTATTCAGTGTAGTTAATTGAGTTAATCGAATTTGTTCAAGTTAATTACTTAAGTTTAAATTAATTCAAAATAATCATTTGAAAATTGGGAAAATATAATCACTTAGAAAGGTAATTAATAGATAATTACCGGATGTAATTAAATGAATGATAATCAGTAATTTGGGTATAAATATTTGTTATTATTCAAGGGGTTAATTAAATCTATTAATTAAAGGATTAATTAATAATTGTGATTAATTAAGATAAAATAAATAATTAAAGGTTAATTGGTTCACTAATTAAAATTGATTAGTTAATAAAAAAGATTAACTAATAAATGATGAAAGGGATATTTATTTCAGATTAACTTATGATAATTAACCCAGATTAATCAGTGATTAATAAAGTTACTTGTGAATGTTTGGACTTGACTGAATGATTTAACTGTCTGATATTCCTAATCTGTGATGCTTTGTGATATAGTTTGATGTATATGTGTAATTTGTAATATAGTTTATTTATCTGGGATGAATGTAATTTATTATCTGTAATTGATATATCTGTGGTCTGTGATCTGTGAATAAAAGATAAGCGTTATAGTTTATACCGCTTATCAACTATATTTCTGTATTTTGATCTGTGATGATTGAATGTTGTTGCACAATTGTGTTAAACCCCTAGACCACACCATACACACAAAAATATGGATTTCACGAGGAATCGGTTAAGTCACAGATTTGTATCAAATTTAGAAATTGTATTCTTGAATCCAAAATAGTTTTGAATTTTGAATTAAGAACTTTTAAAATGAATTTCAAAAATAAAGTTATTTTAAATAACTTGATAAAAACTTGGATTTTAAATAATTTGATTTAAATTTGAATTCAATGTTTGAAATTGAATTCAATGACTTGGAATTTTGGTCTAAAACATTGTACAAGTCATAAAAGATGCTTATATGGGATCTTAACCATTTAAATAGTGTGGTTTTGGAAATGTAAATTTGAATTCAAGTTCTATACTTGAATGGCTTTAATTTGTAATCAGTTTTTCCAAAGAAACGAAAACTATTTGTTTCCAAATAATAAAGCTTTCATATAAGGAATGAATTCCTAATTTGTGTTAAAACGATTTCAAGTTTGAAATGGAAATGTAAATAGTTGGAAGACTATAAATTAACCTTTGTAAAGATGATTGAACTTTGTTGTGAAATCAAAGAGTATTTTGAAGGGTGAATCTTTTATATTATAAAAGATTTAAATTGTAAATTATTTTGAAAGCTATCAATTAAATCTTTGATTTAAAGATTGGATGAGTTAATCCAATTTTGAAATGGAATCGTTTTGAAAGCTGTGTAAATGAATCTTTGTGAAATCTGGGTGAACTTTGTGAGTTGAATTTTTTTTATTTAAAAACATTTGAAATGGTAATTCGTTAAACCATTTAAAGAAAAGTTTTAGGTAATAAGTTGTGACTTAATTGAAATCCCAATATCCATATGTTTTTAAATATTACGCCCACTATTCGGATTAGCCGGGAAAGGACCTTTGTGTCATATAACCCATTCCGAATAAGTGATACGACGTAATGGATATCATTTGAAGACCGGTGGTGAAGATCGGATATTTGTCAAAACGAAAGGATAACCCGTCGATTGTCTCTGCACCGAGTCGCGCCGATATCGAGATTTCCTAAGTGATGGGAAGTCCAATCGGGATTGGGAATACCCGAATTGCAAGGGCTTCTTCTGAAGTGCTTCGGTTCTGTTCGAGCCCGGATTAGAGTTGTATGGTCGTGTGTCTGACACTACACTTAAGCAGATTTCTTTCAAATACATTTCTGTTGGTGGCGGAGAATTCATTCTCTTAGCTTTACACCCTTCTCTGAGACGTACGAGCTCAGAGGTTCTGTAATTGAAGGTTATCAGCGATATACTCCCAATTTGGTAGTGCGACATGCTAAGTGCTGCTGTGTGTTGATGATCATTTGTTTATCATTTGTGATCAAAGCAAGGCTTTCGTGTGAAACATAGCTTTATGGACGAGACCTCATCGGACCTCACAACCCGGAAATGGTCAAAACAGGAAAGATGCGGAAAGGTTATGAGGGTCACGCCCTTTAGGGTATGTCATTTCCTTCTGGAAAAAGTGATGTCATGGTATGGATCCCAGACATTTATCTGCGTGGTAGCTTCAATCTCATTTACTGTGTGGTTGTTGCTTTGTGATAGAGGGCCCACAGATAAAGGTCCCAGAGGACCGGGGAGTGGCATATTAGAGTAGTAGTTACCTAGTTACAAAGGTAAACCGACCTTGTGTTGGCAGAGAGCCGGGTAGGCTCTCGGGACGTCCCGCCAGAGGCGTACCCATGCGGCAGTAGGAAGTTCCTTAGCCTGACCATTTGTTGGAAATCCAAAGAAACAATACGATCCTTGTACGGTTTTAGTTGTAGAACCTTCCATTTAAAATGGTAGCTATAGCAGGCGTAATATAATGGTACCTGTGCTAGCTAAGATTCATATTTTACTTTCGAAATGTTTTCCTGCACCTTGCACTTATAGTAATAATATCAAAGAAATTCTCTCGTATCAAGCATGTTTGACTATCATAAGAAGAAATCTCCTCCAAGTCTGCATTTACATTGTGTGTGTGGCGGGAGGTCTTGTGGTAGTTACATTTTCTAAAAGCATGGCAGATCTATTTAAAAATATTTCTTTGTTTTTCTTAAAGATAAACTGTTTTTTTGTTACTCATACCAGTCCCATGACTGATCCAGAGTTTATTGTTCCCTTCCTAAACTCTGGGTGCTCACTATTTTCCACGTGGGCAGTCTAGAGTTGGGCTTCTTTTCATATATTCAGTTTTAGTAGATAATCTGGAGCTAGTTCAGTCGATGGAGTTCACAGACCGCACTTGCTTATCTTGGTGTAACCTGATGGTGGTCCGAGCTTGATTTTGTAGCCATTCGGAGTTATCTCTGTTGTTATTCCCGCTGTAGCAGTATTATTTATCTCTGATATTCTTGGATCATATTGATATCATTGTTGTATACCATATTCTGGATATTTTATATCAATGTATTATTTTTTTTCTTCCGCTGTGTTGTTTACTTAATTGTGTTATAAGCTCCGGCGACTCGGATTTGAACGGTCGAATCTACGACATTCGAGTACGATGTAAAGTATGGATGTCGATTTTCGAACGTGAAAAATCCATATTAAGCATGTTTGACTTGTATTAGGCCTTGCTTTCAAATCAAATTTTTACAGTAGAACTTTGTTTTCTGAAAAATTCGGGTATCACGAAATTTTGATTTAAGAATATAACTTGAATCCCCATTGGAAGCCATGATTTTTAAGATTGGTTTAATGATTTTTAGAGGGAGGAGTTAGGAGCAGTTTGAAAATGAATGAAAATTGGTTTCTTGGCGGTTTCCGGTGAATGGCTAGTTCGTGGGGCTCGGGTTTTCTTGTGGAGATGGAGGAAGCTACGGAGTGCCTGGAAAAATGGTCGGAGGTGACATCGTCCGCGGTGGCGTCGGTGGCGTGAGGTTTAAGTCTGTAAACCTAGTTTTTGAATGGAGAGGAAACTTGTGCACCACAGCCTCGTGCAAGCATCGAGTGGCTTGGGTGTTTGGGCACTGGTGGCTGGGGAGTTGACAAAGTGGAGGCCGAAGTTTCAAGTTGTCTAGTGGTCGGAGCGTCGAGAATGTGGCATTGACAGGTTGTAGTGGGTTGTTCCAAACGTTTTCCAGGTTTGGGATATTTGCCTCGATTTCAATTTCGAGGCAACGACGAAGTTCGAGTGATCGGAGCATGTTCTGGGGAGGATCATCGATATGCTCGACGTCGTGGTGATGCCGGAAGATGGCCAACGACGACGTGCACGTGCACGAGCCTTAGAGTGATAGCCTGGGTGTTGTTGCCTGGGAAGAACAGTGGAGATTCACGCGTGTTGACTCGAGTAACTCGAGTCGTTTACTCGAAGCAAGAAACAAAAAGGTCTCGGGTCAAGTTGTTCCAGGCTTTTCAACTTGAACCTGATCCTATTTTCTGAAATTTAAAACCAAGTTTAAACTTATAAATCAAGGTTTTGAATTGAGTTGTAAACGAAAATATAAATATAATTCAAGTTTGAATTGAAATTTAGTTTTGAACATAAATAAAGTTTGAAAATTCAAATTGGTTTAAATAACTCAAAAGCAACTAAATGTTTGAAGAAAATTGAATTTAAAATATAATTTGAAATTTGTAAATGAAAATTTAAACGAGTTAAAATTAAAAGTTTAAACCTGGAATTAATTCCAAATCAGAATTTAAAATTTTGCAATTTAATTAAGTTTCAGAACTTAAGTGTTCAAAAGAAGTTAAATATGCTAAAATTAAAAAGAAAAGTGATTTTTCTTTAAACTCTTAAAAAAATTCCTTTATAACCGAGTGTTATTTTTTCATGTAAATTTAAAAGTGTTGGAAAATTTGTTTTTAAACTTTATTAAAAGTAAATAAGGATTTATTTCAAATTTTAATTTAAGTAGGAATTTAAAAAGGAAATTTGAAACAATGTTGTTCACATGTTCTAAAGAACATATTAAATCATGAATGAGTGACTTTAAGTAATGAAGATTAATGATTTCAAATTCATGAACGAATGAGTTCCTAATGGTGGATCTATTTATAATCAATAATGATAAATATAAGTAAATTTCTTTAGAAAGGTAATTAAAGAAATTCAATAGTCAGCGAAGTCATTAACTAAGATTTTATTTGAATAATTAATCAATGTGATAAATTTTAACAATAAATAAGATTGATTAAATTAAAAATAATAAATCGTGGAATTATTAAGTATAATTGCTTAATGATAGTAATTATGGAATTAATTATTCAGTGTAATTAATTGAGTTAATTGAATTTGTTCAAGTTAATCACTTAAGTTTAAATTAATTCAAAATAATCATTTGAAAATTGGGAAAATATAATCAATTAGAAAGGTGATTAATAGATAATTACCGGACGTAATTAAATGAATGATAATTAGCAATTTGGGTATAAATATTTGTTATTAATCAAGGGGTTAATTAAATCTATTAATTAAAGGATTAATTAATAATTGTGATTAATTAAGATAAAATAAATAATTAAAGGTTAATTGGTTCACTAATTAAAATTAATTAGTTAGTAATAAAAGATTAACTAATAAATGATGAAAGGGATATTTATTTCAGATTAACTTATGATAATTAACCCAGATTAATCAGTGATTAATAAAGTTACTTGTGAATGATTAGACTTGACTGAATGCTTTAACTGTCCGATATTCCTAATCTGTGATGCTTTGTGATATATTCTGATTTATATGTGTAATCTGTAATATAGTTTATTTATCTAGGTTGAATGTAATTTATTATCTGTAATTGATATATCTGTGGTCTGTGCTCTGTGAATAAAAGATAAGCGTTATAGTTTATACCGCTTATCAACTATATTTCTGTATTTTGATCTGTGATGATTGAATGCTGTTGCACTATTGTGTTAAACCCCTGGACCACACCATACACACACAAATGTGGATTTTACGAGGAAATCGGTTAAGTCACAGATTTGTATCAAATTTAGAAATTGAATTCTTGAATCCAAAATAGTTTTGAATTTTGAATTAAGAACTTTTGAAATGAATTTCAGAAATAAAAGTTATTTTAAATAACTTGATAAAAACTTGGAATTTAAATAATTTGATTTAAATTTGAATTCAATGTTTGAAATTGAATTCAATGACTTGGAATTTTGGTCTAAAACATTATACAAGTCATAAAAGATGCTTATATGGGACCTTAACCATGTAAATAGTGTGGTTTTGGAAATGTAAATTTGAATTCAAGTTCTATACTTGAATGGCTTTAATTTGTAATCAGTTTTTCCAAAAAACAAAAACTAATTGTTTCCAAATAATAAAGCTTTCATATAAGGAATGAATTCCTAGTTTGTGTTAAAACGATTTCAAGTTTGAAATGGAAATGTAAATAGTTGGAAGACTATAAATTAACCTTTGTAAAGATGATTGAACTTCGTTTTGAAATCAAAGAGAATTTTGAAGGGTGAATCTTTTATATTATAAATGACTTAAATTGTAAATTGTTTTGAAAGCTATCAATTAAATCTTTGATTTAAAGATTGGATGAGTTAATCCAATTTTGAAATGGAATCGTTTTGAAAGCTGTGTAAATGAATCTTTGTGAAATCTGGGTGAAATTTGTGAGTTGAATTTTTTTTATTTAAAAACATTTGAAATGGTAATTCATTAAACCATTTAAAGAAAAGTTTTAGGTAATAAGTTGTGACTTAATTGAAATCCCAATATCCATATGTTTTTAAATATTACGCTCACTATTCGGATTAGCCGGAAAAGGACCTTTGTGTCATATAACCCATTCCGAATAAGTGATACGACGTAATGGATATCATTTGAAGACCGGTGGTGAAGACCGGATATTTGTGAAAACGAAAGGATAACCCGTCAATTTTCTCTGCACCGAGTCATGCCGGTATAGAGATTTCCTAAGTGACGGGATGTCCAATCGGGATTAGGAATACCCGGATTGCAAGGGCTTCTTCTGAAGTTCCTTCGGTTCTGTTCGAGCCCGGATTAGATTTGTATGGTCGTGTGTCTGACACTACACTTAAGCAGATTTCTTTCAAATACATTTCTGTTGGTGGCGGAGAATTCATTCTCTTAGCTTTACACCCTTCTCTAAGACGTACGAGCTCAGAGGTTATGTAATTGAAGGTTATCAGCGATATACTCCCAATTTGGTAGTGTGGCAAGCTAAGTGTTGCTGTGTGTTGATGATCATTTGTTAATCATTTGTGATCAAAGCAAGGCTTTCGTGTGAAGCATGCCTATATGGACGAGACCTCATCGGACCTCACAACCCGGAAATGGTCAAAACAGGAAAGATGCGGCAAGGTTATGAGGGTCGCGCCCTTTAGGGTATGTCATTTCCTTCTGGAAAAAGGTGATGTCATGGTATGGAGCCCAGACATTTACCTGTGTGGTAGCTCCAATCTCATTTACTGTGTGGTTGTTGCTTTGTGATAGAGGGCCCTCGGATAAAGGTCCCAAAGGACCGGGGAGTGGCATACTCGAGTAGTAGTTACCTAGTTACAAAGGTAACCCGGCCTTGTGTTGGCAGAGAGTCGGGTAGGTTCTCGGGACGTCCCGCCAGAGGCGTAGCCATGTGACAGTAGGAAGTTACTTAGCCTGACCAATTGTTGGAAATCCAAAGAAACAATACGATCCTTGTATGGTTTTAGTTGTAGAACCTGCCATTTAAAATGGTAGCTATAGCACGCATAATATAATGGTACCTATGATGGCTAAGATTTATATTTTACTTTCGAAATGTTTTCCTACACCTTGCACTTATAGTAATAATATCAAAGAAATTCTCTCGTATCAAGCATGTTTGACTATCATAAGAAGAAATCTCCTCCAAGTCTGCGTTTGCATTGTGTGTGTGGCGGGAAGTCTTATGGTAGTTACATTTTCTAAAAGCATGGCGGATCTATTTAAAAATATTTCTTTGTTTTTCTTAAAGATAAACTGTTTTTTTGTTACTCATACTAGTCACATGACTGATCCGAAGTTTATTGTTCTCTTCCTTAACTCTGGTTGCCCACTATTTCCGCACGGGCAGTCTAGAGTTGGGCTTCTTTTCAGATATTCAGTTTTAGTAGATTATCTGGAGCTAGTTCAGTCGATGGAGTTCACGGACTGCACTTGCTTATCTTGGTGTAACCTGATGGTTGTCCGAGCTTGATTTTGTAGCCATTTGGAGTTATCTCTGCTGTTATTTCCGCTGTAGTAGTATTATTTATCTCTGATATTCTTGGATCATATTGATATCATTATTGTATATCATATTCTGGATATTGTATATCAATGTATTATTCCTTTTCTTCCGGTGTGTTGTTTACTTAATTGTGTTATAAGCTCCGGCGACTCGGATTTAAACGGTCGAATCTACGGCATTCGAGTACGATGTAAAGTATGGATGTCGATTTTCGAACGTGAAAAATCCATATCGCCACACTTCCATTAATTAATTATCCTTCAATTAATTACATGTAGTAATTACCCATTAATTACTTCAATAAGCAATTACACTTTATAAATTACATTAAGTAATTATACTTAACAAATCATCAAGCGATTATCTTAAATTAATTAAACTAATTAATTAACTTAAACTAATCACATTAATTTAATTAATTACGTTGAGTAATTAATTCCTTTAATTACTTTCATTAAGTAATTATACTTTAATTAACCATTTTTAATTACAAATTAATTAATCCCTAATTACCAATTAATTAACCTCTAATTTCTTAATTAATTAATGCTTAATTGTAACTTAATTAATCTTTAATTGCTTAATTAATTTACCTCTAATCATTAATTAATAATCTTTACTTATCTAATTAATGATCCTTAATTAGAAATTAATTAACCCTTAAATTAATTAACTTACAAGCCTCTATTATTAATTAATTAATCCTTAATCATTAATAAATTAAATTAATTAATTACTCTTGAATTACCTTATTAATTTAATTAACCTCAAATCATTAAATCTTAATTAACTTAAGATAAAACATTATCCTTATCTATGACTTAATTATCATTAACATATGCATTTGAAACATCTTACTTTTAAATTTCATTTCAAATTTAAGATTTAAAATGATTACAATTTTAACTTAACAAAATTTTAAGTTAAACAAATTACAAAACCTTTTAATCAAATGTAAAGAAACATTTATTATCTATAAAGAAATTTATATAAGGAAAAGTTTAAACTAAATTTATTTAAATTCAAAACCTTGCCTTTTTTATTATTTTTTAAACTGTTTTAAAATATGCTTCGGGTTCAACCCGATGGCTACTCAAGCCTTGACCCGAGAAAATCCATTTCTTTTTTTTCTCTTTTCAAAATTTTGTTTGGTTTTAAAGTTAAAATCTGGAAACAAGTTCACTCACGTTTACCTGAGTCCTTACTCGAATCAATACCCCACTAACCCGAGCCTTCCTTCGAGAATTCCATAGCCCAAAACTACTGACACCAACATCACTGTCGTGCGCATGCACCGGCGATCCAACCTCCTTCGACCATCCACGACTCCTCAAACCCGTCGACGATCATCCCTTCACCAGATTCCGACCATCAAAACTTCAGCACTAACTCAAAATTGAATTCGAGCAACCCAGCACAAACCTGAAACAAAACCATAACCTAGAAAAACCCTCGAACTCACTCCTTCGACCACCGGTACGCCTGAGCCTCTAGACACGCCCTCGCCAACTCCCCCGCTACTATTTCCCAAAGTCTAGTGGAACTCGATCCACCAGAGGTGCCGAGATGACTACTTTTTCGACCTTGACCAAAAACTAGGGTTTAAAACAAATCCAACCCACCGCCGCCACCTCAGTGACTTATTCATACTTCTGCCAAGAATTTTGCCGAGCTCACTGATCATCCCTCAACATCCAGTGAAGTCCCCGACCTCCCCGATCACCTTGATCATCAGAAACCACCCAAAACTCACATGCAGATCAAACCCAAAATGCTCGTTCAATCCACATCTAAAAATTGTGATTTCACTTCTAAAAATCATGTTTTTAGGTAAGGATTCAGATTAGATGCCTGAATCGATGAATTAAGATGTTTGAAATTTACATACCTTAAGCTTGCACTGTTCTTTTTGGTTTTCCAAAGAAATTTCAAATTTAATTCACTTAAATATAATTTTAAATCTTAATCTATGATTAAACAAGCAGATTTTGTTTAAAACCTAAGTCCTAAAAACAAAGATTATTTTAGGAGAAAATGAATTTTGATTAAAATTTTGAGCTTTGAAACTGAGAACAGAGATGTCATAGGTATAATAGGCATGCACACATCTATACGTTCATATATATACAGAAATCTCACATATATATTCACACAAAACATACTTATTTCCAATAATTCTTATGCAACCAGATTTACATAAACTTAAGCTTTTGAAAAAGATGTTACTCACCAGTTAAAAAGATGAACAGAGCCTTTTTGAAATAGCTTTAAACTTTTAAAAACTTGAATGCTGGAAGGATGCTTCTTTGATTTAAAAACTTGAATTAATGAGATCCTTTTTAAAACTGGAAATGCTTTGTTACTGGAACTGTTGTAGAGATGAGTAAATTTTGAAACAGAGATGAATTCTGCTTTGATAAATCTCAGGTTTGAAGAAATGTACAGACTTTTGGTTTTATTGAGTTTGAAAATGGTTTACAGGCTATTGAATTTGATTAGCCTCTTGTAAGGACACGCAAATCCGTACTCCTTGAATAGACACTAATCTCCATTGATTAACTCAAGATGAACGGAAATACGAATTCTTAGGGTTTAAAAAAAGAAAAAGATAGAAGAAGAGAGAAAAAAAGATAGAACAGAACAGAAAGAAAACAGCAGAAACATATCAGAATCTCACAATCGCAGCGGAACAACATATAATAGATAAATGAATAATCTTTAAACAAAGAACTATATCAGTTATTACATTACATCACATTACATTATATTATCAGAGTCTACAAGAACAAACAAGAACAAACAGCGAAAAAGAAATATTATATAATAGTGAATACGCCATGCCATCCAACTTGCCTCCAGCAACTCCTGAATTCCAGAATATCCTGATAAACCTGACTCTTGACTGCCCGTGTGGAAATTGGTGGGCACCCAGAGTTTAGGAAGGAAAACAATAAACTCCGAGTCAGTCATGTGACTGGTGTGAGAACTTTAAAAAAATTTATTTTTAAAACAAAGTAGAGGAATATTTTTAAAGTCAATTCGCAATGCTTTTTAAAAATGAGACTACCATAAGGCCTCTCGCACACACACACAATGCAAACGCAAAATCGGAGGAGATTTCTCCTTATGATAGTCAAAGATGCTTGATACGCATTAAAAAGAAACTTTTGATATTATTACTAGTGCATAGTGTAGAAAAAATCATTTCGAAAATAAAGATATAAATCTTAGCCAGCATAGGCATTTCGCACTTATGCCTACTATAGCTACCATCCAAACAGTGGTGACCACCATAAGTGAATGATAGGTTCTACAACTAAAACCTTACAAGATCTATTGTTTCTTTAGATTTCCAACAAATGGTCAGGCCAAGGAACTTCCCATTGCCACATGGAAACGCCTCCGGAATGACGTCCCGAGAACCAAACCGGATCTCTGCCAACACAAGGCCGGGTTACCCCTAACTGGGTAACTACTGACACGAATATGTCATCCCCCGATCGTAACTGATCTATATCCGAGGATCCTCGATTTCCAACAACCACAAAGCAATAAATTTGCAGCAACAACATAGGTTAAGTATCTGGGCTCCATACCATGATACCACCTCTATCCAGAAGGAATGACATACAATAAAGGGGCACTACCCCCTAATAACCTTGCTGCATCCTTCCTGTTTTGACCATTTTCGAGGTGTGAGGTCCGACGCAGTCTCGTCCATAAAGCTACGCTTTATACAAAAGCTGTGCTTTGATCATCAAATGCTCAACAGCACTTAGCATATCACACTACCAAATTGGGAGTATATTACTAATAACCTTAAACTACATAACCTCTGAGCTCGTACGTATCAGAGAAGGGTGTTAATGCTAAGAGAATAAATTGTCCGCCACCAACAGATATCTATTTGAAAGAAATCAGCTTTATATCTCAATTTGTAATGTCAGACATACAATCCATACAAGTCTGTTCCGGGATCGAACATAACCGAAGGCACTTACAAAGAAGTCCTTGCAATCCGGATATTCACTAATCACGTCCGGACTTCCCATCACATATGGAATCTCTATACCGGGGCCATTAAGTGCAGAGACATTCGACGGTAATCCTTCCGTTTTCAAAAATATCTGGTCTTCAACACCGGTCTTCAACACCGGTCTTCAAATGCAATTCATAACGACGTATCACATATTCGGAATGGGTTATACGACCCCAAGGTCCTTTCTCGGCTAACCCGAATAGTGAGCGCTTATTCAAAAATAAGTGTGGCATTCAAATTCAAGCAATCACAAAAATACCCATTCAAAGGTAATTATTGATAGTCGGTTATTGAACTATCAATGGATATGCACAACATCACCAAATTCCAAATAATTTTCCAAATTATTTATTTTCCAAAAATATCTTTACAAGATATATAATTTCCACACTTCAACCATTTGAAAACAATTTTCAAATCACTTTTCATTTTTACCACTTTTGAAAACAAATTTCAAACATTTTCCTTACGCGGAAATACTTTCATTTCAGCATGGTTCATTTCAACCAATTAAATAAATCCTTAACGATTTACTTTATATTTACGTTCCAAATCCGTAAATTAATTCCCACACTTCAAAAATAAATCAACGTTTATTTTTAAACAAATTCCCCTTTTCATTTATAAATTCCATAGTGAATTTACATTCCAAAATATTTATGAATATACGATTTCAATTATTCATTTTCAATTTATCTTCAAAAAGATAAATTCTCAAGACTTTTCATTTCACATTAGAAAAACATTTCCATACTTATTTATTAATAAGTAATTCACAAATCTATTTATTTTCAACATTTGGAAAATATTCAATATACTTAAATCGAAATTAAGTATATATTTCATTCTTTAAGGAAATCATTCCCTTAAACATATTTTTTTGGGCCAAAACGAATGTTGCGTAAAACATCGTTACGACAACCCAAAATCACTAGTACAGGGATTCAAAATTAAAATAGATATATAAATCCCAATACTATATAAAACATTTCCTTTCGGAAATCATTTACTATAACAACAGTGTTATGGTCCACCATTTCCTTCTATTTCTCGAAAACGTCTATTTCAACAATGAATGTTGAAATCTATGGTTTCAAATCTTAACACATTTTAAAAACATCGTTAGATCGTTTTAATTCTATTTAAAACATCACATCCAAAACATTTTCTTTAACATATTATTCACTATCCAAAAACGTGAATATACTTCGTAACCAATTTCATCATTTCTATACATTTTATTTTAAAGGATTATTCACTGTCTAAAACGTGAATATAACTCCACTAATAAGTTATTACGATTTACTTATCAAAATAAGCTGTTTGCAGATTTATAAAACAATGTTTATAAATTCCATTTCTATTATTTTATAACAACTTCCTTTTATAAATCTCCTTTATTAACCTATTTCAATTTATAACTCAATTATATACCAAAATTTCATATTATAAGTTAAATACTTATAATTTATTTGTTTACAAAATCGTTCTTTTAAACTTCCCAAATTATAAATCTTATAACTTATAAGATTCATTTATTTACCCAAAACTATTCTTTAAATAACTTTACAAATTTTATAAATCTATTGCTTATAAAATTCCATTTATAACTTCACCGTTTATAATTCTACGAATTTCATTCATTTATGAAATTCATTTACACTTCATCCTAACATTTTTAAAAACTCGTTTTATAATTCCAATATTTTAATTTATAAATATCAATTTATAAATCTTTTATATAAATCAATTGGTATTATTATTTAAAAACGTCTTTAAACTCCTTTATAATTTCATCATTTTGATTTATAAAGTAATAAAATTTATAAATCCTATATTTAAACTTTTTACAATAAATTCAAAAATCCCGATTTAAACTATTTTATAAAATCATTAACCCCATATTTTCAAAAATCAACTTTTAACTATATTTCTCAAAAATCATAATTTTTATAACATTAAAATTATAACGTTTATTTATTTAAAATGAATCAATTCAAAAATATTTTATAAAACTTAAATTTCAAAAATCACTTTAAAAATCCTCTTAAAATTCCAAAATTGGCCCAATGATGCTACACACCAAATAGTCAGTCACGACAACAACGACATCATATATCTGTATATGATAATCATCAAATATCAAAATATCTGAAATCAAATAAATACTGGTGAGGAATCCAGTTGGATCCCTCCAACCTGTTTCCCTGCATCCACAAACATTAGCACAATACCAATTCCGTTCCAGTACGGAATTATCGTGGTATATGGGATTTATAAAATATTATCCGCTTAATAGACGGCGCAATAGGGTCTCATCCGCTATATAATGCGGGAAATCAACTCCAAGTACATAAATAATACCAATTTCACTGTACTATGAAATATTCGCGGTATATGTTTTTAATAAATAACCTCCGCTTACTAACGGCGTATAATGTCTATTCTAACAATCAATAGATAACAATTATCATTCAAACATACAATTAAGAATTTTAAATCTAACTATTTAAAATTAAAATCGAAACCGATTCGATTGAATGAGAAGTTCTCACCTTGATTTCAATTTCGTTTTCAGCTTTTATTTCGAATACCCGAAATTTTCGCTAGCTCCAAACGACACCAATCTAGTTCCATAGCGTAGTATTCGCCCATACGAACCCAACGCAACTTGTTTCGTGCGTTTTCGACCTCGTATGAAAAAGATATGAATTTTTAAAGCTACACGAATTTAAAACATATAAATTTACAAATTTATTTTATATTTCTAAAGCTAAACTATTCTGGACCATTAGATTTCAATCTCCTTCATCAGGGCCGTTGCACGCATCTTTCTTCCATCTCCAGTTAACAATCTCGTACGTGAACCCATAGGCCACGTTCGAATTCTCCCAGGCCGCGACCACCACGGCTAGCTTTAGGTTGATCAACCACCTCCAATGCGCGCGCCATCATGTGCTACACCACCGACCCTAGCCCTTCGAAACTCAGCCACCTATATTGCTCGGAAAACATGCTTGAACGCACAGCCTTTGAGCTCGATTTGTCGTTGATCGGCGACGTTATTTTCGATCACAGCCGTTGATTAGATAGAACTCGAAGTGCTCTACAACTTTCATGTTGGGAATTTCGCGAATTGGTTAGAGGATTTGAAGAAATTTGAGGAGGAAGACAGGAGATTTTCGGCCATTAATTATATTAGCCGGCGGCTAGGGTTTGAGGTTGAGAGGGTTTGCAAATTTATGAAGAGGGAGGTCCTTTTATAGAAAAATACGCGACACTATTCATCCCGGATTTTCCGAACTCCAAACGAAGCGTGCCGGTTGGCGTTCCTAAGGTTTACCCCACGTTCCGAACACAATGGAATAGGTTTCGGAGGCTAATTCGATCATCTGTGCGAGTTATGGAAATAAACGATCGATTTTAAATTAAATTGGTAAATCAAATTTCTAGGCGTTTTAGCTTGCCCTGGACAAACGGTAAATCTGATTGACACGAAATTTGAAACCATACAATAATATGACACTACGGATCCGATGAAACTGGTTTCGTCGAAATCCGAGACTGTTCGAAAAATGGCTATTTTAACTCGTCAATTAAATATTAAAATATTCGATTTTCACAAATCAACTTTTAATTCGATTTTAAAAGTTCTAAAATATCGTTCTAACTTCAATATGATTAAATAAAATTTTACAAATCAGTTTCAATCATATTTAACCCAATTTTCAATTATTTCTGTATTTTCACATATTAAATTATCGATTTAATTATCCTATTAAATCCAGATATTCGAAATAAAATTTATTCGACTCATAAATTTCACTTATTAATATTTAAAATCAATTAAATATACAAATTTTAATTAACAAAAATTCTGGGTCGTTACAAACTTCCCCCCTTACAAGAATTTCGTCCTCGAAATTACCAAGTAAGAAAAGTTACAGAATCCATTAACTTTCCCAAAAACATAGTTAAACTTCTTACAATAACTTTGCTAAGTTTTCAAATCCAACTTAGTTTTCAAAAATTTCTCTATTTTCTCAAAAAATTTCTAACGCCTCAAATTTTCAAAAAATTTCGCCAGCGTCTCCTTTATGCGGCTCGATCCGGAAAAAAAATGACAGTATATATATCACAAATATACATCTCATCAAGTGATGAGGCATCCCACAGGGAAAAAAGTGTAAAAGTACGATATTTAATCCGGGATATGTACCTTATATTTTATTAGCGAACATATACGGCTAATATAGCGCGAAAGCGAGCTCCAACTGCGAAGCAAACGCGATCCGCACCTACTAAACACTCAACAAACAAATGAGAAACATGTATGTAGACAATAGTATCAATATACAACATATAGCAACATAATAACTATATATGCCAACATAGCAAATGCAGTAAAAGCAATATATTCAACCATCAACCAACTATCATTCAACTAACATCCATAACCAATAAATATTCATTCATATTCTCATTAATATTCAATGAAATGGGTTTTCGATTTAATCACATTTGATTCATTAACAGTGGATGTTTTTACTAACATTCATTTTCAATTAGTTTATATTCACTAATTCATATTCAAGTTGATTCACTTCCAAATCAAATTCACTTAACTTCCAATTGGATTTCAATTACTTTAGCTTTCAATTTCATTAACTCAATTTCATTAATACTTAATGAATTATATACAATCAACTAACACTCATATATCAACCAATGTATATTAATTACAACCAAATTCCTTTGCTTATATTCATTCAATTTTGTTTAACACCTTTACTTTCAATTGGTTTAATTAAATTGATTTTCATTCAATTATTCAACTTTTTTTCTTCTTCAATAACATTAGATTTTAATGAATTAACACCTACATTCATTATTTCATATCAATTATTTACATCTAATTGATTTACATTCAATTCATTCGTTCAATTCAATTGCTAATTCATTTAACCAAAAAAGTTGAATTTCATTACATAACTCAAGTTCACATTTATCACTTAACTTTATTATTTTACTTCGATACCAAAATCAACTTCATTCAACATCACTTAAGTTATATTCCATTTTATAAACATTACTTGGTTTTACTTAACTTAAATTCCCACTTATAAATCCAATTCAGATTCCCAATTCTGAAGTAAATTTTTGTTTAACATTTACCAAAGTCAAATTTCATCACTTATTCAAACTCATTTTTATTTATTTACAACTCATATTCATAAATATATTCATATAGTTTCACTTCTTATATATATAAGTTTATTTCACAATTGTAAATCACTTTAATTATAATTTCATACATATAATTCATTTGCTTATACAATTATTCTTTTATTTAGATTATTCAAACAACTTTTAAATTTACTTATATATATTCTTACATTTTCAACAACCAAACAATCAACTTACATACACTTTAATAATTCTGAAAAATTATCCCTTTATATATAAAATATACTCAAGGTAAAATTATTTCATTTACCCAATTTAAAACAATACTATGTCGATTTATCTTGTTTAAGAGTTTAGAAACCCCTATCTACCATAGTTAGCTAGACTACATCGACCGGAATCTATAAACAATCAACCGATAATTCAACACAATACAAAACAATTTCATATTCACCAACAAATACGTGCTCATATCTATTATTACACTCAAACTCATTCTAGAGTACTACTGACTCTATCTCTAAAGAGTAATTCCCAACAGAGCCATGGTTGTCGCTTAACCGTATGCTCTGATACCAGATGTAAGGACACGCAAATCCATACTCGTTGAATAGACACTAATCTCCATTGATTAACTCAACGCCCATACGAACCCAACGCAACTTGTTTCGTGCGTTTTCGACCTCGTATGAAAAAGATATGAATTTTTAAAGTTACATGAATTTAAAACATATAAATTTACAAATTTATTTTATATTTCTAAACCTAAACTATTCTGGACCGTTAGATTTAAATCTCCTTCATCGGGGCCATTGCGCGCATCTTTCTTCCATCTGCAGTTAACAATCTCGTACGTGAACCCATAGGCCACGTTCGAATTCTCCCAGGCCGCGACCACCACGGCTAGCTTTAGGTTGATCAACCACCTCTAATGCGCGCGCCATCATGTGCTACACCACCGACCTTAGTCCTTCGAAACTCAGCCACCTATATTGCTCAGAAAACGTGCTTGAACGCACAGCCTTTGAGCTCGATTTGCCGTTGATCGGCGACGTTATTTTCGATCACAACCGTTGATTAGATAGAACTCGAAGTGCTCTACAACTTTCATGTTGGGAATTTCGCGAATTGGTTAGCGGATTTGAAGAAATTTAAGGAGGAAGACAGGAGATTTTCGACCATTAATTATGTAACGATCCCGAATTTTAATTTATTTTAAATTGATAATTTATTTAGTTTTTGAATAAAACATTGTGAAATTAACTCGTAAATTGATCTGAGTTTCTCCAAATCAAATAAAGTATATGTTAAATCTATTGAATTTAAATTTTTAGTAAATGGTTTGAAAATAATTTGAATTTATAAAATAAGAGAAACTATGAAATTTATAAATAATAATAGACAAGTAAATTAAATGATTGGATAGTTAAACTTCAAATAAAAATAAAAAAAATATAAGAAACTATTATATCAACATAAGTATAAAAAATAAATATTATGTATGCGATAATAATAAGAAATAAATGTAAGCATACAAAAGAAATCATATGCCACCAAATAAATCAAAAATAATGAATCTGCATAGTGAAATGAAAATAAAATTGGAAAAGTATGTACACTTGCAACAGGAAAAATAAAATACATTAAAATATGGAATAAACAAAGTAATATGTACTAAAGCAATTAATGAATCATCTCAGCCCATACTGAAGTGAAACTATCAACCATACCTATAACTAAAAAATACTATCACTTGTACCAGCAAAGAAATGAATTGCAGCCAGCAAACTGCATAATCAACAAGTAAAAAGCAAATAATAAAAAAATATAGGTAGCCCGTAGAGTTTTAAAATGCAAAGCTATGAAACAAGCAAAGTATAAGTAAGTATGTAAGGCAAAGTAAGTAACAAACAAACAAATATATTAGCATATGAACAAGGACAGGTAGGTAGGGGATGAAGTAAGGCAAAAGCAATATGTATACAAGTATGTTAAAGCAAGATATCAGAGAGTTATCTTCAGCCATGAACTGATACTGTACAAAGTAACATCACCTAGTTGTACAAAATAAAAATAACAATCACCCTATAGTACAAGATAAAATATATCACCTGTACAAACATGATATCTACCAGTAAAGTTTTCTTCAATATATAATAGCCTTATCACTTCGGTTCTTCAAAAATGTGTAACTTCTAAAGTAAACTTCATTGGAAAAAAAAAACTTAAACAAACTCAACCGAGACAATAATTCAATCAACAACCAGAGAACCAAAAGGCTTCAACTTGCAATTTTTCACAGCAGTTCAAGCCATAGCATCCCTCTGTTCTTCTTCTAGAAATCTGTGAGTAACTTATATTTTTTTTAAATATGGTTAAGTATTCTTTTTGACTGATTGCTTGAATTAGTTATGAAGATAACCAAGTATTCATGTTTTATTAAAATACTGTGTTTGTGTGAATATAGGTAGATGGTCCTGTATACATATATGTTTGTATATAGTTGTGTGCATGTGCTATGAATCAGTATTGCTCTGTTTAGATTCCAGGCTCCAGTGCTTGATTCAAAAATCAATATCCCTTAGCCCAATATATGTTTGGATTTAAGATTTAAATAAAACTTGTATGTTTTGTCGTAAAGAAGGTTTAAAAATTTGTTTAAGTTAAATAAAATTGAAATGTCTCTGGAGAAGCCAAGAACTGAGAAACATCATCATATATACAAAAATTCGAATGTCTTAATTCTCGAATTCAAACATATAATTTGAATTCTTATACCTTGGCTTGATTTTTAAGGAAAGAATTGGAATTTTTAGATCACGAATTCAAGAGGGGTTGGGTTTTGTTCAAATTTCATTGTTTGGGGAAATTCTGGTGAACACGTCAAGGAGGAGGGTCGGGGTTGGTCGAGGAGGTGGAGGAGCTTACTACGGTGGTAGGAAAAATAATGGGCGGTGGTCATGACTTCGGAGGTGACGGCGGCGATAGAAATTAGTTTTTAAACCTTAATTTTCCTGTAGCTAAATTTTTGATCGACGCGATCACGGTGGAGCATCGAGTGATGCGGGGTTTTGGGAAAAGGAGGCATGGTGGGTGACGATGCCGTGGCCGGCGGCGCTGAGCCTCTGATGGCCGAAGGTGCGATCGTGAGGTGTTTTTGTTTAATGGGTTTGAGTTCAGGTTCGAACGAAAGGCCAGATTTGTGATCTCGAGTTTTTGCATCGAAGTGAGCTTTGCTTTTGAGTATAGGGGAGTTTCGCGATTTGTGAGTGGAGGCGAAGTTCGCCAGAGCGGCGGCGGCCGGTCGTACACGTGCACGTACACGGCTATGGGGGTGTCCAGATGATTGTGATTTGGGGAAGATAAAGGATGCATGGGTTGGTCTCAAAGATGGTGGTGGGTTTCCTGGAACTCGTCTACATTCTGGAGCCTATTCGCGTGGAGATTACAAGTTTTAAACAGTTTCAAATTTTTTAAATCAAAACGAGTTTAAAAGGAAAAAAAAAGGGAGAAGAAGCACGTACAGAATGAACGTCTCAGGGAATCGAGTGAATAACTCGAAGCATTACTCGAGTTTAACCAAGAGAAACTCGAGTTATCCTTAAATTGCAGTACTGTATATTAAAAATAAAGTTAAGTAACTTATTTTCTACAAGTTTAAATACTATAGCTTAAATAAAGGTTTAACTGTTGAGTAAAAAATGTAATACAAGTCTCTAAAGTTTATTAACAATTAAGTTTATACTTAATAAGGATTTGATTTTCAAAGTTTTCAAGAAGAACTTTAAAATGTTAATTAAGATAACTAATTAATATTGATTGATTGTTTTGGAGAGAAGTTAAGGCTGATTACTTTATAACGGTATTTAGAGTTTAAATTGATTAATGATTGAGTAAATAATAAAATGTTAATTAGCTACTTAAAGTTAATTGATAAATGATTAATAGTTAATCAATTAAGTAATAATAATTAATAATTGATTAATTTAGATATGTGTGATTTATAAATGGGTAATTAAGTTTTATTAATAAATAATTAAGGTTATTAGTTAATGATCAAGGATAATCAATTAAGTAATTAAAGTTGAATAACTTGATTAAGAAGTAATTAATTAAATAACGTGAAATAAAGTAATCAAGTAATTAAGATATGACAATTAATTAAGAAATGATTTTAAGGATTAATCACTTATTGAAATTAAAGTTGGATATTTTGATTTATTAAAGATAATTAATTATGTAACTGGTTTAAAGGGTTAATTTAATTAATTAAAGAGTTTGGTAAATTTATTTATATCAAATGATTTGTAATTAATTAATCAAGATTGGATAACTTACTCATAAGTAATTAATTTAATTGAAAAAAATAAATTGAATTAATTAGGATTAAATAAATAATAAATCCTACTTATAAATGATTACTAAATGCTTGACCTTACTTATGGATGATTTGATTGTTTGATATCCCTGATATATGATGCTTTGTGATACATCCTGATATATGTTGTGATCTGTAATTTACTTATCTGTGATATATATCTGTGATCTGTGAATGAACGATAAGCGTCATAGTTAATACCGTTTATCAACTATATTTCTGTATTCTGATCTGTGATGATTGAATGATGTTGCACTACTGTGTGTGTAACGCCCACCTCTATGCTCGCAATAAGAAAGAGTATTAAAAGAAATACTGTCTGTTATCACGAAGAATAAGGCTGGATAGGAGCGGCCATCCGTAGTTAGGCCTTACACTAGTATTGGTTATCTCGATAGGAGTGGTATATTTTTTTTTCATCTCTTAGTTGTTTACTCCCATCGACATACCCAATTCTGGAATAAAACGAACTACGATGGTTCATAATAGTTTAGGACAATAGATATAATAATAACACAGATAATATAAATGCGGAACACAGATAAAACAAAAGTCTCATATATATAATAACTGATGTCAATTACAATACATGTGATACAACTACAACTGTCAACTCTGGAAGTTACATATAGAAGTACATTATCGTATAAAATATACATGAATACATATCTTCCTATACAAATAAACCAACTACTATAAATGACGACGACTACTCCAAAAATATGAAGTGACTTCATAGCTCAAGCAGCAACCCAAAGCTAAAAATCTACAACCTGTAAATACTCGGTCTGACCCGAGTATTAAATTCAAAAGAAAATAATACACGGGTCAGTCTAATTCAAACTCAGTTATTAGTGCACAGAAGCAATAATAATTAAATAATGAATAGGCGACAGTGACAATATATCTCGTCTATCCAATCACTAATAAGGATGAATTGGGCAAAGGAAACAATCAAGTAATTGGAAACATCAATTAAAACGTCAACTCGAGTAGGGCTGCAGTATACGCAAGCGTGTACTGCCTCGCCGCTACAACATATGGAATACGAAATAGTTCCATAAATCAAAAACAAAAGAAATAACATTAAAACCAATACCGTGAGGCTGCAATTCACGCTTGCATGCACTGCCTTGCCACTTACACTGATGATGTACCCAATGAAAATTCACAAGCATCGCCGTGAATGTCATAAGGCCGAGTGTCGATTAAATTGCAGAGACAAAGGTGAGGTCAAGCCCAATGAATTTTAGGCTCAACACAAGGCGATGAGCAAAGTAGCGAGTCGTGTACACCAAAACAAAATCAAGAAGCATGTAAATGCACATGAACAAGTACTGTGCATATACAATTGCACAGTTCAAAGTTAAAGTGAAGACTACAAGATGGAACCAGACCAATACACATGAATGCACAGCGCAAACAAATGCACTAAGTAAGTGACACAGCGATCGTGACAACAAGCAACAGTGCAGCATCAGGTCGAGCACAATCAAGCTACTGACCAGACACACAAGTGCACATAGGCACTGTTACTACATAAGGCCAGCAAAAAGGAGGTGAAAGTACACAAGAATAAGTATTGCAACAAAGTGAACATGCAACTGATTTTAAGTGACTGGCAACAAGTATAAGAAATATACTTGTAAAAATACTGGACAGAGCACTACATACTCAACATGAATGGTGGTAGAGTAAGTGCAGCAACAAGTGTCACAGCCCCCAACAATGAAATGGCTTTAAATAATCATATATGAACACTGCCACATAATCAGTGTAATAGAGAATGTTTACTGCAATTGAAAAATGCAGTTGCGACATGAATGACCTAAAGGCAGTGATTACGTGAAAGAGAGAATATCATGTTTTAAAATACAGTGAAACATGAAGAAGTTCAATATCATTGCACATAACAGATACAGGTGCAATGTTCAAAACAGGATATGCATACACCAGTGAAACAGGTACAAAAAGGGAGGCGAATGAAATTGCAACTGAAAACATATGCAGGTCACAAATGCCACAGTGGTTTCAACATCAAACCAAATGGGTACACATTTATGCATCAGGATATACTACAGAAGGAACAAAAGGGTACAGTGTGGAGTTACTGACCAACATCTCACCTTGAATTACTGGAGCAAATGCATCAGCAATTCAAGGCCGAGTGATGCATTCAAACAAATAAACGGATGCACAGATGTATCTCAATGCAAATCTCGAGTTAAATCGAAAAGAAAAAAAAAGCCATGTAAAACCGGAATCACAGTGAAATCATCAAACAAAAACTCAGGCCATTAAAGTCAAAAATAATCATCAGCGTTCAACGTCAAAGATCATGGCCGAAGGCAAGTGTAGCCGAAAGTATAATAAGGGGCAACGATCGAGCAAAAGTCGGCTACCACCAATTACACGAAAACCATAAATTTAGTTCGCAAGCTCAAAGAGGCCGAAGCCAAAATACCATCACGAAATCAGAGAGTGGAGTGAAAATCATCAAACACAAAGTCAAATCCAAATTCTCATCAAAATCATGTTTTCCCAAAATCATACTTGCAGCAAATATACAGAAATCGAACCCAGGAAGATAAAAATCATCAACATATACTTGAATGACCGAAGCACAGTACAGAGAACGAATTAGATGTGAGAAATAAAGATTTCTCACCTTTTTCAACGCGAAAAGAAGCAGCCGCAGTGAGCAACGAGGAATCGATCGAGCAATAGCCAAGATTAAAGAGCATCGAAACAAAGCCGCCTCCCATAATATCTCAGATCGAAGGAACGAAGAACAAAGCAGCCGCCATTTTTAATTTTTTTTTCTCGTTCTATTTTATTTTAGGGTTTGAGAATAATGAATGGGGGGAAACGAACGGCATCACGAGTTTTAAAGGAATATTGGGCCAAGGTTAAACTTCCAAAGCCCACTCAACAATTTAACCGATTTTTGTTAAAGAATTTTTTTTAACCCAATAAAACTCCAACTATAAATTAGCTAGCACGGTAATCATTTAATGACGATATTAAATCGACGCAGAAACCCCGGGTTGTTACAGACTCCCCTCCTTATAAAAATTGCGTCCCCGCAATTTTCATAATTAAGGTCGTCAATAACAATTATTTTTCTAACATAAACTGGTTAAGCTAGAAAAATAAAGTCGGGAATACAAATGCCAAAGAAACCTTTTAATTTTAATAAAAGAAATTCACAAATTCTCAACAAAATCTAATTATCAATAGATAAAACAACAAAACTGAATAAATGCAACTATCAGCAATATTCAATTATCAATTAGATAATTAGAATACAAAATCACAAAACAGCAATAATTAATTATCGATACAATAATTAGCAAAAAAAAAAATCTAATTATCAATAAAGATAATTATAAAACCCAAATCGAAATTTGCAAAACCGCAATTATCTATTGTCAAAAACGATAATCAGAAATCTCAAATCACAAATATCCGATTATCAAAAACGATAATCAAATCAACAAATATTCGATTATCAAAAATGATAATCAAATCAACAAATATTCGATTATCAAAAACGATAATCAAATCAACAAATCAACAATATTCGATTATCAAAAACAATAATCAAATCAACAAATATTCGATTATCAAAAACGATAATCAAATCAACAAATCAACAATTATTCGATTATCAAAAACGATAATCAAATCAACAAATATTCGATTAACAAAAACGATAATCAAATCAACAAATATTCGATTATCAAAAACGATAATCAAATCAACAAATATTCGATTATCAAAAACAATAATCAAATCAACAAATATTCGATTATCAAAAACGATAATCAAATAAACAAATCAACAATTATTCGATTATCAAAAACGATAATCAAATCAACAAATATTCGATTATCAAAAACGATAATCAAATCAACAAATATTCGATTATCAAAAACAATAATCAAATCAACAAATATTCGATTATCAAAAACGATAATCAAATCAAAAAATATTCGATTATCAAAAACGATAATCAAATCAACAAATATTCGATTATCAAAAACGATAATCAAATCAACAAGTATTCGATTATCAAAAACGATAATCAAATCAACAAATATTAGATTATCAAAAACGATAATCAAATCAACAAATATTCGATTATCAAAAACAATAATCAAATCAACAAATATTCTATTATCAAAAACGATAATCAAATAAACAAATCAACAATTATTCGATTATCAAAAACGATAATCAAATCAACAAATATTCGATTATCAAAAACGATAATCAAATCAACAAGTATTCGATTATCAAAAACGATAATCAAATCAACAAGTATTCGATTATCAAAAACGATAATCAAATCAACAACTATTCGATTATCAAAAACGATAATCAAATCAACAAGTATTCGATTATCAAAAACAATAATCAAATCAACAAATATCTAATTATCAACAAAGATAATTAGAACTCATATCAACAAATATTTAATTATCACAAGCGATAATCAAATCAACAATTATCTAATCATCAAAAACGATAATTAGAACTCATATCAACAATTATCCAATTACCTGCAGATAATTGAAAACAACAAATATCTAGAAATCAATTAAGATAATCTAGAAAATCAACATAAAAGGTGGATCGATCCCAACAAATGGCGAGTTTTAGCTACGCCGCACGTGCATCAACATATGACCGAAGCCTACCAAGTACCCAACATAATTTTGGCGCCCAACAAATGACCCGAAGGTCCAACATATGACCCGAAGGTCCGGTACTGGTATTGACCCGAAGGTCCAACATATGACCCGAAGGTCCAACATATATTCAATTAACGAGTCCGGAATTAACCGAAAAAGCAAACGCACATGTCCCATACCATGTGTTTTACTAAATCGTTTGATTCTCTTCATCGTTTCCTTGAAAGTGCAAAATTGTGTATTCGAAAATAACATTTCACATTTTCAAACGGACAAGTCCGGAATTAAGCGAATCAGTAAAAGAAAGGGGTCATAGTCCTCGATTTTGCTGAAACGTTTAAATCGCTTCCTCATTCTTTTGAAAGCGCAAAATGAAAAACTTCTGAAAACAATTTCATTCATTTTATAAAAGTAATAATTTACATTCTCAAACGAACAAGTCCGGAATTAAGCGAATCAGTAAAAGAAAGGGTTCATAGTCCTCGATTTTGCTGAATCGTTTAAATCGCTTCCTCATTCTTTTGAAAGCATAAACTATAAAAAAAAAATTGAAAAACAATTTTTATTTTCAAAACGCTTTTTATAATCACGTGATTAAATCAGCAACATAAGTAGCAATTTCAACAAGAAAATGGTACTTCTCAAAACAGCATAAAAACGGATCTCAAAATTAGCATTGCGGAATAACCGCTTGAAAATCCACTTTAAAATTTGACAGTTACTGAAGACAAAGCGACAGTAATTTTTATACGTCAAAATCTCATCAAAATAATTTGCATCAAAATATAATATCAGTGAAATTTCATTCATTAAAAATGTCAACAAAACACTGTGCTTCAAAATTTAGCACTAGTGTTAAAATTCCGTTATAAAATAACGGCAACAAAATACGTTTCATAACCAAGCATCGGTTCAACGTAAAATTAATGTAGTAACGTGCAACAAAAATTTGCATGTATACCGCAAAATGAACAAAGAAATCATTCTATTATATCTTCAGTAAAGATATTTTAAAACAGCAGAAATCTAATCAGATATGATTAGCATCAAAGAAAACCAGTAAGAAATTTCAACAAATCAAATCCACTGGTTAAACAACATAATGAAATTAATTTCATTTTCATATTTTGATTTTTAAATCAAAATAATTTATCAGTCGTACTCAGCGAAGCAGTAACACTGTTTTCGCTGCGCACTCTGATAAACAAAGCACAAACCAATCCATCATCAAAACACAAATTCACTTTTATTTTTAAATAAAGCTATTTAAAATTTCATCAAAATTTCAAAACTTTAGTTTTGACTCAAAGCACATAAAATATCGACAAATAGTTGTAACACATGTTCCATCTAAGTTATGTTTTATATTATGTCCATAAACCCCAAGCTCTGATACCAACTGTAACGCCCCACCTCCATGCTCGCAATAACAAAGAGTATTAAAAGAAATACTGTCTGTTATCACGAAGAATAAGGCTGGATAGGAGCGGTCATCCGTAGTTAGGCCTTACACTAGAATTGGTTATCTCGATAGGAGTGGTATATTTTTTTTCCATCTCTTAGTTTTTACTCCCATCGACATACCCAATTCTAGAATAAAACGAACTACGATGGTTCATAATAGTTTAGGACAATAGATATAATAATAACACAGATAATATAAATGCGGAACATAGATAAAACAAAAGTCTCATATATATAATAACTGATGTCAGTTACAATACATGTGATATAACTACAACTGTGAACTCTGGAAGTTACATATACAAGTACATTATCGTATAGAATATACATGAATACATATCTTCCTATACAAATAAACCAACTACTATAAATGACGACGACTACTCCAAAAATACGAAGTGACTTCATAGCTCAAGCAGCAACCCAAAGCTAAAAATCTACAACCTGTAAATACTCGGTCTGACCTGAGTATTAAATTCAAAAGAAAATAATACACGGGCCAGTCTAATTCAAACTCAGTTATTAGTGCACAGAAGCAATAATAATTAAATAATGAATAGACGACAGTCACAATAAATCTCGTCTATCCAATCACTAATAAGGATGAATTGGGCAAAGGAAACAATCAAGTAATTGGAAACATCAATTAAAACGTCAACTCGAGTAGGGCTGCAGTATACGCAAGCGTGTACTGCCTCGCCGCTACAACATATGGAATACGAAATAGTTCCATAAATCAAAAACAAAAGAAATAACAATAAAACCAATACCGTGTGGCTGCAGTTCACGCTTGTGTGCACTGCCTTGCCACTTACAGTGATGATGACCCAATGAAAATTCACAAGCATCGCCGTGAATGTCATAAGGCCGAGTGTCGATTAAATTGCAGAGACAAAGGTGAGGTCAAGCCCAATGAATTTTAGGCTCAACACAAGGCGATGAGCAAAGTAGCGAGTCATGTACACCAAAACAAAATCAAGAAGCATATAAATGCACATGAACAAGTACTGTGCATATACAATTGCACAGTTCAAAGTTAAAGTGAAGACTACAAGATGGAACCAGACCAATACACATGAATGCACAGCGCAAACAAATGCACTAAGTAAGTGACACAGCGATCGTGACAACAAGCAACAGTGCAGCATCAGGTCGAGCACAATCAAGCTACTGACCAGACACACAAGTGCACATAGGCACTGTTACTACATAAGACCATCAAAAAGGAGGTGAAAGCACACAAGAATAAGTATTGCAACAAAGTGAACATGCAACTGATTTTAAGTGACTGGCAACAAGTATAAGAAATATACTTGTAAAAATACTGGACAGAGCACTACATACTCAACATGAATGGTGGTAGAGTAAGTGCAGCAACAAGTGTCACAGCCCCCAACAATGAAATGGCTTTAAATAATCATATATGAACACTGCCACATAATCAGTGTAATAGAGAATGTTTACTGCAATTGAAAAATGCAGTTGCGACATGAATGACCTAAAGGCAGTGATTACGTGAAAGAGAGAATATCGTGTTTTAAAATACAGTGAAACATGAAGAAGTTCAATATCATTGCACATAACAGATACAGGTGCAATGTTCAAAACAGGATATGCATACACCAGTGAAATAGGTACAAAAAGGGAGGCGAATGAAATTGCAACTGAAAACATATGCAGGTCACAAATGCCACAGTGGTTTCAACATCAAACCAAATGTGTACACATTCATGCATCAGGATATACTACAAAAGGAACAAAAGGGTACAGTGTGGAGTTACTGACCAACATCTCACCTTGAATTACTGGAGCAAAGCATCAGCAATTCAAGGCCGAGTGATGCATTCAAACAAATAAACAGATGCATAGATGTATCTCAATGCAAATCTCGAGTTAAATCGAAAAGAAACAAAATAGCCATGTAAAACCGGAATCACAGTGAAATCATCAAACAAAAACTCAGGCCATCAAAGTCAAAAATAAATCATCACCGTTCAACATCAAAGATCATGGCCGAAGGCAAGTGTAGCCGAAAGTATAATAAGGGGCTACGATCGAGTAAAAGTCGGCTACCACCAATTACACGAAAACCATAAATTTAGTTCGCAAGCTCAAAGAGGCCGAAGCCAAAATACCATCACGAAATCAGAGAGTGGAGTGAAAATCATCAAACACAAAGTCAAATCCAAATTCTCATCAAAATTATGTTTTCCCAAAATCATACTTGCAGCAAATATATAGAAATCGAACCCAGGAAGATAAAAATCATCAACATATACTTGAATGACTGAAGCACAATACAGAGAACAAATTAGATGTGAGAACTAAAGATTTCTCACCTTTTTCAACGCGAAAAGAAGCAGCCGCAGTGAGCAACGAGGGATCGATCGAGCAATAGCCAAGATTAAAGAGCATCGAAACAAAGCCGCCTCCCATAATATCTCAGATCGAAGGAACGAAGAACGAAGCAGCCGCCATTTTTAATTTTTTTTTCTCGTACTATTTTATTTTAGGGTTTGAGAATAATGAATGGGGGGAAACGAACGGCATCGCGAGTTTTAAAGGAATATTGGGCCAAGGTTAAACTTCCAAAGCCCACTCAACAATTTAATCGATTTTTGTTAAAGAATTTTTTAACCCGATAAAACTCCAACTATAAATTAGCTAGCACGGTAATCATTTAATGACGATATTAAATCGATGCAGAAACCCCGGGTTGTTACAGTGTGAAACCCCTGGACTACACTTTTACACACACCAGTATGGGTTTCACAAGGAAATCGATTAAGTCATAGATTTTGAAATGATTTTTCAAGTTGAATATTTGAATTCAAATGTTTTGAAAATGGATTGGGTTTAATGTGAAAAGCAATTGAAATAGAATTTCAAAGATGAAATTATTTTGAATAACTTGATTAAGTTTTGGAATTTAAATATTTTGATTTAAATTTGAATTCAATACTTGAAATTGAATTCTATGATTTGAAACTAGGGATTAACGATATTATACTGGTTATATATGAGTCAAACCATTTTTAAAGTATTATTTTTGGGAATTTGAATTAACCCAAAGATTGTAACTTGTATAAATGAAATCGGGTTTTTCCGAAATAAGACTGTTGTTTCTAAATGATAAGAAGCTTTCATAGGAGAAACGAATTTCAAATTATATAAAAAGGGATTTCAAGTTTAAACTGAAATAGTTTACCAAGTTATTGATGAATATTTGAAAATGAATTTTGAAAGTGAATATTTGGGAACGGTTTGAAAGCTATAAGATAAATCTTAATTTAAAGATTTTAAACGAGTTGATCCGAATGAGATGGAAATTGTTTTGAAATCCGTAAATGGAATTTTGTGAAATAAATCTTTTATTTAAAAGATTTGAAATGGTAATTGATTTAAACCATTTGAAAGAAAGTGTGAATTATTAAGTTGGGACTTAATTGAAATCCCATATCAATATGTTTTAAATATTTTCATTCACTATTCGGGTTAGCCGGGAAAGGACCTTTGGGTCGTATAACCCATTCTGAATATGTGATTCGACGTTATGGATAGCATTTGAAGACCGGTGATGAAGACCGGGTATTTGCGAAAGCGATAGGATGACCTATCGATTGTTTCTGCACCGAGTCGCGCCGGTATAGAGACTCCCTAAGTGATGGGAAATCCGATCGGGATTGTGAATATCCGGATTGCAAGGACTTCTTTGTAAGTGCCTTCGGTTCTGTTCGAACCCAGAACAGACTTGTATGGATTATTATGTCTGACATTACAATTTGAGATATAAAGCTGATTTTTTTCAAATATATTTCTGTTGGTGGCAGAGAATTTATTCTCTTAGCTTAACACCCTTCTCTAAGACGTACGAGTTCAGAGGTTATGTAGTTGATGGTTATCAGCGATATATTCCCAATTTGGTAATGTGACATGCTGAGTGTTGCTGTGAAATGATCATTGTTTGATTATTTGTGATATGATCATTTGTTTGATCGTTTATCTTTGTGATCATTTCTATGATCATTTGATAACCCAAAGCACAGCTTTTGTATAAAGCATGGCTTTATGGACGAGACTTCGTCGAGCCTCACACCCCGGAATGGTCAAAACAGGAAAGATGCGGCAAGGTTATGAGGGGTAGCTCCAGTTAGGGTATGTGCATTTCCTTCTGGAAAAGGGTGGTATCATGGTATGGTGCCCAGATACTTACTCATGTTGAACACTTTATTTATTATGGTGTGATGTTGATTAGAGAGCTCTCGGATAAAGGTCCCAAAGGACCGGGGGATGGCATACTCGTGTCAGTAGTTACCCAGTTAGGGGTAACCAGGCCTTGTGTTGGCAGAGATCTGGTTTGGTTCTCGGGGACGTCCTTCCAGAGGAGTTCTCATGTGGCAATGGGAAGTTCCTTGGCCTGACCATTTGTTGGAAATCCAAAGAAACAATACGATCTTGTACGGTATTAGTTGTAGAACCTGCCATGGAATGTGGCGGTAACCTGCTATTGAACATGGTAGCTATAGTAGGCATACGATAATGGTCGTATGTTGGCTAAGATTTATATCTTTACTTTCGAAATGATTTTTACTACACTATGCACTGGTAATAATATCAAATGTTTCTTTTAATGTGTATCAAGCATCTTTGACTATCATAAGGAGAAATCTCCTCCGATTCTGCGTTTGCATTGTGTGTGTGTGCGGGAGGCCTTATGGTAGTCTCATTTTTAAAAAGCATTGCGAATTGACTTTGAAAATCTTTTGTTGAATGTTTTAAAAGATAAACTATTTTTGTTACTCACACCAGTCCCACGACTGATCTGGAGTTTATTGTTCTTTCCTAAACTCTGGATGCTCATTATTTTCTACACGAGTAGTCTAGAGTTTGGGTTTTTCAGATAGTCAGGTTTAGTAGATTATCTAGAGTTAGTTCAGTATTTGGACCACACCAGTCTTGTTTAGCTTGGTGCATGGTTATTGGGAGTTCGAGCTATTGCTGGATTGGTTCTTGGAAATGGAGTTGCAGTTCTCGGAGTTCTCTTTTGAAGACTATCTTAGAGTTATATTGTTCCGCTGCTAGATGTTATCTATTTTTCTTTTCCGCTGCTATTTTATTGTATCATATCTCTGATGTATATTGATATCTATTGGATCATCTGTTGTATCAGATATTGTATCAAAGCTGAATATCAATGTATTATTCTTTTAATTCCGTTGTGTTATTTACTTAATGTTGTTATAAGCTCCGGCGAATTGGATTTGAACAGTCGAATCTACGGCATTCGAGTACGATGTAAAGTATGGATGTCGATTTTCGAGCGGGCAAAATCCGAAACGTCACATTTGGTATCAGAGCTAAGGTGAAACTTTAGCTCAGGAGTATAACACATTAAGTAACTCATTAGAGATAGGATGAAGTAAATCCTAGAATGAGTATCCTTAAGATATCCGTTTGAGTGCCTCAGTAAATTCTCTTGCTATCCACTGATAGTGAGTATGAGTGCAAGAAGATAAGGAGATAGGGGACAGGGAAGTACGACTATAATTGGTCAATACTCTGTAACAACAGTGGAAACAACTTTATTCTCAATCTCTTTTTGATTCGTTTCCAAAATTCTTTTGATTGCTTCGTGACAGCTCCAGAAAGAAGTTTCGGTGTGATGATGGCCCTATGAATCGTTGTAGGAAAATTCTTATTTCGTATCTTCATCGATTTCTTTTCAGTTTTTGATTTAAACATTAATGAGTTTGAAATTTGAATAAATTGGAAATTTTAAATGAATTAGAAATTTTAAATTGAATTAAAATTGATTAGTAGAATATGAGGATAAATTGAATTGTATCGATAAAATGATTTGTTTTAAAACCAAAATTGAAATTCTATCGTAATTTCTTGTATCTATTGTTAATATTCTGATTTGGTAAGCCAAATGCAGAATTGATATCCAGTTTGATCTGAAAGGATATTTCTCTATCTTTCATCTATCTTCGTTATCTCTCTCTGGCGAATTTCAAGGACGAAATTATTTTTAAGGGGGGAAGTCTGTAACGATCCCGAATTTTAATTTATTTTAAATTGATAATTTATTTAGTTTTTGAATAAAACATTGTGAAATTAACTCGTAAATTGATCTGAGTTTCTCCAAATCAAATAAAGTATATGTTAAATCTATTGAATTTAAATTTTTAGTAAATGGTTTGAAAATAATTTGAATTTATAAAATAAGAGAAACTATGAAATTTATAAATAATAATAATAGACAAGTAAATTAAATGATTGGATAGTTAAACTTCAAATAAAAATAAAAATAAAAATAAAAGAAACTATTATATCAACATAAGTATAAAAAATAAATATTATGTATGCGATAATAATAAGAAATAAATGTAAGCATACAAAAGAAATCATATGCCACCAAATAAATCAAAAATAATGAATCTGCATAGTGAAATGAAAATAAAATTGGAAAAGTATGTACACTTGCAACAGGAAAAATAAAATACGTTGAAATATGGAATAAACAAAGTAATATGTACTAAAGCAATTAATGAATCATCTCAGCCCATACTGAAGTGAAACTATCAACCATACCTATAACTAAATAATACTATCACTTGTACCAGCAAAGAAATGAATTGCAGCCAGCAAACTGCATAATCAACAAGTAAAAAGCAAATAATAAAAAAATATAGGTAGCCCGTAGAGTTTTAAAATGAAAAGCTATGAAACAAGCAAAGTATAAGTAAGTATGTAAGGCAAAGTAAGTAACAAACAAACAAATATATTAGCATATGAACAAGGACAGGTAGGTAGGGGATGAAGTAAGGCAAAAGCAATATGTATACAAGTATGTTAAAGCAAGATATCAGAGAGTTATCTTCAGCCATGAACTGATACTGTACAAAGTAACATCACCTAGTTGTACAAAATAAAAATAACAATCACCCTATAGTACAAGATAAAATATATCACCTGTACAAACATGATATCTACCAGTAAAGTTTTCTTCAATATATAATAGCCTTATCACTTCGGTTCTTCAAAAATGTGTAACTTCTAAAGTAAACTTCATTGGAAAAAAAAATGAAACAAACTCAACTGAGACAATAATTCAATCAACAACCAGAGAACCAAAAGGCTTCAACTTGCAATTTTTCACAGCAGTTCAAGCCATAGCAGCCCTCTGTTCTTCTTCTAGAAATCTGTGAGTAACTTTTTTTTTTAAATATGGTTAAGTATTCTTTGTGACTGGTTGCTTGGATTAGTTATGAAGATAACCAAGTATTCATGTTTTATTAAAAAACTGTGTTTGTGTGAATATAGGTAGATGGTCCTGTATACATATATGTTTGTTAGTTGTGTGCATGTGCTATGAATCAGTATTGCTCTGTTTAGATTCCAGGCTCCAGTGCTTGATTCAAAAATCAATATCCCTCAGCCCAATATATGTTTGGATTTAAGATTTAAATAAAACTTGTATGTTTTGTCGTAAAGAAGGTTTTAAAAATTTGTTTAAGTTAAATAAAGATTGAAATGTCTCTCGAGAAGCCAAGAACTGAGAAACATCATCATATATACAAAAATTCGAATGTCTTAATTCTCGAATTCAAACATATAATTTGAATTCTTATACCTTGGCTTGATTTTTAAGGCAAGAATTGGAATTTTTGGATCACGAATTCAAGAGGAGTTGGGTTTTGTTCAAATTTCATTGTTTGGGGAAATTCTGGTGAACACGTCAAGGAGGAGGGTCGGGGTTGGTCGAGGAGGTGGAGGAGCTTACTACGGTGGTAGGAAAAATAATGGGAGGTGGTCACGACTTCGGAGGTGACGGCGGCGATAGAAATTAGTTTTTAAACCTAAATTTTCCTGTAGCTAAATTTTTGATCGACGCGATCACGGTGGAGCATCGAGTGATGCGGGGTTTTGGGAAAAGGAGGCATGGTGGGTGACGATGCCGTGGCCGGCGGCGCTGAGCCTCTGATGGCCGAAGGTGAGATCGCGAGGTGTTTTTGTTTAATGGGTTTTAGTTCTGGTTCGAACGAAAGGCCAGATTTGTGATCTCGAGTTTTTGCATCGAAGTGAGCTTTGCTTTCGAGTATAGGGGAGTTTCGCGATTTGTGAGTGGAGGCGAAGTTCGCCAGAGCGGCGGCGGTCGGTCGTACACGTGCACGTACACGGCTATGGGGGTGTCCACATGATTGTGATTTGGGGAAGATAAAGGATGCATGGGTTGGTCTCAAAGATGATGGTGGGTTTCCTGGAACTCGTCTACATTCTGGAGCCTATTCGCGTGGAGATTACAAGTTTTAAACAATTTCAAAATTTTTTAAATCAAAACGAGTTTAAAAGAAAAAAAAGGGAGAAGAAGCACGTACAGAATGAACGTCTCAGGGAATCGAGTGAATAACTCGAAGCATTACTCGAGTTTAACCAAGAGATACTCGAGTTATCCTTAAATTGCAGTACTGTATATTAAAAATAAAGTTAAGTAACTTATTTTCTACAAGTTTAAATACTATAGCTTAAATAAAGGTTTAACTGTTGAGTAAAAAGTGTAATACAAGTCTCTAAAATTTATTAACAATTAAGTTTATACTTAATAAGGATTTGATTTTCAAAGTTTTCAAGAAGAACTTTAAAATGTTAATTAAGATAACTAATTAATATTGATTGATTGTTTTGGAGAGAAGTTAAGGCTAGTTACTTTATAACGGTATTTAGAGTTTAAATTGATTAATGATTGAGTTAATAATAAAATGTTAATTAGCTACTTAAAGTTAATTGATAAATGATTAATAGTTAATCAATTAAGTAATAAAAATTAATAATTGATTAATTTAGAAATGTGTGATTTATAAATGGGTAATTAAGTTTTATTAATAAATAATTAAGGTTATTAGTTAATGATCAAGGATAATCAATTAAGTAATTAAAGTTGAATAACTTGATTAAGAAGTAATTAATTAAATAACGTGAAATAAAGTAATCAATTAATTAAGATATGACAATTAATTAAGAAATGATTTTAAGGATTAATCACTTATTGAAATTAAAGTTGGTTATTTTGAGTTATTAAAGATAATTAATTATGTAACTGGTTTAAAGGGTTAATTTAATTAATTAAAGAGTTTGGTAAATTTATTTATATCAAATGATTTGTAACTAATTAATCAAGATTGGATAACTTATTCATAAGTAATTAATTTAATTGAAAAAAATAAATTGAATTAATTAGGATTAAATAAATAATAAATCCTACTTATAAATGATTATTAAATGCTTGACCTTACTTATGGATGATTTGATTGTTTGATATCCCTGATATATGATGCTTTGTGATACATCCTGATATATGTTGTGATCTGTAATTTACTTATCTGTGATATATATCTGTGATCTATGAATGAACGATAAGCATGATAGTTAATACCGCTTATCAACTATATTTCTGTATTCTGATCTGTGATGATTGAATGATGTTGCACTACTGTGTGAAACCCCTGGACTACACTTTTACACACACCAATATGGGTTTCACAAGGAAATCGATTAAGTCACAGATTTTGAAATGATTTTTAAAGTTGAATATTTGAATTCAAATGTTTTGAAAATGGATTGGGTTTAAAGTGAAAAGCAATTGAAATAGAATTTCAAAGATGAAATTATTTTGAATAACTTGATTAAGTTTTGGAATTTAAATATTTTGATTTAAATTTGAATTCAATACTTGAAATTGAATTCTATGATTTGAAACCAGGGATTAACGATATTATACTGGTTATATATGAGTCAAACCATTTTTAAAGTATTATTTTTGGGAATTTGAATTAACCCAAAGATTGTAACTTGTATAAATGAAATCGGGTTTTTTCGAAATAAGACTGTTGTTTCTAAATGATAAGAAGCTTTCATAGGAGAAACGAATTTCAAATTATATAAAAAGGGATTTAAAGTTTAAACTGAAATAGTTTACCAAGTTATTGATGAATATTTGGAAATGAATTTTGAAAGTGAATATTTGGGAACGGTTTGAAAGCTATAAGATAAATCTTAATTTAAAGATTTTAAATGAGTTGATCCGAATGAAATGGAAATTGTTTTGAAATCCGTAAATGGAATTTTGTGAAATAAATCTTTTATTTAAAAGATTTGAAATGGTAATTGATTTAAACCATTTGAAAGAAAGTGTGAATTATTAAGTTTTGACTTAATTGAAATCCCATATCCATATGTTTTAAATATTTTCGCTCACTATTCGGGTTAGCCGGGAAAGGACCTTTGGGTCGTATAACCCATTCTGAATATGTGATTCGACGTTATGGATAGCATTTGAAGACCGGTGATGAAGACAGGGTATTTGCGAAAGCGATAGGATGATCTATCGATTGTTTCTGCACCGAGTCGCGCCGGTATAGAGACTCCCTAAGTGATGGGAAATCCGATCGGGATTGTGAATATCCGGATTGCAAGGACTTCTTTGTAAGTGCCTTCGGTTCTGGTCGAACCCAGAACAGACTTGTATGGATTGTTATTTCTGACATTACAATTTGAGATATAAAGCTGATTTCTTTCAAATATATTTCTGTTGGTGGCGGAGAATTTATTCTCTTAGCTTAACACCCTTCTCTGAGACGTACGAGCTCAGAGGTTATGTAGTTGATGGTTATCAGCGATATATTCCCAATTTGGTAATGTGACATGCTGAATGTTGCTGTGAAATGATCATTGTTTGATCATTTGTGATATGATCATTTGTTTGATCGTTTATCTTTGTGATCATTTCTATGATCATTTGATAACCCAAAGCACAGCTTTTGTATAAAGCGTGGCTTTGTGGACGAGACTTCGTCGAGCCTCACACCCCGGAATGGTCAAAACAGGAAAGATGCGGCAATGTTATGAGGGGTAGCTCCCTTTAGGGTATGTGCATTTCCTTCTGGAAAAGGGTGGTATCATGGTATGGAGCCCAGATACTTACTCATGTTGAACACTTTATTTATTATGTTGTGATGTTGATTAGAGAGCTCTCGGATAAAGGTCCCAAAGGACCGGGGAATGCATACTCGTGTCAGTAGTTACCCAGTTAGGGGTAACCCGGCCTTGTGTTGGCAGAGATCCGGTTTGGTTCTCTGGGACGTCCTTCCAGACGCGTTCTCATGTGGCAATGGGAAGTTCCTTGGCCTGACCATTTGTTGGAAATCCAAAGAAACAATACGATCTTGTACGGTATTAGTTGTAGAACCTGCCATGGAATGTGGCGGTAACCTGCTATTGAACATGGTAGCTATAGTAGGCATACGATAATGGTCGTATGTTGGCTAAGATTTATATCTTTACTTTCGAAATGATTTTTACTACACTATGCACTAGTAATAATATCAAATGTTTCTTTTAATGTGTATCAAGCATCTTTGACTATCATAAGAAGAAATCTCCTCCAATTCTGCGTTTGCATTGTGTGTGTGTGCGGGAGGCCTTATGGTAGTCTCATTTTTAAAAAGCATTGCGAATTGACTTTGAAAATCTTTTGTTGAATGTTTTAAAAGATAAACTGTTTTTGTTACTCACACCAGTCCCACGACTGATCCGGAGTTTATTGTTCTTTCCTAAACTCTGGGTGCTCGTTATTTCTACACGAGCAGTATAGAGTTTGGGTTTTTCAGATAGTTAGGTTTAGTAGATTATCTAGAGTTAGTTCAGTATTTGGACCACACCAGTCTTGTTTAGCTTGGTGCATGGTTATTGGGAGTTCGAGCTATTGCTGGATTGGTTCTTGGAAATGGAGTTGCAGTTCTCGGAGTTCTCTTTTGAAGACTATCTTAGAGTTATATTGTTCCGCTGCTAGATGTTATCTATTTTTCTTTTCCGATGCTATTTTATTGTATCATATCTCTGATGTATATTGATATCTATTGGATCATCTGTTGTATCAGATATTGTATCAAAGCTGAATATCAATGTATTATTCTTTTAATTCCGCTGTGTTATTTACTTAATGTTGTTATAAGCTCCGGCGAATCGGATTTGAACGGTCGAATCTACGGCATTCGAGTACGATGTAAAGTATGGATGTTGATTTTCGAGCGGGCAAAATTCGAAACGTCACAAATTATATTAGCCGGCGGCTAGGGTTTGAGGTTGAGAGGGTTTGCAAATTTATGAAGAGGGAGGTCCTTTTATAGAAAAATACGCGACACTATTCATCCCGGATTTTCCGAACTCCAAACGAAGCGTGCCGGTTGACATTCCTAAGGTTTACCGCGCGTTTCGAACACAATGAAATAGGTTTCGGAGGCTAATTTGATCATCTGTGCGAGTTATGGAAATAAACGATCGATTTTAAATTAAATTGGTAAATCAAATTTCTAGGCGTTTTAGCTTGCCCCGGACAAACGGTAAATCCGATTGACACGAAATTTGAAACCATACAATAATATGACACTACAGATCCAATGAAACTGGTTTCGTCGAAATCCGAGACTGTTCGAAAAATGGCTATTTTAACTCGTCAATTAAATATTAAAATATTCAATTTTCACAAATCAACTTTTAATTCGATTTTAAAAGTTCTAAAATATCGTTCTAACTCCAATATGATTAAATAAAATTTTACAAATCAATTTCAATCATATTTAACCCAATTTTCAATTATTTCTGTATTTTCGCATATTAAATTATCGATTTAATTATCCAATTAAATCCAAATATTCGAAATAAAATTTATTCGACTCATAAATTTCACTTATTAATATTTAAATTCAATTAAATATACAAATTTTAATTAACAAAAATTCTGGGTCGTTACAAACTTCCCCCTTAAAAGAATTTCGTCTTCGAAATTACCAAGTAAGAAAAGTTACAGAATCCATTAACTTTCCCAAAAACATAGTTAAACTTCTTACAATAACTTTACTAAGTTTTCAAATCCAACTTAGTTTTCAAAAATTTCTCTATTTTCTCAAAAAATTTCTAACGCCTCAAATTTTCGAAAAATTTCGCCAGCGTCTCCTTTACGCGGCTCGATCCGGAAAAAAATGACAGTATATATATCACAAATATACATCTCATCAAGTGATGAGGCATCTCACGGGGAAAAAAGTGTAAAAGTACGATATTTAATCCGAGATATGTACCTTATATTTTATTAGCGAACATATACGGCTAATATAGCGCGAAAGCGAGCTCTAACTGCGAAGCAAACGCGATCCGCAGCTATTAAACACTCAACAAACAAATGAGAAACATGTATGTAGACAATAGTATCGATATACAACATATAACAACATAATAACTATATATGCCAACATAGCAAATGCAGCAAAAGCAATATATTCAACCATCAACCAACTATCATTCAACTAACATCCATAACCAATAAATATTCATTCATATTCTCATTAATATTCAATGAAATGGGTTTTCGATTTAATCACATTTGATTCATTAACAGTGGATGTTTTTACTAACATTCATTTTCAATTAGTTTATATTCACTAATTCATATTCAAGTTGATTCACTTCCAAATCAAATTCACTTAACTTCCAATTGGATTTCAACTACTTTAACTTTCAATTTCATTAACTCAATTTCATTAATACTTAATGAATTATATACAATCAACTAACACTCATATATCAACCAATGTATATTAATTACAACCAAATTCCTTTGCTTACATTCATTCAATTTTGTTTAACACTTTTACTTTCAATTGGTTTAATAAAATTGATTTTCATTCAATTATTCAACTTTTTTTCTTCTTCAATAACATTAGATTTTAATGAATTAACACCTACATTCATTATTTCATATCAATTATTTACATCTAATTGATTTACATTCAATTCATTCGTTCAATTCAATTGCTAATTCATTCAACCACAAAAGTTGAATTTCATTACATAACTCAAGTTCACATTTATCACTTAACTTAATTATTTTACTTCGATACCAAAATCAACTTCATTCAACATCACTTAAGTTATATTCCATTTTATAAACATCACTTGGTTTTACTTAACTTAAATTCCCACTTATAAATCCAATTCAGATTCCCAATTCTGAAGTAAATTTTTGTTTAACCTTTACCAAAGTCAAATTTCATCACTTATTCAAACTCATTTTTATTTATTTACAACTGATATTCATAAATATATTCATATAGTTTCACATCTTATATATATAAGTTTATTTCACAATTGTAAATCACTTTAATTATAATTTCATACTTATAATTCATTTGCTTATACAATTATTCTTTTATTTAGATTATTCAAACAACTTTTAAATTTACTTATATATATTCTTACATTTTCAACAACCAAACAATCAACTTACACACACTTTAATAATTCTGAAAAATTATCCCTTTATATATAAAATATACTCAAGGTAAAATTATTTCATTTACCCAATTTAAAACAATACTATGTCGATTTATCTTGTTTAAGAGTTTAGAAACCCCTATCTACCATAGTTAGCTAGACTACATCGACCGGAATCTATAAACAATCAACCGATAAGTCAACACAATACAAAACAATTTCATATTCACTAACAAATACGCGCTCATATCTATTATTACACTCAAACTCATTCTAGAGTACTACGGACTCTATCTCTAATGAATAACTCCCAACAGAGCCATGGTTGTCGCTTAACCGTATGCTCTAATACCAAATGTAAGGACACGCAAATCCATACTCCTTGAATAGACACTAATCTCCATTGATTAACTCAAGATGAACGGAAATACGAATTCTTAGGGTTTAAAAAAAAGAAAAAGAGAGAAGAAGAGAGAAAAAAAGATAGAACAGAACAGAAAGAAAACAGCAGAACAATATCAGAATTCCACAATCGCAGCGGAACAACATATAATAGATAAATGAATAATCTTTAAACAAAGAACTATATCATTTATTACATTACATCGCATTACATTATATTATCAGAGTTTACAACAACAAACAAGAACAAACAGCGGAAAAGAAATACTATATACTAGTGAATACGCCATGCCATCCAACTTGCCCCCAGCAACTCCTGAATTCCAGAATATCCTGATAAACCTGACTCTTGACTGCCCGTGTGGAAATTGGTGGGCACCCAGAGTTTAGGAAGGAAAACAATAAACTCCGAGTCAGTCATGTGACTGGTGTGAGAACTTTAAAACAGTTTATTTTTAAAACAAAGTAGAGGAATATTTTTAAAGTCAATTCGCAATACTTTTTAAAAAATGAGACTACCATAAGGCCTCTCGCACACACACACAATGCAAACGCAGAATCGGAGGAGGTTTCTCCTTATGATAGTCAAAAATGCTTGATACGCATTAAAAAGAAACATTTGATATTATTACTAGTGCATAGTGTAGAAAAAATCATTTCGAAAATAAAGATATAAATCTTAGCCAGCATAGGCATTTCGCACTTATGCCTACTATAGCTACCATCCAAACAGTGGTGACCACCATAAGTGAATGATAGGTTCTACAACTAAAACCGTACAAGATCGTATTGTTTCTTTGGATTTTCAATAAATGGTCAGGCCAAGGAACTTCCCATTGCCACATAGAAACGCCTCTGGAATGACGTCCCGAGAACCAAACCGGATCTCTGCCAACACAAGGCCGGGTTACCCCTAACTAGGTAACTACTGACACGAATATGTCATCCCCCGATCGTAACCGATCTATATGCGAGGATCCTCGATTTCCACCAACCACAAAGCAATAAATTTGCAGCAACAACATAGGTTAAGTATCTGGGATCCATACCATGATATCACCTCTATCCAGAAGGAATGACATACACTAAAGGGGCGCTACCCCCTAATAACCTTGTCGCATCCTTCCTGTTTTGACCATTTCCGTAGTGTGAGGTCCGACGCAGTTTCGTCCACAAAGCTACGCTTTATACAATAGTTGTGCTTTGATCATCCAATTCTCAACAACACTTAGCATATCACACTACCAAATTGGGACTATATTACTAATAACCTTCAACTACATAACCTCTGAGCTCGTACGTCTCAGAGAAGGGTGTTAATGCTAAGAGAATAAATTCTCCGCCACCAACAAATATGTATTTGATAGGAATCGGTTTTATATCTCAATTTGTAATGTCAGACATACAATCCATACAAGTCTGTTCCGGGATCGAACAGAACCGAAGGCACTTACAAAGAAGTCCTTGCAATCCGGATATTCACTAATCACGTCCGGACTTCCCATCACATATGGAATCTCTATACCGGGGCCATTCGGTGCAGAGACATTCGACGGTAATCCTTCCATTTTCAAAAATATCCGGTCTTCAACACCGGTCTTCAAATGCAATTCATAACGACGTATCACATATTCAGAATGGGTTATACGACCCCAAGGTCCTTTCCCGGCTAACCCGAATAGTGAGCGCTTATTCAAAAATAAGTGTGGCATTCAAATTCAAGCAATCACAACAAATACCCATTCAAAGGTAATTATTGATAGTCGGTTATTGAACTATCAATGGATATGCACAACATCACCAGATTCCAAATAATTTTCCAAATTATTTATCTTCCAAAAATATCTTTACAAGATATATAATTTCCACACTTCAACCATTTGAAAACAATTTTCAAATCACTTTTCATGTTTACCACTTTTGAGAACAAATTTCAAACATTTTCCTTACGCGGAAATACTTTCATTTCAGCATGGTTCATTTCAACCAATTAAATAAATCCTTAACGATTTACTTTATATTTACGTTCCAAATCCGTAAATTAATTCCCACACTTCAAAAATAAATCAACATTTATTTTTAAACAAATTCCCCTTTTCATTTATAAATTCCATAGTGAATTTACGTTCCAAAATATTTATGAATATACGATTTTAATTATTCATTTTCAGTTTATCTTCAAAAAGATAAATTCTCAAGACTTTTCATTTCACATTGGAAAAACATTTCCATACTTATTTATTAATAAGTAATTCACAAATCTATTTATTTTCAACATTTGGAAAATATTCAATATACTTAAATCGAAATTAAGTATATATTTCATTCTTTAAGGAAATCATTCTCTTAAACATATTTATTTGGGCCAAAACGAAGGTTGCGTAAAACATCGTTACGACAACCCAAAATCACTAGTATATGGATTCGAAATTAAAATAGATATATAAATCCCAATACTATATAAAACATTTCCTTTCGGAAATCATTTACTATAACAACAGTGTTATAGTCCACCATTTCCTTCTATTTCTCGAAAACGTCTATTTCAACAATGAATGTTGAAATCTATGGTTTCGAATCTTAACACATTTTAAAAACATCGTTAGATCGTTTTAATTCTATTTAAAACATCACATCCAAAACAATTTCTTTAACATATTATTCACTATCCAAAAACGTGAATATACTTCGTTAACCAATTTCATCATTTCTATACATTTTATTTTAAAGGATTATTCACTGTCTAAAACGTGAATATAACTCCATTAATAAGTTATAACAATTTACTTATCAAAATAAGCCGTTTGCGGATTTATAAAACAATGTTTATAAATTCCATTTCTATTATTTTATAACAACTTCCTTTTATAAATCTCCTTTATTAACCTATTTCAATTTATAACTCAATTATATACCAAAAGTTCATATTATAAGTTAAATACTTATAATTTATTTGTTTACAAAATCGTTCTTTTAAACTTCCCTAATTATAAATCTTATAACTTATAAGATTCATTTATTTACCCAAAACTATTCTTTTAATAACTTCACAAATTTTATAAATCTATTGCTTATAAAATTCCATTTATAACTTCACCGTTTATAATTCTACGAATTTCATTCATATATGAAATTCATTTACACTTCATCCTAACATTTATAAAAACTCGTTTTATAATTCCAATATTTTAATTTATGAATATCAATTTATAAATCTTTTATATAAATCAATTGGTATTATTATTTAAAAACGTCTTTAAACTCCTTTATAATTTCATCATTTTGATTTATAAAATAATCAAATTTATAAATCCTATATTTAAACTTTTTACAATAAATTCAAAAATCCCGATTTAAACTATTTTATAAAATCATTAACCCCATATTTTCGAAAATCAACTTTTAACTATATTTCTCAAAAATCATAATTTTTATAACATTAAAATTATAACGTTTATTTATTTAAAATGAATCAATTCAAAAATATTTTATAAAACGTATACTTTCAAAAATCACTTTAAAAATCCTCTTAAAATTCCAAAATTGGCCCAATGATGCTACACACCAAATAGTCAGTCACGACAACAACGACATCATATATCTGTATATGATAATCATCAAATATCAAAATATCTGAAATCAAATAAATACTGGTGAGGAATCCAGTTGGATCCCTCCAACCTGTTTCCCTGCATCCACAAACATTAGCACAATACCAATTCCGTTCCAATACGGAATTATCGCGGTATATGGGATTTGTAAAATATTATCCGCTTAATAGACGGCGCAATAGGGTCTCATCCGCTATATAAAGTGGGAAATCAACTCCAAGTACATAAATAATACCAATTTCACTGTACTGTGAAATATTCGCGGTATATGTTTTTAATAAATAACCTCCGCTTACTAACAGCGTATAATGTCTATTCTAAGAATCAATAGATAACAATCATCATTCAAACGTATAATTAAGAATTTTAAATCTAACTATTTAAAATTAAAATCGAAACCGATTCGATTGAGTGAGAAGTTCTCACCTTGATTTCAATTTCGTTTTCAGCTTTTATTTCGAATAAAATTAAACGAACGTTTAATTTTACCTAAAATTTTTGCTAGCTACAAACGACTCCAATCCAGTTCCGTAGTGTAGCATTCGTCCATACGAACCCAACGCAACTTGTTTCGTACGTTTTCGACCTCGTATGAAAAAGATATGAATTTTTAAAGTTACACGAATTTAAAACATATAAATTTACAAATTTATTTTATATTTCTAAACCTAAACTATTCTAGACCGTTAGATTTCAATCTCCTTCATCAGGGCCATTGCACGCATCTTTCTTCCATCTCCAGTTAACAATCTCGTACGTGAACCCATAGGCCACGTTCGAATTCTCCCAGGCCGCGACCACCACGGCTAGCTTTAGGTTGATCAACCACCTCCAATGCACGCACCATCATGTGCTACACCACCGACCCTAGCCCTTCGAAACTCGGCCACCTATATTGCTCGGAAAACGTGCTTGAACGCACAGCCTTTGAGCTCGATTTGCCGTTGATCGGCGACGTTATTTTCGATCACAGCCGTTGATTAGATAGAACTCGAAGTGCTCTACAACTTTCATGTTGGGAATTTCGTGAATTGGTTAGAGGATTTGAAGAAATTTGAGGAGGAAGACAGGAGATTTTCGGCCATTAATTATATTAGCCGGCGGCTAGGGTTTGAGGTTGAGAGGGTTTGTAAATTTATGAAGAGGGAGGTCCTTTTATAGAAAAATACGCGACACTATTCATCCCGGATTTTCCGAACTCCAAACGAAGCGTGCCGGTTGGCGTTCCTAAGGTTTACCCCGCGTTCCGAACACAATGGAATAGGTTTCGGAGGCTAATTCGATCATCTGTGCGAGTTATGGAAATAAACGATCGATTTTAAATTAAATCGGTAAATCAAATTTCTAGGCGTTTTAGCTTGCCCCGGACATACGGTAAATCCGATTGACACGAAATTTGAAATATACAATAATATGACATTACAGATCCGATGAAACTGCTTTCGTCGAAATCCAAGACTGTTTGAAAAATGGCTATTTTAACTCGTCAATTAAATACTAAAATATTCAATTTTCACAAATCAACTTTTAATTCGATTTTAAAAGTTCTAAAATATCGTTCTAACTCCAATATGATTAAATAAAATTTTACAAATCAATTTCAATCATATTTAACCCAATTTTCAAATATTTCTGTATTTTCGCATATTAAATTATCGATTTAATTATCCAATTAAATCCAGATATTCGAAATAAAATTTATTCGACTCATAAATTTCACTTATTAATATTTAAAATCAATTAAATATACAAATTTTAATTAACAAAAATTCTGGGTCGTTACACCTCTGGTCTGAGAAATATTGATTTCAAATTTGTTTTGAGAATTTGTTATAGGCTTGAGTTTCTTAGCTTTTGATTTGAAGAGTATAAAACAAGAAATGAAGAGAAGAAGCATGTTTTTATAAAGGCAAAATTGTGATTTATTAAAAATATAAGAAAACTAAAATTAAATGTGACACTCTTTTAAAAACCTACCATTTTTCATTTGCATTTGCCTATCATCTAACACTTGTTATAATCAAGCCTTTATATATTTACACCTGTCTGTTAATATAAATCATTTTATACTTAATTTACTAATTCATAAATACTTATATATATATATATATATATATATATATATATATATATATATAAATTCCTTTAAAGAAAATGTTGTAAAACAAATTATATACAAATAAAATCTTATACCTGTATTTTTAAATCCAGAATATTTTAAAATATCCACCTTTTGAATTTTAAATTTAAATCCAAATTCAAATTAAATTTTAAAAATCCAATTTAAATTCAAGTTACATATATACATATATAACAACACATTCGATTTAAAATAACAATTCTATTTTCTTTAAAACTGCTGATATCTATATATAAAAACAACACATTATTATTAGTGTTTAAGAATAAAAAATTTGTCAATTTTAAATAATTTATAAAAGAAATTATCTCATTATTATAAATTACTTATATTGCTTAATGAATTAATGTATCATATGTTTAATATGTTTGTGAATTGTATTTTAAACTTTTATATATAATTACAAATCATATTTATCAAGTAATATTCAAAAAGAAAGTAAAACAAACCTTTTTGTTAATCATATTTAAATTTAAACTTAAGCTAAAATATATTTTAAACTAATAAACATTTACCTTAATTAATTTGAAACTATATAGTTATTTATTTAAATAACCTTTGAAAAGTTTTATATTAAATTTATTCGTAACTTCCAAATAACCAAAATATATATTAGAATTTGAAAACATGTTTTTATTTATTAAATTCAAACCAAAGCTTTTCTATTTACAATATATACATTATATACACATTATAAATATAAAACATTTTATTAGCTTTAAAAGATAAAATTTAACAATTAAATATTTATTTGCTTTTAAAAGAATAAACTTGCCAATTTAAATTAAAATTATAAAAGAAAATTATCAAATTAATTTAATTATTATTACAGATTATTAAATAGATATAGCCCAAAATTCCGGGTCATCACATTCCTCCCCCCTTAAAAGAATTTCGTCCCCGAAATTTAAAACCAAAGATAAATTAATAACCCATCAAAGATTTTAATTTTAAACCACAAGCATATATTATCAACCATATGCTAACAACCATAACAACCAATTTACTCAATCAAACAAATCTAATGATCCCGACACAGATCAGGATAGACCTTCCTAACGCTATCTAGAGTTTCCCAGGTATAAACACTGGGTACTCGCTCTACTGAATTCAAACTAGCTACACCACTAAGCTACTGAGCTCCTACTCATCTAGATCTAAAATCTTCATAAGATATCTGACCACAGTCAAGACCGACTCAACTACCAAATCCTCCTAAACTGCTGGTTCCATAACCAATGATGGATTATACACGTACTTCCTTAGAGATACGTGAAATACATTGAATCCCAATCTTCCAAACTGGCAATTCAACCCTGTAGACCAAAACTGTAACGACCCAGAATTTTGAACAATTTAATTTGAAAATATTTAATTAAATTTAAATGTTTGAATGATGGTTTGACTTGAATTTCAAATTATCAGAATGAATTTGGCGATTTAATTATAGAATTTAATCTATTGAAAGTTGAATAAAAATTTGAATCTTCAATTTTAAGCCGATTAAAAATATTTCAAAGGGCTTGTAAAATTCATATTGATAATACTGAAGATAATCGAAGCTTCAGAATTGGATTTGGAAGTGATTTGTTCAGTTTTGAAATTATATCGTTTGAATCGATATTTAAAAATAGCCGTCCGAGGCACAGTCTCGGAATTCGACGAAACCAGTTCCATTGGGTCCGTAATATTAAATTATTATCGGATTTCAAATTTCGTATTTTTTAGAGTTGTTATGTGAGCATACGATGCATAAACGCGTTGGAATTTTAAAACGAATTCGATTTAAATTTTAATTTAAATTGGTCACATGAGTTACTTTTCATTCCTAAAAACATGCCTAAAATTACGACTACAATCACGCCTTCGATCGTGTAGAGATCGTGCAAGCACGAAATTCTGTCTCCCTCCATCCCTTTTTAAATAAACACACAACTTCCTTCCCCTCATTCGAAAATCAATTCAAAATCGAAATCGCAAACGACATTGAATCCAGATCCCTCTTCTCTCGTATCAAAAAAAAAATCGAGCAAGAAATCAATGGCGTGCGTGCGATTTCTTCCAAGACCGAAGGTCGCGATGGCTGTTAGGGTTCGCGTGGGTCGCGCTCGTCTAGGGTTGGGGGCACGAGTAGGTTGGGGCTTCGTTCGCGAGGTCGCGATTCAGTGGGGTGGTTCGCGGCAGAGAATGGTGGTACGCGAGGCAGCGACGAAGTGGCGCTCGAGTAGCTCGGTCGAGTGAGGCGACACGAGTAGGGCTTCGCGTTGATGGCTGTGATGCTCAAGTGGTAGGGGGCAGCAGTGTAAGCTTTATTTTCTAATTTATTTTATTTTATTAGATTATATGCAAATGTGTACATAAAGTTTTAGAAAAAAATTAAAAAAAAATAAACAGAGATTTAAAACGGTAAAATAATTATACGAAGTTTAGAGCAGAAATATTTCTAAATTAGGAATAATTTTTAAATGAAGTTTTAAAACTGTTTTCTTTTCATGTTAAAACTAGAAAAGATCTGGATAATCCCTAAAGGCAGCAGTTTAAATATGTTGGATTAGAAAGTTATATAAAAATTTGGATTTTGGAAAATTTATACAGAAACTGTAGGATGTTTGAAGAGTTTTGTATGTGATTTAATTATTTGGTTATTATTAGTTTAAAATTTAATTTTTTTTTAAATAAATTTATAAACGAGAATTATTTATATAGGTAAAACTGGGAGGAGAAAGAAAATAAATAATAATAGGAATTTTAAAACTTGAAGAAAATTTAGTTTAAAGTCAAATTATTAGTTTAAATTAAATAAATCTATTCAATGGAAATCTATTATTCGATTTATTTCGAATATTAATCAGTTGTATAAAAATGTTTATACAAGGTCTAAAATGGTGAAGAACCAATCTGAGATGGAAATGGATTGCAAATAAATAGCAAAGGTGAGAACTTCTCACTCAAAAAGGGTTTTATTTAAATTTTAAATAGTTAGATTTAAAATTGTTAGACTGTGTTGATTGAATGCTTGAAGATGATTGTGTGTGTGTGTATATATATATATTGGATGTGAATAGACCCTATACGCCGTTAGTAAGCGGAGGTTATTTATTAAATCCTTATACCGCGATATTCCACCTTGAAGTGGAATTGGTATTATATTAGTATATAGCAATATATATATATATATATATATATATATATATATATATTGGCATATGTATATATTGCAGTTGATTGATTTCCCGCATTGTATAGCGGATGAGACCCTATTGCGCCGCCTATTAAGCGGATAATATTTTATAAAACCCATATACCGCGATATCCCGTCTTGAAACGGGATTGGTATTGTGCTAATGTCTGTGGATGCAGAGAAACAGGTTGGAGGGATCCAACTGGATTCCTCAACCGTATTTATTTATTTACATATATTGTGATATTTGATTGATTATCATATTGATATATGATGTTTGAAAGTCGTGATTAACTATTTGATGTGTTGCATCATCGGATCCAATTTTGAAGTTTAAAAATAACGATTTTGGTTTTAAGGGATTTCTAAAGTGATTTTTTGAAAGTATACGTTTATAAAATATTTTTGGAATCAATTCATCTTAAATAAATAAACGTTATAATTTTAATGTTATAAAAATTATGATTTTTGAAAAATACAGTTAAAAGTTGATTTTTGAAATATGGGATTAATGATTTTATAAAATAGTTAAAATTGGGATTTCTGAATTTATTATAAAAAGTTTAAATATAGGATTTATGAAATTTGATTATTTTATAAATCAAAATGATGAAATTATAAAGGAGTTTAAAGACGTTTTAAAAGAATAATATAAATTGATCCATATAAAAGATTTATAAATTGATATTTATAAATTAAAAGTATTGGAGTTGTAAAACGAGCTTTTATAAGTGTTAGAATGAATTGCGAATGAATTTCATAAGTGAATGAAATTTATAGAATTATAAACGGTGAAGTTATGAATGGAATTTTATAAGCAGTAGGTTTATAAAATTTGTAAGTTATTAAAGGAATAGATTTTGGATAAATAAATGAATCTTATAAGTTATAAGATTTATAATTTGGGAAGTTAAAAGAACGTTTTCGCGAACAAATAAATTTTAAGTATTTAACTTATAATATGAACTTTTAGTATATCATTGAGATATGAAATTGAATATATTAATAAAGGAAATTATAAAAGGAAGTTGTTATAAAATAAATAGAAATGGAATTTATAAACATTGTTTTATAAATCCGCAAACTACTTATTTTGATAAGTAAATTGTTGTAACTTGTTAATGGAGTTATATACACGTTTTAGACAGTGAATAATCCTTTAAAATAAAAGGCATAGAAATGATGAAATTGGTTAACAAGTATATTCACGTTTTTGAATAGTGAATAATATATTAAAGAAAATGTTTTGGAGGTGATGTTTTAAATAGAATTAAAACGATCTAAAGATGTTTTAAAATGTATTAACTATCGAAACCATAGATTTCAACATTCATTGTTTAAATAGACGTTTTCGAGAAATAAAAGGAAATGGTGGACTATAACACTGTTGTTATAGTAAATGATTTCCGAAAGGAAATGTTTTGTATAGTATTGGGATTTATATATCTATTTTAATTTCGAATCCCTATACTAGTGATTTTGGGTTGTCGTAACGATGTTTTACGCAACATTCGTTTTGGCCCAAATAAATATGTTTAAGAGAATGATTTCCTTAAAGAATGAAATATATACTTAATTTCGATTTGAGTATATTGAATATTTTTAAAGTATAGAAAATAAAAAGATATTGCGAATTACTTATAAAAAAATAAGTATGGAAATGGTTTCCAATAAGAAATGAATTTTTTGAGAATTATCTTTTTAAGATAAATTTGAAAGTGAATATTTGAAAACGATTTGAAAATCGTATGTTCACAAATATTTTTGGAAATGTAAATTCAATATGGAATTTATAAATGAAATCGGGAAAATGGGTTTAAAAATAAATATTGATTTATTTTTGAAGTATTGAAAATATATATCTTGTAAAAATATTTTTGGAAAATAAATAATTTGGAAAATTATTTGGAATCTGGTGATGTTGTGCATGTCCATTGATAGTTCAATAACCAACTATCAATATTTACCTTTGAATAGGTATTTGTTGTGATTTGCTTGAAATTGACTTTTTTTTTTAAAAAATAAGCGCTCACTATTCGGGTTAACCGGGAAAAAACCTTGAGGTCGTATAACCCATTCCCAATATGTCATACGTCGTTATGAATTGCATTTGAAGACCGGTGTTGAAGACCGGATATTTTCGAAAACGAAAGGGTTTCTTGTTGATTGTCTCTGCACTGGCTGATCCCCGGTATAGAGATCTCCATATGCGATGGGAAATCCGGACGTGATTAGAGATTATCCGGATTGCAAGGACTTCTTTGTAAGTGCCTTCGGTTCTGTTCGATCCCGGAATAGACTTGTATGGATTGTATGTCTGACATTACAAATTGAGATATAAAGCTGATTTCTTTCAAATATATTTCTGTTGGTGGCGGAGAATTTATTCTCTTAGCTTAACACCCTTCTCTGAGACATACGAGCTTAGAGGTTATATAGTTGAAGGTTATCAGCGATATATTCCCAATTTGGTAATGTGACATGCTGAGTGTTGCTGTGAAATGATCATTGATTGATCATTTGTGATATGATCATTTGTTTGATCACTTATCTTTGTGATCATTTCTATGATCATTTGTTGACCCAAAGCACAGCTTTTGTATAAAGCATGGCTTTGTGGACGAGACTTCGTCGAGCCTCACACCCCGGAATGGTCAAAACAGGAAAGATGCAACACGGTTATGAGGGGTAGCTCCCTTTAGGGTATGTGCATTTCCTTTTGGAAAAGGGTGGTGTCATGGTATGGAGCCCAGATACTTACTCATGTTGAAACACTTTATTATTATGGTGTGATGTTGATTACGAGCGCTCGGTTAAAGGTCCCAAAGGACCGGGGGATGGCATACTCGTGTCAGTTGTTACCTAGTTTGAAAGGTAACCCGGTCTTGTGTTGACAGAGATCAGGTTAGGTTCTCGGGGACGTCCTTCCAGAGGCGTTTCCATGTGGCAATGGGAAGTTCCTTGGCCTGACCATTTGTTGGAAATCCAAAGAAACAATACGAGACTTGTACGGTTTTAGTTGTAGAACCTGCCATCTAATATGGTAGCTATAGTAGGCATAATATAATAGTACCTATGCTGGCTAAGATTTATATTCTACTTTCGAAATGTTTTCTACACTATGCACTAATAATAATATCAAAATTGATTTGATTTTGTGTAGTAAGCTTCTTTGACTAACATAAGAAGAAATCTCCTCCAAGTCTGCGTTTGCATTGTGTGTGTGGTGGGAGGTCTTATGGTAGTTACATTTTCAAAAACATTGCGAATTAACTTTAAAAATATTCCTTTATTTTGATTTTAAAGAAAAATAAACTGTTTTAGTTCCCACACCAATCACATGACTGACTCGGAGTTTATTGTTTTCCTTCCTAAACTCTGGGTGCCCATCAATTTCCACACGGGCAGTCAAGAGTTAAGGTTTATCAGGATATTCTGGAATTCAGGAGTTGCTGGAGGCAAGTTGGATGGCATGACGTATTTACTAGTATATAGTATTTCTTTTCCGCTGTTTGTTTGTTATTGTTGTACACTCTGATGATGTAATGTAATGTAATAACTGATATAGTTCTTTGTTTAAAGATTATTCATTTATTTATTATATGTTGTTCCGCTGCGAATTGTGAGATTCTGATATTGTTCTGTTGTTTTCTTTCTGTCCCGTTCTATTTTCTATCTTTTCTCTCTTCTTCTACCTCTTTCTTCTTTCTTAAACCCTCAGTGTTTGGTTTTCCGGCATCCGACTGATCGGCATTCGATACAGTGGACGTATTGATGTCGATATTCGGGAGTCGAAGAATCGGGTCTTGACAATTTGGTATCAGAGCATATGGTTAAGCGACAACCATGGCTCTGTTGGGTGTTACTCATTAGAGATAGAGTCAGCAGTACTCTAGAATGAGTTTGAGTGTAATAATAGATATGAGCGCGTATTTGTTAGTGAATATAATTTTTTTTTTGAATTGGGTAAATAAGATAATTTTGCCCAAAACTATTTTTGTATAGAAAAGAAATGATTTTCTATGAATTATTATAGTATATGGTTGCATGGTTGTTAGGAAGTGATAATATTAAATTATTATCATTATTATATGGAATTAAATAAGAAATAAAATGTATAACCAAAGATTGGTGATAAATTCATTTAACAAATAATGAAATTTATAAATATGAACTAAAAAAAATATAAGGAAATAAATTCATATACAATTAGGATTTTGATTTCGAAGATAAAATTTAATTGCTCGACAAAAAGGTACGTATTTCAATTTCTGTATGAGATTTGGTGATTTTCTTCTCCAGCCACTTGGCTTTCTCTTTTCTTTTTGATTCTGAGAGGTCGTGGTGCCATTTTGTAGTCGTACCGAGCTAGCCGCGCAAAGGAGACGTTGGCGAAATTTTTCGAAAATTTAGAGTGTTAGAAAATTTTTGAGAAATTTTTAAAGTTTAAAATTTGAATTTGAATTTAAATTTGAATTGTTAGGAGAACAATGTTGGTTGAAACTTATAATTGGAGTTCGAAAGCTAGTTGAAATGATAATGAATCTCTAGTAAAAAAAAGATTCGTTTTAGAAAGTTGATAAAACTATTTGGATTGTGAAAAATAATAGACGTGATAAGGGCATTCTTCTTAACTTGTAATTTCAGAACGAAATTCTTTTAAGGGGGGAAGATTGTAACGACCCAGAATTTTGAACAACTTAATTTGAAAATATTTAATTAAATTTAAATGTTTGAATGATGGTTTGACTTGAATTTCAAATTATCAGAATTAATTTGGCGATTTAATTATAGAATTTAATCTATTGAAAGTTGAATAAAAATTTGAATCTTCAATTTTAAGCCGATTAAAAATATTTCAAAGGGCTTGTAAAATTCATATTGATAATACTGAAGATAATCGAAGCTTCAGAATTGGATTTGGAAGTGATTTGTTCAGTTTTGAAATTATATCGTTTGAATCGATATTTAAAAATAGCCGTCCGAGGCACAGTCTCGGAATTCGCGAAACCAGTTCCATTGGGTCCGTAATATGAAATTATTACTAGATTTCAAATTTCGTATTTTTCGGAGTTGTTATGTGAGCGTACGATGCATAAACGCATTGGAATTTTAAAACGAATTCGATTTAAATTTTAATTTAAATTGGTCACATGAGTTACTTTTCATTCCTAAAAACATGCCTAAAATTACGACTACAATCACGCCTTCGATCGTGTAGAGATCGTGCAAGCACGAAATTCTGTCTCCCTCCATCCCTTTTTAAATAAACACACAACTTCCTTCCTCACATTCGAAAATCAATTCAAAATCGAAATCGCAAACGACATTGAATCCAGATCCCTCTTCTCTCGTATCAAAAAAAAAAATCGAGCAAGAAATCAATGGCGTGCGTGCGATTTCTTCCAAGACCGGAGGTCGCGATGGCTGTTAGGGTTCGCGTGGGTCGCGCTCGCCTAGGGTTGGGGGCACGAGTAGGTTGGGGCTTCGTTCGCGAGGTCGCGATTCAGTGGGGTGGTTCGCGGCAGAGAATGGTGGTACGCGAGGCAGCGGCGAAATGGCGCTCGAGTAGCTCGGTCGAGTGAGGCGACACGAGTAGGGCTTCGCGTTGATGGCTGTGATGCTCGAGTGGTAGGGGGCAGCAGTGTAAGCTTTATTTTCTAATTTATTTTATTTTATTAGATTATATGCAAATGTGTACATAAAGTTTTAGAAAAATAAAATAAAAAAAATAAACAGAGATTTAAAACGGTACAATAATTATACGAAGTTTAGAGCAGAAATATTTCTAAATTAGGAATAATTTTTAAATGAAGTTTTAAAACTGTTTTCTTTTTATGTTAAAACTGGAAAAGATCTGGATAATCCCTAAAGGCAGCAGTTTAAATATGTTGGATTAGAAAGTTATATAAAAATTTGGATTTTGGAAAATTTATATAGAAACTGTAGGATGTTTGAAGAGTTTTGTATGTGATTTAATTATTTGGTTATTATTAGTTTAAAATTTAATTTTTTTTTAAATAAATTTATAAACGAGAATTATTTATATAGGTAAAACTGGGAGGAGAAAGAAAATAAATAATAATAGGAATTTTAAAACTTGAAGAAAATTTAGTTTAAAGTCAAATTATTAGTTTAAATTAAATAAATCTATTCAATGGAAATCTATTATTCGATTTATTTTGAATATTAATCAGTTGTATAAAAATGTTTATACAAGGTCTAAAATGGTGAAGAATCAATCTGAGATAGAAATGGATTGCAAATAAATAGCAAAGGTGAGAACTTCTCACTCAAAAAGGGTTTTATTTAAATTTTAAATAGTTAGATTTAAAATTGTTAGACTGTGTTGATTGAATGCTTGAAGATGATTGTGTGTGTGTGTGTGTGTGTGTCTATATATATATATATATATATATATATATATTTTGGATGTGAATAGACCCTATACGCCGTTAGTAAGCGGAGGTTATTTATTAAACCCTTATACCGCGATATTCCACCTTGAAGTGGAATTGGTATTATATTAGTATATAGCAATATATATATATATATATATATATATATATATATATATATTGGCATATGTATATATTGCAGTTGATTGATTTCCCGCATTGTATAGCGGATGAGACCCTATTGCGCCGCCTATTAAGCGGATAATATTTTGTAAAACCCATATACCGCGATATCCCGTCTTGAAACGGGATTGGTATTGTGCTAATGTCTATGGATGCAGGGAAACAGGTTGGAGGGATCCAACTGGATTCCTCAACCGTATTTATTTATTTACATATATTGTGATATTTGATTGATTATCATATTGATATATGATGTTTGAAAGTCGTGATTGACTATTTGATGTGTTGCATCATCGGATCCAATTTTGAAGTTTAAAAATAACGATTTTGGTTTTAAGGGATTTCTAAAGTGATTTTTTGAAAGTATACGTTTATAAAATATTTTTGGAATCGATTCATCTTAAATAAATAAACGTTATAATTTTAATGTTATAAAAATTATGATTTTTGAAAAATACAGTTAAAAGTTGATTTTTGAAATATAGGATTAATGATTTTATAAAATAGTTAAAATTGGGATTTCTGAATTTATTATAAAAAGTTTAAATATAGGATTTATGAAATTTGATTATTTTATAAATCAAAATGATGAAATTATAAAGGAGTTTAAAGACATTTTAAAAGAATAATATAAATTGATCCATATAAAAGATTTATAAATTGATATTTATAAATTAAAAATATTGGAAATGTAAAACGAGCTTTTATAAGTGTTAGAATGAATTGCGAATGAATTTCATAAGTGAATGAAATTTATAGAATTATAAATGGTGAAGTTATAAATGGAATTTTATAAGCAGTAGGTTTATAAAATTTGTAAGTTATTAAAGGAATAGATTTTGGATAAATAAATGAATCTTATAAGTTATAAGATTTATAATTTGGGAAGTTAAAAGAACGTTTTCGCAAACAAATAAATTATAAGTATTTAACTTATAATATGAACTTTTAGTATATCATTGAGATATGAAATTGAATAGATTAATAAAGGAAATTATAAAAGGAAGTTGTTATAAAATAAATAGAAATGGAATTTATAAACATTGTTTTATAAATCCGCAAACTACTTATTTTGATAAGTAAATTGTTGTAACTTGTTAATGGAGTTATATTCACGTTTTAGACAGTGAATAATCCTTTAAAATAAAAGGAATAGAAATGATGAAATTGGTTAACAAGTATATTCACGTTTTTGAATAGTGAATAATATATTAAAGAAAATGTTTTGGATGTGATGTTTTAAATAGAATTAAAACGATCTAAAGATGTTTTAAAAAGTATTAACTATCGAAACCATAGATTTCAACATTCATTGTTGAAATAGACGTTTTCGAGAAATAAAAGGAAATGGTGGACTATAACACTGTTGTTATAGTAAATGATTTCCGAAAGGAAATGTTTTGTATAGTATTGGGATTTATATATCTATTTTAATTTCGAATCCCTATACTAGTGATTTTGGGTTGTCGTAACGATGTTTTACGCAACATTCATTTTGGCCCAAATAAATATGTTTAAGAGAATGATTTCCTTAAAGAATGAAATATATACTTAATTTCGATTTGAGTATATTGAATATTTTTAAAGTATAGAAAATAAAAAGATATTATGAATTACTTATAAATAAATAAGTATGGAAATGGTTTCCAATAAGAAATGAACGTTTTGAGAATTATCTTTTTAAGATAAATTGAAAGTGAATATTTGAAAATGATTTGAAAATCGTATGTTCACAAATATTTTTGGAAATGTAAATTCAATATGGAATTTATAAATGAAATTGGGAAAATGGGTTTAGAAATAAATATTGATTTATTTTTGAAGTATTGAAAATATATATCTTGTAAAGATATTTTTGGAAAATAAATAATTTGGAAAATTATTTGGAATCTGGTGATGTTGTGCATGTCCATTGATAGTTCAATAACCGACTATCAATATTTACCTTTGAATAGGTATTTGTTGTGATTTGCTTGAAATTGAATGCCACACTTATTTTTTTTAAAATAAGCGCTCACTGTTTGGGTTAACCGGGAAAACCCTTAGGGTCGTATAACCCATTCCGAATATGTGATACGTCGTTATGAATTGCATTTGCAGACCGGTGTTGAAGACCGGATATTTTCAAAAACGAAAAGGTTTCTTGTTGATTGTCTCTACACTGGCTGATCCCCGGTATAGAGATCTCCATATGTGATGGGAAATCCGGACGTGATTAGAGATTATCCGGATTGCAAGGACTTCTTTGTAAGTGCCTTCGGTTCTGTTCGATCCCGGAACAGACTTGTATGGATTGTATGTCTGACATTACAAATTGAGATATAAAGCTGATTTCTTTCAAATATATTTCTGTTGGTGACGAAGAATTTATTCTCTTAGCTTAACACCCTTCTCTGAGACATACGAGCTCAGAGGTTATATAGTTGAAGGTTATCAGCGATATATTCCCAATTTGGTAATGTGACATGCTGAGTGTTGCTGTGAAATGATCATTGATTGATCATTTGTGATATGATCATTTGTTTGATCACTTATCTTTGTGATCATTTCTATGATCATTTGTTGACCCAAAGCACAGCTTTTGTATAAAGCATGGCTTTGTGGACGAGACTTCGTCGAGCCTCACACCCCGGAATGGTCAAAACAGGAAAGATGCAGCAAGGTTATGAGGGGTAGCTCCCTTTAGGGTATGTGCATTTCCTTCTGGAAAAGGGTGGTATCATGGTATGGAGCCCGGATACTTACTCATGTTGAAACACTTTATTATTATGGTGTGATGTTGATTACGAGCGCTCGGTTAAAGGTCCCAAAGGACCGGGGGATGGCATACTCGTGTCAGTTGTTACCTAGTTTGAAAGGTAACCCGGCCTTGTGTTGGCAGAGATCCGGTTAGGTTCTCGGGGACGTCCTTCCAGAGGCATTTCCATGTGGCAATGGGAAGTTCCTTGGCCTGACCATTTGTTGGAAATCCAAAGAAACAATACGAGACTTGTACGGTTTTAGTTGTAGAACCTGCCATCTAATATGGTAGCTATAGGAGGCATAATATAATGGTACCTATGCTGGCTAAGATTTATATTCTACTTTCGAAATGTTTTCTACACTATGCACTAATAATAATATCAAAATTGATTTGATTTTGTGTAGTAAGCATCTTTGACTAACATAAGAAGAAATCTCCTCCAAGTCTGCGTTTGCATTGTGTGTGTGGTGGGAGGTCTTATGGTAGTTACATTTTCAAAAACATTGCGAATTAACTTTAAAAATATTCCTCTATTTTGATTTTAAAGAAAAATAAACTGTTTTAGTTCCCACACTAGTCACATGACTGACTCGGAGTTTATTGTTTTCCTTCCTAAACTCTGGGTGCCCACCAATTTCCACACGGGCAGTCAAGAGTTATGGTTTATCAGGATATTCTGGAATTCAGGAGTTGCTGGAGGCAAGTTGGATGGCATGACGTATTTACTAGTATATAGTATTTCTTTTCCGTTGTTTGTTTGTTGTTGTTGTACACTCTGATGATGTAATGTAATGTAATAACTGATATAGTTCTTTTTTTAAAGAATATTCATTTATTTATTATATGTTGTTCCGCTGCGAATTGTGAGATTCTGATATTGTTCTGTTGTTTTCTTTCTGTCCCGTTCTATTTTCTATCTTTTCTCTCTTCTTCTACCTCTTTCTTCTTTCTTAAACCCTCAGTGTTCGGTTTTCCGACATCCGACTGATCGGCATTCGATACAGTGGACGTATTGATGTCGATATTCGAGAGTCGAAGAATCGGGTCCTGACAAAAACACTTATCCTTAAAATAACGTAGAAAGATCCAATATACCTCGGTGCTAGCTCTCCTAGTCCTACCAAACTGATTGCTCCGTTGACCAGAGAAAACCTTAACCAAAAACGAAGTCTACAACTTCAAATTCCAAATTCCTTCGTTCTCTTATCCACAAAACTCTTCTAACGATCCTGGACTGCCTTCATCCTTCCTGATCAGCTCAACCTTCGCTGATGCTTCTTGAAACAAACTGGACCAGAAACAACCCAACAAAATGATCCTTTCCAGATCTACCAAAATCAAGAACACAAACTCTTCTGCACAATCATCAGAAGACTTCAAGCTTACTTCTCCCATCTGGAAAAGACAAAACAAGTGCACTCGCCAATCTCGCCTTTAGATCCTGAAAAACTTCCTGTGGAAACCATCTAGTCCAAGAAAACTGCGACTTCTAAGGAGTCTAGGATTGCTTCCACTCTAGAACAGCTGTTATCTTGCTTCCACTGCGCAACTCTGATCTCGAGTAGATGAGAATGCTGATGATGAACACGAGCACAAACTTGATCAACACATCCTGGAAAACACGGTTCATCAGATTCATAAAGAGAAAACTCAAAAGTTCCATGATATTCTGAGCTACTTCACTAAACCCTTTCTCTATGAGCCATCCTTCTTCTTAGATGAACCACCGGTATCACTCCTGGAATCCTAATCGATATGAAAACTCAATCTCCAAATGCTATGGCAAACCATGACTTCTACGAAGACATCCGAAAAAATCTCTGACAATTTCGATAACTCCTATATTCCCTAGAGATGCCTCCATCCCAAGAAAAAGATTACCCAAGTGAACACTCAACTATCGCAGGTCACTTTTGTGATCAACCCAGCCTAATTTCCAAAGAAACTGTTCTCTCTTCACAAATCAGAATAGCTTATGCTTATCTAGCCAATCCATTGAGGAAATGGATCCACTCTGCTGCTTCTGAACTCTACCTCTATAACACTGCTTTGCCAGATGACCTTCTTGCTGGCATACAGAACACCTTCTAACTACACTGCTGCCACAGATGCCGAAAAATTCTATCCAAAGCTCTTCGAGCCTCAAAGCCATATCATCCAATCCCACATAGAGCGTAGAGATGGGTAGACATCTCCTCAAGAAACTCGGGCCTCAAACCAAACACAACATCCTTCTGAACTTAGTCTCATCACTGATGCCTACACACTTCCTTAAACTTGCTCCCAAAAGAAACATCTTCGGACGCATCCATAGTCATTGTGTCTCACCACGCAGCTGCTTCTTCCTGAAGTTGCCAAGATACCATCACTCGCTTTTGCTTAACCGACAAATCTAAACTCTCACTCATCCAAACTTGCACTTCAAAGATGGACTTTGCACTTTTAAAAGTTTCCTTTAGAGATTTGTGAAATCCTTATACCATGCAGCAAAGCTCACTTAAGGTAGTATTAGGTCTACAGCCTCGACTGATACAATTTCCACCGCAACACTCGGACTTCTTCCATTGGTACTCGTGCTACACACATCACTACCCTTCCTACCTCTAGAAATCATACTGGAAAACCCGAACAGGTAACCCAAAAAATAGGTATATATATATATGTGTATATATTAAAATTACAAGTACGCTCTCTCAAGAAAGAAATCGCTCCAAAGCCTAGGTATTCACTCAACCTAGCGCTCTGATACCAACTGTAACGACCCGGCTTTATCCATAGAAAGACGCATCATTAATAAGAAAGAAAGGGATAGAAAAGAGAAAAGATAGAAAGAATAAAATAACATCATAATCTCACGGTGGAACGAATAAATTGTATTAATCACATAGTTATTACATAGTATCATATACATCAGATTTATACAGCTTTAGATTACAACACATTAGATGGTTATAAAACTTGTCTATCATACAACTCACAGATACAACACAGAGATACCAACACAGTGGAAACATAATATATTTACAAACGCTGAAGCCTCCTACTCCATATTGTAAACGTTTGTAAAACGTTTGTAAACTCAAATAAGAAGAAGAAGATAATTCATATTATTCAGCAAGCAAGACGGCTGAGAAAAGTTAAACATATTAGGGTTACAGAGATAGGTTTATATAGATAGAAAGCATAAGTAAGAAAAGACTAAAAAGCCCATAATGTAAAAGATCAATATGCTAACATCCCCCCTCAAACACGCGATGGTACGGCAAGGAGCATCGAGAGTTTGCCAATGAAAAATCTATGACGTTCGATAGTGTAAGCCTTCGTGAAGAAATCAGCAAGTTGCGTCGATGATGGAGTAAAAGGCAGAGAAATATTTCCATGCAGTAAGTGATACCGAGTGAAATGACAGTCAATCTCAATATGTTTGGTGCGCTCATGAAAAACAGTATTGTGAGCAATTTGAATAGCGCTCTTATTGTCACAATACATAGGAGTGGGAGAAGAAATAGAAACACCCATATCCTCCAATAGCCAATGTAACCAAATAATCTCAGATGTAGTGGAGGCCATAGCACGATACTCTGCTTCGGTAGAAGATCGCGAAACAACATCCTGTTTCTTGCTTCCATGAAATAAGGGAATCGCCTAAAAATACACAAAAGCCCGTTGTGGATTTTCTATCCGTTGAATCACCAGCCCAATCTGCATCGGAGAAGGCACGAAGCTCCAAAGATGAGGTCGACGGGAACAAAAGACTCTGATAAAGTGTTCCTTGCAAGTAACGAAGAATGCGCATAACAGCAGCCCAATGAACAGAGGTAGGGGAAGATACAAACTGGCTAACAATGTGAACAGCATAGGCGATATCTGGACGAGTGATGGTTAGATATACAAGGCAACCAACAATATAATGATATAAAGTGGGATCATAAAGAGGACTCCTATCAGTCAGAGTATAACGGGCATTTACCTCAAGTGGTGAATCAACATGATGTGTATCAGTAAGACCAGCACGATGAATAATGTCAGTAGCATATTTGGACTGGGAAAGAAGATAGCCTTTTTCTGAGGAAGCTACTTCAATGCCTAAAAAGTAACGTAGATGACCCAAATCCTTCATATCAAAACAAGAGACAATGTGGCTTTAATGCTCACAATACCATCACTGTCATTACCTGTAATGATCATATCATCTACATATAATAGAAGAAGAATACGGCCTGCAGAAGTCAATCTAACAGAAAGTGCTGAATCATGGGGACTAGAGGTAAAACCAAGTGATGTAACAACATTCAAAAATCTCTCATACCAAGCACGTGGTGCTTGCTTAAGACCATATAGAGCTTTCTTAAGCCTACAAACCTGACCTGGAGCATGAGAAACACCAAGTGTAGCAACCATGTAAACTTCTTCCTTAAGATCTCCATTGAGAAAAGTATTTTTAACATCCATTTGAGAGATGTCCCACTGACGACTGGACGCAACAGCAATAAGAACCGGAACAGATATCATCTTAGCCACAGGAGCAAATGTCTCCTCATAATCCATGCCATACTCTTGGGCAAACCCTTTAGCAACTAAACGAGCTTTGTATCGTTCAATAGAACCATCCGACTTGGTTTTAATTTTATATACCCATCGACAACCAATAGCTTTCTTCCCTGTAACGACCCGCAAATCCGTACCCCTTAAGTCAACACTATTCTACCTAAATCCACTCAAGTTGTACAGAAATACGAACCATTTGGGTTAAAGAAGAAGAGGTAGAAGAAGAGAAAACAAAAGCAACATCAAAATCTAACCAACGCAGCGGAATAAAATATAATAGATAGTAAATAATCTTTACTCAAAATCAAATATATCTATTTACATACATTACATTATCAGAGTACATCAGTCACAGCTCCCATCAATAACATACAATGGATACACAACAACTCAACAGCGGAATAATATATATATACAAGTACGTGAGTACGTATCGTCAACCAGCTCGTCTCCTGAGCTCCACAGCATCATATCCTGTATCCTATAATACTCGGTCTGACCCGAGCATTACAGTTAAATAATACCCGAGTCAGTCTGGAATACCAGCGTGAGAAAATCACACCCAATTGTTTATTAAAGTTTCGAAAATCATTTGAAAACAAAAGCATCTCATAAGACCACGCCACAAATAAACATGTCGGGTTTTTACCTTACGATAGCTAAAACAATTTTTATAGAAATCCTCTGATATTATAATAGTGTCTATAAAAAGTAAATAGAATCTAGTTGAAATGCTTGCATCTCACGTTTCAGCAATAGTTGGGCACAATCAAAACCGTACGGGCGCGTAGGGAAAATGGATTCCAACTAATGGCTAGGCACTGGGGTACCACCTGTCACAGTACCTGGTCTAGATCAGCGTACCGAGGAGCCACCCTAACTCCCCTGCAACACAAGACCGGAACCATCCCTTACTGGACAGTCCCGAGCAAGATCACCCCGCGGTTGGGATCAGCAACCGCCCACTAAGCCGAAATAAAGGAACATCTAGACAGGGATGACCTCACCCTCCAGTGGGGGCTACCCACGAAGCCTTGCTGCATATCCCCTGATTTTCAGCCATTCCCATTTGATGAGGCTTGAGGCTAAGCGTTACCTATTTAGAATATATTCCTTAGAATGCCCATCGTCCACCTGACGATGTTTTCGCAAGCATTCATCCATACAAGTCCGTCCCGGGTTCGAACGGAACCGAAGGCCCTATTCCCACTACATCCATTTTGGAAATATCCTCAGGATTAGTAGCGATTAGCCCTTGCACTTCACTGCTCCACTTCGAATCCAAAATTGTTTTTCCCACGAAAACGTACAAACCGGATCGAAGTGGTTTTCGAGAAATAAATCTCGATCCCGGACTCTTCGAAACGATCAGAGCATTTGGCCAATATTGATAGTCAGTTGTTTAACTATCAATTAAAATTCACAAACATCCATCCAAAAATAAATAATTTCCAAATCATTTATTTACCTCAAATATCTTTCCAAGATATATTTTCTATTTCAACCCTTTGAAAACAGTTTCAAAACCATCTTTCTTTTCAGAATAAACCTTCCCAGATATTTTCTATCTCCTCTGAAATCACCAAGCACACAACTGGATTTTTAAAAATAATTTTAAACACTTTAGTTTTAAATATATACCTTTAAAACATTTAAATTAAAACTACTTGCAGAATTTGTTAAGAATACATACTATATTGATATTTGAAAATAAGATTACTAAATAAAATATAAAACTTAATTTTCACTTTTAAAAACAAATACTAAGTCATTTTTATAATAATTACTTCCAAAATAGATTTAAAGGAAATACTTACTTTAGAATTTAAATATTTGAAATATTATATTTCCAAAACTTGCTTTTAAAACAATTTTAAAAAAAACTTTGAATTTATATTTAAAATTTTACTTTGAAAACGTACTTGGTTATTCAGGAAGAATTTCCAATCTCAATTACTTAAATCAATTTCCCAAATTGATTTCCAATTCATTTTATTTGAAATAAATTCCTTTACTTATCAGTTCATTTCCAAAGTCAGTAGTTATGGACTTTATTATTACTATTATTATTTTATCTTTTCTTTACTCTTTCAATAATCCAAATCTTATATTCTAATTAAATGTTTGTTCTTTTTAATTAATAATACTGCATTTTAAATTCATTAACTTTATGTTTATTTAAATTTTCCTTTCCATTCTCAAAATTCTTTTATTAGAATTTTAAAGTCACTTTATTCTTTTCCCAAGTTCTTCTTAAATTTATCCTATAATTATTTTACTTGCAATTTCACTTCTTTATTTTCATTTCCAAAATCAAATTTAAAATTTCGGTAATTCATTATACCCAATTATATCAACCAAGCCATACATCCAATACTTCCACATCATTCAATATAGAATATCAAACAATCAGAACAGAGAATATATAAAATAATTTAAATAAAAGTTGAGGGGTCCAGTTGGATCCCTCCAACCTGTTTCCCTGCATCCACAAATATTAGCACAATAATTTATGCCAAATCCAAAATATCATACTATATCACATCAATCAATTTCAACCATTCAAACAATTATTTAAATTTAATCATTTAAATTTAAATTTAAACTGAGTGAGATTAACTCACCTTTGCTTTGTTTTGTAATCCACTTCCATATTGCCTTGGTTTTCAGGTGTTTGACCTTAAATAAACAATTTATATAATTTATTAATATTTAAATTAATCAAACAATTCATTTCTGATTTACAGTTTAGGTTAATTTAACTTATCCAGTGATTTTATTTTATTTTTCAAGTTCTCGTTTTAACAAATTTCCTTAAATAAATTTGTTAATTACTTATAATACATTTTTAAAACCAGCTAGTAAATTAAAATGTGCACATACAGGTTTATTTCTATTTACCCCTTTTTGTTCAAACCTTATAAAAATTATTTTCAATTTCAGTAAATATCAGCAATAATTTTCTTCACTGTATAAACATATATGTAAATTTGTAAAGCAGAATTTCTTTTCTGTGAAATGTTTACCCTATATATTTATTTTTATTTTTAATTTATTAATTCAAACATCTAATCCTACAGAGTACAAGCATCATAACTAAGTTAAAAAAAAATTACCTTACAGTAAAAAGAAATGAATCCAGGCACCCAACGACCACTGCTGCCCTCTCCACTCTCGCGGTTCGCCGTCACGATGCAGAAACCCTAAACTTGCGACCATCGCGACTTGCCTCCCACGTCGATTTCCTACCACCACAAACGATAATAGTTCGATCCCCTCAAGCAATGCGATCGTAGCCCTCCCACAACGGCACAGATCTCCAAAACGAACGCGACCCAATCGTGAATCCACTGAGCTACCGCGACTCTCGAGCTTGACAAGGCATTGATGGTCAAACCGATTCCCTCCTCTTACCTCCTCGAATCGAGGTAGGATCGATTCTTGCTGAAAAAAAATGAAAAGGGAGGACGCGCGATTGAAAAAGAAGGCGACCGCCATTGATTTTGAACGTAAATTTTCCAGAAACAGTGGTATTCGAATTATATTAGGAACGAGGGCAGCCATGTTATCCTTGCCTTGATTTTTATTTTAAGAGAAGGGGACAGAGATTTTTTTTTTTTGTGATTTCAAAAACATGAAGGCTCGGCTGTAAATAAAAAAAAAGAAAAGAAAAGAGATACGATCATTGTTGTTATGTACGAGAGGAGACAGCGATAAGAAGGAAAAGCAGCTGATTGAGAAGGAATTTCGGCTGAGAATAAAATAAAATAAAAAGAAAGCGTGTTTAAGAACGCGCTGATGATATTAACTCGATCAACTAAAGCTTTACTTAATTTCCAACGCATTTACTTATCGTACGCTCACACAACAACTCCGATCAACACGAAATTTGAAATCCGAAAATAATTCAATATTGCGGATCCCATGGGACTGGTTTCGTCGAATTCCGAGACTGTTCCCTCGGAAGGCTATTTTTAAATCCAATTTAAACGATGGAGTTTCAAATCTGAACAACCCACTGTTAATTTCAATTTTATCACTTCTATTATCTTTAGTGTTACCAATATAAATTTTACAAGCCTTCAAATTATTATTAATAGACTTAAAATTCCAGATTCAACATTTTACCTAACTTCCCATTTATTTAATTTAATAATTTAATTATCAAATAATATAGTGTTATTTGAATTCAAGTTAAAATTAACATTAAATATTCAAAATCAATTGAATATTCCAATCCCAATTGCTCAAAAATTTCGGGTCGTCACATTCCTCCCCCCTTAAAAGAATTTCGTCCCCGAAATTACTTGTTAGGAAGAATGATCCAAATCCATTACTATTTTCCAAACCAAACATTCCCATCAACTACCATACATCTCTCTTATTAAAGACCCCTTATTACTTCAATTAGCTTCTCAAAACCTTTCCTTAGTTACCAAATAACTTTACTTATTTAATTATTCAAATCTAATTTAAATTCAAATTTTGAATCATCAAAATTTTTCTCAAAATTTTTCTAACTCCCTAAATTTCCAAAAAAAAAATAAAAAATTGCCAGCGTCTCCTTTGCGCGGCTAGCTCGGTACTACTACAAAAATGGCTCTACGGCCTCCCAAATCCAAAAAGAAAACGAAAGCCAAGTGGCTCAGTCCAAAACCCAATCAAATTTCACATAGAATTTTAAACACATACCTTTTGTCGAGCATTTCAAAGTTTATCTTTCGGAATCAAAATATCAATTTCCTTTCCCTTTATAATACCTGCATATCCTGCTTAGCACTAATATCCAATCTCAATATTCCCAAAATATTTTATCGACTGTCTTACAAAATTTCAATACTTATTCATTTCAAATATTAACTTAGAATATATTTGCAGTATCAATTACCAATTGAGGATTCACCATTTCTTACTTAGATTTAGTATATGCATATTTTATGTTTCTTGTATTTCTTTTCACCTTATCACTTCAGTTTAAATTGATGTCTTTCATTTCCATATGAATTCAATTTATCTTCAATTCAACATATTGAATTCTTATCTTCCATTTATAGTTGATTTATCTCATTACTTCAATTTACTTTCATTCACTAACTTGTTTCAAATTTTAGTTTGTAAATGTTTTATCGTTAACAAAATTCCTGAAAGTTTCCAAAAATATTCTAACTCCCAAAATTTACGGAAAATTTTGGTAGAGTCTCCTTTGTACGGAGGGACTTCTGCGATATCGCAGGATACACAAATATATATATACATCGGCCTCAGGCCGGAAATCACAATATATAGCAATATATGCAGTTCATATTTCCTATTTTGAATTCTTTTGCGTAAGCGTACCTTTATTTAGCATTTTTAAGCAAGCGGCTTACTTAATTTGCAATTTGCGCAACCAAAACCAGCCACACGGCTTCCCTGAACCTGTACTTACTCAATTTAAACATGTAAGTGCCAAATATATGAAGGTTAACAACATTTCTCTTACTTGCAATAGTTAATCACATGAATTTTTAAAGGAAATTCACACCAAACATTTTTTCTTCTTCTCGTAAGCAACTTACACAAGTTTCATACTAATTCCACCGTTCCAATTAATCTATAACCATTTTCATTCAACTTGAATGGTTTAAAACTCAATTGCTTACATTAAATTTATTTCCAAACAAACCCAACTCATTTTTAATCCAATGATTCTCCACATTAATTTATTTTACTCAAATCAATTCATAGCATTTATTTAATCTTGGTTCGTCCAACGACAAATTTTATTACTATGCAATTCGACAATATCCATGTGAATAATTAAGCACTTGAGCTTTATAACCAATTTAAATGGATTTCAACTTAATTTATACTCAATACTATTCCATTTTTAAATTTATTCACAATCCATATATTGCATTTCAGATTTGAATCCATTCATTTGCATTTCACTTTATTATCCAAACCATTTCATTCAAAAACCATTAACAATTTAGGTTCATCTTCATTGCCAATTAAATTTCCTTTTAATTTCCATTCATTCACAATTCATTTAATTAATTGCAAGGCCACTTTCAAATATATTTTACTCACTAATGATTTCAAGTCGAATTTAATTTATACCTTGAGTTTTATCTTCAAACTTCATTATTATCTCACAATTCAGCTTCTACTTAACTGCCTTGGGTTCTTATTACCTATTTTATTATCTAAATTATTATCCAAATAGTCCTTCCCCAATTTATAATCCAAACTTGATTTTTAATTCCAAATATCACTTCATTTAAATTTTTCTTAGTTCAATTTAGTTTATAATTCAAGTTTTGATTTTTATTTTATTCTCCAATTCATCAATAATATTTATTTTGGGTTTTCATTTCCACTTGTAAATTTATAAGTCACAACTTATTATTTACACAATCCCATTCATTCTAGGCTTGAATATATTCTTCCTTTATTTTTAACTCAAGCCTATGCTTATCTATAACCCAAGCATAGTTTATTCCCACGAATTTTAATTCTCTTATAAGTTATTCTTATTCATTTATTCTAATTCCAATCCTTACCCAACTTATTTTCCATGTATTCATGTAAGAATCTAATTCCATTCAATAATTCAATTGAATTTTTATTCCAATTCAATTCTATTTTTAACTTGGATTTATTTAATTCAATACAATTCAATTTAATTCATCCATCCAAGTTAATTTCATTTTTAACTTCTCACTTTAAAATTTTAATTCCAACATTCAAAGCTCAAATTTCCTTCCTGATTTAAAACTCATCTCAATTTATAAGCTTACAATTTTTCTCATCAGGATTTCCCTTTTATCTTAATCCATTCACAATCATTTATTTAGCTCGAAACAACCCAAGCTATATCATTCAATAACCATTTCTCAACTTATTTAAACCACGTTTCATTTGATATTATTTATTCCATCATTTATTTATTCAATATAATGAGTTTATCCACATTCACTTAAACCATTCTAATAAACTCAAAACATTATGTTTTGCTTATTGTCTCAAGTTATTTCAATTCCTTAAAAACTTTAAAAAGTTTACAATTATTTATTTAAGCATTTTCGTTCCATTAAATATTATCGGCAACTCACCAAATTTTATTTCAATTAAAATTTATTTTTACTTAATTTAAAACCAATCCAATATCATTAAGCTTTGCTCAATTTGATTTCCATTCAACTCCTCATCTATTTAGCTTAAGTCAATTTACTTCAATTTATTCAAATTTTATACTTAAGCTCATTTTCATTTTGCAAGTAAATTTTTCTATTTTATACTCAACTTAACTCAATTGATTCCAAGGCCATATCCAATTTATTTCCACATATTTGGATTTTATTCGCAATTCAAACCATCACTATTTTAATCCGATTTTATTTTCCTTTATTTGACACATTGCCAATTATATATAATCTGTTAACACTCCAAGTCAAATTTTTAATTTATAACTTGAGTTTTATTCCCAAACCCCATCATAAACTCACCATTTAATTTCTATTAAGCTACATTACGTTCCCATTTACATATTTTATTAACTAATTTATTATCAATTAGTTCTTCCCTTATTTATAATCCAACACTTGAATTTTCAACCCCAAATATCACTCCATTTAACTTTCTTAGTTCAATTTAGTTTATAATTCAAGTTTTGATCTTCATTTTATTTTTCAATTTATCAAACAATATTAATTTTTTTGGGCTTTGCATTCCATTTTAAATTTTATAAGTCACAATTATATTTCATACAATCACACTCATTCTAGGCTTGGATATATTCATCCTTTATTTTTAACTCAAGCCTGCTATTTATTTATAGCCCAAGCATATTTTATTTCTATGGATTTTTAATTCTCTTATAAGTTATTCTGGTTTATTTATTTAAATTCTCATTTCTTATCCAATTTATTTTTCATTTATCCAGGTAAGAATTTAATTTCATTCATTAATTCAATTGAATTCTTATTCCAATTCAATTTTATTTTAACTGAGTTTTCTTTAACTCAATTCGATTCCAACTTGATTCGAATACAACTGGATATTATTTTCAGCCTATTCAATCAATTTCAATCCCGTTAAAATTTATTTTCCAATCCAAGTAAATTTCATTTTTAACTTTTCACCTTGTAAATTTAAATTCCATTATCCAAAGCTTAAAATTTCTCCCTGATTTACAAATCATTTCCATTCATAAACTTACAACTTATCTTATCCGGATTTTTAAACACCCAGCTTTGGTTTCAAATTGTTTTGAAATCTCCAACATCTCAAAATCACACTTCTCAAAAATTAAACCAACCCTGGTTTTATTCCCAACAAATTTCCTTTGAAATTTTCAAAAACAAACAGGTTTCCCTGAACAAATCAATTTGGCAGCAATTTATCACTTAGAAACTCGAAAATGAACATCGATGATGCTGCAGTCATCACCGAAGTTATTTTCCAGCTACTTAAGTGAATTCAATGCCATATCTCTTTCCAAAATCTATTTAAAAAAAAAATCCATTCGAAAATATCTCCAAAACAACAATACTATTATTCATCTTCAACTACTTTGACAAACACTTCCAAATTTCCGGGATTTAAATTTCCAAATCCTGCTTTAAATCAACTTTACTAAAATTTTTTTGCATAGCTTATGCTCATACAAATTTTATTTGGTTATATTTTAATTTTTAAATTTCATTTATGACTCATACTTATGAATTTCATTTTATAATGAATTTATTCCCTTCAACTTTGGGTATACTTTCGATTTCTAGTTAAATTCACTTAACAATGATAATACTTTAATATTATCATTTCTAACATCCAAGCAACCATATAATAGCTATATAGTTTACCAAAAACTTTCTTTATATCAAAAATATTTTTTTTTTGGGTAAAATTTATTTCATTTACCCATATTTAAAACAATACCGTGTCGATTGTTCTATTCAAGCGTTTAGAAACCCCTTCAATACAGTTGTCCAGACTGTGCCGACGAAGGTTCATATGCCACTCAATAAACCAATCAACACAATATTAAAACAATTTATATTCACTAACAAATACGCGCTCATATCTATTAATACACTCAAACTCATTCTAGAGTACTATAGACTCTAATTTATGAGTAATTCCCACCAGAGCCAAGGTTATCACCAACCTATGCTCTGATACCAAGTGTAACGACCCGCAAATCCGTACCCCTTAAGTCAACACTATTCTACCTAAATCCACTCAAGTTGTACAGAAATACGAACCATTTGGGTTAAAGAAGAAGAGGTAGAAGAAGAGAAAACAAAAGCAACATCAAAATCTAACCAACGCAGCGGAATAAAATATAATAGATAGTAAATAATCTTTACTCAAAATCAAATATATCTGTTTACATACATTACATTATCAGAGTACATCAGTCACAGCTCCCATCAATAACATACAATGGATACACAACAACTCAACAGCGGAATAATATATATATACAAGTACGTGAGTACGTATCGTCAACCAGCTCGTCTCCTGAGCTCCACAGCATCATATCCTGTATCCTATAATACTCGGTCTGACCCGAGCATTACAGTTAAATAATACCCGAGTCAGTCTGGAATACCAGCATGAGAAAATCACACCCAATTGTTTATTAAAGTTTCGAAAATCATTTGAAAACAAAAGCATCTCGTAAGACCACGCCACAAATAAACATGTCGGGTTTTTACCTTACGATAGCTAAAACAATTTTTATAGAAATCCTCTGATATTATAATAGTGTCTATAAAAAGTAAATAGAATCTAGTTGAAATGCTTGCATCTCACGTTTCAGCAATAGTTGGGCACAATCAAAACCGTACGGGCGCGTAGGGAAAATGGATTCCAACTAATGGCTAGGCACTGGGGTACCACCTGTCACAGTACCTGGTCTAGATCAGCGTACCGAGGAGCCACCCTAACTCCCCTGCAACACAGGACCGGAACCATCCCTTACTGGACAGTCCCGAGCAAGATCACCCCGCGGTTGGGATCAGAAACCGCCCACTAAGCCGAAATAAAGGGACATCTAGACAGGGATGACCTCACCCTCCAGTGGGGGCTACCCACGAAGCCTTGCTGCATATCCCCTGATTTTCAGCCATTCCCATTTGATGAGGCTTGAGGCTAAGCGTTACCTTTTTAGAATATATTCCTTAGAATGCCCATCGTCCACCTGACGATGTTTTCGCAAGCATTCATCCATACAAGTCCGTCCCGGGTTCGAACGGAACCGAAGGCCCTATTCCTACTACATCCATTTTGGAAATATCCTCAGGATTAGTAGCGATTAGCCCTTGCACTTCACTGCTCCACTTCGAATCCAAAATTGTTTTTCCCACGAAAATGTACAAACCGGATCGAAGTGGTTTTCGAGAAATAAATCTCGATCCCGGACTCTTCGAAACGATCAGCGTATTTGGCCAATATTGATAGTCGGTTGTTTAACTATCAATTAAAATTCACAAACATCCATCCAAAAATAAATAATTTCCAAATCATTTATTTACCTCAAATATCTTTCCAAGATATATTTTCTATTTCAACCCTTTGAAAACAGTTTCAAAACCATCTTTCTTTTCAAAACCTTCCCAGATATTTTCTATCTCCTCTGAAATCACCAAGCACACAACTGGATTTTTAAAAATAATTTTAAACACTTTAGTTTTAAATATATACCTTTAAAACATTTAAATTAAAACTACTTGCAGAATTTGTTAAGAATACATACTATATTGATATTTGAAAATAAAATTACTAAATAAAATATAAAACTTAATTTTCACTTTTAAAAACAAATACTAAGTCATTTTTATAATAATTACTTCCAAAATAGATTTAAAGGAAATACTTACTTTAGAATTTAAATATTTGAAATAATTTCCAAAACTTGCTTTTAAAACAATTTTAAAAAAACTTTGAATTTATATTTAAAATTTTACTTTGAAAACGTACTTGGTTATTCAGGAAGAATTTCCAATCTCAATTACTTAAATCAATTTCCCAAATTGATTTCCAATTCATTTTATTTGAAATAAATTCCTTTACTTATCAGTTCATTTCCAAAGTCAGTAGTTATGGACTTTATTATTACTATTATTATTTTATCTTTTCTTTACTCTTTCAATAATCCAAATCTTAAATTCTAATTAAATGTTTGTTCTTTTTAATTAATAATACTGCATTTTAAATTCATTAACTTTATGTTTATTCAAATTTTCCTTTCCATTCTCAAAATTCTTTTATTAGAATTTTAAAGTCACTTTATTCTTTTCCCAAGTTCTTCTTAAATTTATCCTATAATTATTTTACTTGCAATTTCACTTCTTTATTTTCATTTCCAAAATCAAATTTAAAATTTCGGTAATTCATTATACCCAATTATATCAACCAAGCCATACATCCAATACTTCCACATAATTCAATATAGAATATCAAACAATCAGAACAGAGAATATATAAAATAATTTAAATAAAAGTTGAGGGGTCCAGTTGGATCCCTCCAACCTGTTTCCCTGCATCCACAAATATTAGCACAATAATTTATGCCAAATCCAAAATATCATACTATATCACATCAATCAATTTCAACCATTCAAACAATTATTTAAATTTAATCATTTAAATTTAAATTTAAACTGAGTGAGATTAACTCACCTTTGCTTTGTTTTGTAATCCACTTCCATATTGCCTTGGTTTCCAGGTGTTTGACCTTAAATAAACAATTTATATAATTTATTAATATTTAAATTAATCGAACAATTCATTTCTGATTTACAGTTTAGGTTAATTTAACTTATCTAGTGATTTTATTTTATTTTTCAAGTTCTCGATTTAACAAATTTCCTTAAACAAATTTGTTAATTACTTATAATACATTTTTAAAACCAGCTAGTAAATTAAAATGTGCACATACAGGTTTATTTCTATTTACCCCTTTTTGTTCAAACCTTATAAAAATTATTTTCAATTTCAGTAAATATCAGCAATAATTTTCTTCACTGTATAAACATATATGTAAATTTGTAAAGCAGAATTTTTTTTCTATGAAATGTTTACCCTATATTTTTATTTTTATTTTTAATTTATTAATTCAAACATCTAATCCTACAGAGCACAAGTATCATAACTAAGTTAAAAAAAATTACCTTACAGTAAAAAGAAATGAATCCAGGCACCCAACGACCACTGCTGCCCTTTGCACTCTCGCGGTTCGCCGTCACGATGCAGAAACCCTAAATTTGCGACCATCGCGACTTGCCTCCCACGTCGATTTCCTACCACCACAAACGATAATAGTTCGATCCCCTCAAGCAATGCGATCGTAGCCCTCCCACAACGGCACAGATCTCCAAAACGAACGCGACCCAATCGTGAATCCACTGAGCTACCGCGACTCTCGAGCTTGACAAGGCATTGATGGTCAAACCGATTCCCTCCTCTTACCTCCTCGAATCGAGGTATGATCGATTCTTGCTGAAGAAAACTGAAAAGGGAGGACGCGCGATTGAAAAAGAAGGCGACCGCCATTGATTTTGAACGTAAATTTTCCAGAAACAGTGGTATTCGAATTATATTAGGAACGAGGGCAGCCATGTTATCCTTGCCTTGATTTTTATTTTAAGAGAAGGGGACAGAGATTTTTTTTATGTGATTTCAAAAACATGAAGGCTCGGCTGTAAATAAAAAAAAAAGAAAAGAAAAGAGACACGATCATTGTTGTTATGTACGAGAGGAGACAGCGATAAGAAGGAAAAGCAGCTGATTGAGAAGGATTTTCGACTGAGAATAAAATAAAATAAAAAGAAAGCGTGTTTAAGAACGCGCTGATGATATTAACTCGATCAACTAAAGCTTTACTTAATTTCCAACGCATTTACTTATCGTACGCTCACACAACAACTCCGGTCAACACGAAATTTGAAATCCGAAAATAATTCAATATTACGGATCCCATGGGACTGGTTTCGTCGAATTCCGAGACTGTTCCCTCGGAAGGCTATTTTTAAATCCAATTTAAACGATGGAGTTTCAAATCTGAACAACCCACTGTTAATTTCAATTTTATCACTTCTATTATCTTTAGTGTTATCAATATAAATTTTACAAGCCTTCAAATTATTATTAATAGACTTAAAATTCCAGATTCAACATTTTACCTAACTTCCCATTTATTTAATTTAATAATTTAATTATCAAATAATATAGTGTTATTTGAATTCAAGTTAAAATTAACATTAAATATTCAAAATCAATTGAATATTCCAATCCCAATTGCTCAAAAATTTCCGGTCGTCACATTCCCAGTAGGAAGGTATACAAGATCCCAGGTACCGGTTTTGTCTAAGGTAGACATTTCCTCAGACATAGCACGTTGCCACACAGGAGAACGAATAGCCTCCGAGTAAGAAGAAGGCTCATAAAAAGTGTCGATGGAAACAAGAAATGAAGCAAAAGATCGAGAGTAACAAGAGTAAGCAAAATCTGATAATTGAGTAGATTTACGTGTACGAGTGGGATAGCGAGGTTGAACAGGATCTGTCGTCACAGGAGGTGTTTAATCAGTCGTAGTAGTAGGGGATAAAGTGTCACCTGCAGAAGAAGAAGGAACAGAGTGTATGGATGACGGTGAATCAATGGTAAGAGGTGGTGAATCAGAGGAGTTATCAACAGGAAATGGATCAATGTGAATAAGATAAGACCTAGTCATACTATGAGGACTAGCAGGAATAGAGTAGAAGGGAATATGCTCAATAAAGGAAACATGACGAGAAACATACAGTTTATTTGAAGAAGGATCATAACAACGATAGCCTTTTTGTCCAATACCATACCCATGAAAAACACATATAGCAACATGGGAAGATAATTTTGTACGCTTTACGTGTGGACGAAGGACAAAACAGGTGGAACCAAATACTTTTAGGTGAGAGTAATCAGGAGTTTGACCAAACAACTAGGCATGAGGAGAAATACCAGAATTATGAGAAATCGGGATCTTGTTAATAAGATAAATGGAGGTAAGAACAGCTTCTCCCCAAAACTCTTTTGGAACGCTAGCCGAAAGAATCATATAACAGGCAGTCTCAACAATGTGTCTATATTTTCTTTCAGCAACACCATTTTGTTGCGGGGTATCAGTGCAGGCAGACTGATGCAAAGTACCATCAGTCGTGAATATGTTAGAAAGGTCTCCCTTGATATATCCCCCCAATTCAGAACGAAAGCATTTAACAATAGCGTTTAACAATAAGCTTGAAAGGCAGTATAAATAGCAATAAACTCAGAACGACATTTCATCAGAAAAACCCAACAATAACGAGTATAGTCATCGATAAAAGAGACATAATATCTGCACCTACCTTTTGTGGGGATGGGTGCTGGACCCCGAACATCAGAGTGAACTAAATCAAAAGGTGCAATGGAAGTAGAAACACTTTGATTAAAAGGTAAAGCAGAAAATTTTCCAAGTTTACAACCACTACAGTCTGAAATATCATGAGAACGTAAATCTCCCAAAATACCAGAATTACACAAGAATTTAAGACGAGAGCTTGAAATATGACCAAGTCTTGAATGCCACAAATAAAACTTAGGAGACAAAGAAGTTAAATGAAAAGAAGAAAGGTCAATACTAGTAGCAGCAACATGACCTGGGATGTGCAAGTCATCCAAAACATAGAGACCGCCCTGCCTACGGCCTATCCCAATCAGTTTCTTGGAGTTGGGATCCTGCACAGAGCAAGTGGTGGAAGAAAAATGAACAAGATATCCAAGATCACAAAGTTGTTCGACTGAAACAAGATTCATAGTTAGTTTAGGAATGCAATAAACATTCGAGAGGGAAATGTGTGTGGTTTGAATTATATCGATTCCTGTTAATGGCAAAGGTGTGCCATCAGCAGTCAAAATAGAAGGTGAGCGAGAATTAGAAGACATAGATATAAACGATGAACAATCATGGGACATATGATATGAAGCACCAGAATCCAAAATCCACAAAAGAGAATTCGAACCTGACGTGGAGGGAGCTGACATGGCAAAGTGCTGAGACTGAGGAGCAGTCATGTTTTGAGACAAAGACTGGCTAGCAAGGAACTTCTGAAATTGCTCCGCAAGAGAGTCCATAGAGGAATCCACAACTGATTCACCAGAAGTATGTACTAGTGCAGCAGCCTTGGGCTGGGAACCACTACGTGACTGTCCATGTCCTTGTGTCGTAGAGAAGGACTGTTGTTGGCCACCACGTTGTTGCTGTTGTGATCTATCACCTGGCTTAAAGCTTTGATTTTTTTTGACGAGCCAATAATTCATGACATTGATTTTTCCAATGGCCTGGTTGTTTACAATAATTACAATCACGACCATTCTTGATATTTATCTTGTTGCGTTGAGATGGGATTGGTAAAATCCCTTTTGCAAAAACAGATGCAGAAGAAGTTTGTGCAACTTTCTCAGTTTGAGACTTCAAGCGAGTTTCTTCAGCTAATAACTCATGCAGAACGGAATCAACAGAAGGTAAAGGAGTGCGATGTAGGATGGATGCACGACAATGCTCGTACTCTGGTCGAAGAGCCATCAACAGTTGAATAAGATGTTGTTCCTCCCTACAAGCGATATATGGAGCAAATGCTCTAAGCTCAGCAACCTCAGTCATAGCAAATTGATCCTAAAGAGCAGTAATTTCAGAATAAAAATCTTGAATATTTCGATCATTCTGAGACAATGACCGAATATCGGCCTCCAATTGATATTGAACAGTAAAGTTAGAACGCACAAAAAGTCGCTCCAAATAGTCCCAAACTTGCTTAGCAGTATCATACTTAGCCAATTGCATACCAATTCTATTCTCAACAGAATTATTAATCCAAGTGATGATCTTTGAATTGTTGGTATCCCATTTCTCCATCAATTCAACATCGGCAGCTTTAGGAGCCACAATAACACCGGAAAAATATCCCCACATCTGTTTTCCTTTCAAAAAAAATTTCATGACATAACTCCAATAAGAATAGTTTTTGTCATCTAAACGAACACTAATGGCCTGTAATGAATCATCACCTCCGGCCATATTTTGAAACAAATAATAAACGTCACTAATTGACAATAAAAACTAATCTGAAAACAAAAATAAGCCTGGAGACAACAACCAAAATGCAGAAACAAGTTGCTGGCTTGAATACAAAAATAATCGTCACAAATTCACGATTCAAATCTTGTGCCTGCTTCGAAAAAGAGTGCTGGCTTCACGATTGGTCGAGGGTGGACGAAAATGAGTTGCTTGCTGGTTTCAGGAGCAGGTTTTAGGAGCTTCAGATCTCGGGTTTCAGGAGCTTCAGATCTCGGGTTTGTAGGCTTCAGATCTCGGGTTTCAAAGCAGGTTTCAAGAGCTTCAGATCTAGGGTTTCGAGGCAGGTTTCAGCAACTCGTTGGTTTCAGGAGCAGGTTTCAGGTGCAGTTTTGAGCGAAAAACGAGTTGCTCGCCTCACAGGGTCAGACGAGGGTTTGCTGGCTTTTCGAGACAGACTGATGAACGAGGCAAGATTCAAGACAGCGGACAAAAACTTGAACAAGGCTCTGATACCACGTAAATGTTTGTAAAACGTTTGTAAACTCAAATAAGAAGAAGAAGATAATTCATATTATTCAGCAAGCAAGACGGCTGAGAAAAGTTAAGCATATTAGGGTTACAGAGATAGGTTTATATAGATAGAAAGCATTAGTAAGAAAAGACTAAAAAGCCCATAATGTAAAAGATCAATATGCTAACACATATCTCCTCCAGAATTCGTCAAAGCTAACCTGAATCCCTTGACTACTCGTAAAAATTTGAGCACCCAAAAGTTTAAGAAAACAGAAATTAAGCTCCGAGTCAGACATGGGTCTGGTGCGAGTAGCAGGTTAAACTTGCTTAACATTGAAAACCTTTGAAAACAAAAGGTATCTCTAAGACTTTCCCGCACATAAACACGGAAAAGTTTTTACCTTACGATAACCAAAATATTTGATAGGAAATCCAGTGATATTATCATAGGGTCTGGGGTTTTCAAGTAAAATATAGAAATAGCTGGAATGCTTACATCTCCCATTCCAACATAGTTGGGCGCAATCAAAACGTACGGCACTTATTGGAGATTGATTCCATAAATGGCAGGGCTACTGGAGTACCGCCCGTCACAGTACGTGGCCTAGATCACCGTAACAAGGATCTATCCTAAATCCCCTACAATACAAGGCCAGAACCATCCCTTACTGGATAGTCCCGAACAAGACAACCCCGCAGTTGTTTGCAACCAACTGCCCACACAGCCGAATAAAAGGGAACCTCTAGACATGGAAATCTTGTCCTACTTGAGCGCGACTCACTTAGCCTTGCTGCACCTCCCCTGTTTTAGCCATTCCCGATTGATGAGGCTTAAGGCTACGATTACCTTATCAGAACACATAACTTAGAATGCTCATCGTCCTCCAATGATGATATTCTGAAAGCATTCAATCTATACAAGTTCGTTTCAGGTTCGAACGAAATCGAAGGCACTAATTTGTTATACTCATTTTGGAATCACCCTCAGAGTTAACGACAATAGGCCTTGCACTCTGAAGCTTCATCTCGAACTTCCTTGAGATTTACGACCTATCGTTTAATTTGGATCGATGTGGTTTTCGAATATCCAAATTGGGAAATCCGATCCCGGTCTCACCGAAATCCAAAACGCCGTCTTTTAAGGTCAAGTTGTTTTAAATTAAATTTTTTTTAATTCATTATCTATATTCATACAAATAGATAATTCACATTATCACAAATAGATAATCCATATCATCAAAATTCAACCAAAGCATCTCATATCACAGATCAGCACATATCTCATATTAGAGATATCAAACAATCCAAGGCATTCAATATCATTCAGCCATCCATAAGCAAAGATTTATTAATCACACCGTATCTAATTAATTTAAAATAAATTAAATTAATTACTTCCATCACTATAAACCCTGCTTACTTAACTATTAATTAATTATAAACCAACTAATTAATCATCCTTTAATTATCCATCTTAACTAATCATCCTTGATTAATTATTCTTCAATTACATTAAGTAATTAGCCTTTAACTAATTACACAAATTCATTATCCATAAAAAATTACAGTAATTATCCTTTAATTACTCTCATTAATTAATTGAATATAATTAATTACATTAACCCTTAATTAATTACATTAATTAATTATTCTATAATCACTAATATTGATTAATTATCCTTTAATTTATAAACCCTTAATTACTTTAATTAATTACATTAACTAATGATCCTCTAATTACTTCTTTGATTTATTTATTTTTCGAATTTAATAATTAATCTTTAATTAATCACATTCATTAATCAACCTTGATTAATCACATTTAGTAATTAACTACCCTTAATTACTTACATTAATTAATTAAATTCTTAAAACTAATTAATTCTTTAATTAATTACACTAAGTAATTAATCCTTAATTACTTCCATTAAGTAATTATCCTTCTTATTAATCACACAAAGTAATTAAACCTAAATTACTTCCATTAATTAATTATCCTTCAATTAATTATATCTAGTAATTACCGATTAATTACTTCACTAAGTAAATACACTTTATAAATTACACTAAGTAATTGTACTTAACAAATCATCAAGTGATTATCTTAAATTAATTAAAATAATTAATTAACTTAAACTAATCATATTAATTTAATTAATTACATCGAGTAATTAACTCCTTTAATTACTTTTATTAAGTAATTATACTTTAATTAACCATTTTTAATTACAAATTAGTTAATCCCTAATTACCAATTAATTAATCTATAATTTCTTAATTAATTAATGCTTAATTGTAACTTAATTATTCTTTAATTACTTAACTAATTTATCTCTAATCATTAATTAATAATCTTTACTTATCTAATTAATGATCCTTAATTACAAATTAATTAACCCTTAAATTGATTAACTTACAACCCTTTATTATTGATTTATTAATCCTTAATCATTAATAAATTAAATTAATTAATTACTCTTTAATTACCTTATTAATTTAATTTACCTCAACTCATTAAATCTTAGTTAACTTAAGATAAAACATTATCCTTATTAATGACTTAACTATCATTAACATATGCATTTGAAACATTTTACTTTTAAATTTACCTTTAAATTTCATTCAAATTTAAGATTTAAAATGATTTCAAATTTAACTTAACAAAATTTTAAGTTAAACAAATTACAAAACCTCTTAATCAAATGTAAAGAAATATTTATTATCTATAAAGAAATTTATATAAGGAAAAGTTTAAACTAAATTTAATTAAATTAAAAACCTTGCTTTTTTAATTTTTTTTAAAACTGTTTTAGAATACGCTTCGGGTTCAACCCGATGGCTACTCGAGCCTTGACCCGAGAAAATCCATTTCTTTTTTTCTCTTTTCAAAATTTTGTTTAGTTTTAAAGTTAAAATCTGGAAACAAGTTCGCTCACGTCTACCCGAGTCCTTACTCGAGTCAATACCCCACTAACCCGAGCCTTCCTTCGAGAATTCCACAACCCAAAACTACTGACACCAACATCACTACTGTGCACATGCACTAGCGATCCAGGCTCCTCCGACCATCTACGACTCCACAAACCCATCGGCAATCATCCCTTCACCAGGTTTCGACCATCAAAACTTCAGTGCTAACTCAAAATCGAATTCGAGCAACCCAGCACAAACCTGAAACAAAACCATAACCTGGAAAAACCCTCGAACTGACTCCTCCGACCACCGGAACGCCTGAGCCTCTGGCTACTCCCTCGCCAACTCCCCCTCTATTATTTCAAAAAGTCTGGTGGAACTCGATCCACCAGAGGCGTCGAGATGACTACTTTTCCGACCTTGACCAGAAACTAGGGTTTAAAACAAATCTGACCTACCGCCGCCGCCCCAGTGACTGATACATCCTTCAGCCATTTTTGCCGAGCTCACCTGTCATCCCTCTACCTCCAATGAAGTCCCCGACCTCCCCGATCACCTTGATCATCAGAAACCACCCAAAACTCACATTTAGATCAAACCCGAAAAGCTCGTTCAATCCACATCTAAAAATTGTGATTTCACTTCTACAAATCATGTTTTTAGATAATGATTCAGATTAGATGCCTGAATCGATGAATTAAGATGTTTGAAATATACATATCTTAAGCTTGCACTGTTCTTTTTGGTTTTCCAGAGAAATTTCAAATTTAGTTCACTTAAATATAATTTTAAATCTTAATCTATGATTAAACAAACATATTTTTTTAAAACCTAAGTCTTAACAAAGATTAGTTTAGGAGAAAATGAATCTTGATTAAAATCTTGAGCTTTGAAACTGAGAACAAAGATGTCATAGGTATAACAGGCATGCACACATCTATACATTCATATATATGCAGAAAACTCACTTATATATATTTACACAAAACATACTTATTTCAGTAATTCACATGCAATCAGATTTACATATACTTAAGCTTTTAATAAAGATGTTACTCACCGGTTAAAAAGATGAACAGAGCCTTTTTGAAATAGCTTTAAACTTTTAAAAACTTGAATGTTGGAAAGATGCTTCTTTGATTTAAAAACTTGAATTGTTGTGATCCTTTTTAAAACTGGAAATGCTTTGTTACTGGAAATGTTGTAGAGATGATTAAATTTTGAAACAGGGATGAATTCTGCTTTAATAAATCTCAGGTTTGAAGAAATGTACAAGCTTTTGGTTTTATTGAGTTTGAAAATGGTTTACAGGCTATTGAATTTGATTAGCCTCTGGTTTGAGAAATATTGATTTTAGATTTGTTTTGAGAATTTGTTACAGGCTTGAGTTTCTTAGCTTTTGATTTGAAGAGGATAGAAAAAGAAATGAAGAGAAGAAGCATGTTTTTATAAAGGTAAATTTGTGATTTATTAAAAATATAAGGAAATTAAAATTAAAAGTGACACTTGTTTAAAAACTTACAATTTGTCATTAACATTTGCTTATCATCTAAGTTTGTTATAATCAAGCCTTTATATATTTACACTTGTCATTAAGTAATTTTTATTTATTTTAAATGTTAATATAAAGCTGTTTATACTTAATTTACTAATTAATAAATACTTATATATATATATATATATATAAATTCCTTTAAAGAAAATATTATAAAACAAATTATATACAAATAGAATCTTATACCTATATTTTTAAATCCAAAATATTTTAAAATATCTACCTTTTGAATTTCAAATTTAAATCCAAATTCAAATTCAAATTAAATTTTGAAAATCTAAATTAAAATCAAGTTATATATATACATATATAACAACACATTCAATTTGAAAATAACAATTCTATTATCTTTAAAATCTATTAATATCTATGTATAAAAACAACACATTATTATTATTGTTTAAAAATAAAAATTTTGTCAATTTTAAATAATTTATAAAAGAAATTATCTCATTATTTATAAATTACTTATATTACTAAATGAATTAATGTATCATATGTTTTATATGTTTGTGAATTGTATTTTAAACTTTTATACATAATTACAAATCATATTTATCAAGCTATATTTAAAAAGAAAGTAAAACAAACCTTTTTATTAATCTTATTTAAATTTAAACTTAAGTCAAATATATTTTAAAGAAATAAACATTTACCTTAAGTAATTTGAAACTATATAGTTATTTATTTAAACAACCTTTGAAAAGTTTTACATTAAATTTAATCATAACCTCCAAATTACCAAAATATATATTAGAATTTGAAAACATGTTTTTGTTTGTTAAATTCAAACCAAAGCTTTTCTATTTACAATATATACAAATATATATACATTATAAATAGAAAACATTTTATTAGCTTTAAAAGATAAAATTTACCAATTAAATATTTATTTGATTCTAAAGAATAAACTTGCCAATTTAAATTAAAATTGTAAAAGAAAATTATAAAATTAATTTAATTATTATTACAGATTATTAAATTGATATTGCCCAAAATTTCGAGTCATCACACTTTATGTGTATCACATAAAAATCCCATTTACACAAAATCGATATCTTCAAAATCGATAATTCTCAAACTTGGCTTTCCAAATTTACAAAATTTGATTTTTGCCAAAACCAAAAGCCTTTAGAATCAAAGAGTTCCAAAACCCTTTCAGTTTCATTCTCACAAAATCATTCCTATATATATAAGATTATTCCTTTCAACTTGAAAATTTTCCAGACCACTTCATACTTATATAAGTTCCACTTTATCCTTCAAATATCTTTCAAACGTCATTTCTTCTGGTTATAAATTCAATAAGGTATTTTTAATCTGTAACTAATATATGATCTCATTAATGCCAAATCAAATTTTTTTCCAAGTTCGATTTCCTTTTTCAAAGTCGTATGTACATTTTTTACTTCTTATAAAGTAAGTTTCAGTTATAGTGCTATCCAATCTTTTATTTAAAATCATCATGTTTACTCAAAAATATGCTCTTCCACTTAAAATCATTTTTTTTGCCTCAATATCCGATTCGGTTCCACTTCAGAATTGTCTCAATCTCTCATTTAGATTATAACTTCAATTCAACCCAATTAGTATTCAAATCCATGGTTTAAATATAAACAATTTCCATCCTGGCCAGTTTGAAATTAGAAAATATTTTGAATAGTTGTAAAATGGTTAAATAGTTAATATAAGATAGTTTGAGTGTCAAAAATAATGGTTTCTATAGTAACTAGCTTGGAAAATCAAATAATCTGAGTAGTTAAGAAAATAGATTTAAAACAGTTTATATCAAAATGATTTATTTGAAAATAGTTTCAGAGTCAAACTGGTTCAATTTCTCAATTTCCAACTCAAATCAATTTTCAATTTTCATTTCCATTTAGATTGATTCAACCGAGATTTCCATTCGGATTAACTTCGATTCCCATTCCAAATTCAAATCAATTCCCAATTTTAATTTAAGCTTATTCACCTTCGATTACAATTTCAATTAATTCATTCAATTTCCAATTTGAATTAATTCCAGTTTTATTCTCAAATTTTTAAACCATCTCGATCTAAATAAATTCGAATTCGGTTTATCAAATACCGATTTAATCACTTAAATCAAATTAACCTTTTATAGTTAATTTAATAATCCAAATATCTCATAATTAAATCATGAGCCCAACTTTCAAATATTCATTTAAATTTCCTTTACTTAAACTAACTTGAGGTTCGAGTATGAGTCCAAATCTATTTAAAAAAATCAATATTCGAAATTCAATTGATTACCCAATTATAACTCCAAACTTTGAAATCCAATTCTTAAGCAATTTCGGTTGATCGGTTCATTTTATCATTTCAATCTTAAGTTCAAAATGATTCCATTTCCATAAATTCAATTTTATTTCCAAGGATCAAAACCTTTTAAATAAGTCTTAAGATAAAGTTTTTACTTCTATTTAATTCCAAGAATGGATATATCATTTCACTCCACTTCTCAGTTTTACCGAAATAATCAGACCCACAATTTTATATATACTGTCAATAATAAACAGGATGATAGCAGGATATGTCCAAGTAAGTAAATCTCCAAATTATCTAAAACATCAGTCAGTAGCATTCATTACTAATTTCTAGAATTCAAACCCGTTTTTATTTCAAAATCCATTTTAAGTTATTCATACACAACCTCTTATCAAATCCATACCTTTCTTTCCAATTTAATCCATTTAACTTTCCTAAGTTAAATTCTTTTCAGTTTCACCTTGAAATTTCCCATTTCAGATTATAAGCTCAAAACTTATTTAACTTTCCCTGAGTTAAATTTCCAATCCATTTCATCCATTTAGACTTCTCAGTTTAAATTTACATCCCAAATTTAAATTCTTATTAATATCCCTTCCTAATTATAAGTTCAAAAACTTACTTCTCTTTGCGTTATACATCTCACTCCAAGGGGAATTTCAAAATTTTAACACTTAATATTTATTTCAAATTAACTTTGAAATCATATATATCCTCATATACATACATATTTATTTCATTTTCATATCAAGTCACACTTTTAAATTTTAAACCATCCTTGGTTGATATTTAAAACAATTCCCTTTGGAATTTCAAAACAACTCTTGTTTTTAAACAAGATTTCCATATTTAAAAATATTATAAATAATATTATTTATTATTTCTTTTAACACTTTGAAACAATTCCAAAATTTTCTGGACTTGGATTTAAAACTTCCCAACTTTTAATCCATTTCAATTTATAAGCTCTACTAATAAATTCAACTTATAACATTTCACTCTGTCTCATCATTGTTTATTTTATAACAAACATCCTTTATTAAGATACAATACCCAATTTATAATAATTATCATATCTAGAAATCACACACACAATATTTTCATCATAGTTTATTGAAAAAATATAGCCAGGGTAAATTATTTCAAACACTTCGAAAATTCTTTTGAATTTTCTAGGATTTAAATCCAGGTTTTTAATCCATTTTTAACATAACTTATTTGTATAGTTAACCCTTGCCTAAATTTCCATCTGGTTATATGTTTTTTACCACTTAAATCTTATAATCTTATTTAATCTTAATAACAACCAATTCCCTTAATCCACTATAACAATTAGAAAAATTATTTCTTTATATATCAAAATATAACCTTTATATGTAAAAATATATTTTTAAACCATTATTAAAATCATTATATAAGAAAATAACAAGTACGCCGTCATATAATAATACTCTCAACTCATTATAGGGTACTACTGACACTATCTCAAATGAGTGATCCCCACCAGAGCCAAGCTTCTCACTTAATCTTCAGCTCTGATACCAAGTGTAACAGCCCGAAGATTATCGACACTAATACGTTCACTGTATAGAGTGACGAGCAATCGAGTGTCGGAAATACCAAACTGTTAGGGTTTAGAAGAGAAAGAATAAGAAATAAAAAAACAATAGCACAGAATCTCACAAATGCAGCGGAACAAAATATAATACAAAATAACAGCATTTATACGAAGAAAAGCTGTAGCTGTAAATATACATGCAAATATATGAGTACGACAAATCTGGACAGTTATAACTTGTCCTCAACTACTGTCTATACAGTCTATACCTTGCAGTGGAATATAAACAATACGTGAAAAACGTCCCTGCCATCCAGCTCATCTCCGGACTCCAAAGCATCCTAACCTAAAATTCTGTAATGCTCAGTCTGACCCGAGCATTACAATAAAGTAACATTCGAGTCAGGCTAGAAACCAGCGTGAGTTAAACCAACTCAATTTGAAATACTTAAGCTATAAAGCTTCTTGAAAACCTAGGTAACACGTCCAACATTACGAGTTTTTATCTAGTTATAGCCAAACACTTGTTACACAAATCCATTGATATTTAAAATAATATCTAAGTACCGTTACTTATCTTAAATAGTCAGATTTTACTTAATTTAATTCAATTCCAGCCCATTAGACTCTATAATCAAATCCTTAAAGATTTGTAGTACTTGTTAAATCAAAGTGGTTCCAGATAATGCTGTTATCCGATCCCGATATCTTCGAATCCAAGTGATAAATTTAAAAGGGCAAGTTGTTTAAAATAAACAATTTATTATATTGGGTGGTATTATTTAAATATGGGGAGACTTGTCTGACCACTTAATGTTATAGACAATAATTATTGAATTAACCCTTCGATAGGGTAAATGCAAGATATAGATTGTTACCAATTTAACGATTGATAACTATTATCATACCAATCACACCTTTGGATTTTGTTAACTTAGATTAATCAATTTCATTCATATCTTTATCCAAATTAATTTTGAATTAAACAATTTATCAACCAAAGTAAATTATAAATATCATGAATTCCCATAAGTTGAAGTCAAATATTGATAATATACCTAATTACCATTTAATTACCATTATAAGATATCTCTGAACTTTCAATTACGGATTTAAAGTGAAATAGATCTTCAGTTAAAGAAAGAAAAATATAAGTTATAATATATATATATATATCTATGTATATATATATATATATCTATGTATGTATGTATGTATGTATGTATGTATGTATATACACACACAAAATTTCCCTTTTCTTTTTACTTTATTTTCTTTTCCCCTTTCTTTTACTTTTTATTTTCACTTCTTATTTCCTTTCTTTAATTTCCCCCTTTTTCTTTTACTTTTTCTTTCTATTTTCTTTATTTCTTTCTTTGATCCTTACTTTTCTTATTGCCTTGGCCCAACCCGGCTCAACTCCTCTACACCTCTTCTTCAAATTCTTTTTCCTACGTTTGATCAAAAGGGAATGTGCACATGAACATCGCCTCCGACCATCAAATCTCGCCGCCGACCAACCTCAAACACCATCCGCATCTACCGCAACCTCGCTACCTACCTAGAATAGCGTAAACAACCTGTGCCCAAAATTTGAACTCCCAATCCAAAACTGGACACACGGTGCTTCAACTTCATCTCCTTGCCCCATCTCCTTGCCCCCACCACCTTAGTACACCATGAACCACAAGGCTCTGGCCCCAGCTCTACCATACCCTTCTTTATCGATTCCCCTCTATGCGCACACTTCCCACTACCTCTTGTCCTCACCATTAATCTCAAACCTGAACACAAATCCGACCAATACCAGAACCCTAAAACCTCCCCGTCCTGCTTACCTACGCCACTAAAAATTCTCCCACCATTTTCTCGAGTGCCCCGCCTTCTATTCCTCCTCCACACTAGATGTTAGGTCATGAAATTGGCTAGGTCGCCCGAATTTGACTTTACCTCCAACTCCGTTCATCTCCACCTTTCTCGTCGTATATGTGATTAAAAGCCATGAAACCATCATCAAAGTTCGCCATTTTCAATATCGATCACGTACATATAGGTAATCGCAAAGAAAAAGATAATTGAATTTCTGACAATACTTGGTTACTCGCTGCAAAACCCTCTTTTTACGTTCTATACTACATAATATTTATCAGGACGAATTTCAGAATGAAGTACGATCGAGAACAAGCAACTTTTCTTTGAACATCGTAACCTAAATCCAATTGTAAAAAGGAATGTTGATTTTTCGAAGTTTAAGTTAACAATTTCAAAGCAAATAAGTATGAATAGAGTCTCTATGAAGAATATAGTACTTTTCTCTCCTTAACTTTGCCTCGAGTATTTTTTCATGTTAAAACCTTCATATTATACACTTTCATGCACTGAAAATTTTGTTTACTATATGTATTCAAACAGTAATTCAATTCCTTATACAAGCTTTATAAAAAAACAGTGTTCTACTCACATTGATACTGCCCCTGATGATCCTATATATATTCGTGTTTGAACTTTCATCTCGAGTGCATATAATCATGACATAAACCAAGGATTTAACACAAAACCACAATTATATACCTATACGTGTTATATCCCGTAATAATGTAAATGTTTACTCACTTTCTTTTAACAGGGATGACAACTGCTGCCTGTTTGCCTTTGCATTAGGCTTTTACTATCTTGATCTGTTATGAACTTATGCCAGCTCTTTGTTTTCTCTTATTTTTATTCTGTAGTTTTAATGGAAGATTATGTTGTTTTATGATTCTAAACAAAAATGTATATGTAGAGGTAAGCCAGACAGTGTTTATATATACATAGAAGTGAAGTATGTTGTGCAAGCCTAGGGGTACACCCCTGTATAGGCTTTTTATCTTATTTTGGATTTGCAAAAAAATATAGACTTGATTTGATCCTATGTTGATATGATATTTTATGTGCTTGAGATGAAATCTTGTATGCTTGAACTTTAATGCCTGACATTGATTATATGTTTTGTAAGTTGGATTTGATGTGCATTTATTCTAATGTTTCACTTTGCTTATACATATCGTTTCACATATGTACATATGTCCTTATCCTCTACAAGCTTCTTGTATACAGTAAGTTTGTTTTGTATATTTTACTTTGACTTGAAACTATGACTTGATTTTATGAAAATTTTTGTATACCTGGATTTGATGTATTGTATGTTTGAGGGAATGTGCATTAAATGCTTGTCTCCCTATATGTGTACATCCATATATTCATTTGTATGCACATACATACTCATACATATGTATACAAGTAAGGTTCGACTTGTTTGCCTTATACACTTATACATATACATCTATACTTATCATTATTACTAGTATAAGTTTTTACTTATGTTACGTACAACCATATAAGACACTTATGTAAATTTTATTCCTATTTTTAAACATATATTTTTATTTTAAATTTTTTCCAAAGCTTAATTATATACATCTAAATTATATTCATATATATATATATATATATATTATATTTAGTTTTATAAAGGTAGAGTTTTATTTTAAATATTTTTGAGGGATTTATTTTCAATATCCAAACCATAGTTTTCCACTAATTATATATATATATAGATAAACAGTAATTAGCTAGAATATATTATTTGTTTTCAAATGATAAAACTTATATTATCAAAAATTTAGTTAATGAATTATCAAAAAAATAGTGTCAAAATCCCGGATCATCACATTCCTCCCCCCTTTAGAACTTTTCGTCCTCGAAAAGGAACGAAGTGAGAATTCTTATTTTTGATGTTTATTATTATTAGTTAAATCATTATTTAAAACATTTTAAGTTCCTTGCTCTTTTTATTTTAAAATCTTAGAACACTTTTAAAATTTCATAATATTACCAAACTAGCTTTATATAAAAATACTTTTCATAACTGATGTCCAAAAAAGTCCATCCTTGTTCTCACAGAAATTCAATCATATATTGATCAGGCACAAGACTGAAAATCTATTAGTACTCAGTAAACCCGTTTTCAACATCCAGTGAAAATACTTGGAAAAACTTTTGTGAGAATACTATGAAAATCATCACCCCCTCTATGGGTCATAGTTAGCACGATGATTACGTCGTCATCCTGGCGAAATTGATAAGAAAACTATAGGCATCACACCTCTCAATTTTGCAATGGAACTGGCATAGATCGCCACTACACCCAGGGTTACGTTGCCATCACAACAAAAACCATATAACTGTAGGCAACAACGCCCTCAAATTTCGCTGCCAAATGAAACTTCACCACATAGATCGCAGACTACACCAGCCGAGTCCCAATATAGCCTGTAGGCACTCAGCGCCCCACGACTTCTGCTATGGAACCACATAGATTGCAATCTACTGGTGTTACGTGGCTCTCCATGCGAAATCAAGTGTAGATTTTAGGCGGTCACTGCCCCTCGACTTACGCTGTGGAAACGCAGTAGATTGCAGTTACACCAGAGTTACGTTGCCATCACAGCATAACCCCAATGTATCTGTTGGCATTAGCGCCCTCGAAATACGCTATCCCAACCACAATCCGTAGGAACTACTGTTTTTTCCGGACGTCCCCTCAGATCAATATTTATAACCTCCCTTAGGGCTTAAGGTAGAACCACCCCGTGGACTTCCTACTGTAAGTTTCAACTCTAAATAGGAGCGCATTTTTCCCCATAGCATTCTCAAAACATTTCATGCTATACACATATAGTACCTTTCAAATCATACCCTTATACGTATCACATAAAAATCCCATTTACACAAAATTGATATCTTCAAAATCGAAAATTCTCAAACTTGGCTTTTCAAATTTCCAAAATTTGCTTTTTGCCAAAACCCAAAAGCTTTTAAAATCAAAGAGTTCCAAAACCCTCTCAGTTTCATTCTCGCAAAATCATTCTTATATATATATAAGACTATTCCTTTCAACTTGAAAATTTTCCAGATCACTTCATACTTATATAAACTCTACTTTATCCTTCAAATATCTTTCAAAGGTCATTTCTTCTGGTTATAAATTCAATAAAGAATTTTAAATATGTAACTAGTATTGATCTCACTAATGCCAAAGCAAGTTTATTTTTCCAAATTCTATTTCCTTTTTCAAAGCCATTTGTACATTTCTTACTTCTTATGAAGTAAGTTTCAGTTATAGTGCTACCCAATCTTTTATTTTAAAATCATCATACTTACTCAAAAATATGCTTTTCCACTTAAAATCATCTTTTTGCCTCAATATCCAATTCGGTTCCACTATAGAATTGTCTCAATCTCCCATTTGGATTATAACTTCAATTCAACCCAATTACTATTTAAATCCATGGTTTAAATATAAACAATTTCCATCCTGGCCAGTTTGAATTTAGAAAATAGTTTGAATAGTGGTAAAATGGTTAAATAGTTAATATAAGATAGTTTGAGTGTTAAAAAGAATGGTTTGTATAGTAACTAGCTTGGAGAATCATAAAATCTGAATAGTTAAGAAAATAGATTTAAAATGGTTTCTATCAAAAAAATCATTTGAAAATAGTTTCGGAGTCAAATTGGTTCAATTTCTCGATTTCCAACTCATATCAATTTTCAATTTCCATTTCCATTTTAGATTGATTCAATCCAGATTTCCATTCGAATTAACTTCGATTCCCATTCCAAATTCAAATCAATTCCCAATTTGAATTTAAATTTATTCACCCCCGGTTACAATTTCAATTAATTCAATTCAGTTTCAAATTTGAATTAATTCCAATTTCATTCTCAAATTTTTTAGCCATCTCGATCTATATAAATTCGAATTTGGTTTTTCAAATAACGATTTAATCACTTAAATCAAATTAACATTTTATATTTAATTTAATAATCCAAATCTCTCATAATTAAATCATAAGACCAACTTTCAAATATTCATTTAAATTTCCTTTACTTAAACTCACTTGAGGTTCGAGTATGAGTCCAAATCTTTTAAAACAAATCAATTTTTGAAATTCAATTGATTCCCTAATTATAACTCCAAACTTTGAAATCGAATTCTTAAACAATTTCGATTGACAGGTTCATTTTATCATTTTAATCTTAAGTTCAAAATGATTCCATTTCCATAAATTCAATTTTATTTCCAAGGATCAAAACGTTTTAAATAAGTCTCAGGATAAACTTTTTACTTCTATTTAATTCGAAGAATGGATATATCATTTCACTCCACTACTCAGTTTTACCGAAATAATCCAACCCGTAGTTTTATATATATACTGTCAATAATAAACAGGATGATAGCAGGATATGTCCAAGTAAGTAAACCTCCAAATTATCTAAAATGTCAGTCAATAGCATTCTTTACCAATTTCCAGAATTCAAACCCGTTGTTATTTCAAAATCCATTTTAAATTATTCATACCCAACCTCTTATCAAACCCATGCCTTTCTTTCCAATTTCATCCATTTAATTTTCCTACGTTAAATTTTTTCTATTTCACCTTGAAATTTCCATTTCAGATTATAAGCTCAAAAATTATTTAACTTGCCCTGAGTTAAATTTCCAATCCATTTAGACTTCTCAATTTAAATTTACTCCCCAATTTAAATTCTTATTAATATCCCTTCCCAATTATAAGTTCAAAAACTTACTTCTCTTTGGGTTATACATGTCATTCTAAGGGTAATTTCAAACTTTTAACACTTAGTATTTATTTCAAATTAACTTTGAAATCATATATATCCTTATATACATACATATTTATTTCATTTGCATATCAAGTCACACTTTTAAATTTTAAACCATCCTTGGTTTCTATTTAAAACAATTTCCTTCGGAATTTCAAAACAACTCTTGTTTTTAAACAATATTTCCATATTCAAAAATATTCTAAATACTATTATTTATTATTTCTTTTAACACTTTGAAACAATTCCAAAATTTTCTGGTCTTAGATTTAAAACTTCCCAATTTTTCATCCATTTCAGTTTATAAGTTCTACTTATAAATTCAGCTTATAACATTTCACTTTGTCTCATCATTGTTTATTTTATAACAAACATCTTTATTAAGATACAATTCCCAATTTATAATAATTATCATATCTAGAAATCACACACACCATATTTTCATTTATTGAAAAAATATGGTCAGGGTAAATTATTTAAAACACTTTGAAAATTCTTTTGAATTTTCTGGGATTTATATTCAGGTTTTTAGTTCATTTTTAACTTAACTTATTTGTATAGTTAATCCTTACTCAAATTTCCATCTGGTTATATGTGTTTTACCACTTAAATCTTATAATCTATCTAATCTTAATAACAACTAATTCCCTTAATCCAGTATGATAATTAGAAAAGTTATTTCTTTATATATCAAAATATAAGCTTTATATGTAAAACATATTTTAAACCATATTTAAAATCATTATATAATAAAATAACAAGCACACCCTCATATAATACTCTCAACTTATTCTAAGGTACTACGGACCCTATCTCTAATGAGTAATCCCCACCAGAGCAAAGGTGCTCGCTTAACCTTCATCCTTGATACCAAGTGTAACGGCCCGAAGATTTTCGACCCCAAAAATCGACACTAATACATTCACTGTATAGAGCGCCGAGCAATCGAGTGCCGGAAGTACCAAACTGTTAGGGTTTAGAAGAGAAAGAGAAAGAATAAGAAACAAAAAACAACAGCACAGAATCTCACAAACATAGTAGAGCAAAATATAATATAAAATAACTGCATTTATATAAAGAAAAGCTGTAACTATAAATATACATGCAAATATCAGAGTACAACAAATCTGGACGGTTATAATAACTTATCCTCAACTACTGTCTATACAGTGTATACCTTGCAGTGGAATATAAGCAATACGTGAAAAATGTCCCTGCCATCTAGCTCGTCTCCGGACTCCAAAGCGTCCTAATCTAAAATTCTGTAATACTCAGTCTGACCCGAGCATTACAATAAAGTAACACTCGAGTCAAGCTAGAAACCAGTGTGAGTAAAACCAATTCAATCTGAAATACTTAAGTTATAAAGCTTCTTGAAAACCTTGGTAACTCGTTCAACACTATGAGTTTTTATCTAGTTGTAGCCAAACACTTGTTACACAAATCCATTGATATTTAAAATAATATCTAAGTACCGTTACTTATCTTAAATAGTCAGATTTTACTTAATTTTATTCATTTCCAGCCTATTAGACTCTATAATCAAATCCGTAAAGATTTGTAGTACTTGTTAAATCGAAGTGGTTCTAGATAATGTTGATATCTGATCCCGATATCTTCGAATCCAAGTGATAAATTTAAAAGGGTAAGTTGTTTGAAATAAAAAATTAATTATATTGGGTGGTACTATTTAAATATGGGGAGACTTGTCTGACCACTTAATGTTATAGACAATAATTATTGAATTAACCCTTCGATAGGTTTAATGCAAGATATAGATTGTTATCAATTTAACGATTGATAACTATTATCATACCAATCACACCTTTGGATTTTGTTAACTTTGCTTAATCAATTTCATTCATATCTTTATCCAAATTAATTTCGAATTAAACAATTTATTAACTAAAATAAATTATGAATATCATGAATTCACATAAGTTGAAGTCAAATAATGATAATATACCTAAGATATCTCTAATTTTCAATTACCGATTTAAAGTGAAATAGATCTTCGGTTAAAGAAAGAAAAATATAAGTTATAATATATTTACACACACACACAATTTCCCTTTTCTTTTTACTTTTATTTCCCTTTCCCCTTTCTTTTACTTTTTATTTTCTCTTCTTATTTCCTTTCTTTAATTTTTCCTTTTTTATTTTACTTTTTCTTTCTATTTTCTTTATTTATTTCTTTTATCTCTTACTTTTCTTATTACCTTGGCCCAACCCGGCCCAACTCCTCTACACCTCTTCTTCCCATTCTTTTCTTCTACGTCTGATCAACAGGGAACGTGCACGAGAATGCGCACATGAACATCGCCTCCGACAATCAAATCTTCCCGCCGACCAATCTTGAACACCTCCCACATCTACCGCAACCTCACTGGCCACCTGGAACAACGTCAACAACCTATTCCCAAAATTGAACTCCCAATCCAAAACTGGACACACAGTGCTTCAACTTCATCGCCCTGTCCCACCACCTCAGTACACCATCAACCACCAGGCTCCGGCCCCAGCTCCACCATACTCTTTTTTGTCGATTCGCCTCTATGTGCACACTTCCCACTTCCTCTTGCCCTCACCATTAGTCTCGAACCTGAACCCAAATCCGACCAATAGATGAACCCTAAAACCTCCCCGTCTCGCTTACCTATGCCACTAAAAATTCTCGCACCATTTTCTCGAGTTCCCCACCTTCTACTCCTCCTCCACACTGGATGTCAGGTCATGAAATTAGCTAGGTCGCCTGAATTTGACTTTACCTCCAATTCCATTCATCTCCACCTTTCTCCTCGTATACATGATTAAAAGCCACGAAACCATCATCAAAATTCTCCATTTTCAATATTGATCACGTACATATAGGTAATAGTAAAGAAAAAGATAATTGAATTTCTGACAATACTTGGTTACTCGCTGCAAAACTCTCTTTTTACGTTCTATACTGCATAATATTTATTAGACCAAATTTCCAAATGAAGTACGATCGAGAACAAGCAACTTTTCTTTGAATATCGTAACCTATATCCAATTGTAAAAAGGGATGTTGATTTTTCAAAGTTTAAGTTAACAGTTTCAAAGAAAATAAGTATGAACAAAGTCTCTATAAGGAACATGGTACTTTTCCCTCCTTAACGTTGCCTCAGATATTTTTTCATGTTAAACCATCATACTATACACTTGCATGCACTGACAATTTTATTTACTATATGTATTCAAACAGTAATTCAATTCTTTATACAAGCTTTGTAAAAATATAGTGTTCTACTCACGGTGATACTGTCCCTGATGATCTTATATATATATATATATATATATATATATATATATATATATATATATATATATATATATTCATGTTTAAACTTTCATCTCGAGTGCATATAATCATGACATAAACCAAGGATTTAACACAAAACCACAATTATATACCTATATGTGTTATATCCCCTAACAATATAAATGTTTATTTACTTGCTTTTAACAGGGATGACAACTACTGCCTATTTGCTTTTGCATTAGCTTTTACTCTCTTGATCTGTTATGAACTTATGGCGGCTCTTTGTTTACTCTTTTTTTTGTAGTTTAAATGGTAGATTGTGTCGTTTTATGATTCTAAACAAAAATGCATATGTGGAGGTAATCCAGGCAGTGTTTATATATACATATAAGTGAAGTGTGCTATGCAACCCTAGGGGTATACCTCTGTATAGGCTTTTGATCTTATTTTTGCTTTGAAAAATAATAATATAGACTTGATTTGATCCTATGTTGATATGATACTTTATGTGCTTGATATAAAACCTTGTATGTTTGAACTTTAATGCCATACATTGATTATATGTTTTGTATATTGGATTTGATGTGCATTTATTCCATTGTTTCCCTTTGCTTCTACATATCTTTTCATATATGTTCATATGTCTTTATCCCCTACATGGTTCTTGTATATAGTAAGTTTGTATTGTATATTTTACTTTTTTTTTTTATTTTTACTTTGATTTGAAACTATGACCTGATTTTATGAAAAGTTTTGTATGCTTGGATTTGATGTATTGTATGTTTGAAGGAATGTGCATTGAATGCTTGTCTCCCTATGTGTGTACATCCATATATTCATTTGTATGCACATACATACTCATACATATGTATACAAATATGGTTTTACTTGTTTGCCTTATACACCTATACATATACATCTATACTTATCATTATTAATTGTATAAGTTTTCACTTATGTTACATACAACCATATATGCCACTTATGTAAATTTTATTCCTATTTTTAAACATATATTTTTATTTTAAATTTTGCAAAAGCTAAGTATACACATCTAAATTAATTCATATATATATATATATATATATATATATATATATATATATATGTATGTATGTATGTATATGTATATTTAGTATTTTAAAGGTAGAGTTTTATTTTAAATATTTTTGAGGGATTCATTTTCAATTTCCAAACAATGGTTTTGCCCTAATTAAATATATACATAGACAAATAGTAATTAGCCAGAATATATTATTTGTTATTGAATGATAAAACTTGTATTGTCAAAATCAAGTTAAAGAATTATCAAAACAATAGTGTCAAAATCCCTGGTCGTCATAATAAATATAGCATTTAAGTACATTTCTTAACTATATATGTTGTATGCGGTTAAAGATTTCATCAATTAATTGCAGTTTATAACTACATATCATATATGTAGTTATAAAATACACTTTAATGGTTCAATTTTAACTGCATTTCAATTATGCGGTTAAAAATTTATGTGGTTTTTAACTGCATATTTGATATGCAGCTAACTATATTAATATGATATTTAAATACATTGTATTACCTTATTGCATTTTTTAACTGCATATTTGATATGCAATTAAAAATTGCAGCCGTTGAATGCAATTATTAACTGCACATCAATTATGCAGTTTAAAAATACATTTAAATGATGCTATTTTTTAGTGTATTTCATTTATGCAGTTAAATACATTTATGTATTACTTCAGGATATACAACGGTTTATTTAAATGAAATTTGTGTAAAATGCAGTTATAACGCATTATCATACTGAAGGAATAATTAAAATTATGTTTTTTGTTCAAATAAGTTTTATTTTTAATCATGTATGTAAATGCAGAGTTGTATGCAGTTATGTAAAATAATGAAAATGAGTGCTGGACTTTTTTTATCTTTTTATTAGAAATAGATAAGGACGTAATTGCTTTTTATGAGTTAGTCATTGGCACTTTTGACCATCAGTTAAGTAAAATAATAGCAGAGTTTGCTGCAATTATTGTAGGTAATTGTATTATGGCTGTATTTATCAAAAAAGTCTAATAATATAAATAAATTTATATTTTTGAAGTGTTTATAGTTAGAAGTTTGATCCTATTTGTAGCAGTGTGATTGTATATGTTATATTTTGATTTGTTAATAATTGCAGACTTATCAGCAGTTATTGTAAATAATGGCAGATTTTTCTGTATTACTATAAATTAATTAAAGTGGTTTAACAAATTAAAGAGGTTCAATTTTTTGTTTCATTGTATAAATTATTGCAGACTTCTTTGTAGTTATATTAAATACATGCAGAAATGACTGATATGATATATGTAACTATTTATAACAATTGAATAGATGTATGCAACTATTCATTATAATTGAAAATATGTTTTCAATTATTATAAATAATATTAATAATTGTATTGTCAAGTTTATTTCCCTTATGAAGTTATGAATTACATCATTTAAGTACATTTTTTAACTGCATATCTGCTACACAGTTAAAAATTACAGCTGTTGAATGCAATTTTTAACCACATATCATATATGTAGTTATAAAAGACTCTTGAATGCTAAATTTTTAATTTTATTTCTGTTATACAGTTATAAGTTCATGAAATTCTTTACATATTTGCAGATATACATACAATTATTTCAGGATATTTTCAGACATGTTTGTAATTTTTAGGAGTAACTACGATTTTAATTTAAAATAATTGCAGAGTCATATCCAATTATATAGAATTGTTGCAGACTTTTATGCAGTTATTCTAATCATCTTTGTCTTTGACACTTTATTGATTGTGATTATTATCAGCATGATTGTCATGATTTTTCTTTTTACTATCATCTTTTTTCTAGAATAATTTTTTTGTCCTTCTCAATATTCCTCATTTTTTTCTTCATTTTTTTCCCTCACCATAATTTTTTTCCAATACTTTATATTTTTCAGCTTCATCACTATCATTATTTCAAATTCTTCATGATTTTGATTTATAAACAAAACTTGCCTGTCAAATTTCAGTTCTAGTTTGAGAACTCTAGTTTTGGAAACTAATACATACAAGGTGTGAATGTGTATCATTTAACTAGTGCTTGAAAGGTTGAGATTATGGAACAAGCTTCCCATTTAGCTCCTCTATGATAGCCTTCTTTTCATCAATTTGCTTTGTTCAATTTAGACATTGAATTTTCTAAAAGCTTGCTTGACATCTAAGGAATTAAGACTTGATAACCGTGCAACATGAAGATAAAGAATCATATTGTGGGGAACTAGTAATTACAAAGGCTATCAAGGTTGCATTTATTTTAGTTTGAGTACCGAAGGAATAATACATAAAAATTACCATCAACAGTCAAACTAAAAAGGATTGTCAACCAAACAAGATAACATAGAATATAATTGTAGAAGGACATTCAAGAAAATATGAAGATATGACTTTTTATTAAAAAACAAGATATAGAGTAAAGAAGAATAGACAAAAAATCTCAACCGTAGATGTAACTTGTCAAATTATATAAGTTTGGTCAAAATATAGAATCAAAAACTGAGTCGATCACATGAATACCGGACATTTTTGTCTGTTTATTTCAAATAAGTAAGGATGTAACAACTTTTTATGAGTCAATCACATGCACTTTTGACCATCACTTTTACTACAATGAATTATCCTTTAAAACATAATTTCTTAAAATTCTGTAAGTATTAAGATTTTCTTTCTTCTTAAAATTCTGTAAATATATTCTATACTTTTAGTAAAAAATATTATAATATATGTTAGAGTTGCAACAGTTTTTTGAATTGAAATTAATATAGACACGGATTAAAGAATGTAAATGGTTTTAAGTGAATAATAGCTCATATATAAACAATTACTCAAAATAATTGTTGTGTTTTCTGTAATTATTCTTAATAATAGTAGATAAATCTGCAAATATTGAAAATGTTCAAATTTGTAGAACAATTTACTGTTAAGAAAGGTAGCTGTTAAATGTAATTTTTAATTGTATATCACGTATGCAGTTAAAAAATGCATTTAAATGGTGAATTTTTTTGTTGCATTTTACTTATGGAGTTAGAAATTCACAAGACTTTTATCATAATTGCAGAGATACATGCGATTATTCAGAATAAATGCATACATTTTTGTAATTATTATAAATTGTTGCATACACCTTTTCAATTATCACGAATAATTGCATCTTTAATTGCATTTTACTTATTAAGTTATACATTGCACCATTTAAATGATTTTTTCAACGGCATATTTGATATGCAGTTTAAAAATATATTTGTTTAATGTAATTTTTAACTGCATTATCGAAATGTATTATAATTGTTTTACCATAATGAAATTAAAAAATATATTTATACAGTTTGTTTGAAATGCAGTCATAACTGCATTGTTTGTAGTATGTTTAAAATATAGTTAAATAACAACTACAATAGAACAACAATTATGAACAATAGTTAATAGTAGAAGATTTGATTCCATGTGTAGCATTGTGATTTTAACCGTTCTGTATTGATTTGTATATAATTTAGTGTTGTTCGCAGTTATTGTAAATGATTTAAGATTTTTCTGCAATCATTATGAATAATTGAAGTTGAGTTTCCCATTATATATGATTGTATTTTTTTTGTTTATTTTAAGGGAATTTTTTATTATTTTATTTTTGTACCGATGTTTTAATATTTTATTTTACAGTATTACTGGCAAGAATAGTGTTCTACTGCTATTGAAGTTTGGACACAATAGCTTTGCTTTACCTGTTCATTTTGATAATTCAGTTGTTATGCTGAGAAAAGCTATCTGCGAAAAATGGTCTGATTTAAGTTTACAGACATTTGACTTGTATCATCTTAAATATGGTATAAGAAGGAATATTCAAACTAATTCCGATCTTCAATCTATCTTGTTATTGTCCGCTCGTAATCGTGAGGATTGCTTAGCTATTTTTATTTACGTAGTTCTCATTGGTTCTTCAGCAAACAATGTTGATAGTATTAGACCAGATGCTGTTAGTTGAAATAGTGATTCAACAATTGGTACCCCTGGTGATTCTAATATTCAATTTAGGCAGTTATTGAAAAATGATTCCAGTCGATCTGTCTTTATGGGTGTTGGTCAACAGTTTGCAGGTGGGGCTACTGAATTTAGGCTTCATTTGATGATATATAGTATTAAGAATAGGTACAAGCTTAATTTGATAAAGAATGATAGGAAAAGAGTTACTGCTGTTTGTTTTCAATCTAAATGTGGCTTTAGGATACATGCTTCTCTTAAGTTTAATCATCCTGAGTATTTTGTTATAAAGAGACTTTAACCTGAGCATACTTGTGGTGCTGGAATTTCAGATATAAATGATTCTCCTGTTAGTAATAAATTGATTAAATTGTTTGTTTATGATCCTATTCAAGCAAATCCATTAATGAAGACCAAGGACATTATTAATCTTTTTCAAACTGAGTATAGTATTATTTTGCTTATAGTGGGAAAAGGTTGGCATTAGAGGATTTACATGGCAGTGATATAATGTCTTATCATCATTTGAAGTCTTTTTGTGATTCTGTTCTTGAAACTAATCCTAGTAGTAAAGTTGTTTTGGAACAAAACTATAATACTCGTCAATTTGAGAGAGTTTCGTTGGTTTTGAAGCTTGTGCTTATGGCTTTCAATTTTGTCGGCCATTAGTATTTGTTGATGCTACTTTTATGAAGGGAAGAGCTCATGGTTGTTTAATGGCTACTACTGGTAAAAATGGTAATGGAGGTACTTTTTTGCTTGAAGTTTATTATTTATGTGTATTATTATGTGCAGTTATTCTAATTTATTGCTGATATATGTGCATTTAGTTTAAAATTTGCAATTTTATTTCAATTCAAAAAACACTTTCTACTCCAACATATACTTTTACATTTTTTGTTATAAAATTTGATAATGTTTGCACAAATTTTAGAAAAATTCTCTATATTTTCAGAGTTTTCTGCAATTTTTAACAATAATTGCAGCAATAACTGCAACTATTCAGAATCTTTGCATAGAAATAAAATATTTTTTTGAAAAATTCTGACATTTTTATACGTACAACTAGATTTTTTTACAGCAAAAAGTTGACAATATTTAAAATGATTTATAAAAGTATTTTCTATATTTGGAGACATTTCTGTAAATACTGAGAATAATTGCAAGAAAAACCGCAATTATTTACAATTATATGCTTTACTGCAAACATTGACGATATTTGCAGTATTTATGCAACTAGTCTCAATTTTTGCAGATTTTTTACAAATATCACTTATGCAGTAATTTTTTATGAGATTCTAATTATAATTGCAGAAATAAATGCCTTTATTTAGAATAGTTGCATATCAGAATTGTATACATACATGCAATTATTCAGAATAGATGTATACATCTTTATAATTATTTGATATTTGATATGTGAAAATAAATTACATCATGTAAGTGCATTTTTAAACTGCATATTTGATATGCAGTTAATAAATACAACATATCATTTATGTAATTCTTAACTGCATATCACATGTTCAGTTAAATAATGCTCTTAAATCATGTAATTTTTATTTGCATGTCATGTATGCAATTAGAAAATTATTTGATTCTTATGAAATGTTGATAGAGAGCTATTGATTTTCAAAATTGCATATGTGTTATGTTGTTTAAAAATTCATGAAATACTTAACTGGTATACCATATGCAGTTAGAAAATACATTTGAAATGTGCAATATTTAATTGCATAAAAGTAATGTAGTAAAAAATGCACTTAGATGATGTAATATTTACGGTTTGTATGTAGTTATTTTAAGTAAATACAGACAAGGTTGTATTGACTGTAAATAAATGTATATTATAAATTGTTTTATATTATTTGTACTTGTTGACAATTATTTCTTTTTTACTCTGAGCAATAATTTGTTTTTTTTACTTAATTATTTATTTTGTTTATTATTTTATAAGGTTTCTTCCCTATAGCTATTGCAATTGTTTCCAGAGAAGATGAAAATAATTGGATTTGGTATTGTGAATAGCTTAAAGACTTTTTGAAAGATGATCTTAGAAATTTTGTTTCCATCTGTGACCATCATCCTGGTCTTCTTGTTGCTATTCCAAAAGTGTTTTCCAATTTAGCCTATTTCTATCATTTGAGCAATAATTTGAAAGTCGCTTTAAAGTCTGAATTTTCCAAATGTAAGTAGAGATATTTGATAGATCTATTTGCATGCATTGCTTATGCTTCTAATTTGGATGATTTCAATATAGCATTGAGAACTTTAAGGATGTTGGTGGTCATACTGTTGCAAATTTTTTGAATGGAATTCCTTTTGAAAAGTTTGCTAATTATTTTTTCCTCAATGCCGTTATGGTGAAATGTCATCTAATTGCTCTGAGAGTTTTAACAAATGTATTTTGGAATAAAGGCATTTACCAATCACTATTTGTTTGGATAAAATTATAGTCAAGTTAATGAAGCTTATTTGTGAACGTTGAGAACTTGCTAATGATTGGAATAGTATTTTATGTCCAGTGAATGAGAATCCACTAAGAAATCTTCATTTGGAGGGATCTAGATGGTTTGTTATTAAATCTAGTGAACATATATTTGAAGTTCATTCACCAGTTCATCAAGTTGATGACTTATATAAACAGGTTTGTTCTTGTAATATGTGGAAAATCTATGACTTTCCTAGTGCTTATGCTATTAAATGTATCTTGAGTTGTGAAAAGCTGAATGTGTATGATTACATTGAAGATTATTACAAAGTGGTGTGTTTTCGATCAGCTTTTTCTCATCCAATCAATCAAATTATAAACTTAATGAAGGAAAATGTCTTGCCCGAAGATGTTGATATAACACCACTTAAAGGTAGAAGAATGCCTGGTCATCCATCTGCTTCTAATGGAATTAAATCTATTGGTGAAATTACAAAGACAATTAGATGCAGTTTATGCAAGAAGTTGGGTCACAATAAAAGGACTTGTCATTTGAAACAGATGTAGCAATTTTATTGTTTTTTTAATGTAATAATTAAACACAAAATTTTAGTACTAAAAATACAGAATATATTACAATTATTCAGTATTATTGCTGTTATATATATGCATGTTTTCTTGAATGATTGTGTGTTTTTGTTTTATGTTAGGCTGATGTATTATTATGAAGTTTACATTTATAATTTAGCAATAATGTATGTTATTTGCTGACTTATGTGCCTTTTTTATAAACTATTGTGTATATTAATTACAAGAATTAAAGTAGATAGCTACGCAAGTTTTTAGAATAATATCAGAAATGTCTCCAGTTATTTTTGATACAACTGTTTTTTTGTAAATTTAATCTGTGTGACGTAAATTTACTTATTTGCCCTCGTTTTTTGCCTGCACATATACACTTTCTCGTTTATGTAATACGGATAGTCTTTTTTTAGCTTGTTTTCTTTTAAGCATAAAACCCTTTTTAAACCCTAGGAATTTCCACTCAATCTTGTTTGTCAGCAATTAGTATTTTCGAGTATAGAAATGAAAATTAAATTCGAAATGAAGGTGACAAAGAATAAGGGTGCTGAGGCTATAGCTGAAATTGAGAGTTCTCAGCATAGTTTTTCGAAATGTAAGATTAAAAAATGTGATGAAAAAACAGAAGAAGGTTTTTGTTATATGCGCGGCATGGAAAACTTTTCGATTCTGAGAAGGTATGTTTGTTCTGTATTTTGTTTATTTTATGCACATGTTTTTGTTTGATGTTGTTATTATTTTATGTAGTATGATCAATTTTAGTCATATAGTTGTGTTTTAGTTAAATAAGGATATGATTATGCAGTTATTTTAAGTTTTTTTCTAATTTTTTTGTTCGTTTAGGTTATGTGTCAGTTAAATTGTTTTATTTGTTTATGTTTATCTGCTTTATCGTTATACATTTATGATGATAGTTTTTATTATAAAATTATATGGAGCATGTCGCATATGCATTTAAACTATTGATCTATATGGTGCAATATTTATCTGCATAATCTTCATATCACAATGTAGTTTAAACGTCAGTCTACATGGTGCAATATTTAACAGCATAAATGAAATGCAGTTAAAAATTTATTCTAGTGCAATATTTTGACTGCATAACTAAAATGCAATTAAAAATTGCACATTTTAGTGCAATTATTTAACTACATTTTGGTTATGCACTCATGGTTATTGTTTTTCATGTTTGACTGCATTATGGTTAGACATTTATGGGTTGTAACCGTTTATGTAGTTATTGTTATGCAGTTGTGTTTATTATTAGTTTATGCAGCTATAGTTATGCGATTGTGTTAATTATGTTGTTGTGAAATTGTGCTTTTGTATGTGTGTTTGTTGACTTTGAAATCTGAATATGTCATATGTATTTAAAGATTTAATATATATTTCATATGCAATTAAAAAAATCAATCTAAATGGTGCAATATTTAACTGCATAAATGAAATAAAGTTAAAAAATTCATTTAAATGGTTCAGCTTAATGTTGATCTATATGGTGAATATTTAACTGCATAAGTGAAATGTAGTTAAAAAAAATTCTAGTAGTATAGTATGTTGACTGCATAATGGAAATGCAGTTAAAAATTACACTTATTAATGTAATCATTTGACTACATTTTTGTTATGCAGTCACGGTTATTGTTGTTCGTGTTTGAGTTCATTATGGTTACACATTTATGGTTTGTAATAGTTTATGAAGTATTGTTACGCACTTATGTTTAATGTTAGTTTATGCAGTTATAGTTATGTGATTCCATTAATGAATACAGAAAAATTGAATTAAAACTGGATGGGCGAAATTTTGAAGATGCAATGATTCATTATTGTGTGGTATATAATTTTAAGACGAATTATGTACGACAAATATTTTAATGTGCATTGCTGTTAATATTTAACTACGTTATTATAGCAAGTATTATAAGCGTATTAGTTCTAAGTCTTGTATTAAAGTTGTGAAGGGTATTAATTGTTTTATTGATTTATTTTATAGAAAGCATCCAAGAAAGTTGTTCAGAGATCTGTTGTTGAAGATTCTGAATATGGCATACATTTCAAGGAAGATACGCATCAAAATTCTGTTGAAAGAATTGAAGAAATTAAAAAGAAAGTTTAAAATAAAACAAGCGTATAGATGAAGTTTGAAGCCTCTTCTAGATGTTTTCAATCATTTCAAAAAAATAGAAGTAAAAATGATTAGTTATTAGATGTTGTTAAAAAATCTTGTTTTTGGAATTTTGTAAAAGTTTTTTTTTGGAAATCAATATGATTGTGGTGGTAGAAAATTTAGTGATGATATTGATCAAATTATTGATTATTATGAAGATGATGGTTTGTTTGATTTTATAGTTCAGAAAGTATTATTGCTACAAGATGACATATGAGATATTTTTGGTTTGAACAATGAAGGTTTGGTTGTTTATAAATATTTTTATTTTATTTTTTATACTAATTTACATAATAATGTTTATTTTTTTTATAGGGTCGCATATTTATCCTTTGAAAGAGAAACTTAAAGATGAGAAATTTTCTATTGCTACTATGTCTTTTATGCAGACACAAAACATACCAAAGAAGGGCTTCATTGGGAAGTTCATTTATCAAGCTCTAATAAGTTTTATAAATAAAAAAAGACTACTGTTAATGATGTTTTAGATTTTTTGGCTTATAGTTATGTATATGTTTGGCACATTTTTCTTTGCTAATAGCATAAATTATGTTCATAATAACCTTGTGTAACAACCCCCAATTTCGTACCATTCAAATCGACAATAATCCACACATGTCAGACTTGAATGATGCGAAATAACAGATTGTAAATAAATTTGGAGCAAATGAAATCAAATATACAGAATCACAGACACAGAACAAACAGAATAACTCGCAGCGGAATATAAAATAACATAGTAGTTCATGAAGCTACTATAACAGAGTCTCAAACCAAATACATAATATAGATTGAAAACAACAGAATAGAAATCCCAAATACATAGAAGTTCACTAATACATGAGATAAACTAATACAGCTGAAACAGAAGTAGATAAATATGTAGATAAGTAGAAACTCCAGTGAAAGACCAGCTCCAGGAAGAGAATCCAAAGCTGTGAATACTCAGGCTGACCCGAGCGTAAAGAAAAACACAAAACACTCGAGTCAGGACAATATATACTTATATAATGTAAACCAACTCAAGTGAACTGTAATAAAGATACAAGTAACTTAAAGGATGCCTGGGACCGCCCATCCTCTAAGGATCCGTTAAACTATTTACTATATAGTAATATTTCGCTATTATACTAATGTCTACAGTAAAATAAACATACTTTTAAATAGCGTTCCGGGCTACCCATATCACCCTTCACACATAATAGTCCCAGTAGTCCATCCAATATCATGCCATCTCCACTCCAGGTGACTGTCAGAGGATACCACACGGGCAACGGGAGAAAGACAAACTCGTAGTAAAGGCTCGGTATGGTAGGTGACACGGCACACAAGGCAATGGCAGGGTAGATATACCAATTACGCACACGGGCTGGTGGTAACGCAGCAGCCACATACGCCCACCCCGAACAACACTCCAAAATCAAGGGGTGCACCCAATCGATCACAACAGTAATAGAATGGTATCGAAGAAGTGTGTTCAGCCAGAGGTGCTACCTCCTTTGGCCCGAGATCGCTCCTGTTTTAGCCACCTTATGCTAACTCATGAGAGATAGGTCCACGAAATGAACATTAGGAACGTCGTCACCATCCTACTTCATTCTGGAATCTCCATCGCGCACACAGTTGTTAAAGTGGTTTTCGGTATCGACAGAGAGTATGTCCATATCCGATCCCGGTCTCTTTAACAACCAATCGTTATTATAACCCGTAGTTATAATTTCAAAAATGGTATTTATTTCTCAAAATCCAATATCATTTCAAATCCATTTCAAAATATCAACTTATCATTTCATTTGAAAAACATATTCATTTTTATTCAATTTAAAATTACCATTTCAATTCACATTTCAAAATAGTTCAATTCCAACAAATTACTTCATTTAAATCCTTTAAAAGTGAAGTTATTACATTTAATAATTAAATTATTAAACTTCCAAAATTTTCAACTTTCAAAGTTCATTCATTCACTTAATTTTATCAAAACAGTGAAAATTCAACTTTCGCAGCATTTGGAAATTGCTACAGAAAGTTATATTCAAAACAGTTAAATTTAACAAAAGACAGCGTTTAAAATGCTGTAATAGTGTTACATTAGTTTCAAAGGAAAAACTTAGTTTAATCCGACAATTTTATTTTCTATAATTCACTTTTAACTTATAAAATAACATAATTTTACTTTTATAACCATCATTTAATTTTCTTTAATTTCATGATTTCATAAAGCTAAATTTCCATTTAAAAATTCATATTTAACATTAATTCACTTATTAAATTGCAGTGTCCAATTTTAAATTCATTACATTTAAATTTCAACCTAACACTTAAGTTAAAATTCTCAAGTATAACTTAGTTTATATTTTTATTTACTTAATTAAAAATTCACTTTTAAGTCAATTCCAAAAGTTCCAATTTTAGTTACAATTTAAAATTTCAACTTAAATATTCATTGATTTCACATTTCAACTTTATTAAAATCATTAATATGATATAAAATCACTTTAAATTCCTTTAAATTCAAATTATCATAAATTTATCATGCTTTCATATTCCATTTAATTTCAAATTATAATTAAATCAAATTTCCAAAAATAGCTTACATTCAAAATTTTCTAACCTTTTCGTTAATTTATTTCACTTGTAATTATTCAGAAAATCAATAATATTTTACCAAAAATCATTTTTAATTAGGTTTAAATCAAAATATTTTAATATTTACATTTCTAAAATAATTTTAAAAATTTTAGAAAAATATATTAACTACGGGTCTGTATATAATTTTCTACACTAGGAAAAGTGATACGGGTAATATATCATTGCAACCCGTAATTTACAAAGAAAAATCCGGGTTTTATCATTTCAAACCCGCAGTCCCAAGTAAATGAAATAAATTTGAAAATCATTCAGGCCTATCATTTCAGCCCATAATGATTTTCCCTTATTCTAAAGTCCGTTCGGGTATGTATCATTTCAACCCATAGTGATTCTAATCTAAAGGGAACTTGCAGTGTGATAAACGGATAAAATAACAGAACAACATAATATAACAGTAACAAATGTCATAATAGGTGTTTAAGCATGGGTGAACATCATATAATAGTGGCATAGCAAATAATATTATAGTGATGCAGTTTACATATTCACAAGTGATCAATTTACTATTCATATAAGTATAAAACTGTCTGGTGAGAATAACTCACTGTTTTGAGTTGATGACACAACGACGAATTGCACAAACGGGATCTACATAAGCACAAAAGCACGACGCAGATACGAATGGAGGAGCCAAGGATTAATTCCCTTGAATACCAATCAAACAAAACAATATAACAATTATAAGGTTTCAGACCAAAAATTCGATAAACTATGCTAGAAATAACTTCATAAAACAAAGCTGAAATGCTTTGCACTTGCTTCCGACATCCCATAGGCTCGGCCAGAGGTGGAGTACAGGTCTAAGGAAATGGTTTTGGGTCAGGTCTGGGTTGCTAAGGTCGGCCTAACATGAGTCTGTTGATGGCCAAAATTATGGAGATGGAACAACAACACAACAAGGAATAACTACAAACAACATCACAAGTTTCAAGCAAACAAAGCTCAGCCAAGGTTGCTGTGGTCACGGCCGGAGGAGTGGGGTCCACTGTGGTGATGTGGTAGAGGGTGCTGGAGGTGCTGGAGGTGGTGGTGGTCATGTAGGTGGCGGCCATGGGTGGTGGAAGTGGTGGATGTGAAGGCTTGTGCTCGGCTAGGTCAAGATGTTGGAGTTTGGTGAACTTGGTGAAGGAACTACCACCTAGGATGGTACGGATAGGGATGGTCAGTGAGGAGGAGGTGCTGGTGGCGTGCTCAGGTGGTGGTGGCGGCGGCAGGGGATGGAGAGGGGCATGGCCGATCCTATGATAAAGAAAATCAAGTGCAAATCAAACGAAAAATCAACATAAGTGAACAAAAGGAGATAAAAGAAAATAGAATTTTACCAACTTCTCAAACAAGTGATGGCCGAATTTTTTTTCAGAAATTAGGTGAGAAATGATGTACGTGAATGAAGAATGAAGTGGTCGGCTGAAGATGTGGAGAGTTATGGCTAATTGATGGCAAGAGTTTAGGAAAATGAAGAGGTGGGAAAATCAAAAGCCATTGGAAATAAAAGGTCACAAACCCTTTCAATTTACCTTTAATTATTTATAAAAGTTTATATATTCTGAAATAACAATATTATCAGATAAAATTTTGAAACTTTAACAAAATATAAAAATATATATACCATTTATTAATTATATAGAGAAAAATTAAGAAAAAATAGTTAAAATAGTGAACTAGACAAGAAAATTTGAAAGTAAACGAAATAAATAAATAAAATTCAAATGAGCTTGTAAAGTACTTTTAAACATAAATAATAACACAAAACAAAATTTTATTCACAAAATAAATATTTAAAATTTAATTTAAATATAATTTTAATGCAGAAAATAGCAAAAAATGAGAAAGCAGCCCTTAAAAATAGGAAATCAATACAGTAAATTTTAGAAAAATTATATTATTATTTTCGAAATATTTAGAGATGAAATTTCACAAATAAAACAAATCTAAAATAAAATAAAGAAATTTAAAATGAAGAAAATGGCAGAAAATTAGAAAACAGCCTTTAAAATAGAAAATAAATACAGTAAATTTTGGAAAAATTACATTATCATTTTAAAAATGTTTAGAAATGATATCACACAAATAAACAAATTTAAATTAATTTCAAAATGAAATAAAGTCAAATTTAAATATATAGTTAAAATCTAGGGTTGTTACACTCTCCCCCACTTAAATCTTTTCGTCCTCGAAATGAACGGAAAGGAAAAATAAAGAGAAACAAGATAGAGAAACAAAATAGTACCTGAAACGAATATTTCCGGATTCGAAGCACGAATTCTCTCCTCCGTTTCCCAAGTACAATCTCGATCATCAGTACTCCACTGTACTTTGACCAGATTAACAGATTTTCTTCTGAGCTGCTTCGTATCTCTATCGACAATACGAAGTGGCTTCCTCTCAATAGTCAGGTTAGGCTCAATATCCAAACTATCAAGAGCAGAAGGCTTGACAATAAGAGATGGATCATGGAGATGACGGCGAAGATGTGAGACATGGAATACATCATGCACTCCAGAAAGCTTCTCGGGAAAATCCAGACAATAAGCCAAAGAACCAACTCTTTCCATGATGCGGAAAGGACCAATGAACCTAGGAGAAAGCTTCCCTCTACGACCAAAGCAAATGACATTCCTCAAGGGAGAAACCTTAAGGAACACCTGATCACCAACTGCAAATTCCAAATTTCGCCTACGCTTATCAACATATTTCTATTATCTATCCTGAGCGACTCTCAGCCTCTTCTTAATCTCCTCAACTTTCTCAGAAGCTTCCAAAATCACTTCAGGACCAAGAACCAAATGATTACCGGATTCAATCCAGCAAGATGGAGATCTACAAGGTCGCCCGTATAAAGCAGCAAACGGAGACATTTTGAGACTGGCCAGAATGCAAAGATGGAATGAGATAGATAAAAAGAGCAAGAATAGACTGAAAACAGAAGATAAGATAATACCTGATAGCTATTATTGTAGGTAAATTCGACAAGATGGAGATAATCTTCCCAAGATCCTCCAAAATCAAGCACACAAGCACGAAGAAGATCCTCGAGAATCTGATTTACTCTTTCCGTCTGACCGTCGGTCTGAGGATGATAAGAAGTGCTCAGATTCAAACGAGTACCCAAAGATTCCTGAAAAGCCTTCCAGAACTGACTAGTAAAGATAGGGTCACAATCACAAACAATACTGAGAGGAACACCATGGAGACGAACGATCTCTCTCATGTAAATCTCAGATAAACTAGAAGCAGAACGAGTAGACTTGACCGGAATAAAATGAGCGGACTTGGTCAGTCTATCAACAATAACCCAGATACTCACATTGCCTTTCCGAGTCCTCGGTAAACCATCGATGAAATCCATGGAAACCTGTTCCCACTTCCAATTAGGAATCTCGAGGGGCTGCAACAAACCAGGGGTCTTCTGGTGATCGGCTTTAACTTGCTGACAAGTCGCACACCGGCTAACAAAGATAGAGATATCCCTCTTCATCCCCTTCCACCAATAAAGCCTCTTCATATCCTGATGCATCTTCGACACACCAGGATGAATAGAAAGTCTGGATCTATGATTTTCCTGAAGCAACTCCTGTCTCAAACTATCAACCTTTCGAACACAAATCCTGCCATTAATCTGCAAAATCCCTTTGTCATCAATCTGAGCTCCACTACTACCTCTACTACCACCAACTCTGCTACGAACACTCTCCTTCATCAATCTAAGCATCTCATCCTCATCCTGCTTAGCCATAATCTGATCCAGAAGAGGAGAAGAAGAAACAACAAGCTGACACAACAAAGCCTTCTTCCGACTCAGAGCATCGGCCACAACATTAGCTTTACCGGGAGTATACTTAATGTCGAGGTCGTAAGAAGCCAGAAACTCAAGCCAACGAACTTGCCTCTGATTCAGATCCTTCTGGGTGAAGATATATCTCAGAGACTGATGATATGTGAAAAGCTCAAACTTGGTTCCAAGAAGATGATGCCTCCAAAGTTTCAAAGCAAAGACAACAGCAAGTAACTCTAAATCATGAGCAGCATAATTTCTTCGTGGGTCTTCAACTGACGGCTGGCATAGGCAATAACCCTACCATCCTGCATGAGAACAGCACCCAAACCCTCATGACTAGCATCAGTATAAACTGTAAATCCCTCACTCCCATTCGGAACAGTAAGAACTGGTGCGGAAGTTAGCTTGCTCTTCAACTCACTGAATGCAGCCTTACACTTATCACTCCAGACAAATCTGGCATTCTTCCGAGTTAAAGCTGTGAGAGGTGCAGCAATCCGAGCAAAATTCTCAATGAATCTCCGGTAGTAACCGGCAAGGCCCACAAAACTACGAATATCAGATGGAGTCTTTGGAGTTTCCCAATCCTGGAAAAAATGGGGGAAAATAAAACAATAGGGAAAAAATAGAATTATTAAAATGATAGAGAAAGAGAAAAAATAAAGACTTACATTGATCGCAGCAATCTTAACTGGATCACCAGAGACTCCATTACTAGAAACAATATGCCCGAGATAACGGACTTCATCCTTCCAGAAATGACATTTAGAAAATTTAGCCTTTAACTGATGATTTCTGAGAGTCTCAAGAACATATTTCAAATGCGACTTATGCTCATCCTTAGTCTTAGAGAAGACAAGGATATCATCAACAAAGACTAGCACAAATTTATTAAGCACATCACGAAAAGCACGATTCATTAAATCAACAAAGAAAGCAGGAGCATTAGTCAAACCAAAAGGCATGACTAACCATTCATAAAATCCATTCTCAGTGTGGAAAGCAGTCTTGGGAATGCTATCCTCAGCAACCCTGAGCTGATGAAAACCTGTGGCAAGGTCAAGCTGAGAGAAAATAGTGGCACCATGAAGCTGATCAAACATATCATTGATACGAGGCATAGGATATCTGTTTTTCATAGTGACCTTGTTCAGCTCCCTATAATCAACACACATCCGAAGTGAACCATCAAATTTGGTGACAAAAACTACTGCAGCTCCCCATTCAAAAAAACTGGGCCTAATCAGACCTTTGGAAGATAAGTCTTCAATTTTCTTTCCCATCTCAACCTTCTCGCGGGGTGCCATTCTTCTAGGAGGAAGAACAATAGGTTGAGCACCAGGAATAAGATCAATCCGAAAATCAATTTCCCGCTTCGGAGGTAAAGAAATGACTTCGCCAAATACATCGGGATATAATCTAACCACAGGAGTTGAATCAAGGTCACTGGAAGAAGAATCCAAAGAATAAATAAAGTTTCCAGCAAAATCCTGAGGCATGCGGCACTGAATAATCAAGGAATTCCCTTGATCATCAACAAGCTAAACAGACCGGGCTTTACAAGAGATATGAGCATTATGATTCACTAACCAATCCTGACCAAGCAATAAATCAAAAGCATCGAAGCCCATAATATAAAAATCACCACTAAAGCGATGATCAGAATGGAGAAGTTTCACCTCTCGACAAATCCGATTAACGTTAGCAGGACCCCCAATAGGATTTGAAACACATAATGGAACAAAAGTATACTCAGGAAAAAGGAGATGTTCAAACTTATCACACAAATCAACAGAAATAAAACTGTGTGAAGCACCAGTATCAAACAACACACGAACAGGATGATGAAATAAAGTAAATGAACCATGGAGTGTACCTTGGTCATCACTTGGAGCAGGGGCAGTTGGAGGAACTGGAGATGAGGCAGAAGTGACAGCAAATATACCAGAAGGAGTACCCCTCTGCTGGGTAGAGCAATCCTTCTTAAAATGACCAGGCTGGAGACAGATATGGCAGAGATCACGTCTAACCGACTGAGCAGGTGGAGGAACTGCAGCACCAGATAATGTGGGACAGCTATTGGCATAGTGCCCTCTCTGATCACACCTAAAGCAAGTGATGGAGGAGAGATCAACTGGTTGCCTCTGAGCAGGGGCTGATGATGAAGACCCCAAACCAGGACGCTTCTGCCAATTCTTCTTCTGCTGCTGGAAATTTGGCTTACGCTTCTTGGAAACTGCAGAGGAAGACTGAGCACCAGAAACAGCAGGACCATTGGATGTGGGATTCTCATAGCGAATAGCCATATCCATAAGCTGGGTGAAAGAACCATGAACATGAGAAATAAGGCGACTATAATACTCTGGCCAAGCATCAGCAATAAATTTCTCATTCTTCTTAAGAGGAGTATCAATAAGGCCAGGACCGAACTTGGAAAGTTCATTGAATTTCCTCTCATACTCAGCAAAAGACATGGTACCCTGCTTCAGATCCATAAACTCACGATAAAGCTGAGATTTCCCGGCTTCTGGCATCCATTTTGCCACAAAAGCCTCCCTGGAAAAGAGATACAGAAAACAAGATTAAGATAGATTCAAAGAAAGGAAAAATAGAAACAAAATTAAGATAACCCAAAGGATACCTAAACTTCTCCCAAGTGAGATCAGCCTCGACGGTGTTAGCCGTAACGGACTCCCACCAATCTAAAGCAGAATCATGCAACTGCCAGGCTGCAAGCTGACGCTTCTGAGCATCAGTAATGTCAAGACCACTAAATATCCTCTCAAGACTCCGCAACCACTGCTGAGCCTCTATGATAGTCTCTGAACCGGTGAATGGGGTTCCACCAAGTTGAGAGAATTCCTTATAAAGAACAGTGAACCTGACTGGAGCAACAGGTTGAGGAGCTGGGGCAATACCGCGACCCCTAACTCTGGCATTTCCCCGATTCATCCTGAAAAATATCAAGATTGAATTTAGGATAAGAATAAAGACAAGCCGAAGACAAATTAAGATAAGGCAAGATAATACACTTGGATGAATATCTTAAAGAAAGAAAAGATCCTAACGAAGATAGATACGAAAGAAAGGAAAGTTAGAAAACATTTGAAAATCCATTAAAAGCAAGAAAAATTTATATATCAAAATAATCTTTGAAAATCCTTTGAAAACATTTTGAAAAATCATTTTATACTCTGAAAATACGTCTCTCACAAAGATATGATTCTGAGATTGATTTCACTCATTCTAGGGTGGAAATACCCTATCTCTAATGAGTTTTTGCTCCGCAGAGGCAATGGTTGCCAAAAACCAAAGCTTTGATACCAACTGTAACAACCCCCAATTTCGTACCATTCAAATCGACAATAATCCACACATGTCAGACTTGGATGATGCGAAATAACAGATTGTAAATAAATTTGGAGCAAATGAAATCAAATATACAGAATCACAGACACAGAACAAACAGAATAACTCGCAGCGGAATATAAAATAACATAGTAGTTCATGAAGCTACTATAACAGAGTCTCAAACCAAATACATAATATAGTCTGAAAAACAACAGAATAGAAATCCCAAATACATAGAAGTTCACTAATACATGAGATAAACTAATACAGCTGAAACAGAAGTAGATAAATATGTAGATAAGTAGAAACTCCAGTGAAAGACCAGCTCCAGGAAGAGAATCCAAAGCTGTGAATACTCAGGCTGACCCGAGCGTAAAGCAAAACACAAAACACTTGAGTCAGGACAATATATACTTATATAATGTAAACCAACTCAAGTGAACAGTAATAAAGATACAAGTAACTTAAAGGATGCCTAGGACCGCCCATCCTCTAAGGATCCGTTAAACTATTTACTATATAGTAATATTTCGCTATTATACTAATGTCTACAGTAAAATAAACATACTTTTAAATAGCGTTCCGGGCTACCCATATCACCCTTCACACATAATAGTCCCAGTAGTCCATCCAATATCATGCCATCCCCACTCCGGGTGACTGTCAGAGGATACCACACGGGCTACGGGAGAAAGACAAACTCGTAGTAAAGGCTCGGTATGGTAGGTGACACGGCACACAAGGCAATGGCAGGGTAGATATACCAATTACGCACACGGGCTGGTGGTAACGCAGCAGCCACATACGCCCACCCCGAACAACACTCCAAAATCAAGGGGTGCACCCAATCGATCACAACAGTAATAGAATGGTATCGAAGAAGTGTGTTCAGCCAGAGGTGCTACCTCCTTTGGCCCGAGATCGCTCCTGTTTTAGCCACCTTATGCTAACTCACGGGAGTTAGGTCCACGAAATGTACCTTAGGAACGTCGTCACCATCCTACTTCATTCTGGAATCTCCACCGCGCACACAGTTGTTAAAGTGGTTTTCGGTATCGACAGAGAGTATGTCCATATCCGATCCCGGTCTCTTTAACAACCAATCGTTATTATAACCCGTAGTTATAATTTCAAAAATGGTATTTATTTCTCAAAATCCAATATCATTTCAAATCCATTTCAAAATATCAACTTATCATTTCATTTGAAAAACATATTCATTTTTATTCAATTTAAAAATACCATTTCAATTCACATTTCAAAATAGTTCAATTCCAACAAATTACTTCATTTAAATCCTTTAAAAGCGAAGTTATTACATTTAATAATTAAATTATTAAACTTCCAAAATTTTCAACTTTCAAAGTTCATTCATTCACTTAATTTTATCAAAACAGTGAAAATTCAACTTTCGCAGCATTTGGAAATTGCTACAGAAAGTTATATTCAAAACAGTTAAATTTAACAAAAGACAGCTTTTAAAATGCTGTAATAGTGTTACATTAGTTTCAAAGGAAAGACTTAGTTTAATCCAACAATTATATTTTCTATAATTCACTTTTAACTTATAAAATCACATAATTTTACTTTTATAACCATCATTTAATTTTCTTTAATTTCATGATTTCATAAAGTTAAATTTCCATTTAAAAATTCATATTTAACACTAATTCACTTATTAAATTGCAGTGTCCAATTTTAAATTCATTACATTTAAATTTCAACCTAACACTTAAGTTAAAATTCTCAAATATAACTTAGTTTATATTTTTATTTACTTAATTAAAAATTCACTTTTAAGTCAATTCCAAAAGTTCCAATTTTAGTTACAATTTAAAATTTCAACTTAAATATTCATTCATTTCACATTTCAACTTTACTAAAATCATTAATATGATATAAAATCACTTTAAATTCCTTTAAATTCAAATTATCATAAATTTATCATGCTTTCATATTCTATTTAATTTCAAATTATAATTAAATCAAATTTCCAAAATAGCTTACATTCAAAATTTTCTAACCTTTTCGTTAATTTATTTCACTTGTAATTATTCAGAAAATCAATAATATTTTACCAAAAATCATTTTTAATTAGGTTTAAATCAAAATATTTTAATATTTACATTTCTAAAATAATTTTAAAAATTTTAGAAAAATATATTAACTATGGGTCTGTATATAATTTTCTACACTAGGAAAAGTGATACGGGTAATATATCATTTCAACCCGTAATTTACAAAGAAAAATCCGGGTTTTATCATTTCAAACCCGCAGTCCCAAGTAAATGAAATAAATTTGAAAATCATTCAGGCCTATCATTTCAGCTCATAATGATTTTCCCTTATTATAAAGTCCGTTCGGATATGTATCATTTCAACCCATAGTGATTCTAATCTAAAGGGAACTTGCAGTGTGATAAACGGATAAAATAACAGAACAACATAATATAACAGTAACAAATGTCATAATAGGTGTTTGAGCATGGGTGAACATCATATAATAGTGGCATAGCAAATAATAATATAGTGATGCAGTTTACATATTCACAAGTGATCAATTTACTATTCATATAAGTATAAAACTGTCTGGTGAGAATAACTCACTGTTTTGAGTTGATGACACAACGACAAATTGCACAAACGGGATCTACATAAGCACAAAAGCACGACACAGATACGAATGGAGGAGCCAAGGATTAATTCCCTTGAATACCAATCAAACAAAACAATATAACAATTATAAGGTTTCAGACCAAAAATTCGATAAACTATGCTAGAAATAACTTCATAAAACAAAGCTGAAATGCTTTGCACTTGCTTCCGACATCCCATAGGCTCGGCCAGAGGTGGAGTACAGGTCTAAGGCAATGGTTTTGGGTCAGGTCTGGGTTGCTAAGGTCGGCCTAACATGAGTCTGTTGATGGCCAAAATTATGGAGATGGAACAACAACACAACAAGGCATAACTACTAACAACATCACAAGTTTCAAGCAAACAAAGCTCAGCCAAGGCTGCTGTGGTCACGGCCGGAGGAGTGGGGTCCACTGTGGTGATGTGGCAGAGGGTGCTGGAGGTGGTGGTGGTCATGTAGGTGGCGGCCATGGGTGGTGGAAGTGGTGGATGTGAAGGCTTGTGCTCGGCTAGGTCAAGATGTTGGAGTTTGGTGAACTTGGTGAAGGAACTACCACCTAGGGTGGTATGGATGGGGATGGTCAGTGAGGAGGAGGTGCTGGTGGTGTGCTCAGGTGGTGGTGGTGGCGGCAGGGGCTAGAGAGGGGATGGCCGATCCTATGATAAAGAAAATCAAGTGCAAATCAAACGAAAAATCAACATAAGTGAACAAAAGGAGATAAAAGAAAATAGAATTTTACCAACTTCTCAAACAAGTGATGGCCGAATTTTTTTTTAGAAATTAGGTGAGAAATGATGTACGTGAATGAAGAATGAAGTGGTCAGCTGAAGATGTGGAGCGTTATGGCTAGTTGATGGCAAGAGTTTAGGAAAATGAAGAGGTGGGAAAATCAAAAGCCATTGGAAATAAAAGGTCACAAACCCTTTCAATTTACCTTTAATTATTTATAAAAGTTTATATATTCTGAAATAAAAATATTATCAGATAAAATTTCGAAACTTTAACAAAATATAAAAATATATATACCATTTATTAATTATATAGAGAAAAATTAAGAAAACATAGTTAAAACAGTGAACTAGACAAGAAAATTTGAAAGTAAATGAAATAAGTAAAAAAAAATTCATATGAGCTTGTAAAGTATTTTTAAACATAAATAATAACATAAAACAAAATTTTATTCACAAAATAAATATTTAAAATTTAATTTAAATTTAATTTTTAATGCAGAAAATAGCAAAAAATGGGAAAACAACCCTTAAAAATAGGAAATCAATACAATAAATTTTGGAAAAATTATATTATTATTTTTAAAATATTTAGAGATGAAATTTCACAAATAAAACAAATTTAAAATAAAATAAATAAATTTAAAATGAAGAAAATGACAGAAAATTAGAAAACAGCCTTTAAAATAGGAAATAAATACAGTAAATTTTGGAAAAATTACATTATCATTTTAAAATGTTTAGAAATGATATCACACAAATAAACAAATTTAAATTAATTTCAAAATGAAATAAAGTCAAATTTAAATATATAGTCAAAATCTAGGGTTGTTACACCTTGTTCCTCTTATAATGGACTTTGAAAGATTTAACAATCAGTGTTGCTCTCAAGCTATACATTTTAAACTCATTAAGCAGTTGAACAAATATAAGAATGATCCAAGGAAAATGCAAGCTTGTTCAATTGCTTTATTGGTAATTTTTTATTTTGTTGTAAAGTTTTGTTCTACATTAGTAAATGTTGTTTCTAATTTTTTTGTATTTTGTTTCTTCGGTATTCGTTTTGCAACAAATTTGATGTAGTTAAACCTAAGCTAGGTTATTGTGAAGGTTGTCCATTAGCTGAAAAGTAGGATTTGGTTGATATTCATAATCCATTTTGTGCTAAAATTGTTGTGGGGAAGATTGATAAGGTATGTACGAAGTTCTTAATATGTTCTTTTTATATATAATGTTTTATGAAAATATTTTATATGTATTAAATAATAGATATACAGTTCTTTGTGTATGTTATTTAGTTCATTTGAATTTAAATTTGTGTTATGCCATGTTTTTGATTTATATGCTATCTACATTTAAGAAAATATGGTTTTTATGGTATTTTTTGTAGCTTATACCTTCAAGAGAAAGATTATAAAATAAAGATCTAGATATAGGATTGGATAGTTTGCAAATAAATAGTGTTTCTGAAGAAAATCAAACTGAAAAAGAGAAGGAAGAAGTTGAATATGTATTCATTACGTTATTAGATAATTAAATTTGACAAGTGTAGTAGATTTTAACAAATGACAACTTTTCATTTTATTGTCTTAATATAATTTGATGGATGTTTAAGTAGAGATACAAATAATTAAATTTAATGCATAAGTTGTTCGCGGTCAAAAATTTCATTCAAGCAGTGCGAAAAATTTAACTGCATAACTAAAATGCAAATAAAAATTGAACATATTATAGCAGTTATATAACTTCATTTGATTATGCGGTTATGGTTATAAATTTCATTTTTATTTTTATTTTGATATGAAATTGTGTTTGTTATAGTTGTTTTTTGTTCAAATTTGATTTCATTTTGGTTACACAGTTCTGGTTTGTAATAGTGAATGTTGTTATAATTTATGTTTATGATTATTTTATGCAGTTATGGTCATGTGGTTATAGTTATGCAGTTGTGATAATTATGTGGTTGTGCAGTTGTGTTTTTGTATTTATTTTCACATTTTTCGAAAAATGAATATGTTGCATTTAAAGGTTTAGTTCATATCACATATGCAGTTAAGATATCAATCTATATGATGCAATATTTAACTGTATAAGTGAAATGCAGTTGAAAAATTCATTGAAATGGTGCAATATGTTAATTGTATAACAGAAATGCAGTTAAAAGTTGCATTAATTAGTGTGATTATTTATTGCATTTTGGTTATGCTTACAAATATTTTTTAATTGTTACATTTAACTTTATGCATTTAATTGTACTAGCAATATTTTTTGATTAAATTGTATTTTATAATTTTTAATCTAATAGTTTAATTTTAATTTTTGCAGGTCGCTTGTTCTTTGAAGAAATTTTGAAAGAAAGGGATTTTCTAAAGAATGGGATTTTAAACATTAACAAGAAGAATGATGAGCTTGAAAAGGTTTAGATAGTGTTATTTTAGATTTTTTTTAGTAATTGAAATAATATATATTAATATGTTATTTTTTTTATTTGTAGAAAATTATTTTCAAAATAAAGATTTTACTAGAGAAAGAGAGATGTATTAGGGATGGAGAAAGATATTTCGGAAAGAGAACTAGAAAATTTGAGGAAAATAAATGAAGATTTGGCAAACTTTTATTTCTATTTGTGAGCAAAATAAAGGATTGAGTACATATGTTGCTAGTGCCGAAGATCTAAAAATGAATTTTGATATGGAAGTTTTGAAATTAAAAGAACCACTTGATGAAGAAATTAAAAGGTTGAAATTGGAAAATGAAAGGAAAACAATAGAAAATGAAAAAATCGAAGAACTGAAAAAGGAATTGGAGTTACATATCATTGATCTTAAAAATGAAAATGAACAGAAGAATATAAAAATAGAATCAAAATTCTTGTTAATGAAAAAGGTTTGTTGAAAAAAAGAATTGGAAACCATGAAATATAATATTATGACACCTCCAACTAGTTTGTCTAATATTCATGCAGATTCTACTTGTGAAATTTAGAATGTAGTTTTTAATGTTGTAGATGATCAAAATGATGGTAAAAATGATAAAAATGAATTGAAGAAGAATCCAAAAAGCAAAATAACTAATAGAGAATCTCTTGTTAAGAAGGTAAAATTGGCAAATAGGAAAAGGAAAATTAAGCCTGATTATGTATATGATGATAAAAATGAGAAATTTGAGAAGAAGAGAATTGCAAAAAGGAAGAAAGTGGTTGAGGATAAAGTTCTTGAAATTATTAAAAATTCTGACCAAAGTATTGTTGAAAAGTTATCATAGAAAAATAGAAAATCCATGGAGTCATTTGTAAAGAATGTTTTAGTTTAATGTTTGCCTGAAGATATGAAGAAAGTTGTTCAATCTTATTTGTACTTGGCTTGTTGCACGTAAGTTCATTTTTGGTTATCTAAAAAATACGATATTAGATGCATTTTAGTTATAAAATTGTTTATATTAATCTATATGTTATTTGTAGGGAAACTGTTTGGCACAGTGATGACTTTTGTTAGATCTATATCAATCTATATATTTTTATTTTTTGTTAGATTATTGATTGGTATGGAAGACATTTGTCTGATTTATAAAATGGACATATTTTTTTTTTCAACTTCTGCCATGGTATGTTTATTTTTTTTAATTTTTTTGTTTCTTTATTATAAGTGATGATATTAATATTTTATATATATACATATATTCTTATTTTTATTTTTTTGGCAGTATGGTATTCTACATGATGACATGGGTTATACGAAGAAATATTTTGAAGATGTCATTGATCAAATTGATAATTCAATTGAAAATCTTAGTTTATTTTTTCCAATTTTGAATTCTGGTCATTATACAATGTTAGTTTATGATAATATTGCTGGAATATGTTTTTTTCTCAATTCATTAAAAGGGCCGGTTCATGGAATTCAAGAAGAAGCAGAGAAGAAAATTGAAAGTTTTTGTTGTAATTAAATTTATATTTTTTTGGTTTACTGCATTTCAGTTACATGTGTTAAATATAAATAAATATAATGTACTTAGGTGCTTATTCATTAACATTGTTTGTTTTTTTATAGAAATCTTTTTGTGACTCTACAATGAGGAAGAAGTCAAAAGAAAAGACAAATTTGTTTGTACCAAAAAAACCAACAGTTATTAAGTTTATAAAATGTCCTCAACAAAAAAAAAGGTCATTATTTTTTTATATTTATTTATTTATTGAATTCTAGTTAATGTAAATCTTGTTTTTTTAAATGCAGTTATGATTGAGCTTTGTATGTTATAAGGTTCGTGGCTTAGTTAACAGAGTTTGGAAAAGTTGAGGAAGAAATAGAAGCACATGATATTTGTTTAGATAGAAGTAAAATTTTGTATTGGTTACTTTGTGATCCTCCTAGAAGTTGGCGCATTAGAAAAATTAGTAGTGAGTTGAAATTATAATTTTATGTGAATATATATATATATATATATATATATATATATATTTGACATAAGTTGTGTGTTTGTAATATTGATGCAATGTTGATAAAAGATGCACATGATAAGGTGATTAGATATTAGTTATGGCTTGAATTTATGTTTTTATATTGAATTTGTGATTTTATGATTTTGTGCAGTCATGCTAGCAATAGTCAACTGGATATCTAGTTGTGTAATATTTAACTGTATGTTGATTATGAATTTATGATTTTATGCAGTCTTGTTAATAATGTTTTACGAATTTATGCATTTATGTTATGCAATCTTAATAATGTTTTATGAATTTATGATTTTATGCCAAATCTATTAAGTTAAATTATTTTAGAATTTTTCTTAAAATTCTGCAAATATTCTTTAATATTTGAAGTAAAATTTGTAATAATATGACTTGGAAGTGGAAAATGTTTTTGAATCGATACAATTGCAGACATATATTGAACAATATAAGTGACATTATGTGAATAATTGACAAAGATTAAAAATTATTGCACTTTTTTGGGCAACTTTTCAAGATATTTGCTGAAATATCCGAAAATATTGAAATTTTTTAGATAACTTAGTAAATTTTTTAAAAACTTTGTAGTAAAGTATCTAATTGTAGAAATAAAAATATAAGAATTTTTTAGCAGAAATACTCCTTTATAAGTAGAGATTTTGAATATTTGTAGTTATTGCAGAAATTATACTTCAAAACTACAGAATTTTTAGCCAATATTGAGAATTTTATTTAAGTTCTGCATATATGATGAATATTTGTAATAAAAAAATGTAATAATATATTATCGAGCCATACATTGAAGGATATAGATGGTTTTAAGTGAATAATTGAAAGAATTTATTGAAATGGATTTATTTATACAATTGTTGAACATAAAACAATTGTGCAGTATAATTGTAGAAATTACATGCAATTATACAGTATAATTGTAGACATTTTTCCAGTTATCGTGAATAATAACATAAATCTCTGAAATTATTAGAAGTAAATATATACATATTTTCAATTATTATTAATAATTGTATTCTTAACTGTATTTCACTTATGAATTTATTGCTTCGTTTGAGTGTATTTGTTAACTACATATGTGGAATGTAAATAAAAATTACAGTTGTTAAATACAATTTTTAACTGCATATGACTTAATGCATTTAGTTAGTGCAATTTTTAACTGCATATAAAATATGAAGCTAAAAAACTTATTTAGTTGGTGCAATTTTTAACAGCATATAACATATGCACCTAAAAAATGCATTTAGTTGGTGCAATTTATAAGTGCGTTTCACTTATGCATTTAGTTGGTGCAATTGTTAATTACATTTCACATATGCCACAATAATTTAAGAGCAAACACAAAATCATGCTCAGCTGCAGTTAATAAAATCTAATAACATCAAGATATAGTTATAGCAATATAAAACCTGAATAATACAAGTTTTTATTACACATTATTTTATAATGATTTAACAATATTCTCAGAATTTTTTTTTTTGAATTGATACAATTGTAGACATAAATTGAACAATATAAATGACATTATGTGAATAATTGACAAAGATTAAAAATTATTGCAGTTTTTTATGCAACTTTTCAAGATGTTTTATGAAAAAACGAAAAATATTGGAAAAGTTTAGATAACTTAGTATAAATTTTTTTAAATTTCGCAGTAAAGTATCTAATTATAGAAATAAAAATGTAAGATTTTTTTGCAGAAAATATTCCTTTATAAGCAGAGATTTTGAATATTTGCAGTTATTGTAGCAATTACAAATATTAAGAATTAATTTAAGTTCTGCAAATATGATGAATATTTATAACAAAAAATGTAATAATATATTATCGAGCCATATATTGAAGGATATAGATGGTTTTAAGTGAATAATTGAAAGCACTTATTGAAATGGATTTATTTATACAATGCTAGACAACAAACAATTGTTCAGTATAATTGCAGACATACATGCAATTATTCAGTATAATTGCAGACATTTTTCAAATTATCATGAATAATTACATAAATATCTGAAATTATTAGAAGTATACCTATACATATTTGCAATTATTTTAAATAATTATATTTTTAACTGTATTCCGCTTATGAATTTATTGCTTCGTTTGAGTGTATTCATTAATTGCATATGTGGAATGCAGTTAAAATTACAGTTGTTGAATACAATTTTTAACTACATACAACATATGTAGCTAAAAAATGCATTTAGTCGGTGCAATTTTTAACTGCATATAAGATATGCAACTTAAAAATGCATTTGGTTGGTGCAATTTTTAACTGCATATAACATATGCAGCTAAATAAGGGATTTAGTTGGTGCAATTTTTAAGTGTGTTTCACTTATGCATTTACTTGGTCCAATTTATAACTATATTTCACATATGCCATAATACAGCAAACACAGAATAATGCTCAACCTCAGTTAATAAAATTTAAATACATCAAGATATAGTTATAGCAATGTAAAACCTGAATAATACAATAAGTTTTTATTACACATTAATTTAGATTGATTCACTTATATTCTCAGAATCATGTTTGACTTCAATCATGGTCCTGTTATAGCTATGTATAATTTGGATAATGCAATCAGTACTTGTTGAAAATGCCATAATGTTTCTTATGTGCGAACTTTTAAGTTGGTCATCACCATACTTTAGAACAAATAAATCTCCAACCATCATAGTGTTAATGGACAAAAAGATTATGTTTTACTTTAATCTTTCATTTGAAATAAGAGATAAGAGTATTGAATCGTATCTTGTAACTCATCGTCTTCATCTCTTAAGTGAAGCAACTGTCAAGTTAACACTCATTTTAGTTTGAGTACTGATGGAATAATTTGTAAAATCACCTTCAGTACTCAAACTAAAAAGGATTGCCAAGAAGATAAGAAAAACAAAATATAATTGCGAATAGCCTGTGAATAAATACTAAAGATATGATTTTTCATTAAAGAAGAAGATGTAGAGCAAAGAAGAAGGAAAGATAGAATATATAGACATATAAAAGAATCTCAACGTAGATATAACTGGTCAAAGCATATAACTTTGGTCAAGATGTTGGACTAAAAGCTGAAAGAATCACATGAATACTGGATGTTTTTGTCATTTTATAACAAACAAACAAAGATATATTTTCTTTTTATAACTCATGAATGACATGACAACTAAATGATTCATAAAATGCAATTAAAGTATTTTAAGTCTTATTCATTCGCTAAAATTCTATGGCTGTAGTTTTAAAATGCAGTTAAAATTCATACAACAATGAGCTGTAAATAAAATACAACTAATCTAAATAAAATAAATTTTATTTGAATTATTAATGTATTAAAAGTGTATAATTTTTTAACTGCATATGCAATTGAAAATCTAATGAATGTTGAACTATAATATTTTAGAACATGCATGAATTGTGAATTTTGTATTAAGGTTAAGTACATTATGTAGTTGTTCATAAGTGAAAAGCATGAATTGTTCATAAGTGAAATGCATGAAGTGTGATAACTACATAAGTGAAATACATTTTAAAATGCAGTTGTTCATACTAATTGCAAACATGTATGCAACTATTCATAATAATTGCATATATGTCTGCAACTTTTCAATATATTTGCATATAACGAAAAATAATTAACATATTTAACAGTTTTTGCATTTTTATTTGCAAAACTGAACATTATATTTGCAGTATTTTATGCATTTATTTTTAATATTTGTAGATTTGACTACAAAAATTATACTAAAGTGTTGATTTGCAATATTTACAGCTTTGTCTACAAATATTATTATTGCAGAATATATGGCTGCAATTATTGCAGTTATGAATTTATGATTTTATGCAGTCTTTTTAATAATGTTTTATGGATTTATGCATTTATGTTATGCAATCTTGTTAATGATGTTTTATAAATTTATGCATTTATGTTATGCAATATTGTTAATAATGTTTTATGAATTTATGAATTCATGCCAAATCTATCCAGTTAAATTATTTTAGAAATTTTCTTAAAATTATGCAAATATTCTTTAATATTTGAAGTAAAAATCATAATAATGTGAATTGGAAGCGAAAAATATTTTTGAATTGATACAATTATAGACATACATTGAACAATATAAATGACATTATGCGGCTGATTGACAAAGATTAAAAATTATGCAGCTTTTTCTGTAACTTTTCAAGATATTTGCTGACAAAATTGAAAAATATTGAAATTTTTTAGGTAACTTAGTACACATTATTTTAAATTTTGGAATAAAGTATCTAATTGTAGAAATAAAAATGTAAAATTTTATTTAGCAGAAAGTACTCCTTTATATGCAGAAATTTTGAATATTTGGAGTTATTACAGCAGTTGTACTTTAAAACTACAGAATTCTCTGCAAATATTGATAATTTTATTTAAGTTACGCAAATATAATGAATATTTGTAATAAAAATGTAATAATATATCATCGAGCCATACATTGAAGGATATAGATGGTTTTAAGTGAATAATTGAAAGCATTTATTGAAATGGATTTAATTATAAATTGCTGAACAACAAACAATTGTTCAGTATAATTGCAGACATACATGCAATTATTCAGTATAATTGCAGACATTTTTCCAATTATGGTGAATAATTACATAAATCTCCAAAGTTATTAGACGCAAATCTATACATATTTGCAATTATTATTAATAATTGTATTCTTAACTGTAATTCACTTATAAATTAATTGCATATAACATATACAGCTAAAAATGCATTTAGTTGGTGCAATTTTCAAATGCATAAAAATATGCAGCTAAAAAAGGCATTTAGTTGGTGTAATTTTTAAGTGCATTTTACTTATGCATTTACTTGGTACAATTTTTAACTACATTTTAGATATGCCACAATAATTTAACGGCTAACACAGAATCATGCTCAACTGCAGTTAATAAAATCTAAAAACATTAAGATATAGTTATAGCAATGTTGAACCTGAATAATACAATAAGTTTTTATTACACATTATTTTAGAATGATTCAACAATATTCTCAGAATCATGCCTGACTTCAGACATGGTCTTGTTATAGCTATGTACAATCTGGATTACGCAATCAGTACTTGTTAAAAATGCCATAATGATTCTTATGTGTGAACTTTTAAGTTGGTTATCACCATACATTAGAACAAATAAATCTCCAACCATAATAGTGTTGAATGGACGAAAAGAATAAGTTTTACTTTAATCTTTCATTTGAAATAAGAGACAAGAGTATTAAATTTTATCTTTTAAATCATTGTCTTCATCTCTTAAGTGTAGCAACTATCAAGTTGGCACTCATTTTAGTTTGAATACTGATGGAATAATTTGTAAAAATCACCTTCAGTGCTCATACTAAAAAGGATTGCCAAGAAGATAAGAAAAAACAAGATATAATTACAAATAGCCATTGAATAAATACCGAAGATACGATTTTTCATTAAAGAAGAAGATGTAGAGCAAAGAAGAAGGAAAGATAGAATATATAGAGACAGGAAAAAAATCTCAATCGTAGATATAACTGGTCAAGGAATATAACTATGGTCAAGATGTTGGACTAAAAGCTGAAAAAATCACATGAATACCGGATGTTTTGTTCCTTTTATAACAAATAATGTAAGATATATCTTCTTTTTATAACTCATGAATGACATGAAAACCGAATGATTGCAAAAATTATACTGCAGTGTTGATTTGCAATATTTACAGATTTGTCTACAAATATTGTTTATAGCCGCATATATGGCTGCAATATTTACAGTTATTTAAAACTTCTACTAAATTGCAGCAATATATGTACGCAATTGTTTCAATGAAAAAACTTTTATAGCACCAACATATAATTTTACCAAGTTTTGTGCAATTATTAACAATAATTGTCACAATTACTGAAAATAGTCAACATATTTGCATACAAATGAGCAAATATTCATTAAAAATGCATATTTGCGATCATTAACAATAATTTTTAACTGCATAAGATATATGCAGTTAAAAATAATGCAATTCATAACTTCATATAATATATATATATATATATATATGTATGTAAGTATAATAAGAATCTTATGAATTTTTAACTGCATAAGTGAATTGCACTGATCATCATATAAACCACTAGCAACCAACGTCGTTAATAATATATACATTTGTTAAATTTTTGATTAATAACATAGTTACAAAATAAGTGAGATAAAAAAACATCATTCTAATTTGTAGGCATTTGATAATAGAAATTAGTGTATAAGATTGTCTTCAGCCTACAGTTTGCATGACAGGATTTGACATGCGATTTTAGTTCTTTGTATTGTCATAGCTTCAATGGTGTATATACTATCATGCTTGTTTACATCCTTGTTTTCACTTCTAGTTTTCATCATATTCATTACAAACATTCCGCAATCAATCCTGCAATAATTGTAGATTGTATTCATCTTGGTTTGAAAAATTGCAGCTAGATAAGTAAATGTTTCAAACTTATTTGTTGTTGTGCACTTACGATTCACTATCTTGTTGTGGGGTGTTTGGAATGCAAGTAATTTTGAAATTTGGTGATTTTTCTTTTCAATTTTTTTAAGCAAGGATGCTACATAATTTCTCTGCAAATAAATAAAAGATTTTATTAGACTAATTAACATATTATTTTCTTTAATATATTAATATTTTTTCAATTTATTTACCACTTTTCTTACTAATTTTGCATGTATCCCTTCTATTCTTGGCTTCATTGAATCATAGTTGTCATTGTCTACTTTCTTTTATAAATTCCAAAAGACTGAAATGTAAGTCTATGTGAATTGGAAAGAATATTTTTTCATAGTTTAACCAAAAATTATGTATGATCTTATCAACTAGAATTGCTGCGTTTGATTCTGAGTCGGAATCTATGGTACTATGCAGTAATACATGTTAGCACATTCAATTTACAAACTTTTAAATAAATATTTCATGATACGTTTAAAACCGTATAGAAGCATAAAATTTGAAGAACAAATTTCTTGGATTATCGTTTGCCAATTGATGTCCATACCAGTCTATGACCTACAATAATAGTTATTTTATTAAATCATAATATACTTGTAAATTTTTGGGAATACATATATAATAATATGTAAATATTACATTGAATTGCTAATTTATCAGCAAATATTATGGATAATAGCGGCTCGTTTTGTAATTATTTAGATAGAAATAATAATAATTCTAAATATGAAATATTTTGAAGTTTTAATACCTGTCCATTAATGAATCTTCCTGATACTAATTCACCAAGAACAGTTCCAGTTACTGTAATATCTTTGTCCCAATTGTAGTACGTAGTATTGCTGTTTAATTATTCGGAAATTTTAGCACTACCATCAGTACTCAGATAATACAGGAAATATAAACATTATGTGTTGAAATGTCTGGATTATTAGGTATATTTTCATAAAATATGACAATTATTTAGATAATCATCTATATTTTGTATTATGTTATAAAATTCTTCTTACTTGAGGTCATTGTTTTCTAAAAAATATTCTATCACTTGAACTTTCTCTTCACTCGGCAATAGGATATACAGATATCGTCTGGTATCCAATTTTGCACTTGTAGGCAACTCACATTATGACCACGTGGAAATTTTTAACATTTGAAATGGAATATTTAATTGATTTTAAGTATTTGGAAGTTAGTTTAACTTGAATTTCAAATATAAACATGAATTTGGAAATTAAATTATTGAATTTAATTTATTAATGATGGGTAAAAATTTGAATCTTCAATTTTAAGCTTGTTAAAAATAATTTGACGGCTTAGAAAATTTATATTGATAATAATGAGGTTAATGGAAGCTTTAGAATTTGATTTGGAAATACTTTATTCAGTTTTGAAATTATATTGTTTAAATCGATATTTAAAAATAGCCTTCCGAGGCGTAGTCTCGGAATTCGACGAAACCAATTTCATTGGATCCGTAATATGGTACTATTACCGGGTTTCAAATTCCATGGTGATTGGGGTTGTTGTGTAAGCATACGATATATAAACGCGTTGGAATTTATATCGAATTCAATAAAATAACTGGGTCCAAAAAGCTAGCTTTTTCATACGATCGAGTTAGGACCGGAACCCTTTTCCATTAGTTCGGAATAGGGGTATAACGTTATGAACGCCTAGCGGCACGTCTCGATAGGAGTTCGGGAATTTAGGTTGCATTGATCATGATGATTTGAATTTAAAATATACATACATACATACATACATACATACATACATACATATATATATATTGGTCATTTCCCAGCTGCATTTACTTCACGTCAGTGCTTTTTGCTTTCATCTCGTAGTCACTATAGCAAGACAAAATTTCTACGCAAGGTATCTCCCTCTTCTTTATGTTAACAGCCGAAGTATAGATATTCAAACGAGATAAAATGAAAATATAATGGCCGAGCATTTGAAAAAAAATCGAGCGAGAATCGAACTCCATCTCAAGTTACTCAAGTCAAACCGCACCATTTCCCTTTCCTCTAAGCTCAAATCGAGCAAGATAAATAAATAAATAAATAAATAAATAAATAAATAATGGCCGAGCCTCGTTCGAAATCGAATTTGAACTCAAGAAGAGAAAGGGGCTGTTCTAACGAATCGCAACAGTGATTTAGGAAGGCGCTCGCATGCGGTAATAGGGCGGTCGCAAATCTGGACGGTGATGGGCTGGCTCACGGTGGGAGGATGAAGTCGAGATCGTGGCTCAATTGTGAGGCAATGTTAGGCTGGTGACTCACGAGACGATGTAGTGTAGGAAGGCGAGCCATCTGCGACGAGATTGGTGAGGATGTGAATCCATCATCACACGCAGGAATTGTTTGGGTCGGCGATGCTTTGGTCACCACTAGAAAGGTTGTTCGTGGTCGCAAGGGTAGAGTCGGGTGCAAACCCGACGAGGTCTTGGTTTGTCTTATTTCAGTAAGGTATTCGTTTCTTTTTCCTTTGATTCAAGCTGGAATATATATATATATATATATATATATATATATATATAGACATAGATTTGAGAAATTATATATAAGTTTAAAAGCAAAGATTTTTTTTTGATAGTAATGTATATAAGCATATCTTTCAATTTATATACAGTAAACAGAAAAAAAATGTATATGAGTTTAAAAAGGAAAATTACTAGTTTAAAATTTAAATCATTATTTAAATTAAATGACAGAAATTGATTATTCGATTATTTCGAATATTAATGAATTGTATAAATGTTTATTCAAGGTCTAAAGTGGAGAAAACAAGTCCGGATTGGAAAATGGGTTGCATGCGCAAGAAAATGGTGAGATCTTCTCACTCAAATTATAATAATTGAAAATTTCAGTTATTGATTGATTGTTGAATTGTGATAGTTAAATTTAAATTGTTGATAGTGTGCTTGGATGATAATTCAGTTGTATTGAAATAGACCCTACATGCCGCATAATAGCGGATGATATTATATTTAAACCCATATACCGCGATATTCGACCTCGAAGTGGAATTGGTATTATATATGTATTTGGAGTTGTTGATTTCCCGCATTACATAGAGGATGAGACCCTATGCGCAGCATAATAGCGGATGATATTTTATAAATCCCATATACTGCGATATTCCACCTCGAAGTGGAATGGGTATTTAATTGTTGTGCTAACGTCTGTGGATGCAGGGAAAAAGGTTGGAGGGATCCAACTGGATTCCTCAAATATTTGAATTTGTTTCAACATTGTGTGTTGTTTATTTTTAATCTGTGTGTGATCATTTGTTTTAATGATAATATTCAGAAGGGTGAATATTCAGAAGGGTGAATAATTTATTTTAAAAAATATGATTTTTTAATAATTTGGAAAAGATAAAGGAATTTATTTTAAAAATAAATTCGTAAATTGATTTGGTGTTAAAAGAATAAATCTTTGGGAAATCAATATGAAAATTTATTTGGTGTTTGAATGAAAATAGATTGGGTGTTGTAATAAATTTAGAAATCAATTTGGAATTTGATTTGGTGTTTAAAATAAAAGTTTGAAATCAATTTGAAAATCGATTTGGTGTTTGGAAATGATTTTTGAAATCAATGTGGAAATCGTATATCAGTGGATATTTGGGAATTTGAATTCACGATGGAAATTTTATAAAGGAAAGGGAATTTTGATTTAAAAATAAATGTTGGTTTATTTTTAAAGGTGTGAAAAGAAATTTACAGATTTGGAATGTAAATGAAAATAAATCGAGAAGATTTATTAATTGATATAATTAGAAAGAGAATTCTTCCCTGGAAAGCCGAGTATATTTTTTTTAAGTAGCTTTTGAAGTATAAATTAAAAGTTCTAGAAATTGATTTGAAGAAAAAAAATTATTGTTGGAGAAATTATTTTTAGGAATTGTTTTAAATCTTGAAAGTAAAGATTTAATTAATTAATTATAGAAGTGATTATTAAAGATTTAATTGATATTTGATTTAGAAAATGGTTATTTAAATATTTATACTTTGTCTAATAATTTTATTTTAAAATTATTTTGGACTTATGTTTATATGAGATAGTACTATAATATTTTCATTGCTAATATTTAAGCAAGTGTTTCAAAATAGTTTTATTATAAATATTTCCAAGTATATATGTTTGGGTAAGTATTTTAAATTAATTTAAAGTATTTGAACTCGGCAGATTTCCAATGGAAATAAATAAATATTTGGGAATGTATTTCGCGTAAGGAAAAGTGATTTGAAATTTGTTTTCAAATTATTGAAATGTGGAAAGTAATTTGAAATTTGTTTTCAAATGGTTGAAGCGTGAAATATATCTTGCAAAGATATTTTGAAATTAAATAATTAGGAAAAATTATTTAAATCTGGTGTTTGTTGTGAATGTTGATTGATAGTTAAATAACCAACTCTCAATATTGGCCTTTAAACGACATTTGAATTTCGATGCGACCGGGGGTCGGATTCCAAATGGATATTCGAAAACCACATTGAACCTTTGTGATTATGATAGATCTTTTGTTTAAAAAAATCAAAGTGGAAATTTGTTGCGATTTGTTGAAATCTGAATGTAACACTTATTTTTAAAAATAAGCGCTCATTATTCTGATTAGTCGGGAGAGGACTTTGTGTCATAAAACCCATTCCGAATAATGATACGACGGAATGGGATTGCATTTGAAGACGGTGTTGAAGACCGGGTATTTTCGAAAGCGAAAGGAATACCTGTCGAATGTCTCTACACCGGGTTGCTCCGGTATAGAGATTTATCACCCTGTGTGATTGTGATTCCGGACATGATTAGTAAATATCCAGATTTGCAAGGGCTTCTTTTGAAGTGCCTTCGGTTCCGTTCGATCCCGGAACGGACTTGTATGGATGTGTGTTTGACATTACACTTTGAGATATAAAGCTAATTTCTATCATATACATTTCTGTTGGTGGCGGAGAATTTATTCTCTTAGCTTAACACCATTGTCTGAGACGTACGAGCTCAGAGGTTATGTAGTTGATGGTTACTAGTGATATATTCCCAGATTGGTAATGTGGCGTACGAAGTGCTGCTGATCATTTGTTGATCAAAGCATGACTTTGTGAAAAGTGTAGCTTTGTGGACGAGACTTGGTCAGACCTCACACCTTGGAAATGGTCGAAACAGGAAGGATGCGACAAGGTTATTAGGGGAGCGCCCCCTGAGGGTATGTCATTCCCTTCTAGAAAAGGGTAGTATCATGGTATGGAACCCAGATATTTTACCTATGTTGATGCTGCAAATTTATTATACTTTGTGGTTGTTGCTTTGTGGTTGAGGATCCTCGGATAAAGGTCGCAAACGACCGAGGGATGGCATACTCGTGTAGTAGTTACCTAGTTACAGAGGTAACCCAGCCTTGTGTTGGCAGAGAGCTGGTTAAGTTCTCGAGACGTCCCTCCAGAGGCGTACCCATGTGGCAGTAGGAAGTTCCTTAGCCTGACCATTTGTTGAAAATCTAAACTCCAATATGCGCCTTGTACGGTTTTAGTTGTGTAACCTGCCGTTTACTTATGGTGGAACCACCGTTTAAACGGTAGCTATTGTAGGCATAGTTCGAAATGTCTATGCTGGCTAAGATTAATATTATACTTTCGAAATGTTTTACACACTATGCACTAATAATAATAATATCAAAGGATTTTGCATATCAAGCATGTTTGACTATCATAAGGAGAAATCTCCTCCAATTCTGCGTTTGCATTGTGTGTGTGGCGGGAGGCCTTATGGTAGTTTCATTTTCCAAAAAGCATAGCGGATTTCTTTTCCTATCTTTGTGAAAGTAACTGTTTTTAAGATCTCACACCAGTCCCATGACTGACCTTGCTTATCTTTGTGAAACGTGATGGGGGGTTCTCGCTTTTTGTTTGGTGGCGAGCAAGAGACTCTTACCCCTACACGTCCTCTTTAAGGGGTTGGTTAGCCGTAAGGCATGACAGTCGAAAGGCTGGTCGTAAAAGCAAGGGCAGGGTACTATTGTATGCCACGGCGGGGCTGGGATGGTTAAAAAGACTACCAGTCGAGATTGGCCGTTATCGATGGTTGAAAAGCCTAGACCGTTAAAATATGGTATCGGAGCATTTGGTTAAGCGATAACCTTGGCTCTGTTGCCTGTTACTCATTAGACATAGAGTCAGCGGTGCTCTAGAATGATTTTGAGTGTAGTAATAGATATGAGCGCATATTTGTTAGTGAATATAAAAATTGTTGTATATTGTGATGATTGGTTTGTTGAGTGTTATATGGATTCTGGTCGATATAGTCTGCACAACTCTATCGATAAGGATCTCTAAACGCTCATACAGAACAATTCGGCACGATATTGTTTTAAAATCGGGTAAATGGAATAATTTTACCCAAATTATTTTCGTGTATGAAAGAAATAATTTTCCATAAATTATTGTATAGTATATGGTTGTTTGGTTGCTAGGAAGCGATGATATTAAATTATTATCATTGTTATACGAAAATTGAAATAAGGTTGAGAAATAAAACCTATACAAAAATAGATTTGTAAATATAAATTGTAAATGTGATTTATAATTTGAAAAAGAATTCCAGAGAAACATTTGGAAATGTTTTGAAATTTGGAAAAGTTTAAATCCCTTTTGGTTTGAAAATAATTTTCAAAGGTTTTTGGAAAAATGTTTTGAAGGGATGAAAAGCACTAAACTCTTTTAGGTCGCTGGAAAATAACTTTGGTGATGACTGCAGCATCATCGATGTTCATTTTCGAGTTTCCAGGAGAGGAATTGCTGCCAAATTATTTAAAATTTGAGCCAAATTATTTAAAATTTGATTCAAATAAAATGATGATATGGATTCAAAATGAAATTGAAATGCAAGAAAATGAAATTGAATGTTGAAATTCATTTTGAATTTGTAAGTAAATAGAACCGGGTTGGAATTGAAATTGATTTGCACTAAACAAAGTGAAGTATTAAACTAAAATTAGTAAGTGAAATTGATTGATGAATGACCAAATGGATAAGGTTTAAAATGAATTGAATCTAATATTTATAGATGAAAGTAAATTGACTTCATATAGAATTGGAAATCCAGTTTAAATACAAGTGGTTGTAAACCAAAATGGTGAATTAAAATTGAATTGTGTTTGGGAATGAACAAAAGATTAAAACTGGAATTGAAACTGAATATTGAAAACCAATTTGAATTGTGTGAAATAAAATGAAGTTGTAAAATTAGTTCAAAGTGAACTAAAGGTTAATAAAGGTGAAATAAAGAAATGGTTTGAGATAACAAGAAATGGAATTTGTAATGAATTAGTAAATGAAACTAATTTAAAATATTGAGAGGAATCAAATGTGAATGAACGATAGTTGATAAAATTCAATATTCAGAAGGTACATTGAATCCAAATAAAATTGAAATTGTAAATTGAATTCAAATGAAAGTGAAAATGCAAGATAGAATGAAAATGGATATATAACTTCAATAATAAAGTAAAAATGGTATAAGAAGTATATATTGAAAATTTTGTAAAGAAATGTGCAAAAATGATAGGCAGGATATACAGGTGTGCTAAAGGAAATGGAATTGGGATTTTGATTTCGAAGATAAAATTGATTGCTCGACAAAAAGGTATGTATTTGAATTTCAGTATGAAATTTGATGATTTTCTTGTCCAAGCGCTTGGCCTTTTGTTTTCTTTTGAAATATGGAGGCCTATGGTGCCATTTTGTAGTCGTACCGAGCTAGCCGCGCAAAGGAGACGCTGGCGAAATTTTTCGAAAATTTAGGGAGTTAGAAAATTTTTGAGAACATTTTAAATTTTTGAAATTTGAATTTAGATTTAAATTTGAATTGTGAAGAAAATAATGTTGTTGGAAGATATGGAAGGTTTTAGAAAGTTAGTTGAAATGATAATGGGTCTCCAATAGAAAGATTTGTTTTGGAAAGTTGATAAAACTGTTTGGTTTGGAAAATATTAAACGGGTTGAGGATCATTCTTCTTAACTAGTAATTTCAGGACGAAATTCTTTTAAGGGGGGAAGGATGTGACGACCTGATAATTTTTAACATTTGAAATGGAATATTTAATTGATTTTAAATATTTGGAGGTTAGTTTAACTTGAATTTCAAATATAAACATGAAAATTAAATTATTGAATTTAAATTATTAATGATGGGTAAAAATTTGAATCTTCAATTTTAAGCTTGTTGTGACGTTTCAGAATTTTTCCCGCTCGAAAATCGACATCCATACTTCAAATCGTATTCGAATGTCATAGATTAGACCGTTCAAATCCGATTCGCCGGAGCTTATAACAATCATTAAGTAAACAACACAGCGGAATAAAAGAATAATACATTGATATACAGCTTTGATACAATATCTGATACAACAGATGATCCACTAGATATCAATATACATCAGAGATATGATACAATAAATAGCAGCGGAAAAGAAAATAAATGACAACATCTAGTAGCGGAACAATATAACTCTAAGATAGTCTTCAAAAGAGAACTCCGAGAACTGCAACTCCATCTCCAAGAATCAATCCAGCAATAGCTCGAACCCCCAATAACGATGCACCAAGCTAGGCAAGAATGGTGCGATCCAAAGACTGAACTAACTTCAGATAACCTACTAATCTGACTATCTGAAAAACCCAACTCTAGACTGCTCGTGTAGAAAATAATGAGCATCCAGAGTTTAGGAAAGAAACAATAAACTCCGGATCAGTCGTGGGACTGGTGTGAGCAACAAAAACAGTTTATCCTTTAAGACATTCAACAAAAGATTTTCAAAGTCAATTCGCAATGCTTTTTAAAAATGAGACTACCATAAGACCTCCCGCCACACACACAATGCAAACGCAGACTTGGAGGAGATTTCTTCTTATGTTAGTCAAAGATGCTTGATACGCATTAAAAAGAAACATTTGACATTATTACTAGTGCATAGTGTAGAACAAATCATTTCGAAAGTAGAATATAAATCTTAGCCAGCATAGGTACCCTTATATTATGCCTACTATAGCTACCATATTAGATGGCAGGTTCTACAGCTAATACCGTACAAGGCTCGTATTGTTTCTTTGGATTTCCAACAAATGGTCAGGCCAAAGAACTTCCCATTGCCACATGAGAACGCCTCTGGAAGGACGTCCCCGAGAACCAAACCGGATCTCTGCCAACACAAAGCCGGGTTACCCCTAACTGAGTAACAACTGACCGAGTATGCCATCCCTCGGTCCTTTGGGACCTTTAACCGAGCGCTCGTAATCAATTCACACAATCATAAAGTGTTTTCAACATGAGTAAGTATCTGGGCTCCATACCATGATACCACCCTTTTCCAGAAGGAAATGCACATACCCTAAAGGGCGCTACCCCTCATAACCTTGCCGCATCTTTCCTGTTTTGACCATTTCGAGGTGTGAAGCTCGACGAAGTCACGTCCACAAAGCCACGCTTTATACAAAAGTCGTGCTTGGGTCAACAAATGATCATAGAAATGATCACAAAGATAAACGATCAAACAAATGATCCTATCACAAATAATCAACACAATGATCATTTCACAGCAACACTCAGCATGTCACATTACCAAATCGGGAATATATCTCTGATAACATTCAACTACATAACCTCTGAGCTCGTACGTCTCAGAAAAGGGTGTTAAGCTAAAAGAATAAATTCTCCGCCACCAACAGAAATATATTTGAAAGAAATCAGCTTTATATCTCAATTTGTAATGTCAGACATACAATCCATACAAGTCTGTTCCGGGATCGAACAGAACCGAAGGCACTTACAAAGAAGTCCTTGCAATCCGGATATTCACAATCCCGATCGGATTTCCCATCACTTAGGGAGTTTCTATACCGGCGCGATTCGGTGCAGAAACAATCGATAGGTCATCCTATCGCTTTCGCAAATACCCGGTCTTCATCACCTGTCTTCAAATGCTATCCATAACGACGTATCACATATTCGGAATGGGTTATACGACACAAAGGTCCTTTCCCGGCTAAACCGAATAGTGAGCATGATATTTCAAAAACAAATGGATAATGGGATTTCAATTAAGTCACAGCTTATTACCCAAAACTTTTCTTCAAATGGCTTAACAAATTACCATTTTCAATCTTTAAAAAAAGATTCATTTTCACAACCTTTAACGGTTTAAACAATTTTCACATTTTAATCTTTTAAACAAAAGATTCATTCACAGATTTTCCAAATCAATTTTCATTTCAATTTGATTAACTCGTTAAATCTTTAAATCAAAGATTTAACTTATAGTCTTCAAAACAATTTCATTTCAATTTGATTTAAACAAATCATCAATTTAAATCTGTTAAAAATAAACAGATTTAATTCATAGCTTTCAAAAAGAATTCATTCATAACTTAGGAAAATCATTTCTCTATTCAATCTTGAAATTCCCCTAATTAACTGGAATCTCAGTTCTTATCTAAAAGTGTTTATCATTTGAAAACAACAGTTTTCATTTTGGAAATCTGATTCATTTATACGAGTTGAAATCTTTGGGTTAAATTCAAATTCCCAAAACCATACCTTTAAAATGGTTTAAATTCATACAACATGTTTATAATATATTTAACCAAAATTTCCAATCATCGAATTCAATTCCAAATATCGAATTCAAATTCAAATTGAATTATTTAAATTGGAGATTTTACCAAGTTATTCAAAATAGCTTTTATCTGTGAAAACCTTTCTCAAAAGCTTTACCGTTTAACCCAAATCCATTTTCAAAATCAATTTGAAATTAAAACTTTAGTTTCAAAAACATTAAATTTAAATTATCTGTGACTTAATCGATTTCCTCGTGAAATCCGTATTTGTGTGTGTATAGTGTAGTCCAGGGGTTATACACAGTAGTGCAACATCATTCAATCATGACAGATCAAATACAACAATATATCTGATAAGCGATATAAATTATAACGCTTATCTTCATTCACAGATCACAGATATATTTATATATCACAGATAATAAATTACGTCACAGATCACAACACAAATCAGGATAATCATAAAGCATCATATTACAGGGATATCAAACAGTTTAACATCCAATATAATCCAAACATCCATAAGTAAGATCAACTAAATTGTCCGATTAATTCAAATTAGATTAATTACTTATGAATTAATTACTAATCCTGGTTAATTAATTGTTAATAAATTATAAACCATTTTTGATTAATTATTCTTTAATCAGTTATTAATTATCCATTAATAATAAATTAATTAACCTTTAATTATAATTCATCAACCTTTAATTATTAAATAATTAATCTTTACTTATTTAATTCACTATTAAATTAATTATCTTTAATTAATTACTTTGTTTATCCTTTTAAACCTTGTTTAATAAATCACCTTTATCACATTAGATACCTTAAAAGGTTAAGATTTAGTTTAAACAACATTTTATCTTAATTTTCATTTTAAACTACATTATTTATTTATTAAACAATTTTGTAAAATAATGTATCTTGATTAAATAAATTTAAAACTTAATCATTTTGAAAATCCTTTATTTAACTTTAATTTATTTAAAACTTTAATCATCTCCTTATTTTAAAACTAGGGTTTTATTTAAAATTGTTGAAAAGTAGAAAAACTTCAAATTACAAACTGTTTTGAGTGGCTCCTGTAACTACTTTGAGTCACCCCCGAGACAAACTTGTCTTTGCTTCGGGTTACTCAGAAATTTAACCTGAGAGAAAATATTTTCCTTTATTTTTCTAAGTCCCAGAAACCTACTCGACATTCCACTAAACGACACGAGTCTCCCTTCGAGTCTAACCCCAGTTCCCCCGAGAAATACTTCGAGTCACCCCCACGCCACTTCTTCTTCCACAACCCAAAACTGTTCAGATACACGATGATACGCGCGCACATGTACGCCTGAACAGTGATGCTCCGACCCTCCTCGCGACCATCGGCAAGTCGATGACGACTATCTCAACCTAGCCGACCACCCAGAAGTCTTGATATCACTGTGGTTCAACTTCAGGTGATTCGATCGAACAAACCCAACGACACACCACCACGAAACTGTCTCGTCTTCCCACGTATGGCCATCAGAAGCCACGAAAATCTAACTGAAGCTTCACCGAGATGCGACGCCTCGACTGGCATCGGAGACGTGAATTCCGATCACCCATAGGCGGAGCGGCGATCACGTTTACAACGTGAACCGGAAACAGTTCTTGAATCCTGGTTAAGATTCTAATTCACAATTTATGCAATAGAAAAATTCTTCAACATTTTTCCTGAACTCAACGTTGATCAATCTTGCTTTAACCAAAATCCTAGCATTCGATTTCAATTCGATCACCAGATAATGATCAAAATGCTATTTTTGTTCATATTCAAACTGCACGTGAAATACTCAATTAAAAATCAAAATTTTTGTTTTAAAAATCATGTTTTCGAACAACAATTCACGATTTATACCTGAATCCATGAATTAAGAGGTTTCAATTTTTCATTTATTTAAAACTTTGCCAGTTTTCTTGATTTTCAAGGATGTTAACAAGTTGTTCGAACTTAAATAAATCTTAAGTTTTGAGTATAGGCTATAACAAATAGTTTTGGTTTGAAACTTAAGTCCAATCAGTAAATAGAACAAGTGCAAAAGAATTTTTTCTTTTTTTTTATATAAAAGTCTTGTGTTTGGAAGTTTAAACAGAGGACATATTTGAATATCAACCTGCACACAAATACTTCCATCATTCAAATTCACTCAGAGAATCCATACATTCACAAACAGTTATTCACAGATGTAAAGGCAACAAATTCATATCTTAAAAATAAATGAAAACATCTGTTACTCACAGGTAAAAGAACAAAGAGGTCTAGTTTGCTCACCTCAATCAGGAAGGCAGAGAAGATGGGCAGAGAACTGGAATTTTTGAAACTTGATTTTTTTTTCTTTCTTTTAGCCTTGCTAAATATTAATTTGTTTTTGAGTTAAACTCTGCTTGACCTCTGCTTTGAGTTCCAGGCTTCAGATTTCTTTGATCTTCGGGTTTTCATCATTTTTCTGTTTTGATCTTTATTTGATACTTAATGTTTGAGCTACTTTGCATTGTATCTTCTCAAATTTGAAATGTTTTTATTTTATTTTTTTTCTTTGTTTTTGACTTCTATTATTTTTGGTTTGCTTCCATTTTACTCAGTTGTGATAAATGAACTGAGATGAGGATTTTTGATATAAAGTAGAAAGTGTACAGGTGATGTTATCTCTTCCCTGTACTAAAGTTATGGCTGCATTATATTTTTAAACAATTCGAACTGATGAGGATGATTGATATATATAAAAGAAGTTGATATATATATGGGTTTACTGTAAGTATTATTTGTACAGGGTGATGTTGTTTGTACAACATAGGCATGGCTGATATGATATGTTAGGGTGGCTAGAGATTTTGGTATTACTTTTCTTTGTTTACATGCATCACTTCTTACAGGCTACATATTTTATTTGCCTACTTTTCTTTAGCTCGGCTGAGAGTATATGGCATCAATTGCCTTTGTACAAATTTGCTTATTTTATTTCTTTTGATTTGTCTTCCTTTACAAACTTTATTCTTTTACTTGCTTTGCACTCCTTTACTTGGCTGAGATGATATTCCCTTTGCAAGTTCTTATTTTCTTTTGCCTGCATAACCTATTACAGGCTACATGCTTTATTTTATCTTTCGTTTGATTTTATAAGCTTGTACTTCTTTTGTTTTGCAAACTTGAATATATATATATATTGTTGTCTTACTTACACTTGCATTCCTGTATGTATATATAGATATCTTTCCTTTCGTCTTGTCTTCATACTTATACCAGATATACTTGAATGTATTTTTCTTTCTTTTCTTTTGCAAGTTAATTCATATATATGTTTTGTTCCATTGCTTTGTCTTATTACTTTATAGTATGAATAACTTCTATTTTAAGTTTAAATAATTATTGTTTTATATTTTACTATATACACATACATATATAGTATTTAAATTCAAATCAAATATATATATCTATATATTTTTAAATTTACTCATATATGCTCAAATACATATATATATATATTAAAGTTTAAATGATTTATACAGAATTTATCTGTATCTGGGGAAACTCGCTTAAATTTCCAATTAGCTATACAATTTAAATTAAAAAATTATATAAATTATCAATTTAAATTTATATAAAATTCGGGGTCGTTACACTTGTTAAAAATAATTTGATGGCTTAGAAAATTTATATTGATAATACCGAAGTTAATGGAAGCTTCAGAAGTTGATATGGAAATACTTCATTCAGTTTTGAAATTATATTGTTTAAATCGATATTTAAAAATAGCCTTCCGAAGCGTAGTCTCGGAATTCGACGAAACCAGTTTCATTGGATCTGTAATATGGTATTATTATCGGGTTTCAAATTCCATGGTGATTGGGATTGTTGTGCAGGCATACGATATATAAACGCGTTGGAATTTATATTAAATTCAATATAATAACTGGGTCCAAAAAGCTATCTTTTCCATATGATCGAGTTAGGACTCGAAACCTTTTCCATCACGTTCGAAATAGGGGTATAACGTTATGAATGCCTAGCGGCACGCCTCGATAGGAGTTCGGGAATTTAAGTTGCATTGATCATGATGATTTGAGTATATATATATATAAATATATCTGTGTGTGTGTGTGTGTATGGTCATTTCCCAGCCGCATTTACTTCACGTCAGTGCTTTTCGCTTTCATCTCGTAGTCACTGTAGCAAGGCAAAATTTTACGCAAGGTAACTCTCTCATCTTTATGTTAACAGCCGAAGTGCCGATATTCAAACGAGATAAAACAGAAATATAATGGCCGAGCATTTGAAAACAAATCAAGCGAGAATCGAACTCCATCTCTAGTTACTCAAGTCAAACCGCACCATTTCCCTTTCCTCTCAGTTCAAATTGAGCAAGATAAAATAAATAAATAAATAATAATGGTCGAGCCTCGTTCGAAATCGAATTCGAACTCGGGAAGAAAAAGGGGCTGTTCTAACGAATCAGGACTGCGATTTGGGAAGGCGCTCACTTGTGGTAATGGGGTGGTCATAAATGGATGGTGATAGGGTGGCTCGCGGTGGGAGGATGAAGTCGAGATCGTGACTCGATTGTGGGGCGACGTAGGGCTAGAGACTTGCGAGACGATGTAGTGTAGGAAGGCGAGCCATCTGCGACGAGACTGGTGAGGATGTGAATCCATCGTCGCACGCAGGAATTCTTTGGGTCAGCGATGCTTTGGTCACCAATGGAAAGGTTGTTCGTGACAGGGTGGCTCGCGGTGGGAGGATGAAGTCGAGATCGTGACTCGATTGTGGGGCGACGTTGGGCTAGAGACTTGCGAGACGATGTAGTGTAGGAAGGCGAGCCATCTGCGACGAGACTGGTGAGGATGCGAATCCATCGTCGCATGCAGGAATTCTTTGGGTCAGCGATGCTTTGGTCACCAATGGAAAGGTTGTTCGTGGTCGCAAGGGTAGAGTCGTGTGCGAACTCGACGAAGTCTGGGTTTGTCTTATTTCAGTAAGGTATTTGTTTCTTTTTCCTTTGATTCAAGCTGGAATATATATATATACACACACACACATACATACATATAGACACGGATTTGAGAAATTATATATAAGTTTAAAAGAAGAGATTTTTTTGATAGTAATGTATATAAGCATATCTTTTAATTTATATACAGTAAACAGAAAAAAATGCATATGAGTTTAAAAAGGAAAATTACTAGTTTAAAATTTAAATCATTATTTAAATTAAATAACGGAAATTGATAATTCGATTATTTTGAATATTAATGAATTATATAAATGTTTATACAAGGTCTAAAGTGGAGAAAACAAGTCTGGAATGGAAAATGGTTGCATGCGTAAGAAAAAGGTGAGATCTTCTCACTCAAATTATAATAATTGAAAATTTCAGTTATTGATTGATTGTTGAATTGTGATAGTTAAATTTAAGTTGTTGATTGTGTGCTTGGACGATAATTTATTATCAGTTGTATTGAATAGACCCTATGCGTCGCGTAATAGCGGATGATATTATATTTAAAACCATATACCGCGATATTCCACCTCGAAGTGGAATTGGTATTATATATGTATTTGGAGTTGGTGATTTCCCGCATTATATAGCGGATGAGACCATATGCGCCACATAATAGCGGATGATATTTTATAAATCCCATATACTACGATATTCCACCTCGAAGTGGAATGTGTATTTAATTGTTGTGCTAACGTCTGTGGATGCAAGGAAACAGGTTGGAGGGATCCAACTGGATTCCTCAAATATTTGAATTTGTTTCAATATTGTCTGTTGTTTATTTCTAATCTGTGTGTGATCATTTGTGATTGAAATCGTTGAAGGTTATAGTTTAGTCGAATATATTTTTGGTACCGTTGGATACCGAAAATAAATAAATTGGATTTTTGAAATTCAAGTTGAAAAAAATTATAGTAAAAATTTATTTTTGAGAAATGGATAAATTTAAAACGAAGAATTTTAAAAGGATAAAGTTTTATTTTTGAATCCTATTGAATAAATTCCAAAATATAGGAAAAGTTTAATAAATGGATTTTAAGTAATAATATTCAAAAGGGTGAAGAATTTATTTTAAAAAATATGATTTTTAAATAATTTGGAAAAGATAAAGGAATTTATTTTAAAAATAAATTTGTAAATTGATTTGGTGTTAAAAGAATAAATTTTTGGGAAATCAATATGAAAATTTATGTGGTGTTTGAATGAAAATCGATTGGGTGTTGTAATAAATTTAGAAATCAATTTGGAATTTTATTTGGTGTTTAAAATAAAAATTTGGAATCAATTTGAAAATTGATTTAGTGTTTGGGAATGATTTTTGAAATCAATGGGGAAATCGTATATCAGTGGATATTTGGGAATTTGAATTCACGGCGGAAATTTTATGAAGGAAAGGGAATTTTGATTAAAAAATAAATGTTGCTTTATTTTTAAAGGTGTCAAAAGAAATTTACGGATTTTCAATGTAAATTAAAATAAATCAAGAAGATTTATTAATTAATATGAATGGAAAGAGAAATCTTCCCTGGAAAGCGGAGTATGTTTTTAAGTAGCTTTTGAAGTATTAATTAAAAGTTCTAGAAATTGGTTTGAAGAAAAAAAATTATTGTTGGAGAAATTATTTTTGGGAATTGTTTTAAATCTTTAAAGTAAAGATTTATTTAACTAATTGTAGAAGTGATTATTTACAGATTTAATTGATATTTGATTTAAAAAATGGTTATTTAAATATTTATACTCTATCTAATAATTTTATTTTAAAATTATTTTGGACCTAAGTTTATATGAGATAGTAGCATAATATTTTCATAACTAATATTTAAGCAAGTGTTTCAAAATAGTTTTATTATAAATATTTCCAAGTATATATGTTTGGGTAAGTATTTAAATTATTTTAAAGTATTTGAACTCGGCAGATTTTCTGTGGAAATAAATAAATATTTGGGAATGTATTCCGCGTAAGGAAAAGTGATTTGAAATTTGTTTTCAAAGTATTGAAATTTGGAAAGCAATTTGAAATTTGTTTTCAAATGGTTGAAGTGTGAAATATATCTTGCGAAGATATTTTGAAAGTAAATAATTAGGAAAAATTATTTAAATCTGGTGTTTGTTGTGAATGTTAATTGATAGTTAAATAACCAACTATCAATATTGGCCTTTAAACGACATTTGAATTTCGATGCGACCGGGGGTCGGATTCCAAATGGATATTCGAAATGCACATCGAACCTTTGCGATTATGATGGATCTCTTGTTTAAAAAAAATCAAAGTGGAAATTTGTTATGATTTGTTGAAATCTGAATGTAACGCTTATTTTTAAAAATAATCGCTCATTATTCGGATTAGCCGAAAGAGGACTTTGTGTCATAAAACCCATTCCGTATAATGATACGACGAAATGGGATTGCATTTGAAGACGGTGTTGAAGACTGGGTATTTTCGAAAATGAAAGGATTACCTGTCGAATGTCTCTGCACCGGGTTGCTCCGGTATAGAGATTTTATCACCCTTTGTGATGGGGATTCCGGACGTGATTGGTAAATATCTGGATTTGCAAGGGCTTCTTTTGAAGTGCCTTCGGTTCCATTCGATCCCGGAACGGACTTGTGTGGATGTGTGTTTGACATTACACTTTGATATATAAAGCTAATTTCTATCAAATACATTTCTGTTGGTGGCGGAGATTTTATTCTCTTAGCTTAACACCCTTCTTTGAGATGTACGAGCTCAGAGGTTATGTAGTTGATAGTTACTAGTGATATATTCCCAGATTGGTAACGTGGCATACGAAGTGCTGCTGATCATTTGTTGATTAAAGCATGACTTTGTGAAAAGTGTAGCTTTGTGGACGAGACTTCGTCGGACCTCACACCTCGGAAATGGTCGAAACATGAAGGATGTGGCAATGTTATTTGGGGGTAGCGCCCCCTGAGGGTATGTCATTTCCTTCTGGAAAAGGGTAGTATCATGGTATGGAGTACAGATATTTTACCTATGTTGATGCTGCAAATTTATTATACTTTGTGGTTGAGGATCCTCGGATAAAGGTCGCAAACGACCGGGGGATGGAATACTCGTGTAGTAGTTACCTAGTTACAGAGGTAAACCGGCCTTGTGTTGGCAGAGAGTTGGTTAAGTTCTCGGGACATCCCTCCAGAGGCATACCCTTGTGGTAGTAGGAAGTTCCTTAGCCTGACCATTTGTTGGAAATCCAAACTCCAATACGCGCCTTGTACGGTTTTTTATTGTATAACCTGCCATTTACTCATGGTGGTCACCACTGTTTAGATGGTAGCTATAGTAGGCATAGTTCGGAATGTCTATGCTGGCTAAGATTAATATTATACTTTCGAAATGTTTTCCATATTATGCACTAATAATAATAATAATATCAAAGGATTTTGCGTATCAAGCATGTTTGACAATCATAAGGAGAAATCTCCTCCAATTATGCGTTTGCATTGTGTGTGTGGCGGGAGGCCTTATCGTAGTTTCATTTTCCAAAAAGCATAGTGGATTTCTTTTCCTTTCTTTGTGAAAGTAACTGTTTCTAAGATCTCACACCAGTCCCACGACTGACTTGGAGTTTATTTTTCCCTTTCTAAACTCTGGGTGCCCACAATTTTCCACACGGGTAGCCTAGAGCAGGTTATCAATTACTCTGGAGCGAAGTCAGAAAAGAGATGCTGTAGAGATCGGGAGTTGAAGCTGGATAGCGAGGCGTATTACTTATACTCTGTAGTGTCCGCTGCATATCGGTTGGTGCAAGTCAAATCTCTATGTAAGCAAGTTAAAATAGCTGCCAGTGTTGTATTGTGTCATTGTAAACTCTGATATTGTGATGTGTAAACTGATATAGTGCTTTGTTTAAAGATTATTCATTTATCTATTATATTTGTTCTGCTGTGAATTGTGAGATTCTGCTTATTGTTTTTGTTTCTTCTATCTTCTTCTTCTTTACCCCTAATGGTTCGGTTTTCCGGCATTCGACTGTGTGGAATTTTATACAGTGGATGTCAATGTCGACTTTCGGGCGTCGAAAAAATTGGGTCGTTACACACATGATTTTGGTAGTGATTCAAAATCATCTACTATTATTAGTTGAACTTGTTTTCCTTTCTTCCCCCTTGAAAATTCTTGCATAGGTCCTTCCATAGAATTTATTATAGCTTCAGTAGTTGCATTAATGCCAGTGACATTAACCTGATCTTTATTTCTTTCAGTTGTTTGATCTGAAAAAAACAATTTCTAATGTTTTCAAGATAATTATATGAATATTTGCTGTTAACATTCATTCGGTAGGAAAATTTCAGAGTATGCAACAATTATTGATATTAAATGCAGATTTAACTTCAATTATTTTGACGAAGTGCTTTTTTAACTATGTAATAGATATGTAGTCTTAAAATTCAGCAGTACACTACCAATATTTTTGAAGAATGTCATTAGTTTTTAACTGCATTTGTAAAATGCAGTTAGAATTTGCATTTAACAGCTGCAATATTAACTGCATACGACATATATTTTAACCGCATATGTAATAGCCCGTAAATCCGTACCCCTTGAGTCGACACTATTCTCCATCAATCAACTCAAGATGAACGGAAATACAAACCATTTGGGTTAAAGAAGAAGAGGTAGAAAAAGAGAACTAAAAAACATCATAATCTAACCATCGCAGTGGAATAAAATATAATAGATAATAACAGATCTTTACACAAAGAAAACTATATCTTTTTAATACATACATCATCAGATTTCATCATCATAGCTCAACAACATCAATAACATACAACTGGACAGTCATATAAACTTGTCCTCAAAACTGAATACACAGCGGAATAATAATCAAGTACGGAAGTACGTATCGCCATCCAGCTCGTCTCCTAAGCTCCACAAATAAACACGTCGGGTTTTTACCTTACGATAGCTAAAAATAAACATGTCGCATACAAAGGCATCTCGTAAGACCATGCCACAAATAAACATGTCGGGTTTTTACCTTACGATAGTTAAAACACCTTTTTATCAAAATTCTTTAATATTATAATAGTGTCTATAGAAAGTAAAATAGAATCTAGCTGAAATGCTTGCATCTCACGTTTCAGCAATAGTTGGGCACAATCAAAATCGTACAGGCGCGTAGGGAGAATGGATTTCCAACTAATGACTAGGCACTAGGGTACCACCTGTCACGGTACCCGGTCTAGATCAGCATACCGAGGATCACTCCCGACTCCCTGCAACACAAGACCTGGAATACCCCTTACTGGATAATCCCGAGTAAGATCACCCCACGGTTGGGATCAGCAACCGCACCACTAAGCCGAACTAAAAAGGGACATCTAGACAGGGATGACCTCACCCTAATGGGCGCTACCTACCTAGCCTTGCTGCATAACCCCTGATTTTCAGTCATTCCTGGTTGATGAGGCTTAAGGCTAAGCGTTACCTTTTAGAACATATCCCTTAGAATGCTCATCGCCCACCTGACGATGTTCTGAAAGCATTCATCCATACAAGTCCGTCCCGGGTTCGAACGGAACCGAAGGCACTACTCCTACTACATCTATTTTGGAATCATCCTCAGGATTAGTAGCGACTAGCCCTTGCACTTCACTACTCCATCTTTGAATCCAAACTCGTCTTCCTCACGAAAACGTACAAATCGGATCGAAGTTGTGATATCCCGAAAATTTTAGCATTATCAATTTAATAATCTGTATTTAAAATTAAATTGATTTGATAAAATTTTAATTAAAATTTACTTGATTTAATAATCCAATTAAATAAATGTTTAATTGATGAATTTTATCTTTTAAAATCTAATAAATTGTTTTCCTATTTATAATGTATGTATATATATTTATATATATATTGTGAATAGATAAGTTTAATTTGAAGTTTAGTTAACAAATAAAATCTTGTTTTAAATTCTAAAAATCATTTTGATAATTTGGATTAATGTATAGAAAATTTAAAATATCGTTTATATATAAAACATTAATGCATTTAAACAAGTTAAATAAGATAAGTAATTTATGATTTCTTTTATAAATGATTTAAATTGATAAAAATGTTATTTTCAAATAATAATGATAAATGTATAATTATAGATATATTTCAAAAGTCAATATTGTTATTACTTTAAAATTTAATATGTTAATACAAATTAGTTTTAAAATTGGATTTTAAATGTAAATAGCATTTGAATTTGAATTCATTTTGAAATTCAAATGAATAAACCTATATGAATCTTGTAAATAAGTTGTTTCACTTCATTTTCTTTAAAAAGGGAATATGTATACATTCACTCATGGAAATAACTTACACATATATAAATACAAATAAAGTGAAAGAGTTTTATTTACTTCTAAAATAAAATAAAAAGAAATGCATTTCATTTATAAATCACATTAAGTAGTATAAAACAAATGTTAACATTTTAATCAACTAATGAGACATGTGTTATCATATAATATAAGTTTGTGACAAGTGTCTTTTATTTTAATTTTCTTTTATATTTTAATTAAATCATTTATACTTATTTAAAACATGTTTCTTTCATCTCCACTCTTTTCTAAATCTTCATTTTTTTCAAAGTTAAGAAAAAAAAAATTCTTAGCTGAAACAAACTAGTTTCTACACTCTTCAAAACCAGATTTTTCAAATGCAATACAACCCTCCCTCAAAATCAAATATGTTCAAGCAATGCATGCATTATCAAAATCATTAAAAACCCAAACCTAAGATCTAATACCTGAAAACCAAATCCACTTCTAAAAGCCTGCACCTGAAAATCTTTTCAAAAGCAAATGAAAGTCTGCATTTCCAATTGAAACAAGATCAAGCCTCTGCATTTTTTAAAAACTAGAATCTGTAATCAGTAAGCAAGTATCTCTGCATGCAAATTTACGTACAAAGCAACAGCAAATTTGCAAGCTAAATCAAGCTTAATGTAAAGCCTGCATTTGGGAATCAAGCATTCAAGGCCATCTCAACATGCAACTGCAAATTAAAAGTTTTTCAAAATTAAAGATTTAAATACATATAGAATCAAAGCCTACATGCAAGTTAAATCAAAGCTCTGTTTCATAAAATTCCAGGTGAGTAACATTACTATTTTAAATGTTTAAGTTTATAAAAATGGTTGCATGCTTATCTCTAAAATATAGTATGCTTGTGAATATATTTTTAATCTCTGTGTATATATATGGATATGCTGGTATGTGTATGTTCTGTATTTGGATTTCTTGTTTCTGATTCTAGTTCCTAGGTTCAAATTCTAACCAAAATTCATTGGCATTTGATCCAATCCTGGTTAGAGCATAAGTTTTGAAAAAAAAATATTAGTCATATCATAGATTTTAGTTTAGAAACTTGTTTAAGTTAGAATAAATTGTATTCCCTCTGGAAACAAATAAGCATCAGTCAGCTTAAAAAAAATGAATGAGTCAAGATAATTTGCCAAGATTCCTTGATTTGGGTATATAAATCAAAATTTTAAACTATAATTCGATTTTTAAAACAGAAATCATTATTTTTAGTATTGGGACTAAAGAGTATTTCCGGTTTAACCAGAAATTTGAAATTTGGGAAAATTCTGATAAACCTTGTAATATGGGGATTCGGGATTACTTCTGGAGTTAGTAGAGTAATCATTGTTGATGAGAATAATAGTGGAGAAGTTGATAAATCACCAAGGAAGCAGGGATGATGAGTTTTGACCTGTAAACCTAGTTTTGGGGCAATGTAGAAATTTGATCATATCTCCTATTCCAATGAATCGAGTGTGTTGGGATTCAAAGAATTGGTTGTAGGAGCATTGATGTTGATGTGGCCGGAATGTCAATCGACAGGGTGGTCAGAGGTGGGAAAACGAGTAGTTTTCAGGTATGGGGGGGTGTATGAGCCTGTTGCTGCCAGGTTTTGTTTGGGAACTCGCTTTTGATTTTGTGATGCATGGTCGTTTCTGATGGACGATGTTGGATCGAAGGATGATTTGCGATTTGTTCATGGCCTGAGTGGTGGCCGGAGGTGGCTATAGCCACTGTGCATATGCACGGAGCAGAGAAAGTATCAGGGAGGGTGTGGGATTTGCAGTAGTATGTACTCGAGTTATACTCGAGTGAATTAGAATTTTACTCGAAGTACTTAGGTTTGCGACTCGAAGCAAATAAAGGGGGAACTCGGGTTTGTTTTCTGAAATTACAGGTTATGAAAATCTGTAGTTTTAATTTTAAGATTTGTTTAAAAATCTTAATGAAGGATTTTGTAAACAGAATTTAAATCAAAATTTAAGGTATGAATATTAAATATGATTTGAATCCAGGTTTGAAATTTAAATTTAAATTTTGAAACAAAATGTTTAAACAACTTCAAAGAGTTTAAATACTTTAATTTAGGATAAGCTGTAAATTTAAGTAAGGATTTAAACATAAGTTTAAATCTGGAATCAGACTTCAATTTTGAAACAATGTTTGAAATTTAAGGAAGTTTTAAAAAGAAATTTATATGTTTAAACAAATTGGTTGTTCGAACACATTTAAATATGATTTGTATTTTGAAATGAATTTGGAGTTTAAATTTCTTATAACTTCTTTTATAAAATAAGAATAAAGCTTTGAAAGATTTTAAAATGTTTTTAAAACATTGTTTAAGTTAAGTTTGATTTCTTTTTAAATTTTAAATGTAATTTGAAAACAATTTTAAGTTAAATTGTTTTAAAGTTACTTTATTTATGATAAAGTAATCATGGACAAGAAATGTTTTATTTTAAAGTAAATTAAAGATTTAATGATTATTGTTTCATGAAATTAGTAAGGTAAATTAAGTAATTTAATTAATTAATTTGTTTAATTAATTAAAGATTTGAAATTAATTAAGGTTAATTAAATTTGTAATTAAAATAATAATTAATTAAAGTTAATCAATTAAGAAAGGTAATTAAGAATTTGTTAATAAGTTAATGAAGGTCATTAACTTGTGATTATTTATTAATTAATTAATGTAATTAATTTTGGATAATTAATTAGATTAGTTAATTTAGATAATCAATTATGAAACTTAATTAAGTATGATTACTTTATGGAATAATTAAAGATATTAATTACTCTTTGTAATTAATTTATTAATTGGATTAGTTTAAATTAATTAATTAAGTTTAATTAATTTAGAATAATCATTGAATGGATTGATAAGAAATCAATGTGGAATAATTACTTAGAGAAGTAATTAAGATAGATAAATTACTGGAAGCAATTAATTGAAGTATGGTATTTTGGGATTAATTACTTTGTGTAATTAATGTAAAGATAATTTCTTTATGAAGTGATTAATAATTAATTACTTAATGTAATTAATTTAAGCATTTATCAATTAAATATTTGAATAATTAAGTGATGTAATTAATTAAGAAATATTAATTACTAATGAGATTAATCTAGGATGATTAATAAATATAATTAATTATTAAATGTAATTAATTTAGAAGTAATTAAAGAAGTAATTAAGGGTAGTTAATTACTATATGTAATTAATCAAGTATGATTAATAATTGTGGATTAATTAAGGTTAATTACTTAAATGTAATTAATTTAAATAAGTAATTAATTTAAATTTAATTAAGGATCATTAATTAATAAAATTAATGATAAAATTAAAGATTAATTAATTTGGATTAATTAATCAATGATAAGTGATTAAGGAAGTAATTAATTAATGAAATTAATTAATTAATGAGGTAATTAAAGGTTAATTACCGAATTTGGTTAAGGATAATTAATTTGTAAAATAAATTAAGATAATTACTTGAATGTAATTAAGGGATAATTAATCAAGGGTGACTAATTAAGGTGATTAATTTGAGGATAATTATTTGATTGATTGGAAATCAATTAAGAGTTAAGTAAGCAAGTTTTAAATGGTGAAGTAATTAATTTAATTCATTTTAAATTAATTAAAGATAGGTAATTAATTTAATTCACTTTAAATTAATTAGAGATGGAAGTAATTAATTTAATTTATTTTAAATTAATTATAGATTGTGTGATTATAGATCTTTGCTTATGAATGGATGATATGGTTTACCCTGGATGGTTTGAATCTTAGACATGAGATAGATAGTGTTGTGTGATATGGATGTATTGGTTGCATTGTGGTGATGATATTAGTATCTATTGATGATGATAATTTAGATTATCAATTTGTGATGATTACCTGTTTATGATAATATTGATTATCAACTTGGACCTAAAAGACACGCTTTGGATTTCGATGAGACCGGGATCGGGTTTCCATATTTGGAATCCGAAAACCACATCGATTCCAAATAACATTAGGTTGTTAATCTAAGTGGAGCAAGTGAAGACTCGAGGTGTAAGGGCTATACGTCAGTATAACTCTGTGGGTGATTCCGTAATGAGTTTGACGGAATAGTGCTTATAGATTCGAGATGGTGAATCAGAGTGCAAGGGCTATGGTCGTTGACTCTGAGGGTGATTCCAATAATGAGTGCAACGAGATAGTGCCTTCGGTTTCATTCGAACCCGGAACGAACCTGTATGGATTGAATGCTTTCAGAACATCGTCAGGCGGACGATGAGCATTCTAAGATATGATGTCCTATAAAGGTAATCGTAACCTCAAGCCTCATCAACCGGGAATGGCTAAAACAGGGGAGGTGCAGCAAGGCTTCGTGGGTAGCCCCCACTTGAGAGCAAGATTTACCCCTGTCTAGAAGTCCCTTTATATTCGGCTGTGTGGGGCGGTTGAATCGCGACAACTGCCGGGGTTGTCTTGTTCGGAACTGTTCAGTAAGGAACGGGTCCGGCCTTGTGTTGCAGGGGAGTGGGAGTACTCCTCGGTACGGTGATCTAGGCCACGTACTGTGACGGGAGGTATCCCTGTAGCCGTGCCATTGTATGGAATCCAAAATCCAATAAGTGCCAACGGTTTTGATTGTATTACCCACTTTTGTGGCTAGTAGCTAGAATTTAATAGATGTAACAATTTTGGCTATTTCATATTTACTTGAAAACCCTAGACACTATTATAATATCATCGGATTGCCTATCAAATGTTTTGGTTAGCGTAAGGTAAAAACTTTTCCATGTTTATGTGTGGGAAGTCTTACGTGATACCTTTCTTTTCAAAAGGTTTTTGAAAGTTAAGCAACTTTAACCTGTTACTCACACCAGACCCATGTCTGACCCGGAGTTCATTTTTGTTTTTTTCATAAACTCTTGGGTACTCAAATTTTTACGAGTATCCAAGGGATTCAGGTTAGGATTCGGGTTAGCTTTGACGAATATGGGAGGAGCAATGGAGCAGGAGGCTTCTGCGTTAGATATTAGTATTCCGCTGTGTGTTCTGTGATTGACTCTGAGATTGTATTATGTTGTAAATACTAGACAGGTGTTTATAACTGTCTGGTATGTGTTGTATTATCTGTGTACTCTGATAGTGATTGTAAACTATGTGAATATTTTATGTTACTAATATAATTTATTCGTTCCGCTGTTTAAATTCTGATGTGTTGGTTCTTCTTTCTTCTATTTCTTTCTATTCTCTATCCCTTTCTTTCTTATTAGCGATGCAATTTCCTGGAGATAGGAAGTTGGGTTGTTACAGAAGTGGTTTTCGAGAAATAAATCCCGATCTCGGTCTCTTCGAAACGATCAGCGCATTGGCCAATATTGATAGTCGGTTATTTAACTATCAATTAACATTCACAAACATCCATCAACATAAATAATTTCACCAATTATTTATTAATCTCAAAATATCTTCACAAGATATATTTCAACTTTTCAAACCTTTTTTAAAACAGTTTTCAAACCATACTCTTCTCATTGAATGAATTCCCAAATATTTATTCCCACCGAAAACACCAAGCACAAAACTTTAGATTTTTAAAATAATTTAAAACACTTTGTTATAAAATATACTTTAAAACATTTAAATTTAGAAAAGTTTACTTTAATATTTATTTAAAATATATACTTTAAGAATATTTAAAATAAGGCTACTTATAAAAATATAAATCTAAATTTTCTCTTTTTAAAACAAAATTCCAAGCCATCTTTAAATAATTAGTATGATAATAGATTTGAAAAATACCTACTTTAGAATTTAAACATTTAGAAATAATAAATTTTCTAAAACATGCTTTTTAAAACAACATTAAAGCTTTTACTTATATTTAAAAATTTACTTTGAAAACGTACTTGGCTATCCAGGAAAATATACTTCTCTTCACATCCTTTAAAAAAATAAATCACTATTTATTTTTAAACAAATTTTCCCATTACTTTAATAAATTCCCATCGTGAATTTATTCTTCAAATATCCACCGATATATTACTTTACCTTTATAAACCTAGTTTATAAATTTCGTAGCCACATTCTCCTTTAAATTTTCAATTTCAAATACTTGAATCAATTTTCAAATTGATTTCCAATTTATTGCATTTTGAAATAAATTCCTTCTTTATCTATTTCAATAAATTTAAAACTTGAATTTTTAAAATAAATTCTTTATTCCTTTAAATAATATCACTTAAGTTTAAAATTCACTATTTTTCTGTTTATTCAAAATCCCTTTTTCATACTCGGAACTTATTTATTGGGATTTTAAAAATCACTTTTATTTCTTTCCGATCATTCTTACTTTTATTCAAATTCTCTATAATTATTTACTTAAAAATTCACTCTTTTATTTTCTTTTCAAAAATTCAATTCTATATATTTTGATAACTCAGTGTACCAAAATATATTCAAGCAAACCACCGCATTCAATATTCCAATTATCAATGATATTCATCACAGAATAACAAATATTCATAACATAGAATATTAAATGATCTAAATAATTTTGAGGAATCCAATTGGATCCATCCAACCTGTTTCCCTGCATTCACAGATGTTAGCACAATACCAATTCCACTTCGAGGTGGAATATCGTGGTATATGGGATTAATATAATATCATCCGCTATTATGCGGTGCATAGGATCTCATCCGCTATATGATGCGGGTAATCAATCACTCCAATATATTATATATACTACTACATATCATATAGCACATCAAATAGGTCCAATCAATCAACCAATTATTTAAATTTAACCTTTTAAAATTTTAATTAAACCCAGATGAGTGAAATTAACTCACCTTTATTTGTTTTGCAATCCGACCCAAACCGGCAACTTCCTTCACGATTTTTTGACCTTGTACAAACATTGAACGTTTTTATTAATATTTGAGCAAATCAAATGATCACTTCCATTTAATAAATTTAATTTAAAATTTTGGTTTTAAACGAATAATTTAATTTCAACCAATTTCCTATGATAAATTATTTTTAGGAACTAATATAATTTTAAATAATTTATTTAAATAAGTTAACCACTATAATACATTATTTTAAAATAAACTAATAAGTTTATAATCTATTTTTAAAGATAAAATTTTTATATAAACTTTTTAACACTTAAAACTCCTAACTTTTCTGTTCACTATCTTTTCTATATAAAAAATTTCTACCAAAATATATAATCAGATTAAATAGGCATGTATAAAAAAATCCTTTCAGAAATGGGTATTTTCTTTACTGTAAATATATTTAAATTAATTCAAAAAAAAGATACGTTACAGCCGATTTTCCCCCAATGATCAATTCGACTTCACCCATGAGTTCGCCTCACTGTCCTCGTCAATCTGGCACCACCTCCACTACTCCTAGCTTCCTTGACCAAAACGTGACACACCAGGAGACTCACACTGTAGTGACTAGTCGCGACTACCCAGAGGCGATTGAACACCATAAAATCCTATGCCGAGAAGCTATCCTTTACAACGAGACAAATACGAATTCAAAAATATGAATTTAGCATCCAATTAAGAAAAAATTCGAACCCTAGTTCGAAACTCGTACACGACCAAACCGTTGTTCTTCCCCAATTCGATCGCACTGTAGAAATAGCAAACCAGATTGAAGCTTTCGCTAGATCGAACTGCTCAGCCCATCTTTGTTTCGAGTTTTTTTTTAATATCGAACGAATTCGAATTCATTTGTGAAAAAAATGATTTTGATTTATTTTAAACAAAAGGGCTTCGGCCATATAATTTGAAATTGAGAAGAAAGAAATTGGGGGTAAAGTGAGGTACATGGTAATCTTACGTTGATTTTAGCTTTTGAGGGAAGACAAAGAGTATGTGATGTCTTCGAAAGGAGGGTAACGTGTTCAATTTGGCCATCTACAGTGACTTTCGAAAAGAAGGGAAAAGATCTGATGTGAAATTCTTTTTGACTGGTCAATATAGCATAATATTTATATTTGAAATTCAATTTGAATCTTCTCGAATTATGCCACTCAAAATTTTGACCTCCTATCGAGACGTGCCGCTAGGCATTAATAATGTTATATCCCTATTCCGAACGCAATAGAAAAGGTTTTGAGTGCTAATTTGATCATATGGAGAAGATAGCTTTTTTTGGACTCAGTTATTATATTAAATTTTCGATTCAAATTCAGCGCGTTTAGTTACCGTACGATCACACAACAACTCCAAACATTACAAAATTTAAAATCCGATAATAATATAATATTACGGATCTAATGGAATTACTTTCGTCGAATTCCGAGACTGTGTCTTGGAAAGCTATTTTTAAATTCAATTTAAACGATAAAATTTCAAAACTGAACAAATCACTGTTAAATTCAATTTTAAAACTTTTATTATCCTCAGCACTATCAATATAAATTTTACAAGCCTTCAAATTATTTCTAACAGGCTTAAAACTTCAGATTCAACATTTTACCCAACTTCAAATTATTTAATTCAATAATTTAATTATCAAATAAATGGTGATATTTGAATTCAAGTTAAAAATTAACTTTTAAATATTTAAAATCAATTGAATATTCCGATTTCAAACATCCAAAAATTCCGGGTCGCCACATTCCTCCCCCCTTAAAAGAATTTCTCCTCCGAAATTGCTGGTTAAGAAGAATGGTCCACAACCTGTTAACTATTTTCCAAAACCAAACAGTTTTATCCACTTGCCATAACATATCTTTTATTAAAGACTCACTATTATTTCAACCAACTTTTCAAAACCTTCCATAGTTTCCAACAACATTATTTACTCCACTAATTCAAATTTAAATTTAAATTACCAAAGCTTTCTCAAAAAATTTCCAACTTTCTAAATTTCCGAAAAATTTCGCCAGCATCTCCTTTGCACGGCTAGCTCGGTACAACTACAAAATGCCTCAACGGGCCCTCAAATTCCAAAAGAAAACAAAATGCCAAGTGGCTAGATCAAAAACCCAATCAAATTTCATACAGAAATTTAAACACATACCTTTTTGTCGAGCAATTCAAATTTATCTTCTGAAATCAAAACCAATTTTCCTTTTCCTTTATAATACATGTATATCCTACATAGCAATAATATCCAATCACAACATTCAAAATCATTTTATTGACCCTCTTACAAAATTTCAATATTTATTCATCCAAACATGTACGATATACAAATATCATCCGTACGCAATATCAAATTCGATCACTCGCTCGATCATCAATTTCACTTCCGAACTAGTATCGTCCACCCGACTTCCTAGTGCGGGCTCGGATCTGGTTCCTTGATCAGAAACCGTCATTCTCCTTGCATAGCCATATTTATGATAGAGAATTTCTAGAATCAATCAAAAATCCAAATCCAGGGTTCGTCGTCGAAAATCGAGTGAAAAATCCTAACTTGGATCGATATAGCTATCACGAAATTATGTGCTCGTTCTGGATCAAATCGCTATGCGAATAACATAATACACGTGCATCCTATGTATTTATCTCAATTGATTATCAACTATATCAATTCTCTTTTTATTCACATTCATTTTGATTTCTATTCACTTATCAACGCTTATCATTTCACATATTTTTGTTAAATCTTTACTCAAATGCTTATTCAATATATTTTCCCGATACCCATATTTATTTTCACTTCACCACTTTAGTTTATACCTACTTCTATTCAGATTGGTTCTCCCATTTCCATATGAATTCAATTTTATCTTCAACTATGAATATTGAATTTTATCTTCCATTTATAACTAATTCATATCATTATTTTAAATTAGTTTCATCCACTAATTTATTTCAGTTTCCAGTTTGAAATCGTTTTGTCGCTAACAAAAAAATTTTAAAAAATTTTCTAAGTCCCAAAATTTTCGAAATTTTTGGCAGAGTCTCCTTTGTACGGAGGAGCTTTTGCAATTTGACAAGAGATATAAATATATATACATAGACCTACATGGTCGGAAAAACAAAAACAGTTCATATTTCCTATTTTTATTGCATAGGCGTACCTCTATTTAGCATTTAAGCAAGCGGCTTATTATTTCGCAATTAGCGCGGCCAAAATTCTGCCAAACGGCCTTCCCGGTACCTATACTTACTTAATTTAAACATGTAAGTGCCAAAATCACGTAATTTAACAACATTTAACATATTTAACAAGCAAACATACGAGTTTCTATAAGCAATGCAGGTTAAACAATATTTATAAGCAACTTATAAGGTTCCGACATTAATTTTAATTGTTTACAACTAATTCGTATACAACTTCATTCAATCGTTTGCAACTCAATTGCTTACATTCAATTCATTTTTAACCCAAACAACTCACATTTATTTCAATTGATTCCAAAAATCAATTTTATTTACCTTTACCAATTCATGGAATTTTTATTTACTTCCGTTTAAGTCGAACGACTAATTTATTATATGCAATTTGATGATATTCACTTAATAGAATACCCATTTTAGTCTTTATCCACTTTCAATTGATTCCAACTTATTTTATATTTAATTTCATCCCATATCTAGTTTATTCACCAACCATACATCTTAAAATCATTTCATTGAGATTGACAACATTCGATTCTTATATTAATAACCACTTTCCAAATTAATTTAACCCAAACCTTTATTTAATAAACTTTCATTCTTACTCGAAGTTGAGCTTCTAATTATTTTTAACTTAAGTTAATTTACTTTAATTTATTCCAACTTCAAAACTTAAGCTCACTTCATTTGCAAGTAAATTTTCTTTTTCACTTTAGCTTGATTCTATTTCAATCAAATCTCATTTCAATCTACAATTTATTGGATTAGTTCTTTTGTTTCGTTCATTACAAATTTTAATTTCCAAATTCAATTCATTCACAACTCATTTAATTCAATTAGCCATTCTCATAATCCATTTAAATTTTTAATTCCATTCTCTATTCGTTAAAATAATATCCAAGGCCATATTTAATTCATGTTTAATTCACTTACAATTCCAAGTTGAAATTCTATTTATAACTCGGGTTTCATTTACAAACCCACCATTAACTCAGATTTCAACTTTTATTTATCCAACTAGTGTTCCATTTCCATATTAAATAATTAATTATCCAATTGGCTCACTTCCAATTTATAATTCAATCTTTGATTTTTATCTTCAAAAATCACTTTATTAATCTACTTGATTTTAATCTAGTTTATAATTCGAGTTTAGATTTCTATTTTACTTTCTCAAATACCAAATACATTTCATTTTGGCTTACTCCTTCCAGTATCCAATTTCAGTTCATTTACTTACAATTATAAATTCATTTGTTCATTCACAAATTTATTTTTAACCAATAAATTTTATTTCATTAACTTATTTCATTTAGCCTATTTAGATTTATTTCCTCAACATTCACTTTTTATTTACTTTCCGTTTGCTCACTTCTTTTAACTCACGTAAATTAATTGGCTTACGTTCTAACTTATTTTCATTTTTTTACTTACTTTAAATTTTTAACCCTTCTCCAAGTTAAATTTTTTTATTCTAAACAAATTTTCAAAAAATTTCCTAAATTATTTATTATTCCATAACAATTTTTAATAAGATCCCAGAATATCAAATAATTGCTTAAACATACCAAAACATTTCAAACCAACTCCAAAGTTTAAACCATTACTAAAATGTTCCAAATTCAATTTTGAAAAAATATATATCTAAATCAAACTATTCCTCTCCATTTTCAAAATCAAACCAAATTTCGCAAACAAACATTAATCCAAAACATCCAGGTAGCAATCCCCCATTTTAGAAACTCAAAAATGAACACCGATGATGTCGCGATCATCATCAGAATTATTTTCCAACGACCGAAAAGAGTTCAATGCTTTTATTTCTTTAAAATCCCTTCAAATATTTTTAAATCCTAAATCTCACCAGACTTCAAATCCAATTCATAAATATCTCTAAAATACTACCACTATTACCTCTCCACCACTTTTGAAAACCATTTCCAAATTCAAAGGAATTTAAATTTCTAAAAATTTCAAATCCTTAATTCTTTCAGAAACAATTTCAATATTTCTCTGGAATTCTACTTCAAAATTATAAATCACATTTACAAATCCCATTTATTTATTCATTTGTTCCTTCATCTTTGGTTATTACTTCAATTTCTTATTCAATTTTACACATTAATGATAATAATTTAACATTGTCATTCCTAATAACCAAGCAACCAATAATTTTCAAAAACTTTTCTTTTATATCCGAAAATAATTTGGGGTAAAATTATTTCATTTACCCTATTTCAAAACCATATTGTGTCGGTTTATCTCATTCAAGAGTTTAGAAACCCCTATCGATGACATGGCGTCCCACATCTCGACGAGAATCCCTAAACACTTAACCGATAAATCACCACAATATAAAAACAATTTTTATATTCACTAAAAAATATGTGCTCATATCTATTAATACACTCAAACTCATTTTAGAGTACTGCGAACTCTATTTAATGAGTAATCCTCACCAGAGCCAAGGATCTCACTTAACCTTCGCTCTGATACCACTGTAATAGCCCGTAAATCCGTACCCCTTGATTTGACACTATTCTCCATCAATCAACTTAAGATGAACGGAAATACGAACCATTTGGGTTAAAGAAGTAGTGGTAGAAGAAGAGAAAACTAAACAACTTCAGAATCTAACCATCGCAGCGGAATAAAATATAATAGATAATAAAAAATCTTTACACAAAGAAAACTATATCTGTTTAATACATACATCATCAGATTTCATCATCAGAGCTCAACAACATCAATAACACACAACTGGACAGTCATATAAACTTGTCCTCAAAACTGAATACACAGTGGAATAATAATCAAGTATGGAAGTACGTATCGCCATCCAGCTCGTCTCTTGAGCTCCACAACATCCTTTCCTGTATTCTATAATACTCAGTCTGACCCGAGCATTATAGTGAAATAACACCCGAGTCAGTCTGGAATACCAGCGTGAGAAAACCACACCCAATTGGGTTATAAAAGTTTCAAAATTCTTTTGATAACAAAGGCATCTCGTAAGACCACGCCACAAATAAACATGTCTGGTTTTTACCTTACGATAGCTAAAGCACCTTTTTATCAAAATTCTCTGATATTATAATAGTCTATAGAAAGTAAAATAGAATCTAGCTGAAATGATTGCATCTCACGTTTCAGCAATAGTTGGGAACAATCAAAACCGTACAGGCGCGTAGAGAGAATGGATTTCCAACTAATGACTAGGCATTGGGGTACCACCTGTCACAGTACCTGGTCTAGATCAGCATACCGAGGATCACTCCTGACCCCCTGCAACACAAGACCGGGACTACCCCTTACTGAATAATCCCAAGTAAGATCAACCCACGGTTGGGATCAGCCACCGCACCACTAAGCCGAAATAATAAGGGACATCTAGACAGGGATGACCTCACCCTAATGGACGCTACCCACCTAGCCTTGTTGCATAACCCCTGATTTTCAGTCATTCCTGGTTGATGAGCCTTGAGGCTAAGCGTTACCTTTTAGAACGTATCCCTTAGAATTCTTATCGCCCACCCGACGATGTTTTGAAAGCATTCATCCATACAAGTCCTTCTCGGGTTCGAACGGAACCGAAGGCACTACTCCTACTACATCCATTTTGGAATCATCCTCAGGATTAGTAGCGACTATTCCTTTCACTTCACTGCTCCATCTTCGAATCCAAACTCGTCTTCCTCACGAAAACGTACAAACCAGATCGAAGTGGTTTTCGAGAAATAAGTCCCGATCCCGGTCTCTTCGTAACGATTAGTGCATTGGCCAATATTGATAGTCGGTTATTTAACTATCAATTAACATTTACAAACATCCATCAACATAAATAATTTCACTAAATTATTTATTAATCTCAAAATATCTTCACAAGATATATTTCCACTTTTCAAACCTTTTTGAAAACAATTTTCAAACCACACTCTTCTCATTGAATGAATTCCTAAATATTTATTCCCGCTGAAAACTTCGAGCACAAAACTTTAGATTTTTAAAATAATTTAAAACACTTTGTTATAAAATATACATTAAATCATATTTTGGACATCTGATAATTGGATAATCAACTGGTTTATTCAATTGAACCGATAAAAAATTCTAATAATAAAAGATATCTGGATATGTAAATGAATTGGAAAATATAATAAAAGTTGAATTACAAAAATATATGGATAAAAATTTATTTGATAATCTCCTAATACAGTTACTTCAAATTGACAAATAATTCTTTTAAAAACAAATAATAAAGATTGTTTATATATATAAGAAGATTTTAAATATTTTATTTCCAAACAAATTAAATTTGTATTTGTTTCATTGTATATATATGTGTGTGAGTGGATTTTTAATTGAATTTGAATTTAAATTTGAAACTCAAAAGATAGATCTCTTAAAATAATATTGGATTTGAAATATATTATATATGATTTTATTTAGAATGTAATTGGTGTTATATTATTTTCTTTAAAAGATTTTATTTATATAAATTAAAGTATTTACTAAGTAGAAATTTAATATAAAAGTTTAATGAATAGCATTTAAAAATATAAATAAAGAATATATATATAACTAGTATATTTGTATAACTATTTATAAGTGCATAACTGGAATTTTATATCATTTACTTTTAAGTTATAAATAGATAAATATAAGAGAAGTTCAAATGTTAAAACACTTAAGACATTTATAAAAATAAAACTAAATTGGAATTATTAATATATATATATATATATATATATATATATATATTAAAACATAATTATACATGAAATTACAAATATAAGATATTTATATACAGAATAACAACATAATTACACATGAAATTACAAATATAAGATATTTATATACAGAATAACAAATGTAAGCTTAAGAACACATGCAACAAACAAGTGTTGAGATATTAACTTATGCAAATGTGGAAGTATTAAACAAGTGTCATTAGCTCTTTGTTTTTTTTAATGAAGGACGGATAAAGTTATATATACATATCTCTACCCTTACTCATTTTCCTTTTCATAATTCAAACAAAAGAAACAAAGCCATAAGGAAAATCAGACCTGAAGCAAATTAAAATTAATAAAGTTTTTCAAAAAAACTTAACTTGGAAACAAATCAAAATAAAGTAAACAACTTTTGTTCAAATTCAAACCTGGAAGTTAAAGTTTCAAACTTAGATTTAAAACAAATTTAGTTCAAATTCAAGTTACAAAAGAAGATTTGATCACCTCAATAATCAAGCAAGTCAGGTTATAAATTCAAGATTTAATTCTTGTTCAAAGCAAGAATCATTTTTTACTACATAGAAAATATGCAGTTAAAAATTGTGTAATTCATAACTGCATAAGCGAAATGCAGTTAAATTGCAGTTGTTCATAAATAATTGCAAACACGTATGCAACTATTCATAATAACTTTGTATGTGAAATGCACTTAAAAGCTGCATCATTTAACCATATGTTTTAACTGTATATTTTATATGTAGTTAAAATTTGCATGTAACCGTTATAATATTAAGCTGCATATCAGATTTGCATTTAAAAATGATACAATTTATAACTTCATAAGTGAAATGCATTTAAAAATACAGTTGTTCATAGTAATTGCAAAGATGTATAAAACTATTTACAATAATTGCATATATGTCTGCAACTTTTCAATAAAATTGTATATAACAGAAAATAATCAACATATCTGCATATAAATAAGAAAATATTTAATGAATTTTTTTTGTATAATTAAATGCTTCAATGCAGATGTCAACAATATTTTTGTAGTATTTTATATATTCATTTTCAATATTTGCAGATTTAACTGCAAAAATTGTATCACAGTGCTGATTTTCAATATTTGCAGATTTGTTTGTAGTATTTTTTTTGTCACATATAATGAATAATTGCATATTTAACAATGAACATATTTTTATATGTTTTATTTGAAAGTTATTATTAAGTTGAAAATTTACCTTCAACAATATCTTTATTTTTTGCAATCTGCGTTTCTTTCTCAGCATGCTTTTCATCCTCATTTAAATTGCCATTATCATTATTTTTCTTCTCGTCCACTTCTCTTTCTTCTTTTTTCTATGCACCATCAACATAATCATCAAGAACATGATCATGAGCATCATCAACTTCTCCTTCTTTCTTATCACTATTATTTTTCCATCATCAACATCGTCGCCATCATCTTCCTTTATTTCTTTCTTCTCACTATTATCATCAATAAGATCAACATCATAAACATGATCATCATCATCTTTCTTCTCAATATTATCATCAACATGATCATCATCATCTTCATTAGTCTCCTCACCATCACATCAGTCTCTTCATTTTCTTGTTCATCCAAATTTTTGTTTGTCAACATTTCATATTTGTTAGCATCGGTCTCTTTACCATCAATATCTTTAATATTTTCATCAGTCTCTTCATTTTCTTCTTCTTCGGTAGAATTTTCGTAACATTTCATTTTCAAACAAATCATTTTCAAAATCAGTAGAAGTTGATTCTTGTTGATATGTGCTAAGTTGTTTTCCTAGTTGCACATTCTCACTTTGAAGTCTTATGTTGTCTGTTTCAAGTCTTTGTATCATTTCTTTATAGAGTTCTTCTCCTTCTTTGTATATTTTTTCATACTCTTTATCTTTATCTGTGGCATCTTTTAAGAAGTCAATTTTTTTTGCTTGATCACCTTGGTAAAAACAAGTTGAGACAAATTACATAAGTAGATTTACATATGTGCTATAAACATAAATGTTTTTAACTGAAATAATTACGTGATTGATATAATTGCAGAGATAACTGAAATAACTAAAATATTTGCAGTTTTTTCGGCAATTATTGCCAAAAAATGGAGAAAAATTTGCATATATTGAAAATAGTTGTATAAAATATTGAAAATTTTATGAATATTTACAGAAAAACATGTCGTTGTACATGTTTACATGAATGATTTTTTTCTTTAAATATTTGGTAATTTTTTGCAAACATTTTTAATATTTGCAGTTAATGCTGCAATTTACTTTTCATAATTGCAAAATATTTCGAGATCTAAATTTTTTAAAATATTTTTCAGTTTTGTTTGTAAATAAAATATTAATAATTGAAAATGTGCAATTATTCTAAATATTTGTATTTTTTTAAGTACTGTTGATAATAGAAATTATACATATGTCTACAATTGTTGAGGATAATATTTTTTTGGAGTTGAAATATTTTTAAAATGTTATAGATTCTAGTGAAGTAATTTGTACACTTACAGATTTGTATTTCATTGTCAGAATTGTGATTGGTTTCAGTTATGTAAGAATCCATTTTCCAGCTGGTGGATATGAACTACCGTACGTAGCTTTCGGTCTCCCCAACACATTTGTTTTCTCACAAATCCACCACTGAAAAGAAAATAATCAATATCAGATAAAGCATATATGAATAATTGTAAAAGTGATAAATTTACAGTTCAAATATAATACCAAAAGTAGAGTCACACAAGCTGTGATTTTTCTTGGCTTTCCAACATACTTTTCAATTTGATCCATAAAGATGTTTGTTTATTGTCTTTGTCCATGATATCATTGACATTTTTTTTGTTGCATAGGCAATAAGGAACCAAATTTAATGATACATTTGAGTTAGAATTTGATACAAGGAATGTTGCAGTCAAATGTAGGAAGAGAAGTTTTGTTGTATCTTCTTTATCTTATTCAGTGGTTCCTCTAATTGTAGAAAATATTTGTTGTTCAATCTTTTTTGTTGACGCTAGCATCCTCTTTAAAATGTCTATCCATAAAAGAATTGAATTTAGGATCACCTTTTTCTTTCTTTTTGATATGGCCTGAAATTTTGACAATTTGACCTTCTATTTTAGCACAAAGAAGTTGTGCTATATCATCTTCTAACAATTTAATTTTCAGATCTCCAAACTGAAAATATTTGAAATTCTTTTTGTAATATCTAACAATTGTATCAATAGTTGTAGAATTTTTGGGGATTTCTTTAGTAGTAATTATTTCATTGTAAATCATTTTTATGAACCTATAGAGAGGTAATCTTTTAGATATTCATTGTGCGATTTGTTCAACAAATTTTCTTTCTTAATCCTCATTAATATCTTAAGAAATGGTTTCAAACTATTTCTATAAGTTTCTTCTTTGGTAAAACTTTTTTTGTAGATCATCTCCTATTTTATTGCATCAATATTTTCTTCAGTAAGTTCTCCAACAAAAATTATGGATTTTTTGTGGAAACCCTATGTTCTTTTTCTATTGCCGTCTCAGCTTTTCTCTATAAAAAAATATACAAACAGACATTACACAATTTTTATAATAATTTCATTCTCTATGTAACTATTTTAAATAATTGCATATAAAGCTGAAATAACTTAAGTATGTGCGTATAAATATGCAATTATTTGAAACTAATTCTGTTGTAATTGAAAACTATATTTCAGTATAAATTTTAACAACATTTTCCATTAATTTTTAACCATGTAATACATATGCAGTCTTAAAATGCAGCAGTTCAGTACCAAGATTTTTTAAGGATCTTTTTAGTTTTTAACTGCATATATAAAATGCAGTCAAAATTTGCATTTAACAGCTATATTTATTAACCGCACATCAAGTATGCGGTTAAAAAACACATCTAACAGCTGAAATTTTTAACTGCGAAAACATATGTGCAGTTAAATATAATACAATTAATGACTTTATATTAGATATGTATGCAAGTATAATGAGAATCTTATGAATTTTAACTGCATAAGTGAAATGCACTTCAAAATTTGCACGATTCAAATACATATTTTAACTGCATATGTTATATGTTGTTGAAAATTGCATTTCATAGGTGCTATTTTTCAGTGCATAACAGATATGCAGTTAAAAATGGTGTAATTTATAACTGCATAAGTGAAATGCAATTAAAAATGCAGTTGTTCATAAATAATTGCAAACATATATGCAACTATTCATAATAATTGCATATATGTCTGCAAGTATGATAAAAATCTTATGACTTTTAACTGCGTAAGTGAAATGCACTTAAAATTTGCGACATTTAGTTGTATGTTTTAACTGCATATTTCATATGCAATTAAAATTTACTTATAATAGCTGCATTTTTAAGATGCATATCAGACATGCATATAATTGCATAGAAAGGTGCTGTTATATAAAACTTTTACTCTTGTAAATAATTTGTAGAAAATTCTATATTAATTCAAAATATTATATATTAGTTTAGGAAAATATGTTTAAATTTTCATGCAACTATTTCAATGCATTAAATTATGCATAATATTGTTTGTATGTGAATGTTTTTGAGATTTTCTAACAAATATCTGCAAATTTTATCAAATTTAGTTATTAAAATAGAATAAAAAATGAAGTAACGAAATTTCTTAATAGATAACCTTTGATTTTCTGATTTGTGTTGTTTTCATCTTCTGAATCTCAACTTTCTTTAGTTCTGGACTCACTTCGATCATTGATTTTTGAAATAGCAACTACTTCCAATTTATAATTGGGGCGATTAAGGTTTTCTTTTTTCAAGATGTTGATCGGTGAAAAGAATTTAAAGGGTTTTGGGTTTTGTTTGAAGAAGACGTAAGGGTATTTAGGGAAATCTTTTTTCCGCGTTTAAAAATAAGGATGGGAAACTTATAATTAAAACTAAGGGATATTTTGTGTATTTTCAAACCTATTAAGGTTGTATGCCAAATGTTTCCATTAAAAAACTATGAGTTTTTCAAAAATAATTAGTGTAACAGGAATAAGTGCAATGGACAACAATGTAAAGAAGGTATATAGATCGATTGATTCAATTAGGATATATAACTACATAAACTTGATATGTTCTAATCTTTTTATTTCATTATCTACATTACTATATGAAATAGAACATGATTTTCATTTCGCAAATACATAAAAGGATAAATGAATTTATCAATATAAAAAATATACATGTTTATCATTATGAAAAGAATAAAAGATATTTTTTAATGCAATTAAAATGACAAAACAACTTATCATACAAAAGTTATATTATTATGCAGAAGATAACTTACTATATTTTGACAAAAAAGATAAACATGTTTATCTTTTTATATAAATATTATGTTTTTACATAGAAAGATATACGTATTTTTATATAAATTAAATTATTATCTATAAACTTCAAATTCTATATTAAAGGATAATTATAAATTGTTCTCATTTTGGCAAAAAAACATAAATATTTTTATATTTTTTGTAAAAAGTTACCGATTTCACATTTTTAATAAAAAGGTAAATATTCTTAACTTTTTAACACAAAACTATTTTTTGAGTAAATAAATTATATGTATTTATCTTTGTTATAATATCCTAAACATTTATATTTTAGAATAAAAGCTAAATTGTTTTATCCTTTTATTAAAAAAATAACTTCTTACTATATCATTGAAGAAATGTATATGGATGTTTGTATTTTTTTGTTAAAACAAAAGGACAGACATTGATACCAAAAATATAAATTAAAAAGATAGTTATTTCTTTATTAGAAAAACTTATCTTTTCTACAATCTTATTTCTGTTGTACACAATGAATATATGGCATATTAGTTCTACCATGTATAATTGCTTTACAATTATCTTTGTGTCAAAATGATTAGTATATTTTTCTTTTTATAAAAAGATGAATCTTTCTATCTTTTTTGTCTAGTTTTTGCTGCAATGATAAACATGAAAGCTGAAGTTTATTACTCCCATCTATTAGAGTTTTAAGTAGCAGCTCACACACATTAGTTTATATTTACTTCGATAAACTACTCTATACCATTTCTTCATTTTTGCATTAAATTATATCATACACAATATTGTAGTATTTTACGTATTATTATAATTTGTTTATTAACAAAAATTCCTTGTGCATGCGGCTAAAAATGCAAACTAGAAGATCAAAAGCAGCTGTAAAAAAGGGAAATTCAAAGCAAAAGATGTATGAAAATAGTAGTGCTTTGCGGAGATTTTATCAACGGATCTTTGCCACCCAAATCATAAAGAGATAACTTGGATTGAAAACAAGACAGAATTGAAAGCAAAATGCAATAACACAAAATATTCCACCCAACTACCCACCATATTGATTCACCAATTTTTTTTTACAATTAATAGAACAAAGCTAAAGTAAACAAAATGTCATTGAATCAATAACCAAATTGAGAAAGGGAGCAAATATCTATATGACTAAAATTGTTGGAGAAAAAGAACAAAGATGAAGAAGAGAAAATTAGCAAATACATTTTCCACTACACTTTTACCCTCTCTTCTAGTCTCTATTTATATAATCAATTATTTAATGCCCAAGTTAACATTAGATGGCAAAAACTAATTTGATTAGCCAATTAGAGAGAGAAATAAACATACTCAAATATACCTATTAATTAGAGGAAACAAAATATTCTCTTTCTTTATTTTGCATATTTATTTCCCTCTATATATGATTTTGTATCACCAAAATTTTACACTCACCTTGATGCAAAATCACATATGTTCAACATATCAAGCATGCCATATCTAGATCCATCACATATCCCCATATTTCAACCACACTAAATTACAAACCTCAACCACCGTCTGCAAGTGATGCATCTCCCACATGAGGTGCACCACACAAATCCGGTCTCAAAAACATTTGTATCACCACAAAAATCTCCGTCTTGTCTTTGTGGATTTTGAAATTCGACACCCGTCTATCACTCGATCTGAGCTCATTACCTGATCACTATCGATCCCTCGAGCATCATCAATATGAAGACCCCTGTCTAAAATATGGTCCTCAATGCTAGAATCATAAGCAGTGACCACATTAACCTCTCCACTTGCTATGGACTAGATCCTTCAACCATTACTCCCTTTCCAATGTCGACTACAGAACCAACCAAGCTATAAAGGTATCATTCTTCCAATACTCCTCTCATCCTTACACGACCACCTTTCTTCACTCTCAAAACTCTACCTTGAGTCTCATAAGTGCAATCATGGCGGTCCAACTGGCTGAGAGAAATAAGATTATGTGAACAAGTGGGTACATGTATCACTCCAGGGACTTCTCTAACCACACCATCATTCATACGAAATCGGATAGATCCAATACCACAAATCGGTAGCTCTTCTCCATTGGTTGTCCTAATCATGCCGACACTTTTCTCAGAAGAAGAAAAATATTTCACATCACTACAAATGTGAAAGCTGGCTCCTGAATCTATCTTCCAAGGCTTATTTTCACTAAAGAGGACATCACAAGAAGCATCACTATCGGTGCCTTCAGCAAAACCTGCATGTGCATCACCACTAGTATCACCATGCGCAGCCTTTTTCTGATCTCTTTTTTAAGAATAACACTTGCTTCGTATGTGACGTTTCTTATTACGATAATGAAAAGTGATAACATCTTTACCATTAGCGTCCTTCTTCTTCCAAATTGTATCTTTCTTCGAATCCCTTGCCACCATAACCTCACTTTGAATTGATTTCATACCGGACCATTTTCTTCTAAGCTCTTCATTCAAAAGACTGCTTCGAACAGTTTCTAGAGAGATAGTTCCATTAGCATTGGAATTACTCAATGAAACAACCAAAGTTTCCCAAATTTATAAAAGCGAACTCATTAATAAAAGAGCCTGTAACTCATCATCAAAATTGACCTTCATATTTGCCAATTGATTTGTTACATCTTAGAATTCATTCAAATGCTCTACAACAGACCTCTCTTCATCTAATCTCAATTGAACCGACTTTCGAACCAGAAAAGCTTTACTAGTAGCACTCTTTGACTCACACAAAAATTCCAACTTGTCCCATATATCCTTCGTGGATTCACAACTAGTCATATGACGGAAAACTGAGTCATCAAGATACTGGCGTGTGACGACCCAGATTTTTAACTTCTGTCAATTAGGTAACTAATTGATTTTATTATCGAAATATTGAATTTTATTAGTTGAATAAATAAATTTTATGATATCTAAAATATTTGGATATATAAGTTAATTTAAAGGCCATATTAAATATTGAATTATAGAATTTCGAAAATATGATAAATCTTATAGAAAATATAAATTATATGTATAAATATATAACTCTTCCATTTAAAATCCAAGGTAGAATACACTTGTATAAAAATACAAATACATACAAAACTTTATGATGTTGATGGTATATACATTAGTATATAAATATGCAAGTATACTAATGCATGCCATATGAAATAATATATATAGAAGTTTGTATAAATGTGAATATATATATATATATACACGTATGTATATGTATACATACATACAATGAAAAAATATACATAAGCAATGTATATCAAAATATGTATAAGTGCACAAGTGTATGTATATGCATATATAGTCAAGAACTAGCGTACATGAAAGTCTAAATATAAGTGGGTATGGTAAATAAATGGATAAATGTGTATATAAATAAGTGTAAACCTATACACATAAAGGATATATAAAAATATGTGTAAACACATAAGGGGACATGACATTAATATATATCATCTCAAGCATATAATACATCAAAATCCAAGAATACAAAACTTTAAATCAATGTCAAAATATATATCAAGTCATATGAAATCAAATCAGATCTACATATTGATAAAAAAGTTTAGTGTATACAAACAGAAGAATGCAGCAGCCTACCTCTTCTCTATTTATACCTCTACCTTTATTTCATTTTCTTTCATTCGAACTAAGTATAACAAAAGATGTATCATTGTATCATACAACTTAAAAACAAAACAGACAACTCTATAGGAAGATCAAAATCAAAACAAAGCAAGCAGCAGTTTTTCAAAGCCCTTATTCTCTGTTCAAAACAATATTTATGAGTAAACTTCTTCTTTCAAAAAAAATATTTTTATAAACCTATGATTGTATTTAAAGTAAAATAGTAATATCAGTTTTGGATATATTGTTGCACAAAAATAAATGTATATATGCCTGCATATGTGTGTATGTAAATGTCTGCACATATTTTTACCTCTGTTCTATCTTTCTGGTATCTTCAAACTCTCAAAAATAAATATCTCTTCGTCTACATAGATTTAGGCCATGATGTTTAAAGGGGTCCTGTTTGTATTTGACTACACTTAATTTTAAAAGTGACTTCATAGGATATTATCAAAAAATAATACTCTAATAGGATGTACAGGTAGGTCCTCAAATTTTTCAAGGAATTGGAATATTGTAATCCGTGTTTTCACAGAGGTAGATGGGATTAGCCATGAGAATGATGAATTTCAGTGGCATTATCATGATTTTTAGTGGCGTGGTTAGCGAGGGAGAGGGGGATGGTCGGAGTTCGGTCATGGGTCGATTTCTGGCAACCGTGAGGCTTGTGGGCGTCGGGGTTTTAGTTAGAGGAGGTCGAGGGGTTGGTGGTCACAGGTAAAATAGTGGTGTGATTGTCTAAGTGACGTGGTGGCGAGTTGGAGGAGGTATAGGGTTTTGGGATCGTTTTTAGTCGAGGTGGTTTGGCATATGACTACGACATCATGGTGGCGATGGGGTGACTTGGTGTAAGGGGAAAAGGGAGAGGGAAGCTAGGTGGGGCTCCAAACGAGGTAGCGTGGGCACCAGTGGTCGGTGACGGTGGCGAGAGGCGATAAAGGAGGTCGGGTTCTTTTTCTTAAGGATGGCGAAGTTTCGATTTCGAGCATCATCAAGGAATATGGGTGGTCGAGAAGTCGAGAGGGACAATCGTGACTTGAGGGTGGAGTCAATGGTGGTCGACGCGTCACCAGTGGCATGTGCACGTGCACACCATGGTTTGGATATCTGGTAGTAACAGGTTTGAATAGGAATAAAGGAAATAAGGAAAAGAGAAGGAGGGAAGGGGATTAGTTTTGGTATTGGCTTAGGCCAGTGGGCCTATTTAGCAGGGGAAAAGGAAAATAATAAATAAATAATGTTCTTCTGTATTTGAAAGTCCATGACTTTAAACCATTTTTTTAAACTCTAAGCTCGCTGATTTTATAAAATATAGAAACTAAAATTTGCCTCATTTCCTGAACCACTTGTTAATACCCTTTTTAAATAATAATTTTGAAATTTAATTAGTGAATGGTTAATATAGGTAAAAGGGTTTAAAACTTTAAATTAATTAAAACTTGGGTAAATTTTATATATGTTAGTTATTGATTAATTCCTAAGATTTATTTAAAGTAAATTAAATAGTGTACTTAATTTTAAATTAAGTAAACAGGATTTGAAATAATTAATTTGTTTAAATTAAACGGATGATTGTGTGATGGGTTAATATAGTCTATGGATGGTTTAAAGGGTTAAATACATTAAATTGCCTTGATTTTCCAGTGAGTTTATTTCAGTTATTTTGTGATATGAAGTACCCTGAATTGAACAGTTAAATATAAACGTGAGACGTTTTATTTGAATTAATATTTGTGATGAAATTTCTATGTGAATGTGACATTTTGAAATTTAGTTGTTTTGTCAAAAACAACTTGGTCTTAAAAGATGGCGTTTGGATTCAAAGAAACCGGGATCGGATAACAGTATTATTCGTAACCACTTCGATTTCAGAACTACAACAAATTATATGGGTTTGATTATAGAGTCTGTTATCCCATCTTTTGGAAAAGCCGTGATACCAAAAGATCAATCGAAAACAAAGGACAGTTCGTCTCAGAGATTGGTCATACTTTGCTTCACTATGGATATCGCTGAATTTTGTCTGAGTCCAAATCGAGCTACAATTGATAGGACATGACAAGAAAGATCATAGAAGTTAGCATCTCAAATTTCAAGTCAATCCGAGTTCATACGCTCAAGTTATGATCGATTCAATTTGAAGGGAAAAGCCCAGATTTCGTATCCATCACCATGGGTGATTTCGTATCCATCACCGAACCCTAGTTCGAATCGATCACTTTCGTATCGATCAGGTTCTAGTGACTTCGAATCCATCATAGTACCACAGTTCATATCCATGAAGTTCGAATCCATCAAAGTGCCTCGGTTCGATTCGGTCTCATTCGAACCCATAGGCAGATCATCTATTTCGTATCGGTCAACTCCCATGAGTTCGTATCGATCAGGAGTGGCCGTGTTCGAATCCATCTAGTTCGTATCGATGGACTTCGTACCCGTCAACAGATGAAGCGCTTTGTATCCATCAGCCAACATCTGCTTCGCATCCATCAGATCCCCATCCTTTGTATCCATTGAAGAGTTCAAGTTTGCATCGATTGACTTCGTATCCATGGAAAAGCTACAAAGCTCGTATCCATCAGAGAAAGGCTTGTTTGTATCCATCAACCATCGGTTTTTTGACTCCATCGGTGAAGCCTTGTTCGAATCCATCAGTGAGGCGTCATTCGAATCCATCAAGCCAGCAAGCCCAAGTGACGTGTCATCCATCGATGCGAACGCGCCGAGATATATGGAGTCGACGCGGTCAACTTGGAGTGAAGACCGGATCGAGTCGAAATTTTCGCTCCATGTCATCACAGAGGCACATGCCGCTATCGGTTCGAAACCATCGATTCGAAGGAATCGATTCGAACCAAATAGCCACTCGAAGAACCCCATTTCGTATCGACCATATCTCAAGATCTATTGATCCAAATGCCATGAAATTTTCACAGGAGCTTGCATGCATGATGAAGAACGTCTCCACCAAATTTCAGCTCAATTGGACATCATCTTGATCGATACGAAATGACTTCGTATCGATCACAGATCCACTCGAAACTTCCTGAGGTTGGTCGCATGGGCCCACTCACATGCCAGAAAAAGTCTCCCGAGATTTGAGCGCGATCTCAGCCTCCTACGCCTATAAATAGGGCCCCAGAGCCAACAGAAAAAGGATCTTTTTGACTCTCAAGCGCCCAGACTCTGCCGGATTGAGATCTCCATCATCCTACATCATATTTTTGCTGTTGAATTCGAATTTCCAGTAGTAATTAGTTGTCGATCGCTGTAACAACTTGTAATCATTGAAAGAGAATTAATAAAACTGCAAAAAACTTCACAGTGGACGTAGGCAACACGCCGAACCACTATAAATTGCTTGTCTACGCATTTACTTTACTGTTATTTGGAGTTTTTGTTAGATAATACTCGTTTTCAATTTACATTCTTCATTGTTATCTCTTCAAAGACTCCCGAAGAATGTTGTGACCAATTTTGGTGCAACACTTTGGTGCTTTCACTGAGAAAACCCGATTTTCTCCTGCTCTTCGGATCTGTCATCGATACCTGATTGAATAAATCTAAGAGAGAGATCCAGATCATCAACTCCAAATTCCTTCCCTTCTATTCAGATTTGCATAAAGTCTAGGAAAGGAATTCAATCTTCGAGATGGTTAGCACAAGGACCACCTCTAAAGCTATCAATAAAGAAGAACAGGATAAACAGAATCCTGCGCTCCATGGTTTTAAATCTCCTACATATCGCCCGAGATCTCCTCCGAGATCTCCTTTTCACACTTAAACGAGACGAGACATCAAATCTCCTCCATATCTCTCTCGACACTCATCTTGTCCGAGATATTCAAATCTCTCCCGATATATGGATAAAAATCTCAATCCGAGATCTCATCCGAAATTATACATTTTTCTTATTTTCCATAATATTTTTTTATTTTCTTATTGATTCAAAAGAAATTACTCAATCCAATTATAATTTACCAACTTCTTGAACATATTCTTTACTTTTTATCTTAATGAGTCATAGCGAAAGGATTCACTTCTTTATTACGTTCAAATAAAAGGATATATTCAATCATTACCAAATCAATTAATTTAATCAAGCTACTACTCTTCTAAAAATATTCTTTTTTTCATGTAAATCAAGTATGTTACTATTTTTATTTTTACTAAGAAACTTATAATCGTTAAATAAATTTTTGACACATCAATTTTAGAGACACAAGTACATCCGAGATATTCCCGAGATGCATTATAAGACCCGAGATGTCAATCCGAGATGTACACCCGATATGTACTCGTCTCGTCCGAGATCTCCCCCGATACGAGATAACTTGTGTAAAAATTCCGAGACGAAACGTGACCGAAATTCGATATTTAGAACCTTGCCTCCATCTAATCAAGATGCTACTGGACACTCGGAACCATCAGGTCCGGTTACCCGACAGGAGTTGCAGTTGCTACTCCAAGAGCTGACCCAGAGTCGGCAACAACTAGCAGAACAGCTACACGCTAATGCCGAGCTGATCAACCAGCTGGATCGCTAGAAGCGAAAGAGATCTAAGAGAGACCATGCTTCTCGCTCCTCCAGCGAAAGTTCTTCATCTTCTGATTATCATAATCGATCTCCACGACCCCGGCTAGATGGGAGTCACATGCCAGCCGCTGGAAATAAACGGCACTGACCGTTGGACAACTGAGAGTTGGTCCATCGGCCAGTTTCCAAACCGGACCCTCCTCCCGAGGAGGTGTCGTTCCTCACCACACCATAGAATACCGCACCACTAACGTCGCGGTTGAACCAGGAGTCGATGCCCAAGATCAGTCGAACCTGGACCGTCGTCATAGCGGACGTACTCTTGAACCATACGTCACAGAGGACTACGAGCTAAGCAGGCAGGATTTGGACCGCCAACATCATTCGGTCCAACTCCAAGATGTGGGATTCAATCACACCCCGGCACGAGCCGCACGGAACATACAAATGCCGGATCTTCCGACCATGATACGTCAGATGATCCGTGAGAGCCAGAGTCTCACCAATGACGATTGGGGAATTTCCCGAAGTCACACTCCTTTTACGGACGATATTCTTACTGCTGAACCCCCACGGCGATTCTGGATGCCAACTCTACCCATGTATGAGGGAAACTCCGACCCCAACCAGCATATTCTGAAATATGATGGTCGATGACCGCTGCCAGAGCTGACGATGCAGTGAAGTGTCGTAGTTTCCCCATATCGTTAGGGGGCATCGCTACCATATGGTTCACTCGACTGCCACCTCAATCCATCTCTTCATTCGACCAGTTGGCCACAAAATTTGTTGAACAATTCCGCATGCACATTGCAAGACCAAAAGATGTCAACACTCTATCTAGCGTCACCCAAGCTCCTGGAGAGACGCTCAGACACTACTTAAAGAGATTCCATACTGCATGTACGGAGATCAGCAATCCGAACGATAACTCCATCCTTATGGCGTTGACTAAAGGGATCGATCCTGATTCTGAGTTTGGCAACTGGTTAGCTGGAAAACCACTTGCATCATTGGACCGTTTCCACGCCAAGGCAGCACAATTCCTGAGAAGGGAAGACGCGAAACAGTCTAGGAAGCAAATTGATGCAGGACCAAGCACCGAAGGGATCCAAAGCAATGTCGCAATTAAACAGTCCGGTGAGAGCTCCGGAAAAGTTCAGTTGAACGTTAAAAACAAACAAGCTCAACGGAGAGAGAGCGTGAATCAAACTAGAAAGCGAGACCAAAATCGTGGCCTACAGCGCAAAAATCCTATGTTTGATAGTTATACTCCTTTGAATACATCATTGGAGAACTTGTATTTACAAACCGGTAATACAATTCAGTACCGAAAACCTGCACCAAAACCATCGTCAGAGAGGCAAATCCAGACGGGAAAATTTTGCAGGTTCCACGAACGCTACGGGCACAATACGAATGAATGTCGTCACTTACAAGATCTCGTAGAAAAATTGATCAGAGAAAGGAAGCTGGAACAGTTTGTTCGGGCACCGCAGCTTGGAGAAGCGGGCCCATCAAATCAAAATAATGAACCCATTCGACTAAGACAGGAGGACTCCACTTATCCCCGCGGAAGATTGGTGATAAACGCCATCAGTGGCGGACCAACTTTCTCAGGAGCCTGGAATGACGAGGATCTTCGTCACTGTTACACATGATAGGCTCTATTTAATCTATGAGTACTTTGCAATTTCCTTTACATTCTGAAATTTGAATTTGTAATAAGGCACTGACTTTTCCATGTTTTTCCGTTCCAGCAATAAATTACTATCTCTTCAAGATAGAGCTGTGATTCACCGAATGCAACATTCAACAATCACGACACACAAAGAGCTAAGTTCTATCGAACAATGGAATTTATTCAAATAGCGAGTGACTGTGATACGACCGACCACTCACTAAGTGAAATCTCAGCTCGGGGGCAAGCCATCACATCAAAGGCTGAACTGGACCGACACACGACAGTCCTACAACTAACTCCAAATTCCCAGAGTGCGAATTGGAGTATAAACATTAAACAAATCGTTCCCAGAGTGCGAGCGGACTCCAAATTCCCAAAGTGCGAATTGGAGTATAAACATCAAATAAATCGTTCCCAGAGCGCGAACGGACTCCCAAATTCCTAGAGTGCGAATTGGAGTATAAACATCAAATAAATCGTTCCCAGAGTGTGAACGGACTCTAAATTCCCAAAGTGCGAATTGGAGTATAAACATCAAATAAATCGTTCCCAGAGCGCGAACGGACTCCAAATTCCCATAGTGCGAATTGGAGTATAAACATCAAATAAATCTTTCCCAGAGTGTGAACGGACTCCATATTCCCAGAGTGTGAATTGGAGTATAAACATCAAATAAATCTTTCCCAGAGTGTGAATGGACTCCAAATTCCCAGAGTGCGAATTGGAGTATAAACATCATATAAATCGTCCCCATGGTGCGAACGGACTCCAAATTCCCAGAGTGCGAATTGGAGTATAACCATCAAATAAATCGTTCCCAGAGCGCGAACGGACTCCAAATTCCCAGAGTGCAAATTGGAGTATAAACATCGAATAAATCATTCCCAGAGTGCGAACGGACTCCAAACTCCCAGAGTGCGAATTGGAGTATAAACATCAAATCCATCGTTCCCAGAGCGTGAACGAATTCCTAAAAAGCTCAAATAGGTGTGACTGACCATCTATCGGCTGACTCCAACTTCCCAGAGTGTGAATTGGAGTATAAACATCTATTCCAGGTTCCCGGAGTGCGAACCGACGCATCAATACCGACTCCAACTTCCCAGAGTATGAATTAGAGTATAAACATCTATTCCAGGTTCCCGGAGTGCGAACCAACCCATCAATGCAAACTCCAACTTCTCAGAGCGTGAATTGGAGAATAAACATCAATTCAAGGTTCCCGGAGTGTGAACCAAACATCCATGCCAACTCCAGCTTCTCAAAGCGTGAATTGGAGTATAAAATTACAGGTTTTCAGAGTGCGAACCCAAACATACATACTATCTCCAAATTCCCAGAGTGTGAATTGGAGCACAAATACCAAGTCAAAGTTTCCGGAGTGCGAACCGAAATATCAATACTAACTCCAAGTTCCCATAGCGTAAAGTGGAGTATAAACATCAATTCCGGGTTCCTGGAGCACGAACCGTATTACAAACATCGATAACTCTCAAATTCCCAGAGTGTGAACCAGATTATCATTCTCAAATTATCCTAAGTCCCCAGATCGTGGACATATGCTTAAGATTTGCAATAAATGCGATCGACTACTGAAATACAAATGTTGTTCCCCGAGACGGGGGGGCAAAAAGCTAAGTGTTAATCGCTAACCGAAGTAAAACAATGTCCAAAGTTCAACTCATTCATCAATCACGACATGTGATCAAGTTTTTCAGACTTGGCAAATAAAACGAACTCTACTTGACAGTAAAAACACCACAAGTACAACGGACTGAAAGCCAAACACTGCAAATACTTAAGCACAAAAGAAATGAGAATTAAAGCAAAGAAATTGAATTTTATTTCAACTAACTGTATGTGAAGATTCATGTACAAGTTCTTCCAAAAATTTCCTACTAGCAGGGGGCCAAGCCTGCATCTATACATAGCCTATGAAAGGAAAATGAAAACGACTTCCTAGCTACCAAAAATGCACTAGAGGAGATTGTCTACTTCTTCTTCTTCGGTTTCCTTTTCAACGCGGAACCACTGGAACCGCTAGCAGTCTTCCGCTTCGACTCCGTACCCTTTGGTGGATCTTCTTCTGGCGAAGGCATGATATCGATATACTCCTCCAAACTTGAACTTAAAGGAATATTCTCTTCTGGAGGATCTGGAGGAGTCGGGTCTACCACCGGGGGCGGAATGGGCACGCTGGTTCCGACTAACATGTCCTCAAAAGATGTCACCACAAGAGGAGTGGGACTAACCGCCGTCGTAACGCTTTCAGAATCACCACCGTGTGCTGCCGCTTCCATCTCTGCATCGATTTGAGCGAGTATCTTAGCCTCACGAGCAGCACGAGACTCACGATAGGTAGCGGTGGACTGTGACGATCCAATAGAAACGGGCGGGAACGAGCCAAGAACAAATGGCATGTCAGCAAAAGGGTCACTGTGTTGGACCAAGAGTTCATTCATCATCTGTTCGTTAAAAGTAAACGAACCCCCCTATGCCGTCTCTGTCGGCGCGACCGTAGTCGTGATAACCGCCTCAGTGGTGATGACCTTTTGCACTTGATGCAACTCTTGACTTACAAGAGGCGCTGTCGGCGCAACTTTGTTCACTGGACAAGAAAGAAAAGAAGTTGTCAGAACACGCTTGAATACAAACACTTCAATTCATACACACAGTAGATTTGTTTAGAGTACCTTCCTCAACTTGACTTGTAGCTGACTGAGCAGCTTCAGAAGAATGCTCCCTTATGGGAGATAAGCGTTGCTGCTCAGGGTCATAGCCTGGGACCAGTTGCGGCTCAGTCGCTGGCATCGGTTCCAACCCAAATGAAGTAATCGTCTCTGAACTTGTAGCTGGATGCACAGCGCCAGACCCCTCACCAACTTCCAAGTGTTGGGTATCCAGTCTCTCTTTAGCATGGGAGATCGTGAAATCGTGGAGAACTTTCTTCTCATCATCAATCAGTATACGGTTCTCCAACTCGAACTCATCAAAAACTTCACCTGGATGTGATGCTTTCTCTTCTTCGACTAATAAATTCCAGGCGTTGAACAAATGAGTCGGATAATCATCAAGCCACGTCAAATTTCTGTGCCTCAGCACATTAGCATTATAAGTAATGAGAAGTTCTTCTATCTCTGTCTCTAGCTTAGTCTCTGCTTGACGAACTTTCTCATCGATTTCGGCTTCTGTCTCGTAGACCTTTTCCAAGGCCGCATCCCTTTCTCTCCGAAATTCCACCGCCTGATCACACGCTTCCTGTGCGGAAACGTTAGCGGTGTCCCTCTCTTTCTTAATCTCTGCAACTTTGGCCTTGAGCTCGTTTAGCTCTTTCAACGCCGCATCCCGCTCGGCAGTTACGATGGTATTTCGGTGGCCTATGTCCTCCACCGTAGCGTAATGCTCACGTTTCATCCTATCCATCGCTGCCTGAGCTTCATCCGCTTTTCTAAGGGCTTCAATCTCCGATTTTCGAGAAGATTCGGCCTCACAACCGAGCGCCTGAATAATGCGGTCCTTTTGGCCAAGTTCTTTCTCCAACTTCTCAATCGTAGCCGCTCGATCAAAGGCCATTTTTGACGCTTTCTTAGCGGTCTTCGACCATTCTTGATACTGAAAGAATACGTCTGAAAGATAGTCATGCATCATAGGTGCAACTGTCGGCGGTATCCTTTTTAGATGCGGGGGAAAGACAAACCCGTCGAAGCAAATTTCAGGAAATTCTTTCCTCAGTTAAGAAAGCCTAACCGCTCCTTCCCCCGAAGGCTCCGTCAACATCTGCTCTGTTGACGAGGAGGCCGCAATCTCTGTTCTGCGATGAGTATCATACCTCGATGGTTGGGAAGACGGCTTGGGCCGTGAAGTTTCTGGAGGCCTCGAAACATGAACCGGAAGCGGTGCAGGAGCTCTAGGAGGTGGCTTGCGAGATCGAGACTGACGCCTATAATCTTTGTCTCTGTCAGAGCGCTCATGACTCGAGCACCCATAGTCATAGTCTCTATCTCCTTCCCTCCTGTGTGATTCATAGTATGAAGAAGACTGGCGTTTCTTACAAAGGCTACCAAGCATCGAACCTCTACCAGACAGAGTATCTGCGAAACATAAAGCGAAATTAGTAATCTCTCACAGTGAACGTATTACACTTAGAAATTGTGTAGTGCCATGATATGTGAATGTGGGTGCAACCCCCCGACCAACCAGATGTGTCAACCGCACTAGTGGGCAGAGACTCGCTCAAAACTAAGGCTTCTAAAAGTTCATCCAATCCGGCATTGTGCTGCAAGGACACATCGCCCAGAATAGAAATGTCGACAAGCCCTTTATTAAGATTCTCAGTTCTCGGAGGAGACATCTTCGAAATTCTAATTCCGGGAGCGGTCAGGCCGTGACAACCGATTTCCATCTCCCCTTTTTAGGTGGCTGAACAATGGCTGCCTTGCCTTTTCTTTGTTTGTTGGTATCTTGGGCTACATTCGCAGATTCGCCCTGTGTTTCCTCATCGGTATGAGTTATCTCCGAGTCAGCCTCCTCAATTATGATAACTTTGGGCTTTCTTCATTTGCCTCGTTCTTTTGAGGCAGTTCTTAAGACACCGTCAAGCATTATGCTTTGCCTCCGTTCAATCAATCCAAGAATCCTAAGATTCCTATCTATCAATAGCAGCTCGATATTCCTTTCTTCACTCAGGATTTCTTGAAAAACCCGAACTATCTCCTTGAAACGCTCACCTTCGGGTCGCTGAATTACGGTTGAAAAAGAAAAGAGATGTGAGTTCGACTTCGAATACATCAGTTTTATCAATTACCCGGAAAAATAGCAATACTCACGTCTAAATAGCCATCTCCGAGCGAACCCTGAGGAGCATCTGACATAAAACCACTCCGTCCTGAAGTAGCTCAATCTAGTCCAAGCCCCTGTGATCACTTGGCAATTTCTTACTGCCTCCAGGAATGTGAAAGATGGACTATAGGCCCGACTCTTGAAGTTAAACAAGTATCTGATCTCGATCGGGAGTGGCGGCCGATAGAGATATTCCAGAAATGCAATGAACAAGCTATTGAGTGATGCATATCCATTCGGATGCAGCTGAGACGGAGCGATCCTCAAAAATGACAATACTTCTCTTATATACTGGTTAAACGGAGGGAGTGTCCCAGCTGCGCATGCTGGCGATTGAATGCGGTATATCCCTCCGGTGGATTATGCGGTCTATCATTTGGCCCCGGCAGTAGCACGTCATCCATCGACAAGCCATGCCTTAAACATATTCTTCCTAGCATGTCTTCCGAAATATTGGACGGGACAGAGTCTGATGGGTTATTAATGAAGGATGCGTCAGGTAACTCGTCCGGAGCTGGACCGATAACTTCATTCTCAATCTCCGGTAGTTCAAGCACGGGAGGGACTGAACTCTGAGTTTCTTGCGGCTGCGAACTTGAAGTTTCCATAACTAGCTAACTCACGAGAAATCATCATTAGATGCTAAAAAGCCTGTGCATTCCCCGGTGTAAAGTGCATGAAGGTGTCGTGCAGTGCTGTGCATTACTTGAGCAAATTCTATAGAATAAACTGTAATGTACGAACGAAAAAACTCTGAAAAATCAAAGCGGAGATGACCGTCATCGCTGACTGTCACAACCGTGCCATCCAAACCCAAACGATCGATCTAAGTTGAAGTTCGTTATATTTTTGTTAAGTTATAGTTCCATCGGCGAGCTTCGAAAGGAAGTCCAAATATGCAGTTCTACGGTCAAGTTCAGTCATGAAAGGCAGAAGCTCGTCGGAGTCAAATATTTTTATGTGCAAAAAATTCTCTGAATTCGTTTAATTTCAACTTGGAATCGGTCGCTGCAGTTCAAATTCGTATCGAGTCGAAGAAATATCATCAACCACATTCGAACCATGTTTCGTATCGATCATGTTCGAATCGGTACGTTTCGTATCGATCAGGTTCGACTCGATACGCTTCGTATCGATCAAGATCGATGCGAAGCCAGTGTTCTCAGATCGATGCGAAATGGTAGCCCCTGATCGATACGAAATGCATCGTTTCGAACTGTATCGATACAAAACAGATCGAGTCGAATTTGATCGATACGAAGTATACAACTAAGGCTGTACAGAAGACATTGAACTCCATCGATGCGAAACGAACAGTGAGCACATCGACTCGAAGCCTTTGTTCGCATCAACAATTTCGCAACTTCATCCACTGCATATCGATACGAACAACAATTTCGTATCCATCAAAATGTATCGATACGAACATATATTTCTTATCCATCCAAACTCATCGATACGAACGGATGTTTCATATCCATCCAAGCTCATTGATACAAACTATCATTTCGTATCCATCATTTCTCATCGATGTGAACTACTATTTCGTATCCATCATTTCGACTCGCGTCGGTATGAAAAACTACTTTTCAACCTTTTACATCGCTTCAGGAGAGGATCGATACAAGGGGATAATCAAAAACAACCATCAAGTGTTGTTTCAACTCAAATTTCCAAATCGGTTCATGAGAGAATCAATACGAAATTTAATATCAAACAAAACTGACACCAACTCGTGAACACACAACGTTAACGAGAGTCAAATTAACATATGTGCATATATGTTGGACTAATATTCGATTTTAAACATTCACAGGGATCGACTACTCATCTTGTTACGGTTACAACAGCCAACAGCTACGCACTATTATACAGTAATCAATCATATCAACGCAGGGTTACAACCTTCGGCAAAAGAGCAATGATTTTTCAAAGAAAAATTGCAGCTTTCAAAGCACGTCATGTTTCCACAAGACGTACTTTGGGGGGCAAATGTTATCCCGCCTTTTGGCAAAGCCATGATACCAAAAGATCAATCGAAAACAAAGGACAGTTCGTCTCAGAGATTGGTCATACTTTGCTTCACTATGGATATCGCTGAATTTTGTCCGAGTCCAGATCGAGCTACAATTGATAGGACATGACAAGAAAGATCATAGAAGTCAGCATCTCAAATTTCAAGTCAATCCGAGTTCATACGCTCAAGTTATGATCGATTCAATTTGAAGGGAAAAGCCCAGATTTCGTATCCATCACCGAACCCTAGTTCGAATCGATCACTTTCGTATCGATCAGGTTCCAGTGACTTTGAATCCATCATAGTACCACAGTTCGTATCCATGAAGTTCGAATCCATCAAAGTGCCTTGGTTCGACTCGGTCTCATTCGAACCCATCGGCAGATCATCTATTTCATATCGGTCAACTCCCATGAGTTCGTATCGATCAGGAGCGGCCGTGTTCGAATCCATCGAGTTCGTATTGATGGACTTCGTACCCGTCAGCAGATGAAGTGCTTCGTATCCATCAACCAGCATTTGCTTCGCATCCATCAGATCCCCATCCTTCGTATCCATTGAAGGGTTCAAGTTCGCATCGATTGACTCGTATCCATGGAGAAGCTACAAAGCTCGTATCCATCAGAGAAAGGCTTGTTTGTATCCATCAACCATCGGTTGTTTGACTCCATCAGTGAAGCCTTGTTCGAATCCATCAGCGAGGCATCATTCGAATCCATCAAGCCAGCAAGCACAAGTGACGTGTCATCCATCGATGCGAACGCGCCGAGATATATGGAGTCGACGCGGTCAACTCGGAGTGAAGACCAGATCGAGTCAAAGTTTACGCTCCACGTCATCACAGAGGCACGTGCCGCCATCAGTTCGAAACCATCGATTTGAAGGAATCGATTCGAACCAAACAGCCACTCGAAGAACCCCATTTCGTATCGACCATATCTCGAGATCTATTGATCCAAATGCCATGAAATTTTCACAGGAGCTTGCATGCATGATGAAGAACGTCTCCACCAAATTTCAGCCCAATTGGACATCATCATGATCGATACGAAATGACTTCGTATCGATCACAGATCCACTCGAAACTTCCTGAGGTTGGTCGCGTGGGCCCACTCACGTGCCAGAAAAAGTCTACCGAGATTTGAGCGCGATCTCAGCCTCCTACGCCTATAAATAGAGCCCCAGAGCCAACAGAAAAAGGATCTTTTTGACTCTCAAGCGTCCAGACTCTGCCAGATTGAGATCTCCATCATCCTACATCATATTTTTGCTGTTGAATTCGAATTTCCAGTTGTAACTAGCTGTTGATCGCTGTAACAACTTGTAATCATTGAAAGAGAATTAATAAAACTGCTAAAAACTTCACAGTGGACGTAGGCAACACGCTGAACCACTATAAATTGCTTGTCTACGCATTTACTTTACTGTTATTTGGAGTTTTTGTTAGATAATACTCGTTTTCAATTTACATTCTTCATTGTTATCTCTTCAAAGACTCCCAAAGAGTGTTGTGACCAATTTTGGTGCAAACAGAGTCTAATAGTCTAGAGTTGAATAAACAAGTAAATTTAATTTTTTAATAAGTAACTGTGTTTTGGACATTATTATAAAATCAATGGATTTCCATAGAAGTGTTTGGTTAAAATCAAATAAAAACTTGTTTTATTATATGAGTTAAACCTTGGTTTTAAAGATTGTACAACTTACGTATTTCATATCGAATGGGTTTACTCACGATGATATCCAGCCTGACTCGGGTGTTACTTTATTACAATGCTCGGGTCAGATCGAGTATTACAGATTTTTAGGTTAGGATGTTTGGAGTACAGAAGACGAGCTGGATGGCAGAGATGTATCAATTAGATTCCGCTTTGTATTATGGGCTGTATAAACAGTAATCGAGGACAAGTTATTATAACTGTCCAGATTTTTTGTACTCTCATATCTTGTATGTATTTTGACAGTTATAGGTTTTCTTTGTATAAATGTTGTTATTTTATATTATATTTTATTCCGCTGCGATTATGAGAATCTGTGTTGTTGTTTCGTGTTCTTATTCTATCTCCTTTTCTTCTTAACCCTAACAGTTTGAGATTTTCGACACTCGATTGCTCGGCACACTATACAGTAGACATATTAGTGTCGATTTTCGAGGTCGAAATGCTTCGAGCTGTTACATTTGGTATCAGAGCTGAAGGTTAAGCGAGAACCTTGGCTCTGGTAAGGATTACTCATTAGAGATAGGGGCTGTGATACCCTAGAATGAGTTGAGAGTATTATATGAGGGTGTACTTGTTATTTTCTTATATAATGATTTTAAAACCGATTATAAAAATGATTTTTTTGCATAAGGTTATATTTTGATACATAAGGGAATAATTTTTCTAATTATTATGGTGGATTAAGAGAATTGGTTGTAAATAGTACGATAAAATAAAATTATTAAATTTAAGTGGTAAAATACATATAACAAAATAGAAGTTTGGGTAAGGATTAACTATACAAATAAGTTAAGTTGAAAATGGATTCAAAACCCGAGTTTAAATCCTGGAAAATTCAAAAGAATTTTCAAAGTATTAAAACAAGTATCCTGATTATATTTTTCCCAGTAAATTATGATGAAATATATGGTGTGATATGATTATTGTCATAAAATTTGGGTATTGTGTCTTACTAAAAATATATTTAATGTAGACTAAAACCATGATGAAACAGCGTGAAATGTTTTAAGGGAGTGAAATTATATAAGCTAAATTTATAAATATGGCTTATAAATTAAAATGGATTTAAACCGTAAAATTTTAAACTAAGCCCAGAAGAAATTTGGAATTGTTTCAAAGTGTTAAGAAAATAAAAGTAATTTTATTTGGAATATTTTGAATAAAAATATCTTGTTTTAAAACAAGAGTTGTTTGAAGATGGATTTGTTTGAAAAAAAGCCAATAATGATTTAAAATTTAAAGTGTGATTGATATGTAATGAATAAATACGTGTATATATGTAGATATAAATATGATTTCAAAATAGATTTTAAATAAATATTGATGTTAAACTCATAGGTGGAGAGTGATATTGATAAGAATTTAAAATTTGGAGTAAGTTTAAAAGATATAAAATGATTTTGAACTCTGGAATTTAGAATGAACCAGATTACCAAATTAGTGAAATTAAAATATAAAATAAATGTCCGGTAGCAAAAAAGAGAATATTTGGAAATAAGAATAAAGCTGAAATTCAACTAATCGAGGTTTAATTATAGGTTAGGAGGTCCCACTAGAATTTAGCTCTAGAGATGGCAAAAGGAGAAGAATGGAAGGCAAGGCGTAGGGAGCGGAGAGCAACTGAACGTAAGGCACGAGAAGAAGCAATGTAGGAATATGAGAAATGTGATACAGAAAGGGTTAGACTAGGCCCCTATGATAATGTCACATGCTATAGATGTCACAGTAAAGGGCATTATGCAGCTAGGTGTAGTAAACAAGGAAGGAAAGGAATAAAGAGGACAAACTGTTTCGCTCTGAGATTTTGTGCTTTAAGTGTCAAAATAAAGGCATTTTCTAAACGATTGCCCTGAAGTGAGGAAGGTGAAGCGTAAACCATGGTGCCAGTCGACGGGTCAACCATCTGCTACCATTGTCAAATGACTGGACACATCGCTAGGGATTGCCCAAGAGAAGGAAGAAAGAGAAAGTTGGGAAACAGCCCGCGAAAGATGCGAAGGTGATGGAAGTATAGAGATCTTTTGTAGCAAATTTTTTAAGTGAGGACACTCTGTTGTGGATTGCTTGAACGAGCTTTGGCTAGTTGGAGGGAAGACCACAAGAAAGTTTTTATAAAGGATGCTAGGACTCTGTTCTTTCTTAAGCCTAAATAGTTACTAAGGCATTTAGATTGATGACCTTTTGTAAGACTTTTATATGGATAGATGGATGTGGTGTTTTAAATTCACAAGTGTGGCAGTCTATCGATGTGTGAAATATTTTGTTGAAATATGATCTAATATAAAATCACTTTTTATATTAAATTGAGTGGAAAATTTGAAATGAGTAGGCTTAAATGGATTGGAATTTAATTTAGGGTAAGTTAAATTAGGTTTGAACTTATAGTCAGGAATCGAGGAATTTCAAGATGGGATAAAGATATAACTTAGGGAAGTTAAATGGATTAAATTGAAGAGGAAAGTATGGATTTGAAAAGAAGTTAGGTATGGATAATTTCAAACAGCTTTTGAAAATAAAGCAGTTTTTCAAATTCTAGAAATTGGTAATGAGTGCTATTTGATTGGGCCTTAGATAATTTGGTTGTTTATTTACTTTGACATATTCTGCTATCATCCTGTTTATTAGTGACAGTATATATAAAATTGTAAATTGGATTAATTTGATAAAATAGAGAAGTGGAGTGAAACGATATATATATATATGTATATATATATATATATATCCATTCCAAAAAATTAAATAGAAGTAAACTTTATTGAACTTATTCAAATGATTTCGATTTTATGAAATAAAGATTAAATTTATTGTAGGATCGTTTCACCCTAGAGGGGAGGTGAATAGGGTGATACTATCAATTATAAAAATTATGGCGGAAGTCTATAAGTGCAACATGGATATGTCAGAGTAATAGCAGCACATATAATAGCAGAATAATGAAAGCAGAAAATGTAACACAAAGATTTACCCAGCTTCGGCAAAACCCTGACTACGTGCTGCCCCACGTTTCTGCAAGAAATTAAGTAGTCCGACGCTTACACACGTAAACTCATGACACCCGCTATCGACTAACCTAACTCTACGCTCAAAACTCTGCCACAGCTCAGCCATTGAGTTGCGAATTCTCGAACTACACCACCTTCGTTCGTCCCCTAGTCACACGACTAGAAAATACAATCATTTAAGAGGAAAAATATAAATTTAAAAGAAATTATAAAAAAAACCCTAATTTAAACTATTAAAACCCTATTAATAAAAGGAACCGGCACAAAACAAAAAACACAGAGAAAATAATTCCCCTCTTTTTTTAACACTATCGGATGTATCCTTTTTCTTTCATAAAAATGGTCGTTTCTCGTTTATTACTCTTTCAGTTTTTAAGGCTTTGCAATTTGGAGCGCCGATTCTAATTCATTGCTGGTCTTTTACGATTGGCTTTAATTGCTTGTTCAATTTGGCTTACGGTCTCTTCCAATAAGTCGAGTTTGAATTTCTGTTTTGAACTGGTACGTTTGTTCCTTCTTCGGTTTATACTGTACTCGACTTGATTCGAGTTCCTAATTGATGTTGTGATCTGTGATATGATTGAACTCGAATGATCAATTTTGGCTGATGATGATTGGATTTTATAGAATTCGAATTCATATATTTTCATCCGTATACATTTGTTTGAATTCATCAATTGATTTATCTCGGCCATTGGTTTTCGTATGGATGCTAGTGATAATTTATGACATGTTCTAATTCGTATATTTTGTTCGCTTGGTTAACACGGCTTGATTTCTTTCATGGCCACCACGACTTCGATTTCTGACTTGTTCGAATTTCTTGATTGACTTGCGGCTCTGACTTGATTTTGAATTGCACCTCTTTTTTTGTTTATGGTTCGGTGATAATATATTTCGTTTTCTGCTTCAACTTGGTTTTTGACATTACCTGACTTTGGCTTCTCTGTTTACTGCGTTTGGTCATTGCATATATTGTTTACATATTGAGTTGTTTCACTGATGCATCACTTGTTGTTGCCATTCACTTGAATTTAGTTGCATTCGTCTAGTTCGGTCTCATACCACCTGATGTTCACTTGTCATTTTGGTTCATGTTGTATATATGTGCATTTGTATCCTCATGTATACGATATCACTTCTGTTGACTTTGGTTACTTTGATATTGAACTGCAGTTGTCTTTGTGGTCTACTTGAACCTGTTGTTGCATTGTGTATATCCACACATCTCTCAGATGATTGCATTGGTCACTGGTCTGGTGGTTTCATTACTGTTTTGAAGTTTGGTTAAGTTGTTGTGGACTTGACACACTTTTTGCTAGTTGCCATTTTAGTTTGAGGCAGAAATGCTTGTAGGCTTGGAATCATTGTACATTTGATGTTTGCTATTTTTATAGTCAAATTTTCATTGCTGTCACATAAATTAAACTTTTTCATTGTAGTTTGGTTTGACCATGCTTCATTGAGTTGCTTTGGGTCTGAGCATTTAATTCTCATTTGCTTTGAGACAGTTTCAGTTGCATTGTGTCGAGTTCGGTCATGTTCATTTGGGTTTCACTATGACTTGGTTTGCAGTCTCACTTCATACTGCTGTTGTATTTGTGTCATTTGTGTCATTGAGCCTGAGCAGTTTGGTTGTGCTGCACTAAGTTGCAGATCATCACTTTTGCACTGTGTATGTATGATGTGTTATTCATGTTTCGAGTTGTGCATTCATACTTGAAGTACTTGTCTGGTTCACATAAATGTATACAAGTGTGCTCTGAGGTTGCTTCCAACCATTTTATTGCCTTTGTACATTTGGATTTTTTTTTTCGAATTGCACCTGAGTTGAATCCAGCTTAAAGCTCGGGTTTGGCCTTGTGCTCGTGTCGTGATTTCACTTGAGTTGAACCCGGCTATTTATTTGGGTTTGACCTTGTGCTCACCTGTCCCTGCAATCTTGTCAAGTGTATATTGGTGTGCACGACCTTATGGCATGTATAGTAATACATGTGCATGTCACAAGTTGTTCGTATTTGATGAATTCAAAATTAAATGATGATGAACAACCCAAATAACTAAGGCAAATAATATTTTCAAAATCACATTTTATTTTACACTACAAAAATATTTCATTTTCAATTTTACTGCGTCAGTGTGTGTTTTTGCAGATCGCTCAGATGTTGGATTCAATCTAGAATGGAGTTAAAGATGAATACGAGTGAATGAGTGGTATGTAGTGAGGTGCTAATGTAAATGAAAATTGCGATGTAGTCAAATTTTTATTGTAATTGAAATTGTGTGTGTGTGTATATATATAGTGAGAGCTCAAATTTGTACTATTCAAAATTGTAATAAATATTTGTTTGAATAAAATATTCATTTGAATTTAAATTCTGTGTTATTTACTTTATTCAACAAATATTTATTTAATTATGTGAATAATAAAATAATACATTAACACACACATTTAAATGAATATATATGTTTATTATCATTAAACAAAAATCATATACTTACATGTTCAACACTTAAAAAAGGAACCACTTTGAACTTAAGATTTAAATGTTAAAAATGAACTTGTCAATGGGAATTTGTTTAAGAATTTAGTTTTAAAGTTGAAGTATGATGGGGTAATCAATTGAATTTCGAAAATTGATTTGTTTAAAAAGATTTGAACCCACGCTCGAACCTTGCAATAAGTTTAAGTAGAGATAATTTGAATGAATATTTGAAATTTGGACTTAGAATTTAAAATTATTAAAGATTTAGGTTGTTAAAATAAATATTGAAGGTTAATCCGATTTAAGTGATTAAATCGGTATTTGAAAACCGGACTCGAATTTATATAAATCGACATGGTTAAAATTTGAGATTAGGATTGGAATTAGTTTAAAATGGAATTGAATTGAATTAAATGGGAATTGTAATCGAAGTTGAATTAGTTCAAATTTAAAATGGGAATTGATATGAATTGGAATAGAAATCGAAGTTAATTCGATTTGGAATCTGGATTGAATCAATTTAAAGGGAAGTGGAAATTAAAATTGATTTTAGTTGGGGATTGGAAACTGAATCAGTTTGGCTCTGAAAAACTATTTTCAAATAAACTATTTTAGTATAAACTGACTTAAATTAATTTTCTTAAATATTCAAATTGTTTGGATTTTCCAAACTATTTACTATACAAACTGTTAATACCCAAACTATCTTATATTGACTATTTAACTGTTTTAAAACTATTCAAGCTATTTTCTAAATTCAAACTGGTTAGAATGGAAATTACTTATATATATAAATCATGGATTTAAATACCAATTGGGATAAAATTGAAGTATTAATCCAAATGGAAATTGAAGAAAAAATTTGAAATTGAAACCGAAATCGGATATTGAAGCAGAAATGATTTTAAAAGTGAAATAATATATTTTAAGAAAAATATGATGATTTAAAACAAAAGATTGGATAGTAGTATAACGGAACTCGCTTTATAAGAAGTAAGAACATTATAAATGACTTTGTAAAGGAAATCAAACTTGAAATCTCGATTTGTAATTATGAGATTATAACCAGAAGTAAAGATCTTTGAAAGATATTTGAAATATAAAGTGAAATTTATATAAGTCGAAGTGATCCGAAAATTATTCAAGTTGAAAGAATAGTCCTATATATATAAGAATGATTTTATGAGAATGGAACTGAAAGGTTTTTGGAACCCATTGATTTTGAAAGACTTATGGTTTTGGCAAAAAGCAAATTTTAGGAATTTGGAAAGCCAAGTTTGAGAACTGTAGATTTTGAGATATCAATTTTGAAGTTTATATATGATCATATAAAGAGTATGATTTGAAAGGTATTATATATGTGTAGTATGAAATATTTTGAGAATGCTATGGGGAAAAAGGCGCTCCCATTTAGAGTTGAAACTTATAGTAGGAGATCCACTGGGTGGTTCTGCCTTAAGCCCTAAGGAGGGTTTTAAATTTTGGTCCAAGAGGACGTCCGAACAAAACAGTAGTTCCTGATGATCATTTGGTAGCGTAATTCGAAGGCACTGATGCCTATTGTTACATTAGGGTTTTTTCGTGATAGCAACATAATCTTTGCTGTAACTGCGATCTACTGTGTTCCATAGCGTAAGTCGAGTGGCAGTGATCACCTACAATGTACGTTTGATTTCGTTGGGATAGAGAAGTAACATCGGTAGATTGCGATCTATGTGGTTCTATAGCGAAATTCGTGTGACACTGAGTGCCCACAGTCTACATTGGGTTTCACTGGAGTAGTGACGCAACCTTTGCGTAGTTTGCAATCTATGTAGTGAAGTTTCATTTGGCAGCACAATTCGAGGGCGCTGATGCCTACAGTTACACGGGTTTTGCTATGATAGCAACGTATCCCTAGGTGTACTTACGATCTGCTGCAGTTCTCATGGCGAAAGCGAGGGGTGCGGATGCCTATTGTTTTCTATGGATTTCGCCAGGATGGCAACACAATCATTATGCTAACTACGATCCATGGGAGGGGGTGACGATTTCCATAGCATTCTCGCAAAAGTTTTTTTCTCAAGTATTTTCATGGGGTGTTGAAATGGGTCTACTGAGTACTTATAGATTTTTAGTCCTACGCCCGATCAACATATGACTGAATTTCTGTGAGTATAAGGACGGACTTATTTAGACATCGAGTTATAAAATATATTTTTATATAAAGCTAGTTTGGTAATATTATGTAGTTTAAAAGTGTTTTAAAATTTTAAATAAAAGAGTAAAGGGTTAAATATTTAAAGAATGATTTAATTAATAATAAGCATTAAAATTAAAATTCTCGTTTCGTTCCTTTTCGAGGATGAAAAGTTCTAAAAAGGGAAGGAATGCGATGACCCAGATTTTTAACGTCTATTAATTGGGTAGTTAATTGATTTAATTATCAAAATATTGAATTTTATTAGTCGAATAAATAAATTTTCTAACATGTAAAATTTCTGGATATATAAGTTAAATTAAAGGTCATATTAAATATTGAATTATAGAATTTCGAAAAATATGATGAATCTTATAGAAAATATAAATTATATGTATATATATAACTCTGCCATTTAAAATCCAAGGTAGAATACATTTGTATAAAAGTATAATACGTACAAAACTTTATGATGTTGATGATATACACATAAGTATATAAATATACAGTTATATTAATGCATGCCATATGAAATAATAAATATGGAAGTTTGTATAAATGTGAATATTGTATACATACATACATACATACATACATACATACATACATACAATGACAATGTATACTTAAGCAATGTATATCAAAGTATGTATAAGTACATAAGTGTATGTATATGCATATATAGTCAAGAATTACCATACATGAAAGTCTAAATATAAGTGGGTATGGTAAATAAATAGATAAATGCGTATATAAATAAGTGTAAACCTATGCACATAAAGGATATATATACACACATATCAATTCATATAAAAATATGTGTAAACACATAAGGGGACGTGGCATTAATATACATCATGTCAAGCATATAATACATCAAATCCAAGCATATAAAACATTTAAATAAATGTCAAAATATAAATCAAGTCACATGAAATCAAATCAGGTCTGCATATATATATATATATATATATATATATATATATATATATATATATAAAGTTTAGAATGCAGCAGCCTGCCTCTTCTCTATTTATACTTCTACCTTTGTTTCATTTTCTTTCATTCGAATTAAGTATAACAAAAGAGATATAAATGTATCACACAACTTAAAAACAAACAAGACAACTCTACAGGAAGATCAAAATCAAAACAAAGCAAGCAACAGTTTTTAAAGCCCTTGTTCTCTATTTAAAACAATAGTCTGTGAGTAAACTTCTTCTTTCAAAAACAAATCTTTTTGTAAACCTATGATTGTGTTTAAAAGTAATAGTAATATCAGTTTTGGATATATTGTAGCATAAAAATAAATGTATATATGCCTGCATATGGGTGTATGTAAATGTTTGCACATATTTTTACCTCTGTTCTATTTTTCTAGTATGTTCAAACTCTCAAAAATCAATATCTCTTCGTCCACATAGAATTAGGCCATGATGTTTAAAGGGTTCCTTTTCATATTTGACTGTAGTATATTTTAAAAAGTGACTTCATAGGATATTATCAAGAAATAATACTATAAAATAGGATGTACAGGTAGATCCTCAAATTTTTCAAGGAATTCGATTATTGTAATCCGTGTTTCACTGAGCTAGATGGGATCAGCCATGAGAATGATGAATTTTGGTGGCATTATCATGATTTTTAGTGGCGTGGTTAGCGAGGGAGAGGGGGATGGCCGGAGTTCGGTCGTGGGTCGATTTTTGGCAATCGTGAGGTTTGTGGACATCGGGGTTTTGGTCAGAGGAGCTCGAGGGGTTGGTGGTCATGGGTAAAATAGCGACGTGATTGTTTGGGTGATGTGGTGGCGAGGTGGAGGAGGTATAGGGTTTAGGGCTCGTTTTTAGTCGAGGTGGTTTGGTGTACGACTACGGCGTTGTGGTGGCGACGGGGTGATTCGGTGTAAGGGGAAAAGGGAGAGGGAAGCAAGGTGGGGGTCCAAACGAGGTAGTGTGGGCATCGGTGGTCGGTGACGGCGGGAGAGGCAATAAAGGAGGTCGGGTACTTTTTCTAGGGATGGCGAACTGTTCGATTTCAAGCATCATCGAGGAATCTGGTTGGTCGGGAAGTCAAGGAGGACGATCGTGACTTGGAGGTGGAGTCGACGGTGGTCGACGCGTCGTCGATGGCATGCGCACGTGAACAACGTTGTTTGGATATCTGGTAGTAGCAGGTTTGAATAGGAATAAAGGAAATAAGGAAAAGAGAAGGAGGGAAGGGGATTAGTTTGGGTATCGGGTTAGGCCAGTGGGCCGGTTTAGCAAGGGAAAAGGAAAATAATAAATAAATAATGTTCTTCAGTATTTCAAAGTCCATGACTTTAAACCATTTTTTTAAACTCTAAGCTCCCTGATTTAATAAAATATAGAAGCTGAGATTTGCCTCATTTCCTGAACCACTTGTTAATACCGTTTTTAAATAATAATTCTAAAATTTAATCATCGAATGGTTAATATAGGTAAAAGGGTTTAAGACTTTAAATTTATTAAAACCTTGGGTTAATTTTATATATGTTAGTTATTAATTAATTCCTATGATTTATTTAAAGTAAATTAAATAGTGTAATTAATTTTAAATTAAGTAAACAGGATTTGAAATAATTAATTTTGTTTAAATTAAATGGATGATTGTGTGATGGGTTAATATAGTCTACGGATGGTTTGAAGGGTTAATTACATTGAATTGCCTTGATTTTCCAATAAGTTTATTTTAGTTATTCTATGATATGAAGTACCCTGAATTGAATAGTTAAATATAAACGTGAGACATTGTAACGACCCGTATTTTTTTTACTATTTTAAATTATATGATTTGATATAATTATCAAATAAAAATGGTTAAAAATAAAAATTAAATGATTTGTTAATATTAATTTATTGGATAATTTAATTTTGTTTAAATTTAATATAGGAGATTATTTGAATAATTGAATTATGGATTTAATATGTTTAAAAATGGTATCAGGAAATTGATTTAATTTTTTTTAAATATAATTGAAGATTGTTAATATTTAAAATTGGATTTAAATGTGAATAATTAAAATATGAAATTTATATTTTAAATTAACGAATTAAAATAGCTTGGCCACAGTCTCGGATTTCAACGAAATTAGTTTCATCGGATCGGTAATATTGAATTATTATAGGTTTCAAGTTTCATAGCGTTTGGACTTGTCGTTTGGCCATACGAGCTTGAAACGCATAGAAATTCACTTACGAATTTAATTGAAATAATTCGATTTGAAAATCTATCTTTCACAGATGATTGAATTGACTTCCGAAACTAGTTCCAGTGTGTTCAGAATGGGGGTAAAACATTATAAACGCCAGTCGACACGTTTCATTTGGGGCTTGAGGAAATTCGTACATTTTTAAGCTAGATATTTCTAATTTAAATGATAATAATAATAATATATATCCATAAGTCAATGCTCGTGCTTTCTTTTATGCCGCACTCCTCTCTTTCGTTCCTTATTCCTTCTTACTCGAATCTGCTCAGAAAAAAATTCCGATCCATTGAGAAAAAGGCTTAACTGCTAATCAAAAAAAAAAATCGATCGAGCAACTCGATCTCGAGCGAGCGGCGGCAAGTCTGAGAGGAACGTGAGTAAAGCTTGGGTCATAGTCGAGAGCACGCATGTGAGGGTTGCAACTTTTTGTTTGGCAAAGGTAATGGAGGCAGAGGGCAGGGCGGCGGCGATCGTTGGTGGCGACGACTAGAAGGGAGGCATCTCGGCTAAAAAAAGGGAATGAATTGCTGTAGCGTTCGTGTGTTAGGATTAGGTTGCGTATGGGTTGTTCGAATGCATGGATTCAATTTGAAAATGTTGAGAGATGAGGTAATGGCCTTACTAATTTAATTATCTTTATTTAGTTGTTGATATTATTTAATTACCATTATTTTAATTATTGTGTATCTTTGTCGTACGAGGTATGTTTCGGACGAGGCAAGAGAAATTGGTATCGTATCGACGCGATCTACACTATGGAGCTGGATTCATATCTGTTTGAATCTAGAAATTTTTTTGATTCGAATAAAAGGTGAGTGTTTATACGCTTACGATTGAATAAAATATTTGCATGATAGTTGAATTGAAATTTGAATTGATTGAATGTTGGTTGATAAATTTAATTGACATTTAAATTGACATCCAAATTACCTGATAGAATTTAAATTAATAGTTAAATTGAATAGGAATTTAATTGCTTGCAAACACCTGATATTGACAATTATTTAATTTTTGTGTTATATTGGCTGCTTGGATATTGGTTGCAAATGGATGTTATTGAATGATATATGGTTGATTGGGTGTTTATTATTTTATATATATCACATTGTTATCCCGTATGTTATTTATAGTATATAAAACTGTAAATTGAATTATTTCGAATAAATTAAGAAATAGATTTAAATGATATATACATGTGACATTTATTTTTGGATTGAGATGATATATATCTATCCCTGGAATTAAATTGAAATAAATGTTTTACTTGACCATAGGATAGAAAATTATATACGGACACCGAATAGATTAAATTAAATGATTTTAAAATTTGTCTTGAAATTATTTAAATGATTTGATTTTAAAAAATGAAAAAAATTGAATTTATGGAAATCAAATTATTTTCAAATTTGACCTTGAAATGTTGAAATTTAGATTTGATAAACGAAATGTTTAAAGACTCAAATTTGAGATTTTGAAGTTATAATCAAAATATGATTTGAATTTCAGAAATCGATTTGTTTTAAAGATTTGGATTTTTAATTGGACATTGAAGAAAATTTGATTTAATTATTTTCAGTCTTATTTTGGTAATCGAACTCGTAATTGATATGAATCAAAATGGTTTAATTTGAGATTTATATCTAAATTAATTTGAAACTGGAGTTGAAATTAATTTGGAATTGGCCTTGAAATTAGTTTGGAATCGAAGTAAAATTCGACTTGAAATCGAAATTGAATCGATTGAATCGAAAATGGAAATTGGAACTAATTGAATTGAAAATTTTGAAAAGTGACCTGGTTTGACTTTGAAACTATTTTAAATGATTATTTTAGTATAAATTATTTAAAATCTATATAATTTAAATATTCGAATTATTTTGATTTTCCAAACTATTTTATTATATTAACCATTTTTATTACTCAAACTATTTTCTATTAAACTATTTTTACTATTTAACTATTTTAAAACTATTCAAACTATTTTCTAAAATTCAAACTTGTTAAAGGGTGGAATGTTTAAATTTAAATTTCGGTTTTAAATACGAATCGGTTAAAGTGAAGTATAACCAAAATTTTAATTCGAATCAAATTTTGAAGTGAAATCGATATATCGAATTTAATTAACATTTTGTAGTAAAATTTGGGTTTTGAAGTGAATATGGAAAAATTTTGAAATGGATTTGAATTTGAAGTAAATATAAGGATTGCAACTTGGTTTCAAAGATTATACATCTTAAGTATTTCATATCAAATGGGTTTACTCACGCTGGTTTCCAGCCTGACTCGGGTGTTACTTTATTGTAATGCTCGGGTCAGACCAAGTATTATAGATTTTTAGGTTAGGACATTTGGAGCTCAAGAGACGAGCTGGATGGCAGAAACATATCGATTAGATTCCGTTGTGTATTATGGGCTGTATAGATGGTAGTTAAGGGAAAGTTGTTATAATTGTACAGATTTGTTGTATCTGATATCTTGTATCATGACAGTTATAGTTTTCTTTGTATAAATGCTGTTATTTTACATGATATTTTGTTTCGCTATGACTATGAGATTATGTGTTGTTGTTTCCTATTCTTATTCAATCTGTTTTTCTTCTAAACCCCAACGGTCTGGATTTCGGCACTCGATTGCTCGGCACTCTATACAGTGGACGTATTAGTGTCGATTTTCGAGGTTGAAATGATTCAAGCTGTTACATGGCGAAACAAAGCAATCGCCTTCTTATCCATCTTCTTCCATTTTCCGTCATTTACATCAGAAGGCTTCTTTCCATCTCCATCATTTGGATCATGAAGATCATTGAAGTATAGAACATCCTTCATCTTAGGATTTCAAATACCCTAATTTTTCCCATCCAAGATATACATCATTGAAAATGAAATCATATTCGACATCAATAATTTTTCAAACCAAATTTATTCTAAGCTTTACGATGATCTGTGCTCCAATACCAAACTGTTATGAAAATAGTAGTACTTTGCGGAAGCTTTTATCAATGGATCTTTGTTTTCCAAATCACAAATAGATAACTTGGATTGAAAACAAGACAGAATTGAAATCAAAACGCAATAACACAAAATATTCCACCCAACAACGCACTTTATTGATTCACCAAAATTTTGTTTAAAATTAATAGAACAAAGCTAAAGTAAACAAAATACCATTGAATCGATAACCAAATTGAGAAAGGGCGCAAATATCTATATGACTAAAATTGTTGGAGAAAAAGAACAAAGATGAAGAACATAAAATTAGAAAATAGATTTTCCACCACACTTTTACCCTCTCTTCTAGTCTCTATTTATATAATCAATTACTCAAAGCCCAAGTTAACATTAGATGGCAAAAAAATTTGATTATCCAATTTGAGAGAGAAATAAACATACTCAGATATGCCTATTAATTAGAGGAAACAAAATCTTCTCTTTCTTTCTTTTGCAAATTTATTTCCCTCTATTTTTTGATTTTGTATCACCAAAATTTAACAAAAGAAACCTATATATGAGCCATAATGCATTTTCATAAGCATCAGAGGGAAATAATGCATCAACATGAGACCATCGAGTAGCGTCTACTGCAAAAACATAGCTAATATAGTCAGGCACACCATCAAGCCCACAAAGAATGCCAATTTTAAGTAAAATTTCTTTTAAAATATATTTTAAATATGTTTTTTTGTTAATGTTTCATTAACATATATTTGTATTCTATATCGTAGATTATATTCTATCATTTTAAAGTAAATAGATACTTTTTTTATCATTCCATATGAAAAGATAAGGGCCTGTTTGGTTACCCATTTTCAGAGTATTTTTAGTTTATAATTTTACAAAATAATGAAAACTTGTTTGCTTTACCATTTTGTAAAATTCATTTTTGAAAATAGTAATTTTCCAAAATGGGCTTAAACAAAGAAAATTGAAAACAGTTTTTTTTTGTTTTTCCCCATTCTCAACCCAAAGTGAAAAGCCTGAAAACCCAAAATTCAAACACAAAACAAACGCGTTCAAAACCCTGCTTATCTTCTACGGCCGCGAAATCTTAAATTAGGTCGGGAGCAAAATCGCCTTCTTCTTCGAATTTTATCCCAAAATCAGGTAAAGTCGACTTTTTTTCACAGTTATCTCGTTTGCTTCAAATTAATAATATATAGGGTTAAGCAAAAATGATTTGACGATCCCTTTGATTTATTTTTGTGAATCTAGGTTTTGCTTTCTCTTCTGCTTCCTCCGCTTTAAACCTAAATCCCCCTTCAACCCTAAATTTCGCTGTCTATGCTTTCTCTTCTGCTTCCTCTATCGAAAGCACCTTACAGATTCTTCAATTTTGGAATGTTACTTACGGTGACATTCGGCCTCTTGGTGTTAAACAGCAGGTTTGTATTTCTGTTGAAATTTCACGATTTGCAATTTTTTTGTTTTTTATTTCCTATCGTTAACATAATTTGCTTTCAGGGTATTTCTTCAATTGGTGTCACTTGTGGGCGATGTTTACAAACTTATTGGCCTAAATCCGGTTAAATAAGTCGACTTAGGGCTTCGGCTACTGGTGATGAAGAAGTTGATCTCTTGCTTCCTGGTACTGCAAGGTGTGTCGTAAACTGTTATCATAGTCATAGTTATAGTTGTACATTAGGCATCATTCATTAGATTTTTAAGTTCTTTTAGGTAGATAATTTTGCGCAGTCCATGTTACAACCATTCAGTTAAAAATTCCTTAGGACTTACTTTATGGTATTCGACATATATCATGATTAACAAATATTTGTTTTGTACTTGCTGATAAGTGTTTTGATAGTATTAATGTGATTTGACCAGACTTCAGATTCAGTTGGGAGTTAACATGCCTGCAAGAGCAGAGCATATTCCGAATAAAGATGATACTCAAATGTTCCATGAAGTGTATGATGTAATACTATATTTAGGAATAATTGATATATTGCAAGATTATAACATGAGTAAAAGAATAGAGCATGCATACAAGTCGCTTCAATTCGACTCCCTATCCATCTCGGCAGTTGATCCTCAGTTCTATTCAGAGCGTTTCTTGAGCTTTATTCAGACTGTTTTTCCGGTAAACCCGTAAAAGAAGCTGCAAGCTGCTGTAAGAAGTCAAGCTGGATGCAACTGTAAGAAGTCAAGCTGCTTGAAGAAATATTGTGAATGTTATCAGGTTAGCCTTCATTCATATAAGTTAATTATTCAGGTACTGTAAGCTTGTATGACTTGTTGCTGTTTTTGTCAGAAATGGTGCTATATTGATTTTGACATTTTATTGCTTTATAAGAAAGCATACTACATATAAAACACTCATGTTTCAACCTGAATAATTAGTCCAGAATCTGGATTACTTTGTAAATTTGTTTTGATTGAGTTGAAAACATAATTCATGAAGTTGTTTACCCTTGTTTATGTTGTGCTGTTTCCTCTTGTTGTGTATTATTTTAGGCGATTGTAGCCAAGTCATCCGTAGTTATTGTCATTGCTGAGTTACACTAACTGATTTGATTGTCCACCATGTAGTTATTCTCATTTCTGTCACCGTTTTGTCTATATCATCCACCCACTTACACTTAACAAGCGTAGAATCCTCCATTAGTTGCATCCTAGTGTAATACATTACTTCAAAACTCTTTGTTGATCTAGCACGTTTTTAATAGTAAGACTAGTGCTTATGAGAATAAAATGCTAGGTTTATTACATTAATTTTAATCCTATCATTATGCTATTTACTAAGACTGAAGTTTTCTGTATCCACATGTTATATAGGCCAAATTTCTTCTAGTTTTTATAATTATGAGTAAAATACTGGTTAATTCTATTTGACCACCAAGATTCATCTACAACAGACCTGTCCTTTTCTTGTGTATGTTTAGGTAAGAATAAAATATGGTGTATGGTAAGAGAGGGAAAAAAAAGAATGAACTCGTATATTTGAAGTAAAATATGATGTATACAAATTTGCTATATTTTTTGTGTATGTTATGTATGCTATGTAAATGTTTGTTTATGACCAGAATTTGCCTAAAGTAATTATTACATTTAAGAACTTTCTTTCCGGTTCAATTGTATTCTTTATTAAACATGGTTGTTGTATTTTCAGTTTGTTGTACTAAATATTGTAATGGAGTGCAATAAAGAAGAGGCTATCAAAGCTAAAGAACTAGCTGAGAAGAAAATGCAGAACAAAGAATTTTTCCAGGCTAAAAAAAATTTCCACTCAAGGAGTATATATGTGGCTTTCATCTTTTTAGCACCCATGTAAAACCTTTTTTTTTCTTGTACAAGTGCAATTGACATGTTAATTGTATGAAATGTGTTTGTTTTATTGTATCGTAGAGAAATACTATTACTATTCATTTATAGACCATATACGTGAGGAGTATACATATGGCTTTCATCTTTTTAGTGCTCATGTAAACTGTTTTTTTCTTCATATTTGAATTTCATAATTCAAAATTGTTAGAAAATTTTCGAGGGTAGTAATCTTATTTTAGTGCATATGTACAAGTTTATGCGTTTATCAACTGAAACATTCGACCGTAAAGACATGCTAGAAATGATATTAGCTCACTCGTTTGTATATTTTATAGCCAAATTCTACACAAATTTGAAATTATCATTTTTATTTTGGAATCTCATTTTTGATTTTTAGTTTAAAAACTGTTTTTTCAAAACAGCTGTACCAAATACATTTTTCAAAATATTAAAAACATTAAAAAATGAAAAACCGAAAATGGACTTCAAAAACTAAAAACCAAAAACTAAAAATGAAAACAAACGGGGCCTAAGTATTTTACCTTTTTATGTAAAATTTTACCACCATTTCATTTATACCTTATGTCATACCAAAAATTTACCATCATTTCATTTATACCTACTAATATGTCATTTTATATCTATAAGAATACAATAAATAGGTTTCAACTTCAGAATTCATAGAAGCAGAGAAAAAGTTACTTGATTAACAAGAACTGCCTGCTCAACAAAATGAAAGAAAAGATCAATGAAGTTGAAGAATAAAGTGCAGGAACCAACGAATGGGATTGGTCAGCTGAAGGAATATTTTGAAAACACGATTTGACGAAGATACTAAAATTAATGAAGATTTAGACAAGTATGAAATTCATGATAGAAAAGTGAAATAATACAGCGGAACTTACAGGTGCAATTTAGATGCACTTTTTAAGGTAATGACTAAAATAAATAAATAAAAATTTATTATCACCTAATGAAATGTCCTACATCAACGAAACCCCTTTAAGACACTTTTTTGAAGTCTTTAGGAAATAAGAAAGAAAGACAAGATTTTAGGAAAAAAGCAAAAAAAATGGATGAAGTTATTACATGTATTGTTAGGAAAGAAAAAGCTTTTCGGGTAAGAGATTATTTTTTGAAATTGACTGAAGAAGGAATTAGCTTGATATTTGGAATGTCATTATTAGTAAAGATTTATTTCCTATTGGAATGATAAGTAGAGATAACTTTCCAGAAGAATATATTGCTTTCTTGGATAGAAATTTCAAAGGTGGAGAAAAAATTGATAAGAAATTAGTGGGAAGAGATTAAATCTTATGATTGACAAGGGAAATAGCGATGTAGACCTAGTTAAACTGGTTATATTATTGATGATTATACCATTTCTGTTTCCAAACAATCAAACATACTTGCGGTGGGGATTTATTCCAAAGCTCTTATGTTTGAAAATATGAATTCTATTTCTTGGCTAAAAGCTATCTACAATCATGTTTTAAAAATGTTGAGAAGTATGCTGGAGATCCTAGAGCCATCCCAGATTGCTCTATGGTTTTATTGGTATGTGCTATTTCTTATTATAAGATATATTAAATACTTTTCTTTTTACATAAAATTACTATTATCATTTTGATTTTATAGTATTGGATTTGTGAAAACACATAAATCATAGAAGAGAAAAATGATTTGCAAACAACAAGTCCTAGCTAATAAAGTGGAATTTGTCGAAGCAAAAAAATATATCCGTTGATTTGGTTGAGAAAGAAAAGGTATGTTGAAAATTGTATTTCAGTCAAAAAACTGAAATAATCTTAATAAAGATAATTCTTTTTGTCATTTTCAATTCTAATAGTATATAACTGTTATATAAACATACATATACACATATATATGTATACATATTTATAGATTTTGAAAAGGTTCAAAAGGATAATACAAAATGAGAAAAAAATTATTGCTAGTAAAGTGATAGAAGTTGTAGAAGGATGGGAAGGAGAAGTCAGCAAATCAAAAAAGAGAAAGGACAGAGAACGTAAAAGAGAAGAGCAAAACGAAAAACAAATTTTGTTGAGAGAATATAAAGCCAAAGAAAAAGAGACAGAAAATTTAAAACAAAAGGTTGTGGAGTTGGAAAAAAGCTTCAATTAGAATAACAAGAATTCAAAGAAGAAAAAAATTACAGAGAAGGAATTGAAGCCAAGTTGAAAGAGAAATTAGAAGAATAAAACAATATGAGGGAGGAAGAAGAAGAAATCACTATAAGTCCCAAAATAAACTGAAAATTTTTAGTCACACAAATAGTTCTACAGACTTTTCTTCATTCAAGATATTTGACTCTCAAGATTTAAAAATATAAGAAATAGAGAATGTGCAAGGTGGAAATCATGGTGTAGAACACATTGAAGACAAAACTAAAGTGATAGAAGATGAAAAAGTGAATATAAAAAGAAGATGAAAATGAAACTGAATCAACAAAACTGAAGTAAAAGAAGAAGTAAATACAAAGAAGAAAAGAAACAGAGCACAAGTAAAATCAAATTCAATGCAGAAAAGAATAAAAGAGAAAAAAAGAGTACTAAAGAAAGATCCAAATTACGTTTATGAAGAAGAGAACAAAATACTAGAGGTAGACAACGATAATAGACAAAAAGAAGAATAGAAGAAGAAGAAGAGAAAATAGAAAATTATCCGCTTTTAAAGCATTTGCAAAAAAATGATGCGAAGATAATTAAAGATTTCTTCAAAGTGGATGGAGACGTTGAGTAAGTAAAATAAATACTTGTTTCACGCTTTCTATAAAATAAAACCAAATTGAAATAAATAATATTCTTGAAATTTTCAGTGAAGAAGCTTACAATTTAGAAGATAAAAACATGATTGTCATCTACAAGACCATGTTAGAAGAAATGCTTTTCCATGGATTTATGAGCGGACGTGTTAGTTCAAATAAAAAATAAAAAATCCTATGTTCTTATTCAATTATTGCTATTGGTTACTTATGTAATCGATTTTTAATATAGATTATAGATTGGTCTCGATTTAGATGAGCAAAGATGTATGATAGAAGTTTAAGCATAATCTATATAAACACTACAATGACAATAAGATCATTTTTATAAATTACTTGTTATCATTAATTCATGATATATAATTTATAATATTTATTTCTCTTAATAGAAAGATGCAGCTAATAACATTTTAGATATGAAAAATCAGTTGTTAGTTCCAGCAATTAGAAAGGCACTAACAGATCCTTTATGCTGTATAATACTTTTTCTAATACAATCATGAAGGACATTGGACACTTTTAGAACTAGATATTGAAACGTCATGCTGGAACCTTTATGATTCATATACACCACAATAAGGAATAAAAGGTTTAGCAGTAGGCATACGAAGGCTGATGTAGCAATGGTAAAAAAAAATTTATTTCATCAAAATTGACCTAAAAATCGAAATGATTTTATATTTATTCTGGCTTTTTTATCCTTGTTTTTCCAAACAAAAATCGGCTGTCAACAAGATTAATAAGGAGCTTGAAGACGAGGAAAGCAAAAAAATGGAAAAATTACTGTGGTTAAAATGGGAAATCGTGCTCAATAGGAGAATAAGTAATTATTTTTAAAAATAATGTTCTTGCCTCTAAAGTGTGCTCTGCTGTATAATAGGATAATGGAGTCTTATTAAAAAAGATAAGAGCAACAACATTTTTCATAAAACACAAGAGCATTATTGTAACAACCCGCATATTTATCGATTTTATATTTTAAATATTTTATTTAAATATTTTATCGATACTCGGATTTTAGTCCGAAAAACTACTTTTTACAAACAGTCGAATTGGGACTCGAGACCCCTTCCATTGAGTTCAAAATGCCGTTTGCAACCTTTTTGAGTATAAGCTTGATATGTTTGGAGTAAGTTGAATTTTGCTACCTTTTCACTTAGGGCTTTGGTTTGGGTTCAGCCCACTAGCCAACTTAATACCCCAAACTGAACCACTCCTCTTCATTGCTCCCTCTTCCTCTACTTTTCAGTTCTAAAGAGATTAATGGTGAGTGGAATGGGAAATTAAAACTCCAAACCCTAGTTTTCTTTTGCAAATCAAGCTCTAGCTCCAAACTAATAGAAGAAACTTTGGTAAGCCTCTTCTTCTTCTTCTTCTTCACCAACTCATTCTCTTATCAATTTCAGAAATTCCTAAACCTAACTTTGGGAATGTTCTTCTTTTTGAGCATAGATTCAAGCTCATTTGGGTTATGTTGAAGAGTGGTTGATTCTCCCTTTGCTTTCAAGCTTCTTCTTCATTTTTTTTGTGAAAAGGTGAGATTTTTGTCTCACATCTTAATCTATAACTATCTTTGATTGTTAGGTATGAATTCCTAACACTTATTCTTGTGCAATTGCTTTTGGTTTGGATTGATTTGGTGAATATTCCAATTTTTGGTGTTTCGGGTTCAATTCCTTAAAAATCATAGCTTTGATCTTTGATCATGATTTTGTGATGCATCGAAGAGCTTATAGGGCCAGGTAGTCGATTGGCATAAACCCCTAGCGTCCATTGCTCATCCGATTTAAATTTGGTGGAGATTTGGCCCTCATTCAGATAGGCTGGGAGGAGCTGGAAACAGGCTCCGGTCGACCGAGCTCTGTGGCCGGCCGGCCGACCTGCTACCAAAGTGCATAGGCGCTTCTCTCTCTGGTCCGGTCGACCAGCTACAGAGCTCAGTCGACCGACCAAGTTCTCGAGAATTTTTCAAAACAGGGTCCGGTCGACCGAGCTCTGTAGCCGACCGACCGACCTGTTGCTATTTTGCCTGTTTCGCCTATTTTGCATGGTTTCCAAGTTTAATTGATTCGTGTTCTTTCCTTATTTGTTGTTATCATTTGGTATTGACTTTGATGACTTCTTTCCTTTGGGAATTTTAGAAATATCCATTTTGGTGGATTCGGTATCGGTTTCTTTGGATTTTTATTCACGTCTTCGAATGTGAATTTCGGTGATTGGTTGTTTTACAATCATTTTTGTGATTTGTCACTTTAAAAATATTAAGGTTTCAATACTAGTAGTAAATATCAAAATTCTTTCATCAAAGCGATTTCAACACTATTTTATTACAAAGCTCGTTTCTTAAATCGTTTTCCAATCTATTAGTATATACAAACCTTTACCTCATTCGTATGAGAAATCTAATTAAACGGCTTAGTAAAACAAGTGGTATGAAATGCTTGCGTTTACTTCGTCGGTTAATTCTTGGACTTGTTCGATTGAATCTCTTGTGATAATTTCCTAGTGAAGATCTACAGTTTGTTCGTAAATATTTAAGTTAAGCTAGTGGTTATGGGACATGAAGCTAAATTCATATATTTACTAGCATAGTGTAATTGACACTTTCTTGATGATCAACGACGATCATTTTTGTGATTTAGACTAGCAATGTGCGATGTCTCTTTGTCTGCGAGGGAGACTAAACCCCGTTTTGTGGAATTTCGACTCAAATTGGTGGGGTAGCAACCCATGGTCTTCGGGCCGTTTGTGGAGCTTCAGCTCAATTTGTGATGGTTAGCAACCATGGAATTAGCATTCCGTTTGTGATACACGTGTTGGTGCGCTTTATGCTCCCGTTTGTGATAGGCCTTTCCCCCTTTTTGTGATTTATGGATTTCGTGTGTTGATTTCTGGAATTTGTGCTTCGCAAATTTTAGTGATTTTCATTGATATGATTTATCAATTTTTTTGCATTGGTGAATTCGTGTATCATTGACTTGTTGTGAATACAAGTTTTGGGTATGAAACCCTTTTTGGATCTCTGAGAAGATTCTTGTGATATTGATTAATCTCATGTTGATTTTCAATTACATACTTATAGTAGTATGCCATTATGGTTATCATATGTTTATGCCATGTCTCTTATCCTATATCATGTCATCTGATATTTATAGCTAGACTGATCCGTTTATTGTTTTCTTAAGAAATAATACTCGAGTCAGACCGAGATCTTACAGGTGCTTCTGCTTGACTTCTCCCCAGGGATTCATTACTCTGACTTTTGGCTAACTGCTTAGATTAGTAGTTTTTGGTTGTATACATTTGAGATATAGACTCATAGTTGTGTACTTATTCTTTTGTATAGCACATGTTGCTATTCTTTTGTGTCATTGTGGATCTTTTAGACCACTACTCTGATGAACACTTTTATGTGTTATATATATTCATGTCTATTTCCGCCTTTATGATATGAATTATCTGTGACTGATTTGTGTTATGTTTATTTCCATATTTGTTTCCGAAGACATTATAGCCACTGTGTAGTAGCTTTGAGTTTGTGTCGGTATGTCGGGCTTCCTCTTAAAAAGAATGCAAGTTATATTTCATCTGACATATCGGTACTCGCACAAAGCAATTATAAAGATGGTCGATCCTCAACAGCCTTATTCTCCGTGCTAGTTGACGGCATTACACTGTAGTGTCCTTGTTTAGCGTGGGTATAGAAGTAGGGCGTCACAATATTGTTTTCATAAAATGATAAAAGCATTTATCATTATACATATAAAATTATAAACATTTATCGTTTTGTGTAACACCCCACTCCGAGACCCACTCTAGTAAAGAGTATTACGGAGTAATACCGTCTACTAGAACGGAGAATAGAGTATAATGGAAGCGACCATGTGTAATCAAGCTATAACTAACTACTGGATATGTCGAACCACTTAAGAAAAGAATACCACCTATTCGACGTATTCAGTAGTTAGTTATAGCTTGATTACACATGGTCGCTTCCATTATACTCTATTCTCCGTTCTAGTAGACGGTATTACTCCGTAATACTCTTTACTAGAGTGGGTCTCGGAGTGGGGCGTTACATCTTGGTATCAGAGCTAAGGTTCAGAATTAAGCATAACAAACACAGAACGGTTACACTTAGTACAATACATTTTAATTGGATCCGAATTAAATCAAATGCCTTCCTTATGCTTATTGATAGATAAGTTAGGAATATGTGTAGGAATTTATTATATTCCGTAGTATTCCTTAATTAAGTATCTATCATTGAATCATGTCTAACTCTAATTCCCGTTTGACTTTCAGTATGTCTGGAAGGGGAAGAGGGAGAACCACACGTCAGACTAGTGCTGCTGGGCAGTCCAGCAACACTCATCCAGAGGGCGTGTTCATGACTACCGACCAGATCATGGAGCTGGTTCGGAATTCTCAGTCTCATTCTCAGTCTCCAGCCCCAGTTGCTGATGCTCCGCGCATGTCTTTTTTGCGCGTCTCTGCAGTGATTTTACCCATCTCGGAGGGAAGCCGTTCAGTGGCTCCGAGAATGTCTTAGAGGTCCAGGCTTGGATTCGGATATGCGAGCGCATTTTTACTCGTATGGATATCTCGGATCATGATCGTGTTCTTATTGCTTCTAGTCAGCTTCGGAGTCGTGCCCTGGATTGGTACGAACTCCTTATTGCCGAGGTCGATGAGACCACACTTACTTGGGCTCAGTTTCGTCAGAGATTTGAGCTCAAATTCATCCCAGAGTCAGAGAAGAACTCCCTTGCTCGCCGCTTTCTTGATCTCAAGCAGGGGAAGTCCTCCGTATCCGACTATGTCTCTTCCTTCGAGGTCCTGTCCAAGTACGGCCTTGAGTTTATTGCTACTCCTTATAAGAGGAACCTCAAATTTGTTGAGGGCTTGAAGAAATATCTGAAGAGGCATCTTATGCTACAGCTTGAGCTCTCATTCGAGAAGCTAGTCGATACAGCTCTACATCTTGAGTCAGTCGAGATGGAGCATAGTGATGATGATGGCGGGGGTTCCAAAACCCCCAACCAGAAGCGAGGTCCATTTCAGAAGAACAAGCCTTGGAACAAGAAGAAGAAGACTGGCGGTTCTGCTGTCCAGGCTCAGCCTCAGACTCAGCCTCAGATTCAGTCACAGCCTAGTGGAACCCGTCCTCCGAGGAAATGCTTCAACTGCGGTTCTCCAGATCACTTTATTCGAGAGTGTCCCAAACTTCTCTATTGTACCTTTTGCAAGAAGGAGGGACACAGGATCTCCACTTGTCCTATTGCTCCAGCTAGTGCCAAGCCTGGCAAGCTTAATGCTGCGAAGGCTCCTGCATCTTCAGCTCAGTCTCGAGGTACGCATCCTTCCGTTCTCGAAGGTTCTATTTTATTTCATGGTAGATCTTGTAGAGTTCTCTTTAATACGGGTGCCTCTCACTCATTCGTATCAAAGGAGCTAGTAGATGCTTTATCGTTGGATGTTACTTGTCTGGTTTCTTCACTAAGGATTATGAATCCCATTGGCGGATCCACGACCCTCAGCTTGCTTTGTAAGAATATAGATATTGATCTTTGTGGATTTTCTTTCCGTGCGAATCTGCACGTTATGGAGTATTTGGGTTTTGATATGATCCTTGGCATGGATTGGCTCGCTCAGCACGACACAAAAATTATTTGTTCGGAGTGGATATTATTCATTCATCACCCTGATTCGTCCTCTCCGTTAGCTATTGTTCTTCAGGATGTTGGGCTTTCTGATGTTACTCTATTTTCTCTTGATTCACGAGATGAGGATTTGGACTTATCTCGTATTCCTATTGTTCGGGATTTCCCCGACGTATTCGAGCCAGTATCTGGCCTGCCGCCAAAGATGGCCATTGAGTTCCGCATCGATCTCATTCCAGGCTCCCACCCAGTTGGGCGTCCTCCCACGAGGATGTCTACTAAAGAGAATGAGGAACTCAGGAAGCAGTTAGTGGAGCTTGAGGCGAAGCAGCTCATTCGGTCCAGTTCTTCGCCATGGGGTGCTGCTGTGGTCTTCATTAAGAAGCCCGATGGCTCTCTTAGGCTTTGCATTGACTATCGCAAGCTTAATGAGTTGACCATCAGAAATCGTTATCCGTTGCCACGGATTTACGATATGTTTGACCAACTGAGCGGTGCGAAGGTATTCTCTTAGCTCGACCTTGCCACCGGATTTCATCAGCTCCGAATTGCGGAAGATAGCATCTATCTTACCGCTTTCCGCACTCGTTATGGTTCTTTTGAGTGGTTGGTCATGCCATTCGGCTTGACGAACGCACCAGCTTTCTTCGTCGATCTTATGAATCGAGTATTCCGGCAATACATCGATAGATTCGTTCTGGTTTTCATCGACGATATTCTTATTTATTCTAGATCCGAGGCAGAGCATGCTCATCATTTGCGGATCGTCTTGGATACTCTTCGTCAGCATCAGCTTAAGGCCAAGCTCTTCAAATGCCATTTTTGGGAGAGCAAGGTCAAGTTCTTGGGCCACATTGTATCATCTGAGGGTATTTATGTCGATCCTGCAAAGATCGAAGCTATTCAGAATTGGAAGCAGCCCGAGAACGTTCATGATATTCGCAGCTTCCTTGGTCTGGCGGGTTATTACCGTCGGTTTGTCAAGGATTTCTCTCGAGTTGCACTTCCCCTTACGACGCTGACTCGTAAGGGTGTTCGCTTTATTTGGTCTGATAAGTGTGAAGCTTCCTTTCAGCGACTGAAGGAACTTCTCACTCATGCTCCTATTCTTGTGGTTCCTGAAAGTAATCAGGATCTAGTTGTTTACACCGATGCTTGTGGTAGCGGGCTCGGTGCTGTGCTTATGCAGAAGGATCGGGTAGTTGCTTATGCTTCCAGGCAACTGCGTCCGAATGAGGTTCGCTATCCGACTCATGATCTTGAGTTAGCAGCTATCGTCTTTGCCTTGAAGACGTGGCGTCACTTTCTATTAGGCGAACGCTTCACTCTTTACACCGATCATAAGTCGCTGAAGTATCTATTCAGTCAGAGAGATCTCAATATGAGGCAGCAGCGATGGCTTGAGTTTCTCGCCTCATATGATTTAGATATTCAGTATACCCCTGGCAAGGGTAATCGTGTTGCAGATGCGCTCAGTCGCAAACACTCGGCGGTAGTTTCTATGATGATTGCCGAGTGGGATGTTCTTGAGACTCTATCTTTATGTGATATTAGAGATCGAGCTCCACCTTCTGATTCTCCGGTCTTATTATTCAGCTTGGAAGCTCGTCCTGTCTTATTGGATCGCATTGCCCATGCTCAGCGGCAGGATCCAGACTTATTGCATCTTATTCACCTTCTCGAGTCGGGATCCAATGATGAGACATTGCTGGATTATTCTCTTGATTTTCATCGGTGTCTTCGTAGGAAGAACCGTATTGTTGTACCATCTGATTTATCACTTAGGCGTGACATTCTAGACGAGTGGCATCGCTCTAAGTACACTATTCATCCCGGTTCGAGTAAGATGTATGCCGATATGTGCCGGCTATATTATTGGGAGGGTTTGAAGAGAGATGTTGCAAGTTATGTAAGCCGCTGCATGACTTGTCAACAGATCAAAGCCGAGCATCAGCGTCCATCTGGTCTTCTTCAGCCGCTAGAGATTCCATTATGGAAATGGGATCAGATATCCATGGATTTTATTGACGGTCTGCCTCGATCGAGGTCAGGCCATACTTCTATCTGGGTTATTGTTGATCGCTTGACCAAATCGGCTCATTTCATTCCGATTAGGTCCACTCGGACTGCCCCTCAGCTTGCCAAGCTATATGTGAAGGAAGTCGTTCGACTTCATGGCATTCCTAGCTCTATCGTCTGTGATCGAGACACTATCTTTACTAGTCACTTCTGGAAGTGCCTACAGTCAGTTTTGGGCACAAAGCTGAATCTCTCGACTGCTTATCATCCTCAGACCGACGGTCAGACGGAGAGGGTGAATCGTGTTTTGGAGGATCTTTTGCGCTGTTGTATTCTGGATTTCGGAGGTAGTTGGGAGGATCACTTACCGCTTGTAGAGTTCTCCTACAACAACAGCTATCAGTCTAGTATTGGCATGACACCTTTCGAGGCTCTATACGGAAGGCCATGTCGCTCTCCTGCTTGTTGGTTAGAATCTGGCGAGAAGCTTATTCTTGGTCCAGATTCAGTTCGGCAATCTTCTGAAAAAATTGTTCTCATCCGTCAGAGAATGAAAGAGGCACAAGACCGCCAGAAATCCTACGCGGACAACCGTAGGAAGCCACTTGAGTTCTCCATTGGCGATTCTGTCTTTATTCGGGTTTCTCCCATGAAGGGGGTTGTGCGTTTCAGCTCCACAGGGAAATTGGCTCCTCGCTATATTGGACCATTTCCTATTACGGAACGCATCGGCCCCGTTGCTTATCGTGTGGCTCTACCTGCTCACTTCTCTGGAATACACAACGTGTCCCATGTTTCCCAGCTTCGCAAGTGTGTCCGCAAACCTGATTCTATTATCGAGCCTCATATCGTACCTGATTTGGAGATCTCACCCGATCTATCTCTAGAATAGCAACCCCTTCGTGTGCTTGATTCGGAGGTCAGACGTCTTTGAAACAAAGAGGTTCCGCTTGTGAAGATTCAATGGTCGTCTAATCCTAAGGACTGCACTTGGGAGACCAGAGAATTTATCGAGCGTACTTATCCTGGTTTTCTTTCATCTTCTGGCACGGGTGAGCATCTATATTTTATCTTCTGTATTCCTTTTGTGGATTAGATGTTATAGACGACTTCTATATTTAAGGAATTGCGGGGACGCAATTTTCTTAAGGGGGGAGTCTGTAACAACCCTGAGATTGCAATTACCGAATTATAAGTTAAAAATTATGATTTTAAGTTGAATAGGGGGCTAAACAAATTTTTGGGAATTTAAATTTGCAAATTAAAATATTTTGGGTTGAAATGGGGAATTTTTAAATAAAAAGTGATTATAGGTTAATGGGCCAAATGAGACAATTACATGGTTTTAATTAAAACTAGGATGCTTATTAGGATTTTTGTTCACATGATAACCTTAGGAAAATAAACTAAGTCCTAATGGGTTTTAAAACCTCTTACCATGACCCATTAACCAACCCACTCTTATTTAATATCTCAAACCCCTCTCATAAACCCTAACCCTCCTACTCTTCATAAATTCCTAAAACCTAGATCTAAACAAAATTAATGGCCTTCATTTAGAAGCTCCATCTCCTTCTCTTCATAAATTAGTTTAATCCTAGAAGAAAAAGAAAAGAGAAGAAGAAAGGTAATGCAATCTCTCATATTCTCTAATCCTCCTTCTTAATCCATATTTATCTCTACCATCTTGTAGTAATTATTATTTTGTTTTCTTTGTTGATTTTGGGTCCATGAAGCCTCTTGATCTTTGCTTTGGGGTTGAGGAGTTTGGCTTGCTTCATATTGTGCACTCAAACCATTTGATACTTTTCTTCATTAAGGTAATTACTATGGATTAGTAATTATTGCTAATTGTAATGCTAAGATTTGGCCTTGGTTTCCTTTAATTTAGTGTAATAATCATTATATGGTGATTAGTGATTGTTATTAGTGATTTTTTGATGCCAAAAAAGTGAAAAAAACACCCCTAAATGCCAAAAAAATGCAAAAAACTGTTTGTTGGAAAATACCTAGGCTGAAAATGGGCTGAAAACCCAACTCCGAATGCACCAGGCAGGCCTGGGTTGAACCCAGGGTGCTGCCCAGGTGCAGCAGGCTAGCCCAGTTGGGCTAGCCAGTAGAAAATTAAGTCCCCAGCCCAAACGGGCTGGGGCCGGCCACAGACCCCAGCCCGCTTGGGGCTGGGGCGGGCTGCAGGTCCCCAGCCCGCCTGGGCTGGGGGCGGGCCCAGGACCCCCAGCCCGCTTGGGCTGGGGCAGGCCCTAAACCCCCAGCCCGTGTGGGCTGGGGGGGGGGGGACCCAAGTCCCCCAGCCCGCATAGGCTGGGGGCAGGCCCTAAACCCCCAGCCCGCTGCGGGCTTGGGGGGGGGGGGGGGGACCCAAGTCCCCAGCCCGCAAGGGGCTGGGGGCGGGCCACCAAGCCCAGCCCGCAAGGGGGCTTGGGGCGGGCCCTTTTCCCCAGCCCGCAGCGGGCTGGGACGGGGCCCAACTCCCGCAGCCCGCAGCGGGCTGGGGCGGGCCCAACTCCCGCAACCCGTAGGGGCTGGGGGCAGCCCCAGGTCCCCCAGCCCATGCGGGCTGGGGGGCTGGACCCTCCCCAGCCCAGGCGGGCTGGGGCAGGCCGACGCGGGCCGGGCCCGCGTCCAAAAATAATAATAATAATAATAATAATATTTACCTCAGTGCTTTACTCTGGTTACAGTTTTTGACCTCCACTTCACGATGCCGCCACGCTCGCATTGGTAGTCGGAATTCGACGTTTTTGGTCTCGTTGGAAAGGTGGAGTTCCGAACTCCAACCCTGTAAAATTTGGGCAACATTGGAGTTCGTTTGGCACTTCGATTTTCGTGCCAAACTTAAACTCTGGTCGCTGTTGGAAAACAGTGTGAATCTTTTTCTGGATTCAACACTTCGTCTCAAAGTTGAACCCAGAAAAAGATTCACACTGTTTTCCAACAGCGACCAGAGTCTAACTTTGGCATGAAAATCGAAGTGGCAAACGAACTCCAATGTTGCCCAAATTTTCCAGAGATGGAGTTCGGAACTCCACCTTTCCAACGAGACCAAAAACGTAGAATTCCGACTACCGATGCGAAAGTGGCGGTATCGTGAAGTGGAGGTTAAAAACTGGAACCAGAGTAAAGCACTGAGGTAAATATTATTATTATTATTATTATTATTTTTTGGACGCGGGTCCGGCCCGCGTCGGCCTGCCCCAGCCCGCCTGGGCTGGGGAGGGTCCAGCCCCCCAGCCCGCATGGGCTGGGGACCTGGGGCCGCCCCCAGCCCCTGCGGGCTGGGGGAGTTGGGCCCGCCCGCCCCAGCCCGCTGCGGGCTGGGAACTTGGGCCCCGTCCCAGCCCGCTGCGGGTTGGGGAAAAGGGCCTGCCCCCAGCCCCCTTGCGGGCTGGGCCTGGTGGCCCGCCCCCAGCCCCTTGTGGGCTGGGGGACTTGGGTCCCCCCCCCCCCCCCAGCCCGCAGCGGGCTGGGGGTTTAGGGCCTGCCCCCAGCCCAAGCGGGCTAGGGGACTTGGGTTCCCCCCCAGCCCACACGGGCTGGGGGTTTAGGGCCTACTCCCAGCCCAAGCGGGCTAGGGGTCCTGGGCCCGCCCCCAGCCCAGGCGGGCTGGGGTCTGTGGCCGGCCCCAGCCCATTTGGGCTGGGGACTTAATTTTCTACTGGCTAGCCTAACTGGGCTAGCCTGCTGCACCTGGGCAGCATTCTGGGTTCAACCCAGGCCTGCCTGGTGCATTTAGAGTTGGGTTTTCAGCCCATTTTCAGCCTAGGTATTTTCCAGCCAACGGTTTTTTGCATTTTTTTGGCATTTAGGGGTGTTTTTTTTCACTTTTTTGGCATCAAAAAATCACTAATAACAATCACTAATCAACATATAATGATTATTAGACTAAATTAAAGGAAACCAAAAACAAATTTTAGCATTACAACTAGCAATAATTACTAATCCATAGTAATTACCTTAATGAAGAAAAGTATCAAATGGTTTGAGTGCACAATATGAAGCAAGCCAAACTCCTCAGCCCCAAAGCAAAGATCAAGAGGCTTCATGGACCCAAAATCAACAAAGAAAACAAAATAATAATTACTACAAGATGGTAGAGATAAATAGGGATTAAGAAGGAGGATTAGAGAATATGAGAGATTGCATTACATTTCTTCTTCTCTTTTCTTTTTCTTCTAGGATTAAACTAATTTATGAAGAGAATGAGATGGAGCTTCTAAATGGAGGCCATTAATTTTGTTTAGATCTAGGTTTTAGGAATTTATGAAGAGGAGGAGGGTTAGGGTTTATGAGAGGGGTTTGAGATATTAAATAGGAGTGGGTTGGTTAATGGGTCATGGTAAGAGGTTTTAAAACCCATTAGGACTTAGTTTATTTTCCTAAGGTTATCATGTGAACAAAAATCCTAATAAGCATCCTAGTTTTAATTAAAACCATGTAATTGTCTCATTTGGCCCATTAACCTATAATCACTTTTTATTTAAAAATTCCCCATTTCAACCCAAAATATTTTAATTTGCAAATTTAAATTCCCAAAAATTTGTTTAGCCCCCTATTTAACTTAAAATCATAATTTTAACTTATCATTCGGTAATTGCACTCTCAGGGTTGTTACATTTTGTATAACCATCTAAGCAAGATCCTTGACTTAATATTTATATGCAAGCTTCTTGAAAAATAATTATGTACTTGTTTGGCATTTATCTTTTTCGCATCAGTAATCATTGTTGCCCTTGTAGCGCATGGATTTGTTCATAAATGCTAAAGTGCTTTATTTATTTGCAAGATTTCATAAAAAGAGCTTGACATTCAATTATTTCTAACGACAGTTAAAGGATCAACTGTAATGACTCGTAAATTCATCACTTTATAAAAAAATTTAAGTATTCAAATATAAGATTTTTAACATAAATGATAATGTTTTGAAAAATAAATAATGTGGTAATCTTATTTTGAACAATACTTATAAAAATATATACGTTGAAAGATATATCGATAAAATGAGCGAAAACTGTTTTATCAATAAACAACTCTTGGACCATTCGACATCGTGCATGGAGCTGGATACATACACTCATTTAGGTATACAATTGCGAATATGTAATAAAATTATTTATTTTATTTTTGAAAATAAAATTCCTTTATGACATCATCAATGATATCACTATTTTGGAATAAAAGATTTTTGAATTTAAATTGAGTTTAAATGATTTAACAACAATTTTAATTATTAAATAAGCCCTTTTAATTGGAGGGAATTATGGTAAAGGACAAACTTTGAAAAACATTTAGGCTGAAGGACACCAAGTTTCATTTTAGGGATGAAAGACAAATGCTAGTTATAATTAGCATTATATTCAATTTTTACACTGTACAAAATGCTAGTTATATCTTGCATTATAGTCAATTTCACACTATACAAGATGCTAATTATAACTAGCGTTGTCTTTCAGCCTAAAAAAAACTTGTTCTCCTACAACCTAATTTTTTTTCTAAGTTTGTCCCTGTGCCTATTTTCCTACTTTAATTATTATATAATGACAGGAATATATTATCAAACTTTATATATATGTATATATATAATAAGAAGAGAAAATATGATCGGAAATCGAAATCAGAATCTGTAACGATTCAACATAAAAAAGTTGTGCAACGTTGTGGATCATTAGAAATATATATATATATATATGCGCACGTATATGTACATATACATGAACACATTTACATGCACATGAACACAAATATAGATACAAATATACTTAGATATTTAAATATATGTACTACAAAATACCAAGATATTTTCCATACACTTCACCCTTAAGTAAAACCAAAGTCAACATCTTACATACCAAAGTACAAGCTATTGTGTACACATACATGGGGGGAGGGGGAGTTTCGATCGAGTATGATGAGGTAGGAAGGCAGTGGGGTAGTGATCAAATGGTGATGTATTTGTGTAGAAATATCATGATATTTTTTCATCCTAACTTTTGTCTATAAATAGCACCCATCTCTCTTTACTTCACTCACTTCATTTCTTCATAAAAACCCCTAAGCTTCTTTACTTCTTATACTCTACTTTAATGGCCTCTTGCCTAAGAAAAAGTTTGGAAAAATTTATTGCAAAAGGAAATTAAAATTATATAGTAAGTATATATTAACAAAACTCGTCAAAACCAAAGCAAATCCACTCTTTCTCACCTCTACAACCCACGGCCACACCTTCCACCAACCAAGGCTGAGCCCTCCTCCATTAGCAAGCATAGGCCAAGCCTTTCCAAAGGTCCAAGGCTCGATTATATAGGCTCCCGTGCAATCGTAGCAGAGCTATAGCCGATTTAAAGTTAGTCCGATCGGAATTCTTGTGAGAAACTCTCTCTATATATATAAATTGATGATGTGATATGCTATAGTTTTTTACTATGTTTGATCACCTAGTTTGGATGTTGATTATATGTTTATTTTAATGTTGAAATGATTCACGTTTAATACACATCGAATATCACCAAGGAAATCACTTTTCTTGAATAAATGAAATGATATATATGAGATTGTTGAACATATTTAAAATGGTTTAAAGTAGTTTAAAAATATTTTATAAACACTAAAATGTAATTAAGTGAAGTTTTGACAAGTTATGAAAGTTGGGTCAAAAATAGGCGCCTCGCGTAACGGTAGTTTGTGATTTCGTGCTTAGAAATTTAAATCCATTTATACGATGGATTCGTGCTCAGAGTTCTTTGTAATAAGAATTTCCAAACTCTTATAATCATAATTTTCAAGCAAAAGAAAATGATTGTTATTTCGTTTAGTATATTTTGAAATATGAGCAAATCAAGTTTTTAAAATAGTCGTGGTTTGACAGTTCGGAAACCAAAGCGATGAATTCTTTAAACTTGATATTTTTAATTCTTTAATAATATGAAATATATTCTATAAATATTTTAAATGTTTCAAAAAGAGATTTAATTTATAAAATTGGATTTCTAATGATAGAAAAGTTGTTTTGATCAAATAAGCCTTAAAAACACTATTCGCGACACTTTAATCAACATTTATAATAACTTTTCCAATATGGCTTTAAACTTAAGTATTCTTTCTCAAATATTTTATAAATGTTTTCAAATAAGTAATTAAGTGTTTTAAAGATGATTTGGAGGTTTCATAATTATTTCAAAAGAGTTCACATAAATAATTTAAATAAAAGCTGTTATAATCAAGTGATTTAATCTTGACTCTAAAATCCAATGAGTAGACTGGATTTTTCTATTCGTAAGATGCAGATATGAGGTGTTTAAACTAAGAAGATGTTTAGGGCCAACTAGTGCCCTGGCTCACTTGACCTTTTTCCTGGACGAGGAATAGATAATGTCAAAATGTCGGAAGCAAGACAAGTATAAAAGATTCAATTTTCTAAATTTAATACAATTTGGATTGTATAGAAATAACCTTCTTATACTTGGTATTAAATTCTAATGAGGGAACCCGTACGATCCATGTGAATTTAAAAAGTGATTTCACTGCTATTCGATGGATAGTAAAGGTTGAATAAGAAAATTAATGTTAAGTAGAATTAGCACAATTTCTATTGATCCTTTTAACTCAATAGTATTTTCCAATATGACTTATGAAAATGATTTGGTATTTTCAAAGTTAAAGAGATGTTTAATAATTCCATATATACCAGAAAGAAATGTTTTAAAGATATATATATCTTTAGAAGATATTTTTGATAAAAAGAAAGTAATTAATCAAATGATAAACATCTATTTACTTAACATATTTTATCGACGATTGGTTCTAAGGAATCGAGGTCGGATTTGAGCGATTTTTGTACCAAAACCACTTCGAACTAATTTACGTATTCGAAGTGAAGACATGGAATGATAATAAATAGAATAAATGGTTGCTTATCACCGACCCTCGGGGGAAATTTCCTATATCATATATGTGTGGCAGTAGTATCCTCATTTGATCTTTGATGCAAGGGCTACTCACTACTAATCCTTAGGATGATTCTCGATATGATGTGGTAGGAGAGTTCCTTCGGTTTGTCCTATTCCTCGACAACTTGTATGGATGAATATCTAACATTGCATTTCCAACATACATATGCAATGATTTTTACGAACGTACATCTATTTGGTGGTATAGGAAGTAACTCTCTTATATTTAACGTTCTTTTCTGAGACATGCGAGCTTAGAGGTTGTACATTTGTAGAAATCAATGATGTGTGATGGAATTGGCAATATGACATTCAAAGTGGAATGTACTATGCGAAAGGTAATCGTTACCTCGGGCCTCATCATCCAGAAATGGCTTAAACAAGGCATGCCGTAAGGCTATGTGGTTCGCAACCATTAGGGTGTGGTCATCATATTTCTATATTACTCTACATATGTCGAGTATGTTTGTATTCTATGGGATCTCGGATAGGTCGATTACGACTGGGGTGATGTCATATTCGGTTCTATCCGCCACAAGTTGGGTCTGCGTGTAGGCCGATCTTGCTAAGTGCAAAGGTTTCAAAAGTTGTTGCTTTTGGGTACATCCCTTTAGAGATGTACTGCACAGAAGGTAGTTCCTTACTTGCCATTGTATGGAAATCCATTCTCTAATAAGTGCCTTTAGACTTGATTATAGAACCAAAATGCTGGAATTTAATAATGTAACAATTTCAACTAAGATTATGTATATTTACTTGAAAAGTATTTTCAAAAGAAAGTCATTAAAAATAATATTCTTAGATTTTGCATAATAAATGATTTGGTTATCATAAGGTAAAAACTCGTTCCATGTTTATGTGCGGCACGATCTTATAAGATACTCTTTGTTTTAAATATATGTATTTTGAGTATCTCGTTCCAGTCCCATGATCGACCCAGAATTTATTTTCTTTTTCCCTTAAAATCTAGGTGCCCTATTTTTCCTAGCAGCCAACTAGTTAGGTAGCATGGAACATTTTGGGAGAAGCTTGGAGAATTTTGGATGGAGCATGAAGTTGGAGGGTCCCATGTAGATAGTCATCTATTTCTAATTCCGTTGTATTTTGTATTAAGTATCTACCAGCACTTGTGAGGATAAGCAATTATAATTATCCTAGCTGGATTAGTATTTACTAGAACTCTGATGGAGCAATTTGAAGTAGTTGCATGTACTGCTCATATGTCTTATTAAATGTTGAGTATAATGTGAGATTCTGTTTTTACTTTGTCTTTTATTTTATTTTCTTTTACCCTGTTATAATCCATGTCTCCGACACTTAATTTACGGTACATGAAAACCGAGGATGTATTAATGTCGATTTTTGAGGGTCGAGGAGGTGAGTCACATCAACAGTCAATTGTTTAGTTTCTTATGAATGTGTTTGTATTCCAATTTGTAGTGGTCCTAGAAAACTTATTGTTTAGCTAAGTAAATGAAAAGTCTTTGCCGCAATCAACCTAGGAAGCAATCGAAACTTCCTCCATTCTTAATCAACATTATAGCGTTCCTATTAGTATATAACATATTGAATATCTGCTCCACTTTAGATGTTATAATGACAGCATATATGTGATTTATGTATTTATATATACCTAAAGCGAACTAGTGTTGCATCTAACTTATTCCTCACATGAGAAATATTGCAACTAAAATATCCACAAATAAGCCATCGTTTTTATTGTTTCTCTCATGTGAAAAGTTCTCAGTTCAACATTGAAACATTCATTCTCTAATAAACTTTGTCAAAAGTATTTTAGAATGTATCAAAACGTCTTGTCCAAGAAATATCAAAAGCACGAGCTTAATCATTCTAGCATGCTTAGCAAAATCCAAGTTGTTTGTTAAATGTAGCATCTAATTACCTAAACTGATATTATCGGCACCAAATCTTCATTGATCTTAATAGCATTCACTTATATGTTTTATCAGTATTATATTTAACATTATATTTGTAGATCAATATTAACTAGTGCAATACTAACACGTACAAAACTAACCAAATCCATAAGACAAAAGGAAAAACAAATATTTACATTATAATTATACATCTCAAATTAGTGCATTCAACCTATGTAAAAGAAGAAAATCCAGTTGGAGACAAACAAAAATTGTGCATGCATCAGAAACCAGACTTTTGTGATTGTCTGTACATCAACTCAGGACTAATCACTATCTATATTAGCTCGTTGACTAGTACCTACAACACTCAAATGTTAAAGCTTGGAAATTTATAATAATCTATCATATGATGGCAGGACATATATTATTTCTTTTGATGATTTTTGTGTACATATAAGGTTAACATTTTGACAAAAATATCTTTTCATTTATGGTAAATTATTGAAAAATCATTTATGCATCATCTTGACCTAAGTTTCTCAAATGTTCAAGTGCAATTCTCTTTATAGCTTAGGTAGAGAGAGTACAACAAAATCCAACCTTTCTCTAAACAAAATGTTTGCACTTGTTTAGTTAATGTTAACCGTTAATTAGTGGTTAGCTTGGGTAACATGTAACATATTGTCATGGAGAAATGTTAACATATTTACCTGTTTTACAACAGGTATGACCATGGAATGTTCCTAATGGTAAAAATGAGGAAAAAAGCAGGAGGACTTCCACTCATAGAAAAATATATCAAAAGAAGACATTGACAAATTAAGAGTTAATATGATCATTGATATTTTGACAAATGAGCCAATTGTTGGACATTGGAATTTTTTTGTAGCTTATAGCTAAAGATACAAGAAGAAAACAAGCATCTTGGACAAAATAATTGAAATAAAATTAATATTAGACTAGTCTGTTGACATTATTAAAAGAAAACAATATGTTTCTATTTTAGTATGACTTTTATTTTCTACTGTAAATGAACAAAAATGTAGTGTATGTTAAAATTTACTGCTTTTGGAGTACGATACATGTAATGCATTCATGTTAAGTGAAGTTAATTAGTTGTCGGTTTAATTGTATGCTTTCTAGCATTGAAAATACTTATAATGAATGTCTGCATTTATGTTAACTGAAATTACTTATTTGCTAGTTTAGAACAACTGCTTTTAGTATTGATAATAACTATATACTGAATGTTGTTGCTTGCTTGTATGTATAATAAATATCAAGGACGAAACTAATTTTCCTTTTTAGAAAAAGATAAAAATTTATATTTTTATTATTTATGTGCTCAAAATAACTAGGATTGAAAACAAAATTGAGTAACCATACTCATATAAATTGTATAAAGATTCTGTAGGATCTAGATTAACCCTAGAGGGGGGAGGAGGGGTGAATAGGGTTATAGCAAATTTTCTCGATTTAAACGTAAAAACAAACTGCAGAAATAAATATGCTGAAAAGTAAATCACACACAAAATTTACCCAGCTTCGGCAACCCCTGCCTACTGCTGCATTCCCAGATTTCTATTAGAATTAAACAGTATCCCGCTTACAAACACTCTACTACACTCGCAAACCTTTGCTCCCGCTCACAAACACTCTACTAGACTCGCACACCCTGCTCCGCCTATAGAGTTTCGCTTACTCGCAAACTCTGCTCCCGCCTATAGAGTTTTGCAAACTCGCACACCCTGCTCACTGAACTAATTCTAACTAGACAATCTGACACTACCTACAACCTACATGGTGATTTACAAATTCTTTGACTCGAAAAGAAAAAACAACTTCAAAAATACAAGCAGGAGCAAAAATTAAAATATAAACTTGAATCCCTAATTTTTGCTCAAAATAAAACTTAAAAACCCCCTTTTATAAAAACCCTAAATGAAAGTAAACTAAAGCCCTTTTATAAGAATAAAGGCCGGCCCAATTATAAAACAATGCCGGTCCAAATTAAAAAAAGAGATTTTTATCCCCTTTTCTTTTAACTCTTCGGCTCGTTCCTTTTTCCTGTGCTCTTGATAATGGCGGCCGTTGTTCTTCTCGTTCCTCCTGATTAAAATTAGGGCTTTCGTTCTTGCGCTCTTTGTTTCAAATTAGGGCTTTTGCGAAGCTCCGATACTAATTCGATCATTGTTGGTTGTGCGCGATTTAGCCTGGCTCGATCGATTTCGTGTTGCTTTCTTCGGTTGCTTCGATGAGTTCGATTATTGCTTCGGTAAGAATTTTTGCTCTGATGCTTTTTGATTTTTGTATTCGAACTCTTATCACTTGCCGATGATGTTGAATGGTTTATATAGGGTTCAATGCCCTGAATTTTCGTTCGTATTTCATATACGACTTCGTCTGATAATTTATTTGAAACTGTCAATTGCTTTATCTCGGCCATTTGATTATGTTTTGATGCTTGGGATTGATTTCTGACTTGTTCGAATTGCTTGGCCACCACGGTTTCGAATCCATTTGACTTCGGCCATGAATTGTTCGATTTTCCTTGATTCACACGGCAAAGAACTTTCCCTTTTTAATTTTGCTTTGACTTTTTCAAAGATACGAATTTGATTTTTGATACTTGGTCATCTCTGCACTGTTGAATCTCCTTCATCCACTGTTGCTTTTGACTTTACACGGCATTGATTCTCCGACCCCTGTGATCTTCGTCTCTGGCCATTTTTCTGGTTAGTTTAACCTGAGCTTCAATTTAGCATTGCATTCGTGAATATGATGTTGTCTGGACATTTGGACATGTTGCAGTATTCATTGTTGTTGTTCCCTGTACTTGTTTTGTATCATTGTGCACTGTTGTATGACGTATTTCGGTGTTTGTAGCTTGCCACTGACTTGTGTCTGCATTGTGTATTGTTTCATGTATTATTGATGCTGTGTTGTGATCTTTCTTTCTCTGGCACACTTGTGTACCTGTCTTCTGTTTGGTCTGCACTTTGGTTTATTGATGTTGCTTGTGTCACTGAACTTGATTCAGTAGTTTGCTTCATTTTGCACACTGATCATTTATGGTCTTGGTGGCTTTTCTTTGTGGTCTGCCTTGTTGCTTGACTGTTGCACTTGTTCATTTGCACTGCTTCATCAGTTCGTATTGTATTTGAGCATTCTGATCGTGCTGTAGTGTTCATTTGAGTTGTGTGCACCTCTGGTATGCTGCAGCTTGGTCTTTGTTGCATTCATTTGGTTGTTGCAGTCCTATGCAGTTGCTATTGGGTTAAAAAAATAAATACCTATGAACTTGCATTCATTTGATTTATTTGAGTAGCAGAACTTGTTGTCTTGTGGTCTTCTCATTGTGATGATTTTGTTGCTCTGACTTGTATCACTGCATCCATTCTGGTTTGAGCTTGTTTGCAATTTAGCCTTGACCACCTTTATGCTGTAACCATACTTTTGGCACGATTGATATTAAGACATGTAGTCTTCATTTGCAGCCTTGTGTTGAACCTAGTTTCAAAACTCGGGTTTGACCTTGTGCTCGTGTCGTAATTGCACGTGAGTTGAACCCGGCTTTTCATTCGGGTTTGACTTGTGCTCACCTGTCCCTGTAGCATTATCAAGTATATACCGATGTGCACGGCCTTGTGGCATGTATAGTGATACACTGTGCATGTCACACTGTTCGTGAGTGATGAATTCAAATGTAAATTATGATGAACAACCCAAATAACTGAGGCAAATAATATTTTCAAAAATCATATTTCATTTTCTGTTGCAAAAATATTTCTTTTTCAATTTTACTGCATTAGTGAATATTTTTGCAGATTGCTCAGATGCTGGATTCAAACTGGAATGCAGTTGAAGACAAAATACGAGTGTGAGTGATATGTAGTGAGGTTATTAATGTAAATATGAAATCGTGATGTATTCAAAAATTTACACGTATAGTGAGAGCATGAATTTGTACTATTCAAGATTGTAATAAATATTTGTTTGAATAAAATTTCTGTTTGAATTCAAATTCAGTGTTATTTCTTTTATTCAACAAATATTTATTTAATCTATGAAAAATAAAATAGTACATTAACAAATACATTTAAATGAACGTATATATGTTTATTATCATCAAACAAAAATCCTATAAGCGCAAAACGCATATTCAACATTCTCCCCCTTTTGATGATAACAAACATATATTTAAGATTTTGACTGTGTTAAATGTATTTGATCAATGATATACTTTAATTGCTCCCCCTATTTAAATGCTTCCTCTCTACATGATGCTCACCCTACATATGTGCATACAAATAGAAATATATAAATGAGCCTAGATGCAAATGGAAAATTATTTGTCCTTTGCTTGGTTCTATTTGACAAAATCTTAACTTTTCTCTCCCCCTTTTGTTATCAGCAAAAGAATAACAGTGTTAGAGAAAAAAATAGAGATAAAGTGATCAATATTAATCCAACATTAAACTCAAATTGAATATAAATATTAAACTTCAATAAGAATCAAACAAAAATCATAACTACCCTTGTTAGGCGCATATTCCACTTTTAGAAATGATGGAAGTGATATTCTCATATAAAATCAAACAATTGTATCTACTATTGGTACATTTATATCAGGAATTTGAATATCTACTAATCATGCATAACCGTTAGGACTTTTAAATGAGATTAGTAGTATTCCAATTTAATTTTATAAAATGAAATCAAGTATCTTCTAACCACGCATGACCGTGAGGACTTTTAAATGGGATTAGAATCAACTTGTCTATTTAACCAATTAATTTTGATATGCGTTCCATACATGCATAACCGTGAGGACTTTTAAATGAGCATGGATGCACATAATCAAAAATCCAAATAATTCACCCACGCATAACCGTGAGGACTTTTAAATGAGAGTGAATACTTTGGATATTTATTTATTTAAAAAAAATGTGAAATGAAAAACAAATGATTCCTGATTATAGTACCACATATCGACAAACTATATTTAAGATTTGATAAACAATGGTCGATAGAAATATGATAGATACAGAAATGGTCATGGAATCTTTACCCAACAAAAAGTTTTATAACTCTTGTTTGAATTCCTAAAGAAATTTTCCAAATATACTCTCTTGAGTAATGTATGTTAAATATCAACACTTATCATCTTTTCAGTCACTATTTATCTTTTCGATAATTAGTAGGGAGTCGGATTAGTCAAAATTTGTCATTTAAAATCAATAAAAATGACTAATCTGAAAATTTGGTCAACAATGATATTCTCGAAGAGGTTATATGAAAAAAAAAATTTGCTATTTGAAAATTATTTCAAGTGAAAAATATGCAGATATTTTCTTCGAAAAACGATGCAGTAACTAAATGTTTCACCATAAATCACGTTCAACTCGTAAGTTTTCTATCAACTAGATTACCAGTATGAACTGCATCTGAATTTCAAAAACATCGCTAATTTGATAATCAAGACCATGAGAATGTGCATAAGAATCTCAAACTCTATTTTTTAACAGCATTTCAAATAACCTTCTCTTAAATTTGTATCAAAGCCATGTAAGTAATCAGAAAAAATTGTGAATATAGAGTTAGCATGTTGAACAAGTCAGAATCAAAATCATCTTCTTTACAACATCATCACATTATTGGTTGATTTAATTCAAAAAAAACGGTGCAGATTATCACATTTAATATGTTGATCAAATATACCTTCACCTGTTTTACCTTTACGATAATTTTCCGTGGTTGCCCATTGTGATTCTGTCACCTTTGTACTAGGCTAAGGAACTTTGCTTTGTCGCCCGTTGTGTTTCTGGAACAGCCAAAATCCAGAGAACACTGTTGTTGTTCCTTAGCCTGCCTCCACACCTACATGATGAAAGATTTTTGTGACCTATTTATTTTTATAGGTCCATGATTGTTAGTGGTAGAATATTTGTGAATAAACAAACCCTTTGGAACCCAAACTTGTTTAGTCCTTTCATTCTTGTTCCAATAGACATGAAATTTGTTTGTAGAATTATTAGAAACCCAAACTTGTATAAATTTTGTTTTCTTGTTCCTATGACTACAATTTTCAACATCATGTCCAATTATTTCACATCTACCAAAGACACCTTACCTTTTGCACTATCATCAACTTGTGATTTCCCAAAACCTAGTCCTTTTTTGTTGTTAGCAAAAATTTGATTTCCCAATAACATGTTGAATGATTTTTCTCCTCTTGAAAAGTTATTCAGAGATTTCTCAAGATTTTGGACTTTGGTTTTTAGTGTTGTGTTTTCAGTGACAAGTGAGGTGCATCGATTTATAAAATCCTTTTTCCTAGTGTCGATGGTTTCCTTAAGATTCAAGTTTTCTTTTCCAAGATTCTCAAATCTATTCTTAAGTCTTGTCAATTCTGAATCTAAAATTTTACATTTTTTACATTCTAGGTTTTGAATATTTTCAAGTTCAGTTTCTAACCTAAAATTTTCACGAGCAAGTTCTCTCCTATCAGATTTTAGTTTTTCAATTTTAGATTCAAGAGCATCAACTACTTTAGTGAGATCAAGACACATAAAAAAAAGATCTCTATAGAAATACTCACCTGCCTCACTAGATTCGTCGGAGCTTGCTTCTGATTCTAATTTTGCCATACAACACAAGTTAGCCTCCTCTGAGCTGCTATCCGAAACTTCCTCTCCTTCTTCATCATCCCAAGTCGCTGCAAAGGCCTTCTTCTTCTTTTTCTTTCCTTTGTTGTTTTTGAGAAGTGGGCATTTTTGTATGAAGTGGCCGGGCTTGTTGCAATTATAGCACGTCAGTTCATTATCGGAGTTGTCAGAATCTTTTGACCTATTGCCCTTTGTTTACTTCTTGCGTGGCTTGAAACTCGACCATTTTCTAAGATTATTGACAGCCATTGCAAGCTCTTTGATTGGATCTTCTTCTTCTTCATCGCTTTCTTCTTTGCTCTTTAAGGCAATCGTCTTCTTCTTTGGTTCGGAGTTGTTGCGTTCCTCCTTTGCTTTTATCTCAAGCTCATATGTCATCAAGTTACCAATCAACTCCTCCATGCTTAGTTTACTCAAATCTTTCGATTCTTGGATTGCCGTGACTTTTGCCTCAAAGTTTATCGGTAAGACTGGTAGCACTTTCCTCACAAGCTCTACCTCGGTGAATACCATCCCAAGCGCTCTAGCGTTGTACACCAAAGTTGAAAAGCGTCCAAACATGTCCTTTATGCTCTCGCCTTTGTCCATCACAAAGTTTTCGTATTCATTGCTGAATAGGGCTAGACGAGACTCCTTGACTTGAGAAGTTCCTCCATGTGTCACCTCCAAGGTATGCCAAATTTCCTGTGCAGTTTTACAATGAGAAATTCTATTAAATTCATTCTTATCAAGAGCACAGATCAAAGCATTCATGGCTTTAGCATTTGTAGTTTTTAATTTCTTATCGTTAGCATCCCAACTATCCTTGGGTTTAGGAATCTCAGTATCACCAACAGTTATAGTCGGAGATTTATAGCCAGTTTCAATAATATCCCAAACATCATAATCAACAGAACTAAGATATATACCCATCCTAACTTTCCAATAAGCATAATCATTCCCGTTAAACATGGGTCGCCTAGCAATAGATTGCACTTCAGAAAAAGCATTATTTGATGAATTCATGACTCTAGAGTTAAAGAAAAATACCGGGCTCCGATACCACTTGTAGGATCTAGATTAACCCTAGAGGGGGGGGTGAATAGGGTTATAGCAAATTTTCTCGATTTAAACGTAAAAACAAACTACAGAAATAAATATGCTGAAAAGTAAATCACACACAAAATTTACCCAGCTTCGGCAACCCCTGCCTACTGCTGCATTCCCAGATTTCTATTAGAATTAAACAGTATCCCGCTTACAAACACTCTACTAGACTCGCAAACCTTTGCTCCTGCTCACAAACACTCTACTAGACTCGCACACCCTGCTCCGCCTATAAAGTTTCGCTTACTCGCAAACTCTGCTCCCGCCTATAGAGTTTTGCAAACTCGCACACCCTGCTCACTGAACTAATTCTAACTAGACAATCTGACACTACCTACAACCTAGGTGGTGATTTACAAATTCTTTGACTCGAAAAGAAAAAACAACTTCAAAAATACAAGCAGGAGCAAAAATTAAAATATAAACTTGAATCCCTAATTTTTGCTCAAAATAAAACTTAAAAAATCCCCTTTTATAAAACCCTAAATGAAAGTAAACTAAAGCTCTTTTATAAGAATAAAGGCCGGCCCAATTATAAAACAATGCCAGTCCAAATTAAAAAAAGAGATTTTTATCCCCTTTTCTTTTAACTCTTCGGCTCGTTCCTTTTTCCTGTGCTCTTGATAATGGCGGCCGTTGTTCTTCTCGTTCCTCCTGATTAAAATTAGGGCTTTCGTCCTTGCGCTCTTTGTTCCAAATTAGGGCTTTTGCGAAGCTCCGATACTAATTCGATCGTTGTTGGTTGTGCGCGATTTAGCCTGGCTCGATTGATTTCGTGTTGCTTTCTTCGGTTGCTTCGATGAGTTCGATTATTGCTTCGGTAAGAATTTTTGCTCTGATGCTTTTTGATTTTTGTATTCGAACTCTTATCACTTGCCGACGATGTTGAATGGTTTATATAGGGTTCAATGCCCTGAATTTTCGTTCGTATTTCATATACGACTTCGTCTGATAATTTATTTAAAACTGTCAATTGCTTTATCTCGGCCGTCTGATTATGTTTTGATGCTTGGGATTGATTTCTGACTTGTTCAAATTGCTTGGCCACCACGGTTTCGAATCCATTTGACTTCAGCCATGAATTGTTCGATTTTCCTTGATTCACACGGCAAAGAACTTTCCCTTTTTAATTTTGCTTTGACTTTTTCAAAGATACGAATTTGATATTTGATACTTGGTCATCTCTGCACTGTTGAATCTCGTTCATCCACTGTTGCTTTTGACTTTACACGGCATTGATTCTCTGACCCCTGTGATCTTCGTCTTTGGCCATTTTTCTGGTTAGTTTAACCTGAGCTTCAATTTAGCATTGCATTCATGAATATGATGTTGTATGGACATTTGGACATGTTGCAGTATTCATTATTGTTGTTCCCTGTACTTGTTTTGTATCACTGTGCATTGTTGTATGACGTATTTCGATGTTTGTAGCTTGCCACTGACTTGTGTCTGCATTGTGTATTGTTTCATGTATTATTGATGATGTGTTGTGATCTTTCTTTCTCTGGCACACTTGTGTACCTGTCTTCTGTTTGGTCTGCACTTTGGTTTATTGATGTTGCTTGTGTCACTGAACTTGATTCAGTAGTTTGGTTCATTTTGCACACTGATCATTTGTGGTCTTGGTGGCTTTTCTTTGTGGTCTGCCTTGTTGCTTGACTGTTGCACTTGTTCATTTGCACTGCTTCATCAGTTCACATTGTATTTGAGCATTCTGATCGTGCTGTAGTGTTCATTTGAGTTGTGTGCACCTCTGGTATGCTGCAGCTTGGTCTTTGTTGCATTCATTTGGTTGTTGCAGTCCTATGCAGTTGCTATTGGGTTAAAAAAATAAATACATATGAACTTGCATTCATTTGTTTTATTTGAGTAGCAGAACTTGTTGTCTTGTGGTCTTCTCATTGTGATGATTTTGTTGCTCTGACTTGTATCACTGCATCCATTCTGGTTTGAGCTTGTTTGCAAATTAGCCTTGACCACCTTTATGCTGTAACCATACTTTTGGCATGATTGATATTGAGACCTGTAGTCTTCATTTGCAGCCTTGTGTTGAACCCAGTTTCAAAACTCGGGTTTGACCTTGTGCTCGTGTCGTGATTGCACGTGAGTTGAACCCGGCTTTTCATTTGGGTTTGACCTGTTCTCACTTGTCTCTGTAGCATTATCAAGTATATACCGATGTGCACGGCCTTGTGGCATGTATAGTGATACACTGTGCATGTCACACTGTTCGTGTGTGATGAATTCAAATGTAAATTATGACGAACAACCCAAATAACTGAGGCAACTAATATTTTCAAAAATCATATTTCATTTTTCTGTTGCAAAAATATTTCTTTTTCAATTTTACTGCGTTAGTGAATATTTTTGCAGATTGCTCAGATGCTAGATTCAAACTGGAATGCAGTTGAAGACAAAATACGAGTGTGAGTGATATGTAGTGAGGTTATTAATGTAAATATGAAATCGTGATGTATTCAAAAATGTACACGTATAGTGAGAGCATGAATTTGTACTATTCAAGATTGTAATAAATATTTGTTTGAATAAAATTTCTGTTTGAATTCAAATTCAGTGTTATTTCTTTTATTCAACAAATATTTATTTAATCTATGAAAAATAAAATAGTACATTAACAAATACATTTAAATGAACGTATATATGTTTATTATCATCAAACAAAAATCCTATAAGCGCAAAGCGCATATTCAACATTCTCCCCCTTTTGATGATAACAAACATATATTTAAGATTTCGACTGTGTTAAATGTATTTGATCAATGATATACTTTAATTGCTCCCCCTATTTAAATGCTTCCTCTCTACATGATGCTCCCCCTACATATGTGCATACAAATAGAAATATATAAATGAGCCTAGATGCAAATGGAAAATTATTTGTCCTTTGCTTGGTTCTATTTGACAAAATCTTAACTTTTCTCTCCCCCTTTTGTTATCAGCAAAAGAATAATAGTGTTAGAGAAAAAAATAGAGATAAAGTGATCAATATTAATCCAACATTAAACTCAAATTGAATATAAATATTAAACTTCAATAAGAATCAAACAAAAATCATAACTACCCTTGTTAGGCGCATATTCCACTTTTAGAAATGATGGAAGTGATATTCTCCTATAAAATCAAACAGTTGTATCTACTTGTGGTACATTTATATCAGGAATTTGAATATCTACTAATCATGCATAACCGTTAGGACTTTTAAATGAGATTAGTAGTATTCCAATTTAATTTTAAAAAATGAAATCAAGTATCTTCTAACCACGCATGACCGTGAGGACTTTTAAATAGGATTAGAATCAACTTGTCTATTTAACCAATTAATTTTGATATGCGTTCCATACATGCATAACCGTGAGGACTTTTAAATAAGCATGGATGCACATAATCAAAAATCCAAATAATTCACCCATGTATGACCGTGAGGACTTTTAAATGAGAGTGAATACTTTGGATATTTATTTATTTAAAAAAATGTGAAATAAAAAACAAATGATTCCTGATTATAGTACCACATATCGACAAACTATATTTAGGATTTGATAAACAATGGTCGATAGAAATATGATAGATACAGAATGGTCATGGAATCTTTACCCAACAAAAAGTTTTATAACTCTTGTTTGAATTCCTAAAGAAATTTTCCAAATATACTCTCTTGAGTAAGGTATGTTAAATATCAACACTTATCATCTTTTCAATCACTATTTATTTTTTTCGATAATTAGTAGGGAGTCGGATTAGTCAAAATTTGTCATTTAAAATCAATAAAAATGACTAATCTGAAAATTTGGTCAACAATGATTTTCTCGAAGGGGTTATATGAAAAAAAAATTCTGCTATTTGAAAATTATTTCAAGTGAAAAATATGCAAATATTTTCTTCGAAAAACGATGCAGTAACTAAATGTTTCACCATAAATCACGTTCAACTCGTAAGTTTTTTATCAACTAGATTACCAGTATGAACTGCATCTGAATTTCCAAAAACATCACTAACTTGATAATCAAGACCATGAGAATGTGCATAAGAAACTCAAACTCAATTTTTTAACAGCATTTCAAATAACCTTCTCTTAAATTTGGATCAAAGCCATGTAAGTAATCAGAAAAAAAACGTGAATATAGAGTTAGCATGTTGAACAAGTCAGAATCAAAATCATCTTCTTTACAACATCATCACATTATTGGCTGATTTAATTCAAAAAAAAACGGTGCAGGTTATCACATTTAATATATTGATCAAATATATCTTCACCTGTTTTACCTTTACGACAATTTTCTGTGGTTTCCCATTGTGATTCTTGTCACCTTTGTACTAGGCTAAGGAACTTTGCTTTGTCGCCCGTTGTGTTTCTGGAACAGCCAAAATCCAGAGAACACTGTTGTTGTTCCTTAGCCTGCCACCACACCTACATGATGAAAGATTTTTGTGACCTATTTGTTTTTATAGGTCCATGATTGTTAGTGGCAGAATATTTGTGAATAAACAAACCCTTTGGAACCCAAACTTGTTTAGTCCTTTCATTCTTATTCCAATAGACATGAAATTTGTTTGTAGAATTCTTAGGAACACAAACTTGTATAAATTTTGTTTTTTTGTTCCTATGACTACAATTTTCAACATGATGTCCAATTATTTCACATCTACCAAAGACACTCTTACCTTTTACACTATCATCAACTTGTGATTTCCCAAAACCTAGTCCTTTTTTGTTGTTATCAAAAATTTGATTTTCCAATAACATGTTGAATGATTTTTCTCCTCTTGAAAAGTTATTCAGAGATTTCTAAAGATTTTGGACTTTGGTTTTTAGTGTTGTGTTTTCAGTGACAAGTGAGGTGCATTGATTTATAAAATCCTTTTTCCTAGTGTCGATGGTTTCCTTAAGATTCAAGTTTTCTTTTCCAAGATTCTCAAAGCTATTCTTAAGTCTTGTCAATTCTGAATCTAAAATTTTACATTTTTTACATTCTAGGTTTTGAATATTTTCAAGTTCAGTTTCTAACCTAAAATTTTCACGAGCAAGTTCTCTCCTATCAGATTTCAGTTTTTCAATTTTAGATTCAAAAGCATCAACTACTTTAGTGAGATCAAGACACATAAAAACAAGATCTCTATAGGAATACTCACCTGCCTCACTAGATTCCTCGGAGCTTGCTTCTGATTCTGATTTTGCCATACAACACAAGTTAGCCTCCTCCGAGCTGCTATCCGAAACTTCCTCTCCTTCTTCATCATCCCAAGTCGCGGCCTTCTTCTTTTTCTTTCCTTTGTTGTTTTTGAGAAGTGGGCATTTTTGTATGAAGTGGCCAGGTTTGTTGCAATTATAGCACGTCAGTTCATTATCGGAGTTGTCAGATTCTTTTGAACTATTGCCCTTTGTTTTCTTCTTGCGTGGCTTGAATCTCGACCATTTTCTAAGATTATTGACAGCCATTGCAAGCTCTTCGATTGGATCTTCTTCTTCTTCATCGCTTTCTTTTTTGCTCTTTAAGGCAATCGTCTTCTTCTTTGGTTCGGAGTTGTTGCGTTCCTCCTTTGCTTTTAGCTCAAGCTCATATGTCATCAAGTTACCAATCAACTCCTTCATGCTTAGTTTACTCAAATCTTTCGATTCTTGGATTGCCGTGACTTTTGCCTCAAAGTTTATCGGTAAGATTCGTAGCACCTTCCTCACAAGCTCTACCTCGGTGAATACTTTCCCAAGCGCTCTAGCGTTGTACACCAAAGTTGAAAAGCGTCCAAACATGTCCTTTATGCTCTCGCCTTTGTCCATCACACAGTTCTCGTATTCATTGCTGAATAGGGCTAGACGAGACTCCTTGACTTGAGAAGTTCCTTCATGTGTCACCTCCAAGGTATGCCAAATTTCCTGTGCAGTTTTACAATGAGAAATTCTATTAAATCCATTCTTATCAAGAGCACAGATCAAAGCATTCATGGCTTTAGCATTTGTAGTTTCTAATTTCTTATCGTTAGCATCCCACATATCCTTGGGTTTAGGAATCTCAGTATCACCAATAGTTATAGTGGGAGATTTATAGCCAATTTTAATAATATCCCAAACATCATAATCAACAGAACTAAGATATATACCCATCCTAACTTTCCAATAAGCATAATCATTCCCGTTAAACATAGGTGGCCTAGCAATAGATTGCCCCTCAGAAAAATCATTATTTGATAAATTCATGACTCTAGAGTTAAAGAAAAATACCGGGCTCCGATACCACTTGTAGGATCTAGATTAACCCAAGAGGGGGGTGAATAGGGTTATAACAAATTTTCTCGATTTAAACGTAAAAACAAACTGTAGAAATAAATATGCTGAAAAGTAAATCACATACAAAATTTACCCAGCTTCGGCAACCCCTGCCTACTGCTGCATTCCCAGATTTCTATTAGAATTAAACAGTATCCCGCTTACAAACACTCTACTAGGCTCGCAAACCTCTGCTCCCGCTCACAAACACTCTACTAGACTCGCACACCCTGCTCCGCCTATAAAGTTTCGCTTACTCGCAAACTCTGCTCCCACCTATAGAGTTTTGCAAAATCGCACATCCTGCTCACTGAACTAATTCTAACTAGACAATCTGACACTACCTACAACCTAGGTGGTGATTTACAAATTCTTTGACTCGAAAAGAAAAAACAACTTCAAAAATACAAGCAGGAGAAAAAATTAAAATATAAACTTGAATTCCTAATTTTTGCTCAAAATAAAACTTAAAAAAACCCCTTTTATAATACCCTAAATGAAAGTAAACTAAAGCCCTTTTATAAGAATAAAGGCCGGCCCAATTATAAAACAATGCCGGTCCAAATTAAAAAGAGAGATTTTTATCCCCTTTTCTTTTAACTCTTCGGCTCGTTCCTTTTTCCTGTGCTCTTGATAATGGCGGCCATTGTTCTTCTCGTTCCTCCTGATTAAAATTAGGGTTTTCGTCCTTGCACTCTTTGTTCCAAATTAGGGCTTTTGCGAAGCTCCGATACGAATTCGATCGTTGTTGGTTGTGCGCGATATAGCCTGGCTCGATCGATTTCGTGTTGCTTTCTTCGGTTGCTTCGATGAGTTCGATTATTGCTTCGGTAAGAATTTTTGCTCTGATGCTTTTTGATTTTTGTATTCGAACTCTTATCACTTGCCGATGATGTTGAATGGTTTATATAGGGTTCAATGCCCTGAATTTTCGTTCGTATTTCATATACGACTTCGTCTGATAATTTATTTGAGACTGTCAATTGCTTTATCTCAGCCGTTTGATTATGTTTTGATGCTTGGGGTTGATTTATGACTTGTTCAAATTGCTTGGCCACCATGGTTTCGAATCCATTTGACTTCGGCCATGAATTGTTCGATTTTCCTTGATTCACACGGCAAAGAACTTTCCCTTTTTAATTTTGCTTTGACTTTTTCAAAGATACGAATTTGATTTTTGATACTTGGTCATCTCTGCACTGTTGAATCTTGTTCATCCACTGTTGCTTTTGACTTTACACGGCATTGATTCTCTGACCCCTGTGATCTTCGTCTCTGGCCATTTTTCTGGTTAGTTTAACCTGAGCTTCAATTTAGCATTGCATTCGTGAATATGATGTTGTATGGACATTTGGACAAGTTGCAGTATTCATTGTTGTTGTTCCCTGTACTTGTTTTGTATCATTGTGCATTGTTGTATGACGTATTTCGATGTTTGTAGCTTGCCACTGACTTGTGTCTGCATTGTGTATTGTTTCATGTATTATTGATGGTGTGTTGTGATCTTTCTTTCTCTGGCACACTTGTGTACCTGTCTTCTATTTGGTCTGCACTTTGGTTTATTGATGTTGCTTGTGTCACTGAACTTGATTCAGTAGTTTGCTGCATTTTGCACACTGATCATTTGTGGTCTTGTTGGCTTTTCTTTGTGGTCTGCCTTGTTGCTTGACTGTTGCACTTGTTCATTTGCACTGCTTCATCAGTTCATATTGTATTTGAGCATTTTGATCATGCTGTAGTGTTCATTTGAGTTGTGTGCACCACTGGTATGCTGCAGCTTGGTCTTTGTTGCATTCATTTGGTTGTTGCAGTCCTATGCAGTTGCTATTGGGTTAAAAAAATAAATACATATGAACTTGCATTCATTTGTTTTATTTGAGTAGCAGAACTTGTTGTCTTGTGGTCTTCTCATTGTGATGATTTTGTTGCTCTGACTTGTATCACTGCATCCATTCTGGTTTGAGCTTGTTCGCAATTTAGCCTTGACCACCTTTATGCTGTAACCATACTTTTGGCATGATTGATATTGAGACCTGTAGTCTTCATTTGCAGCCTTGTGTTGAACCCAGTTTCAAAACTCGGGTTTGACCTTGTGCTCGTGTCGTGATTGCACGTGAGTTGAACCCGGCTTTTCATTTGGGTTTGACATGTGCTCACCTGTCCCTGTAGCATTATCAAGTGTATACCGATGTGCACGGCCTTGTGGCATGTATAGTGATACACTGTGCATGTCACACTGTTCGTGTGTGATGAATTCAAATGTAAATTATGACGAACAACCCAAATAACTGAGGCAAATAATATTTTCAAAAATCATATTTCATTTTCTGTTGCAAAAATATTTCTTTTTCAATTTTACTGCATTAGTGAATATTTTTGCAGATTGCTCAGATGCTGGATTCAAACTGGAATGCAGTTGAAGACAAAATACGAGTGTGAGTGATATGTAGTGAGGTTATTAATGTAAATATGAAATCGTGATGTATTCAAAAATGTATACGTATAGTGAGAGCATGAATTTGTACTATTCAAGATTGTAATAAATATTTGTTTGAATAAAATTTCTGTTTGAATTCAAATTCTGTGTTATTTATTTTATTCAACAAATATTATTTAATATATGAAAAATAAAATAGTACATTAACAAATACATTTAAATGAATGTATATATGTTTATTATCATCAAACAAAAATCCTATAAGCGCAAAGCGCATATTCAACAGATTCAACATAAATATATTGTATTGATATAATTATATAAAATCTGTTTGAAAAGGTAATAATATAAAAAATAAAAAGATAAAATAATTATCCTTTTCTTGCATTTTATAGATATATAACTTGAATTCTAACATAAAAATGCAGTTCAAATTAAAATATACCATTATATCTTAAATGAGGTAAAAATATATTTACAAAACACAAACAATATCAATAAATAAGCAATACAATATGCATGAAAAAGATAAAAAAAACATTTTTACACCTCTCCGCTTAAAATTCTTAGAAGGATAAAACAGTATGAAAGAACATGATAGCTTTAGATTAATAAGTAATTCTCCGAGATAAATAAATAAAAAATTAAATTACTTTATAAATTAAAAATGATAACTAGTTTTAACTTTTATATAATCAACGTTTAATTTTAGCTGTAAGAAACAAAAAACATTTATAAAATAAATAAATATTAAATTAACAACAAGACTACAAACAACAAAATATAAGTAAGTACATAAAACTTTTTAGCTTACAACTAATAATAAAACAACAACAAATATTACAAGATTACTAGCAATGGATTCAAAAGTCAATTAGATGCACTACTAGATGGAAAAGCCAACTAGATCCACTAGCTAAGTGGATATACTAGAAAACCAAATTGTACCCAAGTTAGATAAACAGTTAACCAAGCTAATCATCGGATGCGAAAGTCAACCGGACACACAACCTAAGCGAGTACATCAAAAAACCAATATGTGCCCAAGTTAGAACAACGGTTAATCGAGCTAACCACCAAATACAAAAGCCAACTTGATGCACAAACTAAACAGGTGCATCAGAAAACCAATATATACCCGAGTTAGAACAACGTTAAACTAAGATAACCACTGAATGCAAAAACTAACTGGACGCATGTCTAAGCGGGTACATCATAAAACATCTCTACCCGAGTTAGAACAACAATTAATCGAGCTAACCACAAGATGCAAAAGCCAACTAAACGCACAACCTAAGCAGGTATATCAGAAAACCAATCTGTACTCGAGTTAGAACAACAATTAACCGAGCTAACCACCAGATGCAAAATTCAACCGGACGCACAACATAAGCGGGTATATCAAAAAACCAATCTGTACCTAAGTTAGAACAACAGTTAATCGAGCTAACCACCAGATGCAAAATCCAACCAGACGCACAACCTAATGAGGTATATCAGAAAACCAATATATGCCCGAGTTAGAACAAGGATTAACCGAGCTAACCACTGGATGCAAAAGCCAACCGTAGTCTGTACCTAAGTTAGAACAATGTTAAATCGAGCTAATCATCGAATGCAAAAAACCAAATAAACGCACAGCCAAAGCGGGTGAAATAGAAAACCAATTTGTACCTGATTTGGAACAACGGTTAACCAAGCTAACCATCGGATGCAAAAGCAACTAGATGCACAACCTAAGTGGGTACGTCAGAAAACCAATCTATACTCAAGTTAGAACAACGGTTAACTGAGCTAATCACCAAATGCAAAAGCCAACTAGATGCACAACCTAAATGGGTGCATTAGGAAACCAATCTGTGTTCGAGTTAGAACAATGTTAAACCAAGCTGACCACCGGATGCAAAATCCAACCGGATGCACAACCTAAGCGGGTACATCAAAAAACCAATCTGAACCCGAGCTTGAACAAGATTAATCGAGCTAACCATTATAATGACCCAGAATTTGACCACTTTAAAATATACTATTTAAAGTGATTTTAAATATAAAAGAGGTAAGGTTATATGATTCAAACAATATTAGATAGGATTTGGAAAGAAAAGTATACACAAAAATAGTAACATTTGCCTATATCGACAAAAGTGACAAAATGTTGATTTCAGGAAAGTAAGTTTCAATGGTTAAATAAATTATTTTGATTTATTTATGAGTGTTTATATTTTTAAATCACATTATACAAATTTATTTTTAAATTTGTTTACATAAATGAATAGTTTAACTAAAACGTCAAAATGTGACTGTAAAACATTTGTCGAAAATCAATGTTTTGTCAATTAAAAGTTGTCGCAACATTGTTGCACTTTTGTTTTCTTATTGTTTGCGCCAATAAGAAAATGGGGTGTAATGGGTGGATACGAACGAGGCTAAACTGGTGGATACGAATGAGGCGCGTCCAAGAGAAATACTTGGTTGCTCGGCGTTAAAAGTGGATCGATCTTAGAAGACATCGCCATGTCATCTGGTTAGCACGTGTATTTCATCGATACGAAGTAAAGCGATTCGAATGGAAGCAATACGAATTTGACAACATGCTACAAACACAAACTTGCATCGACATATCTCATAATCTACTAGTCCAAACGCTACCAAAATTTCATAGAAGTTTGCATACAACCTTAGAAATGTTCATGATCGATCTCGGCTCAATTGCGCAAGATTTGGATCGATATGAATTTCATTCGTATCGATCATGGATTGAGTCAAAACGACCAGGGATCGATCACGTGGGCCCACCTACGTGAGAGAAAGAGTCTACCGAGATCTGAGCGAAATATTCGTAGCTTACACCAATAAATTGCAGTCCAAGAGTTTTAGAAAAGGGATCTTTTGGTTCTTCTATGCTGTTACTCTGCAAAACTCCATTGTAACTTGATTATTATCATCTATACTCTTGTAACCAGCGAGTATTAATCAATAAAACAACAATTCTTCAAAGTGGACGTAGGCTACAATGCCGAACCACTATAAATCATGTGTTTCTACTGCTTTCCTTGTAATTTTTTGAGTGTTCTTCATACTACATACAACCTATCTATGATCTATGATTGTAAATGGGTGCTTTCATCGAAAATTGGGTGTTTGTGATCAATTTTGGCACAAACATTTTGGTGCTTTCACCGAGAAGGCTAGCATTCAGGGATTCTACAGCTTGGATTTTGGATCTGAAGGCTTAAGGACTTAGATCTAGAAAGCAATATGAAGCAATCAGCAAGGAGACAAAGAGCAGAAAATAGTCAGCATGAAGGAAGTCAGGAGGCTTTCTCAGCAGCGAATTAGGCCTCGATCTTCATCACTCGAGACGAGATGGTGATGATGATGAAAGCTATGTAGGAGGGAATGCTGAAAAGGAATGAAGAGATGATGCCAAACCTACTCCAACAAATTGGACAACCTAGAGTGCAGCATCAAGAGAACGCCACTACAAGGGGTGTTGGAGATAGAGATCAAGAGCATGGAACAACTAGGATTTAGAATAGAGTAGGACCATCAGGAGCAGCCTATGAGATGGGAGGCACTGCCCAGGAGCATGTTGATCCAACCTCAGGAATGATACTAGGTGGAGCTATTCAGCATGGAACTAATAGAGAAATGGATGTCCGTCCAGGAGAACAGGTTCCAACATTCCCCCACAAACTCGAGGGGTAGATCGAAGGCAACAGACAAGTACTACAGCTTGACGATAGTGATAGATTGGCAGAGATAATCAGATGAGCCATGAGAGGCGGACTAGTGAATAGAGATCTGGAAGATGTTAATAGGAGCCCCTTCGCACCTTCAATTGGGCGGGTGAGGAATCCACCAGAATTCAAGCTATCGACATTGGAGATGTACGATGAAAGGACAGACCCTGCTGTTCATCTGATGAGGTATATGCGGCATATGGAAGTACTGGGGGCATCAGAAGAGATCATGGCCCGATATTTCCCACAATATCTGACAGACTTAATAACATTATGGTTGGAGAGCAGTTCGATTGAAACATGGACAAAGTTGATTGAAAATTTTATGAAGCAGTTCAAGGTTCACATCTCAAGGCCTAAGAATGTGATGAGTCTGACGACACTAAAGCAGAAGACTAGAGTTCCTTTGAGGAACTTCTTAACACGATTCAATGCAGCGGCAGCATCAGCGGATCGACTCGATCCATCCATGATTTTGATGGCAGCTGTATCTGGCATAGCTGATGGCACAGAATTCAAGAACTCATTGATGAGGGATCCACCCATAGTTCTTGGAGAATTCTACCACGAGGCAGAAAGGTTTTTTGGATAAGAGGATGCAAGTGCAGAGAGAGAGAAGAAGGAGATGGAGTTGATGTTTGTGCAATCAAAAGCGGAGATCCGCCTGGAAAGGATTCAGGAAAAGATAAAGAAAAACGAAAGGCATATAATAGCGGCGATGAACCAAAGCGACTGTGAAAGGAACTGAGATTCACCTCTTACACGGAGTTGAGTGAGACTTTGGAACGAATTTACCAAGACACTAGGGGCAGGTTCCCTACCGAAGGCCAATAAGGAGGGATCCGACCAACAAAGAGAGGAAGTCAGATGTATCGCTTAATCCAGTAACTAAGCGGCCAAAGTACAAATGATTGGAGGCACTTAAGGGATGAGGTAGATGGGCATATCTGTAACGGCATACTACTACAATCATGAGGAGGCGAGCAGCAACGGTGGAGCAAGAACGATCGCCATCTGCACCAACTAGGGATGGCTTAGGATCAAGGCATCAGCTGACGAATAAGTCGCAAACTCCACACTAGTGTGGTCAAGTTGCTTAAACATGTACATGATCATGAACGGTCCTTAAGCATGCTCTGAGACGATTATCAATCGCATTAGTGTAGATGTCTACACTTGACGTCTCTACTTTGCTTTTGTTTTCTATTCTTTGCATCTGAACTTGATTTCGTTGGACATTTTTGTTTAAAGACTCACTATGAATATAGATTTGGCATTTGTAATTCCATCACGGCTAAGTCACTTACACATGCACCAGATCTCGAACGGTCATCAGACATGCTCTGAAATGGCGATAAAATGCCATAACAAACAATTTGGAAACTCACTCGAACGTGACATCCAACATTAATGATACTAAGCCCCCCTCCCGGGCACACACAATTCTCCTCGAATGGCATCCGACTCGAACGGTCATGATTCGCCTCGAATGGCACCTGACCTCGAATGGTCACGATTCGCCTCGAAAGGCACCCGACCACAAACGGTCACCATTCGCCATGAACGCCACCCCGACCGTGAATGGTCACAACTCGCCTCGAATGGCATCTAACCTCAAATGGTCACACACTGCCTCGAATGGCGTACGGTCTCGAACGAACGCCATTCACAGTCAGGTAAGATTATCAATCTCTTTATAGGTCATTAACAGGATACGAACTTCCAGCTTATCGAATTACAAAACACACATTACTATCACAAGGCATATTTTGGAGGGCAAGTGTTATCCCGCCTTTTAGCAAGGCTGTGACACCAAAAGATTAACTGAAAATCAGAGACAGATCGCCCTTGAAGATTGGTTGCATACAGATCTGCTATGGATGCTAGTAAATTTTTCCCGAATCCGAATTGGGCTATAATTGATACAACACGACAAGCAAAGTTACGGAAGCCAACTTTTCAAATTTCAAGTCGATCGGAGTTCGTATGCTCAAGTTATAGGTCGATCAAATTCTGTGAGTAACACGTCATGTTCATATCCATCGGTTCGCATCGATACATTTTGTATCCATGCTATTAGTATCCATCAGGTTCGCACTCGTTCGTTTCGTATCCACGCTATTCATATCCATCAATTTTTCACTCGCTCGTTTCGTATCCATCAGACTCATGCATTTTTCAGATCAACCAAGGTTATTCACTTCGTATCGATGTACATTTCGCATCGATCCATATTTATATATGTTTCCTATCAATTACCCAGATGGTTGATACGAAACTGTCACTTTCCATCGATAGAAAATGGGGTGTAATGGGTGGATACGAACGAGGTTAAACTGGTGGATTCAAACGAGGCATGTCCAAGAGAAAGAGTCGATCGCTCGGCATGAAAAGTGGATCGATCCTAGAAGACAGCGCTACGTCATTTGGTTAGCACGTGCATTTCATCGATATGAAGTAAAGCGATTCGAATGGAAGTGATATGAATTCGGCAACATGCTACAAACACAAACTTGAATCGATCATATCTCATAATCTACAAGTCCAAACGCTAAAAAAATTTCACAGGAGCTTGCGTACCACCTCGGGAATGTTCAAGATCGATCTCGGCTCAATTGGGCAAGATCTGGATCGATACGAATCTCGATACGATCATGGATCGAGTCGAAACGACCAAGGGTCGATCACGTGGGCCTACCCATGTGAGAGAAGGAGTCTACCAAGATCTAAGCGAGATATTTGCAGCCTACACGTATAAATAATAGTCCAATAGCTTCAGAAAAAGGATCTTTTTGGTTTCTATTCCGTTACTCTGCAAAACTCCATTGTAACTTGATTATTATCATCTATACTCTTGTAACCAGCGAGTGATAATCAATAAAACAGCAACTCTTCAAAGTGGACGTAGGCTACAACGCCGAACCACTATAAATCGTGTGTTTCTACTGCTTTCCTTGTAAGTTTTTGAGTGTTCTTCATACTACATACAACATATCTATGATCTGTGATTGTAAACGGATGCTTTCATCGACAATTGGGTGTTTGTGATCAATTTTGCGCAAACACTTATATAGAAACATATATTCAAATAGTGTAAGTATTAATTAATTCACTAATCAAGTTTACTTTTACAAAACATACATAGAAAATTCTGGAATATAATTAAGAAAAAGTAAGCACAAAAAGACAATCATGTCATTTCAAAGCAAAAAGTAAACATAAAAACCAAATATAATTATTATATTCCTTACTGACCTCTTAAGTGAAAATGACATAAAGCATGATTTGAAAGGGTGATGGTAAGTGTTACTTCGCTTAAAATGTAAGTAAGCGTATTTTAGTCTTTTTACAAAATATTATTTTAATCCAAAGCTTTTTCTATAGATAAGCATCAACTTTCTCACCTTTTTCACTTCTTTTTCTTCTATTTTCAAGCTTTTCTTCAATTCTTTAATGGCTTCTTATCTTCTCTTTCCTTACTACTTTTTCTTAAAATCTTATCAAATCAACTCCAAACACCACCAAACTTTGCCAAAGACCTTAGAATATTAATTAAAACATGGTTTAGCATCTAAGAAGTGAAGAAATAATGGAGTAAGGGGTGGAATAGTAGGAGGCCGAACCTATGGAGGAGGGAGGAGCAAGTTAGAAAGGTTCGATGCAAGGAAAAGAGAAGGAAGTATTGTCGGAATCAAAAGGAACATCTATGAAAAAGATTGGAGGAGTGGAACTAATCGTGAGTACTCAAATCTTATTTTATTTTAATAAAACTTAAGTTTATAATACAAATGTTAAATTAGAAATTAATATGTCGAATATTGGTTGATATTGGACAATAACTTGGTTGATATTATGGTCGATTATATGATTGCGAAATAGTTGATAACTTGGTTAATAAATTATAAGAGAAATAATTAGTAATTAACCATAGTTAATTAAATGAGAAGTAAATCCATAAAAATGTGTGTATGGAAATTATCTAGCCTCTTAATGATTTCAAAATATCTAAAATGATTGGAAATGATATTATAGTAATATAATATTATAATATGAAATGAAATGAAAATGAGTTTAAAATAATGAAAATATTTTTTTAAATAAGTTAAAACAGTTTAAATATGGTTTAAAACAAATTTGAAGTGTTTCGAACAAGTCCCCAAGCAATTCACAAAATTGGTCAAAATAGAGCACGTCGCGTTGCGGCAGTTCGTAAATTTCGATCTGTTACTTCAAATTAACATAGACAATGATTTATAAGTCAGATTTCTTCAAAATAAAAATTCTTTGATCCACAATGATAATAGTTTTCCAACGAAGAAAGAAAATCAAAATTTCATCAAGTAGATTTTGAAATATGTCCAAAAAAAATTTCTAAAGACATCGCGGTTTTGCAATTCGGAATCAAGAAAAGGATTTCTTTATAAATGATATTTTTAAATGATTAAAAATATAAAATAAATTTGAAAAATCTATTATAATGGTTTAAAAGAGATTTGGAAAAGAAAATATGAATTTCAAATATTTAAAAAATTGATTAAATCAAATAACCTTATATAGCTCTTTCCACAGCACTTTTATGCTGTAAATTCTATAACCTTTTGAATATGAGTTTAAACGCAACGATATTTCCTAGAATCAATTATTAAGAGTTTAAAAGATAATTTGGAATCTTACAATTTGTTCCAAAATAAAGCTAATAACTAAGTATGCAGATAGTACATTTGTCCTTCCTGTGAGATCTAGGAAGATAAAACAAGGTGTTTAACTAAGGTCAAGGATGGAGCAGCCAGTGCCCTGAACTTACCTAGCATATGTTTTCTATTTTTAGGCGAGGGGTGAAATAGGTCGAAAGAAAAGCCCAGATGCTCTAAAAAATCATATTTAAGTTTTTCCAAGATAAAAGAAAAGAAATAAATTCTTTGAATGTTAATTAACCACTTAACACCTATTATTCGCTAATCGGTACGAAGGAACCGGGTTCGGATTTGAGTGATTCTTATCGAAAAAACCGAGATCGGATTTGGGTGATTCCTATCCGAAAACCCTTTCAAACCAATTTTCGAAATAAAATATATCAAAGACAAAGATAAATGAAGACAAAGATCAATGAAGAGAAAGATCTTTATGATATAGGACTACTTGCCACTAGTCCCTGGAGGTGAAATTTACCATATCTAAAGTGGCAATAGTACTATACTATGAAAAATTTTCATTTGCAAGAATATGATTTAAAGTTAGGAAAGAAATTTTGATTAAGATTTAATGAATGATTTGAGAATATTTTCCCTAAGTTAAAAATTATAACTTGAATATAAGAAATCTTTGATTAAGACTAAAAGAATGATTTGGAAAGGTTTTCCTAAGTAAAAGAGAAAATAATTTGGAATTATTCCAGGATTTAAGAAATGTTTAAATAAACCAAATGATTTGATAAACGAGGCGTAATGATTCCATATACATTTGGAAAGAAAATGGAATAACTTGAAAAGAATATATCTAAGAAAGATATTTGATTTAAATAAAAGAAGAAGTAATTGATTGATAACTGATATCAACATATGACTAAACATCTTTTAAGCGGTGATTGGCTTCGAAGGAACCAGGGTCGGATTTGGGTGATTCCTATCTGAAAACCACTTCGAACCTATGTATACGTTCAAAAGTGAAGACATGTTGAAGATGATGATTATTGAAGACCAAGGATCTTCATAGAGTGATGACTGCTTGTTGACATGCTCTGGGTTGCTCCCATTATATGGTTATTTATAGTAGTGGTCTCCTTATTGTGGAGATTTTTTCGGATTGCAAGGGCTTCTCGCCTGGTAATGGCCGAGGAAAGTGCCTTCGGTTTCGTTCAGTCTCAGAATGAACTTGTATGGACGTTTGTCTGACATTGTATTCTAAATCGCATTTGAGTGGTTTCTATAAACGTATATCAGTCGGTGGCGGAGAAGGGAACTTCTCTTAGCTTAACACCCTTTCCCGAGACATACGAGCTCAGGAAATTGTACTTTTCTAGGAACCAGTCAAGTGACGTAGAATGACAATGTGACATTCAAAGTGGAACCTATTATGATCAAAGCGTGGCTTTGTATGAAAAACGTGGCTTTGAAGAAATTGAGCGTAGCCTCACTAGCCTCACATCCTGGAAGATGATATGGGATACTATGTGGTTTGACAGACACAAATTTGGAACAAGTGAGTATGTATGGTGGTGTCCAATACGTTGGGCCCTTTACGGGATACATCCCTCAAGGCATTTATTGCCCCCATTTGGATAAAGTTGTTAGCTTGAGAAAAGCAGGGAACTACCGGTTATTAGTGGTAGTATAGCAAGTACAGTTCCAAGTGACTAGCTTGAGAAAAGTGATTAAGGCACCACGGAACTATCTTTGTTATGCGTGGATTGGAGAAAAGACCACTAACTCCCTATTATGTTGGAAATCCAATCCTAATACGAGATTTACGGTTTTGATTGTATTTCCAAAATAGCTGTAATGACTAGCAAACATTTCAGCTACCTCTTTTGGTATCATATATTCCGTTCAGTATATTCCGTTGACTTAGTCCGGATATATTACCTTAGACTTAGTCCAATTATTGATACCTTATTTGAATAAGTTTATTTGAAAAGTGTTTTCAAAAGAATGTCATTAAAAATAATATCAAGTGAATTTTGGTACAAAGTGTTTTGGTTATCATAAGGTAAAAACATGTCCATGTTTGTTTGTGGACATGGTCTTATAAGATACCCTTCTTTTCAAAGTTTTTGATAATATAGTCATTTTAAATTTCGAGTATCACTCTGGTTTATCAAGCCTGATCCGGGTATTTTTAATACTCGGGTCAGATCCGAGTAGTTTCAGGTTGAGTTGAAAACGGTTGGAGTTTCCAAAGGAGAGCTGGAGATCTTCATCATCGTATGGACGTATTCTATATCAGCTACTTCTATTGCATTTTTTCTGTTGTTTTCAGCATTTGTAAGGACAAAAGTTTATAATTGTCCTAGCTGAATCTAGGTTAGACTCTGATATTGTATTTTAAATTTTCTGATGTAAAGATTATTATTAAAATAATATATGTTATTCCATTCAGGTGAAATTCTGTTCTACTTTTATTTTCTTTCTACCCTTAATGATCCGTCTTTTCGTGCAATTTGAGTTAGACATACATGGTTTATTATCGATTCATAGGGTCTGAAAAAATGAGCCATTACATTTGGTATCGGAACTGAAGGTTAAGCGAGAACCTTGGCTTTGTTGGGGTAAAGACTCATCAGAGATAGGTTAGTAATACCCTAGATGAGTGACTCAATAGAGATAGGGCTAGTAACACCTTAGAATGAGTTGAGTGTATTATATATGAGTACATATTTGTTATTTGATATAAAAATATTTTGTGTTGATTAATCGGTTGAGCGGTTTATAAATTCTAGTCGATATGGGAAGTACAACTGTATCGATAGGTATTTCTAAACACTAAGTGACACATATCGACACACTGATTTTGAAAAATTGGTAAATGAAATAATTTATCTTGGATTATATTTTGAATATAAAGTATATATTTTGAAAGGTTGTATAGTTAGAAATTAGGATTAGTGAAATTTAAATATGAACGTTTTGTGATTAGAATTTCACAGTTTGGCTATAAGATGTTTCATAAAGATAATCAATGAGTAAGAAATCTTAAAAGGTAATTAAGATCTTTAATACTTATTCCAAAATAATAAATTAAGAAATGATAATGTTAAGTTACTATAATAAATTGATCAATCGTTTGATTTAAAATTTTATTGTGAAATAAGTTTCACAACTTGACTATAAGGTGTTTGATAATAAGATTCGTTAAGGAAGGAACATATAAGATAAAAAGTATTTAAATTATAGAAAATAATTATGCAAAAGGTAAAAAAATATATAAAACGAATGAGAATTTAAATTCGAGTAAAAGAATTGTGGAAATTTTAACGATGTTAATTAATATAAGATACAATAAATTTATACAATAGGTTTTATAAAGTAATCTTTAAAGGATTTAGAAAATGGTATTATTTCAAATAAAAAGAGGTATTTTATGATAACTGATTCGATTGGCTCGAAAATAAACTAAAAATGGGCAAGAGATGTGTTCGGATGGTAAGCACTTCTTTAAGTATTACTCTTCTTCTTAAGAGGATATATGATACTATTGGTAGCACCCAGTTCCTTGGATTGTTTTGGGGTGACTCGATCTATATAATTTTCTTAAGTTCAAGAGATAATGTGAATCATTAACTGATAAATTGATTAGTAATCTTTGTAAAAGTGTTTAAACTAAAGATAAATTGGGATCGCTAATTGCTAAAATAAAGCAGAATTTCCGACAAAATTTTGATAGTCAAAAATTTTCAAATCATACCTAACTCAGAGCTAAGAAATTTATGAAAACTTTTGGTAAAAGATTATGAAATACTTTGAGTAAATGAAATAAGATAAGGATAATTTATAAATCTGTTTTATAATACAAAAACGAGAGATTTAAGAGTAAAGAGCACGAGGATTTAAATATGGGTGGTTTTAAAATTTGTTTTTTCAAAGCTAGAAAATTAATAATAGTATTAAATAAGAAATAAGTTCTATAACTTATGAATTTGAGATAATAGTAAATTACAACAAATTTTAAATTTGTTAGACCAATAGATTTAAGTAAAATCAATTTGAAATTTAGGATTTATATACTCTTAGGATGTAAAGGTATATCATACAGTTATAGATTTAAGCCATGAACTATCTATACACTTAAGTAAAATAATGACTCCTCAAAAAGATAATTATTACCTGAAAAATGTTTTATTAACGAATTCCAACATTAATTAAGGATTTGGACTTAAGTCTTTAAAAGTGACTGATTTTCATAAGTTATAAGATGAAATAAACTTAAGTAATAGTTTTACGAAATGATTCACAAACAATATTAGTGTTAAAGGAAATATATCAAGTTAAAGGATTGTGGGAAAAAAATCATAATAAAGATAAATTATCTTTTGTGTGAAAAATGGTTTCTTTAGAATATTTTCCCTTATTAAAAATATTTGAAAATAAATAAATAAATAAATAAGGGAATTACATAAAAAACAACCTTTATAAAATATTTAATCTTAAGATAAAGTTTTTATGAATGTTTTGAAAGTTAATAAATACATATATTATATGCAGATCATTTCGTCACACAAATGTTGATCTAATATCCGAGTATGGAACTTTAAGATGTTTACACTGGTCCAAAAAAGGATTTATCACTCGATTCTTTACAACGAATATTGATGAGGATTTCTGGTTAGGTACTTTTGTTTTCTATCACAGTTGAGAACTATGTAAGGAAAGAAAAGGTTCTGACCTAGAAGCATGATCATAGTCCGCACTAGAGGAGAGGATCAATACGAGTTCGAAAATTTGAATAGGAGATCGAATAAGATATTTCATATGAATGATCTATGCATATTATATGGAAATAAGTTTAAATATAAATGTTTTAGGCAAACTTTTATTTTGTGTAATTTCGAGGACGAAATTCTTTTAAGTAGGGGGAGAATGTAATGACCTAGAATTTAACCACTTTAAAATATACTATTTAAAGTGGTTTTAAATATAAAATAGGTAAAGTAATATGATTCAAACAATATTAGACGTGATTTGGAAGGAGAAGCTTACACAAAAATAGTAACATTGCCTATATCGGCAAAAGTGAAAAAATGCTAATTTCAGAAAAGTAAGTTTTAATGGTTAAATAAATTATTTTAATTTATTTATGAGTGTTTATATTTTTAAATCACACTATACAAATTCATTTTTAAATTTGGTTTGCATAAATAAATAGTTTAACTAAATGCAAAATGTGACTATTAAACATTTGTCGAAAATCAACGTTTTGTCGATTAAAAGTTGTCACAACATTGTCGCACCGTTATTTTCTTATATACAAACATATATTCAAATAATGTAAGTATTAATTAATTAAACAATCAAGTTTACTTTTACTAAACATACATAGAAAATTCTAGAATATAATTGAAAAAATGTAAGCACAAAAAGACAAACATGTCATTTCAAAGCAAAAGGTAAACATCAAATTAAACCAAACACAATTACTATATTCCTTACTTACCTCTTAAGTGAAAATGACATAAAGCGTGATTTGAAATGGTGATGGTAAGTGTTACTTTGCTTAAAATGTAAGTAAGGGTATTTTGGTTTTTCTACAAAACATTATTTTAATCCAAAACTTTTTTCTATAAATAAGCATTAACTTTCTCACTTTTTTCACTTCTTCTTCCTTTTTCATGCTTTTCTTCACTGCTTTAATGGCTTGTTCTCTTCTCTTTCCTTACTAACTTTTTTTAAAATCTCACCAAAGCAACTCCAAACACCACCAAAATTTGCCAAAGACCTTAGAATATCAATTAAAACATGGTTTAGCATCTAAGAAGTGAATAAATAATGGAGGAAGGGGTGGAATAGAAGAAGGCTGAATTATGGAGGAGAGAGGAGCAAGTTAGAAAGGTCCGGTGCAAGAAAAAGAGAAGGAAGTGCTGCCCGAATCAAAAGGAAAGTCTATGAAAAAGATTGGAGGAGTTGAACTAATCATGAGTACTCAAATCTTAATTTTATTTTAATAAAACTTAAGTTGATAAAACATATGTTAAATTAGAAATTAATATGTTGAATATTGATTGATATTGGTTGATAACTTAGTTGATATTATGGTTGATTATATGGTTGTAAAACGGTTGATAACTTGCTTGATAAATGATAAGAGAAATGATTAGTAATCAACCATAGTTAATTAAATGAGAACAAAATCCATACAAATGTGTGTATAGAAATTATTTAGCCTCTTAATGATTTCAAAATGTCTAAAATGGTTGGAAATGATATTATAGTAATATAATATTATAATATGAAATGAAATGAAAAATGAGTTCGAAATGACGAAAATATTATTTTAAATAGGTTAAAATAGTTTAAATATGGTTTAAAACAAATTTGAAGTGTTTCTGACAAGTCCTGAAGCAATTCACAAAATTGGTCAAAATAGAGCTCGTCGCGTAGTGGCAGTTCGTAAATTTTGACCCGTAACTTCAACTTAACGTAGAGAATGATTTATAAGTCGGATTTCAATGAAATATAAATTCTTTAATCCACAATAATAATAGTTTTACAATGAAGAAATAAAATCAAGATTTCATAAAGTAGATTTTGAAATATGTCTAAAACAATTTTCTAAAAATATTGCGATTTTGCAGTTCGGAATCCAAAAAAGGATTTCTTTATAAATGTATTTTTAAATGATTAAAAATATAAAATAAATTTGATAAATCTAATAAAATGGTTTAAAAGATATTTGGAATGGAAAATATGAATTTCAAATATTTAAAAAGTTATTTAAATCAAATAAGCTTATGTAGCACTTTCCGCAGCACTTTTATGCTACGAATTCTTTAATCTTTTGAATATGAATTTAAACGAAATGATATTTCCTAGAATTAATTATTAAGAGTATAAAAGATAATTTGGAATCTTACAATTAATTCCAAAATAAAGCTAATAATTGAGTATGTGAAAACGACTAGTACATTTGTCTCTCCCGTGAGATCAGGGGAGAGAAAACAAGGTGTTTAACTATGGTTAGGGATGGAGCAACCAGTGCCCTAAACTTACCTGGCCTATATTTTCTCTTTTTAGGAGAGTGGTGGAATAGATAGAAAGAAAAGCCTGGATGCTCTAAAAAAGATCATATTTAAGTTTTTCCAAGATAAAAGAAAAGAAACAAATTCTTTGAATGTTAATTAACCATTTAACACCTTTTATTCGATGATTGGTACGAAGGAACCGGGATCGAATTTGGGTGATTCCTATCCCAAAAACCGGGATCGGATTTAGGTGATTCCTATCCGAACACCCCTTCAAACTAATTTTCGAAATAAAACATATTGAAGACACAGATCTTCTTGATGTAGGATTACTTGCCACTAGTCCTTGGAGGTGAAATTCACCATACCTAAGGTGGCAGTAGTGCTCTATTATAAAAATCTTCCATTTGCAAGAATATGATTTGAAATTAAGAACGAAATCTTTGATTAAGATTTAACGAATGATTTGGGAATATTTTACATAAGTTAAAAATTATAACTTGAATATAAGAAATTTTTGATTAAGATTAAAAGAATGATTTGGAAAGGTTTTCCTAAGTTAAAGAGAAAATGATTTGGAATTACTCCAGGATTTGAGAAATATTTAAATAAACCAAATGATTTGATAAACGAGGCTTAATGATTCCATATACATTTGAAAAGAAAATGGAATAACTTGAAAAGAAAATATTGAAGAAAGATATTTTATTTAAATAAAAGATGAAGTAATTGATTGATTATTGATAACGACATATGACTAAACATCTTTTAAGCTTGGCTTCGAAGGAATCGAGATCGGATTTTAGCGATTCCAATCCTAAAACCACTTCGAACCAATGTATACATTCGAAAGTGAAGACATGTTGAAGATGATTATTATTGAAGATCGAGGATCTTCATAGCATGAGGACTGCTTGTTGACATGCTCTGAGTCACTCCCATTATAGAGTTATTTATAGCAGTGGTCTACTCGTTGTAGAGATTTTTTCGGATTGTAAGGGCTTCTCGCCTGGTAATGATCGAGGAAAATGCCTTCGGTTTCGTTCAGTCCAGAACGAACTTATATGGACGTTTTTCTGAAATTGTATTCTAAATCACATTTGCGCGGTTTCTATAAACGTATATCATTTGATGGCGGAGAAGGCAACTTCATTTAGCTTAACACCCTTTCCCGAGACATGCGAGCTCAAGAAGTTATACTTTTCAAGAAATTAGTCATGTGACGTGGAATTACAATGTGACATTCAAAGTGGAACTATTATGATCAAAGCGTGGTTTTGTATGAAAAGCGTGGCTTTGAAGAAATTGAGTGTAGCCCCACTAGCCTCACATCTTGGAAGATGATACATGATATTATGTGCTTTGACAGACACAGATTCAGAATAAGTGAGTATGTATGGTGGTGTCTTATATGTTGGGCCCTTTGCAGGATACATCCGTCAAGGCGTTTATTGCCCCATTTGGATAAAATTTTTAGCTTCAGAAAAGCAGGAAACTTCCAGTTATCAGTGGTAGTATAGAAATTATAGTTTCAAGTGACTAGTTTGAGAAAAGTGATTCAAGGTGCTGTGGGAACTATGTTTGTTATGCATGGATCGGAGAAAAAAGGCCACTAGTTCCCTATCATTTTGAAAATCCAATCCAAATACGAGATTAACGGTTTTGATTGTATTTCCAAAATAGCTGTAATGACTTGCAAACATTTCAGCTACCTCTTTCGGTATCGTATGTTCCATTCGATATATTCCATTGACCTAGTCCGGATGTATTACCCTAGACTTAGTCCGATTATTGATACCTTATTTGAATAAATTTATTTGGAAAGTGTTTTCAAAAGAATGTCATTAAGAATAATATCAAGTGAATTTTGCTATAAAGTGTTTAGGTTATCATAAGATAAAAACCTATCTGTGTTTATATGTGGGCGTGGTCTTATGAGATACCCTTCTTTTCAAAGTTTTTGATAATATAGTCATTTCAAATTTCGAGTATCTCACGCTGGTTTATCAAGCCTGATCCGGGTATTTTTAATACTTGAGTCAAATTTGAGTAGTTTCAGGTTGAGTTGAAGATGGTTGGAGTTTCCTGAGGAGAGCTGGAGATCTTCATCATCGTATGGACGTATTCTATTATCCGCTACGTCTATTGCATTTGTTCTGTTGTTTTTAGCATTTGCAAGAACAGAAGTTTATAACTATACAGGATGAATCTAGGTTAGACTCTGATATTATATTTTTAAATTTTCCACTGTAAAGATTATTATTGAAATAATATATGTTACTCCATTCGTGTGAGATTTTATCCCGCCTTTATTTTTCTTTCTACTCTTAATGATCCGTCCTTTCATGAAATTTGAGTTAAACATCTATGGTTTATTGTCGATTCAAAGGGGATGATAAAACGTTCCATTACAACCGTCGAATGCAAGATCCAACCGAATGCACAACCTAAGAGAGTACAACAAAAAACCAATCAGTACCCAAGTTAGAACAATGGTTAACGAGCTAATCACTGGATGTAAAATCCAACTAGATGCAAAATGCAACTGGATGCACAACCTAAGCGAGTACATCGGAAAACCAATCTATTCCTAAGTTAGAATAACGGTTAACCGAGCTAACCATGGGATACAAAAGCCTACCAGATGCACAACCTAAGTGGGTACATTAGAAAACCAATCTGTACCGGAGTTAGAACAATGGTTACCGAGATAACCACTCTGGATGCACAACCTACGTGGGTACATCAAAAAACCAACCTATATCCAAGCTAGAACAGTGGTCAAACGAGTTAACCATTAAATGCAAAAGAAGCTAACCAGACATATAACCTAAGCAGGTACATTTGAAAAACAATCTGTAGCGAGCTAGAACAATGGCTAACCGAGCTAACCACTAAATGCAAAAGCCAACTGAACGCACAACCTAAGATGGTACATCAGAAAACCAATCTGTACCCGAGTTGGAACAACATTAAATCGAGCTAACCACTGGATGTAAAAGCCAACCAGATGTATAACCTAAGTGGGTACATCAAAAAACCAATCTTATAACGACCCTAACTCGACCTTCGAAAATCGGCACCAAACACATCACCCGTATTTAAATGCCGCAGATTCAAACGTCGAATCTGGTTCGCCGAAGATTATAACACATTAAGTACAACAACACAGCGAAAGAAAAACAATAATTCATTGATATACAATAATTGATACAACACATTGATACAAATGATATCAATATACATCATAAATACACAAAAGCGAAAATATAATAGCACCAGAAGAAGAGATAACATCTTCAATGCAAATCTTCAAGAGAGAAGGAAAGAAAGAATCCAACACTACAACACCATTGCTCAAAGACTCCAAAAGCTAGAACCACCAATATGCTTTCAAACGCAAAGCGAGAACCCCCATCATGTTGTAATTAAGCAAGGTCAGTCATAGTGAAACAAATGTGATCACAAAATCCAAAGGCTTCGAAGATTTACAAAAGCCACCAAATCGACATCTACTGGCTGACTATCTAAAAATCTAACTCTAGACTGCCCGTGTGGAAAATTATGGGCACCAAGACTTTAAAAAGGGAACAGTAAACTCCAGGTCAGTCATGGAACTAGTGTGAGCAAACAAAAAACAGTTTTGAACAAAATCAAACAACAAAAGGATTTAAAATTGAAATCCACAATGCTTTTTGGAAAATGAAACTACCATAAGGCCTCCTACCACACACACAATGCAAACGTAGAATTGGAGGACATTTCTCCTTATGATAGTCAAACATGCTTGGTATGTAAAACTTTTTTGATATTATTATTAGTGCATAGTGAAGAAAACCTTTCGAAGGTATAATATTAATCATAGCTAGCATACAACAATAATTATATTCCTACTATAGCTATCATCTAAACAGTGGGTCACCACCATAAGTAAATGGCAGGTTCTACAACTAAAACCGTACAAGGCATGTATTGGTGATTGGATTTCCAACAAATGGTCAGGCAAAGGAACTTCCTAGGCCACATGGGTACGCCTCTGGAGGGACGCCCCGAGAACCTAACCGGATCTCTACGAACACAAGGCCGGGTTACCTTTGTAACTAGGTAACTACTACACGAATATGCCATCCTCCGGTCGTTACCGACCTTTATCCGAGGATCCTCAACCAAAAAGCAACAACCACAAAGTAATAAATTTGCAGTAATCACAAAGGTTAAATATCTGGGCTCCATACCATGATACCATCCTTTTCCAGAAGGAAATGGACATACCATAAAGCACGCGACCCTCATAACCTTACTGCATCCTTCCTGTTTCGACCATTTCCGGGTTGTGAGGTTCTGATGCAGTCTCGTCCACAAAGCTATGCTTTACACAAAAGCCATGCTTTGATCAACAAATGATCAGCAGCACTTCGTATGCCACATTACCAAATTGGAAATGTATCAGTAGTAACTATCAACTACATAACCTCTGAGCTCGTACGTCTCAGATAAGGGTGTTAAGCTAAGAGAATAAATTCTCCGCCACCAAACAGAAATGTATTTGATAGAAACCAGCTTTACATCTCAAAGTGTAATGTCAGACACACATCCATACAAGTCTGTTCTGGGATCGAACGGAATGAAGGCACTTCGAAGAAGCCCTTGCAATCCGGATATTCACAATCCCGATCGGACTCCCCATCACATATGGAGATCTCTATACGGGCGCGACCCAATGTAGAGACATTCGACGGGTTATCCTTTCGTTCTCGAAAACATCCGGTCTTCACCCCTGGTCTTCAAATGTTATCCATTTACATCATATCATTATTCAGAATAGGTTATATGACACAAAGTCCTCTCCGGGCTAAACCGAATAATGAGCGCAATATTTTGAAACCATATGGATATTAGGATCTTAGTTAAGTCACAACTTAAAGCCCAAAACCTTTCTCCAAATGGTTTAAACAATTTACCATTTCCAAATCTTTTAACAAAAAGATTCACTTCACAAAGTTCACCAATCTTTCACAAAGATTAATTCATAGCTTTCAAAACTATGTAGAATTCAAATCTTTTATACAAAAGATATACCTTTAAGGTCCTCTTATTTTGGAAACAAAGTTCACTAATCTTTAGCAAAGATTCATTTATAGCTCTCAAAACAATTCCATTTCAAATTTGATACCCCTTTCAACAAATACTGGAAATCCTTTCTTTATTTGAAAGCCATTATCAATTGAAAACAAAGAGTTTTTGTTTCGGAAAAATCCGATCAAATATGCACAAGTTATATCCTTTAAAGTATAACTTGGGTTAAATTTCCAAAATAATACTTCCAAAATACTTTAAAGATGGTTTAAAACCCTACATATACATTATATAACTTGTATAAACCTTTTAAACCAAATTTCCAAAACGATTTCAAAACTTAAACAATATATTATCCAAACTAAGTTTCAATTTCAAACTTTCTTCAAAAGCTTTTCATATTCAGTCCAATTCCATTTCCAAAACCATTTGGATTCAAAATTCAAATTTAAAACCATTTCATTAAATTCAAATATCTATGACTTAACCAATTTACTCATGCAATCCATATTTGTGTATGTATGGTATAGTCCAGGGGTTTTACATAATAATGCAACATCATCAATCATCACAGCTTCAAGCACAACAATATCGATAAGCAGTACAATCCTATAACGCTTATCTTCATTCACAAATTCACAAATAAACAAGGTAAATTTATCACAGATAAATAAATTACATTCATCAAAGATAAATAAATTACATTTATCACAGCTCAAATCAAATCAATTCATATCACAGAGCATCACACATAAGGGATATCAAATAATTCAAAGCATTCAACACAATCCAAACAACCATAAGTAAGATTAGTTTATCATCTGATTAATTTAAATCAGATTAATTACTTATGAAACAACTAATCCTGGTAAATTAAAACTAATTAATTACAAACCATATTAATTAATTATCCTTTAATCATTTATTAATTAACCTTTAATAATAAATAAATCGACCATTAATTATTAATTAATCAACCTTAATTAATAAATCAATTAACCTTTAATCATTAAATAATTAACTTTTAACTATTTAATTATCCTTTGATTAATTATCATTAATTAATTACATTAATTAATTAACCCTTAATTTATTACCATTTAATTAATTATTCTAAATTAATTACAACAAGTGATTATCCTAATCATTTATATTAATAAATCACAAATTGATTACATTGGGTAATTATCTTTTAGTCATTTGATAAAATAACTTTAATTATTAATTAATTACTTAATTAAGTAATTATCTTTAAGTAATTAATTATCTTTAATTACTTATCATTAATGAATCTTAATTGATTAATTATCCTTAATTAATTTCATTAAATAAATTAACCTTAAGTTAATTACATAATTAGTTGACCCTTAATTACATTAAGTAATTACAAATTAATTAACTTTTAATCATCAATTAATCAAGCTTTAATTATTAAGTAATTAACCTTTAATCACTTAATAAATCCTTGATTTACAAATTAATTAACCAACCCTTAATTAATTTCATTAATAAATTACCCATTTAATTACTTATATTAAGTAATCATCCTTTAATAAATCTCATGAATTAATCATTCTTTAATTATTTACTTAATAAAAAAATTAAGTTTATTTAAACATTCATGAACAAAGGTATATATATTGAAATATTTTAAACTCAAAATAATTTTTATTTTCATTCCATTAATAAAGTTCAACTTTAATAAACATTTATTATTTATCAAAGAGGGGTTTAAGAGAACCGTTCTAAGTAAAACTTGAATTTATTTTAAAAGTTTTAAAACATGTTTTCATTCAAATCACCCAGACCCAAGAAAATCATCAAAAACCCCGAGCCAGATTTTAATTTTCCCGAGCAAACTTATTCCAAATTTTTCTTCGAGTCATCCCTACGACATCCCCGAGATCAACCCGAGGATTTCCTTCTTCCTCAACTTCGCCAAAACAACCCCAAAAAAACAATGTGCACGGTGCACATGTACAACTAGTATGATCGCCTCCGACCACTACCCCGACCCTCGACAAGTCATCGATGTCACCGCCGACCAGCCTATGCCTCCAGAACCTTCAAATTTTGCCATAGATTGAAATCGAGCTACCATCACCAACCTGGAATCAACCCAGTCAACAAAATCATCCCCTTGCCGACGATCCCGACCATCATCGACCACGCCGACCATACCACAGACACATCTTGACCTCCGGCTTCTATTCCACTCGGCCCGGCTTCGACCGATACACCCACAGTGATGCAACAATCCTTTTTTCGATGTTAACAAAAACTAGGCTTAAACCCTAAATCAACCATGTTCATCCCCTACGATCAACTAAAAATTTTACGAACATTTTTCCCACGCTCTCCAACACGTCAACTTCCTTCACCATTGGTCACGACGCCCAGTTCGACGTTGATCGCCGGAATTTGACCCAAATATGTTTTCTGTTCATTTCGATAATTCTCGACATTTACGAACTTAAAAGTCGTGAAATTACTTTTGAAAATCATCATTTAGCAATACGAATCTGATTCAATATTCAGAATTTGGAATTAAGTCACTTGAATTTTCTGTTTTGAATGTTTTCTCTGTAATTCCTTAATTTTTGAATTATTTATCACATATTTTTACTTTATATTATTTTTAAAAATAACTTTACATAATTATGAACATTTTTCTTCTTGAAATAAATGCCTAATACTAATTTGTTTGGGTGATATTGATTTTTTTTGTAAACAAAACAGACGTAAATATATATGTTTTACTGACAGGCATATACAACCCTTACATATTTATATGTATATACAACCATATTTGCATCCATTCAGTCATCTTTCACCATTTTACTTCAATATCAACCATAATATTAAGTCATATAAGCAAGTTCAAGGTTTAAAGATAAAAGTCTGCTCACCTGGAAAGAAGAACACAGAGGATAGGAACTGGAAATTAATTTTGTACTTGAAACCGAAAACTTTGAATTTGATCTGGAGCTCTAATTTTCATCTGTACCTGATTTGTATTGAAATTTGAGTTTGAATCTAATCCTGTTGTTGCACTTGAACTTGCATTAGTTGCATGCTTTTGTTTCTAGATTTTTAAATCTCGGGATGCTTTTTAAATCTGCTAGCTTGAATTTTTGTTTTGATTGTTTGCATCAGATCGAAGTTGAAGCTTTTTGATGTTGAACTGATCTTTGCTTGATCAGGTTTTGATTTCAAATTGAGAGCTTTCAGGTTTTATTTTGTTTTCAGCTTTGATTTCCAGGTTTATGTTTTCTTCTTTTTATGTTTTGATTATTTTTTCTTTTGATTTGTAGTTTTGTTTTAGTTTTGTAGTTTAGTTTGAGAATTTAAACTGAGAACAGCCTTTTTCTTTCTTTTAATACATGTTTATGTAATTCATTTTCAAAAGAAAAAGTGATGTTGCCACTTGTTTTGTAACGACCCAGAATTTTATTAAATTAAAATTTGAATATTTAATTAATTTTAAATATTTATAAGTGAATTTTTAAGTCAAATAAATTTTAATTTGAATTATTGAATTTAATTGAATAATTAAATCGATAATTTAATATGTTAAATTATGGAAATAATTGAAAATTGAGTTAAAAGTGATTGTAAATAATTTGTAAAATTTTATTTAATCATACTGGAGTTATAGAAATATTTTAGAACTTTTAAAATCGAATTAAAAGTTAATCTGTGAAAATTGAATATTTTAATATTTAATAATCGACTGTAAAATAGCCAATTTTTGAACAGTCTCAGAATTGAACGAGACTAGTTTCATTGGATCCGTAATAGTTAGTTATTACTGGATTTCAAATTTCGTGTCAATCGGAGTTATCGTTTGATCGTGGCAGCTCGAAACGCATCGAATTATTTTTAATTTAAATTTGGCGAGTCAAAATAGCCATTTTTCAAAAAGTCTCGGATTTCGACGAAACCAGTTTCATCGGATCCGTAATGTGATATTATTGTAAGGTTTCAAATTTCAAGTCAATTGGATTTACCATTTGTCCGGTACAAATTAAAACGCCTAGAAATCGATTTAAATCGGTTTAATTTAAATTGAACGTTTTCAGCCATAACTCGCACATACTTCCGAATTAGCTTCCGAAACCTGTTCCATTGTGTCCGGAACGCGGGATAAACCCTAGGTACGCTGGTTACGGCGTCTAAATCGGAGTTCGGAATTTCCGGGATGAATAGTGTCGCTCGTTCCTTATAAATAGCCCCTACCTCTTCATAAATTAAAAAAAATATACAAAACCCTAACCCTAAAAACTAGTAGCCGCCACTTTATCATTCTAAGGCCAGAAATTGCCCAATTTAAACTCTCAATCTCTTCCAATCTACAAAGGATTAGAAGAAACTCTCAACACGAAAGTTATAGAGCACGAAGAGATCTTGAAATCCATACGGATATGATCGGGAATGGAGCAACGATGAGGGAGCAAAGCATGGCCGTTCGTGGCTGTTCTCGTGCGTGCGCACGCAGATCTAGGAGGCCGAGTGCCTTGGGGTTTGGGTCGAGTGTAGCTGGAGGTGAGAGCTTCGTACTGGAGCAACCTGATCGTGTTTTAGTCGAGTGTAGGCGAGGCATAATTAAACCCTAATTTGATGGAGTGGGTTCGGCCTCAAAGATTGGAACCTGGAGATGTACGTGAGTGGGGAAGAAAAGGGAGGGGCCGTAGGATCTGGATCTAGTGGCTAGGATTGCTTTGGGTATAAATTATTAATGTTAGTTATAAATTTGTGTATATAAAACGTGTGTAAACTTTGAAAATACATAACTTTTTCATACGAGGTCGAAAAAATGCAAACTCAGTTGCGTTGGGATCGTATGGACGAGCACTACGCGATGGAGTTGGTTTGGAGTCGTTTGGAGTTAGTGAGAATTTCGGGTGAAATTAAACGCGCGTTTAATTTTATTCGAAATTAAAGCTAAAACGGAATTTAAAACCAAGGTGAGAATTTCTCACTCAATCGAATAGGTTTCGATTTTATTTTAAATAGTTAGATTTAAAATATTTGAATGCATGTTTGAATGATGACTGTAAATTATTGATTGTTAAAATAGACATTATGCGCCGTTAGTAAGCGGATGTTATTTATTATAAACATATACCGCGAATATTTCATAAACAGTGAAATTGGTATTATATATAATATCAATATATATATATTGGCATATGTATATATTGCAGTTATTGATTTCCCGCAATTTTTGTTTAGCGGATGAGACCCTATTACGCCGTTATTAAGCGGATAATATTTAATAAGAACATGTACCGCGATAATTTCGTACTGGAGCGAAATTGGTATTGTGCTAATGTTTTTGGATGCAGGAAAACAGGTTGGAGGGATCCAACTGGATTCCTCAACAGTTTTTATTTTATTTCAGATATTTTGATATTTGATGGATTTTCATATTGATATATGATATCGTTGTTAGTCGTGTTTGACTATTTGGTGTGTAGCATCATTGGACCCAGATTTGGGATTTTTAAATGATTTTAAAAGTGATTTTGAAAATATACTTTATTTCTGGAATTGATCCATTTTAAATAAATAAAAGTTATAATTTTATAAGTTATAAAATTATGGGTTTTGTGAAATATAGTTAAAAAGCTGATTTTTAGAAATACGGTTAAAAAAATTGATTTTTGAGAAATATGGGTTAATGATTTTATAAAATAAGTTAAATTGGATTTTTGAATTTATTATAAAAGTTTAAAAATAGAGTTTATAAAGATTTGACTATTTTATAAATCAAAATGATGAAGTTTTTAAAGGGATTTAAAGATGTTTTAAAGAATAATATAAATTGATTTATATTAAGAGATTTATAAATGGATATTTATAAATTGAAATATGGACATTATAAAACGAGTTTTTATAAGTGTTTGAATGATGTGAGAATGAATTTCATAATAGAATGAAATTTATAGAATTATAAACTGTGAAGTTATAAATAAAATTTATAAACAGTAAGATTTATAAATTTTGTGAAGTTAATTGAAGAATAGATTTGGTTAAATAAATGAATCTTATAAGTTATAAGATTTGTAAATTGGAAAGTCTTTAAAAGAACGATTTTGTAAAATAATCGTTTTATAAGTAATTAACTTATAATGTGAACGTTTAGTTTATAATTTAGTTATAAACGGGAATAGGTTAATAAAGGAATTTATAAAAAAGAAGTTTTTATAAATAAATAGAAATGGAATTTATAAACGTTGTTTTATGAATTCGCAAACGACTTATTTTGATAAGTTAATTGTTATAACCTATTAATGGAGTTATATTCACATTTTTGAATAGTGAATAATCCTTTAAAATAAATTGAATAAAAGGATGAAATTTGTTAACGAAGTATGTTCAAAATTTTTGAATAGTGAATAACACGTTAAAGAAAATGTTTAGAATGTGATATTTTAAACAGAATTAAAACGATCTAACGATGGTTTAAAATGTGTTGAGATTCGAAACCATAGATTTCAACATTTATTGTTGAAATAGACGTTTTCGAGAAATAAAAGGAAATGGTAGACTATAACACTGTTGTTATAGTAAATGATTTCCGAAAGGAAATGTTTTTAATAGTATTGGGATTTATATATCTATTTTAAATTCGAATCCCTATACTAGTGATTTTGGGTTGTCGTAACGATGTTTTACGTAACATTCGTTTTGGCCCAAGTAAATATGTTTAAGTGAATAATTTCCTTAAAGAATGAAATATATACTTAATTCGATTTAAGTATATTGAATATTTTCTAAGTGTTGAAAATAAAAGAGATTTGTGAATTACTTATGAATAAATAAGTATGGAAATGTTTTCCAATGTGAAGTGAATATTTAGAATTTATCTTTTTGAAGATAAATTGAAAATGAATAATTGAAATCGTATATGCACGAATATTTTGAAATATAAATTCATTATGGAATTTATATGTGAAAAGTGAAGTTGGTTAAAAATAAATATTGATTTATTTTTGAAGTGTTGGAATTTTATATCTTGTAAAGATATTTTGGAAATGTAAATAATTTGGAAAATTATTTGGAATCTGGTGATGTATGCATATCCATTGATAGTTCAATAGCCGACTATCAATATTTCCCTTTGAATGGGTATTTGATGTGAATATGATTGAATTTGAATGCACACTTATTTTTGAATAAGCGCTCACTATTCGGGTTAACCGGGAAAGGACCATGGGGTCGTATAACCCACTCCGAATATGTGATACGTCGTTGTGAATCGCATTTGAAGATCGGTGTTGAAGACCGGTATTTGCGAGAGTGATAGGATGAACTATCGATTGACTCTGCACCGAGTTGCTCCGGTATTGAGTTCTCCATATGTGATGGTGAATCCGATCAGGATTGTGAATATCCGGATTGCAAGGACTTCTTTGTAAGTGCCTTCGGTTCTGTTCGATCCCGGAACAGACTTGTATGGATTGTATGCCTGACATTACAATTTGAGATATAAAGCCGATTTCATTCAAATATATTTCTGTTGGTGGCGGAGAATTTATTCTTTGCTTAACACCCTTCTTTGAGACGTACGAGCTCAAAGGTTATATAGTTGAAGTTATCAGCAATATATCCCATTTTGGTAATGTGACATGCTGAGTGATGCTGAAATGATCATTGTGTTGATTATTTGTGATAGGATCATTTATTTGATCGTCTATCTTAGTGATCATTGTGTTGATCATTTATTGACCCAAAGCATGGCTTTTGTATAAAGTATGTTTTTGTGGACGTGAATTCGTCGAGCCTCACATCCCGGAAATGGTCAAAACAGGAAAGATGCGGCAAGGTTATTAGGGGTTGCTGTAGCTCCCCTTAGGGTATGTGCATTTCCTTCTGGAAAGGGGTGGTATCATGGTATGGAGCCCAGATACTTACTCATGTTGAAAACACTTTATGATTGTGTGAATTGGATATCGAGCGCTCGGTTGAAAAGGTCCTAAAGGACCGGGGAATGGCGTGCTCGTGTCAGTAGTTACCCAGTTAGGGGTAACCCGGCCTTGTGTTGGCAGAGATCCGGTTTGGTTCTCGGGGATGTCTTTCCAGAGGCATTCTCAGTGGCAATGGGAAGTTCCTTGGCCTGACCATTTGTTGGAAATCCAATTCCCAATACGAAACTTGTACGGTATTAGTTGTAGAACCTGCTATTCACTTATGGTGGTCACCACTGTTTGGATGGTAGCTATAGTAGGCATAGTTCGAAATGTCTATGCTGGCTAAGATTTATATTCTACTTTCGAAATGAATTTTTTCTACACTATACACTAATAATAATATCAAATGTTATTTTAAATGCGTATCAAGCATCTTTGACTATCATAAGGAGAAATCTCCTCCGATTCTGCGTTTGCATGTGTGTGTGTGCGGGAGGCCTTATGGTAGTCTCATTTTTAAAAGCATTGCGAATTGAATTAAAAATATTCCTCTATTTTGATTTTAAAGATAAATAAACTGTTTTGAGTTCTCACACCAGTCATATGACTGACTTGGAGTTTATTGTTTTCCTTCCTAAACTCTGGGTGCCCACCAATTTCCACACGGGCAGTTAAGAGTTAGGTTTATCAGGATATTCTGGATATTCTGGAGTTGCTAGAGGCAAGCTGGATGGCATGGCGTATTACTAGTATATAGTATTTCTTTTTCCGCTGCACTGTTTGATGTTGTATGTTGTTGTACACTCTGATGATTTGATGTAATGTAATATAATGTGATGAAATGTAATAACTGATATAGTTCTTTGTTTAAAGATTTTTCATTTATTATTATATGTTGTTCCGCTGCGAATTGTGAGATTCTGTTGTTGTTCTGTTGTTCCTTTCTGTCCCGTTCTATTTTTCAAATTCTTCTATCCTCTTTCTCTTATTTTCAAATTCTCTCTTTTCTTTCTCTATTTTCTATCTTCTTATCTTCTCTTTCTCTCTTTTTCTTTTCTTTCTTTTCTTTTTAAAAACCCTAACTATTCGGTTTTTCGGCAACGAAAATCCGTTACTGTTACATTTGGTATCAGAGCTGATGGTTAAGCGACAACCATGGTTCTGTAGGGTTATTACTCATTAGAGATAGAGTCAGTAGTACTCTAGAATGAGTTTGAGTGTAATAATAGCTATGAGAGCGTATTTGTTAGTGAATATGAAATTGTTTTATATTGTGATGATTGGTTTATTGAGTGGTATATAGATTCTGGTTAATGCGAGTAATTAACGTTATTGATAGGGATCTATAAACACTTGAATAGAACAATTCGACATAATATTGTTTTAAATTGGGTAAATGAAATAATTTTACCTTAAGTATATTTTATATATGAAGGAATAATTTTTCAGAATTATTAAATAGTATATAAGTTGATTGTTAGGTTGTTTGAATAATCTAAATAAAAGAGTAATTGTATAAGCAAATGAATTATAAGAATTGAATTATAATTAAAGTGATTTACAATTGTAAATAAACTTATATATATAAGAAGTGAAACTATATGAATATATTTATGAATATGAGTTGTAAATAAAAATGAATTTAAAGTTAAATGAAAATTTACTTTAGAGTTGGAATCTGAATTTATTTACAAGTGGGAATTTAAGTTATGTAAAACTAAGTGATGTTTAAATGTAAATATAACTTAAGAGTTGTTGTATGGAATTGATTTTGGTATCGAAGTAAATAAATCAAGTAGATTAAAAGAAATATGAACTTAAGTTATGTAAATGAAATTCAACTTTGTAATTGAATTGAATGAATGGATTGAATGTTAATCAATTGAATGTAATTAAAATTGATATGAAATAATGAATGAAAGTATAAATTCATTGAAATCAAATGTTATTAGAAGTTGAATAAATTGAATGAGAATGAATATAAGCAAAGGAATTTGGTTGTAACTAATATACATTGGTTGTTATATGGTTGTTAGTTGATTGCATATAATTCATTAAGTGTTAATGAAATTGAAAGCTATGTAATTGAATTCAAATTAGAAAGTAAATAAATTTGAATAGAATTGTATATGAATGAGAATATGAATGAAAGTTGATAAAATCCAATGTTGATGAATCAAATGTGATTTGAATTGAAAACCAATTCATTAATATTAATGAGAATATAAATGAATATTTATTGATTATGAATGTTAATTGGTTGAATATATATTGCTATTGTTGCATTTGCTATGTGACTTATATAGTTATTATGTTGCTATATGTTGTATATCGATACTATTTTCATATATGCATGATTCTCATGTTGTTTGTTGAGTTTAGTAGGTGCGGATCGCGTTTGCTTCGCATTTGGAGTTCTCTTTTGCGCTATATTAGCTGTATATGCTTGCTAATAAAATATAAGGTACATATCTCGGATTAAATATCGCACTTTTACACTTTTTTCCCTGCGGGATGCCTCATTACTTGATGAGATGTATATTTGTGATATATATACTGTCATTTTTTTTTCGGATCGAGCCGCGCAAAGGAGACATGGCGAATTTTTCCGGAAATTTAAGGCGTTAGAAAAATTTTGAGAAAATTGGGAAAATTTTGGAAAACTTTAACTTTGTTTTAGAGTTGAAAGTTAAATGATATAGATTGTTTTTGAAATGATAACTAAGTATGATTTAAAAACTTAGTAAAGTTTTATAAGCAGTTTAACTTTAAATTTTGGAAAATTAATAGATTCTGTAACCTTTCTTACTTGTAATTTCGGGGACGAAATTCTTTTAAGGGGGAAAGATTGTAACGACCCAGAATTTTATTAAATTAAAATTTGAATATTTAATTAATTTTAAATATTTATAAGTGAATTTTTAAGTCAAATAAATTTTAATTTGAATTATTGAATTTAATTGAATAATTAAATCGATAATTTAATATGTTAAATTATGGAAATAATTGAAAATTGAGTTAAAAGTGATTGTAAATAATTTGTAAAATTTTATTTAATCATACTGGAGTTATAGAAATATTTTAGAACTTTTAAAATCGAATTAAAAGTTAATCTGTGAAAATTGAATATTTTAATATTTAATAATCGACTGTAAAATAGCCAATTTTTGAACAGTCTCAGAATTGAACGAGACCAGTTTTATTGGATCCGTAATAGTTAGTTATTACCGGATTTCAAATTTCGTGTCAATCGGAGTTATCGTTTGATCGTGGCAGCTCGAAACGCATCGAATTATTTTTAATTTAAATTTGGCGAGTCAAAATAGCCATTTTTCAAAAAGTCTCGGATTTCGACGAAACCAGTTTCATCGGATCCGTAATGTGATATTATTGTAAGGTTTCAAATTTCAAGTCAATTGGATTTACCATTTGTCCGGTACAAATTAAAACGCCTAGAAATCGATTTAAATCGGTTTAATTTAAATTGAACGTTTTCAGCCATAACTCGCACATACTTCCGAATTAGCTTCCGAAACCTGTTCCATTGTGTCCGGAACGCGGGATAAACCCTAGGTACGCTGGTTACGGCGTCTAAATCGGAGTTCGGAATTTCCGGGATGAATAGTGTCGCTCGTTCCTTATAAATAGCCCCTACCTCTTCATAAATTAAAAAAAATATACAAAACCCTAACCCTAAAAACTAGTAGCCGCCACTTTATCATTCTAAGGCCAGAAATTGCCCAATTTAAACTCTCAATCTCTTCCAATCTACAAAGGATTAGAAGAAACTCTCAACACGAAAGTTATAGAGCACGAAGAGATCTTGAAATCCATACGGATATGATCGGGAATGGAGCAACGATGAGGGAGCAAAGCATGGCCGTTCGTGGCTGTTCTCGTGCGTGCGCACGCAGATCTAGGAGGCCGAGTGCCTTGGGGTTTGGGTCGAGTGTAGCTGGAGGTGAGAGCTTCGTACTGGAGCAACCTGATCGTGTTTTAGTCGAGTGTAGGCGAGGCATAATTAAACCCTAATTTGATGGAGTGGGTTCGGCCTCAAAGATTGGAACCTGGAGATGTACGTGAGTGGGGAAGAAAAGGGAGGGGCCGTAGGATCTGGATCTAGTGGCTAGGATTGCTTTGGGTATAAATTATTAATGTTAGTTATAAATTTGTGTATATAAAACGTGTGTAAACTTTGAAAATACATAACTTTTTCATACGAGGTCGAAAAAATGCAAACTCAGTTGCGTTGGGATCGTATGGACGAGCACTACGCGATGGAGTTGGTTTGGAGTCGTTTGGAGTTAGTGAGAATTTCGGGTGAAATTAAACGCGCGTTTAATTTTATTCGAAATTAAAGCTAAAACGGAATTTAAAACCAAGGTGAGAATTTCTCACTCAATCGAATAGGTTTCGATTTTATTTTAAATAGTTAGATTTAAAATATTTGAATGCATGTTTGAATGATGACTGTAAATTATTGATTGTTAAAATAGACATTATGCGCCGTTAGTAAGCGGATGTTATTTATTATAAACATATACCGCGAATATTTCATAAACAGTGAAATTGGTATTATATATAATATCAATATATATATATTGGCATATGTATATATTGCAGTTATTGATTTCCCGCAATTTTTGTTTAGCGGATGAGACCCTATTACGCCGTTATTAAGCGGATAATATTTAATAAGAACATGTACCGCGATAATTTCGTACTGGAGCGAAATTGGTATTGTGCTAATGTTTTTGGATGCAGGAAAACAGGTTGGAGGGATCCAACTGGATTCCTCAACAGTTTTTATTTTATTTCAGATATTTTGATATTTGATGGATTTTCATATTGATATATGATATCGTTGTTAGTCGTGTTTGACTATTTGGTGTGTAGCATCATTGGACCCAGATTTGGGATTTTTAAATGATTTTAAAAGTGATTTTGAAAATATACTTTATTTCTGGAATTGATCCATTTTAAATAAATAAAAGTTATAATTTTATAAGTTATAAAATTATGGGTTTTGTGAAATATAGTTAAAAAGCTGATTTTTAGAAATACGGTTAAAAAAATTGATTTTTGAGAAATATGGGTTAATGATTTTATAAAATAAGTTAAATTGGATTTTTGAATTTATTATAAAAGTTTAAAAATAGAGTTTATAAAGATTTGACTATTTTATAAATCAAAATGATGAAGTTTTTAAAGGGATTTAAAGATGTTTTAAAGAATGATATAAATTGATTTATATTAAGAGATTTATAAATGGATATTTATAAATTGAAATATGGACATTATAAAACGAGTTTTTATAAGTGTTTGAATGATGTGAGAATGAATTTCATAATAGAATGAAATTTATAGAATTATAAACTGTGAAGTTATAAATAAAATTTATAAACAGTAAGATTTATAAATTTTGTGAAGTTAATTGAAGAATAGATTTGGTTAAATAAATGAATCTTATAAGTTATAAGATTTGTAAATTGGAAAGTCTTTAAAAGAACGATTTTGTAAAATAATCGTTTTATAAGTAATTAACTTATAATGTGAACGTTTAGTTTATAATTTAGTTATAAACGGGAATAGGTTAATAAAGGAATTTATAAAAAAGAAGCTTTTATAAATAAATAGAAATGGAATTTATAAACGTTGTTTTATGAATTCGCAAACGACTTATTTTGATAAGTTAATTGTTATAACCTATTAATGGAGTTATATTCACATTTTTGAATAGTGAATAATCCTTTAAAATAAATTGAATAAAAGGATGAAATTTGTTAACGAAGTATGTTCAAAATTTTTGAATAGTGAATAACACGTTAAAGAAAATGTTTAGAATGTGATATTTTAAACAGAATTAAAACGATCTAACGATGGTTTAAAATGTGTTGAGATTCGAAACCATAGATTTCAACATTTATTGTTGAAATAGACGTTTTCGAGAAATAAAAGGAAATGGTAGACTATAACACTGTTGTTATAGTAAATGATTTCCGAAAGGAAATGTTTTTAATAGTATTGGGATTTATATATCTATTTTAAATTCGAATCCCTATACTAGTGATTTTGGGTTGTCGTAACGATGTTTTACGTAACATTCGTTTTGGCCCAAGTAAATATGTTTAAGTGAATAATTTCCTTAAAGAATGAAATATATACTTAATTCGATTTAAGTATATTGAATATTTTCTAAGTGTTGAAAATAAAAGAGATTTGTGAATTACTTATGAATAAATAAGTATGGAAATGTTTTCCAATGTGAAGTGAATATTTAGAATTTATCTTTTTGAAGATAAATTGAAAATGAATAATTGAAATCGTATATGCACGAATATTTTGAAATATAAATTCATTATGGAATTTATATGTGAAAAGTGAAGTTGGTTAAAAATAAATATTGATTTATTTTTGAAGTGTTGGAATTTTATATCTTGTAAAGATATTTTGGAAATGTAAATAATTTGGAAAATTATTTGGAATCTGGTGATGTATGCATATCCATTGATAGTTCAATAGCCGACTATCAATATTTCCCTTTGAATGGGTATTTGATGTGAATATGATTGAATTTGAATGCACACTTATTTTTGAATAAGCGCTCACTATTCGGGTTAACCGGGAAAGGACCATGGGGTCGTATAACCCACTCCGAATATGTGATACGTCGTTGTGAATCGCATTTGAAGATCGGTGTTGAAGACCGGTATTTGCGAGAGTGATAGGATGAACTATCGATTGACTCTGCACCGAGTTGCTCCGGTATTGAGTTCTCCATATGTGATGGTGAATCCGATCAGGATTGTGAATATCCGGATTGCAAGGACTTCTTTGTAAGTGCCTTCGGTTCTGTTCGATCCCGGAACAGACTTGTATGGATTGTATGCCTGACATTACAATTTGAGATATAAAGCCGATTTCATTCAAATATATTTCTGTTGGTGGCGGAGAATTTATTCTTTGCTTAACACCCTTCTTTGAGACGTACGAGCTCAAAGGTTATATAGTTGAAGTTATCAGCAATATATCCCATTTTGGTAATGTGACATGCTGAGTGATGCTGAAATGATCATTGTGTTGATTATTTGTGATAGGATCATTTATTTGATCGTCTATCTTAGTGATCATTGTGTTGATCATTTATTGACCCAAAGCATGGCTTTTGTATAAAGTATGTTTTTGTGGACGTGAATTCGTCGAGCCTCACATCCCGGAAATGGTCAAAACAGGAAAGATGCGGCAAGGTTATTAGGGGTTGCTGTAGCTCCCCTTAGGGTATGTGCATTTCCTTCTGGAAAGGGGTGGTATCATGGTATGGAGCCCAGATACTTACTCATGTTGAAAACACTTTATGATTGTGTGAATTGGATATCGAGCGCTCGGTTGAAAAGGTCCTAAAGGACCGGGGAATGGCGTGCTCGTGTCAGTAGTTACCCAGTTAGGGGTAACCCGGCCTTGTGTTGGCAGAGATCCGGTTTGGTTCTCGGGGATGTCTTTCCAGAGGCATTCTCAGTGGCAATGGGAAGTTCCTTGGCCTGACCATTTGTTGGAAATCCAATTCCCAATACGAAACTTGTACGGTATTAGTTGTAGAACCTGCTATTCACTTATGGTGGTCACCACTGTTTGGATGGTAGCTATAGTAGGCATAGTTCGAAATGTCTATGCTGGCTAAGATTTATATTCTACTTTCGAAATGAATTTTTTCTACACTATACACTAATAATAATATCAAATGTTATTTTAAATGCGTATCAAGCATCTTTGACTATCATAAGGAGAAATCTCCTCCGATTCTGCGTTTGCATGTGTGTGTGTGCGGGAGGCCTTATGGTAGTCTCATTTTTAAAAGCATTGCGAATTGAATTAAAAATATTCCTCTATTTTGATTTTAAAGATAAATAAACTGTTTTGAGTTCTCACACCAGTCATATGACTGACTTGGAGTTTATTGTTTTCCTTCCTAAACTCTGGGTGCCCACCAATTTCCACACGGGCAGTTAAGAGTTAGGTTTATCAGGATATTCTGGATATTCTGGAGTTGCTAGAGGTAAGCTGGATGGCATGGCGTATTACTAGTATATAGTATTTCTTTTTCCGCTGCACTGTTTGATGTTGTATGTTGTTGTACACTCTGATGATTTGATGTAATGTAATATAATGTGATGAAATGTAATAACTGATATAGTTCTTTGTTTAAAGATTTTTCATTTATTATTATATGTTGTTCCGCTGCGAATTGTGAGATTCTGTTGTTGTTCTGTTGTTCCTTTCTGTCCCGTTCTATTTTTCAAATTCTTCTATCCTCTTTCTCTTATTTTCAAATTCTCTCTTTTCTTTCACTATTTTCTATCTTCTTATCTTCTCTTTCTCTCTTTTTCTTTTCTTTCTTTTCTTTTTAAAAACCCTAACTATTCGGTTTTTCGGCAACGAAAATCCGTTACTGTTACATTTGGTATCAGAGCTGATGGTTAAGCGACAACCATGGTTCTGTAGGGTTATTACTCATTAGAGATAGAGTCAGTAGTACTCTAGAATGAGTTTGAGTGTAATAATAGCTATGAGAGCGTATTTGTTAGTGAATATGAAATTGTTTTATATTGTGATGATTGGTTTATTGAGTGGTATATAGATTCTGGTTAATGCGAGTAATTAACGTTATTGATAGGGATCTATAAACACTTGAATAGAACAATTCGACATAATATTGTTTTAAATTGGGTAAATGAAATAATTTTACCTTAAGTATATTTTATATATGAAGGAATAATTTTTCAGAATTATTAAATAGTATATAAGTTGATTGTTAGGTTGTTTGAATAATCTAAATAAAAGAGTAATTGTATAAGCAAATGAATTATAAGAATTGAATTATAATTAAAGTGATTTACAATTGTAAATAAACTTATATATATAAGAAGTGAAACTATATGAATATATTTATGAATATGAGTTGTAAATAAAAATGAATTTAAAGTTAAATGAAAATTTACTTTAGAGTTGGAATCTGAATTTATTTACAAGTGGGAATTTAAGTTATGTAAAACTAAGTGATGTTTAAATGTAAATATAACTTAAGAGTTGTTGTATGGAATTGATTTTGGTATCGAAGTAAATAAATCAAGTAGATTAAAAGAAATATGAACTTAAGTTATGTAAATGAAATTCAACTTTGTAATTGAATTGAATGAATGGATTGAATGTTAATCAATTGAATGTAATTAAAATTGATATGAAATAATGAATGAAAGTATAAATTCATTGAAATCAAATGTTATTAGAAGTTGAATAAATTGAATGAGAATGAATATAAGAAAAGGAATTTGGTTGTAACTAATATACATTGGTTGTTATATGGTTGTTAGTTGATTGCATATAATTCATTAAGTGTTAATGAAATTGAAAGCTATGTAATTGAATTCAAATTAGAAAGTAAATAAATTTGAATAGAATTGTATATGAATGAGAATATGAATGAAAGTTGATAAAATCCAATGTTGATGAATCAAATGTGATTTGAATTGAAAACCAATTCATTAATATTAATGAGAATATAAATGAATATTTATTGATTATGAATGTTAATTGGTTGAATATATATTGCTATTGTTGCATTTGCTATGTGACTTATATAGTTATTATGTTGCTATATGTTGTATATCGATACTATTTTCATATATGCATGATTCTCATGTTGTTTGTTGAGTTTAGTAGGTGCGGATCGCGTTTGCTTCGCATTTGGAGTTCTCTTTTGCGCTATATTAGCTGTATATGCTTGCTAATAAAATATAAGGTACATATCTCGGATTAAATATCGCACTTTTACACTTTTTTCCCTGCGGGATGCCTCATTACTTGATGAGATGTATATTTGTGATATATATACTGTCATTTTTTTTTCGGATCGAGCCGCGCAAAGGAGACATGGCGAATTTTTCCGGAAATTTAAGGCGTTAGAAAAATTTTGAGAAAATTGGGAAAATTTTGGAAAACTTTAACTTTGTTTTAGAGTTGAAAGTTAAATGATATAGATTGTTTTTGAAATGATAACTAAGTATGATTTAAAAACTTAGTAAAGTTTTATAAGCAGTTTAACTTTAAATTTTGGAAAATTAATAGATTCTGTAACCTTTCTTACTTGTAATTTCGGGGACGAAATTCTTTTAAGGGGGAAAGATTGTAACGACCCAGAATTTTATTAAATTAAAATTTGAATATTTAATTAATTTTAAATATTTATAAGTGAATTTTTAAGTCAAATAAATTTTAATTTGAATTATTGAATTTAATTGAATAATTAAATCGATAATTTAATATGTTAAATTATGGAAATAATTGAAAATTGAGTTAAAAGTGATTGTAAATAATTTGTAAAATTTTATTTAATCATACTGGAGTTATAGAAATATTTTAGAACTTTTAAAATCGAATTAAAAGTTAATCTGTGAAAATTGAATATTTTAATATTTAATAATCGACTGTAAAATAGCCAATTTTTGAACAGTCTCAGAATTGAACGAGACCAGTTTCATTGGATCCGTAATAGTTATTTATTACCGGATTTCAAATTTCGTGTCAATCGGAGTTATCGTTTGATCGTGGCAGCTCGAAACGCATCGAATTATTTTTAATTTAAATTTGGCGAGTCAAAATAGCCATTTTTCAAAAAGTCTCGGATTTCGACGAAACCAGTTTCATCGGATCCGTAATGTGATATTATTGTAAGGTTTCAAATTTCAAGTCAATTGGATTTACCATTTGTCCGGTACAAATTAAAACGCCTAGAAATCGATTTAAATCGGTTTAATTTAAATTGAACGTTTTCAGCCATAACTCGCACATACTTCCGAATTAGCTTCCGAAACATGTTCCATTGTGTCCGGAACGCGGGATAAACCCTAGGTACGCTGGTTACGGCATCTAAATCGGAGTTCGGAATTTCCGGGATGAATAGTGTCGCTCGTTCCTTATAAATAGCCCCTACCTCTTCATAAATTAAAAAAAATATACAAAACCCTAACCCTAAAAACTAGTAGCCGCCACTTTATCATTCTAAGGCCAGAAATTGCCCAATTTAAACTCTCAATCTCTTCCAATCTACAAAGGATTAGAAGAAACTCTCAACACGAAAGTTATAGAGCACGAAGAGATCTTGAAATCCATACGGATATGATCGGGAATGGAGCAACGATGAGGGAGCAAAGCATGGCTGTTCGTGGCTGTTCTCGTGCGTGCGCACGCAGATCTAGGAGGCCGAGTGCCTTGGGGTTTGGGTCGAGTGTAGCTGGAGGTGAGAGCTTCGTACTGGAGCAACCTGATCGTGTTTTAGTCGAGTGTAGGCGAGGCATAATTAAACCCTAATTTGATGGAGTGGGTTCGGCCTCAAAGATTGGAACCTGGAGATGTACGTGAGTGGGGAAGAAAAGGGAGGGGCCGTAGGATCTGGATCTAGTGGCTAGGATTGCTTTGGGTATAAATTATTAATGTTAGTTATAAATTTGTGTATATAAAACGTGTGTAAACTTTGAAAATACATAACTTTTTCATACGAGGTCGAAAAAATGCAAACTCAGTTGCGTTGGGATCGTATGGACGAGCACTACGCGATGGAGTTGGTTTGGAGTCGTTTGGAGTTAGTGAGAATTTCGGGTGAAATTAAACGCGCGTTTAATTTTATTCGAAATTAAAGCTAAAACGGAATTTAAAACCAAGGTGAGAATTTCTCACTCAATCGAATAGGTTTCGATTTTATTTTAAATAGTTAGATTTAAAATATTTGAATGCATGTTTGAATGATGACTGTAAATTATTGATTGTTAAAATAGACATTATGCGCCGTTAGTAAGCGGATGTTATTTATTATAAACATATACCGCGAATATTTCATAAACAGTGAAATTGGTATTATATATAATATCAATATATATATATTGGCATATGTATATATTGCAGTTATTGATTTCCCGCAATTTTTGTTTAGCGGATGAGACCCTATTACGCCGTTATTAAGCGGATAATATTTAATAAGAACATGTACCGCGATAATTTCGTACTGGAGCGAAATTGGTATTGTGCTAATGTTTTTGGATGCAGGAAAACAGGTTGGAGGGATCCAACTGGATTCCTCAACAGTTTTTATTTTATTTCAGATATTTTGATATTTGATGGATTTTCATATTGATATATGATATCGTTGTTAGTCGTGTTTGACTATTTGGTGTGTAGCATCATTGGACCCAGATTTGGGATTTTTAAATGATTTTAAAAGTGATTTTGAAAATATACTTTATTTCTGGAATTGATCCATTTTAAATAAATAAAAGTTATAATTTTATAAGTTATAAAATTATGGGTTTTGTGAAATATAGTTAAAAAGCTGATTTTTAGAAATACGGTTAAAAAAATTGATTTTTGAGAAATATGGGTTAATGATTTTATAAAATAAGTTAAATTGGATTTTTGAATTTATTATAAAAGTTTAAAAATAGAGTTTATAAAGATTTGACTATTTTATAAATCAAAATGATGAAGTTTTTAAAGGGATTTAAAGATGTTTTAAAGAATGATATAAATTGATTTATATTAAGAGATTTATAAATGGATATTTATAAATTGAAATATGGACATTATAAAACGAGTTTTTATAAGTGTTTGAATGATGTGAGAATGAATTTCATAATAGAATGAAATTTATAGAATTATAAACTGTGAAGTTATAAATAAAATTTATAAACAGTAAGATTTATAAATTTTGTGAAGTTAATTGAAGAATAGATTTGGTTAAATAAATGAATCTTATAAGTTATAAGATTTGTAAATTGGAAAGTCTTTAAAAGAACGATTTTGTAAAATAATCGTTTTATAAGTAATTAACTTATAATGTGAACGTTTAGTTTATAATTTAGTTATAAACGGGAATAGGTTAATAAAGGAATTTATAAAAAAGAAGCTTTTATAAATAAATAGAAATGGAATTTATAAACGTTGTTTTATGAATTCGCAAACGACTTATTTTGATAAGTTAATTGTTATAACCTATTAATGGAGTTATATTCACATTTTTGAATAGTGAATAATCCTTTAAAATAAATTGAATAAAAGGATGAAATTTGTTAACGAAGTATGTTCAAAATTTTTGAATAGTGAATAACACGTTAAAGAAAATGTTTAGAATGTGATATTTTAAACAGAATTAAAACGATCTAACGATGGTTTAAAATGTGTTGAGATTCGAAACCATAGATTTCAACATTTATTGTTGAAATAGACGTTTTCGAGAAATAAAAGGAAATGGTAGACTATAACACTGTTGTTATAGTAAATGATTTCCGAAAGGAAATGTTTTTAATAGTATTGGGATTTATATATCTATTTTAAATTCGAATCCCTATACTAGTGATTTTGGGTTGTCGTAACGATGTTTTACGTAACATTCGTTTTGGCCCAAGTAAATATGTTTAAGTGAATAATTTCCTTAAAGAATGAAATATATACTTAATTCGATTTAAGTATATTGAATATTTTCTAAGTGTTGAAAATAAAAGAGATTTGTGAATTACTTATGAATAAATAAGTATGGAAATGTTTTCCAATGTGAAGTGAATATTTAGAATTTATCTTTTTGAAGATAAATTGAAAATGAATAATTGAAATCGTATATGCACGAATATTTTGAAATATAAATTCATTATGGAATTTATATGTGAAAAGTGAAGTTGGTTAAAAATAAATATTGATTTATTTTTGAAGTGTTGGAATTTTATATCTTGTAAAGATATTTTGGAAATGTAAATAATTTGGAAAATTATTTGGAATCTGGTGATGTATGCATATCCATTGATAGTTCAATAGCCGACTATCAATATTTCCCTTTGAATGGGTATTTGATGTGAATATGATTGAATTTGAATGCACACTTATTTTTGAATAAGCGCTCACTATTCGGGTTAACCGGGAAAGGACCATGGGGTCGTATAACCCACTCCGAATATGTGATACGTCGTTGTGAATCGCATTTGAAGATCGGTGTTGAAGACCGGTATTTGCGAGAGTGATAGGATGAACTATCGATTGACTCTGCACCGAGTTGCTCCGGTATTGAGTTCTCCATATGTGATGGTGAATCCGATCAGGATTGTGAATATCCGGATTGCAAGGACTTCTTTGTAAGTGCCTTCGGTTCTGTTCGATCCCGGAACAGACTTGTATGGATTGTATGCCTGACATTACAATTTGAGATATAAAGCCGATTTCATTCAAATATATTTCTGTTGGTGGCGGAGAATTTATTCTTTGCTTAACACCCTTCTTTGAGACGTACGAGCTCAAAGGTTATATAGTTGAAGTTATCAGCAATATATCCCATTTTGGTAATGTGACATGCTGAGTGATGCTGAAATGATCATTGTGTTGATTATTTGTGATAGGATCATTTATTTGATCGTCTATCTTAGTGATCATTGTGTTGATCATTTATTGACCCAAAGCATGGCTTTTGTATAAAGTATGTTTTTGTGGACGTGAATTCGTCGAGCCTCACATCCCGGAAATGGTCAAAACAGGAAAGATGCGGCAAGGTTATTAGGGGTTGCTGTAGCTCCCCTTAGGGTATGTGCATTTCCTTCTGGAAAGGGGTGGTATCATGGTATGGAGCCTAGATACTTACTCATGTTGAAAACACTTTATGATTGTGTGAATTGGATATCGAGCGCTCGGTTGAAAAGGTCCTAAAGGACCGGGGAATGGCGTGCTCGTGTCAGTAGTTACCCAGTTAGGGGTAACCCGGCCTTGTGTTGGCAGAGATCCGGTTTGGTTCTCGGGGATGTCTTTCCAGAGGCATTCTCAGTGGCAATGGGAAGTTCCTTGGCCTGACCATTTGTTGGAAATCCAATTCCCAATACGAAACTTGTACGGTATTAGTTGTAGAACCTGCTATTCACTTATGGTGGTCACCACTGTTTGGATGGTAGCTATAGTAGGCATAGTTCGAAATGTCTATGCTGGCTAAGATTTATATTCTACTTTCGAAATGAATTTTTTCTACACTATACACTAATAATAATATCAAATGTTATTTTAAATGCGTATCAAGCATCTTTGACTATCATAAGGAGAAATCTCCTCCGATTCTGCGTTTGCATGTGTGTGTGTGCGGGAGGCCTTATGGTAGTCTCATTTTTAAAAGCATTGCGAATTGAATTAAAAATATTCCTCTATTTTGATTTTAAAGATAAATAAACTGTTTTGAGTTCTCACACCAGTCACATGACTGACTTGGAGTTTATTGTTTTCCTTCCTAAACTCTGGGTGCCCACCAATTTCCACACGGGCAGTTAAGAGTTAGGTTTATCAGGATATTCTGGATATTCTGGAGTTGCTAGAGGCAAGCTGGATGGCATGGCGTATTACTAGTATATAGTATTTCTTTTTCCGCTGCACTGTTTGATGTTGTATGTTGTTGTACACTCTGATGATTTGATGTAATGTAATATAATGTGATGAAATGTAATAACTGATATAGTTCTTTGTTTAAAGATTTTTCATTTATTATTATATGTTGTTCCGCTGCGAATTGTGAGATTCTGTTGTTGTTCTGTTGTTCCTTTCTGTCCCGTTCTATTTTAAAATTTTCTATTCCTTCTTTTCTATCTTCTGTTTTTCTAATTCTCTGTTTTCTAAAAATGCTCTATCTTCTTATCTCTTCTTCTCTTTCTACCTTTTTCGTAAATTCTTTTTAAAACCCATAACATCTCGGTTTTCGGCCTTTGATTTCTCGGCAGTCGATAAAGTGAGTATCGATGTCGAATTTTCGAAGAACGAAAATCCGTGACGTTACATGTTTAATTCATGTCACACAAATTTTACAAGTGCTATGTGTTCAATTTCTTTCTACACTTGTTACAACAATCCAAAATATGTTTATATCCTTACTTAATTTAATTTTATAAATTTTGTTTTAACCCTTATGTTTTTATAAATTATATTTTTTATATTTAAACCCTTGGCTAATAAATTATAGCATATATACAAACTAAAATTTTTAAAAGAAAGAAATTTAACCATTTCATTAATCTCATTATATATTTACAAACCAAATTTAAATTCAAGCAATTTCAAAAGGAAAGTATATAAATCCTTCTTAAATCTTATTTTACACTTTTATAACTTTTTAAATAACCTTTAAGAAAATGATTCAAAATTAATTATACAAAAATAAGTAATCACATTACTTTTATATAGATAAGAATTTAACTCAAATTAACCTTTTGAAAATCGTTATATTAATTTTAATCATAAATTCCAAATATAGATATATATTAAAATTAGAAAACAAATGTTATTACCTTTCAAATATAGAGTTTTCAAATTCAATTTATTTTCAATGCATTTATTTTTGTATTCCCAATCAAAATTTTATCTATAACATATATATAACAAATACATATTTTTTATTTATTTTAGAATTTTTAAAATTAATTCATCATTAAATTCACAATTTAATTCGAAAAATTAAATTAATTATCAAATTAAACTTGGCAAAAATCTGGGAATGTTACCGATTCCCCCATAAGAAAATTTCATCCCCGAAATTTGCTAGGGAGACAACAAAGAATAGATGAAAGATAGAGAAATGGTTATCAGATCAAATCGAAATATTTATTCTACATTTAGCTTACCAAATCAGAATGTTAATAAATACGTGAATAAACTCATTCAACATTTTATGAAATAATTGGGTCATCTAATGTACGAAATATGTAGGGGCATTGGTTAGTCCGAAGGGATAACTAACCACTCGTAGAATATATCTTGACCCAATAGAACAAACAATGGATACTCAATCCAGGTTGGAATATCCCAAAGTATACACCAACTTGTCCCTCTTTGGACTTTGATTCTCACAAGAAATCATAACAAAAATTTCAAACTTTGGTTTTGACCGAAATCGTTTTATTGATACCATCCAATGTAACTTTATATTTGTTAATCAATTTATTTCAAATAGAATTTTAAATTCATTAAGGTAAAAAAAATGGAAAGCTGATAAGAAACTAGTAAAGAGAATACAAATTAGGAACTTTTCTACATGATTAGCAGGGCCACCATCACACCAAAGCTTCTTCCTCTAGCTGCCACGAAGCAATTTGGAATTGAATCAAAGGATATTGAGAAGAGTTGTTTCCTTGTTGTTGCAGGGTATTGACCATTTGTAGTGGTGCTCCCCTGTCCCCTATCTCGTTCTCTTCTTGCAATCATACTCACTATCAGTGGACAGTAAGAGAATTTACCGAGGCATATAGATGGATATCTTAGGGATAGACTCATTCTAGGGCATTTTAATCCCTTTCACTAATGAGTTACCTAATGTGTTATACTCCTGAGCTAAAGTTCTTACTCAACCTTCAGCTCTGACACTACCGTAACGACCCTGACTCGACCTTCGAAAATCGGCACCAAACACATCACCCGTATTTAAATGCCATAAGTTCAAACATCGAATCTGGTTCTTTGGAGCTTATAACACATTAATTACAATAACACAGCGGAAGAAAAACAATAATTCATTGATATACAACAATTGATACAACACATATATACAAATAATATCAATATACATCAAAGATACACAACAGCGGAAATATAATAGCACCAGAAGAAGAGATAACATCTTCAATGCTAATCTTCAAGAGAGAAGGAAAGAAAGAATCCAACACTGCGACCACCATTGCTCCAAAGACTCCAAAAGCTAGAACCACCAACATGTTTTCCAAACACGAAGCAAGAACCCCCATCACATTGTAATTAAGCAAGGTCGGTCATAGTGAAACAAATGTGATCACCAAATCTAAAGGCTTCTAAGATTTACAAAAGCTACCAAATCGACATCTACTGGATGACTATTTGAAAATCTAACTTTAGGCTGCCCATGTGGAAAATTGTGGGCACCCAGAGTTTAGGAAGGAAACAATAAACTCCAGTTCAATCATGGGACTGGTATGAGCAAACAAAAAAATAGTTTTGAACAAAAACAAACATCAAAAGGATTTAAAATTGAAATCCGCAATGCTTTTTGAAAAATGAAACTACCATAAGGCCTTCCATCGCACACACAACACAAACGCAGAATTAAAGGAGATTTCTCCTTATGATAGTCAAACATGCTCGATACATAAAGCTCTTTTGATATTATTATTAGTGCATAGTGCAGAAAACCTTTCGAAAGTATAATATTAATCATAACCAGCATACAACCCTTATTGTATGCCTCTAAACAGTGGGTCACCACCATAAGTAAATGGTAGGTTCTACAACTAAAACCGAACAAGGCGCGTATTGGTGATTGAATTTTCAACAAATTGTGAGGCAAAGGAACTTCCTGAGCCATATGGGTATGCCTCTGGAGGGACGCCCCGAGAACCTAACCGGAACTCTACCAACACAAGACCGGTTACCTCTATAACTAGGTAACTACTACACGGATATGACATCCCCCGGTCGTTACCGACCTTTATCCGAGGATCCTCAACCACAAAGCAACAACCACAAAGTAATAAATTTGCAGTACACATAGGTTAAATATCTAGGCTCCATATAATGATACCACCCTTTTCCAGAAGGAAATGGACATACTCGAAATGGCGTGACCCTCATAACCTTGCTGCATCCTTTCTGTTTCGACCATTTTCGAGTTGTGAGGTTCCGATGCAGTCTCGTCCACAAAGCTACGCTTTACACAAAAGCCACGCTTTACACAAAAGTCATGTTTTGATCAACAAATGATCAGCAGCACTTCATATGCCATATTACCAAATTGTGAATGTGTCACTAGTAATCATCAACTACATAACCTATGAGCTCGTACGTCTTAGAGAAGGGTGTTAAGCTAAGAGAATAAATTCTCCACCACCAAACAGAAAAGTATTTGGTAGAAACCAGCTTTACATCTCAAAGTGTAATGTCAGACACACAACCATACAAGTCCGTTCCGGGTTCGATCGGAATCGAAGGCACTTCAAAGAAGCCCTTGCAATCCGGGTATTCACAATCCTGATCGGACTCCCCACTCCCCATCACAAATGGAGATCTCTATACCGGCGCGACTCAATGCAGAGACATTCGACGGGTTATCCTTTTGTTCTTGAAAATACCCGGTCTTCACCACCGGTCTTCAAATGCTATCCATTTACGTCGTATCATTATTCGGAATGGGTTATATGACACAAAGTCTTCTCCCGGCTAAACCGAATAATAAGCGTAATATTTTAAAACCATATGGATATTGGGATCTTAGTTAAGTCACAACTTAAAACCTAAAAACTTTCTTCAAATTGTTTAAACAAATTACCATTTACAAATCTTTAAACAAAAAGATTCACTTCACAAAGTTAACCAATCTCTCGCAAAGATTAATTCATAGCTTTCAAAACTATTTACAATTCAAATCATTTATACAAAAGATACACCTTTAACATCCTTTTATTTTGGAAAAAAAGTTCACTAGTAAAGATTCATTTATAGCTTCAAAACAATTCCATTTCAAATTTGAAACCCCTTTCAACAAAAACTGAAAACCCTTTCTTTATTTGAAAGCCATTATCATTTGAAAACAAAGAGTTTTTGTTTCGGAAAAATCCAATCAAATATGCACAAGTTATATCCTTTAAAGTATAACTTGGGTTAAACTTCCAAAGTAATACTTTTAAAATACTTTAAAGATGGTCTAAAACCATATATATACATTATATGACTTGTATAAACCTTTTAAACCAAATTTCCAAAACAATTTCAAAACTTAAACAATATATTATTCAAACTAAATTTCAATTTCAAACTTTCTTTCAAAAGCTTTTCATATTCAATCCAATTCCATTTCCAAAACCATTTGGATTCAAAATTTAACTTTAAAACCATTTCATTAAATTCAAATATCTATGACTTAATCAATTTCCTCGTGCAATCCATATTTGTGTGTGTATGGTGTAGTCCAGGGGTTTTACACAATAGTGCAACATCATCAATCATCACAACTACAAGCACAGCAATATCGATGAGCTGTATAATCCTATAACGCTTATCTTCATTCACAGAAAAACAAGGTAAATTTATCATAGATAAATAAATTACATTCATCATAGATAAATAAATTACATTTATCACAGCTCAAATCAATTCATATCACAAAGCATCACATATCAAGGATATCAAACAATTCAAAGCATTCAATACAATCCAAACAACCATAAGTAAGGTTAATTTATCATCTGATTAATTTAGATCATATTAATTACTTATGAAACTATTAATCCTGGTTAATTAACATTAACTAATTACAAATCATATTAATTAATTATCCTCTAATCATTTATTAATTAACATTTAATAATAAATTAATCAACCTTTAATTATTAATTAATCAACCTTAATTAATAAATCAATTAACCTTTAATCATTAAATAATTAACCTTTAACTATTTAATTATCCTTTAATTAATTATCCTTAATTAATTAAATTAATTAACCCTTAATTGATTACCATTTAATTAATTATTCTAAATTAATTACAATAAGTGATTATCCTAATCACTTATATTAATAAATCACAAATTAATTGCATTAGGTAGTTATTTTTTAATCATTTGATTAAACAAATTTAATTACTAATTAATTACTTAAATAAGTAATTGTCTTTAAGTAATTAATTATCTTTAATTACTTATCATTAATGAATCTTAATTGATTAATTATCCTTAACTAATTTCACTAAATAAATTAATCTTAAGTTAATTACACAATTAGTTGTCCCTTAATTAAGTAATTAAAAATTAATTAACTTTTAATCATCAACTAATCAACCTTTAATTATTAAGTAATTAACCTTTAATCACTTAATAAATCTTTAAATTACAAATTAATTAACCAACCCTTAATTAATTTCATTAATAAATTACCCCATTAATTACTTATGTTAAGTAATCATCCTTTAATAAATCTCGTTAATTAATCATTCTTTAATCATTTAATTAATAACAAAATTAAGTTTATTTAAAATTTCAAGAACAAAGGTATATATATATACATATATTGAAATATTTTAAACTCAAAATAATTTTTATTTTCAATCCATTAATAAAGTCCAACTTTAATAAACATTTATTATTTATCAAAGAGGGGTTTAAGAGAATCATTCTAAGTAAAAATTGAATTTATTTTAAAAGTTTTAAAACTATTTTCATTCAAATCACCCAGACCCGAGAAATTAATCTTGTACTTGAAATTGAAAACTTTGAATTTGATCTGGAGCTCTAATTTCCATCTGTGCCTGATATGTATTGAAATTTGAGTTTGAATCTAATCCTGTTGTTGCACTTGAACTTGCATTGGTTGCATTCTTTTGTTTCCAGATTTTTAAATCTGGGAATGCTTTTTAAATCTACTAGCTTGAATTTTTGTTTTGATTGTTTGCATGAGATCGAAGCTAAAGCTTTTTAATGTTGAACTGATCTTTGCTTGATCAGGTTTTGATTTCAAATTGAGAGCTTTCAGATTTTATTTTGTTTTCAGCTTTGATTTCCAGGTTTGCGTTTTCTTCTTTTTCTGTTTTGATTTTTTTTTCTTTTGATTTGTAGTTTTGTTTCAGTTTTGTAGTTTAGTTTGAGAAGTGAAACTGAGAACGACCTTTTTCTTTCTTTTAGTACATGTTTATGTAATTCATTTTCAAAAGAAAAAGTGATGTTTCCACTTGTTTAATTCATGTCACACTTATTTTACAAGTGTTATGTGCTCAATTTCTTTCTACGCTTGTTAAAACAATCCAAATTATATTTATGTCCTTACTTAATTTAATTTTATAAATTTTGTTTTAACCCTTATGTTTTTATAAATTATGTTTTATGTTTAAACCCTTGTTCATAAATTATAGCATATATACAAACTAAAAATTTTAAAAGAAAGAAATTTAACCATTTTATTAATCTCGTTATATATTTACAAACCAAATTCAAATTCAAGCAATTTCAAAAAGAAAGTATATAAATCCTTCTTAAATCTTATTTTATACTTTTATAACTTTTTAAATAACCTTTAGGAAAATGATTCAAAATCAATTATACAAAAATAAGTAATCACATTACTTTTATATAGATAAGAATTTAACTTAAATTAACCTTTTGAAAATTGTTATATTAATTTTAAATCATAAATTCCAAATATAGATATATATTAAAATTAGAAGAAAAAAATGTTATTACCTTTCAAATATAGAGTTTTCAAATTCAATTTATTTTCAATGTATTTATTTTTGAATTCCCAATCATAATTTTATCTATGACATATATAAAATAAACACATATTTTTTTATTTATTTTAGAATTTTTCCAATTATTCATCATTAAATTCACAATTTAATTCCAAAAATTAAATTAATTATCAAATTAAACTTGGATAAAATAATGGAATGTTACAAATCTATATCAAAATTAGAACAACGGTTAACTAAGCTAAACACCGGATGCAAAAACCAACCAGACGCATAACCGAAGTCGGTACATCAGAAAACCAATCTGTAACCGAGTTAGAACAATGGTTAACCAAGCTAACCATTAGATGCAAAAGCCAACCGGACACACAACCTAAGTGGGTACATTAGAAAACCAATTTGTACCTAAGTTAGAACAACAGATAATCGAGCTAACAACAACTAATTTAAGCAAAATAATCCTAAGCCAACAAATAAAAATTCAAAAAAAAATATTTTTAAAAAGATAAACGATATACAATATCAATATAAATAATCATAAACTCAAAACTTATACAAACTTCATCAAATAAAAATATTAAAAGCTGAACGAAAATGATAAAACATTTTATCAAATTACAAAACCAAAACTAAAATATAAGTAAAACAATCATAAACCAACAAATAAAAATTCAAAAAATAACAAAAATATAAACAATATAAAATAATAATATAAATAAATTCATTACTAAAAATATGTAAAATATACAAATCCCAAAAAATAAGAATATTAAAAGCTGAATGAAAATGATAAAAGGATTTGTCATTTTACAAAACCATAACTAAAATTTAAGCAAAATAATCATAAACGTAAAATAAAAAATTTAAAAAATAAAAATCCAATCAAATATAAACAATATACAATATTAATATAAATAAATTCGTAAACTTAAAATACGCAGAATATACAAATTTAATCAAATAAAAATATTAAAAGCTAAACGAAAATGAAAAAACATTTATCATTTTGCAAAACCATAAGTAAAATTTAACAAAAGCAGTCATAACCCAACAAATAAAAATTCAAAAAAAGTAGGAAAAAATATAAAAAGTATACAATACCAATATAAATAAAATCATAAACTTAAAATATGTAAGATATACAAATTTAATTAATAAAAACAAAAAATTAAAAACCAAACGAAAATAATAAAAGAGTTTATCATTTTAGAAAATCATAACTAAAATTTAACAAAAACAGTCATAAATGAAAAAATAAAAATTCAAAAAAAATTATGAAATATAAACGATATATAGTTTTAATATAAATAAAATCATAAACTTAAAATATTAAAATTTAGTCAAACAAAAATATAAAAAACTGAATGCAAATGATAAAAGAGTTTAACATTTTACAAAACATAACTAAAATTTAACCAAAACAAAAGTAAACCAACAGAAATATTTCAATAAACATTATACACAACTAATTATAAATCATATCATAAACTTAAAATACTTTAAGTATACAAAATTAATCGAATAGAAATAAAAATAATAGAATCATCATGTAATGATAAGATGTTTATACAAAACCATAAATAAAATGCATTTGCTAATTTCATACAACGAATTATAGTTTTACTAAATATTAGGTCATTCAATATTAGTCTTCTCAAAGCAAAAAACGAACAAGATTCATCTCAATCTAATCCTTAATGTTTTGGCTTTTTGATTCAAGCGAAAAGTAACAAGAATCAGCATTTCAATTCCTTTTTATTCATTAAACATAAGACTTTCATAGACAGTAGCTTCAGTTTTAACCACTCATCTCCTCTTATGACACTATCGAGATATAAACCACAAATAATTCTTATACATTCTCATTTGAACATCAAATTCTTATATTAAAACAACCTCCAAATAATTATAAAACTACAAAAAATGTTAAATCGCTTTTCATGCTCATTTACAAATCCTCTTAAATCAGTCCAAATGGTAGTTAATTTACAGAAGAAATTAGCAATTTCACCAACATAACGTCGTATATTTCTATATCAACCAAATCAATAATACAATATAACATCAGAATAATCCTATTATTTTATTCTGTAACAATGGTAGTCAATATTGAATTCAACATAAACTAAACTTACTAACTACAAAGGAACGTAACCTAATATCAATAGTTAAAGAACAACATAAAAACAAAAATATAGTACAGCACACTACTTTTTAAATTTTAGGATCCAAGAATATCTCAAAACAACATAGAAAGATAAAACATAGTTATCTTCAAATACTAACACGGCAAATATAGCACAACAAATATAAAAACATTCAACCACCTAATGGACAACTGCTACGATTATGCCCTAACTCTTACACTTTCCACATTTGTTTTGCTTCCCGTGAAAAACATCCAACCCACCAAGCCTATTAACTCTAGGTCTAACAGCTCCACGTATAGCCTTAGGAGGATGAACAATAGAAGATCCTTCAGAAACAATATCATTTTTTATCAAAAGTAGTGCACATCTGATTTTCAAGATCATCTTTGTGGGAAGTAAAGGATTTTACTTCAAAAACAAAACTAGAAGATCGAGAAACGTTCCATCCAAATCCTCATTTTAATTTCAATAAATGACTCTCCATTTTATGAAAAGTATGTTAGTCCAATTAGATGCCTCTTCTCTATGCTTTGACATTATCACAAGCTTAATTCGGATTCCATCAAGACAATAAGTAACAGGGAGATGTCTTTCTTTCACAATTTAGGCGTTAAAACTCTTAGGAACATTTGAATTATTCTCACTATAACGATTATCAGGAAAATTAAATCGCGCAATGATCAAGAGGCTTATCTTTTAGAAATTCAACAACTTTTTCACCTCTAGTTTGTCTATATTTCAGCATAGCTCTTAGAAATTCATAATGAGTACAAGCTACCATACAACTTTCCAATAAATGAGCTACCCAAAGCCCCTTTCGACCTTTTACAACCGTAGCAACATTATTTTGCATATGATGTAAACAATAAGAATGGAAAGCAACTCGAATTTTTTTAGGAATATTTGAAAGCAAACCCCAATATTTATTCAAAATAAAAACTAAATGTCAATCAATTCCAATGGAATATTTCAAATAATCCAAAAATCAAGACCAATTTCCCCCTTTTTCCTTTGCAACAATAGCCATAGCCAATGCAAAAAACCTAAAGATAAAAAATAAATCATTATTAGTGAAAAAAAGAATATATATATATATATATATACACACACATGTAACAAAATAAAATGATAAAGGAAATTTTTCTATTTATACTAATTATAGCACACCTTCAAAATTAATCCATTTATTATCAATTTCAATGTTGAATATAACCAGCATGAAGTCACATTATTTTAAAACTATAACTAACATATAATATATGCCTAAACAAAATGAATATAAAATGACAGCAAGCATACAGAATTTAACTAAAAATGAATAAAACTACAAAAGCTAATAAATGTAAAGTTTATTTGATGCATAAAGATAAATACTTTTACTAATAAAACTATAATGTAATAGACAATCATAGTAAAGATAAATAATTTAATCACTACCACTTTGCAATTATTAACAACTACTATTGAAAAAATGGAAGACCCGACATAGACTATCTTTTCCCAAGATGGAAGCCTAACAATTATAATTTACCACCATTCAATGCATGGAAATTTCCAAAATCCATGCAAAACAAATCATGGGCATTCATTAGTGACCCAATTCTTAGAAATCATGCTCAGTCTCTCATCTGCCAGCTCGCAGTGGTTAGCAAACAAATTTCATTTCCTTTTTATAAATCTTTTTTCTTAGACAAAGAAACCAAAAGCTTAGCTCGTAATTCCAAGTGTTACACATAATAAACAACTTCATTATAGATCTAGACCATCGTCTAATAGGAGATCTAATACAACCAAAATATGAACTTTGAACCTATTATTTTTCATTTCCAGGTAGAGTTCCCTATCAAATTATCTCACGACAAAGAGTACAAGTCAAGAACATGGCACTTCCCTTCACATAACTTTGCTCTATCAATGGTATGGTCACCATTCCTAGTCAAAGCCGACATACTTGAAAACGACTTGGGAATTTCGACATCAGAAATTCAACTTCATCTAAACACAGTCAATAATGAATGGACTGAAAACTACCATACCTTTGGCTGCACCTTGATCTTAGTAGGGCAGTGGTTTCTAAAAACAGCAGTGTAATGAGAAAACAACAAAATAATAGGCTGTCACAGCTGCCCTAAACTGAACCTAACCGAACGTGGATTGGACTATTCATATCATAAAGTCCTTCAATCTACATTTGAATTCATGAAGGGGAATCTACATTTACTAGCAATGATATTATGTCGTTACCAAATGGATCTTTATGTGAAAGAAGGGAAGAAAGAAAGAAAAGTATTAAACGGCTAATAATTAAAAAAGAAATATCATTATCACTTCAAATTAAAATATAAATTTTGAAATAACAACTCATACCTTGATTCTCGTTTTTTGCAGTAGCAGCCATCGAACAACCATCTGTACCTCTTAAAAAGGTGGCATTAAGAAATATCATGACAATGATTGAATTCATAAATACATGCTTCATAAATATATAAACTTTTTCAAACTGATTAGTATTTTCATTAACGAACATATCTGGGTGACTATTAGGATTACTTCAATCAATTACTTTAAGTATCAAACCATATCATTATAAGACTGCTCTTCATTATCAAAAAAATTTCTTTAAATCCATCTTCTTTCCCATATACGCATAGTAACAGCTCAAATTAATACTATAATTTCATTTAAAACTTACAATAATATCACTAGTCTTTCTTGTCAATTCGTCGTAAATTTGATCTAAAATTAGGGTCTTCACAAGATCAACCTTAATTAAGGGATTGCTAATCGATAGACAACCACCACCACAAGTATGATTAGACTCAAACTTTCTAACCAAAAAATGATCCAACTGTTTTAACTTGCAATAAGCATGAATTTTAAAACTACAACCTTCTACAGCACACTGAACAGTAATTTGCTCTTTACAATTCTTCATGAACTTAGGATTGAATCCATTTTTTGCACAATATGCAATGATAGTTTTAGGAAAATCAGATGTGGACTCAAATTTTTGACCAACACTGGTAAAAAAATTCTACATTAGAACCTTTCTTCATCAACTCGTTAAATTTACATTCTTTGTCAAAAGAAAATTCCAGACTATCAACCCCATCATATGTACTACTCACAGAATCTTCTATACCAAGAGATTTATTGTTAGAGTAAGATCAGCTACCACCAACATTAATCCAAGACAATTTCATCAATTTAACAAAAAAAAGGTCCTCTTTTTTAAAATATGATAAGCATAAAATAGCTTGCAAATCACTATCCATTTCAATGAAAGTGGCATTGGAATCTCAACATAAAAATATCAAAGAACAAAGGAGTAAGTTGATCCTAAACTTCGCATATCTTGTTTTGAACAGTAGAAATGTGAGAATCCGAAGAAAGCCTAAAACCAAAGTTGTTTTTATTGAAATCAACAACAACCAGAATAGTTGCCGCCATACTGAGGAAAAAATAGAAAAAAGATAAACATGTTTATCACTATACGAAAATAGGAAAAAGTAATCAAAAAATTCAATAAAATCATTTCATACCTGTTATCTAGGTTTTTAACCCAGCTGAATTCAAAGGAAGTCGGGACAACTTGATCAAGTCAGAATAGCTTAAGAGTCAACCAAAAGGACTAGAACAACAAGCCAAGAGAAGTTAGAAGAGAAGAAAGCAGAAAACGCTAAGGACATGGATCGCCAGCGATCCATGGCATTTGCTTGTGAGCCCATCTATCTTCTTGCATCATGATCCAGTGTGTATTCTAGCAACAATGGCTAAGTTTGATGAGATTCTAAGCTTTAAATCAAGAGATAAGCATTCGTCTAGTCCAATCACAAATTTGATGCAACCAGTAAGCAAACCGTCATTAAAACAAGGCAACATGCTACGAGACTATATGGACAACATCAACACGACGCAACAAATGCTATCCAGAAGACAAAGCCAAAAAATTGGCTAAGTATATGGATCGCTAGCAATCCATCATTTTTCATCAATTTGCTGCTACTCTCATGGAACAAAGCAAGGGAAATATACGAAGGCATTGGATCACTTTCGAGCCTAACCTATGGATAGCTAGCAATCCATAGCCTATGGATCGCTAGCGATCCATCATTTCAACTTAGATCGTGGTGAAATTTCCAATGTGCCTTCCTATGATTATCTACAAGCATTTGGCAAATAGGCTTGACCCAATAGCTCTCCAACCCTTATAAATACTCTCCTATCTGCAACATAAAGGGATCCTCCGGACTGGTTGTCGAAACTCTACATAAAGCTTTCTTCACTCTTCTCTTCCCTCGCAACAGTCATCCAAGGAGTTTACTGAAATTCTACAGTGAACTCCAACATTGGGGACTTAGTCTAACTAAGGATATTGAAGAACTTTGTAATCCAATCCACCTTGTAACAACAATCAGTCAATAATTAAAGCTATAAAGTGGAGTATGCTTTATTAACAGCCAAATTACTATAAAAATCCTCTTGTCCCATTCCTATTTCTGTTTTAGATATTTATTCCGTATATTATTGCTCTGTACGAACAGGGCTGGTGCTTTCACACTCAATCCAAGGCATTGATCCATTTTTTGAGTTAACATTTTGGTGCTTCCACTGGGAACCCAACTCAGGCTTAGATCTAGCTATCTACTTTGGATCGGATAAGTTCAGAAGTTAAATCCTCAACTCTGTTTAAAAATTCTACTGCTAAAAATCAATGGCTCCGGGAGGAAGAAGAACTCCTTCTAGAAGATCTATAGGGGTAGTAATAGCCAGAGAGAAGATGAATCATCAGCAAAGCAAAGTAAATGGCACCAATGTAGGGGTTCAGGTGCCAAACCCTCCAATCAATGTGAAGTCGTTATAAGAGATGAGTTGAATAAAATGGTTGATGAAATCAACAATAAAATGAAAAGCAGTCAGAGGCTCTAATGGACAAGCTTAATGCCCTCTTGACCATACAATCACAACCTGCTTCAAGAACTATGGCCAAACCCGCGGCTGCCGTAGAATAAGAAAATTCTTCCATTTCTGGTGTAAACAGAAGAAACAGAAAGCAACTGCAAAGAGGAGTGATAGTGGAAACTGTGGGAATCAACATAAAAGGAAACACAAGCACTCCACTCACCACAAGACAACCAGCTTTGAACTTGAATCAAGGAGCAAAGATCCAACAAGAGGATATAGCCATGGACCTTTCTAACTCATAAGATGTAGAGAAGTTTAATGATGGCAAGTTGGAAGGGAATTCCAATGCATTTGATAATGCTAGGAATGTCCAAACTGCTCCAGTCAGGCCAACCGCAAGCCAACGGGATCCCAAGGGAGTGGCTCTTCCAAAGACAGAAGAGTCTAGGCTTCAGCCCACTCACTAAGACCATTTGCAAAGCCAAACACTTGGTATAGTGATTGACAGCCAAGCCAACGACTACCAGACATCAGAGGCATTTATTGTGGAGACAGTCAAGCGGTTGATGGACGAGAATAAGAATAGGAGAGATGACGAATTGGGGATCCACTCTAAATCAGGCACCCTTTACTGATGAGATCTTAAATGAGCGATATCCAAAAAAGTTCACAATGCCCTATTCTATCCTATGATGGAACAAAAGACCCGAAACCTCACCTTTACAAGTACGGTTGGTACATGGATGGAGTAAATGCTTCAAATGTTGTTTAGTGTAGATGTTTTCCCATTTTTCTGGAAAAATTACTTCCATGTGGTTCACTAGACTTCCGCTGAGATCCATCTCCACTTTCGATCAGCTAGTGGCAAGATTCCTTGATCAATTCAGGCTTCACACCACGCAATCTACGGATGTGATGTCCCTGTCCGGACTGTTCCAAGAAAAAAATGAATCATTGAAATCTTTCTTGAACCAGTTTAATACCGCGGTATAGAAGTAAGCAGTCCAAATGAGGATATGTATTTATGGCTTTGGTCCATGCCATCCACCCTAAACTGAGTTCGAAATGTGGATCAAGATGAAGAAACCCAACACAAGAAAGGATTTCAAACGCAAAGCAAGTCAATACTTGAGATTGGAGGAAGCACAGAAGTTGGAAAGGAAGTCTACTAGCATGCAACCGACGAATGTCGGGCAAAGTGACAAGGCAATGAACCAGAAAATAAATGTTTTCGGGATTGCCGAAGGAAGCACGGGGAAAGAAGGAAATCAAAAAAGGAAGAACCAAAATTTCAATAAAAGAAATGGTAACAATAAATGAATTAAAAGCTTTAGACCCGAGGATTACATCCCGCTCAATGATACTCCGAAAAACATCTATCTTGTGACATAGGAGATAGAGGAATTAAAAAAAACCCTAAGAAGGAAGCAACTGAACAACAAAAGCTCTCGGGGAAGTTCTGTCGCTTCCATGATATGCATAGTCATAACACAAACGAATGCCGCCATCTAAAGAATTTGAATGAAGAGCTGATCCGGGAAAATAAGCTTTAGCAATATGTGAGAAAAACATAGAATCATGACCAGCCCGCGGCTCCCTAAGCTCCTAGGGACCAAAGAAACCTAGCCGAAACCAGTGAAGAGGGGTCAAAGCGAACTGACTAGAGACTCATCATTGGAACGATATCTAGAGGACCACATCCTGCGTAGGCAAGTTCGGGAGAGATGGAGCGGTATTCGAGTTTGTTAAAGCACGCTCTGAAGGAATCTTGTCTCACAGTCGAAGATGGGGCTCCAACCAAGCGGTAGAAAACTGTGTATGATGATATAGCATTCCGAAATCAAGATACCAAAGGGATCGGAGCTCCAACTCTCGATCCAATGGTGGTGACAGTAGGGATCGGGCCCGCTACGGTTTGACGAGTATTAGTTGATAGCGGTTGTTCTGTGAATATTCTTTCTAGATGTGCCTTTGACCAAATGAAGATCGACACGGAAAACGTATCTGCATGCCAAACAAAAATCCAAGGGTTCACTGGCGAAGCCAAACAACCCGTAGGGACGATTGACTTGCCAGTAGAACTTGGGGAGGGTGACCAAAGAGTCACCCACATTCACACTTTCGTAATTGTGGATGAAACTTCCACATATAATGCCTTCTTGGGATGGCCCACGCTGGCAGATTTCAAAATCGCTCTAGCCTAGTTGTGCGTCACCATGAAATTCCCAACGACAAACAGAATCGGAGTGGTCAAAGGAGATCAATGCGCCGTCAGAGAATGTTATATTATAGAGTTCGCGAATCCAAAAGAAGGGAAAAGGGGAAGGATGTAGGGAGAACCTCCGCATCCATGAACCTGCCGAATAACAACTACAGGGCCACCTCTGGCTCGGGGACCATTGCCGATTCGACAAGGCTTTGGACCCTAGAAAGAAGAGTTCAAGAGAGGATCGAGCAGCACCGGTAGAATTGATGGTTACTGTCCCAATCAACATGCATGACCCAGCGATGGTCTTGAAAATTGGATCACACCTTGAAAACAAGATGCGATTGAAACTTACTAAATTTCTTCACGCCAACTAGGATCTGTTTGCTTGGATGCATTTCGATATGTGTAGGGTATAGCCTGAAATTGCATGCCATGCACTCAACATGGGCCCTAAGTCTAGACCAATAAAGCAAAAGAGGCACAGCCTGGGACTTGAGCGGTCCACGGCGTTAAGAGAAGAAGTGAACAAGCTAATGGCCAATGATTTTATCCGTGATGCAACTTATCCTGAATGGGCATCTAACCAGGTCTTGGTCTAAAAGTCCAATAGCAAGTCGCAAACTTGTATCGACTACTCAGAATTAAACAAAGCTTACCCAAAAGATAGCTTCCCTCTGCCCAAAATTGACCAGCTTGTGGACGGAACGACGAGACATGAACTGCTACCATTCATGGATGCATACTCGGAGTATCAGCAGATCCTGATGCACGAACCTGATCAGGAAAACACCAGCTTTATCACTGATCTAGGTATATACTGTTAGAAACTGGAGATAGTGGTTTTGATGACAACAACCTTTGTAACTTATTTTATTATAACTTATATACTAACACTGTTGTCTAATATATATGAATGCTATTATGTATGATATATATAAGCCAGGAACTAATTATAGAAGACTATACAGTATAAAGATCAAGAATGAAGAAATCAAGTTTGAAGACTCATGAGTATCAGGATCAAGATTTCAAAATAAGTGTCTAGTTTTTGTTAAAACTTCACAATAGCACGAAAATCTTCATTCCGAATTTCATTTGGGATGGAACCCATTCTACCTTCTTAGTGGCTTACAAACCCAAGACTAGAAGCTTACAAACATAAGACAAGTGGTTTACAAATCCATAAACATCTTGATTTTGTACAAGTTCTCGAGTCCTGATGTGATGAGATATTCTGTAGGAAGATGCTTGCAAAACTACTTCAAAATGGTTTTTCAAAATGATTTTCAAAACTGTTTTCCAAAATATTTTAGCCTTAAAAATTATCTTCTTAAATGATTTTCAAAAAGATGTTTTAGCCTTAAAATATTCTTTGTTTTTTTTCAAAATAAACTCTTGTTTTAAACTTCATTTTCAAAATAAATTTTACATTGTTTTAAACTAAGGAATGGCGACATCATGGGATACCCCATGTCGACATGGTGGCCGTTAATTCAAAATTTTCAATTTTCAAAAGAAGTGTCTACTCGTTTAAATCTCTTCACGAATGGTTATGACTGTTGGTGTTCTATAAATAGCCTTCGCAAACGAATTTTTTAAATAACAAATTTCTTATTTTCTTCACTCCTCTACAAATGCATATTCTAAAATTTTCATATTTTTAAGATCGTGCCGAAATTCTAATGAATTCTCAAGTGAACCAAATTTGAATCTCATTCTTGTTTGATTCTCTGTCCACTCTCGAAGATCAAAGTGCTATTCAGAGTTATAGGATCAATTTGTAATCAAAAGTTTATCGAATCTCTCTATAAGGTGTGGTCGTGCCTGGAAATCAATTGGGTGATCATGTATCCCGTAAATCAAGAAAGTTTTTCCTGGACTCGAGAGACAGGAGAGTACCTCAAGGCCTTTAGAAATTGAGGGTTGTAATATCGACATTGGTATAATAAAAATCTGTATGAGGTGTTGTGCCTTGGTACATTATTGGATGTACGATAACTCCGAACCAGTATAAAATCCGGTGTGTTCTTTTCTTTTACTGCTTTTTATTTACTTTCTGCATTTGTGTTTAATTCTGTGATTGTTCAGTGATTAAGTTCTGTATTTGTTTGTATCATAATTTTTAAATTAGTTTATATAAGTCTTAGAATCTAATAAACACTATTCACCCCCTCTTTAGTATTGAATTAGCCTTAAGGTCCATAATCCGCACTCCTCTTCAATTGGTATCAGAGCATAGGTTTTCATAGTTATCATAATCTGAAACTTGAAAAGTTAAAAATGGCATTTTTAGGAAATTTTGTTAATATTAGTTTAAATTTATGCATTTCATCAAAGTATCATAAGTCTGCATATAGTTTTTTTGAAAAATCAAGTTATCTACCAAATTGGTTTGTTATGCAGGTACAGACATGTTACATGGCTTTTGAAGAATCAACAACCAATGGACAAACTGTGCAAATTGAGAAAGATAAATAGGTACTTGATAGTGGTCGTTCAAGGCATATGATTGGAAATCCCGAGAAACTCAATGACATTATATATCAAGATGGTGGATCAGTCAACTTTGGAATAACTCAAAACGATATGTGATTGGCATCGGCAATGTCGGTAATTCTAAAACTCCTCTTATTTCTGATATTTTGCTAGTTAGGAATTTAAAACATAATTTGCTTAGCGTAAGTCAACTATGTGACAAAGGATTTAAAATTAAATTTGGAAAAGATAAGTGTAATATCGAAGATAATAAGTCAAATATTATCTTTGAAGGAATTAGGAAGAAAAATATTTACATCCTTAGTATGAAAGTTTCAAATGATAACTTATGTCTTTTGGCTAATACAAGTGACCCTTGGATTGGCATAAAAGATTTGGTCATTTAAATTTCAAACTGTTATTTAGGTTATCAAAACTTGACTTAATTAGAGGTCTTCCCATGTTAAACTTTAAAGTAGATAGTATATGTGATGCTTGCCAGTTAGGAAAACTTAAGAAAAGTTCATTTAAATTAAAAGATATGACTTCTACTTCTAAACCTCTAGAATTACTTTATTTATATTTATTTTGGTCCATCTCAAGTTCAATCAATTAATCACAATAAATATGTTTTTGTAATTATAGATGATTATTCTAGATATACACGGATAATTTTTCTTAAACTTAAAAGCAATGCTTTTAAATTATTTAAAAAAATTCCTAAAAGAATTCAAAATAAACTTTCTTTAAAAATAAAATTATTCGAAGTGATCACGGTGGAGAATTTGAAAATGAAAATTCTGAGAATTCTGTAATCAAAAGGGAATTACACATAATTTCTCTTTTCCAAGAACTCCACAACAAAATGGAGTGGTAGAATGTAAAAATAGAATAATTCAAGAGTGTGCTAGAACCATGCTTTCTAATAGTAACTTACGTAAAAACTTTTGGACTGAAGCAGTTGCTACAGCATGTTATACATTAAATAGGATTTTAATTAGCCCATTAACCAATAAAACACCATATGAATTACTTTACAATAAGAAACTCATAGTAGCTTATTTTAAAGTTTTTGGTAGTAAGTGTTTTATTCTTAATACAAAAGATAATTTAGATAAATTTGAACTTAAATCCGACAAAGGTATCCTCATCAGATATTCTAATAGAAGTAAAGCATTTAGAGTTTATAATTTAAGACTAACACTATTGAAGAAACAATGCATGTATCTTTTGATGAAAATTTTAAAGATACCGTACAAATAGAAGATGAAGAAGATTTTATAACTTTAAATAATGAACCTAATGAAACTAATTATGAAATCATTCAACTTAATAAAAGAATTAGGCTATCAAAAGATCATCCTATAGAAAATATACTAGGAAATATTGAATCTATAGTTAAAACAAGAAATCAACTAAATACTATGAGTAATGTAGCTTTTATATCAACTATTGAACCAAAAAATCCAAAGAAAGCATCATCTGATAATTCATGGATTCTTGCTATGCAAGAAGAATTGAATCAGTTCACCAGAAATGTTGTTTGGGAACTTATTCCTAGACCTGAGGATAAAAGTATAATTGGGACAAAATGGGTTTATAAAAATAAAATGAATGAACTTGGTGAGGTCGTGAGAAATAAAGCTCATTTAATCGCACAAGGTTATTGTCAAGAAGAAGAAATTGATAAAGACGAAGCCTTTGCACCCGTAGCAAGACTAGAAGCTATCAGGATTCTACTTGCTTTCGCAAACTACAATAATTTTAAGTTATATCAAATAGATGTTAAAAGTGCCTTTCTAAATGGTTTAGTAAAAGAAGATGTTTATGTTGAACAACCTCCACTTTTTGAAGATAATAAATTTTCAAATCATGTATATAAATTAAAGAAAGCTTTATATGGTCCGAAACAAGCTCCTAGAGCCTGGTATGAAAGACTAAGATCTTATTTACTACAATCTGGTTTTGAAATTGGTAAAAGAGATACAACTCTTTTTATTAAAAGAAACAAAAATGATATTCAATTAGTACAAATATACATAGATGATATAATATTTGGATTAACTAATAACATAATGAATAAAGAATTTTCAAATATAATGACTAAAGAATTTGAAATGAGTCATATGGAAGAACTAATTTTCCTCTTAGGACTTCAAATCAAACAATTAGATAAAGGAGTTTTCATTAGTCAAGAAAAATATGCTAAGAATTTAATTAATAAATTTGGATTGACCACAGCCGGTGGGAAATTAACTCCAATGACAACTAATGTAGCTTTAAGCAAAGAAGATAAATCAAAAGATGTTAATCAAAAATTATATAGGAGAATGATTGGTTCGCTGCTTTATATAACAAGTCATCCTGACATCATGCATAGTGTTTGTCTTTGTGTAAGATACCAATCTCAGCCTAAAAAACTCACTTAAAAGCTGTTAAAAGAATTTTAAGATATGTAAAACATACTTTAGATTATGTTTTATTTTACCCTAAAAATGATGTATTTTATTTAATTACATATTATGATGTTGATTATGCTGGTTGTAAATCAGACCGAAAAAGTACAAGTGGAACCTTTCACTTTCTAGGGCATTCTCTGGTTTCCTGGTTTAGTAAGATGCAAAACACTGTATCCTTATCAACAACTGAAGTAGAATATATATCTAGTGCTTTGGCTTGTTCTCAAGTTATATATATGTAACAAACTTTAAAAGATTTTGGATTAACTATAACTAAATTACCAATTTATTGTGATAATACTAGTGCAATAAATATATCAAAGAATCCAACTCATCATGCTAAAACAAAACATATTGATAGTAGACATCATTTTCCTAGAGATAATATAAGTAAAGAAGTCATAACTCTTGAATATATTAACACTGAAAGAGAAATTGCTGATATATTAACCAAACCATTAAATGAAAAAAACTTTACTAAATTTAGAAGAGAATTAGGTATATGTTCATTAACTGAAATATAAATTATAAATAATACAGGTATAGTTAATAATTAATATAAATAAAAAAATTCTCAAAAATTGAATTGGGCATGTCGATATGACTCATCCCTCTATGTCGACATACATGCCGAGATTTTCAAATTTAAATTTCCCTCTAAAATTATTTATTAAGTTATATATTTATATATTTCTACTTTTACTCCTTTCCTCTGTTCTATTCTCTGTAATAAACTTCTAAAACGATAAATTAATGGTTTCCTCTTCTAATAATGAACCTTCATCACACACTTCTCCTCATTCTGGTCCTTTTCAACGTTCTAGACACGTACGAGTCATCAAATTGCAAGAGAAGATGAAAGATTTGCTTCAAATGATGACAGAAATTCAAGTGGGTCAACTGCGAATGGCTAGAGAACAAGATAGGCAAGGCAGGATCCTTAAGAATTTACAAAACTTCCTTATAGATAACCATGCCAATCCCATTGTCATCGAAGAAATATCACAAGCCATGAATTCTGAAGAAGAAGAGCCTCTAGAAGAACCACAAGAGAACCAAGAAGAAGAACATCCTCTGTTGAATCAGGATGTTTATATGGACAAAGATGATGGCGTTATTTGCGATGGAGAGGTCCATTTTGACGCTAATGGGAACTTGGTCGAACAACGTGGAAACTTTTGTCTCCACTATCCAAATTGTTCGGTCCATAAATCACCAATAGTTAAGGGTCCTCGTTAAGTTTTTTTGTTTTCTTGATTGTATATTGGTTTGTTAATTTGTATATAAGTGTTATCTTAATCAATATTCCTCTAAAAACAATCTTTTGTGCATAAGATCTTGAATTCCATTTAACTTAGGGTGCTATATTTTATATGTTATTATTCTTATGTTATATGTTTTTTTATCTCATTTTCTATTAAGTTTAAGGTTTATAGGTTACTTTTTTTATTAAAGACAAAAGGGGAGAAGTTATATAAAATAGTAGGCTTGGAGTAAGGGGGAGTTGTTGGTGTAAAGGGGAGCTTTGGTATGATCGAAGTGGTAAGTATACTTTATAAGGTTGTCATTATCAAAACGGGGAGATTGTTAGGAACTGGAGATAGCGGTTTTGATGACAACAACCTTTGTAACTTATTTTATTATAACTTATATACTAACACCATTGTCTAGATATGTATGAATGTTATTATGCAGGATATATATAAGAAAGGTACTGATTATTGAAGACTGTACAGTATAAAGATCAATAATGAAGAAATCAAGTTTGAAGACTCATGAATATCAAGATCAGGATTTCAAGACAAATGTCTAGTTTTTATTAAAACTTCATAATAGCACGGAAATCTTCATTCCGAATTTCATTTAGGATGGTACCCATTTCTACCTTGTTAATGGCTTACGAACCCACGAGAAGTAGCTTACAAACCTTCGACAAGTGGCTTACAAACCCACGAACATCCTTCTTTTGTACATGTTCTCGAGTCATGATGTGATGAGATATTCTGCAGGAAGAAGCTTGTAAAACTACTTCAAAATGGTTTTTCAAAATGATTTTCAAAACTATTTTTCAAAATATTTTAACCTTAAAAATTATCTTTTCAAATGAGTTTCAAAATGATGTTTTAACCTTAAAATATTCTTTATTTTTGTTTTAAAATAAACTCTTGTTTGAAACTTCACTTTCAAAACAAATTTTACATTGTTTTTAACTAAGGGATGTCGATATTATGGGATATCCCATGGCACATGGTGGCTGTTAAAATCAAAAGTTTCAGTTTTCAAAAGAAGTGTCTATTCGTTTAAATCTCTTCACGAATGGTTATGAGCGTTGGTGTTCTATAAATAGCCTTCACAAATGAATTTTTTAACTAAAAAATTTCTTATTTTCTTCACTCCTCCACAAATCCATATTCTAAAATTTTCATATTTTTACATGTCGAAATTCTGCCGAATTCTCAAGTAAATCAAACTAGAATCTCATTCTTGTATGATTCTTTGTCCTCTCTCGAAGATCAAAGTGCTATTCAGAGTTATAGGATTACTTTATAATCAAAAGTTTATCGAGTCCCTCTGTAAGGTGTGGTTGTGCTTGGAAATCAATTGGGTGATCTTGTGTCCCGTAAATCAAGAGAGTTTGCCCCGGACTAGAGAGACAGAAGGGTGCCTCAAGGCCTTTAGAAATTGAGGATTGTAATATCGACATTGGTATAATAAAAATATGTATGATGTGTTTTGCCTTGGTACCCATATACTACACTAGCAAGCGGTTCACTGGAGCCGAGAGAAATTACACGAAGCTGGAAAAGCTAGCGTATTGCATCTTGATCGTATCTAGGAAGCTACGACCATATTTTTAGGCGCATCCGATCAAAGTACTGAGTGATCAATCCCTGAAGCAAGTATTGTACCGACCTAAAATTTCCAAACGACTCCTCAAGTGGAACATTGAATTAAGCCAATATGATATCACCTACCATCTGAGAAGGGCTATCAATGGGAAAATGCTGGCAGATTTTGTTGCCGAGTTTACTATATGGGATGACAAAGAAGGAACACCGTCGAAAGTGGAAATGCAATGGAAACTCTTCGTTGATGTTGCCTCTAACAATCTCTGTTCAGGGGCAGGAGTAGTACTTAAAACCCCCAAAGGATGAGCCATTTGCTACGCTTTATGCTTGAAATTCCATGCAAGAAATAACGAAGCAGAATACAAAGCACTGATAGCAAGACTAAAAATTGTGAAAGAATTCAGAATAAAGTCCGTTCACATCTACATCGACTCTCAATTAGTTGTTTTCCAAGTGAAAGGTGAATACCAGGCTCGAGGGGAGAATCTTTTCCCATATCTATTTAAAGTACAAGAGTTGCTAAACGACATCGAACATTGCACCATAAGTCACATCCCACGGGAGAAAAACACCAAGGCTGACTACTTAGCTAAACTGGCAAGCTCCAGAGAAGCTCAATCGTTGGGACTAGTCCCGATTGAGACCCGACCGCTTCAAGTATAGACGAAATGGATATCAACTAGATTTTTGAGATCACTGCTGAACCGGAAACGTGGATACGCCGATCAAAGACTACTTTCTCATAGGGACCCTTCCAATTAACAAGTACCAATAGAAAATGCTCCTCCGAAAAGCACATCGATTCATAGTGCAGGATGGAATACTCTACCTAAGGGGAATCTCTACCCCCTTGCTTAGATGTGTAACCGACGACGAAACTCGACGAATCCTGAAGGAGGTTCATGAAGATGACTGTGAAGACCATACTGGGAAGCAAACCCTTGCAAAGAAAGTCCTCTGGTGTGGATATTTCTAGCCAACAGTAAACCGCAATGCAGCAGACTACGTCAGACGGTGTGATCATTGCCAAAGATTCAAGAAGATTAAAATAACTCCCTCAACAGAGCAAACACAGATGGTCAGCCCATGGCCTTTTGCAATATGTGGAATTGACTTGATTGGCATACTGCCAATATTAAAAGGAGGGGCCAAATACGCTATAGTTGCCGTTGATTATTTCACGAAGTGGGCCAAAGCGAAACCACTGGCTACCATTACAAAAAAGAAAGTTGTTAATGTTGTTATACAAATATTATTTGTAGGTTTGGTGTGCCACCGAAAGTCAACACCGACGGAACTCAATTCGAAAGCACAGAGTTCAAAGACTTTGCAGACACTTCCGAATCGAGAAGAGGTTTTTCATGGTCGCTCATCCACAAAAAAATAGGCAAGTGGAAGCGATAAACAAAATCATCAAGTCTACCATCAAAAAGCAACTTACTAAAGCAAAAGGAAGCTGGGTTGATAAACTTCCACCCGCATTATTGGCTTATAGAGTAACACACAATGCGGCAACCGGGCACACTCCGTTCGTCTTGGTATATGGTTCAGATGCAATGATTCCCGTCGAACTAGAAGCCCCCTCCTACCAAAGGAAATTTTTTAATCAGAAACAAAACAAGCAGCTCCTACTCGAGTTGCTTCACACGATTGAGGGAAGAAGCCGAGTTGAGGACCATTGCTCATCAAAAAAGGGTCGCTTAGTACTTCAACTCCAAAGTTCACAACCAAACCTTCAAAGTGGGTGACCACGTGCTTAAATGAGTTTATCACGTCCCGAGAGCCTTCGGACCAAACTAGGAAGGGTCGTATGTGATCAATCAAAAGCTAAGGGGCAAAACTTGCAAAATGACAACCACTGACGGAATCCAAATTCACAGAGCATAGAATAGCGAATCGTTGAACCGTTACTTTATCTGAAAACTACCATATGTATTTCTATTTTTCGGCAAATAAGCCGTCCCGGGATACCGAAGGCATTGTAAATAGGCAGAACTTGCTCGACTTTCCTTAATAAAATTGATTTTCTTTCTGAACTAGTAAAACTGTGTTCATAATAGTAACATGTTGAGTCAACGGGGTCAAATCAACTCAAAACCATTCAATTAGTGCTTAAGATAGTTGAATCACGCTCAAGCATGCCTCAGTTACCCGCCAAGTCGATGGAAGCAAATCAACTCGAACCGTTGGATCAGCGGAATCCGATCCCCGTCTTCTAAGAACCAGTGTTGCTCCGGCAACACTGGGAAGCCTCAAATCAAAAGTCGCGCACCCCATAAGCCGCACACTAACCTTTCAAGCCGTGGAATAATGCTCTTAAAGCGTAAACTCCTCACGTTGCCCAAAGATTAGCAACATTGAGAAGTTTCAAAACCACTCTAGACCGACGGGTAATATCGGCCCCAAATGTCGCGCATCCCATAAGCCGCGTATACTTCTAAAAAAGCAATGCACTTGATAAGCATGCACACTTTTAAGTACCGAAATCGCCCCGGCGACACTGGGAAATTTATCCATTGTAGGAATAACAAGGATCAACCCACTCCCACTATTAGGAGTAACGAGCATGAATCCAACAAAATCAAAGTGCTATAGATCGACAGAAAATCCCCATTGTTGACTAACAATAACTCTATAATTAAACTGTTCAAACCATAAGTTCCCGAGGATAGGAACCATAATACAAGTCCGATGAATAAAGAAGACAATAATAAGAAAACACTCGGATTAAACGGTTGTTTGTCAAGTATTGTTGTAAACATCCATGTGAACTGGGGGGCATACATTGGTGCTCAAATAAAAATGCTCAAGAACAAAAACACTTCATAGGTTCTGTTACTCCAAACAAAGAATATTGGCAGTAATCACAAGGACTAGATAAAATAGAATGGAAGTAAACAAGATAGACATAAGTACACAAGACACAGATAAGCATATAAGTAAAGTTATAGTCAAAATATAGGCAACGTATTATTTATAACTATTTTGTACAAGGTCAAGGTGTGGGGGCCATACCTACACAAAGCCGGCCAACAAAAAGAAAAAATACAGATAGCACAACAAAAACAGTAAGTGCAGACTCTGCACTTGAAAAAAATAATATAAAATGCCTCAAAATTTGCTCGGTTACAATCCGAGCTTATCAACGCCTTTTTCTGCCACTCCCCTTCCCGCATTTGGTTTGAAATTTTTGCTTCCCCTCAGGAGCAATGTCGCTACCGGTGATGTCGACTATCTCCTCGGTGCTGACGTCTTCCTCCTTCTCTTTAACTTTTTCGAAAGACTACCCTTTTGTCTTGCGCTTCCGAGACTTGTGAGAACTCTTCGAGGAAAACAAGAGTGCAATGTTGGGTTTAAGTATCAACGGACGCATGTCCCAAAATACACAGACGCTTGAATTTGATAAGTGTTGAGACGTGCTTGTGATGCTAGCACTCAAAATTATGTCGACCAAGCTCCATGGAACCGATCCATACTTTAAGAATGAGAATTTGTTCAAAACAGATAAGCTTTAAATTTGTCTTCCACCAAATGATTTGCCGAAGTCAAGCCATAGCCATGAGCAGTTTAGGCGATAGTGGAGGGCATTTCAAAACAAGGCATAGATCAACAAGGTTGGAGGTTCAACGTCGAAGTCGAAGTCAAAATGAGGCCAAGACGACAAGAATGGCAGTGATGCCCCAATTAATCAAAGTCGAAGGTCTAAATTTGGAAAATGAAGAAGTAACGGCGCTGGAAAATTGAGAGAGCTCGATGTCGAGTTTGGTTGAGTGGGTTTGCTCTGGTAGAGTGAATTGACGGTGAATCTTTGGTTAAAGTTCGATGAAGACAACGAGCCTTAGTGAAGCAGTGGCGGCAGTAAAAGGTCACGAGATCTTTGTAGTCGTGAAGCACAAACTACACGAAGACTAGAAATGGGAGTGTGGTGTAATTTTTTTCTAAGTCTTTTGTTTATACACTCAAAGGTAACATAATAGCTTCCAAAATCTTGGAGCTAAATAAGAAGTCCAGATGAAAGACTATATGGGAAATATAGACAGAAGGCTTCAATTTTTAAATTTACCAAAGAGCCGACTTTATGACTGTTTGAAGCGATGTACCTATGTATTTCAGATGAGATGTAACATTTCACGAAAACGGTTCAGGAGATAAAAATGTATCTGCAAATTTGAATTTGGATTCAGTCGTCAGTCTCGATCCGAAGCATTTTTATAGTTCACATAAGCATATCTTGGTGAGCAAGTGTTATTTGGCATTTGAACCAAGAAGCCTAGAAACATCCATAGTATCAAGATGGAAGAACTTAAGGAGATAAAGCCCAAAATTCATCAAAAGTACAATGACTAATATGTCGGTACTGACCCATATAGGTCGATACCAAACCATTGTTAAAGTATGAGGGGGCCTACTTACTGTGATGCAAAGGCCAAGACTTGAAGATAAATGCTAAGTCCATGGGTCAATACCGACCTATATGGGTCGGTGCCAACCGATAGTGATTCTTCAAAAGACTTTACATGCAGGATATCTAAAGAGTTAGACTTGCCAACGTAGTCAGACTCAGAGTCAAAACTATCATCGGTACCAAACCATATGTGTCGATATCAAACCATATTGATCGATGGAACTGACATGATTTGACATATTCTTCATACTGAAACTTCAGATGGAGATAATTACCATCCAAACTAGATTCCACGACTTTGATGGTGGATTCCATCTGTAAATAGTAAGGTGTGGTCAACATGAAAAGGACTTTTGGATCATTACACAGTACTGTTGTCATTTTTTCATTGTCAACTGGCTTCTAGAACTATACTTGTGGTAAAATTTGTTGTAATGCAAGGATCATCCAAAATAACATAGACGACGGACATAGTCTTGAGATTCTAGTCGAACTACTTAAAAAACTCTTGTGGCCTTCTCTTTTCTTTTTGAATTCTTTAACATTTTAATCTTGTTTTTACTTCATAGGAGTGTTTACCCATTTTTGACGTAAACACATGTCGTTTTATACACTATGCTGGACACACGACAAAGACCATGAAAAGTTAGAAACTACCTGACATATTGCAACCTTTTTGACTTGTATATTTCGACATTTTCAAATTAAGTTAACTGATGAGAATGTGATAGAAAAACCTTATAGTCTACATATTGTGATTCAATATGCAAGTAAATGCATACACGCGAGACCTTTATCCTCTACCCTCCTGTTGTTGAAGCAAAAGCAAACTTCATTCTTCCGTAGCAGCAAGATATTCCTATACAGATGGAGGAAGATGATGAGACATACACATTATCGTCGACATAGGAGGTGATTACTATTAGACTCTTCGTATTAAAAAAATTTAATTTCTAAAAGAAAACAGAAAAGATTGGCCGATAATTTTAATATTTAATAACTTTATCTATATCTACAGTAATCCATCCATATTAAGATTTAATTGCATTAAAAACTCATCATATAGAAGAAGAAAAAATAAGGGGAACACCCCTCTCTTTCCTGGACTATTTAGTAAGGTCATGAAACATTTTGACTGATTTTTCTCTTATACATAATGGATTTACCTGGACCAATACATGATATACTTGTAGTATTTCTGGGATCATTTCTTATATTAGAAGGTCTAGGAGTAGTAAAGATCATGCTTTCTCAACACAAATTATTAGACCAACACGAATAAATAGCGAATAACCAATGATGTTTGAGAGATGATATGAGATGATAGATCTTTGATATAGAGCTGATAAAAAGGAGCGGAGAAGACAAGGTACAGAGATAAAAGCGATTAAAGAGAAGAAAGCAAGACAAGGGAGAGATCTTAGTACCATGATGAGAATGTTACTTTTTGCTTATGTGGTTCTAAATGGACTAGAGAAAGTGGTGTTGTAGTAAAGTGTTGAGTGTAGTAATCATGCTCCACCTCTTCTTTCTAATGATACTGTGTATACCTACATTAGTGCACCGGGACCTTCTAAAGTTCCTAAAGGACCAAGAGGAGCGGCCTGTGTTACTTCAATCAGATCTTACCACCCCTTCTGGCTATAGTATCAAGATGGAAGAACTTAAGCAGATAGAGCCCAAAATTCATCAAAAGTACAATGACCAATATGTCGGTACTAACCCATATGGGTCGATACCGAACCATTGTTAAAGTATGAGGGGACCTACTTACTGTGATGCAAAGGCCAAGACTTGAAGATAAATGCTAGGTCCATGGGTCAATACCGACCTATATGGGTCGGTGCCGACCGATAGTGATTCTTCAAAAGACTTTACATGCAGGATATCTAAAGAGTTGGACTTGCTAAGGTAGTCAGACTCAGAGTCAAAACTATCATCGGTACCAAACCATATGTGTCGATATCAAACTATATTGATCGATGGAACTGACATGATTTGACATATTCTTCATACTGAAACTTCAGATGGAGATATTTACCGTCCAAACTAGATTCCACGACTTTGATGGTGGATTCCATCTGTAAATACTAAATAGTGAGGTGTGGTCAACATGAAAAGGACTTTTGGATCCTTACACAGTACTGTTGTCATTTTTTCATTGTCAACTGGCTTCTAGAACTATACTTGTGGTAAAAGTTGTTGTAATGCAAGGATCATCCAAAATAAAATAGACGACGGACATAGTCTTAAGATTCTAGTCGAACTACTTAAAAAACTCTTATGGCCTTCTCTTTTCTTTCTGAATTCTTTAACATTTTAACCTTATTTTTACTTCATAGGAGTGTTTACCCATTTTTGACGTAAACACATGTCGTTTTATACACTATGCTGGACACACGACAAAGACCATGAAAAGTTAGAAACTACCTGACATATTGCAACCTTTTTGACTTGTGTATTTCAACATTTTCAAATTAAGTTAACTGATGAGAATGTGATAGAAAAACCTTATGGTCTACATATTGTGATTCAATATGCAAGTAAATGCATATACGCGAGACCTTTATCCTCTACCCTCCTGTTGTTGAAGCAAAAGCAAACTTCATCCTTCCATAGCAGCAAGATATTCCTATACAGATGGAGGAAGATGATGAGACATACACATCATCGTCGACATAGGAGGTGATTACTGTTAGACTCTTCGATAGATCATGCTTTCTCAACACAAATTATTAGACCGACACGAACAAATAGCGAATAACCAATGAAGATATAAGATGATAGATCTTTGATATAGAGCTGATAAAAAAGGAGCAGAGAAGACAAGGTACAGAGATAAAAGCGATTAGAAAGAAGAAAGCAAGGCAAGGGAGATATCTTAGTACCATGATGAGAATGTTACTTTTTGCTTATGTGGTTCTAAATGGACCCGAGAAAGTTGTGTTGGAGTAAGTGTGGAGTGTAGTAATCATGCTCCACCTCTTCTTTCTAATGGTACTGTGTATACCCACATTAGTGCACTAGGACCTTCTAGAGTTCCTAAAGGACCAAGAGGAACGGCCTATGTTACATCAATTAGATCCTATCACCCCTTCTGGCTATCATCGCTCTCCATCACCATATGATGATCAGTAGATGGTATGTATTTAGTTAGTTTATTTATCATTTTAGGTGTTTAGTATTTGTCATTTCAGTATTTCTTGCATTTTTTAGGCATTTACATTTGTGATTGACATTATAAATTGCATTCTCATTCAATGGTGTTGTGATTTGCACCGGTTATTTCATTCTGTTTTGTTCTGTGGTAATGTGATGTATCATTCCGTGTTTTTGGGATCTGTCTATTATATCACGTGCTTAAGTAATCGTCTCTCTTTGTTGATTACAAAGGGAGAGAATTTATAACATATTGGCGATGGGAGTATTAAAGACAGGGAGTATCATTCGATAATATTTATATTGTTTATAAGTAGTTGTCATCATAAAAAGAGTGAGAATGTTATAACCTTGTGTTTTGATGACATTAACGAAATATACATACATGCGTGCATACATACATACATATTACATGCATTTGTGCGTACATACACATGCATGCATGCACACATAATGTAACGACCCTGAAATTCAGACCCAGTTTAAAATTTTAAAATCGCTTATTTAGTGTAAAAATTCGAATCTTCACAAACAACTTCCGTTGCTATCCAAACTTCACATTGGAAGGCGTCTAGATAGACATAGGCATACGTCAAAGTTCGTTGGATAATATTGAAGTCAATTTCGTTCGTCGCATTTACATATTAGTTTGAATTCTAAGCGTAAATTTTCTATTGTCCGAACTCAAATATTTTACACAGTGTTGCATAAGAAAAATAGTCTGATCATGACGGCGCATTTCGTTCCGTCAAATTTCGCTTTTAATTGCTAATTAAATTGTTCGCACGAGCAAATGGTTCAATTAGATTAACCACTTGCAAACAATGTCAAACCATCAATATCTTCATACCGTTGTGTTCGTCTCGTCGCGCTGATCAAAATGGTATATTTATTTGCGTCAATCGAAGTTCGACGGTGAAATTGATAATTGTTTAACGGATTACAAACTAGTCCGTTACACAGCCCAAACCGGTACCCAACAGTCTCCCGCTCAGAATTCTAAGAGACTTTGACCATTCAGCTCTCTAGGAAACCCAATAGCCATCACGTTTACCGACGACATCATTGCTGTGACTTTGGGACTCTAAACCTCTCTTTGTATATCTGCTACCCTCTGCCTTCATTAATTGCTCAAAATTCTCTGGTACGTGCTCTTTCTCCCTCCTCTTCATAAATTTTCTTATATATTTTGTCTCCCTCCAGAAAATAAAACTCACGAAACTGCGCCACCCTCTCCACCCACGCCGTCGCTCCGCCACGCCACTCACTCCGCCTGCTCCACCCGCATCGCCAGCGACCGCCCTCCACTGCTCCACCCACGCCCGCCTGCTCCACCCACATCGCCAGCAACCAACCCACATCCACCAGCCTCCGCGTCCCACTGCCCTCGACCCCATCCTACCAGCAACCGCCCGATGCCGCCACCAAACCCGAACGCCTCACCTTGGCTGCAACCAACTTCCCACTACACTGCCGTTATATATAAATATATATAGCATTGGGTTTTAGAAGAAAAGGGGAGAAAGTTTTGTACAGGATGCTTCATTTTATAGTTATAAGAGTTTGTTATGCAAACAGGTTTCTATGTATATATTTTACAAACAGTTTTGAATATAAAGCTACTGAATATATAAGTTTACAAGTCTAGTTCAAAATTTGTTGGGTTTATACGCTGCAGACTTAGTTGGAAAAAAAAATATAAAAGCTGTTTGTATTTTAAAGGCAGATTCATGTTATATATATATATTTTGTAAAGTACGATTTTACATATATTTTAGTATATAAATAAACATGGGTTACAGTATCTCATATGTTGTTTCGCTTGCTTGACAATTGTAGCTGATCCGGGATCTCAGGCCTAGGCTTCCATCTACCTTATTTGCATCTAGTTGTTTGTTCGTATTCGTGCTTGTGTCGACTATCTAGTCTATTCATTTTCGTGCTTCGTCGTCATCTTCTTTAACCATGCAAGGTGAATATTTCATTCAGACTCAAATCTATTATGCTATGATAATCAAGTGATAGATGTTGTTAATATTAATTTGAATGTTAAAATGGTTGATGTTAAAATTGTTCACATAAACTGTAAATTTCTATACAAGTTAAAAAAAACTGAATATTGTTAATATTTAAATTTCTAAACTGACGCCATGTATTGTTTAATTTGATTTAACGTGTTAAATTGTGATCTGATGTTAGTTTATGGTAAATAGTTGTGACACTAAATTTGTTATGTGATGTTGAATTTGGTTGCTAATATAAGTGAAATTTAATATGAAATTGATTGAATTTGATATAGGATAGTTAACCATTTAAAATGGATCATATATGTTGAACTTGACCCTTTTAAATGTTAAATAAATCGACGCGTAGAAATAGGGTTAACTACACTTTGAACCATTGAATGTATGATTGATGTAGTAATTTGAAAATAGACACCAAGTGAAAAACCATAATGTAATAATCTTTAATCTTCATGAAATAATAGTGTGGATTCTAGGAATAATTATATTAATTTGCATAAATAACAAGTGTAAATTAATACGATTATTTCAGCATTATTTAAATAAATTATTGAATTGTTATGTATGGTTGCTATTGCTTGTTTATTTACTTTGACACCATCCCAGTTATCACACTGCAAGTTTCATTTGCTATGCTTTGATTTTCTTTTATTTATTGAATGATATTGGGTTGAAATGATAAATACCCAATTAAATAACTTGGCCTAGGATAGCTAATAAAAATAAAAAACCCGACTGGTCAACAAGATCATTTTGAAATTGAAATCTATTTGAAATTAAGAAATGAACTTAACAATTTGTTTGAAATTAAGTAACGAACTTAATGGATTAATTGAAGTAAATTAATGGATTTAATTGAAACGGATTAATAAATCTATTTAATTGACTAAAATGAATTGACAAATTTAAAAGTGAGAAATTTGTAATTTGATTTAGGAAAACTTAAAGTTAAGTAAGCTGAATATTTGAAATGAAATTTAGAAACAAGCAAAGTTTTAGAATTTAATAATTTAAAATTTTGTTAGATTTATTAGATTAAGATTTAAACTCGGTTTTAATTAAATAGACTTGAAACTTGTTATGAATTAAATTGGAGACTAAGTGAAATTTGACTTAAGAGGAATATAAACTAACTAAAGTTTTATGGATTTAATTTAGTGACAATTTAAATTAAAATGATTGTAAATTTAATGAATTAATTAAATTAGGACATTGTAACTGAATATGAATTGAGTTGATTTGTAACTCATAAATAACGAATTCGTGTTGTGTAAATCATGGAACCAAATAAATGAAATTGGGTTTCTTTAAATAGAAATTCAATTGAATTGGTGAATAAATCAAATGAAGCTATTTTGATGAAAGGAATTTAGTTAATGAAATTGATTTAATCGAATTTATGATAACAGTGAATGTAAATATGAATTGAAATGAATAGAATTTGATTTAATGATTCGAACTAAATTGACCATTAAATTAAATTCATTGATTATGAACTAAATTTAATAAGCGAAATTTAGATCTTATTAAATCGAGCTTGAATGTCTAATTATATTGTTAACTCAAATGTTTGAACTAAAATTGCATTTGGAACTATGTTTAAATATCTGAAATAAATTGAATCGTGAAATGTCAAATTTTGAAAGTCAAAATTTGCAGCTTGACTTTTGGACTTTGATTTGTTTAAACTTTAATTTAACCGACCATCGGGTAATAAATACGTAGTTATTAAAGAGACCGGGATCGGATATGGACATACTCTCTGTTGATACCGAAAACCACTTTAATAACTATTATACGCGGAGTGTTGATCCAGAATGAAGTGGATGGTTTGGTGAACGCGTTGACTGAAGAAAGAGAACGATATTGGATGACCCCTGACATGACTAAAACAAGAGCCGCGCCCGGGCCATTGAGGTTCATCACCTTTAGCGGACACACTTCTTCAATACCATATCTATTACTTTTGTGATTCGATTTGGGTGCACCCTTTGATTTGGGAGTGTTGTTTCGCGGTGTTGAGGTAGCTGCTGGCTATGCTCAACATCAGTCCGGATCACGCAACTAGTAGTATCCTACTTGGTATCACCTCATGTACCTTGTCATACTGACTATCCTCTCCGCGACCACTACGATTTGTTTTGTGTTATACCTATGGGGTACCCTCTGATAACCACTAGTTTACGGTGGAGTTTACGGTGCTGTATAGACTATGACATTATAAAATGTGTTAAGGGGAATTATGGTAACGCCTTAACGCTATTTTAATATCGTATTTTACTGATTAGACATTATCTACATATCGTATTCTATTGTGTATATATATATATAGTTTATTGGACCCTTAGAGATGTTATTTTATTCATCTTTGAGTTATGGACTTTATTCCTTGCACTTGATTACCTTGTATAAGATTTTGAGTCCTGACTCGAGTGTTTCTTTTTTGTATATGCTCGGGTCAGTCTGAAGCTATCCAGTTGCTGATCAAGGTTGGTTGAAGATGCTGAAGACTTAGCATTTATCTTTATCGGTCTATTTCTATTCCAGTATTGATGTACTAGTCTATTGGGCATTTATGTATTTCCTTTCAGTCACGTTATGTTGAGACATTGTTGTACTTCATGTAGTAGCTTCATGAACTGCTCTTATGACGATGTATTTTCCGCTCATTATTCTGTGACTGTTTTGTATCTGTGATGTTGTATTGATTCTCATTTACATGTATGTATTTATAATCCCATAATGATTCGTGTTTTGTATTATTTAAGTTGACATGTGTGGATTATTATCAATTTAAACGGTACAAATATACGGTTTGTTACAATTGGTATCAGAGCTTTGGTTTCCCTAAAAACCCTAGTTTGGGGCTATATAAACTCATTAGAGATAGGGTAGCAATACCCTAGAATGAGGAGAATCGATTCAATATCCAGATCCTTTTAATTCAAACTTCTTTTGATTCGTTAACTGGATTTTTCTTAAAGCTCTATGATTTTCTATCCTTGGTTCTAAATCTCTTTTGATATTTCAGGATGAGTACCGGAAGAAACAATAGGGGAGGAAGAGGCAATGGTCCTGCCTGGGCTGCACCTGCCGCCCCAGCTCCAGTCAAATTCACCACTCTTAGTAAGGAGTATACACAGCTAGAAGGTATTAAGTTTTCCGGATCCGAGAGCATTATCGAAGCCCAGCAATGGCTCAAAGGCTTAGAGAAGATATTTTCTGGATTGGAAATCACTGATGCTCAGAAGCGTCAGCTTGCTGCTTGGCAACTTCAGGATGCCGCACAAGATTGGTGGAAATCCGTTACTTCTCGTATCGAGGAGAACACCATCACTTAGGCCCAGTTTAAGTATAAATTTGTTTGGCTTTCGTAGTCTAAATTCTTCTTTCAATTTTTGAAATGTTATTCATCTAGTCTATCTTTTGATTAGGGATACTTTCTCGGCACAATGGATGCCAGCTGCTAGGAGAACCCAACTTTATAGAGCTTTTATGGATCTTAAGCAAGGCAGTATGACTTTTTCTAAGTATGAGAGGAAATTCAACGAACTCTCCAAGTTCGGTCCTGCCTTGATTGATTCACCACTTCTAAAGAACGAGAAGTTCATTTTGGGAGCTAGACCAGAGTATTATGACTTGCTTACTGGCCACACTCACTGCACCTTCACAGAGCTTGTTGACTATGCTCTTAGATATGAGGCAAAGCCTAAGGGACCCACTACCAAGGCCACTCCTACTCAGTCCTCTTCTAGCCAGCTCGGAAAGAGGAAGATGAACTTTGATCAACAAAAGAAAGCTTGGCAAAAGACTACGGGATTAGGATATGCCCAGAAAAGCCCAATCGACCTTGCTAATATCACTTGCTTCAAATGCGATAAGAAGGGTCATTATGCTAATAGCTGTCCATCGACCGGAGCTGCTATTCCACCACCTTCTCAGATGAGGAATGATTTATTCCATGCCTATCTCCAGCCTGGTCACTTCAAGAAAGACTGCCCATTGCGGAAGAGAGGCACACTATCTGGAGTATTTGCTATCACCACTCCCGCACCACTTCCACCACCTGCTCAGGATGACCAAGGTACCTTACGAAGTACCTTTTCATTACATGATTTACCTGTTAGGGTATTATTCGATACTGGTGCTTCTCATAGCTTCATATCTATTGATCTTTGTAATAAGCTCAAATTATAACCTACTCTTGCTACTACTTCCTTATGTGTCTCCAACCCTATTGGAGGACTTTCCAACCTCAGTAGAATTTGTAAAGAGGTTGTGCTTTTGTATGGAAGATATCGATTCACTTGGGATTTTTATGTGCTTGGCTTCGTAGCATTTGACATCTTATTTGGTGCTGATTGGTTAAGAAAAATTCGATGCTGTTATTTCTTGCAAAGCTCGTTCTGTTTCTCTAGTCAATGACAAGGGTCTACCGCTTGTCATTGAATGCAAATCACCTCAGAAATATGTCGGAAACTTCATATTCTCTCTTGATGCTCACCCGGATGATCTTAGTACCACTCTGATTGTTCAGAAATTTCCCGATGTATTTGGAGAGGTCAACTCTCTACCGCCTAAATGGGAGATCGATTTACGCATTGACCTTATTCCTGGAGCTACTTCCGTAGTTCTCCCTCACAGAAGGATGGCTCCTAAGGAAAAAGTTGAACTAAAAACTCAAATTGATGATCTGCTTGCCAAGGGTTTGATTAGGAGAAGTTGTTCTGAATGGGGCGCAGCAGTTGTATTTGTCATCAAATCAGATGGATCTCTTCGCATGTGAGTTGATTTCAGAGAACTAAACAAACGCACTCTCAAAAATCGCTATCCGATGCCTCGCATAAATGATTTATTCGATCAGCTCCATGGAGCTAAAGTCTTCTCACAACTTGCTCTAGCAACTGGGTTCCACCAACTCAGAGTAGCAGAAGATAGTATTCATAAGATAGCTTTCCATACCGAGAACGGATTTTATGAATGGTTAGTTATGCCGTTCGGGTTGACCAACGCCCCTGCTTATTTCGTCGACTTGATGAATCGAGTCTTCCGTAATGTCCTAAACAAGTTTGTTCTTGTCTTCATTGATGATATTCTCGTCTTCTCCAAAGATGAGAAAGAGCATGAGAAACATCTTGCTTATGTTTTGGAAACTCTCCGAAATCATCAGCTTAAAGCCAAGTTCTCGAAATGCCACTTCTGGCGAGGCGAAGTACGATTCCTTGGCCATATTGTTTCTGAAAATGGGATTTCGGTCGATCCAGCTAAAATCGCCGTAATCAATGTAAGTTCTATCCTATTCCTTATTTCTATTCGATCCATCTTATTCCTTTCTAATTTGAAAATTTATCTACAGGATTGGGAGACTCCTAAAACTCCTACAGAGATTCGTAGCTTCTTGGGCTTGGTCGATTATTATCGCAGATTTATTGAGCACTTTGCCCGGATTTCTGCCCCACTTACTGCTTTAACTCGAAAGGATGTCAAGTTTATTTGGAGTGAGAAGTGCGAATCAGCTTTTAATTAGTTGAAATGTAAGTTAACTTCAACCCCAGTTCTTGCGGTAATTGACGGGAGTGAAGGACTAACTGTCTATACCGACGCTTGCCGAGAAAGTTTAGGCACTGTCTTAATGCAAAACAGTAAGGTTGTTGCATATGCTGGTCATCAGTTGAAGACCCATGAAGTAAACTATGCAACTCATGATTTAGAGCTTCTTGCAGTTGTATTTGCTTTGAAACTATGGAGGCATCATCTTTTGGGAACAAAAATTGAATTATTCACTGATCATAAGTCCTTGAGGTATATTTTTTCTCAAAAGGATTTGAACCAGAGACAAGTCCGATGGCTCGAATTCTTAGCTGCATATGATCTCGACATCAATTATACTCCTGGGAAAGAAAATGTTGTAGCTGATGCTTTGAGCCGTAGCAAAGCATTGTCATGTTGTAATCTTGTAGAAGGCATGTTATTTCAGCTTGTTATCTCCCCATCTCTTATGGATCACATCAAAGCTAAGCAATATGAGGACACCTTGCTCTATCGCATGAAGGAGTTAGTTCTTGGTAGAGTAGGAAATGCTGACAGTAAAATGGGAGCACAGATAGATAGTAATGGAGTTATGAGGAATGACAACCGTATTTGTGTTCATAATGTTGATGGATTGAGACAAGAAGTGCTTAGAGAGAACCATCAGTCATCACTTTCATTTCATCCTGGTGTCACCAAGATATATCGAAATATGAAGCGTTTATTTGGTGGAGTGGGATGAAGAGAGATATTTCTGTATATGTCAGTAGATGCACCACTTGCTAGCAAGTCAAGGCCGATCACCGGAAGATGGCAGGATTACTTCAACCCCTAGAGATTCCGTGTTGGAAATGGGACCAGATTTCTATGGACTTCATTGACGGATTACCGAGGACCAGAAGAGGTAACGAGAGTATTTGGGTGATTGTTGATAGGTTGACCAAATCTGCTCACTTTATTCTTGTTAAGACCACTCGTACTGCTTTGAGTTTGGCCGAGATTTATATGAGAGAGATTGTTAGACTTCATGGAGTTCCATCTAGTATTGTATGCGATAGAGACCCTTTATTCACTAGTAAATTCTGGAAGGCATTTCAGGACGGCTTGGGCACTAAACTGAATCTGAGTACAGCTTATCATCCTCAGACAGATGGCCAAACTGAGAGGGTAAATTAGATTTTGGAAGACCTGCTCTGAGCTTGCATTATTGATTTCGGTGGATCTTGAGAAGACCATCTCCATTTGGTTGAATTCACTTATAATAACAGTTGTCAGGTAATCAAAAAAATTCAATTTCAATAAGTAAAATTGAATTGAAATTTAACTATCTTTATAATCAGGCAAGTATCGATATGGCACCGTTCGAAGCTTTATATGGACGGCCATGCAAATCGCCAGCTTGTTGGATTGAGCCTGGTGATCGATTAATTCTTGACCCAGATATGATTATGGAAGCATCCAAGAAGGTTAATGAGATCAGAAAGAAGATGAAGACCGCACAGGATAGGCAGAAGAGCTATGCAGATAGACGTAGAAGAGATTTGGAATTCCAGGTTGGGGATGAGGTATTTCTTAAGGTATCACCTTTGAAGAATGTTATTCGATTTGGTCGTAGAGGGAAGCTCGCTCCTACATTTGTTGGACCATTCACTATCACTGAGAGGATTGGTACACTAGCCTTCAGAGTTACACTGCCGGAGAAATTTGAGGGCGTGCACAACGTATTTCATGTTTCACATCTTCGAAAGGTTGTGCATGATCCATCCATGACCATTCCTATTGCTCAGTTAGATGAGGTTGATATTGAGCCGGATTTGACTATAGAGAGGAGACCACTTCGTATTGTTGATGGGGATACGAAGCAGCTTAGAAGGAAATCTGTTAGCCTAGTCAAAGTCCAATGGAGTCCCGATGATCGTGATTGTACTTGGGAAACTGAGGAGAGTATTCGGGATTCTAATCCAGAATTGTTTGTTGAAGGTAAATTCCATTCTATATTCTATACTTTATTCGATAATCTATTCTATATCCATCGTATCTCTTTTATCTGTTCTTCCACTCTTTACTTTGTTCCTTTTCGAGAACGAAAAGTTTTGAGTAGGGGAGAATGTAACGACCCTGAAATTCAAACCCAGTTTAAAATTTTAAAATCGCTTATTTAGTGTAGAAGTTTGAATCTTCACAAACAACTTCCGTTGCTATCCAAACTTCACATTTGGAATGCGTCTAGATAGACATAGGCGTACGTCAAATTTCGTTGGATAATATTGAAGTCAATTTCGCTCGTCGCATTTACATATTAGTTTGAATTCTAAATGTAAATTTCCTATTGTCCGAACTCAAATATTTTTCACAATGTTGCATAAGAAAAATAGTCTGATCATGACGGCACGTTTCGTTCCGTCAAATTTCGCTTTTAATTGCTAGTTAAATTGTTCGCACGAGCAAATGGTTCAGTTAGATTAACCACTTCGCAAACAATGTCAAACCATCAATATCTTCATACCGTTGTGTTCGCCTCGTCGCGCTGATCAAAACGGTATATTTATTTGCGTCAATCGGATTTCGACGGTGAAATTGATAATTGTTTAACGGATTATAAACTAGTCCGTTACACAGCCCGAACCGGTACCCAACTGTCTCCCGCTCAGAATTCCAAGGGACTTTGACCATTCAGCTCTCTAGGAAACCCAATAGCCATCACGTTTACCGAGGACATCATTGCTGTGACCTTGGGACTCTAAACCTCTCTTTATATATCTGCTACCCTCTGCCTTCGTTAATTGCTCAAAATTCTCTGGTACGTGCTCTTTCTCCCTCCTCTTCATAAATTTTCTTATATATTTTGTCTCCATCCAGATAACGAAACTCACGAAACTGCGCCACCCTCTCCACACACGCCGCCCGCTCTGCCACGCCACCCACTCCGCCTGCTCCACCCGCATCGCCAGCGACGGCCCTCCACTGCTCCACCCACGCCCTCCTGCTCCACCCACATCGCCAGCAACCAACCCACATCCGCCATCCACCAGCCTCCGCGTCCCACTGCCTTCGACCCCATCCTACCAGCAACCGCCCGATGCCGCCACCAAACCCGAACGCCTCACCTTGGCCGGAGCCAACTTCCCACTACACTACCGTTATATATAAATATATATATATAGTTTTGGGTTTTAGAAGAAAAGTGGAGAAAGTTTTGTATAGGATGCTTCATTTTATAGTTATAAGAGTTTGTTATGCAAACAGGTTTCTATGTATATATTTTACAAACAGTTTTGAATATAAAGCTACTGAATATATTAGTTTACAAGTCCAGTTCAAAATTTGTTGGGTTTATACGCTGCAGACTTAGTGGAAAAAAATAATATAAAAACTGTTTGTATTTTAAAGGCAGATTCATGTTTTATATATATATATATATATATATATATATATATATATATATATATTGTAAAATACGATTTTACATATATTTTAGTATATAAATAAACATGGGTTACAGTATCTCTTATGTTGTTTTGCTTGCTTGACAGTTGTAGCTGATCCGAGATCTCAGGCCTAGGCTTCCATCTACCTTATTTGCATCGAGTTGTTTGTTCGTATTCGTGCTTGTCTCGTCTATCTAGTCTATTCATTTTCGTGCTTCGCCGTCATCTTCTTTAACCACGCAAGGTGAATATTTCATTCACAACTCAAATCTATTATGCTATGATAATCAAGTGATAGATGTTGTTAATATTAATTTGAATGTTAAAATGGTTGATGTTAAAATTGTTCACATAAACTGTAAATTTCTATACAAGATAATTGACGCCATGTATTGTTTAATTTGATTTAACATGTTAAAATGTGATATGATGTTAGTTTATGGTAAATAGTTGTGACACTAAATTTGTTATGTGATGTTGAATTTGGTTGCTAATATAAGTGAAATTTAATATGAAATTGAATTTGATATAGGATAGTTAACCATTTAAAATGGATCATATATGTTGAACTTGACCCCTTTTAATGTTAAATAAATCGACGCGTAGAAATAGGGTTAACTACACTTTGAACCATTGAATGTATGATTGATGTAGTAATTTGAAAATAGACACCAAGTGAAAAACCATAATGTAATAATCTTTAATCTGCATGAAATGATAGTGTGGATTTTATGAATAATTATATTAATTTGCATAAATAACAAGTGTAAATTAATACGATTATTTCGGGATTATTTAAATAAATTGTTGAATTGTTATGTATGGTTGCTATTGCTTGTTTATTTACTTTGACACCATCCCAGATATCACACTGCAAGTTTCCTTTGCTATGCTTTGATTTTCTTTTATTTATTGAATGATATTGGGTTGAAATGATAAATACCCAATTAAATAACTTGGCCTAGGATAGCTAATTAAAATAAGAAACCCGACTGGTCAACAAGATCATTTTGAAATTGAAATCTATTTGAAATTAAGGAATGAACTTAACAATTTGTTTGAAATTAAGTAACGAACCTAATGGATTGATTGAAGTAAATTAATGGATTTAATTGAAACGGGTTAATAAATCTATTTAATTGACTAAAATGAATTGACAAATTTAAAAGTGAGAAATTTGTAATTTGATTTAGAAAAACTTAAAGTTAATTAAGTTGAATATTTGAAATGAAATTTAGAAACAAGTAAAGTTTTAGAATTTAATAATTTAAAATTTTGTTAGATTTATTAGATTAAGATTTAAACTCGGTTTTAATTAAATAGACTTGAAACTTGTTATGAATTAAATTGGAGACTAAGTGAAATTTGACATAAGAGGAATATAAACTAACTAAAGTTTTATGGATTTAATTTAGTGACAATTTAAATTAAAATGATTGTAAATTTAATGAATTAATTAAATTAGGACATTGTAACTGAATATGAATTGAGTTGATTTGTAACTCATAAATAACGAATTCGTGTTGTGTAAATCATGGAACCAAATAAATGAAATTGGGTTTCTTTAAATAGAAATTCAACTGAATTGGTGAATAAATTAAATGAAGCTATTTTGATGAAAGGAATTTAGTTAATGAAATTGATTTAATCGAATTTATGATAACAGTGAATGTAAATATGAATTGAAATGAATAGAATTTGATTTAATGATTCGAACTAAATTGACCATTAAATTGAATTCATTCATTATGAACTAAATTTAATAAGCGAAATTTAGATCTTATTAAATCGAGCTTGAATGTCTAATTATATTGTTAACTCAAATGTTTGAACTAAAATTGCATTTGGAACTATGTTTAAATATCTGAAATAAATTGAATCGTGAAATGTCAAATTTTGGAACTCAAAATTTGCAGCTTGACTTTTGGACTTTGACTTGTTTAAACTTTAATTTAACCGACCATCGAGTAATAAATACGTAGTTATTAAATTGACCGGATCGGATATGGACATACTCTCTATCGATACCGAAAACCACTTTAATAACTATTATACGCGGAGTATTGATCCAGAATGAAGTGGATGGTTTGGTGAACGCGTTGACTGAAGAAAGAGAACGATATTGGATGACCCCTGACATGACTAAAACAGGAGTCACGCCAGGCCATTGAGTTTCGCCACCTCTAGCGGACACACTTCTTCGATATTATATCTATTACTTTTGTGATTCGATTTGGGTGCACCCCTTGATTTGCGAGTGTTGTTTCGTGGTGTTGAGGTAGCTGCTGGCTATGCTCAACATCAGTCTGAATCACGCAACTAGTAGTATCCTACTTGGTATCGCCTCATGTACCTTGTCATACTGACTATCCTCTCCGCGACCACTACGATTTGTTTTGTGGTATACCTATGGGGTACCCTTTGATAACCACTAGTTTACGGTGGGGTTTACGGTGTTGTATAGACTATGGCATTATAAAATGTGTTAAGGGGAATTATGGTAACGCCTTAACACTATTTTAATATCATACTTTACTGATTAGACATTATCTACATATCGTATTCTATTGTATATATAGATAGTTTATCGGACCCTTAGAGATGTTATTTTATTCATCTTTGAGTTATGGACTTTATTCCCTGCACTTGATTATCTTGTATAAGATTTTGAGTCCAGACTCGAGTGTTTCTTTTTTGTATATGCTCGGATCATTCTGAAGCTATCCAATTGCTGATCAAGGTTGGTTGAAGATGCTGAAAACTTAGCATTTATCTTTATCGGTCTATTTCTATTCCAATATTGATGTACTAGTCTGTTGGTGTAACGATCCAGAATTTCAGTTAATTAAAATTTGAATATTTAATTGAATTTAAATATTAATAAGTGAAATTTATAAGTCGAATAAAATTTATTTCGAATAATTGGATTTAATTGAATAATTAAATCGATAATTTAATAGTTGAAAATACAGAAATAATTGAAAATTGGGATAAATATGATTGAAAATGATTTGTAAAAATTTATTATATCATGTTGGAGTTAGAATGATGTTATAGAACTTTTAAAATTGAATTTAAAGTTTATTTGTGAAAATTGAAATATTTTAATATTTAATCGACTAGTGAAATTAGTCATTTTTCAAACAGTCTCGGATTTCGACTAAACCAGTTTCATCGGATCCGTGATGTTATATTATTATATGGTTTCAAATTTCATGTCAATCGGATTTACCGTTTGTCCGGTGCAAGCTAAAACGCCTAGAAAATCGTTTAATCGGTTTAATTTTAAATTGAACGTTTATTGCCATAACTCGCACAGATGACCGAATTAGCTCCCGAAACACGTTCCATTGTGTTCGGAACGCGGGGTAAACCTTAGGAACGCCAACCGGCACGCTTCGTTTGGAGTTCGGAAAATCCGGGATGAATAGTGTTTGCGAAATTTTCTATAAAAGGCCTTGGATATTTCATTTTGCAAACAACTTACAACCCTAACCCTAAAAATTGTTCAGCCGCCTCCAAAATAATAAATGGCCGAAAATGAATCTTGTTTCCCCCTCAAAATCTTCAAATCTATGCATCGATTCGAGAAAGCATTAACTACAATGTTGTAGTGCTCGACAAGATCTTCAGATCCATACGGTCGAGATGGGGTTTAGCGTCGCGTGGAGGTTCTAAATGGGTCGCGTCCTCCTGCATTTCGGCACGAATTTCGAGGATTATATGGTGGCCGAGCTTCGCAAGCTCCCAGGCGTGGGTGGCATTCGCAACGACGAAGGAGATGGTGGTACCTGATCGATGTATAGTGGAGCGAGGTGGTTGCGAAAATAAACCCTAGTGGTGTATGAATGGGTTCGGCCTTGTTCGTTGTCTGGAGGATACGCGTGAGATGGAAGAGAGGGGGACGTGCGGCCTGGATGTTGCAGTGAAGAGGTGAACGGTGGTGATTTGGTTTAGGTGTAAAAATATAAAATAATTGTTGTAAAAATCGATATATAAAAAATTCGTGAATCTTTAAAAATTCGTATCTTTTTCATACGAGGTCGAAAACGCGCGAAACTAGTTGCGTTGGAATCGTATGGACGGGCACTACGCTATGGAGCTGGTTTGGAGTCGTTTGGAGCTAGTGAGAATTTCGGGTAAAATTTAAACGTACGTTTAATTTTATTTGAAATAAAACGCTAAAACGGAATTAAAATCAAGGTGAGAACTTCTCACTCAATCGAATCGGTTTCGATTTTTAATTTTAAATAGTTATATTTAAAATTCTTGAATGCATGTTTGAATGACGATTGTTATCTATTGATTGTTAAAATAGACATTATGTGCCGTCAGTAAGCGGATGTTATTTATTAAAAACATATACCGCGAATATTTCACAGTACAGTGAAATTGGTATTATTTATGTACTTTGAGTTGATTCCCCGCATTGTATAGCGGATGAGACCCTTTTGCGTCGTCTATTAAGCGGATAATATTTTATAAATCCCATATACCGTGATAATTCCGTACTGGAACGGAATTGGTATTGTGCTAATGTTTGTGGATGCAGGGAAACAGGTTGGAGGGATCCAACTGGATTCCTCAACTGTATTAATTTATTTACAGATATTGTGATATTTGTTGATTATCATATCGATATATGATATTTGGATGTCGTGATTGACTATTTGGTGCTGCTGCATCATCGGATTCATTTCTGAAGTTTCAAAAATAATGATTTTGGTTTTAAAAGGAATTTTAAAGTGATTTTCGAAAGTATACGTTTTATTAAATTTTGAATTGTTAAAATAAATAAACTTTATAATTTTACTTTCGTAAAAGTTATGATTTTTGGAAAATAATACTTAAGTATGATTTTGAAGTATATAAGCTTTAAAAAACGATTTTTAAATTATTAAAAGAATAATTTAGTTAAATTGAGATTTTTGAATTATTATGAACAATTTATATAAAAGTTGTATAAAATTGATATTTATAAATTAAAATATAGAAATTATAAAACGAGCTTTTTATAAGTGTTAAAATAAAGTTTGAACCTAGATTCATAAGTAAATAAGAATTTTTGATTTATAAATTAGTGTTGATATAAAAGAATGGATTTGTGAATAAATGAATTATAAGTAATTTACTTATAAACCGGATTTCGACATGTAAATGGAATATAAATAGAATTGGTTAATAAAGGAGATTTCTAAAACGAAGTAGTTATAAAATATAGAAATGGAATTTATAGACATTGTTTATAAATTCGAAATCAATGGAATTTGATAAATTGAATGTTGAAATTGGTTAAGGAAGTATATTCACGATTTTGGACAGTGAATATATTATCAAATAAAATGTATATGCTTGGGAAAATGAATATTTTAAATTGAAGTTAATCGTTATAACGATGTTTTAAAAGGTGTAAACATCGAAAACATAGATTTCAACATTCATTGTTGAAATAGACGTTTTCGAGAAATAGAAGGAAATGGTGGACTATAACACTGTTGTTATAGTAAATGATTTCCGAAAGGAAATATTTTGTATAGTATTGGGATTTATATATCTATTTTAATTTTGAAACCCTATACTAGTGATTTTGGGTCGTCGTAACGATGTTTTACGCAACATTCGTTTTGGCCCAAACAAATGTGTTTAAGAGAATGATTTCTTAAAGAATGAAATATATACTTAATTTCGATTTAAGTATATTGAATATTTTCCAAGTGTTGAAAATGAATGGATTTGTGAATTACTTATTAATAAATAAGTATGGAAATGTTTTTCCAACGTGAAATGAAACGTTTTGAGAATTTATGTTTTTGAAAATAAATTGAAAATGAAAAAATTGAAATCGTATATTCATAAATATTTTAGATTGTAAATTCACTAGGGAATTTATAAAAGAAAGGGAAATTTGTTTAAAAATAAACGTTGATTTATTTTTGAACCGTGGGAATAAATTTACGGATTTGGAACGTAAATATAAAGTAAATCGTTAAGGATTTATTTAATTGGTTTAAATAAACCATTTTGAAATGAAAGTATTTCCGCGTAAAGAAATGATTGAAATTTATTTTCAAAAGTGGTAAAGGTGAAAAGTGATTTGAAAATTTGTTTTCAAATGGTTGAAGTGTGAAAAATTTTATATCTAGTAAAGATATTTTGGAAAGTAAATAATTTGGGAAATTATTTGGAATCTGGTGATGTTGAACACGCCTATTGATAGTTAAATAACCGACTATCAATATTTACCTTTAAATAGGTATTTGTTGTGATTGTTTGAATTTGAATGTCACACTTATTTTTGAATAAGCGCTCACTACTCGGGTTAGCCGGGAAAGGACCTTGGGGTCGTATAACTCATTCTGAATATGTGATACGTCGTAATGGATTGCATTTGATGACCGGTGTTGAAGACCGGATATTTTTGAAAACGGAGGGATTACCGTTGAGTTACTCTGCATCGGCTAATCTCCGATATAGAGGTTTTATCACCCTTAGTGACGGGAAGTCCAGACGTGATTAGAAATTATCCGGAATGCAATGACTTCTTTGTAAGTGCCTTCGGTTCTGTTCGAGCCCGGAACAGACTTGTATGGATTGTATGTCTGACATTACAAGTTGAGATATAAAGCTGATTTCTTTCAAATATATTTCTGTTGGTGGCGGAGAATTTATTCTCTTAGCTTAACACCCTTCTCTGAAACGTACGAGCTCAGAGGTTATGTAGTTGAAGGTTATTAGTGATATACTCCCAATTTGGTAGCGTGGCATGCTGAGTGTTGATGTGAAATGATCATTGATTGATCATTTGTGATATGATCATTCGGTTGATCATTTTATCTTGGTGATCATTTCTATGATCATTTGTTGATCCAAAACACAGCTTTTGTATAAAGCGTGACTTTGTGGACGAGACTTCATCGGACCTCACACCCCGAAAATGGTCAAAATAGGAAGAATGCGGCAAGGTTATTAGGGGGTAGCACCCCTTTAGTGTATGTCATTCCTTCTGGATAGAGGTGATATCATGGTATGGAGCCCAGATATTTAACCTATGTTGTTGCTGCAAATTTTGTGGTTGTTGGAAATCGAGGATCCTCGGATAGATCGGTTACGATCGGGGGATGAATATTCGTGTCAGTAGTTACCCAGTTAGGGGTAATCAGGCCTTGTGTTGGCAGAGATCCGATTTGGTTCTCGAGTCGTCTTTCCAGAGGCGTACCCATGTGGCAATGGGAAGTTCCTTGGCCTGACCATTTGTTGGAAATCCAAAGAAACAATACGATCTTGTACGGTTTTAGTTGTAGAACCTATCATTCACTTATGGTGGTCACCACTGTTTGGATGGTAGCTATAGTAGGCATAAGTGCGTAATGCCTATGCTGGCTAAGATTTATGTCTTTACTTTCGAAATGATTTTTCCTACACTATGCACTAGTAATAATATCAAATGTTTCTTTTTAATGCGTATCAAGCATCTTTGACTATCATAAGGAGAAATCTCCTCCGATTCTGCGTTTGCATTGTGTGTGTGTGCAGAAGGCCTTATGGTAGTCTCATTTTTAAAAAGCATTTCGAATTGACTTTAAAAATATTCCTCTATTTTGTTTTAAAGATAAACTGTTTTGAGTTCTCACACCAGTCACATGACTGACTCGGAGTTTATTGTTTCCCTTCCTAAACTCTTGGTGCCCACCAATTTCCACACGGGCATTCTAGAGTTTGGTTATCAGGTTATTCTGGATTTAGGAGTGCTATGGAGCTCAGGAGGCGAGCTACATATCGAGACGTACCACTTGTATATGATATTATCTATGTATTATTCCGTTGTGTATTCTGTATGAGGACAAGTTTATATAACTGTCCATTGATGTATTGACTCTGTTGTCTATTGTTGTTGTAAACTCTGATAATGATGTAATGTAATAACTGATATAATTCTTTGTTTAAAGATTATTCATTTATCTATTATATGTTGTTCCACTGCGATTGTGAGATTCTGATATTGTTCTATTATTTTCTTTCAGTTCTGTTCTACTATCTTTTCTCTCTTTTTCTATCTTTTTCTTCTTCTTAAACCATAACGATTCGGTTTTTCGGCAACGAAAAATCGCGTTCGTTACAGTTGGGCATTTATGTATTTCCTTTCAGTCTCGTTATGTTGAGACATTGTTGTACTTCATGTAATAGCTTCATGAACTGCTCTTATGACGAAGTATTTTCCGCTGCATTATTCTGTGACTGTTCTGTGTCTGTGATGTTGTATTGATTCTCATTTACATTTATGTATTTATAATCCCATAATGATTCGTGTTTTGTATTATTTAAGTTGACATTTGTGGATTATTGTCAATTTAAATGGTCCAAATATACGGGTTGTTACACATAATATGTATGTACACACATGCATGCATGTGCATGATTATGAGAAACAATGGAAACAACTTATATACTAAGAACAAACAACATTCCTTGAAGCCAACTTGAGCAATCATCGAAAGACGAACACAAAAGCACAAAAGAAGCATGTTTTGTTTTACTAAGTCGTGATCGAGTTCAACAGTTTATACTTGTTAAAATCTACATCTATGCAATTAAAATGCTAAGCGGTTCTACAGTGGTGAAGATGCTTAAGGTTATAGCAAGGATAAAGCGAAGATATAACGGAAAATAACAAAGGTGTAAAAAGCTTATTTAGATACAAAACCAAATATTTGAAGTTAATTTATTCTCACCCTCACATCATTTGTGTAGAAAAAGAAATATTGTTTGAATCTATATAACAAAAAACAAGAATATCATGATTTATGCACTTCATATTTGATAATTACAATAGATTTCTAACTTATATTGAGCATTTATACGTTAAAATTAGGTCTTCACCCTAACTTTGTCGATTTGGTTCAAAAGAGAACTAGTCAAATCAACTTTTTTATATTAATATTGCTAAAGCGGGTGCTAGAAAACCTTTATTTAGTATGTGTAGCAGAAAATAGCGGGACCTAAATCGAATCTACTATTTAACAACGCTATATTAAAAAAGCGTAACGGTCTAAGAGCGCTATGCGCCGCTACGGGGATTTTATGGGGCTTTAATTTAATTGCACAGATCCACAAACGATCTCAAAATGTCTTCAAACCTTGTCACATCTCTAAGTATTTCTCTCAATTTTTCTGAAAATATATGGATAGGCTTTAACATAAAAGAGGAAAATATACATGAACTTTGATTATAATTGATGTACCAATTAAGTGATATTCAGATGAAACTATTTAATAATCAGTCAACCGATTATCAACTAATCGATGTATCGATTATAAGAAGTCTACTTATTTTTCCTCATCATTGTCTCTTGGTCCAGAACTCTGCATCTCTTCCAAAAATTCAAGGACCAAAAATATTCTCAAACAGATGTGTCAGTGAAACATTGCATCTCCTCAATCTATCTCCCCAACTCTATAAATACCTCTATTTTTCGCGAAGACATCACTTTTTCTAATTTTCTGTGAAACTCTGATTTTGATCTTTGCTCTCAAAACTGTCGTTGCGCTTCCAATTCCAATTATTTATTGATTTGATTTCCATGCCTCTTTTACATTCAACTTAAGATCATTAAGTGGGTCATAGAATTACTATACAACATTCAAGACAATCAGTATATCTTTGATACGAGTCAATCTACAACTATTCTTGATATTTTGAAGTAGAAGTCCTATTCGATGTTCAAGCAGTATTTGTAGAAACATGTTCTTCCTGGTAAAGCAATGGAAGTTAATGAAAATCCAAAAAGGGGTTTTGGGACTAGAAGTGAAAAGGAAGTCCGAACCGGTATAAAAATTCTAGTGTCGTCCACCTTAATTTACCTTACTTAAGTGATATAGTTCAGCATATTTATATCATGATCATCCTAATCGACCCACTTGGAGTTTCATTTATTATTATTGACTTGCCTGGGCTTCGATATTAGCATCATAAATCATGATAAATTACTTATAGACCGATAAATTCGAATATCGCCCTTGGTTTTTACGGATTAATTATCCTTGATTATAACTTTACATAGTCGAAAGCATATTTCATCTATGTACAAATTGTGGTACAGCAACAATTATTTCTGAATATATTTTTTCTCACACCAAGGTTTGTTGCCAAAATTATTCAATACGATAATTATAAGTACCATTATCGAGAATCATAAACCTTCCACTCGACTCATTATAGAAGATTTCAACTATGATGCAAATCAATTTATTCCATTTGTAGACGATTTCATTATCAAATTACAAAAGAAATAATAATTAAGGGTTTTTAGGGTTAGAGAAAAATTTAGTTTCAGGAACAAACAGTTTGCTCTTTAGGCTAAAAGACGCTTTTTAGTGTAAACCACAGAACGATAGTTGTAACAATCATTTTCTGTTTACGCTAAAATGTGTCATTCAGACTAAAAAGCAAACTCTTTGTCCTCAAGAATGAAAAAATTTACAACTTCTTCCATGTGTCTATTTTCATGTAATAATAATTTGGAGTAAAGGTCTCGTCAAAAATATATATTTAATAAGGGCTATTTAAAAAAAAATTAGGCCACAGTTTTCAACTTCTATAGGAACTAACGACCCACTCTATGCTCATGGCATATATGTCCCAACTTTTCAGTTCGCGGAATCCAACAAAAATCAAGGCAATATAAGAACTAATTCCAAAAGAAAGAAACTATCGATCCAATTGTTAAATTAAATCTGTCAAATATAAAATTAGGCAATTTTCTTCTTTCAAATGTAATAGTAATCAATAATTCGCAAAAGATTGGAAACAAGATTCACATGTATCCTAGTAACAATAAGCGACCTGCATGTAAAGATTATAGTTCACCTGATGATATTATTATTATTGGTGAAATCTGTAATGTGCTAACAATGTCAAACTAATTGTACATCGGCATTGTTAGGACTCTATTTTTAGACAAGGAAAACAAATTTTAGGGGGACTCCACGTAAAAAAACAAAAAAAAACAAAAAAACAAAAAAACAAAAAACTTATTAGGAAGTCTATCTGGATAAAACGGTTTACAATTTCACGCCTCCAGCAAAGCAAAATTCAACAATCTCCTTTAAAAAAATAGAAAAATCGATGATAGTTCACTCAAAACCATTTTCGGTGGGGCCTTATAAAAAAAAGTGAAAATACGATGATTAATCACAAAAAAATGATGGTAGTTACAGATTTATATATTTTTTGTCAAGGGCGAGGCAAAATTTTTTTTTTTTTTACACCTTTTAGCAGCTTTTCAAAAAATGAAAAAATAACCCCTTATTCACTTTTCGAGTCTGTTTAGCAATTTCTCAACACTATCACCATCTAAACCATTGATCATCTTAGAGAACACATTAAATATTTCAATATTTACAATTAGTAATGATACCATCATCATATAATCTATAGCATTTTAGCTTCAATTTGTCCACTGTTAGTAAATTAAATAATTTCTTTAGTTTGGATTTGTTGAAGCCTTGTATATTGTCCAGTTTTTCATTATTACTAGTGAATTTTGTTTCTAATTTTTCGCTGACTAACACATCTGTAAAATAAACACATTTTTATTCGATAGATTCGCATTAGTAGATTGGTAGTTTGTTTTTTTTGAATTAATTATTATCTTAAGTTTTGTTCGTTCTGGTGAACTTAAAAGGGTGAACGTAAATGGGCATGTGCATAGAGTAGCCTATTGATTAGTAAAAGTTTTATTTGAATTAACTACCGGAACCTTGCACCAAATAACATATCTGCCATCTTGATTCCAATGAATATGAAGAAGTTTGGTTTAATTTTCTTACACAAGTCCAGAGTTGATCCTATCGATTAGGTCGTCTTGGACAAAATATAATTATGTTTCCCCTGGTTGAAGAAAAAAATAATTATATTGGAACTAATATATGTATCGATTATTATATGAATAACTAATTTTAAATTCTATAAAAATGCAAAATTAACTTGCTCAACTAAGTATCCACTTTCTCTGCTAAACCATCAAATATGCAACTGATCGACAGTTGCTACCGTTATATTTCTTGCGTGTTTGCCGTTATTATTTTTATATACCATGTACATTATGCTTTTCCTATTATTGTTGAATTTTAGTTGAATTGTATGAAAATGAATTTTGATTGTGTTGTTTATAGAGAGAATTAAATGAAAATTCAAATGAGTATCGAAACTGGACGTTCACACCTACTTTAGGTGCATGTTCAACAAGTGGTTGACGTCATATGCGCGTTAAATAGACTTCACCATCTCGTCAACTAAACAATTACAGATTTGTAGCCAAAGTTTTTAGTTTTTTAGGACAGTGCGGATTGTAATCGACTATTAGAGAAAAAATAGTGAATTAAAATTACAAATACTTAATATTTTGTATTGCTTGAGCATCGCAAAAGCTCTCAAAAGTAGTCATACAAAAATCTTGCTTTTAAAACTCATGTACATCAGTTATCAATTTTTGGAAGGAAAAAAAAAATACAGTTGAAGCATGAAAAAGTCTAACCAAAATTCATTGAAGATAAATTAAGGCTACATCAGCTCTGTATTCAACTGATCATAGTTAATCATTTTTTTTCTTTTCAAACTACCTTTAGAGTTCAACATTCATGATCATTTAATAAGAAATGCAAGTGTTCTTGTTTAGTACCTAAGTATAGTTCAAATTCAATGGAAATATAACTTACGAGATTTTGCAACTGAGACAGTGGGGAAGATCATGCATGCTAAATTCACATATCAGACCCCTTTTGGGGTAAGATAATTTCATCAACTTGATTCCCTTGTACTCCGCCTTATAAAGTAATTAGAGTCCTGAAAATGGAGGGGTTCATTGCCCCACGAAGTCCAACCACTTGTCAGTTCCCTTGCAAAGAGCTCAAGGCATCTTGGGGGCTGAGGTCCAGGTATGCAGTCTTGTAGCAGTTCTTGATATGGTCAAGGATTTCAAGCAGCCATGTTATATAAAGAGATGGATAAAAGCACAAGTAGTGATACTGTAATGGCTAGGGCATTAAATTTATTAGGGCCTAATCTTCCTAGTTGGCTACTTAAGACATGAATCCGTGTTACTTAGCAATATAAAAATGTACCTTTACTTTAAACTGTTGCCGTAGAATGTGAAAACAAAGGTCAACTTTCAGTTATATTCAAATCTAGTTGTGATAAGAATTTGGTCATGGATACTTCCTAAAGGAGGCTTCCTTGAGTAAGCACCCGGGATGCTCATGAAGACTCTAGTTGGCGTACTTGTCAATGTTGGTATGTTTCCATGATCTGCATTCTGCAAGGAGGAATATAAAAAAATTTAGTTTAGCTTAGGCAAAAAAAATTTATCATACATAGATACATACTTATGCACACTAACGATGCGGTAAGGCTTTGGATCATGGATCTAGAGATCTTAGATTTAAAACACGAACATAAACTAGTAATTTTCAAGAAGAAAAAGGTTTTAAAAAAAAAAAAGCAAATTAACAGGCATAGTTAAGAGTAGCCTTGTATTTAGCTCAATCTAATAGATTAAAATGTGGTACAAACACAAATTATAGCTGAACATTTCCATACACCGCACGCACGCTCACCGAATGCATAGGTATATGTATGTATAGATGTGTGTGTGTACGTACATACAGACACACATATGTATGCATGTATGTGCATGTACACACACACAAAATACATACATATACATCTGTGTGTAGGGAGATGGATCTACATCCCCTCTTAATTATATCTCTAAATTATTTCTTATTCTTTTCATTTTACAAGTATCGAAACGGGACAAACTTTTAAAGATTTAATTCACTTGCTACAAAGATCATCTTCACAAATTTTTTATCAATTCGAAAATTCTAACTCATTCAAAATACATTTGAAATCGACGGTCAAAATAAACATTTTCTATCGTTCATATCATGGTTCGAGGTTCCGGTCGGAATTCACAAAATTTTGGCAACTTCAACTGGGTTTCGATAGGTAAGGATCACAAAATATCTTCAAATTTTGGCTTCTACGGAATAACGGGAGAAATTTCATTACAATTTTTAGATATGTCGGGGGACAAAGGGTAGATAGATGGAAATTATATAAACAAATAAATAAAAGGTATCCAAAATCCATTTGTTTTTGAAGTAATGGGAAGAAATGACAAAGAATGAAACATAAAAGAATAAAAGAGTAAAAGAAAGACGAGTGTTCGGCTTAAATGAGGTATCACTCTTATTATCGTAAAAAAAAAAAAAAACGGAGTAAAGGAAAGAGAAAATAAGAAGAGAAGCGGCAAAAACAAAGATATAATAGGCCAATAAACATGGCGCATGGGTACATTTGCCCTTTTTTTTTATGGTCATTTAGACCCGTTCATGGATGCAAAAACGATAATGAAAAATTATTCAACAGAAGTTACAAATCTTTAAGTCAATGGAATTGATGAAAGTGTTTTGCCGCTCAAAATAGGAGCGGTTAGTTAAGATGTAATAACTACATCCAGCGTAACGTATTTTTTTCCTATAAATTACGCTTTATCTTCATTTCTACCCACACCAAATTATTTCAAATTCACCCTTAAACAGTGAAATGACTTCTTCATCCTCTTCTACCTCCAACAAAAGACAAATTGAAAAATGGAACTTTTTTGAACTCGAGGGATTTGTAGATACTTCTTTTTTATTGCACAAAATATGGAAGTTTCAAAGACAGGTTTTATTGAGGGGGTCCAAACTTATCTTAAGGATGATTAGGGTCAACATTTTGATGTGTAAATGGAATAACCACCACTGTATAGAGCTTTTCAAGCATAGATGGAACTGGAGGTGGTGGGATGGGATGCTGGAAAGAAGTTATTACTGGTTGACCAATATCTCAACTTTAAGGAGGAAGCAAAGCGCCTGGTTGATCAATAGACCGCACCTAGGAGAATGTGGAGTGATGAGAGCACTGAAGAAACCATGGAATGGCTTCATCGGACAAACGTAGTACTTTGTTGATCTTATGCTTACTGCCTATGAAATGATGAAAACTTTACAACAGATTCTCCATCCTACACACCATCCTAGCTGAAAATCCAAGCATCATACTTCTGTTATTTCTTCTTTTACCCTGTTATTGCTACTGCTCCTACCCATACGACTATCAAGTCCCCACGATATTTGGAAGTCATTCAACATTTGCGCCAAATGGGACTACCTCAAGAAGGTTTGATTGTTATCGGTCATTGTTTGGAAAACTCCAATAATTTGGACTGTATGATGTTGATGATGAACATTGACAATGCTGATTTGCTTTTAGAGAGTGCCTGCATCCTTATTCCGAAATATCGTGAGAAGCATATGGTTATTCCATTGCTTGAAATTATTAATTACTGATTACTACTTATCAATTATTAATTGCCAATTCTTTAAAATAAATAGTAACTAATAATAACTAATTAAATCAATAAAAAACAAAAATATTTTTACATCCAACCCAACCTTTTGTTCGAAAATGTATCCCTCGCCAACCTCTAGAATTTAAAACTTTTACCCTCCTCTCAAGTTGACTTCAAATGCGCAATTTATACTTTACCTATTATTGTTTTAATATACTGGATTCCAAACGTACAAAACAGGTTAAAATTATTATATGACACCATTTTCTGAAAACATATATCTATAGACATTAATAGAAGTGTAGTTCTGAAATTGTTAAATATTAATATAAAAATTTACAACTAAAATTTGAACATAATTACTACAATGCATTTATTATCGTGTTTCTAAAAAATATGCAAATGTAGAAACTGAAACTTTTACCAACTCTTTAAAAAACAAAAGGGGGAAAACTCTGTAGATGTAAAAACAAAAGCAATACCGAAACCGGGTTCTCAAAACTTGATACATATATGATATTTTGGAGACACAAAAATTCAAACTTTGTCCATAAACTTTGAAGGGATATGAGCCTGCTTCTAACACACATAAGGATACTCAAAAGTATTTATGCCGCCAAGCTGGTTTGGACGTTCGACCTCTCGATGTGTGTGTATAGGCCCTTTCCATTTCCTACCCTTTAATCCTACATTTTCCGACATTGAATTTATTTTTTCCCTTATTAAAAAGTTGCATACTGAACTCCCCTTTTTGGAAATGGTATCATCTTTACAGAAAAAATATCATTTCATATTTTAGCTCCTTTAAAGGCATAAGTTAATATGAACAACAGAAAATATTGTTTTACGTGTTAACATAAAATGTAAATTTGAAGGTTCTAGAGAATTCAAAATCATTCAAAAAGCCATCACAATGAAATACATGATTAGAATAACATGTATTTGAAAAGTTAGCTCAATCCTATATTTTGAATATGAAAAAATCAACAAGAAATTTCAAAACAATGGTAGATGGGATTTAGAGACTCCTTCATATATAGAGATGTGTATGTACACATATGCATATGCATATGTATATATACATGCCTGTGGATATATGTGTGTGTATACGAAGTGATACTATTTCCATGTTAGTTTTTTACTATTTTCACTCATTATCTATATAATGAGTCATAAAGTTCACAATATGGTGTGGCGGTAGTAAAAAATGCGTGGAAATAGTTTTCTCAGTCCGTATATGTGTGCAACATTATATGTTTGTACCATTCTAACGCTCAGATGTGACGTTAACATCAAAAATGTCAAACAGGCAAGATGTCCAGATTTACCTTTGAATTGACATATCCAACAAGAAGACATTCATAAGGTCTATGATGAAACAAGTCCAATTCACCAATAAGGGACCCATCTGGTTTGACCTGATAATAAAGGAAAGTAAGGTTACACTTGTTCAATAGCTATCTTATTTAGAAGTCACTTTTTTATGAATAAGAGGGCAAAGTGGTTCATCCATTACTCATTTCTATTTTTATCAGCTGACTGTAATTTTATCAATTGTATACTTTAGCACCATATGTTATTCCCTGCTTGTCTACGATATTTTAGTATGTATGTTATATGCAAAATATGTATGTATGTATGTATGTATATGTTTTAAAAGTATGTCTCAGAGCGCCTCAAAGGGAGGTGGAGGCAAAATGCCTTGAGCCTTGCTCAGAAAGGCTTTTTGTTTCTAAAGTAAACACCTTAATAGCCTATGGCATGTGAGGCAAACGTAGGAGAAGCACAATTTTTGCAAGCCACGAGCAGTTGAAAGTACGTCTTAGAGCAAAATCTTTTTGCCCCCGGCTGTTATACAAATTTGTTTGAGCAGAAGTTATAAAACCTTAATCATTTCATAGCAATAGTAAGCCAAAAAAAGATCAAGAAAACATCAGTAGGTAAAAAAAAAAAAAATTCAAATTGAGTTCTGAGTTTGATTGGAGTATAATTCAAAGTTAATTAAGGAATAGTGGTTTTGAAATCTATTTTAGAAATCAAATTGTAAATGGGATCGATTCTACAAATTGATTCCAAAAATCGATTTCAAGTTTATTTTCTTAGTAGAAACTGGTTTTATGATTTTGATTGAACTTATTACCTTTTTAAAACAAAGAATCGGAAAGGAGAAAGAAAAATATAAAAGATTTATTTATTTGCTTTTCTACTACCTGAAATATTGTTTTACGTTTTTTTGGACCGTATTAAAATCGGATGTTGCTTGTAATAATCAATGTTTTAACTTGAAATTGGATGTTGTTTTTGCTACTGCTTGTAATGGTCTGCTTTTACTGTGTCTAGAACTTCCTATTTTGAAGTAAACTAATGTTGTGTTTATGTAAATACTACCGATGTATAAGTTTTAAAAAATTAAATGGAATGTTTATACGAAATTGACTGTATTTTATTTGAATCTTATTGAATGCCTGATGTTATTTATTTAATGTTCGACGTTTACTATTCAATGTTTGATTGTTTGATATATAGGTGTATACTGTTTACCCAGGAAACGTAATGCTCAACAACTTGAGATTTATGTCTGTATGTATATATACGAACTAGGATCAACAACCCTTTTTGATGTCCTCAAACTTCAACCGCAAATTTGTGTTTAATTAATATTATGATGTGTCAAAAGAGAGAAACAACAAATATTCAAATATAAACTTGTGGTTGGAACTATGAGGTTAAGAGCGGAACAAATAATGGGGATTGCTGATTTTAGCGCTCTCTCTCTCTCTACATACATACATGTGTCTGTGTGCTCATGTGCATTTGCATGTAGAAGAGAGATCGGCTACACCAATTTATACTACATCGCTACACTGCACTTCAATATTTAAATAATAATAATAATAATAACAACAACAACAACAACATTTTTCAAAATGAATCAAATTCATAGATATGTTCTTATACCATTCACGCTCATCATAAGAAAAAATGAAATCCTCCCCGATTTCTACCACCTTCCCATTATTAAGTTAATAAAGGTCATTAAATTTAAACTTAATTTGCAATATTATTTCAGATCGTTTTAGGGTTATGCAGACAAACTCAATTTTGTGAATATGATCTTGAATGATATAAGAACATTTTTTACAGAGTTTGTTATTACGTTGAAAGTAAAAAATGTCAAGGATTAGCATAAGTGGCATCGTAATATACTATGGATATACATATTTGTATTTGTATGTTTATTTACATGTATATATGACTTTTATCTAAATAAGTCTAGGATTAGTGCAAAGGATAAGAATCACTATCCAGACAAATATTCACTTCATGTGCAAACATTATAAGATATGTTCTTATATTTTTATTAATAGTTGAAATAGAAACACAATCTTTTGATCCAACCGCGAAGTTCCGAAAATACCCTTATATGCAAACAAAAGGTCGAGAGTTCGAATCTCACAAAAAACAAAAATTAATATCTATTTTTAAGTGGAAATTTTGGAAAGTAAATAAGGTTATTTCAACAAAAAAATTGTAATTTTTTTCTTTATATATTTCAATTTATTTTTTATCAAAACTACATACAAATTTTAAAGTTTATAATTTAATAAGAGTTTTTTTATATGCATGTGCCATAAATTCTTGTACTCATAAGGGATCTGATTCATTTAATTATCAAATATTTTAGGCAGAAATTATTGAAATATCAACAAAAGATCAAATTTATGAAGAAGATCTAATACACTTAACGCATTCAGATTTTCTTAATAAACTCGGATGCTTTTCTGTTCGTCAAAAGAATCAAAATTTTACTTAAAAATCTAGACAGTGAAAATATTCAAATTTCCTTAAAAAACGTCAAACTTTTCAATAAAAATCCAGAAACCATTTCCCTAACAATGTACTATCATTTATAGAAAAATGCGAAATTCTAAACGAAATTAACAAATCGAAAAAAAGGAAAGTGAAACAAAAACAAAAGCAATATATTTATATAGTAAAATAAAATATGAAGGAAAAGTTACACTTTTTAGCTCCTTGTATTCCATCTCTATCGTGTTGATTACAATTAATGAACGAAATTTCAATCTTCCATCAAGTTATTTGCACTTAAATCATATTATTAGTTACATTTTATTACGATATTCCGTTTATTTGTTTGTTTGTTTGTTTTTTCTTGAATATATTTGGATTCACAAAACTTTATCATCATTTTTTCAAGAAATCAATAACTATAAATAGACTACATATATGTAAACCAAAACTAAATTACAAACAATATATATGTATTTCATCAGTGTTATTTTATTGTAATCACATAAATCACACAATATCACTGCATATCCTAACAAATATATGGTTTTTTAAGATGTTTTAATAGCTATGATTTAATTATCATTTTCATTGTTATATCAAATGGTTTCATAAGAAAATCATCTAAGTAAATGTCTCAATTTCAATAACGATGGGTGATCAATTTGTTTTCACTTGTTGGCTCTATGCTTTTATTAGCCTTTCGCTACTTGCATTGTTGATAGCATAGCCAGACAAAACTCTTGGCTGGTTTTCAACATATGAGGAGAGTATGTAGGCGTTCAAAAAATCAAAAGAATAAAAAAAGGAGGAAGAAGAAGTGCATCTCTATTTGCCTTAAAAATAATCTCTGATGATGATGACCATCTGTGCAGATACTCAAGTCATTCTCAGTTAGGAATAGAGATGCATTTGGCCACCATAAAAAATAATGTTCATGAATTAGTTACCTTCAGCCAGTATAACTCTGTAACCTGTGTTACTCCCCAAGCAGGAAAGAGTTCTTTCTCCACAAAATTTCTCAGCTTTTCCCTATTCGTCATCCATAGAACCACTAAAGCACCTTCAGTATGTGCAAGTTCTTTGATAGGAATATACAGCAAGTGACGGTTAGGCAACGTAGGGTACCTGCAATCATTTTTTTAATAAATAAATAAAATATTGACGACAAATGGCCATACAAGCTGGCATGAAACAATAGAAGTAAGACGAATATAGCCAGTGAAAAAGTCAAGATCAGTAATAGATAAATAAAATAATCAATTAAAAAGATACGGCATAAAAAGCTTGAGAAACAAATTGGTTATTGTGTAGCATTGGGGTTTGGGAATGTCAGAAATATTTTGGCATTAATTATGAATCGGACAAAATAAAATGGTAGTCACTGTAATAAAGGCTCCTTCAAGTATCTTATATCATACAAAAAATATTCCAAATAACATATGTTGACACATGCCATGTATTTAAATTTCTAAGAATTGAACTAAATAAACCAAGTATAGTCAGATAATGTACATTGCTTTCTGATAAACGCTCCCATTTTCCCATGGTGGATCAATGACAATAAAGTTGTACCCAAGATCTGTAAGATCTGCAATATTTTTACAATTAGTCCAGCATCATATGATACAAAAAATAAACAAGTAAAACTTATGTTTCGGTATTTTTAGTCAATATATCATGAGGTTATACACAGACACACGTGTGTGTGTCTGTATGTATATACATATACATATATATGTATGTATATGTATGCATGCATATATATGTATGTATATAAAGAAAATCACCTGGAACGAGGTCGCGAACCTTTCTCAAGTCAGACTATGCATTCCATCAAATTGGATAAGCCGGCCGACAAAAGAAAACACCAAATGTTAAATTTCAATAACAAAAAATAAAATATCAAACACAAAGCAACACACATTCTATTAAGTTATTAACATAATTTTACTTAGCATTAATCTTATCATGGTTAAACTACAAAATAAAAACTAATACATTGTCTGATGCATGAATGTAAATAGATAAAATAATATAAAACTATGTTTTGTAGGTATATGGTAGAAGTTTTAGTGCATGTTCATCACAATTCTGTACGGATAATGCAATTAGGCCTGTCAAAATTCACTAAACCCATTTAACCCTACCCTCTTAACCTTATTTTAGACAGGCCGGGCCTTCTCCAAATTGTTTTTTTAGCAACCTGTTTAACCTGTTACTCTTCATAGGACCTGTTTAACGTTGTTGTCGACTCCACCCAGATACTTTCCAAACCCTAAATCAATGGCGATTGCTCGTTATTTCGCCGATTCTTAGCTCCGCCCTCGCTACTTCCCTCGCCAGCGTCACCGGATTTAGCCTTATTGTAAGTATTTGTTTACTTTCGATCACTATAATCGATCCAATCTTTTATATAAAATAAGTTTTTAATAGTTTTTTTTTTCCTTTGTTTTTGTTGGGATTTGACATAATAGTGGCATGTCATAATATGTAAATATATTTATCACATTATGTGATTCCTGCTAATCTTCATTTCTGAATCAAACGTCAATGTGTGCGTTTTACCTACTATTGTTGCTTATATTTGTAGTACTATTATGCTTGGAATATTTTGGTGATGTCGTATGAATATTGGGTACTGGTTCAACAATATAATGGCTTTTTATGTGTACTTTTTAGTTAGTGCAGAATCAAATCAATAATTATAGAGTTTTATTCGTAGAAGCAAATATATTCAGTTAACTGAGGTTTAACCTAAAAGATTACTATTTTATGGTTCGATAATAGCCAGTTGGATTTGATGTAAACTCTGGACTTGCTTCTATGATACGTAGAATGGATTATGATGTATGTGTTTCAAGTATCAGTTTATAAAATGAGATTTTTCCTTTGATTTTGAACCTTTTGTCGATTGGTGAATTGCTGATGCAGAAGTTGCCAATTGTGTTGCTTGTTTTATACAGCTGTTTTTCATTTTTACACTGGTTTGCCTTCATGTACAGCAGCACTCCTGTTTTCATTTTTACACTGGTTTGCCTTCATGTACAGCAGCAGTGGTTTGCCTTCATGTACAGCAGCACTCCTGTTTTCATTTTTACACTGGTTTGCTTTCATGTACAGCAGCACTCCTGTTTAGACAGTACACAATATGCACTAAGTTTTATTAAAATCATGAAGCTATTTAGTATTGGTATGGTACTATCACTGAATTTGCACGTTTGTTTAATATTAATATTTTCTGTGAAACGATGGGTTGAAAAAAATAGCTTTTACTACATCCATCTAATTTTTAAAAACTACAAGAACCAAGTAAAAGTGATTGTACTGCTGGACTATTGTTCCCAGCTGAACTATTTTGCTATGCTTGGCATAAAGTTGTTTTTCTCCTTTTCTTTTTTCTTTTTTTTCCTTTTTTTTTCCCTTACATTGAACTAAAGAATTTTAATTGCAAAGCTTTAGGCATGTTTATATAAGTTTTATAACAGTTTTTCAGAATATACAGAAGCTTCGAATGCCTCTGTTTTATATAATGTTTCAAAAGCATGAAGATTTTTATGAGATTAGCTTGACAATGTGCTAGTTTTTGCAGGTGCTTTCCCCTTACTTTTATTTCAATCACTCAAATAATGCACTATTGAAATTAAAAATTCAGGACATGTCACAACCTAGCTTAAAACAAATTTTATAATATATCTTTGATTCCTTTTTAAGCAACAACTTCAGTCATTTATTGAAGTTTGCATCTTCCAGTTTTCTAAACATGGTTTATCCTATTGATTTGTTGTATTTGTTAAGAATATATTACTTGCACTTAAGATATATGCTTGTTCTAGTTTATTTAGAGTGGAAAATATTACTCACGATCTAATTCTTGTCCCCATATGACTGTAGTAGAATATCAAGAATAGAGCTGCGCTATGCATTATACACTTAGCTATATCTATTGGTCATCAATCATCATATTTGCTGCTTCTTTTTTTAACATGCTTATCAGGTAGATAAATCATTGGGCCATATTATTGGTTCCAAACTGGGGCTCATCTCAAACTATATTTAGCCAACGTAGTGATTAATGTGCAGGTGTTAACATGGATCAGATTTTTTTCCCCTTTTCTGTAACTATAACTTTAATTTACATGTGCACTTACAGATTTTTACAATATGGATATTGTTGACCAAAATACTCAATTAGTAAGCACACCGGAGAAGTTGGCAGCAGATGTAGATTCAGTGGGTAGCTCTTCAAGAAATAAGCGACAGAAGGGTACGTATTCCGATGTTTGGAAATACTTTAAAAAAAAATGAAACTATTGAGGGTCAGAAACGTACTTGCTTTTGCAAAAAATGTAAAAGAAAATATATATATAGGGTGGTACCTATGCGACTAAAAATTTGCTGAATCATGTAGAAAAGTGTCCCTTAATCGATAAAAGCATAGAGGTTAATCAAAGAAGTGCTTTCGAACAAAAGAAATATAGAGACTTGATGGCTAGAGCAATTATACAACATAACTTACCCTTCAAATTTGTTCAATATGAACGTATTCGTGAGATTCATTCCTACTTGAACAATCAAGTGGAGCATTATTCAAGAAACACTTCGCGTTCCGGTGTTATGAAAGTATATGAGAATGAAAGAGTCAGACTTAAGGATTTTATAAAATCATGTAGTGGAAGAGTTAGTTTAACATCTGATTTATGGACTTCAGTAAATACGGATGGTTTTATAACTCTAACCGCTCATTTTATTGATAATGAGTGGAAGCTACAAAAGAAATTGTTGAATTTTTGTTTAATGGCACCTCCACACTCGGGCTCGGCTATATTTGAAAAAATTTCGAGTCTATTGGTTGATTGGGAAGTAGTCGATAAAATATTTGCATGCACTCTAGATAATGCATCTGCTAACGATAAATTCATTGATTTACTGAAATCACATCTTTGTAATAGAAAAGCAATGGTTGCAGACGGACAATTTTTGCATGTCAAATGTGCCGCCCACGTGCTAAATTTGATAGTGCAGGATGGTTTAAAATGTGTCGCTTCTTTCTTAAGTAACATACGTGAGAGTATTAAATATATCAAGGGTTCTCAATCTAGAAAGAAAAGTTTCGTCGAATGCATAACCACTCTTTCATTAAATGACGTTAGGAAAGGATTGCATCAGGATGTTCCTACTAGATGGAATTCAACTTTTATAATGCTTAAAAGCGCAATACATTATGAACAAGCGCTTTACCGTCTTAAGCTTATTGATTCTAGTTATAGTTATTTTCCAACATCCGAAGTATGGATCAAAGCAAAGAGAATTTCACGGCTTCTATGAGTTTTTTACGATGCCACTTCATTATTTTCCGACGCAAATTATCCAACGGCTAACTTATTTTTTCCAAAAATTTTCTTGGTTCATTTTACTTTGAAGAAGTGCACGGAAGAGAATGATTTTATGTCTCACATGGCAAGTGAAATGCTCAAAAAGTTTAATAAATATTGGAGTGAATTTAGTGCGTTACTTTCCATTGCTTGCATCTTTGATCCGCGATACAAAACAAATTTCGTTCGGTTTTCTTATAACACATTGTATGGCGACTGCTTAGAGTTTGAAAGGGTGGAAAGAAAGTTGGAAGCACTATATGATGAGTATAGGAAAAGGGTGAGAAAAGAATCATCCATTGAAACATGTGTCGTGGAAATCGTGGAATCCACACAATCATTTACGGGTCCTTACTCGCAAGAATGCGAAGATATGATGGATCGATTTGATTATTCCGAATTTGCTAGCAATCCTCGCAAGTCCGAACTTGATTCTTATTTGGAAGATGGGTTAGTTGATCGTAAAATGCAATTGGATATTCTTTCATTTTGGAAATCGCAACAATATAAATATCCAATTTTATCTCTCATGGCAAGAGATATTTTAGCTGTTCCAATTACCACCGTCGCTTCTGAAAGTGCATTTAGTATTGGTGGTAGAGTTTTAGATGACTATCGCAGTTCACTTAAGGAGGATGTTGTTGAAGCGTTACTTTGTTCAAGAGATTGGTTGTATGGAACATCTATAATGTCAATAATCGAAGATCATACGGAAGATGTTACCGTTCTTGATAATGAACAAGCTACTTAATTTTTAACTCCTCTTTTAGCTGATTGATGCATTGTTAGAGATACACTATTTGATTTATAGTTATCTTTCATTGTTAGAGGTACACTACTTATATTAAATAATTGATCCATTGTCCCATTCATTTGTTAACAAATGCATAATATTCTTACAGATATATCTCAGGAATTGTAGTCACAAATAATGCGTTATCTACGTGTCTTATAATACAGCCTCAGCATCAAATAGGAACCGCATATGGCATTGCAATGACATGGCAATTTCTTTTTACAGCTGTTTCTCTTGCCGGTGCAGGTACTATGTGACCATTTCTGTTTGTCCAAGTTTATAGGCGACAATAGAATTTCTTTTTCCAGCAATAATGCCACGGCATTATGTTAAACTGTAATAAAACCTACAAATATTTTGGTTTGTTATAAAGTTATCTTGTAAAAGGCGATTTGACTGCTAAATTGCAATGGATTTGTTAAGATAATAGTAGAATTAAAGTTCCACTACAAATTATAATATTACAAGGAAGATTTGCGTCATAAATCTTCTTATGATGTATGTTTATGGAACCCGATATATATTATTTTCTATTTGTATTTACCATAAGAAGTAAATCCCTGTAGCTAGTAGAATTAGCATGTTGCAGAAATACTGATCTGGTTTCATTTTGTATGTAACTTGATGCAGATTTTTATGGGTATAGAAACGCAAACACACTTCATTTCTATGCAACAAGCTGCCTTGCTAATTGTTGCCTTGCTAATTGCTAGGACTATGGTTGCTGTCTGAAGTTAATGAAATATGAACTGTGCTAATGTATTATGTAATGTATTAGCATGAACTTACTGAATATCATGTATCAATATGTATGACCTGTACTTGCTATGTATTGTGTAGTGTCTGTGCTATCTTTATTGCTATGCATTGCACTATGGACTATTATATATGGGTCATAAGGGTTAACCCACATTAAAAAAGGGTTAAAAGGGTTGGATTAAAAATTATGTCAAAAAAGGGTTGGATCAATTTCTATGCAACCCTTATGCAACCCTGTTCTACCCTTTTGACACACCTAAATGCAATATATTTAATGAACAACAGAACAACTCAAAACAATAGCATAAAACAGCATGAAACTAATTTTCAAAAAATCAACCAAGAATCAAGTCTAATCAGTAATTTCCATCAAACTCTAATCATATTTCTGAGAACTAAGTTTAATTACCCATTAGTCATTTTTCGAATAAAATTTAAACAGTTGATGCTTTTCTAAAATTAAATTGAATTTTCTAATACTTGATTAAAGAGGGTTAAAATTAATTTCTTTCAATCAAAATCCACAAAAAATAAAGTTTAACTTGTAATTACCAAAAACTAAATTTCAGATAATACAAATTAAGTTTATATAAAAATAAGAATATCAAATTGCACCACGCAACTATGCAATAATTTCCATCAAATTAAATTAGTTTGCACATTTTCTTAAATTCCTCTTTCAGTTTTGGATGGAGCTTGCTTACGTGCTTTGGGGCAACAGTTATTCTTACGGTCACCGGGCAATGGTTATTCATATATCTTGCACACTGTCACTTCAGACTTTAGTAGACTGTATTTAGAAACAGTTGTATTTTTTTACTTCTCATAAAGGTTCTCACAAAGGGCTATGATTGATACGGGGCAAAGTATGAAACACAATTATTTCCCTTCAAAAACAAATCTCAACGATTTTTTAGTAACAAAAGCAAATAAACTTACCCAGGAAAAAATCACTATGAATTACAAACATACAGGTTTCCTGTAGTATATACGTACAGAAAAAATACAAAAAGAAAAGAGACTCGTTATAAAATTCTTTCAACTCTAAAAGAGCAAGACACTTCTTGCTATAAAATATTATTTGAAGCATTTCAAACAATCCAGACATCTAAAGCTTCGTATGTTTTTTATTTATTTAATTACATAACAGTTCGTTATATTTTCATTTTTATTATATCTTTTTAGGAATTTCAAAAAAAAAATTATGATCATTTCCAATATGTGATTTGGATTTCAACTACCTGATTACTTTACTTCTTTTTTTATTTAAAGTAAATAATTCTTGATTTTTGCATAAAATTAATTCATTTATTCTTTTTATTTATTTAATTATTGTTTTTGGTTGGTTAATTTAAGATATAAGTTTGGTTTTTTTTATTACTATTATCAACTAATTTATTTGGATATCAAAAAATAAGCTACTTTTCTAATGCATATTAGGATTTTATATTCAGATATTATTAATTAGAATTTCTTCAACATTTTCAAACAATATATGATCATTTCCAATATGTGATTTGGATTTCTACTACCTGATTACTTTACTTCTTTTTTTATAAAAAGTAAATAATTCTTGATTTTGTATAAAATTAACTCATTTATATTTTTTATTTAATTATTCTTTTTATTTGGTTAATTTAAGATATAAGGTTGGTTTTTTTTATAACCAACTAATTTATTTGGATATCAAAAAATACGCTACTTTCCTAATGCATATTACATTTTTATACTCAGATATTATTAATTAAAAAAATTTCAAAACTTTAAAATTATTATTACTACTTGGATTTATATAAAAAAAATCTAATAATCTGTATTGTTTTGGAATGATTGATAATATAGGCTTATTTCCTCAAACAATAATAGAAACAGACCAGACTGTAAACTTATTACAAACATTGGTTGTTTCTTGCAAGTTGGCAAACAGTGGACACATATGGTGCAGCTTTAAATCACACCATCATCCACACACACACACATATATATGTATACACACACATACATATATGTGTGTATACATATATGTGGGTGTGTGTATTTATTCTTTAAATAATCACGTAATTTTTCATAACGTCGGTTTAAAAGCGAAAAGCTAAACATTGCGCCAGTTATTTTAAAGAAAAGGAAAAAAAACTATATGGCGACGCGATTTAAAATCGCACCATATGTGTGTGTGTTCGCGGGTATGGTAGAAACTGATATATGTTTGTAATAAGTTTACAGACTGATGTGTTTTTGTTACTGTTTGGCGAAACAGACATATATCATCAATTTTTCCTCTCCTTTTTAAGAACAAGGAGCACCCCTTCAGTGTCTCAGCGTAACGAGCCTGAGATCTCTAAAACACAATCCAGAGATCTTACCACTTGAGCTAGTGGTTCTTGACCTAACTCATATATATACTATCATATATATATATATATATATATATATATATATATATATATACACACACACACACTAAGAAGTTTACAAAAGGAAAAAAGGGTTGTTCATCCTAGCTCATATATGCAAATATAAGTCTCAAGGCGTTGAGCATTACGTTCTCCCAGTGAACATCATCAATCGTTTCTTTTGTTTTTTATATGGAAGCCTTTGAGTTTAAGTATCTATTGATATTTTTGTTATTTGTTACATGTTGAAATATTAAGAAATTGCTTAATTTACTGTTTTGAGATTTTCTTACCTGATGATTATCAGTGTGTTTGCTTTTGCTACTAATGTTTAGTAAAAGTAAAAGCTTATCTTATAGTTTGTGTTCAAAAAATTGTGACAGCACAGTATTAACTACAGACCAAAAACAGACTGGAATATTTTATAAATACTTTTTGACCTAAGTTTAGACCATTTGGGATAGATTTTAATTTGCATTTTCTATTTCAATATATTAACGGCAAAATTAAAGGTTTAACAGAACAATCTTTACCATTTCTAATTACATTAGTTGCATATAATCTTTGTGCTTATGCAATAACTATTTGTCAGAGTTCAACGTGTAGGTAATTTACGAATCATGGAGCCTTTTTTAAGTTTTAAGTTTAAAATGGAAGTTCTTTAAAAAAATGAGGCATGTCTACAAGCTGAGTGGAAAAGAATTAATAACTGAGTGATCCAAACCATTTTGTATAGATAATATAGTTTCAAAAACTAGAATAAAAAATCCATACCATGTAAAAGTAGCTTCTGGCAGGCATAATATAACGTTTATTGAAAAATTCAACTTCAACATCTTCATTGGAATGATTGCTGATTAAATTGTTAAACACTGATAGCATTCTTTTGCCATCATCGGGAAGAGATGAACCTACAAATCAAGGATATTGGAAGAAGATTCATATTTGGTTATATATATATATATATATATATATATATATATATATATATATGGTGTGGCTATTTGAGCACAAAATAAAACACAATCGGTGACAATGTATCTTGACTTGGATCTCATTTAATTCACATGTGTGGTTGAAATCAGGGGTAATCCAATGGTGAAGATCCATTGTATCACCAACCGTGTCATCAACTTGTGTCCCAATAGAATTTCTCATAGTATGTTACACACATGTATGTTTTTTTTTGTACTAGGAGTGTGATATCTCGTATATACATTCAATTTGCAAACTAAATACTAATATCCACAATCCTTGTCATTTATAGCTCGAGATGCACAAAGGGACAATAGCTTCCTAAGCACTAGTGGATCGTGTACACTGTGACATATGGCGCATGACTTCTTAAACTATGGCAAACTCAATCAAAAATGAAACAGATGATTATTTTGTTTGTTATACATTGCAAAATAATAGCATTTATATTCTTAATAAAATATTTTCAATGAAGAATCATAGGCAGATGTGCAAAAATATCATCAAACAAAAAACATAATTTATAGACAATGTTAATAAAAGAACACCAAATTGATATTTGACGTTTTTTAAAATTCCAATATCATCGAGCGAAAAAAAAACTTAAACGTGCTTAGGTGGTACTTAGTTTCACCTTGTTTTGTTTTATGGTGATAATCATGCGATCCAACTTTAAAAAATAAACTAACGTGAGAATCATTGGTTCAATATGAGAATGACAAATTAGCCCATCGTGTATTATATAGAAAAGATCTGTATTCTATCATATCAGTAAATATTAGAGTGTAAACTCTTAATGTTTAAATCGTAGACGTCAAGCTTTAAGCCTAACGTCAGAAAATACAATTTCAGGATAACAATGCAACGGCGCTTATTTTATCATCCTGCCTGCCAAGCACCTAATACAGCATAACCTTAAGTACAAAAGTCATACTAAATTTTAAAAGTTAAAAATAACAATAAACATATATTACTCATAACATGTCACCGTATTTCAAATACAAAAGTTTTACCAAGTACCAACTAAAAACAGAAACTTAAAAAATATACTACTAGTAAACTATATTCTAAATCAGATACAGGTAAACCTGCAAAATCGTAATTTTATGATCACATTTATAGACATTGGAATCTTTCTCATCAGTCTCATTTGAATTTTTTATTTTTTTTCTTTAGTAAAATATACCAGAGACGAAGTAGATGTTAGATATCCAGGTTCTACCACTACTGATGCCATAGCAAAATGCTCAAATTCAATATCATTTTTACTAACAAATCCATGCTCGTCATCAACATCAGATGTATCATTTGTATTACTGGTCAGCCATCTTTGGCAATAGTAAGTATTTATAATGAACCTTGATTAATTATGTTACAAATACCATATCTTTTTAAACACACAAAATATTATATTTTAGCTTGAGCTAAAAGGTTTCTCTATTTGTTATGAAGCTATAAGACAGTGGACAATAAATAGATAAACACTACTTAATTAGTCTAAAGACAATAAAAAGTCAAATGATCTAAAGATCAATCTTATTTTGTTAAAAATCGCTCCAATTTCTTTCACAGCCAGAAGTACTACAGGTGGGACTTTATAATCCTAATGACAACGCTTTATAAACCAGTCAAGATGTGAAATGTTGCCTGTGCCGACTACCTAATATTTGTTCAAAAATAATAATGATCGAACATTTTAGTACTCCACGAAATATTTTATAAAGATAAATACAAATTTAGATCAAGTCTTTTCATGTCTATTAGATTTTGAACAAAAGGGAAAAAAAAAATTCAAAACGAAAAAAAAAAATTATCTTTTGATTCTTTTATGATTTTATAGAAAAGATAATCGTAGCATAATACCAATATTTAATACTTGTAAGTTAACAAGAAAAAATACTAATATTTCCAAACAAGAAAAAATACCAATTCTAAATCTTTGTAAGTTAACAAACAGTTAAACATAAATATAGAAAAAATAATATATCTTGATATCTACGAAAACCTAAAAAGGAAAAATGAAAGGCGTACCATTTAAGAAATAGCAACAAATTAAAAGATGCATCTTTTCAGTGTCATGCATCCCATGCATCATTTGGTATGTCTTATCATTTGTGCTGTGTCGTAAGAGAAAAAAAACTATCGTACCATCACATGTTGAGTTATAGCCCATTTTTGCAATAGTGTTCTCAAGCATGTTTAAGAATATAATATATGCTTCAATAAAAAATTCTTCAAATTCACAAAGAGTGAATGCGGTTTAGGCATATTCCTTGTTTCGCAATGTATATATGTACCACTTTATTTGGGGAAGTGTGTGTATCAACTATCAAGTAAAAAAAATACAAAATTAAGTCATGTAATTTAGCAATGGCAATAAATCAAATCTTAGATGACGCATTTAGTATGTAATTTTTTACAAATAGCTTATAAGAAATGTATGTAAGAATCGAGCAACAAATTGTTGTCCCTCAAAACAAGTATGTAAAACTCTCAAGTCCAAATAAATAAAATGTTAACTAAACTATTACTTGAAAAAGTTGCTCAAAAGCTAAAAGTACGATGAATAATCAGTACAGTACCTACACAGATGTTTGTACTTGTATGGGCAACTCAAATGTAAGATAACTTCATATGCCTATATCACAATATCCACTCCAAAATTAGTATCACCCGATTTACACTTACATGTATTACTGAGAATGATGGTAACATTGATCTAGCCATGAATTTGGTACCATGTTGCTAACATATGGTCATGTTTGTTATAATTTCACAAAAAAGGCATTGGTGCTTCCCATAAGTGCGTAAACCATGGTTTTGAAGCTTGAAGAGCATCTAAATCTATTGTACGCACCATTTGTGTATGACTTTCTTGTTGTTTTTCTTCATGATGTGCCATGCTATATACATGGTGAATTGAAGGAAAAGAATTCATTTAGAAAATCGACTACAAATGTTTGAAAAGCAATCATGGAGTCCTTGAATATACACCATAACACAATGTTGATGTTGTTAATTAATGGCGCCTTTACCATCTATGCATGAAGTGATAGTAACAATGAAATAAGTTCATCCCATTATGACTGGAGTTGAGAAAATTATTCAGAAATAGATAGATTTTCTTGCTTGAAAATAGAAAACCAATTGTTTTAGCTGATAATTATCTCGAGCATTTGACTTAGAGAGGCAATCCTTTAGATCTATCCAAAATTGTGTTGTGGTTTCAGCATACAAAACACTTGGGTGAAACTCGGGTTAGACCGAGTTTAGAATCCAACTTCCAACGAATCATGTACAATATTTCCAGTCAAAGAAGCTGGAATTGGAAGTGAACAATCACAGAATTCTTTTTTTTTCCCCTCTTTTCTTTTCTCTCTTTTTTTTTTTCTTTTTTGCTTTTTTTTTTTTTTGGGCTCAAAGTGTCATTGTTGCAGCACGACGCCATGATTGATAGTTGTCTCTGGTTAAGAGCAGAGTGACAAGAACATTGGATGGGTTGTCTAGCAAGTGAATTAGAAAAGCATTTTTTTTTCTGTTTGGTGATTCACTGGACATGATTGGCATTTGAGTCAAGTTCTAATACCATATTAAAAAATCAAGATAAGTATCAAATTGTGTTATTTATTTCATTATGCAATATCGCACATTCACAACGATATTTATAAAGGGTGTATTAGGCAACAAAATTGACTAAAATACTTTTATTAGAATTTCATTATCTAGCAACATACTGACTATTGACAAAATCTTATAATCAAGTCCCTCTATACAGAAGCAATTTAATCCAAAGAATTATACTGAGTTTTGTTTATCGAGCTTAAGTAGAGCATCAAGTACAATGTGTTCCCGTTTTGACCCATGCATTTGCTAGGTCAATAATAAAAAAGAGTAAAAATCTTACCTTTCCTTTCCGTTGATCTAAAACAAAGAGAAATCTCGTACAACGATAAATGTGAATGCTGTCCAAGTTCAATAAAATCAATCTCTTCCTTGTTTTTATTATAAATCGAATCTCCTTCGCATTGCAAGACATTAGTAGGAATAAATTCCAATAAATCTTTAGCTCTAAGCAAGGCCTTATGAGCAGTAACTAACAAGGGCCTAACTTCCTGCTCCAAAATCAAAACTATCCAATCAGAATTTTGTATTTTTAAAGTAAACAGCTGACATCCCTATTGACAATTTCAAATAAAATACAAATTAACCTGATGTCGTTTTTCAGCAACGATTTCCCTCTCATTGAGTTCACGGAGAGCTTTCTTCCTTCGCTGCCTTTTCTTCTTATTCGAATTTGAGGAGGAATCGATCGCATTGGATTCGAATATGCGGGAGTAGTAAGCGGATGGAGAGAGTGTAAAACGGGTGTAGGATACGTTATGGATCCGAACTGGATCCAAGAACACGAAGTTGAGTCCAACGTCGAGTCTGTAGACTCCAGAATGTACGAACGAGGAGATTTGTGGCAAAACTGCTGTGTTTGCCTCCATTCGTCCAGGAGGGTTTAATTTTCTTTGTCTAAACGTTGTGTGCTTGAGTGCATCTCTGTTTTCATTTCCTAATAACAAAATATATATACATAATTACTTGGAGAGAGAGAGAGAGCGCTTCTTAATACCACATTAACCTTTTCTAATTTTTCACTCAGCCAGTGATCACCGAACGGAAAAAAAAAAAGTTAACAATGAAGTAAATATCGCACTAAATATAATTTATAGAATTCCACAAATGCCTTTGGTTGGAAAAACATGGATGGAGATGTTAAAATTGACGATGTCATTATAGATAATGTAGATGTAAGCATAATGCTACAGCATGGACATTACGTCTTTATGTTCCTTATTTTTTTTGATAAAATTGTTTTGTAGGCAATGGTTGACAAGTTAAAGTATAGAAAGTATTGTTGTTACGATGGTCGAGGATCAAATAAATCTTTAAAATAATAAATCAGTTATTAGTGAAAATTTTGAAGTCGGTGTAACAAATAACTTTGTAACCGATGAAGTAAGTATTTTGGATTAAAAAAATTGAAATGCATTGATTTTTAACTTTTTTTTGTTTAATATTGTATTTCGAGTTTTAGATTCTTGTAGCGCTTGATTCATTGGTGTAAAGTGCAAGTAAAAAAATTGAACACCGTTGTAGTAATAATCAAATCGGATAAATTGGCATCCGAGAAACAGCCAAGGTTGCGTTTGGATTGTGAAAGAGGTGTCACATATCGAAGTCATCACTTTAAAAACCAAAAATTCAAAATGTAAAGCGTCGTCTAGATAGTGCTACTAGAAAGTGCAATTGTCTATGTGTTGATCAAAGGTGTATATGTTATGGTAGATAAATGGAAGGTTACAACCGGAAATGGCAGACATAATCACGAGCTTCCACATACATTGGTGGTCATTCATACGCTAAAAAATTATTAGAATAAGAGAGAAAAATTAATCGACATGACACTTTCAGCCATGAAATGTAGATCCACGACGCAACAATTAATGAAAGTGCTTGGAGAGAACCATATTTCGATAGAGTTGATCCATCAAGTGATCGTTAATTGATTTAATGTGGTCGCATCCCAAAAGTGCAAGTTTATGTAAATGTTTTCCATAGTTTTATTACTTGATTGCACTAACAAAACAAACCATTATTACATGCCTTTGTTGGAAATGGTTGGGATGACATCTACGGGTCTAACATTTTTAGCACATGAAAGGAAAGAAAATTACGAACGGACCATATCAAAGCATATACATTTATATATGCTCAATAAACTACCCGAAGTGATGATCAAGGATAGAGAATGGGCTTTACTGAATGAAGCGAAGAAAGTTTTCCCAAAGCAAATCTAATGATGTGTCTATGACATTGAGAAGTAATGTTATAACAAATTGCAAACCCGAATTTGAAATAAATGACCCGTTTGAGATTTTTTTTGCAAAGTTGGAAAAACGTTGTTCATGCACCAACAGAAGAAGAATTTTGGATTGGTTGGCGTGATCTTTAACACGATTGGAAAGAATTTCCCAAAAATATAAATTATCGAATGGATTTTGTAGAAAGAGTATGTATGTTTAGCTTGAATAGATAAGATTAAACATTGAGGTGATAGAACAACCACTAGAGCGCGGTCTTTACATGCTCAATTGAAAAGGCACCTTGGTACCTCAATGGCAGTATTTACTGTGGTTGGTCAAAATGAATAATATGTTGTGCATATAATATACAGAAATTAAAGCGTCATTAGAAAGAAATTTAGGAGCAACAAAAACATGTTATCAAATTCCATTGTGTAGACATCTACGGGGTAGAGTTTCGTTTCATTCATTGGACTTAATCGTGAAAGAATTGGCAAATATAAAAGCTGTGACTATAGATCCGTCTACTTGTGATCATCTTAATTGAGTGATATATAGTCTTCCTTGTGCCCATGAAATGTTTGAATTTTACAATGAAGGTCATTCGTCGACACTTGATATAGATGAACATTGGACGAAGTTGAACTATATTCCACATGTTAAAGAGTCAATGGAATTAGTTCATACTCCGGAATTCCTATATTTTAATGTTTGATTCTTCTACAGAGGAAGGAAGAAAGTATTATTGGTGAAATTAAAAGAAATAACATTACCATCAACAGCTTTTACGTTAGATCCTAAAACCACTCAACATAAAGGAAGACCATCCGGGAGTAAAAAACAAGTTAACTGCGAAACAAAAGAAACAATCTCGATCGACAAAATGAGAACCATCGTCTTTTGAATTAGAGACAGCCAAGGAAGAAAAACCTTCTCAATCAGGTGTTAACAAGAAATTGATATCGAGGCATGGAAATCCAAAATCTAAGGTAGAATTAGAGGCAAAGGGACCACTGTCATTGAATGGTGATTTTGATTTGTTGGCTTTCATACCCAGCTTTTTGCAGAAATACATTGTTAATGGTCAAGATGTAGCACGTGATGGTAATTGTGGATTTTGTTATATAGTGGAGCAAGTGGAGAATTGAATAATGATCGAATTCAAGCAAGAAAATTAATTCTAGCAGAAATCAATCAATATTGGGACTTATATGCACGACATTTTGATGTTTCAACTTGCGAAACTTTAAAAGAAGTTGTGGATTGTTATATTACTAATTGTCCCTCTTCTAATTGGATGATAGTGCTCGAGACAGGATATTTGATAGCAAATGCATTTTAATCGCATGGTCGTGTATATTCGCATAAGCAATCGCTTATCTTTTATCCTCATCGAAAAGGCCTAAATGTTAAAAAAAAAATCAATTTATTGTTTTTGCATTTGTAAGAAACGTCATTTTATCAAATTGACACTTAGAGATGATGCGCATATCCCACTGATAGCCAGATTTTGGCATAAATTTGCATGCATTGAGGCTACACGTTGGAGCAAACTATTTGCCGAGCGCCAATTGAATTTGTGAAAATTTGACCTCTAGAGACGGCAATCAAAGATGGGTTTTTATAGTGGTTATGCTATTTTATGTATTGGGGTATGCTATTTTGTGTATTGGGGTATGCTATTTTATGTAGTACGTTATAATATTTTATGTTTTGGACCTTTGTATTCTGAAAACGGTTAATGAAATGTAACGCTCTTTAAATTTGTTGTGCTCTATATTTGCTGAATCAATGTGTCAATGTATATATTTATGTTTGAATTTGGAAAAGTATATATCTGTCTTTAAGTGTGGCCATGTATATAGTCTGTATATTTATATTTAACTAGTATCATTGTGTGTACATTTGTTTTTATTTATGTGGCCATGTATATAGTTCATTTGTTGTGTACATTTTGTGCGTAACAGTTGATAGGAAGTGCATACAATAGGTGGATAGGCTAACATACATAAGAATGATTTTATAACTAATTATATGTAACGGTTATCAAAATGATTTTAGAACTAATCGATGGAGTTCTGATATGACCAAGGGGGAAATTATCATATATCTAACTCGTTGGCCAATCTTTTTAGAAATAAATGTATTTTCTTTCTATTATATACTTGATATAATATGGTTGTATTAATTAATTTAATTAAAGTTATATTTTGTAGAAAATCCATAAATGGTATGTTTTGTGATAGTAGTTACAAAGTCTTGTAACTGTGAATAATTTATCACAATAAAACAAATATATCATTTTAAATGTTCCTAATCAAGATGCATCGAGATTGGATATCGATTATCCGTTGAGACAAGAGTATGTAATTCTCTCTAACTATTGGATAGTGTATTACCCATGATTGCTGGTGGAACTTAGGAGTTACGTACTAATAGTTATTGGATAACTATAGAACGACTCACTCGGTAGTTTTCTGTTGGTTAATATAACTGAGGCCACACATAAAATATCGATGTGGCTAATTTACACGGTTCTTTCGACTTGAGAATACTGTGAATCTTCGATATAAAAGCTCCACTTTGATTATAGTCAAAGTATAGCATAGCGTCCATCGAGTGACTATAGTTGGGTCAAATTGAAGTATTGGAAGTGAAGCGCTATTCAAGAGAGGATTCGTCTTTTCAGCTATATGGGTTTAGCATCACGATCAACTCAAGTCAAGCCAAAGTCAATCTCTAACCAGAGTAGTTCGGTTAATAATAATTGTTATTATTAAACCAAGAATTTTGCGTTTGGATTATAGAGTTGAATGTGGACGATATTGGAATTTTGACCATTATCAAATTTATTATGTCCAAAGTGATATAGTTTTGATAAAGAAAAATGGTATGAATGATTGTCACAACCAGGTAACGCTTATTTAATTAAAATGATATTTTTTGAAATGAGTAAGCGATAAATTTGGCCATACTATTACACCACATGCTAAGTAAAGTGTGAACGTTAATGTTTAAATAGTCGATGCTAATTGTTGATTGAATTTACACCTAAGTTACACGATTGAATCCATGAATTCTCTTAAGACCGGTTGATTTGATTGGTTTATAATAGTTATAATTTTTTTAACTTAATTAATATTTATGAAATATTAATTATAAAATTTGAATATGGTTCGAGAAATAAATTTGTTGCATATATTTATAACACAACTATCAATACATTGATCGAAATGAGATATTGACAATAAATTTAGTTAATTATAATTATGTATATTTAGATTGGGTTAAATGGGCTCACAACCCATGCATTTTAGAGGGAAAATTCGTTGATTTGGCTAGTGAAATGGGGCTGCTACTATGCATGAGATTAGGGTTTTGAGATGTGTGGTTGAGGTCATTTTTTGCTTTCTTATCCTACCTATATAAAAGGTAATCTCAAAACCCTAGTCATAAGCTGATTCATTTTTGAGCCGTCACTTTCTTCTTTCTCTTCCTCATTTTAATGGTGGCAACTTTCCTCTAAAACTATCCCTAAAATTCTCAAATCTAATTAAAAATTAAAAATACTAATTTGTAATATAAGATCTCCAATCTCGGATTCACAGCTTGACGGATTGTGAGTTGTTCTTAAAAGAGAAATCATTATTCAACGTGGACTCAAAGGCTTCATTAGGTAGTGCACTTCTATGTATTATCATTGTTTTGATTTCAAGTTTATCGTATAAAAGTTGATTTACATTCAAATACCCCTTTTGTATTCAGATCTGTTTATTGTTTAGATTAGGTGAGATTTATGTGGGTATATGCGTTTGTTAAAATTAGATTGGTTATGCGCTTTTATGATATTTTTATTGGTTATTATTGAATTAATTTTCTAAAAAAAGGGTTTTGATTTCGATTTATATTAATATATATAGACACACGTACATAGAATAAATGTGTACATATATGCAAATTATGAATATGTATAATTGTATATGTGTTTACATACAATATATATTTAATCTTAAAATTTTATTACGATTATTTGTACCTATTATAATAAAATTATTTTATAAAATATGTATATACATATTTTATTATTATTTAATGATTTTATGAATTGTTCAATATGAATAAAAAACTGATGGCTCAAAAATTCAATTTTATATTTTTTATATTTCTTGCACCAGGTAATAAGATTACAATAAAATTTTCAGATTTTTTAAACTCAATTTATTATTTTTAAAAATTAATTTACTTTTGGCTTGCAATTAGTTGTTTAATTAAAAAAATATTTTCAATCGAAAATTTTCTATAAATATTTCCTAAGACTTAGATATTTATCTAGAAGCATTAATAAAGGTTTCATATTTTAATAACTTAATCTATTAATTTTTTAATTAATTTATTTCGAAATGCAGTCAATTATCTAATTAAGAATATAATTTCAGCTAAGAAATTTTTGAAAAAAAAATAAGCTCAAAATATGTCTTGGATACCTATAAAAAATTTATAGAACTTTTAACTAAATTTTCTATTTTTAAGAGTTAATTTTTTTTGAAAACGGGTTCAAACCTTTCTATTACTAACTGTATAAAACGAAATACAAATGCCATAAGGCAAGGTCACTATGTACATAGCAAAGAACAATAACTAAACAGACCTTAATATAATTAAACAAATGCGGTACAGGGCCAAACGAACAAAGCCCATGCGTGGAAGTTTCTCGAATGCTCACAAGTAAATAAGGCATGTTTTACTTCTAACTCCTTCATTAAACCAACTCCAAAATAATTCCATTAATGGCGACCAGAAGAAAATGGTAACATTCTCTTCAAACTAATCTGTCGCTGTAGTGAAAGCTTTACTCGACTACTTCAATTATCTCGACGAGGCACCATACTGACCATATTTTGCAGCTTTGAAGTTAACAAATCTAGCAGCTATGAAGCACTTTTTCTCATATGTCCCAGATCTGAAGAAGATAAGTGATTTAAACCCCAAAGGTGAAATCTTTAAGCTTTATGTGAAATACAACCAGATCTGATTAACTTTATGTCTTTTAACAGCAGATTCGGCAGCAATTAGGAGATCAATATTCATTTATAACCTTTTCGAGTAAATCAAGTCCAGATCTATATCAGATAAGATATTTGACTCAATTTTGTTTTGGAAGGAATGTAAGGGCCCGATTGGGTACCCATACAGTTCCTATCTTTCATCTCACGTCTAATATCTTGGTCTGATTTGATTTATAGGCTCGAAGGCAGGTACTTATGTGCTACAACCAGCATAGAAGAGGCCATATGACTGAGTCTTCTCCAACTGAACAACCAGATAAGTCACTGTAATACTGAACTGAGAACAATATTTTTGATTGTGTGGACTAATCATGTTGTTTGAATGTCGGTCAATCCAGGAAAGCAGAGGGTGTCATCAGAATTCAAAGCTACCCAAGGAAAGATATTCTGCAACTTAACAAACTACATCAAAATGTATTATTAAATGTTTATTAAAATGTAAATTAAAAGAGAGGAGGTGAGGTCAATGTAAGTAATACAGGTAAAAGTTGAGCTAAATCAGGGTTCAAAGATTGAAGAATGAGAGCAGGAACGCGACATATGATATTGCAGAGAGTACCCCAATTCAGCATTGGGAGGTATATCCCCATTTCATAATTATTTTCTCATCCATGCCAGTGATGTTTTTAAAATGTTTGGATTTTGACATTCTGATGCTCATGGTTTGATGAATTCTATTACATATTTGTGTACTGTCTGAGAACCTATTTTGAAATATTCTATCATTTCTTTCTTTCCATATGTGCCAAACACCAATAGATAAGGATAGTTGAAACAAATCTGAACTGAGATTATTTGTTTTTGAAATAGAAACGATTTTCTGCAAATCTTCCTTTAAAGAGAAGGACAGCACATTTTTTGGTGAATTGAAAAAAAATTTACAGCTCCAGTACCAAATTTTTTTCCGTATAATCACATTGAAAGAATAGATGATCTATAGTTTCAATGTGATTATTACATAAAGCACAATAGGGATCCACAACTATCTGCTTCTGAAGCAATCTATCTTTTGTCAATAGATAGTCGTTAATGGCTTTGTAAAGGCACATCGCCATTTTTGGAACGTGGATCTTGTTCCAGACCAAATTCGACCAGTATTTGTTTTCAAAACTGGTACGAATCGTATTCCAAACATTTTTGAACTGGTATGTTCCATTCTTCGTACACTTCCAAGACCAAAAATCCCTTTCCATGTCCTTGTGAATTAAAACGCCTTCTATCTCTGCATGGATTTGAAATAAGAAACTGCAAGAGTCCCACCTCCATTCTCCTTTCTGAATAATTTTACTTAGAAGAAGATTATCTGTGTCAGTTATAAATGCAGTGTCTCTACCTATACGTTCCATTATAGAACTACCATGCAACCATGGATCGTACCATAAAGAGGTAGTTTTACCATCAGCTATATTGAGCGAAAGACATTTCAGGGCGATACGTCTATTTTTTAAGATAAATTTCCACACTACCGAATCGTCCGAGCGTTGATTAATATCCCAAAAACTTTTATGCCCAATGTATTTACAACGCATGAATTCCGCCCAAATTCCTTCTGCATTTACAATTTTCCAAATCAATTTAGTGCATAACGCTCGATTCATCTCTTCTAAGTCTCTCAGACACATTCCACCTTCTTCTTTTTGTCTGCACAATATTTCCCAAGGAATTTTACTGCTACGACTCTTCCAAAGAAAGTTAAGGATTAAATGTTTAATTTTTTGGATTGTAGAGATTGGGAGACAAAAACATTACATCCAGAATTGTATTATTGGGTAAATGGTAGATTTAATAAGTTCGAGTCTTCCAGCTAGACTCAGCATCTTATTCTCCCATCCTCCAATTCTTAATTTGATTTTTTCTATCAATAGCACACAATCCTTATCCCTCAAATTCACACTAGACAAAGGTATTCCCAGATATCTTATAGGCAAATCCGACTGCTGAATATTAAGGATATTGCTAATCTCCGAGCACGTATCAACCTCTTTCCCAAAGAAAACATTAGATTTTTCACAACTGAGTTCCAGGCCTGACACTCTTCCCATAGATTGAAAAACATCACTAATGGCCTTTGCTGTTTGTGCATTGGCTTTAGTAAAGATTATAATATCGTCTGCGTAAATGATGTGTGTCAACTTGTTATCAAATTCTGTTATTGGGGAGATTTGACCTTCTCTTACTTTTTCATCCATTAATAGCGTAAAATATTCCATGACCAAAGTAAATAGAATGGGCGAAATTGGGTTGCCTTGTCTAAGACCATTTGAACTCTTGAAATATCCGTGTGATTCCCCTTTAACTATGAGTGAGAACATAGGAGTCGATATAATGTTGTTAATAACATTCACCCATTTTCCTGGGAAACCCAGGCTAATTAACATATGTATAACAAAAGCTCGATTAATCGAATCATATGCTTTCTTTAAATCAACTTTGATGCACATATTTTTGTTATCCTTTCTGCCTAGGCCTCTAATAATTTCATGAGCGAAAAGAATTCCATCCCCTATTGATCTACCTTTTATAAATGCCGTCTGATTCGGGGATATCAACTTATTCAAAAAAGGGACCAGTCTACTATAAAGAATTTTGGAGAAAATCTTATAAACAGTATTACAACAAGCAATGGGTCTAAAATCTTGAATACATGTTGAGTGGACTTTTTTAGGAATCAAATGTAAGAAAGTGTGATTCCATTCTTTGATTATTAAACCCTTTTGGAAAACATCATTCAATGCTTTGAAAATAATGTCTTTCGAAAGATGCCAGTGTATTTTGAAAAACTTAGCATTAAAACCATCTGGACCTGGAGAAGACGTATCTTTAATGTCCCATAATGCAAGTTTAATTTCATCCATAGAAATACCGTCATTCAAGAAGTTAGCACCATATTCAGTAATAATAGATTTACAAACAACTTCTGGGAATTTATTTTCTAGGGGACGGTTAAAAATGCGTTTGTAGAAGTTGATAGCCGAGTCGACAAATTTGTCATCTGTCTCTATTTTGCCATCTACTTCAATATTAGTCAAGCAATTTTTACCTCTTCTGCTAGACATTTTAGCATAAAAGAAAGAAGAAGCTTCATCTCCCATTCTCAACCAATCGCATTTGGCCTTTTGCTTGGTGTCCAGATACTCCTTTTTGAGTGCCATATCCAGTTTAATTTTGGCGTCATGGAATTCTAGGACTAAATTTTGATCATTTGATGTTTCCAAAAGTTTTTGGAGTCTAGATCAGGTCTCTCTTTGAACTTGAACCTCCTGTTTGGAATTCCTTATATTAGCGCTCCAAATCTTTGGCTCTTTCTTAATGTTCTTGAGTATATATAAGAGTTGAAATAACGGTCTGTCTTCAAAGTTAGAAGTCCACTTTCTCTCAATGAGAGGGAAGTATTGATCACATAAAGACCAGTGATTCATAAACCTAAAAGGTCTATTCTTGTCTCTAGGTTTGGAAAAAAGAGAGACTATGATTGCATTATGGTCGCTCACTGAGGGAGGTAAATAGAAGGCCGTTAAGTCTGGAAATAAATTGATCCATTCTAAATTAGCAAAGACCTTATCTATTTTTGAAAATATGTTTCTACTTGGGCCAGGCCACCAAGAAAATTCAAAACCTTTCATGTCAATTTCTTTAAGTCCTGTATAATTAGCCAAATCATCTAATTCAAACAGTTTTTCAAATGGCACTGGGTTACCTCCCTTTCTTTCAGAAGTGCTACGGATACAATTGAAATCTCCAAGGACTAACCACGGTCTAAAAATATTAATAGCATCCTCTCGTAAATTCTCCCATAACTTCTTCCTCAGATTAGTAAAATTCTGAGCGTAGATAAAGGATAAATTACATTTAAATTTCAAATTGTTAACCAACTCAAGAGTGATATGTTGGTCGCTCATACTAATGAAGTTAAAATCCCAATAACTTCTGTCGATAAGGATGATAATTCTACATTTATAATAACATGAGACATTGCTTATAATTTTCCACCCGTTATCTATAAGCCTTTCTAGGTTTAAGATATCTGAAAACAACATCTTATTTTCTAAGATACCAAAGCAACTTATTTTATACTTGTCAATAATTTTTCTCACTTCTTTCATTCTGTTGGGGTTATGAAACCCCCTCACATTCCAACAAGCAATCGTCATTATGCTTTGATGTTCCGAGTCCTCTGTGACCTTCTATTAGAGGACTCCTCTATATCTTCTTCAGTAATGCCTAGCATCTGAACCCACTTGGGGTTTTTACGAACAAGCTTATCCTTAATCACGTTCTCATATTCTTTGTCCTGAGGCTTAGGGATTTCTTGTACCCCCTGAGGAAACTCTATATTATCATATGTATATTGTTCCTTTTCCAATTCTTTCGATCCTGAATCCTGGTCGAGCTCTTCCTGTACCTGCGTATAATTACATTGTTCAGTACCTCTCATATAATTAACATTATTAATAAGACAATTTTCAATACAAATATCAGAAGGAAGTAAAGTTGTAGAAAGTGTATTATTATTCGATATAGGCGAAGGACGATTAAAATAATAATTTGATTTGGGGGAGATTTCGGAGGAGGTGTTTTCAATTCATTTCCTTCCGTATCGTTGGTTGATTCATCATTTCTCAGATCACCATCTATTCTGGCCTCTGAGATTTGAACTAAATTACTCGTTGTCTCTATCTCCTTCGACCTAGATTGTCTTCCATCCTCTTCGATTGAGACCATCTCCTCGTTGTTCCTTGTGATTCCCTCAGCTGGACGCATACCATCTATAAGTTCCGTGTTTTGAGATTCATTGGGAGTTTCTTCATGCACCCGATTATCCTGTTCCACTGTGTTATCCTTTTCTCCTACCTCCATGACTTCCTTGCCTGCTTCTACAATGTTTTCTTCGATAGAATCATTGGCTTGGTTCTTTTTAGGAACCCATGACTTGGTCATAGGGCATTCCTCAGATATATGGCCAAAACAAATGCACTTGTCACAAATAGGCGGAGGATTTTCATATTCCACTTCCTGTATAAAGCTCCTCCCTTCCTCATCCATACCAACAATGCTGTTAGGCACACCATAGGTTGCATTAACCTCAATCAATACTCTGGCATAAGCTAGTCTATTTTTGTTTTTTGTTGCCTCGTCCATCTTTATTGGGATTCCAATAGTACTTGTTAGCGCACTGATAGCTTTATTACCCCACAGCTTAAAACTTAGACCAGGAAGTCTAACCCACATTGGTAAAGATGTAAGAAGATCTCTATCTGTTTTCATATCCGGTGAAAGGCGCTTCATGATTATCAAATTCCTGTCCATAAACCATGGACCTGATTTCAAGATTTTGTTACAGTCTTCCTCCGAACCAAATCTCACCACGAAGAAACCATTATTCCTGGAATGGACAGAGAACGGCTTTTGAGTTGACCAAACACTGTTGGCATATCCTTCAAATGTCTTAAGCCAAGGTTTATATCCAACAACATACAATAGAATACATAGATCCCATCCACCCTCTGCTTCATTGATAGCATCAGCTGTAAGTGTACCAATCCTTTTGCCATCTACTATTGTAGGTTCAATAAATTCAAGATCTAGGTTACCTATGTCACCAACTGCACCAATTTTCACTGCCTCACTATAAGAGAATTTTTTAGCATTCTCTGAGACAGTAAATTTAATTTTCGGATAGCTTCCTGTCTGCGAGGCAGATTGCTTTGTTAATTTTTGAGATTTTGTTTTTGTTAGACCTGCAGCCGCCTGAACCTTATTCTTCAGATTTCGATCAAATGTGAACCCATTTTTGTTCGATCTGAGACCTCCCATATTGAGTCGGGTTTCAGGACCACTAGGAGCTGGAAGTTTGCCCCTTTTCCTTCTCACCTCCTCCCAGCCTTCTTCATCATGCAGTGATCCCATTTTTTAGAGGAGAAAGAATTGAAGACAGAATTAAGACTGAATGAGATGATGGAAGAATCGAAAGAAAAAGGAGAAGAGGAAAAAACCCTAATCTCCAGATCTAGATCTGGAAGCCATGGCCGATCTTTAATTCAAGCTGTAAGTTAATTTGATTATAGGCTATTATCAGTTATTTAATAATAAATATTATTTTAATTACAAAAAATTCCATAAATTAATATTAAGCCCAAAATGTGTTTTTAGATTTTCTAAAATCATAAAAACTTGTACTATTATCATATAATTGTTTTACATTAATTTCTTATGGTAGAAACTATTTTATTCAATAAATTATACACATACAATAGTATTTTGTTTTGATATATTATACAAGAAAATATTTAGACAAATTACAGTACGTACAAAATAAGTTAATGTGTCTGTTGCAATGTAAATACCAATATCTATATACGAGCACATTATACCCTTCACGGATTATGATGTTATACATGCACACACACACATATATATATATGTATAAATATGTATATGATATATATATGTGTGTGTGTGTACCAATATCTAGTCACTATCTCAGATAATATCTAATGTAGAGAATATAATATGAAGAACAAACAAATTAAAAATGAAAGTAAGTAAAAAGAAACAAGATTTATAGTGCTTTGGCTAACTCCGGCCTACGGCCACTCTAGAATAATTCTTTTTTATAATACTGTAGTATGTTAACAACTACAATCCGAAATCCAAGAATAAAATGGGTAGAGTTTAGCCTAGGTTGAAGATAAAGAGAAGCAGAAAGAAGGTCATTTTTCTAACGCCATTCCTACTGTATTTATAGGGGAAGACATGCACGGACCGAGCTGACATTTCGACAGAAGAACCTCCAGACCATGACGAGCCCACCCATGAATTTTCAGGCCCATTGGGGCCCACAATAGGGATTGGCACCGATCCCTATTTTGGTTTTCGAATGGGATGCGATCCATTTGGGGTATTTCCCGTGATGTTAGCTACTTTCCCTCCAAGTTTCATGTCATTCCGTCTTATCGTGTTTTCTGTAAAGTGTGTTACATATATTCCGATTCAACCGAACCCTTCAAAGAGATAGGGGCCCGATCTCTCCAAACTCTTCCAAATAACATGCGTTCCCTAAGGGAGCTTCTCCATAGTATTTTATGAATAGTCTCCAAGTTTAATGCCAATTGGAGTAGTAGAACTTGAGTCAGTGATCGATCTTTCTTGCAACATGTTGTGAAGGCTGATTATAGCTGGTCCCTATAGAAGGATAGGGACCGATCCCTCCAACTTGCTCCAAATGATGTGCAATCCATATAGGGCGTTCCACACATTGTAGTTAGCTTATGCTCCAAGTTTCATATCAATTGGCTGCGTAGATGTTGAGATATTGATTTTTTTCCACTGAGTTGTAGTTACTTGGCTAAAATATGCCGACCCCTTTTATGCCGATACTTTTTTTATACAATCCCTTTTATATAGGCCCCTTTTATATCGATCCTTTTTTAAGTGAAGTAATTTGCCCATAACTTGAGCATATAAACTCCAAACGACTTGAAATTTGAAATGCAACCTCGTAGGTTCTTCCTTGTCGCTTTATACCGGCTCATCCAATTTGGGACAAAAATTGAGGACATGTATCGATCCCCTAGGGGAAGGGATAGGCATCAATCCCCTACTTGAGGGATATACTATATGTACTTAGAATATTCTAAAGAGTCTATCTCTCAGTCTTGGTTGATTGTCGCTTCATATCATTGCCTGCACTTGATTTTTGGACCTCACAATCATTGCTCTGGGTTATTGGCCTCGATAATCATGGAGTTTGTTAGGTTAAATCTGCATGTCTGCTGCCTTGGAAAAATGTGGGTTAACGTACACACACACATAAATACATACATACACACACACACACATACATACATACATACATACATACATACATACATACATACATACATACATATCTGTGTGTGTATGTATACTTGTATAAATAAATAAAATAAATCTCAAACTACAAATTGTACAGTTAGAATGCACATGGACATAGTAATTAATACTGCCACGAATAAATTATTGATAATGACATTTAATGAATCAATCAAATCAAATTAATGAGAGAAAATGAAAGGTTTCTCTCTTCATTTAATACAATTAATGCTCTAAATTAATTATTGCTTTAGGGAAAGAAATGAAAGGTTTCATTTCACTATACATTAACACTAATAAAAATTGTTAGGTGTATAAATATTCTAGCAATTCTAATCAATGGTTGTAGTGAAATAATTTTGATTAGATTTTATTACTTTCAAAATTTATCTCACAAACTATAACCTTTGATTAGAATATAAAATTTTATTTAAGCCAAATTTAGAAAAAAATTAAATGGAATTTAGACTTCGTATGCCCATTAAAGATCCAAAATGGTATTGGAATTCACTCATTTCTTTCGTTCCACGCTGACCTTGTTCCTTCAATCGTATCAGAGCTCAATAGCCTATGCGTTCTAAATCAGTCATGTTAGGGCTAGTTGATTAAACTTTCCCACTAAGTATGTTGTCTAGAAAGGTAACGTCGAGGCATAAAATTGGGGAATCAAATACCCTGTCCTACCTGGTTACCATCCTAGCATGAAAGGCGAGTGAGTCCAAAGGTTTCCCTTAATAGAAAATTCCCAATTTGAATTGGACATTGGATTAGTTTTCAAAATTGTTTTTAAAATTAAAATAAAAACATGTTTATTATAAAAGTCATAATGCAGTATAAGTTTTCAAAATGTTTGAAAGGATAACAATATTTTCGAAAATGTTTGAAAATGCATACATACTAATTTCAAATTTTAAAAATTATTAATAAGATTAATAAAATGAATTAATTAAATATGTTAATTAATTAATCATATATGCATACATTGTATACGTTGATATATGTTATGTTATTTTAAAATATTTTGGATAACATAAGCTTACATGTATTTATGTGAGATAAATTTTGAAATTAAATAAATCTAATCAAAATTAATTAATTGAATAAGTTAATTAAAGGTTAATTAATTAAATAAAATACACATATATAAGATATATATGTGTGTTATACTATAAAGGTTATAGTATGCACAATAAAGGTTATAGTAGATATGTCCAATATAAATGTTGTAACAACCCGAATTCCAGTGGGTCCGGATTTTTCGCAAAAATGATTTAACCCAAACCCACTGAAGTTAGAGTTGGGTATCTAGTATCCTGCAAATATGCAAAGATAAATATATCAGAGCTCGATTAACTATCTCAAGGCGAAATTGATTAAACTATAATAATAAGCAAATACTCACCCGAATAATAACACTTTCTAAGCAAGTGTCATATAGTTGAGAAGTTTCTAGCATCTACCTAACATGTAGAATGTTATAAGGAGGGGATAGGAACAAAAGTTCTGGTGAACTGATAAATTATACACTTCTAAGCTTAATTCTACATATATCGTTTTATTTTCATTTACTCTTATATTAGGTTCATTAGGTTACAATATTCTCACCTCTATTCGTGAATCGTGCCCATCTACTCCATAGTAGATTAAAACCTAATAACTAATATATACTAGCTATATGCCCAATGACCATATTGGTCCTAAGTACCACCCATGGTACCTTCCGTATCCTCCTCGAAAAGGCCTACATTGTCTTGCTTCGAGAGCGTTCCGTAACTACATCTATAAAGGACTACTTCGTAAGGCTTACAATATAGTTGCTCCATTGTCTTGCTCTGTAGTTATATCTGTAAAGGACTGCTTCGTAAGGCCTACAATACAAATACTCCATCGTTTTGCTCCACGAGTGTTTCATGGCTACATCTGTAAAGGACTGCTTCGTAAGGCCTATAATACAGATACTCCACTACTTACTATGAAAACGTAAATCACGTCTACACTAGTCTATACCGGTGCTCGCACATCCACAATGTACACCCATTGCGTTGAGGACTACATAATTGTTCTGTCTACTATTTGAACCCCGCTAACAAGATCTACCTTGTACGGAACTCAGTCGGGGTTTTCTATATCTGTAAAGGACTGCTTCGTTAGGCCTACAATACAGATATTCTAGTTGGCATGTCTCTTTCTCATCGTGGCTAGGGCCCCACGTAGCCACCCCTCAACTAATCAAAAGACTTCTAAAGAGATAAGTGGCCATGCCCTATTGCAAACAATCTAACATCCAATTGGCGGTGCCGCCCATCCAATGTCTCGATAGTGAAAGAATCATTGGTGTAACATCCTTATATTTTCAACCATTCGCATCCGCACATGTCGGACTTAAATTGCTCAAAATATTAGATTGTTAATTTATATTTGAAAAAACTCAGCATATACAGTAAATAAATCAATCACAGACACAGAGTAATATAACAATAAGCAGCGGAAACAAAAGAATAATAGTTCATGAAGCTACATAGTTAAAACAAGATACAATAGAAGTCTCGAATACATAGAAGTCTCAATACGATAGTCAAATAACAAAATCTGAATATATCACCGGAGTCAAATGAATAACTGCAAGCCGAATAGACAGTTGGATCTCCAAGCGAAGCTCTAACTCCAAAGGTGAGTCTCAAATGCTGTGACACTCAGTTTGACCCGGGCATAAAGCAAAACACAAAACAATCGAGTCAGGATTAACATTCTTATATCAATAAATCCAACTCAAGTGAAATATCAAATTAAATACAAGTAACTTAAAGGATGTTTGGGATAAACATCCTCTAAGGATCCGTGGAACTATCTACTATGTAGCACTATACGCTATTGTAATATGTTTATAGTAAAGTAAACTATTAAAATAGCATTAAAGCGTTACCCATATCCCCCTTAATACATTTTATAGTTCTATAGTATATACAGTACCATAATACTTCCGTAAACTGGAAGCTACCAGAGGGCACTCCATAGGTATGAAACAAAACAAACTCGTAATGGTCTCGATATGGTAGGTGACACGGCACAACTAGGCAATGCCAGGGTAGATATACCATTTACACTCCCAGGCTTGTGATAACGCATAGCCGCTGCTACCGCCCACCTCGATCCACACTCCAAAAAATCCGGGGGTGCATCCAAATCAATCACAAATTAATAGAATGGTATCGATGAAGTGTGTCTGATCGGAGAAGCTATCTCACTTAGCCTGTTTGCTCCTGTTTTAGCCACCTTAAGCTAACTCATGAGAGTCAGGTCCACGTATATACCTCATATAGAATCGTCGCCAACCATCCTACTTCATTCTGGAATCTCCACCACGTACACAGTTGTTAAAGTGGTTTTCGGTATTGGTAGAGAGTATGATAATAACCGATCCAGGTCTCTTTAACAATCAAACGTTATTATAACACCGTGGTCATTTCAAAATATCATTTCCATATCCAAAATATCATATCTATTTCAAAACTATATCAATATGATATCATTTCCACTTAACGTATATCTATTTTCATAATCATAGCACTTTCAAAGTTATAACACTTTCGAAATTATAAAACTTAGAAATTATAACACTTTAGAAATCATAACACTTTGAAAACATCATACTTTGAAAAAATAACACTTTGGAATCGTAACACTTTGATAATATAATACTTTGAAAACATAACACTTTGGAGTCGCAACACTTTGAAAACATAACTTCCTACTTAAACAGTATAGATATAGAAAGTAGTACATAAAATAAAATAGTTTATAAAATGAATAGTTAGTATATTAAAAAAAAGTTGTAAATTAAAATAGTTTATATTAAAATAATTAGTATATTAAAATAGTTTTATATTTAAAATAGTTTGTATAATAAAATAATTAATATATGAAAATAGTTATAAGTTAAAAATAGTTTACACTATTAAAATAATTAGTATGTTAAAATAATTGTAAATTAAAATAGTTTATATTAAAATTATATACATATAAAAATATAGTTTTCATATATAATAAAATACTTTATAAAAAAATAGATTCCTTTGGTTCCACAAATCGATTCAAATTAACTTGAATTCCAAGATCTCATTTAAATCAAATCTTAGTTATTCTATTTAAATTCAAATTTCAATAAACCATTTTTGTATCGCTTCCAAATATAGATATAACTACAAATTCAACCATTTCAACTTCAATAGATTTCAAAGCTTTAAATATTCGAACATTTACGAAACTAAATTTGACAATTTCATATATATATATATATATATCAATTCACTTTACTATTACTTAGTTTTGAAATATTTTATTATTCATTCCAATAACATTTAAATAAAACTTCGGTTACAAATTTAAATAAACTAATATTCCATGTAAATTTGAAAATATTTAATTAAATCACTTTTAAATCAAATATCAAGTTATAAAAATCATATCTTTAAAATCTTAAAATTAATAATTTCAAATCAAACTTATTTGAGTATGATTCTTAAATAAATACAATTTAAACCCAATTTCAATTTATCTTTTCAACCTTAATTTATTAAAAATTATTATAAACTCAATATTTGAAATATAAATTTAAGTAAATACTTTAACATATTATTAAATTTATTATATATTAAATCTATTTATATATTTTAAAAATAGTAAAATTATAAGTAAATTCTTAAAAATTTATAATTTCAAATCAAACTTATAATTATAAAATTTTCAAAACTTATAATTTTAAAAATCTATAATTTAAACCTTTATAATATACATTTATATATAACATATTATAATCAATATTTATTAGAACCATATATTCCTTCTCAAAACTTTGGAAATCAATTTCAAAAGATATATATAAACCAACGGTGTCTGTATATAATTTTCTATCTTATGGTCAAGTGATACAGATATTTATCATTTCAATCCGCAATTTAAATATCTATGGGTATATATCTTTTCAACCCACAATCCCAAATTCAATGTCAATGAAAATCGCTTGGGTTTATCATTTCAACTCATAACGATTTTCTCCTATTCTATTAGATCGCTCGGGTGTGTATCATTTCGACTCATAGGGAATTCTATACTAACAGGGAACTTGCAGAGTGAGAACAATGTTGATAATAATAATATAACATATCAATAACAGACATATGTCATTCATAATAGATAAAATATAAATAACAGATCATGGTGTCATATGTCACCGGTGAACAGTTACAAAAAGTGACATATCATATATATTGCAGTTAAATAACTAGCAACAACATATTTCAATTGTCGTTTCAAATGAAATCAAATCTAATAAATATAAGAATGTTAATCGTGAGTGATTGCTCACCTTTCAAGGCTAGAGAGACAAAAAGATGACATGGACACAGATACGCACACGGAACAATGACAAACTAGGAATTGCTATGACAAATTCGATATTGAAATGTAAGTCAAGATGACACGAGATCGATGAAATAAGATATTATTACATATATGTAAATTTTCTAAAATCAATTTAAAACATATAGTTAAAATAAAATACATACTTATAATATTAAAATCAATTCAATTCAAAACCATTTGAAATTCATGTATATTCTATTTATAAAACCATACTTAAAACCAGTATACTAGTTACCCAAATCCTATACAACTATATACACAAATGTACCTGTTACTCAATATATATATATATATATATATATATATATATATATACCGACCATATATTATCAATATACAAATGCATACACTACATAATATATGCAGACAAAAGTGTATATGCGAATAACTAAATATGTATAAACAAATATGCAGACTTGACTTTATATCTACTAATATATATATATATATATATATATATATATATGACTAACATATATATACTGTACCACATTATATAATTAACATAACTTGCATAAGTAACACTTAAACACATCATGTTATTATATATTATAGTTATCAAAACATACCAGTAAGTAAAATATATACATATATATAAGATGATTTTTTTTAAAACCAAACATATATATGTATGTTAAAACATATATATCTTTACGGTTCAAATAGAATCGATATATAACATATAAAAAGTATGCAGACTTATACAATAGACTATATATATAATAGAACAAAGGATAAAATTACAGTACAAGATGTACCCCTTTCTACTTTAAATTGAAGATTAGAGGCAGTAAGCAACAACTTTAAATAACACACACACACACACACACACACACACACACACACACATATATATATAATGCTATTTAAATCCCAAAACGGTAAACTGGGAAATGAAGAATAAATATAAAAAAATCGCAACTTGTATATACTTACCTAATTTAAACCCACACAATACTTTCTTGAAACTAATATACGTAAATATACATAAGCTAATATACGTAAATAACACACACACACACACACACACACACACACACACACACATACATATCGCAACTTGTATATTCCACTTAAAATATAAATAACCAGCAGAGTATGTATAAGCTATTATACGTAAATCTTGTACACCGGAACATTTTAAACATATAAAATCACACTGTAACTTATATACACACACACACACACACACACACACGTGCCCCTACAACCTTTATACACACCTACTTCATAATATATATAAAAATCCATATAAAATGTAAAGATCAACATACCCATATATATATATATATATATATATCACAGTAACAATATTTGATATATAAAACAATATAAGAATATATATATATATATATTAAATAAAATACCAAAAAAAGTATATAAACCGAATAAAAGAGGACGACAATGGTGAGATGCTCGACACTGAGGAACATGGAGGCCAGGCGGCGCCAGTGGAGGGAAGAGAAGGCGCGGTTGCTTATACTTGGGTGTGTAGATTGCGGGGAAAAAGGTGGGATGGCTTAGGAAAAAAAAGAAGGGATGGCAGCACTGTCAAGTGGCGGAGGTGAAGGGAGGGTCATGGTTTGAGGCGCGGCCTGATGGAAGCGACGGCCAAAGATGGGTGTGGTGTTGAATGAAGTGGAGGCTGGAGGGGAGACGTGGTAGAGTTGTGGGTGCGGTTTCATGTGGCAGGTCGGTTCTTGGTGGCTGAAGGGTCAGAGGTCGCACGGGTCTGGAAGTGGTGTATGTTGCGGGTAGGTGGAAACGCAGGGAAATAGGGCGGAGCACGCGCAGGAGGTGCTCGCGGGGAAGAGGGAAAGTCCAAGAGGAGAAAAGGCTAGGTCGGCTGGCTATTGGTGAAGTAATGGTCACGAAGAGAAGATGAATAATCTTTATATTAATTTAGTTTTTATGACGAAAAAGGAAGTGCACGGGAAGCATGAACGAACCAACCAACATATAGATCAAACAGTGGGAATAATAAGTGGCAAAATTGAATTCTGTGATTAATAATGACTAGTGGCTATACAGCTTTGCCCGATGGGAAGATAAATGGTTACGGGTAGATCAAAAGGTTTAAATGGTACCGATACGGAACCTTTTTACTGATTTCATAAGCGTTCAAAAAACAAAAATGAATATATCGCTAAGATCGGCATGACGAGACAATCAAAATGGTATACAGATATCAGTGATACAATCATCCGATCAAAAGTCAATATTCAGTACCGAAAATGCTGCTAAAATGCCAGAAATAAGATAAACGAAGCAATAGCAGTTCAAATTTGACGAAACAAAATATGACGTCTCACTCAGAAGACGATTTACAAATTTACTATATAAAATATTCAAGTTTGAAAAGTATTTATTATCATCGATTTTAACCGATTTAAATTGAAATAAAAACTACACAATAAAATAAACGTCCATATTATCATATGAAACTTTACCATTTGCTATGTTTAAATATACGCATTCTAAATATCAAATTTTTATTTCAAAATTTTATTATTTAAAATTTTCACAAAAATTCAGTTAAATACATTAATAAAAATTATTAGAATTTAGGGTCGTTACACTCTCCCCCACTCAAAACTTTTCGTCTCCGAAAAGGAAGGAGGTAGGAGAATAGAAACAACCAGTAGGAAAATAGATTGGAATACAAATAAAACAGTTAATTCAAAACCAAATAAATTAATAGTCAACAATTTGGTTTAATCCATTTTATTAATTAGCAATATTCATTTGTGTTCATATTTTGTTGGGTTTCAATTTATTCCACTTAATCTATCTTATCTCATAGATTAAGTATATTGACACTTATTATAGTTATACAAATTTATTTATAAATTCCCTTAACATCGTTTTAAATTGTATACTATTCAATTGCATAGCCAATTTCTGAAAAATTTAGGTAATGGGAAAGAAATCGGGTATTATACAAGTAAGAATTTTCCCAATTCAATTATTTTCAAGTTTAAATATTTATTCAAAAAATTTGGCTTCATTTTAATAATTGAAGTTATCCTTTAACAAAAATTTAAGTGTTAAATTTCTGATTTCGATTCAAACCATTTAGAGATAAATGCATACATATATATTATATATATCAAATCAAATCTATAAACATATACCTATATTTGTTATACATCAAGTCATACTTAAGAAATTCAAATCAAAATCATTCCCCAAATAAAAGTGTAGCAAAGCTACGAATTGGTCTCTTCACTCAAAAACTCAAAAATGAATGTCGATGATGCAACCGTCATCACCAAAATTATTTTCCAATGACAAAAGAGAAGAGTGCTGATTTAAAACTTTCAAAATTCTTTAGAAACGATTTCTATTCAAAAATACTTTAAATAATATACCCTAAATTTTAAAACCAATTTTCTAAAAATGCCGAAAATTTGATTCCTAATTTTTTTAAATTTAAATTCATTCAGTTAACTATTAAATTTGAAGAAAAATTTCTCCTTATATAGATAATCATACAAAATTATAAATTTTGAAAACAATATTGTGTCAGTTTGCTCTATTCAAGTGTTTTGGAATTCCTTCCGATAACGTTGATCAGATGAATCGCTCAGAAACTCAAATCAACATTAACAACTCAACAACACAACGTATAAAACATTTATGTATTAATGTTAATTACAAATATACTCCCTCACTCGATGATTTCAAAATGGATTCCAAAACAAGGATAGAGATCTAAATTTAGAGGAACCCCAATAAAGAAAATTTTAACTAAGAAGGTAGGCTTGGAAGGGAGATAAGATAATTAAATAGAAAAGGAGAAAAACGGATAGACTTATATAAATCGCGAGCGACCTTAATCGGGCTAACCATGACTTCAAGAATAAGATCGATGTAAAACAAGATTGACCATAAGAGAATTACCCTGGTTGTCTACTAGAGCAACTTTCATCCATAATAAGAGATAGTAGCATCCAAACCGAGGATATAGAAATCTCCTGTAAATCAATACTTGTTGTAAAGGAATTTCACCCCTTTACAAATTATTCTAGGATTGGCGGGACTGCCGTTCATTATAGAGATCATCTGAAGTGGAGTTATGCGATACTCTAAAATCAAGAAAATATGAATAGGGAGAGACAAGAATGTATTTCAGAACGAATGTGGAAGTTCCAAAATTCAAAGGAAACCCAGTCAAAGAGGAAAGACTCAAGCTCGAACGAAGGTGATTCTTTAATTAAATTTACTTTATACGCTAAGTTTTGCCTAAAACCAGAGCTCTGATACCACATGTAACATCCTGGTATTTCGTGCCATTCGCATCCACACATGTCGGACTTGACTGCTCAAAATATCAGATTGTTGATTTATATTTGGAAAAACTCAGCATATACAGTATGTAAATCAACCACAGAATCACAGACATAGGGTAATATAACGATAAACAGCGAAAACAAAAGAATAGTAGTTCATGAAGCTACTATGTGTGTATGTATATATATATAACAGAGTTACAGCAAGATACAATAAAAGTCTTGAATACATAGAAGCCTCAATACAATAGTCAAATAACAAAATCTGAATATAGCACCAGAGTCAACTGAATAACCATATGTCAGAATTAATAAATTTTGATTAGATTTTATAGTGAAATAATTTTGAAATTAATATAATCTAATTAAAATTATTTAATTGAATAAATTAATTAAAGGTTAATTAATTAAATAAATTACACATATATAAGATATATATGTGTGTTATACTATAAAGGTTATAGTGTGCACAATAAAGGTTATAGTAGATATATCCAATATAAATGTTGTAACAACCGAATTCCAGTGGACCCGGATTTTTCGCAAAAATGATAAAACCCAAGCCCATTGAAGTTAGAGTTGGGTATCAAATAGGCAAAGATAAACATATCAGAGCTCGATTAACTATCTCAAGGCGAAATTGATTAAAATATAATAGTAAGCAAATACTTACCTAAATGATAACACTTTCTAAGCAAGTGTCACATAGTTGAGATGTTTCTGCCATCTACCTAACCTGTAGAATGTTATGAGGAGGGTGTCGGAACAAAAGTTCTGGTGAATTGATAAATTATATACTTCTAAACTTAATTCTACATATATCATTTTATTTTCATTTACTCTTATATTAGGTTCATTCAGTCACAATATTCTCACCTCTAGTCGTGAATCGTGCCCATCTACTCCATAGTAGATTAAAACCTAATAACTAATATATACTAGCTATATACCCAATAACCATATTGGTCCTAGGTACCACCCATGGTACCTTCCGTATCCTCTTTGAAAAGGGCTACATCGTCTTGCTTCGAGAGCGTTCCATAACTACATCTATAAAGGACTACTTCGTAAGGCCTACAATACAGTTGCTCCGTCATCTTGCTCCGTAGTTATATCTGTAAAGGACTGCTTCGTAAGGCCTACAATACAAATACTCCTTCGTTTTGCTCCATGAACATTTCATAGCTACATCTGTAAAGGACTGCTTCGTAAGGCCTACAATACAGATACTCCACTACTTACCATGAAAACGTAAATCGCTCCGCACTAGTCTATACCAGTGCTCGGACATCCACAATGTACCACCCAGTGCGTTGAGGACTACATAATCATTTTATCTACTATCTGAATCCTGCTAACAAGGTCTACCTTGTACGAAACTTGGTCGGGGTTTTTCTACATCTGTAAAGGACTGCTTCGTTAGGCCTACAATACAGATATTCTAGTTGGCGTGTCTCTTTCTCATCATGGCTAGGGCCCCACGTAGCCACCCCTCAACTAATCAAAGGACTTCTAAAGAGATAAGTGGCCGTGCCCTGTTGCAAATAATCTAACATCGAATTGGCGGTGCCCCCATCAAATGTCTCGATAGTGAAAGAATCATTGGTGTAACATCCTTATATTTTCTATCATTCGTATTAGCAGATGTCAGACTTGAATTGCCTAAAATATCAGATTGTTAATTTATATTTGGAAAAACTCAGCATATATAGTAAATAAATCAATTGCAGACATAGAGTAATATAACAATAAGCAGCAGAAACAAAAGAATAGTAGTTCATAAAGCTACAGAGTTAAAACAAGATACAATAGAAGTCTCGAATACATAGAAGTCTCAATACGACAGTCAAATAACAAAATCTGAATATATCACCGGAGTCAACTGAATAACTGCAAGCTAAATAGATAGTTGGATCTCCAACCGATGCTCCAACTCCAAAGGCGAGTCACAAATGCTGTGACACTCAATCTGACCCGAACATAAAGCAAAACACAAAACAATCGAGTCAGGATTAACATTCTTATATCGATAAATCCAACTCAAGTGAAATATCAAATTAAATACAAGTAACTTAAAGGATGTTTGGGATAACCATCCTCTAAGGATCCGTGGAACTATCTACTATGTAGAACAATACGCTATTATAATATGTCTATAGTAAAGTAAACTATTAAAATAGCGTTAAAGCGTTACCCATACCCCCCTTATTACATTTTATAGTGCTATAGTCTATACAGTACCATAATACCTCCGTAAACTGGAAGCTACCAGAGGGCACTCTATAGGTATGACACAAAACAAACTCGTGGTCTCGATATGGTAGGTGACATGACACAACTAGGCAATGCCAGGGTAGATATACCATTTACACTTCCGGGCTGGTGGTAACGGATAGCCCCAGCTACCGCCCACCTCAATCCACAATCCCAAAAATCCGAGGGTGCTTCCAAATCAATCATAAAGTAATAGAATGGTATCGACGAAGTGTGTCCGATCGGAGGAGCTATCTCACTTGGCCCGTCATTTGCTCATGTTTTAGCCCCCTTAAGCTAACTCACAGGAGTCAGGTCCACGTATATACCTCATATAGAATCGTCACCAACCATCCTACTTCATTCTGAAATCCCCACCACGTATACAGTTGTTAAAGTGGTTTTTGGTATTGGTAGAGAGTATGATAATAACCGATGCAGGTCTCTTTAATAATCAAACGTTATTATAACACCGTGGTCATTTCAAAATATCATTTCCATATCCAAAATATCATATCCATTTCGAAACCATATCAATACGATATCATTTTCACTTAATATATATCCATTTTCAAAATCATAACACTTTCAAAGTTACAACACTTTTGAAATTATAAAACTTAGAAATCATAAGACTTTAGAAATCACAACACTTTGAAAACATCATACTTTGAAAACTAACATTTTGGAATCGTAACACTTTGAAAACATAATACTTTGAAAACTTAACACTTTGGAATCGTAACACTTTAAAAACATAACTTCCCACTTAAACAGTTTAGATATAGACAATAGTATATAAAATAAAATAGTTTATAAAATAAAATAGTTTATAAAATAAATAGTTAGTATATTAAAAAAAGTTGTAAGTTAAAATAGTTTATATTTAAATAATTAGTATATTAAAATAGTTTTATATTTAAAATAGTTTGTATCATAAAATAATTAATATATGAAAATAATTATAAGTTAAAAATAGTTTATATTATTAAAATAATTAGTATGTTAAAATAATTGTAAATTAAAATAGTTTATATTAAAATAATATACATATAAAAATATAGCTTTTCATATATAATAAAATATATTATAAAAAAAATAGATTCCTCTAGTTCCACAAATCGATTCAAATTAACTCGAATTCCAAATTCTCATTTAAATCAAATCTCAGTTATTCTATTTAAATTCAAATTTCAATAAAGCATTTTATATCGCTTCCAAATATAGATATAACTACAAATTCAGTCATTTCAACTTCAATAGATTTCAAAGCTTTAAATATTCGAACATTTACGAAACTAAATTTGATAATTTCATATATATATATATATATATATCAATTCACTTTACTATTATTTAGTTTTGAAATATTTTCTTATTCATTCCAATAACATTTAAATAAAACTTCTATTACAAATTTAAATAGACAAATATCCCATGTAAATTTAAAAATATTTAATCAAATCACTTTTAAATCAAATATCAAGTTATAAAAATCATCTCTAAAATCTTAAAATTAACAATTTCAAATCAAACTTATTTGGGTATGATTCTTAAATAAATACAATTTAAACCAATTTCAATTTATCTTTTCAACCTTAATTTATTAAAAATTATCATAAACTCAATATTTGAAACATAAATTTAAATAAATTCTTTAACATATTACTAAATTTATTATATATTAAATCTATTTATATATTTTAAAAATAGTAAAATTATAAGTAAATTCTTAAAAATTTATAATTTTAAATCTAACTTATAATTATAAAGTTTTCAAAACTTATAATTTTAAAAATCTAAAATTTAAACCTTTATAAAATACATTTATATATAACGTCTTACAATCAATATTTATTAGAACCATATATTCCTTCCAAAAACTTTGGAAATCAATTTCAATATATATATATATATATATATATATATATATATATATAAACCATCGGTGTCTGTATATAATTTTCTATCCTATGGTCAGGTGATACAGATATTTATCATTTCAATCCGCAATTTAAATATCTATGGGTATATGTCTTTTCAACCCACAATCTCAAATTCAATGTCAATGAAAATCTCTTAGGTTTATCATTTCAACCCATAACGATTTTCTCCTATTCTATTAGATCGCTCGGGTGCTTATCATTTCAACTCATAGGGAATTCTATACTAATAGGGAACTTGCAGAGTGAGAACAGTGATGATAATAATATAACATATCAATAACATGCATATGTCATTAATAACAGATAAAATATAAATAACAGATCAGGATGTCAGATTCACCGGTGAACAGTTACAGAAAATGGCATATCATATATATAGCAGTTAAATAACTAGCAACAACATATTTCAATTGTCGTTTCAAATGAAATCAAATCTAATAAATATAAGAATGTTAATTGTAAGTGATTGCTTAACTTTCAAGGGTATAGAGACAAAAAGATGACACGAACACAGATACCCACACGGAACAACGACAAGTTAGGAATTGCTATGACAAATTCGATATTGAAATGTAAGTCAAGATGACACAAGATCGATGAAATAAGATATTATTACATATATGTAAATTTTATAAAATCAATTTAAAACATATAGTTAAAACAAAATACATACTTATAATATTAAAATCAATTCAGTTCAAAACCATTCAAAATTCATGTATATTCTCTTTATAAAACCATACTTAAAACCAATATACTAGTTACCCAAATCCTATACAACTATATACACAAATATACCTGTTAATCAATATATATATATATATATATATAATGACCATATATTATCAATATACAAATGCATACACTACATAATATATGCAGACAAAAGTGTATATACGAATAACTAAATATGTATAAACAAATATGCAGACTTGACTTTATATCTACTAATATATATATATATATATTTATATATATGACTAACATATATACCGTACCATATTATATAATTAATATCACTTGCATAAATAACACTTAAACGCATCATTTTATTATATATTATAATTATCAAAACATACTAGTAAGTAAAAATATATATATAAGATGATTGTTTTTAAAACCAAACATATATATGTATGTTAAAACATATATATCCTTTACGGTACAAATAGAATCGATATATAACATATAAAAAATATACAGACTTATACAGTAGACTATATATGTAAATAGAACAAAGGATAAAATTACTGTACAGGATGTACCCTTTTCTACTTTAAATCCAAGAATAGAGGCAATAAGCAATAACTTTAAATATCATATATATATATACATACATACTATAAAGCAAAACCTTTGGTCAACCGGTCAAAGTGAAGCCTTTTTTGTACTGACCAGAATGGCCTTTCCTATGCTTCGTATGTAAAAAACAAGTAGGGTTGTTTATGTCAATAGTCTTCCCACGTTAGAATCGTTTCCCATTTTTCCACGATCATCTCTACTCTCCCTAATCGTTCTTCTCGGTCCACATTCCTCAGCTTCCCACTTTCTAATGGGATAGTGTTATCATCAAAACCATTAACCTAATTGGATCCTTCCCAACCATCCACTACTCTTATTTCAGTTGAAAAATGTATTATCTTCGATAGTTTTAAAGATTTACGTATTCCCCTAATTTGTAAAATGATTTTGATTTGATGTTTGAAAATAGCTTGCCATCAGCTTTCATTAAATCTGGATTCTTCGGCATGTCTTGAAGGCTTCTTAGTTCTTTGATTGAAGCACTCATCACTTTTTATATTGATTATGGCAACTGATCTCTAATGATGAAGCTTTAAAGGTAACAACTATCTTACCATATCTTCGATGGTTTTAAACGATTTACGTATTCCCCTAATTTGTAAAATGATTTTGATTTGATGTTCGAAAATAGCTTGCCATCAGCTTTCATTAAATCTGGATTCTTCGGCATGTCTTGAAGGCTTCTTAGTTCTTTGATTGAAGCACTCATCACTTTCAATATTGATTAGGGCAACTGATCTCTAATGATGAAGCTTTAAAGGTAACAACTATCTTACCATTTGTTCATAGTAAAAATCAAGGTTTTAACATATATTATTATTGCTTAATACCTATATTTACTGTTTCTGTGCAAAGAATTAAGAGTAGTTTGAACTTTCAAATTTAAATATTTATTATTTGGTTGAATGTGAAGCAACGTTTTCCATGTCTTTATAATATAGACTGCAGATATTTAATGGAACATTGGTAGCTTGCAAGCGACTTAGGTGCCAATCCCTCATAATATAGACTGAAGAGGCTTGCATATGATGACTTGCATTTGATAACTGGCTTGCGAAGGCGGAGTTTCCAGAATGAGCACAACTGCCACATATTTGTCTAGACTTGCATGGACTGAACTGCCAGAGTGTTTTATTGAAACTGGAGTTACATATGAAACTGGAGTGAGTGCAGGTCGCAGGGAATAGGAATACGTGTTCACAGTTCAACATGCAACGAAGTGAATCCAAAATCCTTACATCTCTGTGCATAATTCGATCAGCAAACGAAGCTTCAGGTAAATGCAGCATGTGATGTTGAACAACAAGAAAAGCATAGTAGTTATTTGTTCCTGCAGCACATATAGCAAGTACAGAGAGCATAGCATGTGAATGTGAACCTTAAGGGCAGCTGATTTTGTTTCGTCAATCTTGATGATGCAAACTAAGTTACTTCACTCTAATCACAGATCTACTTTAGGTATGTATGAATTTTGTTTTGCTTGCTTTTCGCCTCGAATTCGCCTTTTTTATGCTGATGTATAGGAAGAAGAGAGGATTTTCGTCATGTTTTTATCCTGGATTGTTGTTTGTTTCAGCATCCAATAGTTGCTCCAAGAAGCTGCCCACGTTGTCCATGCCTTTCAACTATTAACTATCATAGGATTTTTTCCCTCTTTTCCTTTAATTTCAACTATTATTTTCTTTTAATGATGGATTTGCGACAAAATTGCCATAGGGCTAAACACACAGGATGCCCTAGGAATACGAAGTTGGAAAAGGAAAAGTATTCATGCTTGCTTACAGTTGTTGGGTTTAAGTATAGCAGTAGAGGGTTTGAGTAATCTTTATCTACCTTTTGTTGTTTAATATGTAATTTATGTTTCTTTCTGAAGCTACTGGCACTGTATGGCTTCAGAGGAAAATATCATTGATATTATTTGGTGATTTTATGCCCATATATTCTCTTATGTTCCTACGAGTTTGTGTCCTATGATTTTGTTTTCAATTTTTTACGTTCAGTTTAGATGATTATCTTACTTTCAACACCGTTTAAGAAGATGGAGATAAGTTGTTTGATTGTTGAACAACATTAGTTAGTTTATGGCGTAAATTTCTTATTTGGGTTGTAGATTTTTGATTTAAGAAGTTAATAAATACAGTTTCTGATTACAGGCTTTGAATGTTGAATTGCAGCGTAGCAAAAGGAAACGCTAGGTATGTTAATCATGTACCGATGCTAAAATTAATTGAATATCATTGGTGAAAAAAAACCACTTTTAGTCCATTATTTTTAATTATTATCATGCTTTTATTTAGAAATTCCGTATTGCTATTTATTACGGTTCGTTTGTGAAATACTACATATGTCATTAAACTAGCAGATAAAATCATAGTCATATCAAACCCAATTTTTTAGTGCATATATTGTGCAAATAACATGCACACACATTGTACATTTGTAATGTTTTGTTGTGGTTTTCATGTAAATAATATTTTAATGTTGTCATATTACTAAATATATACCACAACAATAACCTAAAAGTGCACAACGCAATTTGCATTGTTTTCTTAATTTATTTTTTCATTCAAGTTGATATTCGTACTGCCATTGGTTTTTCATAATTATGCCTGTCATTAGGACAAAATTTACTGTAAGTTTTCATATATTAGAAAGAGATGGTAAAACATAATAAGTTTTCCCTAAGATGATATCAAGTGTATTTGTTTTTTTTTAAAAAGTCTTATGACTAACCATACCTTCTCTTTACGATCCTCTTGCCACAACCACTCATATTAATGCTAATAACGAGCCTTTGACTTGGATATCGTACACTTATATTTTTTGTAGCATATAATTTCTATTTATTCTTTGTGTTTATGATTGAATTGTTGTGGACAATATGAATAAATGAACTGCAATCACATAGCATTCATAGTATATTTTTTATGAACCGTGAACTATATAGTCTTTTTAACATGTAGCCTGAATCCTTATAATTTTTAGTGCACATGCAAAGCATGTCACAAACTTTGCAATCATACTATATACATATATCTTATAAGCTTCTTATCTAACTTCATTTTTCCAAACGTATTCTCCTATAGGGAATGATCATGTTATAATCACTGATACTTTTGTAGAGTTTTGATTTAAGAAGTTAATAAATACAGTTTCTGATTACTGGCTTTGAATGTTGAATAGCAGCGTAGCAAAGGGAAACGCTATGTATGTTAATCGTGTACCGATGCTAAAATTAATTGAATAGCATTGGTGAAAAAAACCACTTTCAGTCCATTATTTTTAATTATTATCATACTTTTATTCAGAAATTCCGTATTGCTATTTATTACGGTTCGTTTGTGAAATACTACATATGTCATTAAACCAGTAGATAAAATCATAGTCATATCAAACCCAATTTTTCTAGTACATATATTGTGCAAATAACATGCACACACGTTGTACATTTGTAATGTTTTGTTGTGGTTTTCATGTAAATAATATTTTAATGTTGTCATATTACTAAATATATACCACAACAATAACCTAAAAGTGCACAATGCAATTTGCATTGTTTTCTTAATTTATTTTTTCATTCAAGTTGATATTCATACTGCCATTGGTTTTTCATAATTATGCCTGTCACTAGGAAAAATTTTACCGTAAGTTTTCATATACTAGAAAGAGATGGTAAAACATAATAAGTTTTCCCTAAGACGATACCAAGTGTAATTGTTTTTTTTTAAATTATCTAAAGTCTTATGACTAACCATACCTTCTCTTTACGATCCTCTTGCCACAACCACTCATATTACTGCCAATAACGAGCCTTTGACTTGGATATCGTACATTATGTTTTTTGTAGCATATAATTTCTATTTATTCTTTTTGTTTATGATTGAATTATTGTGGACAATATGAATAAATGAACCGCAATCACATATCATTCATAGTATATTTTTTATGAACCGTGAACTATATAGTCTTTTTAACATGTAGCCTGAATCCTTATAATTTTAGTGCACATGCAAAGCATGTCACAAACTTTGCAATCATACTATATACATATATCTTATAAGCTTCTTATCTAACTTCATTTTTCAAAACATATTCTCCTACAGGGAATGGTCATGTTATAATCACTGATACTTCTCTTCATTGTCAAAGATGAGCGAAGACTATAGTTTGTATATGCTTAATAATTCAGCACTTAATAATCATGTCTACAAACTTTTTTTCTATATATAAGTATTATTATTATTAGCACAACAATCATGGAACATTAATTTTTTAAGCATTGTGAACTTTTTCATACGCACCAGATTTCAACCTGCATAGTACAGTAATCATCTCAATACAGTTAACAGTTGAAAATATGTATAAACATGTTTGGACTTAGGCACCTAAAAGATCTCTTTGAGATAACATAAAATCCAAATTTCTATTTTCAGTTGATGTTGCTCTATGTGCAAAGATGAGTTCCCAATAAGCATAGTTTGATATGTATTTTACTAATAAACAGATGGAAGAACATATGTTAAACGATTTGTATACATGGTTTTATATCACAATCAACAATTGGTATACCAAATGGCATTTTCCTGCTTTTTAGCATGTTACAAACGTTTGCTTGCTGCTTATTATTCTTGCATATATTGATATGGAGATTCAGCAAATTTGTGTAACCAATACTTAGATTGTTAGTTTTGGATATATTGATGTGGAGCGATTATCATCCTGGATGAACCGTTTCAAAATATAACAGTTATATTCAGCATGACAAAACACAAAGCTTGTAGTATAATCTTATTTCTTTCAATATCATTTCTTTTCAAGTTTCTGAATCTTATGTAAAGCTCAACAGCGTATCACTTTGAGAATTCTCTGACCTAATCCATCTTACTGTCATTACAAACATGACGCTACAAAGCTGTGCAGGTATATGTTATATGCCTTAGGCATGTATAGTTAATGTTTTTACGCTAAAATAAACCAAATAGAAGCTCTTTAAAGAACACTGTAGTACATACATTTAAATTATGTATAGGGTTGGTGAGAGTTAAAACTATGGACTCTTTTGTAATGACATGACCGTTAAAGTATTGTTCATATGGAGGATGAAAGTAAGGTAACTATAAGTACATAACTATCTATAGTTCGATGACAATTTGGATCAAAAATATGGTATATGCATTGGAACGCTTTCATTAATTTATTCCAAAAATTGACTGTTTATGAATATTGAGTTGTAACAGCAGGACTGTGTAGCATGCCAAGGTTACTTCAGCTTTGAGCTTTTCAAAAATCCATCAATATCATTGTAGATAAGATGGGAGTGTATATCAAGATGGCTGAACTGAAGTGTGCATACTGAAGTTGCAAGCAATGTTAAAATAATCCAACAAGAACGGATATGCTCTAAGTATTAAATATGAGCGAGAACTGAATTATGCGGTAGAGAGAATGTGATGCCGCAAGTTGCCTTGAAAACGCTGTAGCAAGGCTGTTGAGAGGCTGATCTGAAAGGGATGACTGAATTATGTGTACTGAAGTTGCAAGTAATGTTGAAGCAATCCAACAAGGCTGAATATGCTCTAAATATTGAATATGAGCGCGAAATGTAAGGTAAGAATATTGTCTAAGTGTGATTTCTTTCATCCTAATTCCTTATGAAAATTTATGAGATAGTGCTGAAATCACAGGAAGCTACAAGGAATTGTTGGTAATTTTATAATCATACGTTGTCATTAATCATTTCCATATTTTAACTCTCCGTAAGTATGAACTGTTTTACTACATTGCTTTTGATTTCTCACTACCCTCATACGTATGGCATGGTCACTCATATAAGGCATGGATGTGCTTTTTCTAAGAATGTGCAAACATTTAAATTTGCATGCTTTCCTATTTCATCACGGAAATAATTATGAGACTGTATTTTATGATTGAATAAAAATAACTGTTGACAACAATTAAAGATAAAAAGAAAAAAAAAATATTTTTTTCTTAATTAAATACAAATAACCCTTGACATTAATAAATTGTACAAGTAAAGCAGGTTTCAAAAGTTGAATGCTTATCATAACTATTTTTTACACCATTTCTTTGACAAATACCTCACTTTAATTGAATGACAACATGTTAACTTACTACCAGTTTGCGTCTAACTATCAAAACACAGCGTTTTTAACTCCGTCGTCTACTTAAAATTTGCAATAGATGTTGGTCTCAACCTTGGAAAAAGGAGGAAAGGAAACTCTATCTACTCATCATATTGTTTCTTAAAAAAAAATTTCTTCAATTTCATAACAATGAGGTTAGAAAAATGTTTTAAATAATATAATATACATTCTAAAATAATGTTGGAATTCCTATTTTAACAAATTCATGGTGACTACATACCCTGTTTATATCTAGCATATGACAATATAGTACTAACTAGGTTTACTTAATCCTTCCTCTACATCATTGGCGGATTTCCTTTTTCACTTTCCTATTTTGGCTCACATCATATTGCTGATATATGATATTTTTTCTTCCAACTACAGATTTTGGGTACAGCAAGTCATTTCATGTGGCAGATTAGGTGCAGCTGTAAAGGAAAATGCAAACAAAATACTTTGATGATACATTTCACTGATGTAAAATAAAAAGATATTTTATGGACATAACCATTGTCCTAGACAAGTATGTGGTAAATGTAAAAGTTACAAAAGTTATGTTTCCTCTATTATTAATTTAATTTGATACGATTTTTTTAATATGGTTAAGTCAAGCCTCTACATTTAATTTTTCTACATGGTTTATGTGCAACGCATTTATTACACATTAATAAAGAATCAAATACCACCAAACAAACTGATGACTAATGGTATAAGAAAAATAAATTTCAATCGCATACATCGTTAACGTACAACCAAAAGATCATCAGATCGATAATCTGTTAGAAAAGGTATCTTTGACTACTATAAATTAAATGCAATTGAAATATAATTTATAAAACCTTGGTAGTACAAGCGACAATATAAAAATAGCTTAAAAGCTTTTGTAAATAAGAAGTAAAATGCATGTATGCCAAGCAGAGGCAATGGAAGCAAAGTATTGCATTATTGATGAGCTACACTTCATGTTGTACAGGTGTTGTTACTGATGACATACATGCATTTTACAACCGGAATAGACAGTGAGCTTGAGCTAAAAGTGATGATACTGAAGTAAAAGGCAGAGAAATAACAATAAGCAAAGGTTCAGTTCTGTTGTTGAGATAAGCAATAAAAGACAGATATGTTTATGGTGCTAATATGAATTGTAGAACATAGCAAAAGGGCAGCTCAGTAGAAGATGAGCATCAGTGAAGATGAGTTGTAGAAGTTTTGATGCTGATATTTGATCAGGTGTGTTACTATAATTCTGAATTTCCGATGCAGAATTAAAGTATAAGTGTAGATAAATGAGTTGTCGACAGGTCTGTTCAAAGTTGATGGTAGCATGATAGTAGAACTAAAGCATGATAGTAGAATGGTAGCATGACTGTTGAATAACATTGAAGACGAGTAGTATAATTTAATTTTGATGTTGATATTTGTATACGAGTGTTGTTGCACTTCTGATTCATAATTTATGAAGTACGTGTGCAAATAGATGAAGTGTAGGCACTTCAATTCAAGCAGCATGACAGTAGGGCCAAGTGCCTTCTATTCTTCACATTACATTGGTTCATGACATTGGGGCGACAACAAGTGGTATTAATTCAGTCATAGAAGGGGACGGTGCTCTAAATCAACAAGGGATGACAGGCAGTGGTGATTATAGAATGTGAATATATGTTGCATAATATCTCCTTATGCCAGGTCTTCCATTCAGTTTTTCTACTGCCCAAAGAGAAGAATGTCATTTAATGTAAACAAGAAGAGATGATGTAGCACTACAGATGTTAATAAATATACATTTTTTTCTTGCTTTCATAAACTCCAATAACCGATAGAGTAAATTATATCTGATAGATTACTGTGCGACACATTATAGTTAAATCTAAGTTAGTCTAAAATTTATAAGGTGATTGGATAATAGTATTTAGGTGAAGTTAGAAAATACTAATTAATTTACAATAATACATTGTACGTGGAGGTGCTCATTTTAATTTTTTAGTAGTTTAAGATGTTAATTTACAAAAGTGGCTCCTATTAGCATCACTGTTGTTTGGTAGTTTTAGATTTAACAAAGGAGTTGTGTTTAATTATCATGTAATACAATCGACGTATGTATTTTGGATTTAGGTGGTGTATGTACCTTCCGACCAAGTTTAAAATAAGTTAAATTGATTCCAAAGAAGTTAAAAAAGTTATACATTGACATTGATGTCTTCTGCTTCCTTTTGTTCCAGGCTTATGCCATAATGCCATGTTGATCATCAATATATATATTTTCTATTTATAAATGTTTGAAATTACAAAATTTTGGTTTAAACATTATTGTATATAACAATAATGGTCTATTACATTTCCCTTTCACATTTACTAAATACTTCATGATCTCCACTTCATACATCTTATTTTTACCGTAAATATTATACCTCACATCCATACTCATATATATTCCATATCTATTATACTACTCCATTTACATCATTTACGTATACTTCAAATTTAATTTACTTTTGTTATTGTATTGCAGCTGCTTCAACCAGTGAAGGAGATGCTGACGTCGGATTACAGAAGTTCAAATGATGACTTATTAGACACAAAACACTTCACATAACAGGAGTCCTCACATTACAGTCATTTTGTAAGATTAAAAAATCTTTCAAAAAGTGTTTTATAATACCAATTCCTCCTTCGCACATGCATTGCATTTCCCAAGTACTCGATAGATTTGTGTAAATATGTACGTATGTGCGACTATGTGTATATATATCACCACTATAACTGTAGAACATACAAAATTTTCACACTTCCTTCTTGGCACACGTCCAACGGACGTCCCACCATACTCCTATATATAATGCTATTTAAATCCCAAAACTGTAAACTTAAAAAGGAAGAATAAATAAAACAAAATACCAACTTGTATATACTTACCTACTTTAAACCCATATAATACTTTCTTGAAACTAATATACGTAAATATACATAAGCTAATATACGTAAATAACACACACACACACACACACACACACACATATATCGCAACATGTACATTCCACTTAAAACATAAGTAACCAATAGAGTATGTATAAGCTAATATACGTAAATCTTGTACACCATAACATTTTAAACATATAAAATCATACTGTAACTTATATATATATACATATATATATGTATATATATATGTATATATATACACTATATATATGTATATATGTATATATACATATATACATATATAATGTGTATATATACATATATATATATATATCTATATATATACATACATACACACACACACACAAGTGCCACTGTAACCTTTATACACACCTACTTTAAAATATATATAAAAATCCATATAAAATTCAAAGATCAACATACCCATATATATATATATCCATATATATCAGTAACAATATTTGATACATAAAACAATATAAGAATATATTTATATATTAAATAAAATACCAAAAAAAGTAAATATACCGAATAAAAGAGGACGGCAATGGTGAGCTGCTTGACACTAAGGAACACGGAGGCCAGGCGACGCCAGTGGAGGGAAGAGAAGGTGCGACTGCTTATACTTGGGCGTGTAGATTGCGGGGAAAAATGTGGGATGGCTCAGCAAAAAAAGAAGGGATGTCAGCACTGTTAGGTGGCGGAGGTGAAGGGAGGGTCACGGTTTGAAGCACAGCCTGGTGGAAGTGACGGTCAGAGATGGGTATTGTGCTGACTTATGTGGAGGCTGGAGGGGAGACGTAGCAGAGCTATGGGTGCGGTTTCATGTGGCACGTCGGGCTCTTGGTGGCTGAAGGGTCAGATGCCGCACGGGTCTGGAAGTAGTGTGTGTTGCGGGTAGGTGGAGATGCAGGGAAATATGGTGGAGCAGGCGATGGAGGTGCTCGCGGGCAAGAGGGAAAGTCCAAGAGGAGAAGAGGCTAGGTCGGCGGGCTATTGGTGAAGTAATGGTCACAAAGAGAAGATGAATAATCTTTATATTAATTTAGTTTTCACGACGAAAAAGGAAGTGCGCTGGAAGCATGAATGAACCAACCAACATATAGATCAAATAGTGGGAATAGTAGGTGACAAAATTGAATTCTGTGATTAATAACGACTAATGGCTATATAGCTTTGCACGATGAGAAGATGAATGGTTACGGGTAGATCAAAAGGTTTAAATGGTACCGATACAGAACCGTTTTACTGATTTCACAACATACCAGGGTTCAAAAAACAGAAATGAATATACCGCTGATATCAGCATGACGAGACGATCAAAATGGTATACAGATATCAGTGATACAATCATCCGGTCAAAAGTCAATATTCGGTACCGAAAATGCTGCTAAAACGCCAGAAATAAGATAAACGAAGCAATAGCAGTTCAAATTTGATGAAACGAAATATGACGTCTCACTCAGAAGATGATTTACAAATTTACTATATAAAATATTCAAGTTTGAAAAGTATTTTATTATCATCGATTTTAACCGATTTAAATTGAAATAAAAATTACACAATAAAATAAACTTCCATATTATCAGATGAAAATTTACCATTTGCTATGTTTAAATAGACACAATCTATATATCAGATTTTTATTTCAAAATTCTATTATTTAAAATTTTCACAAAAATTCAGTTAAATACATTAATAAAAATTATTAGGATTTATGGGTCGTTACACTCTCCCCCACTTAAAACTTTTCGTCCCCAAAAAGGAAGGAGGCAGGAGAATAGAAACAACCAGTAAGAAAATAGATTGGAATACAAATAAAACAGTTAATTCAAAACCACACAAATTTCAATAAATTAATATTCAACAATTTGGTTTAATCCATTTTATTAATCAGTAATATTCATTTGTGTTCATATTTCGTTGGGTTTCAATTTATTCCACTTAACCTATCTTATCTCATAGATTAAGTACATTGACACTTATTATAGTTACACAAATTTATTTATAATTTCCCTTAACATCGTTTTAAATTGTATACTATTCAATTGCATAGCCAATTTATGAAACATTTAGGTAATGGGAAAGAAATTGGGTATTATACAAGTAAGAATTTTCCCAATTCAATTATTTTCAAGTTTAAATATTTATTCAAAAATTTTGGCTTCATTTTAATGATTGAAGTTATCCTTTAACAAAATTTTAAGTTTTAAATTTTCGATTTCGATTCAAACCATTTAGAGATAAATGCATATATATATATATCATATATATCAAATCAAATCTATAAACATATACCTATATTTTTTATACATCAAGTCATACTTAAGAAATTCAAATCAAAATCTTTCTCCAAATAAAAGTGTAGCAAAGCTACGAATTGGTCTCTTCACTCAAAAACTCGAAAATGAATGTCGATGATGCGATCGTCATCACCAAAATTATTTTTCAGCGACAAAAGAGAAGGGTGCCGATTTAAAACTTTCAAAATTCTTTGGAAACAATTTCTATTCAAAAATACTTCAAATAATGTACCCTAAAATTTTAAAACCAATTTTCTAAAAATATCGGAAATTTGATTCCCAATTTTTCTTATTTAAATTCATTCAGTTAACTATTTAATTTCAAGAAAATTTTTTACTTATATATATAATCATACAAAATTATAATTTTAAAACAATATTGTTTCAGTTTGCTCTATTCAAGTGTTTTGGAATTCCTTTCAATAGCGTTGATCAGACGAATCGACCGAAAACCCAGATCAACATTAGCAACTCAACAAAACAACGTATAAAACATTTATGTATTAATGTTAATTACAAATATACTCCCTCACTCGATGATTTCAAAATGGATTTCAAAATAAGGATAGAGATCTAAATTTACAGGAACCCAATAAAGAAAATTTTAACTTAGAAGGTAGGCTCGGAAGGGAGATAAGATAATTAAATAGCAAAAGAGAAAAATGGATAGACTTGTATAAATCGCGAGCGACCTTAATCGGGTCAACCGTGACTTCAAGAATAAGATTGATGTAGAACAAGATTGATCACAAGAGAATTACGCCGGTTGTCTACTAGAGAGACTTCCGGGCATAACAAGAGATAGTAGCATCCAAACCGAGGATGTAGAAATCTCCTCTAAATCAATGCTTGTTGCAAAAGGAGTTTCACCCCTTTACAAATTATTCTAAGATTGGAGGGATCGCCGACTCATTATAGAGATCATCCGAAGTGGATTTATGGGATACTCTAAAATCAAGAAAATACGAATAGGGAGAGAGAAGAATGTATTTTAGAACGAATGTCGAAGTTCTAAAATTCAAAGGAAATCTAGTCAAAAAGGAAAGACTCAAGCTCGAACGAAGGTGATTCTTTAATTGAATTTACTTTATATGCTAAGTTTTGCCTAAAACCAAAGCTCTGATACCACATGTAACATCCTGGTATTTTGTGCCATTCGCATCCACACATGCCAGACTTGACTGCTCAAAATATCAGATTGTTAATTTATATTTGGAAAAACTCAGCATATACTGTAAATAAATCAATCACAAAGTCACAGACATATAGTAATATAACAATAAGCGGCGGAAATAAAAGAGTAGTAGTTCATGAAGCTACTATGCGTGTGTGTATATATAACAGAGTTAAAACAAGTTACAATAAAGTCTCGAATACGTAGAAGTCTCAATACAATAGTCAAACAACAAAATCTGAATACGTTACCAGAGTTAACTGAATAACTGCAAGCTAAATGGACAGTTGGATCTCCAAGTGAAGCTCCAACTCCACAGGCGAGTCTCAAATGCTATGACACTCAGTCTGACCTGAGCATAATGCAAAATACAAAACGCTCGAGTCAGGATTAACATTCTTATATCAATAAATCCAACTCAAGTGAAATATCAACCGAAATACAAGTAAATTAAAGGATGTTTGGGATAACCATCCTTTAAGGATCTGTGGAACTATCTACTATATAGTACAATATGGTATTGTAATATGTCCATAGTAAAGTAAACTATTAAAATTGCGTTAAGGCGTTACCCATATCCCCCTTAATACATTTTATAGTGTCATCGTCTATATAGTACTATAATACCTCCCTAAACTTGAAGCTACCGGAGACACTCCATAGGTACGACACAAAACAAACTCGTAGTGATCTCGATATGGCAGGTGATACGGCACAACTAGGCAATGCCAGGTTAGATATACCAATTACACTTCCGGGCTGGTGGTAACGCATAGCCGCAGCTACCGCACACCTTGATCCACACTCCCAAAAATTCGAGGGTGCACCCAAATCAATCACAAAGTAATAGAATGGTATCGACGAAGTGTGTCCGATCGAAGGAGCTACCTCACTTGCCTCGTCAATTGCTCCTGTTTTAGCCATCTTAAGCTAACTCATGGGAGTCAGGTCCACGTATATACCTCATATAGAATCGTCGCCAACCATCCTACTTCATTCTGGAGTCTCCACCATGTACACAGTTGTTAAAGTGGTTTTCGGTATTGGCAGAGAGTATGACAATAACCGATCCCGGTCTCTTTAAAAACCAAATGTTATTATAACACCGTGGTCATTTCACAATATCATTCCCAAATCCAAAATATCATATGCATTTCAAAACCATATCAATACGATATCATTTCCACTTAATATATATCCATTTTCAAAGTCATAGCACTTTCAAAGTTATAACACTTTCAAAATTATAAAAATTAGAAATTATAATACTTTGGAAATCATAACACTTTGAAAACATCATACTTTGAAAACATAACACTTTGGAATCGTAACACTTTGAAAACGTAATACTTTGAAAGCATAACACTTTGGAATCGTAACACCTTGTAAACATAAATTCCCACTTAAAAACAGTTTAGATATAGAAAATAGCATATAACATAAAATAGTTTATAAAATAAATAGTTAGTATATTAAAAATAAGTGTAAGTTAAAATAGTTTATATTAAAACAATTAGTATATTAAAGTAGTTTTATATCTAAAATAGTTTGTATAATAAAATAGTTAATATATGAAAATAGTTATAAGTTAAAAATAGTTTATATTATTAAAATAATTAGTATGTTAAAATAATTGTAAGTTAAAATAGTTTATATTAAAATAATATATATATATATATATATAAATATAGTTTTTCATATATAATAAAATACTTTATAAAAAAATAGTTTCCTCCAGTTCCACAATTCGATTCAAATTAACTCAAATTCCAAAATCCCACTTAAATCAAATCTCAGTTCTTCCATTTAAATTCAAATTTCAATAAACCATTTTATATGGCTTCCAGATATAGATATAACTACAAATTCAACCATTTCAACTTTAATAGATTTCAAAGCTTTAAATATTCGAACATTTACAAAGCTAAATTTGACAATTTCATATATATATATATATATATATATATATATATATATATGTGTGTGTGTGTGTGTGTGTGTGTATATCAATTCACTTAACTATTATTTAGTTTTGAAATATTTATTCTTTCCAATAACATTTAAATAAAACTTCAGTTACAAATTTAAATAAACTAAATATCCCATGTAAATTTGAAAATATTCATTTAAATCATTTTTAAATCAAAAATCAAGTTATAAAAAATCATATATTTAAAATCTCAAAATTAATAATTTTAAATCAAACTTATTTGAGTATGATTCTTAAATAAATACAATTTAAACCCAATTTTAATTTATCTTTCCAACCTTAATTTATTAAAAATTAGTATAAACTCAATATTCAAAATATAAATTTAAGTAAATACTTAAACATATTATTAAATTTATTATACATTAAATCTATTTATTATGTTTTAAAAATAGTAAAATTATAAGTAAATTCTAAAAAAATTATAATTTCAAATCTAACTTATAATTATATAATGTTCAAATCATATAATTTTAAAAATCTAAAATTTAAACCTTTATAAAATACATTTATATATAATATCTTACAATCAATATTTATTAAAACCATATATACCTTTTCAAAACTTTGGAAATCAATTTCAATATATATATATATATAAACCAATGGTGTCTGTATATAATTTTTTATCCTATGGTCAAGTGATGGAGATATTTATCATTTCAATCTGCAATTTAAATATTTACGGGTGTATATCTTTTAAACCCGCAATCCTAAATTTAATGTCAATGAAAATCGCTTGGGTTTATCATTTCAACCCATAACGATTTTCTCCTATTGTACAAGATTGTTCGGGTGTGTATCATTTCAACCGATAGGGAATTCTATACTAACAAGGAACTTGCAGAGTGAGAACAGTGATGATAATAATATAACATATCAATAACAGACATATATCATCAATAACAGATAAAATATAAATAACAGATCATGGCGCCAGATGTCACATGTGAACAATTACAGAAAATGGAATATCATACATATAGCTGTTAAATAACTAGCAATAGCATATTTCAATTGTCGTTTCTAATGAAATCAAATCTTGTAAATATAAGAATGTTAATCGTGAGTGATTGCTCACCTTTCGAGGCTAGAAAGACAAAAAGATGACACAGACACAGATGCGCACACGGAACAATGGCAAGCTAGGAATTGCTGTGACAAATTGGATATTGAAATGTAAGTCAAGATGGCATGAGATCGATGAAACAAGATATTATTACATATATGTAAATTTACTAAAATTAATTTAAAACATATAGTTAAAATAAAATACATATTTATAATATTAAAATCAGTTCAGTTTAAAACCATTCAAAATTCATATATATTCTCTTTATAAAACCATATTTAAAACCAATATACTAGTTACCCAAATCCTTTACAACTATATACACAAATACACCTGTTACTCAATATATATATATATATATATATATACCGACCATATATTATCAATATACATATGCAAACACTACATAATATATGCAGACAAAAGTATATATGCGAATAACTAAATATGTATAAAAAAAATGCAGACTTGAATTTATATCTTCTAATATATATATATATATATGTGTGTATATATATAAATATATGACTAACGTATATATATATATATATTGTACCACATTATATAATTAATATAACTTGCATATATAACACTCTAACACCTCACGTTATTATACATTATAGTTATCAAAGCATATTAGTAAGCAAAATATATATAAGACGATTTCTTTTTTTAAAAGCCAAACATTATATCCTTTACGGTACAAATAGAATCTATATATAACATATAACAAATATGCAGACTTATCTAGACTATATATACATAAATAGAACAAAGGATAAAATTATAGTACAAGGTTTACCCCTTTCTACTTTAAATCCAAGAATAGAGGCAGTAAGAAACAACATTAAATATCTTATATGTATAATGCTATTTAAATCCCAAAACTATAAGCTAAAAAGGGAAGAATAAATAAAACAAAATCGCAACTTGTATATACATACCTACTTTAAACCCATATAATACTTTCTTGAAACTAATATTCGTAAACATACGTAAGCTAACATACATAAATAACTTATATATATATATATCGCAACTTGTATATTCCACTTAAAATATAAATAACCAACAGAGTATGTATAAACTAATATACGTATATCTTGTACACCAGAACATTTTAAACATATAAAATCATACTGTAATTTATATATACACGTGCAACTGCAACCTTTATAAACACGTACTTTATAATATATATAAAAATCCATATAAAATGTAAAGATCAACATACCCATATATATATATCACATTAACTATATTTGATATATAAAACAATATAAGAAAACACACACACACACACATATATATATATATATATATATATATATATAAAAGATAAAATACCAAAAAAAGTATATATACCGAATAAAAGAGGACGGCAGTGGTGAGCTGCTCGACACTAAGGAACACGGAGGCCAAGCGGCGCCAGTAGAGGGAAGAGGAGGTGCGACTGCCTGTACTTGGGCGTGTAGGTTGCAGGGAAAAAGGTGGGATGGCTTGGGGAAAAGGATGGGATGGCGACATTGTCGGGCGACGGAGGTGAAGGGAGGGTCACGGTTTGTGGTGCGGCCTGGTGGAAGTGACGGCCAGAGATGGGTGTGGTGTTGACTAACGTGGATGCTGGAGGGGAGACATGGCAGAGCTGTGGGTTTGGTTTCATGTGGCAGGTCGGGCTCTTGGTGGCTGAAGGGTTAGAGGCCACATGGGTCTGGAAGTGGTGTGTGTTGCGGGCAGGTGGAGACGTAGGGAAATAGGGTGGAGCAGGTGCTCGTGGGGAAGAGGGAAAGGCCGAAAGGAGAAGAGGCTAGGTCGGCTGGCTATTTGTGAAGTAATGGTCACGAAGAGAAAATGAACAATCTTTATATTAATTTAGTCTTCACGATGAAAAAGGAAGTGTACAGGAAGCATGAACAAACCAACCAACATATAAATCAAATAGTGGGAATAGTAAGTGACAAAATTGAATTCTGTGATTAATAATGACCACTGGCTATACAGCTTTGCACGATGGGAAGATGAATGGTTACGGGTAGATCAAAAGGTTTAGATGGTACCGATACAGAAACCGTTTTACTGATTTCATAGCATACCAGGGTTCAAAAAACAGAAATGAATATATCTCTGAGATCCGCATGACGAGACGATCAAAAATGTATATAGATATCAGTGATACGATCATCCAGTCAAAAGTCGATATTCGGTACCGAAAATGCTGCTAAAACGTCAGAAATAAGATAAACGGAGCAATAGTAGTTCAAATTTGACGAAACGAAATATGACGTCTCACTAAGAAGATGATTTACAAATTTACTATATAAAATATTCAAGTTTGAAAAATATTTTATTATCATTAATTTTAACCGATTTAAATTAAAATAAAAATTACACAATAAAATAAACTTCCATATTATCAGGTGAAAATTTACCATTTGCTATGTTTAAATAGACGCATTCTAAATATCAAATTTTTATTTAAAATTTTTATTCTTTAAAATTTTCACAAAAATTCAGTTAAATACGTTAATAAAACTTATTAGAATTTACGTGTCATTACAATTGGCCTGTTGGTTTAACTCTAGTCTTTCTCGAAATCGCTCTTCGTCTTGATGCTGACCGATATCTGCATGCGACTATCCATAAACTTACTTGCAAGTACTGTACATCTGAATACCCTACTTCAAACAACAAGCCCTTCTGACTGTCTACAAAGGTCTGCTTAGTATCATACTTCCTTGAAGCCCAAAAATACTAAGTTGGACGTGCTTCTCCATTGCTGAAATCCGTAATGAACTGCTTCGTTAGGCGCTTCATCCTTTGGGCTGCTCCAAACGCATTTTGATTCTTCTATTAGACCCTACGTCTAATCTTTTAATTTGCATTTAGTTTGATTTCTTGTTTTGTTGGCTGCTTATTTTAATTTAATTAGCATATTCTTCCCCTCATCTCACTACTAACTATTGTGAGATAACCATAGGTCTAATAGGGAATGCTGTTAGTATAAGCCATATTCATCATCTTGCTTATTAACTTAATATATAAATCCTTAAGTTCAATAAAATAAGTCTCTTTTATTATTTCTGTTTAATTTGCTTATCGACTTAATATGAGTTGTTTAAATAAGCTTCTACATTATTCTCTACTATCATTGCTTACCAATTTATTATAAGTCTCACGATAAGCTTTTTCATTTTTATTTCATAATTATAACCTATGTTATAATTCTACTTGTAATTGCTACTTTTTCTTCTTTTATAGTCCATTATATAATAATAAGCATTTCTTTTCTGCTTTAGTCTGCCTCCTTTTATTATGATATAGAATTTTCTTTAATTCTTTAATACTACATATTTCACTTATCATAATAATTGCCTAGTTAAATAGCATGTGCGGTAAATGCAGACTTAGGTTCATTAATTTTTTTACAGCCTCAAATTCTTAAATTAATAATTTTCATGTTTCAAATCATACTTTACTTTATTGTCTGCTATTTTAGAAAGTAATCCTATTTTATTTGGTCGGTTATGAAAACTATATAATCCATTTCCATATCTTAATATTGAATAATACTACAAACAATAATCCGTAACTACAAGATATCTCTTTTATCATTTTGGAGTAGTGTAAAATACAACGTTTTCTCTTTTTTACACTAATTCCCCCTTTTTATTTCTTTAATTCCGGCAGTTAAATTTATCGTTACCTTTTAGATGTTAAGTTAGGGAAATGTATCCTATTTTCTAAACCAACCAATTAATCTAATAATTACTCCTAAATTATTTTCCCGTTTTAATGCTATTTATTACAATAATTCTATTCCTCAATTTTTATTATTTACATATGATTTTCTTCATTTCAGTATTTTTAATCATTTAATCCATATTCACGCTTAACCTATTCTAATCCATATGCAAAGAAAAAGGAGAGGATAAAAGAGAACTGACGCTTGCATAAAAATCCAAAACATAGAAAAGGATGTAAATAAGACATAGAAAACAGTGTATAAATACTAATACTGTAAATAAACTATAAGTTTTCTTACAATTCAACATAATTTGATTAAATACTGAATAAAATTTTCTAAACATGAATCTAATGATAATATATCTCAACTTAAAAGATATATAAATAAATCCACTCACCTTTCGTCCTTTGCTTCGCTTATGCTCCGCTTGGCTCCACAGTCCTTCTGGATCCCCTTCTTCCAAGGTGTATAATATTTTAATTTAGTTGATCTTCTCCTTAGAAATTATTTTCTTTTTAGGGTTCAGCCTTAGAAAATGAACCATGGAAGAAAATCTAATTGTGAGAAGATACCTCGGCCTAGGTTCCTATTTATAATGGAGCTTGGGAACCTCAGATCGTTAGATTCTTGGACTGAACCTGGAGCCACCACATCACAGGGTCGTTTGGAGCTATAGGATCGAAGAACGTATGGCTCAGATTGTGCAAAAGCGAGAAACATGTCACTCTATGTACCAAGACGAAAATTCGTCCAAGTCATACATGGGCCGACCGGGCGGTTGACCGGCTCTAAGCACCGGTCGATCATGTGGTCGACCTACGTTGTTTTTATTTTTTTTCTTGTTTTTTTCATTCATAACTTCATATTAGTTCAGATTTTGACAAGTTATATACGAAATTTGATTAGAAAATCGCCTCGGACGCAATGGTACAAGTTCTGAAACCATATTGCAATAATTCAAAAAATATTTCTTTTTATTACTTATCGTTATACGATAAATTTTAATTTTATAAAAATGCGAGGTGATACAAATGTTGTATTGGAATTATAAATTAAAATTAATTAAAGAGTTAATTTTTTAAAATGAATTAAAAAAGATTTAATAAATATAATATTATACATAAGACTACTATGTAAGTTAATTAAGTTATAAAAGTTATATAATTATTCAACTTATGTAATACGAATTTATAACAAAATGTTGAACTTTAAAAAACTCTAAGTAGACTCAAGAAATAAATACATACATAAACATACGTATACCATGATTTTTGATGTGTCCGACACTTGAATCATGAGAGCATTTCATAGGAAATACATTATTCCATAAGTCCATATCACTCGATATAATGTATTAAAGATTATGAATCTTTAATATAAAGTTATCCTCTATCATTTATATATTAATAGTCTAGTGCGAACCCGTGCTTCGAATACGGACCGCACTCAACCTCTTATCATTATAACATGTTTAAATGATTTATATGGTTCATTGATTAAGAAATAGCGATCTTTTTTTTATCAATTTTCAATTAAGCTTACATTTTGTCTAAAACTTGTGTATAAATTTTTGAAAACAGTAATGCAGATAGTACTGATGCTTGATAAATAATTGTAAAATATTGAGCAAAAATGATTTCAAAGATAAAATTTCCACACAATACACATATAAATTATACGCACATAAATTTATTGTGTGCATCAGCTATTGCTCCATGCATCAACTGTATTATATGTAACTTCATTTGGTGAGATACCTTTATCAATCATTTCCTTTAATACTTGATGTCGTTGATTCCATTTGATGCTTCAGTATTAACTATCTATAAGAGCAGTGCAGGTAACAACATTTGGTTTACACTTGACTGTTGATTCAAAAATGCCAAAAGCAACGTTGACATGATTCATGAGAATGTAATTGTTGATGATGATCCCATAACTGACTATGTCTAGGAACACATTATGCAGCATCATATTATTGTAGAATGATAAGATTAGAGGATAAAGAGATAATTTCTATTTTGAACGATTCTTGTGAAAAATATGCTAAATCTAAAGCATACATATTTTATGTCTGAAGTGTTGGAACTAACAACCATTATTCAATAATATTTATTTTAATGTGAAGACTATCATTGTATTTCTTTTATAGTCAAAGTAAATTCAATATAATAAGAAGCATATAATTGTATTTAATGCTTTTGAGCTTTGTGGTTCCATTTCTAATTCCATCTAACATTGTTGCTGTATTTTGGTAATATTGGATTTCACCAGACTTGACTGCAATTTGTGAAAGTAGGATCAGTGGCTGGAAATTTTCAAAATAATCAACGACATATATTAGTTAAAAGAAATAAAGTCAAACAGATTTAATAACTTTAATAATATGAATAATCCGAAAAACTATGATTTTAAAAAATTTAATTTTAGCTATCAACAATGCATATCATTGGAAAGCATATTAAATTTGAGATTTAATAGTGAAATCGATTCTTAAATCCAATTAATGTAGAAAAAGTTATCACATTCCAAAGTTTGGAATAGAAAGAAATTAAAAACATGAGTTCATTTCCCAAAATATGAAGGAGGCATGTGTGCTCTTGAAATCTAACTCAATAATAATATTATAGTATAGATTACTTGCATACTCCTTAGTTGTTGAGCTTTTGTAATGACCCACCTTTTTGGACGGTTTAAATCGACAACAAACTACATATGTCAAATCAAACCATTCAAAATGGTGGATTGTTAATGGGGTAAATAAGAAAATAAGAGAAAAGAAGGAAAAACAAAACACATAATCTCACGACGGAATGACAAAATATAATAATCAAATAAATAGTTCATAAAGCTGTTTTACAAATAACATTTGATTACACTTTACAATATATCAGAGTTCTACGTACAATAGGATTAAATAAATAATGCAGCGGATCAACGTGATATAATGGAATAATAATATAAATAGTAGACTCATCTACGTCTTCATCCTCTAAAATAAAATGGTCTTCAATGCACTAAAAAGCTCAGACTGACCCGAGCGTAATGAAAAGACAAAACATTCGAGTTAGAACTAAAAGATCTTATGCAAGTCAATCGAACTAAGCAAAATAGAAATACTAGGGCAATTACTTCAGAGATGTTGTAATATCCCGGAATTTTGGACAATATAAATTTAATAGTCTGTGTTTAAATTTAAATTGAATTGATAATTTTTGTTAATAAATTTGATTTGATTTAATAATCTTCTTTATTTAAATATTTAACTTGTGAATTTATTTTTAATAAACTAATAAATCTATTTTCTATTTAATAATGTATATGTATTTATATATATTTTAAATAGACATGTTGTTTTTAATTAAATTAGTATAGCATAATTTTAATAATTTGAAAATTGGGGATTGTGATTTATTTTTGATTTAAGCCTTTCAAAAACTTTTTAATAAAATAACTAAATGATCTTAAATATGTGAGATAAATGTTTTATTGGTTTAAATTCATTTTGACTTAAGTTTGAATATTAAAATAAGTTACAAAAATGTTTGTTTTATTCTTTTTAAATTATCGATTAATAATTATGATTTGTAAATTAAATATGAAATTTAAAATACAATTTAAAATATGAAGCATGTATTCATTTAAGTTACAACCTCTTTTATAAATTTTTTTAATTGTTTAAAAGTATCTTTGTCAAATGATTTATTTGTATATTGTTTCATTTATAATAACACTTTGCTTTATTCTTTAGAAATTAATTATATACATAACTAGGTGTTAATGGAACTAATTAATTAAGTTTAATTTTCTTTAACACTTAATTAAAATAACAAAACATTTAAAATGACATGTGTAAATAATTTAAGACACAAGTTAACATGTGTTAAGTGTTTAAACAAAGATATTTACAAGTGTTAATAGCTTAAGCCAAGTGTCATGTTGTAATTTTATTTTTCTTTGATTTTTAATTAAATTATAAACAAGTTATATAAATTTGCATTTTCTTTCTTTCCTTTCCTTTTCTCATTTTCATTTCTAAACTAAGAAATTTTCAGTTTAAACCCTTCCACTGTAAAAACAATCCTCATATCAAACATCTCTGATCAAATCCCTGTAAACTACTTACCCATGACCATCTTCAAGAATGCAAACCATTCCCTGTTCACATGAAAATCAGTAACCATTTTCTAAACCCATAAGTTTGTTTTCAAAATAAAATAAATGTAAAACCTGCAAATCATTACCGTGTAACTCCTCAAACCAGAAATGCATCTCAAATCCCTTATCCATTTTCAAAAATCTGCAAAATTATTCCCTGTGCATCATACAAAAGTCTGCATTTTATTCAATCTAAAAACAAAAGGCCTGCATGTTCTTGTTTACTGAAGCATGCCTGGAAGGTTGTGGATTAAGGAGCAAAGTCTGCATTCATGAATTTTCAAATCTGGAAGCATTTTTAAAACAAGTTTAAAAGCATCAAATTTGAAGCAAGTTTCAAAGGGGATGAAAACATTTGCAAAGTTCAAGCAGGATTTAAAAAGGAAATTTGGAAGCTTTCAAAATCAGAGTTCTGTCTGCATTTTTAATTCAGGTGAGTAACTATTTTTTTTTTAAATTTAAGTAGGTAAATTTAGATGCATGATAGATGTCTGGAATATGTATGTTTATGTATATACATGATTGTATATCTGGATGTATGATGCATGTCTAATTGTTTTCAACAAAATCTACTCTGTTATACTTCCCAGTTCTTGAACTATTCAAATTTAAACCTATTGATATAAACACTATTTAAATTTGATATTCAAATGAAAATTGTTAGTTTAATTATAAACTTTAGTTTAGAATTTTACTTAGGTTAAAATAACCCAGTATCATCTCTGGATTTTATTAATAGTTGAGCAAACATTAAATTAGTGAAAATTCAAGTATAAAGATTTAACAAATCAGTAATATAAATTGAAACCCTATACTGAAACATGATTTTTAAGATCAAAATATCAATTTTTAGAAAGGAATTGGAAGTGCAGTTTATATTTGCACTGAAAATGGAAATTGGGGAAGTTATGATGATCCTTAGGGTTATATGTGTTGGCATTTCTTCTGGAAGGGATGTAGTTATCTGGGATGTTGTGAAAATTATTGGTTTGAATTGAAATTCATTTTTGAGGTTGTAATTTGGGATTTTCAGTGGTAAACCCTAGTTTTATTGGGTCACTATTTTTGTTCGACTATGGCCTCCTCGGTTAATCGAGTTCAACCTTGATTTGTGTATTGGTAGATGGAGGTTTGGGGAAGTCTTAGCCGGAGTATGGAAGGTGATGGTGGTCGGAGTGTCGTGGGGGAATGATGTTGACAGGTTGGGGATGTGTATGCTGTCTGCAATTCCAGGTTTTGGTCTTAAACTCGAATTCGAATTCGAGTTGAATTCTGGGCGATGTGATGATCGTGGTCAGGTGATATGGTGTTTGGCGACTTGTGGAGATCGTCAGTGGTGATCAAGGAGGGCCGGCGTCGTTGTGCATATGCATGGTGGAGTTTTTGTCAGGTGATGTCTGGGTTGGGTTTTGAAACAGAAGGGTTGCTCGAGTGGATCTTCTGTTTGACTCGAAGCAACTCAGGTTTGAACTCGAAGCAGGTTAGGATTTAGCTCGAAGTAAAATATGGGGAGGATCGAGTATAATTTTTGTTTCAGGTTCTATAAAACAGAAACCTGTTTCTCTTTTAAGAAATTAAAAGTAAAGTTTGAATTTAAACTGGAATTTAACTTAGGCTTTAAACCTGAATTTAAATATGAATTCAAAAAGTTTGAATTCTGGTTTTTGTAATAATTTGAGTTTTTAAAATGTAAGTATGGTTTAAAAAAAAACAGAAAACCTATTTTTGTTTTTAGTTTTAAAAGAAGGTTTTAAAATGTAAACTAAAAATTTAAATTAAGTAAACCTGAGTTTGAACCTGATTCAAAATTAGTTTGAATTTGAGTTTTTGAATAATTTAAGTTTGGGTTTTAAAAAAAAAACTTTTAGTTAAAAAGGTATTTGGTTTTGAATTTAAAACTGGAAGTTTATATTGAGAAATATAAAAATTTAAAGTGAATTTGAATCTGAGATTTAAAATCTGGAATTGAGTTTGAATTTCAGTTTTTTTTTGAAAATAAAATAAGTTTAAACTTTAAAGTGTTAATTACTTTGGAAAGGTTAAATGATTTGAATTCTTTAAAAAGGATGATGTAAAATGTAAACAAAGCTTTTAAGATTTAGGTTTAAGTCTGGAATAAAAGGATTCAAACCATATCTCAGTTTTGAAATTTAAAAGGAAAATTTTAAATTGAATTTGTTTTGTTTTAAATTGTTTTGAATTTAAATTGAATTGGGATTTAAATTCTTTTAAAAACTTATTTTATAAAGTGTATGTTTCTTTTAACATATGAGATAAAGGTTTTGAATTGTTTTTAAAACCTTGTTTGAGTTAAAATTTGTATTCATTTTAAAATCTCAAATTTTAAAATGAAGTTAAAATGGAATTTAAAGTAAATTTAAAAACATTTTGTTTTTAAATGCTTAATTAAGTAAGAAATGTTTATCTAAAAGATAAATAAAATTTAATGATTGGATTCATTAAATTATTAAGATAATTAAGATGGGTAATTAATTATTTAATTAATTAATAATGTGGATGATTAATTAAGTAATTAATAATTTTCAAATTTGATTAATTAAAGACTTAAGGTTAATTAATATATAATTAAGGATTGTTAATTAAATTTTAATTAATGATTAAGATTTATTAATCAAGTGATTAAGGATTAATTAAGATTGTAATTAACACTAAATTAATTTATAATTAGAGATTAATTAAGTTGGTAATTAAATATTAATTAACTTGTAATTAATAATGATTAATATAAGTTAATTTCTTAATTAAGTAATTAAGAAATGTTAATGAAGGTCATTAACTTAAGATTGTTTAACAATTAATTAATGTGATTAATTTTTGATAATTAATTAAATTAATTAATTAATAATAATCAATTGTTTATGTTTAATTACTTAATGAAGTAACTAATGAATTAATTACTTAGTGTAATTAATTTGATTAATGTGATTAGTTTAGATTAATTAAGTTAAATTAATTTAAACATTTGTGGATTGTTTGATTATTACTTTATGTAATTAATGAAATTGTAATTACTTAGGGAAGTAATAAATTAATAATTACTGGATGTAATTAAAGACATTTATTATAGAAGTAATTCGGATTTAAATTACTTTAGAATTAATCAAGGGATTAATTGAGATAATTAATTAAGAGTAATTAATTTATGAGATAAGTAATTAAGGATAGTTAATTGCTGGTTGGTTATTAATCAAGGGTGATTAATATATATGTGGTTTAATTGTAGATTAATTACTTATGTAATTAATTTATATTGAGAGATAAATTAAATTGTAATTAGAAATCATTAATTAATATAATTAATGATGTAATTTAAAATTGATTAATTAATGAATAATTAATAAATGTAGTAATTAATTAATAAAGGATTAATGTAATTAATTAATTAAGTAAGTAATTACAAGTTAATTATTTGCAAAGAGTTTAATACATAATTAACTTGTGTAATTAATTTTAAAGACTAATTACTTATTGTAATTAGAGATGGTTAACCAGTAAGGATTAATTGAAATGAATATTTAGATGGTGATTATTTAAATTGATTTGTAATCAATCGATGGTTAAGTTAAGCAGGATTATAATGACAAAGTAATTAATTTAATTCATTTTAAATTAATTGGAGATTTGGTAATTAATTTAATTCATTTTAAATTAATTATAAAATAGAGTGATCATTAGATCATTGCTTATGTTTGATGTTTGGTATTGGTTGCCATGTATGGTTTGTAATCTCAGCTATGAGATGAAAATGTATGTGATATGGATGCATTGGTTGCATTGTGATGGTGATATGGATTATCTGATTATGATATGAACTATCTGTTAGTAATGATAATGTTGATTATCTATTGTGTTGAAAATTATCTATCTATATGTATATAGATAATGAATTGAAATTGTTTTAAACTCTAAAACAACTTGGCCTTAAAAGACACGTTTTGGATTTCGATGAGACCGGGATCGGCTTTTCATATTTGGATATCCGAGAACCACATCGATCCAAATTAACGTTAGGTCATGAATTACAAGTGAAGGTGAAGATTCAGAGTGCAAGGGTTATCGTCGTCAACTCTGAGGGTGATTCCAAAATGAGATGCCTTCGGTTTCGTTCGAACCCGGAACGAACTTGTATGGATTGAATGCTTTAAGAACATCGTCAGGTGGACGATGAGCATTCTAAGTGATATGTCCTATAAAGGTAATCGTAGCCTCAAGCCTCATCAACCGGGAATGACTAAAACAGGGGAGGTGCAGCAAGGCTTCGTGGGTAGCCCCCACTTGAGAGCGAGATTTACCCCTGTCTAGATGTCCCTTTATTTCGGCTTAGTGGTGCGGTTGCTGATCACAACTGCGGGTGGTCTTGTTCGGAACTATTCAGTAAGGAATGGTTCCGGCTTTGTGTTGCAGGGGAGCGGGCGTACTCCTCGGTACGGTGATCTACGCCACGTACTGTGACGGACGGTACCCCAGTAGCCCAGCCATTGTATGGAATCCAAAATCCAATAAGTGCCAACGATTTTGATTGTATTACCCACTTTTGTGGCTAGTAGCTGGAATTTAATCATGTAACAATTTCGGCTATTTCTTATTTACTTGAAAACCCTAGACATTATCATAATGTCATCGGATTTCCTATCAAATGGTTTGCTTAGCGTAAGGTAAAAACTTTTCCATGTTTATGTGTGGAAAGTCTTACGTGATACCTTTTCTTTTCAAAGGTTTTTCAAAGTTAAGCAACTTTAACCTGTTACTCACACCAGACCCATGTCTGACCCGGAGTTATTTCTGTTTTCTTTAACTCTTGGGTACTCAAATTTTTACGAGTAGCCAAGGGAATTCAAGTTAGGATTCAGGTTAGCTTTGACGAATTGTGGAGGAGCACATGGAGCAGGAGGCTTTTGCGTATAGTTATATAGTTTTCCGCTGTGTTGGTATCTCTGAGTATTTATCTGTAATGTATTGAGTAGTAATAACTAGACAGGTTTTTATAACTGTCTAGTATGCGATGTATTGTCTGTGTAACTCTGATATTTGATGTATACTATGTAATACTTATGTTATTAATATAATTTATTCGTTCCGCTGTTGAGATTCTTGTGTTGTTTCTTCTTTCTCTTCTTTCTTTTCTCTTTTCTATCCCTTTCTTTCTTCAAGACGATGCGACTTTTTGTGGAGAAAAAGTCGAGTCGTTAAATTTGGTATCAGAGCGCTAGGTTGAGCGAATACCTAGTCTCTGGAGTGGTGTCTATCTTGAGAGAGCGTATTTGTATTTTTATTATATATATATAATTGTTTCTACCCATTTGTTGGGATTACCTGTTCGAGTTTTCCAATATAAGTTATAAAGGTAGATGAGGTAGAAGTGTGTGCAACACGACTACCATTGGTTGGAATTTGAATGGATGAGGTTGGAAGTGTATTTGTCGAGACTGTAGACCTAATACCATCTCGAGTAAGTTTTGCTTGGTGTAAGGACTTCATCGATCTCTGAAGGAAACCTTCTAAAGGTTCAGAGTTCATCTTTGAAGTGAAGAATTTAGTTTTGATCTGTCGATTAGGCTAAAGCAAGTGAGTGATGGTATCTTGATATCTCAGGAAGTAGTAGCTGCGTGATGAGATGCAGTGACTATGGAAATTTCCGAAGATGTTTCTTTGGAACAAGAGTAAGAAGTGAGTCTGCTTGGTGTTGTGGCTGAGTTGATCGCAAAAGTGACTTGCGATAGTATGTTCTTTTAGATTGTTGGAGATTGTTCGGATTTCTTCAAGGAAGTCAGAATTTGTCTGCATCTGGAGATTGAGTTTCCTCTTCAGGAATGGAACTGGTGGTTCAGTTAGTAGATGGATGGTTCCTTGAGATAGAAGTTGGTGAAGTAGCTCAGGTTTTGGAGAAACTTCTAAGTTTTCTTTTATGGATATGTGGAACCATATTCCTGTGCTGGGATGTCTAGTCTGTGCTCATGTTCTTCAGCATTTTCTTCTGTTTTGGATCAGAGTTGTGCAGCAGAAGCAGTTTGGGGGTGTTTCTGTTTGGCTTTTCCGGATAAGAAGAAATTTGTTCTGTCTTCTGTCGTTGAGAAGCAGGGTTTGTGTTCTTGGTTTTGAGTGATCTTGAGGAGATCATTGGATTGTTTTGATTCAGTCTGTTTCTAATGGAATCAGCAAGAGTTAAGTCGATCAGGATGGATGTTGGTAGCCCAGGATTGTCCGAAGAGTATTTATGAATACGAGACGGAGAAATTCGGATTCTGGAGTCGGAGATTGGATTTTGGTTAAGTTTTCTCCGATCCGGAGAGCTATAAGTTAGGGAAGCTAGCTCCGAGGTGTTTTGGGTTTCTTCTGGAATCGGTAAGATAAGCGTTTGGTTTTCTAGAGTTGAATTGCCAGTTTGGATAACTGGGATTCGAAGTGTTTCATGTATCTCTGAGGGAGTACGTATTTGATATTTCTGGTTGTAGAACCAGCAGTTCAGGAGGTTTGTTTGTTGAGTCAGACTTGTCTGTAGTCTGATATTCTGTTTAGAATTGTTGATAGAAGCTCTATAGCTTAGTAATTTTGATTGTTTGTATTCTATAGAGCGAGTATCCCGATATATATATACCGGGGAAACTCGTGAACGTTTTATCCAAAATTCTTTTGGATAATTAGATTTGTTCTGATTGTGTGAATTGGTTGCTTTGGTTGTCAGCATATGATTAACATATGCTGTATTTTAAAATAAAATCTGTAAATAGATTATTAAATTACCTTTGTTTAAATTTCGGGGACGAAATTCTTTTAAGGGGGAAGGATTGTAATATCCCGGAATTTTGGACAATATAAATTTAATAGTCTGTGTTTAAATTTAAATTGAATTGCTAATTTTTGTTAATAAATTTGATTTGATTTAATAATCTTCTTTATTTAAATATTTAATTTGTGAATTTATTTTTAATAAACTAATAAATCTATATTCTATTTAATAATGTATATGTATTTATATATATTTTAAATAGACATGTTGTTTTTAATTAAATTAGTATAGCATAATTTTAATAATTTGAAAATTGGGGATTGTGATTTATTTTTGATTTAAGATTTTCAAAAACTATTTAATAAAATAACTAAATGATCTAAAATATGTGAGATAAATGTTTTATTGGTTTAAAATTCATTTTGACTTAAGTTTGAATATTAAAATAAGTTAAAGAAATGTTTGTTTTATTCTTTTTAAATTATTGATTAATAATTATGATTTGTAAATTAAATATGAAATTTAAAATACAATTTAAAATATGAAACATGTATTCATTTAAGTTACAACCTCTTTTATAAATTTATTTTAATTGTTTAAAAGTATCTTTGTCAAATGATTTATTTGTATATCATTTCATTTATAATAACACTTTGCTTTATTCTTTAGAAATTAATTATATACATAACTAGGTGTTAATGGAACTAATTAATTAAGTTTAATTTTCTTTAACACTTAATTAAAATAACAAAACATTTAAAATGACATGTGTAAATAATTTAAGACACAAGTTAACATGTGTTAAGTGTTTAAACAAAGATATTTACAAGTGTTAATAGCTTAAGCCAAGTGTCATGTTGTAATTTTATTTTTCTTTGATTTTTAATTAAATGATAAAAAAGTTATATAAATTTGCATTTTCTTTCTTTCCTTTCCTTTTCTCATTTTCATTTCTAAACTAAGAAATTTTCACCTGAAACCCTTCCACTCTAAAAACAATCCTCATATCAAACATCTCTGATCAAATCCCTGTAAACTACTTACCCATGACCATCTTCAAGAATGCAAACCATTCCCTGTTCACATGAAAATCAGTAACTATTTTCTAAACCCATAAGTTTATTTTCAAAAAAAAAAAAATGTAAAACCTGCAAATCATTACCCTGTAACTCCTCAAACCAGAAATACATCTCAAATCCCTTATCCATTTTCAAAAATCTGCAAAATTATTCCCTGTGCATCATACAAAAGTCTGCATTTTATTCAATCTGAAAACAAAAGGCCTGCATGTTCTTGTTTACTGAAGCATGCCTGCAAGGTTGTGGATTAAGGAGCAAAGTCTGCATTCATGAATTTTCAAATCTGGAAGCATTTTTAAAAAAAGTTTAAAAGCATCAAATTTGAAGCAAGTTTCAAAGGGGATGAAAAAATTTGCAAAGTTCAAGCAGGATTTAAAAAGGAAATTTGGAAGCTTTCAAAATCAGAGTTCTGTCTGCATTTTTAATTCAGGTGAGTAACTATTTTTTTTTAAATTTAAGTAGGTAAATTTAAATGCATGATAGATGTCTGGAATATGTATGTTTATGTATATACATGATTGTATATCTGGATGTATGATGCATGTCTATTTGTTTTCCACAAAATCTACTCTGTTATATTTCCCAGTTCTTGAACTATTCAAATTTAAACCTATTGATATAAACACTATTTAAATTTGAGATTCAAATGAAAATTGTTAGTTTAATTATAAACTTTAGTTTAGAATTTTACTTAGGTTAAAATAACCCAGTATCATCTCTGGATTTTATTAATAGTTGAGCAAACATTAAATTAGTGAAAATTCAAGTATAAAGATTTAACAAATCAGTAATATAAATTGAAACCCTATACTAAAACATGATTTTTAAGATCAAAATATCAATTTTTAGAAAGGAAGTGGAAGTGCAGTTTATATTTGCACTGAAAATGGAAATTGGGGAAGTTATGATGATCCTTAGGGTTGTATGTGTTGGCATTTCTTCTGGAAGGGATGTAGTTATCTGGGATGTTGTGAAAATTATTGGTTTGAATTGAAATTCATTTTTGAGGTTGTAATTTGGGATTTTCAGTGGTAAACCCTAGTTTTGTTGGGTCACTGTTTTTGTTCGACTGTGGTCTCCTCGGTTGATCGAGTTCAACCATGATTTGTGTATTGGTAGATGGAGGTTTGGGGAAGTCTTAGCCGGAGTATGGAAGGTGATGGTGGTCGGAGTGTCATGGGGGAATGATGTTGACAGGTTGGGGATGTGTATGCGATCTACAATTCTAGGTTTTGGTCTTAAACTCGAATTCGAATTCGAGTTGAATTCTGGGCGATGTGATGATCGTGGTCAGGTGATATGGTGTTTGGCGACTTGTGGAGATCGTCAGTGGTGATCAAGGAGGGCCGGCGTCGCTGTGCATATGCACGGTGGAGTGCTTGTCAGGTGATGTCTGGGTTGGGTTTTGAAACAGAGGGGTTGCTCGAGTGGATCTTCTGTTTGACTCGAAGCAACTCAGGTTTGAACTCGAAGCAGGTTAGGATTTAGCTCGAAGTAAAGTATGGGGAGGATCGAGTATAATTTTTGTTTCAGGTTTTATAAAACAGAAACCTGTTTCTGTTTTAAGAAATTAAAAGTAAAGTTTGAATTTAAACTAGAATTTAACTTAGGCTTTAAACCTGAATTTAAATATGAATTCAAAAAGTTTGAATTATTGTTTTTGTAATAATTTGAGTTTTTAAAATGTAAGTATGGTTTTAAAAAAAAACAGAAAACCTGTTTTTGTTTTTAGTTTTAAAAGCAGGTTTTAAAATGTAAACTAAAAATTTAAATTAAGTAAACCTGAGTTTGAACCTGATTTAAAATTAGTTTGAATTTGAGTTTTTGAATAATTTAAGTTCGAAATTTAAGTTTGGGTTTTAAAAAAAAACTTTTAGTTAAAAAGGTATTTGGTTTTGAATTTAAAACTGGAAGTTTAAATTAGGAAATATAAAATTTAAAGTGAATTTGAATCCGAGATTTATAATCTGGAATTGGGTTTGAATTTCAGTTTTTTTTTGAAAATAAAATAAGTTTAAACTTTAAATTGTTAATTACTTTGGAAAGGTTAAATGATTTGAATTCTTTAAAAAGGATGATGTAAAATGTAAACAAAGCTTTTAAGATTTAGGTTTAAGTCTGGAATAAAAGGATTCAAACCATATCTCAGTTTTGAAATTTAAAAGGAAATTTTTAAATTGAATTTGTTTTTTTTAATTTGTTTTGAATTTAAATTTAATTGGGATTTAAATTCTTTTAAAAACTTATTTTATAAAGTGTATGTTTCTTTTAACATATGAGATAAAGGTTTTGAATTGTTTTTAAAACCTTGTTTGAGTTAAAATTTGTATTCATTTTAAAATCTCAAATTTTAAAATGAAGTTAAAATGGAATTTAAAGTAAATTTAAAAACATTTTGTTTTTAAATGCTTAAATAAGTAAGAAATGTTTATCTAAAAGATAAATAAAATTTAATGATTGGATTCATTAAATTATTAAGATAATTAAGATGGGTAATTAATTATTTAATTAATTAATAATGTGGATGATTAATTAAGTAATTAATAATTTTTAAATTTGATTAATTAAAGACTTAAGGTTAATTAATTAAGGTTAATTAATTTATAATTAAGGATTGTTAATTAAATTTTAATTAATGATTAAGATTTATTAATCAAGTGATTAAGGATTAACTAAGATTGTAATTAACACTAAATTAATTTATAATTAGAGATTAATTAAGTTGGTAATTAAATATTAATTAACTTGTAATTAATAATGATTAATATAAGTTCTTAATTAAGTAATTAAGAAATGTTAATGAAGGTCATTAACTTAAGATTATTTAACAATTAATTAATGTGATTAATTTTTGATAATTAATTAATTAATTAATAATAATCAATTGTTTATGTTTAATTACTTAATGAAGTAAGTAATGAATTAATTACTTAGTGTAATTAATTTGATTAATGTGATTAGTTTAGATTAATTAAGTTAAATTAATTTAAACATTTGTGGATTGTTTGATTATTACTTTATGTAATTAATGAAATTGTAATTACTTAGGGAAGTAATAAATTAATAATTACTGGATGTAATTAAAGACATTTATTATAGAAGTAATTTGGATTTAAATTACTTTAGAATTAATCGAGGGATTAATTGAGATAATTAATTAAGAGTAATTAATTTATGAGATAAGTAATTAAGGATAGTTAATTGCTGGTTGGTTATTAATCAAGGGTGATTAATATATATGTGGTTTAATTGTAGATTAATTACTTATGTAATTAATTTATATTGAGAGATAAATTAAATTGTAATTAGAAATTATTAATTAATATAATTAATGATGTAATTTAAAATTGATTAACTAAAGAATAATTAATAAATAAAGTAATTAATTAATAAAGGATTAATGTAATTAATTAATAAATTAAGTAATTACAAGTTAATTATTTGCGAAGAGTTTAATATATAATTAACTTGTGTAATTAATTTTAAAAACTAATTACTTATTGTAATTAGAGATGGTTAACCAGTAAGGATTAATTGAAATGAATATTTATATGGTGATTATTTAAATTGATTTGTAATCAATCGATAGTTAAGTTAAGCAGGATTATAACGATAAAGTAATTAATTTAATTCATTTTAAATTAATTGGAGATTAGGTAATTAATTTAATTCATTTTAAATTAATTATAAAATAGAGTGATCATTAGATCATTGCTTATGTTTGATGATTGGTATTGGTTGCCATGTATGGTTTGTAATCTCAGCTATGAGATGAAAATGTATGTGATATGGATGCATTGGTTGCATTGTGATGGTGATATGGATTATCTGATTATGATATGAACTATCTGTTGGTAATGATAATGTTGATTACCTATTGTGCTGAAAATTATCTATCTATATGTATATAGATAATGAATTGAAATTGTTTTAAGCTCTAAAACAACTTGGCCTTAAAAGACACGTTTTGGATTTCGATGAGACCGGGTTCGGGTTTTCATATTTGGATATCCGAGAACCACATCGATCCAAATTAACGTTAGGTCGTGAATCTCAAGTGAAGGTGAAGATTCAGAGTGCAAGGGTTATCGTCGTTAACTCTGAGGGTGATTCCAAAATGAGATGCCTTCGGTTTCGTTCGAACCCGGAACGAACTTGTATGGATTGAATGCTTTCAGAACATCGTCAGGTGGACGATGAGCATTCTAAGTGATATGTCCTATAAAGGTAATCGTAGCCTCAAGCCTCATCAACCGGGAATGGCTAAAACAGGGGAGGTGCAGCAAAGCTTCGTGGGTAGCCCCCACTTGAGAGCGAGATTTACCCCTGTCTTAGTGGTCCGGTTGCTGATCACAACTGCGGGGTGGTCTTGTTCGGAACTATTCAGTAAGGAATGGTTCCGGCTTTGTGTTGCAGGGGAGCGGGCGTACTCCTCGGTACGGTGATCTACGCCACGTACTGTGACGGGCGGTACCCCAGTAGCCCAGCCATTGTATGGAATCCAAAATCCAATAAGTGCCAACGGTTTTGATTGTATTACCCACTTTTGTGGCTAGTAGCTGGAATTTAATCATGTATCAATTTCGGCTATTTCTTATTTACTTGAAAACCCTAGACACTATCATAATATCATCGGATTTCCTATCAAATGTTTTGCTTAGCGTAAGGTAAAAACTTTTCCATGTTTATGTGTGGGAAGTCTTACGTGATACCTTTTCTTTTCAAAGTTTTTTAAAAGTTAGGCAACTGTAACCTGTTACTCACACCAGACCAATGTATGACCCGGAGTTATTTCTGTTTTCTTTAACTCTTGGGTACTCAAATTTTTACGAGTAGCCGAGGGAATTCAGGTTAGGATTCAGGTTAGCTTTGATGAATTGTGGAGGAGCATATGGAGCAGGAGGCTTCTACGTATAGTTATATAGTTTTCCGTTGTGTTGGTATCTCTGAGTATTTATCTGTAATGTATTGAGTAGTAATAACTAGACAGGTTTTTATAACTGTCTAGTATGCGATGTATTGTCTGTGTAACTCTGATATTTGATGTATACTATGTAATACTTATGTTATTAATATAATTTATTCGTTCCGCTGTTGAGATTCTTGTGTTGTTTCTTCTTTCTCTTCTTTCTTTTCTCTTTTCTATCCCTTTCTTTCTTCAAGACGATGCGACTTTTTGTGGAGAAAAAGTCGGGTCATTAAAGATGTTACGGTATTTTCCATCTCCTATCAAGTGTACAACGTGAATATAATTATTAAGAGATCTCAAATAATTCAAATGCCAATTTTAACCACATCAAAATAAATCCGAAGTTTAAATAAAAACTTAAACCTTTCAAATAATTCAATTCCAATACATAAATCCAAATTCAAGAAATAATATAGGTATATATCATTTCAAGCAGTATCCCAAATCAAAATTTCCAAATCAATAAAAATCACTGGGGTTTATCATTTCAATCCATAACGACTTTCCCTAATCTATAGAATTGTTCGGGTATGTATCATTTCAAACCATAGTGATAACTGAGACATAGATATAAATAAACATCCAATCATCCAAAATTTCAATCAATAGCATTCATCACAATCAACGTCCAAATCAGGCAATAAATTACAACGTTTAGTTGGTTATCATTATTAGGTCTTTATCTAGCAATTTAAATTCAGTATTATTTCAAATGGCAATTTAATTCAATATAAATTCAAATTAAATTCAAATGACAATATAAAATACCAAACAGTAATTAGTAAATTTTTAATCACATCATAAATTTAATTTAGCTAACATAAGATAGTTTAGTAGTTATGAGTGGGTAAATTACCAATCTTTTATTTATTGATAATTTAAAATCCAAATAAAGCTCAAAATTTGAACAAATATTAGAGTGCAACCAAACCAGTCCCATAATGCCTAGAATTTCGATATGATCGCAATGGAGAAACTGCGCGTGAATCCAAGCCCGCATGAGAAAGTTACGCACATTAGTACATTTAAATTTTAAAAATTAAATTAAAATGAACAAACAGATAAAATGTACGAACAAAAATAAGAAAAGGGCTGCTAGGGTTTCGAAAAAGAAATCTATTCATATAGACAAAGCTAGACATGAATGAATGGACAAATCGAATTGGGTCGAAATGCTAACGACGGCTTGAAAACCCCGTTTCGTTTCCGAAACAAAATTAGGTCATCCCATATATTATCAAAATATATGTTCTCAATATCTTTAAACTCAATGGAACTAGTTTTAAACCCAGATCCCATTATATTTAAAAGTTAACTTTTAAAAACAGATTATTTTAATTGAATTCATTAAATTGATTTCTACGCATTTCGAGCCCGCACGATCAAATGATAAAGCCGGTCCCTACGAAACTTAAAGTACTATAATAATTCGCTGTTATATATCCGATGAAACTGGTTTCGTTGAAATCCGAGATAATGGCCAAAATGGCTAATTTTCAAGTTAATTAAATAAATTAAAAATTAAAAATCAATTTAATCGCTTTTAAATTCAAATTTAAAAGTTAACAATTTTATTATTCTTGATTACCTATAAATTGATAACCTTTTAAAATACAATTTCCCTACCAAATCCAATATTTAAATATTACATAATTTTTAACATTAAATTATAATAGGAATAAAACCTATTTTATTATAATTTGAATTCCAATAAATTCTTTATTTTAATTACATTCTTATTATTCAATCAATAATACCCTATGAACTTTATTAACATAAGTTTACAATTTATTACATTCATTATTTAATGTTAACACCTTTTACCATATTAACTACCTTAAAATTTCGTTGATTTCCAAATTTAATTCCAAACATATTAAATAATGAGATGATAAATAAACAATTGTTACTTTAAGTAATTCAATCACATTTATAAATTTTTTGTCTACAACCAAAGATTATAACTACTTACCACGTCACTCATTTCATATTCTGCAATAATCTATCCGATTTATAACATATTATTTCGACATTTAATTCAATAATTAAACATTTAATTTATTCCATATTTAAAATTATAGTTAAATCAACTTTAAAAAATTTTAGTTGATTGAAATTACATTAAAATAGTTGTCATTAACATTCAAACAATAATCTTAAATCGTATTCTAATTATTTTCTCATAGATGAATCATGAATTTTACTTTCCTATAATATTAAATTTCATAATCTTATTTAATTTAATAGTTTTACTTATCAAAAATTACAGGTCGTTTCAGCTTTCCTCAAGCTAGGGATGTTATGTGTAGTACTATAAATATACTTAATAGAGAGGTAAGATAACCACACGTATTTATTGAGCTTTCCTTAAGGGACATGCATTATACTTAGGCTGTTGCAAAATGATAGGTCCGAGTGAATAGTCTCACTTTACTTATTGAACTTTCCTCAAGGTAAAGGCGTGATTGAGACAAGGTATCAAAGGTTAGGAGTTGCATGTGATATAATCGATAAAGAGTTTGCAACAACCCGAAATTTTAGCCGTTTGGTTTTGAACGTTTAATTTATCATTAAATGTTGAATTTGAAATATTAATTGATTTTGAATATGGAAATTTTGTTTGAATTGGTGAATTTGATTTGAATTTCAAATATAGGGATTTATCGTAATACGATAATATTGAAATTTAATATTTGGAATAGTGTAAATAATTTAATTTGTAATTTAATATAAATCTATAATGACCCAGATGTTTCGACGACTAATTTTGAATATTTAAATGGTTTAAGTACTGGATTTGGAATTTGGAATTTGTAATTGAGTTAACAAGTTTTTAAAACTAATACTTCAACTAATTTTGTAAATTTTTGAAAAATCGTCGATTTAATCAATGCATTAAAATAGCGGTCCTGGGCATAGTCTTGGAATTCGATGAAACCAGTTCCATTAGATCTGTAATATTGTAATATTATCGGATTTTAAATTTCATAGAATTTGGAGTTATCTTTGGTCATACAAGATACAAACGCATTGAAATTAATATCGTAAATTCAATATAATAATTGAGTCCAAAATGCGATCTTCTCCATACGATTGAATTAGGAAACGAAACCTTTTCCATTGCGTTCAGAATAGGGGTATAACATTATAAATACCTAGCGGCATGCCTCGATAGGGGTTTGAGATTTTAAGCTATGAAAATCGAGATATTTTGAAAATTTAATATATATACATACACACACACACGCGCGCGTTAAGTCTAACATGTCGTTTCCTACACAGCTTAGATTTGAACTTACCTATTCTAACATGCCAAAATAACATCTCCTCTCTACCTTCTTCTTTTACAAACACAGGCATGCAACAATGAAGCAAAACAGACTCGGTTATTGAGATATTAAGAATATATTTTCAAATAGCGGAAACAGTGGAATATGGGAATAGGAGGGAGAAAAATAGTGGAATGAATTGGTTATTGAGATATTAGAATATATTTTCAAATTTAAGAAGTTAAGTTTATTTTGGAAAGGAAATTTTATTTATTGAACAATGAAAATTTTAAACTAGTTAGGATTGAAATATTTAGATAAGTGGATTTTCAAATATTTAATCTTTATTTTAATACATCGTAAACTTTAAAATCAGCTTGAAAAGTGATGTTATAAAAAGCGTTTCGATATTTACTTGAACATATCTTAAAAATAAATTATTATTATTCTTTAAAATACTTATATGTTTATGTACACAGTTTGTTAATGTTTTAAATTTATTTATAAATCGTTTCGAGAGTTGGAAATGGGTTATTCGGTAGATGGGTTTATGAGAGAATTCTTGAAACGGAATTTAAGGAAAAGAAAGAAAATTCCCAAATTGTTAAATAAGAATGAACTTCGAAGAAAATGAATTAAAATTCCTAAAAGAAGTTAGAAGTGGTTTTTGGAATTACGGACTAGTGAAATAGATTTTGGAGATTTTAAAAGGAAATAATTTATAAAATCCCAGGAATTTACAGAATGCATCATAAACGAGTTAAGGAATTTACAAATAAATTTAAATGATTTTGAGAAAAAGAAAGCAGGAAATAGATGGAATACTTCCTAAGTGTTGAACGTAAAATGAAATTGGAAAAATATTCGAAGTATTGGAATGGTTGGAAATATTCCGTTGAATATTTAATGATTTAAAATGTTTTCAAAGTTGGAATACTGGAAGTAGTTTAAATACATATCTTATAAAGATATTTTGAAAATAAATTTTGGAAAATATACGAATTGGCCTAGTGATTGCTTTTGGATGTTATTTGATGGTCAAACAACCGAATATCAAATTTGGCCGAATTTCGTTAATCGTTTCGAAGATATCAGGATCATATTTAATTATCTGAAACCACTTCAATCCGGTTTGAACGTTACGAATGGATACCGTGATGACAGAGACGACGGTGATTCGGTTTGTCCAGATCCAGGGCAATTTGTATGGACGAATGCTATTAGTACATCGTCATTGGGGGACAATGAGCATTTTAAGTGAAAATTGTTCTTGAAAGGTAATTGTAGCCTCAAGCCTCATTAACCAAAATGACTGAAAATCAGGCGTGATGCAACAAGGCTAAGTGGGCCGCACCCAATTAGGGTATGTTATCACATTTCTAAGTACCCTCGGATATTATTACTACTGTGCTCGGAAGAACTCGATAAGGGTGGGAACACACGAGGTGATAACATATTCGTTTCTACCTAAATCAGGGATAGGGCCGGTTTTGTGTTGTAGGCGATCCCGGCGAGGTCCTCGGTACATTTTTCTAGATGTGTACCATGATAGGTGGTTCCCCAGTGCCTAGTTATTATATGTAATCCATTCTTCAATAAGCGGCATACAGTTTTGATTGTGCCCAACTATGCTGAAACTGAGATGTAAGCATTTCAACCATTTTCTTTTTATTTTGTTTAGGCACTATTATAATATTGGATGATTGTGATAAATTTTTTTGGTTATCATAAGGTACAAATCCATCGTGTTTATGTGTGATGTGGTCTTACCAGATACCTTTGTTTTTCAAAGGATTTTGAAAAAAATAATAATAATTCAAATTGATTGTGTTTTCTCATGCTGGTTTCTAGACCGACTCGGGTGTTATTTCATTATGATGCTCGGGTCAGATCGAGTATTACAGATTCAAGATAGGATGCTATGGAGCTCAGGAGACGAGCTAGATGACAGAGACGTATTCCCGTATTTGATTCATATTTCTGCCGTGTATGTTATGTATGTGAGGAAAAGTTATTGAACTGTCCAGATTAATTATTGTCTATTGTATTTTGATAATGATACGTATATTAATAGTACAGTTCTTATATTTAAAATCTGTTATTATATTATATTTTGTTCTGCTACGGTTGTGAGATTCTGTGTTGTTGTGGTCTGTTTCTTATTCTACCTTTTCTTCCTCAACTCTAACGAACCGGCGTTTTCGGCACTCGATTGCTTGACATTCTATACAGTGGACGTATTGATATCGATTTTCGAGAGTCGAAAATCTCGTCAGTCACGGTTGGTATCAGAGCCAGGTTAAGCGAGAACCTTGACTCTGGAGGGAATTACTCATTAGAGATAGGGTCAGTAGGACCCTAGAATGAGTTTGAGTGTATTTAGATATGAGCGCGTATTTTTTACTGAATATAAAATATTTTATACCATGTTGGTTGATTTATTGAGTGCCTTATGAACTCTGATCGGCACAGTCTGTACAACTGCATCAATAGGGATTTCTAAACACTTGGATATAGCAAATTGACACGGTATTTTCTGGAAAAGGGGTAAATGAAATAATTTTACCCAAAGATATATTTTGATATAAAAGAAATAATTTTCTAAAATTATTAAGTATATCAGAGTGTTTGGGTGATAATATTATAATCTAATATATATATATATAATCAAATAAAAATTATATAAGTATGAATTATACAAATAAATTGTAATAAAAATGGATTCAAACTAGAATTCAGAAAATAAAATTTCGGGAGGTTTTGAAAATATTTTCAAAAGCGTTATGGGAATGAAATTGGGGTTATTTTGAAAATATTTTAGAAATGAATAATAATAGTGTTTTTGGAATATTTCTGAATAGAAAGAATTCAAAATGGATTTTGGAAGAGATATAGCACTGAACTCACTTCATTCATTAGAAAATAATTCTGGTGATGACTATAGCATCATCAGTATTCACTTTCGAGTTTCTAGGTAGCGGATTGCTACCATAGTAATTTCATATAGAGATTTTTGTTTGGTAAACAGATGTTGTTTGGGAATTCAGAGGGAATTGTTTTGATAAAAATCAAGTTGATTTTTGAAAGTTGAAGGAAATGATTTGTTGAAACAAAGAGTTATATATATGTATATATTTGATTTCAAGTGGTTTGAAATAAGTATCGGGTGCTTAAAATTTTTGGAATTTGAATTTTGAAATTAAAAATTCAAATGAGTAGGTTTAAATGGATTGAACAAAATGAAATTAACTCATACTAAGTTAATTAAGTTTGGAAATTTAAGTACGAAATTAAAAGAAGACTTGTGTATGTTAAATAAATTGGATTTGTAAGAGAAATTTGTAGACATTGGAATTTAACTCAAGCAAAAGTTAAAAATAAATAAATTAAATGAAGTGGTTTTAATAAATAATAAGTAAGGAATTGTGGAGAAGCTTGAAATTTGAATTAAATTCTTACTCGATTAAATTAAATGAATTAAAAATAATTGTTTGGACTGAAATAAATTTAACCATGAATAATTCGAATATGGTTCGGAAATATTGGTTTAAGGGAATTGAAAATTAAATTTAATTCAATCGGATTGGATTTGAAACCATATTGAATGGAATTAAATATATAAATGTGAAGTGTAAGTGACTAGATAATTGTAAGCGATAAAATTTAAATGGAGTAAAAATTTAAGTGGGAACAGTTGAAATTGTGAATAGTAAGTTTGAAGAGCTTCCAAAAAATTGAAATTAGTGGAATAAGTATATATTTAAGCTGCTAAGTGCTGTTAATCTTGAGTTAAAAATAAAATGTCAATATACTCGAATATAAAATTGATGGAAGTGTGAGAAAATAAGCGTGTAACTTGTTAAATTGAAAAGTGAAATAGAAACCAAAAATAAAAATGGAGTGATGTTCTAGTATAGGAATAAAAATCCAAACTTGAGTTTTAAGATGAGTTTGAGCTCAAGTAAATTAAGTGAAGTGATTTTTGAAATAAAAACTTGAGTTGTAAAATGGAAATGAACAAAACAAATAAAATTCGACTATAAGCTGATTAAATATATGCTGAATGTGATCAAATAACATTGGATTGAAATAAAAATGGCTTGGGTTATAAATAAATTCAACATGAGTGTAAATAAATTGAATACGATCTTGAATGTTAATTTAAATGAATTCAAGAAAGAATTTGGGTATGCGATTGAAATCTGAAGTGGATTAAATGAAGGAATTAATTAAATACACTAGTAAACGGGATGGAATTTGGTTGAATGAGAATCAATCTAAAAATTGAATCGGAATTTGATGGCAAGGGAAATAAACTTAAGCTATAGAATTGAATTAAATGGAGATAAACGAATCAACTTAAGTAAATTATTTTGGATGGAAGCTTGAATCAAATAAAACCATAATGTATAAATAAATAACGTGGAATGATTCCGAGCTTAATAAAATAGATTTGAATATAATGTGTATATGAATGGAATGCAAATGATCAGATTGAATTTGAAATGGAATAGAATTGAATATAAATTGATTTAGAATCAATTTAAAATAGCTATAAGCTTAAGTGATTATTTTATTAAATAAATATCACTATATTTGCATAGAAAAATAGGCATTTGTCATTAGCGGAAGTAAGTGAAATTCTGTAAAGTAACAGAGAGTGAGTAAATTTGATTTTTAATCAATTTGAAATGGATATGAAATTGTTCAGTATAAATATGAGTTAAACGCAAATTATTGGGTTGTGAGTCATTTGAATTAATTGAAATGATATATAAATCAATTGAAATGAATAATCGAATGTTAGAACCCTGTAATTATTAATAAATTCATGCCATGACATGGTTGATAGTGAAAAATTATGTGTTTAAGTTGTTAAATAAGTGAAATGTTATTGATTTTCATATTTTGGCACTTACGTGGTTAAATTGAGTAAGTATAGGTACCTGGAGGCTATTGGGCTAGAGCTGGTTTGCGAAATCTAATATAAAACAAGCCGCTCGCTTAAAAACGCTAATGTAAGGTATGTTTTCGGATTAAATACAGCAACAACATTAAATATCGATATATATTTTGTTTCCTACCGTGTGGGTCGATGAATACATTTTTACCTCTCCTGTCATATTGCAAAAAAGCTCTCCATACAAGGGAGACTATGCCAAAAAATTTCGGGAATTTAGGGTGTCAGAAAAAAGTTGAAAAATTTTGAATTTTTTTTTCATTAACGACAACTTGATTTCGAATTGTAACTGGAATAGGGTTTTGGAATTAGAATGAAGAACTAATTGTTTTGATTGGAACTCAAAGATTAGAAAATTGAAATAGCAAGTTAACTAAGTGGATTTTGAATAAGCATTGGGTTTGGAGCATTTTTCCTACCTTAGCAATTTCGGGGGCGAAATTCTTTTAAGGATGGAGGAATGTAATGATCTGAATTTTTGATGTCTAATTTTGAATATTTAAATGGTTTAAGTACTAGACTTGGAATTTATAATTGAGTTAACGAGTTTTTAAAATTGATGTTTCAACTGATTTTGTAAATTTTTGAAAAATTGTCGATTTAATGTACGTGTTAAAATAGCAGCCCAGGACATAATTTCGGATTCAATGAAACTAGCTCGATTGGATCAGTAATAGTGTATTATTATCGGATTTCAAATTTCATAGTGTTTGGAGTTACTGTTTTGTCATACGGGATACAAATGCGTTGAAATTAATATCAAAAACTCAATATAATAATTGGGTCAAAAAAAGTTATCTTCTCTATACGATCGAATTAGGACTCGAAACCTATTCCATTGCGTTTGGATAGGGGTATAATATTATAAACACCTAGCAGAACGCCTAGATAGGGGTTCGAGATTTTAAGCTACGAAAATCGAGATATTTTGGAAATTTAATTTATATATATATAGACACACACATGTTAGTCAAACATGTCTTTTCCTATGCAGCTTGCATTTGGTCTGACCTATTCTAACATGCCAAAATCACATCTCCTCCCTGTCTTCTTCTCTTAAAAACACACGCATGTGACAGTGAAGCAAAACAGAAGAAAAAAAAAGAAAGGCAAAAACGAAATTGACTTACATTAAAAATGCAAATCGCATAACTCTCTTCCCTTCCAGTTTAAGTCGCGACTTTCCCTTCTTCCTCCTTCAATTGAACAAAATCGAAGTCTGTAAAAAAAATAAAAAATAAAATAAAAAGGAAGATCGAAGTAAAATCGCGGCTGCACAAACTCGAACTAGGCATCGTTTATTGGAATCACGAGGAGGAGGAGACGAACTCGAGGTGGTGAGTGGAATGTCGTGTTTGATTTTAGGGTTTGCTCGATTTAGGAAAGAAGGGAACAAGCGAGGCAGCGTTGGTGGAGGATGGAGGCGCACGATTAGGTGATGTGGCAGGTCGGTGGCGATCGTATATATGGGGGATCTTGAGACGTGCATGGGAAGGAGAGTGGTTCAACCTCAGGTGGAAACGACGGAAGGGGGCAGTCGGCTATTTCCCGGGCAGTGCGTACAATGGTGGGTTTGCGCTTAGATATAGGATCGGCGACATCAGCATGGTCGAGCACGATTGTCAGTGAATAGAAGAAAAGGCTGTTTGATGGATCTTTAGGAAGAAAGGCTTATCGGGTATTGTAGAGTAATTAAGGTAAACGACTGTTATTAAGAAAATTAATTTCATAATTAATTCATGAATCTTGTATACTGTATAATTCTTTATATGAGGTTAAAATCGAACGGAATATGTGCAATAGAATCAAAATTGGATCGATCAGCAAATTCGAAAATAAAGGTGAGTAAATCTCACTCGACTTGGATTATTGGTTTAATTTTAAATTATTGAAATCATTTATTGATTGATTGGATGAATCGATAACTATTATTATCAATTGGATGTTTATTGTATATATAGTAGAAAAATATATTAGTAGTTGGATATATACCCGCCGATTGGAGCGGATGAGACCTTATGCACCCCGCATAATAGTGGATGACCGTATATACCATGATATCCCGCCTTGAAGCGGGTTTGATACTTTATGTTGTCTACATCTGTGGATGCAGGAAAATAGGTCAGAGGGATCCGACTGGATTCCTCGAATATATTTATTGTTTATATATATATAAATATATAATGGATTGAATAATCCGTTGGTTGTTGTGTGATTTAAATTATTGGATGCTACAGTAGCACTGGCCTAAATTCTGATAATTTAAATACCATAGAACATTATTTTTGAATCTAAAGAATTAAAAGAAGATTTGAATATAAGAACAATTATATTGGAATTCGGATCATTTAAAAAGGGAAATTTATTGGATAAACAAATAATTGATTTTTGGTGGTACTTAACTATCCGTAATTGTTTAAATAGAGAACTTGAAAATATTTATATAAGAGATTTTAAATGATTTTCTGGAAAAATATAAAAGAAATTGAAATCGATATTAAAAATAAAAGTATAGAATTTATAAGAAAATGGCCTTATAAAATGGAATTTTATAAACGAGATTAGTTTTATAAAAAGTGAAACTCAAAGGAGTTATAAAATTTATAAACGATGTTTATAATTAAAAGAAAATCGATATCAGATGATAAATTGGGAATACAAATTTACAGGGGGAATTTATATTGGAATAGGATGGGGGAAAAATAGTGAATACTATTTTGAAGTGGAAATGGATAAGGAGATCTAAAAGGAAGCAATGTGATGGAAATCGAGAGGTTTGTCCAGACACATTGCAACTTGTATGGACGAATGCTATCAGAACATCGTCATGGGGGACGATGGGCATTCTAAGTGAAATTTTTTCTAGAAAGGTTGCCTCAAACCTCATCAATCAGAATGACTGAAAATCAGGGTAGATGCAGCAAGGCTAAGTGACTAGAACCCAATTAGGGTATGTTATCACCTTTCTAGTTACCCTCGGATATTATTACTATAGTGCTTGGAAGAATTCGATAAGGATGGGAACACCAGGATGATAACATATTCGGTTCTATACATGTTAGGGATAGGTCCAGTCTTGTGTTGTAGGTGATCCCTACGAGATCCTCGACACATTTTTCTAGATGTGTACCATGATAGGTGGTACCCCAGCGTCCAGTCATTGTATGGAATCCATTTTCCAATAATCGTCGTACGTTTTGATTGTGCTCAACTATGCTGAAACTTGAGATGCAAGCATTTTAGCTATTTTCTATTTACATTGTTTAGACACTATTATAATATCAGACGACTGTGATAACAATGTTTTGGTTATCGTAAGGGAAAAACCCGTCGTAATTATGTGTGACATTGCCTTACGAGATATGTGAATAGTAAAAATAATAATACAATATGTGTGTGTGTGTGTGTATGTATGTACTAGCACCCAGAAAACCCTTTTGCGCCTCCACGTGATTTCAATGGTCGAAAATGGCTAGTCTCTTCCTTCTATCATCTCAAAATCCATAAACTTTCGTGAAAAACTTTCGACTACAAAAATTCTAGAGCTCGACAAGCTCTACGAAATCAACGACCAAGGTCTGAATCGGAGCGATATGGTGGTGCAAAATTGCTTGTATATGGGTGGCATTCAAAGGAGTTTGGTGAGTGCTGTAGGGGGTTAAGTTCGATGTAGTCACGGCCAGTGGAGGAGCTCGTGTAGGCGCAGCTCGTGGTGATGTTCGATCAAGGTCTAGCAAGCTGGGGGTGGCGCGACGAGCAAAAAGGGAACGACAACGAGTGGGTTCGAACGCGACTTTGTGACCTGGAACATGCGAGAAGGAAGAAGGGAATTTGCATGGCCTTGATTTCCAGAAGAAAATATCAACGGCCCAGATTATTTACGTTAATATATATATAAATAAATTGAAAATTTATTATATTATAAATTATGAATTCTTATAAAATGCATATCTTTCACTTACGAGGTCTGATTAAGACGAAACAAGCAAGATGGAATCGTGGCGACGAGCTTTACATTCTAGAACTGATTTAGAGAAGATTGGAAATAGCTGAAATTTTAGGTTAAATCGAACATCGTTCGATTTAATTTAAAATTGGAACATTTGAAAAATTAAAAAAATCAAGGTTGAACTGGATCTAGGGTCACGATATAGCATCTTGAATTGCTATTAAAATGTTTATGTTTATTTTTAAGCTTATTTCCAATATTGAATTGTGTTTATGTTTATTTTTAAGCTTATTTCCAGTATTGAATTATGTATGTGTGGAATTGATAAATGGATTGTTTTAAAATTACATTGTTAAACTATAAAGTAAACTGAATTGAAATATATTGGTGTGGTATATTCGGCAAAATAAACACCGTCGAATAATAAATGGAGGAGTTTTATTGTGAGTGACTTTGGTTAGAATAAATCCTCATTCTGCTATTAGATTAATTTGGATGCTTATTTTAAGTGCCAGCGGATTTACACTGGATAATTGATGTGCTAACAATTGATTGTTAATTATGGATTCGATTTACATATATGCCTGTTATTATGCGAATGCATGTAATTTAACTTAGAAAGTTAAATTGAATTTAATGGTAGCTTGTTAAGTACCATTGTGATCGTTAAGCCTCTATCTAAATATTGAAAGTTATGGTTTTTGGTTAACATCAAATTCTATAATTTGGATTAAATTGTTTTATTAAATTATTATTATATATATACATGAATTATTTATTTGATTATTATTTTACAAATGTTTATAAAATCCTTTATGTAGTAAAGTTAATTATGTTTTAAAATTAACCGTTTAATTGATTTTGTTTTAAGGTAATAAATTATTTATTATTATTAGTTATTTAGAACTAGAAAATTATTTCAATAATAATACAATTCAAAAGATGATTAATTTTATTTAAAGGTTGAGTAGTTTATTTTATTAAAATTTTAAAATGTTAAAGGTTAAATGATTATATTATAATAAATATTTTAAAAGTATTTTTATATTATCAAAAATGGCTAAGATATTTTTATGAAGTTAAAATCTTATTTATTCATTTATTTATTTAACTCCACATTGAAGTGTAGAGCCCTAACCCAGCTTGTCCGACTAGAGCCAGGAAGGGAAGTTAGCCAATCCAGTAGGAAGCATTCATTTCCCAACCATGGTTAGTCGAATTTAACAAGAAACAAAACTTCCTGCCTTGAGGGAGTAGGGCAGATGGGTATCAAACTCGTGATCTCATTATGTGAAGAAGTGGTTAAAGGAGGTGTAAGTGGTTTGAAATTTGAAAAGGGAGTTTATAGATGGATTGGAATATGTAGAAGGATATTTCTCTAAGTTAAACTTGGAAATTAATAAAGAAGTTGTATAAATAGATTTGGAAATATTTATGAAATAAAGAAATTTTTGGGAAGTAATGGTAGATTTCATAGCGTAATTCGTGGGACAGAGATTGACTACAGTTTGGAATGTTTTCGCTGGAATAGCGATGTAACCATTGTGCAAACTACGATATATGATTGATTTGCATGGCAGAAATCCGGAGGCAGAGATTGCCTAAGTTAAGTTTGGTTTTTCTAGGATAGAGACGCAACCAATGAGCTGCGATCCATGGTCGATACCGAATGGCGCTTCCATATCAATTTTTATATAATATAGTTTTCAAGTATTTGGAAGGGATAATTTGTGAATATACTTATTCCGATGAAATAAGTATATGAATGTTTTAATAAGGAGATTCGATTTATCGAAATCAAAATTAAATGAGGCTTAATGATTTCAGTAAGAAATGTAATAATTTTTTAATGTTTGTTATTTGACAATTAAATAACCGACTATCAAATCTTGGCTCGAATATGTAATCCTTCTTAATTTTGATGGTAGGAAACGATTTCCTACTTAACATCGAGGGATTTTTAACTCTAGGAATTCTAGGAGAAATACGGGAATTATATGGTACAGTTACCGTTCGAGATGCTATACTATATGCATAAGCTTGTAACGACCCAAAATTTTCACTCTCGAAAATTCCAGATAGTTATGAAAAAGAAGAAAGAGATAGAAGAAGAAGAACAGAAACACCAAACATCTCACATTCGCAGCGGATAAAATATAATAATAAATAATAACAGTTTACGAAAGATTTCTATATCTGTCGATTACATTTAATATACATCAGAGTTTCACATTAATACAGTCATTGAATGTTTACAATTATCATGTCTAAGATTTACAATAATATAAATACAACGGATATACCCTATACGATATTGCCATCCAGCCCGCCTCCTGAGCTCCAGAACGTACCTACCTAAAAATCTGTAATACTCGGTCTGACCCGAGCATTACACCAAAATAACACCCGGGTCAGGCTAGAAACCAGCGTGAGTAAACCCATTTAACAAGGAATACAAAGGAAACAACTTATATGAACCCGGGGCAACTTATATCAATATAACCAATTCACAATTTGCTATAGATAACACTTATTTCACATATCAATTTCAAAGTACCAAACTTAGATAAAATAATCCAATTCTCTAAACCATTTCATTCCAGCAAATAGATTTCACATATCAACCTATAAAATATTCGAAGTGGTTTCGGATATTTCCTAATACCCGACTCCGGCCTCTTCGAGACTTGTGCCGTCCAAACCCAAATTATCAAAATGAAATACTCAACATTTCATAACAGGAATATCATCTCATTCAAGCATCCAATACCAATCAATCATTCATAAGCAAATTTTATCGCTTCCAAATTAATTCAATTGATTCTAATTGAATTTCCGACCTCCAATCACTTAGATTCCTTCATTTAGTATTAATTAGTTTCAGATCAATAAGTCAACCCTTCCTTCATAACTCATCTTAATTATTTACCATGGGTTAATTATTTTCAATTACCTTCAAGTAATTATTTTCGTTAAATTTTATGATATTATGTATTTTTAACTAAATCAAAGAGTAATCCTTCATTACTTCACAAATTAATTAACCATAATCAATTACACTAATCCTTAATTACTTACATTAATTAGTTTCTCATGAGTCATTTTTTTGATTAATTCATCTTAATTAATCAATCTTTAATCACATCGTTGATTATATAAGTTAATGGTTCCAAATTATGTTTTGACTTGTTCTAATCTAAATTAATTACTTTAATTCAATCCCAATATTAATCATTCTAGATTAATCTCAATCTGTAATTAACTATTCTTTTTATTTACTTCGTTAATAAATTAATTACCCCATAATTAATTTTCTTAATTAATCTCTTGACAAATTTCACAAAGTAGTTATATTTTATGAGTTACATTAAGTAATTATTTATCACACCATCAAATGATAATTCTGAATTACTTATACTAAGTTAATTAACTTACAACTTAATTTATTATTTATTTAAATACCTTTAATTACTGAATTAAATAACCCAAATTATTAATTGATTAAATTAATTAATTATCCATTTCAATTATCTTTCTAATTTAATGTACTACAAATCATTAAGTCGTTAGTAACTTTAAACGGAAACATTTCTTATTTAAGTTGTTTTTAAATTTAAAACAACTTAAAATTCTCAATACTTCGAGTTAAGCAACCATTAACTCGAGAACCATCCAATACCAAAATCACCAGAACATCAATTCACAGTGCATATCAAACCAATTAAATCATTCAATCAAATATTTTAATTTAACCATTTAAACTCAAATAGAAATCTAATAGAGTGAGATTTACTCACCTTTGCTCCTTAAACTTGTAATATACTTCATTCTCGATTTGATTCCACGATTTTCAACCTTGTATAAATAATTATATGATTTTTGTTAATATTTGAATCAAATCAAACAATTAAATTTTCGTTTCATAAATTTAATCAATTAACAATTTAATTTTAACTGATGATTTACCTTTATTTTTAAACCAATTTCTTTTAAATAAATTTAAGAAATCAATTGTCTTAACAACTTACTGTTCTCTATATATATACATAAATAACTGATCCAAAATAAAATTGTTTAAGCCATTTGTTTACTTCATTATTCGAAATCAACGAATTGTAAGCTTACTTCCTTTTTTTTTTATAAAAATCAAAGCTTTTGGAAAAGAAAAAAAACAAGGTTGATGTACCTTACAGAAACATGAACCATACACAGAAGACCTTCCTCACCCTCGCGAAGGCAGACCACGCGGTTTATCACCATCCAGCTCCAACCATCACTGCAAACCATACATCCTTCAATAGCAATCCTAATCGACACCAAGCTTCACGCGAACTCCATCGCGCCCAGATCGAGATACGATCACGCCGTCTCCTCCCAGAGTGTAACCCTAGCTTCAATCGCGACTTCATCGCCGCTCCGTATCTCGCGAAGCCCAGCGTACGATGAGCAACCCAAAAACCCACTCGCCTCCTGAAATCGTGACCTCGAGCTCCCTTCCACCAATGGCGACATCGCGACGTGCTCGGTGATTGGAGAACGAACGATGGGTTCCACGCGTCTTAGGGTTAGGTCACGAACGAATTGAATAAAATGATTTCGTTTTCAATTTCGAGGGGCTGGCTTCGACCATTTTCCTTTATTTTATTTTATTTTATTGAGATTCGGTCTGGTTCCAGAAATGAGAGGGGAGAACGGGTATAAGATAGATATTTGAGAAGCTTCTTGAGTACGCTTGAGATTATAATATAATAAAATATGAAAATATCTCGTATACCATAACGTGAAACCCTAAACCCCGAATCAGACATGCCGACTGGCGTTTAAAAGGTTTTACCCGCGTTCCAAACACAATGGAATGTGTTTTGGAGGCAAATCTGAACGTATGTGCGAGTTACGGAATTAAAGGATCGATATTCAATTAAATCGATTAAAATGAATATACGCGTTTTGAGTTGCCAGGGTCAACCGACAACTCCGATTGCTACGAAAATTGAAATCCGATAATAACTAACTATTACGGATCCAATGGAACTGGTTTCGTCGAATTCTGAGACTGTGCCTCGGAATGCTATTTTTAAATGTCAATTTAAACGATATGATTTCAAAACGTAGCAAATCACCCTTAAATTAAGTTTCAACCATTCTATTATCTTCAGTATCATCATTATAAATTTTATAAGCCTTCAAATTATTTTAAACAGGCTTAGAATCCCAGATTCAGAAATCTACCCAATTTCAATTATTAAATTCAGTATTTAAACTATATAATTCAATGATTAATTATCAAGAAAATATTGTCATCTTGAATTTAAGTTAAAATTAACTTTTAAATATTTAAAATCAATTAATAATTCCAATTTAAATTGTTGGAAATTCCGGGTCGTCACATTCCTCCCCCCTTAAAAGAATTTCGTCCCCGAAATTACTAGTTAGGAAGAATGGCTCAATACCCGTTTACTTTTCTTTCAAAATCAACAGTTCAACATCCGATCAATTTTTTTATATAAAAGACCTCTTTATCATTCTTATAACTTCCCAAACTTTCCCATAGTTTCAAACAATCCCCTTTTACACAATTGTTCAAATTTCAATTTAAAACCAAATTTGGAATTATCAAAATTTTTCTAACTCTCTAAATTGCCGAAATTTTTTGCCAGCGTCTCCTTTTGCGCGGCTAGCTCGGTACTACTACAAAAGGCCTCTACGGGCTCCCAAATTCCAAAAGAAAATCAAAAGCCAAGTGGCTACATCAAAAACCCAATCCAATTTCATACAGAAACTTAAATACATACCTTTTGTCGAGCAATTCACATTTATCCTTTGGAATCCAATTTTCTTTTCCCCTTTTTAATACCTGCATATCTTGTTTAGCAACAATATTCAATCGTAACTTACAAATCATTTTTTACATTCTCTTATATAGGTTTCCATATTTACTTCTATTCAAATTCGTTTTTCCCGTTTTAATATGAATTCAACTTATTTCAATTTTGAATGTTAATTTTTTTTATTTTCCATTTATAACTGAGTCTTATTAGTTCCATCTACTAATCTATTTCAGTTTCATATTTAAAGTCGTTTAATTGCTTAACAAAAATTTTCCCAAAAATTTTCAAAATTTTTCTAACTCCCAAAATTTCGGAAATTTTTTAGCAGAGTCTCCTTTGTACGGAGGAGCTTTTGCAATTTGACAAGAGATATAAATATGTATATATCGACCCACCCGGTCGGAAAAAGCAAAAACAGTTCATATTTCCTATTTTATTGCGTAAGCGTACCTTATTAAGCATTTTAAGCAAGTAGCGTATTAATTTTAGCAAATAGCGCAATCCAAATCCAGCCAAACGGCTTCTCGGTACCTGTACTTACTCAATTTAAATATGTAAGTGCCATATGTAATGAGTTAATTAGCATTTCACTTACTTTAATAGCAACTCACAAGCATTAAAAAAGCATCAAAACCAAATGCTTACCATAAACGATTTATATGATTCAAAGCCAATCCAATCGCTTTCAATCAAATTTATAAGTCATTTCATTCAGTTTCAATGGTTTGCAACTCAATTTCTTACATCCAATTGATTTTTAATCCAAACAAGCTCATATTCACTTTAATTAATTCTAAAACCAATTTATTTAGTCCCTATCAATTCACAGAAATTTAATTACTTACATTTACGTCATACGACGATTCATTCTATAAAAATTCAACAATATTCGCTTAATAGAGTATTTATTTAGTTTATAACTATTTTTAAATTAATTTCAACCCATTCTGCATTTAATTCCATTTCTTTTCTAAATTATTTACGAACTATTCATTGCATTTCATTTTATCTCAGCCTTGGATTCATTTAAAACAATTTATTTAGCTTGGCACATTCAATACTTATAAATTAATAACCACTTCCAAATTAATTTAATTCAAGCTTTTATTTAATGGGCTTTCATTCTTATTCGAAGCCAAGCTTCCATAAATTTTAAACTTAAGTTAATTTACTTTAACTTATTCTAGCATCAAACTTAAGTTTACCTCTATTTGATTCTCATTAAATCAAATTCCATTAAATTCAGTTAGCCCATCTATTTAAATTTTCAATTTTAAGTTCACCTTCTCAATTCATCAAAATAATATCCAACCACAATTTTGATTTAGTTTTTATTCTATCAGACTCCATCCATTTATTATTTAACTCAATTAACCCATATCAATTTTTTATTCAATTACTTAAATTCGTTATCGAATTTATTTTATTAATACAAGGCTATTCTCAATTTATTTCTATTCACTTGGGTTTTGTTTGCAACTCTAACCATTTCTATTATAATCACTTCTCTTATATCCAATATATTTTTAAATTCATTAAGTATTATTCAAATCACTTGAATTTTATTCATAATTCAAACCATCACATTTTAATCCAACTCCATTTTATTTTTATTTTACAACATCCCTTCTTATTTAATTCATTATTAAATCTACGTTGAATTCTATTTAAAATTCGAAATTCATTCCCAAACCCATTATCAACCTACAATCCATCTGTTTAATCAAGTTAAATTTTTATTAATATACTTAACCAAATAATTATTTAGCCAATTAGCTTACTTTCAACTTCTAAATCAACGTTCGATTTTAATTACAAATTCACTTAATTAAAATTCCAGTTTGGATTTCCTTTATTTTCCAAAATTCCAACATCTTTATTTAAAATTTTTAGGAATGCCTTTAAATTCACATCATATTTAATAAAATAGCTCTTTATAAACATACTTTTTATGACTCGATGTCTCAACCAGTCCATCCTTGTTCTCACAGAAATTCAATCATACGTTGATCAGGCGTAGAACTGAAAACCTATAAGTACTTGGTAAACCCGTTTTCAACACCCAGTGAAAATACTTGGAAAATAATTTTACTGAAAAAAATATAGAAAACAGTTTTTGCAAAATAGAGGAAATATCTTTGGTGACAATGCTCTGGAAATCATCACCCCCATCCATGGTCACAGTTACATCCAGGGTTACGTTGCCATCGCAGCAAAAGTCCATGTAACTGCAGGCTCTCCGCGGCCTCTCGATTACGCCATGGATCCCACACAATAGATCATAGTTACATCCAGGGTTACGTTGCCGTCACAGCAAAAGTCCATGTAACCGCAGGCTCTCCGCGGCCTCTGATTTTCGCTGTCAAAATGAAACCCTCCACTCCTACGTAGGTCGCAGTCTGCCGATATAAAATCAAACGCAGACTGTTGGCTCTCAGCGGCACACACGACTTTCGCTATGTTATGCACTATTCATAATCCTCAGGAACTAGTTTTGTCCGGACTACTCATAAGATCAACTTTAGAACCCCCCCTTGGGGCTCAAGGCAGCACCACCCGGTGGCACTCCTGAGAAGTTCATTTCAAGGGAGCGCCTTTTTCCCCAGAGCCATCATCAAAACATTTTATACTATACACATATAGTATATTCAAATCATACACCTAGTATGATCTCATACAAAGCTCATTTACACAAAATCGATTATCCCAAAATCGATAATTCACAAACTAGGCTTTCTAAATTCAATATTGATTTTACCCAAAAATCAAAAGCCTTTCCAAATCCAAAGGTTCCCAAAACCCTTTTCTAAAATCCTCATATGATCCTTTATATATATATACAGATATATATAAATTTTTAAAACTTTGGATCTTTTCAGTCTTGTATAAAACTCCTTTTATACTTCAAACATTTCAAAAACATTTTTCTTCCAGTAATAAATTCAACAAGGGGAGATTTATCTCATATAACAAAGATATACAACTTTGTTTAATCAAAACCAAATATCCCAATTTAATTTCTCTTTCCAATATCAATTTCATTCAAATCGAACGATGTACACTTATCATCCGTACGCTATATTAATCTGATCGCTCACTCGATCACACAATTTCACTTCCGAACTAGCATTGTCCATCCGACTTGCGGACTCAGATCTAGTTTCTTGATCAGAAACCGTCATTCTCCTTGCATAGCTATAACTATGATAGAGAATATCCAGAACCAATCAACAATCCATATCCAGGTTCGCCGTCGAAAATCGAGTGAAAAATCCCAACTCGGATCGATAAACTATCTCGAAATTCTGTGCTCGAATCTGGATCAAATCACTATGCGAATAGAATAATATACGTATACCCTACGTATTTAACTTCATTGATCATTAGCCAAATCAATTTCCTTTCCATTCACATTCACTTAAATTTTCATTCACTTACTCACATTTGCCTTAATTCCCATTTGGGTCATCACCTAAATTCTTATCCCAGTTGGGAATTTAATCAATAACAGTTTGAACTCCGACCATTTTACATTTAGGAAATAGCTCGAAAATTTAAGAATAGATAAGTAGTTGAAAAATAATGTTTAGTTTGCAAAATAGCTGTAAAATAGTTAAATAGTTTCAAAAAAAAAATTAGGTAATTGCAAAATAGTTGTAAAGTAGTAATTAATTTGTAACATAGTTAAAATATAGTAATGAGCTTAGAAAACAGTTGAAAAATGGTTAATAGCTCCAAAATAATTATAAAACAAGTATAAAATAATTTGGCTTTAAGAAGGAAAGGTTGTATATATTTAATAGCTTAGAAAAATAAGTTTAAATTAAGACAATTTATATTGAAAATAGTTTAGAGTCAAAACTGTTCACTTCCCCAACATTTTCAATTTAAATGTCCACTCCCATCTAAATTGACCCAATTCCAAATTGAATAATCTTCAATTTCCATTGAAATGGATTTAATCCCAACTCAAGTTGAATTGATTCTCAATTTCCTTCCAACTTCAAATCAAATTCCGTTTGATCTTTAAACTTGTACAACTTTAATTACAATTTCAATTTTACAATTTCTATTTATAATCAATTACATTCACATTTTGCTTTTAACTCGGAATTATACATTTTATTTAGCCAATATATTTTTATTATTCCATAAACATTTCAATCAAGATTCCAGGGTTTAAACAAATTTCCAAAATTTCAGTAGCACCTTAGAATTCAACTATACCCAAAATTCTTTGGCAAATTCAATTACCCCTTTGAATTTCAAAACCAAACCCAGTTCACAAACAATTCCAATGTAAAATAATTTGGTAGCAATTTCGATAATGCTGCAGTCATCACCGACGTTATTTTCCAGTTACCGAAAGAGTTCAATGCTTTTATCTCTGTAAAAACATTTTCAAATATTTTTAGTTTCAAATCTCCCAGGTTTCAAATTCAACACAAAAATATTTTTGAAATAATACTATTATTTTTTTTCCAAAACCTTTGGAAACCACTTCCAAATCCAAAGGAATTTTAAATTTTCCCAAAAATTCCAAATTCCCAATCCATCCAATTCATATTAAACATTACTCTGGAATTCTATTTCAAATTATAATCTCATATATTTATGAAGTTTATTTCAATTTATAAATTACATTCACAATCTATATTTCAAATTCCATTTTGTTATATAAGTCTATTCTTCAACTTTGGTTATAAGTTTCAATTTGGTCGTATTTTATATTACTTCTTAACTTAATTCCAATAAATTAACAACTAATCACCTAAATATTCATTAGAAGGAAATGTTGCTATATATACCAAAATATACTTTTATATAAAATCATTAAAAATCTTTATAACCAAATAACAAGTACGCTCTCATATGTATATATATACTCAACTCATTCTAGAGTACTACGGACTCTATTCAATGAGTAATCCCCACCAGAGCCAAGGTTCTCGCTTAACCTTCAGCTCTGATACCAAATGTAACGACCCGAAATTTTCACTCTCGAAAATTCCAGATAGTTATGAAAAAGAAGAAAGAGATAGAAGAAGAAGAACAGAAACACCAAACATCTCACATTCGCAGCGGATAAAATATAATAATAAATAATAACAGTTTACAAAAGATTTCTATATCTGTCGATTACATTTAATATACATCAGAGTTTCACATTAATACAGTCACTGAATGTTTACAATTATCATGTCTAAGATTTACAATAATATAAATACAGTAGATATACCCTATACGATATTGCCATCCAGCTCGCCTCCTGAGCTCCAGAACGTACCTACCTGAAAATCTGTAATACTCAGTCGGACCTGAGCATTACACCGAAGTAACACCCGGGTCAGGCTGGAAACCAGCGTGAGTAAATCCATTTAACAAGGAATACAAAGCAAACAACTTATATGAACCCGGGGCAACTTATATCAATATAACCAATTCACAATTTGCTATAGACAACACTTATTTCACATATCAATTTCTAAGTACCAAACTTAGATAAAATAATCCAATTCTCTTAAATCATTTCATTCCAGCAAATAGATTTCACATATCAACCTATAAAATATTCGAAGTGGTTTCGGATATTTCCTAATACCCGACTCCGGCCTCTTCGAGATTTGTGCCGTCCAAACCCAAATTATCAAAATGAAATACTCAACATTTCATAACAGGAATATCATCTCATTCAAGCATCCAATACCAATCAATCATTCATAAGCAAATTTTGTCGCTTCCAAATTAATTCAATTGATTCTAATTGAATTTTCGACCTCCAATCACTTAGATTCCTTCATTTAGTATTAATTAGTTTCAGATCAATAAGTCAACCCTTCCTTCATAACTCATCTTAATTATTTACCATGGGTTAATTATTTTCAATTACCTTCAAGTAATTATTTTCGTTAAATTTTATGATATTATGTATTTTTAACTAAATCAAAGAGTAATCCTTCATTACTTCACAAATTAATTAACCATAATCAATTACACTAATCCTTAATTACTTACATTAATTAGTTTCTCAAGAGTCATTTTTTTGATTAATTCATCTTAATTAATCAATCTTTAATCACATCGTTGATTATATAAGTTAATGGTTCCAAATTATGTTTTGACTTGTTCTAATCTAAATTAATTACTTTAATTCAATCCCAATATTTATCATTCTAGATTAATCTCAATCTGTAATTAACTATTCTTTTTATGTACTTCGTTAATAAATTAATTACCTCATAATTAATTATCTTAATTAATCTCTTGACAAATTTCACAAAGTAGTTATATTTTATGAGTTACATTAAGTAATTATTTATCACACCATCAAATGATTATTCTGAATTACTTATACTAAGTTAATTAACTTACAACTTAATTTATTATTTATTTAAATACCTTTAATTACTGAATTAAATAACCCAAATCATTAATTAATTAAATTAATTTTTTTTTGGTAAAGCCAGCGGGGTTAACTGGGCCCCTACCAGTTTTATTGCAAACAACAATAAAATAGAACAATAGAGGAAAAACATAAGCTAGAAAAAAACAAGTAAATACAAACAAGGAAAAGAAACAGCACAATCAAGCCTAAACTTGTATCATTGACTGTGGGTAGATGCTGGCCCTGTTCCTCAATAGATTGCAGGTGCGGCACTTGACTTCATTCCATAATTCATTTTCATTTCTTCTAACATTTTCAAAAACTCTGGAATTTCTTTCACTCCATATCACTGCCATGTAAACTTTCAGGCAAACTGTCATCACTCTACCTTTCTCAGTTCTCCACCTAGTAGCTTTGTATATTATACTCCACAGAATTCTTGTAGTGTGTCCAGAAAGAATAATACTAGTGAGACCACCAATCTTATGTAAGAAATGTTGCAAAGCAGGACATTCAAAGTATAAGTGATCAGTAGTTTCTTCTTGAATATCACAATACAAGCACTGAGTTGGACATGTCATCCCAAACTTATGCAACAGACTTCTTGTAAGTAAAGCACTGTTCAACACTTTCCACATCATTAAATTATCCCATGGAACAGAGTCAGTTGTCCAAATAACCTCATACCATTTTGCTGCAGGTAGGGGAACACTATCAGTAAGGGATTTGTATACTTCTTTGACAGAGTGTGGTTTGCTGTTCCATAGCACAGAGTCACTTTGCAATTCACTGAAAGTTATTTGTTGTATATTAGACCATATTTGCTGAATAACATGATTACTGCTGTTTGGCAACTGTATTTGACCATTATGTATGAAAGCATTTGCATAAGCTGTATTTTGAATACCAGTTTGCATTATTTGTGTGTAAGAACATAATTTGGATAAGATTAGGCCATTTCTAACCCAAGGATCATTCCAAAAATTAACTGCAGCTCTGACATTAACTGGATATTGTATCATAGGTAGGTAGACTTCTCTGTACTTCAGCATGCTTCTCCAAGTCCAACTACTCAGCTGAGGGATTTCCATAATCCAGAATTTCCTGTTCTTAATGTTGTAATGCCATATCCACCCAACCCATAAACTTCTTCTTCTATTTATGATTGCATCAAACTGTTTACCTATAGCTGCAATGTTCCACTTCTTGACATTAAAAACTCCCAGCCCACCAGATTTCAAGGGTGCTTCAAATTTGGAAAAAGCACAAGGCACTAGTTTTCTGTTGTGTATACTTCCTGTCCAAAAGAATCTATTCATTGCAGATCTGACAAGCTATAACAACTTTGTTGGAAGTATCATAGTTCGAGCCCAGTATACAATTGATGAGATGACCATAGATTTTATGAGTACAAGCCTGCCACTTTGAGTTAGGTACCTATTTTCCCAAGCTGACATAACAGAGGTAATTTTATGGTATAGTGGAAAACAGCCATCCTTTGTTATTCTTTTAGTTATTAGAGGTTGACCAAGGTACTTCATGTCATTTTCCATGCTAGAGAATCCAGACTGTTGGTGGAGGACAGCAGCCATACCAGGACCGATTCCAGTAACAAGTAATGATGATTTGTTTTGGTTTATTGTTAGGCGAGTCATTTTGTGAAATGTGCGCAAAGCATCCTTAATACCATTTAAAGAATTCAACTCAGATTTTGTGAACATCATAACATCATCAGCAAACATGATAGATGTAATATGGTGATGAGAACACTTTGGATGATACTTTATGTTCTTATTGGTGTAATTTGTTCTGAGAGTAACAGCTAACACCTCCATGACCAACAGAAACAAGTATGAAGATAATGGGTCCCCTTGCCTTATTCCTTTACTACCCCTAAAACACCCAACAGGTCTTCCATTAATAACTACAGAGTATGATGGTGTGGATATACAGACATATATCCAAGACACAAATATTTTTGGGAATCCCATCACTGCCATAATCCTGACTATGGATTCCCAATGTATAGAATCGTAGGCCTTAGATATATCAATTTTGAGAGCTGCTGCAGGGGGCCATAACTTTTACCATAGCTTTTGAGAAGTTCTTGTGCCAAGAGTACATTATCAATTATGTCTCTGTGTGGTAAAAATGCTGATTGGTTGTTAGAAACAACTGTAGTTAACACAGATAATAACCTGGTTGCAAGAATTTTAGATATGCACTTATACACCACATTACAACATGAAATGGGCCTATATGAATTAACAGTAGTAGCAGGAGAGCACTTGGGAATAAGTGCAATATTGGTGCAGTTGATTTCACCAAGAATTTTGCATTTGTTAAAGAAGTTGTGAATAGCTTTGCAAAAATCACTGCCAAGGATACTCCAAGTGGAAATAAAAAATACAACATTTAATCCATCTGGACCTCCAGATGAATGCTTGTTCATGGAGAATAGGGTTGTCTTGATTTCCTCATCAGTGACAGGCCTTATAAGTGAAGATGCTTCCAGGGTAGATATGCTTGGGAGAGCAGTATTAGATATTAAGTCCAGATCAGGTATAAAGCCATCATCACTACCAAATTGCTTAGTGAAATATTGGATAAAAGCTAGGTCAACTGTATCAGGAGTAGTATGTAGAGTACCTTGCTCATCAGTTATACTATGTATATTTTCTCTTGCTTGCTTTACTTTGATTGAATCATGATAAAAACTGTGTTTTTGTCACCCTCATCAAGCCATTTTTTATGCAGTTGCTGTCTCTTCATGTTGGCTTCCAAATGCAGAGCTACATTTACCTCCATAAATAATTTCTTCTCCTCATCAGCTGCTTGTTCATCAAGTGGGTGTTCCATCATATAGTCCTTCTTTGTCTTCAGTTGTTTTGTAAGTGTAGTTGACAGGAGTCCTCCATTACCAAAGGTTGTTGAAGCCCACTGTTTAATTGCTTGCTTAATATACTTGAGTTTCCTGCAAAACTTAAACATAGGGTTACCATGGCAAGAAAAATCAGCATTAACAAGGGAAACTAATACTAGAAAATGCTCATGCTTAACCCATGCATTAAAAAATTTGAAACTTCTCTTTTCTCTTCTCAAATGGTTTCCAAGTGACAAAATTAGAGGGGAGTGGTCAGATAGAATGGGTTGTGGGAGGTAAACTGATAGTGATGGCCACTGAGAAAGGGCTTGAAGGTTGCAAAAGGCATGATCAATAGTGGTAAAAGTTCGAACACCACTTCTACTTCTATTATTCCATGAGTACTTGGCTCCTGATTTATTCACTAATATTAACTCAGAATCAAAAACAGATTGATTGATAGGATCAAGCTCTCTGGGGGTAAGGGGGATGCCACCAAACTTGTCATTATATTCATAACAGGTGTTGAAATCACCCAAAACCAGCCAAGGGTGTGAAGCTTGTCTTAATGGTGGCAAAGTTTTGAGAAAGGCATTTCTTGAATTTACTGAGTTGTCAGCATACACAATAGTTAAGTAGAAAGAGGTCTGGGTTTGGGAATGAAGCACATGAAAATGAATGGATTGTCTTGACGACAGAATGGGAGAAAGAGTTAGTTCAGAGGGGTTAAACATGACTAGAATTCTACCATAAGCAGCAGCATCAAGGTTATGATGAATGGACCAATTAGGGTTAATGTAGTTGACTGCTTTTTGGGATAGGGTAAGGTTTAGCTTAGTTTCAAGTAGGCCAAAGAGACAGATGTTATACTCAGTGATATATTTCTTTACTTGATCAAGTTTCAGTTTGCTATGAGCTCCTCTTAAATTCCATGTTGCTACTTTTGTATACATAATAAATTATAGAGGTGTGGAGGTGATGTTCCTTCTCTGGGCTGACAGAGATCTTGATCTTGTTTGTATATTACTTCTTGGCATGCTTGGGGGGGTGGATGGCTGTGAGTTAGGGTGGGAGTTGGTTGAAACAAAAGATGGTTTGATAAGATTGGATGGCCATCCAGGGAGCTGTATGGAAAATTTGTATTGGGGTAAGGAAGATGGTTTGGATTGTTCATCATGCATGGAGGTTACCAGTGGTTAAGACATAGTGGAGTTGCTACATGTAGTTGTAGTGGCACCGTATCGAATCCCAGCGGCCACAATTATGAGGCATAGTGCACGGCCACTTTAAAACCGGCTTAACCAAAGGTCAGGGCGACATAGTCTCCCTGTCCCCAAAGTTTTTTAATTAAAATTACTAACTAAGAAATTTTCTCTTCAAAAATGGGGACCGCGGCTTCACCTCTTTTTCTTCCCGCTAACCAGTCCCATCCCTCTTCATCAAATCAGCTGTGTCCTTCTTCTCCCTTACTCGTACCTCCTGCTACTTCCATCCCCATGTCTGTACCTACCATACCTTCTACTAATGATCTAAGCCTTCCAACTTCAACAGCAACTCTCCCCTTGTCGACCACCCCCAATCACCCTTCAGCTGTCCTAATTCGACCATCACCAAACCCGCTCACTGTTCCACCATCTATCCCTCCTCGATCGTGGAACTCCCTATTTAAAGCCAAACCCAATAATGCTGGGAAGTACGTTCCACGTGAAATTCAACTGGACTACAGTGGTGAAGCTATTGTCCCACCTGAAGAGGTTGTTCAAGCTGGAAATGCCATGTGGAATGAGTATCTTGTCGGTTTTTTCCTAGATACCCCATTGCCATATGCTACTGTTCTATACTACCTTAAAAAGGTTTGGAAATTAAGTGGTTAGATATCGGTTAAATCTGATGGATTCCTATTTTTGTTCAAATTCTCCAACGATGAAGATAGGACCAGAATTTCAGAAGCAGACCCAGTTGTTATGAGGAACAAATTATTTATTGTGAAGCCGTGGGTGCAAACGTTGGCAACAGCTGCAGTAGCATTAAAACAGTACCGGTATGGATAAAATTAACCAACATCCCTCTGTATGCTTGGTCACCTCTGGGAATTAATTGGCTAGCATCTAGAGTAGGAAAGCTACTTTGTTTGGATGCATCAACTGAAAAATTTGAGCGTATCTCATTTGCGAAATGTTTAGTTGAAGTAAATCCAAACCAAGAATTGCCAGATAAATTTACTGTTAAATTACAAAATGGTTCGGTTCAAGTCGTTAAAGTTATTTACTTGTGGAAACCAGAGATATGTACAGTGTGCAAGGAGTTTGGACATCAACTGAGTAATTGCAAAAAGGTGGAAAATGAAAGCAAAGTAGTTCAAAGTGCTAATACTGAGCAACAGAAAAAAGACGATGATGGCAGGATTATGATGAATAGGGGGCAAAGCAATGTTAAACAAAGCAATATGAAATAGATATGGCAAAAAGTAAACAAGTACAAAGGAAAAAAACAATAATTCTGAAGTATTTGAAGAAGCAGACATGATGATACCTGGTGTAAAACAAAAATTGAATGAGAAAGGTACTAATGACAGAGAAAGGGTAATTGACAAAGCAAATATAACACAAGGAGATGTGCATGTTGGTTCTGTCAGCACAAGTAACATGTACAATTTGCTGCAAACAGATGTGGAAGAACAAGGAATAATTGATTTGCAAGAAAAAGAGGAAGGTGAAATCACTGATGAGACAACATGTACAGAGTAACATACAGACACAATCAAGAAAACAAGCACTGCTGATTATCAAACTTCCACAGTTATACTGGAACAGTTAACTACACATGTGGTGCAGGCAACAAATATGAATGAAAATAACCAAAGTGGAAGTAACAAGCAAAATGGTAATGAAACTGCAGTAGCTTTTGCACCAACTGGTACTATTGCTTCAGAACTTGACAAAGCATGGTGCAAAACTTTTGAAACTCAGATATCACAATTAAATTAATTAATTATCCATTTCAATTATCTTACTAATTTAATGTACTACAAATCATTAAGTCGTTAGTAACTTTTAAACGGAAACATTTCTTATTTAAGTTGTTTTTAAATTTAAAACAACTTAAAATTCTCAATACTTCGAGTTAAGCAACCATTAACTCGAGAACCATCCAATACCAAAATCACCAGAACATCAATTCACAGTGCATATCAAATCAATTAAATCATTCAATCAAATATTTTAATTTAACCATTTAAACTCAAATAGAAATCTAATAGAGTGAGATTTACTCTCCTTTGCTCCTTAAACTTGTAATCCACTTCATTCTCGATTTGATTCCACGATTTTCGACCTTGTATAAATAATTATATGATTTTTGTTAATATTTGAATCAAATCAAACAATTAAATTTTTGTTTCATAAATTTAATCAATTAACAATTTAATTTTAACCGATGATTTACCTTTATTTTAAAACCAATTTCTTTTAAATAAATTTAAGAAATCAATTGTCTTAACAACTTACTGTTCTCTATATATATACATAAATAACTGATCCAAAATAAAATTGTTTAAGCCATTTGTTTACTTCACTATTCGAAATCAGCGAATTGTAAACTTACTTCCTTTTTTTTATAAAAATCGAAGCTTTTGAAAAAAAAAACAAGGTTGATGTACCTTACAGAAACATGAACCATACACTGAAGACCTTCCTCACCCTCGCGAAGGCAGACCACGCGGTTTATCACCATCCAGCTCCAACCATCACTGCAAACCATACATCCTTCAATAGCAATCCTAATCGGCACCAAGCTTCACGCGAACGCCATCGCGCCCAGATCGAGATACGATCATGCCGTCTCCTCCCAGAGTGTAACCCTAGCTTCAATCGCGACTTCATCGCCGCTCCGTATCTCGCGAAGCCCAGCGTACGATGAGTAACCCAAAAACCCATGTCGCCTCCTGAAATCGCGACCTCGAGCTCCCTTCCACCAACGGCGACATCGCGACACGCTCGGTGATTGGCGAACGAACGATGGGTTCCACGCGTCTTAGGGTTAGGTCACGAACGAATTGAATAAAATGATTTCGTTTTCAATTTCGAGGGGCTGGCTTCGGCCATTTTCCTTTTTTTTATTTTATTTTATTTTATTGAGATTCGGTCTGGTTCCAAAAATGAAAGGGGAGAACGGGTATAAGATAGATATTTGAGAAGCTTCTTGAGTACGCTTGAGATTATAATATAGTAAAATATGAAAATATCTCGTATACCATAACGTGAAACCCTAAACCCCGAATCGAACATGCCGACAGGCGTTTAAAAGGTTTTACCCGCGTTCCGAACATAATGAATGTGTTTTGGAGGCAAATCTGAACGTATGTGCGAGTTACGGAATTAAACAATCGATGTTCAATTAAATCGATTAAAATGAATATACATGTTTCGAGTTGCCAGGGTCAACCGACAACTCCGATTGCTACGAAAATTGAAATCCGATAATAACTAACTATTACGGATCCAATGGAACTGGTTTCGTCGAATTCCGAGACTGTGCCTCGGAATGCTATTTTTAAATGTCAATTTAAACGATATGATTTCAAAACTGAGCAAATCACCCTTAAATTAAGTTTTAACCATTCTATTATCTTCAGTATCATCATTATAAATTTTATAAGCCTTCAAATTATTTTAAACAGGCTTAGAATCCCAGATTCAGAAATCTACCCAATTTCAATTATTAAATTCAGCATTTAAACTATATAATTCAATGATTTAATTATCAAGAAAATATTGTCATCTTGAATTTAAGTTAAAATTAACTTTTAAATAGTTAAAATCAATTAGTAATTCCAATTTAAATTGTTGGAAATTCCGGGTCGTCACAAAGCTCGTTGTTCTTCTAGGATAAATAATAAGGAGATCCGTCCACTTAAACGATTAGGGGATGATCCCAGCTCTTATGTATTATTTGATTATTTCCTAAAGAACCAGTCTTGAGCATTCCGAAAAATCAATGAATGGTTTATGGAGCGCTCGGGAAGCAGGAGAATGTACTCATAAGAGATGACTCGGAACCGTTACCACTCCAAACCATATACGGTTCTTTGGAGGAGTTTCGTATTATATAGAGATGTTGAAATCCATGTGTGGTTCCGAGACCATTGATTATGGGAATCAGTGTGTGATTCCAAGATATATTTGATATGTGAGAATCTATATGTGGTTCCAAGGCCATTGTGGTATGGGATTCCATATGGGATCCCATGATCTATTTGGAGCGGTGCATAAGCTGGAAAATCGGACATAGCCTCATCAGTGGAAATGACTAAAACCAAAGACAGACGGCATGGCCAATAGGGTTGGCAAACCCATAGGGTGTAATCAGCTCCTTTTTCTAGCAATACTGATAATTTCAGTTGTTTTTGGCATGGCGGAGCGATGCACTCGATCTTAGCAAGACCGGTTATGTTTTTCCTATAATACCCCAGCTAGACGGGTATGATGTTTCAAAAGGATAACTCTAATCCTTATGCAAGAGGATCGTTCTCGAAGTACTGAGGGCATCTCCGTGGAAATTCTACACAATTAGGAATGTGCCTTATCGAGTTTTGATTTTATACCAGTATTTTTGTGATATACACTGCAAGAGCATCACAGCTACTTGATTATTATTATTTTGACCCTTAAACATTATAATAATATCATTGGATTTTCTATAGAAAGGGTTTGGTAATCGTAAGGTAAAAATCCGCCAGTGTTTATTTACGGTGTGGTCTTACGATATATTTATTTTGAAAGTGTTTTATAACTTAATAAATCAAATTTGGTGTACTTTTCTCACGTTGGTTTACTGGACTGACCAATGTGTTATTATTTTATAATAATGCTTGGGCTAGACTGAGCATATTACAGATATAGCTTTGGATTGTTTTGGAGCTCAGGAGATGAGCTGGAGATTGAGATGTATTCTCGTACTTGTTTTATTCCATTGCAGTATTTGTTTGAAATCATTAGCAATTGTAGGACAGGCTGTTATAACTTTCCAGGCTGGTAATTATTGATTTGTGCACTCTGATTTGAGTTATGTATATTAGAGTTTTGATTTGTGTAAAGAGCTGTTAATATTAGATATTATTCAATCCGCTGTGAGATTCTGTATTTGTTTAGTTTCTTCTTTCTTGTACCTTCTTTCTTTTCCCCTAACATTCTATCTTTCCGGCACTCGATTATTCGGCATGCTAAACAGTGAACGTATTGATGTCAATTTTCGAGGGTCGAAAATTCGGATCATCATAGAGTTATCCATCATATGCAGGTCTATGATTTGTTGAGCATTCCTCAAGGTCATATTTCAAAGGCATATGAGCCCTAACACCCACTAGTGAAGTTAAAAGACTACTATATTTCACTTAGGGTTTGATGAAACATAAAATACTACTGCGAGCCTTATTAGAAAAATGAAATGGTAACACTTAACCTTTCTAATATTGTAAGAACATATGTTAAATAATGTTATAATTATCCACAATGATAAATTTATGCATTTAACACGATTGGTAAAACGATTATCAATTAACATATACAAACGAACTAAATTGAAAGTTGGAAAATGGAAATATAATACCCACTATTAAATGCCTATCGCATGTTAATGTTTTCTATACATATGCAGGTGCCTAGTTTTTACAACTACTTAATAAATTCTTAAAATGATCACTTACATGTTTATTTGATTTAGACCATGTATTGCATTTTATGAGTTTCGAACTCTAAAAGCAATACAAGACTATGGATGGATATTTGAACCATATACTATCAGATATAAATGTTATATGGTGAACGGTCACAATTTATAATGTATGGTACTTCAACGAATATAGTTCATTCGAAATAAGCTAAAAACTATACTATGAGATTAAGTATTCAATTTGATTGATTGCATAAAAGATCATATTGTGTTAATTGTAGCACAAGTTCAAACTATAAGATAGATCTAAGAACTCGACCATTGAAATGTCATCTTAATTATTTTATGCAAAGAGAAACATGTTTGATGTCCTTAAATGTTAAGGATAATCAAATGTGCTTTCATAAAGGGTTCGTTATGATATTGTAGTAAGGGTTTTCTTTTGAATGGTTGGACCATTTAGAAAGGAAATGAATGTATGAGAGTAAATGTGATTTAAGGTATAGTTGGGATGGAGAGTGTGAATAGTCATTTCTTTTTCATAAAGAAACGATGGAAATGAGAATTGTAATAATAGTGGTTGATACTTAACATTGGAATGAGAAATATGATTTCTATTTCAAAATGTATTTTCATATAGAAAATTGTTTTATATGAGATACATTTCTTTGAGTTCAAGATATTTGATCAAAGAACTCTCCATGGTAAACTAGTATGCTATTATAGTAATGGCAGAAATAGTGGAAGCATGTTATATAACACTTATTGAACACATCAAATTAAAAAAAATTGTTTTCGTAAAACATACCAACATTATTTATGAAATAATGACTATTTTTGGTTATCGAGCGAAAAAATAGACATAGTTATATTTCTACGAATATTATGAAAATTTGTTATGAAATAAAACAATAATGTGGTATTTGTTTTCATTACAGAAGTGATGCATTAGAGAATACAGAAGTGTCTAATATTATTTTTATTCTAGAATTATGAATCAAGTCATAGTTTTGAGAAAATAATTTTATTATATATTTTGAATCATATGATACTTGTTAATTATATCTCAAACAATAAAGGGCTACGCACCCATTTATTAGGAGCACCATAAGAGTTGAAGAACTCTTCGGATTGATACATATAGATGTATGCAATCATAATTCTATAAATACAAAAACAGTTTCACTTACTTCATCATATTTACCAACAAGTCATCATCGACATGGACATATGTATTTGATACACATGTAGTATGTCTATGGTAAACTCATTGAATATAAAACAGAAGTAAAAATAACATATGATAAAAATGATTCGATTGATTGAATGAGTGTGTTTATTGGAAAAGGCTCCAAACAGACCTAAAATGAATAAAAATTCAATCTCAAAATAATTCCTTCATGTGATACATAATGATGCATCGATATGGAGTAATCGAACTTTATTGGACAATGTGCAATTAATTATGAGTGAAGTTGAGTTAGTTTCTTTCTATAAGGTAATGTACTTAAGAGTAGCATATAAGGTTAATATTCTTTCATCTAAATAACAGTTTACAAAATCTTACAAGATAAGAGTTTATTAAAAACTCCAACATATATCCTACCAAGAAGATGGCAGGTTATGCGAGTCGAAAGATTGCAAGTAATTGTTTATGAGGGATCTTGTAAGAATCTCCCCAAAAGGATTTTGGAAAGGACTGTCACTGAATGACATATTTATGTTTTGAATATAATTTTTGTAAACTAAAACCAAATCGATTTAATAAATAAGGAAATTTATAAAATGTTTATGAATACCTATTTTATTTACACCGAGAAACAATTGTTGTTTCAAGATATACCAACTTCATTGTGAAGGAATTTCTTTGAGGAATTATTGGTAGTTAAAAAGAATTGGATACATTCCATAGATAGAAATGATTATATGGGATGAAATTAAATTAACTAACCTAGATGAACATGTAGCATTAGAATGTCTAATAAGTATTATCATACATCAAAGAGAACCTATGAGTTTCTTATTAATGTTGAAATTATATAATCCTCGGTTGTTTAAGTAAATCATTAAGGTGTTTACTCTATATAGTATGATGCGCAAATCCAAAAGAATTTTAAGTACGCTATCAAAATATGATTTTAGTGGTCGTAACCGAAGGGATGTGATCCATCGACCGAGATTGTGTCTTTATGAGAAAGGCTAATGCAGTTGGAATTAAATAAGCAATGTTGATAAGAATAATATTGCAAATTTCGATTGTTGAAATTAGCATAATAGATTCAATATTCAACATGCTCAAGTTAATTCCAATTTACTCACAAAATTATCGCTTGATAAGACTTAGTGTTTTGGTACATATGTATTGAAATAGAAAATCCTAAATAATGATTTAGAGTAAGCTGTTTACACACATTAACCAAAAATGTCCCCAAGTCAGTGAGAGCAACATTGAGTTTGTGAGTCTTTGGATATAATCCAAGAAATGATATGAAAGTATCACTTTATAAGCATCAATATTGAATAAGTATTTTGATAAAAATAACATAGTTTGATTTTCAATCAAATTGCGTAGGAAGCGTGTGTTCATAAGAAAGAACGTTAAAAGGTACATTGATATTTCTAAATTGTAAGTAGACAACGCACTATTGATTTAACAGTGTACTTGTGTTGAAATCAACCTTGATTGTTTTAATATTCAACTTTGGATTGTAAATAATGTCTTTTGTAGTGAGTATAAAAGATATTGGGAATGCCCAAAATCGATATGTAAGTACACCTCGTTATATTGTTTAATACGGAACATGTGAGTTCCTTTTGCATTGGCAATATGAATTATCATACATGTTACGTTGGTTGCGATATCGTGATTTATTTATATATTTGATACATGAAGCAAATATCAAATCCAAATTTGATCACTAAATGGTTGTTTGAAGTGTTCTCGTGTATTAGTGAAATACCAAGGAATTGTTTACAGAAACAAAACCCCTTATAAAGGAGCGTTCAGACTCAAACATCATAAGTGATATTGAGTATGATATGTCGATAATAAATTTAAGTTAAGAATCTTTAAGTTGGAAATGTTTCAAATGAAAGATTGTGGCTGGTTCAATGAAAAATGCCAAGTACATCATCTTAAATTGCTCCACAATAAACACCATGTTTATAAATATATAAATACACAAATTTACAACTAAGCCAATTCCAAATGTTGAGGATCTCATAACATTGTTATATGATAACAATGTCATGATATAGTTTGTAATAGAACTTAGAGCTTACTAGAGTCGAGAGACTTATCCCGAATGGTTCCACATGATACAACAGTTTACCACCATCAGAGAGAGTTGATTGATAATGTAGATAATTGGAAAAAAATAACATACCCGTTCACAAAGGGATGACCAATTGGTTTTGAGAAAATGATTAGAGATGTTGGAATAAGATTCCATAATCAACCCCAAGTGCAAGTGGGAGATTAATAAAATTAGGGGTATGCCTTAGGAGACAAATATGTAATTTATTACATATGTCTAACTCATTGACCAATCTTGTTCGAAATAAATGTGTTGTTTATTATATACTTGATATAATGTTGTTATATTAATTAATTAAACTAAAAGTATATTTAATAGGTAATTCATAAATAGTATGTTTTGTGATAGTCTTTACAAAGTGTTGCAACCATGAGTACTTTATCATAATGAAACAAATATATCATTTTAAATGTTTCTAGTCAAGATGCATCGAGAGTGGATATCGACGTATTCATTGCGACTATAGTACGTAATGCTCTACAACAGTTGGGCAATGTATTACTCATGACTGCTGGGGGAATCTACGGGTTACGTACTAATAGTTATTGGATAACCATGGAACGACTCATTCGGTAGTTTTTCTATAGTTAATATAACTATGGTCAAACAGAAAATATCACTGTGACTAATTTAAATATTTTTTGACTTAAGAATACTATGAACTTTCGATATAAAAGTTTTGCTTTGAATGTAGTCAAATCATGACATAACGTCCATCGAGTGACTATAATTGGGTCGAGTGGAAGTATTGGAAGTGAAGCATTATTTAAGAGAGAATTGGTCTCCTCAGTTATATGGGGTTAGTATCACGGTCAACTCAAGTCAACGTAAAGTCAAAATATCTGGCCAGAGTAGTTCGGTTGATAATAATTGTTATTATTAAACCGAGGACCTTGTATGTGGATTATATAGTTGAATGTGGACGATGTTGGAGTTTTGACCATTACCAAATTCAATAAGTCTAAACCGATATAGTTTTGACAAAGAGAATTAATGTAAATGTTTGTCACAACTGGGAAACGCTTATTAAATAAAAATGAATTTTTTTTTGAAAACGAGTAAGCTATAAATTTGGCCATACTATCACACCACCTGCTAAGTGAAGTGTGAACGTTAAGTTTGAATAGTTTGACATTAATCGCGGACCCAAGTTACACACAACAGTCACACAACTTAATCGATGAATTCTCTTAAGGCCGAATGATTTAATTAGTTTATAATTTTTATAAATTTATAAAATTAATTAATATTTATGAAATATTAATTATAAAATTTGGATATGATTTGAGAGAAATAAATTTGTTGCATATATTTATAAAACAGTCATAAATATGTTGATCGATATGATATATCGACAATGAATTTAGTAAAATATAATTATGCATATTTAAATTGGGTTAAATGGGCTCACAACCCATGCATTTTAGATGGATAATTCGTTGGTCTAGCTAGAGGAAAGGGGCAGCTACTATGCATGAGATTAGGGTGTTAAATGTGTGGTTGAGATCATTTTTTGCTTACTTATCTTACCTATATTAAAGTTATCTCAAAACCCTTGTCATAAGCTAATTCATTTTTGAGCCGCCACTTTCTTCTTCCTCTTCCTCATTTTAATAGTTGCAACTTTCCCCTAAAATAATCCCTAAAATTCTCAAATCCAATTAAAAATTAAAAACACTAATTTGTAGTAGAAGGTCTCCAATTCCGAATTAGTAACCTGACGGATTGTGAATTGTTCTTAGAAGTGAAATCAATTGTTCAACATGGACTCAAAAGCTTCATTAGAAGGTGCATTTTTATTTATTATCATTGTTTTGATTTTAAGTTTATCATATAAAAGCTGATTTACATCCAAATTCTTTGTTTGTATTCAAATCTATTTAATGTTTGGATTAAATGAGATTTTTGTTGGTACATGTGTTTGTTACAGTTAGATTGGTTATGTACTTTTTTAATATTTTTTTATTGATTTATTGTTGAATTAATTTTCTAAAAAAAGGTTTTTTAATTTTCATTTATATATATATAGACTAAATGTGTATAGATCTGCAAATTATGAATATGTACAATTGTATATATGTTTGTATATCATATATATATATATTTAATCTTAAAATTTTCTTATGATGATTTGCACCTATTATGAATCATAAAATATAATTTTTTTAATGAATATGGATATACATAGTTTATTATTATTTGATGATTTTGTGAATTGTTTATTATAAATAAAATAATTAATGGTTTAAAATTTCAATTATATATTTACATATTTTTGCACCATGTATTAAGATTAAAATAAATTTTCAGATCTTTAAACTTAATTTATTATTTTTAAAAGTTAATTTACTTTCAGCTTGTAATCAATTATTTAATTAAAAATATAATTTATATTGAGAAAATTATAGTAATTGTTCTTAAGGTTTAAATATGTATCTGGTACCTTCATAAAATTTTTCATATTTTTGCAACTTAATTTATTAATTTTTTTAATTAATTTATTTTTGCAATGCAATTAACTATTTAATTAAAAATATAATTTCGTTGGAGAAAATTCTAGAAAATTTTCCTAATCCCAAAATACTTCTCAAATACCATATGAATTTTTTTAGAAATTTTCAACTTGATTTTCTATTTTTAAGAAGTAATTTGATTATGAGTTGCTATCAGTTATTTAACAATAAATATTTTTTTAATTGTAAAAAATTCCATAAATTAATCTTAAGTCCAACCCAGAGCGCACTGACTGCAGATAATCATGAGAAAGAAAAGAGAGGGTGAGAAGAAAGAGAGAAGTAAGAAGAAGAGAAGAGAGAAGCAAAATCAAAATAGTACAGAATCTCACATCGCAGCGGAATAACATATAATATAGATCAATAATCTTTACAAAGAGAAACAGCAATATACATAAGTCAATAACAGAGTACACAATAAATAATCATCAGCTTGGACAATTATAATAACCTGTCCTTACTAATGTTGACGATTTACAACAACAGCAATGCAAAGCAATGCAGCGGAAATATAAACAGATACGTGTATACGACATGAAACTCTCCAGCTCGCTTGCTGAAGCTCCAAAAGCAGCAAATTTGAACCTGTAAATATACTCGATCTGACCCGAGCATTGAAAGGGAAGAACGTCCGAATCAGTATGGTAAACCAGCGTGAGGAAACATATCTCAACTAAATTTTAAAGTTACCTAAACCTTTCCCTTATCAAAACAAAAGGTATCTCGTAAGACCGAGTCGCAAATAAATACCGACAAGGTTTTTACCTTACAATAACCAAATATCTCATATCAAATCCCCTTATATTATAATAGGGCCTATTGCACGCAAATAATATTAAAATAACTGAAATTGTTACATTATTAAATTCCAGCATACACCTTGTAATACAAGGCTTTCTACAATAGAAAATGGCAGGCACCTATTGGATTTTGGATTTCCATATAAATGATCAGTTGAAGGGACTACCTTTCCGAACCAACACAATACACCTCTAAAGGGATGTACCTAAGGAGCAGATACTATCCGCCTAATCCAACAAAAGACCGGACTACCCATATCTGGATAGTTCCAAATATGTCGTCACTTCGGTCGTTACCAACCTTTAATCGTGGCCATAAGCATACATCAACAATTATCAGATACATGACGTTATAGCGTGTAAAAATATATCTAGAAGAGTGATGACATCTTCTAATTGGAAGCGACCCACTTAACCTTGCTGCTTCTATCCCTGTTTCGGTCATTTTCCGGGGAGTGAGGCCAAAAAGGTATCAAATACCTTTCACGTATCACATATCACAAACATATAATCAACCATAATATCAACCAAGTTACCATCCATTAAACCATCCAACATATACTAAACTTTTCATGTTATTAACTTGAAATATTTTTCGAAATTAGTAACTTTAAATATGAGTACCCACCTTTAACCAAATCGATTAACTTCCTACCAATATTCATTTAATCCAACACTTCACTATTGTTTACAACTTGAACTAACTTTGGAAAATTCGACAGAGCTTCCGCAGCACCTTGAATTTGGTCCTAGCTCCTTGGAATGAAATTGGCGACACTTCCTTCTCTTTTTCTTGCTCCGGAGCTTCCTGAACTTGCTTTCTGTCCAAATGGTTCAGCCTCCATGGGTTCCAACCTCTCCTCCATCATTTCTTCCATTCTTAGATGCTAAACCATGTTTTAATGGTATTCTAAGGTCTTTGGAAAAGTTTGGTTATGTTTGGAGTTGATTTGATGTGATTTTGAAAAATTTAGTATGGAAAAGAGAGAGTAAGAAGCCATTAAAGAGAGCTTGAAGGAGGAAGAAGAAGGTAGAAAATGGAGTGAAAAAAGTGATAAAGTGGTTGGTATTTATAGAAAAAATGAAATGGTAAGTTCCAAAATATTTCTTTACCAAATTACCAAAATAACCTTACTTACTTTTTAAGCAACCTTATTTTTTTCAACACTTAACTTCACATTTCAAATCATTACTTTATGTCATTTTCACTTAAATATTAAGTACAAAAGTAATAATTATGTTTGTTTGATTTAATATTATACTTTTTGACTTTTGTACTTTTTTTGTCTTTTTGTGCCTACTTTTTGTTAATTATATTCTAGAATTTTCTAAGTATGTTTGGTAAAAGCAAACTTGATTAGTGAATTAATTATACTATTTGAATATATGTTCCTATATAAGAAAATAAAGGAGCGACAATGTTGCGACAACTTTTAATCGACAAGTTAATTTTCGACAAAATGTTTTACTTTCACATTTTGACGTTTTAGTTAAACTTTTATTTATGTAAACCAAATTTAAAAATAAATTTGCACATTTCTATTTAAAAATATAAACTCTCATAAATTAATTAAAAATAATTTATGTAACCATTGAAACTTACTTCTCTGAAATCAACATTTTGTCGCTTTTGTCGATATAGGCAAATGTTACTATTTTTATGTATACTTCTCTTTCCAAATCCTATCTAATATTGTTTAAATCATATATCATTACATATATTATACTTAAAATTAGTTTAAATAATATATTTTAAAGTAGTCAAATTCTGGGCCGTTACACTTTCTTATTCACTCGAGAATGTCCATGGTCGATCTCAGCTCGATTGTAGCCAATCTGGATCGATATGAATTGTACTTGGATCGATCCTAAACCACCCTGAATCGATCTGGCGGGCCCACCTACACATGAGAAATGGTATTCCAGGTTTTGAGCAGATATTTTCGGATCTACACTTATAAATAATAGCTCTATGACAACTAAAAAGGGTATCTTCTTCTTGGCTAGGCGAAACTCTGTCATTCTGTCTATTGATTCCAAAGACTTTTAACTGTAATCTCAATACAAAAGGAAATAAAAAGGATCAATTCAAAGTGGACGTAGACCAAAGATAGTCGAACCACTATAAACTTTATGTTCTTTGTTTACTTTGTTATTTTAATTTTGCTATTTCATCATTTTTTATTCTCTACTTTATCTAGATCTGAAATCCATGCTTGGATATTGTAGATCTGTGTGTAAAACACTGGTGCTTTCACAACTTCTGGGGTTTGTGATCAATTTTCGCACAAACAATGGTGTTGTTGGAGTGCGTGGCGACACTTGGGTAGGATGACGTGTAGAGGCTATCAGCTAGGGTTTGACTTTGGCGATGATAGTGGAGGAGTTGGGAGAAAATGAGAGTGGCGTCATTCTTCTTATGAGAAGATAAGTTGATGGAGCCTTGACGGAGTGGTGCGGTGCCATCTAGGGGGTCCTGACATTGTGAAGGACGATGAAGGCACTATAGTTTGCGATTCAGATGGGACTACTAAGCTTGATTTTGGGTCGGTGCATGCGACATGGAGCACTTAGGAACTAACGGTTTGTCGATTCGTCGAGTGTAGGTGGAGTATTCAAGGAGAGAAGTTGCAGTGATTGGGTTTGTGCATACATACTTGCACATGCACATTCGGGAAGAAAAAGGATCTGGGTTGTTACTCCCCATAAAATTTAATAATTAGAATAAGGTTAAAAATGGAAAATTTTGTAAACATCAGAATTTGAAAGTTGCACCATTGCGTCCATGGCGATTTTTTGATCAATTTTCATATATAATATGTTGAAATTGGGATTCAAACAGAGAAGTTATGGTCATTTGAAGTTTCCAAATTTGAAATGATTCAAAAGAGTTTAAATTTAAAATCTTAAATTTTTGAACTTTTAAAAAAATTAAATTTGAATTTAAATAATTTACATTACGGGATACTTAATGTTTAGTTAAGCATCAGAGTTAACAATAATGTACAAATTAATTAAATAATAAATATAATAAAACAGAAAGAAATAAATTCATGGTCATAAATAACCATAGTGGATGTGACATTAGTTCCAATTCTGTAGAGTAAATTTAGCCAATCAATCTGGCTACCAGTACCTACAAATAGTCGAATTAATCTGAGATGTCAGGTTGGGTTATGGGTCATAAGTTACACTATTAGTATGGTAGGTGAGATCTTTAGAAGGGGTCTGCTTTGGGTTAGAGGTTTTATGTGACTATGGTAGGATCCGCCTCGTTCTTAAGAGAAGTATTATGTGACCCGATGGTATTTCTTACGATGCCAGTTAGTGAGAACCATGTACAGACCCGTCTTGGGTTAGGTCTTAAATGATGGGGACTTGCCAATTTTTTTGGTCTTAAACCGTTAGAGTTTATCTAATTTCCCAGGAAAGAGGTATTAAGTGGTTTGGAGGTTCTCGCTCTTGCATCATTAATGATAGTTACATTAGAATTTGGAAATAGGTTAGGTATTAAGTGAGGGGACTGTTATCCCGCCTTTTGGCAAGGCCGTGACACCAAGAACTTGACTAGAGATCAAGGATGGTTCGTCCTGGAGATCGTTAACGCATAGGTCTGCTATGGATGTCGGTAAATTTTTTCCGAGTCTAGATCGAGCTGCAATTGATATGACATGACAAGAAAAGCTAATAAAGCCAACATTCCAAATTTCAAGTCAATCGGAGTTGGTATGCTCAAGATATTGATCGATCACGGTTGAGAAGTCCAAACTTGCATCGATCATAACTCAAGATCTACAAGTCCAAATGCCACCAAATTTTCACAGTAGCTTACTGGCAACATGAGGAATTTTCTTGCCTAATTTGATCTCAATCGGATCAAATTTTGATCGATTCGAAGTTGCTTCGTATCGATCACGGACCAACTTGCATCGATCATATCTCACAATCCACATGTCCAAATGCTATGAAATTTTCACAGTATCTTACTGCCAACATGAGGAATGTTCTTGCCAAATTTCAGCTCAATCGGATCAAATCCCGATCGATTCGAAGTTGCTTCGTATCGATCACGGACCAACTTGCATCGATCATATCTCACAATCCACATGTCCAAATGCTATGAAATTTTCACAGTATCTTACTGCCAACATGAGGAATGTTCATGCCAAATTTCAGCTCAATCGGATCAAATCTTGATCGATTCGAAATTGAGTTCGAATCGATCCCGGAACGGGCCCCAATTTCCTAAGGCCGGGCATGTGGGCCCCTTCACGTGCCAGAAGCGGTCTCCCCGAATTTTAGGCGAAATATCAACCTTCTACACCTATAAATAGAGCCCCTGGTCATTCAGAAAGGGGATCGGAGAATTTTGAGAGTAAAAGAGCGCCCGGACTCTGCCACGTTCACTCCAGAACGCCATTACTGCCATTGATCTCGAATTTAAGCTTATTATCTGATGTACTTCGTTATCAAAAACTTGTAATATTCAAGTATCAAGCAATAAAGTGATAAAACTTCATAGTGGACGTAGGCAACACGTCGAACCACTCTAAAACTCTGTGTTTCTGTGAATTTTCTTATATGTTTATTGGTGTGTTTGTTAGATCTGCTTCATTTTACACTTATTCTCTTCATTTTATGCTTTCACTGAGAAAAACCCAGTTTTTCTCCCGTTCCTTGGATCTACTTTCGATATCGGATTGCATAAATCTAAGGAGAAGATCCAGATCTATCGTTCAATGGTTCCTTCTATTCTATTCAGATTGCTGTAGATCTAAGAGGAACCACATTCATCATGAATTTCGTACCCATATTTTCGTATCCATGAAAATATGATAGTTTTCTTATCCATATTTTCGAACCCAGAAAATATGGTCATTTTCGTAACCATGTTTTCGAACCCAGAAAATATGGTCATTTTCGTATCCATGTTTTCGAACCCAGAAAATATGGTCATTTTCGTATCCATGTTTTCGAACCTAAAGAATATGTTCATTTTCGTATCCATGTTTTCGAACCCAGAGAATATGGTCATTTTCGTATCCATGTTTTCGAACCCAGAGAATATGGTCATTTTCGTATCCATGTTTTCGAACCCAGAGAATATGGTCATTTTCGTATCCATGTTTTCGAACCCAGAGAATATGGTCATTTTCGTATCCATGTTTTCGAACCCAGAGAATATGGTCATTTTCGTATCCATGTTTTCGAACCCAGAGTATATGGCCATTTTCGTATCCATGTTTTCGAACCCAGAGAATATGTTCATTTTCGTATCCATGTTTTCGATCCCAGAGAATATGGTCATTTTCGTATCCATGTTTTCGAGCCCAGAAAATATGGTCATTTTCGTATCCATGTTTTCGAACCCAGAAAATATGGTCATTTTCGTATCCATGTTTTCAAACCCAGAGAATATGGTCATTTTCGTATCCATGTTTTCGAACCCAGAGAATATGGTCATTTTCGTATCTATGTTTTCGAACCCAGAGAATATGGTCATTTTCGTATCCATGTTTTCGAACCCAGAAAAGATTGGTCATTTTCGTATCCATGTTTTTGAACCCAGAAAATACGGTCCTTTTCGTATCCATCCAAAGGTGGCTTCCTTCGCATCAACCTTGTTCGTAGCCCTCAGCAAGCATTCATTCGAATCGATCAGGATGTACCACTTCGTATCCATCAGGGAGCGCCACTTCGTATCCATCAGAGAGCGCTACTTCGTATCAATCAGGGAGCGCCACTTCGTATCCATCCATCTGCCTCCAATTCGTATCGATACTCACATGGACTTCGTATCCATCCATCTGCCTCCATTTCGTATCGATACGCACATGCAGTTCGTATCCATCCATCTGCCTCCATTTCGTATCGATACGAAGAAGGACTTTTTCAGGTTGCTTGATGGATACGGAATTTTTTTTTAAAAAAATTTCGGGTACGATCCAAATTTCCTAAAAAGAGGCTAATTTTTTTTTTTTCGGGGGGAAACCCCCCGAACCGTAGCCGCAGCGCAGAGCACCCGCATAGTTAATTCAAAACTCAACTTAGTAAAGAAACATTCTGATCGTTCCATGACTGGACTGGACATAGGAGATTACAACAAAAATTGTTGAAATGCAATCGAGGAATGGGTATTGAAATACTACTCAACCGGTGCCCCTAGAGGCTGGAGAACCTAGCTAGTATGCCAAGAACTAGAGTTGATTAATATATCATGCTTCTAAGGTGGACTGCAACTTCCTCCAATTGACCAGCTTTTAAAACTCCTGAATTGACAACTATAGTACGATGGCTAATATGACAACTGCTCTACACTGTCACCTCTGCCAATTCAAAGCATAGCTGGTCACCACTGAATCATCTTCAAATGCCCACATCTTAATCATTCCACATCTATATGACTAAAAGCATGGCATACAACCTCCAGAGAACTTCCTTAATACCCTGTACTGGTCATCTATCTGTTAGCCCATCTTAACCAACTCACATCGAATCGAAATTACCAACCGCTCGAACGTTGGGAAATCGAGCATACATCATTCACTAGTATTCAAGGCCCTGTAGCCTTAAAATGAACTTGATAATGTTGACATTAGTTCCTTAGTCAGGACCCATTCATTGAAATCATCCTACATGCAAAATTTGCAGGAAAAATTCAGCATGCTGACTATGTCAGTGTACTATGGAAATTCAACCTCCGACACTATCTCATGAAGGGAGAATGGTGCATGGAATCCATGAAGAATGATGAATGCCATCAAATGCAAAATCCATGCTCTAAATCATGAAGCTCCTCTTCTTTAGATGGCTACCGTGAATGCCAACGCCATAGGGCTGCCTCGGAAAGGATAACTCTAACAATATGTTCGAGCCCTATAAAAGAAGGGCCGAGAATCCCTGATCCCTATCAGTCACAACTTTGGTCAAACTGAGCCACTTGCATTAGACTTCCAACAGAGAAGGGCTAGACTGAAGTGCAATAGCAAGCATACGACGCTGCTTCACACATCAATGAGATTTAATCCGATCTCTTTTGAGTTAATTCTATTTCAATTTCGTTTATGTTGCGAAATATGACCGACTTGAATTAAACTACTTGCAAATGATGCAGGTAACCGAGTACTTAAGGATGGGTGCAAAACAACCTCCGTGTACTACGCTCAAATTATTGAGGTGTCATCATGACGAGCATAATTCAACCACTCGTCGGCTGCTATATGCACCTGACTTGGGGGCAGGGCATTAAAGCAGAAGAGACTGACAAGGTTGGGACTCCAGTACAAAGTGTATGCAACCGACCATCCACCCATTTGCCTATGCAATTTAATTAGGAGATTTGAGAAAGACTTGTAGTTATATGTCCCAACAATGCACTCTCCATCTCGTACTTGAAGCTCGCCAAAGTACTTATGCTTCTTCTGATGCCCAGTAGAATCAGAATCATACCAAGGGTGGACGTGACCGTCCATGCATCCAATCCTGCATTAGACGCTTGTGGTTACTTAATAACACTTGTTTTAAGTGGATATGATTTGACCATTCACTCCCCAGTTCGCGTCTGTGATTCCGCAGAACAATCGTGCCTTAAATCGGCTTCATCAGGGGCTAACCCTCAATTTATAGACATCAACAACCGACTGCTTACTCGCTAATCATCATGAGCCATCGTTCCAACTCTCTTCCTCAACTCGAATGGAAGAGCGCAAAGCGTAAAGTGGACGTGGCTCGACCGTCTACTCTCCAACTCTTGCCCCCAACTTAAGGGAAAATACACAACTTAAAGTAGATGTAGTTCAGCCATCTTCTCCTCTACTCGAGCTCAAAGCTTGCCAAAACACTAATCTTACTCCTTAGGCTTGGCAGAACCGGGATCCAAATGAAGATGGATGTGATTCAACCGTCCATAAACTAAATCTCATCCTTCGTTGATAGCAGATAAGTGGAAAGTAATCGAGATCCCATCGATCACTTGCTAAGTGAAACCCTGAGCATGGGGACAAGTCACCACACCAAAGCCAAAAAAGGATTGATACACGATAATCTCTAACTAACTCCAAACTCCCGGAGTGCGAGTTGGGGTATAAAACTCATAATGCGGTTTCGAAGAGGGTGGATCCCTTCACCTAACGACTTTGGCTGTATCCTAACCAAGTTAGAGGAGGATGGACCCGTCCATCTAACGACCTCGCTTGTTAACTTAGGGTGGATGTGATCCGACAAGCCACGATCCGTCTCTTCATTCGACCAGTTGCCACAAAATTTGTCGAACAGTTCCGCATGCACATCGCAAGCCCAAAAGATGTCAGCACTCTATCTAGCGTCACTCAAGCTCCTGGAGAGACGCTCAGACACTACTTAGAGAGATTCCGTACTGCATGTGTGGAGATCAGCAATCCGAACGATAACTCCATCCTTATGGCGTTGACTAAGGGTATCGACCCCGATTCTGAGTTCGGCAACTGGTTAGCTGGAAAACCACCTGCATCATTGGACCGTTTCCACGCCAAGGCGACTCAATTCCTGAGAAGGGAAGATGCGAAACAGTCTAGGAAGCAAACTGATGCAGGACCAAGCACGGAAGGAATCCAAAGCAATGTCGCAATCAAACAGTCCGATGAGAGCTCCGGAAAAATTCTGTGGAATGTGAAAAACAAACAAGCTCGGCGGAGAGAAAGCGTGAATCAAAATAGAAAACGAGATCAAAATCGTGGCCCACAGCGCAATAATCCCATGTTTGACAGTTATACTCCTTTGAATACATCACTGGAGAACTTGTATTTACAAACCTGTAATACAATTCAGTACCAAAAACCTGCACCAAAACCGTCGTCAGAGAAGCAAATCCAGACGGGAAAATTTTGCAGGTTCCATGAAAGCTATAGGCACAATACGAACGAGTGTCGTCACTTACAAGATCTCGTTGAAAAATTGATCAGAGAAAGGAAGCTGAAATAGTTTGTGCGGGCACCGTAGCCCAGAGAAGCGAGCCCATCAAATCAAAACAATGATCTCGGTCGACCGAGACAGGAGGATTCCACTTGTCCCCGTGGAAGATTGGTGATAAACGCCGTCAGTGGCAGACCCGCTTTGTCAGGAGCCTGGAACGACGTGGATCTTTGTCACTGTTACACATGACAGACTCTATTCAATCTACGAATACTTTGCAATTTCCTTTACATTCTGAAATTTGAACTTGTAATAAGGCACTGACTTTTCCATATTTCCTTATTTCAGCAATAAATTACTATCTCTTCAAGCTAGAGCTGTGATTCACCGAATGCAACGTTCAACAATCATGACACACGAAGAGCTAAGTTCCATGAAACAATGGAATTTATTCAAATAGCGAGTGACTGTGATACGACCGACCACTCACTCAGTGAAACCCCAGCTCGGGGGCAAGCCATCACATCAAAGGCTGGATTGGACCAACACACGACAATCCTACAAATAACTCGTTCCCAGAGTGCAAATGGACTCCAACTTCCCAGAGTGCGAACTGGAGTATAAACATCAAATAAATCGTTCCCAGAGCGCGAACGGACTCCAAATTCCCAGAGTGTGAATTGGAGTATAAACATCCAATAAATCGTTCCCAAAGTGCGAACGGACTCCAACTTCCCAGAGTGTGAATTGGAGTATAAACATCCAATAAATCGTTCCCAGAGTGCGAACGGACTCCAACTTCCCAGAGTGTGAATTGGAGTATAAACATCCAATACATCGTTCCCAGAGTGCGAACGGACTCCAACTTCCCAGAGTGTGAATTGGAGTATAAACATCCAATAAATCGTTCCCAGAGTGCGAACGGACTCCAACTTCCCAGAGTGTGAATTGGAGTATAAACATCCAATAAATCGTTCCCAGAGTGTGAACGGACTCCAAATTCCCAGAGTGCGAATTGGAGTATAAACATCAAATCCATCATTCCCAGAGTGCGAACGAATTCCTAAAAAGCCCAAATAGGTGTGACTGACCATCTATCGGCTGACTCCAACTTCCCAGAGTGTGAATTGGAGTATAAAAATCTATTCCAGGTTCCCGGAGTGCGAACCAACCCATCAATGCGAACTCCAAGTTCCCAAAGCATGAATTGGAGTATAAACATAGATTATAGGTTCCCGGAGCGCGAACCAAAGCATCCGTGCTAACTCCAAGTTCCCAAAGCATGAATTGGAGTATAAACATAAATTACAGGTTCTCGGAGCGCGAACCGAAGCATCTATGCTAACTCCAGATTCCCAGAGCTCAAGTCGGAGTACAAACATCAATTCTAGGTTCCCGGAATGCGAACCAAAATGCAAATGCTAACTCCAGATTCCCAGAGCACGAGTCGGAGTATAAACATCAATTCCAGGTTCTCGGAGTGCGAACCCAAAACATACATGCTAACTCCAAATTCCCAGAGCGTGAAGTGGAGTATAAACATCAATTCCAGGTTCCCGGAGCGTGAACCAAAATATACATGCCAACTCCAGATTCCCAGAGTGTGAACTGGAGTATAAACATCAACTAACTCTAGTCCCGAGAGCGCAGACTGGAGTATAAATACCAAACGGGTTTAACTGACAACCCATCAACCAACACCAGTCCTCAAAGCTAGAACTGGAATATAAATATCAGTAGGGATGTGACTCGACTGTCCATCTATCCACTCTGATCCCACAGCAAGTCCTGTAGACAAAAAGTGGATGTGATTCAACCATCCGCTTTCCTATCTTCCCCTGACATGGGGGCATACTTATCATTAAAAATCGAATGCTTCGACCATCTAGCATAAAGCGGGAACGACATGACCGTTCATGCATCAACACTTATCCCCGGCATGGGACCTATAACATAATCTTATAGGGATGCACTCCAACCGAACAAGATAGAATTTCTTCCATGATTCGACAGGGAGATGCAGATTAGAAAAACGGACCTAGCTGAACGTCTTATTCTAAATGGATGTGATTACCCATCCTACCGCAAATGAATGTGACATGACCATTCATCCGCTAACTCTAGCTAATGATCTGGCGGTTTGTGCATGCAACGTGGCCGGATATGACCCAACCATCCACCAATTAGCTCCTTTCTCCAAATCAGAAGGAGGAACATGAAATTAAAGTTGTCGCAATGTGACCGACTACACTTCGACTTTCGTCATTGACTAGCGCCAGAGGAATTAATCGAGGAAAATGTGGTTCGGCCATTTTCTGCTAAAATTCTTAGTCCTCAGAGTGTGGACATGGATGTAAATATCAAATAGGTGTGACTAATGGCCCTTCAACTAACTCTCATTTCCGGAGTATAACTACGAGCGTAGACAAATGAATAAATGTGATCCGACCATTCATTCACCAACTCCGACCAAAAGTCGACGGGAGGAATATAAACTCACTACAGGTGCAATTAGACTGTCCACAAACTAACTCTACGACTGTGGGCAGAATAACGAATCGTTGAAAAGAAGAGAAAGGTGACTCGCTACATTTCTAGCTTAGCGTCCTTCACAACTTAAGGCAATGACTGCAAAGAGACCTCTTATTTTATCCAAGCCGTTGGATCATGAAGATCTATACCTCAATTGGGTCATGTCAACACAAGCCATAAGCATTGCAATGCTATGTGAAGATAAACTAATCCAAAGACCAGTATACGATGAAAGCTAGCGATTGACAAGCTTACCCCGTTAATGTTTGTACTGACCAACCGTTACGATAGGTCCAATGGCAACCATAAATGTCTGAAAGGTTACTCAAATGGAATAATAAAGCTAAGTATGAAGCCTTGGTCGCCAAGCTAAGACTTGCAAAAAGAATAGGAATGGAAGCTTTACAAATCTTATACGTTTTCTGCTTAATGTGCCAAGTCAGGGAGGACTATCTGACTAGGGGGCAACGTCTTGCTCCTTATCTCAATTGGATCCTAGAGATACTAGCCGACTTCTAGTATTACACCACTATACTAATCCTTAGAGAACGAAACGAAAAGGCCGAATCATTGGCCGAGCTAGCCAGTTCTGTGGATGCGCAACAAATAGACTTTATCCCAGTAGAAATACTTATTATTCCAAGCACTGATAGATGAAGATCGACTAGATTCTAGAGATGGATCCAAGAAAGGGGTCATGGATGACTCCTATCAAAGGCTATCTACCGTGGGGAATTCTTCTTCAATAGACGAATGAGAGATGGCATATCCTCCGCAAACAATCACTGCATGATTATGTCTGGATCGTTCGACTCCATCGACACGAAGCATTACACTTGTATCCATCAATCCAAGATCCAATATTACGTATCCATCGACACAAAGCATACATTCTAACATCCCAAATCGATCCAGGAGAGGATCGATACAAAAGGAAGGACTTAAAACAACCATCGAATGTTGTTACAACTCAAATTTCACTTCGATCCAGGAGAGGATCGATACAAACTCAATCCAAACAAAAACTAAAGAACTTGATGGCGACTCGCAAATGTGCAAACATGAATAGGTGTCAGCCTAACGTATGTGCATGTATGCCAAACTAACACTCAATTTTCAATGTTACCAGGAATTGAATGCTTACCTGATGACAATCAAAATGATGAACAACAAATCGCTAGTGCTCAACACTCGGTTACAACAAAACACTTCATGATCATTGACAATCAACAGTTTGAAATCTACGTCACTGAAGATCAACCAAAGGCAAAGTCTTTTGACGAAAAGATAGCAACTACTCAGTGAATTGGATAGAACTTTTCAGAATGAAGATGGCAGTTATCAAAGCACGTCATGTTCACACAAGACGTACTTTGGGGGGCAAATGTTATCTCGCCTTTTGGCAAGGCCGTGACACCAAGAACTTGACTAGAGATCAAGGATGGTTCGTCCTGGAGATCGTTAACGCATAGGTCTGCTATGGATGTCGGTAAATTTTTTCCGAGTCTAGATCGAGCTACAATTGATATGACATGACAAGAAAAGCTAATAAAGCCAACATTCCAAATTTCAAGTCAATCGGAGTTGGTATGCTCAAGATATTGATCGATCATGGTTGAGAAATCCAAACTTGCATCGATCATAACTCAAGATCTACAGGTCCAAATGCCACCAAATTTTCACAGTAGCTTACTGGCAACATGAGGAATGTTCTTGCCTAATTTGATCTCAATCGGATCAAATTTTGATCGATTCGAAGTTGCTTCGTATCGATCACGGACCAACTTGCATCGATCATATCTCACAATCCACATGTCCAAATGCTATGAAATTTTCACAGTATCTTACTACCAACATGAGGAATGTTCTTGCCAAATTTCAGCTCAATCGGATCAAATCCCGATCGATTCGAAGTTGCTTCGTATCGATCACGGACCAACTTGCATCGATCATATCTCACAATCCACATGTCCAAATGCTATGAAATTTTCACAGTATCTTACTGCCAACATGAGGAATGTTCATGCCAAATTTCAGCTCAATCGGATCAAATCTTGATCGATTCGAAATTGAGTTCGAATCGATCCCGGAACGGGCCCCAATTTCCTAAGGCCGGGCATATGGGCCCCTTCACGTGCCAGAATCGGTCTCCCCGGATTTTAGGTGAAATATCAGCCTTCTACACCTATAAATAGAGCCCCTGGTCATTTAGAAAGGGGATCGGAGAATTTTGAGAGTAAAAGAGCGTCCGGACTCTGCCACGTTCAATCCAGAACGCCATTACTGCCATTGATCTCGAATTTAAGTTTATTATCTGCTGTACTTCGTTATCAAAAACTTGTAATCTTCAAGTATCAAGCAATAAAGTGGTAAAACTTCATAGTGGACGTAGGCAACACGCCGAACCACTCTAAAACTCTGTGTTTCTGTGAATTTTCTTATATGTTTATTGGTGTGTTTGTTAGATCTGCTTCATTTTACACTTATTCTCTTCATTTTATCTCTTCAAACACATCCGAAGAGTGTTGTGCCCAATTTTGGTGCAAACAGGGACTGCCTATTTTTATAGGTATTAGATGGTTAGTCTGTCTAATCTTCCATAAAGGGTATTTATTAGTTTGGGTGCTTTCTCTTGCATCATTGATGTTAGTCGCATGTGGGTTTTGGAATTGGACTAGAAAGGCCTTTGGGATTACAGTTAAAGTTATTAGTATGGTATAGTTTCAAATAAGTAAGATGTATTTCTTATCTAAATAGTACTGCCCAAGTACAATTATAGTAGTTTTTGTTTCACCAGATATTTATTGTTCTGACCTACTCCTTATTACAACATACAGGTTAGAGGAGGCAATGCCGATTTAGGAGACGAAGGTGGATATGAAGATTTGTGGTAGTTATCTATCTATTTATGCTTTTAAATTTTTATATTTGTACCCACTTTAGACAGTTATGTTATTTTGGAATATTATACTATGGATGTCTTATGTAGACATGTTGTAATATATAACATATTATGTTTCTGAAATGATTTTCTTTTATTAAATGGGTACTTGTTTCTAATATTATATCATATCCATTCCATTGTGAGATTCTGAAAGTATAGAGAGATAGCTCTATGTACTGTGTATTGTTTAATTTTATCAACTTAACAATTGATCTTGAGATGGGCCTAAGTTTTGATGGGCTTTTATTGAGTTGAAATTAGGTCCATTTCGGGGCGGGTTGTTACATTTGATATCAAAGCTTAGGTTACCTAATATCTAATTACAGATCGCATATAGTATCTAATGTATAGAATATAATATGAAGAGCAAACAAATTAAAAAAGGAAAGCAAGTGAAAAGAGAAAAGATTTATAGTGGTTCAGCTAACTTCGACCTACATCCACTTCAGAATAATCCTTTTTATCATACTGTAGTTTGTTTACAGTTACACACTGAAATCCAAGAATAAAATTGGAAGAGTGTAGCCAAGGTTGAAGATATAGAGAAGTAGAAAGAAGATCCCTTTTTCTAATGCCATTCCCGCTATATTTATAGAAGAAGACGTGCACAGATCGGGCTGAAATTTCGGTAGAAGAACCTCCAGGCCATGACAAGGCCACACAAGAATTTTCAAGCCCATTGTGACCCACAATAGGGATCGGTACCGATCCCTATTTTGGTGTCCAAATGGGTTACGATCCCTCTGGGGGGTTTCCCAAGATGTTAGATACTTGCCTTCCAAATTTTGTGCCATTTTGACTTACGGTTTGTGAGACATTGTGTTTTATGTTAAGTGATATTGCATAATTTCCAATTTCAGCTAATCCCTTTAGAGGGATTGGGGCTCGATCCCATCAAACTCCTCCAAATGACAAGAGATCCCTAAAGGAGTTTCTCCAGGTTGTATTGTGTATAGCCTCCAAGTTTTATTCCAATTGGATTAGTAGTGCTCGAGTTATTTGTCGATCTTTGTTGTAATATGCTGCGAATGCTGATTTTAGCTGATCTCCGAGGAGGGATAGGGGTAGATCCCTCCAATTTGCTCCAAACGATGTACAATCCCTGTAGGGTGTTCCACATGTTGTAGTTAGCTTGTGCTCTAAGTTTAATGTCAATTGTGTAGGATTCACCCTAGAGGGAGGGGGTGTAACGATATCAATTTTTGAGTAAAATTAAATTAGTAGTTGATATAAATTTGCGGATTTTAAATTGTAAATTAATTTATTTATTTTTTCAAAATTAAAAAAGATATTTGTTCGTTTATAGATGTATATGGATTGATTTAAAATTCAAAGGTAGATATTTTGAAAATATGTTGGATTTGAAAAGTCTATACTTTAAAGATAATAAAAGTTTGTTTTTCAATTTAATATATATGTGTATACATATTTATATTTGAAAAGTTGTAATTTGAGATTAAAGTAATAGTTTTCAAAAGATAACTTAAAGTTTAATAAATATAAATAATAGGGAAATATAAGTGTTTAAAATATAGTACATATGTATATAAGATGTTTATAAAAACATGATTCTTAAATATACAAAAGTGCAAATTTATTAACATAAGGATTTAAAACTAAAATTTAAATTTATTTAAACTAAAGGACTAAAACATAATATTGTTTGTATTTACAAGTGTAGGAAGGTTAATATCATATATTTACAAGTGTTAGTTGAATTAACAAGTGGCAAAATGGTTTTATAAAAAAAAAATTTAAAAACATAAATAATATGAATTAAAGAAGTAACCAAGTTAATGCATGTTTTCTCAAAATTTTCTTTCCCTTTCCTTTTCTTAAATTAAACCTGAACAAAGCCAAATAAAAACATCTCAACATCAAGACCAAAAACAAAATGGAACCAAAATTCAATAAGCATCTTGAATCTGAAGTATTATCACAAGCAAGCTTCAGGATTCAATTTGCAAATCAAACTACAACCTAGAAGCCTGATCAAGAACACGTCAGATCAACTCAGCTAAATTAAGCCACTAATCTAAGATCAGGGCAAAGTACAACTAGCTTCAACATAAAAAAACGAGATTCTAATATCAATTCAGTTTCCAATTCCAGGTTCAAATTGGTTCCTATGTTCATTTTTCAGGTGAGCAAAACTACCCTTATGAATTTGTGAATCTGTTATATCTGAGCAGCATGTGAAATCTTTGAAGTTATAAAGTGAAGTTATATATATATATGATTGTGTAAATATGCCTATATGTATGTATGCTTTGTGTGTATGTCTCGGAAATAGGCAAAATCTGCCTTTGTTCAACATATACAGGTTTCCAAATTTAGTTCAAAATTTTCAATTCCTCTCCCCCAAATCTTCTATAGCTTGTGATGGCCAAACGAAATATGTTGAATCAACTATATATCATTTTTTTAATGTTCAAAAATATTATTATCAAACATTTTATCTGGGAAGAAGAAATAAAAAGTGAAAACAAAATAAAGTCAGAAAATTGATTATTTAAAATTTATGTTTTAATTCTATAATATGATTCGTCTCTGAAAATAGTGAATTTAGATAATAGTATCAAGATTTTTAGTCTCGTGTTGATTGATAATTATTGGATGAATGGAATCGAGTGTTTCTGTCGATTTCTGGTGATCGACACAGCGATGGGTCTTGGAATCAGGGTTGAAGCTAGTTTGGACGTTGACGACCTCGACAAAAATGATCGGAGAGTTTTCTGATCATCTTGGTGGCGACACGGTGGCTTGTTAGGGTTTAAAGACCCGGTTTAAACAACATCAATTCTCGAGTTCATATGACGACGAGAGAGGATCGGGCTCGAGCGCATAAGGGAGAGTCAATGCAGAGAACTTCGGCAATGGTGTGTGTTCATCGACGTTGGCTCTGATGGACTAGATTGGCGTGGCGAGGTATTTTCGTCATCGATGTTGGGTTTTAGTAGGATGTTGGGTGACTCCTTTTCGATTCTAAAGCAAATTGATGGATCTGAGTGTTCGTGGCAACTCAAGAGATGATCGATGACCTTTTGACATCGGCGAGGATGGCCGGAGCTTCGGCATTCTGGTGTGCGTTGGAACCTGTGTCAGTGGTGTATGCGTGGGTCTGGGTGTTTTGTGACGACTCGAAGCAAATGGTGGAAAGCCTTGGGAATATTTTGTGATGACTTAAGTTTATCTTCGGGTTCATACGCAAGTGTTTACCTGTTATAGTAGAGTTTTTAAATTTGAAATCCAGAACCATGTTTAAAAGAGACGGGAAGAATGAGGAGGGTGCTCGGGTGAATGCTCGGGAATGTTTAGTAGTTGGCTCGGGTTTCTTAGTTATGTTAATATGTTTTCAAAAATAAAAAGAAAGAAAAAGTTTAAAGTTTAAAACTTAATCAAATTAAACAATTTATTAACCATTTCTCTTAAATAATTAATGATTATTTAAAAAATGGAATTTTATTAAAGGTTTGAGGATATAATTGTTTTGAGTTTAAAATATTTCAATACATACAACCTTTATTTTAAAGTTTATTTTAAATAAATTTAATAATGTAATTAAACGATTAATTAAGGAAGTAAAATGTGTTTTTAAAGGATAATTTAACTTAATTGTTTTAAGTAAAATTGGTAATTGATAATTAACTCAAAACGTTATTAAATAAGAATTAAGCAACAATTAATTAAAGGATAATTAGTTATGTGATTAATTAATTAAAGTAATTACTTTGAGGATAATTAATTAATTAAGATTTAATTAATTAATGAAAGTGATTAAGGATAATCACTTATTGTAATTTTATTAATTAAATGGTAAGTAAGTAAGGGTTAATTAATTGTGTAATTAACTTAAGGTTAATTAATTATTGTAATTAATTAAGGATAATTAATTTAATAGTAATTAGTTAAGGGTTAATTAATTTATTAATTAATTAATTAAGAGAAATTAATTTAAAGGATAATTAAATAATTAAAGGTTAATTATTTAGCGATTAAAGGTTGATTTATTTATCAATCAAGATTGATTAATTAATAATTAAAGGTTGATTAATTTATTTTAAAAATTAATTAATAAATGATTAAAAGTTAACTAATTAAGGTGGTTTGTAGTTAATTAATACTAATTAACCAGGATTAGTAGTTTATTCATAAGTAATTAATTTGATTTAAATTAATCAGATAATTAATTGATCTTACTTATGGATGTTTGGATTCTATTGGATGTTGAATTGTTTGATATCCCTGATATGTGATGCTTCATGAATTATTCTGATTTGAGCTGTGATGAATGTAATTTACTTATCTATGATGAGTTTATATTGTTTATCTATGAATCTGTGAATGAAGATAAGCGCTATAGGATTATACCGCTTATCGATATTGTTGTGCTTGAATCTGTAATGATTGATGATGTTGCACTATTGTGTAAAACCCCTGGACTACACCATACACACACAAATATGGATTGCACGAGGAAATTTGTTAAGTCACAGATATTTGAATTTAATGAAATGGTTTTAAAATTGAATTTTGAATCCAAATAGTTTTGGAAATGGAATTGGGTTGAATGTGGAAAGCTTTTAAAAGGAAGTTTGAAATTGAAATTTAGCTTGAATATAATATATCTTATTTAAGATTTGGATTACTTTGGAAACTATGTTTTGAAAGGGTTATACAAGTTATATAATATATATATATGGGTTTTTAAACCATCTTTAAAGTATTTTAAAGGTATTATTTCAGGAATTTATATTTAACCCAAGTCTATACTTTAAAGGTTATAACTTGTGTATATTTGATCGGATTTTTCCGAAAACGAAAAGTATTTTTTTCAAATGATAATAGCTTTCAAATTAAAGAAAGGATTTTCAATTTGTATTGAAAGGATTTCAATTTTGAAATCAAAATTGTTTTGAAAGCTATGAATGAATCTTTGTTAAAGATTGGTGAAATTTGTTTTAAAATTGCAGAGGATCTTAAAGGTATATCTTTTGAATAAAAGATTTAAATTGTAAATAGTTTTGAAAGCTATGAATTAATCTTTGTGAAAGATGGGTGAACTTTGTTAAGTGAATCTTTTTTTTAAAGATTTGAAAATGGTAATTGGTTTAAACTATTTGAAAGAAAGGTTTTGGGCTAAAAGTTGAGACTTAACTAAGATCCAATATCCATATGGTTTTAAAATTAAGCGCTCATTATTCAGTTTAGCCGGGAGAGGACTTTATGTCATATAACCCATTCCGAATAGTGATACGATGTAAATGGATAGCATTTGAAGACCGGTGGTGAAGACCGGTGGTGAAGACCGGGTATTTTCGAGAACGACAGGATTACCTGTCAAATGCCTCTACATTGAGTCGCGTCGATATAGAGATCTCCATATGTGATGGGGAGTCCGATCAGGATTGTGAATACCCGGATTGCAAGGGATTCTTTGGAAGTGCCTTGGGTTCTGTTCGAACCCGGAGCAGACTTGTATTGATGTGTGTCTGACATTACAACTTTGAGAATAAAACTGATCTCTATCAAATACATTTCTGTTTGGTGGCGGAGAATTTATTCTCTTAGCTTAACACCCTTCTCTAAGACGTACGAGCTCATAGGTTATGTAGTTGATGGTTACTAGTGATACATTCCCAATTTGGTAATGTGGCATACGAAGTGCTGCTGATCATTTGGCATGGATTTTGTGTAAAGCGTAGCTTTTGGACGAGACTGCATCAGGACCTCACAACCCAGAAATGGTCAAAACAGGAAAGATGCAGTAAGGTTATTAGGGGTCGCGCCCCTAGACTATGTCCATTTCTTCTAGAAAAAGGTGATATCATGGTAAGGAGACTATGTCCATTTCTTCTAGAAAAAGGTGATATCATGGTATGGAGCCCAGATATTTAACCTATGTGGTTGCTACAAATTTATTGCTTTGTGATTGTTGCTTTGTGGTTGAGGATCCTTGGATAAAAGTCAGTAACGACCGAGGATGGCATACTTGTAGGTGTTACTTCCGAGCAGGGGTAACCCGGCCTTGTGTTGGCAGAGAGTTGGTTATGTTCTCGGGGCATCCCTCCAGAGGCGTGCCCATATGGCAATAAGAAGTTCCTTAGCTTAACCATTATTGAAAATCCAATCAAACAATACACGCCCTATACGTTTTAGTTGTGTAACCTGCCACCTCAAGTGGTAGCTATAGCAAGCATGATATAATGGTACCTATGCGGCTAAGATTAATATTATACTTGCAAATGTTTTCTACTATGCACTAATAATACTACCAAAAGTATTTCGCGTATCAAACATGTTTGACTATCATAAGGTGAAATCTCCTCCAATTGTGCACTTGCATTATGTGTGTGCGGGGAGGCCTTATGGTAGTTTCATTTTCCAAAAAGCATTGCGGATTTCTTTAAAAATCTTTTGTTTGCTTTTGTTAAAGATAAACTGTTTCCGTTTTCTCACACCATTCCCATGACTGACATTTCTTAGTTAACATGATAGGGGATTCTCACTTCGCGTTTGGTGGCGAACGGGAGACTCTTACTCCTATATGTCCCAGGTAATGGGTTGGCTTACCGGTTAGGGGAGTTGAAAGGCTGGCCGTAAAAGCAAGGGTAGGGTATCATTGTCTGCCACGGCGGGCTAGGATGGTTGAAAAGCCTACCAGTCGAGAGTGGACGCTGTTGATGGTTGAAAAGCCTAGACCGTGACATTTTGGTATCAGAGCTGAAGGTCGAACTTTAGCTCAGGAGTATAACACATTAGGTAGCTCATTAGAGATAGGGTTACAGATGCCCTAGAATGAGTATACCCCTAGGATATCCATTCGTATGCCTTAGTAAATTCTCTTACTATCCACTGATAGTGAGTACGAGTGCAAGAAGAGGACGAGATATGGGACAGGGGAGTACCGCTACAATTGGTCGATGCCGTGCAGCAACGGAAACAACTTTCTTTATCAATCTCCTTTGATGAAATTTCAATTATTTAATGGCTTCGTGGCAGCTACAAGCAGAAGCTTCGGTGTTGTGGTGGCCCTGCGAATCATATAGATAAGTCCTTATCTCGTATTCTCGTTATCAGTTTTTTGGTTTTTAATTTTAATGAATTTGAAATTTATTTGAAATAAATTGATTAACTAAAATGTGAAGTTAAATTTGATTGCATCGATGAAACGATTTCAGTTAAAACCAAATTTGAGAATTTTATTATAATTTCTTGTGAGGATCAAAGTCCGAAGCGGGACAAGCTGGTGTAAACTTGGGATACTCCAACCTGGATCGAGTATCCATTGTTTGTTCTGTTGGGTCCAGATATATTCTACGAATGGTTAGTTATCCCTTCGAACTAACCAATACCCCTGTATATTTCGTAGACTGGATGACTCGAGTACTTCGTGAAATATTGAATGAGTAATTATTGGTGATATTCTGATTTGGTAAGCCAAATGCAGAGTAGATATTCAATTTGATCTGGTAAAACATTCTTCATCTGTTCTTTGGTTAGTCTTCCTGTCTAGCAAATTTCAGGGACGAAATATTCTTATGGGGGAGAATCTATAATGATCCCAATTTTTGAGTAAAATTAAATTTAGTAATTGATATAAATTTGTGGATTTAAATTGTAAATTAATTTTTTTTCCAATTTAACAAGATATTTGTTTGTTTATATATGTATATGGACTGATTTAAAATTCAAAGGTAGATATTTCGAAAATATGTTGGATTTGAAAAGTCTATATTTTAAAGATATTAAAGCTTTTTTTCCAATAGTTGTAATTTATATTTGAGTCCAATTTTACTATATATGTGTATACATATTTATATATGTATCTGGTGGGTAGTTTTTTTTTCTCAAAAGATATCTAAGTCCAATTTTACTATATATGTGTATACATATTTATATTTGAAAAGTTGTAATTTGAGATTAAAGTAATAGTTTTCAAAAGGCTATTTAAAGTGTAACAAATATAAATAATAAGGAAATGTAAGTGTTCAAAATATAATACATATGTAAATAAGATGTTTATAAAAACATGATTCTTAAATATACAAAAGTGCAAATTTATTAACATAAGGATTTAAAACTAAAATTTAAATTTATTTAAACTAAAGGACTTAAACATAATATTGTTTGTATCTACAAGTGTAGGAAGATTAATATCATATATTTACAAGTGCTAGTTGAATTAACAAGTGGCAAAATGGTTTTATAAAAAAAATTTAAAAACATAAATAGTATGATTAAAGAAGTAACTAAGCTAATGCATGTTTTCTTAAAATTTTATTTCCCTTTCCTTTTCTTAAATTAAACCTGAAAAAAGCCAAATAAAAACATCTCAACATCAAGAGCAAAAACAGAATGGAAACCAAAATTCAAGCATCTTGAATCTGAAGTATCATCACAAGAAAGCTTCAGGATTCAATTTGCAAATCAAAATAGAACCTAGAAGCCTGATCAAGAATAAGTCAGATTAACTAAACTAAATTAAGCCACTAATCCAAGATCAGGTTAAAGTACATCAAGCTTCAACATAAAAAAAATCCAGATTCAAATATCAATTCAGTTTCCAATTCCAGATTCAAATTTGTTCCTCTGTTCATTTTTCAGGTGATCAAAACTACCCTTATGAATTTGTGAATCTGTTATATCTGAGCAGCATGTGAAACCTTTAAAGTTATAAGGTGAAGTTATATATATATATATATATGATTGTGTAAATATGCCTATATGTATGTATGCTTTGTGTGCATGTTTGGGAAATAGGCAAAATCTGCCTTCGTTCAACATATATAGGTTTTTAAATTCAGTTCAAAATTTTCAATCCCTCTCCCCCAAATCTTCTATAGCTTGTGATGGTCAAACGAAATATGTTGAATCAACTATATATCCTTTTTTTAATGTTCAAAAATATTATTATCAAACATTTTATCTGGGAAGAAGAAAAAAAAACAATGAAAACAAAATAAAGTCAGAAACGTGATTATTTAGAATTTATGTTTGGATTTTATAATATGATTCGCCTCTGAAAATAGTGAATTGAGATAATAGTATCAAGATTTTTAGTTTCATGTTGATTGAGAATTATTGGATGAATGGAATCGAGTGTTTCTGTCGATTTCTGGTGATCGACAAAGCGATGGATCTTGGAATCGGGGTTGAAGCTAGCTTGGACGTTGACGATCTCGGCAAAAATGATCGGAGAGTTTTTCGATCATTTTGGTGGCGACACGGTGGCTTGTTAGGGTTTAAAAACCCAGTTTAAACAACATCGATTCTCGAGTTCATATGACGATAAGAGAGGATTGGGCTCGATCGCATAAGGGGGAGTCGATGTAAGGGACTCTGGCGATGGTGTGTGTTCATTGGCATTGGCTCTGATGGACTAGATCAGCGTGGCGAGGTGTTTTTGTCATCGATGTTGGGTTTAGTAGGATGCTGGGTGGCTCTTTTTCGATTCTGAAGCGAATTGATGGATTTGAGTGTTCGTGGCAACTCAGGAGATTATCGGTGACCTTTTGACATCAGCGAGGATAGCTGGAGCTTCGACGTTCAGGTATGCACGTGAACGTGTGTCAATGTGTATGCATGGGTCTGGGTGTTTCATGACGACTCGAATCAAATGGTGGAAAGTCTCGGTAAAATTTTGTGATGACTCAAGTTTATCTTCGGCTCCGTACGCAAGTGTTTACCTGTTATAGCAGAGTTTTTAAATTTGAAACCCAGAACCATGTTTAAAAGAGAAGGGAAGAAGGAGGAGGGTGCTCGGGTGAATGCTCGGGAATGTTTAGTAGTTGGCTCGGGTTTCTTGGTTATGTTAATAAGTTTTCAAAAATAAAACTGTTTAACGTGTGTCAATGTTAAAGATAAACTGTTTTCGTTTGCTCACACCAGTCCTATGGCTAACCTGGAGTTTATTGTTTCCTTTCTAAACTTTGGGTGCCCATAATTTTCCACACGAGCAGCCTAGAATTAGATTTTCAAATGGGCAGCTAGTAGGAATAGAAATTGGAAATCTTCTTCAGTCTTTGGTCTTTGAAGCCTTTGAATTGAGCGATCGCATTTGCTTCACTTAGACTGACCTTGCTTAATGCATCGATGATGGTGGTTTGAGCTTTTGGTTCAAGCTATCTTTGGTTTGGAATTTTGGAGTTGTAATATGGAGTTGGATTCTTTTGGAGACTCTTCTGTCTTTTGGTGTTATCTTTCCGCTTCTATTTGTTCTGTTGTTGTATTCTGCTCTGATATTTATGGATATGTTGATATCAATTGTATCAATGTGTTGTATCTATTGTACATCAATGATATTATTCATTTTTCTTCCGCTGTATTGTTGTACTTAATGTGTTATAAGCTCCGGCACGAATCTGATTTCAACGGTTGAATCTGCGGCATTCGAGTATAAGTGAAGTGCGGGCGTCGATTTTAGGACGCTGAAATTCGGGTCGTAACGGGAAGGGGGTTGAATAGGGTGATATTAATAATAGTAATAATTAGTGTGGAATTAAAAATAAACAATAGCAGAAAATAATGCAGTAGTGATCACACATAATTTTACCCATCTTCGGCAATAACCTACCTATGAGCTCCCTCCAAGGTTTCTACTAGAAATTAAGTAGCTGGACGCTTAAAATTTGTGACATCCGCTAATGACTAACCTAACTCTACACTTAAAATCTGCCACAACCCAGCCACTAAATTGCGAATTCTCGAGTTACACCGCTGTATTTCGTAACATAGTCACACGGCTAGAGAGTTAAACAATTTTAAAAGAAAATTACAAAATAAAAGAAAAATACTAAACAAAACCCTAATTTAACACTTTAAGCCCAATACGAAATAAAAGGTCTGCCCAAACAATAGTTAGTGCTGTAAAAAATAAGATGCTCGTCCACTTTTCTTTTTCGTCTATTGTGCGGCTGCCTTCTTTGTTCCTATTCAAAAAGGAATTAGGGTTTTCCTTAATTGAAACGCCGCTTTGTGATCATTTGATTGATTTGAGGAATTTTCTTTGCATTGCTTTGTTAATCGACTTATGGCTTGAGCGCATACGTGGTTACTTCAATTATTGATTTCGAATCAAAGCTCTGAACGGGTACATGAATTTCCTTTATTTACTTTTGTCGATATGCTTGAACTCGAATAGTTTAAGCCGATGATGATATGGGGTAGTTTATAGGGATAAAATCCCTAAAATTACGTGCGTATATTTTCCTTTGAATTATTCGTGATTTTTGCTTGGCCTTTCAATTAATGATTGAGTGCTTGTGATCTATTCTGTCTATTTTAATTCGTACGTTGCTTGAATTTCTTTGAGTCGGTTTCATTATTTTCTCCTTTGACTTTGCCATTTGAATTTGCTGACTTTGAGATAAGAATTGACTTCGACTTGTTCAACTCCTTTCTGCTATGACTTATTCATCGCGTTGGTATACGTACGAATTTGAAATGTCTTCGAATATGTTTGACCCCTGTTGATTATTATCTCGGCCGTGACTTGTTCACTTCCTGACTGGTTCGAACTGCTACTGTTATTTTGTTCTGTTTTGGGTCCTCTTGAAGTCTGGTCCATTGTATTACATCCTGTTCTGGTGGTTCAGTTATGAAGTCTTGTTCTATCCACTGGCTTGCTTTCATTTTGATGATAACTTGAAGTGGTCTGGTCTAGGTTGCATCCCTTCAATGTCCAGTTGCATGTATTGTCTGGTTTGTATGCTGAATATTGTGTTATTGTTGCCTCTGGTTGCATGTGCAAGTTGCTGTCATGTTTTATTTGAAATTTTCATATTGCATGTAGTTATGTTGCACTTGGTTGGAGTCTGGTCTTTGCTTCACTTATCTGGTACTACATTTTCTTCGAGTCAAGTGTCCAGTTGCTTCATGTCGAATAGAGCTAGTTCTGGATTCTTCGTAATTGATTTTGTATCTCTGTTACATGTCCTCATGTGCACATCAAAGTCATCTCCATGTTTCACTTATCTGGTACATTGTGGTCTTGTTAACTTCTGGTTCATTTTGTTTTGCATTCCATCTGCATTCTAGAGTCTGGTGTACTTGTTGTATGCTTGTGTGCTGGTTCCTCTTGGAGTCTAGGTTGTTGCATTATGGAGTCTGTTGTCTTGGTTGCATTGCTCCAAGTCATACTTGAAATGATTCATGGCCCACTTGTATTCCGAACTGTTGATTTGCTGGGAGTTTTTGTATTCTTTGAACACATATATGCGTACACACATATATGTGCATATATGTATACATGTATTTATGTTTATGAGTCCGGTCGAAGGACTGCTATCATTGCATTTCATCTGTTCATGTGAGCAATTTTGATTTCATATGGATGTTGACCGGTTTATATTGAGTACATTTCTAGAGTCTGAAGCTTTGTTGTTGAACCTGGGTTGCCTTGTTTTTGTTGCTCGAACCATATGAGCATATGCATTCATGGTTTTGCTTGTGCACATGAACTCGAGAGCCTGCTATATATGACTTGCTTTCTTCTGAATTGATGTGTGTTTTCATGCATATCCATATATATTCGAACATGTTCACTTTGTTACTTTATGAACTGATTTTTTTTTGTATTTTGGATTGCACCTGTGTTGAATCCAACCTCGGCTTGGGTTTGACCTTATGCTCACCTGTCCTACGATTTTAACAAGCAAGTGTGTATCGGTGTTCACGGCCTTGTGACATGTACGGTGTTACACTGTGCATGTTACAAGCTGTTCTTGTAGATGATTTCAAATGAAAAATGATGACGAACAACCCAAATAATTGAGGCAAATAGTATTTTCAAAACACAAACTTCATTTTGAACTGCAAAATATTTCTTTTTCAAATTTACCGCATTAGTGTTTATTTATGCAGATAATTTAGATGCTGGTTACAAGCTGGAAACAAAGTTGAACATCAAATACGAGTGAACGAATGTTGTGTAGTGAGGTGATAAATTGTACATTGATGTTGAAAATACGTTGTAATTGAAACTTGTATATTGAGGGCTTGAATTGTACTATTCAAAATTATAATAAAATATTTGTTTAAATATGAATTCCGAGTTGTTTATTTTATTAAACAAATATTTATATAATTGTGTGGATATTACAATACCAAATACATTTAAACAAATATGTATATGTTTATTATCATCAAACAAAAATCGTAAGTTATTGTATTCTACAATCTCCCCTCTTTGATGATAATAAAAATACATTAAGATTTTGACTATATTAAGTATTTTATTTTGATGAATTCCATTAGTTCCCATTATTTGAATGCTCCCCTACAACAAAGCTCCCCTTTCATATATTCATGAAAAAAATGCAAATAAAATAATAAAATATGCAATGAACCTAGATGGGAAGATGCAAATATAAAATTTGAACTTATTTTGCCAAAATCTTAACTTTCTCTCCCCCTTTTGTTATCAGCAAAGGAATAATCGTAATAGAGAAAAGTGAAAAAGTGAAGGAATAATAGTAATAGAGAAAAGTGATAAAGTGATGGACATTAATACAACATTAATACCCAATCGAGTATAAGTATTAAATTTCAATAAAAATTCAAACAAAAATCTTAAATACTTTGTTAGATGCATATTCCACTTTAGAGTGATAGGGGTGATGTTGGTATAGAAAACCATATAGTCATGTCCATTTGTGGTATATTTATGATAGGAATTTGAATACTTACTAACCATGCATAACCGTTAGTACTTTTAAACGAGATTAGTAGCATTCCCAATATTTTCTTTAAAAAAAATGAATTTCAAGTATCTTCTAACCACGCATAACCTTGAGGACTTTTAAATGGGATTAAAATCAACTTGCCTATTTAATAATCAATTTTGATATGTGTTCCATACATGCATAACCGTGAGGACTTTTAAATGAACATGAAAGCACATAATCAAATATTCCAAGTAATTCACACATGCATAACCGTGAGGACTTTTAAATGAGAGAGAATACTTTAGATGTTTTATTGCTAATTAATTCAAAAAAATGAATAATTTCCCATTTAAAATACCACATTTTGACATACTATATTGGATTTTGACAAGTGATGGTCGCTAGAAATAAGATAGAAATAGAGATGGTCATGGAATTTTTAAAAACAAATGTTATTGTAAATCTTGTTTAAATTTTTAAATAAATTTATTAAATATACTTTCTCAAGTCATAATTTTGATTAATATCAACATTCATCGCATTTTTCAGTCACTATTTTTATTTTTGATAATCAGTAGGTTGTCAAATTAGTTAATGTAGTCATTTAAGATCAAATCCAAAAATATAAAATCAAATTTCTAAAATGCCTAATTTGAGACGAAGTCGGCAAAAACTATTTTCACGAAGAGGATGTGTAAAAAAATGTTTGCCAATTGAAAATCAGTTGAAATGAAATTTATACGGATATTTTCTTTGGAAATGAGATGCAGCTAACAAATGTTCCAATATAAAACATGTTCCATAAGTACTTTTTCTATCAACTAGGCTACCATCATAATCTACATCTGAACTCAAAGTTATCGTTAGTTGGATACCATAGACCAAATCGTGGAGTGTGCAACAAATAGCTTATAATCCTATTTACAGCTTTTAAATGAAATTTTTTAGGATTGAATTGAAACTGTGCACATAAACAAACAATGAACATAGGTCTATAATCAGTAAAATAAACAAATATATCAACGCGTATGTTGAGTAATCATCAACCAATACAAAACAACCTTTCTTACCACCTAAACTTGTAATATCATTAGTCCAGACAAATTTATATGAACTAGTTTAAAGACTCTAGAGGACTCACACTGTCATGAAAAGGTGATTGGTCAATATTTTTGCATAAATCAGAACCAAAATCAACATTCATTTCCTTATCACATAACTGGCTGAATTAAATCAGATTATGGTGCAGATTTTCAACATATGATATATCGTTCATGATAAATGTACCGTTGCCTATTTTACCTTTATAGATAATTTCTCCCACTATGGTTCTACCACCATTGTACTTGGCTAAGGAGCTTTGATTTATCGTCCACCATATGCCTAGAACAGCCATAATCCAAGTACCACTCTTGCTATTCCTTAGCCCCCAACACACGTACACAAGGAAATGGTTTTGTGATCTATTTGTTTTTATAGGTCCATGATTGTTAGTGATAAGAAATTTTGAATAATAAGTCTGTGCAGAACAAGACAATTTATGTTTGTTCCTTTTAGTAACCATATTTGTTTGACTTTAAGGGATTTTACATTTGTGCCTTTAGGAACCTAGATTGGTATGGTTTTCATGTGTTTGGGCCTATACCAACAATTGTTTTGACTGTGTCCAATTTTTCTACAAATCGTGCACTCGGATTTGACATGATTAGTTTACTTCTATCTCTTTCAGATTGAGTGTACCCAAGTCCTTATCTAATAGTATTAATAGTTTGTTTCCCTAATAACATATTTAGCGATCTTTCTCCTTTGGAAAATTTTCCTAAAGTTGTAGACAATTGTTGGACTTGTGACTTAAGTGATTCATTTTCATTCAATAACATGGTGCGCTTTTTAATAAAATTTTATCTGCTAGTATTTTCACTCTATTTCAAAATCAAAATTTCATTTTCAAGTGATTTAATTTTAATTTCAGATTTTTTAATTTATTCTTCAAGTGATGGACACTTATCACACTTAGGGATCTTATTTCGATAGTTTTTAACCAATTGATCAAGCTCTTTATTTAGAACTATCAAACTATCTCTTTGTGATTTAATCTTAGCGTACTTCTCCCTAAGTCTTGCGAAACAACCATTTACTTCATGAAAATATATAAGTAATTGCGAGTGAGTAAGTTTTGATACATCACTTGGCTCATCATTATCGCTATCACTTATTTTTCCTCGAAGTCATAGTTTTGCTTTTCATTTTCACTGCCAGTGCTTTCATCTTTATCTTCATCACTTTCGTCCTAAATGGCTGCAAAACTTCTTCGTTTTGATTTCTTTCCTTCGCTTAGTCGATTCTGAGGACAAATTGGCTTGATTTGACTGGGTTTATTGCAGTTGTGACAAATGATTCCCCGCTCTACTGAATTGTCTAGAACTTTGACTATTCCATTCTTTAGTTGTTGATTCAAGGCAGGATGTACATATTTTCGGTTCTAACTTTTTAATATTTTTATTATCAGTGCCAATTCAGCTGCTTCTTCATCATCACCATCATCTTCACTTACTGTTGTACCTTTCAGAGCTATTGGTTTCTTTCGCGTATCTCCTCCTTCATGTTCTTCTTTGAATGATTTCTAGATCATAAGTGGTGAGATTTTTGATGAGTTCTTCGACTTTATCTTATTTCAAATCCTTCAATTCTTGAATGGAAGTATCTTTTGCTTCAAATTTTCATGGAAGTATGCTGAGGATTTTTCGAACAATTTCCAGCTCTGTATATGGTTTTCCAAGGGATTTTGATTTGTATCGAGATTGGAAAGTCGATCATACATTTCTTTGACACTTTCATTATTTTCCATTGTGAAGTTCTCGTACTCGATACCAAGCATGGCAAGGCAGGATTCTTTAACCTAAGAGGTTCCTTCGTGAGTCACTTCAAGCTTATGCCAAATTTCCTACGCAGTTAGCCAATATGAGACACGATTAAATTCATTCCGATTTAATGAACAAATAATAGAATTCATAGCTTTAGCATTAGCATTTGCAATTTATTTTCTAGATCTGTCCATTGATCCATAGGTTTTTCAACTTCTTGATTATCTACCATAATTATTAGTGTCCTATATCCCATTTCAACAATATTCCAAGCATCAATGGTTTTAAGGAAAATTTTCATTCTATTTTTCCAATAAGCATATTCAACATTAATCATGGGTGGTCTAAGTATGGACTGGCCCTCAAAAAAACAATTATCAAAAGAAGCCATTTTAAAATTCAAATTTTTAAAACAAAAATTGGTTTTTGTTCCTAGCTCTGATACCACTTGTAGGATCGTTTTCATCCTAGAGGGGGGATGAATTGGGTGATATTAATAATAGTAATAATTAATGTAGAATTAATAATAAACAATATCAGAAAATAATGCAGTAGAGATCACACATAATTTTACCCAGCTTCGGCAATAACCTGCCTACGTGCTGCTCCCAAGGTTTCTACTAGAAATTAAGTAGTCAGACGCTTACACACGTAAGCTTGCGACACTCGCTAATGACTAACCGAACTCTACACTTAAAACCCTACCACAACTCAGCCACCGAGTTGCAAATTCTTGAACTACACCACTGTAGTTCGTAACCTAGTCAGACGACTAGAGAGCTATGCAATTTTAAAGGAAAATTGCAAAATAAAATAAAAATACTAAACAAAACCCTAATTTAACACTTTAAGCCCCATATGAAATAAAAAGCCTACCCAAAGAATAATTAGTGCTGTAAAAAATAAGATGCTCGTTCCTTTTTCTTTTTCTTCTATTGTGTGGCCGTCTTCTTTATTCCTCTTCAAAAAGGAATTAGGGTTTTCCTTAATTGAAATGTCGCTTTTTGATCAATCGATTGATTTGAGGAATTTGTTTTGCGTTGCTTTTTCAATCGAATTCTGGCTTAAGCGCATATATAGTTGCTTCAATTAACGAGTTCGAATCAAAGCTTTGAACTGGTACGTGAATTGCCTTTATTTAATTTTGTTGAAATGCTCGAACTCAAATACTTTAATACGATGATGATATAGGGTAATTTATAGGGATAAAATCCCTAAAATTACGTTTGTATATTTTCCTTTGAATTATTCATGATTTTTGCTTGGTTGTTCGGTTAATGATTGAATGCTTGTGATGTATTCTGACTATTTCAGTCGTACATTGCTTGAATTTCTTTGAGTCAGTTTCATTATTTGCTCCTTTGATTTTGGCATTTGAATTTGCTGACTTTGAGATAAGAATTGACTTTGACTTGTTCAACTCCTTTCTGCTATTACTTGTTCATAGCATTGGTATACATATGAATTTAATATGTCTTCGAATATGTTTGACCCCTGTTGATTCTTATCTCGACCTTGACTTGTTCAATTGCTGACTGATTTCACTGCAACACTTTTCTACTTCCTGACTGGTTCGAACTGCTACTGTTATTTTGTTCTGTTTTAGGTCCTCTTGAAGTCTGGTCCATTATATTGCATCCTGTTTTGGTGGTTCAGTTATGAAGTCTTGTTCTGTCCACTGGCTTGCTTTCATTTTGATGATACCTTGAAGTGGTCTTCTCTTGTAGCGTCTTGTTTAGCTGTTATGTTGTCTGGTCTAGGTTGCATCCCTTCCATGTCTAGTTGCTTATACTGTCTGGTTTGTATGCTGGATGTAGTGTTATTGTGTGCCTCTGGTTGCATGTACAAGTTGCTGTCATGTTTTATTTAAAGTTTTCATATTGCATGTAGTTATGTTGCACTTGGTTGGAGTCTGGTCTTTGCATCACTTATATGGTACTGCATTTGCTTCGAGTCAAGTGTCCATTTGCTTCATGTCGAATAGACCTAGTTCTGGATTCTCTGTATTTGATTTTGTATCTCTGTTACATGTCCTCATGTGCACATCAATGTCATTTCCATGTTTCACTTATCTGGTATATTGCGGTCTTGTCTTCCTTTCATTTTGTTTTGCATTCCATCTGCATTCTAGAGTCTGGTTCACTTATTGTATGTATGTGTGCTGGTTCCTCTTCGAATCTAGATTGTTGCATCATGGAGTCTGTTGTCTTGGTTGCACTGCTTCAAGTCATATTTGAAATGATTCATATGCCCACTTGTATTTCGAACTGTAGATTTGTTGGGAGTTTTTGTATTTTTTGAAGTCATATATGTGTGTGTGTGTGTGTATGCATACATGTATACATGTGTATATGTTTATGTGTCCGGTCGAAAGACTGCTATCATTGGATTTCACCTGTTCATGTTAGCATGTTTGATTTCATGTGGATGCCGACTGGTTTGTATTGAGTACATTTCTAGAGTCTGAAGCCTTTTGTTGTTATTGAACCTGGGTTGCTTTGTTGTTGTTGCTTGGACCATATGAGTATATGCATTCATTGTTTTACTTATGTATTTGAACTCGAGAGCCTGATAAATTTGAATTGCTTACTTCTGAATTGATGTATGTTTTCATGCATATCCATATATATTCGAACATGCTCACTTTGTTTCTTTCTGAACTGAATTTTGTTTTGTATTTTGGATTGCACCAGTGTTGAATCTAGCCTCGGCTTGGGTTTTACCTTATGCTCACCCGTCCCTACGATTTTAACAACTAAGTGTATATCGCTGTGCAAGGCCTTGTGACATGTACAGTGTTACATTGTGCATGTTAAAAGCTGTTCGTGTAAGATGAGTTCAAACGAAAAATGACGACGAACAACCCAAATAACCAAGGCAAATAATATTTTTAAAACACACACAACATTTTGAACTACAAAATATTTCTTTTTCAAATTTATTGCGTTAGTTTTTATTTTTACAGATAATTCATATGCTGGATACAAGTTGGAAACATAGTTGAAGATCAAATACGAATGAGTGAGTGATATGTAGTGAGGTGATAAATTGTACATTGATGTTGTAATTGAAAATGTGTTGTAACTGAAACTTGTATAGTGAGATATTGAATTGTACTATTCAAAATTGCAAGTAAAATATTTGTTTGAATATGAATTCCGAGTTGTTTATTTTATTAAACAAATATTTATATAATTGTGTGGATAAGTACAATACCAAATACGTTTAAGCAAATAGTATATATTTATTATCATCAAACAAAAATCATAAGTTATTGTATTCTACAAATTGGATGTGTAGATGTTGAGATATTGATCGATCTTTGCAATAATTTTGGGTTTAGCCAATCCCTAAGAGGGAAGAGGGTTGACCCCTTTGGAGGGATGGGACATATCCCTCTAAACTTTTCCAAAGGCCATGCGATCCCTAGAGCAGACTCCTTAGTGTCCCTTCTTCCTGTTTTCTAAGTTTCACTTCATTCTGTCTTGTGGTTGATGAGTTATGGAGTGATCATCATTGAGTTGTGTTGTGCACATCCGGTTTAATCCGATCTCTTTATTCCGATCCCTCAATTCTGACCCCTCTATTCCATTCCCTCTTCTAGGGGAAGTATTAGTTCCACACTTAGCCATCTTTCGAGTGATATCCACCCGAATCCATTTAACTATTGTCCATATTTTTTGTTAACCATATTTTTGGTCAACGCCCCAAACAGTGCTTCGATTGTAAAGAGGAGGTTGGTTAAGTAGAAGGGAATGTTAATTTGAATAGTACAATGCAGGCAGAAAGTTTAAGCTTTCGAACAAAAGGTTTATTACCATGGTAGGCTTGTTTTGAACCTTCGTGAAGCTTTTTCTTTATAACACAAATGCAATTTAACTAAATATTCTCTTTTAAAGTCATATTTACAATTCCGAAAGGGTTGAGTGACTGGTTTCCTTGGCAATAGGGTAAAGAAAAGTATCCTCGGTGGTATGTGAGAATCTTTGATCTTTTCGAAAGGTTTTATCACTTCTATGAAGTTGGTCTTAATCCGGTCGGGAGATACTAGAATACTTGCTGTTGGATCAAGCTGCACACTTCTGCCCCCGAGTCTACGAGAAAATTCCGAAACGTATTCCTCCAAACGGGCATCCAAATTCCGATTCGCACCATTTTTAATGGGATTAATCATAGGTCCTCTAGCATCGTGATCAACCAGACCCATGGGCATGCCCCCTATCCTTTGGGGATCAGTGCCGATCCCTCTAAGATGGCCGGTGACTACCCCCGGCTGCTCTGTTCCATTCTTCTGTCCATTAGTTCCATCTCCATGTTCCCATTTTGATTCTAGTGATTCCTGCTGCTACAACTCCTGATCTAAGTTATCATTATCTCCTGCTGCACTAATCCCTTAATTCTGTGCTCCAACTTGTCCAACCCACCAAAGTAAATTCCATATCATCTCTTCTTGTCTTTTCAACATCCTTTCCTGCATAACATCCATCATCATTTCCATTTCATACCTGGTGATGTAGATAGATGTTTGATTAGCTCCAGCTCCTACGTAAGCTCCTGACTCCCTCCATGATGGCTCTTATTTGGTAGCATTCTCCTTGTTGGTTGCCTAGCCATTGCTTCCTAGATTCAAGTTTCCAAGCTTCCAAATTTAAGATCCTAGTTTCCCAAATCTACGGGTGCAAGTCTTCTCAGTGAAAGCACCAAAATGTTGGCACCAAAAATGGCCACCAACACTCAGTTGTATGAAAGCACCAATATCCAGTTACAGATCTCTGATAGTATCTAATGTAGAGAATATAATATGAAGAACAAACAAACTAAAAATAAAAGCAAGTGATAAACGACATGATTTATAGTGGTTTGGATAACTCGGGCCAATATCCACTCTAGAATAATCTTTTTTATTATACTATAGTTTGTTTACAGCTATAATCTGAAATCCAAGAATAAAATTGGCAGAGTGTAGCCTAGGTTGAAGATATAGAGAAGATAAAAAATCCTTTCTCTAATGCCATGCCTGCTATATTATAGGGGAAGACATGCATGGATCGAGCTGAAATTCTGATAAAAGAACTTCAGGCCATGATAAGGCCACTCAAGAATTTTCACGCCCATTGGGGACCACAATAGGGATCGATACCGGTCCCTATTATGATGTCCAAATAGGGCACAATCCCTGGGGGTTTTCCATTATGTTGCTACTTGCCCCTCAAATTTTGTGTCATTCCGACCTAAAGTTTGTGAGATATCGCGTTTTCCATAAAGTGGTGCTGAATACATTTTGATTTCAACCGATCTCTTCGAAGGGATAGAGGCCCATCCCTCCAAACTCATCTAAATGAAATGCGATCCTTAAGGGAGCTTCTCCATATTGTATTGTGTATAGACTTAAAGTTTCTTGCCAATTGGATTGGTAGATCTTGAGTTATTGATATATCTTTGTTGCAATATGCTGCGAAGGCTGATTATAGCTTATCCTTACGGAGGGATATGGGCCGATCACTCCTACTTGCTCCAAATGATGTACGAACCCTATGGAGTATTCCATATGTTGTATTAGCTTGTGCTCCAAGTTTCATGTCAACTAGATGTATAAATGTTGAGATATTGATCGATTTTCTTGGGAAACTTCCTTGAAATATTTAAAATGGATTTTTCAAAAGATTTATTAAAATGTTGTTGTTTTGAAAAATTAAGGTAATTTGAAAAATCATGGTAATTTGGAGTCAAAAATTCTAACTAAAAGAATTTGGGTAAAATAGGGTTTTCCAATTTTGAAACTCTTAGTTTAAAATATTAGTTGAGTTAAAAAGTTTTCAGTTAAAATATTTTCGATAAAGGGATTTTTCTTTTTGAAATAAATGTAAAATAGAGCGTAGGTTGGACTTGGTTATATTTCCCTATTTCATAAATTTGGAAATTCTTCTTTTCAAAGTAAAATGGAACTTGGTTGAAATGATGTACAAGCCATTTAAGTAGGAAAAAAATATAAACAGAGGTAACATTGAAAGATTTAGATAGGAAAAGCGTATGGAACTTATAAAATAGGAACACTAATCTAGTTAGGGATAATATAGGAGAGAAGTGATAAAAATATGTTATGAAAATAATAGGATGGAAGTTATCTTTGTCTACTCCGCTTTTCACTGTTTAAAGTTGTAGAAGATGTATTTGAATGTTTCGAATAAAAAGACTAACTTTTAAAGGAATAAATCTTTAATGTAAAAAGTTTTTGAAAGAGGGAAATTATTTTGATCCTTTTTAGGATTAAGCAATCCTTTTTGAAATTTTGATTATGTGGTTTAATAATTGAGTTTTTTAATATTTTAGGGTTAAAGACCTTACTTTTAAAGAAGTAAGTCTTTGAAGCAAAAGTAATAGAGAAGGAAAATTATTTTACAAAGCAATTTTAGAACCTTTTGAATTTGGAGTTAAGAATAAAGCGGTAAATGTTTCAAAAATTTTGTAAAGTTGGGTAGTAAATTTTTTGGAAGTTTTATTCAGATATTTAATAAAAATGGAATAGGCGTATGGAGTGAAATAAAACATGGTGTTCATATAAATCCCTAAACTGTTTGGAAAGTAGGAAATTGTTTTGAAAAGTATGCTTAAATATTTTCTTTTAAGATGTGGATATTCTTTTGCAGGTTTGAATTTTATATGTCGCATACTAGTGTAATATGGGGTTCTAAGTTTATGTTTTATGGAGTAGATAGTGATCACTATCCAGGTGAGAATGGCTAAAGGTTTCACGATATGAATAAAATAAGAATGTTTATGTACAACCTGATATGGAAATTTGAAATCAGTCCAAGCATTTATTTGTAAAATGTTGGTAATGTTGTAAGGGTATTCCAGATCTATAATTGGGTTGTAAGTTAGATTGCCCTTGGAATATGAATTTCCATATTTTGATTTATTGGGAGCAGACTCTGTGTAATTCCCATAAATTACCTAATTCTTGAAATGCATAAAAGCATGATGTCTGAATTAAAAAGGATATACCAAAAAGGGAAAGAGATGTGTAAGATATGGACATTCATTTCTATAGTTTACACTATCTATTTCAATAAAAGAAAAAGAAATAGTCCAGTGTAATTCTAAACGAAGAAAAAACATCACTTGTGGTTGATTTATGGAAGATTTTAGCGGTAATCTTTTAAGAAGAACAGCTATAATGATCTGCCTTTTTGACCCTTAAAAACTGACACTAATACATCCATAATATTCACATGCCGAATATCCAAGTACCGAAAAAATAGGTCGTTAAGGCAAAAGAAATAGAAGATAGAAAAGAATCTCACATCATGATGAGAAGTTATATAATATAAACAAGATCTTTATAAAAATAAAGCATCTTTATTATATATAACATTAGAGTACACTAACGTACTCTTAGCATGGATAGTTATAACAGCCCGTCCTTACAATTGCTGATAAATATAGACAAAAATCAAGAACAACAATAAAGCAAAAGAATATAAGACATGTAAATACGTCTTGGAGAAGCCACCTCGTCTTCTAAAAGCTCCAAACTATCCAGCTAAATATGGAAAATATACTCGGGTTCACCCGAGCATTATAGGAAAAGAACGCCTCGGTCAGTCGGGTAAAACCAATGTGAGAAAACTTGAATCAAATCATATTGATCACTATATTTGAAAGCCCTTTCAATGTAGAAGGCATCTCGTAAGATCACGCTGCATATAAACACGGATGAGTTTTTACCTTACAATAACCAAACTATTTTTATTATAACATCCAGTAATATTTTAATAATGTTTAGGGTTTAAAATAAATATCGAATCGTAGCCGAAATGGATACATTAATTACATTCTAGCATACTAGGTTCCACAATCAAAACCGTAAGGCTCATATAAAGAAATGGATTCTAACATGGCAAGGTAAGAGACTACCTTCCAAAAGTACACCTCTAGAAAAATGTACATGTGGCTACAACCCGTTGCACCTCTACTACACAGAGCTGATTACCCCTTTGACATGACAGGCTGGATTGCATCATCCCTTGACATCGAGCCTGCCTTAGTTTTCCCCTTGGTGTATATGCATATGCTAACTTGAGGAAACCGATCTGGATAGAGGAATGATGCCCCTAATGGAAGCTGCCCACACAACCCTGTTGCATCCCCTGTTTTAGCCATTCTAGGGTTACGAGGCTTATTAGGTCACGCTTTACCTTTTCCTCTTAGCAATTCCCACTCGGTATACTAACACTGCCCTTCTGGCATCTATGTAATACTAGCATTCATCCGTACAAGTTGTTCAAGATAAGAACGAATCGAAGGCACTACATCCACTACATCCATTTTGGAATCACCCTCAGGATTAGTAGCAAGTAGCAATTGCACTTTAATAGCTTGATTTCATCATCTTGAACCTCTTCTAAAATATAGAATGTGCATATGGTTTTGGAGTGGTTACGGTATAGAGTCATCTAATATAAGTAATGGTTACGTATAGAGTCATCTAATATAAGTACACTTCTTTCTTATTGGTCGCCCCCAAAAAAATCATTAATTTCAGTAAACTCAACACTGGTTTTTTGAAATAATCAAACAATATATGAGCGAGATCATCTCCTAATAGTTTAAGCAGACGGATTTCTTTATCATTTATGCTAGAAGAACAAAACGAGTTCATAAGTATAATATAGCACAACCGATGATAACTGTACCATATAATTCTCGTGTTTCTCCTAGATGTTTCTAGAGTTATATCCTTCGGTGTTAAGTAGGGAAAGAATATTCCCTACTACCAAAATTAAGAAGGATTACTTAATTTAGGCTAAGTTGTTTATAGTTGGTTAATTAACTATCGGTTAACATACATTCAAACTTAAATTACATTTCCCATGAAAATCCCTAAGCCTATTCAATTAATCTTTCATTAATTTGAAAGTCACCCTCCCAATATTTATTAAAATATTCATATATTTACCTTCGTCAATATAAGTGTATTCACAAACCATTTCACTTTCAAATCTTGGAAACCTTCCATATAATCATATAATGGTATAAGTATATTTATAAAACATTTAAAAAACATTTCTTATTTCAAAATCATATTAAATGGATCAAAACCCAATGTCATTTAAAACAGAGATAATAATAGCCCAAAACACTATTCCTTTTTAAATATCTTTTTTATTTTATGAGTATCTCTTTTATAAGCCTCCAAATCCTTTTATAAAACTCCTTTTATAAATCCCCAAGTTATTTATGAAACTCTATTTATAAATCTCCAAAATCAATTATAAAACTCCTTTTACAAATCTCCAATTATTTATAAAACTCTATTTATAGATGTCCAAGATCATTTATAAAACTCCTTTTATAAATCTTAAAAACCATTAAAAACCAAAGTTCTATCCAATTTCCATGTTCTCTTTCCAATTTATAAATTACTTTAATAAATTCTTTTATTAAATAAAATCCTTTCTATAAGTCTTTCTTTAAAAATAATTCCCTTTTAAATAAACAGTTATTATTTTTAAACACCCTTTTATAAAACAATTTATTATTTTAAAACATCGTTAACAAAATGTTACCTAGCACCTTGGTCGGGCTAAAAGGCGACAGTTAAAGACATTATCATGAGCATGGGACAAGGTTCTGACCAAGAGGAGCCTGGTGATATATGGGTTCGATGCAGTCGACATGTTTTGGCATTTAGGTATGGTTCGGAAAGTACGGTTCGGTACACGTCGGTCGGTCCAGATGGCTCGGCAAGCCTCGTACAGTCAGTTGAGTCATCGTCGCCCGGCATGTACCGCTCGGCCAAATGAAGTGGTGTAACACATGGCTTGGTCAAAGGAAGGGACGCCTTGTTCGGTCTGAATTATTCGAGATGCCTCGTTCGATTGAGACGGATCAACATTTCTCGTTCGGTCTCGGGGAGTCCTCTTCGAAAGCAGCTCAATCCGGGAGGACCAGTAAGTATCATTCGGGTAATCTAAGGAGAAGAAGTGGCTAGGTCTGGATGGTCCAGTAAACATCGTTCGGTCAGGATTGAGGAGTCATTGTCGTTCAGTCAGGGATGGTTCAGCGAGAGCGTTCGCCATGTCCGTTTCAGTGCAAGATGAGGGAGTTAGCTTATCCGTCGAAACCCACATCGAGGTGAAGGGGTCGGAATTGCTCCACTCTAAGACCCATTATGAGTTGCTCCAAGTACTTTGAGGTCTTACTTCGAGTCACTTGCTAAGATGACCACCGGTCGGCCACGATGGATCGGAATTTTTGGATCGGCCGATTATCGTTTCGCAAGCATGGACCGGCCAGCTCGAGATCGCCCTATATGGGTCAAGTCACCTCGGCCTTGAGCCTGCGAAGGATGTCCAGCCTATCTTCGTCTATATATAGAGGGGCAGGGGCGCAGTGGAAGGGGACTTTTTTTCGTGAACTCCGGGAAGACTCTGCCATTTTTAAGACTCGTTTCTTTTGTGTTAGAACTAGTATTCAAGTTGTTGGTGTACGGATTGTATCTGTATCCAATTATTTGAAAAAGTAATAAAGATTAAACTCAAAGTAGATGTAAGCAGTTATGCTGAACCACTATAAATCTGGTGTTCTAGTTTTTGCAGTTAATTTTGCACACATTCCTCTATTTTAATTTTCTATCTTCATTAATCTCTCTACACAAATCTTTCTTTTGGTGTTAGCGACCAATTTTGGTGCTAACAATTTGGGCTTTCATTGAGAAACGCATTCTCAGGTTATTAGGATCTACTTTGTAGCTACTAGATTAAAGAATTCCCCCAAAGGAGATCCAAGTCATTCATAGGAAGTCCGTTGATTCTACTTAGAGTTCCTACCAATAACTCTACAATGGGAAGACCTCGTATCAGATCAGCCTCTCATAACGCGGACGTCAATGAGACTACTAGCGTTCAATAAATAGAACCCAGCAATCAACAAGCTAATTAGGCGTAGGAACCACGGCCCAAAACCAAATGGAAGTTGTCACTAGAATAGAGTTCAACGAGTTGATGAGAGAACTCATGGAAAGTAGGAGACAACTTAACAAACAGATTCAAGCTAACTCCAACCTCATGACTCATCTTACTCAACAACAACATCAGAATGCTGGACGAAGCCCCGCTTCTTAATCCTCATCCGACGGCTCTGCTTCATCCGATGAACCTCCCAGGCGTAGATGTCATAGAACTGGAACAACACAAACAGGTGTTGATGATCGATCAACTAGGGATGGGCCATGTCCCCTCACTTATATCGAGGAAATCACACCCAAGCAGGAGCAGGAAACTTAGGATCTGGAGGACGAGTGGAAGTTGGACGGTCGGCTCACCAAGGTCCTAATGAAGCTAGTCCCCAAGATACACGTTTGGTAGATCACCAATAGAGGAAACACCAACCAAAACTGTCTCATAGGACAGATTCCAACCTGCCATCTTCCATATGAACCCCAGATCCATCGGCTATGGTCAGACAACTGATGAGAGAAAATCAAGGCTTGACTAGTGATGATTGGGAGATATCCAGGAGTTATACTCCATTCACAGATACTATTCTATAGGTCGATTACTCTAAAAAGTTTAACATGCCGGCTATTCCGATCTATGAAGGGAAGACTGATCCCGATAGCAAGTGATGAGATATGAATGGATGATGAATTCAGCTAGAGCAAATGATGCAACTAAGTGTAGATGCTTCTCATTAACTTTATTTAGAACCACTACCATGGGTTCACCCAACTTCCTCCGCGGTCTATCTCTAACTTTGATGAATTAGCGACGAAATTTATGGAACAGTTCAGGATTCATGCCACTCGTCCCAAGGACGTGACATCCTTGTCCAGTGTAATTCAGACTCTAGTGGGTTGTTAAAAGAATACTTACAAAGATTTCACGTTGCGGCTACTGAGGTTAGCAACCCAAATGACCATGCCATTTTGATGGCTGTAATGCAAGGAGTAGATCCAGATTTGGAGTTTGGCAATTGGCTGGCAGGAAAGCCTCCGACTACATTAGAATGTTTTTATTCAAAGGCGCATCAATTCATAAGAAGAGAGCAAGCCAGGTGGACGAGGCGAGACAATGCACTAGGGCTTGACAAGGAGACCGTGAAGAGAAACATTGCTATGAAACAATCTAGTGATAACTCGGGGAAGATCCAGGTCAATGTCGAGAACAAGCCAGAGCAATCTAAAGGGTCCAAAGGAGGAAATCCCAGAAAGAAAAGGGAAGCAGGAAAATGGAAACCAAGGATTCCGACTTACAACAAATACATTCCTCTGAATGAATCTCTGAAAAATATTTACCTATCGACTCGTAGTACTTTTCAATATCGAAAGCCACACCCAAAAGAGTCCACTGAGGAACAAAGTGGACTAGGAAGTATTGCCACTTCGATGAGACTTACGGGTACAGTATCGAGGAGTATAGACACCTCCATGATGTTATAGAAAAGCCAATTCGATAGAAGAAGTTATAGGAGTTTGTTAAGAATCTGCAGGAGGGCGGACAATGGGCATCAGACCCCGGTCGCAGGCAAGCTCCATGCCATCTTGAGGAACCTTCTCGAACTGTGGGAAGACTAATCATAAACACGACTGTCAGTGGGCCTCACCCGACTGACAAAAATTTGCAGGAGATGGAACGTTATGCCATTTCCTTAAAGCACGCAGATTTTGAATGTTTCTTAAATATGGAGGATGGGTCCCCGGCTAAACAGCAGTGAATGATGACGAACAATATAGTGTTCAGGAGTAGAGATGCTGATCAGGTGAAGGCTCCAACCGTTGACCCGATAGTCATCTCCGCGACGATCGGGCCAACATTTGTGAAAAGAATATTGATTGATTGTGCAAGTTTTGTTAACATCATCTTCAAAAAAGCATATGACCAGATGAAGATGGAGACAAAGGATCTAAAACCATCTAAAGCCCATATCCATGGCTTTAATGGTGCAGCTATTGATGCAGTGGTTTTTGTTGAATTGCAAGTTAAACTTGGACAAGGTGAACGTAGGAGGGTGCGAATCCTACCTTTCATCGTTTTCGATGTCAATTCCCTATATAATGTGTTTCTGGGTCAACCGACCGTGGCAGAATTTAGGGCAGCTTTGGGACCTTGGTGTTTAATCTTGAAATTTCCAAAAGACAAAGGAGTTGGTGTTGTGCATGGCGATTAGGCGACTTGTTGTGCTTATTATGTGGCTGACTGAGAGAGGCCTAGCGAAGAGAGAAAGGAAAGGTTGTGGACAGCTCTATCCGCACCCGAGTCACTGAAAATTGACAGGTAATGCCCGAACCCTAGCTCTGGCAACATGATCAGATCTATAGATACATATATCCGAGAGATGATGATGAGGAACCGAGTTAGGAAAAAGTAGCACGGACTGAGCAGACGATTGACATTCCAGTCAGGCGAGATGACCCATCGCGAGTACTTAAGATTGGATCACAACTCAACCGCTCGACGACCGAGGATCTCACTGATTTCCTTCCAACGAATCTGGATGTTTTCGCTTGGACACATTCCAATATGTGCGGGATTTATCCCGCCATTGCGAATTATATGTTAAACATAGACTCGAGGTATGTACCGGTAAAACTAAAAAGGATAGGCATGGACCCAGAGAGGTTCGCTGCTCTTAGAGAGGAGGTGGACAAACTCAAAGCCAATGGGTTCGTCCACGACGCCCTCTATCTTGAATGGGTGTCTAACCCCGTGCTAGTGAGAAAAGAAAATGGAAAATGGAGAACCATTGCTCAGATTTGAACAAAGCATGCCCTAAGGATAGTGTTTCTTTACCCAGAATTGACTAGCTGGTCGACTCAACGGCAGGACACGAGTTATTGCCATTTGTGGATGCGTACTCGAGATATAATCAAATCGCGATGCACATTCCAGACCAAGAACACACTAGTTTTGTCACAGACATTGGGCTATATTGTTATGTAGTGATGCCTTTCGGATTGAAGAACGCAGGAGCAACTTATCAACGTCTGGTGAATCAGATGTTTAAAGACCAGATTGGTAGGACAATGGAAGTCTATGTGGATGACATACTCGTGAAGTCACGATAGTAAACCGCCACATTCGAGACTTGGCAGAAATTTTTGATTTTCTCAAATATCATGGAGTGAAAATCAATCCTTTAATGTGTTCCTTTGGCGTCGCGTCAGGGAAGTTTTTGGGTTTCATTGTTAATGCACGGGGAATCGAAGCTAACTCAAAAAAGATTTAGGCTATTCGAGACATACAAGTGCCCAGAACTATAAAGCAAGTACAAAGCCTGAACGAAAAAGTGGCTATGTTAAGTCGATTCATATCCAGAGCGACAGATAAGTGTATTCCCTTCTTCGATGTAATAAAGAAAGGAAAGAGAAATTTCGAATGGACGCCCAGCTGTGAGGATGCATTCCAAGCTCTGGTAAGGCATTTGGAAAGTCCCCTGGTGCTGTCAAAGCCTGTAGACCATGAAGTGTTGTATATATACTTGGCCGTATCGCAACATGCCATCAGTACGGCTTTGGTTCGCGAGGAGGAACGAGTTCAAAGCCGGTGTACTATGTCAGCAAACTTTTAATCGGGGCAAAAAGAAATTATCCTAAAATTGAAAAGCTAGCCTACTGCTTGGTGATTGCATCATGCAAGCTTCGTCCGTACTTTCAGGCACACTTGATCAGTGTTTATACCGATCAACCCTTGTGACAGGTACTCCAACGACCAGAAACTTCTGGAAGGCTGTTAAAATGGAATATTGAGTTGAATTAGTTCGATATCACCTACCTGCCACGGAGGGCCATACATGGGCAAGCGCTGGCGGACTTCATCGTTGAATTTACCGTAACAGACGAACCAAACAGTGACGATGTTATTCCCTCTATTTGATGGAAACTATACACAGATGGGGCATCCAACGACCGGTGTTCTGGGGCTAGTGTAATTCTTTTGACTCTCAAAAATCGATCAATCTGTTATGCTTTGAAGCTCGATTTCCCAGCTACAAATAACGAAGCCGAATATGATGCATTGATTGCTAGCTTAAAACTTATCAAGGAACTTGGAGTGAAATCGGTTAAAATCTTTTGCGACTCACAATTGGTGGTGTACCAAGTGCGGAGAGATTATCAAGCAAAGGGGTAGAGACTTGCTCCGTACCTTGCCCAGGTTCATGAACAATTGGAAGACCTCGAATATTACGATATTTTGCATGTCCCGCGTGAGCAAAACAAAGAAGCCGATTCTTTGGCGAAATTCGCAAGTACTGGCGATGCACAACAAATGGGATTGGTTCCTGTTGAAACCTTACATGCCCCAAGTATAAATGAGATGGTGGTAGATTTCGTGTTAGAAAAAGAAATTGAGAAGGAGTCATGGATAACCCCTTTCAGGCGATACCCGCTATACGGGCTTTTTCCTAAAAAAAAGAACAAACGACGACAAGTAATTCACAAAGCTTCACGATATATAATGTAGGATGGAATAATGTGTCGGAAGGGATTCTCAGTCCCTTTACTTCGGTGCATTGCCCACGGTGAAATAAAGCGAGTCCTAAAAGAAGTTCATGAAGGAGAATGTGGTGATCATATTGGGGGGAAGACATTAGCAAAAAAGATCCTCCGCTATGGTTACTATTGGCCAACTGTAAGTCGGGATGATACATACTATGTAAGGAAATGTAACAATGTTAAAAGTATGCTAAAATCCCGAGAGCCCTGCCGACGTAACTCACACAAATAGTTAGTCCCTGGTCGTTTGCAATATGGGTAATCGATATAATCGGTTCCTTGCCTACCTCCAAAGGTGGTGCAAAATACGCAATAGTTTTGGTCGATTACTTTACTAAGTGGACGGAAGTAGAGCCCTTAGCTACAATCACCACCAAGAAGGTCATCAATTTCATTGTACGAAACATCATATGCCGTTTTGGCCTCCTGCAAACTATCAATACAGACAATGTAACTCAGTTCGAAAGTAGGGAGTTCAAAATTTTTTGTCAAAAGTATGGCATTTAGAAAAGGTTTGCAGTAGTTGCTCATTCAAAAGCCAATGGACAAGTAGAAGCCGTGAACAAAATAATAAAATCCATATTGAAAAAATGTTCGGAAAAGGCTAGAGGCAAGTGGGTGGATGAGCTTCCAACAACACTTTGGGCTTACAAAACCACCCACAAGTCCGCGACTGGCCACACTCCATTCATGTTGGCATATGACATGAAAGCCGTTATACCCATGGAACTTGAAGTTCCTTCACATCAGACAACTCATTATAACCCTAAGACGAATCAGAATCTCTTGCTGGAACCGTTGGACTTTGTTGACGAAAAACGTGAAAAAGCTGATTTAAGGGCGGCTACATATAGGCACTGAGTCGCTCGATACTATATTGAAAAAATCCGACCGAGAATCTTTGATGTGGGCGATCTTGTTTTGAAGCGAGTTTTGTCGATGCCATCGCATATGAATCCCATATGGGAAGGTCCTTACATCATTGAACGAAGACTTGGAGAGGGAACTTTTAGGCTAGCGACCGTTGATGGCGCGACACTTCCTCAAGCATGGAATAGCGAGCATCTGCGACATTATTATACTTAGTCTATTTCTTTCGCATTTTAGTTGCAATTATTTCCATTTTATTTTTATTTCGTTGATTCTTAGTTTTCGACATGTAATAAGACAATTCAGTTCGTTTTCGTTAATAAAGTCTTGAAGCCATCTTTTCCATGAACTATTGATGTGCTCGTGCGTTGTAATTCTACGGAAAAAATTATAGTTACATTATTCTGTCTGGCGTATGAATGTGCACAAAGACTTAAAAATATCTAAGTCCCCAGAGTGCGGACTGGAGTACTCTGAGTCCCCTAGTGCGGACTAAAGTATAAACGACTTAAAAATCTCTAAGTCCCCAGAGTGCGAACAAGAGTACTCTAAGTCCCTAGAGTGCGAACTGGAGTATAAAAGACTTAAAAATCTCTAAGTCCCCAGAGTGCAGACTGGAATACTCTGAGTCCCAGAGTGCGGACTAGTGTATAAACGACTTAAAAATCTCTAAGTCCCTAGAGTGCGGATTGGAATACTCTGAGTCCCTGCAGTGTAGACTAGAGTATAAATGACTTAAAAATCTCGAAGTCCTAGAGTGCGGACTGGAGTACTTTAAGTCCGCAGAGTTCGGACTGGAGTATAAACGACTTAGAAATCTCTAAGTCCCCAGAGTGCAGACTGGAGTACTCTGAGTCCCCAGAGTGCGGACTAGAGTATAAACGACTTATAAATCTCTAAGTCCCCAAAGTACAGACTGGAGTACTCTGAGTCCCCAGAGTGCAAACTAGAGTATAAACGACTTAAAATCTCTAAGTCCCCAAAGTATGGACTGGAGTACTCTGAGTCCCCAGAGTACAGACTGGAGTATAAACGACTTAAAAATCTCTAAGTCTACAAAGTGCGGACTGGAGTACTCTGAGTCCTCAAAGTGCGGACTAGAGTATAAACGACTTAAAAATCCCTTAGTCCCCAGAGTGCGGACTGGATTACTCTGTGTCCCCAGAGTGCGGACTACTGCATAAACGACTCAAAAATCCTTAGGTCCCCAGAGTGTGGACTAAAAATATTCTAACTACCCGAAGCATGGAATAGAGGATCTACGATTCCAAAAAAATTTCGAGTCACATGGATGTGAACTGGGGCTTATGTAACTCACAAGATTTTGGATTTCGACTACAAGTTATACAGTAAGCTGAACAACAAAAATCACTGAAAAGAACAAAGTTTTATTCATTAATCAAAAATAGAGTTCCATTACAACTTCTCTTGAACTTGAAGCAAAAAGTCTATCCACAACGACCATAAAAATAAATAGAAATAATTACATAATCCAGGCCGACTCTCGTTGAACAAGCATGATAGCTACTTCTTTGACTTCTTCTCCTTCCTCGGTTTCTCAGACGAATCCTCTCCCACGCGTTTTCTCTTAGACACCTCGCTTGCTAAGGAAGTGGTGTTCGAGGAAGGAGGAGGAACTTTCAGTGGCCTGGTCCTATAGGGAAGAATAACCTTCAGAGTCCTGTTCAGTGGGCCATCAAGTTCAACCACATAGAGCTCAACCTTAATTTTAGTTTTTTCTTCCCTTCCTTGACGATTTGTTCCTCCATGCTCAGCTTTGAATTATGTTCAGAGGCGCCTGTAATTTCAACTTCGTCATGTTCTTCGACAGGCGACGGATTTTTAGATTTGTCTTCGTAAGCGCCTCAATTACTTGAGCGTCGTGTCAGGAGTTTCCCCCATTTGAATTGCCTCTCCCGTTTTCTCCTCCTTCTCCGTGGCAACATTGCTTCTTGGAGTTGCCTCGTGGTCAGAATGGCCTGCATGAAATCATAAGAGACAAGTGTTAGAGTATATTTACTACCTGCAAAAACGGTGGCCCTTTGAACTCAAGAAAGAAAAGTTATGTACCAGTATCCGGCCGACTCTCAACTGTCCGGGGAGTTTCACCTTCTGGAATGGGAGATAGAACATGAATGTCAAGTCCAGGATCTTTCGTGTCGTTACCAATATGCTGCTCGAAGGGGTCGAATGATGGGCGACCAATCGGCTGAATAGGGGGAGGAACTGGAGACTTAGTTCCGGACGGACCGACGGTATCATTCTTTCCTTTTGACGAGGAGGAGTCTCTACTATAGAGGGCCTTCACTGTAGAGAAGTCCCAAGGTTCATTCCCCTGGAGAAATTCCTTCACTAAAGCTTCTTCGTCAACCTCTTCAGTTCCTGACTCAACTTTTTTGATTTTTACTAAAGTGTCCCATGCTTCGGCCAAAGATTCGAGGTACCCTTGCCAAGAAATGTTAGGTCACGATGCATGAAAATCGAGCATTATACTCGACTATGAGCGAATCAAACATGCACTTGATGTCCTCCCTACCAGCCTCAGTAGCGGCCTTAAGGCGAGAATCAATTTCCATGAGCGCTATTCTCTTTCCCTCCGCACAGGCTTTATCCTTTAGCGTTTCAGCCTTAGAGAGTTCTTCATCGAGCTTTAATTTTAGGAGTCGTGTAGCAACAATCTCGTCACAATGTCGTTGTGACTCCTCTTGGGCGGTAGTCTTTTATTCCTTTTCTTTCAAAAGTAGCTCTTCCAACTCTTTGACTCATTGAGCAAACATGTCTCTCTCCTTTTGAACGAAGTCTTTCTCTAAAGCTAAGGCGCCACAGCTTTGAACCGCTTCATCAATTTCCTTTTTGTGTGCGACTTCCAGACGATTAACTTCCTCAGCTGTGTCTTTAGCATTATTTTGAGCAACTTCAAGCTGAGACTTGTATGTGGAACGCTCCTCATCCTGGGCTTTAATAATGTCTTTGTCATGGATGGCTTCAAGTTTCAGACGATCGATTTCGCGTTCGATAGAAACTTCTGAAACTTTTTCTTCCAAATGAACAAAGGTGTCGTGTTGGACGTAAACATCATTGTTACAAGCAATGACACTTTGTTTAACATGCCTCGAAATAGGATGAATCGCTGGAAGAAACTTTAGACCATCGAAACATATTTTTGGGAACGTGGCCTTAAGCTCGGCTTGTTTTTCCACTATCGACGGATCATGTGTAGGAGTAGAAGAAGATTGTCTAGAGACTACAGATTTTTTGTAAGGTTCCCGAGATTGCCTTGTACTACATGAACCGGAGTGTTGGTCGCAATGAGTCTCAGACTGGGACCCCTTATAAGCAGATTTCTCCCTACCTTGCTCTGGTTGAGAGGGAGGATCGTGAGGGTATGAAGGGTGACTGTAGATTTTCCTTCGAGACGATGAATCTCGGGGGCAATAGTCTTTATCACTGGTGTCGTCTCTATCTCGGCATTTTTCGGACTCCGAGTCTCGGCTGGAAGCATGGAAGATAGAAGAGCTGCGAAGGCGGTCGAATCCATGAGAGCGTCCCATATCACCTGCATAGAAATTAAGTAAGCACGAGTTAACAAGAATAATATGATGGATGAAGTCTAAGTGCAAGGTGAGGTGTAAGTGTTAGTGTGTGTGTCCTAGTGTTTTCCCTCGACAGACCAGATTCTTTAGCTTTACTTATCGGAGTTTTTTCTCCTTGATTATAGGCTTGAGCGCCTTCATCGCCTCTCATGGGCGAATGGAGTCTTATAGCTTCTGGATCGTCGAAGCCATAATTGAGCAAGTTATTGGGAATAATAAGATCAGATAAGCCTTTCAGTGAACCCTCTAAGTGTTGTGGAGACATATCTTTCTCCATTGGAGTAATTGTAACCTTCGAGGCTCCGCCCACTATCTTTTTCCTTAGTTTGAAAGCCAGTTTCTTTTTCCCCTTTGAGGGAGGAGGTGGTTTGTCTATTCCAAGCGCCTCAACCACCAGTTTCAGAGTAGGGCTTATATTCTCACCCGACGCTTCGTACTCCTCACCTTCCTCAGACATATCGAGGGCCTATCTTGTTAAAGGCTTTGAAGGCTCAGCTTGCCTTTTGCCTTTATACAAGGCAGGTTGGTTGTAGCGGCGTTGTGAGGGAGACTTATTCGATGACCTTTCACCAAAAACCAAAATTTTGAGAGCGATTCATTGGAAATGATGGATTTGATATCCCAGTCACCCTCGGGAATAGCTTGAATAGCTTCAACGGCCTTAGAGTACCCGGAGCCTTCGGGACATGGGCCGATACCTGTAAAAGTCGAGAAAAGGTTTAGAAAGAATGCACTTTCTGCCGCATACAAATATTGATCCAAAAAAGGAACTTACTCCCTTCTAGCCATCTCCTCGCAAAGCCAGTGGGACAGCGTACGTAAAACCATTCCTGCGTATATTGGAAGAATTTGCTCCAATGCCCCGTTAGGATTTGGCACTTGTTATGTGGCTCAAGTAATATGAAAGATAGGCTATTAGACCGTCTCTTGAATCGGTAGATATAACAGATATCACCAGGAGTGGGGAGCCTGAATAAAATGCTAATGAAAAGAGTACACATGCCATATATGAACGCGTGACTATTGGGATGTAACTGTGCTGGGGCGATCTCAATAACTGCAACACATCACGAAGGAAGGAGCTAAAAGGTGGCATGCTTCCAACCCAGCATATGAATTTGTTGCAAGCCGTATACCCAGCTGGGGGCAGGTGGGGACGGTCTTGTCCCGATGGAACCAGCGCGTCATCAAAAGGGATTTCATGGATTGAGCATAGTTGGTGAAGAGCGTTTGCATTGATTCTCGAAGCTTGAGAATCAGCCGGATTATCTAGGATAATTGCTCCATCGATGGCATCAGGAGCCAAGTCAATAGTCGTAGTCGTTGGACTCAGGATATTCTGTGCAGGACTTATCGGTGGATTCGAAGTTCCCACTACTTCCTATTGAGAACTCGGCTCAGGTTTATCTAAGACTGTGGCGGAGCTCGACTTTCTAGACTTCCTCAATGAGCGTCGAATTTGGATAAACACCTGTTTGAACTATACTTGAAAGACAATCAATATTAGACTTAACGATAAAAAGTACTCCCCCTGTGTGGTGTGTGGATTAGTGCAATCGTTCGAGTATATGTGTAAAAGAATTAAAAGTCCAAAAGCTGATAAAGTAAGGTTAAGCATTGAACTGTCGTCTTCCAAGACCGTCATCGCTGACCATCTCCGAGAGCTTGCCCTATGACGATTTTGGTCATGAACTCGGACATTAACACTATACGTTGAAGGCTATTGTTTATTTTTATCGAGTTGAACTCGGGTTTGTAGTTGTTGTAATTGAAAGTTATCAATCAAAATCAGTTCAGTATGCTTGTATGCCTAAATTGTTATCGTTGTTCTATGGTAAGGCATGGAAGTATGTAGTGTTGATATGTGCTGTACTTAAGTGGAGATATTCATGATTATTAACATCGACCCTAGGACCTGAAGCCGAGCGACTCACTAGACCAACACCAAAGAATCACTCACTCTCTTCTCCGACACTGTATCTTCACCGAACGGACTTTGAGGGTATATCGAACCGCGCTCGCTCGGTATACCAAACCCACTTTGTGGTCTCTAACCGAGCCATAACACAACCCTTAACTAGTTACGCCATACTCTCTCCCTCAGCATTGAACGACCCACATGCTTCCTATCTTTTCCTAACAACCAAACGGACTCCCTCCATCAGACTTTGACTGACACATGACATCACCGAACGACGCTCTCTCTAGACCGAATGACACCCCATTCCTCTACCTCCCTTGCATTACTCCCACAAGAAGACTACTAAACAACAGACATCCACCCAGAATACTAGTATCTACACATGAGCCCTCTCTTCTAACTCGCTCCTTAATAACCGAACAACCCCAACCACCAATCTAGCCCTGTCTCATTAACCTGGCAGCCACTCTTCCTCACTCAATGGCCTAACAAGAAATTATCTCCAAGTAACCACCGATATTCTTCTCTCTTTTCTCTTACTGCCTCACATCTATTCAAGCCCATCAAGCTCTTAACATAATACATGTCGTTATTTCCAATTCGACCTTCCTCGTCGACAATATCTCCTACTAAACACAAAAAGAAAAATGTACTCGTGAATGCGAGCATCATACAAAATTCTTGATTAGGGAATATGGGTCGAATAAGAGACTTGTACCTACAGGAATGGTTCGAAGATTGTAGGGGTCGCGAATTTGGAAGCAGAATTCATTTGGGTTTATTAAATGAGGCACTTTCAAAACGCACATTTTGAAGTACGGGAAGGAAGGGGAACTAAAGCGATAGATGAGGTTTGGGGGAAGGTAATTCGGTAAATCTTGGAAAAATAAAGTAAAGGTGAGGAGAATAAGAAAGAGAAAGCTCTTATATATGGGGGAGGGGAGGTGAACAGGCTATCTCCTGTTGGACCAGTTAGTTTGGTTTGAGAAGTTAGTTGTTGGATGTGTACAATCTAGTTCAAGAAAGTCGATTGTGTGGGTCGGTCTCTATATGTTGAACGACCCCTTGCTTATATATAAGGAAATGTATAAAATAGACCCAGAATTGTACAAAATACTAAGGAAGATGGCCATGTTTCAATCTTCATTGAACACATTCGACTTTTGGACAATAAGAATTGATTACGGACTCAACGCGTGTCATGTTGACTCACACGACACACTCTGGGGGGCAAATGTTACCCGACACCTTGGCCGAGCTATAAGGCTAAAGACATTATCATGAGAATGAGACAAAGTTCTATCCAAGAGGAGTCTGGTGATATACGGGTTTGACGTAGTCGACATGTTTTGGCATTTAGGTACGGTTCGGCCAGTACGGTTCGACACACGTCGCCCGGCGCAGATGGCGCGACAAGCCTCGTTCGGTCAGTTGAGTCATCGAACTCGGGGTGTTCTATTCGAAAACAGATCAGTCTTGAGGACCAGTAAGTGTCGTTCGGCCAGTCTAAGGGGGCAAAGTGGCTAGGTCTAGATGGTCCAGTAAATGTCATTCGGCTAGGATTGAGGAGCCATTGTCGTTCGGTAAGGGCTGGTTCGGAGCGAGCGTTCGGTATGTCTGTTTCAGTGCAAGATAAGGGAGTTAGTTTATCCGTGGAAACCCACATCACGGTGTAGGGTTTGGCATTTCTCCACTCCGAGACCTATTATGAGTTGCTCCAAGTACTTTGAGGTCTTACTTCGAGTCACTTGCTAAGATGACCACCGGTTGGCCACGATGGATCGGAGTTCCTGGATTGGCAGATTGTCGTTCGGCAAGCATGGACCGACCGGCCGATTGTCGTACTTTTAAGATGTGCAAATTCTTTTGCGGATTTGAATTTTATATGTCGCATACTGGTGTAATGTGGGGATCTAAGTGTGTATTTTATGGAGTAGATAAGGATCTCTATCCAGGTGAGAATGGCTAAAGGTTTCACGATATGAATAAAATAAGAATGTTATGTACAACTTGATATGGAAATTTGAAATCAATCCAAGCATTTACTTGTAAAATGTTGGTAATGTTGTAAGGGTATTCCTGATCTATAATTGGGTTGTAAGTTAGATTGCCCTTGGAATATGAATTTCCATATTTTGATCTATTGGGAGCAGGCTCTGTGTAATTCCCATAAATTACCTAATTCCTTAAATGCATAAAAGTGTGATGTCTGAATTAAAAAAAGATATACCAAAAAGGGAAAGAGATGTGTAAGATATGGACGTTCATTTCTATAGTTTACACTGTCTATCTCAATAAAAGAAAAAGAAATAGTCCAGTGTAATTTTAAACGAAGCAAAAACATCACTTGTGGTTAATTTATGGAAAATTTTAGCGGTAATCTTTTTAGAAGAAAAGTTATAATGATTTTCCTTTTTGACCCTTGAAAATTGGCACTAATACATCCACAATATTCACAAGCCGAATATTCAAGTGTTGAAAAATAGGTTATTAAGGTAAAATAAATAGAAGACAGAAAAGAATCTCACATCGTGATGAGAAGATATATAATATAAACAAGGTCTTTATAAAAATAAATCATCTTTATTATCTGCAACATCAGAGTAGACTAACCTATTCTCAGCATGGATAGCTATAACAGCCCGTCCTTACAATTGCTGATAAATATAGACAGAAATCAAGAACAACAAAAAAGCGAAAGAATATAAGATACATAAATACGTCTTGGAGAATCCACCTCGTCTTCTAAAAGCTCCAAAGTATCCAGCTAAATCTGGAAAATATACTCTGGTTCACCCGAGCATTATAGGAAAAGAACGCCTGGGTAAGCCGGGTAAAACCAAAGTGAGAAAACTTGAATCAAATCATATTGATCACTATATTTGAAAGCCATATTCGAAAGCCCTTTCAAAATAAAAGGCATCTTGTAAGATCACGCTGCACATAAACACGGACGGGTTTTACCTTACAATAACCATACTATTTTTATTATAAAATCCATTAACATTATAATAATGTTTAGGGTTTAAAATTAATATTGAATCATAGCCGAAATAGTTACATTAATTACATTCTACAATACTAGGTTCTACAATCAAAACCGTAAGGCTCATATAAAGAAATGGATTCTAACATGGCAAGGTAAGGGACTACCTTCCAAAAATACACCTCTAGAAAAATGTACATGTGGTTACAACCCGTTGCACCTCCGCTACATAGAGCTGATTGCCCCTTTGACATGACAGGTCGGATTACATCATCCCTCGACATCGAGCCCGCCTAGTTTGCCCCTTGGTGTTTGCACATATGCCGAATTGAGGAAACCGATTTGGATAGAGGAATGATGCTCCTAATGGAAGCTACCCACATAACCCTGTTGCATCCCTTGTTTTAGCCATTCTAGGGTTACGAGGCTTATCAGGTCACGCTTTACCTTTTTCCTCTTAGCAATTCCCACTCGGTATACTAACACTGCCCTCCTGGCATCTATGCAATAATATCATTCATCCATACAAGTTGTTCAGGATAAGAACGAACCGAAGGCACTACTTCTACTACATCCATTTTGGAATCACCCTCAGGAGTAGTAGCAAGTAGCAATTGCACTTTAATAGCTTAATTTCATCATCTTGAACCTTTTCTAAAACATAGAATGTGCATATGGTTTTAGAGTGGTTACGGTATAGAGTCATCTAATATAAGTACACTTATTGGTCGCCCTAAAACAAAATCGTTAATTTCAATAAACTCAACTCTGGTTTTTTTATAGAAATAATCAAACAATATATGATCGGAGATCATCTCCTAATAGTTTAAGAGGATAGATTTCCTTATCATTTATGTTAGAAGAACAAAATGAGTTCATATGTACAATATAGCACAAATGATGGTAACTGTACCATATAATTCCCGTGTTTCTCCTAGATATTTCTAGAGTTATATCCTTTGATGTTAAGTAGGGAAAGAATATTCCCTACTGCCAAAATTAAAAAGGATTACCTAATTTAGGCTAAGTTGATGATAGTTGGTTAATTAACTATCAGTTAACACACATTCAAACTTAAATCACATTTCCCATGAAAACCCCTAAGCCTCTTAGATTAATCTTTCATTAAGTTGAAAATCACCCTCCCAATATTTATTAAAATATTCATATATTTACCTTCACCGGTATAAGTATATTCACAAACCATTTCACTTTCAAATCTTGGAAACCTTCCATATACTCATATGATGGTATAAGTATATTCATAAAACATTTAAAACCATTTCTTATTTCAAAATTATATTAGATGGATCAAAACCCAATGTCATTTAAAACAGAGATAATAATAACCCAAAATACTATTCCTTTTTATAATTCTCTTTTATTTTATGAGTGTCTCTTTTATAAATCTTCAAATCCTTTTAAAAAACTCCTTTTATAAATCCCCACGTTATTTGTGAAACTCTAATTATAAATCTCCAAAATCATTTATAAAACTCCTTTTACAAGTCTCCAAGTTATTTATAAAACTCTATTTATAAATGTCCAAGATCATTTATAAAACTCCTTTTATAAATCTTAAAAACCATTAAAAACTAAAGTTCTATCCAATTTCCATATTCGCTTTCCAATTTATAAATTACTTTAATAAATTCTTTTATTAAATAAAATCCTTTATATAAAACTTTCTCTAAAAATAATTCCCTTTTAAATAAACAATTTATTATTTTTAAGCACCCTTTTATAAAACATTTTATTATTTTAAAACACCTTTAACAAAATGTTACCCGGCACTTGGCCGGGCTACAAGATGATAGTTAAAGACATTATCATGAGCATGAGACAAGGTTCTGACCAAGAGGAGCCTAGTGATATACAGGTTTGATGTAGTCGACATGTTTTAACATTTAGGTACGGTTCGGCAAGTACGGTTCGACACACGTCGCTCGGTCCAGATGGCTTGGCAAGCCTCGTTCGGTCAGTTGAGTTATCTCTCCCGACATATACCGCTCGGCCAAATGAAGTGGAGTAATACATGGCTCGGTCAAAGGAAGGGATGCCTTGTTCGGTCTGAATTATTCGAGATGCCTCATTCGAACGAGACGGCTCGGCATTTCTCGTTCGGTCTCGGGGAGTCCAATTCAAAAGCAGCTCAGTCTGGGAGGACCAGTAAATGTCGTTCAGCTAGTTTAAGGGGACGAAGTGACTAGGTATGGATGGTCCAGTAAACGTCTTTCGGTCAGGATTGAGGAGCCATTGTCGATCGGTCAGGGCTGGTTTGGCGCGAGCATTCGACATGTTTGTTTCAGTGCAAGATGAGAGAGTTAGCTTATCTGTCGAAACCCACATCAAGGCGAAGGGTTCGGCATTGCTCCCATCCGAGAACCATTATGAGTTGCTTCGAGTACTTTGAGGTCTTACTTCGAGTCACTTGCTAAGATGACCACCGATCGGCCATGATGGATCGGAGTTCCCGGATCGGCCGATTGTCGTTCGGCAAGCATGGATTGGCCAGCTCGAGATCGCCCTATATGGGTCGAGTCACCTGGGCCTTGAGCCCTCGAAGGAAGTCCAGCCTATCTTCGTCTTTAAATAGAGGGGTAGGGGCGTATTGAAAGGGGACCTTTTTTCATGAACTCCGGGTAGACTATGCCATTTTTAAGACTCGTTTCTTTTCTGTTAGAACTTGTATTCAAGTTATGGGTATCTTTATTCAATTATTTTAAAAACCAATAAAGAATAAACTCAAAGTGGACGTAGGCAGTTATGCCGAACCACTATAAATCTTGTGATCTAGTTTTTGCAGTTAATTTTGCATACATACCTTTATTTTAATTTTCTATCTTCATTAATCTCTCTACACAAATCTTTCTTTGGGTGTTAGTGACCAATTTTGGTGCTAACACAAAACATTCACTTTTCTTTAAACAACATTAGTAAAACAATAATTTAAAACAATCAATAATAAAATAATAAACTATAAAACAAATTAAAATAATAGAATAATATACTTTAAAACAATATTGTCATAATAATAAAATAACTTTAAAACAATATTAAATAAAATAATTATTATTTAACTTTAACCTTTAAAAACAATAAAAATAAATTACTTTAAAATATTAATAATATAATATAATATAATAAATAACTTCAACTATAAAATTAAAATTTTTAAACAATAAACTTAAAATAATAATTAAATAATTAATTAACTTAAAATAATAATTACCCTTAAATGATTAATTAACTTAAAATAGTAATTAAGTTTTAAGGTATTAATAAGCTTTAAACATTAATAATAATAAAATAATTTAATGACTTTAAAACATTAATATAATAATTAATAAATCTTTAATCACCTTTCATAAGATAATTATTTAATTTATTAAATTTAGAAAAGAGGCTTAGCAACTACCATAGAACTTAATCAAGTCACCATTTATTCAATTAAACTTTCATTGTTATAATACTGGTATTTACATATGCGCACATACATGTAAATCAATCCATAATTAACAATCAATTGCTAAGATAACACATATTCAATATTAATCAACTAAGGTGTAAATAAGTGTCTATGTTAATGTAATAGCAGAACGAGGTTCATTTTTGCCTAATAGATGTCCAAATGTAATCTATCAAGTTAATTATAGTAGAATGATGATTTATTCTACTAAACAGATATCCAATTAATTTTTATTAGTAAAACGGTGTTTTATTTCGCTGAACAAGTGTCCAAATTACTCTATTCAAATTACCTTTACAAAACGGTGTTTATTCGGCTAAATAGATAACACCCAAGCAGTATGAAACTGCATAATTATCCAAATTACGTAATTATAAATCAGTCAATATTAATTTATCGTTAAATTATACTACATCAGAATTAACAACAATTTATATCATAGCATAGTACTTGTCACCACTAGTCCAATGCAAAAATTCGTGAATTAAAGGGACTCAAAATGGTTGAGATATCACATTGTAAAGTTTAAAATTTTAATTTATAAATTTAAATAAACATTTTAATTCTCCTCACCCCACACAACAAAGCCCGGCCCACTTCCCCTCTAAACCAACCCGTGCCTGCAAAGAAACACCCCCTTTCATCATGCAATTGAACATGCTAACAGGCGCTTAAGTACAAATTCACGTGAAATTAACAGTAGCAGTCATTCAAATGGAATGCACCTCTTGTTGCTAAAATCCGAGCACCCCACCATGCCCCAACCACTTGACGTCCATTCTGCCACCACCAATGCGTCCGCCTACCCCACCTGAGCCTGCCATGCCTCGACCAGCTGAGCCACCACCGACCGTCGATCCACCTCCGCTTCTGTTTGCGCAAAAAATAGGCAAACACCCCAATGTCGTACGATTTAGTTGATTATATGTTGTTCTTAGCGATTTGGGTGATTTATGCAAATATGTAAAAAGCAGGGACTAAACTGTAAAAGACACACAGATTTATAGTGGTTCGGCCAGAACGTGCCTACGTCCACTTTATATGTTATTCTCCTTTTCTCTTCAGATTACAAGTACAAAGCTTTGTATACAAGTATATGAAAGTTGTTTGAAAGTTCCTTCCATGCTTGAGCTCTCAAACTTGTCTGCCATTGTTGTACCCCTGCCCCTCTATTTATAGAGTGAGGTTGGGGGCAGGGGTCTTGGATGTATATAGCTACTGGTGGACCTGGGCTGATGCAATCTGGACTGGCAACTTTGGTTCGGCAAGGGCTTGGTTCGGTAGTTCATGGAAGTGGAGTTGGTCCGATGGGACATTGGTTCGGTGAAGGTGTAACCGGTGGTGAGTGGATGGAGCTTGGTTCGGCTATGCAGGGAGTGGTGTTGGACCGGTAGGGCTTTGGTCCGGTGGTAGGAGTATGGTGGTTCGGCAAGGGCTCGTGTACTTTGGTTCGGCAGTGGCTAAGGTCTGGTTCGGTGGAAGATGGAGAAGCTTTTGGACCGGTGGTGCCTTCCTCCTGGATCGGTGGAGGTGATTCGGTGGAGCTCGTTCGGCAGTACATGGAGTACCGAATGAGCTCTTGTATTGGGAACGCCGGATGAACCAAGGCATCTTGAATGCCGAATGAGACTTCGCTCTACATTGCCGAATGAAACTTTAAACCTTTGATACCGAATGGACTTTTATACTTGAATCATGAGTGAAATCCCAGACTTATATACGCTTGCTGGCTGCTTCTTCTTGGTTCGGTTGTGGTGGAAATGCACACAATATTGATATTCCAGTTTTGACCAAAAATGGGATAACACTTTGCCCCCTAAAACATACCTTGCGATAGGAAGGCGTGTTTTGTAATGCCATGAGCTGGATGTTCATATCCTGTTGACGTCCTTGCGGTAAGAAGGCGTGTTTTGTAATGCCATGAGCTGGATGTTCATATCCTGTTGACAACTTGTAAAGAGCTTGATATTTTATATGGCCCTAAATGACGACCGTTCGGGATCGAGCTATTTGGGATGAAGCGCGGTCGTTCATGGTCAAGCGCCTGACTTCAAATGACGACCGTTCGCGATCGAGTCATTTGAGGTGAAGTGCGACCGTTCGCGGTCAAGCGTCTAAATCCATGCGACGATCGTTCGAGACCGAGTCATTTGCGGTGGAATGTGATCGTTCACGGTCAAGCGCTTTACTTCAAATGACGACCGTTCGGGATCGAGCCATTCGAGGTAAAGTGCGACCAAGCCCGGTCAGAGGGCGGACCTCAAATGGCGACCGTTCGCGATCAGGCCACTTGGGGTGAAATGTGACCGTTCACGGCCGGTGCCGTTCGCGGCAAAAGATGAAATGGGACCGTTCGCGGTCAAGCGCCTTACTTCGGATGACGATCATTCAAGATCGAGCCATTCGTGGTAAGGTGCGACTGTTGGCGGTCAGGGGGTGGACCTCAAATGGCGACCTTTCGCGATCGAGCCATTTGTGGCGAGATGAGTTGTGCCGTTCGAGGCGAGTTTGTGACTGTTCGAAGTCGAGTGCCGTTCGAGGCGAATTGTGACCGTTCGAGGTCGGGTGCCGTTCGAGGCAAGTTGTGACCGTTCGCGGTCGGGTGCCGTTCGAGGCGAACTGTGACCGTTCGCGGTCGGGTGCCGTTCGAGGCAAGAAAGTGTGCCCGGGAGGGCTTGGTATTATCAATGCCGGGGTCACGTTCGGGTGAGTTCCTGGATCGTTTATGTGCCTGTTGGAGGCGAATAAGTGTGCCCGTAGGGGCTTGGTATTGTTGACACCAGGTTCACGTTCGAGTGGGTCCCTAGATCATTTGCCAGATTTCATGTTCGGGGGAGTTTCTGAATCAAATACTTTGGCGGTTCATCGCCATACAAGAGGTGCTTGTGGACCGTTCGTGATCCAACGGGAATACAAGTAAATTTGCAAATATCAAAGCAATAATCATACGAATTCCACAACAGGAATGTTCAAGCCAAGATCAAAGCAAGAGCAAGACGATGATGTCAAAGTGTAAACTCTTACTATAGTGCGGTCAGTAGTCATTCAGAGCATGCCTATGGATCGTGCGCGATCGCTTACATGTGTAAATGATCTAACCATGTTAGTGAGAGGTTTGCGACTTGTTCATCTCTTTCGACCTGCCCCCCCCCCCCCCCGAGTTCAGGAGGGAATTTTACCTGCCTCCTGGATGAGCGTTCATTCCTTACCAGGTTGCTCAGAGGCCCCTATCTCTCTCTCTGGGATTGGATCAACATGCTCCAAGTGTGGTGCCCCCATGCAGGATCGATGCCTGATTAGCTTCTAAAGAAGCCTCTTGATTTTCCTTCATGTTCACATCTCTCTGGCCTTGGCCTTCTGCTTGATTGTCTCGCCATGACTCTTCCAATCTGAATCTCTAGTCTCTCATATTCAAATTCCAAGCGGTAGAATCCTTGAGTTCAATTCTCAGTAAAAGCACCAAAAACGTTTGCGCAAAAAATAGGCAAACACCCCAAAGTCGTACGATTTAGTTGATTATATGTTGTTCTTAGCGATTTGGGTGATTTATGCAAATATGTAAAAAGCAGGGACTAAACTGTAAAGACACACAGATTTATAGTGGTTCGGCCAGAACGTGCCTACGTCCACTTTATATGTTATTCTCCTTTTCTCTTCAGATTACAAGTACAAAGCTTTGTATACAAGTATATGAAAGTTGCTTGAAAGTTCCTTCCATGCTTGAGCTCTCAAACTTGTCTGCCATTGTTGTACCCCTGCCCCTCTATTTAAAGAGTGAGGTTGGGGGCAGGGGTCTTGGATGTATATAGCCGCTGGTGGGCCTGGGCTGATGCAATCTGGACTGGCAACTTTGGTTCGGCAAGGGCTTGGTTCGGTAGTTCATGGAAGTGGAGTTGGTCCGGTGGGACGTTGGTTTGGTGAAGGTGTATCCGGTGGTGAGTGGATGGAGCTTGGTTCGGCTATGAAGGGAGTGGTGTTGGACCGGTAGGGCTTTGGTCCGGTGGTAGGAGTATGGTGGTTCGGCAAGGGCTCGTGTACTTTGGTTCGGCAGTGGCTAAGGTCTGGTTCGGTGGAAGATGGAGAAGCTTTTGGACCGGTGGTGCCTTCCTCCTGGATCGGTGGAGGTGATTCGGTGGAGCTCGTTCGGCAGTACATGGAGTACCGAATGAGCTCTTGTATTGGGAACGCCGGATGAACCAAGGCATCTTGAATGCCGAATGAGACTTCGCTCTACATTGCCGAATGAAACTTTAAACCTTTGATACCGAATGGACTTTTATACTTGAATCATGAGTGAAATCCCAGAATTATATACGCTTGCTGGCTGCTTCTTCTTGGTTCGGTCGTGGTGGAAATGCACACAACATTGATATTCCAGTTTTGACCAAAAATGGGATAACAGCTTCCTCAACGCCTTTCCTCTGACCATCTCCCTCACACACTAGTAAACTCACGACCCATCATGCTTCCAAGGCCCAAACTCCATTTCCACGTCATCCCCTACACCCTACATGCTGAGCATCCCCTTTTATTATAACGCCAGCATATGCTTCTATATATACACGACCACACAACTCCTTCCAAACCCCAAGCCTACGGCCAACGTCTTCATGCATATGTCCCCAGCATCAAACCACTGCCATGCATCCATATATCACAAGAACACACACACACTTCCCACACACTTGCATGCACAGCCAAGCACACAATACAGAGGAAAAGAAAGAAAGATGAAAAAAAGGAAAATGGAAGAACATATGAGTTGCTGGAGAGAAGACTATACTATCCATTGTGTGTACTTTCGTGTTTCCATTTTTTTCCATGTGTGACTTGATACATATAAACTAACATCCCTTCACAGCTAAGTAAAAATAGTACACATGTCAAATCAGGGCCGGCCCAATGGGCTGGGTTGTCCAAGCCCGAATAAAAGGCCAAGAAAAAAATTGCAAAATGAGAAAAGGCCAAGAAGGAAAATGAAGCCCCAAGCCCGATTAAAAGGCCAAGAAAAAAATTGCAAAATGAGAAAAGGCCAAGAAGGAAAATGTAAAAAATAAGAGCAACACCACAAACAACTCAAATACCCAAGGGGGAATCGAACTTAGGTCATTCAACTCCACTTTCAACAACTTAACTACTCAACCAAACTGCCTTATTAAAGAAATATATTGTAGAATTTATTTGAAGCTGAACGAAGTTCTTTCCCCTCATGTTGCCCCACCAAGAGGGTTGCCCAATTCAAATGCCTCATGGGTCTTGCCCATGGGTCGGGCCTGTGTCAAATGCAAGCCACCAAATTTTTGGGCAAAATACAGACAAAGCCAAGAAAATATATATGCGAAAAGATCATGTTGTCTTGTTTTTTAAACTTTGGTTTATAAATTTTTTTGGGGTACGATGTTGCACAATATCAAGTTCGCGTATAAGTTGCGAACGATTGAAATAAAAATATGATCGTGCACAACAATATGGCACAATCATAAAACAAAAATAATATAGATAGGTTAATTTATTCTATAAAGTTTCAAAAATGCCAACATTTGCCGTAAAATACGTCAAACAAAAATTCATTTATTTTTCAAAGTAAAAATAACGGAATTTTTTTACAAATTAAATAAATAATACGTCATAAAAAATCAAACCATTTAAATAAAAACCGATTTTCTTATAATTTATTATATCAGAATCAAATTTGAATATTTAAATAAATTAAATATTCAATTTCAAACATTAAAATTTTCGGGTCATTACATTCTCCTCCCCTTCAAAGAATTTCTTCCCCGAAATTCGAAAGGATGGAAAATATAACGAAATTTAAACCACACCATAAAATAACCATTTTATAAAGACATCTCTTTACTTATAAAATATTTCGAATACTCACTTTACTTTATTTAATTGTATAATACTCTTCTACACGCTGATAGTATATACAAAACATTAATTCCATTTTACTTTCCAATATTATTTATGAGAACATTTCCATAAAAATATAACTTATGTTTAAACTTGTATAATACTCTACTATACCTTGAGAGTATATACAAAATTACCCGATTTAATTTGTTATCCTTTCGAATTCTGATGTAAGCCTAAAATTATTCTGGGTCTTCAAACCAATCGACCAACTCGACCTCTTTACTCATTCGGTCTGGTAAGTAGCTAAGAAGAGTAGGATGCTGATAACCAAGCTCAGTCCTAGATTCCTTAGACATCTCTAAGGTAAAGATGTTAATTAGTTGGTCCAATAACATAAAATAGTTATCATGACTCTTAAATGTTAAGACAAAGACACAGGTTTAATAAAACAGAGTTTATTAAAACTTGGTACTAAAGTTAGCCCAGTAAACTTGTAATTAGTTCACATTTATTTAAGAGCTATATAAACTTATTTATAAAATAATACTTTAATTTATATCAAATCTCCATAAAGAAAATTTAAGAATTAAACCCGGTCTTATTTCAAAACCCTTGAAATAATAATATACGTATACACACACATATAGATCGAGTAACCCCAAAATGCTACCAAGGAATTGGGTACTACCAACTAGTATTGTAACGACCTGCAAATTTATTAAGTTGATAAATTACATTTATTTTTATATATTCAAATATAAGTTTTTTGAAACATAGATTATGATGTTTTGAACAATAATGATAGTAATCTTATTTTGAAATAAGTATTTACAAAAGTATAAACTTTGAAGTAATATCGATAAAATGGTCGAAAATCGTTTTATCAATAAATAGCTCTATAATTATCAAAAGTCGCGCACGGAGCTAGATACATACACTTATACATTTAAACATGAGTATGAAATAAAATTATTTATTTTATTTTTGGAAAATAAAATGTATTTATGACATCATCAATAATGACATCATATTTAATAATTGATTTATATATTTAATTGAGATTATGGTTTAATAATTATTATAATTATTCAAATATCATTTTTGAAAGATAATAATTCATTTTAATTAGTTATGAAGCGATAATAAATCATTTGTAATAGTTTTATAAGTGAAAATGTGATCGGGAATTGGTTTTCTGATTTTCAGATTTAACAAATGGAAGTTGTTCAAAATTGTTGCAATCTTGTTTATATGTCTTGTGCACATATATAACATACATGTGCACACCTTAATATATACATGAACATATATACATACATATAAACATACATATACACTCTTATATATATATACATTGCAAAAATATCTGAGATATTTTCACACTTAAAAAACAAACTCCACTTCACTCTTACACACATAAACTCATACATGGAGCCACATGTGAGGGGGAGGGGAGTGTTTGGCTATGAAGGTGATGGAAGAAGGCAATGGTGATGAAATGGAAAATAAATATCATGATATTTTATTTCACATTTTTTCCTATATATACCACCATCCATCTTCACTTCCGTTCACATTTTCTCTTCATTTTCCTAAGCTTCTTCACCTCTTTATACTCCACTTTAATAGATCCCTACTTTAGGAAATTAATGAAGGAAATTATGGCCAAAAAAGTAATTAAATTTATTTAGTAAATATATATTATCAAACACCTCAAAACAAAAGCCAAAACTACTCCTCTCCTCCTTCTAAATCCATGGCCACACCTCCTACCACCCAAGGTCGAGCCCACCTCCACTTGAAAACTTAGGCCATAGCTATCCAAAGGTCCAAAGCTCGATTCCATAGGCTTTGATTTGATTGTAGCGAAGATAGAGCGAATTTTCATAAAGTTAGAAACCAATGAAGGTGAGAATCTCTATTTATATTATGATATATTGGATGATATATGTTTGGCTATGCTTGGGTGTCATGATTGTGAACCATGTGTGGATATGATTATATGTTTGTTTGGACGTGTAAATAATTTACGTTTAATACACGTCGAATATCACAAAAATGATTTTCCTTTAATAAATGAAATGACATATATGAGATCGTTAAACCTCTTAAGTTTAAAATGATTTAGAAATGTTTGATAAACATTTAAAACTATTTTGACAAAATTTGGAAAGGATATGGAAAATTAGTTAAAATAGGCGTGCTGTGTAAAGACAGTTCGTGATTTTGCGCCTTAAAAGTTTGAATCTATTTATACGATGAAATCTGAGTCGGAACTCTTTGGAATAAGAATTTTTTGAACTCTTATAATCATGATTTTCAAACAAAAGAAAAATATCGAGATTTTGTTTAGTATTGGCAGTTCAAAAACCAAAGTTATAAATTCTTTAAAATTGATATTTTAACTCTTAAAAATATGAAATAAATTATATAAATATTTAAAATGTTTTAAAAGAGATTTGAGTTGTAAAAATGGATTTCTAACTAATAGAAAAGTTGTTTTGATCAAATAATCCTTAAAAGGACTATTCACAACACTTTTTGCAGCAGTTTTAAATAATTTTTGAAATATGGCTTTAAACTTAATTATTCTTTTCTAAATATTCTATATATATCTTCTAATAAATAATTAATTATTTGAAAGATAATGCGGAGGTTTTATAATTTATTTTAAAGAGTTTAAATAGATGATTTATAGAAAAGCTGTTATAATCAAGCGATTTAATCCTGGCTCTAAAAGCCGATGAGTAGGTTGGATTTTTCTATTCGTGAGATCAGATGTAAGGTGCTTAAACTAAGGAGATGTTCATGAGCAACTAATTCCTTGGCTCACTTGGCCTCTTCCCTAGACGAGGGATAGATAAGGGAGAAATGTTGGAAACAAGGTAAGTATAAAAGATATAATTTTTCCATATTTAATATAACTTAGATTGTATAGGAATAATCTTCTTATACTTGGTATTGAATTCTGAGGAGGGAATCCATACTACCCATGTGAATTTAAAATGTGGTTTCACCATTATTCAACGGGTAGTAATGGTTGAATACGGAAACTGAAATTGAGTAGAATTAGCATAATTTCTATTAACTCTCTTTACTCAATAAGGTTTTGCAATGTGATTTATGAAAGATGATTTTTATTTGGTATTTCCAAGTTAAAGAGAGGTTTAATGATTCTATATATGTGAGAAAGAAATGTTTTAAAGATATATATCTCTAGAAGATATTTTTTGATAAAGATGAAGTAATTAATCAAATGATAATCACCTATCAAACTTAACATCTTTTTATCGAAGATTGTTTTGAAGGAACCAGGATTGGATTTAGGTGATTCTTGTCTGAAAACCATTTTGAATCAATTTACTCGTTCGAAGATGAAGACATGGAATGATAATAAATTAGAAGATGAAATGTAGGGCTGCTTGTTACTGACCCTCGGGGGAAATTTTCCATATCATACATATGTGGTAGTAGTATCTTCATTTGATCTTCGATGCAAGGGCTATCGCTACTAATCCAAGGGGTGATTCCCGACATGATGTAGTAGGAGAGTTCCTTCAGTTTGTCCTATTCCTGGATAACTTGTATGGGCGAATGTCTGACATTGCATTTCTAAAATACACGTACATTTGATATTTACAAACATACATCAGTTTGGAGGTATAGGAAGTAACTCTCTTACACTTAGCGCCCTTCTTTGAGACGTACGAGCTTAGGGATTCTACATTTGTGGAAATTAATAGTGTGGTGATGGAATTGGCAATGTGGCATTCAACGTAGAATGTGCTATGTGAAAGGTAATCGTTACCTCTGCCTCATCACTCGAAAATGGCTTAAACAGGACATGCCGTAAGACTATGTGGTTTGCAACCATTAGGGTATGATCATCATCCTTCTAGATTACCCTTCATATATCGGGTATGTTGTGTATGCCATGAGAGCACTCGGATAGGTCAGAAATGACCGGGTGGATGTCATATTCGGTTCTATCCGTCGAATTTGTTCTCCAATAAGTGCCTTCGGACTTGGTTGTAGAGCCTAGTATGCTAGAATTCAATGATGTAACAAGTTCGGATAAAATTATGTATATTTATCTGAAAGTTGTTTTCAAAAGAATGTCATTAAAAATAATATTACCACATTTTGTGTAGTAAAGATTTTGGTTATCATAAGGTAAAAACCTGTTTCGTGTTTATGTGTGGCGTGGTCATATGAGATACCATTTATTTTCCAATACCCATATTTTTGATTTTTTCACACCAGTCCCATGATTGACCCGGAGTTTATATTCTTTTCCCTTAAACTGTGGATGCCCTATTTTTCTATCAGCCAAGTAGTCAGGTTTAACTTAGAGCATTGTGATGGAGCTTGAAGCCTGGAGCTGAAGATGTTCCTACAGGTAGTTCTTCACTTTCATTTTCACTACATTAATTTACTGATTGTATTCAACACTTATAAGGACAAAGATTTATAACTATTCAGGCTGATTTATAAGATAGACTCTGATAAATGTATTTAAAATTTCTGCTGTAAAGATATATAGATTGAAATGATATATATTATATTCAATTTGTGTAAGATCGTGTTCTTTCTTTATTTTAGTTTTACCCTCTACTATCCGTCCTTCTGGCACGTGGTTTTACAACATGTGAATATCGAGGATGTATTAGTGTCGATTTTAAGGATCGAAAGGGTAGATCATCACAAGTATCATACATTCCCTTACTAAGAAGGGTAATACTTAAGATAAGTGTTTACCATTTGAACACATCTCTTTTCCATTCTTAGTTATTTTCGAGTCGCTCGAACTAGTTAACTTAAAACACCCTTTTTTTGTTTTCAAATCCATTTTGAAACAATATATATAGTACATATTTCCAACAAATAGTTTAAACCAAAATATCCATTTTCAGTTTGCTTTGATTCGCTCGAATTCAAACTCTTTTTAATCGTACAATGATAAAGAGAATAATTTACTAAGTGCACTACAACGTCCGCCTCACTTAGAAGATTATTCAAATCATCAAAAACTAAATAGGGACTCATTCCCCGAACCAATCCAAAGAAAACACACTTTTCTTTTCAAAAATATTTATACTTAAAAATACTTTCAAGCAAACTATTACCACTACTTCCAAAATATTTTGAAATAATAATATATATTATTCCATTTTGTAAATCGAAACATGCTTTTGGGATTAATCAAAATATGTTTTATCAAATCAATTTTATAGCAAATTTCAAAGGTAATATTTTCCCACTTGGAAACTTGAAAATGATCACTGATGATGGTGCGGTCATCATCAGAGTTATTTTCCTACGACAGAAGTGAGTCCAATGCTTTCTTTTTGCTTAAAAATCTCTTATTTTCTATACATAAATACCTTTAAATAATACTATAATATATTTTTCCTAAAACATTGAAAACAATTTCCAAATGCACCGAAATTTAAGTCCTTGAAAATCATTTCTCAAATATTTATCTTAGAAATATTTTAGCTTTCTTTATAAAAAAACAACATTTATTAAAAACTAATTTTATAAAATCAATTTTATATAAAATCATTTCTAAAATATTTATTTCAAAATATCCTAACTTCCATTTAATAAACACTTTTTATTTAAAGCCCAATTCAACCCAACATTGTCAACGAACGCCTTATAGTCAAATTGTGAATCTTAATTCACAAGGTGTTCGCTTCAGTGTTCCTAGAATTCCTACATACCCATCCCAGATTTCAATAAGGAAGATTCCAGATAGATCAACAAACCATAGTCAATGCTCAGAATTATGAAGCATGACTAATCAAATCCTCGATGATAGTAATGGAATACTATCGTTTACTAACAACACACGTAATCAATAATAACTACATTAAATTTTTGAAAAATTATTCTTTTAAAATATAAAATATACTCCTAGGCAAAATTATTTCATTTACCCATTTTAAAACAAATACATATTAGTTTGTCTTTATTCAAGTGTTTCGAATTCCTATCGATAACGCTGACCAAAGCATCGACCAAAACCCAAAATTCCAACTTAACAGATCAAACAACACAATATAAAACATTTTCACGAAAACAAAAAATATGTGCTCTTATATATATGCACTCTCAAACTTATTCTAACTCAATTTTGGAAGGTTTAAATCAAAAATAAGGTGACGAACCAAATTTTGGAAGGTTTAAATCAAAAATAATCACACTTGTCTAACTCAAATAGTCCGAAACGCAGATAATCAGTGGGGTTAATTAAGTAAAATAAGAAAAGAAACACAAAATCATGCAGCGGAATGGCAAAATATGATAATCAAATAAACAGTTCATGAAGCTGTTTATACTATACATTGGATTATAATTTATACAACATTTAACAGAGTTATATATACAACATAACAATAGAATAATGCAGCATAACAATATGATGCAGGGAAATAATACTAGTAATAGTATACCAAATCTTCGTCTTCGTCCTCCAGAAAATAATCTTCAATGCGCTGAAAAACCCAGGGCTGGCCCGAGCATGAAGTAAAACAATACACTCGAGTCGGGACTAAAATATCCTTATGTGAGTCAAATCAATATCACATATAACATGAGTGTAATATCGTCAGAGATGTTATGGGGTTTCACATCTCCTGTCCAGTGTGTAATGTGAGTGCAATAACTCAAGAGATGTTACGAGATTTTTCATCTCTTAAGGATCCATCAAAATATTTATATATAGTAGAATACGATGTATATGTAATGTCTAATCAGTAAAATAAATATTTTCTAAGCATTAAGGCTTTACATTAATCCCCCTTAATGCATTTTTAAGCATTGTCGTATAGTTTGCATACAACACCTTAGTAGCACGTCGGGGGATAGAGATACACTGTGATACGAAAACACTAATCCAAACTTGTTGTGGTCTCGTATAAGGATAAAAGTATGACAAGGCACGTGAGGCAATGCCCATGGAGGATACTACCAGCTCGGGATGTAGGGCTGGTGGTAACGCATTGTAGCCACGACCGCCCAACACGTCCATCCATCCCAAATCAAGTCAAAGGGAGGTCATCCCAAATCAAGGTGCACTAATCGAAACAAACATCAAAAGTAATAGTATTGACCAAGTCCAAGATGAAAATCAAAGAACGAATGTCCGCTAGGGGTAGCTAGCCCACTTGGCCTGTCAAGCCGTCCTGTTTTAGTCGTTTTAAATTGGCATCAGTGCTGGGGTTTATCCATCATTGTTCTCTTTCTTCAAATCCATCAAACGTATGCCAAAATCCAACCACTTCATTCTGGAGTCTCCTCTGCATATACAGTTGTTAAAGTGGTTCCAATATTGACAGAGAGTGCCAATAAGAGGCCTCGGTGTTTTTAACAACCAAATAACATTTTACACATCGGTTGGCACTTTTACATTTCTAGAGTATGCCAATATTGACAGAGAGTATTATTCATTTCAAAATATCATACTTACTTCAAAAATATGTCAATTTTAGTTGAAAATAATTTTCATTCCAATATCTCAATTTTGCTTCCAAAATCGTTTCGAATTTCAATTTAGGTTATAACTTCATGTTAACCTAATTCACATTTAAATCCATAATTCAAATATATACAGTTCCCACTTTAACAAGTTTGAATTTTTAGAGATAGTTTGAATAATTTCAAATAGTTTTAAAAGTTAAAATAATTAAAATAGTTAAAATATTGAAATAAGTTATATATTAAATGGTTTGAAAAATTAAACAATTTGGAAATTTTAAAAGATGAATTTTACAACGGTTTATAGAAAATAGTTTATAGTGAAAATAATTTCAAATTCAAAACTGTTTCCTCCTATTTTCAATAAATCTGGATTCAGGTCCAAATTTATATTAAACCGAATCAATTTCAAATCTCTGAATTCAAATCATCCTAAATCTCAAATCAATTCAAATCGACTCAATCTCAATTTCAATTCAAATTAATTTCAATTCCGATATCAATTCGAATTAATGATAATTTCAAATTTAAATCATTTCAGTTTATATAAATTTCAAGTCAACTTTTAATTTTATCCATTTAAATCACTTAAATCAAATTTAAACTTCAATATTAGATTTAAGGTTCAAATCTTCAAATAATTCAATTCCGAATCCAAGTTTGAAAAGTCAATTTAAATCACTATTCTTAGATGAATTCCATGGTTCGAATAAAGTTCAAATTCTTTAAAACAAATAAATTTCCATAATTCAAATCATATTACAATTATACTTTCAATTTCAAAATAAATTCTTTAAACTATTCCTTTTATAAATTTTAAATTCAACATTTCAAGGCTCGAGTTCGAAATTAATTCAATTTATCATAAATTCAATTTTTTTAAAACAACATCATTTAAATAAATTCAAATCCAAGAATTCAAATCCATTTAATTTAACCAATCCAGTGTCTGTATATAATTTTCTATCCTATGGCTAAGTGATCAATTATTTCAATTTAATTTCAGGGATGGATAAATATCATTTCAATCCAAATCAGAGTATCATAGGTATATATATCATTCCAACATATTTCTTAATTTATTCGAAATAATTCAAATAATAGTTTACATGTTGTAACAACCCTGGTTTGGTGATTATGTGTCAATATTAAATTATAATAGTAATTATAATTTAATGTTGTGATTTAAATTAAAATTGGAGATTTTAAATTGTTTTTTGTAATGAACAATGAATTTTGGAATTAAAAATGAGAAAAAAAATTCAAATTTTATTTTATTTGGTTAGAGTGATAATAAATGGGAAATGCCCTTACTTTAGAGAAAATGCAATAATTATATTAATTGTTGCCCTTTTGCTTCTTTTAATAATTTTTAAGAGAAGCATTTTATTTTTAAAGGTTGTTTATTGAAATAAAAGGTGGAAATTAGTTTAAAAATATGTTTTGGCTATAAATAAAGTTTGGAAATGGTTTGAAATGTTTTTATAAGTGAGAAAAGTATTCTTGGCGAATTTTAGAAGTTAAATATAGAGTTTTATGCATTTATTTGAGTAAATGATGTATTTTTGTTAAATAAAGCGTTTTAATAATAAAAATGTTTTAAAAATATAAATTTATCTTTTTATATGACAATTTTTTTTATTTTATGTGTATACAGGTTTTCATATTTTCTTATTTAAAATTTGAGAGAAAATGCAATTTTGTTTTTGTGTATATATGATATATGCACATTTTTGGTTAACTGTTGTTTAAAAAACTTAGGCCATATTAATTTCTTTTTATTTTTAGGTCCGTTAGCCCACTACTTAGCCTGGCTTTAGAAAGTTAGAAAAAATAATACCGTACATTCTTTTTTTCTCAACTTCTTCCTCCTTCAGTCAGTAAAAGAGAAATAGAAACCTTTTTAAATAAATTGCAATTCAAGCCAATTTCTTCATAAAATCCAAGCAAATTGAAGTCTTTTTCAATCTAGAATAATAATATAGAGGTAATCTAATTCCAAATCTGTAACGATCTCGGATTTTACTACGTCTAAATTGATAATTAATTTAATTTTTGAATAAAAATTTGTGAAATTAATTCGTAAACCGATTTGAGTTTTTCCAATTCGAATAAAAATATGTGTTTATTTTATTGAAGTATAATTAAGTTTTAAAAGCGATTTCTTTAAAAGTTAAATATCTTTATATATATATATATATATAGGAATGCAAAAATGTAAAATAAATAAAATATAAATATGTATGTATATAGGGGAATAAGACAATAAGTATGTAAGTTAAAATAAATATTTAAGCTAGAAATAAATTAGACAAATTTAAACAACATGTAAATAAATCATATAGTTTCATAAGATATAAAGTTAAAAACAAATATGTAAATTAGAAATTGAAAAAGATATATATCCAAGTATAGTTAGGAAAAGAATAACAATAATAAAACATAAATACTAAAGCAAAACATAATAACAAAGACTAAAACAACTTTATATATGTACATAAAAGTAAAATATCTTTGTACAAATAAGATAAGTATGAAGACATAAAGGACTTAAACAATTAATGTTAGCCACCAAAGTAATATCATCAGCCACCATTTCAAAGCAAAAGAAAAACAAAATACATTCAAGTATATACAAATAAGTTTAAATCTGTAGATCTGGAAGCAAAACAAGAAACAAGTGAACATATATATGGATGAGCTTGCATAAGAAGACAGAGATGTATTTAGGTATGAAGACAAATATCATTAATGCAAGAATATCTTAGCACACAATTTCTATATATCAGCCACCAAAGATCTGCATAGTCAAATGGAAAAAGAAAAGGTGATATGTATAAGCTTTAGGAACAAGACAAATATCATTAAACAAGCCACCACAAAATCTCCTCAGCACCAAAACATGTCAGCCGAAATAACAATCATATCAGCCACCATACTAAGAAAAATCTCTGGCCAAAAATTTAAACAAAAAAATTATTTTTAGTACAAAGAATAAAAATCTTGCATCAAAATCATGCTTCAACCTATAAAACAACCTTTTATATATATCATCTCCTTATTCCCAGTTCGTTTATCCAAAAAAGAACAATCAAAAGTAAATGCTATTTAAATTTAACAAAATTCAAACTTAAACAAAGAGTCAACCTAAACAATACAACTTCATACAAGACCAGAGAAGTAAAGAAGAAGGATTCAGCCTGCAATTTCAAGCCTGGTTCAGAAAAAAAGAGAAGTACTCTGTTCTTTTTCCTAAAAAATAACTGTGAGTAAACACACTGTTTTTTAAATTAATCTGGTGTATTTGATTCATGAATGGTATGTGCCTTGTTGTCTAGTTTTGAACAAGTAGATCTGCATAATTTCTATGCACTATAAATATTTATATGGTTTGTTCTTCTATATTTTGGTTACAAAGCAAAGAAAAAGTAGGAAAAATCACACTTCTTCGTACAAAATGTTATAAGCTTAGGATTTTAAACAAGATAGGTTGTTTAAACTTAAAATCATAGCCTTGAATTTTGTTTTGAATCTTAACAGTGGAATTTGGATCCTGAACATTCAAGTTTACATTAAAAAGAAATTTTGATGATGAATTTGAATATTTTAATTTGTTGATTTGATTTTGTAACTTGAGTGAACATTTAAAAATAAGATTTTTAAAACATAAATAGTGATTTTTAGTTAAGTGGGTAGAGTGCAGTTTGCAGTTGAACCAAAATCACACTTTGATCAATTGTTGGGGGTTGAAGAATTGTTAGATGATAAAGATTTGTATGAAGCTTGCTTGATCCTTGTTGTTTTCAGGAAAATTGTCAATTTTTTTTCGATTGGACGAATTTAAGGGACGAGACAAATTTAAGGTTTTATCACCTGATTAGTCGTGTGTGTTCAAATGAAATTTCGCGATGCCTAGTGGCGATCGGGGTTGATCGCGAATGGTGCTGTGGGCGCTGGAAGATGTGGCGGAGCTTCGGTGATGGGTGGCATGGTGTCACGAGGCACAGTTCGTCAGAGGTGGATGGTTCTTCTGTTGATGCTATATTTCCATTTTAGGTTTTGGGGTCGAATTCAATTCGCGTTCGAATCGATGTAGTCCAGGTGGTCATACATGTAGTCGAAGTGGATGTCGACTCGCCAGAGGTCGGTATGGGACTCGTCGGCGGCCAGTGATGATGTGCACGTGGATGTGCACATTCGCGTGCATTTGATTGTTTCAGCGATTGGGTTTTTGAGGAAGACGAAGATTGTCTCGGGATGGTATCGTGTAATTCCAGGTTTGGCTCGAGTTGGTATTAGTGTGAATTAGCCAGAGAAAATGGTTTTAAACACAGAAAAAAAGAAGAAGAAGAAACTGTGTATGGCTCGGGGGGTTGGGATTTTACTCAAAGTCGTGCTCGGGGATTTAGCATTTTGGCTCGGGTTTTATTAAAACCTGTAACTGTTTAAAATTTTAAAATGAAATGTAAAATTTAAAGCAAGATTTAGACTAAGTTTAAATCAAAGTTTAAAAATTATGGATTTCAAGTTTACCTTGAATGTTGAATTTAAATAAGTTTTATAAATTTAAAATGTTAAGACAAGTTTAAATAAAGTATGTTTAATAATGATTTGGTTTCATATAAAAGGTTTAAACTTGCTTTATATAGATTCTTTTATAAAAGGATTTCTTTAATATTGATTGAAAAGTTAATAAAATTTGTTTAACTTAAAAATTTGTAAGTTAAATAATCAATTTATTTTTAAAAGCTTGATTTTAAATAATTAGGTAATTTAGTTTAAAACCTTTTTCTTATATAAGTTTTTTATAAGAAATGAATGTTCTTTACATTAATTTTAAGATTTATAGAGTAATTTTTAAATTTGATTTAAAGTTTAAATGGTTAATCATGCTGAATCTTAAATTCAAAATGGAACTTAAATGTAAGTTTAAAAGTAAAATGTTTTAAATACATATTTTAATGTTAATTAAGTCATAAATAAAGGAAAGGAATTATCTTAGAGAGAATTAAGGTTTGAAATTGATTTAATTAATAAGGTAAATAAAGAATGATTAATTGATTAAATTTATAAATTAATGATTTAGATTAGTTTATAATTAGGGATTAATAAATTGATTGTTAAAGATAAATTTTATAATTAATAATAATTTATCTAAGATAGATTTCTTAAGAATAGTAATTAAAAAGAATTGTAAATAGTTAATGAAGGTCATTAACTAAGATTATTTAAATAGTTAATTAACATGATTAAATCTAACCATTAATTAAATTAATTAATTAATGATAATCATTTATGAAATTGTGTAAGTACAATTACTTTATGAAAGTAATTAAGAAATTAAGTACTCATTGTAATTAATTGAGTTTAAGTTAATTGTCAAACATTGTGCACTGGATTGGTATTTCTGTTGTGATTATGATACTGTGTGATGTGAATTGCTTTGTGCTGAACTGTGATTTGTGATTTGTTTCTGTATGTATGTGAAAACCCTTTTTGCCCGTAAAATGACATTTAAATTTCGATGCGACAGGGAGTCGGATTCTAGTTGGTTATCCGAAACCCACATCAAATCGTAATAGTGAATCTCTATGATTGATGAATTTACTTTATCTATGATGATTAATGATGTTGCACTATTGTGTGAAACCCCTAGACTACACCATACACAGACAAATATGGATTGCACGAGGAAATCGGCCAAGTCGCAGATTTTTAACAATTTTAAAGATTGAATTCTTGAATCCAAATTAGTTTTGGAATTGAAATTGAAAGCTTTTGAAAATGAGTTTTCAAAAGTAAAAGTTATTTTAAATAACTTAATAAAACTTGAAATTTAAATAATTTGATTTAAATTTGAATTCAATACTTGAAATTGAATTCAATGATTTAGAAATTATGGTCTAAAAGATTATACAAGTTATAAAGATGTTTATACGGGTTTTTAACCATTTAAAAAAAAGTATGGCCTTGGAAATTTAATTTGAAATCCAAATTTTATACTTGAACGGTTTAACTTATGTAATTGTAATCAGTTTTTCCCAAAACAAAAACTATTTGTTTCAAATAATAATAGCTTTCATAAAAGAATGGATTTCCAATTTGTATCAAAAGATTACAAGTTTGAAATGAAACTATAAATAATTTGGGAAAAACTATGAATTAACCTTTGTGAAGATGATTAAATCTTGTTTTGAAATCAAAGAGGACTTTAAATGGTACATCTTCCATATACAAGATTTGAATTGGAATTTGAGAGTTATGAATTAAATCTTAAACTGAAAGATTGGATGAGTTAATCCAATTTGAAGTGGAAATTGTTTTGAAATCCGTAAATGGATCTTTGTGAAACTGGATGAACTTTGTGAAACAAATCTTTTTATTTAAAAAGATTTAAAATGGTAATTTGTTTAAACCATTTGAGAGAAAAGTTTGGATTTTTAAGTTGTGACTTAACTGAAATCCCATATCCATATGTTTTTAAATATTACGCTCATTATTCGGTTTAGCCGGGAGAGGACTTTGTGTTATATAACCCATTTCGAATAAAGTTACGTCGTTATGGATAGCATTTGAAGACCGGTGGTGAAGACCGGGTATTTGTGAGAATGATAGGATAAACCTATCGACTGTCTCTGCACCGAGTCGCGCCGGTATAGAGATTCCCTAAGTGATGGGAAGTCCGATCGGGATTGTGAATACCCAGATTTGCAAGGGATTCTTCGGAAGTGCCTTCGGTTCTGTTCGAACCTGGAACAGACTTGTATAGTTGTATGTCTGACACTACACTTTGAGAGATAAAGCAGATTTCTTTCAAATACATATCTGTTGGTGGCAGAGAATTTATTCTCTTATCTTAACACCCTTCTCTGAGACGTACGAGCTCAGAGGTTATGTTGTTGAAGGATATCTATGATATATTCCCAATTTGGTAGTGTGGCATGCTAAGTGCTGCTGTGTGTTGATGATCATTTGTTGATCATTTGTGATCAAAGCATGGCTTTCGTGTAAAGCGTAGCTTTGTGGACGAGACTGCATCAGGACCTCACACCCTGGAAATGGTTGAAACAGGAAAGATGCGGCAAGGTTATGAGGGTCGCTCCCTTTAGGGTGTGTCATTCCCTTCTGGTAAAGGGTGGTATCATGGTATGGAGCCCAGATATTTACCTATGTGGTGGGCTTCAATCTCATTTCTGTATGGTTGTTGCTTTGTGGTTTAGAGGCGCCTCGGATAAAGGTCCCAAAGGACCGGGGGTGGCATGCTCGAGTAGTAGTTACCTAGTTACAGAGGTAACCCGACCTTGTGTTGGCAGAGATCCGGTTAGGTTCTCGGGACGTCCCGCCGGAGGCATACCCATTGACAGTGGTAAGTTCCTTAACCCGATCATTTGTTGGAAATCCAAACAAAACAATACGTGCCCGGTACGGTTTTAGTTGTAGAACAAGCCATTTACTTATGGTGGTCACCACTATTTAGATGATAGCTGTAGTAGGCATAGTTCGGAATGTCTATGCTGGCTAAGATTTATATTATACTTTCGAAATGTTTTCTGCACTACGCACTAATAATAATATTAAAGAAAGGATTTTCTCGTATCAAGCATGTTTGGATATCATAAGGAGAATTCTCCTCCAATTCTGCGTTTGCATGGTGTGTGTGGCGGGAGGCCTTATGGTAGTCTCATTTTCTAAAAAGAATTGCGGATTTATTTTAAATCCTTTATTTTTTGTTTTTAAAAGATAAACTATTTGTGTTACTCATGCCAGTCCTATGACTGACTCGGAGTTTATTGTTTCTTTCCTAAACTCTGGGTGCCCACAATTTTCCACACGGGAAGTCTAGAGTTGGGTTTTTCAGATAGTCAGGTTTAGTAGATTATCTGGAGTTATTCCAGTCTTTGGATATGGACGAGACTTTCTTATCTAGGTGACACGTGATGTTGGTTCGAGCTAGCTTTGGACTAGAGCATTGGATTTGGAGATGCATTCTTTTGAAAATATTCTTGCCGCCGTGTCTTGCATCTCTGATCGCACTGATATCTATTGTATCATTCTGTTGTTTCATATTATACCAAATGTTGTATCTGTCATTGTATCAATGTTATATATATTGATATATTCTTTTTCTTCCGCTATGTTGTATTAATGGTGTTATAAGCTCCGGGGAACCAGATTCGACGTTTGGATCTGCGACATTTGAATACGAGTGTCGTATTCTGTGTCGATTTTCGAAGGTCGAGTTAGGATCGCTACTAAATCATATTATTTCATCAAGTTTCTAATTCCAGTAGATCTTTCTCTAATTTACTGTATGTTTTTCTTTTGCATGTACTATACATGTTTCCTACAGGTTCTTAGAGGCTTCAATCTAGCAAAAAGCTTTAAACTTGCAACACAAATCCGAGTCTTTTCATCTAAGCAACAAGGTGAGTTGCAATACTCACAAAATCTAGTTGAGCCAAGCTCGAAATTGCTAAAACAATGAATATTTAGCTTCTTTTCATGAATTTCTGCAGTAGTTTTTCTTTGTTTGAAATTAGTTAATATTGCTACTTTGAAAGCCTGCAACGTTTGATTCCGGCAACAAAATGCTGCCGGATTTCTTTCATTTGGTAATTTGCATGTTGATCTTGGTCTCTACAAATTTTGGTTGAACAATATTATCGTTTGGATGTTCAAAACAGTGGTAAAAAATCAATTCAAACCCAGATTTTTGCATGTGCACATTTTGTTTTCCAAGTTGCTATAAACATAGCATGAATCCATGTTTGAGACAGTGTAACTTTCCCATTTTCAGCCGTAAATTCATTGATTTTTTTTGTTTGAAAGATGAAGTTTCTAGTATGTGCATACCAATTTTCAGCCCAATATGAGATCGTTTGATCCTCTGTTTCAGGCCTGTAAGTTGAACCCAAGATGGTTTTCAGGCCAGGGTGCATTTTTGTTTTTGATATGTTGCAAACATGGCCCGAGTTCATGTTTGAGATGGCGTAACTTTTTCATTTCCAGTCGAAATTTATTGATTCTATTTTGTTTGAAAGATCAACTTTTCTACATACTAATTTTTAGCTCAGTATGAGGTTGTTTGGTCCTCTGTTTCAGGCCTGTAAGTTAAATGCAAGATGGTTTTCAGGCCTGGGCACATTTATTTGTACTGTTGCAAACATGGTCTGAGTCCATGTTTGAGACAGCGTAACCTTTTCATTTTCAGTCAGAATTCACTGAATCATTTTTTTTAAAAGCTGAAGTTTTTTATTATGTGCATACCAATTTTCAGTTCAATCAAAGGTCATTTGGTCACATGTTCCATGTTTGTAAGTTGAACCCAAGAGGGTTTTAGACCTGGACAGAATTCAACATAGCCGGAGTCCATGTTTGAGATTTCATATCTTTAGCATTTCATATCGGAATTCAGTGAATTTTTTTCCAGTTCACAGGAAAAAATTCTACTTTACATGTATCAAATTTTAGACCATTCCGGGGTCATTAAGCCTTTCAAATTATGTCCAAAATTTGAAACCGAAGAAGATCTCAGACCTGAGTATTGCTTTGCCTATGCATTTTTATGTTTTTTCCATCCGACTTTTGACTTTTACTTTATGTTTTTTTTGATATTTGTGAAAGGTTTTAAGGGATATGATGCCTATCAATAGGTTAGCTAAGTTTTGCTGAATTTGAAGTTCAATTTTTTATTGAATTTGGATGGCGGTTTTGAGTGATTTCTTTGATTTCGTGCCGGATTTTTCCAAATGATTTCGAAATAATTTTTAAAATAAACTGGTGTTTAAAATAATTATCATATAATATTTTTAAATTATTTTAAGCTATAAAAAACTATTTATTCTCTATAATAAGGGAATTTTCAAATATTAATTTCAAAATTGATTTCGAAAATATGGTTTTAAATGCTTGTTTTCTCAAGTAAATTATTTTATATATAAAATACACATTTCTGCACTATTTAAGAGAATGAGAAGGAGAATTAAACGGTTTGGTAAAACACGTGGTATGAGACATGTGCATTTATCTTATCGGTTAATTCCTGGCTTATCCTTTTGATCGTTTTGACCTTCGGGTCGAGTTTACCGATGAGATGAGGTAAACTTTTTTACTACTTTGAGTGTGAAATTTACTAGTGGTTAGTAAGCCGTTTAATCTGAACGTGTTGTATGAGACGCACGTTAACACTGTTCGGGTTTCTATCCAAGAGTTTGTGACACATTTGCCATTGCAGCGTATTGCCAGTACTGGACCTTCGGGTCATTACCATTGCCGCGTTTTCCGTTGCGACATATTTGTCTTCGAAACGTTTTCCATTGCGGCATTTTCCATTGCGGCGTATTTGTCATTGCAACATATTTGTCATTGTGACGTATTTGCCTTCGGATGAGGTACCTATTTTGAGAGATCGGTACTTGGCAGGCTTCGGTCAAAAGCACGTGTAAAACTTTTGAGATGATTTCATTGATTATTGTGATTTCTTGAGTATATCACCTTTTTCATGGTTGGCCATTCGACCGTTATATATACATATTGCGATTACCTTATGGAAATTTGAGTTTCCTACATTGGCGTTATACGAGATTTGCCTTTGGCGATATTATTTGAGATTTGCTTGTTGGAGTTATTATATTAGATTTGCCTTTTGGCGTTTATTCGGGATTATGTTCTCCTATGTTGGAGATTTATATTTGATTGCCTTATGGCGTATTTTGAGATAATGTTTTCTCTTTTGAGAATGGATTTGAGTTTGCTGATATGGCGGGTTCGTGATTTCTCCTCTTTGGAGTTATGTTTTTCTAATAAACCATATTTGGTGTTTTGTGACACACCGATGAGATAGGCGTGCTTTGATTGTGAGATTTGTTATGAAGTTTTATCGCCTTTGAGTTGCATTCATGTTTAGTAATATCCTTACATCACTTGAAATTACTATACCTACTTGATTGTGTCATGTGAAGTAACCAAATACCCTTGGATTATTCCTTCTCACTTGAGAAGATTATCACCTTGCCTTATGCTTATGTTATCGATTATCCTCTTAAACTGATTTGTTTAGCTAGACTGATCCGTGTATTTTATACCCGGGTAAGACCGAGGTGTTTCAAGTTAGGTACCCTTATGGACTTAGCCTATTCTGCTTCCGCATAGACTTTTTCTGCTTCCCTTTTTGTGTAGTCCTTTTTGTTGCCACTATAATATGTATATTGTTTTGATTTATGTATATTATGGTTGTCATACCACATATGTGATATATCATTTTGTATACTCTGTGATGTATCTGTATATGTGTATATATCTGATTATCTGTTGTTCTGTGATGTGTTTTGCATTTGAATTTGTTGAATCACATATTTTGATTCATGACAAAGCAATGAATTATACTATATGGATAAGCGACTAAGCGACAAAAAGAAAAGGAATTATGCTGTTCAAACTACAAAGGAGACAAGGCTACAAAACTACGTATAGTATGTTGATTTATTGAAGTTTTTTTAGTCTTAGTAATGTTAAAATCTATCCTTAAGTAGTTAAGTTGTTTTAAAATTTTAAACTTTTTTTTTTAAAATGTGCAAATAATGCTTTGACTATCAGGTCAGTCGACTGACTATATATGCCCAGTCGACTGAACCTGTACAAATGCACAGAAATGCTCTGTTTTTAAACAACTTTGAATATTCATTTTACTGACCGTTTTGGGTCAGTCGACTGAATTCTTTCAACAGCTATTTTTTCTGAATGGACACTTCTTTTCGCCAAAAGTCACATCTAATATGAAGAGGTATGGATGCTTCTATTGATCAGTACTCTTCATGAATGGTTGCATCTCTTTAACTATTATATAAACACACAAAATCCACTTCACAAATCACCAATTTAATGATTTCTTTTTTTATCTTACTTTCTACTATCTCTGCACTCTAAAAAGCAATCACAACTTTAATATATTGCTTGAATCTCTGAAACAATTAACTTATTCTTTGATTCTAAGTAATATTTTTCCTTTCTAAATCTTTATACACACATATATACTTGAGGAAAGATTATAGGAAGGTTGTACATCAAAGACATATCGGTGTTATTAAGAACACATAGTGTCAAAGCAATTCTATTGAAACTGTTAAAGTCCTGTTCGGTTGTTTAGGCGGGTAAGTTCTCTTTCAGTTGTTAAAGGCGGAAAAATCCTATTCGGTTGTTCAGGTGTTGTATACCTATTCCTCTGGGTTAAGAGAGGGTTATTGTGAGAAATTCCAGAGGGAAGTCTGGGACTGGACGTAGAACGGGAAGTTCGAACCACTATAAAAATTCCTGGTATGCTCACTTTTATTTACTTTGCTATTATCATCTATTTCCGCATTTATATTTAATTATATTCCATATTACACGATCCTAAGTGATACCTAGCCATAGTAGTCACTTCATTTGGTATCAGAGCAAGGCATCTTATAACCGTTTCAGATTTACCTGATATCTTGCTAATATGGAAAACAACACCAACAATACCACTAACACTGTCACTAACACTAGTTTTATTGAAGGTCAATCCACTGCACGACCTCCATTCTTTAATGGTTTGAACTATAATTATCGGTCTACTCGTATGAGAATCTATATGCAATCTAATAGTTTTGAATCATGGAATATCACACAAAATGAATACACTCTTCCTACTAGAGAATATTCCACTTGGTCAAACACACAAAAATTAGATGCTACTTCCAATGTTAAAGCTATGAACATGTTATTTTTTGCACAAGATAGAAATGAATTTAATCGTGTTAGCATGTGTCAAACTGCTTATGAAATATGGAGGATGCTTAAAATTACTCATGAAGGAACTAACAAAGTCAAACAAAGTAAAATCTCCATGCTCAAAAATCAGTTTCAAAACTTTAGAATGAAACAAGATGAATCCATCAATGATATGTATTCTAAATTTCAAGATATCTATCATTCACTATTAGGATTAGGAGAAATTTTTTCTTATTTTGATATAGTATCAAAAATCCTAAACTCTTTAATGGATGAATGAGAAAGAAAGGTCCTAGCTATTGAAGAAGGAAACGATCTTTCAACTATGAAACCAGAAGATTTAATAGGAAATCTAATGTCATATGAAGTGAATTTGCAGGCAAAGAAAGTTTAAGCTCAAGATAAGAAGAATCTAGCATTTCAAGTAGAACAAGATGGCTCTGACTCAGATGAAGAAGATATGGCATTTATTGTTAATAATTTCAAAAAGTTTTTGAAATTCAAAAAGAATAACAAAGGCAAGAATTACAAAAATAATTCTAGCAACAACATTAGCAATAAACCATCATCGTCTGTCATGGAATGTTATGAATGTCATAAGAAGGGTTATGAAGAAAGATTGTCCAAAAAAACAGAAAAACAAATTCAAGAAGAACAAATTCAAGAAGAAAGCATTTTCTATTACATGGGATGATTCAGATTCTTCATCATCGAAAAGCGACAGTGATAGTGACGCAGAGCAAGCAAATGTATGCTTCATGGCTACAAATGATGATGTAAGTGAACTTTTGAAGATTTAGTTGAACTTAATTCTGAACTAGTAAATTTTGTAAAACAGACTAAGAAACATAATAAAGAGTTACAAGGAAAACTAAATAGATCTGAATTAGAAATTAGTATGCTTAGAGATGAGAAGAAAATTCTCGAAGAAGAACTTGAAAAATATCAAGAATCTAATTCTAATTTAGCATCTCAACTTTCCATGATAACTCAGGAAATAGAAATTCAGAAGAATACAAATGATATTTTATCAGTTGAAGTAAATGATTTAAAATCTAGCACTAAAGTTTTAAAACTAGAAAAATCTAGTCTTAAAACTAAGCTAGAAGATATTAATAAAAATATTTCCAATTTTAATAAAGGACAAATTTTTTTTTCTAAAATAATAAAAAATTCTCAGTCAACTTCAAATAAAATGGGATTAGGATATAAGAAAATTGAAAAACCAAAGAAATCTAAAAATAAGTTTAAAAACAAAATTAAGCAAGATTTAAAGAAAACAGTTTCTAAAAATGTTAAAACTATTAAAATATGGATTCCTAAAACAAATAATAACTTGATTAGGAATAAATATATCAAAACATTTACAGAAACTGCTCATAAAAATAAGAATTATATTTTTAAAAGGAATTCTGAACCTTCTTGGGTTTGGTTTCTAAGACCTAACTTTAAGGACCCTAAAAGAAAAGTGGATACCATCTTAATTTTTATTTTTTGCAGGTACCATTTAAAAAGGGAGGAAAATGGATTCTAGATAGTGGTTGCTCGAAACACATGATTGGTAAAAAAGACATGTTAACAAACATAGTCTACTCAAATGGAGGATCAGCCACCTTTGGAGATAATTCAAAAGGTTACGTCATCGACAAAGGCGATGTGAGCAATAACGGTATTTCTAACTCACCTCTCATTACTGATGTTTTATAAGTTAAAAACTTAAAACATAATTTCTTATGTATAAATCAGTTGTGTGATAAAGGTTTTAATATATCTTTTTCAGAAAATAAATGTAATATTTCTGATAAAAATCAAAATTTAATTTTTGAAGGTATATGAGATAAGAATATCTATATTTTAAATATGAATATAAATCATAACACAATTATGTGTTTAGTATCTACAGAAAATGATTCTTGGCTATGGCACAAAAGATTTTGTAACATAAACACTAACACTATTAATAAATTAGCCAAAAATAAACTTGTTAAGGGACTACCTGATATGAAATTCAAAATTGATAATATCTGTGATGCATGTCAGTTAGGAAAATTAACAAAATCTTCTTTTAAATCTAAGAAATCATATCTACAACACAACCACTTGAACTATTACATATAGACCTTTTCGGACCTACTCAAGTTCGATTTATTAATCACAATAGATATGTGTTTGTTATTGTAGATGATTTTTCTAGATATACATGGACTATTTTTATGAAACATAAAAGTGATACTTTTGAAAATTTTAAAAATTTTGTAAAAAGAATTCAAAATATAAAGAATTTAAAGTTAAAAACATTAGAAGTGATCATGGAGGTGAATTTGAAAATGAAGCTTTCGAACATTTTTGTAACAAAAAAGGAATTAATCATAATTTCTCCTTTCCTAGAACACCACAACAAAATCAAGCTGTAGGAAGGAAAAACAGAACATTACAAGAATGTGCACGAACTTTATTAAATGGAAGCACTCTACTTAAGCATTTCTAGGCAGAAGCTATTGCAACTGCTTGATATGTTTTAAATTGTGTTTCTATTCGACCATTAACAAAACATACTCCTTATGAACTTTTAAATGGCAAAAAACCAAATATTTAATATTTTAAAGTTTTTGTTTCAAAATGTTTCATACTTAACACTAAAGATCAGCTTGGAAAATTTGATCCAAAATCCGATGAAGGTATATTCATAGGATATTCGGAAAGAAGCAAAGCTTATCAAATTTTTAATACAAGAACTAAAATAATCGAAGAAACACTTCATGTTTCATTCGATGAAAATGTCAAAACATCTTCCAATCTTACAAATTTGAAAAATAATACAAATAAAATTTTGACAAATAATTCAGAAGACGATGATATTATTATTCAAAATAATAATTCAGAAGTTTCTTTAGAAAATGTAAATACTATTAACAATGATAATATAATATGATCTTCTCCAAGAATTCTTAGAAATCACCCTGTTCAAAATATAATTGGAGAAGTGAATTCAAATGTAAGAATAAGACATTAAGTAGGCCATGTAGCTTTTCTCTCTAATATAGAACCTAAAAATATTAAGGAAGCCCCAACTGATGATTATTCGATTATAGCCATGCAAGGAGAGCTAAATCAATTCGAAAGAAACGAAGTTTGGGAATTAGTTCCTAGACCAAGTGATCAATTTGTCATCGGTACAAAATGGGTTTTCAAAAACAAAGTTGATGAGCAATGTAACATTATAAGAAATAAAGCTAGATTAGTAGCACAAGGTTATAATCAAGAAGAGGGAATAGACTATGAAGAAACGTTTTCTCCAGTTGCAAGACTAGAAGCTATATGTTTTCTACTGGCTTTTGCATGTTTTCATAACTTTAAATTATTTCAAATGGATGTTAAAAGTGCTTTTTTAAATGGTTTTATAAAAAAAATGTTTATGTTGAACAACCTCCTCTATTTACTCATGAAAATTTTTCAGATCACGTTTATAAACTTAAGAAAGCTTTGTATGGTTTAAAACAAGAACCTTGTGCTTGGTATGACCGACTTAAAAGCTATTTATTGGAATCTAGTTTTGAGATTGGGAAAGTTTATCAAACATTATTTATTAAGAAAACTAAACAAGATATTTTAATTATTCAAATATATGTTAATGATATTTTTTTTGGTTCAACAATTGAAAAATTACGTCAGGAATTATCGACTATCTTGACAAATGAATTTGAAATGTCATATATGGGAGAACTATCATATTTTGTTGGATTACAAATCAAACAAATGCAAAATGGCATTCTTCTTAATCAAGAAAAGTATTGTAATAATATAATTAAATGGTTCTGTATGGAAAACACATCTGCCAAACCAACTCCTATGAGTACAACTATACATCTTGAAAAAGATGAAAATGGCAAGAGTGTTGACCAAAAATTATATCGTAGTATGATTGGATCACTACTTTACTTAACTGCTACTCGACTTGACATTATGATGAGTGTTTGTTTATGTGCTCGGTTTCAAGCAAATCCTAAATAATCACATATGCGAGCAGTTAAACGTATAATTCATTATCTTAATAAAACCAAAGATTTAGGATTATTTTGTCCAAAAGAATGTCCTTTTGAATTAGTATCATACAGTGATGCTAATTTTGGAGGTAGTCGGACAGATAGAAAAAGTACAAGTGGAACTTGTCATTTCATTGGACGATCCTTAGCATCTTGGTTTAGTAAGAAACAAAATTGCGTTTCACTATCGACATGTGAAGCAGAATATATATCCGCAGCTTTAGCATGTGCTCAAGTAATCTACATGCAACAAACACTACGAGATTTTAATATAAAATTAAATACATCTATAATATATTATGATAACACCAGTGCAATAAATTTATCTAAAAATCCTGTCAGTCACTCACGAAATATTGACATTCGTCATCATTTTCTTCGTGATAATATTGAAAAGGATATAGTAAATTTAGAATTTGTAAATTCTGAAAATCAATTAGCTGAATTTTCACTAAACCTCTAAATGAAAATTGTTTTATAAGATTAAGAAGAGAACTAGGTATAATTTCTTTAACGGAATTATAAAAATTTCTAATTAATTTAATTTAATTTTTCTTTTGGTACTCGAACTCTGCACCTCGGGTTTGATAAGTCTATGTCTTTACCACCTGGCTATTCATTGCTTCACATCCACACCTTATACATCTGTTTCTTTATATATTTTTTTAAAAGATAATTTTTAGCCACAAGTTCTTTTTGGTTCATTCTCTTCCTCTCCCTTTTCAAACTGCATGTTCAACCATCATTTTTTAACTGTTTTGACTCCTATATTTCCAGCTCTCAGCTCTCATATCTCCATCAAAAAGAAATTTATATTTCAAACATATTTGTTTCTTTCTCCACTACATAAACTGCTAAAATCAAAATGTCTTCATCACATAATTCATCAGATGGATCATCCTACTCTTCTATCAACTTTGAGACTCCATCATCTGCATCATCAAACTTACCTACACCTACTCTCACCCATGAACCTGCAAGGCCAACAAGTTATCGAACGGGTTATACACCCGAGAAAAAGAAAGCTAGACGGTTCATGTTCTTTGGTTCTCCTCAAACCAAGCAAAAAATTGATGATCTTCATCATTACAAGAGGGAATCGATAACGCTTCAGCGTGAAATGTATTATGAACAGAAAATGAATTCTAGACGTCTGAGTTTTCTTGAACGAATTGGATGGAAGTTCTGCGTTTCATCTTCCTCTTTGGCTCATCAACCTACACCATTGTCAACTCGAAATCCATGGGATAGGTCGCCTCAACCACCACCTGTCTCTCCAAACTCATGGGAACGTGGAAACCGTTGGTCACCACCACAACCATATGTAGCGAAGACAAAGGACGAACCGACGAACTCCAAGTCTCCGTCATCTTCTTCTTCCAAATAACTTCGTTTATTGTCTACTTTTAAAATTGTTTTTTAATCTTACATTGTATACATTTTTGTTTATATATAAAATATATTACTCTTTTGTGTTCAAATGTGACAAATTATGCTGAATAACACATTTAGTCGACTGACTAATTCAATCAGTCGACTGAAACTGCATATTGTATGTTGTCATGCACTATTCGGTCGACTAATCGAATGCTACCAATCGACTGAATAAGCAAACAGAGAGCAAACCTGTTACTTTAGTCGACTAGACCGGTCGACTGAATCTATAGCATAACTCTCGGGAAAGTAGTTCATGCACTATTCAGTCGACTGATCAAATACAACCAATCGATTGAATGACCAAACAGAGAGCATATTAGTTATTTTAGTTGACTAGACTAGTTGACTAAAACTGCTGCAGAGCTCTCGGGAAAGTGGTTCAGTCGACTGACCACAAATATTCAGTCGACTGAATTCACAGCTGAAACGTACTTTCCACCTTTTTACCTACTTTTTACCCCTAAAACCCTCACTTCCTCTTTTACTTTTTACTTTTACCTCCAATCCAAAACCCTTGTTCCTAAAATTTTCAAAAATTTCTTCAATTCTCTTGATAAATTCAAATGGCCCCTCGACAAACAAAGAGATCTAGGCATGCTTCTTCTTCCTCCGAGCCAATTGATTCACAAATCGCTCAATGGTATATGATGCAACTGCAGTTCAATGATGGAAAAAGATGAAAGAAGCTCGATTCTTTGAAGGTTCTTTTGTTGTCTTTCCTGATTTTACATCGTATAGGATTCAAGAATTAGCAAGAAGAAGCCATTTAGAATCACTTTTAGATCATAATCAAAACAATATCAAGATAAATCATATCTTGGTGAAACTCTTCTATGCGAACTTAAACTTAGGCCGTCAAAACCCACGCAATCGTGACAATTACGTTTGGATTTTGTTATGTGGGCAGAAAGTGTTTCTCTCTTTAGATAGAATCGGTCATATTCTTCGTACTCTGAAAAAAGGTATTGAGTTACAAGAATTGAATGCTTTCGTAGGCGAGAGAGATGAAGTAAGTCATTGATTTCTAGAAGATGGCATAACCGAGCTTAAGTCTGTTGCATTACGACCCACTACCAGAATAGCATAGAGCTTTGATGCACACAATTTTACCAAGCACTGGCTCGTACGAGCTTGTCTATCCAAACAACTATAAAGCATTATATGCTATTTGGGGAGAAGTTGAAGAAAATTGGCCAAAACTCATTCTAGATGAATTTCTGACATTCAACCAAGGTCGTATGAATGTTATTTATTTTGGTGAATATATTATGCGGTTGCTTATGAATCTCCAAGTTCCTACTCCGAAATCTGATACTTCTATTCCAAAAACCTTGAGTAGCTGCACCATTAGCCTTATGAAACTACCACCATGACCTCTCACTATTATGAGCTTTCAAGAATGGAAATCTTTACCTCGCTAAGAAACCTCTACTCAACAACAACATCAACCACGAAATGACATCCGTATGCCAACTCCATCCAAAGTACTCGGGAATCTATTGATTTAATCGTCAGGAATCAAGTTATCTTAGATTCCCGTATTAAAAATCTTGAAAAAAAATTGACAAAAAGTTTGATAAAATCAAGAGTTTCTTCGGGATTTTATGGGATGCGATATCGTGCTCCTCTTCCACCACTACAGAGGTTTCTCAACGTGATCCAGGCAAACGCCCGGCCCCTCACTTTGCTTGGTTAACGTCGGAAGAACATACTAGTTCCGACACAGGCGGAAATGGTGGTGGTAGACAATTTGCAGGAAGTTCCTCCAAAGGAAAAGGACCAATGCAATTTGAAGAATAGGAGACAGAATCTGATTCTGAATGAAGGTGTTATATTTTTTAGTGGTAGTAAGTTAGTTATTTCCCTGTTTCGTACATTTTATAAGTTTGTATTCATAACATTTGAAATCTGTTGTTTCTGTGATTGCATCTAGTATTTTATTTTAATTCTATTGTGTTAGTCTTATACATACATTATCTTTTCCTTTTTGTCGATGACAAGGGAGGAGAAAATTTTAAACTAACCATTTTATGCAGGGATTAAAAGTATCACCATATATTCTGGGGGAGATATATAACGCCCGTTATATATTTCTCAAAAATAGTATCATATATAACAGGTATTGTCATCAATCAAAAAGGGGGAGAATGTTGAATCACATATTTTGATTCATGACAAAGCAATGAATTATACTATATGGATAAGCGACTAAGCGACAAAAAGAAAAGGAATTATGCTGTTCAAATTACAAAGGAGACAAGGCTACAAAACTACGTATAGTATGTTGATTTATTGAGGTTTTTTAGTCTTAGTAATGTTAAAACCTATCCTCAAGTAGTTAAGTTGTTTTAAAACTTTAAACTTTTTTTTAAAATGTGCAAATAATGCTTTGACTGTCAAGTCAGTCGACTGATTGTATATGGCCAGTCGACTGAACCTGTACAGGTGCACAGAAACGCTCTATTTTTAAACAACTTTGAATTTTCAGTTGACTGATCGTTTTGGGTCAGTCGACTGAATTCTTTCAACAGCTATTTTTTCTGAATGGACACTTCTTTTCGCCAAAAGTCACGTTCTAGTATGAAGAGGTATGGATGCTTCTGTTAATCACTATTCTCCATGAACGGTTGCATCTCTTTAACTATTATATAAACACACAAAATCCACTTTGCAAATCACAAATTTACTTATTTCTTTCTGATCTTACTTTCTACTATCTCTGCACTCTAAAAAGCAATCACAACTTTCATATATTGCTTGAATCTATGAAACAATTAACTTATTCTTTGATTCTAAGTAATATTTTTCCTTCCTAAATCTTTATACACACATATATACTTGAGGAAAGATTATAGGAAGGTTGTACATCAAAGATATATCAGTGTTATTAAGAACACATGGTGTCAAAGCAATTCTATTGAAACTGTTAAAGTTATGTTCAGTTGTTCAGGCGGGTAAAGTCCTCTTTCGGTTGTTAGTGGCGGAAAAATCCTGTTCGGTTATTCGGGTGTTGTATACCTATTCCTCCGGGTTAAGAGAGGGTTATTGTGAGAAGATTTCTTCTAAGTAGAAAGAGGATCTAGTGTTAGCCGAGAGGATCAGAAGGCTTGAGGTTGAAACTGAGATCGATGATCTAAAGAATTTTATCCTTGACCAAAGGAGATGGTTGAGAAAGAAGGGACAGTTGTGTGTTCTAAATGTTGAGGACTTGATGAAGGAAGTTCTTAGATAATGTCATTAGTCAAATTTTACGATTCATCCTGGAGGGACCAAGATGTATAAGGATATGAAGAGGGGCTTCTATTGGGAAGGTATGAAGTGGGATGTTGGCTTGTGGGTTAGGCAGTGTGAAAAATATTAATAAGTGAAAGCCGAACATAGAAGCCGAGTGAATTACTTCATCCTTTAGAGATTCCAGTTTGGATTGGGATTCGATATCTATAGATTTTATAGACGGTTGCCAAGGTCAAATAGGGAAAATGAAAGTACATGGGTCATAGTGGACAGATTGACCAATAGTGCCCATTTTATTCCAGTTAAGTCAATCAGGATAGCACTTGTTTCAGCTAAGTTGTTCATGAAGAACATAGTTAGATTGCATGGAGTTCCTAGTAGTATAACCAGCGATATAGATACTTTGTTCACTAGTGAATTCTAGAAGAGTTTACAGGAGGTATTGAGTACCAAGCATAATATGAGTACTTCTTATCACCCTCGGATCGATGGGAAGACAGAGAGAGTCAATAAGAGACTCGAAGAGTTATTGAGAGCTTGTGTATTGGACTCTGGTGGATCTTGGGAGGATCGCCTACATATGGTTGATTTTTTCTATAATAATAGTTATCAGACTAGTATAGGAATGGCGCCGTTTGATGCTTTGTATGGAAGACCATGCAAATCAGCAGCATAACTGGAGAAAGATTAGTCTTAGGTCCGGATTTGGTTAGAGAGGCGTTAGAAAAGATTGAGTTGATCCGAGGAAGGATGAAGGAAGCCCAGTCCAGATAGAAGAGTTACGAGATAAGAGGCATAAGGACCTAGAATTTTCAGTTGGTGATAAGGTTTTCATTAAAACATCACTTATGAAGTGTTTGGTGCAATTCAGAAATCAAGGAAGTTAGCCCTGAGATATGTAGGTCCATTCCAGATTATAGAAAGGATTAGAAATCTCGCATGCAGAGTAGAGTTGCCGAGCAGTATGGCAGGTGTCCATAATGTATTTCATGTCTCTCATCTTCGTAAGTATGTGCACGATCCAGAGACTACTATTCCTCCGATAGGGTTGGAAGACTTGGTAGTAGAGCCTAATTTGACTTTTGTTAGACAAAAAATTTAGGCTATAGCGAGGGATGAGAAAAGATCGAGGAACAAGACAATCAAGTTGGAAAAAGTTCAGTGGAGTGACAACAAGAAGGACTATACTTGGAAGACATAGGACGGGATTAAAGATACTTATCGTGAGCTGCTTTGAGGGTATGTCTATATTTGATTTATATAGATAGTTACTAGTCAGATAGGCTAGTATGTTTGTTAGAGGTTGTTACAGATGATTGTTATGTTTAGTATTTAGTCCTTACTGAATTTCGAGGACTAAATTCTTTAAGGGCGGAGCATGTAACATCCCTAATTTTTGATAAAATTATTCAGGAAATTTAAATAGATAAATTAAATAGAATAATGATGATAAGAGGATTGAGATTTGATAAATCATATATAGGGCCGTGCTTAATAATAAAATAGATGGGCTTAAATTGGTTTAAAAGCTAATTAATTTACACCTGGGTATATTAGTGAATAACCACTTCATTATACACGGATACACAGCTTTGTAATTGCCCATTCACGTTTCATTTTCCACAAACGCAAATAAAATGTTAAAATAGAGCCGGCTTTAACGAGGATGAAAAGAGGAAAATTCAATATATAGCTAAGATTCAAAGCTAGGAAGGATTAATCAACAACAAACCTCAAATTCCTTATCATATCTAAGGTGAATAATATTTCATTCCATCTCTATTTTTTTATAATCACATACTTTTGGATTTAAGATTAAATTTTCTTTTACGATCTTTTGGATGATGATATGCATGAGCTATTTTTTTTGATTTAAACAATTCATTTACATGTGAATTTTCATGGTTTTAGGGCAAAATCGAGGGTTATTGATTTTACAATGCCATGGAAAAATTTTATGTTAAGTAAAACATGATTTTGGAGTTGATTTTTAATTTTCATAATTTTCCAGGCTATGGAAAATATATAATGAATTTTTTAAGAAAAATATGATATAATGGGTTTAAAATTTATTTCGAGTATTTCAGGAAGAATTGGGTCTGAAATTTTAACATGTTTAATTACATGGTGAAAGAGATTTTCTATGATTTTTGGGGATTTTTCCCAATTGATTTACTAGGGAAAATAAATTATTTTAAAATAGGGACTTTTTTGCAAATATTGGTTTTGTTAAATGTAAGGGCTTAAACGTTAGATTTCTTTGATTTGGATCTAATCAAACGCGGTAGTTTAATTGTAAAGTATTTGAAAATTTTTGAGGCAACCAATCGGTGGATTACAAATAGGCAAGTAGTTATAAAGCAATTACTAAAAGTAGCTAAAAATCAGCTTTTAATTCATAAAAGTTGGTTCCACCACATACAGCAGGACCTTTCGACTCCAATGACCTGCATTCCATTTCAGTCCAAACCGCCTTAGTCGAAACCCACTCAGTCGAAACCAATACACAAGGTATCATTTAGATGGTACATAATAGATTGGAGCCATGGTGGCGAAAGGAATGCTTCCGATGGGGTCAAAACCCTGTATGGTTTTCAAAAGTTAAGTATTTACTTTGTTTTGCTTAGAGCTTTCGACCCAGTCGAAATGAATGTTTTCAAAAGGAGTTTATAAATAGCTTTCGAAGAAGGCTGCCGTATTACGTTTAATGTATTAGCTTTCGAATGAGTACCTTTTGTTTTTCAGTAAGTGCTTTTGAAAGTAATGGTTTCGACCAAGTCGAAACCCAGCCGCTATTTTCCCTTCCGAGTGTATTGAAGCCATCAATGCTTCCGAAAGGTTATCTCTATTTTAACCTACGCTAAGCCACTCCATAAATGCTTTCGAAAGGGGTCGAGGTTTCCGAAGGCAATAGGGTCGAAAGGGGGTTTCGATGCTACCTTTCGAAGTTTTAACTTAAAGATTTTGAGCTTTTGAATAGGTGGTTCCACCACCATAAACTTTTCCCTAAACAATTTTATAAGGGTTTGAAAGAGATACTTTTTATATAACCACTTTGACCCAAAAGATGATTTTAAAGAGTAAACCTAATACTTTCGAAAGGGGTATTTTCATTTGTTTCAAAGCTATGTTTTTAAGAATGTTTTGATACCATCAAAAGGTATATTTGGTTTCGAAAGAGATTATTTAACAAGGGCTTCGAAATGTATTTTATTGTGTTTTGAAAAGATGTTTTCTTTGCTTTCTAAGGAGATTATCCGGAGTTTTCAAAAGATATGTTTTAAGATTTCAAAACATAAACCCAATCTCTATTTAAAGGAATAACCCTGGCATAAATAAATTAAGAATTTTAAAATGGAGTTTTGAAGAAGTATTCCACGATTAATAGTTAAAGGGTTTAAACACGACTTATATAAAAATTATTTCAAGGATGTTGAACCATAGGTGTTGGTATTATTTGTTGTTATGATTACTTCTTCATATAAGTATTCACATTGTAATTAACCCATAACGGTATTTTGGGAAAGGGCAGAATAACCGGCTAGGTTAACCTAGTAGTGAATATAATTTAAGAAATGTTAAAATCTTAATTAAAGATACTGGTAGGGGCCCATAGGTTCATAGTAAGCCCATGAAAACTATTTATAATAAAAGATATTGGCATGGGCCAATAGGTTCATACTCAACCCATGTAAACTATGGTTTAATACTGGCAGGGGCCAATAGGTTTATAGTTAGCCCATGAAAACTATATCCGAAATAAGATATTGATAGTTAGTCAATAGGTTCCTAGTTAGCCCATGAAAACTAGGATAATAGAAAAGATATTGGAGTTACCAATAGGTTATTAGTGATCCCATGAAAACTATGAAATTGGAAAGATAGTCCATAAAAACGTTTAACATGTTAGTAGTAACCTTCAAAACTATAATTAAGACAGATAGTCAAAATGAATGGGGACGGATAATCTTGATTTGATTTACTTGTTTTGCATATCATCAAAATGTTTGAAAATACTATGTTTTAACCATTGTGGATGCAGGAGCACAGTATATGGTTTTATATATATTTTAGGATACCGGTGAGGGGAAAACCCGTTCCGCTAAGTGGAGTGGTCTCACTATATATCTAAATAGTTTGAGATGGTAGATTATTATTCGCACCAGAATTTATGTCCGACTCAAAGTTTTTGTTTTCCCCTTAAATCCTCGGGTACTCAATTGATTTTAAGTAGGTTGAGAGTTAAGGCTTCCACATGTTCATTTAGACGAATGAAGCTTCTGAAGATGTGCAAGAGGAAATCTTGTTATTAGAGTTCTTTTATTTTCGCTGTGTATTTGATTGTAAAGGAAAATTTGTTTTAGTGCCTTATTATATGCTCTAATCAACCAAGGGGGCATCTTTATATGTCGCTCGTGGGGTATTTTGTATTAATTATATGTTATCTGAACGTGGCCAGCGTACTGGGATAATGTAATCAATTTAGAATATTTTAAAATGAAATGCGGAATGCTGGTTGCTGTTTAAATATTTTCCATATTTTCTTTTTGTGTACTAGTGTATCTAATATCGCCGTAATTGGTCGCCAACGATTAATATCTATGGATGACTACATCATCCGTAGCCATTATTTTTAGGCCTCTAAGTAGGGAGATGTTGCACAAGTACTAGTATGAAAGCCTAATGGAAAATGGAATACCTATATAGATTTCACTGATCTCAACAAGGCTTACCCAAAGGACAGTTTTCTCCTACCAAGGATCGACTAGTTGGTAGATGCAACTAGTGGCATGAATTACTCTCATTCATGGATGCATATTCAGGGTATAATTAGATAGTTATGTTTGAACAAACTGGGAACATAGCATTTTCATAATAGACAAAAGGGTTATACTACTATAAGGTCATGGCACTCGGACTCAAGAGTGCGGAAGCAACCTATTAAAGGTTAGTCAATATGATGTTTACCGAATAGATCGGAACGAATGTGGAAGTACATATGGATGAAATGCTAGTCAATCAAAAGACTCATCATACCATGTCAAAGACGTGGAACATACCTTTGCAATCCTCAGGTAATACCATTTGAAACTAAACCCCCTAAAATGCACCTTTGCTATCCAGTCGGTCAAGTTCCTAGGGTATATAGTAAGCACACGAGGAATCAAGGAGAACCTTTAAAAGATTGATGCTATTAGAGGGATGGAAATCCTAAAGAAAAAAAGGATTCAGTGAGTTTAAATGGTAGAATAGCAACCCTAAGCAGATTCATATCCAAAGCCATAGACAAGTGCATCCCGTTTTTCTATTAATTAAAGAAGGGGTGAAACTTCAAATGGACTGACGAGTGTGAGGCAGCATTCCAAAACCTAGAGGATCATTTGGTTAATACTCCTATACTATCAAAACCGATGGAAGGTGAGAACTTGTACATTTACTTAGCTATAACTAATCAAGGTATTAGTGTTGTAACGATATCGGAGGATGAAGGGACGCTAAAACCCATCTATTTCACGAGCAAGTGATTGTCAAGGGCAGAGCTAAACTACTCGGTTGTCAAAAAGCTTGTGTACTGCCTGCTTCTTACAACGAGAAAGCTGTATTTCTAGGCATATCCTATCAAAGTCTCATAGACAAACCACTCAGACAGATACTATAAAAGCCAGAGACATCATGTCGCCTATTAAAGTAGGCAATGGGGATTAGCCTATACGATATCACCTACTACCCAGAAAGGTAGTCAAAGGTCAAGCGTTTGTAGATTTGATTGTAGAGTGCACCTACCAATCGAACCTTATTCAGAAGTACAAAAAAATGCCCCATAGTTCTGGCATGTATCTGTAGATGGAGCATCGAATGAACAAGGGGCCGGAATTAGATACGTGTTGATCACCTTGAATAGGCAAAAGCTGCATGGAGCAGTATAGCTTTGTTTCAAAGCAATTAACAACGTGGCACAGTATGACACCCTCCTCGCAGGCCTACAAATGGCCCAAGTAATGAAGGTAAGACACATTAAAATCTCTGTGATTCTCAGTTAATTGTGAATCAAGTGTAGGGTAATTATCAAGCGAAGGAGCCAACCTTGGCCAAATATCCTAAGCTATCTAAGAAATTACTACAGCAGTTCGAGCAATCTCAGAGAAAACAAATCTTCCATAAGAGCAACTCATCCCTCGACTCTTTAGAAAAACTAGCTAGTACCAAAGTGGCCAATGAAATGAAAGCAGTAGCAATTTTCATCAAACAGAGCCTAACAAAATCAAATCAAATAACAGTCCTGTCCCAAGCATAGTGGACCATCATTCAAAGCACACAAAGTCATGAGATGGTGGAAAATCAAGGGCAACCCGCTATGGAATTCATGCCTCAAAAAATTAAGGACAAAAACTGGATGATTCCTATCAGATGGTTCCTCCTAAATGGAATCTTACCTCCGAATAGAAATGAGGCTCGAAAGATAAGATACCAGGCTTTGTACTACACCTTCTACGATGGCATACTATACAAGAGATGATATTCTACCCCTTGCCTCAGATGAATTTCCAAAGGATTGGGGGTACGGGTCATGAGGGAGGTACACGTGGGACAATATGGAGATCACTTTAGAGGAAACATATTTGCAAAGAAGGTGCTAAGATACGACTATTATTGCCCAATGCACTCGAAGATGCATAGGAATTTGTGATAAAGTGCAACAGTTGTCAACGATTCGCTAGTATCCCTAGACAACCATCCCATGAGCTCATCCTACTTGCAAGCCCATGACCGTTTCTATATGGGGAATGGATCTAATAGGACCGCTTCCAATGTCGAAAGGAGAAGCTAAATACACCATAGTGGCTAAAATTACTTCACTGAATAGGTGGAGGTCTCATAGATACAATTACTACAAAGAAGATAGTCACTTTCACAGTAAGGAATATAATTACTTGGTATGGGATACCTCATAAAATTATTTCTGACAATGACACCTAGTTCGAAAGTAAGTAATTCATGGAACTTTGCAAGAAGAATAGCATAATAAAAAGTTTCTCCTCAATCGCTCATCCATAGGAAAATGGACAGGTCGAAGCTGCAGTCAAAACCATTAAAAAACTGCTAAGGAAAAGGCAGTAAAAAGCTAAAAGAAAGTGGGCAGAGGAACTTCTTTTAGTATTATGGGCCTACCTAACTTCAACTAGACCAGCCTACATGTTACACTCATTTTTTGCTAATCTACGGATATGAGGCCATGCTACTCGTCGAAGTGGAAATCCCATCACATAGAAGAATATCATATATCAAAGGAAAGAATATGAAATTGAAAGATGCTACCCTGGAACTCATCTTGGAAAAAAGGGACGAAGCAGCGGTAGTGGCGACTACTTATCTATTAGTACCTTAGGCATTGGTTTTGATGACAACAACCATAGGACATTATACAAAACATAGATACAAATATTTTTATCAAGTTATATATAGTATATAGTGCAGGATATTAGACAGCTGTTAATTAAGATGACAATATAGTGTCAAGTGACGATTCAAGAGGCTGTAGAGATTCAAGAGTTAGAGATTGAAGACTCATGAGTATTAAAGAACTCAAGATTTCCCAAATTAGTTGTAGAGTCATAGATATTTGTTAAAACCCTAATAGCACTTCTTTGATCTCTCTCCCTATTTTTCCTTGTCAAACAATTTTCAATTTCAAATACCTTAAAGTTCAAAAATAGTTTTTAAAAAGAAATCTTGTTTTCAAAATAATCTTTCAAAAATAGCCTTTAAAATACTTTTACTTTTTGATTTTATTATACCTTGAGAAATTTAGTTTTTAAATTATTTTAAAGTATACTTTGAATATTATACTTTGTTATAATTTTAGCTTTAAAGCTTTGTAAATATTTGTAAATATATTATAATATCTGTTATAACTTTGATTTCAAATATATTCACTTATACTTTATTATTTATATTTAAAATCTTTCATACACTTAAAATATTATAAAGATAATTTTATTAAGTTTTCTTAAGTCTTAATACAGTTAAAATATGTATAAACTATGTTTAAATGATTGTACAAAATATTTTACAAAACTTAACAAATTTTAAAAAGGAGTTTTTCAAAGTTTCAAAGAGTATGATGATATATTCTAACCCCGAATGTCGATATATGGACCGTAGATTTCAAAATTCAAATTTGAATTGAAGTGTCTTTTCATCGTATCTCTTCGTGAATGGATGCTACTATTGTTTCTCTATAAATAGGGGTTAAACCAACAAATTTTCTTTAACTACTTCTCATATTTTCTTTCTTCTTTCACTCTCTTGTTTTCAAAAAAAATTCTACTCAAATTCTTCTCAAATTTAATCAAAATCAAATTCAAATTCCATGATTTGATTCTTTATTGCCTACTCCCTAATCTCTCTCATCTCTCTCACTCAAACAAGATCAAAGTGATGTTCAAGAGGTTACAGGATCATTTGTATTCAAGATCAACGATCTATGTCTGTAAAACTCTATCAAAGCATACTCGTATATTGGTTGGTGTGATTGTAGCCTATGTAAATCAATTACGTGTGCTTGGTGACCTGGAAATTCAAGTGGGTGTGCTTATGGCCCGTGTAAATTAAGGGCATCAAAAGTCTGAAAGGTATGTCTCGTTGCCCTAAAATCAAGATTGTGTTAACTTAGCTATTTGAAAAGAAATCTGTATAAGGAATTGTATGGGACTAGATGTAGGGTAACTCTGAACTTGTATAAAATCTTGATGTGTTCTTTCCTTTTTACATTTACTGCATTTATATTTACCTGTGTTGTTTAAACTATAATCTTGAAAGAATTCAAAAGGGCTCACAAAATTAGAAAACACTATTCACCCCCTCTCTATTGTTAAATTAGCCTGAAATCTATCTTCCGCTAAATAACATTTGGTATTAGAGCATTAGTTTTCAAAATTTAGTAATTTGAGTTTTGAAAAGCTTTAATGGTGGGAGATATTGATAATATTTTTAACACTATTTTTGAAAAGCAATCTGACAAAATTAACATGGCAATATTGCATGAATTTGCATCCATTCGTTGTGAAAAGTCACTCGATCTTTTAAAAGGTATAATTTGTAATAAAATACATGTTACATTGCTTTTGATGAACAAACACCTGGTGATCAAAATCTAAATTAAAAAGGACAAACGGATATTGTATAGTGGCTGCTCAAGGCATATTACAGGAAATCCGAAGATCTTGAAATATATCATTTACAAAGATGGTAGATAAGTTAGTTTTGGAGACAACTCTAAAGGATATGTGATTGGCATTGGCAACATCCGTAAATCCAAAACTCCTACTATTTCTAATGTTTTGTTAATTAGGAATTTAAAACATAATTTGTTGAGTATTGGTCAATTGTGTGATAAGGCTTCAAAATTAAATTTGAAAAGGATAAATGTCATATTGAAGATAATGAGTCAAACATTATCTTTGAAGGCATTAGGAAAAGAAACATTTACATATTAAGTATGAAGGTATCAAATGATAATTTATGTATTTTGGCTGAATCAAGTGATCATGGATTTGGCGCAAAAATTTTTGTCTTTTGAATTTCAAACACCTTTCTAAAATTGTCAAAAATGATCTGGTTGCCGGTCTTCCTAAAATAAGTTTTGATGTTAATAATCTTTGTGATTGTGTCATTTAGGAAAACGTAGAAAAAGTTTTTTAAGTCATAATATATGTTCATTTTGATTTTTTCAATCCCTCGCAAATACAATCAATAAGTCATAGTAGATATATCTTTGCAATCGTAGACGATTTTTCTAGGTTTACTTGGTCAATTTTCCTAAAACTTAAAAGTGATTCTTTTGAACTTTTTAAAATCTTTGTTAAAAGAATTCAAAATCAAATATCTAATAAATTGAAACTATTTGAAGTGATCATGGAGGTGAATTTGAAAATGAAAACTTGAAAAATTCTTGTAATAATAAAGGAATTACTCATAATTTTCCTTTTCCAAGAACATCTCAACAAAATGGAGTATTAGAACTAAAAATAGAACGATTCAAAAGTGCTAGAACTATGTTAAACGATAGTAATTTACCTAAAATTTTTTGGGCTGAAACAATTGCCAGAGCATGTTATATTTTAAATAGAGTTTGATATGACCATTAACTAAGAAAACACCATACGAATTATTTTATAACAAAAATTCTAAAGTTTCGTACTTTGTTGTTTTCGGTAGTAAATGTTTTAAATTGTACATTAAAGAAAATTTAGATAAATTTGATGCTAAATTGGATAAAGGGATTTTTATTGGATATTCAAGCAGAAGTAAAATTTATAGAGTTTTTAGTACTAGAATTAATACTATTAAAAGACATTACATGTTTCATTTGATGAAAATTTTAAAATAAATAACACAAGTATTGATGAAGAAGAAAAATGTTGATAATAGAAATAAAATTACCAATAATGAAACTATTAATAATGAAAACGATAAAGATACTAAAAATATATATTCAAATATGAGAACCAAAATATTAAAGGACCATCCTATAGAAAACATTCTATGAAATAAATAATTTGTTGCTAAAATAAGAAATCAATTAATAAAAGAAGTAATATTGCTTACATTTCACTAATGAACCTAAAAATCCAAAGAAGCATCAAAAGATGATTCATGATTCTTACTATGCAAGAAGAATTGAATCAATTCACAAGAAATGATATTTGGAAATTAGTCCCAAGACCTAAGGATAAACCTATAATAGGAACAAAATAGGTATACAGAAATAAAAATGAATGAACAAGGAGAAGTTGTAAGAAATGAAGCTCGTTTAGTCGCTCAAGGTAACTATCAAGAAGAAGATATTGATTTTTGATGAAACCTTTGCACCCATAGCTAGATTAGAAGGAATAAGAATCTTACTCGTTTTCATAATAATTTTAAATTATTTCAAATGGATGTTAAAAGTGCCTTTCTAATGGTTTTATTAAAGAACATATTTATGTAGAACAACATCAACTTTTTGAGGATGAGAGATTCCATAATAACATTTATAAATTAAATAAAGCTTTATATGGTCTAAAGCAGGCTCCTAGAGCTTAGTATGATAGACTTAAATCTTATTTATTACAATCTAATTTTAAAATAGGCAAGGAAATAGTACTTTTTTATTAAAAGAAATAACAACGATATTCAACTAATACAAATATATGTGGATGATATTATTTTTGGATTAACTGACAATGAATTAAATAAAGGATTTCAAATATAATGACGAACGAATTTGAAATGGGTCATGTGGGAGAACTAAATTACTTTTTAGGATTACAAATAAAACAATTAAGTAATGGTATTTTTAGAAGTCCAGGAAAGTATACTAAAGATTTAGTTAACAAATTTGGCATGTCAAATACCGGTGGTAAGCTAACTCCCACAATAATAAATGAAAAATTAAATAAGGAAGAAAATTGAAAAGAGGTAGACCAAAAATTATATAGAGGAATGATTAGATCACTACTCTATATAACCACTGGTGGACTTGATATAACGCATAGTGTATGTCTCTGTGAAAGATATGAATCTCAAACTAAGGAAACTCATCTAAAATATATAAGATGAATATTAAGATACATAAATTACTCATTAGATCATAGACTCTTTTATCCAAAAGAGGATTTCTTTGAATTAATTTTATATAGTGATGCTGATTATGCTGGTTGCAAATCAGATGGAAAAAGTACATGTGGAACTTGTCACTTTTTACAACACTCTCTAGTTTTCTGATTTAGCAAAAAGAAATTTTTTGTATCTCTGTCCACAACAGAAGAAAATTATATTTTAGCAGCATTAGACTATTCTCAAGTTATTTATATGCAACAAACATTAAAAGATTTTGGTTCAAACTTTACAAAATCACTAACATACTACGATAAACTAGTGCGGTTAATTTATCTAAAAATCCAACTCATCATGCTAAAAATGGACATATAGATATACGACATTATTTTCTAAGAGATAACGTAAACAAAGAAATAATCTCATTAGAATTTGTAAATACTACAAATAAAATAGCTGATATATTAATAAGACCATTGAACCAAACATCATTTACCAAATCTCGACCTCTTTTTCATTTTTTTGTCCTTTCACCGTTCTATCTTCTAAAACATAATAATCCCATGGCCTCATCTAATTATAAGCGTCCAACAGAGGAATATTCATCCTTTTTCTTACCATCTCCTACACAAGGACCTCTCCAGAACATCACCAGGGCCAAAGTGACTAAATTGGAGGATGAAATGAAGAGTGTTCTGCAAATGCTCACTGAAATACCAGTGCTTCAATTTAGAATCTCTAAGGAATAGAAAAAACAAGGCAGGAACTTGCAAAACCTATAGAAATATCTATAGGATAATCCAAAATATCCTATAGTAATTAAAGAGGATATTCCTATTCTTACAAATGCACAAGAGGATAAAGAGGAAGAAAAGGGAGAAGAAGAGAAAGAATAAATGGATGAAGATGAAGTCCATTGTGTTGGAGAAGTCTGTTTCGATCAAGATGGAAATTTCGTCAAACAAAAAGGAAATTTCTGCTTTCATTATCCCTTTTTCCCCATCCACAAGTCTTCCATAATCAAGAAGAAACCTTAGTATTTAGGATTATCATGTTTTAGTTTAATTTGTTAGGATTCGAATTTGGTTTGTTTTGTGTGATTTGAATTTACTTTTAATTAGTGTGTATAGACTAATTGATTGAATTGGATTGACTTATGTGAATTAAATTAACTGCTTGAATTTTTCTTGTATCACTTTCGTTTAACTATATGTATTGGATAAATGTGGTCAATATAAATAGTTTGTATTATCACTTATCATTCTTGTCACTCTTATATATTAAAGTTGTTGCCTTTTCTAATTGCTTTATATCTCAGTATTATATGGAGGAGTTATTTTAGTTAGATTTTTGTTGATGGCAAAGGGATAGAAGTATATAAAATCTAGACATAGATTAAGGTGAAGTTTTGTAATTCAAGGGGAGTTATGACATATTTTATATACATGATTGTCATCATCAAAAGGGGGGAAATTGTTAGCATCTTAGGCATTGGTTTTGATGACAACAACCATATGACAATATATAAAATATAGCTACTAATGTTTTTATCAAGTTATATATAGTATATAGTATATATTGCATAATATTAGATATGTATTAATTATGAGGACTATGTAGTATCAAGTGAAGATTCAAGAGGTGATAGAGATTCAAGATTTAGATATTGAAGACTCAAGAGTATTAAGAACTCTAGATTTTCCAGATAAGTTATAGAGTCATAGAATTTTTGTTAAAACCCTGATAGTACTTCTTTGATCTCTCTCTCTCTCTCTCTATTTTTCCTTTTCAAATATTTTTCAATTTCAAATATGTTAAAATTCAAAAATAGTTTCTATAGAGAATTCTTATTTTCAAAATAATCTTACAAAATAGCCTTTAATTTTTTTAACCTTTTGATTTTATTATACCTTGATAAATTAAGTTTTTAAAGTGATTTAAAATATACTTTAAATATTATACTTTGTTATAACTTTAGTTTTAAAGCTTTCTAAATATTTATGAGTATATTATAATATTTGTTATAACATTGACTTTAAATATGTTTACTTTACTTTATTATTTATATTTAAAATCCTTTACATGCTTAAAATATTCTAAAGATAATTTTATAAAATTTTCTTAAGTTTTAACATGATTAAATTATGTATGAACTATGTTCAAATAATGGTGTAAAGTATCAAAATATTTTATAAAACTTAATATAGTCAAAACAAATTTTAAAAAAGAGTTTTTCAAATTTTCAAAGAGTGTGCCGACATACTCTAAACCTATATGTCGATGTATGGACTGTAGATTTCAAAATTCAAATTTGAATTGAAGCGTCTTTTCATCGTACCTTTTTGGAATGGACATGACTATTGTTTCTCTATATATAGGGGTTAAACCGATGAATTTTCTTTAACTACTTCTCATATTTTCTCTCCTCTTTCACTATCTTGGTTTCAAAAAGTAATTCTAATCAAATTCTTGTCAAATTTAGTCAAAATCTTATTCAAACTCCGTTGATTTGATTCTCTACTGATTACTCCCTGATCTCTCTCATCTTTCCCACTCAAACAACATCAAAGTGCTGTTCAATGGTTATAAGATAATTTGTACTCAAGATCAATGATCCGTGTCTGTAAAACTATATTAAATCATGCTCGTATATTGGTGGGTGTGATTGTAGCCCAGTAAATCAATTGGGTGTGCTTGGTGATCTAAATGTTCAAGTATGTGTGCTTATGGCCCATGTAAATCAAGTGAGTCTACCCAGAGCTTGAAAAGTCTAGAAGGTATGTCTCATTGCCTTGAAATCGTGATTGTATTAACTTTGCTATTTGGAAAGAAATCTGTACAAGGAATTGTACAGGACTGGATGTAAGGTAACTCCGAACCAGTATAAAATCCTAGTATGTTCTTTCCTACAACATTTACATTTATCAGTGTTTGAATCTGTAACTGTTAGTTGCATTGTTTAAACTATAATCTTAAAAGAATTCAAAAGGATTCGCAAAAATTAGAAAACACTATTCACCCCCTCTGGTGTTAAATTAGTCTTCATATCCATGTTTCGCTAAATAACAATATCGGCAAAGGATGGCAAAGAATTATAATGCAATGCTAAAAGAAATAAACTTTTGCAAAGGGGACTTGGTATTGTGGAGAGTGATGGCCAATAAAAAGAATCTGATGGATGGAACATTAGGACCAAACTGGGAATGTCCACTAGTCATAGTAGAGGTCTTATGTAATGTACATTGCAGTATTATAAAGAAGTAACGGTGCTATAATCTGGACGTAGGGATATTATACAGCCCGAAGCAGTATAAAAATATATGTGTTGTCTATGGAAAAACCAAATGCACATTAATAGGTCACCGCCAGTAGTCACCGGTTTAGCTAAACGTGAAGTCGGTTGGCAAAATCGACAATCTCAACATTGAGAATGGTGATGCTGGCCCTGCGCACTTGGACTTGCATCAACGTGAGTGTATCTCTTCAGCCAAAATACTGCACTAGACAGGATATTAGACTGCCCTGACCCTGTATAAATATTCCTGTGATAACGATCATTAAAAGATCGGTGAAGGGATATTGGACTGCCTAATCCAGTATAAAAACCTCTGTGTTGCTAATTCCACATAGCACACTAGACCGTATGGATATTAGATGGCCAAAACTAGTACAAAATACCATGCATATGCAATTGGGGTTGTATGTACACAACCTATCTTCTAAGTCAAATCTTCTTATAGTCATCCCCGAAATAGCGGCAGGGACCATGCCAAGCACACAAAACCTACATGGCCTATTGTCGTCATTCTACGATTACAATGCAATCTATGAGCGACAATGGCAATCTTAGAACTGAAAACGGCAATGCTAAACCACTATATGGCTTAGTGAGCATATGACATTACACCTCTAAACATGCGGGTAGGTTGTACTCAGTATGCGGCCAAGGACATTACACCCTAAATAAGTGAACGGGTCATAACAAACATACGACTAAAGACATGGCCAAGAATATTCCACTTCAAATAAAAGGGCAGGTCATGCCAAATACAAAACCCACCGCCATCATTTAGTAGTGGTACTAACAACACTACATATGAGTGACTGCGGTTATCTCCAAAATAAGAATGGTGGTATTGAATCAAATATAAATGCCTAAACACAGGTCGGAGGACAAAAGGCTCACATCCCAAATAGCCGAAAAAAACCAGGCATAAATAATGAGATGCATAGACCGAGTACTTAAGGCAACAAGTCTACATGACCAATGATCGTAGCAGACTTTGGAGGCAAGTGTTGCACCCATTTTACCCTGAACTACAGTGAAGGAAAATGGGCAGTGCTTGAAATCACAACACCAAACCCGACCTGAGCCTTACAACTATAGGAACTGCAATAATAGAATACTAAACTGAAACCTAGGGTTAGTACATACCTGTGCAGTTAATGCCCCACTATCACCCTGCTATATCTCATAGCGGATTCCTACCGCTACGATTTTTCCATATAGCCCCAAATATAACCTTACTGCTTTAAACCCGGCTATTTCCGCTATATCCCATTATTCTCGCTACATTCCGCTATATCTTCTTTAAAATAAATGAATTGAAAAATGACATTTATATATTATAAAAATTATGAAATTAATTTATTTAATTAAATTTCTAATATATTTTTGAAATGAAAATATTTTAATATTCTACTAAATTTAAGTATGTTATATAGTAGTTTTACTTTTATTTATAGTATGTTCGCATATGCTTTTATTTAAAATTATTTATGGATTAATTATAATTCAATCGAATGTTAATTTTTCATTTAATTACCATTTATATATTTGTAAAAAAACTATGTACGAGTTTTATATGCTATTTTAGAGTCATCCACTATACCCCCCTATATCCTCGCTGTATCTCGCTATAACTTTTTGCACCTCCACCGCATTGAATCTACCGAGCGCTTTAAGTACACAGGTACATACTGGGCTGAGCTGACTACATCTCGAAAGCTCATATTTTGTTAAATCTAGGGAAACAGGTCCGCACCAGCACATACTGGGGGCAACCAAGGCAGTTCCATACGGGGTCAAAAGCACTCCGAATGGGTTGTATATAGGGCCACTCAGGGTATGCTTCAAAGCAGAACCATGCTTAAGGTGAACGAAAAACGGTAAGCTGCACTTGACTCAAGCTGCCTCCAACTCAAATCACAAAAGGCTCAATCACATTCTAGGCATATACTAAGTCAACTCTTAGAGCAAAATGGGAAATACCACTCCATTCTGACCTGACATGATGTCAAATTCAGCAAAGATGGCAAAGGTTTTAGCAAGGCAGTGTGACCTGAGCATAAGGTAATAAAACGCCATTATACCTCTTTATATGCATCAATAACATAACATTATATATTGGCCAGCATAGACACAGTAAGGCTGACGAGTAATAATGAATCTCTCATTAAAGGCCCATAAGCAAAGACAATTCACATTGGGATTCTCCTATCGCAATTTCAAATACTCCCTCTCTAATTTTGGGAATTCCTGCCTCCATTCAGACTTCCCACAAAAGACATATCAATAACTCTATCACGTCAAATAGACAATACAGATATATGACATCTGGCATAATCCCAGGTTTGAGGCATAACAGCGAGAAAGAAATTTTAGCAATCCGTGTGCCTTTCATAACTATAGATAAAAAGGTACTATAGCCTGAAAGGGACCCTTTTTTGCCTCTTCGACATTTTTCCTTTTTTAGGGAAACCTTTAAGGTTCAACTGTACCTTCTAGCATGAAATTCTATACCAAGTCAATGAAAAAGGAAGAAAGATAAACTTTACCCATGGATCTAGGATTTCTAAAAATCCGAACCATATAAATCCACTGTGTCATTTATTGTTTTCTTTTATTTCCTTGATTAGTTCAGTTCTACATTTTATCTCACGTGAACTTAAACTAAATAGTAAATAGATACGACATTTTAACAAACAGTTAAAGTGCAACTACTTGATTGTATAAGCGTTCAGCGACATAATCACCACTTCCTGAAGATACTTAATTTTGCTATTTCAAAATTGACAAGGTAATTAGCGAATTAATTACTTTGCACATAATTGAGGACTTGAAGGACAAAAAAGTTCATCAACATGGGTCGAGCAAAACTCAAAAATCAACAAACAATAGTCAATGCTCACCAGCTAGCTAAGCATAAGTAGTCAAAAGATAAATGGTAATAATTGAATATTATCATTTCCTAACTAACAAAAACTTCATAAATAACTATATCAATTTATGAATATTATTCTTTTATATATAAAATATAATCATAGGTAAAATTATTTCATTTACCAAATTTCAAAACAATATACATTGGTTTGCCTTGTTTAAGTGTTTAGAAACCCATATCGATACTGTAACGTCTCATGTACTGATCAGAAATCATAAACCACTTAGCAGATAAATTAATACAATATAAAACATTTTTATAGCACTAACAAATAGCACTCTCATATATAATACACTCATACTCATTTTTGGGTATCACTTGGCATATCTCTATTGAGTCTACCCCACCAAAGCTTAGGTGTTCGTTGAGTCTAAGCTCTAATGCCACATGTAATGACCCGCCTTTTTGACCTTCAAAGTCGACACTAATACATCTACGGTATTCACATGCCAAGCATCTAAGTACCGAAAAGACATATTTTTGGGGAAAAGACATAAAAAAATCTCACATCGTGACGAATAACATATAATATGCAACAGATTATAAAATAAAACTATTATATACATAAGTCAATCTGAGTAAACTAATCTATCATTATCCTGGACAGGTATAATAACCTATCCTCACAAATACTTATAAATATAAAACAACAAATGCAATAGAAATAAAAGAAATACGTGAATACATCTTTAAGGAAACCAGCTCATCTCCTAAAGCTCCAAAGCATCCAAACTAAATTTGAAAACACGCTCAGGTTGACCCAAGCATTATATAAAAATAATGCTCGGATCAGTATGGTAAACCAGCATAAGAAACAAACATCTTATGCATTTTAATGATAAAACCTTTCAAAATAAAGGTATCTCGTAAGATCACGCTACACATAAACATGGATAAGTATTTACCTTATGAAAACCAAACCATTTCATAAGAAAGCTTGTGATATTATATTAATGTTTAGGGTTTAAAATAAATATTTAGTCGTAGCCGAAATAGTTACATGAATTACATTCTAGCATATTGGTATACAACTAAGTCTATAGAGGAACATATTGTAGAATGGATTCTATCAATGACAAGACTACTAGGTTACCACCTGTCACAGTACATCTTTAGAAATATACCGACGTCAGTCATAGTACACCTCTAGAAAAATGTACTGAGGTCCCCAAAACATTTTGCACCCTGGCGACACAGAACCCTCTCTACTCTTTCCAATACTTGAAAAATATTAATATACATATCTCAACTGTATTATACTAACAAAACGTTTTACTTTCAAAACTTAGAACACATTTTCCACATACTTATATTAACAGTATAGGTAAATTCACAAAACAATACATTTAGCTCATATACTTATCTCAACAGTACAGGTATATTAACAAATCTTGATAAAGATTTCATTTCCAAAGCTATACTTTTTCGGGTTAAGCCAATGTCATTTGAAATATAAGTAACAATAAAACCCAAATTGCTTTCCTCTGTTTGGCGTTAATTATGAAAATAATACTTCCCATACCACCATAATTTAAAATGATCGTTTATAGAAATTGGGTCTCATTCTTTTTATAAAAATCAGTTTTATAAATCCCTTTTATAAAATTCCTTTTAAACTACTTTCTATTTATTGAAGTCTTTTATATTTAAAAACTCCTTTTATAAAATATTATTTATAAAACTCCTTCTATAAATCTCCAACTATAATTATAAAACTTCTTTTATAAATTTCATTTCTATTTATAATACTTTTTTATAAATCTCCCAGTTTATTTATAAAACACTTTTTATAAATCTTCAATTTTTTTTATAGAACTCCTTTTATTCTTTTTGTAAATCTTTTTATACTTAACACAAATCTTAGTTTTCAAAACAGGACCAAATACATTTCATAAAACAATCATTTCGTATATACTACAAATTCACAAATGTGATTTATTTTCCAATTTATCAAAATGATACTAATTTTCCTTTTATAAAATATCATTAAAAAATAAATTCTCTAATTTACAAAAATACGATTTATAAATCCATCTTTTTATAAAATACTATTTATAAATCCATTCTTTTATACAATATTTTATAAAAAAACATTTCACAAATATTTATATCTTCTTTTAATAACAAAATCACTTTATCATAAAAAGGTTAATTCCCCTTTATTTCCCTTTAAAATAAACATCCATTATAATATTAATTTTCTATAAAAAATTCCAGCATACTTTTAAAACATTTCCAAATAAATAAATAAAATGACAACTACAAAGGTTGAAGTAAAATAGAGAATTTCGAAACCCATTTTTAAATAAAATCCCACAGAAACTCAAAAAATGTTAGATCTAAAATCATTTCTTAATCAACACCAATTTTCAAATCCATAAAACAATTAACAGTATTTCAAAATACTATAATGGGGCCAATAGCTACCATAGTAACCAATGCTGCTGCTACCTTTTTCACTAAAAAGTTCAACTTTTTACATTTGTCAATGTCATCTCCAATATTGCCAACTATCAAACTTTTATCATTCAATGGTTTATATAACAATTATACATAATAGAAATTTAAATTAATAATAACAAGGAATCCAGATTCCTCTACAAAATTCCCTATATTTCAATTATATGTCATTCGCTTTTCAAAGTGGAAATTTAACAAAACCAAACCAATAAATCATACAAACATTTTTTTGATAGAAATGTGTGATCCTCTAATAAAAGAGGAGAGCATACATGAAGCTATATATATATATATATATAAAACATATAAAATGGTGTTGCCAACATGCCTGGCAGGTGGCAAGTCCATGTACTAGAAACAAATAAAGAAACAAGTACCCCTATAATGAGCTCCGGCAAAACCACCGCCCATTACACCCTAATACCGAGCTCCGGCAAGGCCACCGCCCGATAATAAGGTGTCGGAGGTATCTAGAAAACCGAACAAGTAACTAAATCTGGAGAAACTGAAAGCCAGTACCATCAAAAAAAGAGACTCTATGAAGCTGCCTCAGAAGAAATCAGCAAATCATGAATAAGAAATGATCCATAAAGAAGAACTCCAAAAAAATGATCTATAAAGAACTCCACTCTGAAGACACGGAATATCTGAAAGAAATGCCTAACGCAATCAGAACTCCTAGGAATGGCTATCCTGCACACCTATATAAAGATGCTAGCTATCCTACAAGCCTGAAAAGATAAAAAAAGCAACCTAACTAATCCAAGCCTGAAACAAAACTAGGAAAATTAATTGGTATGAAACACATATATGTATATAAATAGAATTTATATACATATATGCGGGAATAAAATCTGATGAGAAAAATAAAGCAAATATAAACTAGTACCAAAAACTAACAATTCTAAAAAGTAAAGGAAATATGAACCAAACATAAAAAGGAAAACGAGTAAAAAACTAGAACTAGAGAACAAAATAAAAACAAAAACATTACTAGAAATAACTTTAAGGACCTATAATACGAAGAAAATTAGTATGCATCATGTAAACATCATTTAAATTAGAAAAGGTACTAATATAAATATTATTAGTGTCAAAATTATTAAAGTTATGATTGAATATATTAATATTATTACTAACCTTGTTAAGATATTCCTTAAAACAATTATTTTTGGCTAATTTATATTTTGGATTTGAGACCTAATTTAAGCAAAAAGATGAAATTAAAAATATCAAATTATTGCGGTGAATATAGTTGTTACTAAAAATTCTTTGATTTCTCTAAAACCAAATGTACCAACTAGATATAGTGAATAGAGTATCAAGAAAGTATCTATTTTCCTTATTAAACTTAAATCTAAAAGTATTCCAATAGAAAAAACAGTCAGTAACTCTAGAACTAATTTTATACTCAAAAATATTAAGGGTATTCATAAGAATAAAATGAGTATCCATGCATTCGTAATAAATATGATTTATACCTTCAAGATGAGTATTACAAAAATAACATTTATTATCAATGTGAATACTTTTTTCTTTTTAAAAATTCTGTTGTATTTAATTTACCATAAATGATAAGCACATGTGAATTTTAGATTTTGGAGGAGCGTTAGACTTCCAAATAAATTTAAAACAATTATCAACTACACCCGAAAAGTTTATAAATTTGTAAAAGGAATTTGTAGAATATTTCTTACTCTTATCCCACTTCCAACTAATATAATCATTATCATTGTCAATATTACAAAGATTTAATCTAGCTTAAAGCAAATTAAGTTGTCTAAGGGTTGAACCTACTAAAATTCTGTTAAAACTGAAAATCCAAGGAGGATCATTTTCAGAATTAAAAACTTCAGATATAAGTGCATATTTAAAGTTACAAATATCATACAATTCTTTGAACTCATTCCTTAGAGGAGTAGCCAAAATCCGACTATCATGCCAAAAAGATGTATTATTACCTGAGTGAATAATAATATTAACTTCTAAGTTAAAAATCTCACTACATTTTAAAATGGATTTCCAAAAATAAGATTGTTTACGAGTAATTGAAGGACTAATATGATAGAAATTATTACTACCATTGTAGTATATTTAGAAATAATCTCCTTCCAAATGACATTATCATTGGTATCTCTGAATTTCCATAACCATTTACCAAGAAGAGACAAATTCATATTACGTAAATTAATGACTCCTAAACCACCATTTTTTTTGGACTTACAGACAGTTTCCCAATTTACTAAACATTTAATGCTACTGTTTGGATTTTCACCACTCCATAGGTAATCTCTTCTAATTTTATCTATTTTATCTACGACCCAATCATGAAAAAGATGCATAGACATCCAATAGATAGGGAGAGCTGATAAAACAGAATTAATTAAAATTAGTCTACCTACTCTAGATAATAATCTCCCATTCCAGTTAGTAATCCTATTTTTGATTTTATCTATGATTATTAACCAATCTTCATGTTTAAGTTTTGTAGGTCTTGTAACAAAACCAAGATAGTCAAACGGAAATTTCATAGTTTTATAATTTAATGTATTAGCAACTAAATTTTCAACTTTATCAAAATCGTTTAAAATTAAAACAGAACTTTTACCAAAGTTTATTTTTAAACCCGATAAAAGTTCAAAACTATAAAGAATAAACTTAAGAGCAATTATGTGTCTAGGAAGATGTGAAGAAAAAAGCAAAGTATCATCTGCAAATTGAAGGACTGATAAACCATAACTCGAAATATCATTACCAATATTACCCAGAGAACTATTATTAACTGCATTTTTAATAATCTTAGTAAAAACATTATCCGCTAAATTAATCAGAAGGGGCGATAAAGGGTCCCCTTGCCTTAATCCTATCTTAGATTGGATTTTATTACCTAAAATACGATTTACCATAATACTAGAGTTACTAGTTTTAAGCAAAATCATGATCCATTTAATCCATCTATTACTAAAGCCTCTGGCATGAAAAATATATATAAGAAAATCCCAATCAACCGAATCAAAAGCCTTACAAAGTCTAATTTTAAAATAGCACAAGTAGTATTATTCTTACAACAATGATTAATGTATTCTTGAACAACTGCTACACCATCTGTGATATTTCTTCCTTTTATGAAAGCTGAATGTGAATAGTCAATTAGATCATTCATTTTTAAACTAAGTCTATTAGCTAAAACTTTAGAAATAATTTTAACTGAGCAATTGATCAAAGAAATGGGTCTAAAATCTTTTAAAGTATTAGCACCTACTTTTTGTGTAATAAAATAACATTAACAAAATTAAATCTACCTAATTGGAGATTTCCATTATAAAATTTATTAAACATAATAATTAAGTCTAATTTTAAAACTTCCTAAAAGTTTTATAGAAGAAAATTGGAAATCCATCCAGACCCTGGGATTTATCACCCGGTAAATCAAAAATGGCTTTTCGAATTTCCTCTCCGGCAAAAGGAACATCTAATTCAGAAAGATTAATATTAGAGACAGTCGGATAAAGATCATTCCATCTAACACTAATTCTATGCTTAATTTTATTGCCAAAAATATCTTCATAATAATCTGTGAAAGCCTTGTTGAGGTCTCTTTGATCAACTAATTCCATATTATTAACTAAAGTGGAATTAATTGTATTACTACGTTTTCTACTATTGGCCATATTATGAAATTTTTTTATGTTATCATCACCTTCATTGATCCACTGAATTTTTGATCTTTGTTTTCACATAACTTCCTCTTTTTCAAGAATAGAGTTAAGCTCTTCTTTTAAGTTATTGAGAACATTGCGCTCACCTTGACTTAAACGTCTAGTTTCTTCTATCTTATTTAGCTTAAGCATCTCATTAAGAATATTTTCTTTTTTAATTTTAATATTACCAAAAATATTTTTATTCCAATTTTTAAGAAAAATCCTAAGCTCTCTAAGTTTGAGCACAAAAGCTTTAGCAGAATTATCACTATATTTAATGCTATAAAAACTCATAGACAACCATTTATTGATAATTAAATTTGAAAAACATGGTTCTAGAAGACACATTTTTTCAAATTTAAAGGATATACTAATAATTCTATGGCAATTGCAAGTGAGGATAATGGGACAATGGTCTGAAAGAGTGTAAGGCAAACCAGGCATTCTACAGATAGAAATTTATCCTCTATTTCATCGCTAACGAAAAATCTGTCTAAGAGAGCCAAGGAGGGAGACCCCCTATTATTACTCCAAGTAAAATCTCTATTATAAAGAGGAATTTCAATCAAATTAGAATGAATAATAAATTGATCAAATTCCTCCATGGCAGAAAAATCTCCTTCCCAAGGAGCACGCTCCCCAATAAAACGAGTAACATTAAAATCACCCCCAATATCCAAGATCCAGGAGCAAAAGATCTAAACTCGAAGCATTCATTCCAAATAATCTGTCTATCTATTTTTGAGTTAGGCCCATAAACATTAGAAATATTTAAAAAAGAATTGTTAGTTAGATTAACTAAATAATGTGTAAAGAGTGCTGTTTATAAAAGCACTGAAGTAATTTAAAAAGATTATCCCTCCAACCAATCATTAATCCCCCAAAAGAGCCCACAGAAGGTATAAAAACCCATTTTCTAAAATGAAAGCCTCCCAGTCTTCTATAAAAACGAATACCGGGACGCTCAATTTTAGTCTCTTGAAGGAGAGCAATGTCAATAGAATAGTCTTTAAAAAAGATTCTAACCTTATCGCATTTATTTAAGTCATTCAAACCTCTAATGTTCCAACTAATGATCCTCATAAACTGATAGACCTAGCCCTATCAAGTTCCTTACTTCTAATAAACTCACAATCTAACTCAATATCAGTGAAAATAAAAGCAGTGTCACTAGCTAACTGACTGAATTCAGAAGCTGACAAATTACTTAGAGCATAAAACGAATATGTACTACCCAAATCAAAATGCATACCTGAGCCTGATTCCGTAGCACAGCTCATGGTGCTTGAACCAGGAAACTCATCCAAAGACTGAGAGCGACTGCCCTGAATCCTGACACTACGATGAACCAACCCGCTAGAAGTTGAATACTTTCTTCGTCTACCTTTCTTCGAAGACATAAAACAAGACGCCGAATCACCACCAGCCTCCCTAATCTGACCTGACGAATGAAGCCCAGATTTCCTATCCAAATCACCAGTTTCAAGTGATTCCTCAAAACCCAAGGATACCACTACCAGATTATCATTTCCATCCAATAGCTCAACAGGGGATACTACTTTATCATCACCATTATCACAAGCATTACAACCATTCAAGGTGTTAGGAACAACATTAGCACCATGGAAACTCACCACAGATTGATTAACCAAACCCACAGAAGAAATTAATGAATTTTTATCATCAAAAACAACCTGAGCCTATGCATCATGCACAACTGTATTGGTGTGCATATCATCAAGAGAAGCATTGATAAAATTTGTGAATTCATCATCAACATTATTCTTTGGTTCAACAATATTATCAAACTCCTTAAGCTGCTCAAGCGACAAGAACCAATCACGAAATTCATCTAACTCACAACCATCAGAAAAAGCAGATTCATCAGATTCTATTGATACCTCCAATTCATCCATCAACTTACTATCATTATTACAGGAATCCAACCATGTGTTCTGATCAGATAGATCGAATACAAATGGCAGATTAACTACTAATATTGTTGACCACAAATCATTATCCAGTGAAGGAACCTAATCCACCTCCATTCGAATATCCTTTTTACCATCTATCAAATTGTTTTAATGATCCAAATCGTGGTCGAACAAGAACTCACTAACAAAATAACAATTCTTTAGACTGTCACCTTGATTGTCGCTTTCATTATCAACAGAGACTTCATTACAAACAGTCTCTGTCGAATGATTTTCCATCAAACAATCAGACAAGGAATGAACACACTTATATCTATCCACTACTCCCTCAATGAACTTAATGGAAGATGCCGAATCTAGATATTCGAATCTGTTTGCAGTAGGTATCACAAAGTTCTCCAATCTTCCATTAAGATTTTTTTCCTTTTTGGGATTTAACACGAGTAAAATTATCTTTCAACTCGATTCCAGGATTTGACATTGAAGATTGATCGAGCGCAACAACAACGAGATCAATGAACATAGGGTCGAAACTTGATAATTCCTCATATATGACAGAGTCAGGAAAATCTTTTCCTGTAACACCAACAAGATTTTCCTTTTTTGAGACATTAGGACGAGAATCAGTCTCGCCAAAATATAACTCTATATCCCCAAATTTATCCCTATACCCTTTACCGATGTTCGGCTCGTTTATAATGTTGAAGTAATATAGAAAATCCTCTAAATACTTGATACCTTCATATCGATTTTGCCATAGATGATCCATTAGAATCCCCTTTAGCAGCATACATTTTAAAACGAATTGGAAGCCGTGCTCAACCAAAGAATCGGTAGAAATAGATTCGATCGATCTGAACGAACAAGCGTGTTTCTTGTGCCCAGATTTGCCGCAGGCGAAACAGATAATAGGCTCGCGACTAAATCATACAAATATCAAAACGATAAATTATATATATATATATATATTATATCATTATAGTATTCAACATAAGTGAGATAACTTACCAAAATTTCAATAGATGTTGAAGCATTCCAGTTTGATCTAAAACCGAATAGCGCTCGATTTTAGCTCAAAATTCCACTTACTCCAAACTTGATGAAATTAGTTCTAGTGCATATATATCACTCCTACGAGCGCAATGCAAAAGACCGCATCTCAATTGGACCTCGTATGAAGAATTTATTCAATTTATAATATTTTGATTTTAAAATTACATTAGTTACATAATTAAAAAAAATAATCACCTAATTAGATTTTAATCCCTTCTTCCCTAGATCGTTCCCTCCCAAATCCAAATCCCTATGTACATGCATGTCTACTGTCTAATGATGCATACCCTCCTTGACGCCACGGGGCATAAAATCAAAATCGGACTCCAACAACGAATCTCTCTTCGCATGCTCTACCTGATTCACCCACAAACTTCAAACTCGATCGCCTCCACTTGAGATCGAACTACTCCACCTCTCCTCGACAATGCAATAGATGCGATCCACCAAAAATGATCAAGCTCCACCATACTCTGACCTAAGCTGCTTCTCCATGCCACAAACCCTTTGGAACCAAACTCACTACCTATCTCCGCTTATATCTTGCTCAAATGAAAACCCTAGCTTTACCTATATGAGTCGATCGCCATTAGTCAATGCCGCAATCCTCTAAACACATATGGATTTGAAGACAACACAACGAATCTTGTGTCATAATTTTTCATTTTTTAAAACATTTGACTTTGATTTTTTAAATTGGATGGTTATTTTCCTTTTAATGTAAATAGAGAATGGAAGGAAATTGAAATGTAAAAGGAGAAAAGAGGAATGAAGAATATTCTTGTGTTAGGTTTGGCTTATTATGCAATTTCTGACGTCATGCCACATAGAATTTCATTCGTGTACAAACCGCGAATCAAAAAAGAAAATTAGGACCGTACACAAAAATGCAATGCAATCTCAAAACAACAATAAAATACACTAGTTATCCGTATTCTATAAAATTTCAAAAATACCATTGTTTGCCGAAAAAGAGTCAAACAATAAACTAAATATTTTTCAAATTAAAATTTGTGGAAAAATCAAATAAAATAAATTAAAAATTCTATAATAAAAATCAAGTTGATTTATTTATAATAAAATTTCTCATTATTTGTTAAATTTGAACCAAATCTGGATATTTATATAACTTAAATATTTTTATTAGAAATGTTAAGAACTCTAGGTTGTTACAGTGTCGAACTTCTATATATAAGCAAATACATCTCATAGCTACCATGTAGATATCGCATGCACTAACCCTATAGTTTCCGATTCTATAAAATATATACATCATATAACTAATGTGTAGTTATTCCTATATTAGCCTTTATAGTTGTCAAGTAACAATGAAATAATGGTATCGAATATCTACCATGGCATTTCTATAAATAAGTTAAAAAACTGTTTTATTGCCATTTAAAGAAAATAATTTCCACCAACTCTTACCTTAACAAATTACTTTTCGTAATCCTTTCAGAAATTACTGGTAGATCATGTTCTACTTTTACAAATAACTTTACAGACCTTTATAATTAATATATTTAATTTATATTCATTAAACACTTTTCCAGAGTAATTAATTCATAGAAAATCACAATCATTGGGGAAAATTCCCTAAAAATAACCAAAAATCTGATTTTTCATCTTCTTCCACATACAAAATTTCGAGACCAATATATTAATTTAATTATGTTTAATAATTAAAATCCAAAATGTATGCATTTTTCTCTTAGGAAATTCATAAATTTCATAAAATATTCATATGAGTTTGGAAACTTATGAAATTGAAAATCATCTCCAAAATAATGTTTTATATAACATATTTGAATTTCATCTTAGTAAGAGATCAAAATATTAATTTTTATCTTTTAAAACCCATCAAATCAATTCCATAAAAGTTCCAATAAACCATTATTCACTCTAAAAATGATATAATCCATCAAAGCATTATATATTATCATAAACAATGCATAAATCAATCATAAATCCAAAACAAAGCATAAACAAATGAGATGGTTACTATTATTCATCTTATATTAGATAAGAGAGATTGAGATTCAGTGTAGGTTAATTCCCTTGAACTTTCCCATTTGAACTCCTTATCTTTCTACTTCCTTTTTCCTTAAGTAATGGCAGCCTCTTTTTATGTTCTATTTTATTTAGAAAATGAAAAATAGAATAAATGAATGAGGAAGGCTTTAGGGAATGAAATAATGAGTTATTCCTATTATGCCCCACTTATTGACCCCTTTCTACTATATGTTTAGAATAAGCTCATTAACTGATCGATTAAGGCTTGACCCATATTAGTTAAAAAAATCTCATTCTCCTTATCACCTCACATTATTTTATTTTATTTATACAATTGAATTCCCTAAATATTGTTAAACTAAATCAGGGATTTTACAGGTTCCTCCCATAAAGAATTTCATCCTCGAAATTACGATAAGGCAAACAATAAGTATAACAATCATGCAAACATGTGTGACAAACTTATAACAACAATACTATCATATTCTGCTAGCAAAAAGTCCATATGACATAAATAGAACATACCATAAAAACAAATCAGGATATCTCTAATCTTGTCTTATGTCTTCCAAGTACAGTCTCTCTTTTTGTCCCAATACTGGACTTTTACTAACTTGATTAACTTGTTTCATAATCTCTTCTCATGTCTTGCTATAGTACGAACTGGTTGTCCAACAAAAGTCATATCCGGCCTAATGTAGTCAACCTAATAGTAGTTTTTAGATCATGCACACACTTTCATAGATGAGAGACCTGAAAAACATTAAGGACTCTTGCCAAACTATTCGATAACTCCATATGTTAAGTGAGTTTCCCAATCCTCTCTTTGATACGAAATGGACCAACATATCTTGATGCCAATTTTCCCGACTTTCCAAACCGTATCACACCCTTCATCGGTGATATCAAAAACATAGTCTTCATTTGAGAACTTTAAATCTTTATGCCTTTTATCCATGTAACTTTTCTACCTAGACCGAGCATCCTTTATCCTTGCTTGGATCAACTCAATCTTCTCTGTAGCTTCCCTTACCATATCTGAACTAATAATCAATCTGTCTCCTGTCTTTGACCAACATGCTAGTGACTTGCACAGCCTTCTTAAAGAGCTTCGAAAAGTGCCATTCCTATACTAGTTTGATAACTGTTATTATAGGAAAACTTGATTAAGTGCAAATAATCCTCCCATAACCCTCCAAAGTCTAGTACACAAGCCCTTAACAAATCTTCAAGAACGTTGTTAACTCTTTTTGTTTGCCCATCCACTTACGCATGGTAAGTGGTACTCATCTTCAGCTTGGTACCTAACACTTCTCGTAGACTCTTCCAGAATAAAGTATCTCTGTCACTGACTATACTACTAGGAATCTCATGCGGACTTATAATATTATTCATAAAAAACTTCGCCAAAGCAGGTGTCATCCTTGTCGACTTGATGAGAATAAAGTGCGTAATCTTGGTTAGTCTATCCACCATGACCCAAATACTTTCACTTCACCTAATCGACCTTGGCAACCCATCGATAAAATCCACGGATATAAAATCTCATTTCCAAGGTGGAACTTCTAAAGGTTGAAGCAATCCACCTGGAATCTGATGCTCAAGTTCCACTTGCTGGCAATTCAAACAATGTTTCACCATATGCCTATATCTTTTTTTATTCCTTCTTAGAAGAAACTCCTCTTCATATCCTAATACATTTTAGTTCCTCTGGGATGAATAATAAAGTTCAATCAATGACACTCCCTAAGAACTTCATTCCTTAGGTTATAGACATCTAGAACGCCAAACCATCCCTTCTTTCTCAAGCATCCGTTCTGCTCAAGAATAAAACCTTTTAAATCAATAATGTTAGTTCTCTTTTCAAGTCTTCTAAGCCTTTCAGCTAGTAATGGATCATCTCTCTTTTATAAGCAATCCTTTTGATCCTTACTGGTCGAATTTCCAAATAGGATAACATTGCGGTATTCCGATTAGAACTAGCCATTAACCTTAAATGCACACCACAAGTAGTTAGTGACTCTAAATCTTTCCATTTTGCTAACATAGCTAACACCACACTCTAATGTTTTTTGCTAAGTGCATCTGCAACATTTTTCCTTTCCTTAGCGTAATCTCAATATCGATATCATAAGCCTCCAAAAACTCTAGCCACCTTTGTTGTCACATATTCAACTCCTTTTGAGAGATTAAAAACTTCAAAGACTTATGATCTGTAAAAAACTCGAATCATTCTCCCAAATAAGAGCGTCTCCATACATTTAAAGCAAATATCACCATTGCCAACTCTAAATCAAGAGCCAGATAATGAACTTTATGTAGTGGGAGTTATCGAGAAGCGAAGGCAATCACTTTACCTCTTTTGAATTTTACCTCTTTGAATTGACATTGCTCCTAACCTTGTCCCATATGCATCGGTATACACCATTACATCTTGATTTTCATCTGGAAAAACTAACATGGGAGCATTGGTCAATAAAAGTTTAAGCTTTAAGAATGCTTCTTCACATTTATCAATCCAAACAAACTTTACATCCTTACTCGTTAGTTTAGTCATATGTGCATCTATATGAGAGAAATTCTTGATGAATCTCCAATAATAGGCTGCTAAGCCTAGAAAACTTCTTATCTCTGTCACAGTCTCAGGTCTTCTCCATTTTTTAACACCTTTAATCTTAGCTGGATGCATTGGGAACCATTTTTCTGAAACTACATGACCAAGAAATTTCGCTTCTTTCTTTCGAAAATGGCATTTTGAAAATTTTGCTTTTAGTTGATGCTGCCTTAACGTTTCTAGCACTTCTCTAAGATAAATCTCGTAATCTCATTCATTCTTAGAATATATCATAATGTCATATATAAACACAAGCACGAATCTGTCTAATTACTCTAGAAAGATCCAATTCATCAAACCCATAAAGACAACAGGTGCATTGGTCAGTCCAAAGGACATGACTAACCATTCATACAAACCATTTCTTGTCCGAAATGCTGTTAATGGAATGTTGTCCTCCACTACTCACAATTGATGGAACCCTGTTACTAAATCTAATTTGAAAAATACTTTGGCTCCACTCAACTGATCAAACAACTCATCTATTCTTGGCAAAGAATACTGATTCTTTATCGTCTTCTTATTTTACTTGTGATAATCAATACACATCATCAACGATCCATCTAGTATCTTCACGAACACCGCGACCGCTCCTCAAGACGATCTGCTTGGTCTAATAAAATTCTTTCCTTCTAATCCTACCGGTTGCACCTTTAACTCTTTCATCTCAATAGGAGTCATTCTGTTAGGCGGTCTAGTTACGGGTTCTTCTCCTTCTACAAGATCTATTTGAAACTCAATAGCTCGTTTCGGTGGTAGTCTTATAACAGGCTCAAAAATATCCACATATTCTCTTATAGCGAAAACCTGATTCACCTCATCTTTCACTTCCTTTGCACCCAATAAAAACACATACATCCAAAATTGAATTTCTACTGGGTATATAATTCGATCATGTCTATTAGGGTTTCTAAATGATATCTTCATATCTTGGAAAAATATCCTGGCATCATATCCGTTTAACCAACCCATACCAAGAATAATCCCAAAACCCACAAAGTCAAATATATACAAATTGCAAGTAAATGCATGACCTAACAACTCAATTTCTAGATAATCACATTTCATCCAGATAGTTGCATAACCTCCTATCGAATTCACAACCATTAAGGAAGTAATAAGATATGATGGATGTAGAATTAAATTATCTACCAAACATTGCTAGATAAAAGAATATGATGCGTCGGTATTAAATAATACTTTAATAGGTATGCCATCAAAAACATGCCTCCCATTACAGACTTTCCTTTCTCTTCTACAGTCGGTTCAGAGGCCAGTTGTTCCAAAGCAAAAACTTTCCCTTTATCAGATTTAGCAAGTTTTCGACATTCATTCTTGCAATGCTTAATCTGGTTGCAGTTGTAATACTTCATGCCCTTCTTTCCCATAACCTTATTTCCATCACCAAATCGACGCTTACTAGCGAAGTGCATTTTCTTGTCGCACTTAAAGCAAACAACACCTTCCCTTTCTTGGAAGCTCCACCCTTCTGAGCTCCATTCTTATTAAAGAACTTCCTCTTCTTGCCTTGAAAACCTTTAGTCCCCACAGGCTTGTCACTTCCAAATGTTGAAAGCATTTCCTCATTCCTTAATGCCGTCTTCACCACCAGATCACATGGATCTCTGAGATGCAGCGTAGTTTCCTGGGAAGCTCCGGTTTCAATCCACGACGAACTTCTCATTTCTTTTAATTATAATATCAATAGTAGCATATACATATTTGGCAACTTATCAAACTTAGTTGCATACTCCAGTACAGACATCCCTTCTGTTAACCCAAAAAATGGATCAACACCCAAAAATCAGATGAAAGCACCAGTTCAGATTAAATAAACACAAAAACAGTAAAAGATAGTGCAACATTTGTTGTAATTTGGCGTAATCTCCAACCTACATCCACTTAAATCTTTTATTAATTTTCTCTCTTTGTATTACAAATAGTAATTTTAGATCTAACCATGATCAAGGGGATCCTAGATTTACAATAGAGTTTATGGATAATTTGTCAGTCACCAATCTAAGAATTTGTCGATCTAAGTCCTAAAACAATAAATAATTGTTTCCTAGGCGACTTTAATGGAGGAGATGCCAGATGTGAAGAAAAGGAAGAAGTCTTCAATGGCAGAGAGATCAAATCTAGAGCGAAGGGGAACAAGCCGGAAGAGAAGATCCTTCTATTGTTGCAGGTAGGTTTGTATTTATATAGTTAGAGGATGTATTAGGCCAGATGCTTAAAATCAACCAAGTCTAAGAGTCAGCCCATGCTTACATAGAAAAATTTGTGAACATCTGAGTTAAGGCCTTAACTCGGTACCCAGTTAAGGAGTTAAATGCCAACTCCCCTCTAACTTTAGCTTCACTCTTCTCTTACTTAACCGATATGCTCTAAGTCGTTTTCCACTATCCTTGAGTGGATTATAGCGATCCGAAATCCTTAACTCATCGAAATCCTTAAATCGTCAATCCTTAACCCATCTTATCAAATCTTTAACTCGTCATATCCTTAACTCATCGAATCCTTAACTCGTCAAATCCTTAACTCAACATATTCTTAAATCGGTGTCGAGTTAAGGACTTAGTATAATTTTTGATGAAACCGCTCTTAGTTGTTTTTCTACCTCTTCTGATCATGTTTCCAAGCCCGTATGTCATTCCATATACATTTTGATCTTCTAAGTCCAATTGAAATATGCTTTGTTAAAAATCGAGTTAACACATGCCCCTTAAAGTACGCCTTTCGAATGTATGGCGTGCTTTGCTCAAAAACAAGTTCCAGGCATCAATCTTCGATACTTGAGCTCTCCAGCTACTTCAATTTTGGTGAATCATGCAATTTCTTTGGTTTCACTTATCAATCATGAGTCGTTCCAAACCTGTTACAACCTAAGAATCTAGACTTTGCCTAAGTGTAGTTTATACGTCACAATAATTCTAATTTCTTTAAGAGTTATGACATCACATATCAGATTTCACTTGAAGATATTACATCACATATCGAAATTCATCCCATGTTCATTTGAGATTTATTAGTTTTGTTCTAATTATAAGGCATTTAAATCATTTTAACAAGTTTATTTCTATTCTAAAGTTTGATCTCTCAGGATCATTTTTCATTTAATTTGACATGTACTCTCTCTGGATCATTTATCGTTTAAGTTAAAAGGACAATCTCTTCGGATCGTTTACTATTTAATTTAAAGAGGATGATCTCTTCGGATCATTTATTGTCCAATCTAAGCTTTTGATCTCTCCGGATCCTTGCTAAGTCCGTTTGCTCTCCGACAAAGGAACTCAATGACCATGCAAGCCCATCTGCTCACTCATTGGTGAGGGGACTTACTTTTCGTACAAGCCCATCCACTTGCTCTCAAATAAGAGAGTTTGTACCTTACACTCCATCTCGTCTCTCGAACGGGAGCTAAAGCAATTAATATTAGTCATCACATTCATTATGGATTTTCAAAATACAAATATTCAACCTTAATCAAATAAAACAAGTTGAAATCCTAAGTATTCATCCCAAACATCAGCTTCAGAGCGTGACTTGGGACCAATCTAGGTTTCGTGCACGTCCAAGTAGTCTGGGGTTATTATTGTCCTAAATAGTCATCTTAGACTTCCAAGTTAGAGCATTCTTAGGGCCCATTTGGGATCACGTATATGTGTAAGTGGCCTAAGGTTATTATTTCTTTATTGTGAAATACAAAAGGAAAAATGAAACAAAAGAAACAAAAAAGCAGAGTGTGGGAATGGGATTAGGCTCCCGTTCATCCCGATCATGAGATTTCGACTCTTGAACCAGATCCCTGGTTGTTCCTTGATGCATTTTCTATAGGTGCTATTTGCTCCAACCGCTCCATTGTAGTTTGGTTCCTCACATACTGTTGTAGCTAGTTGCTCCAAATCAGTTCCTCTATCACTCATTCGTTTCATGTCTGTCCACCTCATGGAAGATGCAAAACTTTCTAGATCTTTTCTCCAGATCAGTTGGTTCTGTTCTTGGTGGCTTTCGATAGGCGATTTGCATTGTAGTGTCTAGATATAGGGAAAGAGAATTTTAGCTCCCTTCTTTGTCATTTTTTTTTCTCCAAAATCATTATCGACTCTTCTTCTCTTTTGTCTTTTTTAATTTCTGCTCTGGATAGTCCTTTGCCATCCACAACATTAACTTCAGCATTAACAGCTTCATTCTCAGCTTCAACATCTTTCCGATGCAAATATCTTTCAGCTTCATAGTAGAATTCTACAAGATCCATAGGAGGATCCCTTTCCAGTGCAGCCTTGAAGTCGATCTTACCCATGACTTCAAATACTACTGCTATTAGGATTAATGACTGTTCCGATTTGTCAACTACAACTGGTATGGCACCGAATCTTGTCAAATAGCTTCTCAAGGTCTCTTTGGGACTTTTTTCATGTTTGACAGCATATGTACGTTCATTGGTCATAAGACATGAACAATGAACTGCCTTAAGAATCTGCTCACTAGGATGGTCCATGTGCTCATGGACCCATTCTCCAGTTGTTTGAACCACAGTGCTACCAAGTCCGTTAAGTATAATGGAAAATAACATCCCTTTACTTCCTCGGAAGCACCCAACACCTCCATGTGTTGGATGTATCTCATCAGATGAATTGCCAGGTCTGTGTTTCTATTATACATTTCCAACGTCAAAAGAAATCGAGAGGATTCTTTATGTTTCAGATCTTAGAAGTGAATGGATTTCTATTCACATCCTCCAGACCTTGATCTGGAGGCCCTTTACTAACCATTCTTCTTACCAATTCAACAATTCAAGTTTCACCATCCAATGAAGGTCTTTGTGATATTCTTCTCCTAATCCTGTGGGGGAATTCAAATATATACTCTGGCATATTTCCCACTAGCTAAACATTAGCGTTCTGTCCGGCTTCTTTGGTTTCTTTTGGTCCTCTGTTCCTACGGGTAGCTCCAACATATATTCCTCCAGTTGTTGTGCATTCATATTCTGATTTGGGTTTCTGATTCTAACGTTATCCATTCCTGCTATTTCTGACATCCCAACAATCACACCAACATTGATCCCTAGTGTAATTTTCTCGATATCGAGTTGATATAGGTTGGTGTTGAGTTGTTCTATTCATGGGGGCATTATTTCAATTTGCTCCGCTCCAATCCTAGATGCTCTAACATCAACTCCTTGTCCTTGGTTTTGAATTTCTAGAACTCTAGCTATTCCTTGTTATCCCATCCTTTGGAAGAATTCGTTAAGCATTGCCTATTGTTTAGTTATCACTCCATCGTGTATCTCATTCAAAATTCTCTCCATCTTTTCTCTGGTCACATAGATGGAATTGATGAGAATTTAAGGACACTTCCTGGCTACCCCCAGGCTTTGGTTGACATGCTTCTTTTAGATCTAGTATTAGGCTGCTTCATCTTCTTCAAATCTCGAATTCAAGCTTCAATTTTATAGATCAAGCTTTTTTCTCGATGAAAGCACCAAAATATTAACCCCAAAAAAGGATCAATACCCATAAATCAGATGAAAGCACCATTTCAGATTAAATAAACATAAAATAAAATAAAAGAAGACATAATTTTTATAGTGGTCTGGCGTAATCTGCGGCCTATGTCCACTTTAATCTTTTATTAGTTGTTCTCTCTTTGGATTACCACTAGTTTTCTCAGATCTAATCATAATCAAGTGGATCTCAGATTTACAATAGAGTTTCCAAGGTGTTAGAAAGTCACTAGAACTACGAATTTTCTAAACAAAGTCTTAAAATAGCACATAGTTGTTTCTAGGTGACTTTAATGGAGGAGAGGTCAGAGGTGGAGAAGTGGAAGAAGTCTCTAATGGTAGAGAGATCAAATCCAGAGTGAAAGGGAATAAGCTGGGAGAAAATATCCTTTTCAGATTGTAGGTAGGTTTTGTATTTATAGAGGTAGAAGAGGTATAGGGCCTAAATCTTGCTATTAATCAAGTCAAAGAGACAGCCCATGCTTGCACAGAAACATTCATGAACATCCGAGTTAATTCCTTAACTCAATACCAAGTTAAGGTCTTAACTCAATGTCGAGTTAAGGAGTTGAATGCTTACTCCCCTCTGACCTCAGCTTAACTCTTCTATGCCTTAATCGATATATTCCAAGTCCTTTTCCACAATCTTTGAGTTGATTCTAGTATATATATATATATATATATATATATATATATATCCTTAACTCGTTGAAATCCTTAACTCCTCAAATCCTTAATTCGTCTTATCGAATCCTTAACTCGTCCAATCCTTAACTTTGTGCCAAGTTAAGGACTTAGCCCAATTTTCGGTGTAACTTCTCCCAGTTGTTTTTCTACCTCTTCTAATCGTATCTCTAAGTCCGCGAATCATTCCGTCTTCATTTTGATCTTCTAAGTCCAATTGGAATCTACTTTGCTAAAAAATGGATTAACATCTCCCTACTCCAATTCCATGAACTTCCTAAGTAAAGTTGACTTAGCTATCTCAGGCAAAAACCCTTCCTCAAATCTCCATCTAAATTCAGCTCACATCAAATGCTTCTCTAGTACTCCTACAGTCACACCATTCCACTAATACAAAGCAGCTCCTTGTAATTATCTAGATACCAACCTTCTCTTCAGCTCATCATTCAAGCCTAGGTCAGCAAAGATTTTTTCATAGTGCAACAACCAATTCTCAAATTCAATTTCATTTTCCATTCCTATAAAAGTTTTCCTCCTAGTCTGGTATAATTACGGCTCAACATGGCATAATTATTGCGAGCAGGTACCTCGGGATTAGCACTTCCTACATTACAAGTGTTTCCTCGTGCCAAACCAACAGCAGCTGCAACTTGCATTATATTCATGGAGAACTGGTACATAGTCCCCATATCTACTAGTGGGGTTCTAGCACTCACATTAGCATTTGCATTTGGTTTAGCATTGCTAAACCAGGATTCTTATTGGTATTGGGGAAAACATTTCCATTAGCTGTGGTGCTTCCTCCATCTAGATTCACTCTTCCATTTTTTGCTTCCATATCTTGCTTTCTCGTAATCCACGTACGAGTCTTCATAAGATAAAGAAGAATGATCCAAGTGAGGGGGGAGAATAGAGATAGAATATACTTATATATAGCAATAACAAGTACGCTACAATAGCATTATCGCATACTCCAATCTTATTCTCTTTTTATTTGGATTGAGATTTACAAATCTTTTAAGTACTGCATAAACCTATTCTTTGATACCAAGTTGCAACATCCTCCATTTTTGAGGTCCAAAATTAAGCACTACAAATGCTGCAATCATCCATAATATTAATTCCAGCTGATAAAATAAAATCGATTAATCATATCCATATCATCCAGAACACATAAATATGAAAATTTTAAACATATTTCATTAATAATCATATTTATTACATAATCTCATTGATTCTACGTCTAGAGAAGATATAATAATAGTTACAATTATATTCCAAGAGCGATATATGAAGATGCCCCCTTGGGAGATCACTGTCTAACTACTTGACAGTTACAAATACTGTCATCACTTCCATTCCAACAAAATAAAACTTCAAACAACGTAGCCTAAATAAAATCCTAATATTAGCTTTCCTCCAAACATCTCCAAAAGCTTATTCATCTAACCTAAAAATCCTACTCCTGAACTACTCAAATGAGTACTTAGGAGTTTAAGGGGAAAAAAACATCAGCCATAAAAAAAGATCCAGTGTGAATAATAATATATCATCTCGAACCAAAAATAGATGTCTAATGAGGCCATGCATAGAATGGAATATGTTTTCCCTTCACTAATATCTTATCAAATATGTAAATCTAAACACAAATCATGCACTTACAGCCACATAGGTTAAAAAAAACATGATATGATCATATGCATGCAATAAGGGTAAATGTGACCAGTCCGCCATTAGAGGATTATGCATTCCCAAAGTTTACCCAACCCGAAAAATGGACTATCGGTTTTAAGTCATAGTTTTCATAGGGTCTATGAACTTAATGGTTTTGCAGGCCAACCAATAACCTATCTAGCTGACCCACGCCAAAAATTAACCAGATATACTAAGATCTCCAAATACGGTTAGGAGGTTTCCAAATAGGGTTAGGAGGACAATGGACTGTCTGTCTAAATCATAGATTTCCTAGGGTCACTATGAACCAAACGGTTTTGGAGGTCAATCGATAACCTTTCCATGAGCATATAAAGCTACGAGTTCCTTTCTATGCCTAAACATCCTTTAAGCTCACTAATGACAATGCCCTACGCACTGGAATCATGGACCTTTACCAACCATAGGCTACGGTTGAAACATAAAGCGCGAACCTACACCAACCCGACTTAAAGTCTAATCTGGTTTTAAATCCATGAGTCATATCTTTTTTTCAATTTAAGGCATCCTAACACAACTAATCTATCTGATCTCCTGAATGCAATTCTGTTCACCCAGTAGTTTAGCCTAACTATACTCACTAGTGGAACAACCTAGTTGATATTTCTGTCCCTAAATCCTTAGGTGCAATTATGAGTAATGCAGATGTGAATATGACAATGATAAAAATATTTAAAATGATAACAAGAACATATAACATCATCGACCAAAATATGTTTAATCAATAGTCATACCCATAAACAATTTACTTAGGTTTAAGTGGTAATTTCCTTTGGAAAAATTCATATTAAATTTAGGCCAAAACACCATTTTGCTTCATTGAAAACATTTATCTTTAAAAATGATTAACTACTTAAAACCATTCTTTAAAATATGGAAAAATTGCCCAAACACCCAGCCAAAATTCTTGTGCCAAAGAGCTATCATCTTTACATTGCTTTTAAACATTCATTATCAAAACAAGGATGTCAAGCATCTAGAAAACATGGCTATCAAGCCTCCAAAAACAAAGCTATTTGGTTATAATACATATGACTGCTATGCCACTAAAATAGGGTTGTTAAGTCTCTATATCAAACCTCTAAAACATAGTTATTGAGTTTGTAAAACATATGGCTTTAATACCGCTAAAACATAGTTACCAAACCATCTATCGAGTTAATAAATGAAATAAGGTTTCAAGTTTAAAATACCTAGGGATGCCAAGCCTCTACACTCAACGGGGTCGAACCCTAGAGAAAATGAGGATGCCAAACTTTAAAAAGAATGGTGTTGAGTTTTGAAGCCAGAATATTGTCGAGCCTCTACAACCTTGAGATACCGAACCCCCTGACTAAAGAAAATGTCATACTTCTATATATATGTAGATACATCTCATAGCTACCATGTAGTTATCGCATGCATCAACCTCATAGTTGTCGAGTCTATAATGTAGATACATCATATAACTAGCGCGAAGTTATTCCATCTTCAGACCTTATAGTCGTCGAGTAACAATGAGATAGGGGCATAGACTATCTACCATGGCCATTGGGGAATATATTTAAAGAAATAATTTCCACTAACTCTTACATTTTTGTCAAAATTTCATTGGATAACAAATTACTTTTCTTAATCCTTTTGGAAATTGATGGTAGATCATGTTCAACCTTCACAAATAACTTTACAAACCCTTATAATTAATATATTTAACTTATATTAATTAAACACTTCTTTAGAATAATAAATTCATAAAAAAATAACCATTGGGGAATATTCCCTAAAAGTCCTCAAAAATCCAAATTTCCATTTTCTTATACATACAAAAATTTCAGGACCAAAAATTAATTTAGTGATTTTTAATGATATAAACTCAAAGTATATACATTTCCACATAGGGAATTTATAAAATATTTATATGAACTTGGAAAATTATGAAAATGAAAACCCATCTCCAAAATATTATTTTCTACAACAATCTTCAGGTCAATAGAAGATCAAAATATTACATTTGTCTTTTAGAACCCATCAAAACAATTCCATAAAAATTCCAACAAACCATTATTCAGTATAATAATGATATAATCCATCAAAGCATGACATATTATCATAAACAATTCAAAGTTCAATCATAAATCCAAACAAAGCATAAACAAATGATATGGTTACGATTATTTACCTTAGATTGGATAAGAGAGATTGAGATTTGGCGTAGATTAAATCCTTTAAACTTCCCCTTTGAACTACCTAGGTTTCTTCTTCCTTTTTCCTTAAGTAATAGTCGGCCCCTTCTTATGTTTTATTTTGATTTAGAAAATTAGAATGATAATGAATGAGAGAGGAAGGGTATAGGGAATGAAATAAGGAGTAATTGCCATTATGTCGCTCTCGTTAATCCCTTTCTATTCTATATTTAAAACAATCTTATTAATTGAATGATTAAGGCCTGACCCATATTTGTTAACAAATCGCAACCTCCTTATCACCTCATATTATTCTATTTAATTTATCTAATTAAATTCCTTGGATAATGTTAAAGAAAGATTAGGGGCGTTACATAAGGTGATAGTATGAGGTGTTATGCTATTTGTTTGGGTGTTAGCTTGGCTAAATGTGAGATATCTCTTTTTAAACTAATTTAAATGATGTTGCATGTTGCGAAATAACTATTATTGTTGATGTCATGTATAATTGTATCGAATATAACAATTATTGTTGTTTGGATTGATTCCCATTTGGAAGTGAATGGTATAAATAACCATTATTTTACAGGGGACTAAGCAAAGGAAGTCGAAGTGTCTTCGTAACGAATATGTCGCTACGGAAGCACTTTGAAGAATAAAAGATTTATAGAGGGATCCCAAAGGATTCCTGACCTTGTTGATTTTTTTATTTACATACATTCTTGTTATGTAAACGTTTGTGTATATGGAGAGTGAACATTGCTTAGTTATAGTCGACCTTCTTGTTGTTGGTTTTGCAACATTGAAATCATATGCTTTCTTTTAAGTGTTTTACTGCTTTGTTTTCTAAAAGCATTTTGAAGTGGTTTCTGAGCTTGACTTTTATTTTCAAACGCTATTGAAAAGGAATTTAGTGGTTTAAATATAGAAAGAAATGTGGTTTAAAAGCTATTTGATCTATAAACAAAGTTTTAAAAGTTACAGTCCATATAGCGGTAAATGATATGGATGCATTTTGGAAATATATGATTTTAATAAAGTAAAAGAGTTATCTACTTTAGATATTTTGTAGTTATTTTCCAATGTGTTTTATAAAAGTAGCATGAGTATTTAAAAATGAGGTTAAAGATTTAAATATATTTTTAAATATTTATTTGAGTTATTTAAACAAGTGATTTAAATTTTATGAAGGAAGCTCCTTTGTTTCAAAGGTCAAGTATTGTTAAAAAGTGACTATCTTTAAAGGGATGTTTTACATACAAGTCTTAAACTATTTTTTAAAGAGTTTGAAAAAGTAACTTAAAAAAGAAAGGAAATATGGACTACAACACTATGTCGTAACAGATGTTTTTGAGAAAAGGAAAGATATCACGGACTATAACATTTTTGTTATAGTAAATGGTTTTGGGAAATGGGAAAGGAAGTTTGATTAATACACTTTTTTATTACTAAATAAGCTGTTTATTTTGTATAAAGAAAGGATCTAAAATTTTGAAATCAAGCTTTGGCTTAAATAAATGATTTTGGAAAATGTTTTCAATAACTTGTTTGAAATCAAAGACTATAAATAAATTTATGGAGTTGGTTTTTAGATTGTTTTAAAAAGACTTTGTTTTATGCAAGAAATTTCTTTATCGGTGCGACTAAGTAACATAAGACAAATATGATAAGTAATGCTAAATGTTAACACATTTATGGAAAGTAAATAATCTTACATTTAGCACTAAAGCCCGATGAGTAGACTTCCTCAATCTGTGAGATCTAGAATCGAAATGTTTAATGGACGCTAAGGCCAAGTACAACTATTTCCCTGACTTAACTAGCTTCGATTCTAGGCGCGGGATAGACAAGTTGAAATATCTAAAATGTGATAAGTATAAGAGGGTTAATTTCTATAAATAACATGATTAATTAAGTATATGGAAAGTATGTTGATGTGCACGTAAATGTGCATATTTTTATCACCATATTTATTCTATTTAAATTAAATAAATGATCATATTGGGTATTTTAACTTGTTTTAACCAAAATTCATATTAACCAAATTTTCACATATTCATCTTCATATAGGGTCAAAACGGTCATTTAAGTGCATATATTTCTTTGAGAAAAATTAATTGAAAATTTATATATATTTTTGTAGGAAATTGATCTCAAATAGGAGTGGTTTCATGAAGAAATATGCATGCACAAAGAATATAAAGGAATGAAGATGGAAATAATTCAAAGTGAAGATCATGGAGGACCCCACCCACCCACCTACCTTAATGTACAAATTAAAGGCAAAAGCACATGATTTTGGAGTTAATGGTTTCATGTACACTTAATGGGGATTAAGACATGTTAATGTTTACTTGGCCTCCACACTTCCTAAGGGGCATTTTGGGTACTCCCCAAAAATATGCATTAGGGTTTCTAACTTGTATAAATACCCCTTATGTTTCATGTAGCCATCTTCCTCTTAGTGAGTTAGTTTTAGTTTAGAAAATAAATCAAATCTCTCTTTCTTTCCATGGCTACTTAGCCATTTCTTCTCTTATGTAATTCTTTTTTTATGCAATGTTAATTATGGTTTCTTTTTAATTACATGTTCATTTCCTTTTATGCAAGTAGTGTAGATTTACCTTTATGCAATTAGATTAGTTGTCTTTTCCATTAGCTTTCATTTTCCTTTCTTTTTGATTTCATGTTGCTTTCTACATTTGTTGATTTGATAATAAATATGAGAGCTTAATCCCTACAATTTAGGGGTAATGAAGCTCTCTAGTATGTAGATGCAACATTTTGATGTTTATGCTCTCTTTTTGTGCTTTAATGGAAACACTTGAAGTGGTTTAATGATGTTGTTTAGCTTTGAATTTGATAGTCTACGTTGTTCATAACAAATAGGCTATGCTTAAACAAACATAACACAAATTGCCTCTTCATCTAAATATGATTATGGCAAAGAAGTGAATGTTGAAATTGAAATTTGATAGCCTATATTTCTAAACAATAGTTAATAGGCTATGCTTAAAGTAGATTTTTATTTCAACTTTGTTGTCATATTTCATGAGAGTTAAATGTGTATTAGTGGTTGTGTTATAGTTTGATGGTTTATATTGGGCTAATTAATAGCACAAATATATCATACTTATGATAAACACATCAACTAATTACACTAATGAAAATAAAAGAGAGATCATAACTTCCTTTTGTTGATTTATATGATCTAGAGAGTGGATTTATCTCTAAATTGTTCTTTTAACTCTCATATTTTTATCTCTTTTGCTAGGTTTTGTTAGTTTCTTACATTTCTAACTATTCACTCTTGACTTTGGTTTAATTCGATTGAATAGAATTTTAAAATCAACAATTCCCTATGGATCGACCCGTATTCGCCACGTGCTACATTCGTACACCGTGCGCTTGCGGTTATTTTTTAATTTAAATTCGTTCGACGGTTTTCTAAACCGATAGAATTTCCGTCGACGAACATATGTCATCTTGTACTTGACACTAAATTTCAAGGTATGGAAGGCCATTTCTATCTGTAAGAGTTTAAAATATACATCGAGGTAAGGATAATACTCTAACTTGTCTAACTTCATTGTTAACTGAGGGATAGTACAACATTGAAATCCAAAAGTGATGATGAGTATATGAGGTCCGATTTTTATATGCAAACTATATACTTAAACTAGAGAGTGGTTTATCCACTATCGATGACTTGACTTATTTTGACTTGAAAAGTATATAAAAGCTTCCAATTTCATACAGTTAGAGATCCCTTGGGAGAAATTATTCATGTGGAAGGTCTCTCGCTTTAACGGCATATATTCCAGATCTCGTTGGGACTCTTATATCGCCTAGTTACTTCAGAAAGAACCAAGATAGTCCACCGGAAACTAACGATTGTTTGCTCGGAAAAACTGAGATTGGATAAGCATCATTTATCCGAAAACCACTTTGAACCAGCATAAGCTTTCGAATTGGAGACATCTTGAAGGTGTTGGAATCGAAGGCAGAGTTCTTTAAAGTGTAATAGCTACTTGATACTAATCCTAAGGGCAATTCTAAAAAGGATATAGTACAAGTAGTGCCTTCATTTGTTCATATCTTTAACAACTTGTATGGATGAATGCTAGCATTGCATTATTGCTTAGAGGGCAATGTCAGTATTACAACTGAGATTTTCTAAAAATGTAAAAAGTATCCTCAATCCTCACACCTAGTAATGACTAAAATATGGGAAATGCTTAAGGGTTACATGGTTCGCTGCCATTAGGGTGTTCTCATCATCCGATCTAGATCGATATTTACGGATTTATGTATGCTAAGCTCCCACTATGGTCGTACGCAGCAACTAGGGCAATGATATATTTGGTACTATCAAGAAAGGGGTAGGCCGGTCTTGATTCGTAGATGGTCCGTGAGAGGCCCTTGGTACATTTTTCTAGAGGTGTATTGTGGCAGGCAATACCCCAATAGGCTTGTCATTATATGAAATCCATTTCCCAATATGTTCCTTTACAGACTTAGTTGTATACTAAATATGCTCTCGAATGTAATTAATGTAACCATTTCGGCTATGTTAAATATTTATTTTAAACCCTAGATATTGTTATAATATCACTAGATTTCTAGTAAGATGGTTTATTTATCGTAAGGTAAAAACTCATTTATGTTTATGTGTGTTGTGATCTTACGAAATATCTTTCTTTTTGAAGGGTTTAATACCATTAAATAATCCCAATGATTTCAGTTTCATGCTGGTTTACTAGACTGATTCAGATGTTATTTTTTATAATACTTAGGTCGAACCAGAGTGCTTTCCCAAATTTAGCTATGGATCCTTTAGAGATTCAGAAGATGAGCTAGATGCCTCCAAGACCTGACATATTTTATTTTTCACTGAATTTCTTACTTTTTATTTGTCAGCAATTATAAGGACGAGCTTTTATAATTGTCCAAATCGATAATAAATTTGTTTACTCTGATTGTTGTATGTATATTAAAATTTTCTTTTTGTAAAGATCATTTGGATATTAAATATTATTGATCATGATGTGAGATTATGTTCTGTCTCTTCTTTCACCCCAACAATCTATCTTTCTAGTACTTGGATACTCGACAAGTGATAACCGTGGATGTATTAGTGTCGACTTTTTAAGGGTTGAAAAGGCAGTCATTAAATTTCGCTTCAAAGCTAAAGGTTAAGCGAGAGCTTTGGCCTCGGTGGGTAAACTTATTAGAGTTAGGGTAAGTGATGCCCTAGAATGAGTTGAGTGTAGTATATACAAAAGCACGTATTTGTAAATGTTGTTGAGTGTATTATTTATGCTCGAGGAGTTTGTGAGCATTTATTATTTGATTGAATTAAATACAAACACCATGTGAATTCACTTTCATGATATGACTATAAAACGTTCGTTAATAATGTAGGTTTAACAAGTTTACTTTGTTAAACTGATTACTAATAAAGGAAGTTATTATATAAACATAGTTTTATAAATAGATTTATAAACCATGTTTTAAAATGAAGAGGATTTTTAAGGATTTAAATCCTAGTGTCTTTGAAGAAGATTTCAAATGATTTTGGGAAAATAATAACAATATTATTACGTAAAAGAAATTATAAGTATAAATTTTTTCAATGAATTTTTTAGCAAGATACATTTTCTTTGGGTAGTTCGAGAAATGAGCCTCGATTAGTGTTGTGGTGATCTGAATAATCTTTTAAGTGACAATCAGATGTTTGCTTAGGCCAACATTGTAGTGCACTTAGTAAATTATTTCCTTTGTCGTTGTGCGATTAAATTAAGTTCGAATCTAAGTGAAACCAAAGCAAGTAGGTAATATATATATATATATATTATATATATATATATATTTGTTAAAATATTTATCTGGAAATATATTTAGTTTTATTTCAAAATGGGATTCAAAGGAGAAGAAATATTTTTATGTCAACTACTTCCAGTGACTCGAAAGTGATTAAAAGTGGGCAAGATATGTGTTCGGATGGCAAGCACTTCTCTTTAGTATTACCCTTTTTGGTAAAGGGAATGTATGATACTACTTGATAAGACCCGGTTCCTTGGTATCATTTTGGAGTCACTCGATATATATGTATATTTTATATGGATTAAAAATATATAATATCATTTCAAAAGAGGATTTGAAATAAAAATTGAGTATTAGTTCTTAATTTTTCTTAAAGAAAATGGATTCAAATTAAAAGGTATTTGTTAAAAGAGTGTGTTGAATAAAGGTTAAATTTAATTGGAAATTTTTAATAAACTTTTATTTATTAAATTGTTTCTTTTGTTTTAACATTTAATTTGTGAAAACTATTTGATGTTATTGGGTTGAATAATAAACATCTTTACCTTAGAGATGTCTAACGAAAAGTAGACCCTAGGACCAAGTTTGGATATCAGTATCGTACTCTTCTTAGCTAATTACTTGACTGGGTAGGTGAAGAGGTTGAAGAGGTCGACTCAGTTTTAAGACCTAGATTTATCTTGGGTCCACATCTGAATATAAGGAAAAGGTAAAGATAAAGGATTAAATTAGATAGTTGTATATACTCTCGGGACGTAGTAGGATATTATACGAGTTTAAAACTTAGGTTATATGTTTTGAAATATTTTTATAGATAATTTTGGAAAGTTAACATAGTTGACGTAGTATATTATCAAGTTATCCAAAAAGGAGAAAAACCATAAGTTGCACTTGGATCATTTTATTCGCATGACTTTTTTTGATCCAAAGTTGGGGCACATGATTTCTTGGTGATATACACCAGTCCGAACTAGGCATTACTCAATTTATCAATGGTGAATACTTGAGATGGATTCGTGGGATGATGTGCGTGTTTTCTGTCATAATTTACGACTATGTAAGGAAAACATAAGTACCAGATTAAGGGATCGTATTAGGGTTCTACAATGAAGAAGTTAAGTGATCTATACTAGTTTGGATGAGTAATTTTATGTATCTAAGCAAGTGATCGAGGCAATTATTACACATGGACGATTCAGGCACATCGTACGGGCTTAGCCTTTAATGTTTATGGTTTATGAGGAGTCGGGTAAATGACTCTTTGATTTGTCATGCAGTGATGTGAGTAATCGATTAAGTAATAACTTATGGCTATTCGGCATATGGAAGGCCCGGTAGATTGTTTATCATCATTATATGATGAGAAGGTTGTTGTAATGACTCAGAATTTAATCACTTTAAATATGAATGATTAACATATTTCTAAATAAATAATAAATGGAGTTTATTATTCAAGAATACCCATAATAACAAATGATCATGAAATGTTTCCAAAATGTGTTTAAAAAATAATTAGTTCAAAGCAAATTAGAAAATTTGATTGGAAATCATTTTTTGAGTTTTCAATTTTTCATCGTCTAAAAGTTTTCGAAAACATTGTATCCGCTTTGGTAAGCCGATATGCACATTTATAAATAGCCTAAATATGGTTAAGGTTAATAAGAGTAAATGGTAAATTATATTTACTTAAGTAAATAAAAAATAGGATGTGATATATAACCTAAAACAAAACAAAATGAAATATGTAATGTCATACTCACACCTAACATCATGGTACAAAATCATTCTATAATCCAATATGTTTTAAAATGTGTTGTTAGTAATATAATAAGGTAAAATATATGTTCACTTAAGTAAATTTTAAAAGAGAGATATAGCCTTTTTTAATTTAATAAAAATATAAATAAAAGAGAATGAAACTTCACACTATCACTTCATATCGTGGTACAAAGGAAAGTTATAGTTTGTTGGATAAAAAGAGGGCTCCTTGGTTATGGCATGTGTAACAAGGGAGAGTGGACGGTGATGATGTGACATTAAATGAATGGAGGGTAATGTCCTTAAGGGCTTTTAGGTAATTTACTTATTTTATTTTTCATGAAAATAATTGCACAATTCTCTCCCTCACTTTCATTTCATTTCTTATGTTTTCAAACTTTACATTCTTCTTTCTTAAGCTCCTAATTTTTTTTTAATAGCTTCCTTTGTTTAAAAACTAATATAAACAAATGTCCTTTTTTACTTCTGAACTCTTTAAAATCATTCAAAAGTTTTTTCTTTTCTTCTTACACCCATCTTTCTTCAAAATCGAGCTCACACCATCCCTACACCATCATGGCCGAGCCCTATTACCCTAGGCGGAGCCTATTTTTCACTTCCCTGGGGAAAAAATCACATTTTTCGTAGAAATGCAAGATCCGACTTTAGTTCAAGTGTTGGGGCTTTGGTTTGATTTTCTTCTCACTTTTGGTGAGTAAAACACACTTACTCTAGGGAAAGTTTTTAACTTTAGTTATGCTACTACTATTATTGAAAATTATAGGTTGATTGATGGATTGCTTGTGTTGTTTGGATTATACATATGAATGCTTGTATGTATTGTCAAATTAGACTTGAAAGTGAAGTCTAAAATGTTGTAAATGATTGAAAAATATGATCATGCTTATGGGTTATTATTATTGCATGTAAATAGATGTTGTAATCATATATGTGTTCTAAATGCTAAGAAAAGTTAGCATTTTGACTTGTTAAATTGACTTGAGATCCCTTGAAACTAAAGTTATGATTTCCTATTTTAATTTAATAGAAAAGTTTTGAATGTACATACACTATTTCTAGTTTTCAAACTTCATACTATGCTTTAAAAAGGTAAATTAAAAGTTAAATTGTTCGAAGGGTATTAGGCTCGTAAAACTAGTTTGAAAAGTTATGATATTCATAGCGATAGTCGCTATGGATGCAGTTCGGGAAATCGAACTTATTTTCCAAACTAAAAGTGCTTTATCTTGAATATTTTTGAAATAGTATTTTCAACACATACTTTAAGTATAAAAGTTAATTGTTATTTAGTTAAGTATGAGTTAAATAATTATTGAATTAATTAATAAAAGATAAGTAGTATTTAATTAGTAATTAAGTAAAGGTAATTAGTACTTAAGTATTAAGTAAGATAATTATAGTTAATTAATTAAGAGAGTTTTAACTAATTATTAATCAAGTAAAGAATTAATTAAGTATTAATTTTTATTTTGTTATGGTCTAATTATTTAAGTAATTATCAGATAATTATTAATTATTACATAAATTGCTAATCTGGTTTGGTTTAGTTATTAATTATTAATTAATTAATTAACTAATAAAGATTTAATTAATTTTTAATTATTATTAAGGTTTAAAAAACTTTAAATTAATTTAATAAAAGTTTTAATTTTGATTACTTTATTTCCAAGGATCATAATTAAAACTAGGTTTAAACTTGTTTTAAATTAATTTAATAAAGTTTTAATTTTGATTAGTTTATTTCCAAGGACCATTTTTTATTTTAAAAGCAACTTCGTTTTATAAATAAATAGGTCTAATATAAGGGATTCTCTTTATTTGCGCCATTAAATAACCAAACAAATATGAATAAGTCATATTAAACCTTGACATTGTTTTGCAGAATAAATTCGCATTCTGCTACAATTAATTAAGTAGATTATTTAAACATCCATTTAGTAGAATAAATCCTCATTCTGCTATTATACTAATTTGGACATTAAATTGTATGCCAGTTAATTAATATTGGAAAAGTGATGGATTAGCTAGTGATTGCTAATTTATTTTACTTACATATACGCTGGCTTATGTAAATACCAATTATGTGACTTAAAGGGTCAAATTTAATTAAATGATAACTTGATTTAGTGCCTTTGTGGTCGCTAAGCCTTTTTCTGGTTTTGTAAAGTTATGAATTTAAATTAACATCAATTTTATTAGAAATTTAAGGTTAAGTGATTATATAATTATAAAAGATGTTTTAAAGTTAGTTAATTACCTATTTTATTGAAAATATATTATAACAAGTTGGTTAATTATATTATGAAGGATGTATTAAAGTTAATTTATTATTTGGTTAATGATGCTTAGCGTTAATAACTTATTTTATAAATGATGGTTTAAAGTTAATTAATTATATATTTATGATGCTTGAAGGTAATTAATTAATTTAATAAATGTATTTATAAATAACAGTTTGTTTTATAAAAGGGTTCTTATTTAATAAAAGGATCTACTTTAAAAAGAAGATTTTTAAATGATATATTAGAAATGATCTTTACAAAGAAATTTGAAGGAAGATTTATAAAAGAGTTTATAAATAGAATGGATTTTATAAATCATTTTATAGACTCATGAAATAAGTAATTTGGAGATTTATAGAAGTATTTATAAATATGAAATGGGCTTTTAGAAAGGGAATTTTATAAATGAACGAGATATGTTTTGAATATTTTGTCCTTTATAATTATGGTGGTATGGAAACTTTGTTTCCATACTTAACACCGAAGGGTATAGTAAATAATGTTTTAAATGAAAATTTTGTTAGCCTGTTTAAATACGAATTTAAGAAAAGAGGAAACCATCCTTAAGTTTTGTAAATATACCTATACCGCTAAGATAAGTATATAAATGTTTTCCAAGTATTTAAAGGAGTATAAAGGTTTGAAAAATATCCTTAGTAGAGGTATTATGAATCAAAGATTTGAAAGTAATTTGACTTATGGAAAGATTAATGAGGCTTAGTGGATCCCACATGGAATTAAATTTCTATTGTTGATTGTTCGAGAGTTAAATAACCGACTATAAAATCATGACAATATAACTCTAAAAATATCTAAAAGAAACATGTGGGTTATATAGCATAGTAATCTTCAATGATGTTGTTCTCTGTGTATAAATCTTGTTTTATTCTCCTAGGACGAATGATAAGGGCTACTTGCTACCAATCTCGAGGGTGGTTCCAAAATGGATATAGTAGAAGTAGTGCCTTCGGTTTGTTATTGTCCCGAACAACTTATATGGATGAGTGCGGCACTGCATTGCTACCTAGAGGACACAATTAGCATTTCAAGTGAGATTGGTATATAAAAGGTAATCGTAGCCTTAAGGCTCATCAACCAGAAATGACTAAAATAGGGATATGCTTCCAGGCTATGTTGGTCACGCCTATTAGGGTACTGTCATCACCCTTTCTATATATATATATATATACACATATACATATACATATATACACATATTTATGGATTTGGTTGTGCAAGAGAGCTCTGGGGAAAAGGTTGCAAAGCAACCTAGGTGATGAAATATTCTGTACTATCTAGTAAAGTTGTAGGTCGATCCTGATTCGCAAGGATTGAAGGGTTTTCAACCTTGGTACATTTTTCTAGAGGTATATTATGGTAGGCGAAACCTTAATAGTCTTGTCATTATTGGAAATCCTATCTCCATTATGAGCCCTTATGGATTTAGATGCATGCCTATTACTCTAGAATTTAATTAATCTAACAATTTCGACTATGATTAATATTTATTTTACCCTAGACATTATTATAACATCTTAAGATTTCTATAGAAAATGTTTTGGTTATCGTGAGGTAAAACCCGTCCTTGTTTTTTTGCAATGTGGTCTTACAAGATACCTTTTATTTTGAAGGTTTCATAATTGTAAGAATCCATTTGATTATGTTTCTCATGCTTGTTTTAGCAGAATGATCTAGGCATTATTTTTCATATAATGCTCGGGTCCGTCTGAGCATATTTTCCAGATTTAGCTGGAGACTTTTGGAGCTTTCAGGAGACGAGCCGGATGCCTCCAAGATGTACTTCTATTTTTTTATTATCTTCCACTATTTGTTCTTTTTATAGTTATCAGCAATTGTAAGGACATGTTGTTATAACTGTCCAGGATGATGATGGGTTAGTGTTGAACTCTGATTTATGTATGTGTATTAAAGACTCTTTCTTTTTTGTAAAGACTTGTTTAGTATTATATGTTACTCGTCATGCTTTTATGAGATTTTATCTTCCTTCTATTTTTCTTTTTCCCCAATAATCTATCTTTTTGGCACTTAGATGCTCGGCATGTAAATACCGATGATGTATTAGTGCCGACCTTTGAGGATCAAAAAGGGCGGTAAGGAGTATTTCTTTGGTTGTTTCGGGGGATGAGTCTCAATTTGTTTTGTTATAATCGAAATAATCTTCTAAGTGACGATCAGATGTTCTCTTAAGCAAATTTTGCAATGCACTTAATAAATCAACCTCTTACCAAAACAAGTTAAAATCCAAACAAACCCAAAGTAAGTTAGTAATAAATATTTTGTTAAAACTATTTGTTGGAATTATGTAAAGTATTGTTTCAAAAATGGAATTTTGAAGTAGAAGAAGTACTTATGTGGACTAATTCGAGTGACTCAAACCAGGTAAAATAAAAATACTTCTTTTATTTCAAAATCCTATTTTTGAAACAATTCTTTACATAAGTGGAACAAAATAACTAAAAATGGGAAAGAGATTATTCGGATGGTAAACATTTCCCTTAAGTATTACCCTTCTTTTTTAGGGAATATATGTAAGGACCTAGGATTTCGAACCATTCACATCCGCACATGTCGGACTTGAATTGCTCAAAACAACAGATTGTTAATTTATATTTGGCAAAACTCAGCATATATAGTAAATAAATCAATCACAGAATCAGAGAAACAGAGTATTACAACAATAAGTAGCGGAATAGATAAATAGTAGTCATGAAGCTACTATAAAACATCGGAGTTTGAAACAAATACAACAGAATCTCAAATATAAATGAATCTCTAATACATAAGAAATCGACGAGTCTGAATATAAATGACTGGACTAAACTGAAATAACTCAAAGATGGATAGGTAAATCTTCAAACAAAGCTCCAATCTCCAAAGGTGAGTCTCAAATATTATGACACTCAGTCTGACTCGAGCACAAAGCAAATACAAAACACTTGAGTCAGGATTAACATTCTTATGTAGTAAATTCAACTCAAATGAAATGTTAACTGAAATACAAGTAACTTAAAGGATGTTTGGGATTTCCATCCTCTAAGGATCCTTGGAACTATCTACTATGTAGTAATATACACTATTATAATATGTATATTAGTAAAGAAAAAGTATTAAATAGCGTTAAGGCGTTACACGTATCCCCCTTAACATATTTTATATATTCCCGTAGTCTATACAATGTCGAACGCTCCACCAAACCGATGGTTTACAAAGAGGACACCACATAGGTACGGTACAAAACAAACTCGTAGAAGGCGCAATAAGGCATTTGACAAGGCACACGAGGCATTGCCAGGGTAGATATACCGTTTGCAGATCTAGACTGGTGGTAACGCATAGCAACTATTACCGCCCACCTCATGGCACACTCCCAAATCAAAGGTGCACCCAATCAAATCAAAAACGCAATAGAATGGTATCGAAGAAATGTGTCCGATAGGAGGAATGACCTCACTTGGCCCGGCATGGCTCCTGTTTTAGCCACATCAAGATGACTCACGGGAGTCAGGGCTATGTAAATACCATAAAGAATCGTCGTCAAACCTTTCTACTTCATTCTGGAATCTCCATCACGTACACAGTTGTTAAAGTGGTTTTTGGTATTGGCAGAGAGTATGACAATATCCGATCACGATCTCTTTGACAACTAAACGCTTATTTCACACCGTGGACATTTCGTTTCAAATAGTTCATACTTTATATCAAAATATCATATTCATTTCAAAACCATATCAATTCGATATCATTATTCACTTTAAATAATATTCATTTCCAAAATCGTAACACTTTCAAAATCATAACACTTTGAAGTCATAACATTTGAAATCATAGCACTTTTGAAATCATGACACTTTCAACTTAAACCGTTTAGGTATTGAAAATAGTATATATATTAAAATAGTTACAAATTGAAATAGTTCGTATATTAAAATAATTTATATATTAAAATAGTTTATATATTAAAAATACTTTATATAGTAAAAATAGTTTCCTCTTATTACACAAAACGATTCAAATCAGATTAAATTCCAAAATTTAATTTACATAAATCCGTGTTCAACACTTTCAGTTTAAAAGGATAAAGATTCAATTCAAATTCTCAATAAACCATTTCAATTTAATGGTCAAAGATTCAAGTTTAAATATTCGAACATTTACAATACAAATTTCATTTATTTCAACATTTAACTTTAATTTTATTCAAATTGGAAAATATTCACTTAATCATTTTAATAACAATTAAATAAAATCTCAATTTATAAATTTAAATCAATATTAAATATTCAGTCTCAATTTTATTTAAAGTTGCAAATATTCGTTTAATCACTTTTTCTTTCAAATCAATTTATAAAATTATATCTTTCAAAATCTCAAAAAAAATCAATAATTTCATATCAATTTTTATTTAAATTCAATTATTTACTAATTTAAATTCCCAGTCAACATTAACTTATCTTCCCAACCTCTATTATTAAAGTTACTAAAATCTATTTTTGAAATATAATTTTAAATAAATACCAAAACATATCATATACTACTTAAATTAAATTTTATTAAATTAAATCTTATTATAAATTTATTTTATATTGAACCTATTTTTATATATTTTAAAAATAGTAAAATTATAAGTAAAAATCTTAAACATTTTAATTTTAAAACTAACTTATAAATTTAAAATTTCCGACACATATAATTTTAAAAATCTAATTTTACAAAATAAAATATCTTTATATTTAAAATTCAATATTTAATAACATCCTTCCTTCCAAAACTTTGTAAATCATTTAAAATATAGACCAACGGTGTACGTATATAATTTTCTATCCCATCATCAAGTGATACAGATATTTACCATTTCAATCCGCAAATTAAATATTTATTGGTGTATATCATTTCAACCCACAATTCCAAAATTTAAAATCAATGAAAATATCTTGGGTTTAGCATCTAAACCCATAACGATTTTCTTGAAATCTATAATATCGTTCGGGTATGTATCATTTCAACCCATAGGGAATTCTAAATTAACAGTGAACTTGCAAAGTGAGAACCATTACGATAAAATATAACATATCAGCAACAGGCAAATATCATCAGTAACAAATTAAATAAAATATACATAACATGATATGGTGTCATATAGTATAGATAAACAATTGCAGATAATGACATATCATATTTAAAAATTAAATAACTATCAATTCAAATTTAATAGCATATTTCAGTTGTCGTTTCAAGTGAAATCAAATTTACTAAATATAAGAAAGTTAATCCTGAGTGATTGCTCACCTTTCGAGGTTAGAGAAATTTGACAATGAAATTGAGCTACGAATCCAAGCACCAATTCCAAAACACAACACGATGAACACGAATTCGACGTAGAAAGCAGGCATGACGGAATAGAAATTGATGAAACAAAAATATAAATTAAAACTTCTATACCATATATTTTAAATCAACATCAAAATAAATCTTTATATTTATATTTCAAAGTCAATATTTGTAAAATTCAATTTGACACACATAACAGGGCAACTTCTATATAAATATTATTTGAAAAAGAAAAAAAAATCAATATCATAAAACACAAATTAACAAAATCAATATATATACCATTTAAAAATCCTTTCCAAAATTTCCAATAAATATTTTAAACATACATTATACACATAAGAGTTATTACAAAATTAACAAAACAAACAAAATGTTATACATTGTAAACAAACATTTGAAACATATAATATATATACCCCATCATGTTCAAAACACAATATATGTATATATATATATATATAACATATAATATATATGTTTAAAAAACATCAAATTTATATTGTAAACATATAGTAGGTATTGTCAACATATATATAATATATACCTATATATTCTTAACTAATATATAAACTGTAGTTACTGGACACATATATTTTTAACTAATGTATAGTATATACTTCTCCAAACATTTATAGGTGGTAACCTTTAATATAAATACTTTAAAATATATTATACTAAAAGCACAATCCTAATATATCGTTATTTAAAATCAGTCCTTGAATATCAATATATATATATATATATAAGCTACATATATAAAAAACTTTTACAAACACTATATTTCACTCTTAAGCATGTCAACACAAGTTTTATAAACATATGAACTATATTTAAACCCAAATACGTAATATACGACTTGTAAAACTTATATTTTATAACAACAGATCTTATATAAAAACTAACATATATACACAAAATAATACCACTCCTTAACCGCAATATAGAAATCAAGGTATGTAAAAAATATATTAAAAAACCGTTACCAAACTATTTTATACAATAACAAAATTTAGATGCATACCTTAAAACGTATTATATATATTATATATCATATAATACCAATGCCATCAAATCCAGGCAAAGCTATTGGCGCTCGCATGGGCGGAGGTGCTGAGGTGAGGCCAGCCAGAGGTGGGTAGACGAGGAGATGCATTGGAGGAGGAAGGCTATCATAGTGGGAAGAGAGGGAGGGCGAGGGGGGTTAAGTCGAAGATGCATGTGAAGTCGTGGCATTAGTTGTCGCGTACAGTACGGTAATGGTGGAGTAAAGGCGGTGCAGGGTTCGGCCATGTGGGATAAAGTCAGGGATAAGGCGGCTGCTGCGGCAAGGGAGTGACGCGGAATTTGGATTTGGAAGGTGGCGATGTGTGGAGGGTGGCAGCACACGGCTATGAAGGAGGTGAAGGGTTTGCTTACGGGCTGCAAAGATGAAGTGACGCACAGGGTATCATGAAGATTGCAGGCGGATTGGCCTTCAGCTGGGTGGATCTTGGCATGGATGACGTGAAAAGTGGAGGAATGGCATGCATGTATCCATGGCAGGAGAAGGTGGATTTGCAAATTGATGGAGAGTGGGGAGTTCGGCAATAAAGGAGAAGCAGTAGGTACGAAAAATATATACACGAGCGGTAAGTGGCTGAGAGGAAATGAGGGAGACCGTGCACACTAAGAAGAAGGTGAGCCACAGTGGAAACATGGACGAGCACAGTGGTAGGAAAATATGGAGATGAACAGGATCCAAAAGAAAAAGAAGGAAAACCGTATATAGTTTATTTTATATAAATAATTTAATGCTAAGCAATGGAGGGGCAACTCAACGATAATAGCTTTATATAAAATTTACTGTTAGTGTCAAAATTGGTCACTAACACCCAAATGTAAATGAAAGCACCAACTAACAGTCACAGATAACAGATAGATATATGTAGAGAGTAATTATGTGAAGAACAATCAAAATTAAAATGAAAACGGTAAAGAACAACAGATTTTATAGTGGTTCGGCTAACTCCGGCCTATGTCCACTCCAGAAATTTCCTTTTTATTACTGTAACAACCGATTAAAGTTACAGGATGGTAGAGTAGCCTCAGCCTTAGAATATAGAAAGTCAGAGAGCCAAAAGAAGATCTCTTTTCTAAAACCTTACCTGCTGTATTTCTAGGCAAATCCCAAGTTACTAGACTCCCTGAGTAGTTCAGGCCCATCAAAACCATAGCCGAGCGAACATCTTTCTTCATGGTACGAGCGAGTTCCTGTAGCGACTTTCTGTAGCGACTTCCTATAGGCGGCGACTTCTTGTAGTGACTTCCTATAGGCGAGCGACTTCCTGTGCCGAACAACTACTTATGCCGAGCGACTTCCTATGCCGAGCGACTTTCTGTGCCGAGCGAGGATTGCCGGTCGAGAATTATTTGGTCGATCATTTAGTGACTCGAAGTAAATCCTTAGGATAATCGAAGCAAGTAGTGAGTTGATGATGTGCACATAAATATGCATATTTTTACCACCATATTTAATCTATTTAAATTGAATAAATGATCATATTGGGTATTTTTACTTTTAAACCAAATTCAAATTGTTTTCAAATTGTCTCATATTCATCTTCATATAGGGGAAAAATGGTCATTTTTGTGCATATATCAAATTGAGAAAATTTAACGGGAAATTTCTATATTATTTTGTAAGAATTTAAACTCAATTACAAGTGGTTTCATGAAGGAATATGCATGTACAAAGAAGATACAAAAGAACGAAGATGGAAATAATTCAAAATGAAGAACATGGAGGACCCCACCTACCCACTACCTTAATGTACAAATTAAAGGCTAATGCACATGATAAAAGACATTTAAATCTTCATGTACATTTAAGTGGGGGATTATTAAAGCTAATGATAACTTGGCCACCACACTTCCTCCAAGGGCATTTTGGGTACTCCCCAAAAATATGCATTAGGGTTTCTAACTTGTATAAATACCCCTTATGTTTCATGTAGCCATCTTCCTCTTAGTTAGTTAGTTTTAGTTTAGAAAATAAATCAAATATCTCTTTCTTTCCATGGCTACTTAGCCAGACTCATCTTCATTTTTAAATTTTCATGGTTCATATTTGCTTTTTCTTCCAAAACTCAAAAAAAAAATTCAAAAAAACAAAAAAATTATTTAAGCATTTTTGATTTATTTTTAAAGAAACACTATAGGATAAATATATGGTTTTGGCTTATTAAATAGAAATTTTTGGAAGTTTATTCGTCTTAACAAAAATAAAATGAATTTTTATTACAAATAACAATGGTTTAACTAGTATATAGGATGATTCACACGTGTTAAGTATAAAATACATCCTAATTGAAAATCTTTGTTTTAAAATGTGGTTGATTTAAAGTAAACCATTTAACATTTTTTTTTGTCTTCTAAGTTAATGGTGCTAAGATGATTTTGCAAACTCTCTCTCCGTCTTAAAAAAGTATAAAAATAAAAAATAATAACATCCAAAGTATCCACTCTCATTTAAAAGACCTCGCGGTTATGCATGAGTGAATTACTTGGAATCTTTAATTATTTGCTTTCATACTCATTTAAAAGTCCTCACGGTTATGCATGTATGGAACACATGTAAAAAAAACATAATAAAAACCACCTACGGTCGATAGGTGTATGCACGAAAGTGTGTGCACTCGCCATGCTCTGTACTCCCCTCACATAAGCCCGAAAGGCAGTGCATGGGTGGTATATCTGGCCTCAGTTTACCTGAGCTAGGTGTGTAATTTTTCTTGCAAATAATGAGAGAGCAAGCAATTGAAATCCTAGCATTACTTTTACTTAGTTGATTTGATTTGTTATTGAAAATAAATGAAAATACCACTTTGATAAACTTTGATAATCAACTAAGGATCCATTTCATAGTTACACTGTGTTATTAACCAAAACAACGAGTTAAACTATAGTCTATTTGTTATGATAACTTCGTTTTTATTGGTAATATTGACGAGTAAATAACTTAAATTTCAAGATAATGATCAAAACCTATATTTAACTTATTCGTGTCAATTTAAAAATAAATCCTTCATTTATAAATATTTTTAAAAACTTTCATTTATCTCATTGTAAGTAAATCTTGCATTTTGTAAATATTTTCATCCTGCATTTGGATTTTGTGGGTAGTATCCGCTGAAAACCCTCACGAGACAACACTCGTCCTACTGGGGACACTCAGAGGTTTAACGGCTTGTTGCATATGCTCAATACAATCGTGCTCCCTACGAAAACGGATTTATCTTAGTTTTTCTTTATTCGAGGACGAATAAAAAGATAAGTGTGGGGGTATTTGATGTGCACGTAAATATGCATATTTTTACCACCATATTTAATCTATTTAAATTGAATAAATGATCATATTGGGTGTTTTTACTTGTTTAAACCAAATTCAAATTGTTTTCAAATTGTCACATATTCATCTTCATATAGGGGCAAAATGGTCATTTTTGTGCATATATCAAATTGGGAAAATTTAATGGGAAATTTCTATATTATTTTGTATGAATTTAAACTCAATTACAAGTGGTTTCATGAAGGAATATGCATGTACAATGAAGATACAAAAGAATGAAGATGGAAATAATTCAAAGTGAAGAACATGAAGGACCCCACCTACCCACTACCTTAATGTACAAATTAAAGGCTAATGCACATCCTAAAAGACATTTAAAGCTTCATGTACATTTAAGTGGGGGATTATTAAAGCTAATGATAACTTGGCCACCACACTTCCTCCAAGGGCAGTTTGGGTACTCCCCAAAAATATGCATTAGGGTTTCTAACTTGTATAAATACCCCTTATGTTTCATGTAGACATCTTCCTCTTAGTTAGTTAGTTTTAGTTTAGAAAATAAATCAGTTGACTCAAAGTGAAATATGTCGAGCGACATGTGCCGAGTGAGGGATACCGAGCGGCATATGTCGAGTGAGGGATGCCGAGCGGCATATGTCGGGTGACGCATGCAGATTGGCGTGTGCCGAGCAAGGCATGCCAAGCGGCATGTGATGAGCGAGGCATGTCTGTGATGAGTGATGTATGCTGAGTGGCATGTGCTGAATAAAGTATGTCGAGCGGCATTTGCTGAGTGAAGTATGCCAAGCAACATGTGCTGACTGTAGTATGTCAAGCTGCATATGCTGAGTAATGTATGCCGAGCAGCATGTGCTGAGTGAAGTATGCTAAGCGGCATGTGCTGAGTGGTGTATGCCGAGTGGCATGTGCTGAGTAATGTATGCCGAGCGACATTTGCTGAGCGAAGTATGCCGAGCGGCATTTGCTGAGCGATGTATGCCGAGTGGCATTTGCTGAGTGATGTATGTGGAGCGACATATGCTGAGTTAGGTATGTCGATCGCCCTTACTTCCAGACCGAATGACATATCCAAGTGGACTTCACCTTTTAAACTAAATCCATCATATTCCAGCCTCGTTAATCATTAAGTTGGTTAGTTTGAATCCGCCTTTTTATGGCCTTGTAAAAAGGCGGGTTAACATTTGCCCCCTAAAATGCCTTGCTATTGGAAGGTGTGTTTTGAATAGTCTCCATCCTGATATCTAAAGTCCATACTACATTCGTTATCAATCCATTCCATCCGAATTTGATAGTTTTATTCCACGACCGTTCTAAGTCGTTATCCAATTCCGAGTTTGCCCCTTGGAAGTTAGCAATCGAATCCTATGATTTTTCCAGACCATTTACGGCCTCTTCGGACCCTTGCTAAGCTCAATCCAAACTTATTGATTGAATAGGAAGATTATGTGTGACGACCCGGAAATTTTTAACATTTTTGATATTTGTAGGTTAGTTCAACTAAATTTCGAATATAAATATGGATTTGGCAATTAAATTATTTAATTTAATTTATTGAAGTTGGGTAAAAATTTGAATCTTCAATTTTGGGTCTGTTAAAAATATTTTCAAGGCTTAGAAAATTCATATTGATAATACTGAAGATAGTGGAAGCTTCAGAATCGAATTTGGAAATGATTTATTCAGTTTTGAAATTATATAGTTTAAATCGATATTTAAAAATAGCTTTCCGAGGCACAGTCTTAGAATTCGACGAAGCCAGTTCCATGGGATCCGTAATATTGGATTATTACCGGATTCCAATTTTCATAGCAATCGGAGTTGTCGTTTGACCCTGGCAGCTCAAAACGCATAGAAACTGTTTTAATTGATTTAATTTAAAATTGATCATCTATTTCCATAACTCGTGCATACGATCAAATTAAAACTCGAAACCTTTTCCGTTGCATTCGGAATAGGGTTATAACCTTATAAATGATAGGCGGCATGCCTCGATAGGAGTTCGAGATTTTGAGCTAGGTTATACGAGATATTTTGAATATAAAATAATAATAAAAAATCACTGTAGCTATTCCTTCCTGAGCAAGCCGACCTACTCTCTACTAAATCTCGTACTCTTTGTCTCCCTCAAGTCTTTATACAGAAATCAAAATAAATGATCTCGTTCAAATTTAACAATGGCCGATCGAAAGAAAGAAAAAAAATCTTCTTCTCGTTCAAAAATAAATAAATAAATAAATAAAATCAGTGGCCGCTTCCCCCCTTTCAGTTTCGTTTTCTAGGAAAAATCAAAAAAAAATTCCCAAATCAAAACAAAGTCGCGTTCGTTCGATTCAAAGCGGAAGGCTCGCGTGCGGTCTCGTGAAGACTAGTGACTTGCGCGCGTCATTCAATGGTGAGAATCTCGCGAGGCTTTGAAGCACGCGAATGAATCGCGAGTCTATCGGCAGCACGTGGAAGGGGGAAATGGTTGATGGCATTAGGCGAAGCAGTGCCGCTCGCGATCGTCGGCAGAGGGTCGCTACACTCTAGGGTTGCGAGTTCTTAAATTGAAGGATTGGGATAGTCGCATTCTTTGTCAGCACATGCGAGGAGGTGGAGCTGGGGTATCTCTTGACAAGGCGACGACTTGGGGTTCGATTTCGAGCGTCGTGTTTGTGACGGTGACAGCAGTGGCTCATCGACAGAGAGGTATCCTCGATTTAACTTTTTCTCAATTTAACCTAATTTATAAATACGTATATGAAAATCAAAAGAAAAAAAATGATGACAAATCTGGAAAAACATATATATAGTTTACTGTTTAATTTTAGGCTACATACAATGTTAATTTGTATACATATGTATATATGTACATTCTGTTATAAAGTATTGAAGAGTACCTAAATGTATTTGGGTAATTAAATTGGGTAATTAACTTATTAAATTTATTTTTGATACTAAAAGGCATTTTTAAAGGGAAATAGTTGAAATCCAATTTTTAGTAAATTAAATTTATTAAATAGTAATGGATTGTTCGAGTTTATTCAAATATTAATTAATCATCTAACATTTATATAAGGTCAATATCTAATGAAATCAGGACGGAATGGAAATGAATTGGAATGGATTGCATGCGTAAGGAAAAGGTGAGATCTTCTCACTCAAAACTTTAGTAACTGAAAATTTCAGTTATTGATTGATGATTGAATTATGATAGTTAAATTTAATTGTTGACTGTGTGCTTGGGTAATTGATTTATAATAATTATTCACTGGATGATATTATATATATAGTAGTATATAGTATATATGTATTTGGAGTTGATTTCCAGCATTATATAGCGGATGACACCCTATGCGCCGTATAATAGCGGATGATATTTTATAAATCCCATATACCGTGATATTCCACCTCGAAGTGGAATTGGTATTTAATTGTTGTGCTAATATCTGTGGATGCAGGGAAATAGGTTGGAGGGATCCAACTGGATTCCTCAAATATTGAATTTATTTCATATGTTGTGTGTTGATAATCTCTGTGTGATTATGTTGTAATTGAAATTATTATAGGCAATAATTTAGCGAATATGTTTTTGGGTGTTTGTATACGATTTTTGAAATCGATTTAAAAATCATATATCAGTGGATATTTGGGAATTTAAATTCAGAATGAGAATTTTATAAAGGAAAAGCAATTTTGACTAAAAAAGTAAATGTTGGTTTATTTTTAACGGTGTGAAAAGGGATTTACAGATTTGGAATGTAAATTAAAATAAACCGATAGATTTATTAATATAAACGGAAAGAGAATCCTTCCTTGGAAAGTCGAGTATATTTTTAGAGTAACTTTTGAAGTATAAGTTAAAAGTTCTAGAAATTGATCTGAAGAAAGAAATTATGGTTGGAGAAATTATTTTTGGAAATTGTTTTAAAACTTTAAAGTAAAGATTTATTTAATTAATTATAGAAGGGAATATTTTAAAGATTAAAATTGATTTTTGATTTAGAAAATGGATGTTTCAATAGGTGATATTCTATCTACTAATTTTATTTTAAAATTAGTTTGGACTTGAAGTTATATAAGATATTAGTATATATTTTCATAACTAAAATTTAAGTAAGTGTGTTAAAATAGTTTTATTTCCAAGTATACATGCTTGGATAAGTAATTTAAGTTATTTTAAAACATTTGACCTAGGCAGATTTTCAGTGGAAATCAATAAATATTTGGAAAAGTATTCCATGTAAGGAAAAGCGATTTGGAATTTTTTTTCAAAGCATTGAAATGTGGAAAATAATTTGAAAATTTGGTTTCAAAAGGTTGAAGTGTGAAATATATCTTGCAAAGATATTTTGAAAATAAATAATTGGGAAAATTATTTAAATCTTGGTGTTTGTTGTGAATATTTATTGATAGTTAAATAACCAACTATCAATATTGGCCTTTAAACTACATTTGAATTTCGATGCGACCAGACGTCGGATTCCCAGTGGATATCCGAAAACCACATCGAACCTTTGTGATTGTGATGAATCTTTTTATTTAAAAGATTAAAGTGGAAATTGTTGTGATTTGTTTGAAATCTGAATGAACACTTATTTTAAAAATAAGCGCTCGTTATTTGGATTAGCTGGGAGAGGACCTTGTGTCGTAAAACCCATTCCGAATTACGATACGACGAAATGGGATTGCATTTAAAGACGGTGTTGAAGACCGGGTATTTTCGAAAACGAAAGGATTACCTGTCGAATGTCTCTGCACCGGGTTGCTCTGGTATAGATATTTTATCACCCTTTGTGATGGGGATTCTGGACGTGATTGGTGAATATCCGGATTTGCAAGGGCTTCTTTGAAGTGCCTTTTGTTCCGTTCGATCCCAGAACGGACTTGTATGGATGTGTGTCTGACGTTATACTTTGAGATGTAAAGCTGGTTTCTATCGAATACATTTCTATTGGTGGCGGAGAATTTATTCTCCTAGCTTAACACCCTTCTCTGAGACGTACGAGCTCAGAGGTTATGTAGTTGATGGTTACTTGTGATACATTCCCAAATTGGTAATGTGGCACACGAAGTGCTGCTGATCATTTATAGATCAAAGCATGACCTTGTGAAAAGTGTAGCTTTGCGGACGAGACCACATCGGACCTCACACCTTGGAAATGGTCGAAACAGGAAAGATGCGGCAAGGTTATGAGGGTCGCGCCCTTTAGGGTATGTCATTTCCTTCTGGAAAAGGGTGGTGTCAGGTATGGAGCCCTGATGTTTAACCTTTGTGGTTACTGCAAATACTTTTCTTTGTGGTTGTTGGTATAGAGGATCCTTGGATAAAGGTCCCAAAGGACCGGGGGATGGCATACTCGAGTAGTAGTTACCTAGTTACAGAGGTAACCCGGCCTTGTGTTGACAGAGATCCGGCTAGGTTCTCGGGACGTCTCTCCAGAGGCGTACCCATGTGGCAGTAGGAAGTTTCTTAGCCTGACCATTTGTTGGAAATCCAAAGAAACAATATGCCCCCTATACGGTTTTAGTTATATAACCTACCATCTACTTATGGTGGCGCCCCACTGTTTGGATGGCAGCTATAGTAGGCATACAATAATGGTTGTATGTTGGCTAAGATTAATATTATACTTTCGAAATGTTTTCTTCACTATGCACTAATAATAATAATATCGAAAGGACTTTGCGTATTAAGCACGTTTGACTATCATAAGGAGAAATCTCCCCCATGTGTGTGACTGCATTGTGTGTGTGCCGGGAGGCCTTATGGTAGTTTCATTTTCCAAAAGCATAGCGAATTTCTTTTTATTTTCTTTGTGAAAATAACTGTTTTTAAGATCTCATACCAGTCCCACGACTGACCTGGAGTTTATTGTTCCCTTTCTAAACTTTGGGTGTCCATAATTTTCCACACGGGCAGCCCAGAGTCAGGTTGGCAGTTATTCGGGAGCGAAGTCAAGAAGTTGCTATGGAAATCAGGAGCTGGAGCTGGATGGCGAGGCGTATCACTTATATATGTAATATTTCTTTCCTCTGTTTGTTGTTGTATACTCTGATAATGTAATGTGATGTAATGTAATAACTGATATAGTGATTCTATTTTAAAGATATTTATTTATCTATTATATTTGTTCCGCTGTGATATGTGAGATCTATTGTTGTTTTCTTTCCTTCTTCTTCTACCTCTTCTTCCTTAACCCTAATGGTTCGGTTTTTGGGCATTCGACTGTGTGGCATTTGATACAGTGGACGCATCGATGTCGACTTTCGGGTGTCGAAAAATCGGGTCATTACATCATGTTGTGCTTTGACGAAGCAATCTGTCTCTTACGCTCCGGTTCAGCGTCCCTGATCATTAAGCGATGCCCTAATCCTCCTGGACCGATGTCAGCCTCTATGGGCTCGTACTGGATCCTATCCTATCACTCTCCGGTGAAGGGGAAACAGCATTGAGTGAGCCGATCCTGCCGTTCTCTGGCGAAGCAGCATCACTCTCTGCACTCCGGTTCAGTGTCCCTGAACATTAAGCGATGTCATGATCCTCCTAGACCGATGTCAGCCTCTCCGGGCTCTTACTGGATCCCATCCTGTCACTCTTTGGTGAATGGAAAACAGCGTTGAGTGAGCCGATCCTGTCGCTTTCCGGCGAAGCAGCGTCACTCTCTGCACTCCGATTCAATGTCCTTGAACATTAAGCGATGCCATGGCCTAAATCCTAGGCCGATGACAGCCACTTCGGGCTCTTATCCAACCCGATCCAATCACTCGTCGGTGAATGTGGAACGATGTTAAGTGAGTTGATCATGTCGCTCTCCGACGAAGCAATTCACTTCTTGCACTCCGGACCCCGTCTCTCCGGGTAGGGTCATAAAGCGATTAATTTCGTATTAAATTCCAATATTCATCCTTTTACTCTGCGATCAAAGGTTTATTTCATGATATTCGAGTTCATTTATTAATTTAAAATTCCAAGTGTTCAATTACAAAGAAAGGAAAAATCTAAATATTGCCTCTCCGGGCATAGCAGTCTATTGCCATCTCAGTGCATGCCTGGGGATCTCTCCGGTTTCCGTATATGTGTAAGTGGAATAGCCGTTTTATTTTGAAATCAAATCTAAGAAATTTAAATGATCGACCTAAGTTCAAGTCCTGACCTTGGCCTTTGCCATCATGATCAATTGATGACGAGCCGTGATCCCGATCTAGGGTTAATTCTGTTGGGTGGAGGTGGTAGTTGCTCAAGTCCTACTGCAGCTGTCCGATCTCTGGTGTATTGTGGCAATCTACCACTTCTGACATGCTCTTCCACCTCATCCTTCAAATAGCGACGTTCATTCGGTAGTATGCCCTTTCCAGCTCATTGAGTAGGAAGTACTTTCCACTTCTACGTTTCCGTTCTATGGGATCTCTCCTGGGTGGTTTTCGATCGGGGAGCTGCCCCCGAGTCTCTGTGTAAATCCGTTCCAGGGTGGCTGTCAAGTCTGTGTATTCTCTGAACCTAGGTTCTTAGAATTCCGTTTATCATGACCATAGTATATATCATCCTGCTTTCGCTTACCTTTGTTTGCTCCGGATTGTTCTTTGGCGGTTCCTACGCCTTACACAACGTTTTTTTCTTGTCTCTCGGCGCGTGAATCTTCTAGCCGAATGAATCTCTCAGCTTCATGGTAAAATTCTCCAAGGTCTTCTGGCGGGTCACTTGCCAGCGAATCCTTGAACTCTGTGCCTTCTGCAACTCCTGCCACCGCTGCCATCGAAATCATCGATGGATCCGGGCGATCTAGTGAAGCCACAATTTCATTGAATCGCAATAAAAAATCTTGTATGGACTCTCTGGTCCTTTGCTTTATCGATGCTAAGGTCATCACACTCTTGGGTCGCATCATGTGGACCCTAAACTGCCTCATGAAGCAATCCAATAGTTCGCCCCATGTTCTGATTGATCCATTCTCTTGCTGCCTAAACCAAAGCGTAGCCAAATTTGATAAATATAGAGGGAAACATCGTGCCATCACTTCCTCGGATGCCGCCAGCACTTCCATATGCCTGATATATCTAGTAATATGCATGGTTGAGTCTGATTTCCCATCATAATAGTCCAGCGTGGGTAACTTGAATTTTGGAGGATTCCTTGCATTTCTGATATTCGGAGTGACCGGACTCTTACTGACTTCCTCTAAGCCTCCGCTCGACAATCCTCCCCTCATTCTCCATCGCACTAATCCAACCATTCTTTCATCTCCATCCGAGGGTTATCCCTTTATCACGTTTCTATCCTGCCTCCCAGGTCTTGAATGGAATTATGGGTAATATTCTTCATGTGGCCTATTCATGTTGACGTTGGTTCTAGCTTGCTGAGCTCCATCTATGGGTCTTCCAATGTCAGATCCTGAGGTTCTGCCCCCAGGTCCTTCTTGATTTCCATCAGGTTCTTCGTTCCGACCTTGGATCTGACCTCTATCGGTCTCTGTGACTCTAGCTCCATATCCTCTGATTGCAGCCACTGTAGTCGGTCCAAGGTTCTATGCTCCGGCTGCTCTTATCTGCTCAAAGAAGCTTTGCATCGTTTCCTGTTGGCTCTTCAATAATCCTTCACGAATCCACCATAGCCTCCATCTCGTCCCTAGTGATGTACATGGATTCATGATCCACTCTATCTCCAGAAGTGGCTGCTTGACTTCCCTCCTGAATGCTCCTTTCAGTTGCTTGCTTCCTTGTTGGTGGTCTAGCTATTGCTTTCTAGAATCCAAGTTTCAAAATCCCTAAGTGCTAGATTTCTCAGTGAAAGCACCAAAATGTTATCGCCAAAATTGGTCACTAACACCCAAATGTAAATGAAAGCACCGACTAACAGTCACAGATAACAGATAAAGTATATGTAGAGAGTAATATTGTGAAGAACAATAAAAATTAAAACGAAAGAGGGAAAGAACAACATATTTTATAGTGGTTCGGCTAACTCCGTCCTACGTCCACTATAGAAATTTCCTTTTCATTGCTATAAAAATCGATTAAAGTTACAAGATGGTAGAGTAGCCTCAGCCTTAGAAAATAGAAAACTAGAGAGCCGAAAGAAGATACCATTTCTGAAGCCCTACATGCTGTACTTATAGACAAATCCCGAGTTACTGGGCTTCCTGAGTAGTCCGGGCCAATCAGGACCATAACCGAGCCAACATCCTTCATCATCGTACGAGCAACTTCCTGTAGGGACTTCTTGTAGCGAATTTACTGTATGCGACTTCCTATAGCGAGCAACTTCCTGTGCCGAGCGACTTCCTGTGCCGAGCAAGGATTGCCGGTCGAGAGTTATATGGTCGATCATTTAGTGACTCAAAATAAACTTTCAAGAGAATCGAAGCAAGTAGTGAGTTGACTCGAAGTGGAATATGCCAAGCAGCATATGATGAGTTAGGTATCCCGAGCGGCATGTGCCGAGTGAGGGATGCCGAGCGGCATGTGCCTAGTGGGGGATGCCGAGCGACATGTGTCGATTGAGGCATGCCGAGCGACATGTGCCGAATGAGCTATGCCCAGCGGAATGTGTTGAGTGATGTATGCCGAGCGTCATGTGCTAAGTGAAGTATGCCGAGTGGCATGTTCTAAGTGATGTATGCCGAGCAGCATTTGCTGTGTGAAGTATGTCGAGCGGCATGTGCTGAGTGATGTATATGCAGAGCGGCATGTGCTGAGTGATGTATGCCGAGCGGCTTTTGCTGAGTGAAGTATGCGTAGCGGTATGTGCTGAGTGATGTATGCCGAGCGGCATTTGTTGAGTGAAGTATGCGGAGCGGCATGTGTTGAGTGATGTATGTCGAGCGGCTTTTGCTGTGTGAAGTATGCCAAGCGGCATATGCTAAGTGAAGTATGTCGATCGCCCTTACTTCCAAAACGAATGACATATCCAAGTGGACTTCATCCTTTTAAATTAAATCCATCATATTCCAGCCTCGTTAATCGTGAAGTTGGTTAGGTTGAATCCGCATGTTTATGGCCTTGTAAAAAGGCAGGTTAACATTCATGTTATATAAATTTCTTTTAGAACAAAAGAGGAAAGGAAGAGGATGAATAGTTATATATATAAGCTCTATATTATACTCTATTTGCTTTCATAATGAATAAAAGGAAAAGGAAGACACCCGAGCAAATAAATGAACCATCGTATAATAAACCAATCATGGGAAAAGCAATAATCAATTGTTGACTTCAAAGAAAATTAATAGCTAGTGGCTGTTTGTTTCAGCTGTTCGAAAATTCTGATTGGACATAGAATATCAAATGTTCAAAAATGGGTACCAATATGGTTAACCATTCCATAGATTTTACCCCATATCGGACTTCGAAATACACAAATGAGTATAGTGCGGAGATCAGCACGACGAGGTGAACAACATGGTATATAAATATCAGCGATACGACCATCCTACCAGAAGTCAATATTTCGCTGCTAAAACTGCTACTAATTTGCCGAAAATAAGATAAATGGGGCTAGGGAAGATCAATTTTGAAAAAACGAATTATGACGTCCCACTCAGAAAATGATTTACAAATTTTTATATAAAAATATTCAGGTTTCGAAAACATTTTATTTTCATCAATACTAATAGATTTAAATTGTAATTGAATATTACATAATAGAATTAACCTCCATAATTTTTGATGAAAATTTGACATTTGCACGTTTAAATAGACGTATCTCAAATATCAAATTTTCATTTCAAATTCAATTATTCAAAATTTCACAAAAATTCAGTTAATTATGTTATTAAAACCGTTAAATTTTGCGGGTCATTACAATATACGATACTATTCGCCAGTACCCAGTTTCTTAGTATCATTTTGGGGTTACTCGGGCTATATATATACACTCTATGGATTTAAAATATATATTTTCACTTCAAAAAGGTTTGGATTAAAACTCGGGTATTTGGATTTTGAATTTACTTAATAAATTCAAAATGGAAAAGTTTGAATCAGATAGTGGTCTATACTCTCAGGATGTTGTCGGATATTATTCAAACTTAACTTAAGTTTAGTTTTTGTGAAATGTTTTCATAAATAATTTTAATGAAAAAAGGAATTGGTACTCGTAAGAACCATTAAAAAATAAGCGTTTAAGGTGAACGTAGATAATTCTCCTTTTCATTTAGTTTTGATCCAAGATATGGGTACATGACTTGCAGGCGTTTCACACTGTTCTAAGGATCTATCGCCCGATTTTTTAATGGCGAACCCTTGGTGAGGGTTCTTGATATGGAACCAAAGTTTTCTATCACAGTATATGGATATACATGGAGAACAGAGGTTTCTGATCAAGGAGCCTGATCGGAGTCCATACTAAGAAATCAGGTGAGTGATACTAGTTCGGAAGTGATGTATTTGAGTAGCGATCAAATCAGATTTTGCATACGGATGATCTTTGAACATCATAAAGACTTATAAATAACATTGGGTACTCATATGGTGAAATTTCGAGGTCGATATTCTTTTAGGGGGAATAATGTAACGACTTAATTTAGTCACTTTAAATATGGATATTTAATATATATTTAAATAATTAACAATTGGATTTTATTATTCAAAAAAATCCCTTTTAATTAATAACTAATGGTGGTGAAATGGTTTTAACAACATCTTTACAAAAATAATTAGTTTAAAGGAAAATAAAAAATGCAACCGGAAATCATTTTTCGAATTTTCAATTTGTCATTGTCTAAAAGTTGTCGAAAACATTATAAACCCTCTGGTATATCTATACACACATTTACAAATAGTATGAGTGTGGTTAAGGTTAAAAAGAGTAAATTGTAAATTATATTTACTTAAGTAATTATAAAATAAGATGTTACATTTAACTAAAACTTTAAATAAAAATAAAATAAAAGAATGTAATGTCACATTAACACATAATATCATGGTACAAGATCATCCTATTATCCAATATGTTTCAAAATGTGCAATTAGTTAATTAATAAGGTAAAAGATATGTTCACTTAGGTAAATTAGAAAAGAGAGTAGTGACCTTTTTCAATTTAATAAAAATATAAATAGAAGAGAATGAAATGTCACATTATCACTTTATATAATGGTACAAAGGAAGGTTATAGTTTGTTGGATATAAGGGGGCTCCTTGGTTATGGCATATGCAACAAGGAGGACTGGATGGTGATGATGTGGCACTAAATGAATGAAGGGTAATGTACTTAAGGGCTTTTAGGTAAGTTACTTATATAATTTTTCATAAAAACAATTTCAAAATTCTCTCTCTCACTTCCATTTTCTTTTCAAACATTATCTTCCACTTTCTCAAACTCCTAAAAAAATTTAATGGCTTCCATTATATTTAAAAAAATAATTAAAAATTTATTGTTTAATTATTAAATAAATTCATACTTAATTGGGGTTTTCCAGGTATTTAAAGGAGCATAAGGTTTTGAAAAATATCCTTGGTAAAGGTATTTTGAATCAAAGATTTGAAAGTGATTTGATTTATGGAAAGATTAATTAATAGAGCCTTAATGGATCCCATAGGGAATTAAATCTTTGCTGTTGATTGCTTGATAGCGGAATAACCGACTGTCAAATCTTGACCAAAATATAAATCTGGAAATATCTAGAAGAAACATGAGGATATCATGGCACAGTAATCTTCGATGATGTTGTATTGTGCATATAAATCTCATTTTATTCTCCTAGGATGAATAATAAGGAAATCTGTCCACTTAAATAGTTAGGGGGTTGATCCCCGCTCTTATCTTATCTGTTTCTTTCCAACAGAACAAGAGTTAAGTTCAAAAACTATTGATGTTAGTTTGAAGAGACTGTGATCGTATAGTATAAATTATTCGAATACTACTTCGGTCCAACTCAAGCGTCATATTGAAGATATCTTGAAGATGATGGAATTGAAGATGAAGCTCTTTGAAGGGCAAGGGCTACTTGCTATTAATCCTGAGGGTGATTCCAAAATAGATGCAATAGAAATAGTGCCTTTAATTTGTTCTTATCTGGAACATCTTGTGTGGACGAATGCTGGCACTACATTGCTATCTAGAGGTCAGTGTTAGCATTCTAAGTGAGATTGCTATATAAAAGGGAATCGTATCCTCATGCCTCATGACCCGGAAATGGCTAAAACATGGGAGATGCTTCTGAGCTATATAGGTCACACCCATTTGGGTATTTTCATCACCCTTTCTCGATATATATACATTTATGGATTTGGTTGTGCACGATAGCTCTCGAGAAAAGGTTGCAAAGCAACCAGGATGATGAAATATTTATACTATCCGGTAAGAGGTAGGACGGTCCTAATTCGTAAGGGTTAACAGATTTTCGACCTTAGTACATTTTTATATAGGTATACTATGGTAGGTGGTACCCTAGTAGCCTTGTCATTGATGGAATCCAATCTCAAATACGAGCCCCTACAGATTTAGTTGTATACCTATTATGCTGGAATTTAATTAATGTAATAACTTTGGCTATGATTAATATTTATTGTATCCTACACATTATTATAATATCATAAAATTTTCTATACAAATTGTTTTGGTTAACGGAAGGTGAAACCGGCTTGTATTTATGTGGCATGATCTTATGGGATACATTTATTTTGAAATGTTTTTTAGCTGTAAGAATCCATTTAATTGTGTTTCTCATGTAGGTTTTACCAGATTGATCCGGTCGTTATTTTTCTTATAATGCTTGGGTCAGTCCAAGCATATTTTTCAGATTTAGCTGGACACTTTCTAAGATGTACTTCCATATTGAAGATGTACTTTCTAAGATGTACTTCCATATTTTCTATTATCTTCAGTTGTTTGTTGTAACGACCCAAAATTTGACCACTTTAAAATATAAAATTTAAAGTGATTTTAAATATAAATTAGGTAGTTTATATGATTTAAACAATATTAGATAGGATTTGGAAAGAGAAGTATACACAAAAATAGTAACATTTGCCTATATCGAAAAAAGTGACAAAATGCTTATTTTAGAAAAGTTTGTTTTAATGGTTAAATAAATTATTTTAATTTATTTATAGATGTTTATATTTTTAAATAACATCATACAAATTTATTTCTAAATTTGGTTTACATAAATAAACAGTTTAACTAAAACGTCAAAATGTGATCGTAAAACATTTTGTCGAAAATCAACGTTTTGTCGATTAAAAGTTATCGCAGTGTTGTCGCACCTTTATTTTCACACATAGGAACATATATTCAAATAGTGTAAATATTAATCAATTCAACAATCAAGTTCACTTTTAATAAATAATTTTAGAAAGTCTAGAATGTCATTAAGAAAAGTAAGCAAGTTTAAGAAAAGTCAAAAGTAAACATCAAATCCAAATCACATCAAAATCCAATAAAATAATTACTTTTCTTTACTTAATATTTAAGTGACTAAGACATAAAGTAAGAATTGAAAGGATGATGTTAAGTGTTGAAAAAGTGGAGTATTCTTTAGGTTGAAGTAAGATTATCTTGGTAAATTGGTAAGAGGTTATTTTGGCAAATTACCACTTCTTTCTTTTCCTATAAATACCTACCTCTTTCTTCAGTTTCATTCATATTTCTTCTACTTCTTTTCTCAAGATTCTTCACCTTCTACCTCTCCTCTTTAATGATTTCGAAGCCATTAAGAAAAATTAGGAAGAAATAATGCCAAAATATTCAAAAGAAATCAATGCTCATTCTCTTCAAATCAAACTCATCCTTTCTCCATATTTTACCTCTTCTTCTCTTGGCCATAACTTCTTCAAAACAGAACTAAAATAATTTTTTTTTCAAATCATGTATTTTTGCAGTAGCTACAACATTTTTGTTGATCACTTTTTCTAGTTTTGAGGTTTGCTATACCTAAAACCCAATTCTTTGAAGTGCATTTTTGGGCTTCATTTTTGTCAATCCGACAGTACCTCTTCTTCATTCTATCATATCTCCCTCAAAACAACTTGGATTCAAATAATTATTTTATTCAAATTCAAGAGAAAGAATTTTCAAAAACTTTTTTGCTAAAATCTTTTCTAAATTTTGTGATTTGGAGGGCCTAAAATTAGATAACTTATTTTTCGGATCTAAATATTAGGAATTCAAGTTCAAAGCTCTACCACTTCTTCTCTATCCTTTCTGTAACGACCCAGAATTTTTATTAATTAAAATTTGAATATTTAATTTATTTTAAATATTAATAAGTGAATTTATAAGTCGAATAAATTTTTATTTTGAATTATTGGATTTAATTGAATAATTAAATCGATAATTTAATACGTTAAATTATGGAAATAATTGAAAATTGAGTTAAATATGATTTAAAATGATTTGTAAAATTTTATTTTATCATGTTGAAGTTAGAATAATATTTTAGAACTTTTAAAATCGAATTAAAAGTTAATTTGTGAAAATTGAATATTTTAATATTTAAAATCGACTAGTAAAAATAGCCAATTTTTGAACAGTCTCAGAATTGAACGAAACCAGTTCCATTGGATCCGTAATAGTTAGTTATTACCGGATTTCAATTTTCGTGTCAATCGGAGCTATCGTTTGATCGTGACAGCTCGAAACGCATCGAATTATTTTTAATTTAAATTTGACGAGTCAAAATAGCCATTTTTCAAAAAGTCTCGGATTTCGACGAAACCAGTTTCATCGGATCCGTAATGTGATATTATTGTAAGTTTTCAAATTTCAAGTCGATTGGATTTACCGTTTGTCCGGTACAAATTAAAACGCCTAGAAATCGATTTAAATCGGTTTAATTTAAATTGAGCGTTTGTTGCCATAACTCGCACATACTTCCGAATTAGCTTCCGAAACCTGTTCCTTTGTGTCCGGAACGCGGGGTAAACCCTAGGTACGCTGGTTACGGCGTCTAAATCAGAGTTCGGAATTTCCGGGATGAATAGTGTCGCTCGTTCCTTATAAATAGCCCCTACCCCTTCATAATTTGATAAAAAAATCATTCCAAACCCTAATTTCATAAGCTAGCCGCCACTTATAATTGAAGGGCCAGAAATGCTCAACACTCATCTCTCAATCTCTCTCAATCCATCAAGAATTAGCCAAAGTGTTCAACACGAAAGTTATAGAGCACGATGAGATCTTGAAATCCATACGGTGATGATGGATTTTGGTGCAACGGAGAGGAAGTTATGTGAGGCCTTTCTCATCAGGTCACGCACGTGTTTTTGGGCAAATCTTGGGGCCGAGCTTCAGGCCATGGGTGGTGAGGGTGGCTCTTGGCAAGGCGAGTCGCATGGCGGTGGTTTGATCGAGTTTCATTGAGTAATTTGTTTGCAAATTCAAACCCTAATTGGGCATAGGTGGGTTCGGTTGCGTTTTGGTGTTTACTGGAGCTTGCGTGAGAGATGGAAGAAAGGGGGGACGGTGGTGATGAGGTTGGAGCAAGATCCTAAGGCCTAGATTGCTTAGGGTATAAAATTATAAAGTTATGTTGTGATTTAAGTTATTAAAAACGTGTACAATCTTGTAAAATTCATATCTTTTTCATACGAGGTCGAAAAAATGCAAACTCAGTTGCGTTGGAATCGTATGGACGAGCACTACGCGATGGAGTTGGTTTGGAGTCGTTTGGGGTTAGTGAGAATTTCGGGTAAAATTAAACGCGCGTTTAATTTTATTCGAAATAAATCGCTAAAACGGAAATTAAAACCAAGGTGAGAACTTCTCACTCAATCGAATAGATTTCGATTTTATGAAAATTGAATATTTTAATATTTAAAATCGACTAGTAAAAATAGCCAATTTTTGAACAGTCTCAGAATTGAACGAAACCAGTTCCATTGGATCCGTAATAGTTAGTTATTACCGGATTTCAATTTTCGTGTCAATCGGAGCTATCGTTTGATCGTGACAGCTCGAAACGCATCGAATTATTTTTAATTTAAATTTGACGAGTCAAAATAGCCATTTTTCAAAAAGTCTCGAATTTCGACGAAACCAGTTTCATCGGATCCGTAATGTGATATTATTGTAAGGTTTCAAATTTCAAGTCGATTGGATTTACCGTTTGTCCGGTACAAATTAAAACGCCTAGAAATCGATTTAAATCGGTTTAATTTAAATTGAGCGTTTGTTGCCATAACTCGCACATACTTCCGAATTAGCTTCCGAAACCTGTTCCATTGTGTCCGGAATGCGGGGTAAACCCTAGGTACGCTGGTTACGGCGTCTAAATCAGAGTTCGGAATTTCCGGGATGAATAGTGTCGCTCGTTCCTTATAAATAGCCCCTACCCCTTCATAATTTGATAAAAAAATCATTCCAAACCCTAATTTCATAAGCTAGCCGCCACTTATAATTGAAGGGCCAGAAATGCTCAACACTCATCTCTCAATCTCTCTCAATCCATCAAGAATTAGCCAAAGTGTTCAACACGAAAATTATAGAGCACGATGAGATCTTGAAATCCATACGGTGATGATGGATTTTGGTGCAACGGAGAGGAAGTTATGTGAGGCCGTTCTCATCAGGTCATGCACGTGTTTTTGGGCAAATCTTGGGGCCGAGCTTCAGGCCATGGGTGGTGAGGGTGGCTCTTGGCAAGGCGAGTCGCATGGCGGTGGTTTGATCGAGTTTCATTGAGTAATTTGTTTGCAAATTCAAACCCTAATTGGGCATAGGTGGGTTCGGTTGCGTTTTGGTGTTTACTGGAGCTTGCGTGAGAGATGGAAGAAAGGGGGGACGGTGGTGATGAGGTTGGAGCAAGATCCTAAGGCCTAGATTGCTTAGGGTATAAAATTATAAAGTTATGTTGTGATTTAAGTTATTAAAAACGTGTACAATCTTGTAAAATTCATATCTTTTTCATACGAGGTCGAAAAAATGCAAACTCAGTTGCGTTGGAATCGTATGGACGAGCACTACGCGATGGAGTTGGTTTGGAGTCGTTTGGGGTTAGTGAGAATTTCGGGTAAAATTAAACGCGCGTTTAATTTTATTCGAAATAAATCGCTAAAACGGAAATTAAAACCAAGGTGAGAATTTCTCACTCAATCGAATCAGTTTCGATTTTATTTTAAATAGTTAGATTTAAAATATTTGAATGCATGTTTGAATGATGATTGTTATCTATTGTTTGTTAAAATAGACATTATACGCCGTTAGTAAGCGGATGTTATTTATTAAAAACATATACCGCGAATATTTCATAAACAGTGAAATTGGTATTATATATAATATCAATATATATATATTGGAATATGTATATATTGCAGTTGTTGATTTCCCGCATTTTTTGTTTAGCGGATGAGACCCTATTACGCCGTTATTAAGCGGATAATATTTATTAAGAACATATACCGCGATAATTTCGTACTGGAGCGAAATTGGTATTGTGCTAATGTTTTTGGATGCAGGAAACAGGTTGGAGGGATCCAACTGGATTCCTCAACAGTTTTTATTTATTTCAGATATTTTGATATTTGATGGATTATCATATCGATATATGATATCGTTGTTAGTCGTGATTGACTATTTGGTGTGTAGCATCATTGGACCCAAATTTTGGGATTTTAAAATGATTTTTAAAGTGATTTTTGAAAATATACTATATTTTTGGAATTGATCCATTATAAATAAATAAACGTTATAATTTTTAAAGTTATAAAAATTATGGTTTTTGTGAAATATAGTTAAAAAGCTGATTTTTAGAAATACGATTAAAAGTCGATTTTTGAGAAATATGAACTAATGATTTTATAAAATAATTTAGATTGGATTTTTGAATATATGATAAAAGTTTAAATATAGGATTTATAAAATTTGATTATTTTATAAATTAAAATGGTGAAATTATAAAGGAAATTAAAGACGTTTCAGAATAATAATATAAACTGATTTATATTAAGAGATTTATAAATGGATATTTATAAATTGGAATATAGACATTATAAAACAAGTTTTTATAAATGTTTGAATGATGTGAGAATGAATTTCATAATAGAATGAAATTTATGGAATTATAAACTGTGAAGTTATAAATGAAATTTATAAATAGTAAGATTTATAAATTTGGTGAAATTATTTGAAGAATAGATTTGGTTAAATAAATGAATCTTATAAGTTATAAGATTTATAATTTGGGAAGATAAAAAGAACGATTTTGTAAAATAATCGTTTTATAAGTAATTAACTTATAATATGAACGTTTAGTTTATAATTTAGTTATAAACTGGAATAGGTTAATAAAGGAATTTATAAAAAGGAAGTTTTTATAAATAATTAGAAATGGAATTTATAAACGTTGTTTTATAAATTTGCAAATGATTTATTTTGACGAGAAAATTTGTTGAAACCTATAGATGGAGTTATATTCACATTTTTGAATAGTGAATAATCCTTTGAATTAAAATGAATAAAAGGATGAAATTTGTTAACGAAGTTTATTCACGTTTTTGAATAGTGAATAACACGTTAAAGAAATTGTTTTAGATTTGGTGTTTTAAACAGAATTAAAACGATCTAACGATGTTTTAAAAGATGTTGAGATTCGAAACCATAGATTTCAACATTTATTGTTGAAATAGACGTTTTCGAGGAATAAAAGGAAATGGTGGACTATAACACTATTGTTATAGTAAATGATTTCCGAATGGAAATGTTTTTGTATAGTATTGGGATTTATATATCTATTTTAATTCCGAATCCCTATACTAGTGATTTTGGGTTGTCGTAACGATGTTTTACGCAACATTCGTTTTGGCCCAAATAAAAATGTTTAAGAGAATGATTTCCCTTAAAGAATGAAATATATACTTAATTCGATTTAAGTATATTGAATATTTTCAAAGGTTGAAAATAAAAAGATTTGTCGATTACTTATTTTTAATAAGTATGGAAATGTTTTCCAATATGAAGTGAATATTTAGAATTTATCTTTTGAAGATAAATTGAAATGGATAGTTGAAATCGTATATGCATGGATATTTTGAGATATTAATTCATTATGGAATTTATATGTGAAAGGGAATTTGTTAAAAATAAATATTGATTTATTTTTGAAGTTGAAATTATATATCTTGTAAAGATATTTTGGAAAATAAATAATTTGGAAAATTATTTGGAATCTGGTGATGTGTGCATATCCAGTGATAGTTCAATAACCGACTATCAATATTTCCCTTTGAATGGGTATTTGATGTGAATTGTTTGAAATTGAATGCACACTTATTTTTGAATAAGCGCTCACTATTCGGGTTAACCGGGAAAGGACCATGGGATCGTATAACCCATTCCAAATAGTGATACGTCGTTATGAATCGCATTGAAGATCGGTGTTGAAGACCCGGTATTTGCGAGAACGATAGGATGACCTGTCGATTGACTCTGCACCGAGTAGCTACGGTATTGAGTTCTCCATATGTGATGGTGAATCCGATCAGGATTGTGAATATCCGGATTGCAAGGACTTCTTTGTAAGTGCCTTCGGTTCTGTTCGATCCCGGAACAGACTTGTATGGATTGTATGTCTGACATTACAATTTGAGATATAAAGCCGATTTCTTTCAAATATATTTCTGTTGGTGGCGGAGAATTTATTCTTTGCTTAACACCCTTCTTTGAGACGTATGTGCTCAAAGGTTATATAGTTGGAGTTATCAGCGATATATTCCCAGTTTGGTAATGTGACATGCTGAGTGATGCTGAAATGATCATTTTGTTGATTATTTGTGATAGGATCATTTATTTGATCGTCTATCTTAGTGATCATTGTGTTGATCATTTGTTGACCCAAAGCATGGCTTTTGTATAAAGTATGTTTTTGTGGACGTGAATTCGTCGAGCCTCACACACCGTGAATGGTCAAAACAGGAAAGAAGCAGCAAGGTTATGAGGGGTAGCACCCTTTAGGATGTGTCCATTTCCTTCTGGAAAAGGGTGGTATCATGGTATGGAGCCCAGATACTTACTCATGTTGAAAACACTTTATGATTGTGTGAATTGATTACGAGCGCTCGGTTGATAAAGGTCCCAAAGGACCGGGGGATGGCATATTCGGTCAGTTGTTACTCAGTTAGGAGTAACCCGGCCTTGTGTTGGTAGAGATCCGGTTTGGTTCTCGGGGATGTCCATCCAGAGGCATTCTCATGTGGCAATGGGAAGTTCCTTGGCCTGACCATTTGTTGGAAATCCAATTCTCAATACGAAACTTGTACGGTATTAGTTGTAGAACCTGCTATTCACTTATGGTGGTCACCACTGTTTGGATAGTAGCTATAGTAGGCATACGATAATGGTCGTATGTTGGCTAAGATTTATATTCTACTTTCGAAATGAATTTGTTATACACTATGCACTAGTAATAATATCAAATGTTATTTTAAATGCGTATCAAGCATCTTTGACTATCATAAGGAGAAATCTCCTCCGATTCTGCGTTTGCATGTGTGTGTGTGCGGGAGGCCTTATGGTAGTCTCATTTTTAAAAGCATTGCGAATTGAATTTAAAAATATTCCTCTATTTTGATTTTAAAGTTAAATAAACTGTTTTGAGTTCTCACACCAGTCACATGACTGACTTGGAGTTTATTGTTTTCCTTCCTAAACTCTGGGTGCCCACCAATTTCCACACGGGCAGTTAAGAGTTAGGTTTATCAGGATATTCTGGATATTCTGGAGTTGCTGGAGGCAAGCTGGATGGCATGGCGTATTACTAGTTTATATAGTATTTCTTTTCCGCTGCACTGTTTATTGTTGTATGTTGTTGTACACTCTGATGATATGATATGATGTAATGAAATATAATGTGATGTAATAACTGATATAGTTCTTTATTTAAAGATTATTCATTTATTATTATATGTTGTTCCGCTGCGAATTGTGAGATTCTGTTGTTGTTCTGTTGTTTCCTTTCTGTCCGTCCTATTTTTAAAATTCTTCTATCTTCTATTTTCAAATTCTCTATCTTCTTCCCTTTCTTTCTCTATTTTCTATCTTCTTCTCTCTTCTTTCTTTTTCTTTTCTCAAATTCTTTTTTTAAAAACCCCATAACTATTCGGTTTTTCGGCAACGAAAATCCGCTGACGTTACACTTTCGGTCAACCTCCATCTCAAGTCTTGGCTAAGCTATTAGAAGGAAGAAGGTGTTGTTTTCTAGTGATCAATGGAGTAGGAAATAGTTAGTGAAGTGTTGGTTGATTAGAATGTTGGTAGAAAGTTTATCGCTTCGGTTTATGGAGGAAACTCTATTTAATATATATATACACACACACACACACACACACATACATGTTTGATGATGTTTTATGATTGCCGTGGATGCTTATATATTCTTTGATCATCAAGTATTGATTGTTTGGTATGATTATTAAATTGTTTTACCAAGTCACGTTAATACATGTCGATAAGCACAAAGGAAATCACATTCCTTTTGAAAATGAAATGGTGTATATGGAATGCTTAAACCTTTTGGAAATAGTTTTAAATAAGTTAGAAATGTTTTATAAACATTTAAATACGTTTAAATAAATAAAGGAAGAAAATCAAGATTTCATATTGTATATTTTAAATATGTCTAAAACAATTTTCCAGAAAAATCGCACTTTTACACTAAAGTGAGAAATTTAAAATTGATATTTTCAAATGATCAAAAATATGAAATAAATTTGATAAATCTATTAAAATGTTTTTAAAAAGATTTGGAATGGAAAATATGAATTTTGAAATATTAAAAAGTTGTTTAAATCAAATAAGCTTATATAACACTTCCCGCAGCACTTTTATGCTGTGAATTCTATAACCTTTTGAATATGAGTTTAAATGTAATGATATTTCCTAGAATCAATTATGAATGTTTTTAAAAGGAAAATTAAGAGTTTAAAATATAATTAGGATTCTTATAATTAATTCCAAAATAAAGCTAATAACTAAGTATGCGGAAACGACTAGTACATTTGTCCCGCCTGTGAGATCTGGGAAGATAAAATTAAGTGTTTAACTAATGTTAGGGATGGAGCAACGAGTGCCTTGAACTTACCTGGCCTATGTTTTCTCTTTTTACGTGAGGGGTGGAATAGATCGAAAGGAAATCCCGGATGCTCTAAAGGATCATATTTAAGTTTTCCAAAATAAAATAAAAGAAAATTCTTTGAATGTTAATTAACCACTTGACATCTTTTTATCGATGATTAGCATAAATGAACCGGAATCAGATTTAGGTGATTCTAATCTGAAAAATCGAGATTGGATTTTTTTGATTCTTATCCGAAAACCCTTTCAAACTAATTTTCAAAATAAAATATATTGAAGACAAAGATCTTCATGATGTAGGGGTGTTTCCTATTAGTCCCTGGAGGTGAAATTTACCATATCTAAGGTGGCAGTAGTGCTCTGTTATGAAAAACTTTGATTTGCAAGAATATGATTCGAACTTAAGAGGGAAATCTTTGATTAAGATTTAATAACTATTTTGGGAATATTTTCTTTAAGTTAAAAGTTATAACTTGAATATAAGAAATCTTTGATTAATATTTAATGAATGATTTGGAAAAGTTTTCCTAAGTAAAAGAGAAAATGATTTGAAATTATTCCTGAATTTAAAAAAGGTTTAAATAAACCAAATGATTTGATAAATAAGGCTTAACGATTCTATATACACTTGAAAATAAAATGGAATAAATTGAAAAGAATATGTCTAAGAAAGATATTTGATTTAAATAAAAGATGAAGTAATTGATTTATGATTGATATTCACATATGAACTTAACACCTTTTAAAGCGATGATTGACTTCGAAGGAACCGGGGTTAGATTTGGATGATTCCTCTTCGAAAACCACTTCGATCTAATGTATACGTTCGAAAGTGAAGACATGTTATAGATTATGATTGTTGAAGACCAAGGATCTTCATAGCATGAGGACTGCTTGTTGACATGCTCTAGGTCGCTCCCGTTATAGAGTTATTTATAGCATGGTCTCCTTGTTGTGGAGATTTTTCGGATTGCAAGGACTACTCACTACTAGTGGTAGTAGAAGAGTGCCTTCGGTTTCGTTCAGTTCCAGAACAAACTTGTATGCACGAATGTCTTACGTTGCATTTCAGAGACACAACGTTTGACTTTTACAAATGTACATCTGCTTGGTGGTGGAGAAAGAAACCTCTCTTAGCTAACATCCTTCTCTTAGACATACGAGCTTAGAGGTTTTGTACTTGTGGGAGTCAAATAGTGACCAAAGGAATGGCAATGTGGTGTTCAAAGTGGAACTTATTATGATCAAAGTGTGGTTTTGTATGAAGCATGGATTTGAAGAAATTGGACGTAGCCTCACATCCTGGTAGATGATATGGGATGCTATGTGGTCTGACAGACACAAATTCGGAATAAGTGAGTATGTATGGTTGTGTCCAATACGTTCGGCCTTTTGAGGGAAAATGTCCCTCAAGGCATCTATTCCCCATTTTGATAAAGTGGTTAGCTTGAGAAAGCAGGGAACAACCGGTTATTACTAGTAGTATAACATGTACAGTTTCAAGTGACTAGTTTGAGAAAAGCGATTAAGGCACCATATGGACTGTTTGTTATGCGTGGATTGGAGAAAAGGCCACTAGTTTCGTATCATGTTGGAAATCCAATCCCAATATGAGATTTACGGTTTTGATTGTAGTCCCAAAATAGCTGTAATGACTTGCAAATATTTCAACTATCCCTTTTGGTATCATATATTTCATTCGATATATTCAGTTGATCCACTCCAGATATATTCCCTTAGACTTAGTTCGGGTATTGCTACCTTATTTGAATAAGTTTATTTGAAAAGTGTTTTCAAAAGAACGTCATTAAAAATAATGTTAAGTGTATTTTGGTATAAAATGTTTTAATTAACGTAAGGTAAAATCCTATCCGTGTTTATGTGTGGGCATGTTCTTATGAGATACCCTTCTTTTCAAAGGTTTTGATAACATGGTCATTTTAAATTTCGAGTATCTCATGCTAGTTTATCAATCCTGATTTAGGTGTTTTTAACACTCGTGGCAGATCCAAGTAGTTTCAAGTTTAGTTGAAGATGGTTGGAGTTTCCAGAGGAGAACTGGAGACCTTCACCATCATATGGACGTATTCTATTATCCACTACATCTATTGCATTTGTTTTGTTATTTTCAGCATTTGTAAGGACAGAAGTTTATAACTGTCCAAGCTGAATCTATGTTAGACTCTAATATTGTATTTTAAAATTTTTCGCTGTAAAGATTATTATTGAAATAATATATGTTATTCCATTCGTACGAGATTCTATTTTGTCTTTATTTTCTTTCTATCCTTAATGATCCGCTTATTCATGCAATTTGAGTTGGACATGTGTGGTTTGTTGTCGATTCAAAGGGTATGGAAAAACGGGCCATTACATTTGGTATCGGAGCTGAAGGTTAAGCGATAACCTTGGCTTTGTTAGGGTAAGTCTCACTAGAGATAGGGTTAGTAACACCCTAGGATGAGTGACTCAGTAGAGATAGGGTTAGTAACACCCTAGAATGAGTTTAAGTATATTATATATAAGCGCATATTTGTTATTGGATATAAAAATGTTTTGTGTTGATTAATCTGTTGAGTGGTATATGAATTACAGTCGATGCATGAGAGCTCCATGTAATCAATAGGAATTCCTAAACGCTTGAACAAGGCGAACCGACACACTTATTTTGAAAAAATTGGTAAATGAAATAATTTTACATAGGATTATATTTTGAATATAAAGTATATATTTTGAAAAGCTTTATAGCTAGAAATTAGCATTAGTGAAATTTAAATATGAACATTTTGTGATTAGAATTTCACAGTTTGACTATAAAATGTTTCATAAAGGTAATCGATAAGTAAGAAATCTGATAAGGTAACTAAGATCTTTATTACTTATTCCAAAATAATAAATTAAGAATGATAATGTTATGTTACTATCATAAATTGATCAACGTTTGATTTAAAAAAGTATAAATGCCTTGTGAATTAAGTTTAATGATTTGACTATAAGGTATCCGATAAAAAGATTTGTTTAAGGAATGAACATATAGGACAAAAAGTATTTAAATAATAGAAAATAATTATGTAAAAGTAAAATATATACAAAAGAAATAAGAATTTAAATTCGAGTAATTTAAAGAGTTGTGGAAATTTGAATGAAGTTAATTAATATAAGATAAAATGAATTTGTAAAATAGGTTTTATAAAGTAATCTCTAAAGGATTTTGAAAATGGCATTATTTCAAATAAAAAGAGGTATTTTACGATTACTAGTTCGATTGGCTCGAAAATAAAGTAAAAATGGGCAAGAGATGTGTTCGGATGGTAAACACTTCTCTTAAGTATTACTTTTGTTGTTAAGAGGATATATGATACTATTGGTAGTATCCAGTTTCTTGGATTGTTTTGGAGTTACTCGATCTATATAATTTTCTTAAGTTAAAGAAATAATGTGAATCATTGATTATTAATCTTTAGAAAAGTGTTTAAACTAAAGATAAATTGGAATTGATAATTGCTAAAATGAAGCGGAATTTCGATGATTTTGGGACAGTTGAAATTACTGAATCATACCTAACTCACAGCTAAGAAATTTATGAAATTTTTTGGTTAAGGATTGTAAAATACTTTGAGTAAATGAAATAGGATAAGGATAATTTATAAATTTGATTTATTAAGAAAAAAAAGAGATTTAAGAGTCTGATGATTTAAATACAGGTGGTTTTTAATTATTATTTTTCAAAGCTAGAAAATTAATAATAGTATTAAATAAGAAATAAATTTTATAATTTATAAATTTAAGATAATAGTAAATTACAAAAAAGTTTAAATTTGTTAGACGGACGGATTTAAGTAAAACCAATTTGAAATTTGAGATTTGTATAAACTCTTAGGATGTAAAGGTATATCATACAAATATAGATTGAAGTCATGAAATATTAAGTAAAATAATGACTCCTCCATAAGGTTATTATAACCTAGAAAATGTTTTATTAATGAATTCCAGCATTAATTAAGGATTTGGACTTATGTTTCTAAAATGTGATTGAATTATATAAGTTATAAGATGAAATAAACTTAAGTTATAAGTAGCCGCACTAGCCTCACATCCCAAAAGATTATATGGGATACTATGTGGTCTGACAGACACAAACTCGGAATAAGTGAGTATGTATGGTGGTATCCAATACATTGGGCCCTTTGGGGGAAAACATCCCTCAAGGCATTTATTGCCCCATTTTGTTAAAGTGGTTAGCTTAAGAAAAGTAGGGAACTACCGGTTATTAGTAGTAGTATAGCAAGTACAGTTCCAAATGACTAGTTTGAGAAAAGCGAGTAAGGCAACCGTGGGAACTATGTTTGTTATGTGTGGATCGGAGAAAAGGCCACTAGTTGCCTATCATGTTGGAAATCCAATCACAATACGAGATTTATGGTTTTGATTGTAGTCCCAAAATAGCTATAATGACTTGCAAACACTTCAGCTACCCCTTTCGGTGTTATATATTTCGTTCGGTATATTACATTGACCCAGTCCAGATATATACCCTTAGACTTAGTTTGGGTATTGATACCTTATTTTGAATAAGTTTATTTGAAAAGTGTTTTCAAAAGAATGTCATCAAAAATATCTCAAGTGTATTTTGGTATAAAATGTTTTGGTTATCATAAGGTAAAAACCTGTCTGTGTTTATGTGTAGGCGTGTTCTTATAAGATACCATTCTTTTCAAAGATTTTGATAACATAGCGATTTTAAATTTCGAGTATCTCATGCTTGTTTATCAAGCCTGATCTGGGTATTTTTAACACTCGAGTCAGATCCGAGTAGTTTTCGGTTTAGTTGAAGATGGTTGGAGTTTCTAGAGGAGAGCTGGAGATCTTCATCATCGTATGGATGTATTCTATTATCCGCTACATCTATTGCATTTTTTTTGTTGTTTTCAGCATTTGTAAGGATATAAGTATATAACTGTCTAGGCTGAATCTAGGTTAGACTCTGATATTGTATTTTAAAAATTTTCGCTGTAAAGATTATTGTTGAAATAATATATGTTAATCCATTTGTGTGAGATTCTGTTCTATCTTTATTTTCTTCCTACCCTTGTGTTGTTTGTTGTCGATTTCAAGGGTACGAAAAAACGGGACATTACATTTATTCTTGTTATAGTTATCAGTAACTACAAGGACATGATGTTATAACTATAATAGATGGGATTTTCGACTCTCGAAGATCGACATTAAAACTTCCACCGTATCAATTGTCGAGCAATCGAAGGCCGAAAAACCGAATTGTTCGGGTTAAAGTAGAAGAGGTAAAAGAAGAAAGAAAGAAGAAGCAACAGAAACAATATCAGAATCTCACAATCGCAGTGGAACAACATATAATAGATAAATGAATAATCTTTAAATCAAAAGAACTGTATCAGTTATTACATTACATCACATTACATTACATTATCAGAGTTTACAACAACAAACAGCAGAAAAGAAATACTATATACTAGTTGATACGCCATGCCATCCAGCTTGCCTTCAGATCTCTATAGCAACTCCTGAATTCCAGAATGACCTGATAACCTGACTCTAGACTGCCCGTGTTAAAATTGGTGGGCACCCAGAGTTTAGGAAGGGAACAATAAACTCCAGGTCAGTCATGAGACTGGTGTGAGAACTGAAAACAGTTTATCTTAAAAAACAAACAAAGAAATATTATAAAATAGATTCGCAATGCTTTTGGAAAATGAAACTACCATAAGGCCTCCTGCACACATACACAATGCAAACGCAGAATCAGAGGAGATTTCTCCTTATGATAGTCAAACATGCTTGATACGCAAATTTCTTTGATATTATTACTGTAAGTGCAAAGTGTAGGAAAACATTTCGAAAGTATAATATAAATCTTAGCCAACATAGACATTTCGTACTATGCCTACTATAACTACCATCTAAACAGTGGGGCGCCACCATAAGTAAATGGCAGGTTCTACAACTAAAACCGTACAAGGTGCATATTGGAATTTGGATTTCCAACAAATGGTCAGGACAAGGAACTTCCCATTGCCACATGGGTACGCCTCTGGAAGGACGCCTCGAGAACCTAACCGGATCTCTGCCAACACAAGGCCGGGTTACCTCTAGCTAGGTAACTATTGACACGAGTATGCTATCCCCCGGTCGTAACCAACATTTATCCCGGGATTTACCAACAACCACAAAGAAATAAATTTGCAGCAACCACATAAGTTAAGTATTTGGGCTCCATACCATGATACCACCTCTATCCAGAAGGAAATGAACATACCCTATGGGGGCGCGATACCCAAATAACCTTGCTGCATTCTTCCTGTTTTGACCATTACCGGGTCGTGAGGTCCGACGAAGTCTTGTCCACAAAGCTACGCTTTTCATAAAAGCCACGCTTTGATCAACAAATGATCAACAGCACTCAGCATGCCACGTTACCAAATTGGGAATATATCACTAGTAACAATCAACTACATAACCTCTGAGCTCGTTCGTCTCAGAGAAGGATGATAAGCTAAGAGAATAAATTCTTCGCCACCAACAGAAATGTATTTGATAAAAACCAGCTTTACATCTCAAAATGTAATGTCAGACATAAAATCCATACAAGTCCGTTCTGGGATCAAACGGAACCGAAGGCACTTCCAAAAGAAGCCCTTGCAATCCGGATATTCACTAATTACGTCCGGAATTCCCATCACAAAGGGTGATAAAATCTTTATATCGGAGATTAGCCGATGCAGAGACATTCGACGGTAATCCTTCCATTTTCGAAAATACCCGGTCTTCAACACCGGTCTTCAAATGCTATCCATTACGACATATCACTATTCGGAATGGGATTTATGATCCAAAGGTCCTCTCCCGGCTAAATCGAATAATTAGCACTTATCTTAAAATAAGTGTAGCATTCAAATTCAAGCAAATCACAACAAATACCCATTTAAAGGTAAATATTGATAGTCGGTTCTTTAACTATCAAAGCAAACAACAAATATTCAACACCATACCAATCACTCGGCCCTTTTATTAATCTTCCATAAATTAAATAACTTGCCAAATATTCACTTCAAATTATCTTTGAAAATATTTATTCTCTAAATCATTTTAATTTCTACATTGGAAAACATTTCCAAATACTTATTTTCCAATAAGTAATTCACAAATCTATTTATTTCAATACTTAGAAAATATTCAATATACTTAAAACACGATTAAGTATGTATTCTATTCTTTTAGGAAAACGTTCTCTTAAACACATTTATTTGAGTCAAAAACGAATGTTGCGTAAAACATCGTTACGACAACCCAAAATCACTAGCATAGGAATTCGAAATTAAGATAGATATATAAATCCCAATACTATATAAAACATTTCCTTTCGAAAATCATTTACTATAACAACAGTGTTATAGTCTATTTTTTTCCTTATTTCTCGAAAACGTCTATTTCAACAATGAATGTTGAAATCTATGGTTTCGATCCTTAACACATTTTAAAACAACTTCAAATCGTTTTAATTCTATTTAAAAGATCCCTTCCTAAAACATTTCTTTAATATATTATTCACTGTCCAAAATTGTGAATATAAATCGTTTACCAAATTCAACACTTCTGCATATTTAATTTAAAGGATTATCCACTGTCCAAAATCGTGGATATAAATCGTTTATAAAATTCAACACTTCTACAAATTTAATTTAAAGGATTATCCACTATCCAAAATCGTGGATGTATCTCCTTTAATAAGCTTTCATATTTACTTATCAAATTCAATTGGTTTTGGATTTATAAAACAACGTTTATAAATTCACATATATATATATTTTATAAAAACTTAAACTTGCAAAATCCCTTAATTAACAAATTCTATTTATATCTCATTTAAATGCAAAAATCCAATTTATAAGTTAATTACATATAAATCTTTTATTTTACAAAATCTATTCATTTTATAACCTCACAATTTATAAATCTATAAATTTCATTCACTTATGAAATCCATTTATTCTTCATTTTAACACTTATATAAACTCGTTTTACAATTCCAATATTTTAATTTATAAATATCAATTTTATAAATCTTTTATATAAACCGTTTATAATAATTCAAAAATCCCAATTTAAACCATTTTACAAATAAATCAACTACTTATTTCAAAAATCACATTTTAGTTATATTTCACATAAATCATAATTTTTATAACATAAAAATTATAACGTTTATTTATTTAAAATGAATTTCCAAAATTCAATAAAACGTATACTTTCAAAAATCACTTGAAAATCCTTTTAAATTCGAAATCGTTACTTTAACATTTTTAAAACTCCAAAAATAGGCCCAATGCTGCAACAGCACCAATACATCAACCACGGCATCCAAACATCATATATCAATATGATAACAGAATATATCTCAAATATTTGTAAATAAATCAATACTGTTGGGGAATCCAGTTGGATCCTTCCAACCTGTTTCCCTGCATCCACAGATGTTGGCATAATACCAATCCTATTTCAAGACGGAATACCGCGGTATATGGGTTTATAAAAAATATCATCCGCTATTATGCAGCGCAATAGGGTCTCATCCGCTATATAATGCAAGAAATCAATTCCAAGTACATATATAATACCAATTCCACTTCAAGGTGGAATATCGCGGTATATGGGTTTAATAAATAACATCCCCTTAATATACGGCGTATAGGGTCTATCTCAATACAACAGATAGCAATTTATCATTCAATCATATAATCAACACAATCAACAATTTTAAATCTAACTATTTAAAATTTAAATCGAAACAAAATGCGATTGAGTGAGAAGTTCTCACCTTGTTTCAAATAACCGTTGCAGTGTTTTATTCCGAATAAAATTAAACGCACGTTTAATTTTATCCAAAATTATCACCAGCTCCAATAAATCCCAATCCAGCTCCATCGCGTAGTGTTCGTCAATACGAACCCGACGCAATTTGTTTTGTCCAAAACGGGCCTTGTATGACAAAGATACAGCACTTAAAAGTTTATATAATTTTAATATATAAATTAATTCCATTTTTCTTCTTAATTTTATAACCTCACTGAATCACGGCCGTTGATTTCTTTTCCCACAGATTTGGGCCGCATACTCTTTCTTCCCCATCTCTAGTAAATAACGCAACCGAAACCCATAGAACACACAAATAAAATCGATGGTCGCGGCCACTTTACTCGACGAGAACACGATCAAGCTTCATCACCACGTAGCTCACACTCGACTCAACTTCCAACCAAGGACCGGTCGAGATCGGCCCCATGTGACGCTCAAAAAACATGAACAAATGTGTGACTTCACGAGCGAATTGCCGATGAACCATGCCGTTAAAAACGATCACATCCATATGGATTGGAAGCTCTCATCGTCCTCTTCATTTTTGTAGTTGAAGCCTTTTGCTAATTATTTACGGATCGAGAGATTTTGAGGGAAGAAGATAAGAAAATTTCGGCCATTGATATTGAAAGTGGCAGCTGAAACCCTAGCTCGGTTTTGATGCAAAATGAAATAAATGAGGTCCTTATATAGAAAATTACGTAACACTATTCACCCGAAATTTTTCCGAACTCCAAACGAAGCGTGCCGCCTGGCGTTTATAATGTCTTACCTCCATTCCGAACGCAATGGAATATATATCGAGAGCCAATTCGATCATATTTGGAAGATAGGTTTTCAAATCGACTATTTAAATTAAAAATTCATTTAAACAAATTTCAGTGCGTTTTAGCTTTCCCCGGACAAACCGTAAATCCGATTGACACGAAATTTGAAACCTTACAAAAATTTAACATTACGGATCCAATGAAACTAGTCATCGAAATCCGAGACTGTTTGAAAAATGGCTATTTTTACTCGTCAATTAAATATTAAAATATTCAATTTCCACAAATTAACTTGTAATTCGATTTTTAATGTTCTATAACATCATTCTAACTCCAATATGGTTTAATACTACTTTACAAATCAATTTTATCCACATTAAACCAAATTTTCAAATATTTTTGTAATTTCAAATATTAAATTATCGATTTAATTATCCAATTAAATCTAGATATTTGAAATAAAATTTATTCGACTTACAAATTTTACTTGTTAATATTTTTAAAATCAATTAAATATACAAATTTCAAATGACAGAAATTCTGGGTCGTTACAAACTTCCCCCCTTAAAAGAATTTCGTCCTCGAAATTGCCAAGTAAGAAAAAGTCACAATATCCATTAACTTTTCAAAACTGTTCAAATTAAATTTCAAATTCATTTAACCATTTTAACCTTTTCAAATTCCACAGTTAAACTTCTTACAATAACTTTACTAAGTTTTCAAATCCTACATTTTCATTTCAATTTAAAAATTGACTTTTCGTTAACAAAAAATTTCCAAAATTTTTCAAATTTTTTTTCTAACTCCCAAAATTTACGGAAAGTTTTGGCAGAGTCACCTTTGTACGGAGGAGCTTTCGCAATATCACTATAGTATAAATATATATACATCGACCCACACGGTCGGGAAACAGAAAAACAGTTCATGTTTCTTATTTTTATTGCGTAGGCGTACCTTTTTAGCATTTTTAAGCAAAGCAGTTATTTATTAGCATTTTAGCATGACCAAATCCAGCCAACTACAGCCCCGGTACATGTACTTACTCCATTTAAACATGTAAGTTACATATATAGGAAATTCATTTACATTTCACTAATTTTCAATAGAAAACACATAGTTTCCATAAGCAATGCAATCAAAATAATTCCCATAAGCAATTTATAAGGTTTCGATACAAATTTCAATTGCTTACCACCAATTCACATTAGTTCACTTACAATTCAAATTCAATTACATAGCTTTCCATTTATCAATTCAATTTCATTAGCACTTAATGAATTATATACAATCAACTAACAATCATATAACAACCAAATCATAACCAACATAACCAAATTATTAAATTCCCATTCAATTTGGTTTAACACTTTTAATTCCAATTGGTTGATATTAAATTGACTTCCATTCAATTATTCAATTTCCTATTTACTAGTTTTTTTTAATGAATTAACACTTACATCCCTTATTCCATATCAATTTATTTGCATTAGATTAATTAATATTCAATCCATTTATTAATTCAATTGCTAATTCATTTAACAAATAAGGTTGAATTTCATTTATATAACTCAGGTTCATATTCGTCGCTTCACTTTATCAATTTACTTCGATACCAAAATCAACTTCATTCAACATTACTTATGTTATATTCCATTTCAAATATTGTTTGTTTAACTTAACTTAAATTTCCCTTTATAAATCCTATTCAGATTCCAATTCTAAAGCAAATTCTATTTAACTTTTACCAAAGTCAAATTACGTCACTTATTCAAATTCATATCTTGTTTTGCTTAACAGAATTGTTTAACCATTTTATCATTTGGTTTCACTTACCTTTTCTCACTTTACAAGTTATACAACTTATTTAAATTTCAAAGTTATTTTATATAATCACCTTAATAATTCTGAAAAATTATTCCTTCATATATAAAATTATTTCATTTACTCAATTTAAAATGATACTATGTCGGTTTATCTCGTTTAAGTGTTTAGAAATCCCTATCGATACAGTTGGCTAGACTGCACCGACCAGAATCTATAAACAATCAACCGATAAGTCAACACAATACAAAACAATTTCATATTCACTAACAAATACGCGCTCGTATCTATGATTACACTCAACTCATTCTAGAGTACTACTGACTCTATCTCTAACGAGTAATTCCCAACAGAGCCAAGGTTGTCGTTTAACCAAATGCTCTGATACCACATTGTAACAGACATGATTTTCGACTCTCGAAGATCGACATTAATACGTTCACTATATCAACTGCCGAGCAATCGAAGGCCGGAAAACCGAATTGTTAGGGTTAAAGAAGAAGAGGTAGAAGAAGAAGGAAAGAAGAAGCAACAGAAACAATATCAGAATCTCACAATCGCAGCGGAACAACATATAATAGATAAATGAATAATCTTTAAATCAAAAGAACTGTATCAGTTGTTACATTACATCACATTACATTACATTATCAGAGTTTACAACAACAAACAGTGGAAAAGAAATACTATACACTAGTTGATACGCCATGCCATCCAGCTTGCCTACAGATCTCTACAGCAACTCCTGAATTCCAGAATGACCTGATAACCTGACTCTAGACCGCCCGTGTTAAAGTTGGTGGGAACTCAGAGTTTAGGAGGGGAACAATAAACTCCAGGTCAGTCATGGGACTAGTGTGAGAACTTAAAACAGTTTATCTTAAAAAAACAAACAAAGAAATATTTTAAAATAGATTCGCAATGCTTTTAGAAAATGAAACTACCATAAGGCCTCCCGCACACATACACACAATGCAAATGCAGAATCGGAGGAGATTTCTCCTTATGATAGTCAAACATGCTTGATACGCAAATTTCTTTGATATTATTACTATAAGTGCAAAGTGTAGGAAAACATTTTGAAAGTATAATATAAATCTTAGCCAACATAGACATTTCGTACGTTGCCTACTATAGCTACCATCTAAACAGTGGGGCGCCACCATAAGTAAATGGCAGGTTCTACAACTAAAAACATACAAGGTGCGTATTGGAGTTTGGATTTCAACAAATGGTCAGGCCAAGGAACTTCCCATTACCACATGGGTACGCCTCTGGAAGGACGCCCGAGAACCTAACAGGATCTCTGCCAACACAAGGCCGGGTTACCTCTAGCTAGGTAACTACTGACACGAGTATGTCATCCCTCGGTCGTAACCAACCTTTATCTCGGGATTTACCAACAACCACAAAGAAATAAATTTACAGCAACCACATAGGTTAAGTATATGAGCTCCATACCATGATACCACCTCTATCAGAAGGAAATGAACATACCCTATAGGGGCACGATCCCCAAATAACCTTGCTGCATTCTTCCTGTTTTGACCATTACCGGGTTGTGAGGTCCGACGAAGTCACGTAAACAAAGCTACGCTTTCACAAAAGCCACGCTTTGATCAAAAAATGATCAGCAGCACTCAGCATGCCACGTTACCAAATTGGGAATATATCACTAGTAACCATCAACTACATAACCTCTGAGCTCGTACGTCTCAGAGAAGGGTGTTAAGCTAAGAGAATAAATTCTCCGCCACCAACAGAAATGTATTTGATAGAAACCAGCTTTACATCTCAAAATGTAATGTCAGACATATAATCCATTCAAGTCCATTCCGGGATCGAACGGAACCGAAGGCACTTCCAAAAGAATCCCTTGCAATCTGAATATTCACTAATCACGTTCGGAATTCCATCACAAAGGGTGATAAAATATCTATATCGGAGATCAGCCGATGCAGAGACAATTGACGGTAATGCTTCCATTTTCGAAAATACCCGGTCTTCAACACCGGTCTTCAAATGCTATCCATTACGACATATCACTATTCAGAATGGGATTTATGACCCAAAGATCCTCTCTCGGCTAAATCGAATAACGAGCGCTTATTTTAAAATAAGTGTAGCATTCAAATTCAAGAAAATCACAACAAATACCCATTTAAAGGTAAATATTGATAGTCGGTTCTTTAACTATCAATGCAAACAACAAATATTTAGCACCATAATAATCACTCGGCCCTTTTATTAATCTTCCATAAATTAAATAACTTGCCAAATATTCACTTCAAATTATCTTTGAAAATATTTATTCTCTAAACCATTTCAATTTTGACATTGGAAAACATTTCCAAATACTTATTTTATAATAAGTAATTCACAAATCTATTTATTTCAATACTTAGAAAATATTCAATATACTTAAAACACGATTCAGTATATATTCTATTCTTTTAGGAAAACGTTCTCTTAAACACATTTATTTGAGTCAAAAACGAATGTTGCGTAAAACATCGTTACGACAACCCAAAATCACTAGCATAGGAATTCGAAATTAAGATAGATATATAAATCCCAATACTATATAAAACATTTTGTTTTGAAAATCATTTACTATAACAACAGTGTTATAGTCCATTTTTTTCCTTATTTCTCGAAAACGTCTATTTCAACAATGAATGTTGAAATCTATGGTTTCGATCCTTAACTCATTTTAAAAAAACTTCAAATCCTTTTCATTCCATTTAAAAGATCCCTTCCTGAAACATTTCTTTAATATATTATTCGCTGTCCAAAATCGTGAATATAAATTGTTTACCAAATTCAACACTTCTACATATTTAATTTAAAGGATTATCCACTGTCCAAAATCGTGGATATAAATTGTTTACCAAATTCAACACTTCTACACATTTAATTTGAAGGATTATCCACTATCCAAAATCGTGGATGTATCTCCTTTAATAAGCTTTCATATTTACTTATCAAATTCAATTGGTTTTGCATTTATAAAACAACGTTTATAAATTCACACACATATATATTATAAAAACTTCAACTTGTAAAATCCCTTAATTAACAAATTTTATTTATATCTCATTTAAATGCCAAAATCCAATTTATAAGTTAATTACTTATAAATCTTTTATGTTACAAAATCTATTCATTTTATTACCTCACAATTTATAAATCTATAAATTTCATTCACTTATGAAATCCATTTATACTTCATTTTAACACTTATAAAAACTCGTTTTATAATTCCAATATTTTAATTTATAAATATCAATTTTATAAATCTTTTATATAAACCGTTTATAATAATTCAAAAATCCCAATTTAAACCATTTTACAAATAAATCAACTAATTATTTCAAAAATCACATTTTGGTTATATTTCACATAAATCATAATTTTTATAACATAAAAATTATAACGTTTATTTATTTAAAATGAATCAATTCCAAAATTCAATAAAATGTATACTTTCAAAAATCGCATGAAAATCCTTTTAAATTCGAAATCGTTACTTTAACATTTTTAAAACTCCAAAAATAGGCCCAATGCTGCAACAGCACCAATACATCAACCATGACTTCCAAACATCATATATCAATATGGTAACAGAATATATCTCAAATATCTGTAAATAAATCAATATGTTGAGGAATCCAGTTGGATCCCTCCAACCTGTTTCCCTGCATCCACAGATGTTGGCACAATACCAATCCGGTTTCAAGACGGAATATCGCGGTATATGGATTTATAAAAAAATATCATCCGCTATTATGCGGCGCAATAGGGTCTCATCCGCTATATAATGTGGGAAATCAATTCCAAGTACATATATAATACCAATTCCACTTCAATGTGGAATATCGCGGTATATGGGTTTAATAAATAACATCCGCTTAATATACGGCGTATAGGGTCTATTTCGATGCAACAGATAGCAATTTATCATTCAAACATACAATCAACACAATCAAGCAATTTTAAACCTAACTATTTAAAATTTAAATCGAAACCAAATGCGATTGATTGAGAAGTTCTCACCATGTTTCAAATAACCGTTGCAGTGTTTTATTTCGAATAAAATTAAACGCGCGTTTAATTTAACCCAAAATTATCACTAGCTCCAATCAATCCCAATCCAGCTCCGTCGCGTAGTGTTCATCAATACGAACCCGATGCAATTTGTTTCATCCAAAACGGACCTCGTATGACAAAGATACATCATTTTAAAGTTTATACAAATTTAATATATAAATTAATTCCATTTTTCTTTTTAATTTTATAACCTCACCGAATCACGGCCGTTGATTTCTTTGCCCATAGATCTGGGCCGCATACTCTTTCTTCCCCATCTCTAGTAAATAACGCGACCGAAACCCATAGAACACGCAAGTAAAATCGATGGTTGCGGCCACTTCACTCGAGGAGAACACGATCAAGCTTCATCACCACATAGCTCACACTCGACTCCACCTCCAGCCAAGGACCGGTCGAGCTCGGCCCCATGTGGCGCTCGAAAAATGTGAACAAACGTGTGACTTCACGTGCGAATTACCGATGAACCATGTCGTTAAAAACGATCACATCCATATGGATTGGAAGCTCTCATCGTCCTCTTCATTTTTGTAGTTGAAGCCTTTTGCTAATTGTTCACGGATCGAGAGATTTTGAGGGAAGAAGATAAGAAAATTTCGGCCATTAATATTGAAAGTGGCGGCTGAAACCCTAGCTCGGTTTTGATGCAAAATGAAATAAATGAGGTCCTTATATAGAAAATTACGCGACACTATTCACCCGAAATTTTTCCGAACTCCAAACGAAGCATGTCGCCTGGCGTTTATAATATTTTACCCCCATTCCGAACGCAATGGAATATATATCGAGAGCCAATTCAATCATATTTGGATGATAGGTTTTCGAATCGACTATTTAAATTAAAAATTCACTTAAACCGATTTAAGCGCGTTTTAGCTTGCCCCGGACAAACCGTAGATCCGATTGACACGAAATTTGAAACCTTATAAAAATTTAACATTACGGATCCAATGAATCTGGTTTTGTCGAAATCCAAGACTGTTTGAAAAATGGCTATTTTTACTCGTCAATTAAATATTAAAATATTCAATTTTCACAAATTAACTTATAATTCGATTTTAAAAGTTCTATAACATCATTCTAACTCCAATAGGATTTAATAATACTTTAAAAATCAATTTTATTCACATTAAACCCAATTTTCAAATATTTTTTGTAATTTCAAATATTAAATTATCGATTTAATTATCCAATTAAATCTAGATATTCGAAATAAAATTTATTCGAATTACAAATTTTGCTTGTTAATATTTTTAAAATCAATTAAATATACGAATTTCGAATGATAGAAATTCTGGGTCGTTACAATAACTGTCCAAGCTAATAATGAGTTAGTGTTGTACTCTTATTTATATATGTATATTAAAGCCTCTTTCTTTTTTATAAAGACCTGGTTAGTATTATATATTACTCGTCATGCTTTTATGAGATTGGTCTTCCTACTTATTTTCTTTTTCCTTAATAGTCTATCTTTTCAACACTTGGATGCTCGACACATGAATAATTTGGATGTATTATTGTCGACTTCCTAGGATTAGAAAGACGGGTTGTTAAGTTGTAAAGCTAGAAAAACACTAAGTATGTTTGTTAGTCATTTAAAATTTTAGGGAATGTTAAGAATTGGTGTGGCTTGTTCCATGGATGTTTGTTTGTGATGATATTTTGGGGTTGAAATTCTTTTAAGGGGAAAGGATGTAACAACCCAAAATATTATTACTTTGATTGAGAATATTAAATTGATTTTAAATATTTAAATAGTTAATTTTCTAAGCCTAAATAACTTATTATTTAATAATGATAGTAAACTTGTATTGAAATTTTGTTTACAAATTAAATAGTTTGGAGAAAAACAAAAAATGGGACCGAAATTCGTTTTTCGAATTTTCATCAAACAAAAGTTGTCGTATCGTTGTTGCATACAAATGCACACTTTTTAAAAATACACACAAATTTAATTTAAAAAGTACAAAAATGGATTTATTAAAGTTAAGAGTCTTTAAGTCCTTTTAAATTGTAATTAAGTAAGGTAATAAAGTAAAATGGACTTTTTTCTTTCTTGATTTAAGTGCTAAAGTAGTAAGTACTGCGCTAGTGAAGTGTCATGTGATGGAAGGCATATAGAGAGGGTTGCGGTGCATGCATTGGCACTTGGGATGTGTATGGAAGATGGCATTAATGAAAGGAAGAAGTTCATTTGGCTAAGGGGCTAAGTGGTAATTCACTACATTTTTGCAAATTCTATAAATAAAGCACCTACCACTTTATTCTTCCATCTTTGTTTCATTTCCACTTTGCTTTTCCATTTTTTTCCTCTTATTTTTCTTACCTCTTCACTCATATTTCCTTAAATAAAACCACCTCAAAACTCCCATTTTCTCCTTAAACTTCCAATGCAACCTTATATCAACATTTACAACACCACCACCATCTCAAAGATGTAAACTTTAGTGCCACACACCCCATATTTTCCCTTAGCCATGAGTATTTATGGAAGAAGGGGGTTGAACATGAGCGATAGGGAGGCTAGTGAGCTTGGCCATTAGCTAGGGTAATGGTTGGAGGTGTTTTGCTAGTTGTTTGGGTGTTAGCTTTGCTAATGTGAGATATCTCACTTTAACTAATTTAGATGATGTTGCATGTTGTAAAATAACTGTTATTGTTGATGTCGATTATGCTTATATTGGATATAATTATTATTGCTGTTTGGATTGATTCCCGCTTGGAAGAATATGACATAAATAACCATTTTTGGCAGGTGTCTAAGCAAAGGTAGTCGAAGTGTCGTCGTAGCGAATAAGTCGCTACGGAAGTACTTCGAAGAATAGAAAGATTTATAAAGGGATCCTAAAGGATTCCTCGCCTTATTGATTTCTTTATTTACATACATTCTTGTTATGTAAATGTTTACGTATATGGAAAGTGAATGTTGCTTAGTTATATTCGACCTTCTTGTGTTGGTTTTGCGACATTGAAATCTTATGCTCTCTTTTAAGTGGTTTACTACTTGGTTTTCTAAAGTGTTTTGAAGTGGTTTTTGAACTTGACTTCTATTTTTAAACCCTTTCAAAAAGTAATTGAGTAGTTCAAATATAGAAAGAAATGTGGTTTAATAACTATTTGATTTACGACCAAAGTTTTAAAAGTTACAGTTCATATAAAGATGGTCACTATGGATGCACTTTGAAAATCTATGATTTTAATAAAGTAAAAAAGTTATCTACTTTAGACATTTTGTAAATTCTTTTCGAATGTGTTTTATAAAAGTAGCATAAATATTTAAAAAGGAGATTGAAGATTTAACTATATTTTTAAAGATTTATTCGAGTTATTTAAACAAGTGGTTTAAATTTTACAAAGGAAGTTCCTTTGTTTCAAAAATCAAGTTTTGTTGAAGCGACCATCTTCAAGTGTAAAAGTTTCAAATTATGTTTCAAAAAATTTTAAAAAGTAATTTCAAAATAGAAAGGAAACGTAGATGATAACACCATTGTTGTAATAGACATTTTCGAGAAAAGGAAAGAGACCATGGACTATAACATTCTTGTTATAGTAAATGGTTTCGAGAAATTGGAAAGGAAGTATGATTTAAAACATTTTTTTATTAAATAAGTTGTTTACTTTATATAAAGAAAGGATCTTGTATTTTGAAATCAAGCTCTAGTTTAATAAATGATTTTGGAAAATGTTTCCAATGACTAGTTTGAAATCAAAGGCTAGAAATAAATTTATAAGGTTGGTTTTAAGGTTGTTTTGAAAGGACTTTGTTTTATGCAAGGGATTTCTTTGTTGGTGCCATTAAGTAACATAAAAAACATATGATAAGTAGTGCTTCAATGTTGCATGTCTACAGAAAGTAAGTAATCTTATATTTAGCATTAAAACCCGATGTGTAGACTTTCCTCTATCTATAAGATCAAGAATCAGAGTGCTTTAACTATGATAAGGCCAGGTGCAACCAGTGCCCTGATTTATCTAGCTTCGATTCTAGGCGAAGGATAGGGAAGTCAGAATGTTGGAAACATGATAAGTATAAGAGGGTTAATTGCTATAAATAGGTCATGATTAATTAACTATATGGAGGGTACTTCATCTTATACTTGAATCTAAATTTCCAGGTATGGAAGACCGTTTCAATCTGTGAGAGTTTAGGAATGTACCTCGAGGCAAGGATAGTACTCTAACTTGTCCGAATTCACTGTTAATAGAGGGATAATGCGAGGTTGAAAAAGAAAGGTGGTGATAAATATATGATGTCTGACTTTCCATATGCAAACGATATACTTACGCTAGATAATGATCTATCCACTATCGATAACTTGACTTATTTTGCCATGGGATGTATATAAAAGCTTTGCATTTCATATGATTTGAGATCCTTTGGTAAAACTCATTCCGGTGGAATCTATTTCGCTTGAAGGGTGTATATTCGAGATCCCCTTGGGGCTCTTTTATCGTTCGCTTACTTCTAAAAGAACCGGATTGAGCGGAAACTATCGATTATTGGTTCGGAGAGACCGGGATCGGATAAACATGAGTTATCCAAAAACCACTCGAAACCGGCATATCATTCGAATTGGAGACATCTTAAAGATGGTGGAATCGAAGATGGAGTTCACTGAAGTGTAAGGGCTACTTGCTACTAATCGTATAGGTGATTCCAAAAAAAATGTAGTAGAAGTAGTGCCTTTGGTTTGTTCATATCTGGAACAACTTGTATGGATGAACTCCAGCGTTGCATTGTTGCTTAGAGAGCAGTGTTAACATTCCAAGTGGGATTCGCTAAAAGGTAAAATATTGCCTCAATCCATACACCTAGTAATGACTAAAACAAAGGATATGCTTCAGGGATATGTGGTTCACTACCATTAGAACATGGTTATCACTTGATCTGGATCGATATTTATGGATTTATGTATGCTAAGGGCCAGTATGGTTGTATGCAGCAACTAGGAAGATGACATATTGGGTATTATATAGGAAGGGATAGGCCGGTCCCGATTCGCAGTGGTCTATTGAGGCCTTCGGTACATTATTTTAGAGGTTTGCTGTGGAAAGTGATGCCCCAATAGCCTTGTCATTGTACGAATCCATTTTTCAATACGTGCATTTACGAACTTAGTTGTATACTAAATATACTATTGAATGTAATTAATGTACCTATTCTGGCTATGTTAAATATTTATTTTAATCCCTAGACATTATTACAATACCACGGGATTTTCAATAAAATGGTTTGGTTATTATAAGGTAAAAACCCATCCGTGTTTATATGCAACATGGTCTTATGAGAAACCATTATTTTTGAAGGGTTTTATAACATTAAATAATCCCAATGATTTGAGCTTCTCATGTTGGTTTACAAGGCTAATCCGGGTATTATTTTCTTGTAATACTTTTGTTAAACCCGCGTACTTTCCAAGATTTAGCTATGGACGCTTTAAAGCCTTATAAGACAAGCTAGGTGCCTCCAAAACCTATGTATCTTATTTTCCACAGTATATCCTTCTTTGTATTTATCCGCAATTATGGCGACATGCTGTTATAACTATCTAAGCTGATGGTAGGTTAGTTTACTTTGATTGGTGCACATATATTAAAATTTTCTTTTGTAAAGATCATTTGGATATTATATATTACTTGTTACGATGTGAAACTCTGTTCTATCTTTTCTTTCATCCCAAAAATCTACCTTTCCAGCACTTGGAAGCTCGGCATGTGAGCATCATAGATGTATTAATGTCGGCCTTCTGAGGATCGAAAAGGTAGGTCATTACACATATTGTCCTAGTGTCATCGACATAGGGAACTAACTTCCTACTATACTACCATATATATATATATATATAATTAATTAAATTAATAAGTTGGCCCTTAGGCCGAGGCTCAGGCCATGCCCATAATTCGGCAACCAATTGATAGTTGGCCACTGGACGGTCGACTAGCTCCAGTGGGCCTCCCGATCAGTCGAGTTGTTTATTGTTTATTTTTAATTATTGATTATCATCTTTTTTTATTAATTATCATTATTATCAATTACGGTAACTTTAATTTCAAATTGGCATACAATAAACCCTAATTACATTGAACTCAAACTTGTGAATCTATAATTTATAATTGCCCAAACTTCATATTCAATTTTTGTTATCATCTACAGGGTTATATCAATCCATTTTTAGTTTAACAAAAAAGGTGTATCAAACTGGAATCAATTCTTATCCAATAGAGTTAAATTAACTACACCTAGATTAAAAGAAAGGGGTCATATTCATATGGGTTATAATTGCTGTGACATTCCCAATCTAAATAAATAGCGTTTCCAATTTAACTTAAACAATTCAAGATCAAATAGGATACAAAAATGTAAATTACATGTAAATCATCTTATTAACCATGAGCCCACTTCCTCAACAAAAGCTATCCCTTCCCTAACACGTTTATACCCCTACCCCACTTGGTGTAGATATCCTTTTGATTTGATTTAATCTCTTCTTCTTATTTTCTAATTTAACTATTATTTAGTTTTGAAGAAATTTTGTTTTTAGGAGAAAAGGATTTCAGATTTCAGATTTCAGACAGAGATAGGTTGGATGTACAGTAACTGAACTAGGGTTCTGTTAATTAGCCTAGGGATATAAATATAAGGTAGAAACTAATCTCAATTTTTATATTCAATATTATAAAATATGGACTGTTTGACCACTCAAAACCCTAACTTTAAAACGCCGACTGGTCAACCGCTTGGCTTGGAGCGGTCGACCACTTAGGGTTGACCAACCATGCTCATAGTGTCGACTAGTTGGGCTTTCTATATTTAATTACTTTCATTTCTTAATTAATATTTAATTATTTTCAATTCTTAATTTTTAAACATTAATAACTCTTTCATACTAGTTCTGATTTCAAAACATTGTATATGAGAATTGTCCAGAAAATTGCTACGAAGCAACGGTGCAGGTTTCGTAGCCAAATTTGAACATTTATAAAAATTTCATTTTTACCCTTATTGTATTTAAATTTAATTCTTTTATTAAATTCCCATTTAAAATATTTGGGTGTTACACTCACCAACGACGGATTCAAACTCTGCCCCAACATCTACTTCAACACCTTCTAGGCCTTGACCATCCCGTCGTCAACCAGGGTGGTCTTTATAAGTGGTTCCTTTTTCCATGGAAGATGAATCCTATATAGCGGTTTCCACCTATATCAATCAAGAGGGTATCATGACATTCGATAACCCTCTATATTCTCTAGCATCTACTTTGATCAAGGCAGATGTTAGATGCGACGACCGCCCTATACCACTGACACCAATAGTATATAATAGTGCGCTTCAGTTATGTTGGGCCGATATAGGATGGTCATCTAGGTTGAAATAAACTAATATAGCATATAACCGATTATATCTCATAGCTCATGGATAAAATATAATATCATAGATATAATAGAAGGGACAGTAATAATTATGTGAACAAATTATCATCAGAGCAGTAAATCCACAAAGTTATCATCAAATGTAATAGAATTTGTACGACAGAAGTAAACTCAGATAATCTATCTCAACAAATAGAAATAAGCAAGCACTGTCATGGGCTCTACAGCGTTACTCGGTGGAAAAGCATAGAAATCCATATATGTATATAATATGAAATAGCTCCATCCATCTCGTCCTTTAAAGAGCTATTTCATCACCAAGACGTGTTATCTAGCTAGTCTACTCATTTAAGAGTACTCTAGATGATAAGAAACAAAGCATAAAACCTTGGAATATGAGTAGTAAAGAGTCTGAAAATACTATACGGATAAATATGGTAAGGAACAAGAGTGCATGAACCATACCTGACCTGTCCCTGCGACCAAAGAGTTAGCATATAGTACTATAATATGTTACTCTGTAATATCATAAAGATTTATCACAACCCAAATAAAGGATATCAGTCTTCCAGGTATTTCTGTCTCCAATACCTACTTCCCCTGATACCTATGAGTGATAGCTTATTAAAGAAAACAACGAAAGCATCCATAGCATCCATCAACAATTTAGTTATCACTCCTTATGGTTTGAGTATATGATAGCTTATATGGCCTCCTTTCTACATAGGACTAACGGAAATCCCAGTTCTCTGTTGTACTCTCGTATTCTCAGCCGAAAGCTGGATACGTTCTCGCAGTCCAAAGATGGATACGTTCTCGTAGTCCAAAGCTTGACACTATACCTAAAGCCATAGGTCTAAGGAATACAGATTCTTGCAACCAATCCATAGGCATCCCCACTTATAATACCGGTGCTTCGAGTACAACAAAAAACACTCCGAGTATCAACGGTTCCTTAGCACATACACCTAAGCCCACCTTTGCTCATTTGGATACCGAGCCCTTCTTGTTCAGTCCAGTTTCATTATTCACGAGGAACCCTTCCACATTCTCCAATCCTACGTCTCACTCCTTTTACGAGCCGCCATCTTCGAAATCTACTCCAAACATGAGCCAACATCCGAAGACTCTAGATTTTCATCATGCTATTACATTGCCATCCAACCCTGATGCGAACAAGCCAACACTTCCAACATAATCTATAGGATCTCTATTCACCTTTCAGAAGTTTCACCCTCATCGGACTCACCATGGGAAGTTGATGCTGCTCTCATATAGGTACCGACTTTTCCTCTTGGCCAATTATTGGCTAAGTTACTTTCCTCCCCTTCTTACTTCTAGTACTCCATGTCTAAATGCTTTGACCCCTACCTATCCATCCAAACAACTCAGTTCTCACTCCAAAGCATCTACTTTAAATTCTAGAAAACAAGTCAGTATAGCCTTCAACCCCCAACCAATCACGTTTCTCTTGACTTGGGTCACTTCTAATAGCCTTGTTCTTAAATGCCCTAAAACTGCTGACTTGTTGGACTACCCCACAGAACTCAGTACCGACCTCTCATGTAGGTACCAAATTCTATGCTTAGAGAACCTAGACCTGCGAGTTGAACCCCAAGCTCCTCCCATACTCTAGAGCTTCCCCTCCAAGTTTCGTCCTATTTTGACCAATTTGTCCTCTGATTTTCCCAAATCACCAACCTATCTTCCTATGCATCCACAACACTAACAAACAATACCAAAGCATATCGTCCAATCATAGCATAACAACCATTTCATCCATTTAAACATGTAATTAATAGAAATGAGACAAACAAGTTAACCTGTATCGTAGATCTCCATGTAATCATGAATATATGAATATGAATAAGACGAATTCTAACTCAATTTAGGTCATAAGCACAGTTAGCATGTAATTGGGGTTTTATAAAAGGTTCTGCTATTAAAATCATGTCAAATCATGCAATTATACAACATAAATATGTATAGAATAGTGAGAAGGCATAAACCACTCACCAATTACCAAATTCAACCAATTTGTGTGTAGATCTAATCCATACTGCAAAGAAAGTTCCCCAAATTTGGCAAATCAATGATGTCCATCTTCTAATTTATGATCTATTCACTAGTCAACAATCTGGTTTGATTTAGGGAGAAATTTGGATGAATTAGGATGGATTTAGGGCTAATTAGGGTTTAAACCTGATTTAGAATGAGCGGGAAAATTTATATGACTTCTACAGCCCTTATTTATAGTAATCATTAATTGGACTAATGGGCTTAACTAATTATACACTAATTTTGGCTAGTAGCTTCTAAAACTTAAAACAGACATAACTTCCTAACTGTAAGTCTGTTTTTCTATTTTGACCATTCTACAAAAAGGGGAACCATCATCATTAACCAATGGAACTAGTTTGAGGCCCTAATTCGACTCATATCAAAAGTTATAGCCCAAATAAGATTTTTAGGGCCAAAATTATAGAATCATACAACCTCATACGAATAAAGTATAAATATTTTACGATCTTTCAATATGTAGAATATGAGTCAATACGTTAGAAGGATTTGTAACCGCCATAAGATTCACTTTAAAGAGATCACAACCCCAGAACCTTCTCAATTGGAACATGCTACTCTAGAGGCCTACACAGCTTGCAACTGCTATATGTGTCTTTCTGGAGGTGCCACTCCATTTAATAATTTTATTCGCTCATTCTCTAAAACATGAAGTTTGCACCTTCCTGGCTTCATCAAATGGGTACATGTAATTGAATTTTACCTATATAACTTTCCTAAGGCACTAAGGCAGAGTGCCTACTATTGAAATAATTAGATACTTGTACGGTTTGAAGAAACAGAATGACTATCCTTCCTTAACTTATCTAGAGTTTTCTAAAGATTATCGCATGATCATTAGCCTCTGGAACAAACTCAACCTCTTCAAAGATAAGTACTTTTTTGTTTGTTGTCCAACTAACTTCGCTCAGAAGTGGTTGTCTTCATCATTTCATAAATTTAAGATATTCTAAAGTGTCATATTGGTGTAGTTTTGGCGTGTGCCCTACAAATTTTGAAAGATATCTTTGTCGATGAGTGGAGGATGAAATTTATCTTAATTGATTCTCAAATTTAACATTTCTAGCTTCTATACAATGTTCATAGTCTTGACATACTACTTACTACTCATAGGGGTGCATAGTCTGCACAAGAGGCTGATAATGAACCCTTGATGGTGGAAAATCAAGAGGTCCTACATGTGGGACAAGATCTCCCTATTGATCAAAGGGAGGATGAGAAGGATAATGACGATGAGAGGAGGATGGATGCGGTAGTGAAGACATGGACCTTGGATATTAATCTAAAGGAGAGACAGGTAGTGATAGGGAGGATTCACCCCTCAACTGTCGTCCAAGAATATGAATAATATCACCCCATTCGGTTTCATAACCACAACAGACCCTGGCTGAAGAGACAACTCTGGGCCCTCCTTCTTATGATATCTTTGGATTGCACAAGAGCATTGCTGATAATATCCCATTATATGATCTTTCCGCCTTCAGTCCCCCAGATCAACGTTCGTTGATTCATACTATTGTGGATGTACCCTTAACTGTAATGGGAGAAATAACCCCGCTAAGCTGACTAAATAGCCATGGTCCGTAGGATCAATAGGGCACACTGCCACCTCATTTGACACCTAAATTCACAACACGTTAACAATGCACATGTTATTTCTTGACTATTAAGTCGAAACTCAATTGTGTCTCTTTTCAAATACAATAGGGAGTTCTAGATTCTTTGGCAACCTATACTAGTTAATGGAGTATTTGGCTTGCAAACCGTCTAACTCTTTACATTGCAACCGCAACTCATCATAAGAGTTTGATTTTACAAGGCTCCAAAGGAAGGAAAAAGAAAGGAAAGATGTTGAGGATAGACGTTACTGCGTGGATCACAATTGGGATTCTCATGACCACTCCGAGTCTACTAGAATTTCTCACTCTCCATATCATAGATGTTCTCCTCTTCCTAAGTCTATGCACTCATACTCTTCAAGGCTCGACAATCCTCAGTCTTCCTTCAAAACTTATTCTATATCACTACCTCTTCTTACTCAACCTTTAGTTTCTTTCCATAAATCCGAACATACTCCTTAACCAGCCGGCTTGTCAACTTCCGGGCCTACTCTAAATTGGTAGAGTAAAAAACCTATCCCTACGCATGTCTCAATGGAAATTTCCGACCCAGTTCTGTGTCCTTATTTTTATGGCATGCAAAAAGCTTTCCCTACCTTTGATTTACTAATAGAGCTCACTCTTTGTCCAAGACTAATCAAGCTAATCAGCTTATTATTTAACAGAGTGAAATTGAGAAGAAATACCATGAGCAATTTATTGCCTCTTATTCAAAAGAGTTAGAACATGTGAAGAAATCTCTTGGGGAGGTGGAAAAAAGATTCTAGATGAGAAGAACCCCTTTATGGTTAATTACAAATTGCAGGATGAATAGCTTCAAAATGCCTATCATAGGTGTGGAAAACATGCTAAGGAAAAGGGGATTCTTCAGACCATCATCAATACACAAACATAATAATTCTTATTTTAAAAGTCGATACAAAAAAGGGAAAGAAAGAAAAAGATGAGGTCCTTGACTTAATACAACGAAAGTGGTTGATGTTGAAGAGGTGAAAATGTCTTTAAAGATTCGAGCCATTGAAGACGAAAAGAGGGTAGAGGAGCTTTCAAATCAGATCGAGACCATTTTGGTCCATTTTTGATCAAATCTGGTGATCTAAAGTGGCCTTGTGACAAGTACCCTAAGGCACTTGCTATGGAATAGGAGGAAATAAAGGCCGACCTCCTTGATGATAAAGATTTGGAAGCTCTCACCATAGATCGGGTAGAGCTAGCCTCTGGAGCCTCGACTTTTGTCCAAGTGCCTATTGGGGTCCTTCCCGAATTCAGCTCTAAGGATTTGGAAGAATGTACCATTCCTATCTCTCAGGGACCCCAAGCAGAGAATGTAAGTTAGAAGAGGCCCGCTTTGGTGCCCTCACATCTTCTACACCTAAGCCCCTTATCTATGATGTCTGATCCCTTCTTTAGGCTCTACTATTGTAGTAATTTCAACAATAGCAACTCCTTCACTGCCCTTAGCCACGGGCCATATAACCTTAAGGACCTTAGTTATTTGTTACCTAAGTCTTTTTCGAAGCTCACCGCATCATCTTCCATTCTAGAGGAGAGCCAAACCTAGACTTCCTCTTAGAATCCATCCATCTCCCCTGGAGGTATGTTAACAGTTTTTCCTGTGTTCAAAAAACGTCAGATGACACCTAGAGATGTTTCCAATCTTTAATTTTTCTCTATCAAGTTTCAGGTCCACCTGCCTTTGCTCCCTTGCCTAAGGTGATCTTCGCTTTAGGCCCTCAGGCATCCATGATAGAGTCTATCATCATCTTTACCCATCCTTAATTTAGAGCTCTTCGATCGGGTCCGCTCCGAGTCTCAACACCAAGAAGATTCATTCACTGAACAAAGAGGCCGTAGAAGATCCTGACTTTTCACAGGGCGACGAGGACGTGATTATCACCGATGTCAAGGGTCTTGCAGGTGGGCCATTAATGATGGAGAGTTAGGCTATCGATCTTTCAAAGCTATAAAGTATAAAGGAGGAGAAAAGTGTTGATGAAATCTCACATCCTCTCTCAACATCACTGTCAGTTCAATCAAATGTGGTTCCAACTTGCATACTTTTGGTGACTGGCATTTTTGCTGAGATTACCAAATCTCCTAGGGGTTTAGGGAGCAACTGCAATTAAGATGAGAGCCTCGAGGGCCGCTTGTCAATGGAGAAGGATTTCGATCCCTAAAAGGAAGATCTTTATTCACTTCGAGGAAAGGGAGGAAGAAGAGGAATAGAAAGCATGAATTGGAACAATTTTCTCATTTTCGTTTTGATTGTGTACATAGGCTGCTGCTATACGGGTTCGACGTCCGCTTTTTTTTAGAACACTTCAATGTAACTATTCTTGTTTTTTCTTTAAAATTTCTTATTGTTTTCTTCTTTGTCTTTGTACCTATTAGCCTATATACTTGGCGCATGCGTAAATTGATTCGATTAAATTCATATTATTTCCGTCTGTCTATGCTATTTCATTATCTACCGTAACTCTATATGCATAAACAAGCTTCGGTAATTTCCTAGTATTATTTTTTTGCATACTTTTGTTTATCATTTCCAACAAATTTCTTACTTGGCTAAGAAAACTATGATTCTTTGACCAACTCCATGGCCAACTTTTTTTATCTTCGGTCGGACGTACCCCATTCGAAGGTAAATGAGATCATATTTATGAAAATTTTAAGGTACACATCATTTCCTTTCTCTAGGATACGATGCTTCGGATGTTTATTTTTGGATGTCTGTCTTTGGTCCCGCCTATCTCTGGGCGTTGACCAAAAGCATTCATAAACTATATGTTATCATCAGCTAGAAGTTTCTTGCCAAGCCATAAGCATGGTTGTATCTGCAAAAAAATATAACTTCATACTAATTCCTACCTCCAAGATCCGATGTCTCAAATTCCTATCTTCCGAAATCAATCTTTGACCTTTCCTTTCTCTGGGTATTTGATCAAAGACTAGATGTGTAAAGGTAAATCATCCGATCAACCCTAATATGGTATACAATAATGACTTGATCATGGATCGAAGGAGTTCATCGACACATATCTCCGGGTACCTAAACATCTAGATTTTCAATACACAGAATGTTCATTTCTACTATTATTCGCATGGCGTGAGGCCAGCTTTTAAGAGTACAGTTCATCAATCTAAAAAGCCAATTTCATTTACAAACAAAAGAATAGTAGACTCTGCCTACTTACATTAGATCCAAATCAGTTATTTGCAAAAATAGATCTTAGTGAAATAGCAATTTAATTAAACGTAATTTTATGCTCATGGAATTGAGGCATCATCAACAATTGATTACTTGAAACTACATCTCTAAGCTTCTGTTCAATCGGATATGGATCTTTCCAACTTGGTCCAAGTGCCCCTATACCTAGAAAGACCCATCCCAAAATGAGGTTGCATATCTCTTAGGTATGGTTTCTAACCTTACCGTTAAACTATCATGCTACTCTTTTCTAGTGAGCAGTTACCCTCAGGTCAACATTTTTTGTTTCTCATCAACCAAGTTGAGGGACTCAAGTAAGAGTTCCACGTTCATCTTGTGGTCATAGTGCATTATTCAGTTAAAAGGGACTTCCAATTCAATTGGAATCATGGCCTTAGATCCGTAGGCCAAAGCGAATGGCGTATGGCTAGTTGCAAATTTATGGGTTGTCCGATAAGCCTACAATGCTAGTGGTAACTCATCCCCCAAGTTTCCCTTAGTTTTCATAAATCATTTCTTGAGGATGGATATAATTATCTTAATCACCATCTCCACCTATCCATTTACCCATGGTGTGCTACTGTCAAAAAGCTCTTCTCAATTTAATACCGGTTAAGAAATCTATGAATTCGATGCTCTCAAATTGGGTTCCACTATCAGTGATGATCTTGAATGGAACCCTGAATCTGCACATAATACTCTTCACCGCAAAATTTGTCACCTTCTTCATTATGATCATCGCTTGTGGTGCCGCTTCAGCCTACTTTGTGATGTAATCCACAACCACAATCGAATACTTTGTTCTACCATTCGATATTGGTAGCACACCATTTATGTCAATACCCAAACCGCAAACGGCCATAGGCTACCCATTTGCATAAGATCTATTGATGGGGCTCTTGGTATCTTCAAAAATCGTTAACATCTACAACACCTTCTAGTGTAATTGTTGGCCAAAAGTCCCATCACGAAGAACTTTCTTTGCCAAAGTCTGCCCCCAGTGTGATCGCCATAGCTTCCTTCATGGACATCGGCAAGGATCTTCTTAGCTTCTTTCTTGATGACGCATCATATTAGGGGGCTAATAATCATATCTTATATAGACTCCTTGTATGATAAATTGCGGTAGTTTGCGCAAGAGTTTCCGTCTTTCATTCCTTCTATTTGAGAGGGTTCTCTTTTGCAAATAGTTCTTCAGTGGGGTCTTCCATAGCCCCCTTTCTTCCTTAGCCTTCAAGATCTAAAGCATATTCATTCAGTTGATGCTTGGATCTGGTAAGACTTCTATTGGAATGAGTCCCATAAGTTGTGTTCCTAGAGCTAGCTAGTCCGATTAATGAATTAGCTTTTGTATTCTCTTCCTTAGAAATATGCGTTATAACGTAGCACCCTATATCATTTAGTGATTCCAGAACTTTTATCGGGTAAAGGGAAAGTATCGCTCCTTTAGTCTAAAATTTCTTTTTAACTCAACATACTACCAATTGGGAGTCACTGAATATATGTAATGTTTTGACTCCTAGTTCCTTTGTTATCTTGAGTTCCGCAATCAATGCTTCATACTCATCTTCTCTATTCATCACTATGAACTATAGCTTCAAAGCATAACATATCCTCCATTCTTCTGAGGTTATCAAGAATACTCCTTCCCTAGAACCATGCTTATTGGAGGCTCCATTTACGTACAATTTCTATTGGGCCAGTCAGACCATATCTTCCTCCACTTCATCCCGGATGGTGAATTCAACAATAAAAATGGCCAATGCCTATCCTTATATTAACCTCCTAGGATTGTATGTTATATCGCATGGGCTTAGCTCAATATTCCACTTAAGAATTCTCTCTAAAGTCTCGGGTCAATGTAATACTTGCCTCAATAGTTGGTTCAACCAGTACTTTTATCGAGTGAGCCAGGAAGTGTGGTCGCAACTTCCTTGAAGAAATCAATAAACAATATGCCAACTTCTCTAAGTTTGGAAATTCCTTTTTGAATTTCGTGACTTTCTTGCTGATATATTATACGGGTTTTTGATTCTAGACTCCTTGCATACCGAGCTGTCCTTAGTGTGTGAGAAGCATTGCCAATTAAATAAATAGATCTTCTCCCTCCAAAGGCTTTGAAAAAATTAGTGGTCTTCTTATGTGATCCAACGGATAATGGAAAGCTTCTTAGCACTCCATCTAGACCAACTTTCCTTTTCATTATTAAGGACATCAATAAATAGTACACACTTATCTATCACCTTCGAAATAAATTAACTCAGTGCAGCAACCTTCCCATTCAAGCTTTGCATTTCCCTTCTTGTATTTACGGTAGTAACCTCTTTTAATGTCTTGATCTGCTCTGGGTTGGCTTCAATTCTGCTTGAGTTACCATAAAACCCAAAAAGATTTCCCGATGCGACTCCAAAAGAACATTATAGTGGATTAAATTTCGTCCTAGCTTTTGGAGGCATCAAACATCTCCGAGAGGTCGTGGATGTGATCCATTGACCGCTATCACTTTATAAGCATATCGTCTATGTAAACCTCTATTGTTTGTCTAATCTGGCCTTCAAAAATCATATTTACCGATCACTAGCAAGTAGATCCACCATTCTTCAAATCGAATGGCATTACTTGGTAACAATACAATCCCAAATCGATGATGAAGCTAATAGGCTCCTAATCTGGATTGTGCGTTGTTATTTGATTTTAGCCGAAGTACACATCCATGAAGGATAAAAGTTCACGTCTAGCAATTCCATCAACCAGCTGGTTGATTCTGCATAACGGAAAGCTGTCCTCTAGGTGTGCACTTCGGATCCAAATAATCGATGCATGTCTGCCACTTTCAATTTGACTTCTTGACTGGCATAGGATATGGTACCCATTTAGGGTATAACACATCATGGATAAAGCCATTTTATTTAGCTTGTTCACTTCCTCCTTCAACATGGAGGAACGTTTCAAAGCCAATTTGCGCCTTTTCTACTTTACAAGAGGGTATCTGGGTCCACAATCAACATATAACATGTTATTTCTAGCCAAATTATACACATATTGGAAAGCACCAAGGCAAACACATCCAGGAAAGCCGGAAGAAACCATACAGACTTCTTGTTCATCTTTATGTTGAGCCGAGTCCGATCTTGAGACCTGAGTGGGATCATCCTCGTCGATCTAGATTTTGATTGTAAGCTCCGCCAATGCTACCCTTGCATCTTCTACCTCTGTTTGGCGGTCCATAGGTTTTTAAAACTTACTATGGGACCTGATGCAGGCCTTAGGCGGTGGTTGCTATGCATCAGTAGTTTTGATGTAGAGAGCATTCTTTACATATTTTCCTTTCTCCCATTGTTATGCCTCTTTGAGCTCTATGACATAACATTCATGTCCAGTACTCTGGTGACACTGAATAGCTCCTACCCCATTTTCGATGGGGAATTCCGTCATAAACCATCATAGAGCATGCACCGTTCTAAAACTGGATAGGGGCCTAAAAAGCATTGTAGGCCGAAAATTCATAGATCGCAACAAATGTTTGAACCCACATTATGTTGCGGTCTCCCTCGCCTAATTCTAGGAACAAGTCAATACATCCAACAAACTTTTCGGCCTCTCCAGTGAACCCCAGATGTGTGATCTGCATGGCTTCAAATCCTTTAAACTATTCTTCACCTGGTCAAAAGTTTTCTTTAATAAGATATTAACCGAGCATCCACAGTTAATCAAAACTTGATGCACAGTCGTCGACTTGACAATGGCTGTAATTACAATGGGATCAAGCGCACGTCAATCATGTCAGAAAATCTATTTTGAAAAACAATGTCATCATTTATTATTCCTGTTGTTTTGTCGAAGTTCCATCTTTGATAATGAAATACCTCTGTTGAATCACATCCTTTAAAAAACTACCATATCCCTTTATTTCGTTCTTAATTTAATCTACCGGAGTAGGTCCTCAAAAAATAGTACTAATCACATTTCATTTCATGGCCTATCTCGGTCCTTCTCCATTAGACCATCCTGATCCCTTTAAGCAATCTGCCCTTGGGGTCTATCATTCTTCCTGTCAACTTATGGATCCCTCATACTCTGCTACAACTTCTTTTTTTGAATTAAATCTTCTATCGCATCTCTTAAATGTTGATACTCATTGGTATTGTTTCAATGAGTTTTGTGGAAGAAGCAAAACTTCCCTGATCGCCGCTCAGCTTCAGTTGCCTCCATCCGACGATGTTTCTCATAATTCTCTGTACCCTGTATGGCAAGGTAGATGTTCTCAATAGTATCATCCAAGGGGGTGTTGTAACAAACCACCATCTACAATTCCTATATTCATGCATAAGATGATGTAGAAATCACAAATCTCGTAGAAGGTGGATCATTTTGAGGTGAAATGTAAAACAAATCAAAGAGCTATTGTTAACTAGGTTTTTAACCTAGTAGAACTCAAAGGGAACGAAAACATCTATGGCATGAAGAAACACCTCAAGAATCAACCAAAAGAACTAGGAGAAGGAACTAAGAAAGGCTTTAGAGACAAAAAATAAAAATTGCTTAAGGGGACGGAAGCTAGCGATCCATCACCCAGGGATCACTATCGATCCATGAATATTGCTCATGGAACAACCGTTCTTCTTGCATCATGATCTACTATGTTTTCTAGGGATGTCTGCCAAGTTTCATGACATTCCAAGAAAGCTAGTTTGAGAAGTGGACATTCATCCGATTCCAATAATAGTTCAATGTAACTAGAACACGAATCTTCATCAAAACAAGGCATCTAGCCATGAAATTGCATGGAGAATACCTACACAAGGAAAGGAACAAGATCCAATCGAAATGAGTTGAAAATACCCTAACTACATGAATCGTTAGCGATCCATGCTCCATAGATCGCTAGCAATCCATCATAATATGTCGTCCCGTTATGAAATTTTAGGAGAATCTTCGGATCTTCAAATGCAAGCTCTAGCAAAGCGGCCTAGCCCAAGAGCCCTCCAACCCCTATAAATACAATCCTACCTACAATATAAACAAGATCTTCTGGACTGGCTACTGGAACTCTGCCGTAACTAGTCTTCACACTTTTCCTCCCTCACATAAGTCATTTAGGGGTTCACTGTGATTCTCCAGTGAACTCTTGCACTGGTGACATGGTCTAACTCGGTAGATTCAGTCATATTGTAGTTCGATTCAACTTATAATAGTAGTTAGTTAATAGAAAGTTATAAAGTGGATGTAGGCTTCATTAACAGCCGAACCACTATAAAAATCTTCTTGTCTTTTTAGTACTTCCGCTCTTTTAACATATATTTTCTATATTATTGCTCTATAAGAATAGGGTTGGTTCTTTCACACTCAATCCAAGGTGTTGACCTATTTTTTGCGCTAACATTTTGGTGCTTTCATTGAGAATTCAACTTAGGCTTAGAACTAGCTGTTTACTTTGGATCAAAATGATTCAGAAGTTAGATCCCCAATGTTTTGCTTAGAAAATTTTCCATTGAGAATCAATGGCACCAGGAAGAAAGAGAACTTAGCTATAAGAGCTGTAATAGTTGGAGAGAAACAAATTCTTAGCATGTTGAAGTCAGCAGTGCCAACAACCCACTAGCTAGAGCAAACTCTGGTGCCAACATAGGGGATCAAATGCTGGGAATAACAAGATGGTGGATGAAATCAATCAAAAGATAGAGAACGGTCAAAAAGCTCTTATGGAAAAATTAAATGCTCTCCTAACGTTGCAATCGCTTGCTGCTCTAAGAACCATGCTAGAGCTTGCTATTGCTACAAAGAAGGAAAACTCTTATGTTTCTAGCCTAAAGAGGAACAACAAAAAGCAGCAGCAAAAAGGGAGTAGTAGGTGGAGCTGCAGGAATCACCATAGAAGGAAATGCAATCACTCCACCAACTGCAAAGCAGATCCCCGTAAACTTGAATCTGGGGATGAAAACCCCGTTGGAAGATATAACATTATATCTCTTTGACTCTAAAGATGGAGAAAAAATTAACGTCGGGTTGAAAGAGAACACTAACATACTAAGTACCAGCAAAAAGATCCAACCTACCCCTGTACGCCTACCATAAGCCAACGGAACTCCAAGGGAGTGGCTCCCCTGAAGATAGGAAAGCCTAGGCTTGAGCCCACTAACCAAGACCGTTCGTAAAATCAATCACTTGGTACAGTATTGACAGCCAACCCTTGAATTATCTAACATCCGATGCATATATCGCGGACATGGTCAAGAGCCTAATGGACAAAAGTAAGAATATGAGATATGATGAATTAGGATCTGTTATCCCGCTTTTTGGCAAAGCCGCGATACCAAAAGATTGATCGAAAACGAAGGATAGTTCGCCTCAGAGGTTGATCGTACTTCCTTTAGCCATGGATATCACTGAATTTTATCCGAGTCCAGAATGAGGCACAATTGATAGGACACGGCAAGAAAGACTACAGGAGTCAGCATTTCAAATTTCAAGGCAATCCGAGTTCATACGCTCGAGTTATGATCAATTCAATTTGAAGGGGAAAGCCCGGGTTTCGAACCCATCATTTGTCAACGGTTCGAAACCATCACCTTCGAATCCCTCAACTTCGAATCCATCGGAGCGCTCCTGTTCGAAACCATCATCTTCGAAACCCTCGCGATGCCTCGGTTTCGAAACCATCAGGTCCATACCTACCAAGTCCATAACAATGGACTTCGAATCTATCAGAGAGTAGCTGTTTCGAATCCATGTTCCACGACCTAACTTCGAAACCACCAGACAAGCATGCTTCGAACCCATCGACATGTTACGTTCGAACCCATCACAGTGCCATCTTCGAACCCATCGCAGAAGCCACGTTCGAAACCATCACGGAGCCATGTTCGAACCCATCCTGCGTTGCCTTGTTCGAACCCACTGGGTCAACCCACGTGTCTTCCATCGGTTCGAAATAGCCGAGATACATGGAGTCGAAGCGGTCAACACGGAGAGAAGTCCGAATCGATTCGAAACTTGCGCTCCACGTCACCACGAAGTCGCGTGCCACACTGGGTTCGAAACCATCGTTTCGAGACCATGGGTTCGAATCAAACAGCCTTGCCGTGATGTCTATTTCGAACCCAACATATCTCCTAGCCTACTGATCCAAATGCAATGAAACTTTCACAGATGTTAGCATACATGTTGAAGAATGTCCACGCCAAATCTCACCTCGATTGGATGAATTCTTGATCGGTTCGAATGGAGTTCGAACCGATGCCAAAGTGGGCCCAAACTTCCCGAGGCCGTACGCGTGGGCCCCCTCACGTGCCAGAAGTGGTCTCCCGAGTTTTCAGCGAGATACCAGCAGCCTACACCTATAAATAGAGCCCCAGGGCCAACAGAAAAGGGATGTTCGGACTCTGAGACGCCGAGACTCTGCCGGATCAAGATCTCCATCATCCTACATCATAATTTCACTACTGATTTCGAATTTCCAGTTGTAACTTGTTGTGGATCGCTGTAACAACTTGTAATCATTGAAAGAGAATCAATAAAACATCAAAAAACTTCACAGTGGACGTAGGCAACACGCCGAACCACTATAAATCGCTTGTCTACGCATTTACTTTACTGTTGATTGGAGTTCTTGTTAGATAATATCTATTTTGAACTTGCATTCTTGACTATTATCTCTTCAACGACTCCCGAAGAGTGTTGTGCCCAATTTTGACACAAACACTTTGGTGCTTTCACTGAGAAAACCCAGATTTTCTCCTGCTCGTTGGATCTGTCATCGATACCGGATTGAATAAATCTAAGAGAGAGATCCAGATTGTTAAATCCAACTTCCTTCCCTTCTATTCAGATTTGCATAAAGTCTAGGAAAGGAACTCAACTGTAAAAATGGTTAGCACAAGAACCACCTCGAACGCCGTCAATCAAGAAGGACAGGATAGACAGGATCCTGCCCCTCTGCCTCCACCTAATCAAGATGCCGCTGGGCACTCAGAACCGTCGGGTCCGGTTACCCGACAAGAATTGCAGTTGTTACTTCAAGAGCTGACCCAGAGTCGGCGACAACTAGAAGAACAGTTACGCGCCAACGCTGAGCTAATTAACCAGCTGGATCGCCAGAAACGAAAACGATCCACGAGAGATCGTGCTTATCGCTCTTCTAGCGAAAATTCTTCATCTTCCGATTATCATAACCGACCTCCACGACCCCGGTTAGATGAGGGTCGTATACCATCCGCTGGAAACCAACCGATATTGACCGTTGGACAAATAAGAGTTGGTCCGTCAGCCAGCTTCCAAACCGGACCCTCCTCCCGAGGGGGTGCCATTCCTCACCACGCCGCTGAGTACCGCACCGCTAGCGTTGCGGCTGAACCAGGGGTCGACACTCGAGATCAGTCGGACCCCAACCGTCGTCAAAGCGGTCATACTCCTGAACCGTACGTCCCAGAGGACTATGAGCCGAGAAGGCGAGATTTGAACCGTCAACGATATCCGGCTCAAACCCAAAGTATGGAACGTGACCATACTCCGGTGCAAATGCCGGATCTATCGACTATGATACGACAGATGATTCGTGAGAGTCAGGGATTCACAAACGACGATTGGGGGGTTTCCCGAAGTCACACTCCCTTTACGGACGACATTCTTAATGCTGAACCCCCACGGCGATTCCGAATGCCCACTCTGCCCATGTATGAGGGGAACTCTGATCCCAATCAACATATTCTAAAATATGAATGGTCGATGACGGCTGCCAGAGCCGACGACGCTGTGAAATGTCGTAGTTTCCCCATATCCCTGGGGGGCATCGCCACCATGTGGTTCACCCGATTGCCTCCTCGATCCGTCTCCTCATTCGACCAGCTGGCCACAAAATTCGTTGAGCAATTCCGCATGCACGTCGCAAGGCCGAAAGATGTCAACACTCTATCCAGTGTCACGCAAGCTCCCGGAGAGACGCTCAGACACTACTTAGAAAGATTCCATACTGCATGTGCGGAGATTAGTAATCCAAATGATAACTCCATCCTTATGGCGTTAACCAAGGGGATCGACCCCGATTCTGAATTCGGCAATTGGCTAGCTGGAAAACCACCTGCGTCATTGGACCGTTTCCATGCCAAAGCAGCCCAATTCCTGAGACGGGAAGACGCGAAACAGTCTAGGAAGCAAACTGACGCAGGATCAAACGTGGGAGGAACCCAAAGCAATGTTGCAATAAAACAATCCGGTGAGAGCTCCGGAAAAGTTCAGTTGAACATTAAAAATAAACAAGCTCGGCGAAGAGAGAGCGTGAATCAAATTAAAAAACAAGATCAAAATAGCGGTCCGCAACGCAAAAATCCGAAGTTCGACAGTTATACTCCTTTGAATACTTCATTGGAGGACTTATATTTACAAACCCGTAGTACAATTCAATATGAAAAACCTGCTCCGAGACCGTCGTCAGAGAGACAAATCCAAACAGGAAAATTTTGCAGGTTCCATGAAGGCTACGGACACGATACGAACGAGTGTCGTCACCTACAGGATCTTGTTGAAAAACTGATCAGGGAAAGGAGACTCGATCGATTTGTGCGGACACCACAACCCAGGGAAGCAGGTCCATCAAATCAAATTAATGAACCCGATCAACCGAGGCATGAGGACTCCAATGGTCCTCGCGGGAGATTGGTCATAAACGCCATCAGTGGCGGACCGACTTTCTCAGGAGCCTGGAACGACGAGGATCTTCGTCATTGTCACACATGACAGGCTCATTCAATCTATGAATATTTTGCAATTTCATTTACATTCTGAAATTTGATTTTGTAATAAGGCACTGACTTTGCCATATTTTCTCATTTCAGCAATAAAACATTATCTCTTCAAGCTAAAGCTGTGATTCATCGAATACAACATTCAACAATCACGACACACGAAGAGCTAAGTTCCATCGAACAATGGAATTTATTCAAATAGCGAGTGACTGCGTTACAACCGGCCACTCACTAAGTGAAACCCCAGCTCGGGGGCAAGTCGACACATCGAAGGCTGAACCGGACCAACACACGACAGTCCATTCAATAATTCGTTCCCGGAGTGCGAACGGACTCCAACTTCCCACTGCGTGAATTGGAGTATAAACATTTAACAATTCGTTCCCGGAGTGCGAACGGACTCCAACTTCCCACTGCGTGAATTGGAGTATAAACAATTAACAATTCGTTCCCGGAGTGCGAACGGACTCCAACTTCCCACTGCGTGAATTGGAGTATAAACATTTAACAACTCGTTCCCGGAGTGCGAACGGACTCCAACTTCCCACTGCGTGAATTGGAGTATAAACATTTAACAATTCGTTCCCGGAGTGCGAACGGACTCCAACTTCCCACTGCGTGAATTGGAGTATAAACATTTAACAACTCGTTCCCGGAGTGCGAACGGACTCCAACTTCCCAGTGCGTGAATTGGAGTATAAACATTTAACAATTCGTTCCCGGAGTGCGAACGGACTCCAACTTCCCGCAGCATGAATTGGAGTATAAACATTTAACAACTCGTTCCTGGAGTGCGAACGGACTCCAACTTCCCGCAGCGTGAATTGGAGTATAAACATTTAATAATTCGTTCCCACTGCGTGAACCAACCCATCAACGCGGACTCCGAATCCCCAAAACATGAATCGGGGTATGAACATAAGCTACGGGTTCCCGGAGCGCGAACCGAAGCATCCGTGTAAACTCCATATTCCCGAAGTGCGAGTTGGGGTATAAATGTCAATTCCGGGTTCCTGAAGTACGAACCCAAACTTACATGTTTTATCCAAGCTCCCGGCGCGTGAGTTGGAGCACCAACACCAAGTCAAAGTTCCCATAGTGCGAACTAAAGCGTTAATACTAACTCCGAGTTAATGGAGTGCAAGTTGGAATGTGAACACCATCCCCAAGTTCCCGGAGCGTGAACCATGTTACAAGTATCAATAACACTTGAACTCCTGGAATGCATACCAGGTTATCGATCTCAAATTACTCTAAGTCCCCGGAAGACGGACGTGTACTTAAGATTCGCAACAAGTGCAATCGACTGCCAAAAATATAAGTGTTGTTCCCCAAGACTGGGGAGCACGGAAGTTAAGTGTCAATCACTCACCGAAGTGATACAACGTCCGAAGTTCAACTCATTCATCAATCGCAACTTGTGACCAAGGTTCTCAAGCGTGGCAAATGAAACGAACTCTACTTAAACGGTGAAAACACCACAAGTACACCGGACCGAAAACAAGGCATTGCAAGTACTTAAGCACAAATAAAACAAGAGTTGAAACAAAGAAACTAAAGTTTATTTCAACTAACCAAAAATGAGGGCTTACATATGAAAAAGTTTTCCCAAAAACAATCCCTACTAGCAGGAGCCGAACCTGCATCTATACACGGCTTACGAAAATAAAAAACAAGTACTTGTCTACCAAAAAATCTACTTGTAAAGCCACTCTACTTCTTCCTCTTCTTCGTCTTCCTTATTAGTGGTTCATCGTTATCAGAATCACTAGCGACAGAAATTCTTTTTGAGTGCCTCCTCTTCGGCGGTGACGCTTCGGCTGGGGGCATGATATCGATGTCCTCCTCAGAGCTCGAATCTACAGGGAGGCTTCCCGCCGGAGGAGTAGGGGGGACTGGATCTGTGACGGAAATTGAGATAGTGCCACCCGATGGTACTATCCTGGCAGGTGTTGAGCTATGCGCCGTCGCGCTGCCACCGGCGCTACCACTGTGCCCCGCAGCTTCTATCTCAGCGCTGATTTCAGCCAAAATCTCCTCTTCTCGAGTCGCTTGGGCTTGGCTGGGGGCATCCGCAGCTTGCGTCGAAGAACTTGAGGTCGGCAGGGGATCACTAACGATGATAAACTGTAAGTCCGTAGAGAAACCGCCCTGCTCACCGAGCAGCTCGCTCACCATCTGTTCCTCGAGAGACAACCCGCTCCCCTGTGCCGCCTCGGTCGATATCGCCGCTACAGCAGTGGTCTCGGTGGCGATGGCCTTAACCTTTTGGCTTGGTTCTTGAGCCGTGACTGTCGGCGCAACCTCCGTCACTAGGCAAAAACGATAAGTTATTAGTAACTTCTTCAAAACAAACTCTTTATTTAGAAAACACTTGAGATAATTTCGAAATACCTTCTCCAGTTTGACTCACAGACGGTTGAACGACCTCGGAAGTGTGCTCATGGATCGGAGATAAATGCGGCCGCTCCGGGTCGTAAGCAGGAACAGGTGGCAAGCTGACCGCAGACGCAGACACGGACGAAGACGATGTGGTGACTTCAGTGACATCCGCATGGTGCTCAACACCCGATCCCTCTCCAACTTCCAGGGAACGACCACCCACCATCTCCTTCTCATGAGCAATGATAGCATCGTGAAGGACCTTCTTTTCATCCTCAGTTAGCAGCCGGTTCTCAAGCTCGAATCGGTCAACCGATTCGCCCAGGTGCGTTTCCCCCTCTTCCTCGACCAATCGCTCCCAAGCGCTGCAAAGGTGAACGGGATAATCTTGAAGCCAGGCTAAATTTTGGTGTTTTAACACGTTGGCGTTATAAGTTATAAGCAGATCTTCGATATCGGCCTCTAGCCTGGCCTCTGCTCGTTGAACTCTCTCCTCCACCTCTGTCTCGACCGCTTGAACTTTCGCCACCGCAGCATCCCTTTCGGTGCGAAGAATCACAGCTTGTTCGCACGCCTCCTGAGCTGCGCTATTCGCATCATCCCTTTCCTTGGCAATTTCAGCAAATTTCGACTTAAGCTCATTCAACTCCTTCAGGGCAGCGTCCCTCTCTGCAGTAACCAATGTGTTTCGATGACCCATGTCCTCAACCGTGGCGTAGTGTTCGCGTTTCATCCTATCCATGATTGCCTGGGCTTCATCGGCCTTTTTAGTGGCCTCTATTTCAGATTTACGGGATGATTCAGCCTCAGTATTCAGCACTTGAATGATGCGATCTTTTTGTGCTAACTCGGCTTGCAATTTTTCAATGGTGGCTGCTCTTTCGAAGGCCAAGGCCGATGCTTTTTCGGCCGCTGTATACCACACTTTGTACTGTGCGTAAAAATCGTGCACATAATCAAGCGCCCACTGCTCGGCCTCCTGTGGGATTCTTTTCAAGTTCGGGGGGAATACGTAGTTGTCGAAGCATATATTCGGGAACTCCCTTTTCAATTGCGCGAGCCTGATTGCTCCTTCCCCCATGATTTCAGTAGGAGGTTCCTCCGCAGCCATCGGTGCCGTCACCTCAGATCTAGAAGCTTGAGAAACTGGCGCATGTCGAGAAGAGTCACGAGGAGCATGAACGGGATGTTGTACGGGACCTCTGGAAGGAGGAGGGGTACGCGATCGCGATCGACGCCTGTGGCCCTTGTCCGAATCGTATCTCTCATGACTAGAATATCCGGAACGTCCTTGGTCATAGTATCCAGGGCGTCCCTGATCATAATCTCTATCTCCCTCTCGCCTGCGCGAATCATAATAAGAAGACTTGCGAGCATGTCGAAGACTCCCAAGCATTGAGCCTCGTTTAGACATAGTATCTGCAAAAGCAAAGTAAAATCGAATTAATCACCCTTCGAAACAGATAATTTACAGTCGAAGTTTATGCAGTGTCGTGAAATGTGTATGAATATGCATTTCCCCCCGACCAACCAGAAATGTCGACCTCGCTAGTAATAAGAGGCTCGCTCAATTCTAGGTTACGATGGAACTCCTCCAACCCGGCATCATGTTGAAAAGATACGTCTTTCGGGATTGGAAGGTCGGCAAGCCCTTCGTAGAGACTTTCGGTACGCGGAGGAGACATCTCAAAGATTCTAACTCCGGAGGAGGGCCGGGCAATGACAACCGATTTCCGTCTCCCCCGTTTAGTTGGCTTAACCATGGCAGCCTTGCCTTTTCTCTGCTCCGCGACATCCGAAGCTACATCCGTAGGCTCAGTCAGCGGCTCATCATCAGTGTGAGTTCTTTCAGAATCAGCCTCCTCGGCTATGACAACTTCGGGCTTCTTATGTTTGACTCGTTTCTTAGGAACGATCCTTTGTGCCACCTCAAACCTTATACTCTGTCCTCGTTCAATCAGCCCAAAGGTCCGGAGATTCCTATCGGTCAAAAGCAACTCGATGTCCCGATCTTCGCTCGGGACTTCTCGAAGTATTCGCACCATCTCCTTAAACTCTTCACCTTCGGGTCTCGGGATCGTTGCTGTAAAAAGAAAAAATTAATATAAGTCTCACTTCGGCTACAATTGTCATAGTAAATATTTGAAAACTCGGTTATACTCACGTCTGAATAACCATCGTCGAGCAAATCCTGGAGGACATCTGACATAGAACCATTCTGTCCTATAGTAACTCAGCCTTGTCCAGGATCCGGTGACCACTTGACATTTTCTCACCGCCTCCAGAAATGTGAAAGAAGGATAATCACCACGAGTTTTGAAGTTGAACAAGTATCTAATTTCGATTGGAAGCGGCGGTCGATGGAGACATTCCATAAATGCAATGAACAAGCTATTGATCGACGCATATCCGTTCGGATGCAACTGAGATGGGGCGATCCTCAAAAACGACAACACCTCTCTTATATACTCGTTGAACGGGGGAAGTGTCCCGGCCGCACACGCGTGGCGATTAAATGCTGTATACCCTTCTGGCGGATTATGCGGTCTATCATTCGGCCCCGGCAGTAATACATCGTCCAATGACAAGCCGTGCCTCAAACAAATTCTTCCCAACATGTCTTCAGAGATATTCGATGGAACGGAATCTGATGGATTGGCAATGAACGACGCATCAGGAAGTTCGTCCGGAGCCGGACCGATGATCTCAGGATCTATATCCGGAACTTCTAGCCTCGGAGGGGCTGTACCTTGAATCTCTTGCTGCTGTGAACTTGAAGATTCCATAACTAACTAACTCATGAGAAACCATCGTTAGACGACAAAGAACCCGTGTGTTCCCCAGTGTAAAGTGTATGAATGTGTGTGGTACCGTGCCATGCATTGCTTGAACGAATGTTGCAGAATTAAAGTGAACATTCAAACGACAAAGCTACAAAGTTCAGCTATAATGACCGTCATCGCTGACCGTCATCACTAAATCGTTTATATGATGGAAGTCAATTCAAATAGAAGTTGTTATAGTTCCATCGACGAGCTTCAAAAGGCAATCAAATATGCAGTTCAATATTCAAGTCTAGATATGCAGGAATGAAGCTCGTCGGAGTTATGCTTGAAAAATTTCAAATTTTGGAGTCCATCACACAGGGTTCGAAACCATCACAGAGGCTTCGTTCGAACCCAACCAAACACCTCTTCGTTCGAACCCGTCCAAACTCCTTTCGAACCCACGCGTTCGAAACCATCATGTCATTGCTTCGAACCCATGCGCTCGAAACCATCCTGACATCACTTCGAAACCATACAGTTAGACGCGCTTCGAACCGATAGCCTAATGACAAGTTCGAACCGATACCGAATTCCTTAAACTTGGCATCGGTCGCGTTCGAACCGATCCACTTCGTATCGATACGAAGTTGTCGACTTCGAACCGATAACCTATGGGTTCGAATCCATCGGTTCGAATGGATCCCTCGAATCCCCCAATCGTTGCGAACTGCGCATCCCAACAAGGACATTCCAAGGATCGATTCGAAATCCAATGAAAACACACCACCGTCATCGGTTCGAACTCGAATCCACACATCGGTTCGAATCCTTCCTAAACCAGATCTGGTTTTGCCAAACTCTAGGTTATGCAATCGATGAAGAGAGAAGTGGATTCGAAATAGCATCGTCACTTGAATCCAAGGCTAATTACCTAGTTCGATCAGTGGATTCAAGAAGATTTAGGTCTTAGATCTTGATGGATTCGAAAACACGACGCAGTGTTTTTCTCTTTTGAAGCTTCGAGACGATGCAGAGAGCAAGTAAAAGTAAAAAGTGAAAATGAGGCCGGACCACTGCTATTTATATGGTGGGTAGAAAGTGACCGGGACGATTCGAGTTCCGGTGAGAATTGACCGAGTACATTAGGTCAAAAGGCAAAATCGTTTCGAAACCAACTTTCGAACCCAAATGCCTGAGACTCCATCGTGTGAAGCACACGAACAACTGCCAAGAACCGAAGTTTCGTACCCATCCAAATCATCGGTTCGAAGATCATTTTCGAACCCATCGAAACGAACTGCTAGTTCGAAACCATCCTTTAACATCAGTTCGAATGAGAATTTCGAACCCATCGTAGTACAAAGCATACTCCATCTCTTAACATCGGTTCGAAAGTCAACTTCGAACCCATCATGACACGAGTGTACTCCGTTGGGTCGAATATCAATTTCGAATCCATCCATGCTCCAACGCATCGACTCGAAATCTCATTTTCACACGACCCATCCTTACACGGACATATTGCATCCATACAAGTTTGAATTTCGAAACCATTGATGCTCAAGTACATCGGTTCGAAACATTACGCTTGCGCAATACAAATTCATTTTCTTCAACCTTCAATATCGGTTCAGGAGAGGATCGATACGAAGAAACTTTTCAAAACAACCATCAAGCGTTGTTTCAAAGTCAAATTTCAAAATCGGTTCAGGAGAGAATCGATACGAAATTCCGCAGCAAACCTAACTGATAACGACTCGTGGACGCACGACGTTAACAAGGTCCAAATTAACATATGTGCATACGTGTCGGACTAACATTCGATTTTGAGTATTCACAGGGATCAAACACTCATCCTGTTACAAATGCGACAGCCAACGGCTAAGCACTATTATACAGCAGTCAATCATATCAACGCAGGGTTACAGCAGTACAGCATACGAGTTTCAACAAAAAAGAGAACAATGATTGTTCAGAGAGAAATGGCAGCTATTCAAAGCACGTCATGTTCCCACAAGACGTACTTTGGGGGGCAAAATGTTATCCCGCTTTTTGGCAAAGCCGCGATACCAAAAGATTGATCGAAAACGAAGGATAGTTCGCCTCAGAGGTTGATCGTACTTCCTTTAGCCATGGATATCACTGAATTTTATCCGAGTCCAGAATGAGGCACAATTGATAGGACACGGCAAGAAAGACTACAGGAGTCAGCATTTCAAATTTCAAGGCAATCCGAGTTCATACGCTCGAGTTATGATCAATTCAATTTGAAGGGGAAAGCCCGGGTTTCGAACCCATCATTTGTCAACGGTTCGAAACCATCACCTTCGAATCCCTCAACTTCGAATCCATCGGCGCGCTCCTGTTCGAAACCATCATCTTCGAAACCCTCGCGATGCCTCGGTTTCGAAACCATCAGGTCCATACCTACCAAGTCCATAACAATGGACTTCGAATCTATCAGAGAGTAGCTGTTTCGAATCCATGTTCCACGACCTAACTTCGAAACCACCAGACAAGCATGCTTCGAACCCATCGACATGTTACGTTCGAACCCATCACAGTGCCATCTTCGAACCCATCGCAGAAGCCACGTTCGAAACCATCACGGAGCCATGTTCGAACCCATCCTGCGTTGCCTTGTTCGAACCCACTGGGTCAACCCACGTGTCTTCCATCGGTTCGAAATAGCCGAGATACATGGAGTCGAAGCGGTCAACACGGAGAGAAGTCCGAATCGATTCGAAACTTGCGCTCCACGTCACCACGAAGTCGCGTGCCACACTGGGTTCGAAACCATCGTTTCGAGACCATGGGTTCGAATCAAACAGCCTTGCCGTGATGTCTGTTTCGAACCCAACATATCTCCTAGCCTACTGATCCAAATGCAATGAAACTTTCACAGATGTTAGCATACATGTTGAAGAATGTCCACGCCAAATCTCACCTCGATTGGATGAATTCTTGATCGGTTCGAATGGAGTTCGAACCGATGCCAAAGTGGGCCCAAACTTCCCGAGGCCGTACGCGTGGGCCCCCTCACGTGCCAGAAGTGGTCTCCCGAGTTTTCAGCGAGATACCAGCAGCCTACACCTATAAATAGAGCCCCAGGGCCAACAGAAAAGGGATGTTCGGACTCTGAGACGCCGAGACTCTGCCGGATCAAGATCTCCATCATCCTACATCATAATTTCACTACTGATTTCGAATTTCCAGTTGTAACTTGCTGTGGATCGCTGTAACAACTTGTAATCATTGAAAGAGAATCAATAAAACATCAAAAAACTTCACAGTGGACGTAGGCAACACGCCGAACCACTATAAATCGCTTGTCTACGCATTTACTTTACTGTTGATTGGAGTTCTTGTTAGATAATATCTATTTTGAACTTGCATTCTTGACTATTATCTCTTCAACGACTCCCGAAGAGTGTTGTGCCCAATTTTGACACAAACAGGATCCACCCTAAGCCAGACTCTCTTCACTGATGACATTCTAAATGAAAGATATCCTAAAAAGTTGATTATGCCAATTATCCCATCCTGTAATGGAACTAGAGACCCAAAACCGCACTTGTATAAGTATAGTTGGTACACGGATAGAGCGAATGCTTCAAATGTTGTTTGGTATAGAGGTTTTCCAATCTTTCTAGAGGGAATCACTTCCATGTGGTTAACCATGCTCCCACCTAAATCCATCTCCACTTTTGCTGAATTAGCAACGAGGTTTCTTGGCAAGTTTAGGCTTCACACTGTGTAACCAAAAGACATGATGTCCTTATCAGGCCTATTTCAGGATGAATCTTTGAAATCCTTCATGAATCGGTTTAACACTGCGGTCACTGAAGTAAGTGATCTAAATGAAGATATGGTCTTCGCAACACTGATCTACACCATCAATCCCGACACTGAATTCGAAAAATGGATCAAAATGAAGCGACCCACCACTAGGAAGGACTTTAATCGAAAGGCGAGCCAGTACTTGAGATTGGACGAAGTAGAAGAGCTAGAAGGAAGACTTGCTAACCTGCAACCAACCAACGTTGGGTAGAATGGAATGGCGGCATACCAGAATGCAAATACCTCCAGGACCGCCACCAAAAACAAGGGAAAGGATGGGAATCAGAAAAGGAAGAATTATAATTCCAATAAAAGAAACAGAAAAAGCAAGCGGCTTAAACGCTTCAGACCCGAAGACTACGCCCCGCTCAATGATACTCCAAATAACATCTACCTTGAGACACAAGGGACGAAGAAGTACAAGAAGACGCCTAAAAAGGAAGCGACTGAATAGCAAAAGCTTTTCGAAGAGTACTGTCGTTTCCATGAAACACACGGTCACAACACGAGTGAGTGCTGTCACTTGAAGAACCTAATTGAAGAACTAACTCGGGAAAACAAGCTTCAGTAGTACATGAGGAAGCCGCAAATTCTTGACCAGCCTACGGCACTCAAAGCTCCCAGGGATTAGGGAAACTATGCTAGAACTAACAAAGAGGGATCCAGACGGATTGGCCAGAGACTTATTATTAGAACAAAATTTGGAGGACCTCATCCTGTGTAGAAGAGTTAGGGAGAAAGAGAGCGATATGCAAGCTCACTAAGAGATGCTTCGAAAGATTTATGTTTTGTGCTCGAAGATGGAACTCCTGCCAAATAGCAAAGAACCCTAAACGATGACATATTGTTCCAGGATCGATATACTAAAGGAATATAAGCTCTAGCCCTTGATCCCATGGTCGTGATAATAGGAATTGGACAAGCTATGGTCCGACGAGTATTAGTAATAGTGGCAGTTCTATGAATATCCTTTTTGAATACACATTTGTTCAAATGAAGATCAATATTAAAGACGTATCCGCTTGTCGAACGAAGATCTAGGGATTCATCGGTGAACCCAAGCAACTCGTCAGAACAATCAATTTACTTGTAGAACTCAAAAAAGGTAACCGAAGAGTCATCCTCATCCATACCTTTATGATTGTAGATGATATATCTGCCTATAATGCTTTCTTGGGTCGGCCCTCTTTGGCGGATTTTAGGATCGATTTAGCTTAGTTATGTCTAACCATGAAATTTTTTAATAGAGAATGGAGTTGGGGTGATCAAAGGAGACCAAAGTGCTGCTAGAGATTGCTACATCATAGAACTACACATGTCTAGAAGAAAGAAAATGGGAAAATATAGGGAGAACTCTCCACATTCGTGAACCTACCGAATAGCAACTATAGAGTCACCCTGGCAAAGGGACCTTGTTCGTCGACGGAAATTCTATCAGTTTAGAAAACCGTCGAACGAATTTCAAAATTAAAATACCACAAGCGCACGGTGTACGAATGTAGCACGTGGCGAATACAGCTCGATTCGTAGGGGATTGATGATTTTAAAATTCTATTCAATCAAATTATACCGAAGTCGAAAGTGAATAGCTAGAAACGTAAGAAACTAACAAAAACTAGCAAAAGAAAATGATAAAAATATAAGAGTTAAATGACAATTTAGAGGCAATTTCCACTCTCTAGATCACATAAGTCAACAAAATGAAGTTATGTTCTCTCTTTTCTTGTCATTAGTGAATTAGTTGACGTGCTTATCATAAGTATGGTATATTTGTCCTATTAATTAGCTCAATATAAACCATAAAACTATAACACAACCACTAATACACTTTTAAATCTCATAAAATATGACAACAAAGTTGAAAGCAAAATCTATTTTAAGCATGGCCTATTAACTATTAATTAGAAATATAAGCCATCAAATTTTAATTTCAACAATCACTTCTTTGCCATAATCATATGTAGATGAAGAGGCAATTTGTGTTTTGTTTGTTTAAGCATAGCCTATTTGTTATAAACAACATAGACTATCAAATTCAAAGCTAAACAACATCATTAAACCACTTCAATCATTCTCATTAAGCACAAAAAGAGAGCATAAACATCAAATTAAGTTGAAGCTACATGATTAGAGAGCTTCATTACCCCTAAATTAAAGGGGTTTAGCCTCTCATATTTGTTATCATATGAACAAATGTAGCTTGCAACATGAGAGAAAAAGAAAAGGAAAAGAGAGCAAAATGGAATGGAAAACTATTCTAATTGCATAAAGGAAAATCTACACTACTTGCATAAAAGGAAATTAACATGTAATTAAAAAGAAATAATAATTAACATTGCATAAAAAAAGAATTACACAAGAGAAGAAATGGCTAAGTAGCCATGGAAAGAAAGAGAGATTTGATTTATTTTCTAAACTAAAACTAACTAACTAAGAGAGAGAGAGGTTACATGAAACATAAGGGATATATATACAAGTTTTAAAGCCCTAATTCACTTTTTGGGGAATGCCTAAAATGCCCCTTAGGAAGTGTGGATGCCAAGTAATCATTAACTGTCTTAATCCTCCATTAAATGTACATGAAACCATTAACTCCATAAGTATGTGCATTAGCCTTTGATTTGTACATTAAGGTAGGTGGGTAGGTGGGGTCCTCCATTATCATGCCTTTGAATTATTTCCATCTTCATTTGTTCTCTTCACTCTTGTGCATACATATATTTTCATGAAGCCACTTGTGTTTGAATTTTAATTCCTACAAAATACACAGAAATTTTCAATTAAATTTTCACAAATTAATAAATGCACAAAAAAGACAATTTTGTCCCTATATGAAGATGAATATGTGAAAATTTGGAATTAATATGAATTTTGGTTAAAACAAGTTAAAATACCCAATATGATCATTTATTTAATTTAAATAGAATAAATATGGTGGTAAAAATATGCATATTTACGTGCGCATCAAATACTCCCACACTTATCTTTTTATTCGTCCTCGAATAAACTAAAACTAAGATAAATCCGTTTTTGTAGGAAGCACGATTGCATTGAGCGTATGCGACAGGCCGTTAAACCTCTGGGTGTCCACAGTAGGACGAGTGTTGTCTCGTGAGGGTTTTCAACGGATACTACCCACATAATCCAAGTGCAGGATGAAAATATTTACAAAATGCAAGATTTATTTACAAAGTGATGAATGCGAGTTTTGGAAATATTTAAAATGAAGGATTTATTTTTAAATTAACATGAATAAGTTAAATATAGGTTTTGGCTATTATCTTGAAAATTTATGTTACTTAATCATCAAAATTTCCAACAAAAATCAAGTTATCATAGCAAATAGATTATAGTTTAACTCGTTATTTCGGTTGATAACAATGTGTAATTATGAAAAGAAACCTTAGTTGATTATCAAAATTTATCAAAGTGGTATTTTCATTTCTTTTCAATAACAAATCAAATCAACTAAGTAAAAATAGTGCTAGGATTTCAATTGCTTGCTCTCTCATTATTTGCAAGAAAAATTACACACCTATCTTAGATAAACTGAGGCCAGATATACCACCCATGCACTGCCTTTCGGGCTTATGTGAGGGGGGCACAGAGTATGGCGAGTGCACACACTTTTGTGCATACACCTATCGACCGTAGGTGGTTTTTATCAAGTCTGTTTTTTTACATGTGTTCCATACATGCATAACCGTGAGGACTTTTAAATGAGTATGAAAGCACATAATCAAAGATTCCAAGTAATTCACCCATGCATAACCGTAAGGACTTTTAAATGAGAGTGAATACTTGGATGTTATTATATTTTTTTATTTTTGTTAAGAGAGAGAGTTTTGCAAAATCATCTTTGCACCATTTAACTTAGAAGACAAAAAAATGTTATATCCTTTACTTTAAATCAACCACTTTTTAAAACAAAGATTTTCAATTAGGATATACTTCATAATTAACACATATGAATCTTTCTATATTCTAGTTAAACCATTATTATTTTAATCAAAATTCATTTTTATTTTTGTTAAGACAAATAAATTTTCAAAGATTTCAATTTAATAAACCAAAACCATATATTTAGCCTATAATGTTTCTTTAAAAATAAATCAAAAGAAAATATGTTTTTGGGATTTAATTTTTTTTTTTGAGTTTTTTTAAAAGAAAAAGCAAAAATAAACCATGAAAATAAAAATAAAAAATGAAGATGAGTCTCCCCCACACTTGATTTTGACTGTGGATTTTGACTGTGTCCCCACAGTCAACCCAAGTGGAAGGAGAAAAAAATAAAATCCTATATTTACATGAAAGATTATCATTTGCAAGAGATGAGAAAGTATACAGTCAAAAAGTAAATGAAACGGTCTTCTAAGGACCGATTCATTTGTCTCGTCAAAAGTGTGAGACGCAGTTTAAGCACGAAAAACCAAATCGTAAAAGATTTCGAAGTTGAATGTGGGTTTGGAAAAACGAAAGTCGTTTTATTGAGAACCGTATGAGTTGTTTTATTTTTGATGATTTTCGGGATTGATAAAACAATTGATTGAAATTCAAGTTTATTTTCACCAAATTGAAAGTTAAGCTCATTATCGATAAATTTTTCAAAATTATCGATTTCAAAATTGAAATGGTGATTTAACTCTTCCCTTTCGGAATTTAACAACTCATTTTCGAAAAGTCTAAAAAGTTTATGTTCGTTAAATTCAACTTCCTTTGTTGGATTATCAACATCTTCATCGCGTAAATTGAGTTTAAAGTTCAAAGTTGTCATATTCAAATTTTAAGAAAAAGGAAGATCGAAGTTTAAATCAAGTTTCACACCCTCAAAAGAATTGAAATCCAACTCAATTACTGTGTTTTCAACAATTTCATTAAGATTTTCATTTTCAATTTCAAAAGTTGTTATTTGAAAATCGTCGATTTGGGTAAAAGATGGATTATCGCTTGACTCGTCACACGTTGGAATTTGATTTTGTTTTTCACGTTGTTTCATATATGTTTCAATCAACAAATCCGTGTGATCATCATAAATTTCATTCATTTGCTCAACAAAATCCAATTTATAGTTATTCACTTGAAAATTCTCGATTTGGATTTGTTGAGAACAAAAATTATCAATTGCATTGAAACTGAGATTATTTCCATTACCAAAATTATTTGAAAAGTTATTTCCACTTTCGTTTTGATTTTGAAATTCATTTTGAAGTTCGAAATTGAGTTGGCATGGGTTATAATCGAAATCGTTTGAATTTTGAATTGAATTCAAATTTTGAAATCCTTGACTCGAGTTATTACACAAATATGAATTACACAAATCATTTATCTTTTGATTTTGTTGTGTAGAGAGTTCAAGTAAAGATGAAACGTTATTTTCAAGAGTCGAGGGTTGGTGATCGTTTTGAAAATTTGTGGTTCAAAACTTGAATCGTTTAACAATAGTTGTTGAAATATCCATAAGAATTTGAAGTGAAATTATATGAATTGCATTGATTTTCAAAACTAAAATCAAGTGAGTAAGAAAAAGGAAACTCGGACATTTTCAAGAATTTTTTTTGGTTTTGTTATAAAGGAAAATATTTACAAATAGAATTTATTTTTCAAAATGGAAAATTTATTTTTGTTTTGTTTTCAGATTTTCAAATTTTTTTGGGCTTTTTTTTAAGAAAAAGTTTTATATATTTTTTTGGAATTTTGTTTTTCTAAATTTTTTTGATTTTTGAAATTTCAAAGGAAAAGGATTTAAAGATTTCAAAGAAAAATAAAAGGAATATTTACAATTTTTTAGTTTTGGATTTTTGAAATTTTTTTAGTTTTTTTTAAATATGCATGAACTAGTGCGACCAAATGAATGCAAAGGTTAATTACAAATGATTTATTCTAAGTTAACCAAAAATTGTATACTCACACATTGTCTTAGATAAACAAGATAGTTCTCAGCCAGGTAACGGGCAGGACTTATCGGTACACCACGAATCACCATAGCAATGCAGCCGAAGGTTTAAGTACCTTCAGAGGAACAACCACTATAATATATACGAGTCACCGTAATATTTATAAATGGTTATTACTCTGCCGTAGCCTAGACACCAAGAAATTAAATTATTCAAAGAAGACAAATTGTCAATATACAATTTAAGTGTTATTGATGTCTAACCGTTATTATTAACAAATTCTATGATGAAATGCAAAGCAAAAATTAAACGTGTATTAACAATGCAACTACAAATGGATTTTTTATGCAAGCAAACAACAATGCACGGCAAATAAAAACAATAGATAGAGCAAAGCGAAGCAATTATTTTTTTGGGCAAGCTCAGCAAAGCAAGCAATTTCTTTTAGCAAGCACTTCTGCTCCTTTTGCAATTCTGCTTTGGCAACCTGAAATGAAAAACAATATACACAATTTTTTTAATAATGGAGCTTAAAACAACAAAACCTAACAAATTATTATTATTATTATTATTATTATTATTTTTGAGAATAAAACAAGACAAAAATTGAAAGAAATTTTTTTTTGGAGGAAGAAAAAAAACTTAAACAAACTAAAAAAGGAAAAATTAAACCAAGTGAAAGATTAATAACAAAAACAGCCCGGCCCAATTTGTTAACGCGCGAAACCATATCCCACACAAAACCAAAACTACCCTTTCGTTTAAACGAAATCCTAAAACACAGATAAGAAGAAAAAAAAGTATTAAATCGAAATCTTCGTATTCATGAAAGATTGATTGGAGGAGATCAATTTGGGCCGAGGCGGTCAGAGTGGTTTTGACGCGATGTGGTTCCAGGCGGGGGGTTTCGTATCAAGGTTAGGGTTGATTGGAGTAGGCGATTGATCGAGGGATGTGGCTGTTCACGGCAATGGTTTGAGCGATTCGCGTTTGTGTTCTGGAGGGCGACTTAGGGAGTTTCGGTTGAAATGGAATTTGACTGTTCTGGCGATGGGCGTAACTTGTTCGATTTGGTCGTGGTGGTCGAATTGAGCGTGTGATTCAAGAGGCAACTAGCTGATGGCTTTAGGGATTGTGGAAGTTGCAGTTGAGACAGAGGGGGATTATGATGCAGATTTCAGGTGATAGCGGTTGTCAATAGTCAGGTGATGGAGTTTTGATGCAAGGGGTTGTGATGTTTTTTGGGTTGCTGAGATTTGAGTGGTTGCTGAGGTGAGGTTGCGGTTTCGACGAAGTGGTATTTGCGGTGGTGAGTGACAGTTCTGGTTGGTGCTTTTGGTTAGGAAGATGTGAAGGAAGAATTTGGGATTGTAGTTGCTGGCGGGTTGATGATGGATGGTTAGAGGCTGTGGGAAGTAATGTAGTGGTTGATGACAGTGTATGGGTGATGGAAGGCGGTGAAGTCTGATTGTAAACTTGTTGAAATGGACGATTTTTGTATAGAGTTTGATGATGTTGGAGTTAATGATCAAGGTTGGATATTGAAGTGGTTTGTGGGAATTTCGTGTTGAAGTATTGACTGTGGAAGATCACTATGAAGTAAAACAGTGGGAAGAGGCAACGACAGTGATGACAGAAGTCAGGAAGTGCAGTTGCAACTGTATGGTGGGGTCTTATGTATTGTATATATGTGCACAGTGGGTAGATGAGTTGGTATGTGGAGTGGATATTGAGGTATGTAACAGGAAGGGGTGTCGTGGGTTTTGTAGAGGTAATGATGTGCTGGAGTGAAATGTTTGAGGAAGGTTGTGGTGGTGGAACTGCTGCCTGTCGTTTGTTTGATGGGGTGGATGAGGAGTGGTAGCAGTAGTAAGAAAGGATGTATGTTGTTGGAAGTAGTTGAATGCAGTGAAGTTTGGAGGATGTGATGCTGGTAGGAGCACAGTGGAATGTGCAATCTGTTGATGGCTGTATGGACAGAGAAGGGGATGTGTTGAAGGCAGAGAGCAACAGTAATAAAACAAAACAGAATAATTTTTTTTTTGGAAAATGTAATTGAAAACGAAATGGAATAATTTTTTTTTCTTTTGAAATAGTGTTGTGTTTTTTTTCTTAGTTGGAATGCAAGAAAAATGAAAATAGAAAAGGCAACAAGCTAGCAAAGAAAAATAGAAGCAAAATTCATAAAACAAACACACAACATTTTTTATAAATAGCAAACAAACACACAAAATAAAACACAAATAAAATCACAGAAAAATAATCCAAAGAATAGAAAATAAAATCAAACAAATCCCCGGCAACGGCGCCAAAAACTTGTTCGTCGACGAAAATTCTATCGGTTTAGAAAACCGTCGAACGAATTTCAAAATTAAAATACTGCAAGCGCACAGTGTACGAATGTAGCACGTGGCGAATACAGGTCGATCAGCAGGGAATTGATGATTTTAAAATTCTATTCAATCAAATTATACCAAAGTCGAAAGTGAATAGTTAGAAATGTAAGAAACTAACAAAAACTAGCAAAAGAAAATGATAAAAATATAAGAGTTAAATGATAATTTAGAGGAAATTTCCACTCTCTAGATCACATAAATCAACAAAATGAAGTTATGATCTCTCTTTTCTTGTCATTAGTGAATTAATTGATGTGCTTATCATAAGTATGGTATATTTGTGCTATTAATTAACTCAATATAAACCATCAAACTATAACACAACCACTAATACACTTTTAAATCTCATAAAATATGACAACAAAGTTGAAAGAAAAATCTATTTTAAGCATGACCTATTAACTATTAATTAGAAATATAAGCCATCAAATTTTAATTTCAACAATCACTTCTTTGCCATAATCATATGTAGATGAAGAGGCAATTTGTGTTTTGTTTGTTTAAGCATAGCCTATTTGTTATAAATAACATAGACTATGAAATTCAATGCTAAACAACATCATTAAACTACTTCAATCATTCTCATTAAGCACAAAAAGAGAGCATAAACATCAAATTAAGTTGAAGCTGCATGATTAGAGAGCTTCATTACCCCTAAATTGAAAGGGTTTAGCCTCTCATATTTGTTATCATATGAACAAATGTAGCTTGCAACATGAGAGAAAAAGAAAAGGAAAAGAAAGCAAAGTGAAATGGAAAACTATTCTAATTGCATAAAGGAAAATCTACACTACTTGCATAAAAGGAAATAAACATGTAATTAAAAAGAATCAATAATTAACATTGCATAAAAAAAGAATTACATAAGAGAAGAAATGGCTAAGTAGCCTTGGAAAGAAAGAGAGATTTGATTTATTTTCTAAACTAAAACTAACTAACTAAGAGAGAGAGAGAGAGAGGTTACATGAAACATAAGGGGTATATATACAAGTTTTAAAACCCTAATTCACTTTTTGGGGAATGGAAAAAATGCCCCTTAGGAAGTGTGGATGCCAAGTAATCATTAACATGTCTTAATTCCCGATTAAATGTACATGAAACCATTAACTCCATAAGCATGTGCATTAGCCTTTAATTTGTACATTAAGGTAGGTGAGTAGGTGGGGTCCTCCATTATCATGCCTTTGAATTATTTCCATCTTCATTTGTTCTCTTCACTCTTGTGCATACATATATTTTCATGAAGCCACTTGTGTTTGAATTTTTATTCCTACAAAATACATAGAAATTTTCAATTAAATTTTCACAAATTAATAAATGCACAAAAAAGACAATTTTGTCCCTATATGAAGATGAATATGTGAAAATTTGGAATTAATATCAATTTTGGTTAAAACAAGTTAAAATACCCAATATGATCATTTATTTAATTTAAATAGAATAAATATGGTGGTAAAAATATGCACACTTACGTGCACATTAGACCTAGCCGATTCGATAAGGCTTTTAACCCTAGAAAGAAGTGTTCAGGGGAGGAGCGGGCAACATTTGCAGAATTGATGGCGTATGTCTGTCCCAGTCGATATGGATGGCCCAACACGGGTTCTGAATATTGGATCACATCTTGGAAATAAGATGCGACTGCAACTCATCAAATTCCTTCGTTCCAACCTGGATGTATTCGCTTGGATGCATTCCGATATGTGTAGAGTTTCATCGAAAATTGCTTGCCACACACTTAATATTGATCCCAAGTATACACCGGTGAAGTAGAAGACATGCAACCTTGGACCCAAATGGTCCAAAGCACTGAGAGGAGAAGTGGATAAGCTAATGGCGAACGGTTTTATCCCTGATGAAACTTACCTCGAATGGGTGTCCAACTCGATCTTAGTCAAGAAGTCCAACGAAAAATGGCAAACCTGTATCGACTATTCGAACCTAAAATAAGCTTGTCCAAAAAACATCTTTCCTTTGCCTAGAATCGACCAACTTATGGAGGGGTTGCTGGATATGAACCGCTATCATTTATCGATGCTTACTTAGGGTACAACCAAATCATGATGCTTGAAACTGACAAGGAAAATACCAGTTTCATCACTGATATGGGGGTAATACTACTACAAAGTAATGCCATTTGGCTTAAAGAATGTTGGGGTAACCTACCAACGACAGGTGAACGCCATGTTCAAACGCTAGATTAGGAAGACTATGGAAGTTTATGTAGACGATATGTTGGTTAAATCGTGCATAGCTGCAAATCACTTGGACAACCTCGTTGAGATGTTTGAAATACTTCACAAATATGGAATGAAACTCAATCTTCTTAAATTTCACTTTGGGGTAGCCTTTGGAAAGTTCTTGAGACTCATTGTAAGCGCCAAAGGCATCGAAGAAAATCCTAAGAAAATTACCCTTTTACGGGAAGTCGAGGTCCCAAGGAACAAGAAGGAGTTTCAAAGCTTGAATGGAAAAGTTGCAGCACTAAGCCGATTCATTTCGATAGCAACTAACAAATGTATACCATTCTTTGACATGCTAAAGAAGGGAAAGAAGAACTTCGAAGGAATCAAGCTTCTCAAACCGCATTCAAAGAACTACCGCAACATATAGAAACCTTGCCAATCCTATCCAAGCTGGTAGATGGAGAAGACCTATTTATTTACATAGCAGTCTCGCCTCATGCATTAAGCGTCGTACTCGTACGAGAAAAAACTAAGATCTAGCGATGCATATATTACATCAGTAAATGATTCACTAGAGCAGAGAGGAGCTATCCGAAATTGAAAAAGTAGCACATTGCCTCTTGATCGCATCTAGAAAGTTACGACCATACTTCCAGGCACACTCGATCAAAGTACTAACAGATCAACCCCTGAAGCAAGTATTGTACCACCCTGCGAGCTTTGGGTGGCTTATGAAATGGAACATCGAGTTAACTCAATACAAAATCACTTACCATCCACGAAGGGCGATCAACGGGCAGGAGCTGGCAGACTTCATTGCTGAGTTCGTAATGCGAGATAACAAAGAAGAAATAGACCTAGAAGTGGAAGCACATTTGAAATTGTCCGGGGATGGTACATCTAATAACTTTTTCTTGGGGGCTGTAGTAGTTCTCGAACTCCCGTAGGGTGATCCTTTTGCTATGCCTTATGCTTGGAATTCCCTGCAATAAATAACAAAGCGGAGTATGAAGCATCGATAGTTGGGCTGAAAGTTGTGAAGGAACTTTGAATAAAGTCCATAAACATCTATAGCGACTCTTAGCTAGTCGTCTGCCAGGTAAAAGGTGAATACCAAGCTTGTGGAGAGAACGTCACCCCATATCTATCTAAAGTGCAGGAACTATTGAATGACATTGAATATTGCACCACAACTCATATCCCGAGAGAAAAAACATGAAGGTAGACTATCTAGTCAAACTGGCCAGTTCCAGTGGAGCTCAGTCCTTAGGGCTTGTCCTAGTTGAAATCCTAACTTCTTCAAGCGTAAGAAAGATTGATATAGACTAGATTTCTAAGACAACCGAAGAGCGGGAGTCACGGATGTCTCCAATCTAGGACTACCTGCTCAATGAAACACTCCCGTCAGACAAGAATCAATGGAAATAGCTCCTTTGGAAGGCACCGTGGTTTGTAGTACATAATGGTATGCTCTACCGAAGGGGATTCTATACCTCCTTGCCCAGGTGTGTAACCAACGATGAAGCCTAAAGAATCCTCAGGGAAGTTCATGAAGGGGACTGCGGAGATAATACTATGAGGCAAACCATCACAAAGAAAGTCCTCCGATATGGCTATTTTTTGTCAAGAGTAAATCGTGATGTAGCAGATTATGCCAAATGGTGCGACCAATGCGAAAGATACGGCAAGATCAAAAGAACTCCTCCGACAGAGCTGACACGGAAGGTCAGCCCATGTCCATTCGTGATTTGGGGAATCGATTTGGTTGGCGTATTGCAATGGCCAAAGGAGGAGCCAAATAAGCTATATTTACTTTTGACTATTTCACCAAATGGGCCAAAGTGGAACCGCTGGCCACTATTACCACAAAGAAATTTATTAATTTTGTCATTGATGACATCATTTGAAGGTTTGGAGTGCCATAAAAGATCATTACAGACAAATGGGACTCAATTCGAAAGCGTCGAGGTCAAAGAACTTTTCAAACTCTTCCGAATCGAGAAAAGTTTTTCCACTATTGCACGTCCACAGAAAATTGGGCAAGTGGAACCAGTGAACAAGATCAACAAGTCTACCATTAAAAAGCAGCTAACTTAAGCTAAAGGAAATTGGGTTGATAAATGTGCACTCGCACAATGGGCTTATAGGACAACACACAAATCTGCAATGGAGCACTCCCGGTTCGCCTTGGCATATGGCTTATAAGCAATGATCCCAATCGAGCTAAGGACCGCTTCTCACCAAAAAAGGATCACACGATATTTCAACTCTAAAGTCCACAACCGCACTTTCAAAGTGGAAGACCTTGTCCTCAAAAGGGTCTAGTCTGTACCAGGAACATTCGAACCAAACTAGGAAGGGCCCTATGTGATCAGCTAGAAGCTAGGGGATGGCACATTCATGCTAACAACCGTTGATGGAACCCCGAAACATAATCTATGTGATCTAAGACTGTCTTATGCATTTCCTATTTCCCACAAGTAAGGCACCCTAAATACTGGAGGCATTGTAAATAAGTAGAATTTGCCCTTTAATTAATAAAATAGCTTTGCTTTCTTAACCAATAAAACCGTGTTCACAAAAGTAACCTGTTGATTCGACGGGGTCAAATCGAACCAAAACCATCCAATCGCTGCTTGAGATTATGGAACCACTCCCAAGTACACCCCATATACCTATTGGGTCAACGGAATCAAATCGAATCAAACTATTTCGGATCGACGGTTCATATCGATCCCAAAAACCATGCACCCCCACAAGCTGCACATTACTTCTTGAGTCGTGGAACCATGCTCTTGAAACATGAACTCCTCATGTTACTTGAAGATTGGTAATGTCGGGAAACTCCAAACCTTTTCGAATCAATGGGTCATATCGATTCCAAAAAGTCGCGCATCCCATAAGCCGTGCATGCTTCCAAAAGCCGCGTAGCACAAAGCTGCACACACTCTTAAAAGCCACGCATTTCATAAGCCGTGCACACTCTTATGTATCGATATTATCCTAAGAATGCTAGAATTTTTTTAAATTATAGGACTAACATGAATCCCCTCCCACTATCAAAAGCAATTGACGTGGGTCCATCAATATCGCACAAATAGAAATCAGGAAACAATCCCGATTATTGATCGGCAAAATCCCCGGAGTCAAGATGTTCAGGTCACAAGTTCCCAAAGATAGGAACCGTAAGGTAGATTCGGCTATAGGCGTCTGTGGGATCACTTGGGCCAACCGGTAATTAGTGATTTCAAAGAAAACAACCCTGTAAAATAGGGGCGCACACACATAACAACATTTAGTTGAAAGGAAATCTCTAACAGGCCCGTTTCTCTAAATAAGGAATTTCGGGAATCACTTTGGATCTGGTTATAAAATTTAAAAAAATGTGTGCATACGTATTGCGTAAAATCACAAAAATAAAGGCGTCGCATATCGAGAAACACAGCACGACAATATGAAGTATGGAAATTGCAGGATAAGCAATCGTGCCATGTGCATACATAAGTAACGAAAAAGCAATTTAATACATGAATAATAAGGAAGAACACAGAAGAGGTGACAGTTGAAACATAATCTTTTCATTCCCTATAACATTTTCTATACAAAGTCAAAATGTGGGGGCTGTACCCATACAACATTGGCCAATAAAAAGTAAAATACAGATGTTATAACAACAAAAGTAATAAGCGCAGACTCTGCATTTGCACAAAACACATATCAAAAAATCAAAATATCCCAATACCTAGCTCCATTATTACTCGAGCCTGTCAATGTCTCTTTCCAACGCTTTCGTTTTCGCCTTTGTCGGAGCTTCTTCTTCTTCTCAGAATCCCCGCTAGGAGTTGTGTCACTGCATAAAATATCAATTATTTCCTCTATGCCAACATATCCTCCTTATTTTTCGACCCCTTCGGAGGACTCCTCCTTAGTCTTGCACTTTTGGGAGCTCCTTGAAGACTTACTCTCCTCAACTTTTCCCTTTTACTTGCCACTAACCGTTGTCCAGATTTACTTAGCTAGTCAAATTGGTCTACCAACTTTTGAGTGTCAACAACTGTTGAATTTCCCTCCAGAGATACAGAAGGGTCATCCAAGCTAAGAAAAGAAGCAATCTTCTCAGATTCGGGCCCTAGTTGTCGAAATAGGAGCAAGACCTAGGACCGGAGAAATTGGTTGTTCAATAGGTAAAGAAGACGGACGGATAAGATCAAAAATGAAAGCATTCAATTCATCTTGTTCCTGCGGTGTGAGCTAAATATTCTCAAACTCGAGGGAAAAAAGAAGGTTACCTGTATCAGAAGAGTGGCCGAGAATTTCAACTTCATACTCCCCACCTTCTCCTTCTTTGGATGGCTACACGATCTTTAGAGAAGTTCCACGACCAACCGAGGCTTCGATGACAGCTGTTGAAGGGGCAGACAACAAAGCAGTGTTGGCTAAACTCGGATTAGTTCCAAACTGATTGTGAGGCTGTTTTGATGATTTTCCATGCCTGGAAATGAAAGTCTCTGATAGCGCTTTAGCAGTTGTAATTGCAGCATCATTGGCGGCCTTTTGTTCCCTCTCAATTTGAATGATCTCCCGACCCTCTAACAAAGCCTTCTTCGATTCATTGTTGAGATAGGCATAACTTCTCACTAACCACAGCAAGAGTATGCGGGAATTTAGGGCATAGATCGCTGAGGTAGCCCTGATGCAGCAAGGAGTTAACATAGAAATTCAAGATGGTGTCATCCATCTTCTCCATTTTCCTTTTGAAAGTATCCTACAACTCCAAGTAGTCCGTTGCCATAGCGACCTTCAACTTGGGTCTTTTTAGCGTTAAGTTGTGTGCCTCTTCCCTGGAACAAAGCAATCATTTGGGTCTGATCAGAAATGGCCCCATCACGGGATTCCATTATTCTCGCATAATCAAAAATTGTCTTTTTATAAGCTTCGACGGCTTCGTTATGACCAGCAATAGTTTTCTTCTAAGCTTTGATGATCTCGTCATGGGTTTCAAGCTCCTCTTTTAGCTTAATCTCATCACCATAGGCCTTCTTGATTTCATCTCGGAACATGATCTCAATTTTGGCATATGCTATCTCAATTCCTTCAGCAAGCTGGCATTGCTCTTACTCTCTCGAAGTGCAGCGTCCCTCTCCTTTGTTAATTGCTTAATTTTGGCATCACGTTCTGTAACAAGCCAAATTTTAAATAAAATTATTCAGAAGATTTAATTTGATAAATTAAATGGAATAATGTAGAGGTTAGAGTGATAAGGAAATTGTGATTTGGAAACTAATTAGGGTCATGCCTTAACTAATGATACTATAAGTCTGATTTATAAATTAGAAAATTTAAGAGAATAAGGCAAGGAAAAGATGGGAATAGCCGTATACCATAACCTATAAAACCCTTACCTCATTCTCATTCACATTTTCATAAACAAAGAACATAAACAAAAATAGTTGAAGGCTGGCTATAACCCTAAGAAGAAGAGGAGCAAAAAATATCCATTTAGAGGCTAAGATTCAAGCTAGGAAGATTAAAGCAAGAAGAAATCTCAGATTCATTATCCAAACAAGGTGAATAATGATCTAAATCATCTCATATATGCCATCTTGAATGATTTAGTTTGGGTTGAGGTTTTAAACCATATGATTGGATAAATGATGATGTGTTTTGATAGATTAAATGGATATGTATGCTTGTTGATGATTTATATTATTTAATGTGTATTTTATGATATGTTTAGAATAGAAAACCTATCATATGATATCCAAATGAGTTACTTTTTGATATATGGTCAAAAATATTACTTTAGAAGTGGCTTTCAAGTTTCATAGTAATCTATGTAATTATGAATTTTCTATTAGAGAAAATAGCTAATTTCGAGTTTAAATTATTTTAGGCAATTAAATAATATATTCAGGTTTGAAATTTATATATGTTAGAAAACATATTTTATGTGAATTACTGTGATTTTTAGGATTTTTTCTGAATGTTTTACTATGATTAATAAATCATGTAAGTTAGAGGATTTAAATGTTTTAAACATTTTATTAAGTAGAGGGGCTTAATTGCTAAAATGTTTTCAATAGTTCAATGAAGAGTTTGGTAGCTTTTTAGGAAAGAATTTTGGTAAAATACTTGCAACCACTCGTATTTTGGAAAATTATGTAAGTTAGGTGAAAAGGAATTACTTTAAAAAGAATAAAATCAGTTTTATAATGAATTACAACTTCACCACTTTCATTTGCTTGCTTCCATCACCATACTCAGTGAACCTTTCACACTTATTCAAAACCAATGCACATGGTATCAAGTTCTTGGTACGTAGTGTATAGAGAAAGGAAAAAGGAAAGGATGGTGTCAAAGGCATGCTTGCGAAAGGGTTGCCGCTTTTGAACCCCTTCGATACCCTAGCTGTCGAATTACAAACCTTTCGCCTTAGTAAGAGGCTGCTTTCATAACTCTTTAAATAAATTAATTCGGAGGGTAAGGTTCTGAATCAATACCCATCCACAACCATTGAAGCTGCTTTTCTTTTAATTAATACTTGCGAAAGGGTGGATGCTGCTCCCATACCTTTCGACATGATTGAAGTTTTTTGAACACTTTTTTACTTGAACCCAATGCTTTCAAAAGGCATGCTTTTGAGTGTTTCGAAAGTCATGTTTTTGAGTGTTTTGAAAGGCATGTTTTAAAGTGTTTTGAAAGGCTTGTTGTTTCGGAAGGTATGATTTTGAATGTTTCGAAAGGCATGTTTTTAAATGTTTCTAAATGCATGTTTCTATGTGTTTTGAAAGGCATGTTTTAATTGTTTTGAAAGGAATGTTTCCAAATGTTTGAAAGATATATTTCATGGTTTTGAAAGAGGATGTCTAAAATTTTAAGAAATTAATTCAAAAGGTCACGCCGCTGGGGTAGAGTGGCGAAAGGGGCATAGCCGCATGCTTATAATCCATTACTTAAATGGATGGGGATAGAGGGCTTGGTTCTTCTATGGTGTTGAAAGAGAGAGTGATGGAGTGTAACTCATGATGTCACAATGATCCAAAGGATATAGTTGAAAGCCTTAATTTTCAAATTAGAGAAATCAATCTCATTTTCAAAGAAAACCCATAGCAATGTAAAAGGGTTTTGAAATGGCATTTAACTTTGAAATTTTAGAGAAAGCTTTCCTTTTTAAAGATAGTGGGTTAAGGGTATAAACCATATTTCATTAGAAAAATGATTATAAGAAATTTAACCATGGATGTTTATATTGTTGTGTTATTTGATTAGTTATCATGAATGCATGTGTAACCATATTCACTTCATTTATAACCCATAACTACATCTTGTGGTGTTAAGGGCAGAATAAATGGCTAAGTTGACCCAGTAGTGAATATACATTGAATTTAACTCCTATGTCAGCAGAATTGCTTCTAGGAGGTCAGACAGACCAGAATATGGAATGTCCAAGACTGATCAAAGGATTATTGGTTTAGAAAGGTTCTAAGTCATCCCATAAAAACTATGTTATGAAATTTATTATTTGCAGGAGCCAATAGGTTCATAGTGATTCCATGAAAACTATGTCCGGAATAAGTTATTGAGAGAGATGAATAGATTCATAGGCAGCCAATGAAAACTATGACAGTAGAGATGTTATTTGTAGAAACCAATAGGTTCATAGTGATTCCATGAAAACTATGTTTAAAAAATAGTATTGGTAGAAACCAACAGGTTCATAGTGATTCCATGAAAACTATGAAAGTAGATATGAAATCTATAAAGAATTGAATAGGTTATTAGTCAGCCCATGAAAACTAGTAGGTTAATAGTGACCCTAGAAATTATAACTTGAGACAGATAGCCAAGTGAATGGGAATGGGAAGCCTAGAACATATTGCATGTTTGCGTATCATCATGATTCATTTTATTATATTATGTCTTAACCATTATGGATATAGATACAAAGTATACGATTATTATAAATTGGGATAAGATACTAGTAAGGGGAAAACCCGTTCCGCTAAGCGGCGTGGTCTCACTAGATATCTACATGGTTCGAGATGGTAGGTTATTATTCATGCCAAACTTTTTGTCATACTTGAAGTTTACGTTTTTCCGTTAAACTCTCGAGTGCTCAATTGATTTTGAGTAGTTTGAGAGTTAACTTTTTCAGGTTCTCTTTTAGACAAATAAGCTTCTGGAGATGTGTAGGAGGCAAGCTAGCTATTAGGAGTTCTTTCTGTCTGATTCCGCTGTGTAATTGGATGTAATGGAAAAATTGTTTAGTGTCTATATCTAGAATATGATCAATCAAGGGGGCATCTTCATGTATCGCTCTTGGCATAATTTTAATAATTATGTTTCTCTGAAGGTGGTTTATGAATTGGATTATGTAACGAATCTGAAATGCGATTTGAAATGGAATGAGAAATCTATTTTAAAATTGAGTATAAAATTTTCATATCCATGTGTTTCTGGTATATCAATGTATCTAACATTACCCCATTTGGTCATCAAAAAATAATAATTATAGATGACTACAACATCTATAGCGGTTAGTTTTAGGTCTCCAAATGGGGGATGTTACACGTTCCGTTAATATCCTCTCATAATCATTTTTTCCGACTCGAACGAAAGGATCTCTTGGTAGTTGTTGTGGTAGGTGTCTGTCAGTTGCTTTCATAAATTCTCCTATCCTTCAGCTTAATTTAGATCGCTTTGAATCACCAGGAGATGGGGTATATAAGAATCATTACGGATTGGGCGTAGGTCAGATCAAATTTTACTCCCTTTAGAAACCTTCCGAGGAGCGCAACTTCAAGCTTAGGGGGACCAGACGGAAGAATATAAGTCGGCCTCCTGTAGGGTTGTGAAGAACCAGAAATAGGCACTACGTGAGTTGGTGGGGCCTGAGTTAATAGAGAAATTTGAACAGTACAAGTAGGAACTTCAATTCCAATAGAGACTAGAGCCGGGGCAAATGCTTGGTGCTTGGAAGGATGAGAACGCGATCTACCTTCGATTTCTTGGATGGCCCTTCACGGTAGTCCGGAGTTTTCCTCTTCTCATAACTACTCCTATAAACTCTACCTCGGTCCTGTCATCCTGATAATGAACTTCGGCTTCCAAATCTTTCCTCCTTCCCCACTCTTCCTCGGTTTTTTGGGGCTGATGGTGCCTTGAAGTCTATCTTGACCAGTGTTGTGCATTAGTAAATTGTTCATGGTCCTCGTAAATTCCATAACCTCTCATAGTACCTGATACAAAAAACAAATAAAGAACTTAAGCGACAGGAAATGAACCTAAATAATGCATATGTAGGTGAACATGACCCTAGTGAAATGTGTAACGTGTCATAGGCGGCCTAAAAGGACTTCACAAACTGGATCGGGAAGTCAGCAAAGTGGAAATTGGGCTAACTCTATACACAGTATGACCTAGGCGAGACACAATCCCTCGAACTCGAAATCATCTCCCACGAATTCATAGATGTCTACATAAACGTTGCATAAGTTTCCAAAGTTAATACCAGTTTCCTTAGGTCACCATGGAATCACTCGGCTATAGGGGGAGCATCTTTAGAACAAATCTCTTAGGGAGGGAAATCCGAAAGAATTGGACTCATTCCGGAGTTTCATCGCATTGTCTGAAATTTCCTTCATTAATTTCTTCAGTCGACTCGCCATACGGACCTTCTCTATAACAACCCTGTATTTTATGATTATTTTAATTGTATATTTTAATTATTTTAATTGGATTTTTTATTTAAAAACTTTATTTTTATTTATTAAATTAAATAATTTTGTTATTTTAAATATAAATTTTTATTTCTATGTGAATTAGAATTCCAAACATGACTAAATAGAATATTTTTCCAGAAAAGTGAATTTGGTCAATATGGTCAAACTTTCACTTTTAAATTTAAAATTTTGAAATTTATCTTTTATTATGAAATTAAATAAAATTTTAAGAATACTGCTTTTCGTTTCGTTGAAATCTGATTTATATTGTGAAAGTTATGCCTTTTACACTATTGTGTGAAATTTGCTGTATTTAACAAAATTGTTTATTTTAATTTTATATAAATAAAATTTTGTTTGTTATGTCATGTTCTAATTTATATTTACATTTGTAACATGATTTTATGTATATATTTTAGTTTTAAAACATTTTTTTTATGTGTAATTCAAATTTTCTAATGTCAGTTGTATTCTGTTATGTAACATTATGTGAGGGGAGTACAGAGCATGGCGAGTGCACACACCTTCATGCATACACTATCGACCGTAGGTGGTTTTTATTAATTCTTTTTTTCTTTTTAACATGTGTTCCATACATCATAACCGTGAGGACTTTTAAATGAGTATGAAAGCACATAATCAAAAATTCCAAGTAATCACCCCTGCATAACCGTGAGGACTTTTAAATGAGAGTGAATACTTGAATGTTATTATTATTATTTTTTATATTATTTTTTTGAGAGGGAGTTTTTCAAAATCATCTTAGCACCATTTAACTTAGAAGACAAAAAAAAATGTTATCTCCTTTACTTTAAATCAACCACTTTTTAAAACAAAGATTTTCAATTAGGATGTACTTCGTAATTAACACGTATGAATCTTCCTATATACTAGTTAAACCATTATAATTTGTAATCAACCTTCATTTTTATTTTTGTTAAGACCAATAAATTTTCAAAAATTTCAATTTAATAAACCAAAGCCATATATTTATCTTATAGTGTTTCTTTTAAAAATAAATCAAAAGAAAATTTGGTTTTGGGATTTTTTTAATTTTTTTTTGTGATTTTAAAGCAAAAATAAACCATGAAAAAAAAATTGAAGATGAGTCTCCCCCCCCCCCCCCCCGACACTTGATTTTTACTGTGTCCCCACAGTCAACCCAAGTGGAAGGAGAAAAATAAAATAAAAATCTAATATTTACATGAAAGATTATTATTTACAAGAGATGAGAAAGTATACAGTCAAAAAACAAATGAAACGGTCTTCTAAAGACCGATTCATTTGTCTCGTCAAATGTGCGAGACATAGCTTAAGCACGAAAAACCAAATCGTAAAAGATTTCGCAGTTGAATGTGGATTTGGAAAAACGAAAGTCATTTTATTGAAAATCATACGAGTTGTTTTATTTTCGATGATTTTTGGGGTAGATAGAAAAATTGGTTGAAGTTCAATTTCTTTCAAAGTATCGATTTCAAAACCAAAATGGTGATCGAAATTTTCCTCTTCAAAATTCAACAACTCGTTTTCAAAAAGTCCATAAAACTCATGTTCGTTAAATTCGACTTCATTTGTTGGATTATCAACAACTTCATCATGTAAATCGAGTTTCAAAGTTGTCGTTTTCAAATTTTCAGAAAAAGGAAGATCGAAGTTTAAATCTAGTTTCGCACCCTCAAAAGAATTGAAATCCAACTCAATTACCGTATTTTCAACAACTTGATTAAGATCGTCATTATCAAATTCAAAAGTTGTTATTTGAAAATCGTCGATTTGGGTAAAAGGTGGATTATCACTTGACTCATCACACGTTGAGATTTGATTTTGTTGTTCACGTTGTTTCATATAAGTTTCCAACAACAAATCCGTGTGATCATCGTAAATTTCATTCATTTGTTCAACAAAATCCAATTTATAGTTATTAAATTGAGAATTTTCGATTTGGATTTGTTGAGAACAAAAATTTTCACTCGTAACATGGTTAAGATTATTCCCATTGCCAAATTCGTCTGAAAAGTTTTTCCCATTTTCATGTTGAGTTTGGTATTCATTTTGGAGTTCGAAATTAAATTGGCATGGGTTATAATCGTAATCGTTTGAATTTTGAATTGAATTCAAATTTTGAAATTCTTGACTCGAGTTATTACACAAATCAGAATTACATAAATCATTTATCTCTTGATTTTGTCGTGCAGAAAGTTCGAGTAAAGATGAAATCATTTCAATGCTATTTTCAAGAGTCGAACGTTGGTCATCGTTTTGAAAATTTTGTTGTTCGAAATTTGAATTATTTACAAAATAGTTGTTGTTAAAATATCCATACGAATTTGGACTGAAATCATATGGATTATATTGATTTTCACAACTATTGTAAAATTCAAGTGGATATGGATATTCAGACATTTTCAAGAATGCTTGTTTTTTTGGTTTTTTTTATAAACGAAAAATATTTACAAAGAAAATTTATTTTTGAAAAGGGAAATCGATTTTGTTTTGTTTTTATTTTTCAATTTTTTTTTTGAATTTTGGTTTTTCTAAATTTTTTTTGGATCTTTTTGAAATTTCAAAGAAAAGGATTTAAAATTTTTAAAGGAAAAGGAATAATTACAAATTTTTTAGTTTTGAATTTTGAATTTTTTGTTTTTTTTTTTTGAAACTCAATAGGCTAAGGGAGCCTTGCCCTTTTATTATATCAATGTTATTATAACAATTTATATCAAAATACAACTGCACATATCACTCAGAAGAAAAATACACAAGAATGCTTACATATCAATACAACTGAACATATTTGCAATTAAACATGAATTGATGCCACCCTTGCTTGAACTTCAGAGAAAAAACAGTCTATTTCCTTTAAGCTTCATAACTATAAATTGCTTCTGTACTACAGATAAATGCTACTGCCTCAAATCTTTCAGACCTGCTATAAATTCCAGTCAACATGATATTACAGATAACATGCTACAGTCTGCACCTTCAGATTCCTATTGTTCTTCAAACCCAGTCTAAAGCCTCAGTGATTCACTACCATTACAATCATCTGCACCCATAGAAAATACTATCTAACCAAATTAATTATAATCAGTTACAAAGAAATCACTCATCTTTTATGCCTGCTATGAAACAAGTTCATTATCTTTGCACACAGTTCACTGCCTGATTTATAATTATTAGAGAAAATTCTTTCATTCCTTTCCTTCCATATTGCAGTAACAAAAATTTTAAGGACAGAAAGTAAATCTTTAGCTTTTGAATTTCTCCATCTAGTAGCCTTGTATATGTTGAACCATTCTTCCTTGGAGTTCTTATTGGGAGCATGAAAATTGCCTGAAAACATCAACTTGTTCCAAATATCAAAAGAAAACTCACAACTAAAGAATAAATGAGTATTACTTTCCATATGATCATTGCATAGAACACAAGAACTATTATTAATCAAACCATATGACTCAAGTTTATCCTTTGTTAAAAGTGCATTGGCCATAACTTTCCATAACATGAAATTTTCTTTAGCAGGACTATCATTGTTCCATATTCTATCCTTCCAAAGAAATTTTTCACTACATTCAGAATCCAAAAGCATATTATATATTAATTTAACTGAATGATTTCTTCTCTGAGTTGTCCAAAATACAAGAATATCACTCTCAGGAAATTTAGTCTTTGCAATATCATTCCATACCATTCTAACCTCCCTGGAGCTGCTGTAAGGAAGTACAATGTCATCATGAAGAATAAAATTTAAAGCTTTGGACTGACAGGGTATACTAGTGGAGATAACACTAGAGTAGTTCATACACCTTTTCAAAATTAACCCAGGTTTAGCCCAAGGATCAGACCAGAAGTAACAATTAAAATTCCTGTTTGGATTTATCTGTATCATAGGTAAGAATTTTTCTCTCAACCTTAAAATATTCCTCCAAATCCAACTAGAATTATTCTGAATTTGCATTTCCCAAAAATTCTTTCTCTTAATCAAATTTCTATTAATCCATATTGTCCATAAATCAACACTATTGCTAAGAATTTTGTCAATGTATTTTGAGATTGCAGCTTGATTCCAGAGTTTCAAATTTATAATACCAAGTCCTCCTTTGTCTTTAGGCAAAATTATCTTCCTGAATGATATAGGAATTAATTTCTTAGTGAAAGGATCCCCATGCCAAAGAAATCTGTTCATAGCACTATTAATCATGGAAATTAACTTTACTGGTAAGATATAATGTCTCATCCAATAAGTTGTCATGGCAGTTGCAATAGACTGAATTATCACTAGTCTCCCAGCTTGAGAAAATTTTGCACTTGGCCATGATGTAAGTTTTTCAGTGATTTTCTCAAATAAAGGCATGCAGCTAACTTTTGTAAGTCTAGAAGTTAAAAGAGGTAGACCTAAATAAGTAGCATTAGAAGGCATTATATTTAAACCTGAAAATTTGATTATTTCTTTTTTGTTTTCCTCTTCCACTCCAGCTATTAGTATATTTGACTTACTGATATTAATATGCAGACCAGTGATCTTTCTAAACTTGTCTAATACCTCCAAAACAGTCTGAATATTTGCAATAGTAGGCTTTGTGAATAAAACTAAGTCATCAGCAAATAGTAAGTGAGTGATCATAGGATCTTTACATTTTGGATGTAATTCCAAAGATTTATTCCTAACCCTCTCCATTAAGAGAACATTCAAAATCTCCATTACAATAATAAACAAATATGGTGAGATAGGATCTCCTTGTCTAATTCCTTGTGTGCCCTTGAAAAAACCATTTAAGCAACCATTTCTAGACACAGAATAATATGGAGATGAAATGCATGTATAGATCCAAGCTAGCAGTGGTTTTGGAAAATTCATTCTTGCCATGATTGCAATGATAGAACCCCATGAAACACTATCAAAAGCTTTCCTAATATCTAGTTTTAACATACATCTAGGAGATATATTGGCAGTTGCATATCCCCTTAGAAGTTCTTGAGTCAACAAAATATTGTCACTAATGCTCCTTTTGGGTATAAAGGCAACCTGGTTATTTGATATTATAGAAGGAAGGACAGCTTGCATTCTGGTTGATATAATTTTGGTAATAATCTTGTAAACAACATTACAACAAGATATAGGTCTAAACTCTGAAACAATAGATGGATTATCAATCTTGGGGATTAAAGTAATTGCAGTGGAGTTAAATCCTTTGGATAGCTTATTAACACTGAAAAAATACTTTACTGCTCTAAGTACTTCATATCTAATTGTCTTCCAACAGAATTGGAAAAAATAAGTGTTGAAACCATCAGGACCACCACAACTCTCCTTATTCAAATTAAAAACTGCATTTTCAATCTCTTCATTTGTGATTTCCTCAATAAGCTTACTAGCTTGATGTTCTGATATGTGAGGAGTTTGTAGATGAAATAGAGGACTCACATCAGCATTATAAGGATTAGGATTAGCAAGAATGGATGAAAAGTATTCCACAAAAGCAGAATTAATATTCTCTTCTTTATCATGCTTAACCCCATTAATATCAAATATACAATTAGTTCTTTCTTTTGCTTGCTTGACCTTAATAGATTCATGGAAAACTTTTGTATTCCTATCTCCAAATTTATCATATTTGGCTTGACTTAATTCTTTAGCCATAGAAATCTCAAATTCTAACATATCTTGTAATGACTTAGAAAGTTCATTTTCCTCCTTAGCAAGTGTAGCATTTAAGGGGTCTGAAAGTAAATCATTTTGTACCTCTAATAACCTTTTCCTCAAATCAGAAGAAATACGAGAACCAGCTCCAAAATTATTCCTAGCCCATGTCTTCAGTTTGCACTTTAACTTGAAAAGTTTAGTCTTGAGAATATACATAGGATTACCAAAAACTTCTTCCTGCCAAACCTGTAAAACTAAATCCTGAAAAGAAAAATGATTAGTCCAACATTTAAAAAATTTAAAAGAGGAAAATTTTGCCTTAGCGACCTCTCCCCAGGATAAGATCAGAGGACTGTGATCAGAAATTGATGGTAGAAGTGTGTTACAGTATAAAGAAGGCCAAATTGAAATAGCAGGGGAATTTTTTGTTTTTTTTTAAATATGCATGAACTAATGTAACTAGATGAATGCAGGGGTCTAATTACAAATAATTTATCCTAAGTTAACCCAAAATTGTATAATCACAAACTGTCTTAAATAAACAAGATAGTTCTCAGCCAGGTAACGGGCAGGATTTATCGGTGCACCACGAATCACCGTAGCAATGCAGCCGAAGGTTTAAGTACCTTTAGAGAAACAATTCAGTATAATATTTATGAATCACCGTAATATTTATAACTGATTATTGCTCTGCCGTAGCCTAGACACCAAGAAATTAAATTGTTCAAAGAAGACAAATCGTCAATATACAATTAAGTGTTATTGATTTCTAACCGTTATTATTAATCAAAATTCTAAGATGAAATGGAAGCAGAAATTAAACGTGTATTAATAATGCAACCACAAATGGATTTTTTTTTTTTGAATTTTTTTTTAAATGCAAGTAAATAACAATGCAAGACAAACAAAAACAATAGATATATACAATGCAAGGCAAATAAAAAGAAAATTATAAATAAGCAAGCAGTTATATTTTTTTTGGCAAGCTCAGCAAAGCGAGCAATTATTTAACAAGCACTTCTGCTCTTTCTGTAATTCTGCTTTGGCAACCTGAAATAAAGCAAGATATATATACAACTTTTTTTTTTGAAAGGAAACTTAAAAGTAGGGTTTTACTTAATTTTTTTTTTTTTGATGAAATAAAAATCAAATCAAAACAAGACAAACAAGCGAAAGTAAAACAAACAAAACAAATTGAAAATCAAACAAACTGAAACTTGTTTTTTTTTTAAATAGAGAGAAGTTGAGAAAAAAAATTAGACTTAAACAAATTAGCTGCTAAATAAAACACACAAAAAAAGGTACGAAACCCAGCCCAAAAGAAAATACACCCGGCCCAAACACAAGTGTAACTCGCAAATATCATCAGGTAAAAGAACAAATTGAACTCGCCATCCACAATTGACTTCAGAAAACTCAAATTCACAATTTTGTAGACCAATTCTGATTGTCGTGATTGATGTGGGTTTCGAGGAGAGTTCGGTGATGGTCGATTTTGGTTTTGAGGCGTCTGTTGATTTGATGTTGCAATTCTGGTAGAGTGGAAGTTCGCGGTGAAGTCGCGGTTGCAGTTGTGTTCAAGCGTCGCGGTGGCAAGTTACTGCTGCTCGATGAGGTGGTGTGGTTTGTTTGACTAGGCGATGGGTTTGGGCAGTGGATTCGAGGGGATTTGAAAGGGGCGATTGGTTTTGCTAGGCTGTTGATTGTGCTTTGCTATGCTTCGAGTTGAGGTGATGGGCGGTTACCATTGAAGACGTGGTGATGGAATTGCTGTGGTTGTTGTGTGCTGTGGGAAGTTGGATTGAAGGCAGTAGCTTGATGATTGTATGAATGGAAGTGATAGGAGTTGATGAGGAGGAGGTTGCGAGAAATTGGTGGTAGCAGCGCAATGGAAATTGTTGGAGTTGGTATTGTAAATGTGGTTGTTTGTAGTGGTTGAAGTAGTTGCTATGATGAGAATTTGGTAGTGGGTTTGAGTGGTTTGGGTATGGTAGAAAGGGAGTTTGTATCGCTGTCGTAGTTCGAAGTTTGGATATTTCATGAATTGGTCAGAGCAAGATTGGGTTTGGTCACAGTGGTTATGTTGTGCAGTGTTCGGGCTGGTGGTAGTTGAGAGGCTGTTTGCAGCAGTTGTGGGGATGATGTTGAGGGTGAGAGGATTGTAGTGATTGCTGGAGTCTGGGTGTTTATTGCTGTGATGATGGAGGAGTTTGTCCTTGGTTCGAGAATCACAGGAAGCAGCGAATGAGTTGATGGAGGACAGTGGTTGTAGTATGATGAATGGTTTGAACAGCCGGGGTATGTGGAAGTAGTGGTAAGTATGCTTTGTGTGATGGTAGATGGTTGAAGTTGCACAGTGATGGATGTGCACTGTTTTTTTTTTTGGGAACGTGCAGCTGTTTTGTGATGTCAAGTATGATCGTGGAAGAGGATGGAGTTGGAAATATGAATTGATGAAAATGGAAGAATGGTGATTTTGATCAGAAATGAAGTATGTTTTGTAGAGGTTGTTTGATGAAGATTGGTATGGGTTGTAAGGGTTGGTGGTCTGAATAGGTTTTTGTCGTGCACTGTGATTGAACAGCAGTGGCAATGGATGTGGTGAAGAGGGGTTGCAGTAAGAAGATGGTTTAGTTTGTATGTGCAACGGAATGAAATGTTGCAATGGCAATTTAGATCGGGGGGAGTGAAGTGGAAGAAGCAGTGATGTAATGGAGAGGTAGACGGCAGTTAGCTGCAGTGAAGTGATGGCAGACGAGGTTGTTATGTAAAAACAGTGGGGAAGTTGCAGATTGTAAGGTGAGTTGAGGATGGCGATGTCAGAGGGGTTGCAAGGTGAAGCAGTGGTCTGTATGTGGGATGATGTATTGACTGTAGTAGGGGAGGATTTTGGTGTGAAGAATGTGTGCAGGGTTGTATGGGGTGAAGTTCAGTGGTTAGACATTGAAAGTGGTGTGTGAATGTTTGGGAGTGAACTGCTTGCTGGCACAGAGGAGTAGTGTTGATGTCAGAAGTGAAGTTGTTGTATTGAATGATGGTGGTGGTGTTGCTCTGGGCAGTAGTAAATGACAGTGGGGATGTTGTTTGATGTTTGAAGTGTGTGATGAAGGCTGGGTAGAAGTATGGAACAGGGTAGTTGTTGAAGTGGTAGAAGGCAGTGATGTTTGAAGGGAAGGTTGTTGGGCAGAGGAGTGAAATGAATTGTGCAACTGAACAGAGAAGGAAGAGAATCAGTAACAGAATGGTTGTACAGAGAAGAGAATGCAAAATTATAAATAGACAGTGCAAATGCAAAGAGAAATTGAAAAAAGAAAATTGTAAATGCAAACTTGTAATGGAAAGAAAATGGAATAAAATTGTTTTTTTTTAAACTGTGTATGTTGATTTTTTTTTTCTTTTAATATGAAATGCAATGAACAAAACAACTTGAAAACACAACAACCATGCAAACAAAAATCAAACAACACACACACAACACAATTTTTTTTAACACACAAAAGAAAATCAAACAAAAATAATTCGAAGAATAGAAAATCAAAATCAAAGCAATTCCCCGGCAACGACGCCAAAAACTTGTTCGTCGACGGAAATTCTATCGGTTTAGAAAACCGTCGAACGAATTTAAATTAAAAATAACCGCAAGCGCACGGTGTACGTATGTAGCACGCGGCGAATACGGGTCGATCCGCAGGGAATTGATGATTTTAAATTTCCTACTCAATCAAATTAACCCAAAGTTGAGAGTGAATAGTTAGAAATGTAAGAAACTAACAAAAACTAGCAAAAGAAAATGATAAAAATATGAGAGTCAAAAGAATAATTTAGAGATAAATCCACTCTCTAGATCATATAAATCAACAAAATGAAGTTATGATCTCTCTTTTCTTGTCATTAGTGAATTAGTTGATGTGCTTATCATAAGTATGGTATATTTGTGCTATTAATTAGCTCAATATAAACCATCAAACTATAACACAACCACTAATACACATTTAACTCTCATGAAATATGACAACAAAGTTGAAATAAAAATCTATTTTAAGCATAGCCTATTAACTATTGCTTAGAAATATAGGCTATCAAATTTCAATTTCAACATTCACTTCTTTGCCATAATCATATTTAGATGAAGAGGCAATTAGTGTTATGTTTGTTTAAGCATAGCATATTTGTTATGAACAACATAGACTATCAAATTCAAAGCTAAACAACATCATTAAACCACTTCAAGTGTTTCCATTGAAGCACAAAAAGAGAGAATAAACATCAAAATATTGCATCTACATACTAGAGAGCTTCATTACCCCTAAATTGAAGGGATTAAGCTCTCATATTTGTTATCAAATCAACAAATGTAGAAAGCAACATGAAATCAAAAAGAAAGGAAAATGAAAGCTAATGGAAAAGACAACTAATCTAATTGCATAAAGGTAGATGTACACTATTACTTAAGAAGAGAAGAAGCATGTATATAAAAGAGAATTAACATTGCATAAAAGAAAAGAAAATTACATGAAATAAAATGGCTAAGTAGCCATGGAAAGAAAGAGAGCTTTGATTTATTTTCTAAACTAAAACTAACTAACTAAGAGGAAGATGGCTACATGAAACATAAGAGGTATTTATACAAGTTAGAAACCCTAATGCATATTTTTGGGGAGTACCCAAAGTGCCCTTGGAGGAAGTGTGGTGGCCAAGTTATCATTAGCTTTAATAATCCCCCACTTAAATGTACATGAAGCTTTAAATGTCTTTTAGCATGTGCATTAGCCTTTAATTTGTACATTAGGTAGTGGGTAGGTGGGGTCCTCCATGTTCTTCACATTGAATTATTTCCATCTTCATTCTTTTGTATCTTATTTGTGCATGCATATTCCTTCATGAAACCACTTGTAATTGAGTTTAAATTCCTACAAAATAATATAGAAATTTCCCATTAAATTTTCTCAATTTGATATATGCACAAAATAACCATTTTGCCCCTATATGAAGATGAATATGTGAAATTTTGGAATTAATATGAATTTTGGTTAAAACAAGTTAAAATACCCAATATGATCATTTATTTAATTTAAATAGAATAAATATGGTGGTAAAAATATGCACATTTACGTGCACATCAGCTGACATGAGCTCTTCGGGTCAGGGCAAAAAATCTGCTTCCAAATCTCATGTGCTGGCAGCGATGCTTCTACAAGAGTAAGCTTCGAATCCATTCACTTTCTTTTGGCTTCATTAATGGGTACTCCTCACGAGTAATACATTCCTTCCATCATGGTCTAGCCAAGGGAGCTTGGGATTGAAGTAGGTGAATTTTGTCATATCCTAATTGGATCTTGCTATAAGTATATCTCTTGTTTCTCTAATCTTCAAGAAACTTCAGTTCTCATGAGAATCCGTTACTAAACTTTATCACTCTGTTTGCCAACTTGTAGATCAACCTCACTTTCCCCTTCACCTTTAGTTATACATGGCTCAGGGACCGAAGCGATCTTTACAGTGTCAACCACATTTTCATGGGGTTTTTGCATCCATTCCTATTTCCAACTCCGACTCGGTTCCTAATTCCGAGAAGATCGTTGTTTTAGAGCATTTAGAGGACATTTTTATCTCTGAGGAGGAGGATTTTTCATCATTGGCACTTGCAACTTGATCGAGCACGAAATAATGGCCTAGAGGTTAAAGAAGAACATTTAGAAGATTAGGTGAAGAAAGATCTCGGGACCACCATGCCCACATCCTTAAAACTATCAAGTCTGAAGCAAAAATTTCCTTTATTCAAGATCAGGCCACCTAAGCACATTGGTAATCCTGCCATCAAGTCAAGGACCCAGGTTCTACTACCTATGAGGAGTCCACTCGCTTAGAAGGTGGATCTCCTCCCAATGGGGAACATAAAGGGAGAGAAAAGCTTAAGGCCTGTCCGAGAAAAACGGTTGAAGGAAACCGAGGCGGCAAGAAGTAGAAGACCCAATAGCGTGCTGATTGAGCATTTCATTTTTTATATCCCGTCGAGGTTGAGTCGGTATTTTGTTTTCTATATTTGGAATAAGCTGATATTGTGCGGGTACGGCCCCTGATGTTTATCCTATACATAAAAGATTTTAGTAGTAATGAAAGATTTGCTTTACCTTTCAATCTCTCTTGTATACTCTCTTTGCATTTTACGTACTGTGCCTATTTATGTATAACTGCTTGTGTATATAATAAGATAGCCTGCATTGCAATTTCCTGTATCATATACTTTTTTTTCATTGTGATATGCTTATCTTCCGCAACTCTATGCATGTTAATAATATTCCTACAATTGCTCTAGTATATTACTTTACTTACCTATGGTTTTCTTTACCAAAATACTTTGTTTAACACAACAGAACTATGTTTTAGCAAACTCTATAGCTATTCCTGTTCGGACCTGATCGAATTCTTTTCAACATAGTGTTTGTGTCCCTATCTATGGAGCCAAATGTTAAGAGGAAAACACCTTACAAGAGATTGAACATCCTAGGGAACTCGTTCCATTGCTCCTAGTTTGGTTTGCATGATAGTTCATGTTTTCAGCAACTATTGATTATGTTGCTTGATTCTATGCGTTTAATTATTGATGCTGCCAATTCTTTGGCTGCAATAATATTCTTCCTAGGTCACGTGATCAGGTAGTGTCAACTTGGAGGTTTTATTGAAAAGATAAGTTATTGTGATCTTTCATTATAACAAATTCTTCCAAATTCAATGTTGAGATTCCGACCATGCACCAGTTTCTATCTCTAGAAACTTGTACATGGACAACCCAACTCCTTCGATTTTCCTCTAACGTTGCCTTTCTTCAGGCTTCAGCTAATTTCGTCTATTATTGCCTATCTTTGAGCGATGTCAAGTTCCAAGAAGTATAAGCCAATTTTTCAGTTGACTCAGTGGTTTAGAGTATCCCGACGTTGTTGAGGCAACACCGATATTTCAAATGCAGGTATCGATTTTTACCGCCAATCTGGCGGTTTGAGTCGATTTTCTCCATTGACTCGGTGGCTATGAACCTTCCTAACATTGTAGGAGCAATGCTGATTCTCAAAAAGCTTGGAATGATTTCCCCATGGATTCGGTGGTTTGAGTCGATTTTCCCCGTCGACTCTGCAGTTTTGAACCTTCGCGACGTTGTCGGAGCAACGCCGGTTCTTGGAAGGTTGGAATTGATTTTCCCCATCAATCTGCTGGTTTAACTAAATTTTCCTCATCGACTCGGTAGCTTTGAACCTTCTCGACGTTGCTAGGGCAACGCTGGTTCCTAGAAGATTGGGGATCGATACGATCCATTGTTCCAGCTGTTTAGACCTTCCCAACATTACTAGTCTTAGGACAACGTCAGTTCTTTGAAGGGGATCGAGACGAACCATCGATCCGGCAGTTTAAACCTTCCTATTGTCGCCAATATCAGGAAAACATTGGTTTCTCGAAAAGTTATGGATCGAAATGATCTGCCGGTCTAACTGTTTAGAACTTCCTGACATTGCCAGTCTTGGGACAACACCGGTTCTCGTAAGGTTGGGATCGATTTTCCTCGTCAATTTAATGGTTTGAGTCCATCTTCCATATTGTCTGGGTATCTTTGAACCTTCCCGTTGTTTTCGGAGTAACATCGTGTCTTAGAAGGTTGGAGATTGATATGATACATCGATTCGGTGGTTTATACTTTACCAACGTTGCTAGTCTTGGGACAATGCCGATTTTCGGATGGTTAACCCATCGATCCAGCAGTTTGAACCTTTCTGACATTGCTAGTCATGGAACAATGCCAGTTCTCGGAAGGTTGGGATCAATTTTCTTTTTTGATCCGGTGGTTTCAGTCGATTTTCCCAGCCGACTCAGTGGTTTGAGTCAATTTACCCCGTCGACTCGGTGGTTGGTAAGTCTACACTCTGCGTCCTTCGTTTAAGGGCCAAGGAACATTTTCTCAGTTATGCTGTCGGTTGCACAACACAGGAAATTTGCTTACAAGAACATGGTTCCATTGGATCAAGAAGTATATTTTATTAACGAGTAGAAGAAATGGTAAGTCCCGCCTATTTACAATGCCCCCAAAGTCCTTGGGAGGCTTATTTGCAGAAGGAATTTAGATAAGGATGAATGAAACAATATTCCTTTAAGTTGTTGGTTCATTCTAGGGTAACCGAATAGCTTGAAGGTTATTGTTGACCATCTTTCATCAGCTCGCCCGAAACACTCTCCACTGGGTTCATGCTGTTTTCCTTGAGCAAGTAAACCTATGTCTTGTCGTTTCTCCCCCATTCAGCGGTTCCTCCCTGGGTGGCTTTTTATATTATTCAGTTCCTTGATTGGTAAGATAAATATTCTTCGGTGTGTCATTTAAGGGTGTGTAATCTTCCAATCCAATGTTCTACGGATGTTTCCCATTCGCATCATGACTGTTACTAGAGTTTTGACTTTTTTTTTCTTCTAACTAATAGAGTTTCCAGCATTTACTGCAACGTTGCTTTGGATTACTACCCTCGATTGTTCATCGCCAACTTTCTTTCGACCAGTCCTACTTCTTCCAACCGTAGAAATTGATTCGCCTTTCGGTGAAATTCTTCCATGGAAGCGGGTCCATGAGACAAGCTAGATAGGGACATTACGTCCTATGGTGGGGCTGTAGGGAGCCCAAACTACTGTAGAAAACTCTTAGTTAACTCATTAAAAGTAGGAATACACTTCGGTGCGAGCCTAATAAACCACATGGAAGCGATTTCTTCCAAAAAGATAAGAAAACATCTATAACGAACAACATTTGTAGCTCATGGTCCATCCATATGTCAGTTGTATTTGAGTAAGTGTTGTCTTGGATCAGTAGTTCAAATGTAGGATGGCATTGTTGCCATGATGAATTTTTGAGGACATTCTTCTCTTAGAACATTTTCAGTAAATGGGGTTATGCTGGGTGCGGAACCCCATTGTTCATCTTTCCTACCTTTTCTTTCCTCCACCAACTATTTGACTATATTAGCGATATTCTCCTCATTGACATGGTAATCTGCATGATTTCAAACCACAATAAACAATATATCAAAATGATCCTTGTCTCGCCACAATCCCAATGTAATGAACTGCCCGTGAAATGGGGTCGTATGTGAGAGTTACAGGCAATTAAAATTTATAGTAAATATCTTAACTAGTTATTAATTCATTACTTAATTAATTTATATACTATTCAAACACACTCCATTGTCACTATAGGAATGTGTAAACCATGATATAGTCGACCTTTAACCCAACAACGACTTCACATCGTCGCACCACCCTGCTCTGGCTACCATTGCAAAATCTGACATCGTCACTGCACGCACAAACCATTTAATGCCATTCCAGTCTGACTCATTACCACCATGTCCCCGCCTCATAGGTCTCCACCACTATACATATTTTCAACCCCTTTTACAAAAAATTCGGGTGATCTGCAACTGTGTTTGGTCGATTAGGCACTAGCATGTGACCCACTCAACTACCTCTTTATATCCAACTTTCCTGATCGTTGCATCATCGTCGTTTTACTATTGGATCAAAATGAATGATCCATGTTCATCGAGCTTCCATCGCATGTTTTAATTAGTTTGTTAATCCACTATACGAACGAACACCACCAGCGGGTTTGGGCCATCGAGAACTATAATTTGGACACATATATGTATGAATTGGAACACTTTTATATTTTGCACTTTCTGTTAGAAAGAGATTAACTTCTGCTAATTACAATGATAAAACTATATTTTGGCTATCTAGTCATGGCTTACTACACCCTAATCAAGTTTATAAAAAATTTATTTTTTGAATTTCAATTACATCATTTATAATGCAATTTACAATCCTAATGAATGAATTACTATATCTTACTAATATATACACAAACACGATAAATCCCCTCATTGATTGGTCATGCCTTCTCTTCGATTTGATGTAAATTCTTCCTCTCCTTTTGCTGTCCAGAATTTATATGCCCTGAAACTAAAAAATTCTAGATAGCTTAAATTATTTACATAGCTCTCTTTGCAGTGATCAATGCCATATATTAATTCGTTTAATTTGGATTTGATTTGGTGGATTAGAAATTGATTTAGAGAATTTATAATTGACTTTGAGATTAAGATTTTCAAAATGGATGCAAGATATTAGAGAAGGAAGAATAGGGTTAGAGATCTATTTATGGGTTGAATAATATAATATCTAAGCTACTTGAAATTAATATACCATGAAAATGCCATACCCGTTTAACCAAATTCAACAAATTATATCTATTTTCTAACTGTAAATGACATTATAGATGCAATGGAATAGGTCCCAAATCCTAATTAAAACTCCTGTAGAAATTTATTATTTTTCCCTTTATGTTAAAATTACAATTTTTCCCTTTTTAATATAATTATTTAATCTCGTAAATTAGGAGGTGTAACAAGTGTAAATTGCCAGTCTCATATACATCGGATTCTTATGATGTCTTGTTTTTTCCCACCAGTGCCTTAATTTCTCCTCTTCTGATTATTATTTCTAACATTTATTGCAATGTTTCCAGCACTTTCACCAGTTTACTTAATATCAACGTTGTCTACACTATCTTATTTGATACTACCACCAACTGATCCTATGACCAGGCCTTCCTCTTCTAAGCATAGAAACTGGGGTGCCTTACAACAAAGCCTTCTATAGTAGGTGGTTATTTTCTTTAAGTCGTCTACGAAATTCCATGTCATGGTGAAGTCTCTTTATCATTGCCATAAAGATAATCTCTTATTTTGCATTACTAGCCTAAGTTTCAATAATATTGAATATCTTTAAGAAATCTTTCAAATTTTCCTTAGGACTTTAATGGATGTTCAATAAGGGCATTACATCCTTAGGTTGGGCTATATAGAGTCTGAGCGTCTTCATGAACTTCCTCACCAATTGATCAAAAGAACATCTGGACCTCGGTATAAGTTGAGTGAACCATATCATGGATACCCTCCCTAAAAATATAGGGAAGCACCTACAACTTACTTTATCGGTAGCTTGAGCACCATCCATGTGTTATTCATACTTCAAAAGATATTGTCTTCGATCTGTCGTTTGATTATAAGACAAACTTTTCGGCATAACAAACATATTGGTCAGAATATACTATCAGTGAATGGGGTCCTTCTAGGTGATAAAACCCATTTGTCATTTGTCCATGGATAATTTCCATTTAGCAATCTCATTGTCATATTTTTGAAATGCTCTTTGTTGGTTTGGGCCACTGGACGACGATTGTTAGGAACAACCCCCAGTGTTTGACTCTACAAATGCCTTTGGTTTATTACATGACATCCAGGCTCTCTAGCCTTTGGGAGAGCCATTCATCCAGAGTCTCATTGTCGTTATTCTTTCTTCGATGATTTTGTAGCGTTCATCTAAACACCACTAGTTTAATCGTCAACACCTTGCTCGGCACCACCATCAACCACCTCATGGAACTCACCCTTAGAATCGCTAAAAATGACTCTTCCAAATCAATCTGACCGAATTGTGAAGGGTCAATACCGAGTTGTGAATTTTCAATGTGAACTTTACCAAGTCCCATTTTTGATCTCCCAACATGCTCACTTTTCGTCTTCTTCTTACCATATCTTTGATATTTATCTAATGAAGATGAATTATCTTCTTTTAAATCAAAAGATTATGAATATTTATGGCTTTTCTTCTACCTTTGAGGTAGCTGAGTCAACATAGCAAAACTCGTTTACATATCCTTCAAGATAGCATTTTGACTTTCTAACCTTTTATCTATTTCAAACATCGTTTGATCCAAATCCACCCTAATCACTATTTTCGACGCACTCGTGTTTCAACAAGATTGGGTTAATTCATTTCCACTCCATATTGTGAGCCTTCATTCCCAACTTCATTGATAAGTCTTGAGATGATTGACTTCTCCTTATCCTTTCTAAGGACCATTGTTTCTAAATACAATGATAGAATTTTTTTTCAAATCTAAATAACCAAGGATCTTCAACACCGAATCTTTAAATCTTGCTTATGGACAATTCAAATTAAAAGCTCTAAGTTATATCTACAACTGAGGATCTTGTTTTCTCTGTGAAAACCCCAAAATATTTGCTCCAAAAGTAGGATAAACACAACATCAAGCAACAAATGTAAACTATAAAAGTACAAAAAATTAAAATATAGAAGAACACATGAGAATTAGAGTGGTTTGGCCAAAATAATACCTTACATCCACTATCAACTTTGTTACTGATTATACTTTGCTCTTACAAAGAGAATCTTAAAAATCGGTAACAGAAAAGAAGAAGATCCTTTTTCTAATGCACTCCTCCTCATTTATAGATGAAATCAATAACTAAAATTACTGAAAGTTTCTCAACCATGTTTTCCATTTCAGGCCTGAAAGTCTAGCAAGAGATCATGGCTAAAATCATGAAAAAACATAGATCGGTACTGATCCATAAGGATTGATACCAATTGATGCGATTTTGTTCTTTTGTATTTTACTTTCCACCTTTTAACTATGACATGCTGATCCATCATATATGTAACAACCACCCCGGAACAAACCTAAATTTCAGTCAAAAAATGGCCCATCGAAACTTAGATCCATTCTAAGGAAAGCTGTTTGTAGTAAAAATAAATAACATTGCAGAGCCATAACTAATCTTTTAGAACTCACAATGGATGAAAAAAATTAATAGTAAAATGCACCCATTTATTTCAAAACCATAAAAATGTCATAACACAAAATCCCATAAAAACTGTAATATAATATATATTACAACAATTGTTTAAATCCATGGGTACACATGAAAGCAAATAATAATAAATACTGCCACTAGCCAAGCTTCTCCATCTTTAAGCATCATCACCACCATCACTCTGTTCTTAACCTATGTTGTAATGAGGAGGGAGTCAGAACAACAAGTATCTGATGAATAAAAACCTCGAGTCTTACATTTTTAGTGCTTGGACAATATATATCAAAATAATAATATGCCTATGAACATAAAACCATTAATATCATTTAATACCTCTTTATAAGAGAAGAAGGTAGGTCCACTCATTTAATATCTTCAATTCCAATGGTAGGTTTCTAGAAGCTCATATCCCAATCATACGTCATAAATAGCTAATAATGTTAGAGACGGTACCCAATCCACTTAATACTTCCCAATGGAATAGAGGCGGACCCCATCACTTAAGACCTATTTCCAGAAGCGTGCTCTACAAAGGTACTATCTAGCTAACATCATATGGAATCTCATAGGCCTCTTAATACTTCCAAGTGGAAAATAGGCAGACACTGTCATTTAAGACCTATTTCTAGAAGCGGACCTCTGTGATACCACCTAACATAACACCTTGGCTATTTAATACTTGATATAGGGAAACAGGCGGGTCCAAACACTTAATACCTCAAAACTCGAAACATGCCCTTCTTCTTATGGCCCATACTCATAGTAACCTCTCAGATTAGTCCGTTATTCATAGGAACTGATAGCCAGATTAGGTGGGCAGATTTTCCTAAATAATTTGGAACTAACTTCGTGTCATTACAAATATATATCATAAGGATATCTCACATCAATAAAAGTGTACACAACTGCTGGCAGCTTCAAGGTGAAGGGCAAACTTCTATCATGTAACTCTATTGACGTCGCATCCCTATAACTTAGCCATAAATTAATTTCTATACACACACATGCACACTCATCTCACCGTTTCAAAAATAAGGCTTAAAAGGAATCTTCCTTATTACGCCTTAAATAATAATTAGACTATATAAGAGTCTCCTCTTATTTACACCTTACAATCAATTACCTTCCTTATAGGGGAATTAAATGTAAATAAAGGCCTAATTAACTACACCATATATGCAACAACTATATGTTAATTATGTAAATAGAGATAATTCTATATTCATGCCTAATAGGTTCTAAACGTATGGATTTTATGCTCTAAACTAGTACTAAATGTCAATTCCTTAACCAATTATTATTATAAGTTCTTTTTCTTCAATTTCCCAATATTTCATGGAATTCTAATGTCCAAACAGGGAATAAATATTCATAACTGAAACTGCAATAACAGACTTGTAGCTAAAATAGAAACTCAATTTATCACACAATTCAATGGAATATCTTTGTTACTCGGTATCATAACTAGGTTATATTGGACTAATTGCACAAGATGGATGAACAGTTATCAAGAAGGATGACTAAGGAACAATGGTTGCCGAACCCAGAAGCAGAGCTCAAATGGTTATATGAAGCCAGGGTTGAATGAAGTTGGTAGATAGACGATGCAGGATTCTATAAATATGGAAGTTAGGAAGGAACTCAAGGGATCAACACAGCCTTATGGAACCCAAGGGATGAGCATAGCCTTATGGAACAAGAGGGATCCGCATAGCCTCATGGAACAAGAGGGATCGACATAGCATTATGGAACAATAGGGATCGACATTGCCTTATGGAGCAAGAGGGATCAGCATAGCATTTTGGAAGAGGATGGATCGGCATAGCCTTACGGAGCAAGAGGGATCGACGTAGCCTCATGGAGCAAGATAGATCGACATAGCATTATGGAAGAGGATGGATCCACATAGGGGATCGACTAAAATAGAAGGCTTAGGCATAACATTATGGAACATGATGGATCGGCATACGAAGCATGGAGTCAACCATGAGTGATCGACATGGTCCATTTAGAAGGGATTGGCAGAAATAACCTCCAAGTGAATATGAACCAAAGATTAAACAAAAGCACGAGTTCCACGTGTCCAATTAACGTGATATTTGAAGAGTTAACGTGTCTAAACATGAAGAAGCCACCATAGGGATCACTACCCTAGAATCAACCAATGGATGGATCAATACCGATCACTCTTTAATGGGATTTGGGCCCAGCGACACCTGTAGTGGGCCCATATAGAAAACAAGTTCCTGTAGCCGAAGTTTTAGGGAGATTGGTGGTCGCCTTCACCTATAAATACCAGCCTAGGGGTTCATTCTAAGGGTCTTTACGCTACTAGTTACATAGCTTTTTATTGTAATCAACTTTTTTCATTACTTCTTGTTGTTTGCTATTGTAATCAAATTGATAGTGAATCAATAAGGGGAATATTCAAAATGGACGGAGGCATACGATGCCGAACCACTATAAATCCTAGTGTTCTTGATTATTGTTCTGATTTTCTTATTAGTTTACTCTATTCCTCTATTTTACTTTAAATTTTTTCATTTACTTCTCAACATAAACCTAATCGTGGGTGTTTGTGACCAATTTGGTTGCAAACATTTTCGTGCTTCCACTGAGAACTTGATTCTCAATGCGTTAGGATCCCTTTTGTTGTTACTATAACCCTGCATATACTATTAAGATTTACTAAAATCTAAGTGAGGAGATCGATAATGGTGAGACATACCAGGTTTATTTCTCAGAATGTGGATGGAAATGAAACTGCCAGCATTCAATAAGGAGCCCCAAGCAACTAACCTGTAAATTTGAATGTTGATCCGGTTGAAGTTCAAAACCTTGCTGATTTTATAACCAGAGCTGAATTTAATAACTTGATAAGGGAGTTGATGGAAAGCTGTAGATAGTTGAATGAAAAAATTTAGACCAATATTAGCTTGATGAACGAGATTACCCAACAATGGCGTGGGAAGGCTAGTAAGGATCCCACTCCCCACTCGGCATCGAAAAGTTCAAGCTCATCAGACTAGTAACAAAGGCTTAGGCATTATAGGCTTAAAGGAGATCATGCAGAAACATTAAAGCACTGCTTGACAGACCGACAAGGTCTGCCAAGACTAATCGATGTCGATCCCTCCCTAGGGATCCGTACTGATCCCAACTCTAGAGGAGGGATTCCCTTGCTACATTTAAGGAATCGAGCAGGAGCTATTCTCGGAAGCTTGGATGCTGGAATTCGATTAAATGCTGAACAGGTACCTTACTGGAACGATGATGAGATGAATGTCCAAGGTGCACATCAAGAGGATGGTGGACCAAGAAGGCATGAAATGACCCTTAGACATCGACTGGATAATTCGCGTAAGGTAGAGCGTGACCACCGCTTGGCACCACCCATCTAGACACCGTATTTGTCGGTAATCGCAAGATTGTTAGTCAGAGAGAATCAAGGCTTGACTAATGACGACTGGGGAATATCGAGATGTTATATCCCATTTACTGACAACATTCTACGTGCGGAATACCTGAGGAGATTTAGCATGCCATCAATGCCTCCCTATGAGGGAAAAATCGACCCTAGGAAGCATATCATGAGATACGAATAGTTGATGGATTCAGCAAGAGCTATCAACGCAACCAAGGGCAGGTGCCTTCCAATAACCCTTTACAGGATAGCAATGATATGGTTCACGAGGTTATCCCTACAGTCAATTTCGAGATTCGATGAGCTGGCAACCAAGTTTGAAGAGCAATTCCAAATGCACACAGTTCGTCCTAAAGACGTGATGTCCCTTTCTAGTGTGATCCAGGCCCGAGGGGAATCGTTGAAGGACTATGTGGAAAGATTTCATACCACTGTTATGGAAGTCAGTAACCCAAATGATCATGATATACTTATGGCTGTGACGAAAGGGATTGATCTAGAATATGAGTTTGGTGATTGGCTAGTTGGAAAACAGCCTGCCACACTGAAGCACTTCTATTCAAAGGTAGCTCAGTTTTCGAGGAAGGAGGAAGCTAGGTCCTCTAAGAGAAAGAATGTTGTGGGACCGACTGGAGAAGCAATACAAAGCAATATTGCAATAAAGCAGTCTAATGATAGTTCCGGGAAAATCCAAGATAATGTTCATAATAAGCTGAATCAACAAAAGAATGATGGAGACAGGAATCCAGAGCGGAAGAGGGACCTTGGGAGACTAAACCCAGGATTATAATGTATGAATGTTACACACCGCTAAACACATCCCTGGAGAATATTTATCTATCCACTTGCAATACCATGCAGTATAGAAAGCTGCAACCAAAAGAGTCGTTAGAGAGACAGAAGTAGACTGGGAAGTATTGTCAATTTCACGAATGTTATGGGCGTAATATAAATGAATGTAGGCACCTCTGGATGTCATAGAAAAATTGATTCAGGAAAACAAGTTGCAAAAGCTTGTGAGAACTCCGTAGGATGGCGGAGAGGGGACATCTGACCCCAATCGAGGACAAGCTCCACGTAGGGCAGAGGAGCCTGCGTGGACCGGTGGAAGACAAGTTATTAATATGATAGTTGGGTGACTGCACCCTGTAGACAGGAGTTGGCAAGGGATGGAGCGTTATGCTAGCGCAATAAGGCATGTAGACTTTGAATACTATTCAAATACGGAAGACGGAGCTCTGGCGAAGCAGCAACACATAATGGCGAATGATATTGTGTTTAGATGCAAGGATGCTGAAAAGGTAGAGGCTCAAACAATTGACTCGATGGTCATTTCAACTATGGTTGGCCATACATTGGTAAGAAGGATTTTGATTGATTGTGGAAGTTCGGTGAATATAATTTCCAAGAAGGCGTATAATCAAAAGAGGATGGAGTCCAAAGATTTAAAACCATCTAAACCTCCCATACATGGTTTTAGTGGCATGGAGACTAAAGTTGTTGATTATGTGGAGTTGCCTATTGAATTGGGAGAGGGGAACGTAGGAGAGTGCGGATCCTACCATTTACTATTTTGATGTTGGCTCGCCGTATCCACTGTAGCATACCCATGCTTCGCTAGCTCCTCAAACCTCGTTGCATACTCCAGCAGAGTCATGTATCCCTATTCCAACTCAGCAAACTTCCTGAGCAATGTAGACTTATCAATCTCTTACATAAACCTTTCTTTAAATCTCCTTTTAAAACTCAGCCCATGCCATTGTCTCCTCATTAAGTCCGATCGTAACACTGTTCCACTAATACAATGTTGCTTTTTCTAACTGTTTAGAAGCAAGTCTTCTCTACTGCTCATCACTGAGCCCTAAATCAGTTAAAATCCTCTCGTAATGAAGTAACCAGTTCTCCACTTTGATTGCGTCTTCAGTACCAACAAACGTCTTTCCTCCCAGCCGAGCATAATCTATACCCAAAACAGCATAGTTGTTGACCACCGGAGCTTCCTAATTTCCTTCTCCAACTACTCCAGCAGCAACTCCTGCTTTCATCATGTTTACGAAGAACTGATACATTACTCCCATGTCAACTTGCGGGACTCCAGCACCAACGTTTCCAGCTTATGCCTTACTTCGGTTCCTCCTCGTATCTGGTCTGACATTTCCATTAGTTGTGGTGCTTCTCCCACCAAGGGTAACTCTTCGACTTCTAGCATCCATGTCTGCATTCGAGCCTTCGTAAGATACAAAAGAATAGCCTTAGAGAGATAGGGAACTAGGGATATAACATATACTCATATATAGAAAATACAAGTACGTTACTATAGCGTTATACCATACCTTGATCATTTCTCTAAGTCTTTAAGATTATATTTTCAAAAATCATTTTAGTTTAAAGTTTTTCATAACCTATGCTCTGATACTAAGTTATAACAGCCCCTATCTTGAGGCCCAAAGCTAAGCTCTAGAGATGCTGCAGTCATCTATAGTATTAACTTTCGGCAACAAAATATGGTAATGTTAATGGTACCCATAATATCAGAAGCACGTGAATATGAAATAAAATCATCATGGATTAAAACACGTTTCTGATTTCATTTCAAACTAACATTTTATATCCAAGTTACATTATCCCAAACGTTTCCCAGGTTCAGATCAAATATAATTATTATAAAATACGCCAAGAGTGACATATGAAGATGCCCCCTTGGTTGACCAGAATACTAAATAGTCATCACAGGCTTAATACAACACAGCGAAAATAAAACATAACAACTCCTAAATTGCTAACATCGGCCTCCTTCTCATCTTCAGAAGCTTTATTCATCCACCTACTTAACCTGTAAATCCTCAACCCTCAGCCTACTCAAATCGATTTTAAGCACCCGAGAGTTTAAGGGAAAAACATAAACTTCGAGTCATACATAAAGCCTGGTGTGAACAATACTATACATCTTGGTTATATGACATTAAGTAAGACCATGCCACTTAACAGAACGGGTTTCCCCTCACTAATAATCTTTTGAAAACATATGTTTTGCAAAACAAAACCGTGCAACTAAACTGGTTGAAATAATAATATCAATATCATGTAAGCATATAAATTAGGTAATCAGAAAACTCTCTATCCAAACATTATAGATTTAATTGGCTAACTACTAACCTTTGGCTGACTCGGGCCTACCAGTCAAAATAAAAAAATAGTCTAACTTTTGTTAGATACTCTTTTGGATGGTCGGTCCTAACTTACTTCTCCCAGAGTCAATTGATCCTAATGGTTTTGCAGTCTCACCAATAACCTATCCTCACTCTGTATATTCCTTTCTATGCGCAACATCATTTTAGTCTTACCTGTGACAAAGCCTTACACACTGGACTTTTATCATTTTAGTCTTACCTGTGACAAAACCCTACACACTGGAATTTTGGACTTACATTAGCTAGGGGCACTAGCTAAAGTTTAGGGCGCGACCCCATACCAGTCCCATATGGTAATCTAATGTCTGAGTCATATTACTTAGGGTCATGTACTCTTAAATTTTCCTTGAAAACATTTTTTTCAAATTGATTTAACCCTTTAAATCATACTCAAACAAGGAAAATATACTCTATACTTTACTCAAATTACTTTGCCATGTTATATATACTTTACACAAAACATTGTTGACGAAGACATTAGAAACCTTTGAAAGTACCTCTTTTGACACCATTGAAAGTACCCCTTTCGATACAAGTAAACTACTTTACTTTATATCTAGGCCGAAGGCTAAAACATACCTTTCGAAACCATTTACATTTAACCTTTTGAAAACATTGAAATCATCCCTTTCGAAAGCTTTATAAAACCATAGACATCCTATTTCAAAACACTTTAAACATGTCTTTTGAAACCATTGAAACCTTCTAATTAAAAACTTTCGAAAATGATGGGGAAACACCCATTCAAAACCTTTATCTCAAACCTTTCGAAAGCATTAAGTTCTTTGTATAAATCAAACCTTTCGAATGCATTTGGGTTCAAGTGAAACATGTGGAACAACCTTTTGAAACCATTTAAAACCATTCCTTTCGAAACCATTTAGGTTTAACTTTCAATTGCACAAAGGGTCGTAAAACAACTAAGCCGAAAGAACTCTTTCGAAAGCAATTTCCTAAGTAAAAGAAGTGGGTGGTGTTGAAACTAACGCCTTCGAAGGCATTGGAAAATCGGCTTTAGTTTTGAAACAAAGAAACCCTTTTGAAAGCATTGCCTTGAAAGGTAAGATATGGTAGCGAGGGGTTTTGACCCCTTCGAAAGCTTCTTTATAAAAAAAAAAGCGCAACCTTTTTCGAAACCATTCTTTAAAACCATTTAACCAAGTCGAAAGCATTCTTCTTGAAAGCAAGGTAGGTGCATTTTCTTTTAAAAGCAAAGTTCGACCCCTTTGGAACCGCCTGTTTCGATCCAATACCTTTTTGCTATGTCCAATTCACTACGTACCAAGTCTTTTATACCATGCGCATTGGTTTCGATGGAGATGAAGGTAGGAGTACTTGGTCGAAAGGTGCTACCGAAAGTGCCGAAACAGCAAAATGTGGTAAAATTGATTTTTAACTTAAAAAGTAATTCCTTTTCAAGTAACATGCTTTGTTTGTCAACATATGATTGGTTGCTAATTTCTTTTCTAAAAGTGCAGTTGAAATTTTCAGAAATAAATAATTTGAAACGTTTGCAAAATACCCCTTCTTCTTTTATAAATATATAAAACATTTAAGTCCCATACCTTAGATAATTTTATATACTCATTAAAACACTTAGGAAAATTCTATAAAAATTTCCATAAACCACTTTTTATATGTTTTCTAACATATATTAATTTCCGACCCAAAAATAATTTAATTTAGCTACAATTAATTTTACCCTTTTTTCACTAGGAAATTAATAATGAATCCACATCAATTCGAAAATTTATGATATTTGAAACCCTTCTCTAAAATATTATTTTTGGCCTTATCTCAAAATTGTAAGGCATTTAGATGTCATCTAATAGGGTTTTCACATTAAAACTTATCATATAATCTATTTAAAATAGCATAAACCATCAACAAGCATATATAACCATTTTACCAATCAAAAACATGGCAAAATATTTGCAAAATAATTTGGATTCCAGTTAAAACCGAAAATAATAAAAACATGAGATGTAACCTATTCACCTTAGCTTTGTGATTAAGGAGTTGAGATTTGATCTTGGATTAAGTTTCTTAAGCTTCTATCTCTTATCTTCTTCTTGTTTTCCTTTAATGGTGGTCGGCCTCTTTGGTATTTGATTTTTGATTGTGAACGTGAATAGTGAATGTGTGAGAGGGTTTAGGGTATAAGAATGTTACTTATTCCTATACTTCCCTTATCAACTACTCTAACTTATTCTAATTCATTTTCCCTTAGTTCATTTGTTTAAATGGCATAGCTACCTTCTATTTACACAAATCTCTATCCCTTAATCATTTACATTACTTCATTTAATTTAACAAATTAAATGTCCTAAATAATGTTACTAAAAATTAGGGTCGTTATAAATCCCATAGTAGGTGATTGTCGTCACTCCTTTCTATTCATCATGGATTCTCAAATAATCCTTATGCATGCCTCTATCAAAAAGAGAACGACAGTCGTATCCAGTATAATACGCCATTGGGACCATAAAGGAACATTGATGCCATATACATACATACATACATAGATATATATATATATATATATATATATATATATATATATATATATATGCACACATCAAATATAATATCATGCATGGTCCTAATGAAAGACCTATAACATGTATGACCGCTAATATAAGGCCAATATGATGTATGATCACTAATATAAGATCGATACTATATACAGTCACTAATATAGGACCGCTACAATTCATCAAATTATGCACACTCGAAGACCCGGTATCTTTTCAATTAACTTAGCGCGCGCGATATTCGCTTTGGATACGTAAGATCCTTGCCGCATGTTTATGTGCAAGTAGAGATATACACATACATATATGTACAATAATTCACTTATATATATATATATAGACACACACACACACACACACACGAGTACTTAGGCCCGTGCAATGCACGTGCATATGATAAATAGGTATTAGAAGCACCATTTGTAAGATATTTGGATCTTAAAACACAATTTTGAGGCATACAAAATATCGTATGCTTTTATATATATAAAGGCACAAATCAATTTTTTTTGAATGCGAGTGAAATTAAATTAATTTCAGAAAATAGCAAATCAAAGCAAAGAAATAAGGAAGTACTATATTAGTATCTCAAAAAAGTAGCAATCATAAAAATTAGGACTTCATATAGTTTGGAATTAGCAAATCTAGCATATCTCTCTGTAAAAATGTAATCAACTATAATATAAACATCTTGGGAATTGTTTTTTTTCACTATAGTGATAAAGCTTCTCATGATACTCTAATCCGCACTGACCCATACTTTAAAAAGTGAAAAACTACTTGATGCTAATGTGTAGCTTTCAACTTCGATCCTATAAAGAAACCCATCATTTCAGTATGTGCATTTAAAGATTTGAAAACCGACATTTCCTAAACATGTAAAGACTGCACTTAACATAAAAATATTTCCATTGAGTTAACATCATTATAACAATTTGTACTATGATTTCACCACCTTTTAGTTCTTCTAAAATATTACTTAAAATACAAAATAAGAAAAGATGAAAATATTTCTTCAACATGTAGAGAGTTATAAAAAACTTAACATGAAATATCATTGTTGTGCAAAAAATATATTCGTTCTTCCACTTTCATTCCTCTTTTAATTCCTTAACCCATTCTTGTATATAAATGTAAATCCAAGCTTTGTACTTGCCTATGTCATATAAATAAATAAAATACAAAGGAATAACATCATAAACTTTTGGATCAACAATAATTGTACAACAAATCCACATATTCAATTACCATTGGAAGAAGAAAAACTATTTGTGAAATTAACTGATAAGGAGAAAAGAATTCATATCCTAACCCTTTACTTCATACTTTAACTTAGTCTTACATCTCAAAAATATGTTTGACATGCCATTTTTTTATACAAAACAAATTATAAATAACATAAGTTCTTTCCAGAAAAAATAGTTGAAAGTAATGGAAAGCTCTTATTATATTTAGGAGAAAAGTGGCAATATTGAGCCGTTCACTACAAGAATTACTGTTTATAGCAACGGAGGGGGGCAACGGCCTTTGACCAACGGTTTCCAATGGCTAGCTTTTTCCCGGAATTTTTTAATAACAAAAAACACATGCCATTGGAAGCCGTTGGAATATTGCCGTTGGCGGCCGTTGCACGCCGTTGGAAATCCGCGACATACCTACAGATCAACCTTCTTCTTCCTCATTCCCATTCCACCCGAAATCAAACCCAAAAACCCCCAATTTTCCCACCCTAAAAAATTTCCAACCCCATTTTATCCTATTCTACAAGTTCCAGCATCCCCATATTCGTTTGTAAGCTTCACAACCTCCAAAATCAGGTATTATTTGCTAAAACCCTAATTTTGTTAAATTTTTAATTTTAGGTTAAATTGGTAATTTTTGTGTATGTATTGTGTAGTGTAGTGTATTGGACCTTAATTATTGTTATTAAACTAATTATTGCATGTTTAACTATGATTTGTTAAATTAGGTTTATTATTAAATTAGTTTCAAACTTAATAATTGTTACTAACCTAAGCAAGAACCTCACTTGTTATTATATTGGTGATTGAATTGCGTAAAAGCGTACGTAGAAAGTGATGATATTGACATATAAATTGTTCACTTTTGACATGTTATGATACGATATATACGGGATACATATTGACATATAATCATGTTTAAGACATAATCATAAGCCTAAATCAACCCCAACATTCTCCAAACCACTTCATATTATTTAATAATCATCAATAAATGAAATAATGAAGATTAACAAGTAAATATGGTTGGAGAATCATCCTATTTACCTTGTTCTTCCCTAAATCAAGCATTAATCACCAAAAACTCATTCCATACTCCTTTTAAAGTTGAGATCTATCTACATACAAAAAATCACTCTAAATCCTTGATGGGTTTTGTAGAGAATGAGAAGAGAGGAGCTATGGTGATTTATTCATGAATTTAGGAATTTATTTAATAGGGTTTAGTTATTGGATATTAAGAGGGGATTAAGGAGTGATTATGAAAAGATTAGGAGGGGAGGATAAGTAACATAGAATGGAAAATGAATTGAAAGTAATGAAGGGTTATCCAATTTATAGGAAAGTAATGAGCTTTAGCCCAATTCGTTCAAATTTCATTCCTTTCTAGAAATCACTTTTCACCCTAAAATATCTTCAACTCCAAATTAAACATATTCAAGTTTATACTTATTTTCCTTACATCATAAAAGTTGTCTTAAATATGGGTGTCTTGAGACCCAGTTCTTCCATCTTTAAAAGTCTAGTACAAGGGGCGTTAATTAATAACTTAACATTTAATTATTTAAATACCAATCATGAAAATGCGGGTTGTTACATTCTATCCTTCTTAAAAGTACATCGTCCCTAAAATTTCCAAGAGTAGGATAAAGTAATAAGAGTGGCCAAAAACTCCTGAACAATCAATTATGGAAATCTCAATTGTACCTCCATTACACGACAAGCGCTACGGAAACTCCAAAGAATTAGGATGCATCACACATTTGGAAAACATTCGATAATATAGATTGTCTTATATTTCCTAATGTACATATCCTTTTTAGAAAGACTTTCACTCTTCAGGTGCAAATCTAACAAATAAGCATCTAAATAGGTACATTTCAGCTCTCAAGTACCAAATCATACTACACTAAAAGGATTATGTAACAACACAACAACAACACAAAACTTAAACATGATACTCTCAGTGTAGTAATCGAAACTATCGTAATTATATACGAGTATCAATTGGAGGGTATGCTCAAACTAGTTGGTATCTAAATATATCACTGACTTTGAGTCACATCAAAATGCAATAGACTCGTATAAATCCCATCTTGACCCCTACAATGGCCATGGATGGCATGATCTATTTTAGATACCTATCGCTATCACTCTCCGAACATAATTTAATGGGAAGTTATAATTAACATGTAAGCAACCAAACACACAACAAGAAGAAATAGACAATGATAATTTACAAGCATACTACCATACATACAAAGCAAGCAATAACTAGCAATAACTATCAATTACTATTAACAATCAATCAACAACAAGAAAAAATAAGCAACAACAAGCAATTAACTATGATCAACAATAAACAATCAATATGCAACAATAACTAGAATATAAACATCAACCATACAAAATAAGCAACAATAATAAATCAATAGAAATCAATCAATGACAAAAAAATAAAACTGTAGTAAGCAACAACAAGCAACAATCAAGTAATAGAAAGCAACAATAAGCAGCAATTAAATAATAGTAGGCTACAATAAGCAATAATCAAACAATAACAAGCAAAAACAAGTACACAAAACAATGAAACATACCAAGAAACTGCACAAATTAAATCATCATTAAATGATGATCTACAAATGTCCGGGTTTGCTCGAGTTCAAACTCAGCTCGAACGTATAATGCCAATAGAGATAATATACTAAGTGCACTACGACATTTTCCTAGGCAGGTATCATCTCGTCACTTAGGAGATTATCCAAATCGCCACACAACTAGTTGAGAAGTCCTTTCTCAAAACTACCCTAAGCAAACTTTGCTATATTGCACTAAAATTTACAATAACTAAAGACCATTCAAATGAAACGATGCCCGTTCTAACCCTTCGTTTACTCAAAAGATTTCTTTGTTAAATTAGGTTCGGTCACCTAAATCTTCTTACGCAAACTCTGATTCGATTCCTTGACCCAACTACTAAAATCTCCTCGCATGACCAAAGCCACACTTTGAAAATCTCCCAGTGACCTTAATAATTCGACTCAAGTGTTCGCCTATGAGAATCAAGTGAAAAACTCTCTCTTAACTAGTGCAAATCACTTAGAAACTCTATGCTTGAACTAAGGATTAAGAACTAGCATGTAAATGGGCTGATCTTTTGAAATACCTTTCTGGCATTTGGGATTACTCCCATCACCTTCACTAACAGAAGGGAAAACAATTCTGACATAAACGATTCTAGGCAAGCACCTATAAGTCATCAGCTCGATCTTTTCTCATTATTGGAAAATACCAAATCCCACTTGGATACCAGATCCAAGGCACACTTTATCCATCCCAACTTTACTTGAAAGTTTGTACATCAAGTTTGAATGGTAGTACTCTCAGTAACTTCACCTCAACTTTGCAACTAACGTTACTTATACAAGCCTTTTCTTATAGAAGAATTTGCCTGTTATGAAAGTCGTCAAATTTAGACGAACTCCCAAATAACTAGCAATAAAGGAATAAACCGCTCAAGTATTGGAAAGAACAAAAGTGAGTACCCCAAATATAGAGAATACCCCACCATATAAGCTCCATCCATTTCTCTTGAGCAGTGGGCCTGCTAGGACCCGGTAATGCCCATAAGGCATAAGTCATCATCACTTACCCACCTCTCTGCCACGTAGAACAATCCTTCCTCAAGTGATCAAATCAATCATAATTGAAGCACTTATGCTTGCTTTAGTTGAATGACATTTCATAGAGAAATTCCCCCATTTGCCATAGGAGTAACATACTAGGTCAGTTTTTTGTTCATATAAGCTCAACCTTCCTTGTATCTTGGTCTTTGAGCCTTAGTTAGAGCTTTAGTTTAATTTCCACTTTTACTACCTCCATTGATACCTTGTCGGTGCTCTCGTGGAGGAGAGCCATCCCAACGAGACTTCTAAAGTGTCCCCAAGGAGGGATAAGATAAGCAATGAATCCCTAATCGATGCTTTAACACCCAAGCAAACTCCTTTGCCCACACCATTGGAAAATAAACAGTCTCAATCCTCATATCAAACCAAAAGATTGAATTGGTCAATGTACCGCCAAATTAATAAGCTACCATACAAGAAATGAATGAAGTGCTCAAGTTACATGCTCTTCTCGATCTTAGAAATAATTTAAGACCTAAAGCCACGCCAAAATTCACTCCAAGTCATAGGCTTATTCATCACCAATTCTAATAATATGTTCTACCTTGCCAAAGTCTCCTTCTCCTTATATCGAGAAGCAGTTTCCCTTATGAGAAAAATCTCTAGACTTATATGAGCAAAAGCCAACCCATATGCACATGTCCAAGGTTATGTCTTAGCAATAGCCTCAGAACATAGATATGGCTTCTCTCTTAGGCTAAGTGTAACGACTCAATTTTTCGACTTTCGAAAGTCGACATCAATACGTCCACTACATCAATTGCCGAATAATCAAATGCCGGAAAGCCAAACCATTAGGGTAAAAGAAGAAGAAGATAGAAGAAGAGAACAGAAACGACAACAGAATCTCACATTTCACAGTGAAACAATATATAATAGATAAATAAATAATCTTTGAAACAAAGAATCATCTTAGTTAATACAATACAACATCAGAGTTTATAACGACACCATTCAACACTAGGCATTTACAACAACTAATCCATATTAAAAGTAAACTTACAGCAATCCCAACGCAGCGGATAATACATAGTATAATGATACACCTCGCCATCCAGCCCGTCTTCTGATCTCCACAGTAACTTCTTGACTTCTCTCCCGAATAACTGATAATCTGACTCTATGTTGCCCGTGTGGAAAATTATGGACACCCAGAGTTTAGAAAGGGAACAATAAACTCCATCTCAGTCATGGGACTGGTGTGAGATCTTAAAATCAGTTATTTTCACAAAGAAATAAAAAGAAATCCGCTATGCTTTTGGAAAATGAAACTACCATAAGGCCCCCGCCACACACATAATGCAAACGCAGAATTGGAGGAGATTTCTCCTTATGATAGTCAAACATGCTTGATACACAAAATCCTTTCGATATTATTATTAGGTCATAGTGAAGAAAACATTTTGAAAGTATAATATAAACCTTAGCCAGCATAGACATTTCGAACTATGCCTACTATTGCTACCATTTAAACAGTGGTGACCACCATAAGTAAATGGCAAGTTATACAACTAAAACTGTACAATGCGCGTATTGGAGATTGAATTTCCAACAAATGGTCAGGCTAAGGAACTTCTTACTACCATATGCGTATGCCTCTGGAGGGACGCCCTGAGAACTTAACCAGCTCTCTGCCAACATAAGGCCGGGTTACCTCTGTAACTAGGTAACCACTACACGAGTATGCCATCCCCTGGTCGTTTGCGACCTTTATCCGAGGATCCTCAACCATAAAGCAACAACCACAAAGTAACAAATTTGCAGTAACCACATAGGTTAAATATCTGGGCTCCATACCATGATACCACCCTTTTCCAGAAGGAAATGACATACCCTAAAGAGCACGACCCTCATAACCTTGCCGCATGTTTCATGTTTCGACCATTTTTGGGGGTGTGAGGTCCGACGAAGTCTCATCCACAAAGCTACACTTTTCACAAAGCCATGCTTTGATCAACAAATGATTAGCAGCACTTACATCTCAGACCCCGAAAAATGGTCTGACGGAACCGAAGGCACTTCAAAGATTCCTTGTAAAATCCGGATATTCACAAATCACGTCCGGAATCCCCATTACAAAGGGTGATAAAATCTCCATACCGGAGCAACCCGATGCAGAGACATTCGACGGGTAATCTTTTCGCTTTCGAAAATACCCAGTCTTCGACACCATCTTCAAATGCAATCCCATTTCGTCGTATCATTATTCGGAATGGGTTTTATGACACAAAGTCCTCTCCCGGCTAATCCGAATAATAAGCGCTTATTTTTAAAAATAAATGTTACATTCAGATTTCAAACAAATCACAAAAATTTCCCCTTTGATCTATTAAACGAAAGATCCAACACAATCACGAAGGTTCGATGTGGTTTTTGAATATCCATTTGGAATCCGACCCCTGGTCTCATCAAAATTCAAATGCCATTAAAATGCCATTATTGATAGTCTGTTATTTAACTATCAATCAACATTCACAACAAATACCAGATTTAAATAATTTCCCAATTATTTACTTTCAAAATATTTTCGCAAGATATATTTCACACTTCAACCATTTGAAAACAAATTTCAAATCACTTTTCACCTGTCAATCTTTTGATACCAAATTTCAAATCACTTTCCACTTTTCAATCCTTGTGAAAACAAATTTCAAATCACATTCCTTACGTGGAATAAATTTCCAAATATTTATTTAATTCCACTGAAAATTTGCCGAATTCAAATATTTAAAATAATTTAAATTACTTATTCAAAAATATATATGCTTGGAAACATTTGGAATAAAACTTTTTCTAAATATTTATTTAAAATATTAGATATGAAAATATTATACCAATACCGCATATAATACTTCAAGTCCAAACTAATTTTAAAATAAAATTAGTAGATAGGATATAACTATTTAAATATCCATTTTCTAAAACAAATATCAATTAAAACTTTAAATAATTAGTTCCATAATAAATTAAAATAAATCTTTACTTTAAAGATTTTCAAAATAACCTAAATAAATAATTTCTCTGAAATATTCCTTCCTTAAGACCATCTTTACAACTTCAATTTATATTTATAAACTATATTGAAAACATACTCGGCTTTTCAGGTGGAAGTACACCTTCCATTCTAAAATGGTTACTTCAAATCAATTTATAATCTTTCTGGATTTATTTTAAATTTACGTTCCAAATCCATTAATTCCTTTCCACACTTTTAAAAATAAAACAACATTTATTTTTAAAACAAAATTCCCTTTCCTTTATAAAATTCCCATTGTGAATTTTAAATTTTCAAATATCCACTGATATACGATTTTAAAAAAAAATTGATTTCCAAATACCCACTTTCAAACACCAAATCAAATCCCAAATTGATTTCTAATTTTATTTTCCAACACCAAATCAATTTTCCAAATCGATTTCCCAAACATTTATTTTCCAAATTGATTTATTTTCCAAATTGATTTCAAAGATTTATTCCCAACACCAAATCAATTTTCATATTGATTTCAAATTTATTTCAGACACCAAATCAAATTCCAAATTGATTTCCCAAAATCATTTCGAATGCCAAATTAAATTCCAAATTTGATTTCTAAATTTATTTTCTTTTAAAATAAATTTCGTTTTCTCTTCCAAACTATTTAAAATCTGTATTTTAAATAAATTCTTCAAACTTTTGAATTATTACTCGAAATCCATTTATTAAACCTTTTTCCCATATCTTGGAATTTTATTCAATAGGATTCAAAAATAATACTTTATTCTTTTAAAATTCCTTCTTTTAAATTTATCCAATTATCAGAAATAAATTTAACTATAAATTTTCTACTTGAATTTTAAAAATCCAATTTTATTTATTTCCGGTATCCTACGGTACCAAAAATATATTCGGCTAAACTATAGCCTTCAAAGATTTCAATCACAAATATAATCATGCATAGCTTGTAAATAATCAACACACAATATTAAAAAAAATTCAAATATTTTGAGAAATCCAGTTGGATCCCTCCAGCACGTTTCCCTGCATCCACAGACGTTAGCACAACAATTTAATACCAATTCCACTTCGAGGTGGAATACCGCGGTATGTGGGATTTATAAAATATCATCCGCTATTATGCGGCGCATAGGGTCTCATCCGCTATATAATGCGGGAAATCAATCACTCCAAATACATATATAATACCAATTCCACTTCGAGGTGGAATATCGTGGTATATGAGTTTAATATAATATCATCTGCCATTATGCGGCGCATAGGGTTTAATCCAATACAACTGATAATTATTTATCATCCAAGCACACAATCAACAATTTTAAATTTAACTATCTAAAATTAAATCGGAAAATGCGATTGAGTTAGAAGATCTCACCTTTGCCTATGCATGCAACCCATTTCCTTCTCGATTTGTCTCCTTTAAGATTTTGACCTTGTATAAACAATTTATGCAAATTATTAATATTCAAAATAATTGAATAATCAATTTTCATTTGATAGATTTAATTAGCCAATGATTTAATTTTAAAATTAAAATTTGATTTGAAACAAAAATATTTTCTTTTCTTTTCCTTTGAAACTTCACTTATAAAAATTAATTTTTATAAACTCAAAAATCCAATTTTAAATAACTCTTCAATATTTTAAAATCTTATCTATCCAAATATGCATATATATATATATATATATATATATATATTTGCTATTTATCTATAAATATATTAAAATATGTGTTTGTGTTTTATATAGATATACCTATTTTATATTTTACCTTTCTGCAAAAACAAAAGAGAAATCCTTTACTGAGAACACTTTAAGACTCCCATCTGCTATACATAAAAAAATTATGCGTGGATATACATATATGTTTAACCATACTGACAGTTTTGAATTTTTGTACAGTAGGATTTTAAAGTGTATATATGATCAATATGTTTTTTTTCTTATATCTGAGCAAATAATATAATTTTAAACAAAACAATACCTTATTCCAAACGCGATGAACTGGACGAACTCCCAACATCGCCCACCAGAAACGACCACTGCCTCGTTCATCGAAATTGAATCCAATCGCCTGACGACTAGCTGCCGTTGTCGATGCCATTCTATTCCTTCTGTTGAAGATGCTGTGCTAGTCATCGATCGACGACGACCTCTTCTCCGACGCACGCGAGCCTTCCCTCCTTAATGACGATCCTAGCCGCACGCACGCACTACCTCGAATAGGGCGCCAAGAATGTACGCCATGCCTTGCTCGCCGCAATCCCCTCCCCCCCGCGAACTCCAACCTTGCATTGAATTGATCGATGAACGAACTAGCTCGAACGAGGAACGCGAATTAGATCGGCCGTTAAATTTACAAGCGAACTGGAACGGAGAAATATTATCGCACTTTTGCTCTTCCCTTCGGCTTTCGTTTTCACGAATTCGATAAAATTTTGAAAGGGGGGAAAGTTTAATTTGGAATAGAAGAAAAGGTAACAAGGTCTGAACAAAATTCGGCCATGAAGATTTTCGGGAAGATGTCTATTTTCTTTTTTTTCGTTTTGTTTCACTTGTATAGTATATATATTTTTTATTTTAAACAAACACGTGGATAAAAGTTGACACGTTCTAGTAAGAGGAGATACGTGGCAAGAAAACTATAGTGTTTTCATGCAATTATTATTTATATTTTAAATTTTAAATTCAAATTTAAATCGTTTCGATTTTCGTGACAAAAAATTTCGGTCTCCAATTGAAGTGTGCCGCCAGGTGTTTATAATGTTAAATCCCTATTCCGAATGCAATGGAAAAGGTTTCAAGTTCAAATTTGATCGTATGGAGAAGATAGTTTTTTGGACTCGGCTATTACATTAGTTTCAATATAATTTTAAGCGCGTTTTCTTATCACACGACCACATGACAACTCCAAATGCTTTGAAAATTGAAATCCTTTAATACTACACTATTACGGATCCAATGGAACTGGTTTTGTCGAAATCAGAGACCGTGCCTTGGATGGCTATTTTTAAATATTGATTTAAACGATATATATTTCAATACTGAACAAAACAGTTTCAAATTCAATTCTGAAGCTTCCATTATCATCAGTATTATCATTATAGATTTTTCAAGCCTTTAAATATTTTTATTTGGCTTAAAACTGAAGATTTAAATTTTTACCCAATTTTACATTATTAAATTCAACAATTTAATTGCCAAATTCATAGCAATATTTGAAATTCAAGTTTTAATTAACTTCCAAATATTTAAAATCAATTGAATATTTTGATTTCAAAAGTTTAAAATTCTGGGTCGCCACATTCTTAAAAGAATTTCGTCCCGAAATTGCTAGTTAAGAAGAATGATCCTTAACTCATTGATTATTCTTCCCAAAACCAAAATAGTTTTATCAACTTATTTCCTAAAACAATCTTTTAATGAAGACTCATTATTACTTCAACTAACTTTCCAAATTCAATAATAAGTTCCAAACAACATTGTTTTCTTTAACCATTCAAATTTAAATTTAAATTCAAATTTTAAACTATCAAAATTTCTAAAAAAAATTCTAACTCCCTAAATTTTTCAAAAAAATTCGCCAGCGTCTCCTTTGGCGGCTAGCTCGATACGACTACCAAATGGCACCACAGATTCAAAAAGAGAACAAAACGCCAAGCGGCTAGACAAGAATAACATCAAATTTCATACTGAAATTCAAATACATACCTTTTTCGAGCAAATTCAATTATCTTCAAAATCAAATCCAATTCCCTTTGTATTTAAATTACCTGTATAACCTACTAACATTAATATCCAATCATAGCTTTCAAAAATCATTTTATACTTTTCTTTACAAAAGTTTCCATATCTATTGTTATTCAAGTCCGTACGATATACATACATCATTCATGTGCAATATCAAATTCGATCGCTCACTCGATCGCACAATTTCACTTCCGAATTAGTAATGTCCACCCGACTTCCTAGCGCAGACTCAGATCTAGTTTCTTGATCAGAAACCGTGCCGTAAACTATGATATAGAATTTCCAGAATCAACCAAAAATCCATATCCAGGTCTACCTTCGAAAATCGAGTGAAAAATTCCAACTCGGAACGATATAAATATCTCGAAATTCTGTGCTCGAATTCCAGATCAAATTGCTATGCGAATAAAATAATATACATACATCCCACGCATTAATTTCAATTGATTAACTATATCAATTTACTTTCCTTTTATTCACATTTAATTTTCATTTCTATGCACTTACTCCATCACCATTTCACAATTTCCAGTTTAATTTTCAATAACTTATTAATTTAGAATATTTTCTTAATCCCAAATTTTTGCTTAAGAATTTCACCTTTTATTTCTTAAGTTTCATATAAGCATTTTATATACTTCTTATATTTATTTTCAATTTGCCACTTCGGTTAATATCTACTTAGTTTAAACTGGATTTCAAATTCCATATGAATTCAATTTACCTTTCATTTATACATATTGAATTCAATTCATTTCAAACCATATTAAATTTTTCATTTCTTCAATTAGTTTCACTTACTAATTTCATTTTAATACTTTGCTTCATTTTGTCCAACTTGACAGATTTTCCACACTACTTAATTTAGCTCAATTCAATTTCAATGTTTGGTTTGAATTCCATTTACTTACCATTGTAAATTTATTCGTTCGTTCATAAATTTCTACCTTAATAAATTTTATTCCATTACTATTTTTATCAGGTTCCAGAGTCTTTTCAACATTTCAAAATCACTTTTGAAATCAATTCAAAATATCTTTTTGAATTTCCAAAATCGAAACCAGTTTTTCAAACAACTTCAATTTTTAAAATAATTTGGTAGCAATTCCTCTCCTGGAAACTCGAAATTAACACCAATGATGTTGCGATCATCATCGGAATTATTTTCCAGCGATCGAAAAGAGTTTAGTGTTTTGATCCCTTCAAAAACATTTTTCCAAAACCTTTTAAAACCATTTCCAAACTAAAAAGGGTTTTAATTTCAAAACTTTCTAAATTTCAAATCTGTTCAAAAGCATTTCCAAATATTTCCCTGGAATTCTACTTCAAATTATAAATCATATTTACATTTACAAATCCCATTTGTATATGGATTTTATTTCTCGGCTTTTGATTACGATTTCAATTTCTTATTCAACTTTAATGATAATAATTTAATATTATCACTTCCTAACATCCAAGCAACCATATGCTATAATAATTTACGGAAAATTATTCCTTTTATATACAAAACTAATTTGGGTAAAATTATCTCATTTACCCGATTTTAAAACAATACTGTGTCGATTTATCTTGTTTAAAAGCTTAGAAACCCATATCGATACAGTTGGCCAAACTACACCGATCAGAATCTATAAACAATCAACCGATAAGTCAACACAATATAAAACAATTTTTTATATTCACTGACAAATACGCGCTCATATCTATTAATACATCAACTCATTCCAGAGTACTACTGACCCTATCTCTAATGAGTAACACCCACCAGAGCCAAGGTTGTCGCTTAACCAAATGCTCTGATACCAATCTACAACGGCCCAATTTTTCGACTTCCAAAAGTCGACATCAATACGTCCATTATATCAATGGCAGAACAATCGAATGCCGGAAAACCAAACCGTTAGGGTAAAAGAAGAAGAAGATAGAAGAAGAAAACGGAAACAACAACAGAATCTCACATTTTGCAGCGGAACAATATATAATAGATAAATGAATAATCTTTAAAACAAAGAATCATCTTAGTTAATACAATACAACATCAGAGTTTACAATGACACCATTCAATACCAAACATTTACAACAACTAGTCCATATTAAAACTAAACTTACAGCAATCCCAATGCAGCGAATAATACATAGTATAATGATACGTCTCGCCATCCAGCCTGTCTTCTGGTCTCCACAGCAACTCTTGACTTCGCTCCTAAATAACTGATAACTTGACTCTAGGCTGCCCGTGTGGAAAATTATGGACACCCAGAGTCTAGAAAGGGAACAATAAACTCCAGGTCAGTCATCGGACTTGTGTGAGATCTTAAAAAGGTTATTTTTGTAGGATCGTTTTCACCATAGAGTGGGGTGAATATGGTGATGCTATTAATTATCAAAATTAATTGCGGAAGCTTGTAAAATTAGTTTCAACACAGATAAATCAGAATTATAGCGGCACAGATAATAATAAATGAAGAAATAGAACGACACAGAATTTACCCAGCTTCGGAAAAACCCTCCCTACGTGCTGCCCCTAAGGTTTCTACTAGAAATTAAGTAGTCACACGTTTACACACGTAAACTCGTGACACCCGCTTCTGACTAACCTAACTCTACTCTCAAAACCCTACCATAACTCAGCCACTGAGTTGCGAATTCTCAAACTACGCCATGTAATTTGTCCCTTACTCACACGACTAGTAATTACAACCATTTAAAAAGAAATAAAAATTTAAAAATAATTTAAAAACAAAAGGAGACTTAAACCCTAATTTAAAACTTAATTAATAAAAGAAAACAGGACGGCCCAATTACAAAATAACTTCGGCCTTTTTTATTTCTTTATCGGTCGTTCCTTTTTCTTTTGCTCTGTATAATGGCGGCTTGTTCTCGTCTTGCAAATTAGGGCTTTGTTCCTTCTTCATTCCAAATTAGGGCTTCCTGATTTTCGAAGCTGTTGATTGTGTCGATCAATCAGGTTGATAATTGCATGAGGATTTGTTGATCAATCGTCTCTTGAGATGCTTTCGGCTGCTTCTATTTGATTGAGTTCGACTTTGATTTGGTATGTGATTTTATTCCTTTTTTCTTTTATGTTATGCTTGATTGAACTCGATCGGGTTTAGCCGATGATGATTATGGGTTTTTATATGGATTCGATCTCCTTATTTTTCGTTCGTTTGATAGTTGTTTGATATTGTCAATAGTGTGCTTCGGCCATTCGATTATGTTTGGATGTTGATGATTTCTCCGACTTTATCAATTTCGTATAATTTGATACTTGACATCTGCGGTTTTGATTTTTGACTTGGTTCGATTTCTTGGTTTCCACGGCTCTGACTATGCTGTGACGATTTTGACACTGACTTGTTCAGTATCGGCTTTAACTTGAATTCTTGACCTTGCCACTGATTGTGTTCATTGTAGTTTCATTTTTTTGTTCTGAAAAAGCATTATATTTTATTTGTTGCTGATGTTGGCTTCAGTCTTGTACCACTTGTGTCTGCACTTGCTCGATCCATTTCAATGTTGCTGGCCTTCAATACACATGTATATATATTGTTCTTTAGTCGACCATTTCAATTCACTGGTCTTGGGCTTTGGTTCCTGTGCATCACTTTGTTTATAGCCACTGGTTCATTTTGATTTGGTTTGTGTCGACTAGTTGCTTCGAGTTACTGTAGTTTTCACTCTTGTTCATGCAGCTTCATTGTAGTTGTCTTGTATAACTTGAACTTGGCTTGGTGCCATTTGCTTTTGCACTATGCCTTGTTCTTTGTTGTAACTGGACTTGTACTTGTATAGAGCTTTGTTGTGTACTCGAGTCTACATTGTCATGTGATCTGCCATCATATTGAGTTAATCACCATTTCATTTTACTTAAAGCCTCTGGTCTGGTTGGTTCCATGTGTTGTTGCGGTGTTGTTTTGTGTTGATGTTGCACTTGGTTGATGTTGAATCTGGATTGATACACTTTGGTAAACTTAAGTCTACATTTTGATGTACACTTGATATTTTTGGTTTGAGTTGATGCTTCATGTGTATGCGAGTTAAACCGATCTGATCCAAGCTTGTACTATGATCTCCTGTTCACTGTTATGTTTTTGCCTCACTGTTCTGTTTTGAAACCATGTTGTATGTGTTCACGGCACATATCTTGATGTCCAAATGGGTTGATTGAAATGTTGAGTTGCTTTGTACTTTGCACTACCCTGGTATGATGCACTTGTGTCATCACTGTTGTATGGTTTTGAGCATTGCCTTAACCATCCATGCTTATACCTGACCTTGTTTGATTTCTTTGTATTGTTGTTAGTTCATTTTAGATCGTATATTTGAAGTCTAGGCTATATTGTACTTGGGGTCTGATCTTCTTGTTCATGTTGAGTCTCGTTGACGTTGTCTGATATGCATTTGCTTGATGGTCTGAATGGATTGTCTAACCTTTCACTTGAGACTGTATGTAGCTTGCATATCCATCACTGCACTGTTTGGTTGTATTTGAATTTTATGCTCGAAAGTTTTATGATGTTCTATAGCGCACCTGAGTTGAATCCAGCTTGTAGCTTGGATTTGACCTTGTGCTGAAATTGTGACATTATTTTTATTGCACTTGAGTTGAACCCAGCGTTTTGGGTTTGACCTGTGCTCACCTCTCCCTGTAATTCTATCTAGTGTATATATCGGTGTGCACGGCCTTGTGGCATATACAGTGATACACTGTGTTTGTCACAAGCTGTTCTTGTATGATGAATTGAAAATTAAATGATGACGAACAACCCAAATAACCGAGGCAAATATTATTTTCAACATCCACATTTTATTTCATACCGCAGAAATATTTCCTTTTCAATTTTACTGCGTCAATATTTTTTTTGCAGATTGCTCAGATGTTGGATTCAATTTGGAGTGAAGTTGAAGATAAAATACGAGTTGAGTGAATGAGAGATATGTAGTGAGGTCAAATGTAAATATGAATCGTGATGTAATCAAAATTGTACTGTAATTGAAATTATATATATATAGTGAGAGCTTGAACTCCGTACTATTCAAAGATTGTAATAAATATTTGTTTGAATAAAATTTCTGTTTAAATTCAAATTCTGTGTTATTTATTTTTATTCAGCAAATATTTATTTAATCTATGAAAAATAGTACATTAACAAATACATTTAAATGAATATATATGTTTATTATCATCAAACAAAAATCATATAATCACATATTCAACAATCTCCCCTTTTTGATGATAACAAACATGTATTTAAGATTTTGAATATGTTAAATGTATTTGATCATTGATATACTTCAATCGCTCTCCCTATTTAAATGCTTCCTCTCTACACAAAGCTCCCCCTACATATATGCATATAGTTAAAAATATGCAAATGAGCCTAGATGCAAATGGAAAATATTTGACCTTTGCTTGATTTTATTTGACAAAATCTTAACTTTTCTCTACCCCTTTTGTTATCAGCAAAAGAGTACAAGTGTTAGAGAAAATAGAGATAAAGTGATCGATATTAATCCAACATTAAAACTCAATTGAATATAAATATTAAATTTCAAAAAAAATCAAACAAAAATCATAAATACTTTGTTAGGCGCATATTCCACTTTTAGAATGATGGGAATGATGTCATCATATAAAACCATACAGTTGTGTCTATTTGTGGTATATTTATATCAGGAATTTGAATATCTACCAACCATGTATAACCGTTAGGACTTTTAAATGAGATTAGTAGTATTCCAATTTTACTTTAAAAATGAATTCAGGTATCTTCTAACCACGCATAACCATAAGGACTTTTAAATGGGATTAGAATCAACTTGTTTATTTAAAAATCAATTTTGATATGCGTTCCAATGCATGCAAAACCGTGAGGATTTTTAAATGAGCATGGAAGAATATAACAAATTCCAAAATTCACCCATGCATAACTATAAGGACTTTTAAATGAGAGTGAATACTTTGGATTTTATTTTATTATTATTATTATTATTTTATCTACTATATTTTTTATTAAAAAATGTAAAATGAAAAAACGAATGATTCTCTTTTAAAGTACCACATATTGACAAACTATATAGAATTTTGATGAGTGATGGTCGTTAGAAATATGATAGAAATAGAGATGGTCATGGAAGTTTTACCAATAAAAGTTTTATTACTCTTGTTTAACTTTCTAAAGAAATTTACTAATTATACCGTCTCGAGTCATAATATATGATAAATATCAACACTCATCACTTTTTCAATCACTATTTATCTTTTCGATAATTAGTAGGGAGAAAAAAATGTTAAATTTTCAGCAAATTAAATTTCTAAGACACCTAAGCTGAGACGTAGTTTACAAAAACTATTTTCCGGTAGGGGTTTTGTAAAAATGTCTGCCAATTGAGAATCAGTTGAAATAAAATTTATGCAGATATTTTCCTTGGAAATATGATCTCTAATAAAATGATGTCTAACATCTATATGTTTTGTTCATGAGTGGTGTACAGGATTATTTGTGAGATCAATTGCGCTTTTGCTATCAACATTAGTGGTACACGTTTAAAATTTAGACCATAGTCTTGCAAAGTTTGTATCATCCATAAGATTTAAGCAGAGCAACCACTCAAAGCAATATACTCTGCCTCTGTTGTAGATAACGCAATACAATTCTTTTTTCTACTTGACCATCCAACTAATGAATGTCCTAACATAAAGCATGCACCACTAGTACTTTTTCTATCAACCAGACTTCCAGCATAGTCCGCATCTGAAAATCCTTTTAATTCAAAATTATCATTTGTTGGATACCAAAGACCAAATCGTGGGGAGTGTAACAAATATTTTATAATTCTTTTAACGGCTTTTAAATGAGATTCTTTTGGGTTAGATTGAAATCGTGCACACAAGAAGACATAAAACATGATGTCAGGCCTAGAAGGAGTAAGATAAAGGAGTGATCCAATCAAACCTCTATATTGCTTTTGATTAACTGCCTTACCTTTTTCATCATTGTCAAGTTTAATTGTTGTGCTCATGGGGGTTCTAGCTGGTTTAGCATCTTTTAATCCAAATTTGTTGATAAGTTCCCTAATGTATTTTGTTTGAGAAATCAATGTACCTTTATCGCTTTGCTTGACTTGAAATCCTAAAAAGAATGTAAACTCTCCAACCAAGCTCATTTCAAACTTTTCCTGCATAACTTTTTCAAATTTCTCATGCAACAAATTGTTAGTGGCGCAATAAATAATGTCATCAATGTTTGTGTCAAAATTGGGCACAACACTCGCTGGAAGTTTTTGAAGAGATAATAAATGAAGAAAGTAAATTAAAATGTGGATTATCTAACAAAAACTCCAAATAACAGGAAGTAAATTGCACGAGAGACAACGATTTAGAGCGGTTCGGCGTAGTGCCTACGTCCACTATGAAGTTTTGTTACTTTATTGCTTGATATTCGGAGAATACAACTTTTTTATGTCAAAGTACAGCAAGTAGTAAGCCAAAATTCGAAATCAAAGGCAGCGGTGGTGCTCTGAAGCAATTCTGGCAGCGTCCGGGCGTGCTTTATCTCTTAAATTCTCCGATCCCCTTTCTGAATGACCAAGGGCTCTATTTATAGTTGTAGGAGGCTGATATTTCACCTAAAATCAGGGGAGAACGCTTCTGGCACGTGAGGGGGCCCACATGGCCGAATTCTGGAGATCCGGGCACACTTTGGGATTGATTCGACCCTTGGTTCGAATCGATCAAAAAGGTGTCCAATCATGATGAAACTTGGCGTGGACATTCTTCTATCTATATGCAAGCTCCTGCGAAAATTTCATAGCACTTGGATTTGTAGATCTCGAGTTATGATCGATTCAAGTTGGAGTTTTTCGCCCCAGGGATCCGTTCGAATCGATATGGTTCGAATCCATGCTTCTGCACGTGAAAGTGATGACGTGGTGCGTATGCTTCGGGTCAATCCTCCTTTTTCTTCGAGTTTTCTGGGTCATACCCTTGGTTTTAGCCGCGTTTATCTGATGGATTCGAAGAGTTGGATTCGAAGGCACGCTTCCCTCGAATCGATGGAACTGGTACTCGTTCGAATCGGTCAAAGCACTTGATCGGTTCGAGGTTGCCCCAATTGGGGGATTCGAAGACGAGTTTTGGAATGGAGCCGGGGCTTCTTCACTTGCATGGATTCGAGGAAACTTTCCCCCGATGGATTCGAGCTAGGGCATACAAGGATGGATTCGAACCAAGGCATAATGGGATGGATACGACCTTAAAGCTTGCTCAATGGAGTCGAAGCAAGGTGTGTTCTGATGGATTCGAACCATGGCTCACTACCGATGGATTCGAACCAAGGCCTTGTGGACAGATTCGAGCCAGTGCGTGGTTGATGGAGTCGAACCATGGCCACTTGGATGGATTCGAACCAATGTGTGGTCGATGGATTAGGAGCATGGCTTACTTCTGATCGATTCGAACCTATGCCATTCCTGAGGGATTCGAGCCTATATCATTTCATCCATCTCCCATTGGCGATAACTTGAGCATACTAACTCGGATTGCCCTGAAATTTGGAACGTTGGTTTCTACCACTTAGCTTGACGTGTCTTATCAATCGTAGCCCGATCCGGACTCGAGCAAAATTCATCGATATTTGTAGTTGCCCAATCAATCATTCCAAATTGAGGACATGTGATCTTGTCTTTTTCCAGTCAGTTCCTGGTTATCTCGGCCTTGCCAAAAGGCGGGATAACATTTGCCCTCCAAAGTACGTCTTGTGTAAACATGATGTGCTTTGAAAAGCTGCAGTCTATCGTTGGACAATTAGAACATGCTTTGCTGAGAGTTGTATTCTTTATTGCTGTAGCCAATTGTCGTATGATCGGGATCGGCTGTTCGTCGTCTACATCATGACGAAATGGACATTTGATCCCTGTGAATAATATAGATCAAACATTAGTCAGACATATGTGCATATATGTACCACCTTGACTTTGGTTAACGTTGTGTGACTGCAAGTCGTTGTCAGTTCGGTTTGTTATCGAATTCTGCATCGGTCCTCTCCTGGACCGATCTTGAGATTCGAGTTAAAACACTGTTTTTATGATTGTTTGTAATCGTCCTCTTGTATCGATCCTCTCCTGAATCGGTATAAAAGGTAGACAAGTAAATTTTCAAATTGTATTGATTCGTTTTCTCCCATCGACGCCCTTTGATGGATTCGAAGTCACGTATGTTCGAATCGATTGTCTTCGAGTCGATGGTTTTTAATCCAGCCTTTGCTTAGTGCTTCCTCGAATCGATGATGCCTCGCATCGATAAAGTTGTTGTGGATTCGATCGTGTAAAGGATTGGAAGGCAATGGATTCGAAGTGTATGGACTCAGCCGTGTGATGGATTCGAAACAACGGCTCTACGCTGGGATGGATTCGAACGTAGTGGGTTATTGAGCGGTCGTTCGAATCGATGGAGCATGGCGAATGACCGGTGGTAGAAAGTCACCACAACCAGGAGTCGAAGAGTCACGCGCTTTCTGTGGAACCCATATAAATACTCAAGGCCAACTTCACTTTTATTTTTTACTTTTATCCTTTTGCTTTAACCGTATCTTCGAATCGATCCTCCAGAGCCAGAGACAATTGCATCTTGCACGAATCGATCCAATTTTTCCAAGTTTTCGTCTGTTAATCGAAGCCAACTAGGTAATTAAGGGATTTGACTCGAGTGCAGGACGATGAAACTGGACTTTTCATCATCGATTTCAATTCTTTTCATCTGACAAATCTGAAGAGTTATGATATCTGAATGGAGTAGGTCGACTCGATGGATCTGGGGAGTGAAACCATCCAAGTCGTTTCGATCTTAAGTGTTATCATGGAGAAGCGTCCTTGCTTCGCATCGATCTGAGCATGTGTAGTTCGAATCGATCAAGAATGCAAGATTTTGAATCGATCCAGGAATGAACTATTCGAATCGATATCAAGCGCGAGGCTTCGGTTCGAAGCAGTGATACCCTGATCGATTCGAAGGTATGTAATGTGATCGATTCGAAGCTGTGCAGCGCTTATGGATCCGAAGTGATCTTCCACCCTAAGACTTCACCGAGTCGACCTTTCATGGAGTCGAGGTATATGGATTCGAACGCCTTCGATTCGACTCGTATCGATTCGAGTCGATCGATTCGAACGTTCTGACATCTGAAACTTCTGATCTTCTGATTTGCTCCAACATCTGAACTACGACCAATTTCAAGTTTGAACTTTAACGAACTCACTGAACTTTAGCATACTTGACTCCGGCGAGCTTCGGCCTTGCATAACCGAATTTGACTTGACCTCCTTTTTGAAGCTCGTCGATGAAACTGTGACTTAACCAACAATATAACAGAATGGTACTTGAATTGGTCAGTAGCATCTGGGTGGCGTGGAAGTGACGGTCAGCGATGACGGTCATTTTCATTCTCAAATTCCAAAGTTTCGTCGTTCGGACATCTTGTTTCAACTTGTAAAATCTGCTTAAGTTATGCATAGCACTTGCACTGCACGACATATTCATACACTTTACACTGGGGGAATGCATGGGCTTTTTATGTATTTAACGCCGCTTTCTGGTGAGTTAGTTAATTATGGAATCTTCGAGCTCTCAACGACAAGAAGTACAAAGCTCGCCTCCTCTAGTGCTTGAGATTCTGGAAATCCCTCCTGAAGTTATAGATCCGGCTCCGGATGAGTTGCCGGAGGCCATATTTATCAAAGATCCTGTCGATTCTGTTCAGTCCAGTATCTCGGAGTCTTTGTTGGGCCGGATATGTTTGAAACATAACATATCCCTGGACGATGTTTTATTACCTAGTGCCAATGACAGACCACATAACCCACCTGAAGGATATACTGCCTTTTACCGCCATGCCTGCGCGGTTGGATCTCTCCCTCCTTTTAACCAATACATCAGAGAGATGCTGTTGTACTTAGGAATTGCTCCTTCACAACTCCATCCCAACGGGCATGCATTGCTGAATAGCGTCTTTGTCATATTTATGGATTGCCTTTTTCGCCCGCCAAGGCCAAACGAGATCAGGCACATATTCAATTTCAAGAGTAGGGGTGATAGCCCATCTTTCACTTTTCTGGAAGCGGTCAGAAACTGTCAGGTTATGACTGGGGCCTGGACCAGGCTTAGCTATTTCAAGAACGAGTGGTTTTTTGTTCGATGCCCCCCAGGGTTTGCCAGGAGATGGTTATCCAGACGTAAGTATCATAAGTCATCCTTGAATGGCCACTCTTAATGCTTGCACTAATACTCTGTTACTCTTATAGCCATTATTTCGAGACCTACCGGCGGGCATTATAGAGGCATCGTTCAAAGCTTGGAAATGGTCCCAAGAGATTCAAGGCACATCGACTTGCTGTTGACCGACGATAACTTAAGGACGCTGGGTTTGATTGAGATGAGCTAGAGTATTGTAATTGAAGGGTTGGCAAAACCAGCCTCGAGGAAGAAGAAGGAAGTTGTAAAAAGAAAACCTGGCATTGTGATAAGAGAAACAAGCGATGATGAAAGAACGCCCAGGGACACTGAGATAGCAGCCGACCTTTCCCGAATAGAAGAGGGTCGGAAAGGCAAGGCCGTTGTACCTAAGTTTAAGAGATGGAAGCCTGTAGTCATAATCCGTTCCATACCTGGGGTTACTATCTCCGGCGTCGCTCCTAGCCAGTCCGGAGACTTTTTCAAAGGGCTGGATGATATTCCCATTCCGGACTATGTATCTCTCCACCACGGGTCCGGTTTGGAAGAGCTCTGGGAAGCGCTTGATATAAGCGAGTCTTTACCCGTTAGTGTAATCGACACTTCTGGTTGGTCGGGGGGTTTGCGCACTTATACACTTTCACAACACTTCACGACTTCCACATGCATTGTAGTGCTTTTCCTAGGTACTTAACAGAATTGTTTCTTCTTTACAGGTGCTATGTCGGATCGTCCTTCTACACTTGATAGACTTCGGCGAATGCATCATTCTTCATCTTATTATGAATCTCGCCGTAGGGATTCTGATCGGGATCCTGAACGGAGGCATTATGAGCAAGAGCATCGTGAGAGGGACCATTCTCGACATTATTCTAGCCAGGAGCGTTCTGATAGGGACCGAAGGTACCGTTCACCCTCTCGTTCTCCTCCGCCTCCCAGAAGCCATGCACCTGCACTTGAACCTTTGCGACAACAGCCATCTTTACAGATCTCAAAACCTGGTCCATATCGTTCTAGGACTGATACAGCTATGACCATAACTGTGGAGGAGGCCCCTCTCGAACCATCTGGTGAAGGGGCTATAAGAATTGCTCAACTGAAGAAAGATTTTCCAGAAATATGCTTCGATGCTTACATCTTTCCTCCCAATCTCAAAAGAATTCCCGAAGAGGCTGTGAACGCCGCCCTCAGCTATACCCGCGATTTCTATGCTTAATACAAAGAATGGTATAAGGCGGCTGTTAAAGCTTCGAAAGTAGCCTTCGATCGAGCCAAAATTATTAAGAAACTGGAAGCCGAATTAGCTCAGAAGAACCGTATTGTTGATATACTTCAATCTGAAGCGGAATCCTCTCGTAAGGCCGAAGTTGAGTCGCTAAAAAAGGTCGATGAGACATTAGTTGAGATGGCAAAGATGCAACAGGCGCACTGCACTTTAGTTGAAGACTTGGGCCATCGGTACAAAAATGTTGAGGCCAAGCGGGATGCGGCAGTCAAAGAACTAGAGGAATTAAAGGCTAAGTTTGCCGACATAAACAAGGAAAAAGACGGTGCTAATATGGCCGCACAAGAAGCGTGTGAGCAAGCTGTGTCTCTCCGAGCTGAGCGAGATGCGGCAGTTGCTAAAGTTGAAGCGGTGGAGACAGAAGTGGAGGGGAGAGTCCAGGCAGAGCTGTTCAGGGTAGAAGCCGAGTTTGATGAGCTCCTTGATACTTATAATGCTAATGTGCTTGAGCACAGGAATCTCTCGTGGCTCGGAGATTATTCTACGCTTCTACTCAATGCTTGAAGAAAATTGGTGGCGAGCAAGAAAGCATCTCTCCCCGAAGGTGCCGTGGATGAATTTGAACTCGAGTCTCGCTTGTTGAGCGAGGAGGAAAGGAAACTTCTCCATGAAGCGATGATTTCTGCTGAGAGAGAGAGATTGGTTTTCACCATGTGGAGACTGGCGAGGGTTCTGGAGCTGCACATTGTAGTAAGGATGTTTCAGTTGCTGCCCTGACCTCGTCTGGAGTTACTGCTACAGTTGGTCCACATGTTGTTCCTGCTTATAACTCGGATCAACCGGAACTTTCTCTCGGTACAACTGCTATTTCCGAACTCGTCTCATCACCGAGCCGAGGCAAAGAAGGTATTTCAAATATTCCTTAAGTGTTTTAGAATGACGAACTTGGAACAGATCGTTTGACTGATTATTCTCATTTCTTTTCGATCAGTGACTGAAAGTGATGCGCCAGCACTTCCAGTACCACAAATTTCATGGTCAATGGAAGTAGCTGTCGTTACTGAGGCTATTACGACTACCGCCGTAACCGGCGAGACTGGAGAGGGGAGTTCAATGTCGCTTGATGCTCAGATGATTGAGGAACTTCTCAAGAAGACCTGTGAACCTTTTACCGATCCTTCTTTTTCATTGAGTGGAGTCTCTCCAACTTTTAGCTCGTTTATGCCGACTATCAGTGTGTCCAGCGCTGCTCGATCTTCCCGAGAAGAAGAAATCCTTGCCGAAATAAGCGCTGAAATGGCTGCGGCGACGACGGTTGGTGGTTCCGGAAGTGATGTTGCTCCACCAAGCTTAACTCCTTTAGTGGTTATTTCTCCTGTTGGCACAGATATGACTTCTAGTGCCGAAGCTCCACCACCAGTTATGGCTCTCATGCCTTCAGTTCGTCCTCACAAAAGGATCTCTATCCCTTCTAGCTCTGAGGAAGATATTGATATTATGCCAGATCCGGAAGATGTTCCAAAGAAGGACAAAAAATCCCGTAGGAAGCCGGGTAGTGGGTCCAGCGGCTCGACTCCAAGGAAGAAGTCTCGGAAGAAGAAGGACTGAATTTCATGTCGTGCGATGCAGATGTTATTAGCAATCTTTTTACTTCTCCTTTTTTGAGCCGTGTATAAGTGTGGATTCGGCACCCACTCTATGGACTATTTTTTGTTTTGTCATGTAATCAAACTCCTTTTTTGTTTGTTGATAAAATGGAAAACAACTCTTTTCTCTTTTGCTTAAGTATTGCGTTGATTAGCTCGTGCTCACATATGTCATAAGCCTTGAATACATGTCCACACTCCGGGACTTAACACAATTTGCAATTAACAGTTCAGCCCATACTCTGGGAACTTATTAATTATCAATGTTTATGACTTAGTTCGCTCTCCGGGAACCTGTAATTGATGTTTATACTCCAATTCACACTCCGGGAATTTAGAGTTAGTGATTGTATTTCAATCCATGCTCTGGGGACTTAGGGTTATTTTTATGTTTACACTCCAATTTGCGCTCCAAGAATTTGGAGTTGATGTTTATACTCCAGTCCGCGCTCTGGGAACTTGGAGTTAGTGTTTATACTCCGGTTCGCGCTCTAGGAACCAAGAGTTAGTGTTTATGCTCCAATTCACACTCTAGGAATTTGGAGATAGAGTTTTATATTCTGGCTCGCACTCCGGGAACCAAAAGTTGAAGTTTATACTCCAATTCACACTTTGGGAATTTGGAGTTAGCTCACACTCTGGGAGCGATGGATTTATACTCCGGTTCGCGCTCCGGGAACCGAGAGTTGAAGTTTATACTCCAATTCGCACTCTAGGAATTTGGAGTTGGCTCACACTCTGGGAGCGATGGATTTATACTCCGGTTCGCACTCCGGGAACCGAGAGTTGAAGTTTATACTCCAATTCGCACTCTGGGAATTTGGAGTTGGCTCACACTCTGGGAGCGATGGATTTATACTCCGGTTCGCACTCCGGGAACCGAGAGTTGAAGTTTATACTCCAATTCGCACTATGGGAATTTGGAGTTGGCTCACACTCTGGGAGCGATGGATTTATACTCCGGTTCGCACTCCAGGAACCGGGAGTTGAAGTTTATACTCCAATTCGCACTCTGGGAATTTGGAGTTGGAGGAGGGATTGTCGTGTATCAATCCCTGTGAATGTTGATGTAGTGTTCTGCCCCCGAGCTCGGATTTCACTTAGCGAGTGACCGGTCGTATCACAGTCACTCCCTATTTGAATAAATCCCACCGCATGATGGAACTTAGCTCTCCGTGCATCGTGATATTATACGTCATATTCAGTAAATCATGGCTCTGGCTCGAAGAGATGGCATTTTATTGCTGAAACGAGAAAATATGGCAAAGTCAGTTGCCTTATTACAAATTTAAATCTCAAAATGATAGAATAAAATGCAAAGGGATAAATTGACAAAAAATAAATAAGTAAAGTCTTTTATATGTAGTAGCGACGAAGACTTTCGCTATTCCAAGCTCTCGGCAAAGTAAGACCGTCAACGGTCGATAATTTGAACGTGCCATCTCCGAGCTTCTGTGAAATCACATACGGCCCTTCCCAATTTGGCTTCATGTGCGAAGGAACCGGATAGATTCTTTTGAGTACGAGATCGCCGAGTTCGTGGGCGGACCTTGGCATTGTACAGTCGGGCGACTTGACTTCGATATGCGGCTGCCCTCAAGTCAGCCTCTTCGCGCTTCTCATCGAGTAAATCCAAAGACTCAGCAAGTAGTATGGCATTTGTTTTCGGATCATAATATGTTACACGATGAGAGTGCACTTCCATTTCGACTGGAATAACGGCTTCAGAGCCGTAGGATAGAGAAAACAGGGTATGACCGGTTGCAGTTTTATGAGTCGTTCGATAGGCCCATAACGCCATAGGAAGTTCATCGACCCATTTGCCCCCGGCCTTTCCAGTCGCTTCTTTAGAATGGATTTGATAACTTTATTAACAGCTTCGACTTGACCATTTGCTTGAGGGTGCGCTACTGCAGAGAATTTTTTATGGATGTGGAATTGTTGACAGAAATTCTTGAATTCAACACTGTCGAATTGGGCTCCGTTATCGGTGATGATAGTATGTGGGAGACCAAACCGGCAGATGATGTTACGTACTACAAAGTTGATTACTTTCTTTGTCGTAATTGTTGCAAGAGGTTCAGCTTCAGCCCGTTTGGTGAAATAATCAACTGCGACGATGGCGTACTTCGCGCCACCTTTGGCCAGAGGCAATGTGCCGATGATATCTATTCCCCATGCCGCAAATGGCCAAGGACTGACCATTTGGGTTATCTCGGTAGGCGGGGCTCTAGGAATTCGAGCGTATTTCTGGCATTTGTCACATTTTCTAGCATAATCTGCAGTATCGCGATTAACAGTAGGCCAATAATACCCATATCGAAGTATTTTCTTTGCAAGTGCTTGCCCTCCAGTGTGATCGCCGCATTCTCCTTCGTGTACATCGTGTAACACTCATTTGACTTCATCGTGCGCGATACACCGGAGGAGAGGAACAGAGTATCCTCTCCGGTACATGACTCCATTTTGAATAACAAATCGCGAGGCCTTTCGTAGAACTTGTCTTTTCTCGCTTCGACGCTCGGGCAATACACCACGTTCGATGTAGTCTTGATAAGGAGTCATCCACGACTCCCTATTGTAAGTAGCTTCAAATGTGAAATCGGTCTCCCTTCGATCAATGCTCGGGGAAGATAGGGTTTCAACCGGAACGACCCCCAACTGCTGAGCTTCACCCGTACTTGCTAACTTCGCCAACGAATCAGCTTTCTGATTGTGCTCTCGGGGTATGTAGAAAATGGCATAGTAATCGAACTGATCAAGCATCTCCAGAACTCGAGTTAGATAAGCGGCCAATCTTCGGTCTTTGGCCTGATATTCTCCTCGAACTTGACATGCTATCAACTGGGAATCACAGTGGATCTCTACAGCGATGATTTTCAGATCACGGGCAAGCTTTAGTCCGGTAAGTAGTGCTTCGTACTCGGCTTCATTGTAGGTTGCACGGAACTCGAACTTTAAAGCATAACATATGGATCGTCCCTCGGGGGTTTCAAGCACTACCCCAGCTCCTGAGCACCGATCGTTTGACGCACCATCACTGTACAGCTTCCAGATGTATTCAGGAGATTTGCAGGTCTCGGGCAAGTCCTCAGGAATAGTGAATTCGGCTATAAAATCTGCTAAGACTTGGCCGTGAATGGCCCTTCTCGGAGTATAAGTGATATCGAATTGACTCAGTTCGATGTTCCATTTTAGTAACCTACCAGACGTCTTAGGCCGCGTGAGGACCTGTCGTAACGGCTGATCGGTGTACACAGTAATAGGATGAGCCTGAAAATATGGACGGAGCTTCCTCGAGGCAATGACTAGGCAATATGCCAGCTTTTCAAGCTTTGGATAATTTCTCTCGGCTCCGGTCAATCGTTTACTCACGTAGTAGACCGGTTTTTGCACTCGGTCTTCCTCCCGAATTAATGCAGCACTGATTGCATTTTCAGATACCGCCAGATAAAGATATAAATGTTCATGATCTGCAGGCTTTGAAAGGATTGGTGGTACGGAAAGATGTTGGACTAGCGATTGAAATGCGCCCTCGCATTCTGCAGTCCATTCGAAGTTTCGTTTCCCTTTTCGAATCAAATCGAAGAAGGGAATGCATTTTTCGGTCGACTTCGAGATAAACCTGCTCAGTGCTGCAACTTTCCCATTAAGACTCTGAACTTGCTTTATGGTTCTCGGAGTCTGAAGATTTCTGATAGCCCAGATCTTCTCGGGGTTAGCCTTAATTCCTCGGGCATTGACAATGAACCCAAGGAATTTTCCGGATGTGACTCCGAAATAACACTTTAGTGGATTAAGCTTCATCCCGTATTTCCGAAGGATATAGAACATTGACTCCAAGTCTTTGACATGATCAATGGAGTATCGTGATTTCACTAACATGTCATCTACATAAACCTCCATAGTATTCCTAATCTGATCGGCAAACATTCGATTGACTAAGCGTTGATAAGTTGCGCCAGCATTCTTTAATCCAAAAGGCATGACCTTGTAGCAGTATAATCCCAAGTCGGTTACGAAGCTTGTGTGCTCTTGGTCAGGTACATGCATGGGTATCTGATTGTAACCTGAGTAAGCATCCATGAAGGATAATAATTCTTGTCCGACGGTTGAATCACCAGTTGATCGATTCGGGGAAGTGGAAAGCTGTCTTTCGGGAAGGCTTTATTCAGGTCAGAGTAATCGATACACGTTCTCCATTTCCCGTTTGGTTTCCGGACGAGTACGGGATTGGACACCCACTCTTGGTATAAAGCATCTCTAATGAACCCATTCGTCTTCAATTTGTCGACCTCTTCCTTAAGGGCGGCAGATCTCTCTGGATCCATACCACGTCTTTTCTGTTTGACCGGGATATACCGTGGGTCAATATTTAAAGTGTGGCTCGCGATGTCCGGCGAGATTCCACACATATCAGAGTGCGTCCAGGCGAATACGTCGATATTCGCCCGGAGAAAATCAACCAATTCCTGTTGTGTCTCCTGGTTCAGCTGAGACCCAATCTTTAACATTCTCGAGTCATTGTCATCATCGTCAACCGGGACATCGATGGTTAGCTCAGCCGGAGAAGCTTGACTTTCCGTAGATTCTTCTTTATTATCATTGTCCCTTGGGTCAAGATCCTTTTGGAATTGGTTGTGATGCCCAAGCCGAGGCCCAGGCGCTAATTGTTAATTGTCAGTGAAACGGACGCAGAGAGATTCCTCTACGCCCTTTCCTTTTTCTTTTCGCTGCGCCTCCCGCAGCTCGGCAACATAACAGGCTCTTCCAGTAACCTGATCTCCTTGTACAACTCCTATCCCGTGGTCAGTAGGGAACTTCAGAGTTAAACACCATGGGGCAATAGCAACCTAAATTCAGCAAGGGTCGGTCGGCCCAAAAAGGCATTGTACGGAGAAGGAATATCCAAGACAACAAATTCCAACATCCGAACTCTTCGGCATTCTCCCACTCCCAACTCCGCAGGCAATTCAACCATTCTGGTTGGTATTGTCGCACTTCCGTTGAAGCCGTGGACTCGTGATTGACAAGGTTTTAAGTCCTTAGCTTCCATCTTCATTAAATCGTATGCTCTTTTAAACAGTATGTTCACGGAACTCCCACCGTCTACCAAGATCCTCTTCATCCAAGCAGGACCAACTTGAGCGGATATGACCAGCGGGTCAATTGTGGGGGCTTCGACTTTATCGGCATCTCGATTTCTAAATACGATTTCATCATCCATCGTCTTTTGTTGTTTAGCCGGTGTTCCGTCTTCAGAGTTACTATAGCATTCAAAGTCCACATGCCTGATCGAGCTAGCATATGACTCCATTTCTCTCCAGCTTCTGTCTGCTGGATGGGGACCACCACTTATTGTATTGATAACTAACCTCCAGCCCGTACGAGCGGGTTCACCTTGTCTTTCCTGATTCTGTGTTCGATTTTGATTGGGTGGGCCCGCCTCACCCGACTGCGATGCCCGAACAAACTGATCCAACTTTCTTTCTCTGATTAATTTTTCAATGAGGTCTGGCAAATGCCTACACTCATTGGTGTTATGTCCATAACTTACATGAAATCTATAGAATTTTCCTGTTTGAATCTGCCTCTCCGACGATGGCTTCGGAGCAGGCTTTTTGTATTGCATAGTATTACAAGTCTGTAGGTATACATTTTCCAGTGACGTGTTAAGTGGTGTATAACTGTCAAACATTGTGATTCTACGCCTCGGACCATGATTCTGGTCTTGCTTCTTGCTTCGGTTATCACCGTTCCTCGGTTGTTGAGTCTGCTTATTTTGAATATTCAACTGAACTTTTCCTGAACTTTCGCCAGACTGTTTAACCGCAACATTACTCTGAATGCCTTCACTGCTGGGCCTTGCATCGTCTTGCTTCCTAAACTGTTTCGCATCATCTCGCCTCAAGAATTGAGCGGCTTTGGAATAGAAACGGTCCAACGATGCGGGAGGCTTTCCAGCTAACCAATTTCCGAACTCGGAATCAGGGTTGATTCCTTTAGTCAAAGCCATTAAGATAGAATTATCATTGGCGTTGGTGATCTCTGCGCATGCAGCATTGAATCTCTCCAAATATCGTCTAAGTGTCTCTCCGGGAGCTTGAGTGACACTTGATAAGGTATTAACATCTTTAGGTCTGGCAATATGCATGCGAAACTGCTCAACAAATTTGGTAGCTAACTGATCAAATGAAGAAATAGATCGTGGCGGTAATCATATAAACCACATCGTCGCAATTCCTCCTAAGGAAATGGGAAAACTACGGCATTTTACTGCGTCATCAGCTCTCGCAGCAGTCATCGACCATTCGTATTTCAAAATATGTTGATTTGGGTCGGAATTCCCTTCATACATGGGCAGGGTTGGCATCCTGAGTCGCCGAGGAGGTTCAGCATACAATATGTCATCAGTGAACGAGGTATGACTTCGGGAGATTCCCCAATCGTCATTTGTTAGGCCTTGACTCTCGCGAATCATTTGTCGTACCATGGCTGAGAGGTCTGGCATCGGAACATTCTGTGTGTGGTGAGCGAAAGTGTGGTCGGGTTCCACAGTGTGCGGTGGGATCGGGCGCTGTCAACGATCTGTATCTCGCCTCCTTGGCTCGACGTCTTCTGGGACATATGGCTCTGGAGCATGTCCCTGCTGATGGTAATTCTGATTGGAGTGATCTCGGGTATCAACTCCTATGTCAACTGCAGCGGCTGTGGCAGCATGATCATCTGCAGTGTATTGTGGAATAGTGCCTCCTCGGGAGGAGTGTCCAGTATGGAAGCTGGTAGATGGGCCAACTCTTGCTTGCCCAACGGTTAATGCCTGTTGATGGTCAACAGCTTGCGCATAGTTTTCGTCTAGCCTGGGACGGGTAGACCTGTCATTGTAGTCAGATGAAGCAGAGCTTTCGGTGGAAGAATGAGGAGCTTGATCCCTTCTGGATCTTCTTCGCCTTTGGCGATTTAGTCGATTGGTCAACTCAGCGTTAGCGCGCAACTGCTCAGTTAGCTGTTGTCGGCTTTGGGTTAGTTCCTGGAGTAGCGCCTGGAACTCTTGTCTTGTGACCGGACCTGACTGATCCGTATGCCCAGAAGTATCTTGATTGGTTGACTGCAGCTGTGTGGGATTTTTCCTATCCCGACCTTCTTGATCACCAACGTTAGAAGTGGTTCTTGTACTCACCATCTTGAAGCGTTGAATCCTTTCCTAGACTTTGAACAAATCTGAATAGAACGGAAGGAATCTGAATATGAGGTCTGGATCTCTCTCTTAGATTTATGCAATCCGGTATCGAAGATAGATCCAAGGAGCAGGAGAAAAACTGGGGTTTTCTCAGTGAAAGCACCAAAGTGTTTGTGTCAAAATTGGGCACAACACTCGTCGGAAGTTTTTGAAGAGATAATAAATGAAGAAAGTAAATTAAAATGTGGATTATCTAACAAAAACTCTAAATAACAGGAAGTAAATTGCACGAGAGACAACGATTTAGAGTGGTTCGGCGTATTGCCTACGTCCACTATGAAGTTTTGTTACTTTATTGCTTGATATTCGGAGAATACAGCTTTTTTATGTCAAAGTACAGCAAGTAGTAAGCCAAAATTCGAAACCAAAGGCAGCGGTGGTGCTCTGAAGCAATTCTGGCAGCGTCCGGGCGTGCTTTATCTCTTAAATTCTCCGATCCCCTTTCTGAATGACCAGGGGCTCTATTTATAGTTGTAGGAGGCTGATATTTCTCCTAAAATCAGGGGAGAACGCTTCTGGCATGTGAGGGGGCCCACATGGCCGAATTCTGGAGATCCGGGCCCACTTTGGGATCGATTCGACCCTTGGTTCGAATCGATCAAAAAGGTGTCCAATCATGATGAAACTTGGCATGGACATTCTTCTATCTATATGCAGGCTCCTACGAAAATTTCATAGCATTTGGATTTGTAGATCTCGAGTTATGATCGATTCAAGTTGGAGTTTTTCGCCCCAAGGATCCGTTCGAATCGATATGGTTCGAATCCATAGGGTCGAATCCATGCTTCTGCACGTGAAAGTGATGACGTGGTGCGTATGCTTCGGGTCAATCCTCCTTTTTCTCCGAGTTTTCTAGGTCATACCCTTGGTTTTAGCCGCATTTATCTGATGGATTCGAAGGCACGCTTCCCCCGAATCGATTGAACTGGTACTCGTCGAATTGGTCAAAGCACTTGATCGGTTCGAGGTTGCCTCAATTGGGGGATTCGAAGACGAGTTTTGGAATGGAGTCGGGGCTTCTTCACTTGCATGGATTCGAGGAAACTTTCCCCCGATGGATTCGAGCTAGGGCATACGAGGATGGATTCGAACCAAGGCATAATAGGATGGATACGACCTTAAAGCTTGCTCGATGGAGTCGAAGCAAGGTGTGTTCTGATGGATTCGAACCATGGCTGACTACCGATGGATTCGAACCAAGGCCTCGTGGACGGATTCGAACCAGTGTGTGGTTGATGGAGTCGACGCATGGCCACTTGGATGGATTCGAACCAATGTGTGGCCGATGGATTCGGAGCATGGCTTACTTCTGATCGATTCGAACCTATGCCATTCCTGAGGGATTCGAGCCTATATCATTTCGTCCATCTCGCATTGGCGATAACTTGAGCATACTAACTCGGATTTCCCCGAAATTTGGAACGTTGGTTTCTACCACTTAGCTTTGACGTGTCTTATCAATCGTAGCCCGATCCGGACTCGGGCAAAATTCATCGATATTTGTAGTTGCCCAATCAATCATTCCAAAATGAGGACATGTGATCTTGTCTTTTTCCAATCAGTTCCTGGTTATCTCGGCCTTGCCAAAAGGCAGGATAACAATCAACATATATTTGAACAATTAAAATATTATCGTTTTCATGCAACAGAAATAGTGTGGTGTCTACACAACCGTTTTGAACCCATTTTTAAGAAGATAAGTACTGAGGCATTCATACCAAGCTCTAGGAGCTTGTTTTAATCCATGTAATGCCTTTTTAAGCTTATATACATGGTTAGGATATTCATGACTTTCAAAACCTTCTGGTTTTTTAACAAATACATCTTCTTTTAAAATTCCATTAAGAAATGCACTTTTAATATCCATTTGTGTTAACTTAAATCATTTGTAGCAAGCAAAAGCTAGTAATATCCTAATTGATTCTAGTCTAGCTACTGGTGCAAAATTTTCATCAAAGTCGACTCCTTCAATTTGATTATATCCTTTAGCGATTATCTAGCTTTATTCCTAATAACATTTCCAGATTCATCATATTCATTTTTGAAAATCCATTTTGTTCCTACGACATGATAGTCCTTAAGTCTAGGTGCTAGACTCCAAACATCATTTCGCTCAAATTGATTTAGCTCTTCTTGCATAGCCATAAGCCAATTTTCATCATTAAGAGCTGTATCTACGTCTTTTGGTTCTATTTCTGAAATCAATCCACTATATAGACACAGATCACACAAATTTCTAAAAGAGGAACGAGTTTGAACACCTGCGATAGGATTTCCTATTATCAATTCTGGAGGATGATCTGCTTTGAATTTCAATCTTTCTGGATCTAGATTCCTTCGGACTTCTTTTGTTGTTGCAGTTTCTTTTGGTTTTTCATTCTCAGCTTTTCCATTCTCCTCTTCAACGTTGCTTTTGACCATTTCCTGTTCATTAATGCCTTCATCAAACTTCACATTGATTGACTCCACGATTGTTTATTCCTTTTGTTGTAGACTCTATAAGCTTAGCTTCTAGAAGAGTATCCCATGAATATGCCTTCATCAACTTTTGCTTCGAATTTTCCCAATTGATCACTTGTATTGAGAATATAGCACGGACACCAAATACTTTGAAGTAGTCAATGTTTGGTTTATTTTTGAACCATAGCTCATAGGGTGTTTTGTTAAGAATCGGTCTAATCATAACTCTATTCATTACATAACAAGCTGTATTTATTGCTTCTGCCCAAAAATGCAAAGGTAGCTTATACTCATTTATCATAGACCTAGCTAACTCTTGCAATGTTCGATTCTTTCTTTCAACTACTCCAATTTTTTGTGGAGTACGTGGTGTAGAAAATTCTTGTTTAAATCCGTTTTCATCACAAAAGTTTTCGAATTCATAATTTTCAAATTCTCCACCATGATCACTTCTTAACGAAACAATAGGGACTCCTTTTTCATTTTGAACTAATTTTGTGAATTTTGTGAAGTATGAAAAAGTTTCTGATTTTTTAGCTAAGAAATATACCCATGTATATCTTGAGTAATCATCAACTAACACAAAGCAATATTTCTTTCCTCCTAAGCTAGCAATGTCGTTGGTCCAAATAGATCCATATGAACTAGTTCAAGAACTCTAGAAGTGCTTATATTATTTTTGGCATGAAATGATGATTTTTTTAAGTTTTTCCAAGGTACATGCTTTACATAAGTTTTCTGTTTCAAACTCATGTGATGGCAACCCTCTTACCAAATTTTACCTTTTTAATTTGTTTAACAAGTTCATGCTAGCATGCCCTAAACGTCTATGCCATAAATTTACTTCTATATCCTTAGCTACCAAACATTTAGAGAGGGTGAGATCATCAAAAGATAGAGAATATATATTACCTTTGAAAGTGCGGTGTGTATACAATTATATGTGCTAATATAGTACACACGGATCGTGTAATATGGATTACAATATAAATGCGGAAATAGATGATAATAGCATAGTAAATAAAAAATAGAAAAATCACACCAGAGATTTTTATACTGGTTCGGAGCACCGTCCTACGTCCAGTCCCAGACTTCTATCTGGATTTTCACTATTAACAACCTCGCTTCACCCGGAGGAACAGGTTTACAACACCCGAGCAACCGAACGGGATTTCACGCCTCTAATACACTGAGGACTTCAACACTTGCCTCTTACAACACAGAGGACTTCAACACTTGCCTCTTACAACACAGAGGACTTCAACAAAAGAACAAATACAATTGTTGTTGACAACTTGTGCTCTTGAAAACACGGATTTGTCACTAGTAGTACACCCTTCCTATAATCTTATCCTCAAAGTAAGCAAATGATGTTTTGAAAAGATTAAGGAAAGTATATTACTTATTGAATCAAAAGATATGAAATAGTTTCAATGATTCAATAAATAATCGAGAGTTTTTAGAATGCAGGAGTATGTAGAAAGTAAGATCAGAGATTAGATTAAAAAGCATATAAAATCATTATTGTTTAATCAATGAATTGGATGAGTTTATATAGATAAGAATGGTTGTAACTCTTTGTCATTAAGAGATATGATCTTTGGTGAAAGGTAAGAGATGCAACCTTTGGAGAAGAGAAGTGTCTTTTGGAAAAATTGCTTTCTGTTTAAAAACGGTCGACAGGTCAAAAAATGACCGGTAGACAGGAATTTGAATATATATACACGTTATGTTCACTTGTGCACATTATCTGTGCATTCTGGGCGAAAACGGTCGACCACCTAGTTTTTGACCGGTCGACCGGTTTTGTCCAGACTGCACAGTGAATGTGCACTCATATATATTTATATATATATTCGAAGATTAAAGGCATAAGATTATTTGAGGATAGATTTTAACATAAATAATCATTACTAACATACAAAATAATCAACCTCTAATCATATGGAGCTCTTTGTGTCTAAATAACTTCTTTTTGTTGATCATGGCTTATCCCTTTGTCAGAAATCAAAACTCTATAAAAATCTTGACTCAACAAGTAAAAATTAATTTAGCTTATTGAATCATTGAAATTATTTCATATCTTTTGATTCAATAAGTAAATACCTTCTTTAATCTTTATTCTCCCCCTTTTTGATTGATGACAACATATTTATGAATCTCCCCCTGTATAAGATATCCCCCTGAGATTGTGTCCTGCATATAATTATTAGCACCTTTCTCCCTGCAAACAATTATTAGCACCTTTCTCCCTGCAAACAATTATTAGCACCTTTCTCCCCCTTTGTCATCGACAAAAAGGAGTAATAGATAATTGGTATAATATAGGAGTTTAATTACCATAATATGCATGGCAAAATAAAACATAACAATGAATTTCAATGATAAAAGAGCCACATAAAAACTGAATATACGGGAACCGGTCGACCGCTCTATTATGGCCGGTCGACCGTTTTCAACCAGAGAGCATTTTGGTCGACCGGTCATAATCTAGGTGGTCGACCGGTTTTTATGCCTGGTGAAAACTGTATATTTTGCAAAATTTTGAGAATGTATCGACCTTATATAATATATATTTCATTCTTTTCTTAAGTGGGGCCTAAAAAATAGAATTAAGTCCATGGTACCCACTTTTTATAGGGTCCTAAGAGTTAGGTCTTAGGAGTCCAAACCCATATGGGTCCGGTATCCCCTTTATATATATAATTATTATTAAAATGCACAGTATTCATGAATTGCTGAATGTATTTGTTCCTAATCAAATTATTATTTGTTTTAGGAACCCATATTTTGATAGTCTTGACATTTCTCTTTTGAAATTTCACAACTGGTTTTGGTTTGAAATATAATAAACTAAGATTTTTCTTAGCTTCAGTTTTTTGTACTTTCTTCTTCCTTTTATTTCTAAGATGTTTCTTAGTTTCATGTTTGTTATATCCCAAACCTTGTTTATCTGAAATAGATTGTGAACTTTCAATGATTTTTGTCAAATTTTCTCGACCTTTGTTAAAGTTAGAAACATTTTGAGTAATGTCATCAAACTTTGTTTGTAAACTAGCTTTTTCTAGGTCTAGAATTTTGACTTTTGCTTTAAGTTCATGATTTTCAGTAGTGAGAGCATTATTTTTCTCTTTTTGAGCTTCTATTTCATGACTCAAAAGAGATATTTGAGAGTCAACATTAGATGATGATTCTTGAATATTTCCAAGTTCTTCTTCTAATATTTTCTTCTCATCTTTTAACATATCTCGTTCAAACTCTGCTCTACTTAAATCTGCTTTGACTACTTTTAATTGACGTTTTATGTCTTTATATTTGACTATCAATTCAGCATTAATATCAAGTAATTCATCAAATGTAGGAATTTGTACCTCATCTTCTGTTGCCATAAAACAAACATTAGCTTGTTCATTCTCCGAATCACTTTCACTTTCTGATGAAGATGACTCTGAGTCATCCCATGTTACTGAGAAGGCTCGTTTCTTTGATTTGTCCTTCTTATATTTGAATTTGTCATTTTCTGACTTCTTCTTTTGTTCTGGACAATCCTTCTGCATGTGTCCCTTTTTATGGCAGTTGAAACATTCTATAGCAGATGAAGATGGTTTATTTGATCCAGGTTTCCTTTTATTGTAGCGACTGGCTTTTCGATATTTTAGGAATTTTTTGAATCCTTTTGCAATGAATGCCAAATCTTCGTCTTCAGAATCCGATTCATTTTCATCTTTCTCAACATGAAATGCTACATTTTTCTTTTCTTCTTTCTGTTCTTTTCTAGCCTGCACATTTGCTTCATATGACATTAAATTTCCTATCAATTCATCTGGCTTCATGACGGAAAGGTCATTAGCTTCTTCAATTGCCAATACTTTTCCTTCCCATTCACTAGTCAGAGAATGTAGGACTGTTGAAACAACATCAAAATCAGAATATTTTTGTCCTAAGCCAATAAGTGCATGGTGAATAGTTTGAAACCGTGAATACATTTCATTGATTGTCTCATTTGGTTTCATTTTGAAATTTTGAAATTGACTTTTCAGCATGGCTATTTTGGCTTGTTTAACCTTGTTAGTACCTTCATGAGTGATTTTTAGCGTTTGCCAAATTTGATATGCAGTAGTGCAGATACTAACACGGTTATATTCATTTTGGTCTAATGCACAGAACAACATATTTATTGCTCTTGCATTTACGGCCGCTGCCGTTTTCTCAGCCATAGTCCATTCTGAATAATCAGTTGTTGGATTCACTATTTCTCTTTGAGTAGCATTCCAAGCATCATAGCTACTTGATTGCATAAAAAATGACATACGTGTTGCCCAATAACTATAGTTAAGACCATTGAAAAATGGAGGTCTTTGTGTAGATTGACCTTCCGTGTAAGTGGTGTTTTGAGTGCTAGTACTTGCGTTATTTGCCATATTACAAGAATATATCAAATAACTGTGTTATGGTTATATGATGACCGTGCTCTGATACCAAATGAAAGTGCGGTGTGTATACAATTATATGTGCTAATATAGTACACACGGATCGTGTAATATGGATTACAATATAAATGCGGAAATAGATGATAATAGCATAGTAAATAAAAAATAGAAAAATCACACCAGAGATTTTTATACTGGTTCGGAGCACCGTCCTACGTCCAGTCCCAGACTTCTATCTGGATTTTCACTATTAACAACCTCGCTTCACCCGGAGGAACAGGTTTACAACACCCGAGCAACCGAACGGGATTTCACGCCTCTAATACACTGAGGACTTCAACACTTGCCTCTTACAACACAGAGGACTTCAACACTTGCCTCTTACAACACAGAGGACTTCAACAAAAGAACAAATACAATTGTTGTTGACAACTTGTGCTCTTGAAAACACGGATTTGTCACTAGTAGTACACCCTTCCTATAATCTTATCCTCAAAGTAAGCAAATGATGTTTTGAAAAGATTAAGGAAAGTATATTACTTATTGAATCAAAAGATATGAAATAGTTTCAATGATTCAATAAATAATCGAGAGTTTTTAGAATGCAGGAGTATGTAGAAAGTAAGATCAGAGATTAGATTAAAAAGCATATAAAATCATTATTGTTTAATCAATGAATTGGATGAGTTTATATAGATAAGAATGGTTGTAACTCTTTGTCATTAAGAGATATGATCTTTGGTGAAAGGTAAGAGATGCAACCTTTGGAGAAGAGAAGTGTCTTTTGGAAAAATTGCTTTCTGTTTAAAAACGGTCGACAGGTCAAAAAATGACCGGTAGACAGGAATTTGAATATATATACACGTTATGTTCACTTGTGCACATTATCTGTGCATTCTGGGCGAAAACGGTCGACCACCTAGTTTTTGACCGGTCGACCGGTTTTGTCCAGACTGCACAGTGAATGTGCACTCATATATATTTATATATATATTCGAAGATTAAAGGCATAAGATTATTTGAGGATAGATTTTAACATAAATAATCATTACTAACATACAAAATAATCAACCTCTAATCATATGGAGCTCTTTGTGTCTAAATAACTTCTTTTTGTTGATCATGGCTTATCCCTTTGTCAGAAATCAAAACTCTATAAAAATCTTGACTCAACAACCTTTTCTCTTATCTGAAAATAAGATTTCTTTTGATGATTTGTCAACAATTTTGCACAAGTCAGAATCAAAAATAATATTCATACCTTTATCACATAGCTGGCTGATTGATATCAAATTGTGGTGCAGATTTTCAACATACAGTACGTCATTCAAGGTAAATGTATTGTTATCCACTTTACCTTTATCGACAATTTTACACTTGTCATTGTTACCCATTGTGACTCTGCCACCTTTGTACTTTCCTAGGCTAAGGAACTTTGATTTATTGCCTGTCATTTGCCTGGAACAGCCAGAATCCGAGTACCATTGCTGTTGTTCCTTAGCCTGCCAGCATACCTACATGAGAAAAGAGTTTAGTGACCTATTTGCTTTTATAGGTCCATGATTGTTAGTGGCATAATATTTTGAAAAATAATTTTGTGGAGACCCAAAACTATTTATATATGTTCCTTTCGATACCCATATTTGTTTAACCTTCAGAGATTTTCTATTTGTACCTTTTGGAACCCAAATTGATATAGTTTTCACATGTTTGGGTCTATACCAACAATTATTGTGATTGTGTCCATATTTTTTACAAATTGTGCACATAGAATTTACTTGATTAATATTGCTTTCAACATTTTTTAATTGATTATATCCAAGTCCTTGTCTAATTGTACTAACAGTTTGCTTCCCTAATCGCATATTCAACGATTTTTCACTTTTTGAAAATTTATCTAAAGTTGTTGACAATTGTTGGACTTGTGTTTTGAGGGATTCATTTTCGTTGAATAATTGTGTGCACTTTTTAATAGAATTCTCTCTCCTAGTATTTTCATTCTCTTTTAAAATCAGAATTTCATTTCCAAGTGATTTTATATTAATTTCTGACTTTTTAATTTCTTCTTCAAATAATGGATACTTATCACACTTAGGGATCCTACTTTGATAGGTTTTAACAATTGGTCAAGTTGTTTATTTAACTCTATCAAAGTATCCTTTTGTGATTCAAATTTGGCATACTTCTCCTTAAGTCGTTCAAAACAGCCATTTACTTCATGGAAATATATAAGTAATTCTTAAAGAGTTAGTTTTGATACCTCACTTGGCTCATCATCATCACTGTCAATTATTTCACCATGAAGACACAAATTTGCTCTTTCACTCTCACTGCCGGTGCTATCACTTTCATCTTCATCGATTTCATTCCAAGTAGCTGCAAAACTTCACCTCTTCATTTTCTTTTCCTGGCTGAGTCGATTTTGGGGACAATTTGGCTTAATATGACCGGGTTTATTACATTTGTGACAAATGATTTTCTACTCTTCTGGGTTGTCTAGTGCTTTGTTTAATCTGCTCTTTACTTGTTGATTTTTGACCAGATTGCCATATTTGCGATTCCATCTTTTGAATCTTCTTATTAACAGTGCTAGTTATGCTTCACCGTCATCACCTTCATTTTCAGTTGTCCCTTTAAGAGCTATTGATTTTTTTCGAGTGCCTCCTCCTTCACGCTCTTCCTTGAATTTCATTTCTAGCTCGTAAGTGGTGAGGTTTTCGATGAGTTCTTCGACTTTCATTTGTTTCAAATCTTTTGATTCTTGAATGGCAGTTACTTTGGCATAAAAACTTCATGGAAGGATTTTGAGGATTTTTCGGACTATTTCCATTCCGTATATGATTTTCCAAGAGCTTTTGATTTGTATACGATATTGGAAAGTCATCCATACATCTCTTTGACATTTTCTTCCTTTGCCATTGGGAAGTTCTCGTATTCGTTGCTTAGCACGGCAAGGCGAGATTCTTTGACTTGAGATGTTCCTTCGTGAGTCACTTCTAGTGTGTGCCATATTTCCTACGTAGTTAGACAATGTGAGACACGATTAAGTTCAAGTTGATCTAATCAACAGATAATAGAATTCATAGCTTTAGCATTAGCATTTTGTAATTTATTTTCTAATTCTGTCCATTAATCCATCGGTTTATCTATTTCCATATTATCTACAGTTATAGTTGGTGCTCTATAACCTGTCTCAACAATATTCCAAGCATCAATGGTTTTCAGAAAAATTTTCGTTCTATTTTTCCAGCAGGCGTATTCACCATTGAACATTGGTGGTTTAAATATGGACTGACACTCAGCAAAAGCATTATTAAAAGAAGCCATTTTATAGATTTAAATTTTTAAAACAAAAACTGATTTTTGAAAAATGAATTTTTAAAACAAAAGTTGACTTCTATTCCTAGCTTTGATACCACTTGTAGGATCGTTTTCACCCTAGAGGGGGGTGAATAGGGTGATGTTGTTAATTATCAAAATTAATTGCAGAAGCTTATAAAATTATTTTCAACACAGATAAATCAGAATTATAGCAGCATAGATAATAATAAATGAAGAAATAGAACGACACAGAATTTACCCAGCTTCGGCAAAACCCTGCCTACGTGCTGCCCCCAAGGTTTCTACTAGAAATTAAGTAGTCACACGCTTACACACGTAAACTCGCGACATCCGCTACTGACTAACCTAACTTTACGCTCAAAACCCTGCCACAACTCAGCCACTGAGTTGTGGCAGGGTTTGAGCGTAAAATTAGGATAGTCAGTAGCGTGTGTCGCGAGTTTACGCGTGTAAGCTTGTGACTCTCAAACGACGCCACGTAGTTTGTCCCCTAGTCACATGAATAGTAATTACAACCGTTTAAAAAGAAATACAAATTTAAAAACAATTTGAAAATAAAAAGAGGCTTAGACCCTGATTTAAAACTTAATTAATAAAAGAAAATAGGACGACCCAATTTCAAAATAACTTCAGCCTTCTTTATTTCTTTTATCGGCCGTTCCTTTTTCTTTTGCTCTGTTTAATGGCGGCTTGTTCTTGTCTTGCAAATTAGGGCTTTATTCCTTCTTCGTTCCAAATTAGGGCTTCATGATTTTTGAAGCTGTTGATTGTGTTGATCAATCAGGTTGATAATTGCATGAGGATTTGTTGATCGATCGTCTCTTGAGATGCTTTCGGCGGCTTCTATTTGATTGAGTTCGACTTTGATTTGGTATGTGATTTACTTTTCTGTAATGCTTGATTGAACTTGATCGGGTTTAGCCGATGATGATTATGAGTTTTTATATGGATTCGATCTCCTTATTTTCCGTTTGTCTGATAGTTGTTTGATTTTGTCAATAGTGTGCTTCGGCCATTCGATTATGTTTGGATGTTGATGATTTCTCTGACTTTATCAATTTCGTATAATTTGATACTTGACACTCATAGTTTTGATTTTTGACTTGGTTCGATTTCTTGGTTTCCATGGCTCTGACTATGCTGTGATGATTTTGACACTGACTTATTCAGTATCGGCTTTAACTTGAATTCTTGACCTTGCCACTGATTGTGTTCATTGTAGTTTCATTTTTTTGTTTTGAAAAAGCATTATATATTATTTGTTGCTGATATTGGCTTCAGTCTTGTACCAGTTGTGTATGCACTTGCTCGATCAATTTCAATGTTGCTGGCCTTCAATACACATGTATATATATATTGTTCTTTTGTCGACCATTTCAATTCACCGGTCTTGGGCTTTGGTTCCTGTGCATCACTTTGTTTATAGCCATTGGTTCATTTTGATTTGGTTTTTTTCGATTAGTTGCTTCGAGTTACTGCAGTTTTCACTCTTGTTCATGCAGCTTCATTGTAGTTGTCTTGTATAACTTGAACATGGCTTGGTGCCATTTGCTTCTTCATTATGCCTTGTTCTTTGTTGTAACTGGACTTTACTTGTATAGAACTTCGTTGTGTACTCGAGTCTACATTGTCATGTGACCTGTCATCATATTGAGTTAATCACCATCACATTTTACTCAAAGCCTCTAGTCTGGTTGGTTCTGTGTGTTGTTGCGGTGTTGTTTTGTGTTGATGTTGCACTTGGTTGATGTTGAATCTGGATTGATACACTTTGGTACACTTGAGTCTGCATTTTGATGTACACTTGATATTTTTGGTTTGAGTTGATGCTTCATGTGTATTCGAGTTAAACCGATCTGATCCAAGCTTGTACTGTGATCTCCAGTTCACTGTTATGTTTTTTCCTCACTGTTCTGATTTGAAACTGTTAGCACCAAAATTGGCCACTAACACCCTTGAGAAAGATTATGTAGAGAGATTAATGAAGATAGTAAATTAAAACAGAAGACAGTATGTAAACTTAAATGCAGAGAACAAGAACACCAAATTTATAGTGGTTCGGCGCAACTGCCTACGCCCACTTTGAAGTTGATTTCTATTGTTTTCCTTGATAGTTGATTATAGATACAATCCATTTCCAATCACTTGAATACAATTGCAAAATAAAAGATTAAGTCTTGAGTGAGTGTTAAATGTGGCAGAGTTTCTCCAGTGTTCTCGAAAAAAACCGATCCCTTTCACTGTGCCTCTGCCTCTCTATTTATAGACGAAGATGGGTTGGACTTCCCTGGTGGGCCTGGTAGCTGAATACCTCAGCCCAAATGGAGTAACTTTGTGTGTCGAACCAAATATGTCGAACGGCCAAATGCCGAATAGGGCATCAATGCCGAATGATCTCCTCTTGCCTAATAGAATGATGCCGAACGATACCGGAAGCCAAACCAGTGTATTGTGATGAATGACTAAATGCCGAACCACCATCTTCGTGCCGAACGAAGTGAGATGCTGAGTGGCGAGTGTATGCCGAGCAATGATTGAAGTTGATTGAGACTGGTTGAATGCCGAACACTAGTGACTACCGAACGACCTCGGGATGCCGAACACCTCTGTATGCCAAACGATCTTCGAACACCGAACGTTCCTTAATGCCAAGCGTTCCCGAATGCCGAACGAGTATGCCATGTCGAACGTCCAGAGATGCCGAATGTCCTTGCCTGCCGAGCGTTATTTGATACCGAACGCTCTTACGTGCCGAACGGTATTCTCATGCCGAACGAAGTGGTGCCGAATACCTATGGTGCCTAACAATAGGGAATCCTGCCAAACAAAGCGAAGCCGAACATCTTGAACACCGATCGTTATCCAATGCCAGACGCTCTCGAGCGTCCCTGAATTGCCGAATGTCCCTGGATTGCCGAACGTCCCTGGATTGCCGAACGCTCCTGGATGTCGAGCGCTCCCAAATGCCGAATGACCCTGACCGCCGAACACTTCCCAATGCCAAGTACCCACGAATGTTATTCGAACGTGAATGCCAGACGAACCATTTGCGCCGAGCGTTTAGAATGCCTACGGTATGTAGATGCCGAACGATTCATAAATAGTCGAACATTGTGCTAATGCCGAGTACCTAGTTGCCTGGTCAAATCTCTAGGAAACACCAAACGCGATACACTTTGAATTACATGTCCTCTGTGCTCCTCGTCGATCCTTGGTTTATTTCTCTCAATGGTGTGATGGTGTGTGCCGACGGTGCGCGAGTGCCGCATAGAACAGCTGAAGCCGAACGCTCCTTGTATGCCGAACGACTTCGTTTTGACCGGTTGTAACGGTCACCGTCTCTTCGACTTCTTCTTCTTCTCTATAAAGGCCGGCCTGCTCCATCTTCTTCTTTTTCACTTTCTACCTTCGCTACCTTGTACTTACAGACTTCGCCTGTTAACAGCCTCTAAAGATTTTACAATCCTTCCCAATCCATTCGGCATTAATCAAAACCGCGCCCGCAACTCCAGAATTCTCCAAGTCTCGATCTACAAACTAGGTATCGATCCCTCTATTTAAATCCTTTCCCCAAATAAAAAGGTTTTAGCACGAGGCTCGAGTTCGTAAATTAGAACTGTAGCCGATAGGTGTTGCGTGGATGAAAGAATCATAGATGGTATGGAGGGAAAGAGAAGTGTCCAGAGCCGAGTACACGAGGGAGTTGCTGGGAGGCGTATTGTGGTTCGGCATGGTTCCCTCGTGCTGAACGAGATTGGAGGAAAGACTAGAGGAGGAGAAAGAATGGGCTAGAATACCGAACAGCATGGTTCGGCATAGCTCGTCGAACGACTCGTCCTCGTTGTTCAGTATGGTAAATGATGGAGTGCCGAGCGTTGGGGCTCGGGGTAACTTTGGTTTGGCATGATTCTCCACATGCCGAACAGTGGAATGGAAGGATAGGAAGGGAGTACGAAATAGATAGGATGTCGAACGTTATTTCGGTCAAACAAAGCTTAGGCCGGACGATACTTTGAACGAACGGTACCTAAGCAGAGCAATGCCTTGATCGAACAATATATATGCCAAACGATAGTTTGGCCGGTCGACACTGATGCCGAACAACATTTTACCTTTGCCTGAACATAAAACAAAACAAAGACATGGATGTAATCAAACTGGCATATCAAATTAATTTGGACTGATAACTTCCTAGTTCCGATCGTCATAAGCCTGAACTGAAGTCGTTAAAAATAGACAAAAGCTTTTGACATACAATGTCAATGTCCGAGTCCAAAATTGGAAACATTGCCAGGCTGGCTTTCGGAGACGGTCGGCATTGACGGTCTTCGAGAATGATAGTTTCAAAGTTCAACTTTTTACCATCAACTATGTGACCTATAATTTCTCCGCTTTTAAATTTGAATGATTGCACTAGTTCACACACCGCACGGGGGGAATATTTATGTTGTTAAGTATAACGTTGGTTATTTGTCAAATATAGTTCAAACAGGTGCTCAGCCAAATTCAATATTTATTGGAAATGTCTACGAGATCTAGCTCCGCCATGATTTCAGATATACCGGGACCGTCCTCCCGACAAGAAGTCACAGATATTTCAAATCCATCAACCTCCCCTGCACATAACTTAGCTCCCGACGCTTTGGAGGCAGCAATTTTCTTGGACAACCTTGTCGATTCTCAAGCTTCAAAGGTCAATGAAGTTGCGCTCCGGCGAATATGTTCTATTCACGGGATCCCTTTTGACGACGTGTTGGTTCCATCGGGGCACGATCGTCCACACTTTCCCCCAGTTGGATACACGGTGTGTAATAAATTCATGTGCTAGGTTGGAAGCGTGCCACCGTTCAATTTATTTATTCGAGATGTGCTGTAATACATCGACATTGCCCCGTTGCAACTGCACCCGAGCGGCCACCCGTTCATCTACAGTACCAACATCCTCTTCATGACAGTCCTCTCTAGGCCTCCAACTCCGGGCGACATCAGATATATATATATATATATATATATATATATATATATATATATATATATATATATATATATAGTCAAGAAGAGGAGATATAGCCCCTCCTTTGTGTTCCTCGAGCCGTACCACAAATGCCAGATTTAAACCGGGGCGTATAGCAAGTTTGCCCTGTACAAACAGGAATGGTTCTATGTGCGTTGCCCTCCTGGTTTTGTGAGGAGATGGGTTAAATGAAGTAAGTCTTTTCTTTAGATCGAAATTCGTGCTTGATCGAAGCCGTGCCTTTTCTAACTTTTGTTTCACCTTTTCAGGTATCAACCGACATCCTGATGGTCGAGGATATTCTGAGGCTGTCGAGGCTATTCGAGCCTTTCCTGCCAAAGAATGGGACATCCAGACTCTCATCTCGAATGAGACACTTTCAAGGTTTGGGTTGTTGGCAGAAGGTCGTCAAATAAGCCTTCCTCAAGGCGTCACCGTACCCAGGCCCACCTTTGGGAAAGGGAAGAAATTAGCCGAGTCATCAGCACATCATACTCCTGACGCACTAGAAGAGGGGGAAATCAAAGGGAATGAAACACCCGAAGCACAAGGCGAGAACTTAGGTCCCACTCAGGATCCGTTAGTCGAAGTGCACGACATCGAAATGTTATTATCCCCTTCAAAGAGGAAAAAGAGATTGACGTACAAGATTAGGAAGGAGAAGGTTGGCGGAACTTCAAAAGTTAAGCTCATTCCAACGGAGAAAGAGGCTTCTTCACAACATGTAGAAAGTTCTTTAAAGGGCCTATCGAACCTCTCCATTCCCGATGACCTGCTCAATTATGACTTCGACGACCCAGAAGCATTTGAACTTCACTCGCCCATCAGAGGCGATGTGGGCGCTCTAGCCCAAAGTCAGGGAGAAAAAACTCACATTAGTAAAGCAACTGGTCCGTCGGGGGGAAACACTTGGACACGCACAAACACTTGCACTTCAATTTGCACTTAGATTTTCGTCGTCACACTACTCTTTGCTAATTAGTTGCTGCTTAAATTCTATGAAGGTGACATGGATCACCCACAAGGATTCGATCGCCTTCGTGGTTCGTCTGTCTTTTATCAACCTGGACGAGACTCGGGTTCCAAAAGACGTCGGGAAAGAGATGGTGACGGCGATAGAGATTATCATTCCCAGGACACATCATCTTGGAGGAAAACTTACTATCAGCCAAAATACCACCAGGATACCTCTTCTCACCCAGAGCAAAGCAAAGCTAAGCGCGGACATAAGGGGTCGCAATCTGATGTCTCCTGGGACCAACACTCTGATTCCTCTTCCACTCAACAATCCCGGGATCCTCACAGGAGAGTTGAACTTTCAAAGCCGTCCCCTCCTGCTCTTGCAACAGATCCAACAGTATCGAAAAGGCTGGTCGAGTTTAAAGATAAATTTCCAAAAATGTGCTTTGATGGCCTGAAATTACTCCCGGTGATTCATCCTATTCCCGGACATGTCAAGCAGAGCGCCATCGCCTATACCAACGATGTCTATGTTCAACATGATGTATTTGTTCATTTGGCTAAAAAACTTTCTGAAGTCTCCATGGAGCGCCGACATGAGATCGATCGCCTGAAGCTTGAGGCTATCCACGACAAAGATATCATTAAAGATCAGGACGAAGAGATTACGACTTATAAGTCTGAACTTGAGGCCGTCCAGCAGAGCGCCAAAGACACCGCCGAAGCCGTAACTTGTCTGGAATCGATTCACAAAAAAGAACTCGACGAGGCGGTACAACGCTGTGGGGCTTTGGCTTTGGAAAAAGATTCGGTACAAAAAGAGAGGGATGCACTCTGTCTCTGAGTTAAAGAACTTGAGGAGCAGTTCCGTAAAGAGAAAGAGGAGAAAACGGCTTCTCAAGAAGAGCCACAACGATACTGTGATGAGATCGTTGCTACTCAACTCTTAAACGAGAAACTTAAGGACGACCTTTCCAAAGTCGAGACGTTAAAGAGCGAAGCCCATGAAGAGGGCAAGAAGATAGCATCCATGGATATCGGGGGATAGCATCCATGGATATCGACTCCCGTCTTGAGGCGGCTAGAGAAAAAGGTAGGGAGGTGGTCAGAAGCATGTTTGATCCGCTAATCGCTGAATTCAATGCCCGCATTCTTATGCATCGAGACTTGACTTTTCTAGGCGAGGGCTATCTCGAATCTTTGGCCGAGGCATGGAAGACTTTAATTGAAATCAAAAAGGCCAAACACGGTATTAAGGAGGTGGATGAGGGGGCCTTGATAAAAGAATTTCTCAAGGGAAATGAGCCTTCAGACCTGTCAGCGGCTAAAGCTATTTATTGCAAAGGCTCCCCTTCCATAAAAGGAAAAGAAGTTATCGCCGGTCCATCTGGGATTGAGTCTCCAACTCGTGTGCCTACAGCCGACCAGTCGGTCGATATTCGATCCTTTTAAACAGTACATTGGCTATAACCCGGAGGACCCCGGCCTTGGTGTTCATGTTTTGTCCCCTATTCCGGAGGGTGAAACCCCCTTGACAGCTGAGAGCCTGCGGGAACCTGGTAGGCAACTCTTTTTCTTTAACATTCCGAGAGCTTTCGTTTTCCACCAGAAGCTATCGTATTCTAATACTTGCTTTCGTGATATTGTACAGGCCGTTCTGATCTTCAGCCTACTCCGAGAAGCGATGTCGCCAAGGAGGTAGGGGAAAAAACGAGTGAAGCCACTCATGCAGGAGAGGCTCCTGGTCCAGATGCCCAAGTGATCGGAGCGCTTGATGAAGATAAATCTGAGACTTCCTCTCTCATTGATGGGAGCTATGAAGTTGAGATTACTGGAGTCTTCGAGCACACATCCGAGCTGAGCATGAAGGAGTGGCTTGAGAAAGGGAAAGAAGAGACGATCAAGATCAAGATCGAACCTCAAGCTGTGGACCCTCGACGATCCCTTAAACAAGCCGTTGAAGGTCATTCTCCCTGGCAAGTCCAAACCCACGGATGTTCCTCATGCTTCTTCGGCTGTCGCTCCCCCGTCAAAGAAAGTTATCAAGGGTAAGCGTACCAGGGAGGAGTCATCGGGCAAAAAGTCAAAGAAGTCAAAGAAGTCGTTTTCGCTCCCGTTCAACAAGAGCTAGTGTAGATTATGCAGTTATTTTTCTTTTCATAGTTTATGTAAATAAACTTTTGACTCCGAGCTTCGGTGGAGTTATAATAGAAACTAATTTTTGGTGAACAAAACTTAGTTTTTCTGCCTTTCAAAAAGCTCTTGTCGTTCAATTTTTGTGTGATTGTGATTTAAATCAAGCTGTTGTTAATAACATGGACTTCTCGGTTCACCTTCATATAGCTCAGAGATTCTTTGAGAGTTGTTCATTTTTCCTTCCATGCTTCAAGCACTTAGAATATTTTTCAGTCCGCACATCGGGGACTTAGAGTACACCAGTCCGTGCTTTGGGGACTTGGAGATTTGAGTCGTTTATACTCGAGTCCGCACTCCGGGTACTTAGAGTACTCCAGTCCGCACTCTGGGGACTTGGAGATTTGACTCATTTATACTCGAATTCGCACTCCGGGGACTTAGAGTACTCCAGTCCGCACTCTGCGGACTTGGAGATTTGAATTGTTTACTCGAGTCCGCACTCTGGGGACTTAGAGTACTCCAGTCCGCACTTTGGGAACTTGGAGGTTTGAATCGTTTATACTCGAGTCCGCACTCTGGGGACTTAGAGTACTCCAGTCCGCAATCTGGGGATTTGGAGATTTGAATCATTTATACTCGAGTCCGCACTCCAGGGACTTAGTCCGCACTCTGGGGACTTGGAGTTTTGAATCGTTTGTACTCGAGTCTGCACTCTGGGGACTTGGAGTTTTGAATCACGTCGGGAATCCTCATCACCAAGGTTGATGAAATCTCTATACCATAGCAACCCAGTGTAGAGACATTCGACAGGTAATCCTTTTTCTTTAGAAAATACCCGGTCATCAACACCATCTTCAAATGCAATCCTATTTCGTCGTATCATTGTTCGTAATGGGTTTTATGACACAAAGACCTCTCCCGGCTAATCTGAACAATGAGCGCTTATTTTTAAAAGTAAGTGTTACGTTCAAATTTCAAATAAATCACAACAATTTCCACTTTGATTTTTTAAACGAAAGATCCAACACAATCACAAAGGTTCGATATGGTTTTCGAATATCCATTTGGAATCTGACACCTGGTCGCATCGAAATTCGAATGCCATTAAAAGGCCAATATTGATAGTCGATTATTTAACTATCAATCAACATTCACAACAATTACCAGATTTAAATAATTTTCCCCAATTATTTATTTTCAAAATATTTTCGCAAGATATATTTCACACTTCCACCATTTGAAAACAAATTTCAAATCACTTTCCACATTCAATCCTTTTGAAAACAATTTCAAATCACCTTCCTTACGTGGAATAAATTTCCAAAAATTTATTTATTTCCACTGAAAATTTGCCGAGTTCAAATACTTTAAAATAATTTAAATTACTTATCCAAAAATATATATGCTTGGAAACTTTTGGAATAAAACTTTTTCTAATTTTTTTTTAAAATATTAGATATGAAAATATTATACCAATACCTCATACAATACTTCAAGCCAAACTAATTTTAAGATAAAATTAGTAGATAGGATATAACTATTTAAATATCCATTTTCTAAAACAAATATCAATTAAAACTTTAAATAATCACTTCTATAATAAATTAAAATAAATCTTTACTTTAAAGATTTTCAAAATAACCTAAATAAATAATTTCTCCGAAATATTCCTTCCTTAAAACCATCTTTACAACTTCAATTTATATTTATAAACTATATTGAAAACATACTCGGCTTTCCAGGAGATGTACACCCTCCATTCTAAAGTGGTTTCATTCAAATCAATTTATAATCTTTCTGGATTCATTTTAAATTTACGTTCCAACTCCGTAAATTCCTTTCCACACTTTTAAAAATAAAACAACATTTGTTTTTAAAACAAAATTCCCTTTCCTTTATAAAATTCCCATTGTGAATTTTAAATTTTCAAATATCCACTGATATATAATTTTTTTTTTAAAAATCGATTTCCAAATATCCACTTTCAAACACCAAATCAAATCCCAAATTGATTTCTAATTTTATTTTCCAACACCAAATCTTCCAAATCAATTTCCCAAAGATTTATTTTTAAACATCAAATAAATTTTCCAAATTGATTTCAAAGATTTATTCCCAACACCAAATCAATTTTCATATTGATTTCTAATTCATTTCAGATACTGAATCAATTCCAAATAGATTTCCCAAAATCATTTCAAATACCAAATTAAATTCCAAATTCATTTCTAAATTCATTTTCTTTTAAAATAAATTTCTTTATCTCTTCCAAACTATTTAAAATCTATATTTTAAATAAATTCTTCAAACTTTTGAATAATATTGCTCAAATTTCATTTATTAAACCGTTTTCCTGTATCTTGGAATTTCAAAATTCATTCTTTTAAATTTATCCAATTATCAAAAATAAATTTTACTATAAATTTTCTACTTGAATTTCAAAAATCCAATTTTATTTATTTCCAGTATCCTACTATACTAAAAATTTATTCGGCTAAACAATATCCTTCAATGATTTCAATCACATATATAATCACATGTAGATTGTAAATAATCAACACATAATATTAAAACAAATGATAATGTTTTGAGGAATCCCGTTGGATCCCTCCAACCTATTTTCCTACATCCATAGATGTTAGCATAACAATTTAATACCAATTCCACTTCGAGGTGGAATATCACAGTATACGAGATTTATAAAATATCATCCGCTATTATGCGGCGCGTAGGGTCTCATCCGCTATATAATGCGGGAAATCAATCACTCCAAATACATATATAATACGAGTTCCACTTCGAGGTGGAATATTGTGGTATATGGGTTTAATATAATATCATCCGCTATTATGCAGTGCATAGGATCTAATCCAATACAACTGATAATTATTTATCATCCAAGCATCAACAATTTTAAATTTAACTATTTAAAATTAAATCGAAAAATCCGATTGAGTGAGAAGATCACACATTTGCCTACGCATGCAACCCATTTCCTTCTCGATTTATTTCCTTTAAGATTTTGACCTTGTATAAAAAAAATTATACAATTTATTATTCGAAATAATTGAATAATCAATTTTCATTTGATAAATTTAATTAGCCAATGATTTAATTTTAAAGTTAAAATCGGATTTGAAACAAAAATATTTTCTTTTCTTTTCCTTTGAAACTTCATTTATCAAAATTAATTTATATAAATTCAAAAATCTAATTTTAAATAACTCTTCAATACTTTAAAATCTTGTCTATCCAAATATATATATATATATACATTCACATATTTATATTTACTTTTTATCTATAAATATATTAAAATATGTGTTTGTTTTTTATATAGATATACCTATTTTATATTTTACCTTTCTGCAAAAAAATAGAAATCCTTTACAGAGAACATTTTAAAACTCCCATCTGTTATACATAAAAAAATATGTGTGGATATACATATATGTTTAACCATACTGACTGTTTTGAATTTTTTTACAGTAGGATTTTAAAGTGTGTATATGATTATTATGTTTTTTTTTCTTATATCTGAGTAAATAAACATATTATTTTAAACAAAATAATACCTTATTCCAAACGCGATGAACTGGACGAACTCCCAGCATCGCCCACCAGAAACGACCATTGCCTCGTTCACCAAATTTGAATCCAATCGCCTGACGACTAGCTGCCATTGCCATCGCCATTGCCATGCTACTCCTTCTATTGAAGATGCCGCTCCAATCGCCGATCGAAGACGGCCTCTTCTCCGATGCATGTGAGCCTTCCCTCCTTGATTTTGAACCCTACCCGCACACGCGCACCACCTCAAACAGGGTGCCGAGAACGTACGTCATTCCTTGCTTGTCGCAATCCCCTCCCCCTCGTGAACTCCAGCCTTGCATCGACTTGATCGATGAACGAATGAGCTTGAACGAGGAACGTGAATTGGCTCGGCCATAAAATTTTCGAACAAATTGGAACGGAGAAATTTTATCGCAATTTTGCTCTTCCCTTCGGCTTTCATATTCACGAATTCGATAAAATTTGTAAAGGGGGGAAAGTTTAATTTGGAATAGGAGAAAAGGTAACGAGGTCTGGACAAAATTCGGCCATGAAGATTTTCAAGCAAATGTTTATTTTCTTTTTTTTCTTTTTGTTTTACTTGTATACGTATATATTTTTTTTTAAACGAACGCGTGGATAAAAGTTGACATATTCTAGTAAGAGAGATACGTGGCAAGAAAACTACAGTGTTTTCACGCAATTTATTATTTGTATTTTAAATTTTAAATTCAAATTTAAATCGTTTCGATTTTCATGACACAAAATTTCGATCTCTAATCAAAGCGTGCCGCCAGGCATTTATAATGTTAAACCCTATTTCGAATGTAATGGAAAAGGTTTCAATTCCAAATTCGATCGTATGGAGAAGATAGCTTTTTGGACTCAGCTATTAAATTAGTTTCAATATAATTTTAAGTGCGTTTGCTTATCGCACAACCACACGACAACTCCAAACGCTATGAAAATTGAAATCCGATGATAATACACTAATACGGATCCAATGGAACTGGTTTCGTCGAAATCCAAGACCGTGCCTCGAAAGGCTATTTTTAAATATCGATTTAAACGATATATATTTCAATACTAAACAAAACAGTTTCAAATTCGATATTCGATTATGAAGCTTTCATTATCTTCAGTATTATGATTATAGGTTTTTCAAGCCTTTAAAATATTTTTATTCAGCTTAAAACTGAAGATTTAAATTTCTACCCAATTTCACATTATTAAATCAACAATTTAATTGACAAATTCATAGAAATATTTGAAATTCAAGTTTTAATTAACTTCCAAATATTTAAATTCAATTAAATATTTTGATTTCAAAATTTTAAAATTCTGTGTCGTTCACACTAAGGAAATCCCGTCACAGCTTTGGAATGTCTAAAGTTGGTGGAGCAAGAAATACTGGTGCCCCAAGAGCCACACCACCTCCAACGCCAACTGTGTCTACCGGAAATGTTCACAAGCGATGAAACATTCCTTGTGGTAGCTTAATAGTCTGTGAACTAATTAGGCATCTTAGACAGCCCATTCACCGTCATGCTTGCATACCCCCTCTGCTTGTACTAACAGCTTGACGAAGATACCTTAACGACTAGCGATAGAAATAAATCAAATTCCAAAGGACAAGTGGTCTATATAGTATAATATAATAGAAAAATACAAGTATGCTCTCTCAATGTATCTCTCTCTACCAGTTTTTTTAACCCAAACTCGTATAATTAGTCCTAAGTGTTGATGTAATGACCCGTAAATTCACCACTTTGAAAATGGAATATTTAATTTATTTAAATATTCAAATATATAATTTTCAAACTTAAACAATCAAGTTTTATATGATAAATAAGAATGGTAAACTTATTTTTGATATTGAATAAAGATTTTGGATTCCCATTGTAAAATTGACAAAAGTCGAATTCCAATAAAGAAGGTAAATATTCATGAAATTTGTTTAAAGGATAAATAATTCCTTTTAAATATAAATATAATTGATATCAAACTCATTTAATAATAATATTAATTTAATTTGTAATGGTTTGATAAATATATTAAAAAAAAATTGTAAAAAATTGACAAATTTCGTCGCATATCGATAAATCGATGTCGTATTTTTATAAGAAGATTTGGATATTGTTTTTATATAATTTTATGAGATAAATATAATTTTTTTAATTATTTAAAGATAATAAGAAATTTATTTTGAATTTTAGTTTACATGAATAAATAGTTTAACAAAAACGTCAAAATGTGACCGTGAAACATTTTGTCGGAAATCAAAGTTTAGTTCAAAACAAGTTGCCGCAACATTATTGCACCTTTGTTAACATGTTTTAACATATATTACAAATTTTAATAACTAAACATGTTTACTTTTACTAAATATAATTAGAAAATATCTAGAAGTCATAAGCAAAAGTAAGTAAGAATTAACAAAAGTAAGAAAAAGTAAACATCAAATCACATCAAATAAAAGCCAATATAATTATTGTGTTCTTTACTTAATCTGTAAGTGACTAAGACATAAAGTAAGAAGTGAAAGGAGGATGTTAAGTTTTAAAAAAGTGGAGTTTTCTTTAGGTTGAAGTAAGGTCGGTTTGGTAATTTGGTAAGAGGTTATTTTGGCAAATTACCACTTTTCTTTTTCTATAAATGCCTACCTCCTTCTTCACTTTCATTCACATTTCTTCTTATTTTCTCAAGCTTCTTCATCTTATTCCCCTCCTCTTAATGGCTTCCAAGCCATAAAAAAAATTAGAAAGAGATAATGTCAAAATATTTATAAAATATTCAAAAGAAATCAGTGTTCATCCTCTTCTAATCAAACTAATTTTTTCTCCACATTTTACCTCTTATTCTCTAAGCCATAACTTCTTCAAAACAAAAACAAAATACAAATTTTTATTCTTCAAATCATGTATTTTTTCAAAGGCTGCAACTTTTATGTTGACTACTTTGTCTTATTCGAAATTTAACTATGTAAAAAATACACTTCTTTCAAGTGCATTTTCCGGCCCAGTTTTTAAGCCCGAGAATAGTCCATTTTGATTTGATCATATATTGATCATAACTGATCCAAATTATGAAATTCTTTCTTTAAATCATATAAAATTCGAATGGCTACAACTTCTATGTTTATCACCTTTTCCAGTTTTGAGGTTTGCTATAACTGAAACTCGATTCTTTAAAGTACATTTTCGGGCTTCACCGAGAATAGCTCTTTTTAGTTTGACCATATCTTCCTCAGTATTAATCAAAATCAAGTAAAAATTTTTAATTCAGGAGAAAAGAATTTGCAACGACTTTTCAGTTAACAAGTTTTTCAAATTTTGAGAGCAAGAGAGAAGATGACCAATTTTTCGGGTCTAATTTTGAGAATTCAAGTTCAAAGCTCAACCGCTTCTTCTCTATATTTTCATCCAACCTCCATCGCAAGCCTCGACCAAGCTATTGAAAGGGAGAGCATGTTTTTTTATAGTTTTTAATGGAGTAGGAATTAATTAGTGAAGTGTTGGTTGATTAGAATGTTGATAGGAAGTTAATTGCTTTGGTTTATGGTGGGAAACTCTATTTAGCATCTCTATTTGTATATATATATATATATATATATACACACACATGTTTGATGTTGTGTTACGATTGCTTCAATTATTGATTGTTTTATATGATTTTTAAATTGTTTTACCAAGTCACGTTAATACACGTTGATAAGCACAAAGGAAATTACTTTCCTTTTGAAAATGAAATGGTGTATATGGAATGCTTAAACCTTTTGGAAATAGTTTTAAATTGAGTTTGAAATATTTTATAAACACTTAAATATGTTTAAAGAAATAAAGGAAGAAAATCAAGATTTCATCTTGTATATTTTAAATATGTTCAAAACAATTTTCCAAGAAAATCGCGCTTTTGCAGTAAAGTGACCAAAGTTTAAAAATGATATTTTAAATGTTATAGACATATGAAATAAATTATATAAAATCTTTTAAAAAAATTTAAAAGATCTATAAGTTAAAATTATGGTTTTTAAATGATATATAAGTTGTTTTGAAGAATATAGCTTTTAAAACGCTATTTGCAACACTTTTCGCAGCAGATTGAAATAACTTTTGAAATACAGTTTTAAACTTAACAATTTTTTCCTATATATTTTGTGAATGATTTTAAAAGAATAATTAAGCCATTTAAATATGATTTGGAAGTTTTAATGAGAGTTTAAAGAAATGGGAAAGATGAATTGTTTATGCACTTAAACAATAAGTGAAGAAAATTGAGTATAATAACAAACTAAGTTATGCGAAAACGACTAGTACATTTGTCTCACCTGTGAGATCTAAGAAGCTAAAATAAGGTTCAACTAAGGTTAGGAATGGAGTAACCAGTGCCCCGAACTTACCTGGCCTATATTTTCTCTTCTTAGGCCAGGGGTGGAACATATCGAAAGGAAAGCCCAGATGCTCTAAAAGATCATAATTAAGTTTTTTCTAAGATAAAAGAAAAGAAATAAATTCTTTGAATTTATTATAAATGGTCTATAGATAAGATTTATAAAATTGATATTTTATAAATAAAAGTAATGGAATTGTAAAAGTGTTTTATAAATATTAGAAATGGGATTGTAATCAAATTTATGTACGGGTTTGCAATTGAAATTTAGAAAAGAATTTATAAAGGATTTTATAATTAATAAGATTTGAAAGGAATGAATTTGTAAATAAGAGTTTTATAAGTAATTAAATTATAATTGGACATTGACTTATAAATGAGATATAAATGGAATTTGTTAGTAAAGAAATTTTGTATATAGAAGTTTATAAAATATAAATGGAATTTATAAACCCTGTTTTGTAAATCTGAAATCAATTTAAATTGATAAGTTAAATGTGAAAGTTTATTAAAGGAATTATATTCGCGATTTTTGTCAGTGAATAATCCTTTAAATTAAATGGATGTTTTGGAAAGTGATATTACAAAAAGGGAATATTTTCCCTAAGTTAAAAGTTAAGAAAGAAAATCTTTGATTAAGATTTAATGAATGATTTGGAAAGGTTTTCCTAAGTAAAAGAGAAAATGACTTGGAATTATTCCAGGATTTAGGGAAGGTTTAAATAAACCAAATGATTTGATAAATGAGGCTTAATGATTCCTTATACTCTTGAAAAGATAATGGAATAAATTGAAAAGATTATATCTAACAAAGATATTTTATAAAGTATGAAGTAATTGATTGATGATTGATATCCACATATGAACTTAACATCTTTTAAATCGGTAATTGGCTTCGAAGGAACTGGGGTTGGATTTGGACAATTCCTATCCAAAAACCACTTGAAACCAATGTATACGTTCGAATATGAAGACATGTTGAAGATGATGATTATTGAAGAACGTGGATCTTCATAGCGTGAAGACTTCTTGTTGAACATGCTCTGGGTAGCTCCCATTATAGAGTTATTAATAGCAGTAGTCTCCTCATGGTGGAGATTATTCAGATTGCAAGGACTACTCGCTACTAGCGGTAGTAGGGGAGTGCCTTCGGTTTGTCCTGTTCCTAGGCAACTTGTATGGACGTTTGTCTGACATTGCATTTCTAATGATTACGTATATTGGGTTTTACAAACGTACATCAGTGGTGGCGGAGAAGGCAACTTCTCTTAGCTTAACAACCTCCTTGAGACGTACGTGCTCAAGGGCTGTATTTTGTGGAAGGCAATTAATAGTTAACGGAAATAGCAATGTGGCATTCAAAGATATGATATGTGCTATGTGAAAAGTTAATCGTTGCCACAAGCCTCATCAACTCGAAAATGACGGAAATAGGATTAGATGCGGCAAGGCTAAGTGGGTCATTCTCTAGTAGGGTATGGTCATCCCCTTCTAGATATATTTCTTCCCGCTATGACGTTCGGGATGTAAATTAATGTGGTTTGTATGCTATGAGGGCCTTTGGATAAACGTCGGTAACGACCGAGGGATGACGTATTCGGTACTTTCTAGTTACAGAGGTAGTCCGGTCTTGTGTTGGTAGAGGTTCCTTTATGATGTTCCTTGGGGCATCCATCTAGAGTTGTACCCATTTTGGAAGGTAGATCCTTCACCTGGTAATTTGTATGGAAATCCATTCTCCAGTAAGAACCTACGGTTTTGTTTGTAGAGCCTAGTATGCTGGAATTTAATAATGGTAACAATTTCAACTGAGACTAATAAGTTTATTTACAAATGTTTTCAAAGATAAGTCATTAGAAATAATATCGAACGTTTTGATATATAAAAGTATTTTAGCTATCATAAGGTTAAAAACCATCCGTGTTTATGTTGTGGGCGTTGTCTTATGAGATACTCTTTATTTTCAAAGGATTTTATCCAAAGGCAGATATATGACGCTGTCATCTATTATTGAGTTTTTCTTACGCTAGTTTATCAAGCTTGATCTGGGTATTTTCAATACTCGGGTCAAAATCCGAATAGTTTTAGGTTTAGTCGAAGATGGTTGAAGTTTCTAGAGGAGAGCTGGAGATATTCATCAACATATGTCATATTCTATTATCCGCTGTGCTTTTTTAGTTTTAGTTTGATGTTTGTCAGCAATTGTAAGGACAGATTTTTATAACTGTTCACGCTGAATTTAGGTTAGACTCTGATATATGTATTTAAAAGTTTTTCGCTGTAAAGATATTGTTCAATATTATATGTTATTCCATTCGTGTAAGATTCTGTTCTTTCTATTTTTCTTTATTACCCTTCATGTTTCGTCTTTTCGTGCAATTTGAGTTGTACATGTGTGGTTTATTCTCGATTCAAAGGGTACGGAAAAACGGGTCATGACATTTGGTATCAAAGCTGAAGGTTAAACGAGAACCTTGGCTTTGTTGGGGTAAAGACTCTTCAGAGATAGGGTTAGTAATATCCTAGGATGAGTAACTCATTAGAGATAGGTTTAGTAACATCCTAGAATGAGTTATGAGAGTGTTATATATATGAGTGTGTATTTGTTAATTTTATACAAAAAGTTTTGTTTTGAAAAATTGGTAAATGAAATAATTTTACTTAGGATTATATTTTGATTACAAAGTATATATTTTGGAAAGTTGTATAGTTAGAAATCAAGATTAATGAAATTTAGATATAAACATCTTGTGATTAGAATTTCATGATTTGACTATAAGATGTTTCATATGGTAACCGATAAGTAAGAAATCTAATAAGGTAATTAAGATCTTTAATACTTATTCCAAAATAATAAATTAAGAAATGATAATGTTAAGTTACTATCATAAATTGATCAACTGTTTAATTTAAAAGTTAAAGTACAAATACCTTGTGAATTAAGTTTCACGATTTGACTATAAGGTGTTTGATAATAAGATTGGTTTAAGGAATGGACATATAAGATAAAAATGATATAATATAAAATGATTATGTAAAAGGAAAATATAAAAGGAATAAAAGTTTAAAATTCGAGTAATTTAAAAGAATTGTGGTAATTTAAATGAAGTTAATTAATGTAAAAAGAATTTACAAAAAGAATTTACAAAATAGGTTTTATAAACAAAAGTAATCTCTAAGGATTTTGAAAAGGGTATTATTTAGGAGTTACTCAATCTATATAATTTTCTTAAGTTAAAGAGATAATGTAAATCATTATAGATAAATTAATTAGTAATATTCATAAAGGTGTTTAAACTAAAGATAAATTTGGAATCACTAACTGATACGATAAAGCGGGATTCTCGACGATTTTAGACAGTTGAAATTTATTGAATCACATCAAACTCAAAGCTATGGAATTTATGGAATATTCTAGTAAAAGATTAACCATTGCGAAATGTTTTAGGTAAATGAAATTGGACAAGTATAATTTATAAATGTGATTATAAATAAAAAGGATTCAAAAGTGGAGAAATTTATAATAGCATTAAATCAGAAATAAAATTTGCAATTATGAATTTAAAATGATAACAACCTACCACAAACTGTAATTCACCCGGATATAAAACCGATCAGGAATTTGGGATGTGTGTGTGTCTATATATATATATACATATATATATATATATATATATACACTGTTAGAATGTTAAAATGTATTACACAAAACTAGATTTTAGTCATGAACTATTTATACACTTAAGTAAAATCATGACTCTTAAAATGTAATTATAACCAAGGAATTTTTTTATTAACTAATTCTACCATTAATTAAGGATTTGGACTTAAGTTTTTAAAAGTGATGGATTTACATAGTTGTGTTCATAAGATATAATAAACTATTAATAGTTTTATGAAATGATTCATAAACAATATTAGTATTAAAGAAAAAAATGCTAAAAATAAAAAAATGTGAAAAAAAGAAAAAAAAATAAAGAATGTGAATAAAGAGAATTTGGTAAAACTGAGAAAAAACCAATAGGAATAAATACGTAATTTGAACGTAAATCATTTCGTCTCACAAATTTTGATCTAATATTCGAGTACGGAACTTTGAGGTGTTTACACTGATCCGGGAAAGAATTTATCATTCAATTTCTTGATGGCGAGCATTGATGATGTTTTGCGTTTAGTTAATCGAGTTTTCTATCATAGTTGAGATCTATGCAAGAAAAGCAAGTGTATCTAATCTAAAAACTTGATCAGAGTCCGCACTAGAGGATCAGAAGATTGATACTAGTTCGAAAATAAAGTTCTTGATTCAAATAGAAGATCAAATCAGATATTATATATGGATGATTTGGGTACATCTTACGGGTTTAAGTTTGTGAAATAGTGATTTAGGTGAAAAAAATTGTGGGTTTAGGTTCAGGATAATTTCGAGGATGAAATTCTTTTAAGTAGAGAAGAATGTAATGACCCGTAAATTCACCACTTTGAAAATGAAATATTTAATTTATTTAAATATTTAAATATAGAATTTTCAAACTTAAACAATCAAGTTTTATATGATAAATAAGAATGGTAAACTTATTTTTGATATTGAATAAAGATTTTGGATTTTCATTGTAAAATTGACAAAAGTCAAATTCCAATAAAGAAGATAAATATTCATGAAATTTGTTTAAAGGATAAATAATTCTTTTTAAATATATATAATCGATATCAAACTCATTTTATAACAATATTAATTTAATTTATATTGGTTTGATAAATATATAAAACTTGTTTTATAAAAATTGACAAATTTCATCGCATATCGATAAATCGATGTCGTATTTTTATAAGAAGATTAAGATGTTGTTTTATATTATTTTATAAGATAAACATAATTGTTTTAATTATTTAAAGATAGTAAGAAATTTATTTTTAAGTATGGTTTACATGAATAAATGGTTTAACAAAAACATCAGAATGTGACCGTAAAACGTTTTGTCAGAAATCAACGTTTTATTCAAAATAAGTTGCCGCAACGTTATTGCACCTTTGTTAACATGTTTTAACATATATATTACACATTTTAATAACTAAACATGTTTACATTTACTAAATATAATTAGAAAACTTCTAGAAGTCATTAGTAAAAGTAAGTAAGAATTAACAAAAGTAAGAAAAAGTAAACATCAAATCACATCAAATCAAAGCCAACATAATTGTGATATTCTTTACTTAATCTTTAATTGAATAAGACATAAAGTAAGAAGTAAAGGATGATGTTAAGATTTGAAAAAGTTGAGTTTGCTCTAGGTTGAAGTAAGATTAGTTTGGTAATTTGGTAAGAGGTTGTTTTGGTAAATTACCATTTTTTTCTTTTTCTATAAATACCCACCTCCTTCTTCACTTTCATTCACATTTCTTCTTCTTATTTTCTCAAGTTTCTTCATCTTCTTCCTCTCCTCTTTAATGGCTTCTAAGCCATAGAAAAAAATTAGAAAGAAATAATGTAAAAATATTTACAAAATATTCGAAAGAAATCAATGTTCATCCTCTTCAAATCAAACTCATTTTTTCTCCACATTTTAGCTTTTCTTTTCTCAGTCATAACTTCTTCAAAACAGAAAAAAAATACAAATTTAATTTTTCAAATCATGTATTTTTCTAGTGGTTATAATTTTCATGTTGACCACTTTCTCTTATTTTAAATTTAACTATGTAAAAAATACACTTCTTTCAAGTGCATTTTCTGGACCAGTTATTAAGCTAGAGAATAGGCCATTTTGTTTTGGTCATATCTTGATCATAACATATCCAAATTAAGAATTTTTTATATCATATAAAATTCTAGTGGCTACAACTTTTATATTTATCACTTTTTCCAGTTTCGAGGTTTGCTATACCTAAAACTCAATTCTTTGAAGTACATTTTCGGGCTTTATTTTTGTGAATCCGAGAATAGCTTATTTTCTTTTGACCATATCTTCCTCAATATTAATCCAAATTAAGTGATTCTTTTAATTATATTCAAAAGAAAAGACTTTTCGACAACTTTTCAGTTAGCAAGTTTTTCATATTTTGAGAGTAAGAGAGTCAAAAACAAGAGAGAAGATGACCTATTTTTCAGGTCTAATTTTGAGAATTCAAGTTCAAAGCTCTGCCGCTTCTTCTTTATATTTTTGGCTATCCTCCATTTTAAGGCTCGTCCAAGCTATTGGAAGGGACAGGGTGTTGTTTCCTAGTGTTTAATGGAGTAGGAATTAATTAGTTAAGTGATGGTTGATTAGAATGTTGATAGGAAGTTAATCGCTTTGGTTTATGGTGAGAAACTCTATTTAGCATCTCTATTTATATATGTACATGTTTGATGTTGTGTTATTACTGCTATGGATGATTATATATGCTTTGATCATCAAGTATTGTTTGTTTGATATGATTTTTAAATTGCTTTACCAAGTCACGTTAATACACGTCGATAAGCACAATGGAAATTGCTTTCCTTTTGAAAATGAAATGGTGTATATGGAATGCTTAAACCTTTTGAAAATAGTTTTAAAATGAGTTAGAAATGTTTTATAAATGTTTAAATATGTTTAAATAAATAAAGGAAGAAAATCAAGATTATCTTGTATATCAAAACAATTTCCCAGAAAAATCGCGCTTTTGTAGTAAAGTGACCAAAGTTTAAAACTGATATTTTAAATGTTTTAAAAATATGAAATAAATTGTTAAAAAAATCTTTTAAATTGTTTTAAAAGATATATAAGTTGAAAAGATGGATTTTTAAATGATATAAAAGTCGTTTTAAGTATATAGCTTTTAAAACGCTATTTGCAACACTTTTCGCAACGCTTTTTGCAGCAGTTTGAAATAACTTTTGAAATGCAGTTTTAAACTTAATAATCCTTTCCTATATTATTTGTGAATGATTTAAAAATAATAATTAATTCATATAAAGATGATTTGGAAGTTTTAATGTGATTTTGAATAAATGGGAAAGATGAATTGTTTATACCACTTAAACAATTAGTGGAGAAGATTGAATGTAATAACAAACTGGGTAATGCAGAAATGACTAGTACATTTTTCCCACCTGCGAGATCTGGAAAGATAAAACAAGGTGTTTAACTAAGGTTAGGAATGGAGAAACCAGTGCCTTGAACTTACATGGCCTATGTTTTCTCTTCTTAGGCGAGGGGTGGAACATATCAAAAGGAAAGCGCGGATGCTCTAAAAGATCATAATTGAGCTTTTTCTCAGATAAAAGAAAAGAAATAAATTATTTGAATTTATTATAAATGGTCTATATATAAAATTTATAAAATTTATAATTTATAAATTAAAGTAATGGAATTATAAAAGTGTTTTATAAATATTAGAAATGGGATTGTAATCAAATTTATATATGGGTTTGCAATTGAAATTTAGAAAAGAATTTATGATGGATTTTATAAATAATAAGATTTGAAACGAATGAATTTGTAAATAAGAGTTCTATAAGTAATTAAATTATAATTGGATTTTGACTTATAAATGAGATACAAATGGAATTTGTTGGTAAATAAATTTTGTATATGGAAGTTTATAAAATATAAATGGAATTTACAAACACTGTTTTGTAAATCTTAAATCAATTTAAATTAATAAGTTAAATGCGAAAGTTTATTAAAGGAATTATATTCATGATTTTGGACAGTGGATAATCCTTTAAATTAAATGGATGTTTTGGAAAGTGATATTACAAAAAGGGAATATTTTCCCTAAGTTAAAAGTTAAGAAAGAATATCTTTGATGAAGATTTAATGAACGATTTGGAAAGATTTTCCTAAGTAAAAGAGAAAATGATTAGGAATTATTCCAGGATTTAAGAAAGGTTTAAATAAACCAAATGATTTGATAAATGAGGCTTAATGATTCCTTATATTCTTGAAAAGATAATGGAATAAATTAAAAAGAATATGTCTAACAAAGATATTTTATAAAAGATGAAGTAATTGATTGATGATTGATATCCACATATGAACTTAACATCTTTTAAATCTATAATTGGCTTCGAAGGAACCGAGGTCGGATTTGGATAATTCCTATCCAAAAACCACTTTGAACCAACGTATACGTTCGAATATGAAGACATGTTCAAGATGATGATTATTGAAGATCGTGGATCTTCATAGAGTGAAGATTGCTTATTGAACATGCTCTCGGTAGCTCCCACTATAGAGGTATTAATAGCAGTGGTCTCCTCATGGTGGAGGTTTTTCAAATTGCAAGGACTACTCGCTACTAGTGGTAGTAGGAGAGTGTCTTCGGTTTGTCCTGTTCCTAGACAACTTGTATGGACTTTTATCTGATATTGCATTTCTAATGATGACGTACATTGTTTTTTACAAACGTACATCAGTGGTAGCGGAGAAGGAAACTTCTCTTAGCTTAACACCCTCCTTGAGACGTACGGGCTCAAGGGTTGTATTTTTATGGAAGGTAATTAGTAGTTAACGGAAAAGGCACTATGGCATTCAAAGATATGATATGTGCTATGTGAAATGGTAATCTTTGCCTCAAGTCTCATCAAATCGAAAATGACCGAAACAGGATTAGATGCGGCAAGGCTAAGTGGGTCATTCCCAAGTAGGGTATGGTCATTCCCTTCTAGATATATTTCTTTCCGCTATGACGTTTGGGATGTAAATTAATGTGGTTTGTATGCTATGAGGGCCCTCGGATAAAGGTCGGTAGCGACCAGGGAATGACATATTCGGTATTATCCAGTTACAAAGGTAAGCCGGTCTTGTGTTGGTAGATGTTCCTTTGTAACGTTCTTCGGGGCATCCATCTAGAGGTATACCCATTTTGGAAGGTAGATCCTTCACCTGGTCATTTGTATGGAAATCCATTCTCCAGTAAGAACCTACGGTTTTTTTAGAGTTTAGTATGCTGGAATTTAACGATAACAATTTCGGCTAAGATTAATAAGTTTATTTTCATATGTTTTCAAAGATAAGTCATTAGAAATAATATCAAACGTTTCGATATATAAAAGTGTTTTAGTTACATAAGGTAAAAACTTGTACGTGTTTTTGTATGGGCGTGGTCTTATGAGATACTCTTTATTTTTAAAGGATTTTATCCAAAGGCTGATATATGACACTGCCATCTATTATTGAGTTTTTCTCACGTTGGTTTATCATGCCTGATCTGGGTATTTTCAATACTCGGGTCAGATCTGAGTAGTTTTAGGTGTAGTCCAAGATGGTTGGAGATTCCAGAGGAGAGCTGGAGATATTCATCTATGTATGACATATTCTATTATCTGCTGTGCTTTGTTAGTTTTAGTTTGATGTTTGTCAGCAATTGTAAGGAAAGATGTTTATAACTGTCCAAGCTGAATTTAGGTTAGATTTTGATATATGTATTTAAAAGTTTTCCGTTGTAAAGATATTGTTCAACATTATATGTTATTCCATTCATATAAGATTCCGTTCTTTCTATTTTTCTTCATTACACTTCATGTTTCGTCTTTTCGTGCAATTTGAGTTGGATATGTATCGTTTATTATCGACTCAATGGGTATGAAAAAATGGGTCATGACAGTTGAACCCAGGCTCTGATACCAAGTGTAATAACTCACCCCTCGTAATACCCTAAAATCAACATCGAATGACAATGTTTGACTTCGAAATATTACCAAAGATAGATTATCTAGGAAAGAAAAATTATAGCAAACATTATACTAAGGCACATTGACAGAGTCTCATAGTGTAATGATAATATATAACATACAGAATATACATGAACAAAATAGGATAACAACATATACATATGTATAAGAGACTGCGTTGGCCAAAATAATTGATAATTGAACATCAATATAAAAGGTTAGAATTCATCAAACTTCCCATAATACAGAGTTTGGAATATAATATCAAATACATCATGTCTCATATGTAAATTCATATCTATCGGGTACTACTACGATTCAAGTATATATATACGAAGTATAGTCATCGCCTTTAATGCTCCACCTATCCTAAAAATGTATCCCCAAAAGCACTTGACTTTCAAACTACTCAATCGAGTACACGAGAGCTATTATGGAATAATCAAACAAAGAAAAAATATGGTTCAGACATAAAGCTTGGCGTGAGGGGAACTATCTCAAAATACTATACATTGAACCTATACACAAATTAATAGGAATGATTAAGGCAAAGACAGTCCTCTCCACAACCGTGGCTCGAGGGTAATCTAGACTGTCCATAAATAAGTAAAGTAAACCTATCCAAAATATAAGGAATCATGCCATAACTTGCTCTTTTCTTATAACCAACAAATCATCACAACTAATGTGATGTGACTGCTACGTAACAGTATACATGATACAGGCAACCCAACATACAAAGGTAGGGTAATCAAAATATTAGTCTATCACAAAGTACACAATAATAATAGTAACACTAATAACACCAACCAATTAATAACATACACATTATAGGAATGAGAGACAACCAAAGAATCCAAATTGATACTCGTCATTACTGATGGGTAACTTCCACTACAGACCTCTATTCATGATCCAGTGATTCCCTTCGAGGGTTAAGATAATTAGAGTCAGTATCTAAATGTACCTAAGACCTCGAGCCAACTTCATATGATCAGACTCATGTAGGTCTCGCTATGTTCCCCATCGAGCCTAGGTGATATACAACCTACTATATATACTTGAAACCTAGTCTTAAAGTAAATAAAGTCAGCCCATGAATGTACCATAGACTCCAAGCCACATCCTCAATGATGGGTCTCATATAGATCACATCGCGTCCTTTATCGACCAAAGGTGACATATGATCTACTATAAATACCTAAGACCTTTATGGTTCCCACCATGTCCTTAATCGAGTATAGGTGTTATGTGATCCCATAGTAGGTGATTTTCATCAACCCCTTTCTAGTCATCATGGATTATAACATAATCCTTGTATATGCATCTATTAATGATCGTATCTTGTATGATACGCCATCGAGACCACAAAGGAACACCGATACCATAATGTATGCACATGTTAAATATAATATCATGTACGGTCATTATAGAAAGATCAATAACATGCATGACCACCGATATAAGGCTAATATGGTGTATGATCACTAATATAAGATCAATACTATATACCATCACTAATATAGGACTGATACAATTCATCAAATTTTACGTACCATGAGCTCAAAGCCCGAAGGTACATATTTACTCCATTTGATCATACACGCTCGTCGGACGTGATTGTGACCAATCGCTATGTCAATGCCTTGCCCGATCATTATTGATCCCATAGGTACCACTTAACATTTGCGTCCAAATATCTAGCTTTTCCTTATGTTCCACCTACTCGAGTAGCCCAAGGTCTTTCCCAAAGTTGCACCAAAAATCGCATGAACCCACACCCGAAGCAAGGGAAGATCCATCACTTAAATGGCACTTGACCTGGGCTTTACTGCCCAGTCTAATGCACAACCAATCAACCGACATTATCCTATCCCAAGCAATATACCCTAGGGGTAAGCGCGACCCGATTGATATGGCCGCCACTTCGCATGTTGTTTCCTCCATTACTTCGGCCGATGAGCTGTCTTGCCTTCCAAGCCCGCCTCTACCCATCAAGCCCTCTTCAAAGTTCATTGGTTGATGTTTTGGAATTGGTTCCTTGTGTGTTCAAAAATCGACTTCGATAGGAAATCCACTCTTTGCACATGTAGAGTTCAACGGACGAATCTAGGGACCCGACCTCCACGCCAAGACAACGAACCTGCCTTCCTACCTTGTATGATGCCTATGCATACGTCCATACATCCATTTGTGTTTGTTTACACACATGAACACATAACCACACTTTCAACTATATAAATCACGCTTTGGACTTCATTGGAGCGATTGCTCGGCCCAGTATCATCTCACACAATTTTGCACGCACGATAGTCACTATGGCTACATAAGACGCTCGCCACTTTATTATATTCAAGTAAAGATATACACATACAAATATACAATAATTCACTTATATACATATATATGTACGTATGTATGTATATGCACAAGTACATACGATAATTCTAGCTACAATATAAGAATTGTCTTGATTAATATATAATTTTAAATACATGTATATATATATATATATACCGGCTTGTGCACGTATACGCCCATGCATAATTGAGTAAATAATTCAATTATTACTAAGTCAAATGTCACCTTTATTTACTAAATCTTTCAATAAAAGTAGAATATCTTTTTATATTATTTTCTAAAATCCCACACCATTTTATAAAATACTATACTAGCTTATAAATCCGTTTAAGCCTTTAAAATACAAAATATTCTCATTTAAAATTAAGTATTCTTTTCGTAAATATTTTATAAAATTGTATAACCGTTTTTATAAAATATGTTCTTCATGTTATTTTATAAAATTTCACTTTCTTTCTTTTTTAAAAATCACACTTTTATAAAATATCACTTTTACACTATTTCATAAAATCACTTATTATATAAAATATATATTTTATTCTATTTTATAAAATCAATATTTTAAAAATATCACTTTGGTACTATTTTATAAAATCAGTTATTTTATAAAATATCACTTTTATTTATAAATTATTTCTTTGCACAATTTTTTTTATAAACCGTTCACGTATAAAAACCATTTTTTTCTTCTATAAATGATATTTATATGTTCTAACAAAATTTTGTAAGGCCTTTAATTACTTTAGTGATGAGTATAGAGCCCTCAAACATCTTAACTAGCTTACTAACTTTTCCCAAAATCCATTCAAATGGTTGAATAATTAATTGCTAATGACATGCATATAATTATAACACTAAATTAGTCTCTAATCACTGATAACATCATACAAAATCAAGTACTTAACCCTTAGTCGAAATTTAGGCTTACTAACTATTTCAAAAATAGCAATTTAACTCTCAAACAAATAACGAGTTAAAATAATCATGTTTGTAGCATAAATATAAGCCTAAATCAGCACAAACAATCTCCAAACCACTTCATATTATTCCATAATCATCAACAAATGAAATAATAAATAGAGAATCATCACATGCAACTTGCATTTTCCCTAAATCAAGCTTTAAACAACAAAAACCTATTCAATGCTCTCTTTAAAGTTGAGATATAGCACTACGCACAAAATTGCTCTAATTCCTTGATGGGTTTTATAAACAAAGAAGAGAGGAATTGTGATGATTTTTTCATGAATTTAGGAATTTATTTAAGAGGGATTAGGGCTTGGATATTCAGAGGGGATTAAAGAGTGATTATGAAAAGATTATAGGAGGAAGAGGAGAAGTAATGTAGTATGGAAAATGAAACGAAAGTAATGAAGGGTTAGCCAACTTATAGGTAAGTAATAGGCTTTAACCTAACTCGTTTAATTTTCATTCCTATCTAGAAATCATTATTCACTCCAAAAACTCATCAACTCCAAATATAGTCAAGTTTATATTCATTTTTCTCAAGTTGGAAAACCGATCTCAAATGCGGGTGTCTGGTGACCCAATTCTTTCGTCTTTAAAAGTCAAGTACAAAGGGCATGCCATTAATTAATGACTTATGTTTAAATATTAAGTAGTGAAAACACATGTTGTTACATTTGGCTTCCTAATAAAGTGGCTAAGTACTGGTCAACAAGGATCCTTGTTGAACATTGGAGCTTCATCCAGATTTTTGCATTTTGACTTCTAATCCATTTTATAAGCATTTAATATTTTCGATTCATTGAGGTATTGTTTGGTTAAAAAGTAGAATAAATATACATTTCTTTTAAAAGTTAAACAACATAGAAAAATATTAAAAGATAGAATCAAGTTATGAATAGTAACGATAAATAAAAGATGATGCTAAATCAATTCTCATAAAATTGCTACCGTTATCGACCTTTTATATCTATAAAATTGACCAGCTAAATTTATCATTACAAAAAAAATTGATGAATACGTGGATTCAGATATCTTGATAAAAAGTTATTGAGATAAAATTTAAGGTTAATTATAACTAAAGCTTATGTTATAAACATGTTGATAATTTTATATTGATGTAATAACTGGGTCAACTGATACTTATTTTTTTCTATGGTATAATCAATTTATAAAGTTATTTTAACTCCAATACTATGGTTATCTGCATACATGTATAAAAGTCTTAGTTTCCTAGTTCTAGATCTTAGTATGTGTAGTAGACCTAATTAATAAAGTCAGAGTATAACAAACATATACATCGGGTTGTCTCTATCTTCAACTATGACAGACATGATAGGATGCATCGGCTTGTGTCTATCTTCAACTAATTAATCATGATTTTATACTATAGTAGACACTTATAGTGGCTCAGACATTTTTATTAGCAAGGTCACAATAGTTCATCAACCGATTCAATATGTTATACATTCTGGAACTTAAGATATAATTTTCCAGTTAATTTTTTCAGCCTGCAAATTGGCTTACTATTTGTGATAGAGTTAGGGGTATACCCTATGGCCAATTATGTATTTTTTTAATATATCTAACCCGTTAAGCAATCTTGTTCAAAATAAAAGCTGTTTTCTTTTTATTATAACTTGTTATACTGTTGTATAATTAATGAACTAATTTAAAGTATATTAAATAGAATATCCTTAAATGAAATAATTAATTAAGAAGCTTCTTGGGTTAGTAGGTTATTATAGACAGCTCGTAAAGAACTTCTCAAAGGTAGCAGCACCATTAACTAATTTAATGAAGAAGAATAATACTTTTACTTAGGATGCATGGTGTGATCACCCATTTATCGGTCTGAAGGGGAGGTTGATGAGTAAGCCAATCTTAGTCATTCTGAGTGGAAATAAGGGGTTGATAGTATACATGGATGTCTATAGGACTAGTTTGGGCTTGGTATTGATGTAAAGGGATAAAGTTGTCACTTATTCTAGTCGATAGTTGAAACCACATAAGAAAAAAAAGACCTAACCCACGATTTAGAGTTAGACGTGATATTGTTCCTTTTGAAGGTTTAGAGACACTACTTGATTGGAGAGAGGTTTAAGTTATTCACTAACCATAAATCATTGAAATACCTTCTCTCATAGAAGGACCTTAACTTTTGTCAGTAGCAATAGTTTGAGTTCTTAACCTCCTATGATTTTGTTATTTTATATGCTTCTTGTGTAACAACCTAGAAATTTGTTGGTTGAAATAAATGGGTTTTAAAGTTTAAAATCTTGAATTCAAATATAGAGATTATATAAAATATTTGAACTGTGAATTTAATATTTGAATAGTGATTTAAATATCTAGATTTTGAATTGAATATTAATTAAATGGGTTTAATGGCCTAATTTAACTCCTTTTACTAAATAAATAATATTGATGAATTCATTTTGTAAATTTATTTGCAGTAATAAACAATAAGGAAATTTATTTTTATCATAATGACATATTTTAATTTGTTTAATTTTTCCATAATTTTAATCTATAAATTATTTAAATAATCGCTTGATAATTTTTTGGCAAACAATGATATTTTTGTGATTTTATAGAATCAGTCAACCAGTGTATATTATTATTGTTTTGAGATCATGTAGCATTTCCAAACACGACTGTTGTATTGTTTTTCATTCACGGTTCATACAAGAACGAAATTATGTACGATGAAATACCGAAAATTGGAATATAAACTTAACAAACACTTAGAAAAGCAAAGCAATTCTTTTTTCCCTCTCTCTTATTAATCCAACTAAACAGTAAAAGAAAAACAAACACCCTCTTTAAAAATTTATATCAATTTAAATACTCGACCAAAAATTGTAGAACAAAAATCTTTGAACTAGTATCGACCCAATTTACGATTTTATACCAGTTTTGTTTTGTGCAAGCATGTTTGGCTAAGTTATACATATCGAACATGTGCTTTGAGGGCTGGGGTTTGGGTCATTGTTGAATATAGGGGACGGGAGGCTAGATGGTGATTGGATTTGGGTTTGTAGGTCGAGTAGCACCTAGGTACCAAATTTTGGAAGGAACGGTGCTATTTGGGGAGGTGCGACTTGGGCCTTATTGTGACCTGACTTGGGTGTCACGAGTTGTGTTGGGGGCCGCCCGGGATGAGTTGTGGTGGATGTGGAGTGCTCGTGGAGAGAGAGTGGATGGCAAAGTTGATTCGAAGATTCGTGGTTCAAGGAGGGAGGAATTGGTGGTGGAAGGAACGACGATGGTGGGAAGGTGCATGGGACATGTACATGCATTTTGAATAGGGAGGGAATATGGTTTAGTTTTTATTAAATAACTAGCGAAATGTTTGAGTTAATTAATTAATATTCAAATTTCAATAACTTATATATGCAATAACTCCCTCATATGAGGTCAAATCGAAACACGGTCATTTGCATTGTGTTCATAATGGCGATAGCTATGCGATGTAACTGGTTTGTCAAATTTGCAGCATGTAAAATTCTAGGTTAAAATCGAACGTTAGTTCAAACCGAAATGCCTAATCGTCCGTTGGAATTTCGGTGAGTTAAACTCACCTTTTTGGATAATTAGTATGATATATGTTAGAAATAAAATATTTTTTATGTTGAATAATTATTGGTTAGTTTCACTAAATATTCACTTTTTAAAAGGCGATTGACATTTAAAATGTAATATAGGGAAATTTGCAGAGAAATCCAGATTTCTCGACATAGTGATTTTAATTTTCAATTATATTTCTATTGATTTTATTTCAGTTTATATTTATGATATGGATTGTTGCCAATTACCATTTCATATCTTTTAAACAAAAAGATTTATTTCACAAAGTTCACCCAGTTCACAAAGATCCATTTACGGATTTCAAAAAAATTTCCGTTTCAATTGGATTAATCCATTTAAATCTTTAAATCAAGATTTATCTCATAGCTGTCAAAACTCGTTTTCAAGATTCATCCATAATTTGGAAAACTATTTTAATTACGTTTGACTACATTCCCGATGGTTACAATCCATATTTATGATATTTATTTCTATTTTATTTCAGTTTATATTTATTCCCAATGGTATTTATGATAGTAATGAAATTTTCCTGCCGAATCAATCATATTGCCGAATTACGTTTGACTACCGAATCAGGTGATTGCCGAATGACCTTCATGTCTCGAACTACCGAATGGGTTTGAGTGCCGAATGAACTCACGCTGGAACTGCCGAATGAGATTTTTGCTTTGCACTACCGAATGAACTCGGGGATTCCGAGTACCGAATGATCTTTCGTCCTTGAATTCCCGAATGACCATGGGGAGTGTGATTGCCGGATGAGTTTGCAAATTTGAATGCCGAATGAACCTTATGCCTTTTATGTTTTAACTTATAAATGAAATTCTAGATTTCATGCACTTGGTTGTTTACTTCCCTCATTCTAACGACGTACTTATTTTTGTGTTTGCAGATAAATGTCTCATAAAGTGGAAACTCGATCAGATAAGAAGAAATCCAAGGACAGAGAAGAGTCCTCCACAGTGCCCCCAGCTCAGTCAGGACCGGGACGTCATGGACCCACCCCGAGATCACTAGTAGATGGGTACGGCCCTTAGGGGCTCCTGAACTCGCCACCTGACTGCTTTCCTAGCTCCCTTAAAAAGGAGCAGCTTGATGTTATATCTCGTTCTTTCGGGATTGACAGAGCACATATGGTGCTGCCAGGGAATGGAGTTATGCTGTATGACCCTCCTGAAGGATAGTTTGCTTATAGCAGGTACCATTGTATGTGTGGGGCCATTCCCCCGATCAATGCTTGGATAGTCAGCTTCATCACCTACTTGAAGGTGGCCCATTTCCAGCTTCAGCCCAACTCTTATGCTATCTTGGTGAGTCTATTCATCATTTTCCAGAGAAAATACAGGCGTCCCCTTCCAACCGAGAGATTCGGTATTTGTACAACATGAGAGGCTATAAGAAGGGGTCTCCATACATCAGCTTGGAATCGACCGTGTCCTTCAAGCCGGTACTGGACTTATATTCGAAGTTCAGCATGTTCAAGAAAGAATGGTTTTTCGTCAAGGATGACTCTGTTTCTATCCGTCGCTTCACCTCTAGCTATAAGTTGAATCTCACTTATAATTTCCATTCTGGCTGCAATGCATCTTCTTATGTGTTTTTATTTCTTGCTAGCAACAGGTGGCTTTGCGGTCGTGGAGAACGATCTCCTAGTTCAGATTGCTGTGGAAATAGAAGCCATTTCAGGAAGGGAGAGGTCAGCTTCTTACCTGATCAGGAATGCTACTCTTCTGCAGCACAACTTGATTCTACCACATCACTCTGTGGTCAAGCAGAGAGACACAACTTGAGGAGAGGGCTGCCAAAGCTAAAGGAGGGGCCACGACGAAGAGCAGCAAGAGGAAACCCTTCTCGATACCTCCAGTCGCCGGGGGGAAGAAGCTCAAGAAATCCGATGGACCCTCCCCTCGCACATGTCCATACATCCCAGAGGAGGAAGATGTGAAGGAGGAAAGAGGCGAGGAGGAGAGCGGAGGTGATGGAGAAGGTGATGGTGATGATGGTGGCGAAGGATAGAGCGGTGATGGCGTTGGGGCTTTGTCCTCTAGGCAAGCAGGGGAGATTCAAGAGTGGACAGATGATGCTTTCCGCTAGGCTTTTGAGGGGTTGGAGGAAGGATCGGCCTTGGTGGAGAAGCCAAAGAAAACTGATAAGGCCGGGACTGGTGCCGATTCATCTTCCAAGAGCATTTCAGCTAGGGCAACTCCGGCGATTCAAGGTGAATTTTTGACTTCTCTTTACTCTTTTTAACTTCACATGTTTCTTGGATTATAGTCCCATGCATGCTTGTAAAACTTAGTTTTTATTCCAGGAACGGCTAAGGTGGCCAAGACATCAGACATTCGGCACCGTCTCGAACAATTCAAACTCCTCAAAGCTTCCGCTAAACCAAAGCCTCCGACCAACCGTTCCGGGGACGTAGTCGGCTACCGTCCTCTCCTCGGAGTTATTGGAGAGGATATTCAAAAGAAAAAGAGGAGTCGCTCCTTATTCGAACCTTCACCTGGTCCTCAGCCCCCAACCCAGCCTCTTTATGATATCACGGAGGAGGATACTGAGTTCATACCCTCTCCGCATCCATCTGAAAATCCTACCGTTACTCAGATTGATCGTCCCGGCTTGGCTCGTAATCCATTTGCGGGTCATCCAGATCTGGATCCGGGTTCTCATGATATTTCCTTTAACGAGGTTACTGGTGAGCACCTTCTCCCTCGCAACCCTATGGTAAGGGTGCTTGATGAGGCCAAGTCCCTGGATCTCGATTTGCTTACTACTCGGATTGTAACTATGGGGGATGAAGCTAAGGCAAACATCGACCGGGTTGCTAAGGAGACCAGAAAGTTGATGGGGAATCATGTCCTACTGGTCAAGGCCGGGGAGGAAATTGGGAGTGCTAACATAAGATTGCGGTTAGTGGTTTCCGACCAGGCCAAGCAACTCGCCGATCAGGCCATCCAGATCTCTCAGCACGAGGCTGCCTCCAGACGACTAAAGAAAACCATGGAAGAGGCTAGCAGAGCCGAGCTGTGAAAAATGGAGGCCACCTGCAAGGAACAGATCGATATGGCTATTGCAACGGTGGATGAGGTTCGGAAAGCGGATCTCGAGCGGGTAGAGGAGTTATCTGGAAGCTTGAAGCCGCAGAGCTTGCTCAAGCCAAGCTGAAGGAGGCGATGGAGGCGATGAGGAAATCCCTTCAGGATGACCGCTCGCGATACCGATCGGAGAGGGATGCTGCCATTGCAAAGGTGTTGGCTTCTGAGGTCCGAATGAGGGAGTTTGAGGAGAACGAGGGGATGATGGATGAGATGCTCCAGGACATGTATTTCCGTACTTGGAAGCAGGGCAACTTATCCTGGATGGATGATTATCCCCGGATCATGGCTAGGATTTATCTCCGGGCTCTGGAGGAGGCCAAGGCTGATGCGGATAAGGAGGGTGGTGTGGCCTTCAGGATGGATGTAGCCACGACCCAGTTTACCGAGGAGGAGAAAGTGGCGGTGAAGGAGGGTATGCGGCTGCTCGCCGCTGAGGAGGTAGGTGTGCAGTTGGAGGATGGAGATCAAGGAACAGATGCTGGTAAGTCTCCCCTTTTAGTCTTTTCATAACTTGGTTGTTTATTGTTTATTTAATGGATTCTTCTCCTGAATTGGACAGGCGGGACCTCTGAAGCGCCAACTACCTCTGGTCAACATGCCGGGAGTCCTGATCCTGCGGTTAAGTAGATCTCGGAGGGCCAGCAAGATAGAGGCGAAGCCCCGATGCAGCCGACTCCTTGACTTGATCTGGACATTTTTTTTACTTGACATTCCTGTATATACTAGTCCGAAAACATTAATGTACTTTCAGGCTGTAATTATGTCATTTGTGACGAACGACTTTATTCCTAGCATGTAATTTTATAACATAAGCTGATTTTGTCATATTTGAATGCTGTCGTTATTTTGATGTGTTGCATAAAATACAGCTGTGCATGTGTTAGTGATTCAATTGTGTTTGATGCTAAGTTCTTGCTTAAAATATAATTTCATGTCTTGCAATGTTAGTGTGATGTGCGAATAAATTATAGTTACATATTTATGTACAAGAGAAGAAAGTACCGCCCTTCAAGTTTTAGCTGTAGACGGTAGCTTTGAATGCCTTGTGTAATCGAATATGGAATGCAGCTGAGTGACCTGCCATCCAGCTGTGAGTTCTTATTCCCATTGGTGAGTGTCTCCTATTTTGTGTCCTGTACTTTAGTGATCGTTATAGAGGATAGGAGGAAAGTTTTTATAAATAAAATGGAAATATAAGAAATAGTAAAACTTCCAATCACGGAAGGCCTTCGACGCGCTTAAGTTCGTGGCAAACGGGCTTTGTAGTCACTTTCCCTAGCTGTGGGTCTTGGAGACATTTGTCACCCATCTTACGCCTCTGCAGGGAGTTTTCTTTTTTACCACAGCCGTACTTAAGACACATCGAAGCCGAGATCGCGCACGGTAACTACCCGGGCCATTATGGCCCATAATCGTGGGTATTATTCGATTTACCGTGGCCGGCTAGCACGGGTGCCGATCGTCAACTGTGAACTGCCTCTGGCTGGCCACACCTTATGTTGGGGCTTATAATCGGTTCACAGTTTCCGACGAGCCGAACGCCGTAATGACCTGCCTAGGCTATGGTTGGCCTTCTCGGCGGCTTATAATCGGCTTATTACAGTTGACTTTAAGGGCTGTCACGAGGAATGAGTTAACCCGCAGCAGAGGGATGCTGGAGCAAAAGTGTCTCATTGGAGAGGGCATAGATTCATATAATACCTGTTAGGTTTTGTCCAGGTGAAGTAGTGCTGTGATGCCCTGAATGGAGATGCCGTCTACATAGGATTTTGTTCAACATAAAAGGATAAAGCTCAGCAAGTAGCCAAGATATAAAGGAACAGGTTAAAAAAGAGACAAGTTTTTAAAGTGGTTCGGCACGAAAATGCCTATGTCCACTGATTCTCTTTGTTAATTCACTTTATATGGGCAGTACAAGTTAAGAAAAGTATCGATGAAGGTGTTGGATGTTCCATGCCCTCTAGAACACCTCTCCGTCCACTGTTGACAAAATATAAGCTCCGTTGTGGAGATCTTTATGAATTACATATGGTCCGTCCCAGGTTGGATCTAGCGCTCCGGGGCGCGGGAAGATTCGCTTGAGGACAAGATCTCCTTCTTGTAAGCTGCGATGCTTGACTTTGAAGTTGTATTGTGCTGCCACTTTTTGCTTGTGAGCTGCTGCTTTGAGTGCTGCATCATTTCTTCTTTCTTCGATTAGATCCAAAGACATATGGAGGAGTTCTTCGTTCTCTTCTGGGTTGTAGTGGATCCTACAGTGGGATGGCACTACAGTTTCAACTGGGAGCATGGCCTCCTATCCATATGCCAAAGATAAAGGAGTATGCCCTGCTGATGTTCTGAAAGACGTGCGGTAGGCCCAAAGTGCCGTAGGAAGTACATCCACCCAAGCGCCTTTTGACCTTTTAAGCTTCTTCTTGATTAGAGTTTTAAGAATTTTGTTGGCAGCTTCGACTTGTCCATTTTCCTAGGGATAAGCCACAGATGAGAAGCTTTTGTGAATTCCGTGCTCTTGGCACCAGTCGGCAAACTCCTCACTGTCAAACTGAAGTCCATTGTCTGATATGATTTTGAGTGGAACCCCGTACTTGCATAGAACATTTTTGATCAAGAAGTTAATAACTTTTGCTGAAGATATTTTATTTAGAGGTTCCGCTTCCACCCATTTGGTGAAATAGTTGACTGCCACTATAGCGTATTTGGCTCCGCCTCGGCCCATCGACAGTTCGCCAATCAAGTCAACTCCCCATACGGCAAAGGGCCAAGGGCTGGTCATTTGAGTAATCTCATTTGTTGGTAGTCGAGGAATCTTAGCAAATTTCTGACATCTGTCACATCTTTTGACGATGTCTAAGGTGTCTTTGTTTAAAGTGGGGCAGTAATATCCATATCGGAGTGTCTTCTTTGCCAGAGTCTGCCCACTAGTGTGATCTCCGCAGCTCCCTTGATGGAAGTTGGATAAGATTTTCTTGGCTTCCCTTCTAGCAACACATCTTAATAAGGGGTTAGAGAAGCCGCGTCGATAGAGGATGCCTTCTTGTATTGTGTAGCGGGAAGCTCTCCTCAAGATTTTCCTGACTTTGTTACGCTCGTTGGGTAGTGTGCCATCTTGTAAGTATTTTCGGATAGGAGTCATCCAAGTTTCTTCTTCGATTGCAGCTATCAAATCCTCTTGTTCGAAACTTGGGGCTAGTTGTTTTGAGATGGCTACTGTTCCGGAAATGGTGCTGTTCTTCATGCTAGCTTGCTTTGCCAGTTCGTCAGCCTCTCGGTTCTCCTCTCGAGGAATGTGTTTGATTAAATAGTGGTCCACCAATCGAGTAGTAGCTTGGTTTTCTTTAGATATGCTGTGAGTCGTTCTCCTCGAGTCTGAAACTCTCCTAGTACTTGGTTTACGATAAGTTGAGAATCACTATGAAGACATAAAGAACTGATTCCAATTTCTGAGGCAAGTTCTAATCCTGCTATTACTGCTTCATATTCTGCATCATTGTTGGTGGCAGCGAATTCCAACCTTAGGGCATAGTGCAGCTTCCTTCCCCTGGGGGTGATTATCACAATACCTGCCCCCGAGCCTTGTTCGTTTGATGCTCCATCTACAAAGAGATTCCACTTGATATCTTCTGCTATTTCAGATTGCTCCTTACCTTCGTTGGTAGTGAATTCGGCAATGAAATCGGCCATGGCTTGTCCCTTGATGGCGGTGCGAGGATGGTAGGTGATATCATATTGACTCAGTTCAATGCACCATTTAAGTAGTCGCCTAGAAGTGTCGGGGCGATGGAGTACCTGCCTTAGCGGTTGATCGGTTAAAACTCTGATGGAATGAGATTGGAAATAGTGTCGCAGTTTCCGTGAAGTGATTAGCAAATAGTATGCTAGCTTCTCAAGTTTAGGGTATCTGGCTTCTGCCCCCGTAAATCTCTTGCTTATAAAGTATACGGGCCGCTGCGCGCGGTTGTCTTCTCTCACCAAAGCGGCGCTTAGAGCATGGGACGATGCAGCAAGGTATATGTATAGTTCTTCGCCTTAATTTGGAGTTGAGAGTGCTGGTGGTCTCTGGAGGTGTTCGATTAGGTTAAGGAAGGCTGTTGAGCATTCGTCAGTCCATTCGAACTTTCCTTTGTCTTTCTTTAGGGCTTCGAAGAAAGGGATGCATTTGTCGGTTGCTTTAGAGATGAATCTGCTTAGGGCAGCCAATTCCTATTTAGGCTTTGCATCTCTCTTCGAGTGGATGGTATTTGATATCTTGTAAAGCCCGGACTTGTTCGGGGTTTGCTTCAATCCCCCTGGCATGGACGATGAATCCCAAGAACTTTCCCGACGATACTCCGAAGGAGCACTTTAGAGGATTCGGCTTCATTCCATATTGGCGAAGTACTTGAAACATCTCGTCCAGATGGCTTACATGATCGTAGGCTTTCCTCGATTTTACCAGCATGTCATCCACGTAAACTTTCATAGTTCGTCCTATTAGTTCCGCAAACATCTTGTTGACGAGGCGCTGATAAGTAGATCCGGCGTTTTTAAGTCCAAAAGGCATTACTCTGTAGCAGTACAATCCCCAGTCAGTGATGAAACTAGTGTGGTCTTGATCGGGGGCATGCATAGTAATCTTTTTATATCCTGAGTATGCGTCCACAAAAGAAAAGAGTTCGTGCCCGATTGTGCTGTCCACGAGTTGATCGATTTGGGGGAGTGGGAAGCAATCCTTCGGGCAAGCGTCATTTAAGTTGGAGAAGTCATTGCATGTTCGCCACTTCCTATTAGCCTTCTTTACAAGTACCGGGTTGGCGATCCATTCTGGGTAGATGGCTTCTCGTATGAAGTTATTGGCAAGTAGGTTCTTTACTTCTTCCTCGAGGGCTGCTGGTCGTTCTGCCCCCATATTCTCTTTTTCTGCTTTACTGGCACCTTGGTGGGATCGATGTTCAGTACATGGCATGCTACGTCTGGGGAGATTCCATTCATGTCAGCGTGCGCCCATGCAAATACATCCAAGTTGTGGCGAAGAAAATCGACGAGTTGATCCTTCAACTCTGCTCTTAACTGAGACCCGATCCTCAGCAGTCTACTTGGGTCGTGTTTGTCTACAGATACAAATTCCACAGCCTCTGCAGGCTCGGCGGTGGCCTCCTCCTCTTTGTCCCTGGGGTCTAATTCATTGAAAGGATCACTGGTATATCGAAGAGGAGGGGCTTTCTTTAGTTTCTATGCTTCCAAGTTTTTCTTGCAGAGAGTAGTCTCTGCATCCTTCCCTTTATCCTTCCTGCGGTTATTAGGAAGTTTAGTTACATAGCAATCTCGAGCGGCGTCTTGATTTCCTTCTACTTCCCCTATCCCATTATCTGTTGAAAATTTCATCTTCAGGCACCAAGGGGCCAGGAAAATCTGGAAGCCAGACAAGGCTGGTCTTCCTAAAAAGGCGTTGTAGGCCGAGTGGTTATCTATTAGCACAAACGTTTGTTTCCGCACAACGGAGCGGGGATGACTTCCTATTTCAACAAAGAGGTCCAATTGACTGAGGGGCATCTTCGCATCTCCAGTGAAACCGTGTAGTGGTTTGTTGCAGGGAGATACATCCTTCATTGACAGCTTCATTTTGTCGAAAGCATGCTTGAATAGAATGTTTACGGAGCTTCCAGTATCTACCAGAATTCGAAAAACTTCGGCTAGGCCGAACCAGGCAGAGATGACCATAGGATCCATGTGAGGGTACTGCCTTCCTTCTAGGTCTCGCCTACTGAATGTGATGTCATTATCCTCTTTCCGCTTCGGGCGGCGTTCTTCCATGACGGAATTGATGCAGTCTTCATTGTTTCTAAGTGACTTTCCATATCTTTCCATTTCTTCCCAGTTTCTGTCGGCGATGTGTGGTCCTCCCGATATTGTATGGACCACTATCTTCTCTTGACTGGAACCGCTGGTGTTGTGATTTCTTCAGCCTGTCTCTGGGTGGAGTTGCCCTGGGTTTTCCTTGGCAGGAGCTGGAGTCCTGTCCTGACCCTTTACATAGTGTTCCAATCTCTTCCTTCTGATGTGTTCTTCAATCAGGTCCCAGAGATGACGGCATTCATTGGTATTATGCCCATGGGATTCATGGAAACGGCAGAACTTTCCAGACTTGATTGCGTGATCTGATTCCTTCTTGTACGGGGGGCGTTTATATTTAAGCTCGTCTTGGGTGGCCAGGAAGATGTTTTCGACTGTTTCATTCAAAGGAGTGTAAGCGTCAAATCTTGGTCCTGGCCGATATAGGCATTTTTCTCCCTTCCTGCCCCCAGCATTGTCTCGAGAGTCATTTCTTCCGACGTCCTTTGCTGCAGCGGGTGCGTTGCCATGAGCTGCCTTGGCTTGTTGCCCTGTCTGCCTTTCGGTAGCGGCGTCTTCAAGTCTCATATACTTTCCGGCTTCATGGAAGAAATCGGGTAAGGTAGCTGGTTTTTCTTTCGTTAATTTTCCAGCAAACTTGGTATCCGGATGTACGCCACTACAAATAGCCATTAGGATAAGTTTCTCATCGGCATCTTGGACTGCAGACGCTGCAGCGTTGAATCGGGTTAGATATTGTTGCACTGTCTCTCCGGGCTTCTGTTTGATATTAGATAGGGAATAAGCGTCATTGGGTTGTTCCACATGAATGCGAAACTGGCTGATGAACTTTTCTTTCAACATTTCCCATGAGCTGATGGATCCTCGGGGTAGATGGCAGAACCAGGAGGTAGCTATATCTGCCAAGAATAGTGGGAAGCATTTACACAACACTCCCTCTATTGCTCCGCTCATGAGCATATGCTGTGTGCATCTTTGCAAGTGTACAACGGGGTCAGAGGTTCCCTTATAAGGTTCCATTGTTGGCATTTTCCATTCCCGGGGGGTGATGGCAGTTTCGATATTGCGGGTGAAGGGGATGGTTATCCTAGCGCCTATCCCCCGATCCCTTTGGTCCCGTTGGACGCACTCTCTGAACAATCGCGCCATCCTTTCATCGGAACTTGGAGCGGATAGAAATGAGTTTGGTTCTTCTCTGCGGGATTGATTCCGTCCAGATGACCTGTAGGGATGGTATCGTCCATTACTCCTAACATTTTCCGGTGGCTGTCTTCGGTCTTCTGGGAGCATGCTTGGGTCAGCCACAGTTGGCCCTTGCCTCGATCTTCCCCTGCTGGGCTCTGTTCTAAGCATTCCCTCGGGTCCAACTTCAGGCTGGACTCCATCTCGACACCGTCCATTGGTGTTCCCATGGTTAGGTAGCATGACAGGCTCAGCCATATCTGATCCCTGCCTGGTACCTCCCCAGTCGGGTTCGGTTCCAAGTGTTTCCTCGGGTCGGAATTCGGGATGAGTCTGGACTCGGCTCTTACCATTGCTGTTTCTGTTGTTGACCTCTTCGAAGAAGAAAGATCTTTGTCGCCTCCCAGATCCTCCAGACTGGGACTCACCCTATGATTCGGTGTTGCGGTTGGATTCTTCAGCATCCCTTAAGTTGCGGTTGGATGTATATAGCTGCCGGTGGGCCTGGGCTGATGCAATCTGGCCTGGCAAAGTTGGTTCGGCATTCCTTGGTCCGGTGATGGTTTTGGTTTGATATGCCTTGGTCCGGTAGTACGTTGGTTCGGTAGTACGTTGGTCCAGTGGTATGTTGGGAGATGGGTTGGTTCGGTGGCATCTGGAGTGGCTTTGGTTCGGCAGGCATGGGAAGGAGCTGGTTCGGCAGGCATGGGAAGGAGTTGGTTCGGCAGGCATGGGAAGGATGTGGGATCTGGTCCAGTAGTGCAATGGTGAGCGTGGATTGATTCGGTGGGTTGGCCCGGTCGAAACACACCCAACAAGCACGGTGTTTTGTTGACATTTTTATGAATGGAAATTCATTGGTGTTATATTTTGATGTGAATTATTTTGATGAGATTTTGACGTATAAAGATTACTGTCGCTTTGACTTCAATAACCGTCAAATTTTAAAGTGGATTTTCAAGCGGTTATCCCGCAATGCTGATTTTGAGATCCGTTTTTACGGTGTTTTGAGAAGTGCAATTTCCTTATCGAATTTGCTACAGATGTTTCTGTTTTAATCACGTATTTTAAAAATCGTTTTAAAATAAAATTGTTTTTCAAAAAAAAAATTGTACAGCTTGCGCTTCCAAAAGAATGATGAAGCGATTTAAACGTTTCAGCAAAATCGAGGACTATGAACCCTCACTTTTACTAATTCGCTTAATTCCGGACCTGTCCATTTGAGAACGTAAAATGTTATTTATTTAAAATACACAATTTTGCACTTTCAAGGAAACGATGAAGAGAATTAAACAATTTAGTAAAACTCTTGGTATGGGACATGTGCGTATGCTATTTTGGTTAATTCCGGACTCGTTAATTGAAATATTTGTTGTTTGATGATTTTGATGATTTTGTGTGCTTTCGAGCCACTATGTTGGACCTTCGGGTCATATGTTGGATCTTCGGGTCATATGTTGGACCTTCGGGTCAAATACCAGTACTAGACCTTCGGGTCATATGTTGGACCTTCGGGTCATATATTGGGCGCCAAAATTATGTTGACGGTACTTGGTAGGTTTCGACCATATGTTGTTGCACGTGCAGCGCAGCTTAGACTCGCCATATGATGGGATCGATCCACCTTTTATGTGGATTTTCTAGTTATCTTAATTGATTCTAGATATTTGTTGTTTCCAATTATCTGTAGGTAATTGGATATTTGTTGTTCTGATTATCGTTTTTGATAATTAGATATTTGTTGATTTGAGATTTCTGATTATCGTTTTTGATAATTAGATATTTTTTGATTTGAGATTTCTGATTATCGTTTTTGATAATTGGATATTTCTTGATTTGAGATTTCTGATTATCGTTGATAATTGGATATTTGTTGTTTTGATTATCGTTTTTGATAATTAGATATTTGTTGATTTGAGATTTCTGATTATCGTTTTTGATAATTAGATAATTGTTGATTTGAGATTTCTGATTATCGTTTTTGATAATTGGATATTTGTTGATTTGAGATTTATGATTATCGTTTTTGATAATTCAATATTTGTTGATTTGAGATTTCTGATTATCATCTTTAATAATTGGATATTTGTTGATTTGAGATTTTTGATTATCGTTTTTGATAATTGGATATTTGTTGATTTGAGATTTCTGATTATCGTTTGTGATAATTAGATATTTGTTGATTTGAGTTCTGATTATTTTTGTTGATAATTAGATTTTTTTGTTTTTTATTATCGTTTTTGATAATCGAATATTTGTTGATTTGAGATTTCTGATTATCGTTTTTGATAATTAGATATTTGTTGATTTGAGATTTCTGATTATCGTTTTTGATAATTCGATATTTGTTGATTTGAGATTTCTGATTATCGTTTTTGATAATTGGATATTTGTTGATTTGAGATTTCTGATTATCGTTTTTGATAATTCGATATTTGTTGATTTGAGATTTCTGATTATCGTTTTTGATAATTCGATATTTGTTGATTTGAGATTTCTGATTATCGTTTTTGATAATTCGATATTTGTTGATTTGAGATTTCTGATTATCGTTTTTGATAATTGGATATTTGTTGATTTGAGATTTCTGATTATCGTTTGTGATAATTAGATACTTGTTGATTTGAGATTTCTGATTATCGTTTGTGATAATTCGATATTTGTTGATTTGAGTTCTGATTATCTTTGTTGATAATTAGATATTTGTTGTTTCTGATTATCATTTTTGATAATCGAATATTTGTTGATTTGAGATTTTTGATTACCGTTTTTGATAATTAGATATTTGTTGATTTGAGATTTCTGATTATCGTTTTTGATAATTGGATATTTGTTGATTTGAGATTTCTGATTATCGTCTTTAATAATTGGATATTTGTTGATTTGAGATTTCTGATTATCGTTTTGGATAATTGGATATTTGTTGATTTGAGATTTCTGATTATCGGTTTTGATAATTGGATATTTGTTGATTTGAGATTTATGATTATCGTTTTTGATAATTGGATATTTGTTGATTTGAGATTTCTGATTATCGTTTTTGATAAATGGATAATTGTGTTTTCTGATTATCTACTTGATAATTAGATTTTGTTGAAAATTTGCAAATTTCTTTTATGAAATTAAAAGATTTCTTTGACATTTGTGTTCTTGACCTTTATTTTTCTAGCTTAACCAGTTTATGTTAGAAAAATAATTGTTATTGACGACCTTAATTATGAAAATTGCGGGGACGCAATTTTTATAAGGAGGGGTGTCTGTAACAACCCGAGGTTTCGTATCGATGGATTATCGTCATTAGACGATTAAATTTTGCTAGCTAATTGCTACTTGGAGTTTTCTAAACCGGGTTGAAATTCTTTTATAAATTGGTTAAGGGTTTGTGGGCTTTAAAATCATCTTGGCCCATGTTTTCTTTATTGGTGCCGTGATAAAAATCCAAGACCCGTACCCCTTTATTAATTGGAAAACCCTAAAACAAAAATCAAACGAACGAAAAATAATGGCGGCTTCTATTTGCGTTCGTTCCTCCTTACAAAATCTAGGGTTTCTAATAAATCGAAGATGCCGACCTTTGGTTGCTCGATCGTAGTGATTTAGGCCCTTGCTTGTCAATCAACTTCGTGGTTGCCGCAACTTGATTTGGTATGGCGATATTTTTTGGATACCACTGCTTTGAAATTGAGGCTGTCGATCTTTGATTCGTGCTATGGGAAACAAAGGTGAGTTATCCACTCACATCTAACTCAATCTGCAATTTTTGAATTTGTCAATTGATTCATTTCGACAGTTCGATCTTGCTGTTGATTTTGAACTGTTCGTTCTTTTCGGTCATCACTGTTTCGATCTTGGTTGACATTGCTTTGATTCGCATTTACTTGGTCATCACGGTATTTTGATTTCTGGTATTTTGGTTCCGTGAATTTCTAGCTTGACTCTATTTGATGTTGATTTCGTGACCACCATTGTGTTGAATTCTTTTGACGATATTAATTTCGTTGACTTCGGTTATACCCTGTTATTTTCCCTGATTGGCATAGGCTTGATATTGTTTGTGATTGTTTCCACTTTTACTGTCTAGTTGGAGTACTTCATTGTTGGCACTGACTTGTCTTCATTTCACTTGAACCAGAGGTATTGGTCTTGATCATTTTGATACTACTGTTGCACTTGTAGTGTACCATGCTGGTTCATATTATACTCTTTGGTTTGAGTCACTTCCTACTTGGTCGTACTGGTCATTCATGTATATGTATGGTGTATTCACTGTGCATTCATTGTTTTGCCATATTGGCTTCACTGCATCTTCATTTACCTGTTGCACTTGCAGTGTATTGATTGTCTACACTTTGTCCTGTTTACTCAAGTCTGTTAGTCGAGTTGCATCTGCTTGTAGTTGTTGAGCTTTCATTATAGTCTGGGTCTTCATTTGGTTGCTTGTATATATATATATATACACACACACACACTTGATCCATTTATATTGTTACTGCATATATCTATGTAGTTGGACACTTGCTGTTTTGTAGATTCATTTATCCTTGTAGCTTGCTGTATTGTGTCTCTGACCTGATGGCATTTGATCCAGATTACTTTTGCTCTTTGGTCTGCATACCTGAAGTGTTTACTGACGTGAGTCTTATTGCGTTGCCTATCTTCACTTGATTTTGTTGAGCTTGTCTCTGGTTGTCACTCTGATCTGGTGCCTGTAGTGTTGCTTTGTTGTTAGCTTTGAGCATGTTGCTAGACTAGTTCATTGATGTTGTATTTGATATCTTCCCTTGAGTCATTTGAAGTTGTAGATTGCTGAACTGATCTGAGCCTTGAGTCTATTGTGCACTTCATACTGTGCAGCCACTTGGTCATACAAGTTGAGGCATTCTGTTGTACCGGTTTTTGCTGGTTAGAGCTTTGCTTTTGATTCGTTGATACTTTGTGTATTTCATGATGTAGTGGCGAGGTAGTACACGCGTGCGTGTACTACAGCCACACAGTATTGACGTTTTGAATTGATATTCCAATTACTTGAATTTTTTTGCGTGTCCAATTCAATATTTTGAAATTGCAATTTGAATTGGTTTGATTTAATCATTTTTTTGTTGTCTAATTATCTATTTGATAATTAGATTTTGCTGTTAATTGCCGTTAGGCAATCCTGTTGTTTTCTAAATTATCTTGATTGATAATACTTTCATTTATCTTCGTTGATAATTTGAATTTGCTGATTTTTTTTAACACCGTTAAGTGTTATATTTAACGTTATCCGATTTCTTATTAAAGAATCGGATAGACGAGATTTATTGTGACTGTCGTCTATTTGATTATTTATTTATTATTGCTTCCGTGCATTAATAACTAAGTTTGAATTAGACTGACCCGTGTATTATTTTCCTTTGAATTTAATACTCGGGTAGACCGAGTTATTTCAGGTTGTTGATATTTTGCTTTGGGTTGCTGCTTGAGCTATGAAGTCATTTTATACCTTTTGGAGTAGTCGTTATCATAGTATAGGATGATATGTATTCATGTATATTATTGTCAATAATGTACTTGTATATGTAACTTCCAGAGTCGACAGTTGTAGTTGTATCATATGTATTGTATCACGTGTATTGTAACTGACTTCAGTTATATATATATGAGATTGTGTTCCGCATTTAGTTTATCTCTGTTATTATTATATATGTTGTCCTAAACTATTATGAACCATCGTAGTTCGTTTTATACTGGAATTGAGTATGTCGATGGGAGTAAATAAACAAAGAGATGAAAAATAAAAATATATACCACTCCTATCGAGATAACCAATTCTAGTGTAAGGCCTAACCACGGATGGCCGCTCCTATCCAGCCTTATTCTTCGTAATAACAGACAGTATTTCATTTAATACTCTTTGTTATTGTGAGCATAGAGGTGGGGCGTCACATTTCCACTCTAAGTAGTTTGAATTTAGGAAATAGCTTGAATAGTTGAAAAATAGTTAAATAGTTAATATAAGATAATTTTGAGTTTAAAAAAGGATGGTTTGTATATTAAATAGCTTGGAAAATCAAAACTAATTTGAGTATTTAAGAAGATAGATTTAGGACAGTTTATATTAAAATAATTTATTTGAAAATAGTTCCAAAGTCCAACTAATCTCATTCCCAATCTCCAATTCAACTCGATTCCAATTTTCGCATCAATAGTTTAGTAATTATAAATTTTCGTTCAAACCAATATAAAATGGATTTTATATTGGACCGTATTTCCATAAAATATTCCACAACATCGATAGACTAGAATACTAGTGAGTTCAAACATTACATCTATTTATCCATATAAAAGTCTTACAAAAAGTCATTAATCCAGATGCCTTAACAACTACCTAGGGTTTAGAAAAGAACAAAGCCTTAGCATCCTTCATAAAAACTTCCTTAAGGACTCCCTACCAACTTGCCAAACACGTCTACGCAATTCGTAACAAAATGTCTCCACTTATAGCATTTGCTACAAAAGAACTCTACACTTCCATCTTTATGGATGACTTTCATGTCTCCCGTAGGGCGTTCCACAACTTTCTCTTTCTTCCGTCTCTTGGGGCAATCCCAAGAGATGTGTCCCGTCATTTTACAATGGTAGAAAATGGTTGATCTGTCGACTAGTACTATGAGTTTACGCTTCACCTTCCTCACTTTAGGGCAAGGGTTTAGAAAATATCATTTCTTTTGACACTTAAAGCATAAAATCTTAGAGCAAAACCGTTTGACTTCTTCATTCTTTTCGTTTCTTGGTTTACTGCACTTAGTTGTGTAATGTCACTTACTGTAACATCTATAGCATATGACATTATCATAAGGACCGGGTCAAGCCCTTTCCCAAACTCATTTCTCATGTTCCAGTATTGCTTCTTCCCGTGCCTTACGTGCAGCTACTCTCCGCTACCTATGCCTTGCCTTCCAGTCTTCTCCTTTTGCCATCTCTTACAACTTGGAGTAGATTCTAGTAGGACTTCCTAACCTATAATTAAACCTCGAATAGTTGAATTTTCAGCTTTATTCTTATTTCCAAATATTCTTTTATTTGCTCTCGGTCATTTAATCCACTAATTTGACACTCTGGTTCATTTTAAACTTCTTATCAATATTACTTCTCACTTATAAGTTCAAAAACTTATTTATTTTTGGGTTATACTTCCCATTTCAAAAGGGGGATTTCAGAATTCAAACACCTAGTTATTTATTTCAAATCAACTTTGAAATCATACATATATACAGATATATCCTATTTTCATACAAAATCACACTTTAAACTTTAGACCAACTTTTGTTTTTCTTTATCCAAACAAATTCATTTTCAAACAGTTCTTTTAAAACAAGAATTTCCTATATCAAATATATTCTAAATAATGTTACTTATTAATTCTTAAAAACATTGAAATAAATTTCATATTTTTTGGAACTTAGATTCAAACCCCATAATTTAGATCCATTTTAATTTATAAGTCATATTTATAAATTAAGCTTATATAATTTCACTTCCTTAAGGTATTTCACAATGGATTATCATTGTTTATTCTGTAATATACATCCTTTATTAAGACACAACAACCAATTTTATGATAATAATCAATATTATCATATCTAGAAATCAAACACACCATATATTCTATAATAATTTCCTAAAAGATTATTTATATATATAATCCGGGTAAACTTATTCCATTTTAAAATACTTTTGGAAAACACTCCTGAAATTTCTAAAATTTTAATTTCTTGTTTAAAGTCTATTTTCAGCTTACTTGCTTGTATAGTTCATTCTCACCCAGATTTCTAGTTGGTTATATATGTACTGCCACTTATATTTTATAATATTATTTAATAATTACAGCCAATCACCTTGATATACTATAATAATATACAAAAATTATTTCTTTTATATCTTATAATTTAATATTCTTAATTCAATAATAATTTTTGGAAGTAAGAATGATGTTTCAGGTTAGGTGCATTCGGACATAGCCTGTTCTGCTTCCGCATGGACTTATCTACTACCCTTTTTGTTGTAGTCTTTTTGGTCGTTACTCTGATATGTATATTGTTTTGACTCGTGTATATTGCGGTCGTCATACCACATATGATGTATCATTTGTATTGTATTAGGATGTATCAGTATATATGTATTTATATATGTATATCTATTTGCTGTTATGTGATGTGTTATTCATTTGAGTTGTTGTATTTTGTTCTGATAGATCCTATAGCCACTTGTGTTTTGTATTAAGCATTTATTGGATATGTCGATCCACTTGAGATATCAAAGAAAAAAATATAGAGCACTAATCGACATATACAATAGATATTTAAGACAAGAATATAGATGGTCGCTCCTAACCAACCATATTCTCCGCATTAGCAAACAGTATTATCCAGTGATATTCTTTTATAATGCGGGTCTTGGGGTGGGGCGTCACAGCTAAAAGTTAAAATTATTTTAAATCGTTTTCAAAATCATTATATATGAAAATAACATGTATGCTCTCATATAATACTCTCAACTCATTCTAGGGTGCTACTCATCCTATCTTTAATGAGTAATCCCCACCAGAGCCAAGATTCTCACTTAACCTTCAGCTCCAATACCACGTGTAACGACCGGGAGATTTTCGATCCCTGAAAATCGACACTAATACGTCCATTGTATAGAGTACCGAGCAATCGAGTGCCAAAAATACTAGGTTTTAGGGTTAAGAAGAAAAGGAGATAGAATAAGAAACAGAAATAATAGCACAGATCACAATGGCGGCGGAACAAAAATATAATATACAATAACAGCATTTTATACAAAGGAAAACTGTAACTATTAATATACATACAAGCTATTAGAGTACAACCATCAATATATAAATTTGGGCAGTTATAAAAACTTGTCCCTAGGTAATGAATATACAACCTATAATATACTGCGGTATATACATGCAATACGTCTCTGCCATCCAGCTCGTCTCCGGAGCTCCAAAGCGTCCTAACCTGAAATCTATAATACTCGGTCTAACCCGACAATTGCAATAAAGTAACACCTGAGTCGGGCTGGAAACCAGCATGAGTAAAATCCACTAATTTGAAAATACTTAAATTATAAAAAACCTTTGAAAACCAAGATATCTCTTACAAATACGACGAGTTTTTATCCAATTATAACCAAAACAGTTTAAAAAAATCCATCGATATTATTAAAATGGTCTGGATACAATACTTATTTAAAATGGTCGAATTTATTGAATTTATTCATAACTAGCCTATTAGACTCTTTAGTCAAAATTATAGAGGTTCGTAGTTATTATCAAATCGAAGTGGTTTCGGATAACACTGATATCTGATCCTAGTCTCTTCGAACTAAAAACAATAATATTTAAATGTCCAGTCGTTTAAGTAACGATTCATATTCCGGTGAAAATATTCAAATATGGGAGTTTATTACGTATTTTTATTTAAAATAACGTGTCAATGTTTATTTCATCATTATAACCGGTTGGCTACCAATGACACAGGCAACAACTAAGCATAGATCATTAACCAATTTTAACGATTTACAATTCATATTAAAACAACTCATAATCAAAATTTAATCTAATTAAATTAAATCAAATCCTTATATTTTTAATCCAAATTGATATTAAATTAAGGGTAATTATAAAACCATTCATTTTTAGCCAATTTAATATTAACAATTCATTTGATTACTAATTTATTAATTAATTTAAGATTTAACCAATTGAGGATTTAATTATTCATTTACTTGAGTCATTACAAAGAAATAAATTCTTATATTTTAAAAACTTTATTACATTAAACCAGATTTAAAATACTAGTTGATAGGACCAAATGCGAAAATCCTCATGCCGTTTTTTTTTATTTTAAAAAAGGAAATAAGGTTTTGAATTGGAAGGTTATTAAATGTGAAGATTAGTTCAATACTTAAATTGTTTAACTCAAGAAAAATCTTGCTACCCCAAACATTAAAACTCGATCGGCCCAATAAAAGAAAACACACGGCCCACCCATAAATCTTCCTTCTCTCAACCTGTTCTTTCTTTTCTTCTTTATTCCATCATACACTTCGAACTATGCAGGAATGTGTATAAAAATATGCACAAGTATCCATCCCCAAGAATCCGAAACTCATCGATGATCATCCTCACCTATCGCACACGACCTACGCCTCTCACTTGGCCACCTGGAACACACGGGAAAAACCCCATTCGAGATTTCAACTTCCAACCCAAACCTAAATGAAACCTACCCTCTTCAAACACCTTGCCCCATCGCCAACGTCCACCATCCACCACAATAATTTTTCCAACGACATTGTCTTTCCATCCTTTGCCCCCTAGCGCATGTCCCTGCTGTTGAATATGCGCTTATATGATTTTTGTTTGATGATAATAAACATATATACATTCGTTTAAATGTATTTTTTAATGTACTATTTTATTTTTCATAGATTAAATAAATATTTGTTGAATAAAATAATTTACACAGAATTTGAATTTAAACAGAAATTTTATTCAAACAAATATTTATTACAATTTTGAATAGTACAAATCAAGCTCTCACTATACATATACAATTTTGATTGTAATTACATCACTCGTTCATATTTACAGTTGTCCTCACTATATATCACTCACACTCGTAGTTTATCTTCAACTTCATTCCAGTTAGAATCCAGCATCTGAGCAATCTGCAAAGATATTCACTAACGCAGTAAAATTGAAAAAAAAAAAAATTTGCAATATAAAATAAAATATGGATTTTTGAAAATATTATTTGCCTCAGTTATTTGGGTTTTTCGTCATCATTTACATTTGAATTCATCATACACGAACAATGTGACATGCACAGTGTATCACTGTACATGCCACAGGGCCGTGCACATCGATATACACTTGATAATGCTACAGGGACAGGTGAGCACAAGGTCAAACCAAAATATAAAGACAGGTTCAGCTCAGGTGCGATATAAATGAAATCTCATCATCAACACAAGGTCAAACCTGAGTTTTTAAAACTGGGTTCAACACAAAGGCAATGCACCAGTGCAACAACTCAAGCAATGACCAGAACACAAAGGCAGTAGTGTACATGAATACAACTACAGGTATAAGGCCAGAACAACAACATGCATGCAAGTGCAGACCAATGCAGACCAACCAGAATGAAGAACCAGAGACAAGTGCTGCACTTAAAGATTAGTTCAATATAAACATGACCAGGAAAACATGCATGCAACATGGACTGCAACAAACAAATGAATGCAACAAGCATGAATCAAGTTCAGTGTGGCAATGCACCAACCAGAGACTCAGTGCAACAGAGAATAGTATCAATGCATAAATGACCACTCAAACCAAACAACAACTCAACAGCAGTATGCAATGTCGAGAAACAACATCAAGACATAAACAACATCAAAGAATCAAGTCTCGACCAAAATCATTTACTCAATGCATGAAACATGGTGACCAACACAAGTGCAACATATCATCAACTGGGCACATAAAGATCAATCAACCAGAATGGATGCAAAGATACCAAATGAAACAATGACAGGATACACAATGAAACACAATGCAAATCAAAACAGAGAGTATAATGCCACTACAGATCCAAATAAGTGACGAAGTCAACTTGTACAACAGCCAGTGCCAACAAAGAAAAGAGACTCAAGGCCAAGACTACAATGTCAAAGCACAGAGTACCCTATGTCAACAATAATGCAATAGTGTCACAATGTCACAGCAAACAAGGTGCACCAGACCAGGCTACAAGATGATCAAAGTCAACAGTATCAATAACAAGTGCAGTAGCTACAACTTTAACCACAAAACCAAAATATGAGTGCAATGAAAACATATATGTGTATGCAACCAAACAGTGAACCTCGGTATGGAAATGAGACAGGAAGCAAGCAGTGCCATGCTACAGAATATACAATGAAGACAGTGGTTAATGTCGAGAAACAATCAGAGAATGTAAAGTCGAAAGCCACAGTGGATGAACAAAATTCAACAGTGCAGAAATGGTCTCAAGTCCAATACGAAATCATGGAAACATACAGAAGTCAAGAAGGGGATCCGTGAATGTATACTGTCAAAAATCAAAAACGTATCTTTGAAAAAGTCACAAAGTAAAAGAGGAAAGTTTTTGCCGTATCAACCAAGAATAAATTGAACGCTTCAAAATCAAAGCCGTGCGCATTAAGGCAAAAATATATGAGGAAAGCAAAAATTTGGAAAGTATCGAATTGATACGAACAAACTCAAGTGTCTCAAAATTCATATAAATTCACACCCAAAATCATCATAGGCAGTGGGGAAAAAGAGCGAACAAAGTCGAAAATCAAGCTATCAATCGGAAATCAAAAGTATAAGCTACATACCAGAGATCAAAGTTTCCAGAAGCCCTAAATCTCGAAAGCCCTAAAGTGCAAGCGAAGAAGAGAACGAGAGCGTCTGATACTATCTCAAGGAAATCGAGCATTACAGTGCTTCGATCGAGCTTCAAATCTCTCAAGCCTAATTCAGATTGAACGAAGATACAAAGCCGCCATTTTGCAGTAGCAAAAGAAAAGGGAACGGGGAGAAGAATTGAATTGGGTCGGCTTGTTTTTTTTTAATATAAAAGGGCTTTAGTTGTTATTAGGGTTTTAGTTTTAATTTGTTTTTAAATTTGTTTTAAATTTAAATTCTCTTTTGAAGGTTTTCAAACCTTGGTAAATCACCACCTAGGTTGTAGGTAGTGTCAGATTGTCTAGTTAGAATTAGTTCAGTGAGCAGGGTGTGCGAGTTTGCAAAACTCTATAGGCGGGAGCAGGGTTTGCGAGTTTGCAAAACTCGATAGGCAGGAGCAGGGGTTGCGAGTCTATTAGAGTGTTTGTAAGAGGGAGCAGGGTTTGCGAGTCTGTTAGAGTGTTTGTAAGCGAGAGACTGTTTAATTCTAATAGAAATCTGGGAATGCAGCAGTAGGCAGGGGTTGCCGAAGCTGGGTAAAATTTGTGTGTGATTTACTCTTCAGCATATTTATTTCTCTGCAGTTTGTTTTTGTTTAATTCGAGAAAATTTGCTATAACCCTATTCACTCCCCCCCTCTAGGTTTAATCTAGATACTACAAGTGGTATCGGAGCCCGGTATTTTTCTTTAACTCTAGAGTCATGAATCCATCAAATAATGCTTTTTCTGAGGGGCAATCTATTGTTAGGCCACCCATGTTTAATGGAAATGATTATGCTTATTGGAAGGTTAGGATGGGTATTTATCATAGTTCTGTTGATTATGATGTTTGGGACATTATTGAAACTAGATATAAATCTCCCACTATAACTGTTGGTGATACTGAGATTCCTAAACCTAAGGATAGGTGGGATGCTAACGATAAGAGATTAAAAACTACAAATGCTAAAGCCATGAATGCTTTGATATGTGCTCTTGATAAAACTGAATTTAATAGAATTTCTCATTGTAAAACTGCACAAGAAATTTGGCATACCTTGGAGGTGACACATGAAGGAACTTCTCAAGTCAAGGAGTCTCGTCTAGCCCTATTCAGCAATGAATACGAGAACTTTGTGATGGACATAGGCGAGAGCATAAAAGACATGTTTGGACGCTTTTCAACTTTGGTGTACAACGCTAGAGCACTTGGGAAGGTATTCACTGAGGTAGAGCTTGTGAGGAAGGTGCTACGAGTCTTACCGATGAGCTTTGAGGCAAAAGTCACGGCAATACAAGAATCGAAAGATCTGAGTAAACTAAGCATGGAGTAGTTGATTGGCAACTTGATGACATATGAGCTTAAGCTAAAAGCAAAGGAAGAACGCAACAACTCCGAATCAAAGAAAAAGACGATTGCCTTAAAGAGCAAAGAAGGAGAGGAAGTTTCGAATAATAGCTCAGATGAGACTAACTTGTGTCTTGTGGCAAAATCAGATTCAGAAGCAAGCTTAGAGGAATCTAGTGAGGTAGGTGACTATTCTTATAAAGAACTTGTTTTTATGTGTGTTGATCTTACTAAAGAAGTTGATACTCTTGAATCTAAAATTGAAAAACTGAAATCTGATAGGAGAGAACTTGCTCGTGAAAATTTTAGGTTAAAAACTGAACTTGAAAATATTCAAAACCTAGACTGTAAAAAATGTAAAATTTTAGATTCAGAATTATCAAGACTTAAGAATAGCTTTGAGAATCTTGAAAAAGAAAACTTGAGTCTTAAGGAAACCATTGACACTAGGAAAAAGGATTTTATAAATAGATGCACCTCACTTGTAACTGAAAACACAACACTAAAAATGGAAGTCCAAAATCTTGAGAAATCTCTGAATAACTTTTCAAGAGGAGAAAAATCATTCAACATGTTATTGGGAAATCAAATTTTCGCTAACAACAGAAAAGGACTAGGTTTTGGGAAAACACAAGTTGATGGTAATGCAAAAGGTAAGAGTGTCTTTGATAGATGTAAAATAATTGGACATCGTGTTGAAAATTGTAGTCATAGGAACAAGAACACAAAATTTATACAAGTTTGGGTTCCTAAGAATTCTACAAACAAATTTCATGTCTATTGGAACAAGAATGAAATGACAAAACAAATTTAGGTTCCAAAGGGTTTGTTTATTCACATTGCTTCAGCCACTAACAATCATGGACCTATAAAAAAAAATAGGTCACAAATGTAACGATCCCAGTTTTAAAGACGAATTTCAATTTATAATTTAATTGAATTTTTGGAAGAAATTATGGATTTGAAACTTATTATAAATGTAATTGAATTGGATTAGAAATAAAATGTTTGAAGAAACTACTTATTAATATAGAATATAAGTGTATAGAATAAAATATGTGTTATAAATTTAATACTTAAGTTAGAAATATAATCATAAGATAAATTACAAAAATTTCAAGTAAAAAATAAAATAAAAAATATATAAAGTAAAACTATAAGAAAATATAATATCTATAACATAAAAATACATGCATAATAAAAACAAACAAAACTAGAATAAAATATACACATTAAATACATATAGTTAAAATTCAAAACAGCACATTAACTAAAATCCTAACATCATGTTGAAAAAAGTAAGTACAAAGTAATAAGAAAACAAAACTGCATATACAATTATAATAAGCAAGCAAGAAAATAAACAAAACAAAGCAAATACATTCAAGTAAGAAACAAAGTTAAATGTTTCCATCTTTTCCAGACAAATAAAACATGTAGCTGTGAAGTAGAATATGGGTAAGCATAAACAAGTACACATGAGCATACTTGTACAAAGCAAAACTGTACATACATATTAACAAAATAGCATAGGTTGTAGTCAAAATGGAAACATGCATTTATTATCCCATCTCCTCAGTACAAATATTTACATCTCAGCCGAAGTAGGCTACTTCTTTTCAGCCTCCAAACAAGGAAAATAACTTAAGTCAAAGCAACAAGAAACTGACTAAAAGAAGTAAGCCTATACCTTGTACAACACTGTCCCTTTTAATATACATCTACTTCATTTCCTTTTTATTTAAACCAAACAAAAGCAACCTGTAAAAGCAAATAGCAAGAAGAAAATATAGAGACATCCTTCAATTTAAAGCAAAACAGGTTCAATCAATATCAACTGCAGATTCAAAACACAGAGCTGTCCTCTGTTCTTCATATACTGTGAGCAAACCCCTCAATCTGATTTTTAAATTGTTGAAGCTGAAATCTATGGGTTTATGTTATAGATGCTTTGAGTTACTGTAAATGCTTTGCTGTCCCTTATTTTTGCATGTCTGTATGTTTGTATTTACACGCATAGGTTATGCTCTGTTGAAACTCAAACTTAAGGCCACGCGGAGCGAAATTTGGTGAACTGGGTGATTCCTAAAGGCTGTTGATAGTTCGATTTTCAAACGCGTCGTCGACTTAGGATGTTGGGTGGTTAGATGGGTTGCCGTGGTCATTCGCGACTTGTTGAGGGTCGCGATAGCCACCGGAGGTGGCGGTGGTTCACGTGCACGTGCACGGAGGGGGCGTGGCTGTGTCAGCGTCTTCAGGGATGGGTCGACTCGAGTTAGCACCCGGGTATGATGGTTTTTGTCTCGGGTATTTTGCGTGAGTTTGTCGTGCTGTGTTTTTCGTTACTTGACTGTAAAAAGGTATAAGAGGAAGCGCGAAAGGAAAGGAGCAGGGGGAAGACTCGGGGAAGATATGTGAAAACTCGAAGTGATATTCGAGTAAAACTTGAAAGTTCTAGGTAGATTTCTTTAAATTGCAGTATTATATTTTTAAAGAAAAGGAAAGAAAAAGATTTTCATCAAGTTGTAAATACTGTGAACTTAATAAGTATTTAATAGTTTTAAATTAAAAATTTAATACAGGCTTTAATTATCCCAGTTAATTTTTAACGATGTTTTTAACTTTTAATAAATTATTTCAATTAACTAATGACTCTAGTTAAGCATAAAGATAATTAACAATTAAGGTTGTAGTTAGTAATATAATTAAATTTCAAAATTTAAAGAAGATTTTTCTTAAATGTTAAATAAGTTGAATAATTAATAATGGATAATAAAGTGTCATTAATAAATAATTAATAATTAAAGTTATTAATTAATGGTTAAGGAAAGTAATTAAGACCTAATAATTGATTTCAAAATAATTTATTAATTTAATAATTTGAAAGGGAATAGGAATTAATTTGTAAATTAAGTTAAATTAAAATGGATAATTTATGATTTAAATTAATTAATTGTTTGGGTTAATCAAATAAATAATTAAAGATTTAATTACTTAATTAAGGTTTAAAGATTTATTAATTAAGGAGTAATTACTTAGTTATTGCAAATTTATTTAAAGATGATAAATTAAGGATTAATTATTAATGAAGAGTTAATTAATGATTTCATTAAGAGATAATTTATTAAATGTTTTGAAATTAATTGATTATTAATTTACTGTGACTAGCGAATTTACTCATAGAAATTAATCTGATTTAAATTAATCAGATAATTAAATTGACCCTATTTATGGATGTTTGGATTATATTGGATGATGAATTGTTTGATATCCCTGACATGTGATGCTTTGTGTTATATCCTGATTCGTATTGTGATCTGTAATGTAATTAGTTATCTGTGATGTAATTCATTACCAGTGATATGTATATCTGTGATCTGTGAATGAAGCCAAGCGTTATAGTTTATATCGCTTATTGGATATATTGTCGTATTTGATCTGTGATGATTGAATGATATTGCACTATTGTGTTAAACCCTTGAACCACACTCATACACACACAAATATGGATTTCACGTGGAAATCGGTTAAGTCACAGATTTTTAAATAAGTTTGAATTTGAATTTTTAATTCAAATATTTTTGGAAATAAATTAAGTTTTAATGTGGAAAAGCTTTTGAAAGCTGTTTTAAGAATAAAAGTTATTTTTGAATAACTAATAAAGATTTGGAATTTAAATAATCGGATTTAGATTGAAATTCAAAAGAAATCTGAAATTGAATTCTATATTCAGTATTTATGATTTAAAAAGGATTTTACAAGTTATACGGGTTTAAACCATTTTAAGCGTTGATTTGGAAATTTGAATTAAACCAAAGATCGTAACTTGTATAAATGGAATCGGGGTTTTTTCCAAAATAAAACTATTGTTTCTAAGTGATAAAAAGCTTTCATATGAGTAAGAACTTCCAATTTATATTAAAGAGATTTCAAGTTTGAATCGAAAATAATTTTTCAACTTATGAATGAATCTTTGGAAACAAGTTTTGAAAGCTATGAGATAAATCTTTGATTTAAAGATTTAAATGAGTTAATCCAATTGAAACGGAAATTGTTTTGAAATCCGTAAATGAATCTTTGTGAAACTGAGTGAACTTTGTGAAATAAATCTTTTTGTTTAAAAGATTTGAAATGGTAATTGGTTTAAACCATTTGAAAGAAACTTTGGAATTATTAAGTTGTGACTTAATCGAAATCTCATATCCATATGTTTAAATGTTGCGCTCACTATTCGGGTTAGCCGGGAAAGGACCTTTGGGTCGTATAACCCATTCCGAATATGTGATATGTCGTTATGGATAGCATTTGAAGACCGGTATTGAAGACCGGGTATTTGTGAGAACGATAGGATGACCTATCGATTGTCTCTGCACTGAGTTGCAACGGTATAGAGACTCCCTAAGTGATGGGAAGTCCAATCGGGATTGTGAATACCCGGATTGCAAGGACTTCTTTGTAAGTGCCTTCGGTTCTGTTCGAGCCCGGAACAGACTTGTATGGATAGTATGTCTAACATTACAAATTGAGATATAAAGCGATTTCTTTCAAATATATTTCTATTGGTGGCGGAGAATTTATTCTTTTAGCTTAACACCCTTCTCTGAGACGTACGAGCTCAAAGGTTATGTAGTTGAAGGTTATCAGCGATATATTCCCAATTTGGTAATGTGACATGCTGAGTGTTTCTGTGAAATGATCATTGTGTTGATTATTTGTGATAGGATCATTTGTTTGATCGTCTATCTTTGTGATCATTTCTATGATCATTTGTTGACCCAAAGCACGGCTTTTGTATAAAGTGTGTTTTTGTGGACGAGACTTCGTCGAGCCTCACAAACCGGTAATGGTCGAAACAGGAATTGTGCGGCAAGGTTTTCAGGGATAGCGTCCCTAGGGTATGACCATTCCTTCTGGGAAAGGGTAGTATCATGGTATGGAGCCCAGATACTTACTCATGTTGAAACACTCATTATTATGGTGTGATGTTGGTTAGAGAGCTCTCGTTTAAAGGTCCCAAAGGATCGGGGGTGGCATATCTGAGGGTTTGTAATATCCCTTGGGAAAAGGGATTCCCGGCTTTGTTTAGCAGAGAACGGTTTGGTTCTCGGGACGTCCTTCCAGAGGCGTTTCCATGTGGCAATGGGAAGTTCCTTGGCCTGACCATTTGTTGGAAAATCCATTCTTCAAATACGAGCCTTGTACGGTTTTAGTTGTATAACCTGCCATGGAATATGGCGGGAACCCGCTATTGAACATGGTAGCTATAGTAGGCATAGTTCGAAATGTCTATGCTGGCTAAGATTTATATCTTTACTTTCGAAATGATTTTTCATACACTATGCACTAGTAATAATATCAAATGTTTTTTTTAATGCGTATCAAGCATCTTTGACTATCATAAGGAGAAATCTCCTCCGATTCTGCGTTTGCATTGTGTGTGTGTGCGGGAGGCCTTATGGTAGTCTCATTTCAAAAGCATTGCGATTATAAAAGTTTAAATCTTTGATTGTTTTAAAGATAAACTGTTTTTGTTTGCTCACACCAGTCCCATGACTGATCCAGAGTTTATTGTTTATTTCCTAAACTCTGGGTGCTTAAAATTTTCTACACGGGCAGTCTAGAGTTTGGTTTTTCAGATAATTAGGTTCAGTAGATCATCTGGAGCTAGTTCAGTTTTCTTTGGATATGGACGAGACTTGCTTGGTGGAATCTTGATGGTGAATCGAGCTAGGAGTTTTGGAGCTTTGTCTTTGGAGCTTTTTGGATCAGAGTTGCAGTATTATATTCTGAGAAGACTTATTTCATATTGTATCGTGTTCCGCTGTATTTTGTTTTGTATATTCTCTGATGTTGATGATTATCATTGTATCAAATTGATGTATCGGATATTGTATTCATGTTATATCAGTGATATCATCTTTTTTTTTCCGCTGTGTTATTTATCATTTAATGGTGTTGCAAGCTCCCGCGAAACGAATTTGATGTTGTTTGTTGGACATCGAGTTCGGGTCGTGACAACAAAAATCTTTCATCGTGTAGGTATGGTGGCGGGCTAAGGAACAACAACAGTGTTCTCTGGATTTTGGCTGTTCCAGAAACACAACGGGCAACAAAGCAAAGTTCCTTAGCCTAGTACAAGGGTGATAGAATCACAATGGGAAACCACGAAAAATTATCGTAAAGGTAAAACAGGTGAAGGTATATTTATTTGATCGATAAATTAAATGTGATAATCTGCACCATATTCTGAATGAAATCAGCCAATATTGAGATGTTGTAAAGATGATGTTTTTTGATTCTGACTTGTTCAACATAGTTGGCCAATTATATTTATGCCAAAAACGCTATTCTTCGAATTACTTCATACATATACGTTTGGATTAAGCATAGTGTTTTGTTGGATGATAATATTTTTGGTTACGGCTAACTCTATATTCACGGGTTTCTGATTATTTACACGACTTCAATTCAAATTCAAGAATGCTGTTAAAAATTGGGTTTGAGTTTGTAGTGCACACTTCATGGTCTGGTCTATCAAATTTAATTAGTGATGTTTTTGAAGCAAAAGAGAAATTCAGATGCAGATCATACTGGTAATCTAGTTGACAGAAAAACTTACTAGTTGAACATGATTTATGGTGAAAAATTTAGTAATTACATCATTTTTCAAAATAAAATATCTGCATATTTTCATTACAGATAATTTTCAAATAGCAGAAATTTTCTTTCCTCATATAACCGCTTCAAGAAAATCATTTTTTGACCATATTTTCAGATTAGTCATTTTTATTTGATTTTAAATGACAAATTTTGACTAATTCGACTCCCTACTAATTATCAAAAAGATAAATAGTGATTGAAAAGATGATAAGTGTTGATATTTAACATACATTACTCAAGACAGTATATTTGGAAAATTTCTTTAGGAATTCAAACAAGAGTTATAAAACTTTTTGTTGGGTAAAGATTCCATGATCATTTCTATATCTATCATATTTCTATCGACCATTGTTTATCAAATCTTAAATATAGTTTGTCGATATGTGGTACTATAATCAGGGATCATTTGTTTTTCATTTCACATTTTTTTTGTAAAAATAAATAAATACCAAAGTATTCACTCTCATTTAAAAGTCCCCACGGTTATGCATGGGTGAATTACTTGGATTTTTGATTATGTGCTTCCATGCTCATTTAAAAATCCTCACGGTTATGCATGTATGGAAGGCATATCAAATTTGATTGATTAAATAGACAAGTTGATTCTAATCCCATTTAAAAGTCCTCACGGTCATGCGTGGTTAGAAGATACTTGAATTCATTTTTAAAAATTAAATTGGAATACTACTAATCTCATTTAAAAGTCCTAACGGTTATGCATGATTAGTAGATATTCAAATTCTTGATATAAATGTACCACAAGTAGATATAACTGTATGATTTTATACGAGAACATCATTTCCATTATTTCTAAAAGTGGAATATGCACCTAACAAGGGTAGTTATGATTTTTGTTTGATTTTTTATTGAAGTTTAATATTTATATTCAAATTGAGTTTCAATGTTGGATTAATATCGATCACTTTATCTCTATTTTCTCTAACACTATTATTCTTTTGCTGATAACAAAAGGGGGAGAGAAAAGTTAAGATTTTGTCAAATAAAATATAGCAAAGGTCAAATAATTTTCCATTTGCATCTAGGCTCATTTGTATATTTCTATTTGTATGCATATATGTAGGGGGAGCATCATGTAGAGAGGAAGCATTTAAATAGGGGGAGCAACTAGAGTATATCATTGATCAAATACATTTAACACATGTACAAAATCTTAAATATATGTTTGTTATCATCAAAAGGGGGAGATTGTTGAATATGCGCTTATATGATTTTTGTTTGATGATAATAAACATATATACATTCGTTTACATGTATTTGTTAATGTACTATTTTATTTTTCATAGATTAAATAAATATTTGTTGAATAAAATAATTTACACAGGATTTGAATTTAAACAGAAATTTTATTCAAACAAATATTTATTACAATTTTGAATAGTACAAATCAAGCTCTCACTGTACATATACAATTTTGATTGTAATTACATCACTCGTTCATATTTACAGTTGTCCTCACTACATATCACTAACACTCGTAGTTTATCTTCAACTTCATTCCAGTTAGAACCCAGCATCTGAGCAATCTGCAAAAATATTCACTAACGCAGTAAAATTGAAAAAGAAATATTTTTGCAATATAAAATAAAATATGGATTTTTGAAAATATTGTTTGCCTCGGTTATTTGGGTTGTTCGTCATCATTTACATTTGAATTCATCATACACGAACAATGTGACTTGCACGGTGTATCACTGTACATGCCACAAGGTCGTGCACATCGATATACATTTGATAATGCTACAGGGACAGGTGAGCACAAGGTCAAACCCAAATATAAAGACAGGTTCAACTCAGGTGCGATATAAATGAAATCTCGTCATCAGCACAAGGTCAAACCCGAGTTTTTAAAACTGGGTTCAACACAAAGGCAATGCACCAGTGCAACAACTCAAGCAATGACTAGAGCACAAAGGCAGTAGTGTACATGAATACAACTACAGGTACAAGGCCAGAAAATAACATGCATGCAAGTGCAGACCAATGCAGACCAACCAGAATGAAGAACCAGAGACAAGTGTTGCACTTAAAGACTAGTTCAATATAAACATGACTAGGAAAACATGCATGCAACATGGACTGCAACAAACAAATGAATGCAACAAGCATGAATCAAGTTCAGTGTGGCAATGCACCAACCAGAGACTCGGTGCAATAGAGAATAGTATCAATGCATAAATGACCACTCAAAGCAAACAACAACTCAACAGCAGTATGCAATGTCGAGAAACAACATCAAGACATAAACAACATCAAAGAATCAAGTCTCGACCAAAATCAGTTACTCAATGCATGCAACATGGTGAGCAACAAAAGTGCAACAGAACATCAACTGGGCACATGAAGATCAATCAACCAGAATGAATGCAAAGATAACAAATGAAACAATGAACAGGATACACAATGAAACACAATGCAAATCAAAATAGAGAGTACAATGCCACTGCAGATCCAAATAAATGACGAAGTCAACTTGTACAACAGACAGTTCCAACGAAGAAAAGAGACTCAAGGCCAAGACTACAATGTCAAAGCACAGAGTACCCTGTGTCAACAACAATGCAATAGTGTCACAATGTCACAGCAAATAAGGTGCACCAGACCAGGCTACATGATGATCAAAGTCAACAATATCAATAACAAGTGCAGTAGCTACAACTTTAACCACAAAACCAAAATATGAGTGCAATGAAAACATATATGTGTATGCAACCAAACAGTGAACCTCGGTATGGAAATGAGACAGGAAGCAAGCAGTGCCATGCTACAGAATATACAATGAAGACAGTGGTTAATGTCGAGAAACAATCAGAGAATGTAAAGTCAAAAGCCATAGTGGATGAACAAAATTCAACAATACAGAAATGGTCTCAAGTCCAAGACGAAATCATGGAAACATACAGAAGTCAAGAAGGGGATTCGTGAATGTATACTGTCAAAAATCAAAAACGTATCTTTGAAAAAGTCACAAAGTAAAAGAGGAAAGTTTTTGCTGTATCAACCAAGAATAAATTGAACGCTTCAAAATCAAAGCCGTGCGCATCAAGGCAAAAATATATCAGGAAAGCAAAAATTTGGAAAGTATCGAATTGATACGAACAAACTCAAGTGTCTCGGAATTCATATAAATTCACACCCAAAATCGTCATAGGCAGTGGGGAAAAAGTGAGAACAAAGTCGAAAATCAAGATATCAATCGGAAATCAAAAGTACAAGCTACATACCAGAGATCAAAGTTTCCAGAAGCCCTAAATCTCGAAAGCCCTAAAGTGTAAGCGAAGAAGAGAACGAGAGCGTATGATACTATCTCAAGGAAATCGAGCATTACAGTGCTTCGATTGAGCTTCAAATCTCTCAAGCCTAATTCAGATTGAACGAAGATACAAAGCCGCCATTTTGCAGTAGCAAAAGAAAAGGGAACGGGGAGAAGAATTGAATTGGGTCGGCTTGTTTTTTTTTAATATAAAAGGGCTTTAGTTGTTATTAGGGTTTTAGTTTTAATTTGTTTTTAAATTTGTTTTAAATTTAAATTCTTTTTTTAAGGTTGTCAAACCTTGGTAAATCGTCACCTAGGTTGTACTTAGTGTCAGATTGTCTAGTTAGAATTAGTTCAGTGAGCAGGTTGTGCGAGTTTGCAAAACTCTATAGGCGGGAGCAGGGTTTGCGAGTTTGCAAAACTCTATAGGCGGGAGCAGGGGTTGCGAGTCTATTAGAGTGTTTGTAAGCGGGAGCAGGGTTTGCGAGTCTGTTAGAGTGTTTGTAAGCGAGAGACTGTTTAATTCTAATAGAAATCTGGGAATGCAGCAGTAGGCAGGGGTTGCCGAAGCTGGGTAAAATTTGTGTGTGATTTACTGTTTAGCATATTTATTTCTCTGCAGTTTGTTTTTGTTTAATTCGAGAAAATTTGTTATAACCCTATTCACCCCCCCCCCCGGCTCTATGGTTAATCTAGATCCTACACCTACCTCCCTCTTTTCTTCGCCATTGTTTCAAAACCCGAAACCCAAAAACTCACACCTAAAGCCCTAATCCTTCCTCGTTTAACCGATCCACACAACTAAAAATCGCTGCACTATTTTTCTCGAGTGCGCCACCACCTAAGCCACCTCCATACCAAACTTGACGCCACGAAATCGACTCTGCCACCCTGATTTGCCGGAACCCCCAATACTAGTCATCTCCACCTTTCTCCAGTCTTAAAAATTCTATCTTCCAATGCCAAACAAGCTAGTATAATCCGAGTACTAAATTATGAAGGTTGAAATATCAATCAAAGTGACCTACACACTGTTATTTTGAAATTTCTTCCACTCTGCTTAATAAAGCTTAATGAAATAAATTTTAAATTGTTCTATACTCGCAAATAGTCAACTTTGATTTTGGATTCAGGGTTTGAAATAGGATGGATGTTAAGATATGGATTTTTTGAAGTTGGAAGTATTAAATGCTTTAAACAAACCAACATGACTGGAAATATAAAAGAAGAAGCACATTGTTTTTATACGTGCTGGAATTGACCATAGTCATACATATTTTCACAGATTCTCACATAAATACTTGCCATATAACCACGATTCATTTATATCAAGAAATACCCTGCTATCGATGTGAGTTGTTTTACTCACAGTATTAAAAGTAGATGAGCACACGGCTATTAGAAGTCTTCCTTTTTGAAGCTTTGATCATCCTAATCTTTTCCCTTTTTATTTTAAATGGAAGAATTCTTTCTTTCTTTTTTTCGTACGAAATATTAGTATGTGAAAGTGAAAATAGCATAGGCATTTATAGATGGGGAGAGAGGCAAGTTGGAAGGGCTGGGCTTGTTATAGGCTCCACACATTCCCTTTTATATTCATTTTTATTTCTTACGTTTTCTTTTGTTTATTTTGATTTGAGAATATTAGACTTGATTTGATAAAAAGATAATTTGATTTATGATGTTGATTAGCCATTTTATGTGCTTGAACTGAGGTTTGCCATTATGATGTTTGTGTATGTGTGTGTGTGTGTGTGTGTGTGTGTGTGTATATATATATGCACACACTTCATATAAGTAGATAGATTTTGTACTTATTTGCATATACGCTATTTTATATTAGCATATATATTTACCTATTTACTAATTTATGTGACATATGTACATATACGTTTACTTATGTTACTACATATATTCACATACCTTTAACACACTCGTGTTTTCACATATATGGATGTATATATATATATGTTCCCATATGCACTGCATTTTATAGACATATACCCATATATATATAGGTATATATATTCATAAGTTTGAAATTACCATTTTAGAGTTTGTATATTCACGTATGTATATGTATATATATACATATATTTCATATACTATATTTTTATAACCATGTATATCTAGACCTATATATGTTTGTGTGTGCGTATATATATATATATATATATATATACACACACATATATATATATATACACACGTATATATATATATACACACATATATATATATATACATATATATATATATAATCATCATGAAGCTTGTAAATATTTATATATATATACATTTATGGATATTTTATCTTAAGTTTAAATGGTGGAGTTTGTATACACATTTCTATAATATTTATCATATCAAGAAATAATTCAATATTTAATATAGTTTTTAATAAATTTATATATATACATATTCAGATATTTTAAATATAAGAAAAAAAATTCGACTAATAAAAATTTATATTTCAAAGATCGAATTCAGTTAATTGCCCAATATCCGATGGCTAAAAATCCAGGTCATTACAATGAGGTTAAAAAGGGTACATTGTGATAGGAGTTTTGGGTGCAAGGCATTTGATCTCCCGTTACATTGTGGATTCACAAAATAAAACTACACAGTACTCATGTCAAACACATGTCATAAATAAAATTAATCTTCATGGTCATTGCAGAGAGGATAGAAATGTCAAAACCATCAACACCAAGAAAGGGAAACCCTCACTCACTGTGTTGGAGTATAGAAGTACCGCTGACCTTGATCGAAGCAAAACAGGCTTGCGACAGTAGTATTTCGACGGAGCCCAAATGGAAACAAGCGTCTGACTACTGCAGAAAGCATATCATGGAAAGGTCACCCACTCAATGTAGGAAGTGATGGAGAAGCTTGGTACGATTTTAAGAAGATAAAGTCATGGGAGGGTAGGCCAATTTGTTTGTACTGGACAATGAGTATGGATGAGAGAAGAGAGAATAAGTCGTCGATTGCTTTTGATAGGAAGGCATATGAGAGGTTGATGATGATGGAGGCACCTATCATGGCAGTTCCAATATCGAGTAAGCATCTGTTTATTTGATGTGAAAATACTCATACAAAAATATGTGCTTTAAACCGCATATATTGAAGGCGAACTGTAAATATTTGTATTTAACATTGCAAATATTCGCATTCTACTTTTGTAAAATAAAAATATAGGGTCATACGATACGAATTTAAATTCTACGCATTAAATATTTGTAGTCCATACTGTAAATCTTCATTGTATACAAATACAGGCAGAATTGCAATTACAATTTTAATTGCAAACTATGCGGTTTAAAATTTTAAACCTAATACATGTAAAAAAATTCTAAAAGCAAATTTTATGAAATAGAACCATTTTTCTCGTAAAAATATACATTTTAAACATTATATATTTGCAGCCAGAATTGAAATATTTGCAATTTTAATTGTACATTTTCGTAAAATGAAAATTTACCGCATGGACTAAAATATTTAATGCAGAACTTATGTTTAGGTGGTATGGACTAAATTTTCATTTCACAAAAGTAGTTAGAACTACAAATATTTGCAATGTTAAATGCAAATATTTATAGTTCTTATGTAATTATGTATAGTTTAAAACACATATTTTCGCTAGACAATTTGATAGGTATATTTCATCAAACTTTTTGAATTTTTTTTGCGTGCTCAAAAAATGTACATTAATTATTTATCTATTTATTTTTATTTTTTTATTTTATATTAGACCTAAAATGATAAAAAAAATCATGCAAATACCAGTACCAAATGCTAATATTTATGTGTAATTGCATAATATTGGTGTCTATGTAAGATAAAATGTGTAATGGAGATTTTAGATAGTATGCAAATATAACCACGTTCAAAGAAAATATGAAATGTTAAAGGAATTATTTGGGTGTTTTGACACAAAAAAGAATCCAAATGTAGTATAAAAAATGTGAGCAAATAATATTAGAAACGAGAATTTTTATTAAAATACATGGTAATTAGTAATTAGGAGTCCTTTAAATGCGCTGATTATCTCTGTATTAAATAGGTTGAGTTACTGAGAACGCTTACATATTTATAGAATTGGTCTAAATCTCATGGTCTTAAAATTCTTTATTCAATGTCACAAACAATGGAATTAACAGACATTTTTTAGGGCTAGTTTTTCATACGCTCTAAAATGTTTCAAAATCGTTTAGCCTTCTGTCAAAAAAAGTTCGACAAGTAAACTTTATTAAAATTTCAAAGTATGTATTATAAACCGCATATGTTTATAGCCAGAACCGCAAATATTTGAATTCTAAACTATAAATATTTAGGCTAAAGGAAAAACTTAGAAATTTTTTTAGTTTCAGGGACAAGAAGTTTATTTTTTAGGCTGAAGGACACTTTTTAGTGTAAATAACAGAATGATAGTTGTAACTATCATTTTCAGTTTACACTAAAAAGTGTCTTTCAGGCTAAAAAGAAAACTTGTTGTCGCTTAGACTAATTTTTTTTGCAACTTTTTCCTTTTGCCTATTTACCTGTATTTACAATCTACATTGTAAATATTTACAGCTCTAAATGTTATATTTTTTGTAAAATGAAAAATTTGCAGTCGACCCTACAAGAATGTGAAATTTACACTTTAAATATTTTGGTCTACACTGTAAATTTTAATTTTACAAAAATATATGATTAAAACTGCAAATATTTTCTACTGTAACTATAAATACATATGATTTAAAATGCACTTTTTTGCTGGAAAATTTAGTAAGAGTATTTTGTTAAAATTACAACAAACAATGGCTTCCCAAACAAGTTGGAATCGGTTAAAGATGGAACCCAGAACTAAATATTTTGTGAAAATTGTTTTTGAAAAAAGTTGCTTGGTGTTTAATTTGAAAATAAAGGTGAATCCCAAATTGTACAATTTTTTGAGGAGACATTTATTCGATCATTTTTTAAAAAAAAAATTAATTACATAGCAAACATCTATTGGTGTTGCCCATGAATACTTAAGATTAGCTGAATCGCTCACATGTTGAATAACTATTTAGCGAAATGCTAATAACACTCTTCAAGTATGGTTATGCTTTCCATTTCATTGGTAAACATTAATGAGTCCCACCGTGCGATAACTAATTTTCACATAACTGATTTGTATGGTCCCCTGATGTATATGAAGGAGGGTCTTGCTAGCGTTTCTCAACTATTTATATTTAGTCCAATGCCTAATTAACATAGGGTTAACCTTATAGTAGATTTTAAAGTAAGTGTCAATATATTCAGTGCCCAATTAAGATACACTAAATTATACGCAACTTTAAAAGTATCTGTCAATATATTAATGCCAAATAAACATACATTAAACAATACTGCATTATTTGCCAATATATTGAGCATCCAGTTAAGATTACCACTTAGTCATATATACATGTGTGTATAAGTTTATAGGTTTCTAATATTAAATATTTTCTCTTTACAAAAAACTTGTGATTGAAATTACAGGATAATATATGAGGCCTAAATAAGGGCTATTCAACATTTCCATGTATATGTAAGTACTAGCAAGAGGCAGATGGGTAAACCCTTTGAAAAATGTATTTTATTTTTTAATAAATGTTTAGTAAATTAACAATTTCTATGCCATAGAATTCACTTTATTATTCTTCAAAGGCTTTCCATTTACCTAGGATGCTAAAAAGTTCAACCATTTAGACTTTTATTTGTTTTCATTTTAAAAAGGTTCGATTAGGGATGTCAAAGGGGCGGGTTGGGGAGGGTTTTTTATGCCCCCGACCCATCTTGGAATTTTTAAACTTTGCATCAGACCCGCCCAGTAGACCAGGTGCGGGCCTGAATTTTCGTCCCACGCTCGATACCCATACAGGTCAAGGTAGACCTCCCCACTCCAAGACGCGATGAGACTTTACATATTTATTCAAAATTATGTATTAATACACATATATTTATTTATTATATTTGTAAGTGGGATTGTAACTAAATAATACGATAAATATAGATATCAATGTGTTTACAATGATATGTAAGGTAATAAAAATGAGGCGTTTAATAACGGTTCCAGAAAAACATGCAGAATTATATAATTATTAGTGATACAACTTGTTGCCATAAAAATCGTATAACTTATTGAATGGAACATTAAAATATTCATGGTATTACCACATATGTGTAAAAGGATGGATATATCTTCATTATTGTAATAAAGCATTTCTACGAGATCTTGGTATGGGGGGTCGGGTTGGAGCGGGTCGGCCAAGTCCAGACCCGACCCTAGACCTGGAGCTCTAATGAACGGATCATGAGTCTACCTGCCTCGATGACCCAATGGGGCAGGTCCAGACGTGTCAAAACAGTAGCGGGCCTACTATGTTTAGACTCTAGACCCGTCCCATTGACATCCCTAGGTTAGATAGAACGAAGGAGGAAAACTTATTTATATCAACCAAAATTCTTATCAACATTGTATACAAATACAATCTAATACAATCTGACTTTGTTTGTGACGCTAAATTGATGCAGTGAGGACATACGAACCTGTAATTGTATGTGCCGATTTTTCAAACGTAGATACTTCCAATAAAAATTTAATAGTGGAAATTTGTTTCTCTTTATTTTTAAGATTGACACCTGAAAAACCCTATGTGTCTATGATATAAACAAGGGGAATTAATTTAAAAGACAAATATTTGTATATTTTTAACCTCAAGCATACAACCTCAATTTAAATCGCAAGGACAAACATTCTCCTAAAAATTAATTGTAAGGACAAACATTCCTCCAAAATGATTCATAAGGATAAATATTCTTCCAAAACTGCAACCGAACTAAAAACTGATACCTAAAACCTGCTACCGATAACTACAAACTGATACCAAAAAACTGACACCTAAAAAAAGTTGTCCTTCAGGCAAAAATACTGAAAGTTTGTCCTTGACAATTATTTTCTGTAAACAAACATTTTTTGGCTTTTTTTTGAAAAATTGCAAATTGTAAAGAATTTGTAAATATTTGCATATTTCTATACAAATATTTGTTTTCTGCTATTATCTTGAAACTTAAAATTATAGTTTTTCATAACATGTTTTTGAAAGTGGACGACTATGTATTTTGAAATTTAGAAATTGTGTTTTACAAATCTTCATTTCAAATAAGTATTTTCTAAACGTTAAAAGGTAAATGTATTTCCATTTTAACATACTTTTAGTAAATTAAGAATTTCTACGCCAGAACAGTCAGTTTATCATTCTTCAAAGGCTCTCCATTTTTTTAGTAAGTTGAGATTTCTACCAGCTAAAATGCTTAAAATTTCAGCATTTGGACTTACTTAGTTTCACTTTGAATAGGATTTGATAGAATGAAAGAGGAAAATTTAATTCATCAACAAAAATTACTGTCTATATTGTAAATAATCTGACTTTGTTTAATACACTAAATTGATGCTGTGAGGACATATGAACCTAAAAATGCGTGTGTGTCGATTCTTTAAACCCAGGTACTTCTAGTAATTTTTTGTTTAAATATTGGAAATTTGTTTTTCTTTATTTTCAAAATTGTATGCGAAAAACGCTTTCCAAAAATATGTTTTAAATTACATTTTTATTTTTCTCAAATGTTTGCACCGTAGAAATTTCAAATATTTGCAAATTTCTCTACGGACATTTATAGAGTTTTTTGCAAATATCCCAAAATTTAAATTTTTTTTTTTTTCATAACATGATTTTAGACGGGAACGGCTGTGAATTTTAATTTAAAGTGGTGTTTAATGAATCTATAGCATTAAAAGTCAAACCCAGTGAGAAATGTATTTCCATTTTAACATACTTTTATTAAATTAAGAATTTCGATGCTAGAACAGTCACTTTATCATTTCTTAAAGGCTTTCCATTCTTGTTTGTAACTTTAGATTTTTACCTGCTAAAATGCTTGAAATTTCAGCTTTTAGATTTTTTTATTTTTTATTTTGTTTCATTTAAAGAGGTTTTGATAGAATGAAAGAGGGTTACTTAATTTCATCAAACAAATTGTTGTTTGTATTGTATATAATCTGACTTTGTTTGATACACTAAATTGATGCTGTGAGGACATATGAACCTGAAAATGTGTGTTCCGAGTCTTCAAATCCTAGTGCTTCTAATGATTATTATTTGACTATCTTCACCCTGAAATTAGCCTTACGCACCACGTTTATTTGAGGACAAATTAGACACTCCACAATTTTCTTTTAACCACCCATTTTATTTTATAAATAAGTTTATTTTAAAAAAAAATCAACGTCGGTTTTTGTAATAAAAATCACGTTCAGGTTGAACTGTGTTTTATATAAAAGCTCACTGACCAAACAATGTTTTATATGAAACCTCTCTCGGACCGACTAAGGATATATAACAAAGCGAGGTTTTTATGAAATCACACTTGAAACAAATTGAGTTAAAAAAACACATACACGGTATCACTGGCAGACAATTAATGTTAATTACAGTTCAAGTAAGCATGGTTTGTTAGGTTACCCCACTCACTCCAAGTTTGGTTTGCTAGATTTCTCGCTTCGAATTTGGTTTTTAAGAATCAACTTTTATCATGTTTATAATATAACGCTATAGGGTTGATAGAAATTTTGGACATGCATCCTTAAAACCAAAGTTAATTCGAACTACATCCTCCCTTAAAAAAGTTGTAAAGTGGGTGCCTATAATTATTTTACTGTAGCAGCATGTACTTTTCGTGTTTTTTACGCCAGTGCTTAAAAAAAATTCAAAAATTGTAAATATTATAACTAGGTTTCTAAAAGAAAAAAAATTGCAGAAATATTTGCAATTATTGCAGACATATCTGCAATTATTCCATATAATTGTAGATATGTCTCCAATTATTTACTAAATAATTGCATTAGATAAACATCTGAATAATTGCAGATATGCATGCAATTATTCCATATAGTTGCAGATATGTATGCAATTATTTACTGAATAACTGCGTTGAATAAAAATCTTTATAATTATAGACATGACTGCAATTATTCCATATATTTGCAGATATGTATGCAATTATTCACTGAATAATAGCACCTTGATTTAAAATCAGGATATTTACGTAAATATCTGCACTTATTTTTTAAAATTGCAAACATATCTGCAATTTTTAGTTGCAAAGGCATGCTATCCTAAATAAGTGCAGGCATGTCTGTAATTATTCTCTAAAATTGCATACATGTCTGCAAGTATTCCTAAAACATACTGTGTGTCATTTTTTTCCCTTTTCATCCTTGTTTTTGATTTTTTTTTGACATGAATACGAAGATAAATATTAATTGAAATAAGTTTTAAAATCACTACAAGAAAATATATTATTAATAACGCCATTTAATAACGCATTATTCTACAGCGTTATTGTTTACCTTTAATTATTTGTTTTTTTACTTTATATGTTTTCTATTGTTAACATGTAATGCTTTGGCCCAAAATTTTCGTCTCCCTCCTAGAAACGCTTAACAATTTTCATCTCCCTCCGAAAATCAAAATAACCTGATCAACGTTCTACTCCATCTCCAATCAACGAAGTTCAGCCGTTCTACTCCATCTTCGATCTAAACTGATACAGTGCGCCTGCTCCATCATAGAAGAAACTACGCTCCTTCTCAAACCCTAATTTCCCGTGTCCCCCTCCTCTGTCGCTTCGCCATCGTTCTGCTTTTTCTAGGGTTACCGCCTCCCACGCCTTTTTATAGCAGCTCCTCCACCTCGTTCTTGTACCGTCTCCATCACATTCTAGCAATGCCTTCGCCTCGTTTACGTAATTTTCATTTTTTTCTCTTAAATTACAACTAGGTTTTCGATTATTTCAAAATTATTAGTAATTTTGAAGATTGGTAAGTTTCTTTTATTAAAGGTTGATGGTTGCAACTAAAGTGATAGTTAATATTCTACAGACGAAGAAAGATATCAAACAATAATGACTAATGAGGTTCATAGAAAAGTTAACACATTTAGCTGGAAACGAAGATGCACAAATATTATGACGGTATTTTCTATTATCAGTTGGCTATATTTTGATAAAGAACACAACTTTAAACCTCATATGCACCTGACAATTGAGTAATAACGATATTAAAATTGGCAGCATGTAGTTCGGATATGTGAATTATGAAGAAATTGCAGCTTTGTACCCATCATATAAGTAATAATGATTTGGTGTCCGGGAATTTATTTAATACCCTCAGAAGCTAGACATACATTAAATACTCGCCCGACTATTGGACTTTTTTATATTCACCCCTTGAATTTACATACTATTAAGGGAAGTAAATTTTTGGAGATATCCTCACAATACAGACTGATATTAAGGAGTTGACCTTCCAACAAAATATAACAATTCCATTTATATTTTGCTAGTGTCATAGTGATGCCAGCGTCAATGACCAGTGATTGTCATTAGCATTACCGTTAAGAATTAAGTAGATGGACACGTATATCTTTGCTTCCTTTTGTCACGATTCCATTTTGAAAATATTTGTTATTTACAGCAATTTGTTTTTGATTATTCTTATATCAAACTATTTAATTTATCACTCAGTTGTGTGGAATTGTATTCATTTGTTTGATGTTTTAAATCTACGTGGAGGAATTAATTTCCAATGAAATTGCTATTTTCTATTGAACATAATATCTACCGACTCTGGCTCACTAAGTCGTAGGGTCCAATTTTATTATACTTAGTTATAAATATCTACTGTTTTCTAATTTGATAATATCAGCTATAATTTGACTGGTTGGTTGTTTCATTACTGAACTTGAGATACAAGTTTGAATCATTTTCCAATTTCCGTATTATCAGCACCTTTATTCTTTCTCTTAAATTAATTTTTTTTGTCCAAAGCCCAACATTGATTTGGGCCGGGTTTGATATGTGTGTGTGTGTATGCATATATGCAAGTTTGGTGATGTAGAATAAGGATGAGACTTGTCCAAGATACAATTTTAAATATAATCAACCTGCTAATTCAATAGTTAGAATGCATAAACTGTCAATAACATCTTTTTTATTTAGTAATATTGATTCTTAATGTATGCATAGGGGATTAACAACTCAATTTAGTAGCCTTGCAACTTAAATAAGTAGTAATTGGCAAGATAATAACATTTGTTATTGTCTAGGATTGAATTTTTTTGATAAAGAAATATTATAATAATGAAATAATCTGAGAAGATGTGTTTCTTTCCTCTATGGAAATAGGTAAATTATGAATATGAGTTGGAGATTACCATTCTTAGATTAAAATATAGGTTTAGAAAGAAAAGGAAAAAAAAAACATTCTCTTTAAAATTGCAGATAGGGGAAAAGTTGAAAATATTAGATTTAGACAAAATCAAGATGATCTTATATACTTTCTCTTAACATTTATTTATTATTTTGAAGTTAATTAAATGTATTCCCTTGTCATTATGTAACATATACAAATCTACTAATTCTCTTTAATATCGTACTTATTCTCATGGAAAAGCAATAAAAATTTCTTTTGGTCCTTACCACAGTCCAGATTGAAAAAAAAATATTGACACTCACTGTTAATTAGATATATACTATAAATAATGTGTGATTATCATGAAAATGGTAACAAGAAGAAAAAATAAGCACTTTAAGATTCATAACATATGTTACCACTGGCGATGGAGCTATAGGAAAAACTTGTATAGCGATATCCTACACAAGCAACACATTTCCAACAACAAGTCATGTTATTATTAGACATGTAAAAGGTTTCTGACCTTTGTAGAAAGTTCCAACTTTTTAAGTGCCAATTCTCAATAGTATGTTATTCTTTATTCTAAATAATGATAAAATGAAAATTTAATGTAGTTGTAATTTTGCTACTTATTTGAATCAAGTAGGGCATCATGAAAATAGTAGTTTGAATAGTTACCTCTACAAATAAGATGAATGCAAGACTAGCTAGATGTAGGAAAATGTATAAAACCGTTATTCGACAGATGTGTCATCTTTTATAAGCATCCAGTGTCAACTATTTGGGAACAAATTAAGGATATATGCAAGCATCCAGTGTGAACTATATAGGAACAAATTAAGGATACATGCGAATTTTGATATTGACGTTAAACAAACACAGTATGTTGGTATTCAATTGAGAGTTTGTCGATGAGATTATCAAATTTACTGTATTTGCTTTAGATCTTAGTTTGTAACTATATCTTCATGTAGTTATATTGTGTGGTTTATTTTTTACTAGAAAACAAAAGAAAAAGGAAGAAGAAATCCTAAGTCTTAACCAACTACACATGAACCGAGATAAACATATTGATTATATGTCTAAAGAAATCCATGTAAGACTCACTGGCCCAGTTGATACTATATATTTGTAGGCATGCAATCAAACGTTGGTTTGTTTGTCGCTATCGCTTATTTGAATACCTTGTCAGTTAAAATGCAGCAGTAGTTCATATTTTTTATGATAATTATTGCAGATTTAATAGATAGGCAATTGCTTCATTATTTAACACATGTAATCCCTCCAAGCTAGCATATAATGAATTGCATGTCATAAACCTCTGTTGTCTACCAATGGTGGTTGTGCAATCGGTTGTTTATCTTATGGTCATATATGTATATATCGTGATATTGTGAAAGATTGATTCCGTTTTCCACGATGTCAATTACACAGTAAATGTAAACATTTTGCCTACAGTTGCTATACTTTTGCTTTCGCTACATTAGGCTTGTCAATGTTGTTTATTACTTCTCCCAAGCTCTTTTTTCTTAAGCAGATTGATGGACGTGATAAGAAGAAAACGAGACGTTTTGGTAAATTCCAAGTTGGTAAGAAGAAGGTGAAGACCAAACTATCGGCGTTGTCAAAAGGCAAAGCAGAGAAAGCCATAGAGATTGACGACTAATAAATTGAGAACTAAAATCGAGTAGATTTATAAAAATAATAATAACAGTAATAATGATAGATTAACTAAGTTTAGAATAATAGTAATAATACTAACAATAATAATACTAATAAATCATTAAATATTAAACAAGTAATCTAAGTTTTATAAAAATTAACTATAGTTATATAATATCTTTTTAATAATAATTGAAATAAATTAACTAAGTTCATAAAAGTTAACTGTGTTAATTAATTTTATAAAAATTAATTAATTTTATAATAATACTAACAAAAACAACAACAACCATAATGACAATAATAACAATAAATAAATAAGTTTGATTTTTGGCAGTAGATTGGAGGTCGGAATGTTGTTGTTGGCTGAAGGCGAGCTCGCGGTGAGTTGTTTGTTGTCGCGCATGTGTGATGAGGTTTGGGTTGTAGCAGAGGCAGAGGGTGTCCTTTGAAGTGTGGTGGAATTCAAGTGCAGTTTGACAGTGGGTAGGATTGGTCTCGATGGAGTACTGTTGGTGATGGAGGACAGTGGTTGAACAGCAGTGGTGATGGTATGAGATGGTGGTTGTAGAAGTTAGTTTCAGGTTGCCGATGGTTCAAGGGGGTTGATAATGTTACTGGTAGCAAAGCAGCGGTGTGTTGTAGGAGTTGGTTGTTTGTAAGACAGCAGAGCGGTTGTATATGTTGAATGAAATGATGACAGTCTTTGCAATGGTAGTATGTGTTGGCAGAATTTGAGGGGAAGGCAGGACAATGGGGTTTGTTGAGGGGATACTTGTGACCAGGTTGGAGATGATGTGGTAAAGTGGGAAGATGTTTGTGATGTAAGGGAGGATGACTGGTGTTCTGTTGTGAAAAGGAACTTGTTATTGGAGTGATGAGCAGTTTAGAGGGGAGTACTGTGGAGAATGGTTTGTTGAATGTTGAACTGATGGTGGCTGTTGTATTGAAGTGGAGTGATGTATGTTGCAGAGTGACGGTTGACTAGGTTGTGGTGATATGAAATTGTATGTATATAGAAGTGACGTTGTATGTAGTGATGTATGGGTGATATGAAGCTGTGGAGTGATGTATGTACTGATATTTTATGGAATGAAAATGTGCACAGTTTTGATGCATAGAGCAGCATCGGGTTGGTGGATGGGCAGTTGAGGAAGTCTAGAGCAGTGCGGGTGGGTAGGTGGCAGTGGTGTCGTGATGTTTGGTAGCAGAGTTGATCAGAGATGTATGCAGCAAGAAGCAGCGCAGAGATAATGGTATATGGGGTGAAATGAAACAAAGAGGAGCAGCAGTTGGTGAAGAGTATGTTGCTGGTGGAAATGATATGTAAGGGTGATGAGTTTTAAGGGTATATGTCAGGGGTTGCTGGAGTTTGATGAAGTTTGTCGAGCCAATGAGTGTGTATAGGAAGGAGTTTGAAATTGTGGTATTGGGTTAATGTATGTAATGATGAAGCAGAGTGATATGGTGGGTATGTCGTAGTGTGAACAGTGGGAAGAAGTGCACAGGCACTGATATGTGCAGAGAAGTGCACTTATGGGAATTGAAGTTGCGTATTTTTTTTCTTTTTGAAACTATGTAATGTAAAAATAAAATAAAAAGTGAAATGGAATATAATTTTGAAAATGAATTTGTGTATAATCTTTTTTTAATAGAAATGCAAATGCAATACACAAACAAAATGCAAACAAAAATCACACACAAACACACAACAATATTTTTTTAAATGCAAACGAACACACAAAACAAACACACAATAAAATCAACAAAAAATAATTACCATTATGGTTAACATATATAGTGAAATAAACAGAGTTTGATGTGCTCTCTATTTGTAAATTACCATGATTCTCTATGTGAAATAAATTGATCAATTAGGTTTATTCGATCAGTGAAATAATATTCCTGTTATTCACATAAGTAGTGATTTCTACTTGTATTCTACTTCATGAACTTCACTTTTCCACTTACATTTGAATCATCATATATGTATTAATTACTGACTTAAATATGGACTTATTTGAACTGTCATGTTTATAGGGTGAACTATACAACACTGTCAGGTCTGATGACTGTTTCTTGAACATTGAAGATGGAAAAAATATATCGATACTGTTATCTAGAATCGAATGGAGTGGTGGAACTCATTGGTGAAAGGTGACCCTAAAATCGATACTAAGAAAGTTGAACCTGCAAATAGCAGACTCTCTGAATTGGAACCGGAGACTCGCCTGACAGTTGAAAAGATGATGGTAATTAAGTTACAACCAAGCTTCTTAATTATGATGGACTATCTTTCCATTTTATGATGTAAATTTCAAATAAGAAATGTAATGCAGCTTGATCAGAGGCAGAAACTTATGGGCCTTTCGACTAGTGAAGAAATGCAGAAAGAGGAATTGCTCCATAAATTTATGGCTTAGGTCAGTTTACTCTTTTTATCATTCTTCTTCTTCTTTTTTTATCTTTTTTTCTTCCTCCTTTTGTATTACACTGATACTTTTTATTTATTATTTATGCTATATGCTCAAGAAATTTATGGATGATGTTTCTAACTTCCAAATTTGATGAGTATATGTTTCAAGTCAAAGTAGACTGAGATACATCTAAAACTACATGTAAATTTTCGGGTGAACATTACAAAATTCAAATGGGAGAAATTTTGAATTTTTTTAATTTTAATAGAAAGTTTATCATTAACAAATCTTCTGAATGTATCCAGAAGCATCCTGCTTTTTAAACATTATTCTTTGATACCTATAACCACAAGACATTTGAATAGGATAGGAAGAAAAAAATGGATCAAATGATACGGATTCGCACAATTGACTTGGAATCCGCAATTGACTTGGATTCCCCTTATCGCTGAACATTTTTTCTTTAAGTATAAATCTTACATCCTCTTTTACTTTTATTGGAGAACATTGACTTAGAGTCATTTGAATTATCGTTTAAGAAATCCCAATTATTAAATTTTAAAGCATAGTTGGCAATAGATTAGTTAGAGAGTTAATGCTCAACAATAGACATAAAGTTGATTTATTTGCTTCTTAACAGATCATACAAATCCTTTTGTCTCGTGACAGAGTTCAATCCCCTCACATTCCAGAATAGCCAAGTCATACTTATTCTTTGAGATACCCCTGGTTGACACACCACTACGGTAGCCACTATCTTCCATTTTTCTTGATTTAGATTTGGATTTGATTTGTGAAACTAAATTGCTCCATTTTGTATTAGTTTCAACAAATAGCTCATTAGTTTCAACAAATAGCTCTCCTTTAATTAAGACTTCTTCCCCTTTTAAGTAGTTCAAATTTATTTTCCCTTTTTTCTTCTTTGTAGTAGACCCAGAATTTTCCAAGTCATTCATATTAACATCTAATGCATCCATATCATTACCATTTTTATTCTCAGGAATTATAGTAATGTTATCTTGGGATTTTGCAATCGCAGAAGATTCTCCTGCAGGTAATTCTTCATTTCCCTTTACATCAGAATTTTTTTTATCAAGGTCCGTAAATTTTTAGTGATATTTTCACATTCCTCTTGTATATCAAAATCATTGTTTACTAAAGTAGAAAAAGCATTAGATAGATGTATTTCCATGTTGTTTGAAATATGTTGTTCGGGATTTTATTGTTTATAACCATATTGCAAAACAGTATGTGTGTAGCCTGAAAATAATCTACTTCGTAGTATAACCTGTACAAATAATATAAAATATTGTTGATTTGTGATATACACAGAATTGGCTCCCTTGTTTGCAAAATTTTTTTGAGCATGTCATATTTTGACTAAATTCTCATGCTAATTTAGTTTAAACTCAGTCGACTAATCATTTGAATGCATCTCATATATTTCTGTTGGTTTTGGCTTGTTGCATCTCATATTTTTTTTTTGAATTACCTAGAGAACCAAGCTTCGCTTGTAAACTCTAGGGAAGTATGTGCCTGCCAAACACATACTTCGGGTACTTGTTACAGAGTTGTCGGTTTCGGGGCTCGAACTCGTGACCTTCGATCACACAGTCCGGACCATCAACCAACTGCGCCAACCCTGTTGGCAGCTTTATCGAAAGTTAAGGATAAGCATACACTATAACTTGAAAATAAATTGTTGAACTTAGAGAATAGATTTCTACAACTAGAGAAAAATTAGGTAAGAATTATCATTACATTTTGATCACTAATTGCTTGCACACTTGAACACTTGCATACACTTGTTTTAACATTTTCTGTTTCTTTGTGTTAACTTCGCAGGCTTATTTGGAAGGAAGCAAGGTCCTTAGTACGCAACTAGATCAGATCTTGCATGTTGGAACTCTGTAATGTTTGTACTCTGTAATATTTGGAAGGATTGCTCTAATGTTTGTACTCTGTAATGAAAAATATATCACATTTCTTTCTGAGCATGCTCTTGTGTTATATTTGTTGATTATAATCTTTATTCATTTATGAAGATTTAGTTTGATTGCTATTATTAAAATGTAATATATAGGCATAGCTCTTGAAAAGCGTATCTACGATTTTTATAGCGACATATATAAGCTGTAAAAGAATTTATCAATACTATAACATGTTGATTTAATAGCGTGAAATGATCGCTATTGAATAAATATTTTATTGCGGCAAAATGGTGTTATAAAGATTTCCAATTCCGTTGAGATTTAGTTGTATTATAGTGGCTACAATGAGCTATTGAATAAATAATTTATAGCGGCAAAATGATGTTGTAAAGATTTCCAGTTCCGTTGAGATTTAGCTGTATTATAGCGGCTGTAATGAGCTATTGAATTAACCTACCATAGCGGCGAATTTGCGTTATAAAACTAAGCTCAACCATAGCGGCATATTTTGTGTTATAAATATTCAACAATTTTTTATAACATGTCGATATACAGCGCTTATCAAACCGCTGTGGTTACGATTAATAGCGGCTATGTGCCGCTATAAAAGACACTTTTTGTTGTAGTGAATTTGTATGTTTTTTTGTATTTTTATATTTTTTGATGATTTTCGAAAAATAAGGATCTAATTTACATACTTTTTACCACTGGTGTTTTTATGAATTTTGAAACCTATTAAGGACCTATGCCAAAAGTACCCTTAAATAAAAAAAATTATTTTCCACTTACTAATATCTTGTGACAAAAGGATGCATATTTTGAAGAAAACACTTAAAATTTTAATAATCAAAGCAAACTGATTTCCTCTCTTTTGATTCTATTTAGTACATTATTGTACCATGATGCATATAAGCAATGTGTTTAAGGAAAATTTGCATTGTTAACTAATCTGCAGGAAGCTCCCAAGAAAAGAGTTTTAAAGACAACAATAACTCAAATGAAAGCCCTTTAGGGCCAGAGCAAAAGAGGAAGAGAATTAGTGAAGCAAGTAATCAATGTGCTTAAAAAGAACAATACGATTTTAGAACGTCTTATATAAGCTAAAAATCTTGTCATTCTACCAGATCGAGAGCAACAAAAGGAAAAAATTGATGAGCTCCTCTCTCAAATGAAAACATTACTAATGCGCTTGGAAAAATTATTGATAAATTATATGAATTAGAAGTCTTAGATAACTAATTGTAGATTTTATAGTGAAATGGATTTTCGATATAAATTTATCAAGATTTCTGCTAAAATAAGGATTTTAAATGAGAACCAAACTATTTTGTTTGTTACACTTGCATTGAAATTTTGGCTTAAAAATAGAATGACTGCTAATCCGTTGGGTTACAATGTTTAAATTATCAAGTGTTATTTTGCAATAAACAGCCGAATGGAATATAGTTTGAAGAAAGATAAATTTTACTCCATTTGCAGTGTTACGTCAAACTTATTTCGTAACCACTCGATGGTTTAATGTCAAATGAATTTTCTAAGTTAAATAGAATAACCAATGGGGTGTTGTAATGACCCGTAATTTTGCTACTTTGAAAATGAGAGATTTCATTCATTTTAAATTTAAAAGGAATTTAAATCTTAAATAAAAATGTTATATATAATAAATAATAATGAAGAAATCATTTATTCTTATAGTTAATAATTTTAAAAGTATAAATTTGGATTTTAAAACAAATCAACGAAAGTTAAGCTTTATTAAAAATAAATAAAGGCTTAAATAAACAGTTTAAATATTTATTTAAAAGATAAATCTTATTTAAAACATCTAACAAAGATAATGAAAGTATGTTAAAAGATTTAAAAATATGTTAATAATCGTTTTACAAAAATAACCAAATTTTGTCGTATTTTGTCAATTTTACATGCACTGTAAAATTAGAGATTTTGATATTAATTAAATATGATTTTTAAATATAAAGAGACATGTTTTAATTTATTTAAGTTAAGAAAAAGTTCATTTTAATTTTGGTTTACATAAATGAATAATTTAATTAAAACGTCAAAATGTGACCGTTAAACATTTTGTCGAAAATCAAGGTTTTGTCGATTAAAAGTTGTCACAACGTCGTTGTACATTTTTTTCTTATATATGAACATATATTCAAATAGTATAAGTATTATTTAATTAACTAATCAAGTTTACTTTTACTAAACAAGTTTAGAAACAATTAGCAAAAGTAAACATAAAAGGACAAAACATACCACATCAAATCCAACCAACCTTTACTTTTCTTTACTTAAATAATTAAGTGATTAAGACATAAAGTGATGATGTGATAAGGTGATGGTAAGTGTTGAAAAAGTAAGATAAAGTAAGTATATTTTGATAATTTTGTAAAGGATCAGTTTTGTAATTTACCACTCCTTACTTTTCCTATAAATACACATCCTTCTTCTCATTTTTCAGACAAATCATTCTATTCTTTTTTTCTTTAAACTATTTTAAGGGCTTCTCTCTTTAAGAGAGGTAGGAGGGTTAAAAATAGTGGAGCACTTAAGCACTAATCTACTTGTTATTCTCTAACCTCTTCTTAATTCAATTCGTCTCTTCTTAAAAAATGGCCTTAGGCCATGAGGATGAAGATATTTAAGGGGTTAGGCCAAGAGCAAGGTGGTGGAGGAGGGTCATGGTCATGAGCAAAGAAAGTAGAGGTGGAGATGGTCAAGCACTTGGAAGCATGGTTATGATAAGGTTTAGAAATGTTTAGTGAAGTGTTGGCTTGGATAAGAATGTTGGTGGGAAGTGAAACGATTTTGGTTAAAGGTGAGAAAATTCTCACCGCTTTTAAAAGATCATATTTTGATTTTGTTATAATAATCACCTTATTACGTGCAAGTATACACCTTTTAAAATGTTGCTATGGATGTTTGATTATGTTAAAACAATCACATTTATACCCTTATGACATATGAATATTTATACCAAATTGATTGTTAATATGGATGATTGATAGTTTGGTAAAATAATTGAATTATGATAATATATTAGGTAATGGTATCAATAAGTGAATGTTGGATTTGAAATCATATGTTATATGATTTGTTGAATGAATGTTATGTTAGTGATAAATGTGGACATTGGTTATGTTCATTTTGATTAAGTGATCTCTTCATTATCTAATAAGACCATATTTTGGTGATATGATATACTTTGGAAAAATAAGTCTCTTTTCAATTATAATTGAAATTAAAGTAAAAATAAAAGATAATTTAAAATTTGAAGTGAAAATGATTTAAAAAAGGATCGTTAAATTGAAATTGTAATTTAGATGAATAGTGAAATTGAAAACGATTTTGAAAAATGAATTTGAATTTATGGTTGAATTTGAGTTTAAATTGAAATTAGATTTGAAATCTAAGTTTTAAATAAGTTTAATTTGAAGTTAGAATTGAAATTGGATTTTAAAATTTAACATTAAAATAATAGGAATAAAATAATATTATAATATGGTAATGGTGAAAATATATTTTGAATACTTTAAAAAGTGAAAATAATGATTTAAAATGATTTGTAATGGTTTTATAAGTGATAAAATTCAATTTGAATAGATTATTTCAAGTATTGAAAAATAAGTTAAAACTAGGTGCGCCGCACAATGGTAGTTCACGATTTTGCACCGAAAAGTTCAAATGAATGTGTAGAGTGGAATATAGCTCGGAATTCTTTGAGATGAGAATATTCCGGACTATTATTTTCATATCTTCTAAACAAAGAAAGAAAATCAAAATTTCATTGAGTTGATTTTGAATTAAGTCCAAATCAATTTTCCAAAAAATCGCGCTAGTGCAGTTAAGTGACCATAACTGAAAATCTTTTTAAATAAACGTTTTATTTATGGAAAAATATGAAATAAATTTGATAAATCCATTTTGATAAATCCATTTAAATAGTTTAAAAGAGATTTTAAGTGGAAAATATGAATTTTCAAATATTAAAAAGTGGTTCAAATCAATTAAGCTTATATAGCACTTTCCGTAACACTTTTATGCTGCGAATTGGAATGTGAGTTTAAACGTAATGATTTTTTCTAGAATAAATTGTGAACATTTTTAAAAAGAAAATTAAGCATTTAGAAGATAATTTGAAATCTTTATAATCAATTCTAAAATAAAGTTGATAATTAAATATGCGGAAACGACTAGTACATTTGTCCCGCTTGTGAGATCTGAGAAGATAAAACAAGGTGTTTAACTAAGGTTAGGAATGGAACAACCAGTACTCTGAACTTACCTGGCCTATGTTTTCTTTTCTTAGGCGAGGGGTGGAACTGATTGAAAGGAATGCTCGGATGCTCTAAAATAAAAATATTCTGTTAAGTTTCCAAAATAGAAGAAGATTAGTATTACCCAAAATTTAAGCAATCTCCAAAATGAATGATTTCTATGATCCTATTTACTCAAAAATGTTTTCTAAGATTGATTTTAGGGTTTATCGTAAACGATGTTTAAATAACATTGTGTTTGACCCGCCTAAAAGTTAAGGAATTTTGAAACGAGAGTTAAGTAAGGAAATTTGAGATATTATCCAAAGCAAAATAATGAATTATGTAGAATTAATCTATGCCAAAAGAAAGAGATTTCAAAATCATCCAAAAAGAATTAAAATGAAAAGAGACTTATTTAATCCTGTATACTCATATTCACTTTTTATCGGTAACTGGATTTCGAAGGAATCAGGGTCGGATTTGGGTGATTCCTATTCGAAAACCACTTCGAACCAATGTATACGTTCGAATGTGAAGACATGTTAAAGATGATGATTATTGAAGACCGTGGATCTTCATGGCGTGAGGGTTGCTTATTGAACGTGCTCCGGGTAGCTCCCAATATAGAGTTATTTATAGCAGTGTCTCCTCGTTGTGGAGATTTAACGGATTGCAAGGACTACTCACTACTAGTGGTAATAGGAGAGTGCCTTCAGTTTGTTCTATTCCTGGACAACTTGTACGGATGTTTGTCTCACATTGCATTTCTAAAAGATTACGTACATTGGTTTTTACCAACGTACATCAGTGGTGGCGGAGAAGGCAACTTCTTTTAGCTTAACACCCTCCTTGAGACGTACGAGCTGACGGGTTGTATTTTTGTGTAAGGAAATTAGTAGTCAACAGAAATGGCAAGGTGGCATTCAAATATGTGATATGTATTATGTGAAAAGGTAATCGTTTCCTCAAGCCTCATCAAACTGGAAATGACCGAAATAGGATTAGATACGGCAAGGCTAAGTGGGTCATTTCCAATTAGGATATGATCGTCCCCTTTTGGATATATTTCTTACTACTATGATGTTCGAGATGTAAATTAATGTGGTGCATGGAAATCGAGCACTCGGATAAAGGTCGGTAATGACCGGGGGATGACATATTCGGTACTATCTAGTTACAGAGGTAGGCTGGTCTTGTGTTGGTAGAGGGTGGATGTTCTGTGCCTTGGGACATCCATCTAGAGGTGTACCCATTTAGAAGGTAGATCCTTCACCTAGTCATTTGTATGGAAATCCATTCTCCAATAAGAACCTACGGTTTTGTTGGTAGAGCCTAGCAAGCTGGAATTTAATAATGGTAACAATTTCGAATAAGACTAATAAGTTTATTAACAAATGTTTTCAAAGGGATGTCTTTAGAAATAATATCAAATGTTTTGATATAAAAGTGTTTTAATTGTCATTAGGTAAAAACGCATCTGTATTTATGTGTGAGCATGGTTTTATGAGATACTCTTTATTTTCAAAGGATTTTATTCAAAGGCTGATATATGACACTGTCATTTATTATTGAGTTTTTCCCACGCTAGTTTATCAAGCCTGATCTGGGTATTTTCAATACCCAGATCAGATCCGAGTAGTTTCAGGTTAGTCGAAGACGATTGAAGTTTCCAGAGGAGAGCTAGAGATATTCATCTACGTATGGACATATTCTATTATTCGCCGTACTTAGTTAGTTTTAGTTTGATGTTTGTCGGCAATTGTAAGGATAGATGTTTATAACTGTCCAAGCTGAATTCAGGTTTAACTCTGATATATGTATTTAAAAGTTCTCCGCTGTAAAAATATTTGTTCAATATTATATGTTGTTCCATTCGTATGAGATTCTGTTCTGTCTATTTTTCTTTATTACCCTTGATGTTTCGTATTTTCGAGCAATTTGAGTTGGACATGTGTGGTTTATTATCGATTCAAAGGGTACGGAAAAGCGGGTCATGACATTTGGTATCAGAGCTTTTGGTTGAGCGAACACCAAAGCTTGATAGGGGTAAGTCTCATCAGAGATATGATTAGTAATATCCTTGGATGAGTAACTCATTAGAGATAGGGTTAGTAATACCCTAGAATGAGTTATAAGAGTGTTATATATATATATATATATATATATGAGCACGTATTTGTTAATTTTATAAAAATTGTTTTATTTTAGAGGTTGGTAAATGAAATGATTTTACCTTGGGTTCATTATTCGAATATACAAAGAGGATATTATTATTTTTAGTTAGAAATTAAGGATTGATTGTAATTTTGCTTTGTAATACTAAAATATGAATATCGTGTAATTAGAATTGCACAATTTGACTATAAGATATTCCATATAGAATTAATAAGTAGAAAGCTAGAATTTAGAACTTTAATCATATACTCTTAGATATTTTGTACTAAGAAATAATAATTATTAAGTGATTATCATAGTGGATGGATTTAAAAGCTTAGTACAAATATCTTATGAAGTTAAATTCACAATTTGACTATAAGATATTTGATGATAATACTAAAGCTACAAGTTGTAACTAGAGAAAGTAAAAAAGAAAATGCATACTTAGAAAAATTCTTATCAACGAGATTGGAAAAGGATAAACCTAAATTGAGACTTTTTGTAAATATATTATAAAAGGGTAAGTTTTATAACTTATAAAGGGGATAAGGTAATTTGAAATTTAGAAACTTTGATTAGGTTAAAAATTAAAGTGAAATTTAAGAATAAGAGATATTAGAAATATCATCATAATATAAAACTTTGAATTAGTGATACATTTAGGGTAACATTTATAATTCAGAATAAAGTAAGATTAGATGTGGATAGTTTTAAATAATATGGTTAGTAGGTTGATTGTCGGATGACTTTAAAAAACAAATACCATGTGAATTAGCTTTCACAACTTGACCATAAGGTATTTGATGGATTTAAGGTTAAGAAATTTGATTTAGAAAATGGATAGGTAAATAAGTTAAATTAATAATTATAAGATTAGTAAGAAAAAGATGTACACTTAGTAAAGTTGTCTTATTAATATATGGATAAGATAAATAATATTAGCTAAATTAAGACCTTAGGTAAATTAAACTAAGGATTTAGTTTTATAACTTGCTAATTTGAGATAATAGTAGAATTCCACCTTTATTAATCATCCTAATTGAAGTAATAACGGTTTGAAGTTTGGGGATATGTATATATACACTTAGGAAGTAAAGGTATATTGTACAAGTTTAAGTCATATTTGTATGCTTAAGTAATAATGGATTTAGTAAAAAGAAATGGTTGTGAAATAAAATTGGATTAATAGAAATTTAAAAAAAATTATGTAAATGAATGTGAATAAGTAAATAAGTTAAACATAGATCATTTCGGCGTATAAATTTTTGATCTAAGGTTTGAGTACAGAACTTTGAGATGCTTACACCAGTCCGAAAAAGGATTTATCACTCAATTTTTTACGGCGAGCATTAACGAGAGTTTATGATTATGTACACGAGTTTTCTATCATAGTTGAGTGCTATCTAAGAAAGCAAGGGTTTGTGATCAGTAAGTCTGATTAAAGTCCGCATTAGAAAATCCAAGGATCGATACTAGTTCGGAAGAAAAGTTGTGGATTCAAATAATAGATCGAATCAAATATCACATATAGTATGTTGTTTTTGGTATATCTACACAATAGTTGGATAGTTATCTTAAATAGTAGACACTAAGATATAAGGGTTGGACTGCGTACGTATATATATAGACCTCGGGTATAGTACATGCTCAGGTCAGGGGTTGAGTTATGTGGATGTATTCATTTATGTTGATATAGTATCAGTTTGGTAGTTTTTGGGTGTATAGTCTTGTTTGGTTATTGTATATATTATCTTAAGTGTGCAATACGCACTAGCATGGGTACGATAGAAGTATGACTTGATATATGTATATATGACCTTAATTACGTGATGAGTACTCAGGTTGGTGTGGGGAATCTCTATAAGTATGCTTGGCATCATTTGTGCTAATGTTGTTATGATAACGACTTTCTTCTTTTCTATCATCGGTATAAATAAGTCAAAATATTTGAGGAAATAAGTATGAGATAGATTCCTTTATCTAACTTTCATTTCGAGGACGAAATGAATTTAAGTAGGTGAAAATGTAACGATCCATAATTTCGCTACTTTGAAAATAAGAGATTTCGTTCCTTTTAAATTTAAAAGGAATTTAAATCTTAAATAAAAAATTTATATATGATAAATAATAATGAATAAATGATTTATTCTTATAGTTAATAATTTTAAAAGTATAAATTTGGATTTTAGAACAAATCAAAAAAAGTCAAGCTTTATTAAAAATAAATAAACGCTTAAATAAACAGGTTTAAATATTTATTTAAAATAATTAATCTTATTTAAAATATCTAATAAAGATAATAAAATTATGCTAAAATATTTAAAAATATGTTAATAATCGTTTTATAAAAATAACCAAATTTTATCGCATTTTGTCAGTTTTACATACACTGTAAAATTAAAGATTATGATATTAATTAAATATAATTTTTAAATATAAATAGACATATTTTAATTTATTTAAAAGAAGGAAAAAGTTCATTTTAATTTTGTTTACATAAATGAATAATTTAATGAAAACGTCAAAATGTGACCGTAAAACATTTTATCGAAAATCAACGTTTTGTCGATTAAAAGTTGTCACAATGTCGTTGCACCGTTATTTTCTTATATATGAAAATATATTCAAATAGTATAAGTATTATCTAATTCACTAATCAAGTTTATTTTACTAAACAAGTTTAGAAACAATTAGCAAAAGTAAACACAAAAAGACAAAACATGTCACATCAAATCCAACGAAATCTTTACTTTTCTTTACTTAAATAATTAAGCGATTAAGACATAAATTGATGATGTGATAAGGTGATGGTAAGTGTTGAAAAGGGTTGGTTTTGTAATTTACCACTCCTTGCTTTTCTTATAAATATTCATCCATTCTTCTCATTTTTCGCACAAATCATTCTCTTCTTCTTCCTTTAAGCTATTTTAATGGTTTCACTTTTTAAGAGATGTAGAAGGGTTAAAAATAGTAGAGTACTTAAGCACTAATCCACTTGTTACTCTCTAACCTCTTCTTAATTAACTTATTTTTCTTCTCTTCTTAAAATATGGCTTTAGGCCGTGAGGATGAAGGTGTTTAAGGGTTTAGGCCGAGAGTAAGGTGGCGGAAGAGGGTCATGGTCGTGAGCAGAGAAAGTAGAGGTGGAGATAGTTGAGCACTTGAAAGCATGGTTATGATAAGGTTTAGAAATGTTTAATGAAGTGTTGGTTTGAATAAGAATGTTGGTAGGAAGTGAAACGATTTTGGTTAAAGGTGATAAAATTCTCACCTCTTTTAAAAGAACATATTTTGATTTTGTTATAATAATCATCTTATTACATGCAAGTATACACCCTTTAAAATGTTCTATGGATGTTTGGTTATGTTAAAACAATCACATTTATACCCTTATGACATATGAATGTTTATACCAAATTGATTGTTAATATGGATGATTGATAGTTTGGTTAAATAATTGAATATGATAATATATCAGGTTATGATATCAATAAGTGAATGTTGGATTTGAAATCATATGTTATGTGATTTGTTGAATGAATGTTGTGTTAGTGATAAATATGGACATTGGGAATGTTCATTTTGATTAAATGACATCATTATTATTTAATAAGACCATATTTTGGTGATATGATATACTTCGGAAAAATAAGTCTTTTTTCAATTAGAATTGAAATTAAAGTAAAAAATAAAAGAGAATTTGAAATTTGAAATGAAACGATTTAAATAAAGATAGTTAAATTGAAATTGAAATTTAGATGAATATGGAAATTGAAATTGAAAGCGATTTTGGAAATTGAATTTGAAGTTATGGTTGAATTTGAGTTTAAATTGAAATTAGATTTGAAATTTAAGTTTTAAATGAGTTTAATTTGAAGTTAGAATTGAATTTGAAATTAAATTGGAATTTAAAATTTAATATTAAAATAATAGAAATAAAATAATATTATAATATGGTAATGGTGAAAATACAATTTGTATACTTTAAAAAGTGAAAATATTGATTTAAAATAAATTGCAATGGTTTTATAAGTGATAAAATTCAATTTAAATAGATTATTTCAAGTATTGAAAAATAAGTTAAAGCTAGGTGCGTCGCGCAGCGGAAGTTCGCGATTTCGCGCCGAAAAGTTCAAATGAATGTGTAGAGTGAAATATAGCTTGGAATTCTTCAAGATAAGAAAATTACGGACTATTATATCTTCTAAACAAAGAAAGAAAACCAAATTTTCATTGAGTACATTTTGAATTTAGTGCAAATCAATTTTCCAGAAAAATCGCGCTAGTGCAGTTAAGTGACCATAACAGGAAATCTGTTTAAATAAATGTTTCATTTTTGAAAAAATATGGAATAAGTTTGATAAATCCATTTAAATAGTTTAAAAGAGATTTGAAGTGGAAAATATGAATTTTTAAATATTAAAAGTGGTTTAAATCAATTAAGCTTATATAGCACTTTCCGAAGCACTTTTATGCTACGAATTGTATAACTTTTTGAATGTAAGTTTAAACGTAACGATTTTTCTTAGAATAAATTGTGAATGTTTTTAAAAGGAAAATTAAGCATTTAAAAGATAATTTGGAATCTTTATAGTCAATTCCAAAATAAATTTGATAACTAAGTTTGCGAAAACGGCTAGTACATTTGTCCCGCCTTTGAGGGAAGATAAAACAAGGTGTTTAACTAAGGTTAGAGATGGAGCAACCAGTGCCCTGAACTCACCTGGTCTATTTTTTTTTCTTAGGCGATGGGAGGAACAGATCGAAAGAAAAGCCGGATGCTCTAAAATAAAAAGTTTCTATTAAGTTTCCAAAATAGAAGAAAATTAGTATTATTCAAAATTTAACCAATCTTCAAAATGAATGATTTCTACGATCCTAGTTACCCAAAAATGTTTACTAAGATCGATTTTAGGGTTTATCGTAAACGAAGTCTTAAATAACATTGTTTTTGACCCACCTAAAAGTTAAGAAATTTGGATCGAGAGTTAAGTAAGGAAATTTGAGATATTATCCAAAGTCAATGAATGAATTACGTAGAATTAGTCTAAGCTAAAAGAAAGATATTTCAAAATCATCTGAAAAGAATTAAAGTGAAAAGAGACTTAATAAATCTCATATACTCATATTCACTTTTTATCGACAATTAGATTTCGAAGGAGCTGGGGTCAGATTTAGGTGTTTCTATTAGAAAAGCACTTCGAATCAATGTATATGTTCGAATGTGGAGACGTGTTGAATGTGATGATTATTGATGATCGTGGATCTTCATAGCGTGAGGACTGCTTGTTGAACATGCTCTGGGTAGCTCCCAATATATAGTTATTTATATCAGTGGTCTCCTCGTTGTAGAGATTTTTCAAATTGCAAGGACTATTCGCTACTGGTGGTAGTAGGAGAGTGCCTTCGGTTTATCCTGTTCCTGGACAACTTGTATGGACGTCTGTCTGACATTGCATTTCTAAAAGATTACGTATATTTGTTTTTACAAACGCACATCAGTGGTGGCGGAGAAGGCAACTTATCTTAGCTTAACACCCTCCTTGAGACGTACGAGCTCAATGGTTGTATTTTTGTGGAAGGCGATTAGTAGTCAACAGAAATGGCAATGTGGCATTCAAAGATGTGATATGTGCTATGTGAAAAGGTAAAGGTTGCATCAAGGCTCATCAAACCGGAAATGACCAAAACAGGATTAGATGCGGCAAGGCTAAGTGGGTCATTCCCAATTAGGGTATAATCATTCCCTTGTAGATATATTGCTTTCCGCTATGACGTTCGAGATGTAAATTAATGTGGTGTATGGAAATCGAGCACTCGGATAAAAGTCGGTAACGACCGGGGGATGGCATATTCGGTACTATCTAGTTACAAAGGTAGGTCGGTCTTGTGTTGGTAGAAGGCAGATGTTATGTGCCTCGGGACATCCATCTAGAAGTGTACCCGTTCGCAAAGTAGATACGTCACCTGGTCATTTGTATGGAAATCCATTCTCCAATAAGAACCTACGGTTTTATTTGTAGAGCCTTGTATGCTGGAATTTAATGATGGTAATAATTTCGGCCAAGGTTAATAAGTTTATTTGCAAATGTTTTCAAATGGATGTCATTAGAAATAATATCAAACATTTTGATATAAAATTGTTTTAGTTATCATAAGATAAAAACCCGTCCGTATTTATGTGTGGGAGTGGTCTTATGAGATACTCTTTATTTTCAAAGGATTTTATTAAAAGGCTGGTATATGACACTGTCATTTATTATTGAGTTTTTCTCATGCTGGTTTATCAAGCCTGATCTGGGTATTTTCAATACTTGGGTCAGATCTGAGTAGTTTTAGGTTAGCGAAGACGGTTGAAGTTTCCGGAGGATATCTGGAGATGTTCATTCACGTATGGACATATTCTATTATCCACTGTACTTAGTTAGTTTTAGTTTGATGTTTGTCAGCAATTGTCAGGACAGTTATTTAACTGTCCAAGCTAAATTCAGGTTAGAATCTAATATATGTATTTAAAAGTTTTTCGCTATAAAAATATTTGTTCAATATTATATGTTATTACATTCTTGTGAGATTCTATTCTGTCTATTTTTCTTTATTACCCTTCATGTTCCGTATTTTTGTGCAACTTGAGTTGGATATGTGTGGTTTTATTGTCGATTTAAAGCGTACGAAAAAACGGGCCATGACATTTGCAGTAGAGCGTTGCTCTGCGTGTGTATGTACACACAGACACATATGTCTACACACATAAATACACACATACATACACACATACATATGTATGTGTACAACGGTTCAATGACATCTCAAACAATGCAGCATCTATCCTCTAATTTTTCATCCTGGGTGCTGCAAATTAGAGGTGACATAAAACACTCCTCGTGTGTACACACATTGATGGAAACATTTCATGAAATTTTTGGTTAAACTATATCCATCATTTAAGAAACCTTTCCCCACTCAATGCTCTGAATTCAGAATGAATAGTTTTTTCTTAGTTAACTATTTAAGACAGAACTGGTTTCCTTTCAAATTAGTTTCCATTAGGAGACAATTCACGACAATCTTTATTTTTGGTCTAAAATGTTTTCTTTTGTTGTGGTGTAATGACCTAAAAGTTGGGTTTTAACGTTAACGTTACACAAGATTAACATATATGTTTTTGTGTTAGTTTTTTTTAAAGAAGTCTTACTTCTTCAAATAATTCAATTAGAATTAGATGTTATAGGTTTCCTTAAGATAGATACATATATATATGTATCTATTAAAGTTTAAGTAACCATTAATGTCAGAAATTAAAATAATATTGTAACAACTTGAAGACATAACCACCATAGACATTTATATATTTTGACAACTCTTCAATATGTTGTCGAATAAAAGTACAAGAAATCAGCATAGAGAATTGAATGTAGCAAGGTCCAAACTATTCATCTCTGTTTTAGTATCTGTTTCTAAGCTGGTAACTCCTCCTCTTTGCTCCATAAATTATTTTAATTTTTTTGTACTCATATTCAAAATCGTTCAAAGCAATATCGTTTCTTGTATGTGGTAAGATTCTGACAGATTTTTGTACGATAGCAATTTCTTTGATCATTCTATGTTTAAATGTTCAACGTGGTACTTGTTGTAGGCAACATGTAAAATTTAGTCTTTATACCCTGATTTTAAAACCAACGGAATTACGGTGTTTGAAGGAATAAAAGCTATGATGGTATCCTTAGCCTTTGCTTGGTAGTTTTGCAACACCCATAGATTTCTATAGATTTTGAGAGTATCGATCTTGACCGTCAATAATCGTAGAGTTTTTGATTGGTTTAGATAAAATATTGTTATAGCCGATGAACACATGCTTGAGAGTTTAATACATATCGGTTTTAAGAATTTTACACTAATGTAACATTGCATATATATTCTTATATTTATTTTCTAGTTTTATGAGGATTAATTTTCTAATAAAAATGGTTGGGGTATAATTTGAAAAAAAAAGTTATAACCCCTCAAACATCCTATTTTGATGGTTCAAAATTACCGTTAAAATCACAACACAGTTTTTTACCGGTTTTATAACTACTAATAATCGGTGTGAAAAAAATCTTACAAGTAAGCGTAATAGTAACACTTGAAATACAGAACCCTTTAAAATCAGTCAAAGTCGGTTGAGAAAAAATCCCCAAACATAGCATTAATCAAAAGGCTAAATCTATTATTAGTCCCCTAAAATCTTCCTTTTACAACACTATTTTGTATAAAAATATCACATCTCATGTTTTTTTTTTAATCCTATATTACATCAAATTTACCCTTTTAATTTCAATTTTTTTTTAAATTTACTTTTCACTCTTTATCTTTCTAAATCGTCAAATTCTTAAAACCAAAAATCACGGATGCTAACCGACAATTTTTAATCACAGTTATTTATAAGTTAAGAAAGAAAAATATTATCTAAACGAGCATTACAACGCGCGTTTCGCGTGTGAACTACAAGTTGTATATGTTTAATACATTCAAGTAAAAATAATTTGCATAAAAAATTTAGCCATATTTTTGGGTTAAAACCACGTGTATTTGGTTTATATTTTTATTTTTCACATCAAATCATTTTTGTTAGTTTGAATTTTTCTTCATATTCTTAATTAATAAAAAAACGAATTTGTAAAGTAGTTTGTTGTTAGATTCTATTTTTGAGCGATATTAAGATAATATATATAGATAGGCAATTTGAATTTGTAAAAGAATTTAATGTTATATCTTATTTTTAAGCGATATTAAATTCAGATAATATATAGAGAGAAGCATCTTTGTTAGTTCACATCGGTATCAAAAACGTGTATGATACCAATGCATTACAACTATGGTTAAAAAGTCATTTATTTGAAAAAGAATATTTTCATTTTCATGCAGAGACTATGGGTAGTAATTTGAAATCTTTTAATAAACTTGGTTAAATATATTTAAAACTTGCTGAAGTCGATTGAAATCTTTTACCAATTTTGTCAATCGAATGGAATTAGTACAAAACTAAATATAAATATGTATTTATCTTCAACTTTTTCATTTGAGATTAAAGAATGAAGGAAAGGAGAGAGAATGAGTAAAAGTTACATCTAAACTAGGGTACTTTGAAACTAATCATTTTTAATTTTAGGTTAGGTAGAAAAAGAAAACAACCGAGATGTTAACGTGTTAATCAAAATTTATCTTAGAGGACTCTTTAGGCATCCCTCTAACTAATATACATTTTTACATAAAACTAGGTAAGAAAGATAGTACATATACAAGGAACTAGGTATATAAGGAAAAACTAGTTTGTTCCCATTATATCAGATCAAGTTCTCTGCACTCAAATTACATGTTCCATGTGTCCATTTGATTTTAGCAATTGATCAATACATTAGATCCTACTGGATAATAAAATTAGATTGGTGAATGAATGGGGTTAAAAACTGCATGGTATCTTAAACAAAATTAATCTTCACGGTCATTGCAGGAAGGATAGAAATGTCAACACCAACGACGCCAAGAAAGGGAAACACTCACTCAGTACGATGGACTACAGAAGAAATACTGACCTTGATCGAAGCAAAACAGGCTTACGACAGTAATATTTCGACGGAGCCCCGATGGACACAGGTGTCTGACTACTGCAGAAAGCATGTCGTGGAAAGGTCACCCACTCAGTGTAGGAAGCGATGGGAGAAGCTTTGGTACGATTTCAAGAAGATAAAGTCATGGGAGGGTAAACAAATTTGCTTGTACTGGACGATGAGCATGGATGAAAGAAAGGAGAACAAGCTGCCCATTTCTTTTGATAGGAAGGCGTATGAGAGGTTGATGATGATGGAGGCACCTATCATGGCAGTTCCAATATCAAGTAAGCCTCTCCTTATTTTCAATCTTATGGTGGAAAACTCTTCCTAAGGATAAATTCCAAGAAATATAACCTTTAAATTTTTCATTAAAAAAATATATTTTAAACCGAATGTGTTTGCGATCCATTTTTGTAAAATAAAAATGGTTAATTTTATTTAAAAACATGATATTGCTTAGTAGCTCCTTTATAATTTAATAAAATTCAGAAATAAAATTGCCCTTACGTACTCCTGCAACTTTTTACCTCTTATCGTATTTTTCTTCTTCTTTTTCTCTTATTCAACAAATCTTAAATTTAATTTTAAGTTCATTCTCAAATCTTCCGCTTGAATGGATGAATGTGACGATGACGATATAAATTTAATGGAATCAGAAAAGGTAAAACTTGAATTTCATGCTGTTTTGAATTTTCTTTGTAATTTTAAAATTTGCAGTTTGTAGAAGAGTTAAAACCTGAACTTTATGCTGTGTGATTTTGCTAAAATGATTTTTTCTATGGTGCAATTTTTTACGGATTTGATTTTAACCAGAAAATGGTATAAAGGGAAAATTTAACAATAAGATTGATATACTAAGAAAAAAACACGGGTATACTAGTTTTTTCAGTTTTGTGGGGTGCTGCTTAGCCACTTTTCGAGTTAAATGGAATTGGCCAATGAAAATTTGTAGGTTGAACTATAAATATATAATGAGTAGGACTCACACTCATGCGGTGTGGATTGTAAATTTTTTTTACAAAAACATGCAGTTAAAACTGCAAATATTTGCAAAGTTTATTATAAATATTTGCAGTTCACTTGTAAATATATGTGGTTTAAATTATATATTTTCGTTGGAAAATCCGATAAGGATATTTCATAAAAAAAAAATTATGAGCAAGGGTGGAAGTGATTTTTGAAAAAAAATTGGATGTTTAAAAATGTCCATTCATCATGTAATTTTTAGTTTGTTGTTTTTTTCAATGGACCTAAAATGACAAAAAATCATGTAAATACCTAGTACCAAAGTGGTAATATTCATGTGTAATAGCGTACGGGTGACTATGGAAGATAGAAGCAGAAAACGGAGTCCGAGATCTTGGGAAATATGCAATATAACCAAGTTCAAAGAATATCAAAGGAATTATTTAGGTGTTTTGACATAAAAGAGAATCCAAATGTAGTATAAAAAAATATGCAAGCACATAATATTAGAAACGAGAATTGTTACTAAAAAAAATGGTAATTGGTAATTAGGATTCCTCTAAATGCGCTGATAATGTCTGTATTAAATGAGTTGAATTATTGAATGCCTGAATATTTATTGAATGGGTCTGAATATCATGGTTTTGAAATTCTCTGTCCAGTTGCTCTAAACAATGGAATTAAACAACAAATTTTTTCACAGTCAAAAAAGTTTCGATGTTACTTTCGGTCTCCCTTAAGAAAAAGTTTCACAAATCATCCCTGTTAAAATTTTGAAATATACGGTATAAACCATATATATTTACAGTCAGAACTGCAAATATTTGAATTCTACACTGTATATATTTGCAGCCATAATTGCATTATTTTGTAAAATGATAAAATTTGCATTTGACATTACAAGAACGTGCATTTTACACGCTAAATATTTGTTGGTCAATTTTCATTTTACAAAAATACACCGTTAAGACTATAAATATTTGATGTTTCAGCTTCAAATATATGGGTTTTAAAATGCACATTTTTGCTGGAAAATTTGATAATTGTATTTCGTAAAACAAGCTTTCAGATGTTTAATTTGAAAATAAACATGGATTGATTTGAAATAAAACTAATTACATGCCTAACATCCACGGGTGTGGCCCATAGATACTTGGAATCAGCGGATTTTTCAAAATTGCAAAGTGTGGAGAAATTTGTAAATATTTGCATATTTCTATATAAATATTCATAGAGTTTTCTGCTATTACCCTAAAACTTAAAATTATAGTTTTTCATAACATGTTTTTGAAAGGGAACAGCCGTGTAATTTGAAATTTAGAGAATGTGTTTTACAAATCTTTGACAAAAGACCATACCTAACTTCAATAGTTTTGCATCCGCTATCCCGATCATGATTTTCTCGTTGCAAATAAATATTTTCTAAACGTTAAAAGGTAATTGTATTTCCATTTTAACATAATTTTATTAAATTAAGAATTTCTATCCCAGTACAATCAGTTTATCATTCTTTAAAGGCTCTCCATTTATGTTAGTAACTTGAGATTTCTACCAGCTAAAATGGTTAAAATTTCAGCATTTGGACTTATTTAGTTTCATTTTAAAAAGTATTTCATAGAATGAAAGAGGAAAATTTAATTTCATCAACCAAAATTGTTCTCTGTATTGTATATAATCTGACTTTGTTTGATACACTAAATTGATGCAGTGAGGACACATGAACCTGAAAATGTGTGTGCCGATTCTTCAAATCCAGGTATTTCCAGTAATTTTTTTTTAAATATTGGAATTTTTTTTTCTTTATTTTCAAAATTGGTATGTGGAAAACGCTTTCAAAAAATATGTTTTAAATTGCAGTTTATTTTTAAGTTCGGTAAAGGAAAAAATTAGTTTATTGTCAGAAATTAAACCTAATTAATAACCGCATGTTTCTATAATATAAACACACTTTTTGGGGTTTTTAAAAAACTGTAAATTGAACAGAAATATGTAAATATTTGCAGAATTCTCAAATGTTTGCAGCGTAGAAATTTCAAATATTTGCAGATATTTCTACAGACATCTGTAGAGTTTTCTGCAAACATTCAAAAACTTAAAACTAAAATTTTTTCACATGTTTTTAGACGGGAATGGCTTTGTATTTTCAATTTAAATGGCGTTTAACAAATCTTCAGCTTTAAAAGGTAAATCCATTGAGAAATGTATTTCTAGGCCAAAACAGTCACTTTATTATTCTTTAAAGGCTTTCCATTTTTGTTAGTAACTTTAGATTTTTACCTGCTAAAATACTTAAAATTTCAGCATTTAGATTTTTATTTTATTTTTTATTTTGTTTCATTTTAAAGAGATTTGATAGAATGAAGAGGGTTACTTAATTTCATCAACCAAAATTGTTGTCTGTAGTGTATATAATCTGACTTTGTTTGATACACTAATTTGATGCAGTGAGGACATATGAACTTGAAAATGTGTGTGCCGAGTCTTCAAATCCAGGTACTTCCCATGATTATCATTCGACCAGCTTTACCCCCAAATTTGCCTTACCCATCACGTTTATTTTAAAAAAAAATACATTTTTCTTTTTATTCTATAAATAACACTGTTTTAAAAAATTTCTAACGGTGGTTTGTATAATAAAAATTACATTCAGGTTGAATTGTGTTTTATATAAAAGCTCACTCGGACCGAACATTGTACAAAACCCCGCTTGGACCGAGTAAAAGGATTTATAACAAATTTTGCTCGGAACGAGCAAGCGAGGTTTTATATGAAACAACGTTTGGAGCAAACCGAATTTATTAAAGAACACGTACACGGCATTGCTGGTGGAAAATTCAAGTTAATTACAGTTCAAATGAGTGTAGTTTGTTAGGTTACCCCACCCACTTCAAATTTGGTTTGCTAAATTTCTCACTTCGAATTTGGGCTTTTAAGAATCAATTTTGATACTGTTTATAATATATCGCTACAGGGTTGATAGCAATTTTTTCAAAATAATTTTTTTGCATTTTCCTCTTACTGACAAAAGTGTGCATGTTGTAAAGAAAACACTAAAAATTTTAATAATCAAAGCAAACTGATTTCCTCTCTATCGTTTCTATTTAGTACGTTATTGTACCATGATGCATATAAGCAAAGGCAAATCTGCAACGTTAACTAATCTGCAGGAAGCTCACAAGAAAAGAGGTTTGAAGACAACAATAACTCAAAGAAAAGTCCTTCAGGGCCAGAGCAAAAGAGGAAGAGAACTAGTGAAGCAAGTAATCAATTTGCTTGAAAAGAACAATACGATTTTAGAACGTCTTATAGAAGCTACAAATCTTGTCTTTCTGCCTGATCTAGAGCAACAAAAGGAAAAAATTGACGAGCTCCACTCTCAAATGACAAATTGATGATGAGTTGGAAAAATTATTGATAAATTATATGAATTGGAAACCTTGGATAATTAGTTTTAGTGTTTATAGTGAAAAGGATTTTCGATGTGAATCTATCAAGTTATGCGCTAATCTCAGGATTTTAAAGGAGAACCAAACTTTTTTTTCTTTGTTATATTTGGTTGAAATTTTGACTTAAAAATAGAGTGGTGCTAATGCACCGTTTTATTGTGTTTAAAAATTATCCATTATACCGCCGAATGAAATTTAGCTTAAAAAGGATAAATTTGACAGTATGACGTCGAATTTACTTCACAACCACTCAACGTCATACCGTTGAATGAATTTTCTGCATCAAATAAAATAAATGATGCGATACATTTTGTAACGACTTGAAAATTTTAACGATTTTATAACGTAATTAACTAAATTTTTTTGAAATTAAATAACAAAATTTTGCAATGAAAATTTGATATTTGTGATAGTCTATTTAAACATAGCAAATGCCAAATTTTCATCAGTATATATGTAGGTTTGGTTGATAATGAGATTTCAATTTAAAACTTAAAATTATTTACATTTGTTGAAAATAAATTATTTTTGAAATCTGAATATTTTTATATAATAAAAATGTTTATCATTTTCTGAGTGAGACGTCGTATATTGTTTTGTCAAATTTGGACTGCTCTAGCTCCGTTTATATTATTTTCGACGGTTTAGCGGCATTTTGGCAGCGAATGTTGACTTTTGATAGGATGATCGTATTGCTGATATCTGTGTATCATTCTGTTTGAGCTGATCTCCGGAGTATATTCATTTGTGCATTTCAGCGTCTGATATACGGCGAAATCTACAAAAAAGTTAGCCATATCGGTACCCATTTGAGCCTTTTTGCTTTTCTATGGCCATTCATTTACCCAACATGAGAAACAAATGGCCAATTGCCTTTATTATTTTCTGAATTCAATAATTTTGACGGTCACTATTCCTATGGTTTATTATATATGTTGGTTCGATTTCTATACCTATCCCTTTGTTCTCTATCCATTTAGTTCGTGAAAATTATAATAATAAATATAAATTCACATATAATATTATGAAACCGTCCTTCTTATATTACCTGAAGCTCACCTATCTTTTCCACTGACGAACACCAGATCGGCAAGTGCCCATGCTCCTTCCCCTTCCTTTGTCGTGACCAACCCTCGCCTTTCCTCCGCATAACAATCTCGTTCTCACCGGAACTCCACTTTCCAACATCATCCGCAAACAAGCCTATGCATCCCTTTTTTGCTTCCAGCCATCTTTTTCCCCACACCACGCTGAGACTAACCGCCACCATCGCATCACCTCTCCCCTTGCCTGCATGTCAACTCACAGCCTGCGGCCATCAAACTTCCTCCAACCGAAAGCCCTTTCGCCTCCGCATCTCGCCACTCTTGCTTCCTCCTCCTCGGCACCGCCGTTCCATCACCTCCAGGCCGACACTCCACAATTCACAACAGGCCATCACAACCCCATACGGCCTTCGCGTACCGCCCCAGCAACCAAGCATCCGATAACCAAGATCGCCTGTGCACCCACCCAGAGCCAGAAAAAGATATATTTATGGTACCGCCCCTTTTTCCCTTTATCCTCTGTTATGCTCCAACCACCCACTGTCCCCTTGACCTTCTCTATATCTTCCGGCCGATCCACTTCCCACCATCACTCCATCATCACACAGCCCTTCCCCGTCCAGGCCTTGCACCACATTCCATCCATCTCCGCGTAGCCACCAAGAAGTTCTGCCCTTCCTATATATATATATATATATATTGCCTGCTTGTTTTGCCTGCGAAATCTTAATCTCTAATAATATAATAATAATAATAATAAAGATAGTATACTATATTTATATATACATTGTAATGACCCAGATTTTTCGAGATTGATTTTGAATATTTAAAAGGTTTGAATATTGGATTTGAAATCTAAAATTGAGTGAATAAGTTTTTAAAACTAAATTTTCAAGTGATTTCACAAAATTTTGAAATCGTAGATTTAATCGACGTGTTAAAATAGTGATTCGGCGCACAATCATAAAATTAGAAAGTTTAATTTGTTATTAGTTTTATTAATTACAAACTAGAATAATTAATTATAAAAATTCGTAATTTGCTTACGAGGTTTATAATCGAATGGAAGCTGTGCATAAAATATAAATTTGGGACGGATGACAATTTAAAAATCAAGGTGAGTAAATCTCACTCTTTTTGGATTGCTAGAATTTATTTTAGAGAGTTAAAATAAATTATTGGAGAATTGATATTTCATTATCAGTTAAATGTTATATTGTCATATATACAGTAGTATATAATATTGGTATTTGAAGTGATATTTTCACACATTATAGCGGATGAGACTCTGTGTGTCCCATATAATAGCGGATAATCTTATATACTGCAATATCCCCCTCGAAGTGGGATTAGTATTCTTTTATGTTGTATTAACATATGTGGATGCCGAAAAACAGGTTGGAGGGATCCAACTGGATTCCTCAAATATATTGTTTATTTTTCATATATAGCGATATATGAAGTGGGTAGGTAATCTGTTATAGATTATTGTTACAATTGAAATTATTGGATACTATGGTAGCACTGGCCTAGATCATGATTATTTAAATACCATAAATATATCTTTTTAAATTTAAGGGATAAAGGGGAATTTTTGATATAAAAATATTCATATAGGAATTGGGGTTATTTTAAAGAAATTGAGTTAGAAAAATATATTGATTTTTGAGTAACACTTAACTATTGAGAATTTTTAAATGGAGATTTTAAAAATGAAGTGTTTAAAAAGAATTTATAAATGATATTCATAAAATATAGAAAGGAGTTGAAGTCGATATTAAAATAGATTGGATGTTAAAAATGGGATTTTCAAAGGATTGGATTTATAAAAAGGGAATTTTATAAATAAGATTGTTTTTATAAACAAGAAAAACTCGAAGGAGGTATAAAAATTTATAAACGATGTTTATAAATAAAGGAAATCGATATCAGGATGATAAATTGGAAATATAAATTCATAGGTGAAATTATATTAGAATATGGAAACAGGGTGAGGAAAATAGTGGATACTATTTTTGAAAAGTGAAACTGGTTAAGGAAAATCAGATTGGAAGTAATGTGCTGGAAATCGAGAGGAATTTATAAGTTGTATTGGTTATTGAGATTTTGAAAAATATATTTTAATTTTAAGAAGTAAGTTTGTTTTGGAAAGGAGAATTTTGCTACTTAAACCATGAAATTTTAAACTAGTTGAGATTGAAATACTCCGGTAAGTGGATTTTCAAATTTTAAGTACTTATTTAATAAATTCTAATTTTCAAATTCAGCTTTGGAAATTTATTTGTTCATCTAAAAATGAGTCATTGATGTTATAAAAGTGTTTTCAATATTTTAAATAATAACTTAAACATATTTTAAATAACTTATTATTCTTTAAAGAAAATGCTTGTTATATATATTTTTTTGAGAAAAATGTAATGCTCGTTATATATATATATATATATATATATATATATATATAGTTTTGAAATGATTGCAAATTTATTTATAAATTCTCTCGAGATGTGTAGAGGAGGTTATTAAAGGGTGAGATTTTATAAGAGGAATCTTATAAATGGAATGTTAGCGAGTTAAGAAAATTTCCAATTTCTAGATGCGATAATGTCGGGAAGATTTTGAATTCATTTAAAGGAGTTATAAATGGTTGGTTGGGATTATAAATAAGTATAATTTATTTAGAAATCGTAGGAAGAATTTATTAAAATTCCGGAGACTTATGAGATATGTTATGAAATATTTCTAAGTTTGATCTTAAAATGATTTTGAAAATTATACGTATAAATATTTTCCTAAGTATTGGAAGGCAGATTTTGGAAAATATTTTTAGTGGGAAAATATTTGGAATAAAATATTTTCTATGTGTTATAAAAATGGAAGTTCAAAATATTTTTAAGTATTGAAAATGGGGAATGTCCTGTTATGGATCCAAGTGTTGAAATTCAAATATAGAAATATTGAAAGAGATTAAATATATATCTTGGTGAAGATGTTTTGAAATAAATATTTTGGAGATTATAAAATAAGGCCTAGTGTCTACTTATGGATGTTTTATTGATAGTTAAATAACTGACTATCAATATTGGCCAATTTCGTTAATCGTTTCGAAGAGATCGGGATCAGATTTAATTATTCGAAAACAACTTTGATCCGGTTTGAACATTACAAATGAATACCATGAAGATGATGAAGATGTTGATTCGGTTTGTCTAGACTCCGGGCAACTTGTATGGACGAATGCATTCTTGAAAGGTAACGCTTGGCCTCGAGCCTCGTCAACCGGGAATGGCTAAAACATGAGAGATGTAGCAAAGCTAAGTGGGTAACACCTAATTAGGGTATGTTATCACTTTTCTAGATAACCTCAAAAACCTATTTATTATGGATATGGTTGGGCATGAAAGAAGGAGCGCTCGATGGTAAGGGTGGGAACACCCGGGGTGATAACATATTCGGTCTATCCAAGTTAGGAGTAGGTCGGTCTTGTGTAGCAGGGCATCCCGGCATGGTCCTCGGTACATTGTTTTAGAGGTGTACTGTGGTGAGAAGTACCCCAGTGGCCCAGTCATTCGTTGGAATTAATTATCTAATACGAGCTTACGGTTTTGTTTGTAGAGCCTAGTATGTTGGAATTTAATTAATGCAACAATTTCAGCTATTTGAATAAGTATTATATTTAGACACTATTATAATATCACTGGATTATTTTATAAAATGTTTTGGTTATCCTAAGTGAAAAACCCGTCGTATTTATGTGCGACGTGGTCTTACGAGATAACTTTGTTTTTCAAAGGACTTTGATAAATCTAATAATTCAAACTGAGTGTGTTTTCTCATGCTGGATTTCCAGACCGACTCAGGTGTTATTTTATTATAATGCCCGGGTCAGACCAAGTATTATAGTTTCAGGATTAGAATGCTATAGAGCTCTGGAGACGAGCTGGAGGAGTTCAGACGTATTTCCGTACTTGACTTATATTTCCACTGTATGGGGATAAGTTATTATAACTTGTATTGATTATTGTACTCTGATGATTGTAAGTATAAAACAGTTACAATCCTTTGTATAAAAATCTGTTATTATATGATATTTTATTCCGCTGACTACAAGATTCTATGTCGTGTTTCTATTTCTTCTTCTATCTTTTCTTCTTTACCTAGTAATTCGCTCTTTCATATAATTTGGGTTAAACAGGGGTGAATTTTTATCAACTTAAAGGGTATGGAACTGCGGTCACTACATTTGGTATCAGAGCTGAAGGTTAAGCGAGAACCTTGGCTCTGGTGGGGATTACTCATTAAAGATAGAGTCAGTAGTACTCTAGAATGTGTTTGAGTGTATTAATAGATATGAGCACGTATTTGTTAGTGAATATAAAACGGTTTTATATTATGTTAACTTATTAGTTGAGTGGTATATAAATTCTGATCGAATAGTGGGACGCCACTAAATCGATAGGAGTTTCTAAACACTTAGACGCGATAACCGACACAGTATGGTTTTGAAGCAGGTAAATGAAATAATTTTACCCAAATTATATTTTTGATGTAAACGAAATAATTTTCTAAATTTATTATAGTGGTGTGTTTGATTGTTAATATTTAATCAAAAAAATATTATAAAATTGGAAATGATTTATTAAAACCAAATTGGATTGTATAAGTAAATTATACAAATGAGTTAAAAACTACAACTAGGTTCAAACCGGAATTTGGAAATTTTAACTCTCGGATATTTTTAGAAGTATTTTCCAATGTGTTGGAAGATAAATAATAGTATTATTATGTTTGGAGGAAAAAGGGTTTGAAATGGATTATGGAAGTGATATAGCACTGAACTCGCTTCAGTCGTTGGAAAATAATTCTGATGATGACTCCCGCATCATCAATATTCATTTTCTAGTTTCTAAGTGACGGATTGCTGCCGAAATTGATTTGATTCATATTTGCTGGGCAAACAAGTTTGTTTAAAAATTTCGAAAGGGATTGTTTTAGATAAAATCAGTTTGGTTTTGAAATTCGAAGGGTGGTTTGTTAAACCAAAAGTATGTGTGTGTATGATTTCGGAGGAAAGTACGGAATTTAAGTTTTGGAAAAATAAATTTTAACTTAAGAGAGTTAAAATAGATTATGTGAACGAAATTTAACTTAAGGAAAGTTAAATAGATTTTGTTGGAAATTAAGACAATAATAAATTCGAATGGTGAAATTGCAATATAAATACAAGTAAGGAAGCGGAAAATTTTGAAATTTGAATTGAATTCTTACTTGATTTAAATTGATTGAAAAAATAAAATAAATTTGTTGAAGTGGAATTTAAATTAAGTATGAATAATTCGAATATGCTTATGAAATGTTGGTTAAAAGGAATTGGAATTTAAATAAAAAGGTAAGGTGGATTTGAATTGTATGGAATTGAATTAAATATGAAAAGGTGAATTATAAAGCAACTATATAACCATAAGTTATAAAATTTTAGTTGGATTAGAAATAATATCGAATTAAAGTAAATATAAATTTTGAATTGTGAAATATTGTAAAACCATAGGGTATAAATTTTGAAAGAGATAAATTTCAAGTAGAAAATTGGAATTGTCAATAAATAAATTGGAATAGCTTATAAAGATTGAAATTTATTGAATTAAAATATACTTAGGCTATAAAGAAATGTATAATCTCGAGTTAAAAATAAAATGTGAATATAATCAAGTATAGAATTGATGGAAATGTGAAAAATAAGTTGTGTGACTTATAAAATTGAAAAGTGAAATTGAAAACCCAAAATAAAATTTGTTTGATATTTTGGTAAGGGAAATAAATCCAACTTGAATTATAAAAATGAGTTTGAGCTCAAGAAAAATTAAATGAAGTGAGTTTTGAAATAAAACCAGATATTGAATTATAAATTGGAAGTGAACTAATTAGAAAATTAATTAGTTATTTGAATATAGAACAAATATTAACTTGGTTGAACAAAATTGGATTGTGGATTAAAAATGGATTGTGGAATTGGAACTTGAACTATAAATAAAATTCGACTAAAATTGTAAGTGAATTATAATTGGAAATGTGTCAAATGAAATGCACATGGATTGAAAAAGTAATGGCTTGAGGATAAATAAATTCAATATGAGTGTAAATAAATTGAATATGGCCTCGAATATAATTTAAAGGAATTCAAGAATGAATTCGAATATGGAATTAAAATTGAAGTGAATAAAATGAATGGACTAATTAATAAATTAGTAAATGAAATGGAAGTTGGTTGAAACAAAATAAGCTTAAGTTATAAGGCTGAAATGATTGAAATTAAACAAATTAACTTAAGTTAATATTTGAATGGAATCTTGACCAAAATAAATTTGTGAAATGGTATTTAATGAAGTAGCAGGAATGGTTTCGAGCTTAATAAAAGAAATTTGAATAAAATGTAGGTGAATAAAATAAACTTAAGTTATTGGGTGGAATAGCTTGAAGAAAATAAATAACTTAAGTATGTGAGATGGTTATTTAATATATTGGTTGTCGAGTTTAATAAAATGGTTTGGAATCAAAATTTTTGGATATGAAAGAAAATGCAATGAAAAGATTGTGAATAAATTAAAATGGGATGGAATCAAGTGTAAATTGAGTTGGAATCAATTTAAATGGTTATAAAGCTTAAGTAATTATTTATTCACATTAATATTGTCGAATTGCATAAGAAAATGGGTCGTTCAATGTAAATGGGACTAGATAAAATTCTATTCGTTATTAGAAGTGAAATATGATGATTTTGAAATCAATTGGAATGAATATGAATTTATTTTGCTTAGAATGAATTAAATATAAGAGAGTAAGTTGTAAATCACTTAAACTGAATGGAATGGTTTGAGAATTGGTTGCAAACAATTGTAATAAGTGTCGGAACCTTGTATGTGCTTATGGAAATTATATAACATGCAGTATATGTGAAATTTATGTGTTAGATATATTAAAATAAGGGAAATACTAGTAAATTGCATATATTTAGCACTTACATACTTTAGTTGAGTAAGTACAGGTTCAGGGAAGCCATTGGGATGGATTTGATCGCGCAAAACGCTAATTAAATAAGCCGCTTGCTTAAAAATACTAAACAGAGGTATGCCTACGCAATAAAAATAGGAAATATGAACTGTTTTTGTTTTTCCGACCGTGTGCATCGATGTACATATATTTATATCTCTTGTCAAATTGCAAAAGCTCCTCTGTACAAAGGAGACTCGGCCAAAATTTTCCGAAAATTTTGGCAGTTAGAAAAAAAATTTGGAAAAATTTTTGTTAGCGACAAAACGATTTCAAATTGGAAATTGAAGTAAATTAGTGGATGAAACTAATTTAAAATAATGGTATGAATCGGTTATAAAGGGAAAATAAAATTCAATATTCAGAGTTGAATATAAATTGAATTCATATGGTAATGGGGAACCAATTTGAATAGAAGTAGATATAAACTAAAGTGGTGAAGTGAAAATAAATATAAGAAGCATATAAAATACTTATATTGAACTTAAGAAGAAATGGTAGAATTCTTAAGTAATATTGGTGTCAGAAAAATATATTGAATAAGCATTTGAGTGATGGTTTAATAAAAATATGTAAAATGATAAGCGTTGATAAGTGAATAGAAATCAAAATGAATGTGAATAAAAGGAGAATTGATATAGTTGATAATCAATTGAGATAAGTAAGTAGGATGTATGTATATTATTTATTTGCATAGTGGTTTGATCCAGATTCGAGCACAGAATTTCTAGATAGTTATATCGATCCGAGTTAGGATTTTTCACTCGATTTTCGACGGCGGACCCTGGAAATGATTTTTGAGTGATTCTGGAAATTCTCTATCATAGCTATGACTATGCAAGGAGAATGATGGTTTTGGATCAAGAATCTAGATCTGAGTCCGCACTAGGAAGTCGGGTGGACAATACTAGTTCGGAAGTGAAATTGTGTGATTGAGTACGCGATCAGATTTGATGTTGCGTACGAATGATATAGGTACATCGCATGAGCTTAGATGATTAAATATTAAAATTTCGTAAAGAAGTGTATAAAATGATTTTGGAATCTGTAGTTGGATATGGTTAAATTGGATATACAGGTATTAAAAAGGCAAGTGGAAAAAATTGGGATTTTTGATTTCAGAAGATAAATTTGAGTTGCTCGACAAAAAAGTATGTGTTTAAATTTCTGTATGAAATTTGATTGGGTTTTTGATCTAGCCACTTGGCCTTTTGTTTTTCTTTTGGAATTTAGGAGCTTGTAGAGGCATGTAGTTGTTCCGAGCTAGCCGCACAAAGGAGACACTGGCAAAAAATTTCGGAAATTTAGGGAGTTAGAAAATTTTTGAGAAAATTTTGATAATTCAAAATTTGGTATTAAAATAAAATTTGAATGATTGAGAAAATAGTATTGTTTGAAAACTATGGGAGAGTTTGGAAAGTTAGTAAGAATGATAACGGGTGTTCTATAAAAAGATAGTTGGTAGGATGTTGAATTGTATGGTATTGGAAAAAAGTAAACGGGTATTGGACCATTCTTCCTGACTAGTAATTTCAGGGACGAAATTCTTCTAAGGGGGGAGGAATGTGATGACCCGAAAATTTTGAGCATTTAAAATAGGAATATTTAATTGTTTTTAAATATTCAAAAGAGTAATTTTAACTTGAATTTCAAATATCATCATTTACTGGATAATTTAATTTTGAATTAAACTATTGGAAATTGGGTAACATATGAAATTTGGGATTTTTAGCCTGTTAAAAATGGTTTAAAGGCTTGTGAAATTTATATTGATAGTGCTGAGGATAATAGAAGTGTTAAAATTGAATTTGGAAGTGTTTTGTTAAGTTTTGAAATTTTATCGTTTAAATTGAATTTAAAAATAGCCTTCCGAGACACAGTCTCGGAATTCGAAGAAACCAGTTCCATTGGATCCGTAATATTGTATTATTATCGGATTACAAATTTCGTAGTGATTGGAGTAGTTGTGTGAGCATACGGTATATAAACGCGTTGAAATTTTATATCGAGGATTCACTATAATAACTGATCCAAAAAGCTATCTTCTCCATACGATCGAACTAGGACTCGAAACCTTTTCCATTGCGTTCAGAATGGGGGTTTAATATTATAAACGCCTAGCAGCACGCCTCAATACGATGCCAAGATTTTAAGACCTGAATTCAAGACAATTTAAATTTAAATTCGAATTTAAATTAATATATTGTTTGACTGGTCAAATATTCCCATTAGCTGCCTTTCTTTCAAATCAGAACTTTAACCCTTCACTTCAGAACACCATAGCCGACCTCTTCTGTAATAAGCCACACCCTTCCAGTTTTTAACGCAAGCTTCTTTCCTCTTTCGCCTTCATACTCGAATTCACGTACTAGAGGAAAAAAAAAGATAAAACAAAATCAAGCTCGTTAAAAAAAATATGAATAAATCGAATAGACGTGAGAATCGAACTAAAATCAAGACATCATCTCGGTGATGCGACGACCAAAGGAGTAGAGGAGCGGCGTAGTATGCGTGCACGACGCCATTTCAGGCCACGAGCTAAAATAAAAGGGAAGTCGCGATGATCGACATGGGAGGTTGCATGCGATTTCTTTGAGGATCGAGGGCTTCGATCACAGCCGTTCAAGGGGGCGCGACCGCATTTGTGTGTTGAGCTAGGGTTTGGGGAAGCTCGAAGTCGATCGAGGTGGAAGCGACGTCGACAGAGGAGCTTTGGAAAGGGGCGAGCGGAGATTGGAGATCTCTTATGAAGTTCAATGGCTGTGCGGACGATGGGAGAAGGTCAGGCCAGGCACGAGCGAACTGGTTGAAGGCGGCGGTGATGTGCCAGAGCATATCAGGTTGGAGGGTTGTGATATTTGATTTGGGAAGGTGGATTTATGTTGTTATTGAAGGTAATTTTATTTGTTTAAAACAGTTTAAAATTTTAGTTAATCTTAATTTAAATAATTAAATTATCTTGATGTTAACAAATTCATAATTCATTCGTAGAAGGTCCAAAATGAATAAAAACAGTCGTGTGGAATTCGTAGCTACATAATCTACGCGATGGAACTAAAATTGGAATTGATTGCAATTTAAATAAAGATGAGTTAATCTCACTCTTCTGGGTTTCTATTAAATTTAAATGGTTAAATTTAAATAATTGGTTGAATGATTGAATTGATTTGATGTGCTATATTGTGACGATACGGGTTTTCCGCGTTCGAAAATCGACATCCATACTTTACATCGTACTCGAATGCCGCAGATTCGACCATTCAAATCCGAGTCGCCGGAGCTTATAACACAATTAAGTAAAAAACATAGCGGAAGAAAAAGAATAATACATTGATATACAGCATTGATACAATATCTGATACAACCGATGATACAATGATATCAATATACATCAGAGATATGATACAATAAAAATAGCAGCGGAAAAGAAAAAAGATAACACCAACAGCGGAACAAATAACACTAAGATAGTCTTCAAGGAAGAATTCCAAAATTGCAACTCCATCTCCAAGAACCAATCTAGAAATAGCTCGAACTCCCAATAACGATGCACAAAGAAAAGCTAGTCTCGTCCGCTTCCAAAGACAGAACTAGCTCTAGATAATCTACTGAACCTAACTATCTGAAAAACCCAACGCTAGACTGCCCGTGTGGAAAATAATGAGCATCCAGAGTTTAGGAAGGAAACAATAAACTCCAGGTCAGTCGTGAGACTGATATGAGTAACAAAAACAGTTTATCTTAAAAAAGACAAACAAAGGAATATTTTTTTTAAATAGATCCGCAATTCTTTTATAAAATGTAACTACCATAAGGCCTCCCACCACACACACAATGCAAACGTAGAATTGGAGGAGATTTCTCCTTATAATAGTCAAACATGCTTGATACGCAAATTTATTTGATATTATTACTATATGTGCAAAGTGCAGGAAAACATTTCGAAAGTACAATATTAATCTTAGCCAGCATAGGTACCATTATAGTATGGCTACTATAGCTACCATATTAGATGGAAGGTTCTACAACTAAAACCATACAGGGCTCGTATTGTTTTGTTTGGATTTCCAACAAATGGTCGGGCTAAGGAACTTCCCATACCGAAATGGAACGCCTCTGGAAGGACGTCCCCGGATCCTAACCGGATCTCTGCCAACACAAGCCCCCCTGCCCGGGAGTATCACCTCAGATATTCCATCCTCGGTCGTAACCAACCTTTATCCCGGGATCCCGATAACCAACAACCACAAAGCAATAAGTCTGCAGCAACCACAAAGTAAGTACCTGGGATCCGTACCATGATACCACTCATAATTCAAAAGAAATGGACATACTCTAGGGGCGCGATCCCTGAAACCTTGCTGCCACAATTCCTGTTTCGACCATAACCGGGTTGTGAGGTTCGATGAAATCTTGTCCACAAAGCTACACTTTTCACAAAAGCCACGCTTTTCATAAAAGCCACGCTTTGATCAACAAATGATCAGCAACACTCAGCATGCCACATTACCAGATTGGGAGTATATCGCTGATAACCTTCAACTACATAACCTCTGAGCTTGTACGTCTCAGAGAAGGGTGTCAAGCTAAGAGAATAAATTCTCCGCCACCAACAGAAATGTATTTAAAAGAAATCTGCTTGATATCTCAAACGTAATGTCGGACATACAATCCATACAAGTCTGTTCTGTGTTCGAACAGAACCGGAGGCACTTCCAAAGAAGTCCTTGCAATCCGGGTATTCACAATCCCGATCGGACTTCCCAGCACTTAGGGAATCTCTATACCATAACTATTCGGTGCAGAGACAATCGATATGTCATCCTATCGTTCTCGCGAATATCCGGTCTTCACCACCAGTCTTCAATGCTATCCATAACGTCGAATCACATATTCGGAATAGGCTATACGACACAAAGGTCCTTTCCCGGCTAAACCGAATAGTGAGCGCAACATTTAAAACATATAGATATGGAATTTCAATTAAGTCACAACTTAATAATTCAAAACTTTCTTTCAAATGGTTTAAAACCAATTACCATTTCAAATCTTTTAAACAAAAAGATTTATTTCACAAAGTACACCTAGTTCACAAAGATCCATTTACGGATTTCAAAACAATTTCCGTTTCAATTGGATTAATCCATTTAAATCTTTAAATCAAGATTTATCTCATAGCTTTCAAAGCTCATTTTCAAGATTCATCCATAATTTGGAAAATTATTTTAATTCAAACTTGGAATTCCTTTAATACGAATTGAAAGTTCATTACTCGTTGAAAGCTTTTATTGTTTGAAAACAAACTGTTTTTATTTCAGAAAATCCTATTTTATTTATACAAGCTAAAATCCTCAAATTCCCAAACAACATTTTAAAATTGTTTAAACCGATATAAGCTTGTATACCATTTTTTTATATCATAAATACCGAATATAGAATTCAATTTCAGATATTGAATTCCAATTTAAATCAGATTATTCAAATTTCAAATCTTTATTAAGTTACTCAGAATAACTTTCATTTTAAAACACTTGTTTCAAAAGCCTTTCACTTTAAACCCAATCCATTTCCAAAACTATTTGAATTCAAAAATTCAAATTCAAAACTATTTAAAAATCTGTGACTTAACCGATTTCCACGTGCAATCCATATTTGTGTGTGTATAAGTGTGGTCCAAGGGCTTAACACAATAGTGCAACATCATTCAATCATCATAGATCAAAACACAGAAATATAGTTGATAAGCGATATAAACTGTAACGCTTATCGTCCATTCACAGATTCACAAATAGTATACAAATGTAAATAAATGAATAAATTATACACAGCTCAATCCACAGAACAAAATATCACAGATTAGATAGGATAATCAATTCAAGACATCTCATACAATACAATCATTCATAAGTAAGGTGAAGCATTCAAAAATCATTTATAAGCAGGATTAATTTATGGTTTAATCCTAATTAATTCAATTTATTTCCAAGTAAATTAATTACTTAGGAATTAATTACCCAAACCTGATTAATTAATTACAAATCATTTGATATAAATTAATTAATCAATCATCTTAATTAATTAAATTATTCTTAATTAATCATATTGATAAATTTAACCTTTGAACTAATTACAAAATTAATTAACCCCTTAATTAATTATTTTAAGAAATTAAATCTTTAATTACTTACCATAAAGTAATCATCTCATAACATCTAATCATTAATTACCAATTAATCTTTAGCATTGAATTAATTTACTTTAATTAATCTTCATTAGTCTCATTTATTAATTTATCCTAAATTAACAACTAAATTAATCCCTTGATTAATAACGAATAATTAAACTCAAATTACTAATCATCATTCAATTTATTACATCCAGTAATTATCTATTAATTAAATCACTTAATTAGTTAACTATTATTTATTTATAAATTAATTTTTAAGAAATTAAATTAAAATCTTAAGTTTAAATTGATTAAACACGAGATTATAATTATCAATTTCTAATTACGAATTTATTTAACCTTAAGCTATTTATTTAATTACAAGTATAAATTAATTATATTCTTAATTTACTTATTAAATTAATTTAAACACTTAACCACTTTTAAGTTAGAAAACCATTTAAATTAAAAACTTTATTTATTCACAACTAAGTTTTCAGACTAACTTGAAGTTGAATTTAAACTTTGATTTAAAGTCTAGTTCAAGCCTTACTTAAAACATTAAAAATTAGTTTAAACTTACAAAAACAGGGACAGATTTTGGTTAAACCTGTATAAACATTTATAGTCGAGCCAGTGCCACTATACTTCGAGTCCAACCCCTAAAGTCTTCGAGTCGTACTCGAAGAAAGCATAAAGAAAACCCAGACCAGCTTCTTCTTCACCAACCAGAAACCCACTAAAGTGTACACGACCCAGCGTGTACGTGCACCCACCCACGGTGATGCTCCGGCACCAGAGTCGATCACCAACAAGTCCACGGTCGGTCCCCCCTTCGATTGCAACAGCCGTATGCCCTAAACGATCGCGAGAACAAAAATCGACATACTCAAATTCGAAAACGAAACATGGGACAGTAAAGAACAACCATCACCAAAACCTGTCATCGCTTCGTTCTCCACGCCCCGACCATCAGAATTCGTGCATCTCCGGCCACGGCCTCGCCATCATCCCCTCAACCATTCCCTAGAACCGCTTCGCACTCGATCCAACAAAGATGAAGAGCGAATCGAAATTCCTAACCTCTCGAAAACTAGGTTTTGAATCTCAAAATGTTCTCCGCTTCCGCCACCGAGATATGGCCACCATCCCACTATTTTTCCCATTGCCACTGATCACTCCTCCACCTCCAGGAGGAAACTCGACCTCTCCGATCAACGAGATCACCCACGACGACCAAAAATGCATAATTCGAACAAAACAAACTGCCCTTCATTTTTCGATCTAAAAGTTATGATTTAAGTTTTGAAAATCATGTTTTCGTATGAGGGTTCAACCCACATGAATGAATACGATAATTAAGAAGGTTAAAATTTTGACTTATCTTGGGTCTTGCACGATTATTTAGTTATTTGAGAGGAATTGATTTTCGAAGCAAAAGCTTGTGTTTAAAATTTTAGAACAGAGAACATTATAACAGCCTACACACATTATGACCATTTTTCAAACATACTCAGAGAATTATATATATATATATATATATATATATATATATATATATAAACACACATATTCACAGCTATAGGTACCATAGATTTATACTTTAAATTGTTTTAAAGAAAAGTTACTCACCTTGCAGTTTGAACTGAGAGAAGATTTATGCCTGGAAAATTTGATTTTTTTTCTTTCAGGTTGAATATTGGTTTCTGGTTCAATTTCTTGGATTCTAGATCATCATCCCCAGGCCGAAGACATTGCAATTGATGATCATTTAGTTGAGACTGAACTTAAAAATAGGAGGTTGCTTTTCGAATTTGTTTGTATTGTTGGATTGTTATTTAAGTTGTAGTTTGTTTAAAAATGAGGTGGTATTTCTTCAACTGAGAATGAAGTTTTATATAAAAAAGAAGTTACAGGGTGATATATATTTGTACAGGTGATGTTATTTGTACAAAGTAATACTATTTTGTTTGTACAACAAGCATGGCTGAACATCTGTGCACTATGGGCTGAGATGGAAACCTGTAATGCGTATGTACCTTTGTCCTACTTCCATTTTTTTTTGTTTATATTTGATTTGATCATAGATTTTTTCTTTGGATGGTGGCTGAAGTGATCTTTGTTATTTCGGCTGAGATGATATGGGGTAAGTACAAATGTTTCTACTCCAGCTTACATGAATTAAGATGATATCAGTTAGTATATTTCATTTCTTTTAAAGTTTACATATATCAGTTTACATATATCTTGTTATGTTTGACTAAAGATTTTTTTCCCCTACTTTGGTGGCTGAGATGATCTTTCTTTTCTTGTTTTTGGCTGAAAAGATTTCCAGCAAGTACATATGTTTCTTAATTGGTTTACATGCTCATTATCTTACTTGATTTTTTTATATGAAGATCTTGTATTACTGGCATATGATTTTCTTTACTTACGTAGGTGGCTGAAGATACTTGTATAAATTTCCTTTGTCTTGTTTTATAAGCTTATACACATGAATATATATTTCTTACTTTACTTTGTTTGTAGATATTTATTTTATCCTCTTGCCTACACTTGCATGTATTTGTTTTGACCTGAACCTTTGCCTTTGACTTTGCTTTGATATTTTCATTTGCTTGTACATGTTTGAATGTATATTTCCTACTTTGTCATATTACTTATGTATTTGTTGTTTCCTTTTACAAGCTAACGTATATATTTTCTTTGTTTGTTTTCATATTATCATACTTGAATGTAATTTATTTGTTCCTATTACTGTCACATTACTTTGTCTCAGCTGAAATGATGTAAACATGTGCTAACATTTATTGCTTTTATATTATCACTCATTTTTTCCCTAAGTCATTTATTTAAGTTTAAATTCAAATACAAATTAAATATTCAAATTCAAATTCTAAGGTCGAATTCAAATTTTATTCCAAATTTTTTTCGAAATTTACACTAACTATCAAATTTAAAATTAATTCAAAATTGGGATCGTTACAGATTCCCCTCCTTAAAGAAATTTCGCCCCCAAAATTTACAGGAACGAAAATAACACAGAGATAGATAAAAGATAGATGAAACATCTTTCCAAATCAAACTGGATATTTATTCTACTTTTGGCTTACCAAATCAGAATATCACCTATATGAGAACAAACTCATACAATACTACACAGGGTACTCGGATCATCAAATCTACGAAATATGCAAGGCACTGGTTAGTCCGAGGGATAACTAACCATCCGTAGAATATATCGAGACCCAAACCATAGACTAATGGATTCGATTTACCCCAAGAAATTACAATGAAATTTCAAATTCGGTTTTAAACGAAATCGTTTTATTGATACAATTCAAATTTAGCTTCAAATTCTATTAATCAATTTAACTCAATTTCAAATTTCAAATTTATTTAAAATTTAATTCCAAATTTCCAATTCATATTCATTAAGGTTTAAATAAAAAACACTGATAAGAAATCGATGAAGATACGAAGTAAAGTTTTTCTAGAACGATTCGTAGGGCCACCATTACACTGGAACTTCTTTCTAGAGCTGGCACAAGGCAATCAAAAGAATATGGAAAGACGAATCACAGAAGATTGATAGAGAAAAATTATTTCCACTGTCGCAGGGTATTGACCATTTATAGTCGTACTCCCCTATCCCCTATCTCGTTCTCTTCTTGCACTCATACTTACCATCGATGAATAGTAAGAGAATTTACTGAGGCATTCGAACGGATATCTTAGGGATATACTCATTCTAGGGTATACTTCATCCTATCTCTAATGAGTTACCTAATGTGTTATACTCCTGAGCTAAAGTTCAACCGTAGCTCTGATACCAAATGTGACGATACGGGTTTTTCGCGTTCAAAAATCGACGTCCATACTTTACATCGTACTCGAATGCCGTAGATTTGACCATTCAAATCCGAGTCGCCGAAGCTTATAACACAATTAAGTAAACAACACAGCGGAAGAAAAAGAATAATGCATTGACATACAACATTGATACAATATCTGATACAACAGATGACACAATGATATCAATATACATCATAGATATGATCAATAAAAATAGCAGCGGAAAAGAAAAAAGATAACACCAACAGCAGAACAAATAACACTAAGATAGTCTTCGAGGAAGAATTCCAAAATTGCAACTCCATCTCCAAGAACCAATCCAGAAATAGCTCGAACTCCCAATAACGATGCATAAAGATAAGCTAGTCTCGTCCGCTTCCAAAGACTGAACTAGCTCCAGATAATCTACTGAACCTAACTATCTGAAAAACCCAACTCTTGACTGCTCGTGTGGAAAATAGTTAGCACCCAGAGAAGGAAACAATAAACGCCAGGTCAGTCGTGGGACTGGTATGAGTAACAAAAACAGTTTATCTTAAAAAAGACAAACAAAGGAATATATAAATATATTTTTTAAATAGATCCGCAATGCTTTTAGAAAAATGTAACTACCATAAGGCCTCTCGCCACACACACAATGCAAACGCAGAATTGGAGGAGATTTCTCCTTACGATAGTCAAACATGCTTGATACGCAAATTTCTTTGATATTATTACTAACGTGCAAAGTGCAGGAAAACATTTCGAAAGTACAATATTAACCTTAGCCAGCATAGGTACCATTATAGTATGCCTACTATAGCTACCATATTAAATGGTAGGTTCTACAACTAAAACCGTACAGGGCTCGTATTGTTTTCTTTGGATTTCCAACAAATGGTCGGGCTAAGGAACTTCCCATACCGAAATGGAACGCCTCTGGAAGGAAGTCCCCGGATCCTAACTGGATCTCTGCCAACACAAGGCCGGTGTACCCCCTGCCCGGGAGTATCACCTCAGATTTTCCATCCTCGGTCGTAACCAACCTTTATCCCGGGATCCCGATAACCAACAACCACAAAGCAATTAGTCTGCAGCAACCAAAAAGTAAGCATCTGGGCTCCATACCATGATACCACTCATAATCCAGAAGAAATGGACATACCCTAGGGGCGCGATCCCTGAAAACTTGCTGCCACGATTCCTGTTTCGACCATAACTGGATTGTGAGGTTCAACGAAATCTCGTCCACAAAGCTACGCTTTTCACAAAAGCCACGCTTTGACCAAAAAATGATCAGCATCAATCAGCATGCCACATTACTAGATTGGGAGTATATCGCTGATAACTTTCAACTACATAACCTCTGAGCTCGTACGTCTCAGAGAAGGGTATCAAGCTAAGGGAATAAATTCTCCGCCACCGACAGAAATGTATTTGAAAGAAATCTTCTTTATATCTCAAATGTAATGTCATACATACAATCCATACAAGTCTGTTCTGGGTTCGAACAAAACCGAAGGCACTTCCAAAGAAGTCCTTGCAATCCGGGTATTCAAAATCCCGATCGGACTTCCCAGAACTTAGGGAATCTCTCTACCATAGCTACTCGGTGCAGTGACAATCGATAGGTCATCCTATCGTTCTCGCAAATACCCGGTCTTCACCACCTGTCTTCAAATGCTATCCATAACGTCGAATCACATATTCGGAATAGGCTATACGACACAAAGGTCCTTTTTCGGCTAAACCGAATAGTGGTCGCAACATTTAAAACATATGGATATGGGATTTCAATTAAATCACAGCTTAATAATTCAAAACTTCCTTTCAAATGGTTTAAAACCAATTACTATTTCAAATCTTTTAAACAAAAAGATTTATTTCGCAAAGTTCACCCAGTTTACAAAGATCCATTTACGGATTTCAAAACAATTTCTGTTTCAATTGGATTAATCCATTTAAATATTTAAATCAAGATTTATCTCTTTGCTTTCAAAACTCGTTTTCAAGATTCATCCATAATTTGGAAAATTATGTTAATTCAAACTTGGAATTCCTTTAATACGAATTGAAAGTTCATTACTCGTATGAAAGCTTTTATTGTTTGAAAACAAACTGTTTTTATTTCAGAAAATCCGATTTTATTTATACAAGCTAAAATCTTCAAATTCCCAAACAACATTTTAAAATAGTTTAAACCGATATAAGCTTGTATACCATTTTTTTTAATTATAAATACCGAAAATAGAATTCAATTTCAGATATTGAATTCCAATTTAAATCAGATTATTCAAATTTCAAATCTTTATTAAGTTACTCAGAATAACTTTCATTTTAAAACACTTGTTTCAAAAGCCTTTCACTTTAAACCCAATCCATTTCCAAAACTATTTGAATTCAAAAATTCAAATTCAAAACTATTTAAAAATCTGTGACTTAACCGATTTCCACGTGCAATCCATATTTGTGTGTGTATAAGTGTGGTCCAAGGGCTTAACACAATAATGCAACATCATTCAATCATCATAGATCAAAACACAGAAATATAGTTGATAGGCGATATAAACTGTTACGCTTATCGTCTATTCACAGATTCACAGATAATATACAAAAGTAAATAAATGAATAAATTATACACAGCTCAATCCACATAACAAAATATCTCAGACCAGATAGGATAATCAATTCAAGACATCTCATACAATAAAATCATTCATAAGTAAGGTCAAGCATTCAAAAATCATTTATAAGCAGGATTAATTTATGGTTTAATCCTAATTAATTCAATTTATTTCCAAGTAAATTAATTACTTAGGAATTAATTACCAAAACCTGATTAATTAATTACAAATCATTTCATATAGATTCATTAATCAATCATCTTAATTAATTAAATTATTCTTAATTAATCATATTAATAAAATTAAGCATTGAACCAATTACAAAATTAATTAACCCCTTAATTAATTATTTTAAGAAACTAAATCTTTAATTACTTACCATAAAGTAATCGTCTCATAACATTTAATCGTTAATTACTAATTAATCTTTATCATTGAATTAATTTACTTTAATTAATCTTTAATTAATCTTCATTAGTCTCATTTTTTAATTTATCCTAAATTAACACCTAAATTAATCACTTCATTAATAACAAACAATCAGACTCAAATTACAATTCATCATTCAATTTATTACATCCAGTAATTATCTATTAATTAAATCACTTAATTAGTTAACTATTATTTATTTATAAATTAACTTTTAAGAAATTAAATTAAAATCTTAAGTTTAAATTGATTAAACACGAGATTATAGTTATCAATTTCTAATTACGAATTTATCTAACCTTAAGTTATATATTTAATTACAAGTATAAAGTAATTATATTCTTAATTTACTTACTTAAATTAATTTAAACACTTAACCACTTTTAAGTTAGAAAACCATTTAAATTAAAAAAATTATTTATTCACAACTAAGTATTCATACTAACTTGAAGTTGTATTTAAACTTTGATTTAAAGTCTAGTTCAAGCCTTGCTTAAAACTTTAAAAATTTAGTTTAAACTTACAAAAATAGGGACAGGTTTTGGTTAAACCTGTATAAACATTTATACTCGGGCCAGTGCCACTATACTTCGAGTCCAACCCCGAAAGTCTTTGAGTCGTACTCGAAGAAAGCATGAAGAAAACCCAGACCAGCTTCTTCTTCACCAACCAGAAACCCATTGACGTGTACACGACCCAGCGTGTACGTGCACTCACCCACGGTGATGCTTCGGCACCAGAGCCGATCACCAACAAGTCCACGGTCGGTCCCCCCTTCGATCGCAACAGCTGTACGCCCAAAACAATCGTGAGAACAAAAATCGACATACTCGAATTCGAAAACGAAACCTGGGACAGAAAAGAACAACCATCACCAAGACTTGTCATTGCTTCGTTCGCCACGCCCCGACCATCATAATTCATGCAACTCCGGCCATGACCTCGTCATCATCCCCTCAACCATTCCCCATAACCGCTTCGCACGCGATCCAACACAGATGAAGAACGAATCGAAATTCCTAACCTCTCGAAAACTAGGTTTTGAAAGTCAAAATGTTCGCCACTTCCACCATCGAGATCTGGCTACCATCCCACTATTTCCCAAGTGCCATTGATCACTCCTCCACCTCCAGGAGGAAACTCGACCTCTCCGACCAACGAGATCACCCGCGGCGACCAAAAATGCATAATTCAAACAAAAAAAAATCGCCGTTCATTTTTCGTTCTAAAAATTATGATTTAAGTTTTGAAAATCATGTTTTCGTATGAGGGTTCAACCTACATGAATGAATACGATAATTAAGAAGATTAAAATTTTGACTTATCTTGGGTCTTGCACAGTTATTTAGTTTTCCAGAAACATTAACGTGCTACTTCAACTTAAATAAAAATTTTATCTTTTCTATGTACCTTAACAAACAGTTTTTTTCTTTATCCCAAATCTAAATAGTAAGTAGATTGGGAGGAATTGATTTTCGAAGCAAAATCTTGTGTTTAAAATTTCAGAACAGAGAACATTACAACAGCCTGCACACATTATGACCATTTTTCAAACATACTCAGAGACTTATATATATGTAAACACACATATTCACTGCTATAGGTACCACAGATTTATACTTTAGATTGTTTTAAAGAAAAGTTACTCACCTTGCAGTTTGAACAGAGAGAAGATTTGTGCCTGGAAAAATTGATTTTTTTCTTCTTTCAGGTTGAATATTGGTTTCTGGTTCAATTTCTTGGATTCCAGATCATCATCCCCAGGCCAAAGACTTTGCACGTGATGATCATTTAGTTAAGACTGAACTTAAAAATAGCAGGTTGCTTTTCGAATTTGTTTGTATTGTTGGATTGTCATTTAAGTTGTAGTTTTTTTAAAAATGAGGTGGTATTTCTTCAACTGAGAATGAAGTTTTATATATAAAAGAAGTTACAGGGTGATATATATTTGTATAGGTGATGTTATTTGTACAAAGTAATACTATTTTGTTTGTACAACATGCATGGCTGAACATCTGTGCATTAGGGGCAGAGATGGAAACCTGTAATGCGTATGTACCTTTGTCCTACTTCCATTTCTTTTGTTTATATTTGAGTCGACCAGAGATTTTTTCTTTGGATGGAGGCTTAAGCGATCTTTGTTATTTCGGCTGAGATGATATGGGGTAAGTACAAATGTTTCTACTCCAGCTTACATGAATCAAGATGATATTAGTTAGTATATTTCATTTCTTTTAAAGTTTACATATATCTTGTTATGTTTGACTAAAGATTTTTTTTCCTACTTTGGTGGCTGAGATGATCTTTCTTTTCTTGTTTTTGGCGGAAACGATTTCCAGTAAGTGCATATGTTTCTTAATTGGTTTACATTCTCATTATCTTACTTGATTTTTTTTATATGAAATTTTGCATTACTGGCTGATGATTTTCTCTACTTACTTAGGTGGCTGAAGATACTTGTATAAATTTCCTTTGTCTTGTTTTATAAGCTTATACACATGAGTATATATTTCTTACTTTACTTTGTTTGTAGATATTTATTTTATCCTCTTGCCTACACTTGCATGTATTTGTTTTGACCTGAACCTTTGCCTTTGACTTTGCTTTGATATTTTCATTTGCTTGTACATGTTTGAATGTATATTTCCTACTTTGTCATATTACTTATGTATTTGTTGTTTCCTTTTACAAGTTAACGTATATATTTGCTTTGTTTGTTTTCATATTATCATACTTGAATGTAATTTATTTGTTCCTATTACTGTCACATTACTTTGCCTCAGCTGAAATGATGTAAATGTGTGCTAACATTTATTGCTTTTATATGATCACATATTTTTTCCTAAGTCATTTATTTAAGGTTAAATTCAAATAAAAATTAAATATTCAAATTCAAATTCCAAGGTCGAATTCAAATTTTATTCCAATTTTTTTTCAAAATTTACATTAACTATCAAATTTAAAATTAATTCACAATTGGGATCGTTACAAATTCCCCTCCTTAAAGAAACTTCGTCCCCGAAATCTACAGGAACGATAACACAGAGATAGATGAAAGATAGATGAAACATCTTTCCAAATCAAACTGGATATTTATTCTGCATTTGGCTTACCAAATCAGAATATCACCTATATGAGAACAAACTCATACAATACTACACAGGTTACTCGGATCATCAAATCTACGAAATATGCAAGGCGCTGGTTAGTCCGAGGGATAACTGACCGTCCGTAGAATATATCGAGACCCAAACCATAGACAAATAGATTCGATTTACCCCAAGAAATTACAATGAAATTTTAAATTCGGTTTTAAACGAAATCGTTTTATTGATACAATTCAAATTTAGCTTCATATTCTATTAATCAATTTAACTCAATTTAAAATTTCAAATTTATTTAAAATTTTAATTCCAAATTTCCAATTCATATTCATTAAGGTTTAAATCAAAAACTGATAAGAAATTGATGAAGATACGAAGTAAAGATTTTCTACAACGATTCGTAGAGCCACCATCACACTGGAACTTCTTTCTAGAGCTGGTACAAAGCAATCAAAAGAATTTGGAAAGACGAATCAAAGAAGATTGATAGAGAAAAATTATTTCCACTATCGTAGGGTATTGACCATTTATAGTCGTACTCCCCTATCCCCTATCTCGTTCTCTTCTTGCACTTATACTTACTATCGATGAATAGTAAGAGATTTACTGAAGCATTCGAACGGATATCTTAGGGATATACTCATTCTAGGGTATACTCCACCCTATCTCTAATGAGTTACCTAATGTGTTATACTCCTGAGCTAAAGTTCAACCTTAGCTCTGATACCAAATGTGACGATACAGGTTTTTCGCGTTCGAAAATCGACATCCATACTTTACATCGTACTCGAATGCCGTAGATTCGACCGTTCAAACCCGAGTCGCCAGAGCTTATGACACAATTAAGTAAACAACACAGCGGAAGAAAAAGAATAATACATTGATATACAACATTGATACAATATCTGATACAACAGATGATACAATGATATCAATATACATCAGAGATATGATACAATAAAAATAGCAGCGGAAAAGAAAAATGGATAACACCGATAGCAGAACAAATAACACTAAGATAGTCTTCAAGGAAGAATTCCAAAATTGCAACTCCATCTCCAAGAACCAATCCAAAAATAGCTCGAACTCCCAATAACGATGCACAAAGATAAGCTAGTCTCGTCCGCTTCCAAAGACTGAACTAGATCCAGATAATCTACTGAGCCTAACTATCTGAAAAACCCAACTCTAGACTGCCCGTGTGGAAAATAGTGAGCACCCAGAGTTTAGGAAGGAAACAACAATCTCCAGGTCAGTCGTGGGACTGGTATGAGTAACAAAAACAGTTTATCTTAAAAAAGACAAACAAAGGAATATATATATATATATATATATATATATATATATATATATATATATATTATTAAATAGATTCGCAGTGCTTTTAGAAAATGTAACTACAATAAGGCCTCCCGCCACACACACAATGCAAACGCAGAATTGGAGGAGATTTCTCCTTATGATAGTCAAATATGCTTGATACGCTAATTTCTTTGATATTATTACTATATGTGCAAAGTGCAGGAAAACATTTCGAAAGTACAATATTAATCTTAGCCAGCATAGATACCATTATATTATGCCTACTATTGCTACCATATTAGATGGTAGGTTCTACAACTAAAACCGTACATGGCTCGTATTGTTTTGTTTGGATTTCCAACAAATTGTCGGGCTAAGGAACTTCCCATACCGAAATGGAACGCCTCTGGAAGGACGTCCCCGGATCCTAACCGGATCTCTGCCAACACAAGGCCGGTGTACCCCCTACCCGGGAGTATCACCTCAGATATTCCATCCCCGGTGGTAACCAACCTTTATCCCGGGATCCCGATAACCAAAAACCGCAAAGCAATAAGTCTGCAGCAACCATAAAGTAAGTATCTGTGCTCCATACCATGACACCACTCATAATCAAGAAGAAATGGACATACCCTAGTGGTGCGATCCCTGAAACCTTGCTGCCACGATTCCTGTTTCGACCATAACCGGGTTGCGAGGTTCGACAAAATCTCGTCCACAAAGCTACGCTTTTAACAAAAGCCACGCTTTGATCAACAAATGATCAGCAGCACTCAACATGCCACATTACCAGATTGGGAGTATATCGCTGATAACCTTCAACTACATAACCTCTGAGCTCGTACATCTCAGAGAAGGGTGTCAAGCTAAGAGAATAAATTCTCCGCCACCAAGAGAAATGTATTTGAAAGAAATCTGCTTTATATCTCAAATGTAATGTCAGACATACAATCCATACAAGTCTGTTCTCGGTTCGAACAGAACCGAAGGCACTACCAAAGAAGTCCTTGAAATCTTGGTACTCACAATCCCGATCGGACTTCCCAGCACTTAGGGAATCTCTATACCGTAGCTACTCGGTGCAGAGACAATCGATAGGCCATCCTATCGTTCTCCCAAATACTCGGTCTTCACCACCGGTCTTCAAATGCTATCCATAACGTCGAATCACATATTCGAAATGGGTTATACGACACAAAGGTCCTTTCCCGGCTAAACCGAATAGTGAGCGCAACATTTAAAACATATGGATATGGGATTTCTATTAAGTCTCAACTTAATAATTCAAAACTTTCTTTCAAATGGTTTAAAACCAATTACCATTTCATATCTTTTAAACAAAAAGATTTATTTCACAAAGTTCACCCAGTTCACAAAGATCCATTTATGGATTTCAAAACAATTTCCGTTTCAATTGGATTAATCCATTTAAATCTTTAAATCAAGATTTATCTCATAGCTTTCAAAACTCGTTTTCAAGATTCATCCATAATTTGGAAAACTATTTTAATTACGTTTGACTACATTCCCAATTGTTAAATTTTCAATAATTACTGTCACACCATTACATTCCTTCTTACAAATGAAAATCTATGGCGACTTGGTCTGCTTCGCCAAGAGAGATTTGTCATTGTTGAGTCTCCATTACAAAGCGACTCCATGGCTCATACTCGTGCTTCTACCCCTCCTCGTAGCTTCGCAGAGAATGTTTAAGAGGAAGTAGAGGGTCCTCCTATTGAGGCACACTCAGAAGAGTTCCATGAAAGATGGATCAAGGAGTCTAGAGGAGGAAATGTCCTGAGAGATGGAGGAAAAGCAGCAGAATGCCCCTGTTTCTGAAAGAAGATGAATCGGTTGTAAGGAGAGAAGAGAAAGTGACGATGATGAAGGAGAAGGAAGGAAAGGATGTTGATGATAGTGATAGTGAATACCACACTAGGGAGGAAGGGGATGAATTGTTTGGTGAGTCCCTTGGGATTAGTCCTAACCTCCCCAAGTCACCTTTTTAGAAAAAAATGTCGTAGAAACTTCCGAGATGGCCGAAGATCAGTCTGCATTGCCGAAAGCTCGAGATGAGTCCTGACTGCCCCAGCTCACCTTATCAGGAAAAAATTACCGTAGAAACATTCGAGATAGTTGGAGATCAATCTGCATTGCCTTCTTTAGATATTTTGCCTCGATCCAGTCCCAATGGTGACATATTCATTGGCTTAAGTGACACTGGTGAGATCAACCTCACCGTTAGCGATATTCTAGGGACATCGGTTTAGAATTCTGCCTTTTACCAGTGGGCTTTGTAAGCGAAGGTGGAGAGACCTATACTTTAGCTCCATGCAACTATGGTTGGTAGAGTACTTAAGGGGTCATTGGCAACATACACTTCATTAGGATCATGGACACTTATTCTTACATTGAATCTAGCTTCATAGTTTCACTACTAACTTTACTTTCTTATCATTTCAAGATCCCTGGGCCATGGATATTACGAAAAGTTCTCCCGCCATGCCAACGAACATATAGGCCAAACTCTTGATCAAAACCAGACGCAAAGCTATGAATCAGAGGAAGAAAGGAGAAGGCAAAAATACCATGAGTATGATGAGGCTCATTTGGCTGATTGAGAGTAGAAGAGGAAGAGAAATAAGGAGAGAAAGAAGAGAGATGCCGAAGGCGAGCTATCTTGCAAACTCTGTTAAGCGCCTTAAAGATTCCTCGGAGTGTCATGGGCCTACTACTGTAGATATTTTTCCTCTTACAAATGCTCAAACCTCTTATGTCTAACAAGTTCCAATCTCCCAAGCTATGGTTATGACCGTCCCACCTGCCTCCAGGGGTATCTCCTTCCCTCATTTACTCTTTCTATTGGTCCTCCACAACCATTAGCTGCATTCCCCAATCTCTTTCTATATGATGTAAAATTTAATCAAGATATCTCAAATGCATTGAAAGATTGGTGATGCAAGTCCAAAAATCATTGAGCGGTGCATCGAATAAGGGTATAAATGGAAGAAACTGTGCATAGTTCTCTATGAATTTAACAAGATAAACTATATGAACATCCACTCCTTTGAGTCCGAGAGAGCCACTATCAAGGGAATGCTTAAGGAGCGAAAGAATGATTTTCTCAAGGTTATGAGAGAGAGATCTTGCATAGAAAAAAAGTAAGCACCGCAAGTCTGATGATAAATTTGAAGTGCGTTCATAAGCAAACTGAGATGGTAACACGCAATAATCTTAAGCTCTCATATAGGAAGAGTGTTGGTTTAACGAGGAAACTTGCTGCTAAGGACTAGACCATCCTAGCCCGGGATTTGACTGTTGCTGAGCAAGCAACTGAACTCATCGAGCTCCGCGCAAAGAATCTAAAGCTTGTTGACGAAAGAAAGAAACTATCTAAGGAGGCAAACAAGCTGTCCTAGGATTTGAAATATCAACATAAAAGATCCAAGAGCTTCAAGATGAGAAGTCCAAGATCCTAGCCGAACTTGATGACAACATGTTGTACTTTTATACTAATGTAGTCATGTTCAAGAACCTGCGATGGTTGAAAAATGACAATCCTGAGGCGCTAGTTATTTCTTAAGATGAAGTGCTACGCAGATCTACGGAGGCTGGAGACAAATCGCTCGAAAGAGGAATTGATGGCTGCATATCTTGACACCGAAGATATTTGATCTCTTTCCATCAGAAAGTCTATCATTGCTAAAGAGGCTACTGATGCTGCTGCTGCCGATGCTACCATAGCACTTTCTGACATGAGCTCTTCGGGTCAGGGCAAAAAATCTACTTCCAAATCTCATGTGCTGGCAACGATGCTTCTACAAGAGTAAGCTTCGAATCCATTCACATTCTTTTGGCTTCATTAATGGGTACTCCTCACGAGCAATACATTCCTCCCATCATGGTCTAGCCAAGGGAGCTTGGGATTGAAGTAGGTGAATTTTGTCATATCCTAATTGGATCCTGCTATAAGTATATCTCTTGTTTCTCTAATCTTCAGGAAACTTCAGTTCTCATGAGAATCCGTTACTAAACTTTATCACTCTGTTTGCCAACTTGTAGATCAACCTCACTTGCCCCCTTCACCTTTAGTTATACATGGCTCAGGGACCGAAGCAATCTTTACTGTGTCAACCACCATTTTCATGGGTTTCTGCATCCATTCATATTTCCAACGCCAACTCGGTTCCTAATTCCGAGAAGATCGTCGTTTTAGAGCATTTAGAGGACATTTTTATCTCTCAGGAGGAAGATTTTTCATCATTGGCACTTGCAACTTGATCGAGCACGAAATAATGGCCGAGAGGTTAAAGAAGAACATTTAGAAGATTAGGTGAAGAAAGATCTCGGGACCACCATGCCCACATCCTTAAAACTATCAAGTCCGAAGCAAAAATTTCCTTCATTCAAGATCAGGCCACCTAAGCACATTGGTAATCCTGCCATCAAGTCAAGGACCCAGGTTCTACTACCTATGAGGAGTCCACTCGCTTAGAAGGTGGCTCTCCTCCCGATGGGGAACGTAAAGGGAGAGAAAAGCTTAAGGCCTGTCCAAGAAAAACGGGTAAAGGAAACCGAGGCGGCAAGAAGTAGAAGACCCAATAGCGTGTTGATTGAGCATTTCATTTTTTATATCTTGTCGAGATTGAGTCAGTATTTTGTTTTCTATATTTGGAATAAGCTGATATTGTGCGGGTACGGCCCCTGATGTTTATCTTATACATAAAGATTTTAGAAGTAATGAAAGATTTGCTTTACCTTTCAATCTCTCTTGTATACTCTCTTTGCATTTTACGTACTGCGCCTATTTATGTATAACTACTTGTGTATATAATAAGATAGCCTGCATTGCAATTTCCTGTATCATATACTTTTTTTTCATTGTGATATGCTTATCTTCCACAACTATATGCATATTAATAATATTCCTACAATTGCTCTAGTATATTACTTTACTTAGCTATGGTTTTTTTACCAAAATACTTTGTTTGACACAACAGAACTATGTTTTAGCAAACTCTATAGCTATTCCTGTTCAGACCTGATCGAATTCTTTTCAACATAGTGTTTGTGTCCCTATCTATGGAGCCAAATGTTAAGAGGAAAACACCTTACAAGAGATTGAACATCCTGGGGAACTCGTTCAGTTGCTCCTAGTTTGGTTTGCATGATAGTTCATGTCTTCGGCAACTATTGATTATGTTGCTTGATTCTATGCGTTTAATTATTGATGCTGCCAATTCTTTGGCTGCAATAAGATTCTTCCTAGTTCACGTGATCAGGTAGTGTCAACTGTAGGATCGATTTCACCCTAAAGGGGGGGAGGGGGTGAATAGGGTGATAGTGTCAGTTATAAAAATTAATCGCGGAAGCTTATAAAATATTCAATTCAGATCACAGAATAGCAGCACAGATATCGCAGAATATAAATAACAGAAAAAACAGAACAACACAGAATTTACCCAGCTTCGGCAAAACCCTGCCTACGTGCTGCCCCCAAGGTTTATACTAGAAATTAGATAGTCCCTCGCTTACACACGTAAACTCGCTATACCCGCTATTGACTAATCTAACTCTACGCTCAAAACCTTGCCACAACTCAACCACCGAGTTGCGAATTCTCAAGCTGCGCCACGTAGCTTGTGCCCTAGTCACACGACTAGAAATTTAAAACGGTTTAAAAAGAAAATACAATTAAAAACAATTTAAATAAAATAAAACCCTATTTAAAAATAAACTAAAGCCTTATAATAAAACAAGGCCGGCCCCTATTCACTTCTTCAACCCGTTCCTTTTTCTTTTTATTTGCTCCGTTCGTTGTTTTGAGATAGCGGCGACTTTGTCCTTCAATCCAGATTAGGGCTTTCGTTCGTGATTCAAATTAGGGTTTTTTGCAAATTGAAGCGCCGACCTTTGATACTGTTCGACTTCGATGCTCTTTAATTTGTTCACCGTGGCTGCTTCGTTGATCGAATTCCTTCTTCGGTATGTAACTGTATGCTTTTGCTTTTACTGATTTTGTGCTTGCTCGAATTCGATGCTTGAAATTGCCAGTGATGATTGGGTTATATATGCGTTCGAATTCCTTGAATTACGTTCGTCTAAATATATTTGAATTCGTCAATGGCCGTTCGATCTTGTATTGATGCTTGGGATTTGTTCTGACTTTGTCACTTTCATATTTTTGGTAGCTTGATTCACACGGTATTGATTTGATTTCGTGGTCAATTTTCTTGGCTATCACGGTGAATGCTTGATTGACTTGTTCAACTTCGGTTTCGCTAGTATTTTGTTTGGTTCGTGAATTTCTCTGTACTGTTGAACTTCATTCATCTTGTAGTCTTCGTCTCTGGCCATCTTCTCTGGTCTCCACTTGAACATTGCATTCGTGAGCCTTGTTGTTCTGTGGTTGGTCACTGATGCATACATGAACTGTTGTACGTGTGTACTTTATATTCATGTGTGCCTGTCGAGTTCCTCTGGCCTGTTTTACTGTCATGTGTATATATGTTTTATCATATTGAACATCTCTGTCTCGAGTAGCTCTGCATTGTTGAGGCTATGCATTTGTTCGAACTTGCTACCACTGTATCATTTACTGATTTAGTTGATTTCATGGTTCACCTTGCTTTGTTCACTGTGTACTTGATGGTTGCTGTGCACTTTTGTGCTTTGAGTCATTTTCATTGTTGCTGTGTTATCATCATGTTGGTTTGGTTGTTTGATTTTTACTGTCCACATGTTACTGGTCTTGATCAATGCTCGGCCATGTTGCATTTATGTTGCTTTTTGAGTTGCAGTGTTGGTCTGACTTGAACTCGATTCACTTGAACTGTCACTGCTTGGTGGTCATGTGCCACTGCTGAGTCTTTGGTGCTGTCTTGAATTTGTGCAGTCCATGTTGTTGCTTGAGTCTCTGTTGCCTTGCTCATTGGTTATTGTTCTGGTTCTTGGTGGCTTGAGCATTTGGTTTGCACTTGTTCATCATGTAGCTTGTTCTCTACATTTACTTGACTGGTCTGCATACATGTGCTTAATTGTTGTTTTGTTGACATTGGTTTGGGCCCTGTTGTCTGCACTTGTATGCTCTCGTGTATTGCCTTTGACATGATTCACTTCATGTTTGTTGCTAGTTTACCTTGAATTACTGCTTCCATTTTGACTTGGTCTTTGTTGAACTTGTCATCTTCACTGTGTTGCACATTTGTGGTCTATTCACCCATTACTGCACTTGCATTGCTGTTTGGTCATTTTGTATTTCTGGATGGAGCTGTGCATACGAGTTGGCGAGGCAGTGCACACGTGTATAAATGTACACGTGTGTATTGCAGCCACTCATGATTACCTGTCTCTGTAGCGTTATCAAGTGTATATCTCTATGTGCACGATTTTGTGATGAATTCAAGTGTGAATGATGACGAACAACCCAAATAACCGAGGCAAATCATATTTACAAAAATCATATTTCATTTTATATTGCAAAAACATTTCTTTTTCAATTTTACTGCGTTAGTTTATATTTTTGCAGATTTCTCAGATGCTGGATTCAAACTGGAATGTAGTTGAAGATAAATATGAGTGTGAATGATATGTAGTGAGGTGAATTGTAAATATGAAATGTGATGTAATTGTAATCAAAGTTGTATAGTTATGGTGAGAGCTTGAAGTTGTACTATTCAAAAATGTAATAAATATTTATTTGAATAAAATATCTGTTTGAATTCAAATTCTGTGTAATTTATTTTATTCAACAAATATTTATTTAATCTGTGAAAATAAATAGTATATTATCAAATACATTTAAATGAATGTATATATGTTTATTATCATCAAACAAAAGTCATATAAGCGCATATTCAACATCAACTTGGAGGTTTTATTGAAAAGATAAGTTATTGTGATCTTTCATTACAACAAATTCTTCCAAATTCAATGTTGAGATTCCGACCATGCACCAGTTTCTATCTCTAGAAACCTGTACATGGACAACCCAACTCCTTCGATTTTCCTCTAAGGTTGCCTTTCTTCAGGCTTCAGCTAATTTCGTCTATTATTGCCTATCTTTAAGCGATGTCAAGTTCCAAGAAGTATAAGCCAATTTTTCAGTTGACTTAGTGGTTTAGAGTTTCCCGACGTTGTTGAGGCAACACCGATATTTCAAATGCAGGTATCGATTTTTACCGCCAATCCAGCGGTTTGAGTCGATTTTCTCCATTGACTCGGTGGCTATGAACCTTCCTAACATTGTAGGAGCAATGCTGATTCTCAAAAAGCTTGGAATGATTTCCCCATGGATTCGGTTTGAGTCGATTTTCCCCGTCGACTCTGCAGTTTTGAACCTTCGCGACGTTGTCGGAGCAACGCCGGTTCTTGGAAGGTTGGAATCGATTTTTCCCGTTAATCTGCTGGTTTAACTAAATTTTCCTCATCGACTCGGTAGCTTTGAACCTTCTCGACGTTGCTAGGGCAATGCTGGTTCCTAGAAGATTGGGGATCGATACGATCCATTGTTCCAGCTTTTTATACCTTCCCAACATTGCTAGTCTTAGGACAACGTCAGTTCTTTGAAGGGGATCGAGACGAACCATCGATCCGGCAGTTTATACCTTCCTATTGTCGCCAATATTAGGAAAACGTTGATTTCTCAAAAAGTTATGGATCGAAATGATCTGCCGGTCTAACTGTTTAGAACTTCCTGACATTGCCAGTCTTGGGACAACACCGGTTCTCGTAAGGTTGGGATCGATTTTCCTCGTCAATTTAATGGTTTGAGTCCATCTTCCATATTGTCTGGGTACCTTTGAACCTTCCCGTTGTTGTCGGAGTAACATCGTGTCTTAGAAGGTTGGAGATTGATATGATACATCGATTCTACGGTTTATACTTTAGCAACGTTGCTAGTCTTGGGACAATGCCGATTTTCGGATGGTTAACCCATCGATCCAGCAGTTTGAACCTTTTTGACATTGCTAGTCATGGGACAATGCCAGTTCTCGAAAGGTTGGGATCATTTTTCTTTTTTGATCCGGTGGTTTCAGTCGATTTTCCCAGTCGACTCAGTGGTTTGAGTCAATTTACTCCGTCGACTCGGCGGTTAGTAAGTCTACACTCTGCATCCTTCGTTTAAGGGCCAAGGAACATTTTCTCAGTTATGCTGTCGATTGCACAACATAGGAATTTTGCTTACAAGAACATGGTTCCATTGGATCAAGAAGTATATTTTATTAACGAGTAGAAGAAATGGTAAGTCCCGCCTATTTACAATGCCCCCAAAGTCCTTGGGAGGCTTATTTGCAGAAGGAATTTAGATAAGGATGAATGAAACAATATTCCTTTAAGTTGTTGGTTCATTCTAGGGTAACCGAATAGCTTGAAGGTTATTGTTGACCATCTTTCATCAGCTCGCCCGAACCACTCTCCACTGGGTCCAGGCTGTTTTCCTTGAGCAAGTAAACCTAGGTCTTGTCGTTTCTCCCCCATTCAGCGGTTCCTCCCTGGGTGGCTTTTTATATTACTCATTTCCTTGATTGGAAGATAAATATTCTTCGGTGTGTCATTTATGGGTGTGTAATCTTCCAATCCAATGTTCTTCGGATGTTTCCCATTCGCATCATGACAGTTACTAGAGTTTTGACTTTTTTTTCTTCTAATTAATAGAGTTTCCAGCGTTTCCAGCAACGTTGCTTTGGATTACTACCCTCGATTGTTCATCACCAACCTTTCTTTCGACTAGTCCTACTTCTTCCAACCGTAGAAATTGATTCGCCTTTCAGTGAAATTTTTCCATGGCAGCGGGTCCTTGAGACAAGCTAGATAGGGACATTACGTCCTATGGTAAGGCTGTAGAGAGCCCAAACTACTGTAGAAATCTCTTAGTTAATTCATTAAAAGTAGGAATGCACTTCGGTGCGAGCCTAATAAACCACATGGAAGCGATTTCTTCCAAAAAGATAAGAAAACATCTATAACGAACAACATTTGTAGCTCATGGTCCATCCATATGTCAGTTGTATTTGAGTAAGTGTTGTTTGGGATCAGTAGTTCAAATGTAGGATGGCATTGTTGCCATGATGAATTTTCGAGGACATTCTTCTCTTAGAACATTTTCAGTAAATGGGGTTATGCTGGGTGCGGAACCCCATTCTTCATCTTTCCTACCTTTTCTTTCCTCCACCAACTATTTGGCTATATTAGCGATATTCTCCTCATTGACATGGTAATCTGCATGATTTCAAACCACAATAAACAATATATCAAAATGATCCTTGTCTCGCCATAATCCCAATGTAATGAACTGCCCGTGAAATGGGGTCGTATGTGAGAGTTACAGGCAATTAATATTTATAGGAAATATCATAACTATTTATTAATTCATTACTTAATTAATTTATATACTATTCAAACACACTCCATTGTCGCTATAGGAATGTGTAAACCATGATATAGTCGACCTTTAACCCAACAGCGACTTCACATCGTCGCACCACCCTGCTCTGGCTACCATTGCAAAATCCGACATCGTCACTGCACGCACAAACCATTTAATGCCGTTCCAGTCTGACTCATTACCACCATGTCCCCGCCTCATAGGTCTCCACCACCATACATATTTTCAACCCCTTTTTCAAAAAATTCTGGTGATCTGCAACTGTGTTTGGTCGATTAGGCACTAGCGTGTGACCCACTCAACTACCTCTTTATATCCAACTTCCCCGATCGTTGCATCGTCGTCGTTTCACTATTGGATGAAAATGAATGATCCACGTTCATCGAGCTTCCGTCGTATGTTTTAATTAGTTTGTTAATCCACTCGACGAAGAACACCACCAACGGGTTTGGCCCATCGAGAACTATAATTTGGACACATATATGTATGAATTGGAACACTTTTATATTTTGCACTTTCTGTTAGAAAGAGATTAACTTCTGCTAATTACAATGATAAATACTATATTTTGGCTATCTAGTCATGGCTTACAACACCCTAATCAAGTTTATAAAAAATTTATTTTTTGAATTTCAATTACATCATTTATAATGCAATTTACAATCCTAAGGAATGAATTACTATATCTTACTAATATATACACAAATACGATAAATCCCCTCATTGATTAGTCAAGCCTTCTCTTCGATTTGATGTAAATTCTTCCTCTCCTTTGCTGTCCAGAATTTATATGCCCTGAAAACTAAAAAATTCTAGATAGCTTCAATTTGTTTACATAGCTCTCTTTGCAGTGATCAATGCCATATATTAATTCGTTTAATTTGGATTTGATTTGGTGGATTAGAAATTGATTTAGAGAATTTATAATTGACTTTGAGATTAGGATTTTCGAAATGGATGCAAGATATTAGAGAAGGAAGAATAGGGTTAGAGATCTATTTATGGGTTGAATAATATAATATCTAAGCTACTTGAAATTAATATACCATGAAAATGCCATTAGGTTTAACTTCTTCTATTTTTCTAGCCCGTTTAACCAAATTCAACAAATTATATCTATTTTCTAACTGTAAATGACATTATAGATGCATAGAAATTTATTATTTTTCCCTTTATGTTAAAATTACAATTTTTCCCTTTTTAATATAATTATTTAATCTCGTAACTTAGGAGGTGTAACAAGTGTAAATTCCCAGTCTCATATACCTCGGATTCTTATTGATGTCTTGTTTTTTCCCACTAGTTCCTTAATTTCTCCTCTTTTGATTATTATTTCTAACATTTATTGCAATGTTTCCAGCACTTTCACCGGTTTACTTAATATCAACATTGTCTACACTATCTTATTTGATACTACCACCAACTGATCCTATGACCAGGCCTTCCTCTTCTAAGCATAGAAACTGGGGTGCCTTACAACAAAGTCTTCTATAGTAGGTGGTTATTTTCTTTAAGTCGTCTACGAAATTCCATGTCATGGTGAAGTCTCTTTATCATTGCCATAAAGGTAATCTCTTATTTTGCATTACTAGCCTAAGTTTCAATAATATTGAATATATTTAAGAAATCTTTCAAAGTTTCCTTAGAACTTTGATGGACGTTCAATAAGGGCATTACATCCTTAGGTCAGGCTATATAGAGTCTGAGCGTCTTCATGAACTTCCTCACCAATTGATCAAAAGAACATCTGGACCTCGATATAAGTTAAGCGAACCACATCATGGATACCCTCCCGAAAAATATAAGGAAGCACCTACAACTTACTTTGTCGGTAGCTTGAGCATTATCCATGTGTCATTCATACTTCAAAAGATATTGTCTTCGATCTGTCGTTTGATTATAAGACGAACTTTTCGACATAACAAACATCTTGGTAAGAATATACTATCAGTGAATGGGGTCCTACTAGGTGATAAAACCCATTTGTCATTTGTCCATGGATAATTTCCATTTAGCAATCTCCTTGTCATATTTTTGAAATGCTCTTTGTTGGTTTGGGCCACTGGAAGACGATTGTTAGGAACAACCCCCAGTGTTTGACTCTACAAATGCCTTTGGTTTATTACATGACATATGGGCTCTCTAGCCTTTGGGAGAGCCATTCATCCAGAGTCTCATTGTCGTTATTCTTTCTTCGATGATTTTGTAGCGTTCACCTAAACACCACTAGTTTAATCATCAACACCTTGCTCGGCACCACCATCAACCTCCTCATGGAACTCACCCTTAGAATCGCTAAAAATAACTCTTCCAAATCAATCTGACCGAATTGTGAAGGGTCAATACCGAGTTGTGAATTTTCAATGTGAACTTTACCAAGTCCCATTTTTGATCTCCCAACATGCTCACTTTTCGTCTTCTTCTTACCATATCTTTGATATTTATCTAATGAAGAAGAATTATCTTCTTTTAAATCAAAAGATGTTGAATATTTATGGCTTTTCTTCTACCTTTGAGGTAGCTGAGTCAACATAGCAAAACTCGTTTACATATCCTTCAAGATAGCATTTTAACTTTCTAACCTTTTATCTATTTCAAACATCGTTTGATCCAAATCCACCCTAATCACTATTTTCGATGCACTTGTGTTTCAACCAGATTGGGTTAATTCATTTCCACTCCATGTTGTGAGCCTTCATTCTCAACTTCATTGATAAGTCTTGAGATGATTGACTTCTCCTTATCCTTTCTAAGGACCATTGTTTCTAAATACAATGATAGAATTTTTTTCAAATCTAAATAACCATGGATCTTCAACACCGAATCTTTAAATCTTGCTTATGGACAATTCAAATTAAAAGCTCTAAGTTATATCTACAACTGAGGATCTTGTTTTCTCTGTGAAAACCCCAAAATATTTGCTCCAAAAGTAGGATAAACACAACATCAAGGAACAAATGTAAACTATAAAAGTACAAAAAATTAAAATATAGAAGAACACATGAGAATTAGAGTGGTTTGTCCAAAATAATACCTTACATCCACTATCAACTTTGTTACTGATTATACTTTTCTCTTACAAAGAGAATCTCAAAAATCGGTAACAGAAAAAAGAAGATCCTTTTTCTAATGCACTCCTCCTCATTTATAGATGAAATCAATAATTAAAATTTCTGAATGTTTCTCAACCATGTTTTCCTTTTCAGGCCTGAAAGTCTAGCAAGAGATCATGGCTAAAATCATGAAAAAACATAGATCGGTACCGATCCACAAGGATTGATACCAATTGATGCGATTTTGTCCTTTTGTGTTTTACTTTCCACCTTTTAACTATGCCATGATGATCCATCGTATATGTAACAACCCACCCCAGAACAAACCTAAATTTCAATCAAAAAATGGCCCATTGAAACTTAGATCCATTCTAAGGCAAGCTGTTTGTAGTAAAAAGAAATAACATTGTAGAGCCATAACTAATCTTTTAGAACTCCCAATGGATGAAAAAAATTAATAGTAAAATGCACCCATTTATTTCAAAACCATAAAAATGTCATAGCACAAAATCCCATAAAAACTGTAATATAATATATATTACAACAATTGTTTAAATCCATGGGTACACATGAAAGCAAATAATAATAAATACTGCCACTAGCCAAGCTTCTCCATCTTTAAGCATCATCACCACCATCACTCCGTCCTTAACCTATGTTGTAATGAGGAGGGAGTCAGAACAACAAGTATCCGATGAATAAAAACCTCGAGTCTTACATTTTTAGTGCTTGGACAGTATATTTCAAAATAAGAATATGCCTACGAACATAAAACCATTAAAATCATTTAATACCTCTTTATAAGAGAAGAAGGTGGGTCCACTCATTTAATATCTTCAATTCCAATGGTAGGTTTCTGGAAGCTCATATCCCAATCATACGTCATAATAGCTAATAATGTTAGAGACGGTACCCAATCCACTTAATACTTCCCAATGGAATAGAGGCGGACCCCATCACTTAATACCTTTTTCCAGAAGCGTGCTCTACAAAGGTACTATCTGGCTAACATCATATGGAATCTCATAGGCCACTTAATACTTCCAAGTGGAAAATAGGCAGACACTGTCATTTAAGACCTATTTCTAGAAGCGGACCCCTGTGATGCCACCTAACATAACACCTTGGCTATTTAATACTTGATATAGGGAAAAAGGCGGGTCCAAACACTTAATACCTCAAAACTCGAAACATGCTCTTCTTCTTATGGCCTATACTCATAATAACCTCTCACATTAGTCCATTATTCATAGGAACTGGTAGCCAGATTAGGTGGGCAGATTTTCCTACATAATTTGGAACTAACTTCGTTTCATTACAAATATGTATATCATAAGGATATCTCACACCAATAAAAGTGTACACAACTGCTGGCAGCTTTAAGGTGAAGGGCAAACTTCTATCATGTAACTCTATTGACGTCGCATCCCTATAACTTAGCCATAAATTATTTTCTATACACACACATGCACACTCATCTCACCGTTTCAAAAATAAGGCTTAAAAGGAATCTTCCTTATTACGCCTTAAATAATAATTAGACTATATAAGAGTCTCCTCTTATTTACACGTTAAAATCAATTACCTTCCTTATAGGGGAATTAAATGTAAATAAAGGCCTAATTAACTACACCATATAGGCAACAACTATATGTTAAGTATGTAAATAGAGATAATTATATATTCATGCCTAATAGGTTCTATACGTATGGATTTTATGCTCTAAACTAGCACGAAATGTCAATTCCTTAACCAATTATTATTATAAGTTCTTTTTCTTCAATTTCCCAATATTTCATGGAATTCTAATGTCCAAACAGGGAATAAATATTCATAACTGAAACTGCAATAACAGACTTGTAACTAAAATAGGAACTCAATTTATCACACAATTTAATGGAATATCTTTGTTACTCGGTATCATAACTAGGTTATATTGGACTGATTGCACAAGATGGATGAACAGTTGTCAAGAAGGATGACTAACGAACAATGGTTGCCGAACCCAGAAGCAGAGCTCAAATGGTTATATGAAGCCAGGGTTGAACGAAGTTGGTAGATAGACAATGCAGGATTCTATAAATATGGAAGTTAGGAAGGAACTCAAGGGATCGGCACAGCCTTATGGAACCCAAGGGATGAGCATAGCCTTATGGAACAAGAGGGATCCACATAGCCTCATGCAACAAGAGGGATCGACATAGCATTATGGAACAATAGGGATCGACATAGCCTTATGGTGCAAGAGGGATCAGCATAACATTTTGGAAGAGGATGGATCGGCATAGCCTTACGGAGCAAGAGGGATCGACATAGCCTCATGGAGCAAGATAGATCGACATAGCATTGTGGAAGAGGATGGATCGACATAGGGGATCAACTAAAATAGAAGGCTTAGGCATAACATTATGGAACAGGATGGATCGGCATACGAAGCATGGAGTCAACCATGAGTGATCGACATGATCCATTTAGAAGGGATTGGCAGAAATAACCTCCAAGTGAATATGAACCAAAGATTAAACAAAAGCACGAGTTCCACGTGTCCAATTAACGTGATATTTGAAAAGTTAACGTGTCTAAACATGAAGAAGCCACCATAGGGATCACTACCTTAGAATCAACCAATGGATGGATCAATACCGACCACTCTTTAATGGGATTTGGGCCCAACGACACCTATAGTGGGCCCATATAGACAACAAGTTCCTGTAGCCGAAGTTTTAGGGAGATTGGTGGTCGCCTTCACCTATAAATACCAGCCTAGGGGTTCATTCTAAGGGTCTTTACACTACTAGTTACATAGCTCTTTATTGTAATCAACTTTTTTCAGTGCTTCTTGTTGTTTGCTGTTGTAATCAAATTGATAGTGAATCAATAAGGGGAATATTCAAAATGGACGTAGGCATACGATGCCGAACCACTATAAATCCTGGTGTTCTTGATTATTGTTCTGATTTGCTTATTAGTTTACTCTATTCCTCTATTTTAATTTAAATTTTTTCATTTACTTCTCAACATAAACCTAATCGTGGGTGTTTATGATCAATTTGGTTGCAAACATTTTCGTGCTTCCACTGAGAACTTGATTCTCAATGCGTTAGGATCCCTTTTGTTGTTACTGGATTGGACAAATCCCCCGAAGGATCCATAATCATCTTCATAACCCTGCATATACTATAAAGATTTACTAAAATCTAAGTGAGGAGATCGATAATGGTGAGACATACCAGGTTTATTTCTCAGAATGTGGATGGAAATGAAACTGCCAGCATTCAATAAGGAGCCCCAAGCAACCAACCTGTAAATTTGAATGTTGATCCGGTTGAAGTTCAGAACCTTGTTGATTTTATAACCAGAGCTGAATTTAATAACTTGATAAGGGAGTTGATGGAAAGCTGTAGATAGTTGAATGAAAAAATTTAGACCAATATTAGCTTGATGAACGAGATTACCCAACAATGGCATGGGAAGGCTAGGAAGGATCCCACTCCCCACTCGGCATCGAAAAGTTCAAGCTCATCAGACTAGTAACAAAGGCTTAGGCATTATAGGCTTAAAGAAGATCATGTAGAAACATTAAATCACTGCTTGACAGACTGACAAGGTCTGCCAAGACTAATCGATGTCGATCCCTCCCTAGGGATCCGTACTGATCCCAACTCCAGGGGAGGGATTCCCTTGCTACATTTAAGGAATCGAGCAGGTGCTATTCTCGGAAGCTTGGATGCTGGAATTCGATTAAATGCTGACCACGTACCTTACTGGAATGATGATGAGATGAATGTCCAAGGTGCACATCAAGAGGATGGTGGACCAAGAAGGCATGAAATGACCCTTAGACATCGACCGGATAATTCGCGTAAGGTAGAGCGTGACCACCGCTTGGCACCACCCATCTAGGCACCGTATTTGTCGGTAATGGCAAGATTGTTGGTCAGAGAGAATCAAGGCTTGACTAATGACGACTGGGGAATATCGAGATGCTATATACCATTTATTGACAACATTCTGCGTGCGGAATACCTGAGGAGATTCAGCGTGCCATCAATGCCTGCCTATGAGGGCAAAATTGACCCTAGGAAGCATATCATGAGATACGAATAGTTGATGGATTTAGCAAGTGCTATCAACGCAACCAAGGGCGGGTGCCTTCCAATAACCCTTTTCAGCATAGCAATGATGTGGTTCACGAGGGTATCCCCACAGTCAATTTCGAGATTCGATGAGCTGGCAACCAAGTTGGTAGAGCAATTCCAAATGCTCACAGTTCGTCCTAAAGACGCGATGTCCCTTTCTAGTGTGATCCAGGCCCGAGGGGAATCGTTGAAGGACTATGTGGAAGGATTTCATACCGCTGTTATGGAAGTCAGTAACCCAAATGATCATGCTATACTTATGGCTGTGACGAAAGGGATTGATCTAGAATCTGAGTTTGGTGATTGGCTAGTTGGAAAACTGCCTGCCACACTGAAGCACTTCTATTCAAAGGTAGCTCAGTTTCCGAGGAAGGAGGAAGACAGATCCTCTAAGAAAAAGAATGTTATGGGACCGAGTGGAGAAGCAGTACAAAGCAATATTGCAATAAAGAAGTCTAATGATAGTTCCGGGAAAATCCAAGATAATGTTCATAATAAGCTGAATCAACAAAAGAATGATGGAGACAGGAATCCAGAGCGGAAGAGGGACCTTGGGAGACTAAACCCAGGATTATAATGTATGAATGTTACACACCTCTAAACACATCCCTGGAGAATATTTATCTATCCACTTGCAATACCATGCAGTATAGAAAGCTGCAACCAAAAGAGTCGTCAGAGAGACAGAAGTAGACTGGGAAGTATTGTCAGTTTCACGAATGTTATGGGCGCAATACAAATGAATGTGGGCACCTTCGGATGTCATAAAAAAATTGATTCAGGAAAACAAGTTGCAAAAGCTTGTGAGAACTCCATAGGATGGCGGAGAGGGGACATCTGACCCCAATCGAGGACAAGCTCCACGTAGGGCAGAGGAGCCTGCGTGGACCGGTGGAAGACAAGTGATTAATATGATAGTTGGGTGACTGCACCCTGTAGACAGGAGTTGGTAAGGGATGGAGCGTTATGCTAGCGCAATATGGCATGTAGACTTTGAATAATATTCAAATACGGAAGACGGAGCTCTGGCGAAGCAGCAACACATAATGGCGAATGATATTGTGTTTAGATGCAAGGATGCAGAAAAGGTAGAGGCTCAAACAATTAACCCGATGGTCATTTCAGCTATGGTTGGCCATACATTGGTAAGAAGTATTTTGATTGATTGTGGAAGTTCGGTGAATATAATTTTCAAGAAGGCGTATAATCAAAAGAGGATGGAGTCCAAAGATTTAAAACCATCTAAACCTCCCATATATGGTTTTAATGGTATGGCGACTAAAGTTGTTGATTATGTGGAGTTGCCTATTGAATTGGGAGAGGGGAACGTAGGAGAGTGCGGATCCTACCATTTACTGTTTTGATGTTGGCTCGCCGTATCCATCGTAGCATACCCATGCTTCGCTAGCTCCTCAAACCTCGTTTCATACTCCAGCATAGTCATGTATCCCTACTCCAACTCAGCAAACTTCCTGAGCAGAGTAGACTTATCAATCTCTTACACAAACCTTTCTTTAAATCTCCTTTTAAAACTCAGCCCATGCCATTATCTCCTCATTAAGTCCGATCGTAACACTGTTCCACTAATACAATGTTGCTTTTTCTAACTGTTTAGAAGCAAGTCTTCTCTACTGCTCATCACTGAGCCCTAAATCAGTTAAAATCCTCTCATAATGAAGTTACCAGTTCTCCACTTTGATTGCGTCTTCAGTACCAATAAACGTCTTTCCTCCCAGCCGAGCATAATCTATACCCAAAACAGCATAGTTGTTGACCACCGGAGCTTTCTAATTTCCTTCTCCAACTACTCCAGCAGCAACTCCTGCTTTCATCATGTTTACGAAGAACTGATACATTACTTCCATGTCAACTTGCGGGACTCTAGCACCAACGTTTCCAGCTTATGCCTTACTTCGGTTCCTCCTCGTATCTGGTCTGACATTTCCATTAGTTGTGGTGCTTCTCCCACCAAGGGTAACTCTTCCACTTCTAGCATCCATGTCTGCATTCGAGCCTTCGTAAGATACAAAAGAATAGCCTTAGAGGGATAGGGAACTAGGGATATAACATATACTCATATATAGCAAATACAAGTACGTTACTATAGCGTTATACCATATCTTGATCATTTCTCTAAGTCTTTAAGATTATATTTTCAAAAATCATTTTAGTTTAAAGTTTTTCATAACCTATGCTCTGATACTAAGTTATAACAGCCCCTATCTTGAGGCCCAAAGCTAAGCTCTAGAGATGCTGCAGTCATCTATAGTATTAACTTTCGACAATAAAATATGATAATGTTAATGGTATCCATTATATCAGAAGCATATGAATATGAAATAAAATCATCATGGATTAAAACACGTTTCTGATTTCATTTCAAAAGTAACATTTTATATCCAAGTTACATTATCCCAAACGTTTCCCAGGTTCAGATCAAATATAATTATTATAAAATACGCCAAGAGTGACATATGAAGATGCCCCCTTGGTTGACCAGAATACTAAATAGTCATAACAAACTTAATACAACGCAGCGAAAATAAAACATAACAACTCCTAAATTGCTAACATCGGCCTCCTGCTCATCTCTGGAAGCTTTATTCATCCACCTACTAAACCTGTAAATCCTCAACCCTCAGCCTACTCAAATCGATTTTAAGCACCCGTGAGTTTAAGGGGAAAACATAAACTTCGAGTCATACATAAAGCCTGGTGTGAACAATTCTATACATCTTGGTTATATGACATTAAGTAAGACCATGCCACTTAACAGAACGGGTTTCCCCTCACTAATAACCTTTTGAAAACATATGTTTTGCAAACCAAAACCGTGCAACCAAACTGGTTGAAATAATAATATCAATATCATGTAAGCATATAAATCAGGTAATCAGCAAACTCTCTATCCAAACATTATAGATTTAATTGGCTAACTACAAACCTTTGGCTGACTCGGGCCTACCAGTCAAAATAAAAAAATAGTCTAACTTTTGTTAGATACTCTTTTGGATGGTCAGTCCTAACTTACTTCTCCCAGAGTCAATTGATCCTAATGGTTTTGCAGGCTCACCAATAACCTATCCTCACTCTATATATTCCTTTTTGTACGTAACATCATTTTAGTCTTACCTGTGACAAAGCCTTACACACTGGACTTTTATCATTTTAGTCTTACCTGTGACAAAGCCCTACACACTGGAATTTTGGACTTACATTAGCTTGGGGATACTAGCTAAAGTTTAGGACGCGACCCCATACCAGTCCCATATGGTAATCTAATATCTGAGTCATATTACTTAGGGTCGTCTACTCTTAAATTTTCCTTGAAAACATTTTTTTCAAATTGATTTAACCCTTTAAATCATAATCAGACAAGGAAAATATACTCTATACTTTACTCAAATTATTTTGCCATGTTATATATACTTTACACACAAAACATTGTTGATGAAGACATTAGAAACCTTTGAAAGTACCTCTTTTGACACCATTGAAAGTACCCCTTTCGATACAAGTAAATTACTTTACTTTATATCTAGGCCGAAGGCTAAAACATACCTTTCAAAACCATTTACATTTAACCTTTTGAAAACATTGAAATCATCCCTTTCGAAAGCTTTATAAAACCATAGACATCCTATTTCAAAACACTTTAAACATGTCTTTTGAAACCATTGAAACCTTCTAATTAAAAACTTTCGAAAATGATGGGGAAACACCCATTCAAAACCTTTATCTCAAACCTTTCGAAAGCATTAAGTTCTTTGTATAAATCAAACCTTTCGAACGCATTTGGGTTCAAGTGAAACATGTGGAACAACCTTTTGAAACCATTTAAAACCATTCCTTTCGAAACCATTTAGGTTTAACTTTCAATTTCACAAAGGGTCGTAAAACCACTAAGTCGAAAGAACTCTTTCGAAAGCAATTTCCTAAGTAAAAGAAGTGGGTGGTGTTGAAATTAACGCCTTCGAAGGCATTGGAAAATCGGCTTTAGTTTTGAAACAAAGAAACCCTTTTGAAAGCATTGCCTTGAAAGGTAAGATATGGTAGCGAGGGGTTTTGACCCCTTCAAAAGCTTCTTTATAAAAAAAAAGCGCAACCTTTTTCGAAACCATTCTTTAAAACCATTTAACCAAGTCGAAAGCATTCTTCTTGAAAGCAAAGTAGGTGCATTTTCTTTTAAAAGCAAAGTTCGACCCCTTTGGAACCGCCTGTTTCGATCCAATACCTTTTTCCTATGTCCAATTCACTACGTACCAAGTCTTTTATACCATGCGCATTGGTTTCGATGGAGATGAAGGCAGGAGTACTTGGTCGAAAGGTGCTACCGAAAGTGCCGAAATAGAAAAATGTGGTAAAATTGATTTTTAACTTAAAAAGTAATTCCTTTTCAACTAACATGCTTTGTTTATCAACATATGATTGGTTGCTAATTTCTTTTCTAAAAGTGCTGTCGAAATTTTCAGAAATAAATAATTTGAAATGTTTGCAAAATACCCCTTTTTCTTTTATAAATATATAAAACATTTAAGTCCCATACCTTAGATAATTTTATATACTTATTAAAACACTTAGGAAAATTCTATAAAAATTTCCATAAACCACTTTTTATATGTTTTCTAACATATATTAATTTCCGACCCAAAAATAATTTAATCCAGCTACAATTAATTTTACCCTTTTTCACTAGGAAATTAATAATGAATCCACATCAATTCGAAAAATTATGATATTTGAAACCCTTCTCTAAAATATTATTTTTGGCCTTATCCCAAAATTGTAAGGCATTTAGATGTCATCTAATAGGGTTTTCACATTAAAACTTATCATATAATCTATTTAAAATAGCATAAACCATCAACAAGCATATATAACCATTTTACCAATCAAAAACATGACAAAACATTTGCAAAATAATTTGGATTTTAGTTAAAACCGAAAATAATAAAAACATGAGATGTAACCTATTCACCTTAGCTTTGTGATTAGGGAGTTGAGATTTGATCTTGGATTAAGTTTCTTAAGCTTCTTTCTCTTATCTTCTTCTTGTTTTCCTTTAATGGTGGTCGGCCTCTTTGGTATTTGGTTTTTGATTGTGAACGTGAATAATGAATTCGTGAGAGGGTTTAGGGTATAAGAATGTTACTTATTCCTATACCGCCCTTATCAACTACTCTAACTTATTCTAATTCATTTTCCCTTAGTTCATTTGTTTAAATGGCACAGCTACCTTCTATTTACACAAATCTCTATCCCTTAATCATTTACATTACTTCATTTAATTTAACAAATTAAATGTCCTAAATAATGTTACTAAAAATTAGGGTCGTTATAAATCCCATAGTAGGTGATTGTCGTCACTCCTTTCTATTCATCATGGATTCTCAAATAATCCTTATGCATGCCTCTATCAAAAAGAGAACGACAGTCGTATCCAGTATAATACGCCATCGGGACCATAAAGGAACACTGATGCCATACATACATACATACATACATACATACACACACACACACACACACACACATATATATATATATATGCACACATCAAATATTATATCATGCATGGTCCTAATAAAAGACCTATAACATGTATGACCGCTAATATAAGGCCAATATGATGTATGGTCACTAATATAAGATCGATACTATATACAGTCACTAATATATGACCACTACAATTCATCAAATTATACACACTCGAAGACCCGATATCTTTTCAATTAACTTAGCGCACGCGATATTCGCTATGGATACGTAAGATCCTCGCCACATGTTTATGTGCAAGTAGAGATATACATATACATATATGTACAATAATTCACTTACACACACACACACGAGTACTTAGGCCCGTGCAATGCACGTGCATATGATAAATAGGTATTAGAAGCACCATTTGTAAGATATTTGGATCTTAAAACATGATTTTGAGGCATACAAAATATCGTATGCTTTTATATATATAAAGGCACAAATCATTTTTTTTGAATGCGAGTGAAATTAAATTAATTTCAGAAAATAGCAAATCAAAGCAAAGAAATAAGGAAGTACTATATTAGTATCTCAAAAAAGCAACAATCATAAAAATTAAGACTTCCTATAGTTTGGAATTAGCAAATCTAGCATATCTCTCTGTAAAAATGTAATCAACTATAATATAAATATCTTGGGAATTGTTTTTGTTCACTATAGTGATAAAGCTTCTCATGATACTCTAATCCGCACTGACCCATACTTTAAAAAGTGAAAAACTACTTGATGCTATGTGTAGCTTTCAACTTCGATCCTATAAAGAAACCCATCATTTCAGTATGTGCATTTAAAGATTTGAAAACCGACATTTCCTAAACATGCAAAGACTGCACTTAACGCAAAAATATTTCCATTTAAGTTAACATCATTATAACAATTTGTACTATGATTTCACCACCTTTTAGGTCTTCTAAAAAATTACTTAAAATATAAAATAAGAAAAGATGAAAATATTTCTTCAACATGTAGAGAGTTATAAAAAACTTAACATGAAATATCATTGTTGCGCAAAAAATATATTCGTTCTTCCACTTTCATTCCTCTTTTAATTCCTTAACCCATTCTTGTGTATAAATGTAAATCCAGGCTTTGTACTTGCCTATGTCATATAAATAAATAAAATACAAAGGAATAACTTCATTAACTTTTGGATCAACAGTAATTGTACAACAAATCCACATATTCAATTACCGTTGGAAGAAGAAAAACTATATGTGAAATTAATTGATAAGGAGAAAAGAAGTCATATCCTAACCCTTTACTTCATACTTTAACTTAGTCTTACATCTCAAAAATATGTTTGATATACCATTTTTTTTTACAAAACAAATTCTAAATAACTTAAGTTCTTTCCAGAAAAAATAGTTGAAAGTAATGGAAAGCTCTTATTATATTTAGGAGAAAAGTGGCAATGTTGAGCCGTTCACTACAAGAATTACTGTTTATAGCAATGGAGGGGAGGGGGCAACGGCCTTTGACCAACGACTAGCTTTTTCCCGGAATTTTTTAATAACAAAAAACACATGCCGTTGGAAGCCGTTGGAATATTTCCGTTGGCGGCCGTTGCACGCCGTTGGAAATCCGCGACATACCTACAGATCAACCTTCTTCTTCCTCATTCCCATTCCACCCGAAATCAAACCCAAAAACCCCAATTTTCCCACCCTAAAAAATTTCCAACCCCATTTTATCCCACTCTACACGTTCCAGCATCCCCATCTTCCTTTGTAAGCTTCACAACCTCCAAAATCAGGTATTATTTGCTAAAACCCTAATTTTGTTAAATTTTTAATTTTAGGTTAAATTGGTAATTTTTGTGTATGTATTGTGTAGTGTAGTGTATTGGACCTTAATTATTGTTATTAAACTAATTATTGCATGTTTAACTATGATTTGTTAAATTAGGTTTATTATTAAATTAGTTTCAAACTTAGTAATTGTTACTAACCTAAGCAAGAACCTCACTTGTTATTATATTGGTGATTGAATTGCGTAAAAGCGTACGTAGAAAGTGATGATATTGACATATAAATTGTTCACTTTTGACATGTTATGATACGATATATACGGGATACATATTGACATATAATCATGTTTAAGACATAATCATAAGCCTAAATCAACCCCAACATTCTCCAAACCACTTCATATTATTTAATAATCATTAATAAATGAAATAATGAAGATCAAAAGTAAATATGGTTGGAGAATCATCCCATTTACCTTGTTCTTTCCTAAATCAAGCATTAATCACCAAAAACTCATTCCATACTCCTTTTAAAGTTGAGATCTATCTACATACAAAAAATCACTCTAAATCCTTGATGGGTTTTGTAGAGAATGAGAAGAGAGGAGCTATGGTGATTTATTCATGAATTTAGGAATTTATTTAATAGGGGTTAGTTATTGGATATTAAGAGGGGGATTAAGGAGTGATTATGAAAAGATTAGGAGGGGAGGATAAGTAACATAGAATGGAAAATGAATTGAAAGTAATGAAGGGTTATCCAATTTATAGGAAAGTAACGAGCTTTAGCCCAATTCGTTCAAATTTCATTCCTTTCTAGAAATCACTTTTCACCCTAAAATATCCTCAACTCCAAATTAAACATATTCAAGTTTATACTTATTTTCCTTACATCATAAAAGTAGTCTTAAATATGGATGTCATGAGACCCAGTTCTTCCATCTTTAAAGGTCTAGTACAAGGGGCGTTAATTAATAACTTAACATTTAATTTAATTATTTAATTACCAATCATGAAAATGCGGGTTGTTACATTCTATCCTTCTTAAAAGTACATCGTCCCTAAAATTTCCAAGAGTAGGATAAAGTAATAAGAGTGGCCAAAAACTCCTGAACAATCAATTATGGAAATCTCAATTGTACCTCCATTACACGAAAAGCGCTACGGAAACTCCAAAGAATTAGGATGCATCACACATTTGGAAAACATTCGATAATATAGATTGTCTTATATTTCCTAATGTACATATCCTTTTTAGAAAGACTTTCACTCTTCAGATGCAAATCTAACAAATAAGCATCTAAATAGGTACATTTCAGCTCTCAAGTACCAAATCATACTACACTAAAAGGATTATGTAACAACACAACAACAACACAAAAATTAAACATGATACTCTCAGTGTAGTAATCGAAACTGTCATTATTATATACGAGTATCAATTGGAGGGTATGCTCAAACTAGTTGGTATCTAAATATATCACTGACTTTGAGTCACATCAAAATGCAATAGACTCGTATAAATCCCATCTTGACCCCTACAATGGCCATGGATGGCATGATCTATTTTAGATACCTATCGCTATCACTCTCCGAACATAATTTAATGGGAAGTTATAATTAACATGTAAGCAACCAAACACACAACAAGCAGAAATAGACAATGATAATTTACAAGCATACTACTATACATACAAAGAAAGCAATAACTAGCAATAACTATCAATTACTATTAACAATCAATCAACAACAAGCAAAAATAAGCAACAACAAGCAATTAACTATGATCAACAATAAACAATCAATAAGCAACAATAACTAGAATATAAACATCAACCATACAAAATAAGCAACAAAAATAAATCAATAGAAATCAATCAATGACAAAAAATAAAACAGTAGTAAGCAACAACAAGTAACAATCAAGTAATAGAAAGCAACAATAAGCAGCAATTAAATAATAGTAGGCAACAATAAGCAATAATCAAACAATAACAAGCAAAAACAAGTACACAAAACAATGAAACATACCAAGAAACTGTACAAATTAAATCATCATTAAATGATGATCTACAAATGTCCGGGTTTGCTCGAGTTCAAACTCAGCTCAAACGTATAATGCCAATAGAGATAATATACTAAGTGCACTACGACATTTTCCTAGGCAGGTATCATCTCGTCACTTAGGAGATTATCCAAATCGCCACACAACTAGTTAAGAAGTCCTTTCTCAAAACTACCCTAAGCAAACTTTGCTATATTGCACTAAAATTTACAATAACTAAAGACCATTCAAACGAAACGATGCCCGTTCCAACCCTTCGTTTACTCAAAAGATTTCTTTGTTAAATTAGGGTCGGTCACCTAAATCTTCTTATGCAAACTCTGATTCGGTTCCTTGACCCAACTACTAAAATCTCCTCGCATGACCAAAGCCACACTTTGAAAATCTCCCAGTGACCTTAATAATTCGACTCAAGTGTTCGCCTATGAGAATCAAGTGAAAAACTCTCTCTTAACTAGTGCAAATCACTTAGAAACTCTACGCTTGAACTAAGGATTAAGAACTAGCATGTAAATGGGCTGATCTTTTGAAATACCTTTCCGGCATTTGGGATTACTCCCATCACCTTCACTAACAGATGGGAAAACAATTCTGACATAAACGATTCTAGGCAAGCACCTATAAGTCATCAGCTCGATCTTTTCTCATTATTGGAAAATACCAAATCCCACTTGGATACCAGATCCAAGGCACACTTCATCGACCATCCCAACTTTACTTGAAAGTTTGTACATCAAGTTTGAATGGTAGTACTCTCGGTAACTTCACCTCAACTTTGCAACTAACGTTACTTATACAAGCCTTTTCTTATAGAAGAATTTGCCTATTATGAAAGTCGTCAAATTTAGATGAACTCCCAAATAACTAGCAATAAAGGAATAAACCGCTCAAGTATTGGAACGAACAAAAGTGAGTACCCCAAGTATAGAGCATACCCCACCATATAAGCTCCATCCATTTCTCTTGAGAAGTGGGCCTGCTAGGACCCGGTAATGCCCATAAGGCATAAGTCATCATCACTTACCCACCTCTCTGCCACGTAGAACAATCCTTCCTAAAGTGATCAAATCAATCATAATTGAAGCACTTATGCCTTGCTTTAGTTGAATGACATTTCATAGCGAAATGCCCCCATTTTCCATAGGAGTAACGTACTAGGTCAGTTTTTTGTTCACATAAGCTCAACCTTCCTTGTATCTTGGTCTTTGAGCCTTAGTTAGAGCTTTAGTTTAATTTCCACTTTTACTACTTCCATTGATACCTTGCTGGTGCTCTCGTGGAGGAGAGCCATCCCAACGAGACTTCTAAAGTGTCCCCAAGGAGGGATAAGATAAGCAATGAATCCCTAATCGATGCTTTAACACCCAAGCAAACTCCTTTGCCTACACCATTGGAAAATAAACAGTCTCAATCCTCATATCAAACCAAAAGATTGAATTGGTCAATGTACTGCCAAATTAATAAGCTACCATACAAGAAATGAATGAAGTGCTCAAGCTACATGCTATTCTCGATCTTAGAAATAATTTAAGACCTAAAGCCACGCCAAAATTCACTCCAAGTCATAGGCTTATTCATCACCACTTCTAATAATATGTTCTACCTTGCCAAAGTCTCCCTTCTCCTTATATCGAGAAGCAGTTTCCCTTATGAGAAAAATCTCTAGACTTATATGAGCAAAAGCCAACCCATATGCACATGTCCAAGGTTATGTCTTAGCAATAGCCTCAGAACTTAGATATGGCTTCTCTCTTAGGCTAAGTGTAACGGCTCAATTTTTCGACTTTCGAAAGTCGACATCAATACGTCCACCGCATCAATTGCCAAATAATAAAATGCCGGAAAGCCAAACCATTAGGGTAAAAGAAGAAGAAGATAGAAGAAGGGAACAGAAACAACAACAGAATCTCACATTTCACAACCGAACAATATATAATAGATAAATGAATAATCTTTAAAACAAAGAATCATCTTAGTTAATACAATACAACATCAGAGTTTATAATGACACCATTCAACACTAGGCATTTACAACAACTAATCCATATTAAAAGTAAACTTACAGCAATCCCAACGCAGCGGATAATACATAGTATAATGATACACCTCACCATCCAGCCCGTCTTCTGATCTCCACAGTAACTTCTTGACTTCTCTCCCGAATAACTGATAATCTGACTCTATGCTGCCCGTGTGGAAAATTAAGGACACCCAGAGTTTAGAAAGGAAACAATAAACTCCAGCTCAGTCATGGGACTGGTGTGAGATCTTAAAAACAGTTATTTTCACAAAGAAATAAAAAGAAATCCGCTATGCTTTTGGAAAATGAAACTACCATAAGGCACCCGCCACACACATAATGCAAACGCAGAATTGGAGGAGATTTCTCCTTATGATAGTCAAACATGCTTGATACACAAAATCCTTTCGATATTATTATTAGGTCATAGTGAAGAAAACATTTTGAAAGTATAATATAAACCTTAGCCAGCATAGACATTTCGATCTATGCCTACTATATCTACCATTTAAACAGTGGTGACCACCATAAGTAAATGGCAGGTTATACAACTAAAACTGTATAATGCACGTATTGGAGATTGGATTTCCAACAAATGGTCAGGCTAAGGAACTTCTTACTACCATATGCGTATGCCTCTGGAGGGACGCCCTGAGAACTTAACCAGCTCTCTACCAACATAAGGCCGGGTTACCTCTATAACTAGGTAACCACTACACGAGTATGCCATCCCCCGGTAGTTTGCGACCTTTATCCGAGGATACTTAACCATAAAACAACAACCACAAAGTAACAAATTTGTAGTAACCACATAGGTTAAAAATCTGGGCTCCATACCATGATACCACCCTTTTCCAGAAGGAAATGACATACCCAAAAGGGCACGACCCTCATAACCTTGCCGCATGTTTCATGTTTCGGCCATTTTTGGGGATGTGAGGTCCGATGAAGTCTCATCCACAAAGATACACTTTTCACAAAGCCATGCTTTGATCAACAAATGATTAGCAGCACTTACATCTCAGACACTGAAAAATGGTCCGACAGAACCGAAGACACTTCAAAGATTCCCTTGCAAAATCCGGATATTCACAAATCACGTCAGGAATCCCCATTACAAAGGGTGATAAAATCTCCATACCGGAGCAACCCGGTGCGGAGACATTCGACAGGTAATCTTTTCGCTTTCGAAAATACCCAGTCTTCGACACCATCTTCAAATGCAATCCCATTTCGTCGTATCATTATTCGAAATGGGTTTTATGACACAAAGTCCTCTCCCGGCTAATCCGAATAATAAGCGCTTATTTTTAAAAATAAATGTTACATTCAGATTTCAAACAAATCATAAAAATTTCCCCTTTGATCTATTAAACGAAAGATCCAACACAATCATGAAGGTTCGATGTGGTTTTTGAATATCCATTTGGAATCCGACCCCTGGTCGCATCAAAATTCAAATGCCATTAAAATGTCAATATTGATAGTCTGTTATTGAACTATCAATCAACATTCACAACAAATACCAGATTTAATTAATTTCCCAATTATTTACTTTCAAAATATTTTCACAAGATATATTTCACACTTCAACCATTTGAAAACAAATTTCAAATCACTTTTCACCTGTCAATCTTTTGATACCAAATTTCAAATCACTTTCCACTTTTCAATCCTTATGAAAACAAATTTCAAATCACATTCCTTATGTGGAATAAATTTCCAAATATTTATTTAATTCCACTGAAAATTTTTCGAATTCAAATATTTAAAATAATTTAAATTACTTATTCAAAAATATATATGCTTGGAAACATTTGGAATAAAACTTTTTCTAAATATTTATTTAAAATATTAGATATGAAAATATTATACCAATACCGCATATAATACTTAAAGTCCAAACTAATTTTAAAATAAAATTAGTAGATAGGATATAACTATTTAAATATCCATTTTCTAAAACAAATATCAATTAAAACTTTAAATAATTAGTTCCATAATAAATTAAAATAAATCTTTACTTTAAAGATTTTCAAAATAACCTAAATAAATAATTTCTCTAAAATATTCCTTCCTTAAAACCATCTTTACAACTTCAATTTATATTTATAAACTATATTGAAAACATACTCGGCTTTTCAGGTGGAAGTACACTTTCCATTCTAAAATGGTTCATTCAAATCAATTTATAATCTTTCTGGATTTATTTTAAATTTACGTTCCAAATCCATTAATTCCTTTCCACACTTTTAAAAATAAAGCAACATTTACTTTTAAAACAAAATTCCCTTTCCTTTATAAAATTCCCATTGTGAATTTTAAATTTTCATTTATCCACTGATATACGATTTTTTTTTAAAAATCGATTTCCAAATACCCACTTTCAAACACCAAATCAAATCCCAAATTGATTTCTAATTTTATTTTCCAACACCAAATCAATTTTCCAAATCGATTTCCCAAACATTTATTTTCCAAATTGATTTATTTTCCAAATTAATTTCAAAGATTTATTCCCAACACCAAATCAATTTTCGTATTGATTTTAAATTTATTTCAGACACTAAATCAAATTCCAAATTGATTTCCCAAAATCATTTCAAATGCCAAATTAAATTCCAAATTTGATTTCTAAATTTATTTTCTTTTAAAATAAATTTTGTTTTCTCTTCCAAACTATTTGAAATCTGTATTTTAAATAAATTCTTCAAACTTTTGAATTATTACTCGAAATCCATTTATTAAACCTTTTTCCCATATCTTGGAATTTTATTCAATAGGATTCAAAAATAAAACTTTATTCTTCTAAAATTCCTTCTTTTAAATTTATCCAATTATCAAAAATAAATTTAACTATAAACTATCTACTTTAATTTTAAAAATCCCTCCGGTATGCTACGGTACCAAAAATATATTCGGCTAAACTATAGCCTTCAAAGATTTCAATCACAAATATAATCACACATAGCTTGTAAATAATCAACACACAATATTAAAACAAATTCAAATATTTTGAGAAATCCAGTTGGATCCCTCCAGCCTGTTTCCTTGCATCCACAGACGTTAGCACAACAATTTAATGCCAATTCCACTTCGAGGTGGAATACCGCGGTATATGGGATTTATAAAATATCATCCGCTATTATGCGGCGCATAGGGTCTCATCCGCTATATAATGCGGGAAATCAATCACTCCAAATACATATATAATACCAATTCCACTTTGAGGTGGAATATCGTGGTATATGAGTTTAATATAATATCATCTGCCATTATGCGGCGCATAGGGTCTAATCTAATACAATTGATAATTATTTATCATCCAAGCACACAATCAACAATTTTAAATTTAACTATCTAAAATTAAATCGGAAAATGCGATTAAGTTAGAAGATCTCACCTTTTGCCAACGCATGCAACCCATTTCCTTCTCGATTTGTCTCCTTTAAGATTTTGACCTTGTATAAACAATTTATGCAAATTATTAATATTCAAAATAATTGAATAATCAATTTTCATTTGATAGATTTAATTAGCCCATGATTTAATTTTAAAATTAAAATTTAATTTGAAACAAAAATATTTTCTTTTCTTTTCCTTTGAAACTTCACTTATAAAAATTAATTTTTATAAACTCAAAAATCCAATTTTAAATAACTCTTTAATATTTTAAAATCTTATCTATCCAAATATATATATATATTTTTACTGTTTATGTATAAATATATTAAAATATGTGTTTGTGTTTTATATAGATATACCTATTTTATATTTTACCTTTCTGCAAAAACAAAAGAGAAATCCTTTACTGAGAACACTTTAAGACTCCCATCTGCTATACATAAAAAAATTATGCGTGGATATACATATATGTTTAACCATACCGACTGTTTTGAATTTTTGTACAGTAGGATTTTAAAGTGTGTATATGATCATTATGTTTTTTTCTTATATCTGAGCAAATAATATTATTTTAAACAAAACGATACCTTATTCCCAACGCGATGAACTGGACGAACTCCCAACATCGCCCACCAGAAACGACCACTGCCTCGTTCATCGAAATTGAATCCAATCGCCTGACGACTAGCTGCCGTTGTCGATGCCATGCTATTCCTTCTGTTGAAGATGTTGTGCTAGTCATCGATCGACGATGACCTCTTCTCCGACGCACGCGAGCCTTCCCTTCTTAATGACGAACCCTAGCCGCACGCGCGCACTACCTCGAACAGGGCACCAAGAACGTACGCCATGCCTTGCTCGCCGCAATCCCCTCCCCCTCGCGAACTCCAACCTTACATCGACTTGATCGATGAACGAACGAGCTCGAACGAGGAACGCGAATAAGCTCGGCCGTTAAATTTACAAACGAACTGGAACGGAGAAATATTATCGCACTTTTGCTCTTCACTTCGGCTTTCGTTTTCACGAATTCGATAAAATTTTGAAAGGGGGGAAAGTTTAATTTGGAATAGAAGAAAAGGTAACAAGGTCTGAACAAAATTCGGCCATGAAGATTTTCGGGAAGATGTCTATTTTCTTTTTTTTCGTTTTGTTTTACTTGTATAGTATATTTTTTACTTATTTTAAACAAACACATGGATAAAAGTTGACACGTTTTAGTAAGAGGAGATACGTGGCAAGAAAACTATAGTGTTTTCATGCAATTATTATTTATATTTTAAATTTTAAATTCAAATTTAAATCATTTCGATTTTCGTGACAAAAAATTTTGGTCTCCAATTGAAGTGTGCCGCCAGGTGTTTATAATGTTAAACCCCTATTTCAAATGCAATGGAAAAGGTTTCAAGTTCAATTTTTTTTTTGGCAAGGCCAGCCGGTTTTATAGTGGACCGTCCACTTTTTATTATGAACGTAATAAAGGTTGAAATACAAGAGTAAGGTAGAGGCACCTTAACTACTAAATAAGAGAGTAAAATACAGCACAGGAGTGTGACAGACATGTCACATCTACAATAAAACTAACAAGACTAGGACTCCTCCAAGGAGGTAGTGACATCAAGAACGTCAACTACAACGGAAGAGGAGTCGTTCCCTAGCAAACCAATATACGGGCGAAAAAGGAGAGCAATAGCAGGATCATATATGTCAGCGTCAGCCGAGTATATAAAAGATCGATCCCAAGACATATCTGCTAGCACAGTTGCATTAACCTCAGCTTTCAAACCATCCAAATCAAGAACCAGGGAGTCACCGGCAGGTCTATAAAAAAGGCATCGTTGGTCCCTAAGATCAGCAGACACATAACGGAAAAAAGAACCATCAACAGGGTTGAAACAAATATCCGAACGACGATCAACCCAACATCTCTCAGACTCAACCCAAAGTACAGGCAACTGGGGCGAAACAAGATCCTGAACAGCAGAGGAATCAACGGAAACATCAATAGGAACACTGGATGTAGATGGGGAAACTGGTCGCAAATCAGGAGACACCGCATCCGGAACGGAAGGAGCTACAGGAGTAGGGGCACCGAAGAAACTTTGGGAACCCACTTCCTGAGGGGAGGCCGAGGCAGGGGAATCTTAGGCGCAGCAGCTGAACCAACAGAATGCAAGCAAGAAGAAACTAAGTGGCCAAAGGAGTGACAGGAGGAACAAATCTCCGGGACCCAACCGTAATGAACACGGACATCCACAACGTGACCTACAGCAAGCTGAACAGGAATAGAGGATGGGAGAGGCTTATTGGGGGCAATCTCTATAAGAGCCTTAGCATACATAAACTTATCACGTGCAACAGTATTAGCGTCAAAACACTTCAATTTACCAATATTGTAAGCCAGCCAATTCAAACCAAGGAGCGGCTGAAGAGCAGAGGGAATTTGAGAGAAATAAACCCAAATAGGGATAGAAAGAACTTGCTCACGAGCCCTAGCAACCGTAGGAGACCAGGGAGTAATAATGATTGGCTTCCCGTCAAAAAAGAAAGGCTCAGCCTCAAGTACACGACTGCGATCCTCAGGGGAGGAGAACAACAAGAAGTATAAGGAGTCTACCAACCGAACACGAAGGTCTCCACGAAGCCGCCAAGCCCTACGGCAAACAGAAGACGCATCATGAAGACGTTGCTTAGGGTCCAAAAAGAATCCAACCAAATAATCAGACCAAAAGTCCAGTCCAGCTTGCATTACATTGTCTGAAGGGATCATCACTCCATTATCCTCAACAATATCAAATTCTACTGGTTTGTATTCTCCCGCGTTACGAGGCAAGGAAGTAAAGAGCGAGGACCAAGCTTTGGTACCAACAGGGGATGGAGCTGCAGGAAACTCCACGACAGAAGGGATCACAACAGCAGCCACAACAGGTAGGGTCGAGTTAACTTTAACACCTGAACTCAAGACAGAACATGTGCGGTCAACATTCATAGGGGCAATAGAGCGAACAATTGATGGGCATTGGGCAAAACTCAAACCAACAGCTGCAACCTCACCCAACACCATACCAAACTCATCATATTCACCGCCATTAGTACCAATAACACCTGCATCATTCACAACCAAGGGAACAGGGCCAACTACATTCCCAGATTCATCACCAACCGATGATAATTGCTTCTCCTTACGCATACGCACACACTCAACGTCACCAGATACCGGCCTGACAGAAGGCAGTGGAGGGAAATCAAGTGCAGATAGCATGGGAAGGGACGAACTCGAGGCTACAGAAGGACGAACTTTGAAAACTCTACCTGAACGCGTTGAGGAAGGCGATGACAGTGGAACAACTGGGATAGAGAGAGGGGGGGAGAGGAAGGCATGGACGAAGGAGGGACGGCGGCAGAAATGAGAGCGACAGAAGGAACTACAGGCGATTCTAAGGGAACAGGCGAAGAAAAATATCGTCAAACAGAGAACCGCACGAAACCATTTTATTTAACCTTTTTCAAGTTCAAATTTGATCGTATGGAGAAGATAGTTTTTTGGACTCGGCTATTAAATTAGTTTCAATATAATTTTAAGCGCATTTGCTTATCACACGACCACATGACAACTCCAAATGCTTTGAAAATTGAAATCCTTTAATAATACACTATTACGGATCCAATGGAACTGGTTTTGTCGAAATCTGAGACCGTGCCTTGGATGGCTATTTTTAAATATCGATTTAAACGATATATATTTCAATACTGAACAAAACAGTTTCAAATTCAATTCTGAAGCTTCCATTATCTTCAGTATTATCATTATAGATTTTTCAAGCCTTTAAAATATTTTTATTCGGCTTAAAACTGAAGATTTAAATTTTTATCCAATTTTACATTATTAAATTCAACAATTTAATTGCCAAATTCATAGCAATATTTGAAATTCAAGTTTTAATTGACTTCCAAATATTTAAAATCAATTAAATATTTTGATTTCAAAAGTTTAAAATTCAGGGCCGCCACATTCTTAAAAGAATTTCGTCCCGAAATTGCTAGTTAAGAAGAATGATCCTTAACTCATTGATTATTCTTCCCAAAACCAAAATAGCTTTATCAACTTATTTCCTAAAACAATCTTTTATTGAAGACTCATTATTACTTCAACTAACTTTCCAAATTCAGTAATAAGTTCCAAACAACATTGTTTTCTTTAACCATTCAAATTTAAATTTAAATTTAAATTCAAATTTTAAACTATCAAAATTTTTAAAAAAATTCTAACTCCCTAAATTTTTCAAAAAAATTCACCAGCATCTCCTTTGGCGGCTAGCTCGATGCGACTACCAAATGGCACCACAGATTCAAAAAGAGAACAAAACGCCAAGCGGCTAGACAAGAATAACATCAAATTTCATACTGAAATTCAAATACATACCTTTTTCGAGCAAATTCAATTATCTTCAAAATCAAATCCAATTCCCTTTGTATTTAAATTACCAGTATAACCTACTAACAATAATATCCAATCATAGCTTTCAAAAATCATTTTATACTTTTCTTTACAAAAGTTTCCATATCTATTGTTATTCAAGTTCGTACGATATACATATATCATTCATGCGCAATATCAAATTCGATCGCTCACTCGATCGCACAATTTCACTTCCGAATTAGTATCGTCCACCCGACTTCCTAGCGCAAACTCAGATCTAGTTTCTTGATCAAAAACCGTGCCGTAAACTATGATATAGAATTTCCAGAATCAACCAAAAATCCATATCCAGGTCCGCCTTCGAAAATCGAGTGAAAAATTCCAACTCGGAACGATATAAATATCTCGAAATTCTACGCTCGAATTCCAGATCAAATTGCTATGCGAATAAAATAATATACATACATCCCACACATTAATTTCAATTGATTAGCTATATCAATTTACTTTCCTTTTATTCACATTTAATTTTCATTTCTATGCACTTACTCAATCACCATTTCACAATTTCCAGTTTAATCTTCAATAACTTATTAATTTAGAATATTTTCTTAATTTCGAATTTTTACTTAAGAATTTCACCTTTTACTTCTTAAGTTTCATATAAGCATTTTATATACTTCTTATATTTATTTTCAAGTTGCCACTTCGGTTAATATCTACTTAGTTTAAACTGGATCTCAAATTCCATATGAATTCAATTTACCTTTCATTTATACATATTGAATTCAATTCATTTCAAACCATATTAAATTTATCATTTCTTCAATTAGTTTCACTTACTAATTTCATTTTAATACTTTTCTTCATTTTGTCCAACTTGACAGAATTTCCACACCACTTAATTTAGCTCAATTCAAATTCAATTTCAATGTTTGGTTTGAATTCCATTTACTTACCATTGTAAATTTATTCGTTCGTTCATAAATTTTCTACCTTAATAAATTTTATTCCACTACTATTTTTATCAGCTTCCAGAGTCTTTTCAACATTTCAAAATCACTTTTGAAATCAATTCAAAATATCTTTTTGAATTTCCAAAATCGAAACCAGTTTTTCAGACAACTTCAATTTTTAAAATAATTTGGCAGCAATTCCTCACCTGGAAACTCGAAAATGAACACCAATGATATTGCGATCATCATCGGAATTATTTTCCAGCGACCGAAAAGAGTTTAGTGTTTTGATCACTTCAAAAACATTTTTCCAAAACCTTTTAAAACCATTTCCAAACTAAAAAAGGTTTTAGTTTCAAAACTTTCTAAATTTCAAATCTGTTCAAAAGCATTCCCAAATATTTCCCTGGAATTCTACTTCAAATTATAAATCACATTTACATTTACAAATCCCATTTTATATGGATTTTATTTCTCGGCTTTTGATTACGATTTCAATTTCTTATTCAACTTTAATGATAATAATTTAATATTATCACTTCCTAACATCCAAGCAACCATATGCTATAATAATTTACGGAAAATTATTCCTTTTATATACAAAACTAATTTGGGTAAAATTATCTCATTTACCCGATTTTAAAACAATACTGTGTCGATTTATCTTGTTTAAAAGCTTAGAAACCCATATCGATACAGTTGGCCAAACTACACCGATCAGAATCTATAAACAATCAACCGATAAGTCAACACAATATAAAACAATTTTTTATATTCATTGACAAATACGCGCTCATATCTATTAATACATCAACTCATTCCAGAGTACTACTAACCCTATCTCTAATGAGTAACACCCACCAGAGCCAAGGTTGTCACTTAACCAAATGCTCTGATACCAATCTACAACGGCCCAATTTTTCGACTTCCAAAAGTCGACATCAATACGTCCACTGTATCAATGGCAGAACAATCGAATGCCGGAAAACCAAACCGTTAGGGTAAAAGAAGAAGAAGATAGAAGAAGAAAACGGAAACAACAACAGAATCTCACATTTTGCAGCGGAACAATATATAATAAATAAATAAATAATCTTTAAAACAAAGAATCATCTTAGTTAATACAATACAACAAGAGAGTTTGCAACGACACCATTCAATACCAGACATTTACAACAACTAGTCCATATTAAAACTAAACTTACAGCAATCCCAACGTAGCGGATAATACATAGTATAATGATACGTCTCGCCATCCAGCCTGTCTTCTAGTCTCCACAGCAACTTCTTGACTTCGCTCCTAAATAACTGATAACTTGACTCTAGGCTGCCCGTGTGGAAAATTATAGACACCCATAGTTTAGAAAGGGAACAATAAACTCCAGGTCAGTCATCGGACTTGTGTGAGATCTAAAAAAGTTATTTTTGTAGGATCGTTTTCACCCTAGAGTGGGGTGAATAGGGTGATGCTATTAATTATCAAAATTAATTGCGGAAGCTTGTAAAATTATTTTCAACACAGATAAATCAGAATTATAGCAGCACAGATAATAATAAATGAAGAAATAGAACGACACAGAATTTACCCAGCTTCGGCAAAACCTGCCTACGTGCTGCCTCCAAGGTTTCTACTAGAAATTAAGTAGTCACACGCTTACACACGTAAACTTGTGACACCCGCTTCTGACTAACCTAACTCTAGGCTCAAAACCCTGCCATAACTCAGCCACTGAGTTGCGAATTCTCAAACTACGCCATGTAATTTGTCCCCTACTCACACGACTAATAATTACAACCATTTAAAAAGAAATAAAAATTTAAAAACAATTTAAAAACAAAAGGAGACTTAAACCCTAATTTAAAACTTAATTAATAAAAGAAAATATGACGGCCCAATTTCAAAATAACTTCGGCCTTCTTTATTTCTTTATCGGCCGTTCCTTTTTCTTTTGCTCTATATAATGGCGGCTTGTTCTCGTCTTGCAAATTAGGGCTTTGTTCCTTCTTCATTCCAAATTAGGGCTTCCTGATTTTCGAAGCTGTTGATTGTGTCGATCAATCAGGTTGATAATTGCATGAGGATTGTTGAACGATCGTCTCTTGAGATGCTACGGCTGCTTCTATTTGAATGAGTTTGACTTTGATTTGGTATATGATTTTATTCCTTTATTCTTTTATGTTATGCTTGATTGAACTCGATCGGGTTTAGCCGATGATGATTATGGGTTTTTATATGGATTCGATCTCCTTATTTTTCGTTCGTTTGATAGTTGTTTGATATTGTCAATAGTGTGCTTCGGCCATTCGATTATGTTTGGATGTTGATGATTTCTTCGACTTTATCAATTTCGTATAATTTGATACTTGACACTCGTGGTTTTTATTTTTGACTTGGTTCGATTTCTTGGTTTCCACGGCTCTGACTATGCTGTGACGATTTTGACACTGACTTGTTCAGTATCGGCTTTAACTTGAATTCTTGACCTTGCCACTAATTGTTTTCATTGTAGTTTCATTTTTTTTGTTCTGAAAAAGCATTATATTTTATTTGTTGCTGATGTTGGCTTCAGTCTTGTACCACTTGTGTCTGCACTTGCTTGATCCATTTCAATGTTGCTGGCCTTCAATACACATGTATATATATTGTTCTTTAGTCGACCATTTCAATTCACTGGTCTTGGGCTTTGGTTCTTGTGCATCACTTTTTTTATAGCCACTGGTTCATTTTGATTTGGTTTGTGTCGATTAGTTGCTTCGAGTTACTGCAGTTTTCACTCTTGTTCATGCAGCTTCATTGTAGTTGTCTTGTATAACTTGAACTTGGCTTGGTGCCATTTGCTTCTGCACTATGCCTTGTTCTTTGTTGTAACTAGACTTGTACTTGTATAGAGCTTTGTTGTCTACTCGAGTCTACATTGTCATGTGATCTGCCATCATATTGAGTTAACCACCATTTCATTTTACTTAAAGCCTCTGGTCTGGTTGGTTCCGTGTGTTGTTGCGGTATTGTTTTGTGTTGATGTTGCACTTGGTTGATGTTGAATCTGGATTGATGCACTTTGGTAAACTTAAGTCTACATTTTGATGTACACTTGATATTTTTGGTTTGAGTTGATGCTTCATGTGTATGCAAGTTAAACCGATCTGATCCAAGCTTGTACTGTGATCTCCTGTTCACTGTTATGTTTTTGCCTCACCGTTTTGTTTTGAAACCATGTTGTATGTGTTCACGGCACATATCTTGATGTCCAAATGGGTTGATTGAAATGTTGAGTTGCTTTGTACTTTGCACTACCCTGGTTTGATGCACTTGTGTCATCACTGTTGTATGGCTTTGAGCATTGCCTTAACCATCCATGCTTATACCTGACCTTATTTGATTTCTTTGTATTGCTGTTAGTTCATTTTAGATCGTATATTTGAAGTCTAGGCTATATTGTACTTGGGGTCTGGTCTTCTTGTTCATGTTGAGTCTCGTTGACATTGTCTAATATGCATTTGCTTGATGGTCTGAATGGACTGTCTAACCTTTCACTTGAGATTGTATGTAGCTTGCATATCCATCTCTACACTGTTTGGTTGTATTTGAATTTTATGCTCGAAAGTTTTATGATGTTTTGTAGCACACCTGAGTTGAATCCAGCTTGTAGCTCGGATTTGACCTTGTGCTGAAATTGTGACATTATTTTTATTGCACTTGAGTTGAACCCAGCGTTTTGGGTTTGACCTGTGCTCACCTCTCCCTGTAATTCTATCTAGTGTATATATCGGTGTGCACGGCCTTGTGGCATATACAGTGATACACTGTGTTTGTCACGAGCTGTTCTTGTATGATGAATTGAAAATGAAATGATGACGAACAACCCAAATAACCAAGGCAAATATTATTTTCAACATCCGCATTTTATTTCATACTGCAAAAATATTTCCTTTTCAATTTTACCGCGTCAATATTTTTTTTGCAGATTGCTCAGATGTTGGATTCAATTTGGAGTGAAGTTGAAGATAAAATACGAGTTGAGTGAATGAGATATATGTAGCGAGGTCAAATGTAAATATGAATCGTGATGTAATCAAAATTGTACCGTAATTGAAATTATATATATATAGTGAGAGCTTGAACTTTGTACTATTCAAAGATTGTAATAAATATTTGTTTGAATAAAATTTCTGTTTAAATTCAAATTCTGTGTTATTTATTTTTATTCAGCAAATATTTATTTAATCTATGAAAAATAGTACATTAACAAATACATTTAAATGAATATATATGTTTATTATCATCAAACAAAAATCATATAATCACATATTCAACAATCTCCCCTTTTTGATGACAACAAACTTATATTTAAGATTTTGAATATGTTAAATGTATTTGATCATTGATATAATCTAATCGCTCCCCCTATTTAAATGCTTCCTCTCTACACAAAGCTCCCCCTACATATATGCATATAGTTAAAAATATGCAAATGAGCCTAGATGCAAATGGAAAATATTTGACCTTTGCTTGATTTTATTTGACAAAATCTTAACTTTTCTCTCCCCCTTTTGTTATCAGCAAAAGAGTAAAAGTGTTAGAGAAAATAGAGATAAAGTGATCGATATTAATCCAACATTAAAAATCAATTGAATATAAATATTAAATTTCAAAAAAAATCAAACAATAATCATAAATACCTTGTTAGGCTCATATTCCACTTTTAGAATGATGGGAATGATGTCATCATATAAAACCATACAGTTGTGTCTATTTGTAGTATATTTATATCAGGAATTTGAATATCTACTAACCATGTATAACCGTTAGGACTTTTAAATGAGATTAGTAGTATTTCAATTTTATTTTAAAAATGAATTCAGGTATCTTCTAACCACGCATAACCATGAAGACTTTTAAATGGGATTAGAATCAACTTGTTTATTTAAAAATCAATTTTGATATGCGTTCCAATACATGCAAAACCATGAGGAATTTTAAATGAGCATGGAAGCATATAACAAATTCCAAGTAATTCACCCATGCATAACTATAAGGACTTTTAAATGAGAGTGAATACTTTGGATTTTATTTTATTTTATTATTATTTTATCTACTATATTTTTTATTAAAAAAATGTAAAATGAAAAAACGAATGATTCTTGTTTAAAGTACCACATATTGACAAACTATATAGAATTTTGATGAGTGGTGGTCGTTAGAAATATGATAGAAATAGAGATGGTCATGGAATTTTTACCAATAAAAGTCTTATGACTCTTGTTTAACTTTCTAAAGAAATTTACTAATTATACCGTCTTGAGTCATAATATATGATAAATATCAACACTCATCACATTTTCAATCACTATTTATCTTTTCGATAATTAGTAGGGAGAAAAAAAATGTTAAATTTTTAGCAAATTAAATTTCTAAAACACCTAAGTTGAGACGTAGTTTACAAAAACTATTTTCTGGTAGGGGTTTTGTAAAAATGTCTGCCAATTGAGAATCAGTTGAAATAAAATTTATGCAGATATTTTCCTTGGAAATATGATCTCTAATAAAATGATGTCTAACATCTATATGTTTTGTTCATGAGTGGTGTACAGGATTATTTGTGAGATCAATTGCGCTTTTGCTATCAACATTGGTGGTACACGTTTAAAATTTAGACCATAGTCTTGCAAAGTTTGTATCATCCATAAGATTTAAGCAGAGCAACCACTCAAAGTAATATACTCTGCCTCTGTTGTAGATAACGCAATACAATTCTGTTTTCTACTTGACCATGCAACTAATGAATGTCCTAACATAAAGCATGCACCACTAGTACTTCTTCTATCAACCAGACTTCCAGCATAGTCCGCATCTGAAAATCCTTTTAATTCAAAATTATCATTTGTTGGATACCAAAGACCAAATCGTGGGGAGTGCAACAAATATTTTATAATTCTTTTAACGGCTTTTAAATGAGATTCTTTTGTGTTAGATTGGAATCGTACACACAAGCAGACATAAAACATGATGTCAGGCCTAGAAGGAGTAAGATAAAGGAGTGATCCAATCATACCTCTATATTGCTTTTGATTAACTGCCTTACCTTTTTCATCATTGTCAAGTTTAATTGTTGTGCTCATGGGGGTTCTAGCTGGTTTAACATCTTTTAATCCAAATTTGTTGATAAGTTCCCTAATGTATTTTGTTTGAGAAATCAATGTACCTTTATCGCTTTTCTTGACTTGAAATCCTAAAAAGAATGTTAACTCTCCAACCAAGCTCATTTCAAACTTTTCCTGCATAACTTTTTCAAATTTCTCATACAACAAATTGTTAGTGGCGCCATAAATAATGTCATCAACATATATTTGAACAATTAAAATATCATTGTTTTCATGCAATAGAAATAGTGTGGTATCTACACAACCGTTTTGAACCCATTTTCAAGAAGATTAGTACTGAGGAATTCATACCAAGCTCTAGGAGCTTGTTTTAATCCATGTAATGTCTTTTTAAGCTTATATACATGGTTAGGATATTCATGACTTTCAAAACCTTCTGGTTGTTTAACAAATACATCTTCTTTTAAAATTCCATTAAGAAATGCACTTTTAATATCCATTTGTGTTAACTTAAATCCTTTGTAGCAAGCAAAAGCTAGTAATATCCTAATTGATTATAGTCTAGCTACTGGTGCAAAAGTTTCATCAAAGTCGACTCCTTCAATTTGATTATATCCTTTAGCGATTAGTCTAGCTTTATTCCTAATCACATTTCCAGATTCATCATATTCATTTTTGAAAATCCATTTTGTTCCTACGACATGATAGTCCTTAGGTCTAGGTGCTAGACTCCAAACACCATTTCGCTCAAATTGATTTAGCTCTTCTTGCATAGCCATAAACCAATTTTCATCATTAAGAGCTGTATCTATGTCTTTGGGTTCTATTTCTGAAATAAATCCACTATATAGACATAGATCACACAAATTTCTAAAAGAGGAACGAGTTTGAACACCTGTGATAGGATTTCCTATTATCAATTCTGGAGGATGATCTGCTTTGAATTTCAATCTTTCTGGATCTAGATTCCTTCGGACTTCTTTTTTTGTTGCAGTTTCTTTTGGTTTTTCATTCTCAGCTTTTCCATTCTCCTCTTCAACATTGCTTTTGACCATTTCCTGTTCATTAATGCCTTCATCAAACTTCACATTGATTGACTCCATGATTTTTTATTCCTTTTGTTGTAGACTCTATAAGCTTAGCTTCTAGAAGAGTATCCCATGAATATGCCTTCATCAGCTTTTGCTTCGAATTTTCCCAATTGATCACTTATATTTAGAATATAGCACGGACACCCAAATACTTTGAAGTAGTCAATGTTTGGTTTATTTTTGAACCATAGCTCATAGGGTGTTTTGTTAGAATCGGTCTAATCATAACTCTATTCATTACATAACAAGCTGTATTTACTGCTTCTGCCCAAAAATGCAAAGGTAGCTTATACTAATTTATCATAGACCTAGCTAACTCTTGCAATGTTCGATTCTTTCTTTCAACTACTCCATTTTTTTTGTGGAGTACGTGGTGTAGAAAATTCTTGTTTAAAGCCGTTTTCATCACAAAAGTTTTTGAATTCATAATTTTCAAATTCTCCACCATGATCACTTTTTAATGAAACAATAGGGACTCCTTTTTCATTTTGAACTAATTTTGTGAATTTTGTGAAGCATGAAAAAGTTTCTGATTTTTTAGCCAAGAAATATACCCATGATATCTTGAGTAATCATCAACTAACACAAAACAATATTTCTTTCCTCCTAAGCTAGCAATGTCGTTGCTCCAAATAGATCCATATGAACTAGTTCAAGAACTCTAGAAGTGCTTACATTATTTTTGGCATGAAATGATGATTTTTTAAGTTTTTCCAAGGTACATGCTTCACATAAGTTTTCTGTTTCAAACTCATGTGATGGCAACCCTCTTACCAAAATTTTCCTTTTTAATTTGTTTAACAAGTTCATGCTAGCATGCCCTAAACGTCTATGCCATAAATTTACTTCTATATCCTTAGCTACCAAACATTTAGAGAGGGTGAGATCATCAAAAGATAGAGAATATATATTACCTTTCCTCTTACCTGAAAATAAGATTTCTTTTGATGATTTGTCAACAATTTTGCACAAGTCAGAATCAAAAATAATATTCATACCTTTATCACATAGCTGGCTGATTGATATCAAATTGTGGTGCAGATTTTCAACATTCAGTACGTCATTCAAGGTAAATATATTGTTATCCACTTTACCTTTATCGACAATTTTACACCTGTCATTGTTACCCATTGTGACTCTACCACCTTTGTACTTTCCTAGGCTAAGAAACTTTGATTTATTGCCTGTCATGTGCCTGGAACAGCCAGAATCCGAGTACCATTACTGTTGTTCCTTAGCCTGCCAGCATACCTACACGAGAAAAGAGTTTAGTGACCTATTTGTTTTTATAGGTCCATGATTATTAGTGGCAGAATATTTTGAAAAATAATTTTGTGGAGACCCAAAACTATTTATATATGTTCCTTTCGATACCCATATTTGTTTAACCTTCAGAGATTTTCTATTTGTACCTTTTGGAACCCAAATTGATATAGTTTTCACATGTTTGGGTCTATACCAACAATTATTGTGATTGTGTCCATATTTTGTACAACTTGTGCACAGAGAATTGACTTGATAAATATTGCTTTCAACATTTTTTAATTGATTATATCCAAGTCCTTGTCTAGTTGTATTAACAGTCTGCTTCCCCAATCGCGTATTCAACGATTTTTCACTTTTTGAAAATTTATCTAAAGTTGTTGACAATTGTTGGACTTGTGTTTTGAGAGATTCATTTTCGTTGGATAATTGTGTGCACTTTTTAATAGAATTCTCTCTCCTAGTATTTTCATTATCTTTTAAAATCAGAATTTCATTTTCAAGTGATTTTATATTAATTTCTGACTTTTTAATTTCTTCTTCAAATAATGGACACTTATCACACTTAGGGATCCTACTTTGATAGGTTTTAACAATTGGCCAAGTTGTTTTTTTAACTCTATCAAGTATCCTTTTGTGATTCAAGTTTGGCATACTTCTCCTTAAGTCGTTCAAAACAGCCATTTACTTCATGGAAATATATAAGTAAATCTAAAAGAGTTAGTTTTGATACCTCACTTGGCTCATCATCATCACTGCCAGTTATTCCACCATGAAGACACAAATTTGCTCTTTCACTCTCACTACCGGTGCTATCACTTTCATCTTCATCGATTTCATTCCAAGTAGCTGTAAAACTTCTCCTCTTCAGTTTCTTTTCTTGACTGAGTCGATTTTGGGGACAATTTGGCTTAATACGACCAGGTTTATTACATTTGTGACAAATGATTTTCTATTCTTCTGGGTTGTCTAGTGCTTTGTTTAATCTGCTCTTTACTTGTTGATTTTTGACCAGATTACCATATTTGCGATTCCATCTTTTGAATCTTCTTATTAACAGTGCTAGTTATGCTTCACCATCATCATCATCATCATCTTCACTTTCAGTTGTCCCTTTAAGAGCTATTGATTTTTTTCGAGTGCCTCCTCCTTCACGCTCTTCCTTGAATTTCATTTCTAGCTCGTAAGTGGTGAGGTTTTCGATGAGTTCTTCGACTTTCATTTGTTTCAAATCTTTTGATTATTGAATGGCAGTTACTTTGGCATAAAAACTTCATGGAAGGACTCTGAGGATTTTTTAGACTATTTCCAATTCCGTATATGATTTTCCAAGAGCTTTTGATTTGTATACGATATTGGAAAGTCATCCATACATCTCTTTGACATTTTCTTCCTTTGCCTTTGTGAAGTTCTTGTATTCGTTGCTTAGCATGGCAAGGCGAGATTCTTTGACTTGAGATGTTCCTTCGTGAGTCACTTCTAGTGTATGCCATATTTCCTACACAGTTAGACAATGTGAGACACGATTAAATTCAAGTTGATCTAATCAACAGATAATAGAATTCATAGCTTTAGCATTAGCATTTTGTAATTTATTTTGTAATTCTGTCCATTGATCCATTGGTTTATCTATTTCCTGATTATCTACAGTTATAGTTGGTGCTCTATAACCTGTCTCAACAATATTCCAAGCATCAATGGTTCTCAGAAAAATTTTCATTCTATTTTTCCAGTAGGCGTATTCACCATTGAACATTGGTGGTTTAAATATGGACTGACCCTCAGCAAAAGCATTATTAAAAGAAGCCATTTTATAGATTTAAATTTTTAAAACAAAAACTGATTTTTGAAAAATGAATTTTTAAAACAAAAGTTGACTTCTATTCCTAGCTTTGATACCACTTGTAGGATCGTTTTCACCCTAGAGGGGGGTGAATAGGGTGATGCTGTTAATTATCAAAATTAATTGCGGAAGCTTATAAAATTATTTTCAACATAGGTAAATCAGAATTATAGCAGCATAGATAATAATAAATGCAGAAATAGAATGACACAGAATTTACCCAGCTTCGGCAAAACCCTACCTACGTGCTGCCCCAAGGTTTCTACTAGAAATTAAGTAGTCACACGCTTACACACGTAAACTCGCGACACCCGCTACTGACTAACCTAACTTTACGCTCAAAACCCTGCCACAACTCAGCCACTGAGTTGTGGCAGGGTTTTGAGCGTAAAATTAGGATAGTCAGTAGTGGGTATCGCGAGTTTACGTGTGTAAGCGTGTGACTCTCAAACGACGCCACGTAGTTTGTCCCCTAGTCACACGACTAGTAATTACAACCGCTTAAAAAGAAATACAAATTTAAAACAATTTAAAAATAAAAAGAGACTTAAGCCCTGATTTAAAACTTAATTAATAAAAGAAAATAGGACGACCCAATTTCAAAATAACTTCAGCCTTCTTTATTTCTTTTATCGGCCGTTCCTTTTTCTTTTTCTCTGTATAATGGCGGCTTGTTCTCGTCTTGCAAATTAGGTCTTTATTCCTTCTTCGTTCCAAATTAGGGCTTCATGATTTTTGAAGCTGTCGATTGTGTCGATCAATCAGGTTGATAATTGCATGAGGATTTGTTGATCGATCGTCTCTTGAGATGCTTTCGGCTGCTTCTATTTGATTGAGTTCGACTTTGATTTGGTATGTGATTTACTTTTCTGTAATGCTTGATTGAACTTGATCGGGTTTAGCCGATGATGATTATGGGTTTTTATATGGATTCGATCTCCTTATTTTCCGTTTGTCTGATAGTTCTTTGATTTTATCAATAGTGTGCTTCGGCCATTCGATTATGTTTGGATGTTGATGATTTCTCTGACTTTATCAATTTCGTATAATTTGATACTTGACACTCACAGTTTTGATTTTTGACTTGGTTCGATTTCTTGGTTTCCATGGCTCTGACTATGCTGTGACGATTTTGACACTGACTTGTTCAGTATCGGCTTTAACTTGAATTCTTGACCATGCCACTGATTGTGTTCATTGTAGTTTCATTTTTTTGTTTTGAAAAAGCATTATATATTATTTGTTGCTGATGTTGGCTTCAGTCTTGTACCATTTGTGTCTGCACTTGCTCGATCCATTTCAATGTTACTGGCCTTCAATACACATGTATATATATTGTTCTTTTGTCGACCATTTCAATTCACTGGTCTTGGGCTTTGGTTCCTGTGCATCACTTTGTTTATAGCCATTGGTTCATTTTGATTTGGTTTGTGTCGATTAGTTGCTTCGAGTTACTGCAGTTTTCACTCTTGTTCATGCAACTTCATTGTAGTTGTCTTGTATAACTTGAACTTGGCTGGGTGCCATTTGCTTCTTCATTGTGCCTTGTTCTTTGTTGTAACTGGACTTGTACTTGTATAGAAATTTGTTGTGTACTCGAGTCTACATTGTCATGTGACCTTTCATCATATTGAGTTAATCACCATCTCATTTTACTCAAAGCCTCTGGTCTGGTTGGTTTCGTGTGTTGTTGCGTTGTTGTTTTGTGTTGATGTTGCGCTTGGTTGATGTTGAATCCGGATTGATACACTTTGGTACACTTGAGTCTGCATTTTGATGTACACTTGATATTTTTGGTTTGAGTTGACGCTTCATGTGTATTCGAGTTAAACCGATCTGATCCAAGCTTGTACTGTGATCTCCTGTTCACTGTTATGTTTTTTCCTCACTATTCTGATTTGAAACTGTTAGCACCAAAATTGGCCACTAACACCCTTGAGAAAGATTATGTAGAGAGATTAATGAAGATAGTAAATTAAAACAGAAGACAGTATGTAAATTTAAACGCAGAGAACAAGAACACCAAATTTATAATGGTACGGCGCAATTGCGTACGCCCACTTTGAAGTTGATTTCTATTGTTTTCCTTGATAGTTGATTATAGATACAATCCATTTCCAATCACTTGAATACAATTGCAAAATAAAAGATTAAGTCTTGAGTGAGTGTTGAATGTGGCAGAGTTTCTCCAGTGTTCTTGAAAAAAACCGATCCCTTTCACTGTGCCCCTGCCTCTCTATTTATAGACGAAGATGGGTTGGACTTCCCTGGTGGGCCTGGTAGCTGAATACCTCGGCCCAAATGGAGTACCTTTGTGCGCCGAACCAAATATGTCGAACGACCAAATGTCGCATAGGGCATGAATGCCGAATGATCTCCTCTTGCTTAATAGAATGATGCCGAACGATGCCGGAAGCTGAACCAGTGTATTTTGCCGAATGACTAAATGCTGAACCACCATCTTCATGCCGAACGAAGTGAGATGCTGAGTGGGGAGTGTATGTCGAGCAATGATTGAAGTTGATTGAGACTGGTTGAATCCCGAACACTTCTAACTGCCGAACGACCTCGGGATGCCGAACACCTTCGTATGCCGAACGATCTTCGAACGCCGAACGTTCCTTAATGCCGAGCGTTCCCAAATGCCGAACGAGTATGCCATGTCGAACGTCCAAAGATGCCGATCGTCCTTGCCTGTCGAGCGTTATTTGATACCGAACACTCTTACGTGCCGAACGGTATTCTCTTGCCGAACGAAGTGGTGCCGAATACCTAGGGTGCCTAACAATAGGGAATCCTGCCGAACAAAGCGAAGTCGAACATCCTGAACGCCGATCGTTATCCAATGCCAGATGCTCTCTAGCGTCCCTGAATTGCCGAACGTCCCTGGATTGCCGAACGCTCTTGGATGTCGAGCGCTCCCGAATGCCGAACGACCCTGACCGCCGAACACTTCCCAATGCCGAGTACCCACGAATGTTATTCGAACGTGAATGCCAGACGAACCATTTGCGCCGAGCGTTCAGAATGCCGAACGGTATGTAGATGCCGAACGATTCATATATAGTCGAACATTGTGCTAATGTCGAGTACCTAGTTGCCTGGTCAAATCTCCAGGAAACACTTGCCCTCCAAAGTGTATCGCGTAACCAAACATGATGCACTTTGAATTACATGTCCTCTATGCTCCTCGTCGATCCTTGGTCTATTTCTCTCAACGGTGTGATGGCGTGTGCCAAACGGTGCGCGAGTGCCGAACAGAACAGCTGAAGCCGAACGCTCCTTGTATGCCGAACGACTTCGTTTTGACCGGTTGTAACGGTCACCGTCTCTTCGACTTCTTCTTCTTCTCTATAAAGGCCGGCCTGCTCCATCTTCTTCTTTTTCACTTTCTACCTTCGCTACCTTGTACTTACAGACTTCGCCTATTAACAGCCTCCAAAGATTTTACAATCCTTCCCAATCCATTCGGCATTAATCAAAACCGCGCCCTCAACTCCAGAATTCTCCAAGTCTCGATCTACTAACTAGGTATCGATCCCTCTATTTAAATCCTTTCCCCAAATAAAAAGGTTTTAGCACGAGGCTCGAGTTCGTAAATTAGAACTGTAGCCGATAGGTGTTGCGTGGATGAAAGAAAGTAGATGGTATGGAGGGAAAGAGAAGTGGCCAGAGACGAGTACCCGAGGGAGTTGCTGGGAGGCATATTGTGGTTCGGCATGGTTCCCTCATGCCGAACGAGATTGGAGGAAAGACTAGAGGAGGAGCAAGAATGGGCTAGAATACCGAACAACATGGTTCGACATAACTCGTCGAACGACTCGTCCTCGTTGTTCAGTATGGTTAAGGATGGAGTGCCAAGCGTTGGGGCTCGGGGTAACTTTGGTTCGACATGATTCGCCACATGCTGAGCAGTGGAATGGAAGGATAGGAAGGGAGTACGAAATAGATAGGATGTCGAACGATATTTCGGTCGAACAAAGATTAGGCCGGACGGTCGAACAAAGATTAGGCCGGAAGATACTTTGGACGAACGATACCTAAGCAGAGCAATGCCTTGATCGAACAATATATAGGCCAAACGATAGTTTGGCCGGTCGACACTGATGCCGAACAACATTTTACCTTTTCCTGAACATAAAACAAAACAAAGACATGGATGTAATCAAACTGGCATATCAAATTAATTTGGACTGATAACATCCTAGTTTCGATCGTCATAAGCCTGAACTGAAGTCGTTAAAAATAGACAAAATCTTTTTACATACAATGTCAATGTCCGAGTCCAAAATTGGAAACATTGCCCGGCTGACTTTCGGAGACGGTCGGCGTTGACGGTCTTCGAGAATGATAGTTTCAAAGTTCAACTTTTTGCCATCAACTATGTGACCTATAATTTCTCAGCTTTTAAATTTGAATGATTGCACTAGTTCACACACCGCACGGGTGGAATATTTATGTTGTTAAGTATTACGTTGGTTATTTGTCAAATATAGTTCAAATAGGTGCTCAGCTAAATTCAATATTTATTGGAAATGTCTACGAGATCTTGCTCCACCACGATTTCAGATAGACCAGGACCGTCCTCCCAACAAGAAGTCACAGATATTTCAAATCCATCAACCTCCCCTGCACATAACATAGCTCCCGATGCTTTGGAGGCAGCAATTTTCTTAGACAATCCTGTCGATTCTCAGGCTTCAAAGGTCAATGAAGTTGCACTCCGGCGAATATGTTCTACTCACGGGATCCCTTTTGACGACGTGTTGGTTCCATCGGGGCATGATCGTCCACACTTTCCCCCAGTTGGATACACGGTGTGTAATAAATTCATGTGCTGGGTTGGCAGCGTGCCACCGTTCAATTTATTTATTCGGGATGTGCTGCAATACATCGACATTGCCCCGTTGCAACTACACCCGAGCGTCCACCCGTTCATCTACAGTACCTACATCCTCTTTATGACAGTCCTCTCTAGGCCTCCAACTCCGGGCGACATCAGATATATATATATATATATATATATATATATTTATGGTCAAGAAAAGGAGATATAGCCCCATCTTTGTGTTCCTTGAGCCGTACCACAAATGCCAGATTTTAACCGGGGCGTATAGCAAGTTTGCCTTGTACAAACAAGAATGGTTCTATGTGCGTTGCCCTCCTGGTTTCGTGAGGAGATGGGTTAAATGAAGTAAGTCTTTTCTCTGGATCGATATTCGTGCTTGGTCGAAGCCGTGCCTTTTCTAACTTTTTTTTTTGCCTTTTCAGGTATCAACCCACGTCCTGATGGTCGAGGATATTCTGAGGCTGTCGAGGCTATTCGAGCCCTTCTTGCCGAAGAATGGGACATCCAGACTCTCATTTCGAATGAGACACTTTCAAGGTTTGGGCTGTTGGAAGAAGGTCGTCAGATAAGCCTTCCTCAAGGCGTCACCATACCCAGGCCCACCTTTGGGAAAGGGAAGAAATTAGCCGAGTCATCAGCACGTCATACTCCTGACGCACCAGAAGAGGGGGAAATCAAAGGGAATGAAACACCCGAAGCACAAGGCGAGAACTTAGGTCCCACTCAGGATCCGTTAGTCGAAGTGCACAACATTGAAATGTCATTATCCCCTTCGAAGAGGAAAAAGAGATTGACGTACAAGATTAGGAAGGAGAGGGTTGGCGGAACTTCAAAAGTTAAGCTCATTCCAACGGAGAAAGAGGCTTCTTCACAACATGTAGAAAGTTCTTTAAAGGGCCTATCGAACCTCTCCATTCCCGATGACCTGCTCAATTATGACTTCGACGACCCAGAAGCATTTTAACTTCACTCGCCCATCAGAGGCGATGTGGGCGCTCTAGCCCAAAGTCAGGGAGAAAAAACTCCCATTAGTAAAGCAACTGGTCCGTCGGAGGGAAACAATAGGACACGCACAAACACTTGCACTTCAATTTGCACTTAGATTTTCGTCGTCACACTACTCTTTGCTAATTTGTTGCTGCTTAAATTCTATGAAGGTGACATGGGGCACTCACACGGATTCGATCGCCTTCGTGGTTCGTCTGTCTTTTATCAACCTGGACGAGACTTGGGTTCCAAAAGACGTCTAGACAGAGATGGTGACGGCGATAGAGATTATCATTCCCAGGACTCATCATCTTGGAGGAAAACTTACTATCGGCCAAAATACCACCAGGATACCTCTTCTCACCCAGGGCAAAGCAAAGATAAGCGCGAACATAAGGGGTCGCAAACTGATGTCCCCTGGGACCAACACTCCGATTCGTCTTCCACTCAACAATCCCGGGATCCTCACAGGAGAGTTGAACTTTCAAAGTCGTCCCCTCCTGCTCTTGCAACAGATCCAATAGTATCGAAAAGGCTGGTCGAGTTTAAAGATAAATTTCCAAAAATCTGCTTTGATGGCCTGAAATTCCTCCCGGTGATTCATCCTATTCCCAGACAAGTCAAGCAGAGCACCATCGCCTGTACCAACGACGTCTATGTTCAACATGACGTGTTTGTTCATTTGGCTAAAAATATTTCTGAAGTCTCCATGGAGAGCCAACTTGAGATCGACCGCCTGAAGCTTGAGGCTATCCACGACAAAGATATCATTAAAGATCAGGATGAAGAGATTACGACTTATAAGTCTAAACTTGAGGCCGCCCAGCAGAGCGCCAAAGACACCGTCGAAGCCGTAACTTGTCTAGAATCGACTCATAAAAAAGAACTCGACGAGGCGGTACAACGCTGTGGGGCTTTGGCTTTGGAAAAAGATTCAGTACAAAAAGAGAGGGATGCACTCTGTCTCTGAATTAAAGAACTTGAGGAGCAGCTCCGTAAAGAGAAAGAGGAGAAAACGGCTGCTCAAGAAGAGTTACAACAATATTGTGATGAGATCGTTGCTACTCAACTCTTAAACGAGAAACTTAAGGACGACCTTTCCAAAGTCGAGACGTTAAAGAGCGAAGCCCATGAAGAGGGCAAGAAGATAGCATCCATGGATACCGGGGGATAGCGTCCATGGATATCGACTCCCGTCTTGAGGCGGCTAGAGAAGAAGGTAGGGAGGAGGTCAGAAGCATGTTTGATCCGCTAATTGCTGAATTCAATGCCCGCATTCTTATGCATCGAGACTTGACTTTTCTAGGGGAGGGGTATCTCGAATCTTTGGCCGAGGCATGGAAGACTTTAATTGAAATCAAAAAGGCCGAATACGGTATTAAGGAGGTGGATGAGGGGGCCTTGATAAAAGAATTTCTCAAGGGAAATGAGCCTTCAGACCTGTCAGCGGCTAAAGCTATTTACTGCAAAGGCTCCCCTTCCATAAAAGGAAAAGAAGTTATCGCCGATCCATCTGGGATTGAGTCTCCAGCTCGTGTGCCTACCCAGCCGACCAGTCGGCCGATACTTGATCCTTTTGAACAGCACATTGGCTATGACCCGGAGGACCCCGGCCTTGGTGTTCATGTTTTGTCCCCTATTCCGGAGGGTAAAACCCCCTTGACGGCTGAGAGGCTGCCGGAACCTGGTAGGAAACTCTTTTTCTTTAACATTCCGAGAGCTTTCGTTTTCCACCAAAAGCTATTGTATTCTAATACTTGCTTTTTGTGATTTTGTACAGGCCGTTCTGATCTTCAGCCTACTCCGAGGAGCGATGTCGCCAAGGAGGTAAGGGAAAAAACGAGTGAAGCCACTCATGCAGGAGAGGCTGCTGGTCCATATGCCCAAGTGATCGGAGCGCTTGATGAAGATAAATCTGAGACTTCCTCTGCCATTGATGGGAGCTATGAAGTTGAGATTACAGGCGTCTTCGAGCACACATCCGAGCTGAGCATGAAGGAGTGGCTTGAGAAAGGGAAAGAAGAGACGATCAAGATCAAGATCGAACCTCAAGCTGTGGACCCCCGACGATCCCTTGAACAAGCCGTTGAAGGTCATTCTCCCTGGTAGGTCCAAACCCACGGATGTTCCTCATGCTTCTTTGGCTGTCACTCCCCCGTCAAAGAAAGTTATCAAGGGTAAGCGTATCGGGGAGGAGTCATCGGGCAAAAAGTCAAAGAAGTCAAAGAAGTCGTTTTCGCTCCCGTTCAACAAGGCTAGTGTAGATTATGCAGTTATTTTTGTTTTCGTAGTTTATGTAAATAAACTTTTAACTCCGAGCTTCGGTGGAGTTATAATAGAAACTTATTTTTGGTGAACAAAACTTAGTTTTTCTGCCTTTCAAAAAGCTCTTGTCGTTCAATTTTTGTGTGATTGTGATTTAAAACCAAGCTGTTGTTAATAACATGGACTTCTCGGTTCACCTTCATATAGCTCAGAGATTCTTTGAGAGTTGTTCATTTTTCCTTCCGTGCTTCAAGCACTTAGAATATTTTTCAGTCTGCACATCGGGGACTTAGGGTAATCCAGTTCGCGCTTTAGGGACTTGGAGATTTGAGTCGTTTGTACTCGAGTCTGCACTCCGGTTACTTAGAGTACTCCAGTCTGCACTCTGCGAACTTGGAGATTTGACTCATTTATACTCGAGTTCGCACTGCGGGGACATAGAGTACTCCAGTCCGCACTCTACGGACTTGGAGATTTGAATCGTTTACTCGAGTCCGCACTCTGGGGACTTAGAGTACTCCAGTCCGCACTTTGGGAACTTGGAGATTTGAATTGTTTATACTCGAGTTCGCACTCTGGGGACTTAGAGTACTCCAGTCCGCACTCTGGGGACTTGGAGATTTGAATCATTTATACTCGAGTCCGCACTCCGGGGACTTAGTCCGCACTCTAGGAACTTGGAGTTTTGAATCGTTTGTACTCGAGTCCGCACTCCGGAGACTTAGAGTACTCCAGTCCGCACTCTAGGGACTTGGAGTTTTGAATCGATTTTACTCGAGTCCGCACTCGGTGGCCTTAGAGTACTCCAGTCCGCACTCTGGGGACTTGGAGTTTTGAATTGTTTATACTCGAGTCTACACTCTAGGGACTTAGAGTACTCCAGTCCGCGCTTTGGCGACTTGGAGGTTCAAGTCGTTTATACTCGAGTCCGCACTTTGGGGACTTAGAGTACTCCAGTTCGCACTCTGGAGACTTGGAGGTTTGAGTCGTTTATACTCGAGTCCGCACTCTGGGGAGCTAAAGTACTCCAGTCCGCGCTCTGGGGACTTAGAGGTTCAAGTCGTTTATACTCGAGTCTGCACTCTGGGGACTTAGAGTACTCCAGTCTGCACTCTGGGGACTTGGAGGTTTGAATCGTTTATACTCGAGTCCACACTCCAGGGACTTAGAGTACTCCAGTCCATGCTCTAAGGACTTGGAGGTTTGATTCGTTTATACTTGAGTCCGCACTCTGGGGACTTAGAGTACTCCAGTCCGCACTCTGAGGACTTGGAGGTTCAAGTCTTTTATACCCGAGTCCGCACTCTGGGGACTTAGAGTACTCCAGTCCGCACTCCGGGGACTTGGAGGTTTGAATCGTTTATACTCGAGTTTGCACTCCGAGGGCTTAGAGTACTCCAGTCCGCACTCTGGGGACTTGGAGGTTTGAGTCGTTTATACTCGAGTCCGCACTCTGGGGACCTAGAGTACTCCAGTCCGCGCTCTTGGGACTTGGAAGTTCCAGTCGTTTATACTAGAGTCCGCACTCTGGGGACTTAGAGTACTCCTGTCCACACTTCGGGGACTTAGAGATTTGGTTGTCTGCGCGCGTTCGTACGTCAGCCAGAATAATATAACTTTAATTGCCTGCTACAGGACTATCATACACCGAAACATTAATAATTCATGGAGAGGATGGCTTCAAGACTTTATTAATGAAAGCAAGCTAAATTGCCTTATTACATGCCAAAAACTAGAAATAAAATCAAACTGGAAATAAATGCAACTAATACATGAAAGAGATAGACTAAGTATAATAATGCCGCAAGTGCTCGCTGTTCCTTGCTCGGAGGAGTGTCGTACCATCGACAGTCGCTAACTTTAAAGTTCCTTCTCCAAGCTTCCATTCGATGACGTATGGACCTTCCAATGCGAGTTCGTATAAGACGGGACCGGAAAAACTCGTTTCAAAACGAGGTCTCCCACATCAAAAATTCTCAGTCGGACCTTGTCGTTATAATATTTAGCGACTCGATGTCTGCATGCAGCCGCTCTCAAATTGGCTTCTTTGCGTTTTTCGTCAATGAAGTCCAATGATTCCAATAAAAGATTCTGATTCGATGCGGAGTCGTAATAAGTTACCCGATGTGATGGAACTTCAAGTTTCACAGGTATGACAGCTTCCGTGCCATATGCTAATGCGAATGAAGTGTGGCCAGTCGTGGTCTTGTGGGTGGTCCTATAGGCCCAAAGCGCCGTTGGAAGTTCATCCACCCACTTGCCTCTAGCCTTTTCCAGACGCTTTTTCAATATGGACTTGATTATCTTATTTACGGTTTCCACTTCCGTTGGCTTTCGGGTGAGAAACCGCTGCAAACTTCTTCTCAATGCCATATTTCTGACAAAATTCTTTGAACTCCTTACTTTCGAATTGAGTCCCATTATCTGTAATGATGGTCCGTGGAAGGCCAAAACGGCATATGATATTTCGTACGACGAAATTAATAACCTTCTTGGTGGGTATTGTGGCCAGAGGCTATGCTTCTGCCCATTTGGCAAAGTCGTCGACCGCAACTATTGCATATTTCGCTCCACCTTTGGCTATGGGTAAAGAACCAACTAGGTCAATCCCCCACATTGAAAATGGCCAGGGACTAACCATTTGCATGAGTTCCGTCGACGGAGCTTTCGGGACTTTTGCGTATATCTGGCATTTGTCACATCTTCTCACATAGTCTTCAGCATCCCGATTCACAGTTGGCTAGTAGTATCCATAACGGAGGACTTTCTTTGCTAATGTCTGCCCCCAGTATGGTCACCGCACTCTCCCTCATGGAATTCCTTTAATATTCGTTTTATCTCATCGTGTGCCACGCACCGGAGTAAGGGGGTCGAGAAGAATCCCCTCCGATACATTATCCCATCTTGCATTATATATTCTGAAGCCTTATAAAGGACTTGTCATCTTTCGCTCCGTTTTCTAGGTAAGATCTCGAATAGCAAGTACTGCCTGATTGGGGTCATCCACGATTCCTTCTCGATTTCTGTTTCGAACGCGAAATCTATCTCCATCATATCTATACTCGAAGCATGGAGGTTCTCAAGAGGAAATAATCCCATTTGCTGTGCATCGCCAATGCTTGCGAATCTTGCCAATGAATCGACTGCTCTGTTTTGCTCACGCGGGACATGTGAAATATCATAATACTCGAGATTCGCTAGCAGCTCTTGAACTCGAACCAAATATGGGGCAAGTCTCTGCCCCCTTGCTTGGTAGTCTCCTCGCACTTGGTACACCACCAGCTGTGAGTCGCTAAAGATTTCAACCGATTTTACTCCCAGTTCTTTGATAAGTCTTAAGACGACAATCAACGCTTCATATTCGGCTTCATTATTCGTTGCTATAAATTCGAGCTTCAAAGCGTAGCAAACTGATCGATTCTCAGGAGTTACAATAACTACGCCAACCCCCGAACAACGGTCGTTAGATGCCCCATTGGTGTACGTCTTCCATCGAAAGGGAGGTATGACATTGTGGTCGTTTGATTTGTCTAACATAGTAAATTCAGCAATGAAGTCAGCTAGTGCTTGTCCTTGTATGGCCCTTCGCGGTAGGTAGGTAATATCGAACTGACTTAACTCAATATTTCATTTTAACATCCTTCCGAAAGTTTCTGGTCGTTGGAGTATCCGCCGCAAAGGTTGATCAGTATAAACACTAATTGAGTGTGCCTGAAAATACGGACGAAGCTTGCATGATGCAATCACCAAGCAATAGGCTAGTTTTTCAATCTTTGGATAATTTCTTTCTGCACCTATTAAGCGTTTACTGATATAATATACCGGCTTTTGAACTCGGTCCACCTCGTGAACTAGAGCCGTACTGATAGCCTGCTGGGATACTGCCAAGTATACATACATCATTTCATGGTCGATTGGTTTCGATAGCACCGGGGGGCTCTCCAAATGCTTTACCAGAGCTCGAAATGGTTCCTCACATTCGGATTTCCACTCGAAATTCCTTTTTCCCTTCTTAATCACATCAAAGAAGGGAATGCATTTATCCGTGGCTCTGGATATGAATCGGCTCAGCGCTGCTACCTTTCCGTTCAAGCTTCGTACTTGCTTTATAGTTCTGGGCACTTGTATGTCTCGAATAGATTGAATCTTTTTCGGGTTAGCTTCAATTCCACGTGCATTCACAATAAAACCCAAGAACTTTCCCGACGCCACACCAAAAGAGCACTTCAAAGGGTTTATCTTCATACCATAATGTCTGAGTATATCAAACATTTTTGCTAAGTCTCGAATGTGGTCATTTGACTGCCGTGACTTCACGAGCATGTCATCCATATAGACTTCCATCGTCTTACCGATCTGATCTTTAAACATTCGATTCACCATACACTGATAAGTTACCCCTGCATTTTTCAATCCAAAGGGCATTACTACATAGCAATATAGCCCCATATTCGTGACAAAATTGGTGTGCTCTTGGTCTGGAATATGCATAGGGATCTGATTGTATCCTGGATACGCATCCATAAATGACAATAATTCATGTCCGGCGGTAGAGTCGATGAGCTGGTCGATTCTAGGTAAAGGGAAACTATCCTTCGGGCATGCTTTGTTTAAATTAGAATAGTCAACACAAGTCCTCCATTTTCCATTCGCTTTCTTCACTAGCACCGGGTTAGATACCCATTCAGGGTAGAGGGCGTCGCGGACGAACCCATTGGCTTTGAGTTTGTCCACCTCCTCTTTGAGAGTCGTGGACCACTCTGGGTCCATGCCTCTATTTTTCTGCTTCACATGAGCATGTCTTCGGTCTATGTTCAACATATGACTAGTGATTGCAGGAGAAATCCCGCACATGTCAGAATGTGTCCAAGCGAAAACATCAAGATTCGCTCGGAGGAAGTCAGTGAGGTTCCCGGCCACCACGGGGTCGAGTTGAGATCCAATTTTAAGAATTCATGACAGGTTATCCCGGCTGACTGGGATGTCAATTGTTAGTTCAACCAATGCTGCATTTGTTTCCCTGGGTCCCCCATCATCATCTCTCGGATCTATGTCTCTATAGATCCGAAAATGTTGCCCTAGCCAGGGCTCGGGCGCTACTTGTCAATCATCAGAATTTTGGATGCGGATGGAGCTGTCTGCAACCTTTCCTTTCTCTCTACACCGAGCCTCTCTCAGCTCAGCCACATAGCATGCACGACCGGTCGCTTGATCGTCGTGTACCACTCCAACACGTTTGTCTCTTGGAAATTTTAACGTCAGACACGAAGGGACCAATGCTGCCCTAAATTCTGCCAGGGCTGGATGTCCTAGAAATACGTTATATGGAGAGTCAACATCTAGCACTATGAACGGTAGGATTTGCACCCTCCTACGCTCGCCTTGCCCCAGTTCAACCGGTAACTCCTCATATCCCACTGCATCCGTTGCTGCGCCATTAAAGCCATGGATTCTGGCTTTAGATGGTTTCAAATCCTTAGTCTCTAGCTTCATTTGGTCGTATGCCTTCTTGAAGATGATGTTAACAGAACTTCCGCAATCAATTAGAATTCTCTTCACGAACACCGGCCCGATTGTCGCAGACGATCGGGTCGATGGTAGGAGCCTCCACCTTATCCGCATCTCTGCTCCTGAATACAATATCATCATTCATCGTGCGCTGCTGCTTTGCAGGAGTCCCATCCTCTACATTCGAACAACACTCATACTCCGCATGTCTTAAAGAGTTAGCATATCGCTCCATCTCCTGCCATATCTTATCCGTGGGATGAGGTCCGCCAGCAATCATTTTAATAACCAATCTACCCATAGTTCGAGCAGGTTGTTCTGGTTGGCGTGGAGCTGGCCCGTGTCCAGGGTCTGATGTCTCTTGTCTTCCATCTTGTGGGTCTTTGACAAATTCCTGCAGCTTCTTCTGTCTAATCAACTATTCTATAGCGTCATGGAGGTGTCTAAACTCCTCTGTGATGTGCTCATAAGACTCGTGAAAGCGGCAATACTTCCCAGTCCGCTTCTGTTCCTCTGTCGATTCCTTTGGGCGTGGTTTTCTATATTGAAAAGTGTTGCAAGTTGACAAATAGATGTTCTCAAGAGATGCGTTCAACGGGGTGTATTCATTGTAGATCGGGATCCTTGACTTTCATTTTCCCGTCTCTCTTTTCTTTTCGAGATTTCCACCTCCGGATCCTTTAGACTGCCCAGGCTTGTTTTGGACGTTGACTTGAGCTTTTCTTGAATTATTGTCGGTTTGCTTCATGGCGATGGTACTTTTCACAGTCTCCTGAGCAGGCCCTGGTGCCTTTTCTCATCTTTTCCATCGGTCTTCTTCCCTTCTTATGAACTGATGAGCTTTCGAATAAAAACGCTCCAGCATGGCTGAGGGCTTTCCCGCCAACCAATCTCCGAATTCAAAATCTAGATCTACTCCATGTGTTACCACCATCAAAATTGTGTGGTCGTTTGGATTACTCACTTCAGTAGCAACAACATGAAATCTCTGCAAGTATGCTTTTAATGACTCTCCCGAAGCTTGGATTACGCTCGATAAGGACATCACATCCTTTGGACGAGTGGTGTGTATCCTGAATTGTTCTATCAATTTCATTGCCAATTTGTCGAAGCTGGATATTTATCGTGGGGGAAGTCGAGTAAACCACATGGTGGCAATTCCGGACAGAGTGATTGGGAAGCACCTACACTTGGTCGCATCATTAGCTCTTGCAGAATCCATCATCCATCCGTACCTCATCACATGTTGCCCGGGATCAGTCTTTCCTTCGTAGGCTGGGATAGTCGGCATATTGAACTTCTTAGGATACTCAGCCTGTAGGATACCATCTGTAAAGGGAGTATGACTTTTGGGCACTCCTCAATCTTCATTGGTCAAGCCTTGGTTCTCTCTCATCAACTGCCTGACCATAGCTGTTAAGTCCGAAGTTTGTATGGAGGATGGAAGGTTGGGTTCCGTCCCACGGGACCATGCGGGTTGATGTCCCACCTGATTAGGGTCTTGGACATTCAGGCGTCCGGTTTCCTCATGGGCTTGATCCATAGTCGATCGATCCATGACACCTGCTGTGCACCTTCATTCTTACGGCGCCTACGCCTGGGAGGTTCATCAGCTGAGGTTGAACTAACAGATTAAGAATAAGGGGCAGGGTTACCTCCAACACTCTGACGCTGCTGCTGAGTGAGCTAAGTCATGAGGTTAGTGTTGGCTTGAATCTGCTCAGCACGTTGCCTTCTACTTTCCTTGAGTTCTCTTATCAAGTCGTTGAACTCTGTTCGGGAAACAACTTCCACTTGGTTTTGGGTGGAGGGCCCTGCACCTCGAGTTGCTTGCTGATTTCTAGGTCCAACTTGTTGCACGCTAGCAGTCTCGTGGACATCCGCGTTGTAGGAGGCTGATCTGGTTCATGGTCTTCCTATAGTAGAGTTGTTGGTTGTAACTCTGAATAGAATCAACAGATGCCTGGTGAATGATCTTGGATCTCCTCTGGGGGATTTATGCAATCCAGTAGCTACAAAGCAGATCCTAAAAGCCTGATAATTCGGCTCTCAATGAAAGCACTAAAATGTTAGCACAAAAAATGGTCACTAACACCCTTGAGAAAGATTGTGTAGAGAGATTAATGAAGATAGTAAATTAAAACAGAAGACGGTATGTAAATTTAAATGCAGAGAACAAGAACACCAAATTTATAGTGGTTCGACACAACTGCCTGCATCCACTTTGAAGTTGATTTCTATTGCTTTCCTTGATAGTTGATTATAGATACAATCTGTTTCCAATCACTTGAATACAATTGCAAAGTAAAAGATTAAGTCTACAGTGAGTGTTGAATGTGGTAGAGTTTTCCCTGTGTTCTCGAAAAAACCGATACCCTTCACCGTGCCCCTGCCTCTCTATTTATAGACGAAGATGGGTTGGACTTCCCTGGTGGGCCTAGTAACTGAATACCTCGGCCCAAATGGAGTAACTTTATGCGCCGAACCAAATATGCCAAATGGCCAAATGCCGAATAGGGCTTGAATGCCGAACGATCTCCTCTTGCCTAACAAAATGATGTCGAACGATACCAGAAGCCGAACCAGTGTGTTGTGTCGAATGACTAAATGCTGAACCACTATCTTCATGCCGAACAAAGTGAGATGCTAAGTGGCGAGTGTATGCCGAACAATGATTGAAGTTGATTGAGACTGGTTGAATGCCGAACACTCCTGACCGTCGAAGGACCTCGGGATGCCGAACACCTCTGGATGCCGAACGATCTTCGAACGCCGAACATTCCTTAATGCCGAGCGTTCTCGAATGCCGAACGAGTATGCCTTGACGAACGTCCAGAGATGCCGGACGTCCTTGCATGCCGAGCGTCATTTGATGCAGAACGCTCTTGCGTGCCGAACGGTATTCTCATGCCGAACAAAGTGGTGCCGGACACCTACGGTGCCGAATAATAGGGAATCTTGCCGAACAAAGCGAAGCCGAACATCCTGGATGTCGATCGTTATCCAACGCCGGACGCTCTCTAGATGCTGAGCGTCCCTGAATTGCCGAACGTCCCTGGATTGTTGAACGCTCCTGGATGCTGAGCGCTCCCAAATGCCGAAAGACCCCGACCTCCGAACACTTCCCAATGTCGAGTACTCACGAATGTTATTCTAACGTGAATGCCAGATGAACCATTTGCATCGAGTGTTTAGAATGTTGGATGGTATGTAGATGCCGAATGATCCATAAATAGCCGAACAGTGTGCTAATGCCGAGTACCTAGTTGCCTGGTCAAATCTCCAGGAAACAGAAACCATGTTGTATGTGTTCACTGCACATATCTTGATGCCAAAATGGGTTGATTGAAATGTTGAGTTGCTTTGCACTTTGCACTGCCCTAGTATAGTGCACTTGTGTCATCACTGTTGTGTGGCTTTGAGCATTTCCTTAACCATCCATGCTTATACCTGACCTTGTTTGATTTCTTTGTATTGCTGTTAGCTCATTTTAGATCGTATATTTGAAGTCTATGCTACATTGTACTTGGGGACTGGTCTTCTTGTTCATGCTGAGTCTCGTTGACATCATCTGATATGCATTTGCTTGATGATCTGAATGGACTGTCTAACCATTCACTTGAGACTGTATGTAGCTTGCATATCCATCACTGCACTGTTTGGTTGTATTTGAATTTTATGCTCGATAGTTTTGTGATGTTCTGTAGTGCACCTGAGTTGAATCCAGCTTGTAGCATGGATTTGACCTTGTGCTGAAATTGTGACATTATTTTTATTGCACTTGAGTTGAACCCGGCGTTTTGGGTTTGACCTGTGCTCACCTGTCCCTATAATTCTATCAAGTGTATATATCGGTATACACGGCCTTGTGGCATATACAGTGATACACTGTATGTCACAAGCTGTTCGTGTATGATGGGTTGAAAATTAAATGATGACCAACAACCTAAAAAATCGAGGCAAATATTATTTTCAACATCCACATTTTATTTTACACTGCAAAAATATTTCCTTTTCAATTTTACTGCGTCAATATTTATTTTTGCAGATTGCTCAGATGCTGGATTCAATTTGGAGTGAAGTTGGAGATAAAATACGAGTTGAGTAAATGAGAGATATTGAGGTCAAATGTAAATGTGAATCGTGATGTAATCAAAATTGTACTGTAATTGAAATTATATATATATGTAGTGAGAGCTTGAACTTTGCACTATTCAAAGATTGTAATAAATATTTGTTTGAATAAAATTTCTGTTTGAATTCAAATTCTGTGTTATTTAATTTTATTCAGCAAATATTTATTTAATCTATGAAAAATAGTACATTAACAAATACATTTAAACGAATATATATATATATATATATATATATGTTTATTATCATCAAACAAAAATCATATAATCGCATATTCAACAATTTTCACAAAGAAATAAAAAGAAATCCGCTATGCTTTAGAAAATGAAACTACAATAAGGCCTCCCGCCACACACACAATGCAAATGCAGGATTGGAGGTGATTTCTCCTTATGATAGTCAAACATGCTTGATACGAAAAATCCTTTCGATATTATTATTAGTTCATAGGCAGAAAACATTTCAAAAGTAAAACATAAATCTTTGCCAACATAGACGTTTCGAACTATGCCTACTATAGCTACCATCTAAACAGTGGTGACCACCATAAGTAAATGGCAGGTTGACACCTAAAACCGTACAAGGCGCATATTGATGATTGGATTTCCAACAAATGGCAATGCTAAGGAACTTACTACTGCCACATGGGTATGCCATTAGAGGGACCCCCGAGAACTTAACCAGCTCTCTGCCAGCACAAGGCCGGGTTACCTCTATAACTAGGTAACTACTACACGAGTATGCCATCCCCGGTCGTTTGCGACCTTTATCCGAGGATCCTCAACCATAAAGAAACAACCACAAAGTAATAAATTTGCAGTAACCACATAGGTTAAATATCTGGGCTCCATACCATGATACCACCCTTTTCCAGAAGGAAATGAAATGAAATATCCTAAATGGAGCGACCCTCATAACCTTGTCGCATCTTTCCTGTTTCGACCATTTTCCAAGGTGTGGGTCCGATGAAGTCTCGTCCACAAAGCTACACTTTTCACAAAGCCATGCTTTAATCAACAAATGATCAGCGGCACTTCGTAGCCACATTACTAAATTGGGAATGTATCACTAGTAATCATCAACTACATAACCTCTAAGCTCATACGTCTCAGAGAAGGGTGTTAAGCTGAGAGAATAAATTCTCTGCCACCAAACAGAAATGTATTTGATAGAAACCAGCTTTACATCTCAAAGTGTAACATCAGACACACATCCATACAAGTCCGTTCCGGGATCAAACGGAACCGACGGCACTTCAAAGATTCCCTTGCAAAATCCGTATATTCATAAATCACGTCCGGAATCCTCATCACCAAGGTTGATGAAATCTCTATACCGTAGCAACCCGGTGTAGAGACATTCGACAGGTAATCCTTTTTCTTTAGAAAATACCCGGTCATCAACACCATCTTCAAATGCAATCCTATTTCGTCGTATCATTATTTGTAATGGGTTTTATGACAAAAAGACCTCTCCCAGCTAATCTGAACAACGAGCGCTTATTTTTAAAAGTAGGTGTTACATTCAAATTACAAAAAAGTCACAACAATTTCCACTTTGATCTTTTAAATGAAAGATCCAACACAGTAACAAAAGTTCGATATGGTTTTCGAATATCCATTTGGAATCCGACACCTGGTCGCATCGAAATTCGAATGCCATTAAAAGGCCAATATTGATAGTCGGTATTTAACTATCAATCAACATTCACAACAATTACCAGATTTAAATAATTTTCCCTAATTATTTATTTTCAAAATATTTTCGCAAGATATATTTCACACTTCCACCATTTGAAAACAAATTTCAAATCACTTTCCACACTTCAGTCCTTTTGAAAACAATTTCAAATCACCTTCCTTACGTGGAATAAATTTCCAAATATTTATTTATTTCCACAGAAAATTTGCCGAGTTCAAATACTTTAAAATAATTTAAATTACTTATCCAAAAATATATATGCTTGGAAACATTTGGAATAAAAAATTTTCTAAATATTTTTTTAAAACATTAGATATGAAAATATTATACCAATACCTCATATAATACTTCAAGTCCAAACTAATTTTAAAATAAAATTAGTAGATAGGATATAACTATTTAAATATTCATTTTCTAAAACAAATATCAATTAAAACTTTAAATAATCACTTCTATAATAAATTAAAATAAATCTTTACTTTAAAGATTTTCAAAATAACCTAAATAAATAATTTCTCCAAAATATTCCTTCCTTAAAACCATCTTTACAACTTAAATTTATATTTATAAACTATATTGAAAACATACTGGGCTTTCCAGGGGAAGTACACACTCCATTCTAAAATAGTTCATTCAAATCAATTTATAATCTTTCTGGATTTATTTTAAATTTACGTTCCAACTCCGTAAATTCCTTTCCACACTTTTAAAAATAAAACAACATTTGTTTTTAAAACAAAATTCCCTTTCCTTTATAAAATTCCCATTGTGAATTTTAAATTTTCAAATATCCACTGATATACAATTTTTAAAAAAAAAATCGATTTTCAAATATCCACTTTCAAACACCAAATCAAATCCCAAATTGATTTCTAATTTTATTTTCCAACACCAAATCTTCCAAATCAATTTCCCAAAGATTTATTTTTAAACATCAAATAAATTTTCCAAATTGATTTCAAAGATTTATTCCCAACACCAAATCAATTTTCATATTGATTTCTAATTTATTTCAGATACTGAATCAAATTTCAAATAGATTTCCCAAAATCATTTCAAAACCAAATTAAATTCCAAATTCATTTCTAAATTTATTTTCTTTTAAAATAAATTTCTTTATCTCTTCCAAACTATTTAAAATCTATATTTTACATAAATTCTTCAAACTTTTGAATAATATTGCTCAAAATTCATTTATTAAACCTTTTTCCCATATCTTGGAATTTCAAAATTCATTCTTTTAAATTTATCCAATTATCAAAAATAAATTTTAATATAAATTTTCTACTTGAATTTCAAAAATCCAATTTTATTTATCTCTAGTATCCTACTATACCAAAAATTTATTCGGCTAAACTATATCCTTCAATGATTTCAATCACATATATAATCACATGTTGATTGTAAATAATCAACTCATAATATTGAAACAAATGCAAATGTTTTGAGGAATCCAGTTGGATCCCTCCAACCTATTTTCCTACATCCACAGACGTTAGCATAACAATTTAATACCAATTCCACTTCAAGGTGGAATATCGCAGTCTACGAGATTTATAAAATATCATCCGCTATTATGCGGCGCATAGGGTCTCATCAGCTATATAATGCGGGAAATCAGCTCCAAATACATATATAATACGAGTTCCACTTCGAGGTGGAATATTGTGGTATATGGGTTTAATATAATATCATCCGCTATTATGCGGTGCATAGGGTCTAATCCAATACAACTGATAATTATTTATCATCCAAGCATCAACAATTTTAAATTTAACTATTTAAAATTAAATCGGAAAATCCGATTGAGTGATAAGATCACACATTTGCCTACGCATGCAACCCATTTCCTTCTCGATTTATTTCCTTTAAGATTTCGACCTTGTATAAAAAAAAATTATACGATTTATTATTCGAAATAATTGAATAATCAATTTTCATTTGATAAATTTAATTAGCCAATGATTTAATTTTAAAGTTAAAATTGGATTTTTTTGAGAAAAATGTGTGATCCTCTAATAAAAGAGGAGAGCACACATGTAGCGCTATATAAAACAAATAATAAGGAGCTGCCAACATGCCTGGCAGGTGGCACATCTAAAAAAACTAGAAAAAGAAAAGAAATAGAAACCCCTCAAATGAGCTCCGGCAAAGCCACCGCCCATTTCACCCTAATACCGAGCTCCGGCAAGGCCACCGCCCAATACTAGGGTGTTAGAGGTATCTAAAATCCGAAATGCTAAGTACAAAACTCAAAGAAAAAGCCTCAGAAGGTCCAAATAGAGGAACTCCAAAAAGATGGACCAAAATGAAAAACTCCACACAGAAGACATGGAGAAAACAAGAAGAAAAGCTAGATGCAATCCGAATCCCTGCGAAAAGCTACCCTGCCAACCTGAATAAAGTTGTAAGCTATCCTGCAAATCAATCATGAGAAAAACCAGCAACCAACCTAATCCAAACCTGAAACATAACTAGGAAATCAAGTAAGAAAGAATCACATATATGTATATAAATAGAATTTATATACATATATGTGAGAATAAAAACCAAAGAGAAAAATAAAACAAGGAAAAGCTAGAACAAAAAACAAACAGTTCTAAAAAACTAGAAATAAATTTATGGACCTAATATTGAAAGAGAATTATGGTGCATCAAGTGATCATTATTATAATCAGCAAAGGGATAAATATAAGAATTATTGGAAACAAAATTATTGATGTTAAGTTTGTAAATGTTAATATTATTTCTAACCTTGTTAAGGTAATCCTTAAAGCCATTAATTTTGGCTAATTTATATTTGGGATTAGAAATCCAATTTAAGCAGAAATTAGAAATTAAAATAATCAAATTATTATAATGTTGATTTTCATTATTAAAAATCCTTTGATTTCTTTCAAACCAAATGAACCAACAAGAAATAACGAATAGAGTATCAAGCAAGAATCTAAAATCCTTATTAAACAAAAATCTAAAAGAATCCCAATAGAAAAAACAATCAGAAATTCTAGAACTAATATTAAACTCAAAAATATTAAGGGTCTTAATAAGAATATAATGAGTATCCAAGCATTCGTAATAAATATGATTAATATCTTCAGAGTGTGTGTTTCAAAAATAACATTTATTATCATTGATAATATTTTTCCTTTTTAAAAATTCAATAGTATTTAATTTACCATGAATGATGAGCCACATATGGATATTTGATTTAGAAGGAGCATTAGACTTCCAAATAAATTTAAAACAATTGACAGAAGTCCACGAAAAGTTAATAAATTTGTAAAAGGAGTTAGAAGAATATTTCTTACTCTTATCCCACTCCAAACTAATATAGTCATTATCATTGTCAATGTTATAAAGATTAAGCTTGGCATAAAGCAAATAAAGTTGTCTAAGGGTAGGACCTACTTAAATACTATTAAAGTTGAAAATCCAAGGAGGGTCACTATCAGAGCTAAAAACATCAGAAATAAGCGCAAATTTAAAGTTACAAATATCATATAAATCTTTGAACTCATTCTTAAGAGGAATAGAGGAAATCCAACTATCATGCCAAAAGATGTATTATTACCAGAATGAACAATAATATTAATACCTAGGTTAAAAATATCACAACATTTTAAAATAGATTTCCAAAAATAAGAAAGCTTATTATACATCAAAGGACTAATATGATAGAGGTTATAACTACCATTGTAGTAATATTTAGAAATAATCTCCTTCCAAATGGCATTATCACTAGAATCTCAAAATTTCCATAACCATTACCAAGAAGAGACAGGTTCATATTATGTAAATTAATGACTCCTAAACCACCCTCTTTTTTAGACTTACAGACAGTATCCCAATTAACTAAACATTTAATGCTACTGTTAGGATTATCACCGCTCCAAAGGAAATCCCTTCTAATTTTATCTATTTTATCTATCACCCAATCTGGAAAAAGATGCATAGACATCCAATAGATAGAGAGAGCTGATAAGATAGAATTATTTAAAACCAGTCTACCAGCTCTAGATAAGAATCTCACATTCCAATTACAAATCCTATTTTTAATTTTATCAATGATAATCAACCAATCATCGTGCTTAAGTTTTGAAGGTCTAATAACAAAACCAAGATAATCGAAAGGAAAACTCATAGTTTTACAATTTAAAGTATTAGCAACTAAATTTTCAACATTATTAAAATCATTTAAAACTAAGATAGAACTTTTGTCAAAGTTTATTTTTAAACCTGATAAAAGTTTAAAACTATAGAGAATAAACTTGAGAGCAATAATGTGTTTGGGAAGATGGGAGGAAAAAAGCAAAGTATCATCAGCAAATTGAAGGACAGACAAACCAAAACTTGAAATATCATTACCAATAAAACCTAAAAGATTATTGCTAACAACATTCTTAATAATTTTAGAAAAGACATCAGCCGCTAAATTAAACAGAAGGGGCGATAAAGGATCCCCTTGCCTTAAACCTTTCTTAGATTGAATTTTATTACCTAAAACATCATTAACCATGATACAAGAGTTACCCGTTTTAAGCAAGTTAATAATCCAGTTAATCTATCTATTACTAAAGCCTCTTGCAAGGAAAATGTCTATAAGAAAATCCGAATCAACCGAGTCAAAAGCTTTAGCAAAATCTAATCTTAAAATAGCACAAGTAATATTATTTTTACAACAAAAATTAATATATTCTTGAGCAACAGCTACACCATCAGTAATATTTCTACCTTTAATGAATGCTGATTGAGAACAATCAATTAGATCGTTCATTTTTAAACTAAGTCTGTTAGCTAAAACTTTAGAAATAATTTTAACAGAGCAATTAATCAATGAAATGGGTCTAAAATCTTGTAAAGAGTTAGCACCAACTTTTTTATGTAATAAAATAACATTAGCAAAATTAAAACAACCTAATTGGAGTTTACCATTATAAAATTCATTAAACATACAAATTAAGTCAAATTTTAAAGCCTCCCAAAAAGATTGATAAAAGAAAATAGGAAAACCATCCGGGCCCGGAGATTTATCTCCAGGTAAATCCAAAATGGCTTTGCGGATTTCCTCTTCAATGAAAGGAACATCTAAATCAGAAAGATTAATGTTAGAGAAAGATGGATAAAGATCATTCCATCTAACACTAATTCTATGCTTATTTTTAATGCCAAAGATTTCTTTATAATATTCAGTAAAAGCATTGTTGAGATCAGGTTGATCAACTAATTCCACGTTATTAACTAAAATGGAATTAATTGTATTACTATGTTTTCTACAATTAGCAATATTTTGAAAAAATTTGGTATTATTATCACCTTCATTAATCCAATGAAAATTAGATCTCTGTTTCCACATAACTTCCTCTTTATCAAGAATAGAATTAAGTTCATTTTTTAAGTTATTAAGAACATTTCTCTCACCTAAACTTAATTGTCTAGATTCTTTAATCTTATTAAGTTTAAGCAACTCATTAAGAATATTATCTTTTTTAATTTTGATATTACCAAAAACGTTTTTATTCCAGTTTTTAAGAAAAATCCTAAGTTTTCTAAGCTTGAGCACAAAAGCTTTGGCAGAATTGTCACAATATTTAACACTATAAAAACTCATAGAAGACCATTTATTGATGATTAAATTTGAAAAACCTGGTTCTAGAAACCACATTTTTTCAAATTTAAAGGCTCTACTAAAAATTCTATGACTGTGACAAGAAAGGATAATGGGACAATGATCTGAAAGAGTGTAAGGTAAACCTGACACTCTACAGATAGGAAATTTATCCTCAATTTCATCACTAACGAAAAATCTATCTAATAGAGCAAAAGAGGGAGAATCCCTATTATTGTTCCAAGTAAACACTCTATTGGATAGAGGAATTTCGATCAAATTAGAATGAATAATAAATTGATCAAATTCCTCCATACCCGAATAATCTCCTTCACGGGGAGAACGCTCGCCAATAAAACGAGTAACATTAAAATCACCCCCCAATATCCAAGAACCGGGGGCAAGAGATCTAAACTCAAGACATTCATTCCAGAGATTCCGTCTATCAATTTTAGAGTTGGGCCCATAAACATTAGAAATGTTTAAAAAAGAATTATCAGCTAAATTAATTAAAATAATATGTAAAGAATGCTGCTTTTGAATACACTGAAGTAATTTAAAAAGATTATCTCTCCAACCAATCATTAAACCCCCTGAGTAACCAACCGAAGGAAGAAAAACCCATTTACCAAAACGATAGCCACCTAATATTCTAAAAAAACGAAAATCAGGACATTCTATTTTAGTCTCTTGTAAAAGAGCAATATCAATAGAAAAGTCTTTAAAAAAGATTTTAACTTTATCACATTTATTAAGGTCAATTAAACCTCTAATGTTCCAACTAATGACTCTCATAAGCCCATAGATCTAGCCCTATCAAGTTCCTTATTTCTAATAAACTCACGATCTAGCTCAAAGTCAGAGAAAATAAAAGTAGAGCTACTAGCTAACTGACTGAAATCAGAAGCAGATAAGCCACCCAAAGCGTAAGACGAATAAGTGCTACCCAAATCAAAATGCATACCTGAGCCTGATTCCGAAACACCGCTCACGGTGTTCGAACCAGGAAACTCACCTGAAGGCAGAGAGCAACTATCACGAATCCTGACACTCCGATGAACCAACCCGCTAGAAGTTGTAAGCTTTCTACGTCAACCTCTCCTCGAAGTGGAAAAAGAAGGAGCAAAAGCACCACCAGTCTCACCTAACTGCCCAGACAAAGCACACTCAGAAACACTAACCAAATCACCAGATACAAAAGAAACAGCTGGACCCTTATGTTCCACTATCTTATTCTCAGTTCCATCCAAATGAACTACAGAGGAAGAATCCGTGATATCACCAACATCACAAGAGATAGGATCCAATTGATCACTGAGACAACTATCCACGAAGTAATTAACCAATTTCGAAGTATTAACTGAAGGGGAAATCACATCAGACATAACCTCTCTATCCAAATCACTAGAATGATCAACCTGAACAGATAAATCAAGTGCATCGTGCACAGAATGTACATCAAACCTTCCTGCCAAAAGCTTTTCAATATCCAAATGATTCTCAACAACCGAAACAAACTCATCATCTAGAAGCAATTCATCATTTAAGCACCAATCAACAACATCAATATCAGAAACCCCTGTAGACAGGGGAGCAATAACCCCATTAGAAGCTTCATCTGACCAAAAGCAGGAAACGAAGGAATCCAATCTAAACCCAGTACTCATAGGTAAATCAAAAACTAAATCAATTAGTCTACAATCAGAATCATCCAAATAAAGGCAACTATCAACAACACTGAGAGAACTAATATCACTCTCAGGAAAGAAGGGCTGAAGATCACCAAGGCTATTTGTTAAATCGAAAAAACAGCAGAGGGACAATCGGAAGAAACATTAGAGTGATCACCTTCATCTAGCTTTGAGGAATTAACAGGAGCAGATTCAAGGCAAAAGGTATCACTGATCTCTGACAAAAACGAGCACTTTGAAACAAAATCAGAATCGAGGCAATCAAATTTTTTGGAGATAGGAATCATAAAAGAATCCAAATTAGAAGAGCAACGCGAACTTATTTTGTGCTTTGGATTGATAAAATCATTATCAGAAATAGATTGACAATCCTCAGAAACAAGCATGGGCTTACAAAGAGCAACATCTGGGTCTAACAGAATAGGATCAAAAAAATCAGATTCTTCGCTTCTAAAAGTTTTAAGAAATGCCCCTTGATCTACCAACATGAGAGAAGAAACTGGATAAGCAGTACTCTGCATTGAGACATCAGAAATATCCAGAGAGCCCTTATCAGTGTTAGGCAAATTCACATTGTTAAAATGAATTAAAAGATCCTCTAAAAGGTTTAAACCTTCTAAACGCTTGTTCCTGAGATTGTTAAGTAAGATTCCCCTCAAGTAGATAAATTTCAATACAAACAAGAACCCATGCTCTGCTAAAAGAACAGGAGAACAAGAAGAATCCGTAGAAGAAACGATTTTTCAAAAAAACTATTCAGGGTCACCGAATCTAACCCTATAACCTTTACCGATGTTTGGGGCATTAACAACATTGAAATGGAGAAGCAGATCTTCCAAGAAATTGAATCCATCTACTCGAAAATGCCATAAGTGATCAAGCAAAATCGATTTCAAGAGCATAATCTTAAGCACGAATTGAAAACCATTTTCGACCAAGAACTCAGAAGAAATTGAAGAACCAGCAATAGACGAACAATTGAAACTTTTGTGGCCAAATTTGCCGCACTGAAAACACCTGATGGGATCACGGCATTGAGACGCGAAATGGTTTCCATCACCACATCTAAAGCAATAAGATTTGGAGGAGCGTGAATCAATCCATCTTTTGTTCGAATGCTGAGACCTTGGAACTAGAAAAGAAAAAGAAGGCGGTCGGTCTTTGACCACTTGGGCACAAGATCGATGATGATTCGAAACCGAATCTCCATCTAAAAAATTTGATTGCAACTGAGTACAATTGAAGGAGGAAAGAGGGAAAGATTGAGACCGAGAAGAAGAAGCAGTCGCCATTATTTTATTTTCCAATTCGTTATTATTATAATGCAAAAAGATAAATAATTAAGGAATGGTTTTATATTCTCGAAGTAAGTTAAAATTGGATTTGAAACAAAAATATTTTCTTTTCTTTTCCTTTGAAACTTCACTTATAAAAATTAATTTATATAAATTCAAAAATCTAATTTTAAATAACTCTTCAATACTTTAAAATCTTGTCTATCCATATATATATATATATACATACATACATACATACATACATACATACATACATACACATATTTATATTTACTGTTTATCTATAAATATATTAAAATATGTGTTTGTGTTTTATATAGATATACCTATTTTATATTTTACCTTTCTGCAAAAAAACAAAAATCCTTTATAGAGAACATTTTAAAACTCCCATCTGTTATACATAAAAATATATGTGTGGATATACATATATGTTTAACCATACTGACTGTTTTGAATTTTTTTATAGTAGGATTTTAAAGTGTGTAGATGATTATTATGCTTTTTTTCTTATATTTGAGTAAATAAGCATATTATTTTAAACAAAATAATACCTTTTTCCAAACGCGATGAACTGGACGAACTCCCAGCATCGCCCACCAGAAACGACCACTGCCTCGTTCACCAAATTTCAATCCCATCGCCTGACGACTAGATGCCATTGCCATGCTACTCCTTCTATTGAAGATGCCGCACCAATCGCCGATCGACGACGACCTCTTCTCCGATGCATGCGAGCCTTCCCTCCTTGATTTTGAACCCTAGCCGCACACGCGCACCACCTCAAACAGGGCGCCGAGAACGTACGTCATTCCTCGCTCACCGCAATCCTCTCCCCCTCGTGAACTCCAGCCTTGCATCGACTTGATCGATGAACGAATGAGCTTGAATGAGGAACGTGAATTGGCTCGGCCATAAAATTTTCGAACGATTGGAACGGAGAAATTTTATCGCAATTTTGCTCTTCCCTTCGGCTTTCATATTCACAAATTTGATAAAATTTGTAAAGGGAGGAAAGTTTAATTTGGAATAGGAGAAAAGGTAACGAGGTCTGGACAAAATTCGGCTATGAAGATTTTCAAGCAAATGTTTATTTTCCTTTTTTTGTTTTGTTTTACTTGTATACGTGTATATTATTTTTTAAACGAACGGGTGGATAAAAGTTGACATATTCTAGTAAGAGGAGATACATGGCAAGAAAACTATAGTGTTTTCACACAATTTATTATTTGTATTTTAAATTTTAAATTTTAAATTTTAAATTCAAATTTAAATCGTTTCGATTTTCGTGACGCAAAATTTCGATCTCTAATCAAAGCGTGCCGCCAGACGTTTATAATGTTAAACCCTATTTCGAATGTAACGGAAAAGGTTTCAAGTCCAAATTCGATCGTATGGAGAAGATAGCTTTTTGGACTCAGCTATTAAATTAGTTTCAATATAGTTTTAAGTGCGTTTGCTTATCGCACAACCACACGACAACTCCAAACACTATGAAAATTGAAATCCGATGATAATACATTAATACAGATCCAATGGAACAGGTTTCGTCGAAATCCAAGACCGTGCCTCGAAATGCTATTTTTAAATATCGATTTAAATGTTATATATTTCAATACTGAACAAAACAGTTTCAAATTCGATATTCGATTGTGAAGCTTTCATTATCTTCAGTATTATCATTATAGGTTTTTCAAGCCTTTAAAATATTTTTATTCGGCTTAAAACTGAAGATTTAAATTTTTACCCAATTTCACATTATTAAATCAACATTTTAATTGCCAAATTCATAGCAATATTTGAAATTCAAGTTTTAATTAACTTCCAAATATTTAAATTCAATTAAATATTTTGATTTCAAAAGTTGAAAATTCTGTGTCGTTCACACTAAGTAAATCCCGTCACAGCTTTGGAATGTCTAAAGTTGGTGGAGCAAGAAATACTGGTGCCCCAAGGGCCACACCACCTCCAATGCCAACTGTGTCTACCGGAAATGTTCACAAGCGATGAAACATCCCTTGTGGTAGCTTAATAGTCTGTGAACTAATTAGGCATCTTAGACAGCCCACTCACCGTCATGCTTGCATACCCCCTCTGCTTGCACTAACAGCTTGACGAAGATACCTTAATGACTAGCGATAGAAATAAATCAAATTACAAAGGACAAGTGGTCTATGTAGTACAATATAATAGAAAAATACAAGTATTCTCTCTCAATGTATCTCTCTCTACCAGTTTTTTTAACCCAAACTCGTATAATTAGTCCTAAGTGTTGATGTAATGACCCGTAAATTCGCCACTTTGAAAATGGAATATTAAATTTATTTAAATATTCAAATGTATAATTTTCAAACTTAAACAATCAAGTTTTATATGATAAATAAGAACGGTAAACTTATTTTTGATATTGAATAAAGATTTTGGATTCCCATTGTAAAATTGACAAAAGTCGAATTCCAATAAAGAAGGTAAATATTCATGAAATTTGTTTAAAGGATAAATAATTCCTTTTAAATATAAATATAATCGATATCAAACTCATTTGATAATAATATTAATTTAATTTGTAACGGTTTGATAAATATATTAAAAAAATTGTAAAAAATTGACAAATTTCGTCGTATATCGATAAATCGATGTCGTATTTTTATAAGAAGATTTGGATATTGTTTTATATAATTTTACAAGATAAATATAATTTTTTTAATTATTTAAAGATAATAAGAAATTTATTTTGAATTTTAGTTTACATGAATAAATAGTTTAACAAAAACGTCAAAATGTGACCGTGAAACATTTAGTCGGAAATGAACGTTTTGTCCAAAATAAGTTGCCGCAACATTATTGCACCTTTGTTAATATGTTTTAACATATATTACAAATTTTAATAACTAAACACGTTTACTTTTACTAAATATAATTAGAAAATATCTAGAAGTCATAAGCAAAAGTAAGTAAGAATTAACAAAAGTAAGAAAAAGTAAACATCAAATCACATCAAATCAAAGCCAATATAATTATTGTGTTCTTTAATTAATCTTCAAGTGACTAAGACATAAAGTAAGAAGTGAAAGGAGGATGTTAAGTTTCAAAAAAGTGGAGTTTTCTTTAGGTTGAAGTAAGGTCGGTTGGGTAATTTGGTAAGAGGTTATTTTGGCAAATTACCACTTTTCTTTTTCTAAAATGCCCACCTCCTCCTTCACTTTCATTCACATTTCTTCTTATTTTCTCAAGCTTCTTCATCTTCTTCCCCTCCTCTTAATGGCTTCCAAGCCATAAAAAAAATTAGAAAGAGATAATGTCAAAATATTTATAAAATATTCAAAAGAAATCAGTGTTCATCCTCTTCTAATCAAACTAATTTTTTCCCCACATTTTACCTCTAATTCTCTCAGCCATAACTGCTTAAAAACAAAACCAAAATAAAAAAATTTATTTTTCAAATCATGTATTTTTTCAAAGGCTGCAACTTTCTTGTTGACCACTTTGTCTTATTCTAAATTTAACTATGTAAAAGATACACTTCTTTCGAGTGCATTTTCTGGCCCAGTTTTTATGCCCGAGAATAGTTCATTTTGTTTTGATCATATCTTGATCATAACTTTATCCAAATTAAGAAATTCTTTCTTTAAATCATATAAAATTCGAATGGCTACAACTTCTATGTTCATCACTTTTTCCAGTTTTGAGGTTTGCTATAACTGAAACTCGATTCTTTAAAGTACATTTTCGGGCTTTATTTTTGTGAATCCGAGAATAGCTCTTTTTATTTTGACCATATCTTCCTCAATATTAATCAAAATCAAATGAATTTTTCTTAATTCAGGAGAAAAGAATTTGCAACGACTTTTCAGTTAACAAGTTTTTCAAATTTTGAGAGTAAGAGAGAAGATGACCTATTTTTCGGGTCTAATTTTGAGAATTCAAGTTCAAAGCTCTACCGCTTCTTCTCTATGTTTTCGGCCAACCTCCATCGCAAGCCTCGACCAAGCTATTGAAAGGGAGAGCATGTTTTATCTAGTTTTTAATGGAGTAGGAATTAATTAGTGAAGTGTTGGTTGATTATAATGTTGATAGGAAGTTAATTGCTTTGGTTTATGGTGGGAAACTCTATTTAGCATCTCTATTTAGACACACACACACACACACACACACACACATATTTGATGTTGTGTTATGATTGCTTCAATTATTGATTGTTTTATATGATTTTTAAATTGTTTTACCAAGTCACGTTAATACACGTCGATAAGCACAAAGGAAATTACTTTCCTTTCGAAAATGAAATGGTGTATATGGAATGCTCAAACCTTTTGGAAATAGTTTTAAAATGAGTTTGAAAATTTTTATAAACACTTAAATATGTTTAAAGAAATAAAGGAAGAAAATCAAGATTTCATCTTGTATATTTTAAATATGTCCAAAACAATTTTCCAAAAAAATCGCGCTTTTGCAGTAAAGTGATCAAATTTAAGACTGATATTTTAAATGTTATAGACATATGAAATAAATTATACAAAATCTTTTAAAATGTTTTAAAAGATCTATAAGTTAAAATTATGGTTTTTAAATGATATAAAAATTGTTTTGAAGAATATAGCTTTTAAAACGCTATTTGCAACACTTTTCGCAGTAGATTGAAATAACTTTTGAAATACAATAAGTGAAGAAAATTGAGTATAACAACAAACTGAGTTATGCGAAAACGACTTGTACATTTGTCTCACCTGTGAGATCTAAGAAGATAAAATAAGGTTCAACTAAGGTTAGGAATGGAGTAACCAGTGTGCCGAACTTACATGGCCTATATTTTCTCTTCTTAGGCGAGGGGTGGAACATATCGAAAGGAAAGCCCAGATGCTCTAAAAGATCATAATTAATTTTTTTCTAAGATAAAAGAAAAGAAATAAATTCTTTGAATATATTATAAATGGTCTATAGATAAGATTTATAAAATTGATATTTTATAAATAAAAATAATGGAATTGTAAAAGTGTTTTATAAATATTAGAAATGTGATTGTAATCAAATTTATGTACGGGTTTGCAATTGAAATTTAGAAAAGAATTTATAAAGGATTTTATAATTAATAAGATTTGAAAGGAATAAATTTGTAAATAAGAGTTTTATGAGTAATTAAATTATAATTGGACGTTGACTTATAAATGAGATATAAATGGAATTTGTTAGTAAAGAAATTTTGTATATAGAAATTTATAAAATATAAATGGAATTTATAAACACTATTTTGTAAATCTGAAATCAATTTAAATTGATAAGTTAAATGTGAAAGTTTATTAAAGGAATTATATTCGCGATTTTTGTCAGTGAATAATCCTTTAAATTAAATGAATGTTTTGGAAAGTGATATTACAAAAAGGGAATATTTTCCCTAAGTTAAAAGTTAAGAAAGAAAATCTTTGATTAAGATTTAATGAATGATTTGGAAAGGTTTTCCTAAGTAAAAGAGAAAATGACTTGGAATTATTCCAGGATTTAGGGAAGGTTTAAATAAACCAAATGATTTGATAAATGAGGCTTAATGATTCCTTATACTCTTGAAAAAATAATGGAATAAATTGAAAAGATTATATCTAACAAAGATATTTTATAAAGTATGAAGTAATTGATTGATGATTGATATCCACATATGAACTCAACATCTTTTAAATCGGTAATTGGCTTCGAAGGAACTGGGGTTAGATTTGGATAATTCCTATCCAAAAGCACTTGAAACCAATGTATACGTTCGAATATGAAGACATGTTGAAGATGATGATTATTGAAGACCGTGGATCTTCATAGCGTGAAGACTTCTTGTTGAACATGCTCTGGGTAGCTCCCATTATAGAGTTATTAATAGCAGTAGTCTCCTCATGGTGGAGATTTTTCAGATTGCAAGGACTACTCGCTACTAGCGGTAGTAGGGGAGTGCCTTCGGTTTGTCCTGTTCCTAGGCAACTTGTATGGACGTTTGTCTGACATTGCATTTCTAATGATTACGTATATTGGGTTTTACAAACGTACATCAGTGGTGGCGGAGAAGGAAACTTCTCTTAGCTTAACAACCTCCTTGAGACGTACGTGCTCAAGGGCTGTATTTTTATGGAAGGCAATTAATAGTTAACCGAAATAGCAATGCGGCATTCAAAGATATGATATGTGCTATGTGAAAATTTAATCGTTGCCACAGGCCTCATCAAACCGAAAATGACGGAAATAGGATTAGATGCGGCAAGGCTAAGTGGTTCATTCCCTAGTAGGGTATGGTCATCCCCTTCTAGATATATTTCTTCCCGCTATGACGTTCGGGATGCAAATTAATGTGGTTTCTATGCTATGAGGGCCTTTGGATAAACGTTGGTAACAACCGGGGGATGACATATTCGGTACTTTCTAGTTACAGAGGTAGTCCGGTCTTGTGTTGGTAAGGGTTCCTTTATGATGTTTCTTGGGGCATCCATCTAGAGTTGTACCCATTTTGGAAGGTAGTTCCTTCACCTGGTAATTTGTATGGAAATCCATTCTCCAGTAAGAACCTACGGTTTTGTTTGTAGAGCCTACTATGCTGGAATTTAATAATGGTAACAATTTCAACTGAGACTAATAAGTTTATTTACAAATGTTTTCAAAGATAAGTCATTAGAAATAATATCGAACGTTTTGATATATAAAAGTGTTTTAGCTCTCATAAGTTAAAAACCCATCCGTGTTTATGTTGTGGGCGTTGTCTTATGAGATACTCTTTATTTTCAAAGGATTTTATCCAAAGGCTGATATATGACACTGTCATCTATTATTGAGTTTTTCTCACGCTAGTTTATCAAGCTTGATCTGGGTATTTTCAATACTCGGGTCAAAATCCGAATAGTTTCAGGTTTAGTCGAAGATGGTTGAAGTTTCTAGAGGAGAGCTGGAGATATTCATCTACATATGTCATATTCTATTATCCGCTGTGCTTTTTTAGTTTTAGTTTGATGTTTGTCAGCAATTGTAAGGACAGATTTTTATAACTGTTCACGCTGAATTTAGGTTAGACTCTTATGTATGTATTTAAAAGTTTTTCGCTGTAAAGATATTGTTCAATATTATATGTTATTCCATTCTTGTAAGATTCTGTTCTTTCTATTTTTCTTTATTACCCTTCATGTTTCGTCTTTTCGTGCAATTTGAGTTGTACATGTGCGGTTTATTGTCGATTCAAAGGGTACGGAAAAACGGGTCATGACATTTTGTATCAAAGCTGAAGGTTAAACGAGAACCTTGGCTTTGGTGGGGTAAAGACTCATCAAAGATAGGGTTAATAATATCCTAGGATGAGAAACTCATTAGAGATAGGTTTAGTAACATCCTAGAATGAGTTATGAGAGTGTTATATATACGAGTGCGTATATGTTAATTTTATACAAAAAGTATTGTTTTGAAAAATTGGTAAATGAAATAATTTTACTTAAGGATTATATTTTGATTACAAAGTATATATTTTGGAAAGTTGTATAGTTAGAAATCAAGATTAATGAAATTTAAATATAAACATCTTGTGATTATAATTTCATGATTTGACTATAAGATGTTTCATAAGGTAACCGATAAGTAAGAAATCTAATAAGGTAAGTAAGATCTTTAATACTTATTCAAAAATAAAAAATTAAGGAATGATAATGTTAAGTTACTACCATAAATTGATCAATTGTTTAATTTAGAAGTTAAAGTACAAATATCTTGTGATTAAGTTTCACGATTTGACTATAAGGTGTTTGATAATAAGATTGGTTTGAGGAATGGACATATAAGATAAAAATGATATAATATAAAATGATTATGTAAAAGGAAAATATAAAAGGAATAAAGGTTTAAAATTCGAGTAATTTAAAAGAATTGTGGTAATTTAAATGAAGTTAATTAATATAAAATGAATTTACAAAAAGAATTTACAAAATAGGTTTTATAAACAAAAGTAATCTCTAAGGATTTTGAAAAGGGTATTATTTAGGAGTTACTCGATCTATATAATTTTCTTAAGTTAAAGAGATAATGTAAATCATTATGGATAAATTAATTAGTAATATTCCTAAAGGTGTTTAAACCAAAGATAAATTTGGAACCACTAATTGATAAGATAAAGCGGGATTCTCGACGATTTTAGACAGTTGAAAATTTTTGAATCACATCAAACTCAAAGCTAAGGAATTTATGGAATATTCTAGTAAAAGATTAACCATTGCGAAATGTTTTAAGTAAATGAAATTGGACAAGTATAATTTATAAATGTGATTATAAATAAAAATGATTTAAAAGTGGAGAAATTTATAATAGCATTAAATCAGAAATAAAATTTGCAGTTATGAATTTAAAATGATAACAACCTACCATAAACTTTAATTCACCCGGATATAAAACCGATCAGGAATTTGGGATGTGCGTGTGTATATATATTGTTAGAATGTTAAAAGGTATTATACAAAACTATATTTAAGACATGAACTATTTATACACTTAAGTAAAATCATGACTCTTAAAATGTAATTATAACCAAGAAATTTTTTTATTAATGAATTCTACCATTAATTAAGGATTTGGACTTAAGTTTTTAAAAGTGATGGATTTACATAGTTGTGTTCATAAGATATAATAAACTATTAATAGTTTTATGAAATGATTCATAAACAATATTAGTATTAAAGAAAAAATGCTAAAAATAAAAAGAATGTGAAAAAAAGAAAAAAATAAAGAATGTGAATAAAGAGAATTTGGTATAACTGAGAAAAAACCAATAGGAATAAATACGTAATTTGTACGTAAATCATTCCGTCACACAAATTTTTATCTAATATTCGAGTACGGAACTTTGAGGTGTTTACACTGATCCGGGAAAGAATTTATCACTCGACTTCTTGATGGCGAGCATTGATGATGTTTTTTTTTTAGTTAATCGAGTTTTCTATCATAGTTGAGATCTATGCAAGAAAAGCAAGTGTATCTAATCTAAAAACTTGATCAGAGTCCGCACTAGAGGATCAGAAGATTGATACTAGTTCGAAAATAAAGTTGTTGATTCAAATAGAAGATCAAATCAGATATTATATACGGATGATTTGGGTACATCTTACGGGTTTAAGTTTGTGAAATAGTGATTTAGGTAAAAAAAAATTGTGGGTTTAGGTTCAGGATAATTTCGAGGATGAAATTCTTTTAAGTAGAGAAGAATGTAATGACCTGTAAATTCACCACATTGAAAATGAAATATTTAATTTATTTAAATATTCAAATATAGAATTTTCAAACTTAAACAATCAAGTTTTATATGATAAATAAGAATGGTAAACTTATTTTTGATATTGAATAAAGATTTTGGATTTTCATTGTAAAATTGACAAAAGTCGAATTCCAATAAAGAAGATAAATATTCATGAAATTTGTTTAAAAGATAAATAATTCCTTTTCAATATATATAATCGATATCAACTCATTTGATAACAATATTATTTTAATTTATATTGGTTTGATAAATATATAAAACTTGTTTTATAAAAATTGACAAATTTCATCGCATATCGATAAATCGATGTCGTATTTTTATAAGAAGATTTAGATATTGTTTTATATTATTTTATAAGATAAACGTAATTGTTTTAATTATTTAAATATAGTAAGAAATTTATTTTGAAGTATGGTTTACATGAATAAATAGTTTAACAAAAACATCAGAATGTGACCGTAAAACGTTCTGTCAGAAATCAACGTTTTATTCAAAATAAGTTACCGCAACGTTATTGCACCTTTGTTAACTTGTTTTAACATATATATTACAAATTTTAATAACTAAACATGTTTGCTTTTACTAAATATAATTAGAAAACTTCTAGAAGTCATTAGTAAAAGTAAGTAAGAATTAACAAAAGTAAGAAAAAGTAAACATCAAATCACATCAAATCAAAGCCAACATAATTGTGATATTCTTTACTTAATCTTTATTTGAATAAGACAAAAAGTAAGAAGTAAAGGATGACGTTAAGTTTGAAAAAGTTGAGTTTGCTTTAGGTTGAAGTAAGATTAGTTTGGTAATTTGGTAAGAGGTTGTTTTGGTAAATTACCACTTTTTTCTTTTTCTATAAATACCCACCTCCTTCTTCACTTTCATTCACATTTCTTCTTCTTATTTTCTCAAGCTTCTTCATCTTCTTCCTCTCCTCTTTAATGGCTTCTAAGCCACAGAAAAAAATTAGAAAGAAATAATGTCAAAATATTTACAAAATATTCAAAAGAAATCAATGTTCATCCTCTTCAAATCAAACTCATTTTTTCTCCACATTTTACCTTTTCTTTTCTCGGTCATAACTTCTTCAAAAAAGAAACAAAATAAAAATTTAATTTTTCAAATCATGTATTTTTCTAGTGGCTATAATTTTCATGTTGACCACTTTGTCTTATTTTAAATTTAACTATGTAAAAAATACACTTCTTTCAAGTGCATTTTCTGGACCAGTTATTAAGCTAGAGAATAGGCCATTTTGTTTTGGTCATATCTTGATCATTACATATCCAAATTAAGAATTTTTTTATATCATATAAAATTCCAGTGGCTACTACTTTAATATTTATCACTTTTTCCAGTTTTGAGGTTTGCTATACCTAAAACTCAATTCTTTGAAGTACATTTTCGGGCTTTTTTTGTGAATCCGAGAATAGCTTATTTTATTTTGACCATATCTTCCACAATATTAATCCAAATTAAGTGATTCTTTTAATTATATTCAAAAGAAAAGACTTTTCGACAACTTTTCAGTTAGCAAGTTTTTCATATTTTGAGAGTAAGAGAGTCAAAAACAAGAGAGAAGATGACCTATTTTTTAGGTCTAATTTTGAGAATTCAAGTTCAAAGCTCTGCCGCTTCTTCTTTATATTTTCGGCTATCCTCCATTTCAAGGCTCGTCCAAGCTATTGGAAGGGACATGGTGTTTTTTGCTAGTGTTTAATGGAGTAGGAATTAATTAGTTAAGTGATGGTTGATTAGAATGTTGATAGGAAGTTAATCGCTTTGGTTTATGGTGAGAAACTCTATTTAGCATCTCTATTTATATATGTACATGTTTGATGTTGTGTTATGATTGCTATGGATGCTTATATATGCTTTGATAATCAAGTATTGATTGTTTGATATGATTTTTAAATTGCTTTACCAAGTCACATTAATACACGCCGATAAGCACAATGGAAATTGCTTTCCTCTTGAAAATGAAATGGTGTATATGGAATGCTTAAATCTTTTGAAAATAGTTTTAAAATGAGTTATAAATGTTTTATAAATGTTTAAATATGTTTAAATAAATAAAGGAAGAAAATCAAGATTATCTTGTATATTTTAAATATGTCCAAAACAATTTCCCAGAAAAATCGCGCTTTTGTAGTAAAGTGACCAAAGTTTAAAACTGATATTTTAAATGTTTTAAAAATATGAAATAAATTGTTAAAAAAATCTTTTAAATTGTTTTAAAAGATATATAAGTTGAAAAGATGGATTTTTAAATGATATAAAAGTCGTTTTGAAGTATATAGCTTTTAAAACGCTATTTGCAACACTTTTCGCAACTTTTTTCGCAGCAGTTTGAAATAACTTTTGACATGCAGTTTTAAACTTAACAATCCTTTCCTATATTATTTGTGAATGATTTTAAAATAATAATTAAGTCATCTAAAGATTATTTGGAAGTTTTAGTGAGATTTTGAATAAATGGGAAAGATGAATTGTTTATACCACTTAAACAATTAGTGGAGAAGATTGAATGTAATAACAAACTGAGTAATGCAGAAATGACTAGTACATTTGTTCCACCTGCGAGATCTGGGAAGATAAAAAAAAGTGTTTAACTAAGGTTAGGAATGGAGCAACCAGTTCCTTGAACTTACATGGCCTATGTTTTCTCTTCTTAGGCGAGGGGTGGAACATATCAAAAGGAAAGCGCGGATGCTCTAAAAGATCATAATTAAGTTTTTTCTAAGATAAAGGAAAAGAAATAAATTATTTGAATTTATTATAAATGGTCTATATATAAGATTTATAAAATTTATAATTTATAAATAAAAGTAATGGAATTATAAAAGTGTTTTATAAATATTAGAAATGGGATTGTAATCAAATTTATATATGGGTTTGCAATTGAAATTTAGAAAAGAATTTATGATGGATTTTATAAATAATAAGATTTGAAACGAATGAATTTGTAAATAAGAGTTCTATAAGTAATTAAATTATAATTCGATTTTGACTTATAAATGAGATACAAATGGAATTTGTTAGTAAATAAATCTTGTATATGGAAGTTTATAAAATATAAATGGAATTTACAAACACTGTTTTGTAAATCTGAAATCAATTTAAATTAATAAGTTAAATGCAAAAGTTTATTAAAGGAATTATATTCGCGATTTTGGACAGTGAATAATCCTTTAAATTAAATGGATATTTTGGAAAGTGATATTACAAAAAGGGAATATTTTCCCTAAGTTAAATGTTAAGAAAGAATATCTTTGATGAAGATTTAATGAACGATTTGGAAAGATTTTCCTAAGTAAAAGAGAAAATGATTTGGAATTATTCCAGGATTTAAGAAAGGTTTAAATAAACCAAATGATTTGATAAATGAGGCTTAATGATTCCTTATATTCTTGAAAAGATAATGGAATAAATTAAAAAGAATATGTCTAACAAAGATATTTTATAAAAGATGAAGTAATTGATTGATGATTGATATCCACATATGAACTTAACATCTTTTAAATCGATAATTGGCTTCGAAGGAACCGAGGTCGGATTTGGATAATTCCTATCCAAAAACCACTTCGAACCAACGTATATGTTCGAATATGAAGACATGTTCAAGATGATAATTATTGAAGATCGTGGATCTTCATAGAGTGAAGATTGCTTGTTGAACATGCTCTCGGTAGCTCCCACTATAGAGGTATTAATAGCAGTGGTCTCCTCATGGTGGAGATTTTTCAAATTGCAAGGACTACTCGCTACTAGTGGTAGTAGGAGAGTGTCTTCGGTTTGTCCTGTTCCTAGGCAACTTGTATGGACTTTTATCTGATATTACATTTCTAATGATGACGTACATTGTTTTTTACAAATGTACATCAGTGGTGGCGGAGAAGGAAACTTCTCTTAGCTTAACACCCTCCTTGAGACGTACGGGCTCAAGGGTTGTATTTGTATGGAAGGTAATTAGTAGTTAATGGAAAAGGCACTATGACATTCAAAGATATGATATGTGCTATGTGAAATGGTAATCTTTGCCTCAAGTCTCATCAAACCGAAAATGACCGAAACTGGATTAGATGCGGCAAGGCTAAGTGGGTCATTCCCAAGTAGGGTATGGTCATTCCCTTCTAGATATATTTCTTTCCGCTATGACGTTTGGGATGTAAATTAATGTGGTCTGTATGCTATGAGGGCCCTCGGATAAAGGTCGGTAGCGACCAGGGAATGACATATTCGGTACTATCCAGTTACAAAGGTAAGTCGGTCTTGTGTTAGTAGAGGTTCCTTTGTAACGTTCCTCGGGGCATCCATCTAGAGGTATACCCATTTTGGAAGGTAGATCCTTCACCTGGTCATTTGTATGGAAATCCATTCTCCAGTAAGAACCTACGGTTTTTTTAGAGTTTAGTATGCTGGAATTTAATGATAACAATTTCGGCTAAGATTAATAAGTTTATTTTCATATGTTTTCAAAGATAAGTCATTAGAAATAATATCAAACGTTTCGATATATAAAAGTATTTTAGTTACATAAGGTAAAAACCCGTCCGTGTTTTTGTATGGGCATGGTCTTATGAGATACTCTTTTATTTTTAAACGATTTTATCCAAAGGCTGATATATGACACTGCCATCTATTATTGAGTTTTTCTCATGTTGGTTTATCATGCCTGATCTGGGTATTTTCAATACTCGGGTCAGATCTGAGTAGTTTTAGGTGTAGTCCAAGATGGTTGGAGATTCCAGAGGAGAGCTGGAGATATTCATCTATGTATGACATATTCTATTATCTGCTGTGCTTTGTTAGTTTTAGTTTGATGTTTGTCAGCAATTGTAAGGAAAGATGTTTATAACTGTCCAAGCTGAATTTAGGTTAGACTTTGATATATGTATTTAAAAGTTTTCTGTTGTAAAGATATTGTTCAACATTATATGTTATTCCATTCATATAAGATTCCGTTCTTTCTATTTTTCTTCATTACACTTCATGTTTCATCTTTTCGTGCAATTTGAGTTGGATATGTATCGTTTATTGTCGACTCAATGGGTACGAAAAAATGGGTCATGCAGTTGAACCCAGGCTCTGATACCAAGTGTAATAACCACCCGTCATAATACCCTAAAATCAACATCGAATGACAATGTTTGACTTCGAAATATTACCAAAGATAGATTATCTAGGAAAGAAAAATTATAGCAAACATTATACTAAGGCACATCGACATAGTCTCATAATGTAATGATAATATATAACATACAGAATATACATGAACAAAATAGGATAACAACATATATATATATATATATATATATATATATATATATAAGAGACTGCGTTGGCCAAAATAATTGATAATTGAACATCAATATAAAAGGTTAGAATTCATCAAACTTCGCATAATACAGAGTTTGGAATATAATATCAAATACATCATGTCTCATACGTAAATTCATATCTATCAGGTACTTCTACAATAGAAGTGTATATATATATATATATATATATATATATATACGAAGTATAGTCATCGCCTTTAATGCTCCACCCATCCTAAAAGTGTATCCCAAAAGCACTTGACTTCCAAACTACTCAATCGAGTACACGAGAGCTATTATGGAATAATCAAACAAAGAAAAAATATGGATCAGACATAAAGCTTGGCGTGAGGGGAACTATCTCAAAATACTATACGTTGAAACTATACACAAATTAATAGGAATGATTAAGGCAAAGACAGTCCTCTCCACAATCGTGGCTCGAGGGTAATCTAGACTGTCCATAAATAAGTAGAGTAAACCTATCCAAAATATAAGGAATCATGCCATAACTTGCTCTTTTCTTATAACCAACAAATCATCACAACTAATGTGATGTGACTGCTACGTAACAGTATACATGATACAGGCAACCTAACATACAAAGGTAGGGTAATCAAAATATTAGTCTATCACAAAGTACACAATAATAATAGTAACACTAATAACACCAACCAATTAATAACATACACAATATAGGAATGAGAGACAACCAAAGAATCCAAATTGATACTCGTCATTACTAATGGGTAACTTCCACTACAGTCCTCTATTCATGATCCAGTGATTCCCTTCGAGGGTTAAGATAATTAGAGTCAGTATCTAAATGTACCTAATACCTCGAGCCAACTTCATATGATCAGACTCATGTAGGTCTCGCTATGTTCCCCATCGAGCCTAGGTGATATACAACCTACTATATATACTTGAAACCTAGTCTTAAAGTAAATAAAGTCAGCCCATGAATGTACCATAGACTCCAAGCCACATCCTCAATAATGGGTCTCATATAGATCACATCGCGTCCTTTATCGACCAAAGGTGACATATGATCTACTATAAATACCTAAGACCTTTATGGCTCCCACCATGTCCTTAATCGAGTATAGGTGTTATGTGATCCCATAGTAGGTGATTTTCATCAACCCCTTTCTAGTCATCATGGATTATAACATAATCCTTGTACACACATCTATTGATGATCGTATCTTGTATGATACGCCATCGAGACCACAAAGGAACACCGATACCATAATGTATGCACATGTCAAATATAACATCATGTATGGTCATTATAGAAAGATCAATAACATGCATGACCACCGATATAAGGCTAATATGGTGTATGATCACTAATATAAGATCAATACTATATACCACCACTAATATAGGACTGATACAATTCATAAAATTATACGTACCATGAGCTCAAAGCCCGAAGGTACATATTTACTCCATTTGATCGTACACGCTCGTCGGACGTGATTGTGACCAATCGCTATGTCAATGCCTTGCCCGATCATTATTGATCCCATAGGTACCACTTAACATTTGCATCGAATATCTAGCTTTTCCTTGTGTTCCACCTACTCGAGTAGCCCATGGTCTTTCCCAAAGTTGCACCAAAAATCGCATGAACCCGCACCCGAAGCAAGGGAAGATCCATCGCTTAAATGGCACTTGACCTGGGCTTTACTGCCCAGGCTAGTGCACCACCAATCAACTGGCATTAGCCTATCCCAAGCAATATACCCTAGGGGTAAGCGCGACCCGATCGATATGGCCGCCACTTCGCATGCCGTTTCCTCCATTACTTCGCCCGATGAGCCGTCTTGCCTTCCAAGCCCGCCTCTACCCATCAAACCCTCTTCAAAGTTCATTGGTTGATGTTTTGGAAGTGGTTCCTTATGTGTTCAAAAATCGACTTCGATAGGAAATCCACTCTTTGCACATGTAGAGTTCAACAGGCGAATCTAGGGACCCGACCTCCACGCCAAGACAACGAACCTGCCTTCCTACCTTGTATGATGCCTATGCATACGTCCATACATCCATTTGTGTATGTTTACACACATGAACACATAACCACACTTTCAACTATATAAATCACGCTTTGGACTTCATTGGAGCGATTGCTCGGCCCAGTATCGTCTCACACAACTTTGCACGCACGAAAGTCACTATGGCTACATAAGACGCTCGCCACTTTATTATATTCATGTAAAGATATACACATACAAATATACAATAATTCACTTATATACATATATATGTACGTATGTATGTATATGCACAAGTACATACGATAATTCTAGCTACAATATAAGAATTGTATTGATTAATATATAATTTTAAATACATGTAGATATATACCGGCTTGTGCACGTATACGCCCATGCATAATTGAGTAAATAATTCAATTATTACTAAGTCAAATGTCTCCTTTATTTATTAAATCTTTCAATAAAAGTAGAATATCTTTTTATATTATTTTCTAAAATCCCACACCATTTTATAAAATACTATACTAGCTTATAAATCCGTTTAAGCCTTTAAAATACAAAATATTCTCATTTAAAATTAAGTATTCTTTTCGTAAATATTTTATAAAATTGTATAACCGTTTTTATAAAATATGTTCTTCATATTATTTTATAAAATTTCACTTTCTTTCTTTTTTAAAAATCACACTTTTATAAAGTATCACTTTTACACTATTTTATAAAATCACTTATTATATAAAATATCTATTTTATAAGATCAATATTTTATAAAATATCACTTTGATAATATTTTATAAAATCAGTTATTTTATAAAATATCACTTTTATTTATAAATTATTTCTTTGCACAATTTTTTTTATAAACCGTTCACTCATAAAAACCATTTTTTTTCTTCTATAAATGATATTTATAAGTTCTAACAAAATTTTGTAAGGCCTTTAATTACATTAGTGATGAGTATAGAGCCCTCAAACATCTTAACTAGCTTACTAACTTTTCCCAAAATCCATTCAAATGGTTGAATAATTAATTGCTAATGACATGCATATAATTATAACACTAAATTAGTCTCTAATCACTGATAACATCATACAAAATCAAGTATTAACCCTTAGTCGAAATTTAGGCTTACTATCTATTTAAAAATAGCAATTTAACTCTCAAACAAATAACGAGTTAAAATAATCATGTTTGTAGCATAAATATAAGCCTAAATCAGCACAAACCATCTCCAAACCACTTCATATTATTCCATAATCATCAACAAATGAAATAATAAATAGAGAACCATCACATGCAACTTGCATTTTCCCTAAATCAAGCTTTAAACAACAAAAACACATTCAATGCTCTCTTTAAAGTTGAGTTCTAGCACTACTCACAAAATTGCTCTAATTCCTTGATGGGTTTTATAGACAAAGAAGAGAGGAATTGTGATGATTTTTTCATGAATTTAGGAATTTATTTAAGAGGGATTAGGGCTTGGATATTCAGAGGGGATTAAAGAGCGATTATGAAAAGATTATAGGAGGAAGAGGAGAAGTAATGTAGTATGGAAAATTAAACGAAAGTAATGAAGGGTTAGCCAACTTATAGGTAAGTAATAGGCTTTAACCTAACTCGTTTAATTTTCATTCCTATCTAGAAATCATTATTCACTCCAAAAACTCATCAACTCCAAATATAGTCAAGTTTATATTCATTTTTCTCTTGGAAAACCGATCTCAAATGCAGGTGTCTGGTGACCCAATTCTTCCGTCTTTAAAAGTCAAGTACAAAGGGCATGCCATTAATTAATGAATTATGTTTAAATATTAAGTAGTGAAAACACATGTTGTTACATTTGGCTATCTAATAAAGTGGCTAAGTACTGGTCAACAAGGATCCTTGTCGAACATTGGAACTTCATCCAGATTTTTGCATTTTGACTTCTAATCCATTTTATAAGCATTTAATATTTTCGATTCATTGAGGTATTGCTTGGTTAAAAAGTAGAATAAATATACATTTCTTTTAAAAGTTAAACAACATAGAAAAATATTAAAAGATAGAATCAAGTTATGAATAGTTACGATAAATAAAAAATGATGCTAAATCAATTCTCACAAAATTGCTACCGTTATCGACCTTTTATATCTATAAAATTGACCAGCTAAATTTATCATTACAAAAAAAATTGATGAATACGTGGATTTAGATATCTTGACAAAAAGTTATTGAGATAAAAGTTAAGGTTAATTATAACTAAAGCTTATGTTATAAACATGTTGACAATTCTATATTGATGTAATAACTGGGTCAACTGATACTTATTTTTTTCTATGGTATAATCAATTTATAAAGTTATTTTAACTCCAATACTATGGTTATCTGCATACATGTATAAAAGTCTTAGTTTCCTAGTTCTAGATCTTAGTATGTGTAGTAGACCTAATTAATAAAGTCAGAGTATAACAAACATATACATCGGGTTGTCTCTATCTTCAACTATGACAAACATGATAGGATGCATCGGCTTGTGTCTATCTTCAACTAATTAATCATGATTTTATACTATAATAGACACTTATAGTGGCTCAGACATTTTTATTAGCAAGGTCACAATAGTTCATCAACCGATTCAATATGTTATACATTCTGGAACTTAAGATATAATTCGCCAGTTAATTTATTCAGCCTGCAAATTGGCTTACTATTTGTGAAAGAGTTAGGGGTATACCTTATGGCCAATTATGTAATTTTTTAATATATCTAACTCGTTAAGCAATCTTGTTCAAAATAAAAGCTGTCTTCTTTTTATTATAACTTGTTATACTGTTGTATAATTAATTAACTAATTTAAATTATATTAAATAAAATATCCTTAAATGAAATAATTAATTAAGAAGCTTCTTGGGTTAGTAGGTTATTATAGATAGCTCGTAAAGAACTTCTCAAAGGTAGCAGCACCATTAACTAATTTAATGAAGAAGAATCATACTTTTACTTAGGATGCACGGTGTGATCACCCATTTATCGGTCTGAAGGGGAGGCTGATGAGTAAGCCAATCTTAGTCATTCTGAGTGGAAATAAGGGGTTGATAGTATACATGAATGTCTGTAGTACTAGTTTGGGCTTGGTATTGACGTAAAGGGATAAAGTTGTCACTTATGCTAGTCGATAGTTGAAACCACATAAGATAAAAAAAAACCTAACCCACGATTTAGAGTTAGACGTGATATTGTTCCTTTTGAAGGTTTAGAGACACTACTTGATTGGAGAGAGTTTTAAGTTATTCACTAACCATAAATCATTGAAATACCTTCTCTCATAGAAGGACCTTAACTTTTTTCAGTAGCAATAGTTTGAGTTCTTGACCTCCTATGATTTTGTTATTTTATATGCTTCTGGTGCAACAACCTAAAATTTTGTTGGTTGAAATAAATGGGTTTTAAAGTTTAAAATCTTGAAATCAAATATAGAGATTATATAGAATATTTGAATTGTGAATTTAATATTTGAATAGTTATTTAAATATCTAGATTTTGAATTGAATATTAATTAAATGGGTTTATAATGGCCTAATTTAACTCCTTTTACTAAATAAATAATATTGATGAATTCATTTTGTAAATTTATTTGTAGTAATAAACAATAAGGAAATTTATTTTTATCATAATGACATATTTTAATTTGTTTAAGTTTTCCACAATTTTAATCTATAAATTATTTAAATAATCACTTGATAATTTTTTGGCAAACAATGATATTTTTGTGATTTTATAGAATCAGTCAACCAGTGTATATTATTATTGTTTTAAGGTCATGTAGCATTTCCAAACACGACTGTTGTATTGTTTTTCATTCACGGATCATACAAGAACGAAATTATGTACGATGAAATACCGAAAATTGGAATATAAACTTAACAAACACTTAGAAAAGCAAAGCAATTCTTTTTTCCCTCTCTCTCTTACTAATCCAACTAAACAATAAAAGAAAAACAAACACCCTCTTTAAAAATTTATATCAATTTAAATACTCGACCAAAAATTGTAGAACAAAAATCTTTGAACTAGTATCGACCCAATTTACGATTTTATACCCGCTTTGTTTTGTGCAAGCGTGTTTGGCTAAGTTATACATATCGAACATGTGCTTTGAGGGCTGAGGTTTGGGTCATTGTTGACGGGAGGCTAGATGGTGATTGGATTTGGGTTTGTAGGTCGAGTAGCACCTAGGTGTCGAATTTTGGAAGGAACGGTGCTATTTGCGGAAGTGCGACTTGGGCCTTATTGTGACCTGACTTGGGTGTCACGAGTTGTGTTGGGGCCGCCCGGGATGAGTTGTGGTGGATGTGGAGTGCTCGTGGATGGCAAAGTTGATTTGAATATTCGTGGTTCAAGGAGGGAGGAATTGGTGGTGGAAGGAATGACGATGGTTGGAAGGTGCATGGGACATGTACAGGCATTTTGAATAGGGAGGGAATATGGTTTAGTTTTTATTAAATAATTAGCAAATTGTTTAAGTTAATTAATTAATATTCAAATTTCAATAACTTATATATGCAATAACTCCCTCATATGAGGTCAAATTGAAACGCGGTCATTTGCATTGTGTTCATAAGGGCGATAGCTATGCGATGTAACTGGTTTGTCAAATTTGCAGCATGTAAAATTCTAGGTTAAAATCGAACATTAGTACAAACCGAAATGCCTAATCGTCCGTTGGAATTTCGGTGAGTTAAACTCACCTTTTTGGATAATTAGTATGATATATGTTAGAAATAAAATATTTTTTATGTTGAATAATTATTGGTTAGTTTCATTAAATATTCACTTTTTAAAAGGAGATTGACATTTAAAATGTAATATAGGGAAATTTGCAGAGAAATGCAGATTTCTCGACATAGTGATTTTTAATTTTCAATTATATTTCTATTGATTTTATTTCAGTTTATATTTATGATATGGATTGTAAATGCAAAAATTTGATAGTTTGACCATATGTGACATTGACATACGTCAAAAGTTGAACGTTTTGGAGAAAGGGTAGTAGTATTATCGGTTAAGTGCTATAGTACCTATTAGCCTTGATATAGTATTTTGAAAATACTATTAATTGTTGTTTGGTTTGGAAAAGGTTTCCATTTGAAAAATGATTTTTAATCCGACCTTTTGGATTTTCTATGATATGTTATTTAAAATTAGTTTTTCTTCTCTATTTATTTTTATTTCTTTTATTGTTCTTTTCTAATATTTGTATAATCGTAAATGTTTCAAGATTACTTTGGAAATTATATATTTTCATAGAATAGTTATTTTAATAATGATTGTTTCCTTTAAAGGAAATAAAAGGGTTTGTGTTTTATTTTGAAAGGGATTTTGTGTTAAAAAGAAGATAGAAATATTTCGAAGTGAAACATTTTATATAAAATATTGTAAATAAAGAACAAATTTATAAATGGTATTTTATAAATTAAAAAGAGAGATTTATAAGTGGTATTTTATAAATAAATGGATATGTTTTTAAATGGTATTTAATATAAGGGGAAAATGTTATCATTTGATAAATTGGAGAAATAAATCACAATTTGTGAACTTATTTTAATATTTGAAATGGTCCTGTTATGGAAAGTATGTGGATTTTATAATTATAATTAGAGTTTGGTTGTATGTTCGGAAATTTGTTTTATAAAAAGGAGTTTCGCAATTTTATTCAAAAATTTATAAGGAGTCTGTAGTTTAATAAAAAGAGTTCCAAATGAATTTGGAAATTTATAAAATGAAATTTTTAAATAATATTTTATAAAAGAAGTTTATAAAAGAGTTATAAATTGTATAAAGGATACTTATAAAGGAGTTTATTAAATAAGCTTTGCGGTTTAGAAAAGGAGGTTTACAATTATGTTTAGATATTTATAAAAGGAATTTCGTAATTTATAAATAATATTTTTGTAAAAGGAGTTTGTAAAATATAAGGATTTTTATAAAGGCATTTTATAGGAAAAGTGATTACAAAAAGACTAAGACCCAGTTTACATAATTTGATTGTTTTTTTAATACGATGGTATGAAAAATGTTCTTTCCATACTTAACATCAAATTATGTGGTATGGAAACTCAGAATTAAGAATGTGTATCGAAGCATCGATAGTTTTCTAACTTGTTTGATCTCATTATTGATAGAGGGATAGTACCGTTTGAAATTGAAAAGTGGTATTAAGTATATTTGGTTTAGTTTCTCTGCGATCTATTAACTTACACCAAAGGGAAAGTGTTTTAGATTTATCAATATCATAGTTCAAAATACATTTTTTCCTAACCCAATTAATGGTGATTTTGGAAATTAATTCTTTCTAAGATTTATGAATATACTTATATTGTTGAGATAAGTATATGAGCGCATTTTCTATGTTTTGAAAGTGAATTGTTTTGTGAGTATAGTTATATAGTTGAGATAAGTACATCAGTTTTTTCCAAGTATTGAAAAGAGTAAAGAAGATATGTGGATTTATTTTTCTGAAAATATTTTGATACAAGTATTTATAAAGTGATTTTAATTTGCAAAAGGATTAACTATAGAGGTTTAGTGGTCACTTTGTGCTAAACTATGTTGGGTTAAATCCCTGGTTGAATTTTTTGTTATTTGATATTTAAATAACCGACTATTAAATCTTACCAGTTTAAAAATTATCGTTGTTGGTTCAGAGAGACTAGGACTAGATATATTATTCGAAAACCACTTCGAACCAGCACAAGTGATCGAATTAGAGATATCCTGAAGATGATCAAAGATGAAGTTCTTTGAAGTCAAAGGCTACTTGAACCCTAAGGGTGATTCTAAGATGGATGTAGTAGAAGTTGTGCATTCAGTTTGTTCATATCCTCAACAACTTGTATAGATGAATGTTGTCATTGCATTATTGCCTGGAGGTTAGTTTTAGCATTCCAAGCAGGGTTTCTATATAAAAAGTAAAACATCGCCTCTAGCCTCAACAATCAAGAATGACTAAAACAAGGGACATGCTTCAGTGCTTTGTGGTGCACTTCCATTTGGGTATGTCATCACCCTTATATATATATATATTTAAGGATTTGGTTGTGCATGAGAGCTCTTAGGAAAAGGTTGAAAAGCGACTGAGGTGGTGGCATATTCAGTGCTATCCAGTAAGAGGTAGGCCAATTCTTATTCATAGAGTGTCTAGGCAAGGCCCTTAGTACATTTTCTATAGGTATACTATAGCAGGCGGCACCGTAGTCGCCATGTCATTGTATCGAAATCCATTCTCCAATAAGTGCCTTCGAACATTTTTGTATACCTATTATTCTGGAATTTAATGAATGTAATAATTTCGACTACGATTCAATATATATTTTAAACCCTAGACATTATTTTAGTATTAGAAGATTTCCTATGAAATGGTTTGATTATCGCAAGGTAAAAACCCATCTGTTTTTATGTGCGACATGATCTTACGAGATACCTTTATTTATCAAAGGTTTTATAACATTTAAATTCCATTTGAACTATGTTCTCGTGTTGGTTTACTAGACTAATCCGGACCTTATTTTCTTATAATGCTCAGGTCAGATCGAGCATATTTATAGATTTAGTTTGGATGCTTTGGAACTTCAAGGGATGTGTTAGGTGCCTCTAAGATGTATTCACGTATATTTTATTTTTCTTATACATTCGTAATATTATTTATCAGCATTTATGAGGACATGCAATTATAAGTGTCCAGACTGATGATAGATTAGTTTACTCTGATTGATGTATGTATATAACAGTTTTCCTTTTGTAAAGATTTGTTGTACATTATAGCTTACTCGTTATGATGCGAGATTCTGTTATGTCTTTTCATTCTTTTCCCCCCAATAATCTTTCTTTCCAGCACTAATATGCTCGGCATGTGAGCATCGTGGATATATTAGTGTCAATTTTGAGGGTTAAAAATTCGGGTCATTGCACCTGGTAAGGGAAAGGCAATTGTTGATGCTTTTAGAAGGGGAAATAAAAGCTTGGGAGGCTATATTCCTAAAGTGGATGTAGCAAAAGTGTATTACTGGTTATGATTTTCGGCCAAGAGCTAGAGTCGGATGGGTTGGCAAGCTTGACCATTATACCTACTCTGCTAGAGTAGATTGATATTAGTCAAAGATGTGATGCTCGAGATATTGCTAAGATTGAGATGGGTGTAGAGTCGAAAGATATGAGGCAGTATGGGCTGAACCGTGATGGTTGGTTCCATAAGGATGATAGATTATTTGTATCTGATATTTATAGATTCAAGGCTGAGGTACTACGTGAGTATCATCGTTCGAGTTTGACAATACATCCCAAAGGCAACAAAATGTATAGGGATATGAAGCAAGCATTTTATTTGGATGGGATGAAGAAGGATGTTGGGGCATTCATTTCGAAATGCATGAACTGCCAGTTGGTAAAATCTGGGCAAAAGAAGCTTAATGGTTAGCACCAACTGCTAGAAATTCTCCAATGGAAGTGGGAACAAGTATTGACGGGTTCTATTGATGGGCTGCTAAGAACTGAGGTGAGTTTGATAGTATTTAGGTCATTGTTGATAGATTAATGAAGATTGCTAGGTTTACACCAATAAAGTCCAACAGGACGGCAGTGAAGTTGGCTTAATCGAATGTGAATTGGATTGTATGGTTACATGGTGTGCCGAAGAGAATTATAAGCAACAAAAATCCATTATCCACTAGTGAATTTTACAAAAGTTTACAAGAGCCATTGGGGGCATAGTTGCATTTCAATACATCTTATTGCCCCAAACTAATGGTCAAAATGAGAGAGTGAATCATATACTTAAGGATCTCTTGCGAGCATGAATTATCGACTTTGGAGGCTTGTTGGATGATGATTTGAATCTTGTTGAGTTCATATACAACAATAGTCATAATTTGCGCAGTACTATTGCACCATTTGAGGCATTATACATATAAGGCACCTTCATGTTGGTGGGAAGCGGACGAGAAAATGTATTAGGGTCAGATATGATTAAAGAGACTATGAAGAAGATTGAAATCATTCGACAACGAATTAAAGCTACCGAGGATAGACATAAAAGTTATGCTGATAAGAGAAGATGTGTTATTAAGTTCTCTATGTTTCTCAAATATCTCAACAGACGAATGAAGTTCAATTTGATATTAAAGGAAAGTCAGCCCCAAGATCCGTTGGTCCTTTTTTGATATTAGAGAGGATTGAGAACCTAGCATACTTAGTCGACTTACTTTAGAAGTTGGCAGGTTTGGACAATGTGTTCTGGGTTTCTCATCTTAGGATGTTAGCATGAATCGAACGTGATATTGACACCAAATCAATAGGAAGATATAAAAGTTGAACTAGAAGTGTCAAGGCTTCAGAAGTTGTTTTGTAAGGTCGAGCAAAGTACAAAGTTTCTAAGGGGGAAGATTGTAACATCCCCCACTTGGAGGCCTAAAACTAACGGCTATGGATGCTGTAGTCATACATAGTTATTAATCTTCGACGACCAAATATGATAATGTTAGATACATTGATATAACAGAAACACATGGATATGGAAAAAAATTAAAATCAACAAATAAATTTCTCATTCCATTTCAAAATATTTCAAATTCATTACATAATCCCTATACGAGTGCCACGTTGAGAGAAAATATATTTATTACATCATACGCCAAGAGCGATATATGAAGATGCCCCCTTGGATGATCAGAGTATATATAGGTAATAAACAACTTTGCCTTTACAATAACAACATAGCGGATTCAAAATAAAAGAGAACTCTAAATAGCTATCAAGCCTCCTGCACATCTCCGGAAGATTATTCGTCTAAAGAGGTACTTGAAAACCTCAATTCTCAAACTACTCAAAATCAATTGAGTATCCAAGAATTTAAGGGGAAAACATAAACTTTGAGTCATGCATAAAGCCTGGTATGAATAATAATATATCATCTCAAATTAATATCTTTTGAGACCACGCCACTTAGTAGATCGTGTTTCCCCTCACTAGTATCCTAAAACTTTATAAAACTATATACTGTGCTCCTGCATACACAATGGTTAAAACATAGCAATTCAAAATATTATGATGATATGCATACAAGTTAAATATTCTAGATTACCCATCACCTGTTTAATAAACTACGTGTCATATTTATAATTTCTAGGGTCACTAGTAACCTATTTGTTTTCATGGGTTGACTAATAACCCGTTTAATACTTATGGACTCCCTGTCTAGTTTTATAGTTTTCACGGGCTTACTATTAACCTGTTTAAATTTATAAACTCCCTATCCTATTTCATTGTTTTCATGGGATCACTAAGAACCTATTTGCCTCTGCCAATAACATCATTGTTTCATGGGTTCTCCCTAAACCTACTGGTAACTCCAATAACTTCCCACTTATCTTAGTTTTCATGGGTTAACTAGAAATCTATTGACATCTGTCAATAAATTGATCCGAATATAGTTTTCATGGGTTCATTACAAACCTGTTGGCCCCTGCCAATAACTCGATCTAATCATTTTTTTCATAGGCGTACTACGAACCTATTGGCTATAGCTAATAATTTCGAGATACATAGTTTTCATAGCTTTACTATGAACCTGTCTATCTGATAACTTCATTGTTTAAGCATCCTACTTTCTGGTCTATCTGACCACTTGGATGCAACTCTACTCATTCAGGGCTTAATTTATATTCACGATTGGGTCAACCTAGTTGATAATTCTTCCCTTCTCCAAAATGCATTTATGGGTCCATTATATTGTGAATATATACATATATGAAGAAGCAAACATAATAGCTTGGTTTATCCCTATAACCTATTAATCAAGAAAAACTTCTTTAAAAATTCCATACTTAAAATCATTTCAAAACTCTTTATTTATGCCATGGTTTTCCTTTAAAATGAGATTGGGTTATTTTTTTTTGAAAACTAAGGCTTTTGAAACCTTAAAACATTACTTTCGATACCCTTAAATAACCTCCTTTGAAAGAATTTTCTTTCAAAACACAATATATATACCTTTCAAAGCTCTTTAAATCATCCTTTCGAAACCAAAATGTACTTTTTGAAAGTACCAAGGCATTACTCAATTATCCTTAGAAACCAAGCTTCAAAACTAATGAAAGTAACTCTGTCGAAACCATTAGGTTTTGCTTTAAAAATGTATTTTAGGTCAAAGTGAATGTATACGAAAGTAGCTCTTTCAAAACACTAAATCTTCATATAAAATTATTTGGGGAAAGTTTGATGGCGTCAGCACTATCCTTTCGAAAGCTTCAAAACATTGAAGGTTAGCATCGAAACCTCCTTCGAAGCCATTGCCTTCAAAATCCTTGAACCCTTTCGAAAGCATTTAGATAGTGGCTTAAAATAAGTTTATAACAAAGGCTACCCTTCGAAAGCATTGATGACTTCAATACACTCAAATGGAAAAAGGAAGGAAGTAGGGTTTCGACTGGGACGGAACCAACATTTTCGAAAGCATTGTTTTATAAACAAGGGACTAATTCGAAAACTCGTGCTTAAAATTGAAAGATGGAATCCTTCTTCGAAAGCTATTTAAAAAACCCCTTTTAAGAGCTTATATTTCAACTTCTTCGAAAGCTTTAGTAAAACATAGGCAGGCACTTAACATTTAAAAGCAAAGCAAAGGTTTCGTTCCCGTCGGAAGCTATGTTTCGACACCATATTTTCTCCTTTTGTCCAGTCCATTATGTACCAATCTTGATACCTTGTGTATTGGTTTCAGCTTTGTGGGGTTTCAACTTGATTAAAGCCGGAAGCATAAGATCGAAAGATGCTTCTAAAAGAGGTAGAACCCACTTTTTTGGGTAAAACTAACTTATTGCTAATTAAAGAAAATACATTCTAACTAACCTGCCTACTTGTAAACATGTGATTAGTTGCCACAACTTTTCAAATTATTTAAAAAATAGCTGCCGCTTAATTTCAGATTAAAACCAACATTAGTTTAGCAATAAGCCCTTCCACTAAGTAAAATAATACTTGTGAAGATGAGTTACATGAAATAAATTATGGACACCTGCCATACTACTCGGCAACTCTACTCTGTATGCGAGCGTTCCAATCCTCTCTATGTTCCAGAATGGACCAACATATCTCGGTGTCAGCTTCCCTGACTCCCAAACCATACCACACCCTTCATCGGTGATACCTCAATGAAAACCATATCTCTAACTAAGAATTTTAGGATTTACGCCTCTTATCTACGTAACTTTTCCGTCTGGACTAAGCTTTCTTCATCCTTTCTCGGATCAACTCAATCTTCTCTATCGCCTCTCTAACCAGATCTAGACCTAAGACCAATCTATCTCCAATCTCAAACCAATATGCTAGTGATTTGCCTGGCCTTCCATAAAAAGCTTCAAAATAAACCATTCCTATACTAGTTTGACAAATATTATTATAGGAAAACTCAACCAAATGTAGGTGGATTCCCATGATCGACCAAAGTCCAATACACAAGCTCTTAGTAAATCCTCGAGTGCCTTATTGACTCTCTCTGTCTGCCCATCCATCTGAGAGTGATATGTAGTACTCATCTTGAGCTCAGTGCCCAAAACATCTAGTAGACTCTTCCAGAATTTGGTAGTACGTAAAGCATCTATGTCACTGATGATACTACTAGGAATCCCATGTAGTCTAACTTTGTTCTTAATGAACAACTTAGCTAAAAAAAGTGCTTACCTGGTTGACTTTACTACAATGCAATCAGAAATCTTGATCAATCTGTCCACTATGACCAATGTACTTTCATTTCCTCTATTTGACCTTAGCAACCCATCCATAAAATCCATGGATATCAAATTCCATTTTCAAATCTCTAAAGGTTGAAGCAACCCACTCGGCTTCTGATGTTTGGCTTTCACTTGTTGACAGCATGGACACTGCCTAACCAACAAGCCAACGTTCCTCCTCATTCCTTCCCAATAGAAGCTTCTCTTCATATCTTGATACATCTTGGTCCCTCCAGGATAAATCGTGAACTTGAATCGATGACATTCTCTATGAACTTCTTTCCTCAAGTTCTCAATATTTAGAACAAACCACCATCCCTTCTTTCCCGACCATCCCCTTAGGTCAAGACTAAAATCTTTTAGATCATCGATCTCAGTTCCAACCTCAAGCCTTCTAATCTTCTTGGCTAATAATGCATCCTCTTACTTCTTAGAAGTAATACTTCCGATCAACACCGTTCGAACTTCTAAACAGGACAACATGGAAACACTTTGACATGAACTAGTAGTCGATCTTAATTGCACATTACAGGTAGTCAAAGCTTCTAAATCCTTCCATTCTACTAACAAGGCTAACACCACATTCTAATGACTTCCACTAAGAGAACTGCTACTATATTCCCTTTCCCATAAGTATACTCTATAGCAAAATCATAAGCAGCCAAAAACTTCAGCCACCTCTGCTGTCTCCTATTCATCTCCTTTTGAGAGAATAAATACCTTAAAAACTTATGATATGTGTATAGGTCAAATCTCTCCCCTAAGAGATAATGCCTCCAAATCTTCAATGCGAAGATCACCACAACCAACTCCAAATCATGAGTAGGATATCTCACTTCATGCGGTCTAAGCTGTCTTGAAGCGTAGGCAATCACTTTGACCTTCTATAACAACACAGCTCCCAATCCAGTTCCACATGCATTGCTATACACCATCACCCTTAGTTTTCGTCTAAAACCACTAACACAGGTGCATTGGTCAACAAATTCTTTAACTTAAGGAATACTTCCTCACATTTGTTGGACCAGACATACTCCATATCCTTCATGGTTAGCTTAATCAAAGGTACTGTTATCCGTGAGAAATCTTTGATGAATCTTCTGTAATAGCCAACAAGTCCAAGAAAACTTCTAATCTCAATCACCCTCTGTGGTCCCTTCCAATTATTAATAGCTTTGATCTTATCTGGATCAACTGACAAGCCCTTCTCTAAAACCACGTGACCAGGAAACTTAACCTCTTTCTTCCAAAAATGACACTTGGAAAACTTAACCGTCAGCTGATGCTGCCTTATTGTCTCAAGCAAAACTCTAAGATGATCCTCATGCTTATTTTCATCCTTAGAGTATACTAAAATGTCATCTATAAACACCAACACAAACCTATCCAAGTACTTTTGGAATACTCATCTTATCAAATCCACTAAGAAAGCAGGGGCATTTGTCAACCTGTAGGGCATTACTAACCACTCGTACAAACCACACCTAGTTTGAAATGCTTTCAATCGAATACTATCCTTTTCCACTATTAACTGGTGGAAATATGTCGCCAAATCCAATTGGAAAACACTTTGGCTCTGCACAACTGATCAAATAGATCATCTATTCTCGGTAAAGGATACTTATTCTTAATTGTCCTTTCGTTCAACATTCGATAGTCGATACACATCCTCAATGACCCATCTTGTTTCTTCACGAACATCGCGGCCGCTCCCTATGGCGAACTGCTAGGCCTAATAAAATCCTTTCTTCTAGATCCACTAGTTGCATCGTCAATTCCCTCATCTCGATCAGTGTCATCCTACTAGGTGGTTAACTTATAGGTTCAGCTTCTGGCACAAGATCTATCCGAAACTCAACATATCATTTTGGTGGTAGTCCCATAACCGGCTTAAAAACATCTGCAAGCTCCCTTGCTACTCTAATTAACTTAACCCTTTTCCTGTTTCCATGGCACTTAGAAAAACACAACTACTCCAGTCAGAATTCTTCATTGATAATAGGATTAGGTTATGACTATCAGGGTGTCTTAGTGATATCACCCCATCTTGAAAAAATATCCTAGCTTCTTACTTACTCAACCAATCCATACCCAAAATGATTCCAAAATCTATGAAATTGAAAACATATAGACTACATGCAAACTTATGACCTAACAAATAAATTTATAACTGGTCTCATCTCATCTTCAAAGTTGCATACCCTCCCAATGGAATCGCAACCCTTAAGGAAGTTACAAGGTACGTGGGTTCTAAGCATAACATATCAACCAAACACTGGGATATACATGAATGTGATGTACCAGTATCAAATAGTATCCTAACCGATATAATCTAAATCAAAAACATACATTCTATCATAGTCTTTCCTTTTTCAGCTGCAGTTGGCTTAGTAGATGGTGGTCCAACAGTAAAAACCTTTCCCTTGTCCGCCCTAACTAGTTCTAGAAACCGATTCTTATAATTCCCAAATTGGTCATAGTTAAAGCACTTCACATTCTTCTTATCTACAACCTTCTTCCCCTTGCCTGATCGGCACTTATGAGCATAATTACCCTTCTTGTCACGCTTGAATCAAACTAAATCGGCATTTGCCTTCTTGGCAGCCTCTCCCATCCGGGCTCCCTTCTTTTTAAAAAACTTTCTCTTCTTTCCCCGAGAACCCTGGGTTTCAACTCTCTAGCACAAATAACAAGCATCTCTTCATGGAAAATTGCCATCTCCACCACTACATTACTAGGATCACGAAGATATGGTAGGGCCGCCCTAGTAATCTTGGGCCTCAGTCCCTTAATGAACCTCTCATGCCTCTTGATGACGATGTCTATAGTATTATATCCATAATGGGACAACTCATCAAACTTAGTGGCATACTCAACAACTGATATCTCTCCCTGCTCCAGATCAAAAAAATTCCTCAACAGCGCTGATTTAGCAACCTCAAACATAAACCTCTATTCAAATCTCCTTCAAAAATAAGCCTAAGTCAATTCCTCCTCCGGAAATCCGACAGTAACATTGTTTCACGAATGAAGTGCTGACCCTTACAACTTTCTAGAGGCAAACCTTCGCTTCTGCTCCTAATCTAAACCCAGATCAGCAAATATTCTCTCATAATGCAACAGCCAACCTCTATGGCATTCTCCATCCCCGTGAATGGCTTCCCACAAAGAATGGTGTAATCTCAGCTTAGCATAATTATTCCCAACTGGAGCCAGAGGATTAGCACCTCCAATATTTCCAGCAACACCAGAAGCTACTCCTACTTGCATCATATTGATGAAGAACTGATATGTCGCCCTATAGCCATTGGTGATTTCCAGCACCCACATTGGCATCGGCATTTTCGTTTGCATTATCCTCTCGACCCGGGTTCCTCCTGGTGGGTCAAACATTTCCGTTGGTTGTGGTGCTTCCTCCACAGAGATTTCCTCTTTGGTTTCCTGCCACCATATCTTCTTTCTCATAAATCTACATACGAGCCTTAGTAAGATATAGAAGAACGGTCTAAGAGAGAGGGGAATACGTACTTATATATATCTATATGTCAAATACAACTACGTTAATGCAGTGCTAACCCAAACCCCGATCTTATTTTCTGATTTATTGGTTTGTGTTTGAAAATCTTTTAGGTTTAAATTTCTTTTAAGTTTCATAAACCTATGCTCTGATATCAACTTGTAACATCCCCTTTTTTGGAAGCCAATAACTAATGGCTACAAATGCTACCGTCATCCATAGTTATTAATCTTCGACGGTCAAATACGGTAATGTTTGACACATCGATATAACAGAAACACATGGATATGGAAAAAATTTAAAATCAACAAACACTTTCTCATTCCATTTCAAAATATTTTAAATTCATTACATAATCTCAATACGAATGCCACGTTCATAGAAAATATATTTATTATAACATACGCCAAAAGTGACATATGAAGATGCCCATGTGGATGATCAGAGTATATGTAGGCAATTAACAACTTTTCCTTTAAAACAACAACACAGCGGATTAAAAATAAAATAGAACTCAAAATAGCTATCATGCCTCTTGCACATCTTCGAAAGCTTATTAGTCTAAAGAGGTACCTGAAAACCTCAACTCTCAAACACCTCAAAATCAATTGAATACACGAGAGTTTAAGAGAAAAACATAAACTTCGAGTCAGACATAAAGCCTGGGTGAATATTAATCTACCATCTCTAACCATTTAGAAATCCAGTGAGACCACACCACTTAGCAAATCGAATTTTCCCCTCACTAGTATCCTAGAACTTTATAAAACATATACTGTGCTCCTGCATCTATAATGGTTAAAACATAGCAATTAAAAATATTTTAATGATATGCATAGAAGTTAAACATTCTGGATTTCCCATCCCCTATTTAATAGACTACCTGTCATATTTATAGTTTCTACGGTCACTATTAACCTATTAGTTTTCATGGGCTGACTAATAATCTGTTTAATACTTATGAACTCCCTGTCCAGTTTCATAGTTTTCATGGGTTTGTTATTAACCTGTTTAAATTTATGGACTCCTTGTCCTATTTCATAGTTTTCATAGGATCAATAAGAACCTACTGGCCCCTGCCAATAATGTCAATGCTTCATAGGTTCTCCTAAACTTATTGGTAACTCCAATAACTTCCCTTTTGTCCTAGTTTTCATGGGTTGACTAGGAACCTATTGATATCTGTCAATAACTTAATCTGCATATAGTTTTCATGGGTTTACTACAAAACTATTGTCCCTTTCCAATAACTCAAACTAATCACAGTTTTCATGTGTTTACTATGAACCTATTGGCTATGACCAATAACTTTCGTACACATAGTTTTCATGGGTTTACCACGAGCCTGTCTATCTGACAACTTCACTATTTAAGCATCCTACATTCTTATCAATCTAACCACCAGGTTGCAATTCTACTCATTTAGGAGTTAAATTAATTTATATTCTCTACTGGGTCAACCTAGCTGGTTATTCTGCCCTTACCCAAAATGCAGTTATGTGTCCATTACAACGTGAATGTATTCGTATATGAAGAAGCAAACATAATAACTTGGTTAATCCCTTTAACCTATTAATCAAGGAAAACTTCTTCAAAAACTCCATATTTAAAATCACTTCATAACTCTTTATTTTTGCCATGGTTTTCCTTTAAAATGAGATTGGGTTATTAGTTTCGAAAACTAAGGCTTTCGAAACCTTAAAACATTACTTTCGATACCCCTAGACAACCTCCTTCGAAAGCATAGAAAACTTCTTTTCAAACCACAAAATATATACCTTTCTAAGCTCTTTAAATCATCTCTTTCGAAACCAAAATGTACCTTTCGAAAGTACCAAGGCATTACTTAATAATCCTTAGAAACGTAGCTTCGAAACTAATGAAAATAACTCTTTCGAAACCATTGGGTCTTCTTTAAAAACATCTTTTGTGTCAAAGTGAATGTATACGAAAGTATCTCTTTCAAAACCCAAAATCTTCATGTAAAATTGTATGGAGAAAGTTTGATGGCGTTGGCACCATCCTTTCAAATGCTTCAAAACATTTAAGTAAAACATTGAAGGTTAGCATCGAAACCCCCTTTCGAAGCCATTGCCTTCGAACCCTTTGAACCCTATCGAAAGCATTTAGGAAGTGGATTAACATAAGTTTATAACAAAGGCTACCCTTCGAAAGCATTGATAACTTCAATACACACGAAAAGATAAAGGACGGCAGCAGGGTTTCGACTAAGTCGGAACCACTAATTTTGAAAGCATTGTTTTATAATTAAGGGACTCGTTCGAAAGCTCGTACTTAAATATGAAAGATGATAATCTTCTTCGAAAGATATTTAGAAAACCCCTTTTGATAGCTTATGTTTTGACTCCTTTGAAAGCTTTAGTAAAACAAAGGCAAATGCTTAACATTTAAAAGCAAAGCAAAAGTTTCATTTCCATCGAAAGCTATATTTCGACACCATGCCTTTCGCCTTTCTTTAATCGACTACATAACAATCTTGATACCACATGTATTGTTTTCGATTTTGTGGGATTTCGACTTGAGTAAAGGCGAAAGAATAAGGTCGAAAGGTGCTTCTAAAAGTGGCAGAACCCACTTTTTTGGGTAAAACTGATTTATTGCTAATTAAAGAAAATACTTTCTAACTAAACCGCCTACTTGTAAACATGTGATTATTTACCACAACTTTCCAAATTCTTTACAAAAATAGCTGCCGCTTAATTTCAGATCTAAACCAAGATTAGTTTAACAAATAAGCCCTTCCATTAAGTAAAACAAATAAATCATTTAGTTCCTCCTTTCAAAATAAATCAATTCTCATAGTAAATCACTTAAGAAAAGTCCACAGAAATCAAAGAAATTCACTTTGAATATGTTATTTAACATATCCAAATTTAAGACCTAAATTCTTAATATAATTTTTAAAATAAATTTCTGAACCCAATTCACCATATTTTCCTTGAAAATTACTAATTAATTCTCCATAACTTGGAAAATTGTAAAAATTGAAACCCATCTTCAAGATCATATTTTACATAACATATAATTTTTCCATGGCATTCGAAAATCTTTTCAGTCGGTTTTACTTTTAAAGCTGTATAAAATCATATTTAAACAATCTTGTTTAAATCTACATGTTAGAATCTAAGCATATCATCACCCAAATCATCATAAAAATGGATTTAATCTTAAACCTATAACAATATAGAGATGATTGTGATCATTATTCACCTTGATTAGGATAAGAAAAATTAAATTGAGATTAATTTCCCTTAGCTTGAATCCTAAGCTTTACCTGAATTTTCTTCCCTTTCTAGTAATGGTTGGCTCCATTCTTATGTTTTACTTTTGATGTTTTGTAAAAATGAGGAATGAATGTGAATGGTATAAGGAACAAGAATATATAAGGGTTATGGTAATAGGGTGCGGCTATTTCCCAATATGCCCTTGTGTAATTTATTTAGCTTACAAACCATTCTTAAGCCCAAAGCACGACCTTTTTATCATTTATTCAAATCTTGATCCCCTTATCATTCTAATTCTTACATTATTCTTTTTAATTTATCTAATTAAATCTCCTGAATAATGTTATCAAAAATTAGGGGTGTTACAAAGACGACGTATTTGGTAAAGGTTCAGTAGGGTGAGAGCGAAGATGATAAGACATGGGAACCTGAAAAGAGGGATTGCTTATCCAGAGCTCTTAACTTGGTAAGATTTCCACTTTATTGTTAACTTTCACCTAATCACATTTGGTATTATACCTTTTAGTTAGTTCCCGTGAACACCCCCTCCTCTATACCCATACTATCCAAGAGTACTACAGAATAATACTATCAGAAAATACAAAGAATGAGACGATATGAAGTACACATATGAATATTCCCTTGAACTAACAACTGTACATCTATTATATCCTACAATATTTGCCATGGTTATACGCGATCATGATACAAAGCAGTAAACACGTGTGCTACCAGGACAGAACAATACATAATCATAGAATAATATTAGTGTACATAAAGTCACATCGCAGCAGATAAAATACAATACATAACATTATGTATAGTCTAAAGGCTACAAAATGATAGTCTATAGCCCACTATATAATGCATCATCAGTTATAATTATATAATAGATACATCAATGAGGCTATGAAGTGTATAGGGTATTTATCATCCTATATCTACTACTAGCCTATCCAAAAGCTCCATCAAGCTCTGTCATCACTGGTTACCTGCACCTGAAATCTCTCAGAATGATCTTAGTATTATAACTAACACACAGCTCAAATTATGTCTATAATGATGGAATTAATATGATAAATCATAATAATAAGCCCATGAATTGGTGATTAGATTAATCATGTGAACATACCATATTGTGATGTAACATAATAAGTATCCATTAACTCATCTATATATATATATATATATATATAAATCAAAATCTAATGGTGAGAGAATCAACTGTACCATAAACTCAAGACCCAAGCAGAGTCATCTCAATTTAAGGGTCACCTAAGACCACCTAAAGTTGAACTTAAGTGAGGAGTAAAAACAATATATATTCATCAATCATTCTACATAGGACTAAATGAGAGACTGATGGCCATACGCCAGCTTAAGGAACTTAGGGTCACCTAATCAGATTTGTTCCTACAGTCTTTATTTACTTCAACGACATCGTGACTCTTATCCGCTAGTGGCTCGTTAATGCATATCCTGGGTCATGGCCCTATTTTGTCACCATAGGTAATAGAATATTGGCCTATGCGACAAAAGGGGCTATAGGGCACCTACCCTATGGGTCGTCTAAAACAATAACATAAAAGTGTCATAGATCTAGGGTGCAACCCCTAGATCAGGCCGACAAGATGGAAATTGGCCTAATGTGGTTCTCTTCAACGCCAATAATAGGAGTGCATCATGATAGTGGCACACATTATCCTAAATATAAAAACACCAACCCTTCTCACACCTATGAGCATCACCTCACTTAGTACAATATATCATATCGATTTCCATCAAAAGGGTGTTATCTACTTGCACTTAATAACCAAAAAGTATCACATCGGTGTCCCATACCACCATGTCATACTAGTCCATTCATTCAATGCCCATAAACTACGCTAAAACCACTTAATATCTTTATGTATGAAGTCTGATGAATAACCGAAAAAGTGCTATCGAAAGTCCCATAACAGACGGTATCCCTAATCTGTTTATTCAAATTCATCGTAACACAGAAATAATGACACGACTAAAGTAATTTAATATATATTATATTTAAAAACATAAAAACTAAGGTGACGTAATGTAAATTATAGTATACATATTGAATGTTACTTAAACCAATCTTCGAATATAATAGGATTTATTCATAGTTCAACAATTTAAGTTTTATGACCTTTTACGATTATCATAATATTATACAATAATTTTTATAATAATAATTCGTACTATAAATAAAGATGTCAAACAATTAAGAAACTCATGTCGAATTCTAGAATAACGAAGGAGTAAATCAGGCATTCAACAAAAGGTAGCAAACTTCAAGCAGCCCTAAAAAGGTGTCGAACATCTATAGTCAAGGGATGTCGAGTGCTTAAGTAATTAAGAATTGTCAAGTCTCTAAGGATGTTAAATTCCAAGAAATTAGCAAGCATAAAGGATATAGAATGTGAACACAACAAAGAAAGTATCGAGCCTCAACAACCAAGAAGGTTGTCGAGCATATAAGGAAAAAGTGCATCACATCCCAACAACTTCTAAAGATGCCAAGCATGCAACAAGCTGAAGTAGTATCGAACATCAATAAATATCAAGTTTTTATGATATAAAGGCTATCAAACCTAAAAACAACCAAGGGGAGGTGTCGAGCCGCTACAACCTGAAGTATTATAGAACATGAAAATGCCGCAGTTAGTCAAAGAATGGGCATATCAAGCATCTAGGAGATGTTGAGACCGTGATATAATAACCATACCAAACTACTACCACAACACTATTTCAAATACTTACCACCATGAATGTTATCGAGTAAATATAAAGAGGAAGATTATGCTGTCGAACTTATAAAAGTAAGTAATGTGAGCTTCATCGATGTTAAAAAGATATCGAGACTTTAAATAGTGTTGAGTCTTTACAAATATAGCTATGGTAAAACATATGAAAGCGGCAAGTGGATTTCAAGATCCTACAAGCAGAATATAATAAAGAGGTCTAGAAATGAAGGTGGGAATGTCGAATATCAACAGTGCAAATGAGATGACAAATATCAATAATGCATACGAGGCGTCAAATATATGACTGATGGACACATGCCGCCTACGTCTATAAGTAGACCCCCTTGGCCATTTAAGCGGGGGCTAATTCTGCTTTCCTAATTTCTTACATTTTTAATGCTATATGACCTAAATAGATTTGGGGATTTAAGAGCCTATTGTACTCTTCTGACATTTGCATATATGACCTTGGACAATTAACAATTGCATATCATATTTCTTTGAAGGATTGTAACTCTCAAAGTTTACACATAAGGACTTGGATAATAAACTTTTTGCATAGCACACTTCTTTTGATGACTACATTTGAATGTTCCTTAATTATAAACAAGCATATTACTTTAGTTGGACTCGAATTGTGCTTGCTTATTTTTCCCAAACTTGCATAAGGCTACTTAAGCCCTTATCAAAACCAATCCTAGCATGCCCAACATATTTGGTTAGCAAAGAAATTTGTTAACATTTTGGGCCCTAGAAGGAGGGCTTGAACTTTCGATTCCCTACATATCCCTGTAGAGAACTTACTCTAATCCTGCATAAATAAAGGACTTTCCCAAACTGCATATCTCCTTAAAGAACTTTCCAAATCTTGCATAACCAATATTGAATGGCATAATGACCATTTCAGAACAAAGGATCCTCCGAACCTCGCTTGGCCAAACTAGTTTATCAATTTATGATTCCATGAGGAGAAAGTATTAAGAGAATTAGCACAAATGATTTTAGCTAAAAAAAGTGAGCAACTCCTTATGTCCCAGATAATTGGAGTATAATTCCATTCCATATGGGGTCTACCCAAACCTTTGACTATTGCCTTACTCCAAGAAAAGAAAATAAAAAAGTAACGATCTGTTTTCGAAAAGGAGGAAAACTATCAACTCCAAGCTAAGGAACTATCTTCGAGGATGAACTAACAAAGGATTTGAATAAGTTTTCTCAAAAGTGGAAGAGAATAATTGAATGCTCTCCTACTTCAATCAATACTCAAGAAATTTAAAAGAGAAAACCTGACGTTAGAACTGAAGAGCGTATCCAAAGGTGTAAGAAAACCAAATGGGGACCAAAGACATGATCCCCTAAGAATTCCTGATATATTAAAGCATGTTCCCTTACCACCTCCTAAGAAAACATCTATCCCCTAGCTAAAGAGAGGTTAAATTATTGGCCTTTAGAGAAGAAGCAACAAGGAAACAAAAGAAGTATCGAAGGAGCTTATTGCTAATATCACTAAAGGAATGGACATGAAACCAACTAGTGCTGAGCCCTTAAAGGAATGGTTGAGAATTTATTGGGGCAAGGAGAACTTCAAAAGTTTGTTAGCAAGTTTTAAGTAAAAGGAAAATTTGTCTACAAAGATTAAGTGATTAATAAAGATAAATGCTTCCTAAAAAGTTCTACAAATAAAGCATAAAGCTTTTGATCCTACCAAGAAGGCCTGGTTAAAGATCCTCCAAGAGGGTAGTCAGAGTAAGCCTCTTGTCCCACCTATAAAGCCTAGCCAGAGCACCACAGGCCTTCAATCCTGCCTATGTTGCTTGGTTGAATCATCTCGTAAAGGGAGGATGGAGTAAACTGTTGGTCCAGCGTAAGATGGCATGCCCAAAGCACCAACCAACCTTCCATTCCACATATAAGGCATGATTGGAGCACCTCCTAGAGAGAGGACGCATAAGACTTTGGTCCTGCCTAAGATGACTAACCAAACACACCGAATGACCTAAATCATTAACTTATAAGATAATAAGGGGCCTAACCCTAAATCATCGCCTATAAGTTGAAAAGGGGCGAACAAGTTCAAAGCCTAAATTATCACCCATAGTGTGACAATGGGTAAAGAAATCATTCAAGCAAGTTTAAGTCTACTCTAAAGATAGGTCAATGTAATCTTCTAAAGGAAAACAATCAAACATATTTTGTTCTGTAGTGAAGAAAAGTTAAAGTAACCTTCAAAGGAAGGATCAAGAACCATCTAATATCCATTACTAAGGGTATCAATGTTAAATATGGACATCTGGGAAATTATGAATCTTCCCATAAAAATTATTACTTTAGCCTAGGCTTCATTCTTCAAAATATTAAATTAACTCTCAATCCTTAATTGGAATTCAACTAACTAAAAAATGGGAATCTTCATTAACAGTCGGATTTATAATCCTTCCGCCAAATGGAATCTGGTCATATTATCAAACGAATTTCGAATCTTTTTACTAGACAAAATTTTGGTCTTATTATCAAATGGATTTAGAATTCTAATCCTCTTGCCAGATGAATTTGTGGTCTTTAATCAAAGCTGATTAATGACTATTTGTGCTTATGTGATAATAAAGTCATCAAATAGATATATACTCCAAGAAACTAGCTAGGATAGTGATATTTTAAGCAACCATGATTTACCTATAAAAGAGAGATGAGAACGCAAATTGATTCAATTTATCTAAAGTTTTGCTGATAATTATTCTGGAAAATGAATTTCAAAACTAAGCTTTCAAAGTTTCAAAGTTCAACGAGACAACTATTTCACAAAATATTCCTCCGCATTCACAAAGCAAAGTAACCAATTTAAGAAAGAAATAATTTCTCAAATTTATGAAATCCATAATTATTTACTGTACCTTATTCCAAAAGGTGAAGAGAGAACAAGAAAGGCTGGTCAATAGCATTCTACGAAGGAATAAAGAACAAGTAAATCTATGCTTGATCAAAAACCACATATCATATGGACTCCGACTAGAGCACTGAAGTAAATTGCGAATCTCAAACAATTCAACAAGTTCGAATACAAGTCAAAAATATATGAGAAGATACAACGTCTAGTCAAGGTATTCACCATTGTGGTATAAATTTATTTACCATTTCACATGTTACACATTACATGCTGTTACAATAACAAGAAAGATTGATCAATACAAGAGTTTTACGTGACGCCACTTCTGTTATCTCTATTAAGAATCAAGGTCTTAAACTTTTTCCTTCAAGTCTTCAATAGTCGGAGAAGGTTCGGTGATGTGACTATTACCACATCCAAAAATTTCATAAGTTTTTCCACCTTCTTCTGGACAATATCCATACTGTCAATATAGCTAATTTGAAACTCTAATGCATGATCAAGCATTTTACTGGATCCTTTGAGAATTTTGGCATTGTTTTTGTAATTCTTTAACTTTCTGTTCAAGAGCATGTTTTCACATTCTAAATCCTCGACCTGGCTTTGATACTTATTGAGATATTCTAATAATTTTTCATCCAACTTTCCTTTTAAAAATTGGATGCATTCATACCTAACCTTTTGGCACCATATGGAGATTTCTCCATAATCTAAACCTATAGGTGGGTTACATTTAACACCGCAAGTTTTATGGTAATTAATTAAAAGGAATTAATTAATAAATAATAAATTGTGATTTTTTTTACAGAGGTTGGAAATAGGCCATGAAACTTATACCAATGGATTCGTGGTGATTTTCTAACCAATTTTCATGTATAGACTTTTTCGATCGGAGTTCAAACGAGAAAGTTATTAGTATTTGAAGTTTTAGCGTCGGAAATAATTATATATGTAAATTTGGTAACAAAGTCAATCAAGACTAATTAAATGTTGATAATTTTTAACATTTAAATTATGATCTTAGAGTATTTATAAAATTGGTAAGAATTGATAAGAATCAATTAAGAGAGAAACTAATCAACGTAATCAACTAACGGAGGAAATAAATCAACAAAAGAATGAAATGCACCAAATTCACCAAATCAACACAGCCCAGGTCGACCATGACCATGCTTGGGTCGATCATGGATGGTCAACCAGGGCTTGAACGGTCGACCCATGCCTTTTTTAATGCGGTAGTGTGGTATGGCCATGTGGCCCAGATCTAATTCAATTGGATGGTTAGCGCTGATTTGAACCTGTATTAGGACCTAGGGCTTCACTTCCAGCTCATTATTTTCTAATGAGCATGGAAACTCTACCATTTTCCTTTCTCCTTGAAAATTTATAAATACACAGAAATAGACCAAGATGGCACATATATACTTTCGAGAAGAATATAATAGAATAGAGGATAGGAAATAGGTTCAAATCAGGTTACTACATCAAAGGTAAACTTTTAGATCTGGTTTTAATTAATAAATCTAAATCCAGATCTCCTCTCTCTGATCCAATCACTAATAGATTTGTATAAAATATTATCTATGGATCTGAATAAAGAGTCAAAAAGGGGAGAATATAGATAACAGGATCAGATCTGGATTAAATCTAGATATTTGGGAGCGCTAATTAAAGGTGAGTGGGAATATTACATATTTTTATATAATACTAGATTATATCATTGCAGATCTATTCCTAAATGCTTGAGAATTGAATTAAAATTAAAATGAACTCATATATATATATATATATATATATATATATATATATATATATGAAATGTTGATGATACCTACAAATTTATAGTAATAATTACAGAAGTGTGATGATTAATTTTATTTGTGTAATTACATAATGATTAGTTTTATTCCTGTAATTATGTAATGATTAGTTTTATTTCTATAACTATGTGATGATTAGATTTAATGTAGTAATTGCGCGTTGATCTTAATTATCAGTTTTACAACGGATTAATTAATTAAAATATAATATATAGAGATTCCATTTTACTTGATACTAATGAATAAGACTGGAAATAAAGTCAATTGGACTTTTGGAATTTTAGTGATATTTTAATGTGTTGGAATTTGTATTCTGCAAGTGGATTTCCATATATTATCAAGTCTAAATTTACAAAAGTGTAATTTTTGAAATGACAAGGAATAAATAGATGCTTACAAAAGGAAGAGATGTATAAAATTAAGATAATCGCCATATTTTGTACTGTCTATATCAATAAATAAAAAGAGAATTCCTAGTAATTTATAAGCACCACGCAAACCATCTCTTTTCAGTAAGATATGGAAATTTATCGTGTAACAATTAACCGAAAAAGTTTGATTCCAATTTATAAAAATATAGTAAATCCCAAAGGTGGAATATTGATAAGAATGCATCTAAAAGGTTAATAAAATGGAACTGATGAAAAACGTAAGCCTGGATTATAAGCATGAAAAATAAATGATAATTGGAATTGAAATCAAAGGCTGAACTAATGAATGTTATAGCAACAATATTGATATTTGAAATTGGGAAGCTGTAAATGAAATTAATAAAAAAAAGATAAATGCATAATTTGACTGAAGACTTAAAGTCAAACATAAAAGATGTTGAGCTGATAAACGAAATAAAAGAAAAATAAGTATATATTAGTCTAAAATACGTATAAGTAGCCTCGCATATGTGTATATGACGGGTGTAAATAATTATAAGTTATCTATTATAATTATAGTGGACTAATGTCTAAAGGTGTTAGAATGGGTTGAGATGCTAAAAACATATCAAACCAATAGAACCGATGGTTAGTGTAAGATTTCGTAGTAAAGGGACACCCAAAGGTATGTACTTTCGCCTTGATTATTAATTTTTTGTCATGATTATAAATACCTATTACAATTATGTCAAAGAAAAACATGCATAGTTAAATTAGATCTGCTTCAAGTTTTAGAGTGGGGGTATTGCCTTGATTGCACTAAGCATCTAAATAGACAATGAGTGAGATCAGTTTATGCAATGGGGCATAGAAAGTGTAGGTGCCTGGATATCAAAATGAGTTGCAACAAGTATACGTAGACCGACGTGCTTAGGTACTATAAACCGGGTAGGATTTGCATATTTCTCGAGCTCGGCATCGGTCCCTTGCGGTCAACAGGGAGGACGGGGTTATGCAACGTCACGGTTATTTGTTAGTTTGTTTGATAGGACAAGGCTAGTTAACCCATACAAAAATTCCTTCAAAACTTAGACATAGTGGTGGTTCATGGAGCCTAAATTCTGTATGGTGGTTCATAGAGCCTAAACTATGTAAGGTATTTCACAAAGCCTAAATTCTACAAGGTGGTGCATCAGAGCCTAAAATCCACAATATTAGAAGCAGTCTAAGTTACATATAAGAGTGTCGTACGTGAAAAATCCCTTAAATATTAGGATCTTGTGGACTGGAGATCGTCATTGTACACGACAGGATTTCCTTGGTGATATAATAGTGTTGGATCTTTACGAAGTGCTGAGCGATTGATACTAGAGGGGATAGTATCTAGGTCCATTAGCAAACTTGGGATACACACACACACATCTAGTTATATAGATATAGATCTACATGGAGTAGATGGGTATGGTTCGTACGTGGAAAAGGAGTCGTAGTGACTAATAATGAAATCTAACATAACATGAAACAGTGAACAATCGGCATAAGATAGATTTATGTATAAGATATATAATTTACTAGTCACCAGAACGTTATTCTGACCCCCTCCTCATAACAACCCACAGGATTTAAATGTTGAGACACAGCTTCTATGAAGATTTTGATTGCTGACAACAATATAAAGGCAATCGACAAATCAAGACCTTCATATGGTTCTCTAGATTATAGATTAATTATTTGATGTTATAATAGTAATAAACTTGTTAAAATCTATCCTCAAATAGTCATGCACAAAATATAATCAATATATATACATTTATAGTGATGTGCACATTTATTGTGCAACTTAACAGAAACCGGTCGACCGGTCCAAAAATGAACGGTCGACCGTTCCTGTTAAATGTGCACAATAAACGTGCACACATGCACATAACGACTATATATTTAAAATCCTGTCTACCGGTCATTTTTTGACCTGTCGACCGTTTTTAAACAGAAAGCAAGTTTTCCAAAAGACACTTCTCTTCTCCAAGAGTTGCATCTCCTACCTTTCACCAATAATCACAACTCTTAATGGCAACTGTTTCACCAAGAGTTACAACTATTTCTTCTTATATATACTCATCTAAATCGTTGATTCAAACAAGAATTTTATGATTATTATATGCTTTCTCTGATCTTACTTTCTAACATTCTTGCATTCTAAAAGCACTCATTTAATTAATAGCTTATTGAATCATTGAAACTATTTTATACCTTTTGATTCAATAAGCAATATACCTTCTTTAATCTTCACAAAACATCATTCATATTCTTTGAGGATAAGATTATAGGAAGGGTGTACTACTAGTGACAAATCCGTGTTTTCAAGAACACAAGTTGTCAACAACAATTGTATTTGTTTTTGTTGAAGTCCTCGTGTTGTAAGAGGCAAGTGTTGAAGTCCTCGGTGTTGTAAGAGGCAAGTGTTGAAGTCCTCAGTGTATTAGAGGCGTGAAATCCCGTTCGGCTGTTCCGGTATTGTAAACCTGTTCCTCCGGGTGAAGCGAGGTAGTTAATAGTGAAAATCCAGATAGGAGTCTGGGACTGGACGTAGGACGGTGCTCCGAACCAGTATAAAAATCTCTGGTGTGATTTTTCTATTTTTTATTTACTATGCTATTATCATCTATTTCCGCATTTATATTGTAGTCCATATTACACGATCCGTGTGTACTATATTAGCACATATAATTGTATACACACCGCACTTTCATTTGGTATCAGAGCACGGTCATCATATAACCGTAACACAGTTATTTGATATATTCTTGTAATATGGCAAATAACGCAAGTACTAGCACTCAAAACACCACTTACACGGAAGGTCAATCGACACAAAGACCTCCATTTTTCAATGGTCTTAACTATAGTTATTGGGCAACACGTATGTCATTCTTTATGCAATCAAGTAGCTATGATGCTTGGAATGCTACTCAAAGAGAAATAGTAAATCCAACAACTGATTATTCAGAATGGACTGTGGCTGAGAAAACGGCAGCAGCCGTAAATGCAAGAGCAATAAATATGTTGTTCTGTGCATTAGACCAAAATGAATATAACCGTGTTAGTATCTGCACTACTGCATATCAAATTCGGCAAACGCTAAAAATCACTCATGAAGGTACTAACAAGGTTAAACAAGCCAAAATAGCAATGCTGAAAAGTCAATTTCAAAATTTCAAAATGAAACCAAATGAGACAATCAATGAAATGTATTCACGGTTTCAAACTATTCACCATGCACTTATTGGCTTAGGACAAAAATATTCTGATTTTGATGTTGTTTCAACAGTCCTACATTCTCTGACTAGTGAATGGGAAGGAAAAGTATTGGCAATAGATGAAGCTAATGACCTTTCCGTCATGAAGCCAGATGAATTGATAGGAAATTTAATGTCATATGAAGCAAATGTGCAGGCTAGAAAAGAACAGAAAGAAGAAAAGAAAAATGTAGCATTTCATGTTGAGAAAGATGAAAATGAATCAGATTCTGAAGATGAAGATTTGGCATTCATTGCAAAAGGATTCAAAAAATTCCTAAAATATCGAAAAGCCAGTCGCTACAATAAAAGGAAACCTGGATCAAATAAACCATCTTCATCTGCTATAGAATGTTTCAACTGCCATAAAAAGGGACACATGCAGAAGGATTGTCCAGAACAAAAGAAGAAGTCAGAAAATGACAAATTCAAATATAAGAAGGACAAATCAAAGAAACGAGCCTTCTCAGTAACATGGGATGACTCAGAGTCATCTTCATCAGAAAGTGAAAGTGATTCGGAGAATGAACAAGCTAATGTTTGTTTTATGGCAACAGAAGATGAGGTACAAATTCCTACATTTGATGAATTACTTGATATTAATGCTGAATTGATAGTCAAATATAAAGACTTAAAACGTCAATTAAAAGTAGTCAAAGCAGATTTAAGTAGAGCAGAGTTTGAACGAGATATGTTAAAAGATAAGAAGAAAATATTAGAAGAAGAACTTGAAAATATTCAAGAATCATCATCTAATATTGACTCTCAAATATCTCTTTTGAGTCAAGAAATAGAAGCTCAAAAAGAGAAAAATAATGCTCTCACTACTGAAAATCATGAACTTAAAGCAAAAGTCAAAATTCTAGACCTAGAAAAAGCTAGTTTACAAACAAAGTTTGATGACATTACTCAAAATGTTTCTAACTTTAACAAAGGTCGAGAAAATTTGACTAAAATCATTGAAAGTTCACAATCTATTTCAGATAAACAAGGTTTGGGATATAACAAACATGAAACTAAGAAACATCTTAGAAATAAAAGGAAGAAGAAAGTACAAAAAACTGAAGCTAAGAAAAATCATAGTTTATTATATTTCAAACCAAAACCAGTTGTGAAATTTCAAAAGAGAAATGTCAAGACTATCAAAATATGGGTTCCTAAAACAAATAATAATTTGATTAGGAACAAATACATTCAGCAATTCATGAATAATGTGCATTTTAATAACAATTATATATATAAAGGGGATACCGGACCCAAATGGGTTTGGACTCCTAAGACCTAACTCTTAGGACCCTATAAAAAGTGGGTACCATGAACTTAATTCTATTTTTTGCAGGTCCCACTGAAGAAAAGAGGAAAGTGGATATTGGACAGTGGTTGCTCAAAACATATGACGGGAGACAAAAGCGTATTAACAAATATTAAATACTCAGATGGTGGCTCAGTCACTTTTGGAGACAATTCAAAAGGTTATATCATCGGCAAAGGCGATGTGAGCAATTGCGGTACATCTAACTTACCTCTTATTACTAATGTCATGCTAGTTAGAAATTTAAAACACAATTTACTTAGTATTAGTCAGCTATGTGACAAGGGTTTTATAATTTCCTTTTCAAATAATAAGTGTAGTATTTTAGATAAAGACCATAATTTAGTTTTTGAAGGTTATAGAGACAGAAATATATATATTCCAAATATGAATATTAATCATAATTCAGATATGTGTCTTGTGGCTAATGACAATGATCCATGGCTATGGCACAAACGTTTCTGTCATATAAACTTCAGAACTATTGACAAGCTAGCCAAAAACAATCTAGTTAGAGGACTACCCAAAATAAGTTTTAAAGTTAACAACATTTGTGATGCATGTCAATTAGGAAAATTGACCAAATCATCGTTTAAATCCAAGAAAGTCATATCAACATTACAACCACTTGAGTTACTGCACATAGATTTATTTGGACCTACTAGAGTTCAATCAATAAATCACAGTCAATATGTGCTTGTAATTGTTGATGATTTCTCTCGTTAAACATGGACAATTTTCTTAAAAAATAAAAGTGATACTTTCGATCATTTCAAATCTTTCGTTAAAAGAATTCAAAAATCAAAAGGGATTAAAGTTAAAAATATAAGAAGTGATCATGGCGGAGAGTTTGAAAATAATGAATTTGAACATTTTTGTACAAAGAAAGGTATATATCATAATTTTTCGTTTCCCAGAACTCCACAACAGAACGGAGTAGTAGAACGAAAGAACCGAACTTTACAAGAATGTGCAAGAACATTATTGAATGGAACCACCTTACCAAAACATTTCTGGGCAGAAGCTGTCGCAACTGCCTGTTATGTTTTAAATCGTGTGTCCATAAGACCTCTTACCAAGAATACTCCTTATGAATTGTTTAACAAGAGAAAGCCCAAAATCTCATACTTCAAAGTTTTTGGTTCTAAGTGCTTTATTTTAAATACGAAAGACCAGCTTGGAAAATTCGATCCAAAAGCCGATGAAGGAATATTTGTCGGTTATTCGGAACGAAGTAAGGCCTATCAGATATTTAATAAACGAACCAAAACTATTGAAGAATCACTTCATGTATCTTTTGATGAAATCTATCAGCATCCTCACACAATATCAGATGATGACGAATCAATAGTCATTAATAATCCAATCATCTCAAATACTGATTCTGACTCAGAAGTAATTATTGAGAATGCTCCTCAAATATGTGAATTACAAACACCACCAAGAATATTAAGAGACCATCCGGCCCAAAATATAATAGGTGAAATAACATCACATGTCAGAACAAGGAGTCAACTCAATCAAATGGGTCATGTCGCTTTTCTCTCAAATATCGAACCTAAGAATCCAAAAGAAGCTCTACAGATGATTACTGGATCATTGCCATGCAGGAAGAACTAAATCAGTTTGAGCGCAATGACGTTTGGGAACTTGTTCCAAGACCAGCTGACCAGTCAGTAATTGGTACTAAATGGGTCTATAAAAATAAGGCTGACGAACAAGGAAATATCACCAAAAATAAAGCAAGATTAGTAGCACAAGGATACAATCAAGAAGAAGGTATCGATTATGAAGAAACTTTTGCACCAGTTGCTCGACTAGAAGCTATTAGAATTCTATTATCTTTTGCTTGTCATCATAATTTCAAACTTTATCAGATGGATGTCAAAAGTGCTTTTCTCAATGGATTTATCAAAGAGAATGTCTATGTCGAACAACCTCCGTTGTTCGTACATGAAAAATATCCTGACCATGTGTTCAAACTTAAGAAAGCTCTGTATGGTTTAAAACAAGCACCTCGTGCTTGGTATGAACGATTACGTAGCTATCTTATTAATTCAGGTTTTGAAATAGGCAAAGTCGATCAAACTTTGTTTATTAAACATTCTCGAAAAGATATTCTGGTTATCCAAATATATGTAGACGATATAATCTTTGGTTCAACAAACGATAAACTCTGCAAGGAATTTGCAAGTATTATGACCAAAGAATTTGAAATGTCTCATATGGGAGAACTATCTTATTTTCTTGGACTTCAAATCAAACAACTTTCAAACGGTATTTTTATCAATCAAGAAAAATACTGTGAAAATCTTATCAAACGCTTCGGATTACAAAATACATATGGTAAACCAACTCCTATGAGTACAACTACACATCTTGAAAAAGATGAAAGTAGTAAGAATGTTGACCAGAAATTATATCGAAGCGTGATTGGTTCTCTTCTTTATCTTACAGCTAGTCGTCCAGATATATTAATGAGTGTTTGTTTATGTGCTTGTTTTCAAGCCGATCCAAAGGAATCACATTTACGAGCAGTGAAACGTATAATTCGTTATCTTAATAATACCAAAGATTTTGGTCTTTTCTATCCAAAAGAATGTCCATTTGAATTAGTATCATATAGTGATGCTGATTTTGGTGGCTCACGAACGGATAGAAAAAGTACAAGTGGTACGTGCCATTTTATTGGAAAATCACTTGTCTCTTGGTTTAGTAAGAAACAGAATTGTGTTTCACTATCAACATGTGAAGCTGAATATATATCAGCGGCTCTTGCTTGTACTCAAGTACTATATATGCAACAAACACTTCAAGATTTTGATATTCATTTATCAAATTCTATTATATACTATGATAACACAAGTGCTATAAATCTTTCTAAAAATCCAGTGAATCACTCTCGAACTAAACACATTGATATCCGTCATCATTTCCTTAGAGATAATATTGAAAAAGGAAATATATGTCTTAAGTATGTTCATACTGACAATCAATTAGCCGATATTTTCACTAAGCCTTTACTTGAATCTAGTTTTATTAAACTACGAAGAGAGCTTGGCTTAGTATCTCGAAAAGATCTAGAATAGAACAAATTATTTACATTCTTAAGCTATATTTTTTTTAATAACAATCTTAAAAATCAGAACTATAACCATCTCTACCTATTTTTAAACAAATATTTTAAAACTTTGGTTATGTTTACGGCCAATTCTTTTTATCAAATTCAAACCACAAGCTCTTAACAAACCTTTTTTTATATAAACTTTTGAAACTACCTCTTTAATCATTCATTTCTTTTCTGAAAATTATATTCATCATACACAAGCTATCATGGCTCATATTTGTGACAAATGCGCACAAGAACCTCATATTTCAATCACAAGCTCGGATTCGGAGGAGAATTACTCTCCGATTACACCGAAACAGAAACCGGAGTGCTATCACCATTGTTCTCGTACTCCTGGTCATACGCCATCATCTAAACGTGTAAAGAAAGCACTATTTTGCTCTCCGCGCACGAAGGCACAAATCGATGAGATACATCACTACCAAAAGCATCAAATCGACCTACAGAGACAATTGCATTATGGACAAAACCAACTCTATCATGAACAACAACGTACGTCGGCACGTTTATCCGTCTTAGAAAGAATGGCATCGTTCTTCTGCGGATCAAACAAGCACGATGTTCATGAACCAATGCCATGCAGGCCATCGACTTCAACGACTCCAAACTCTTGGGATAGAAATTATAACGAGAATGAAGGAGCTCGAAATAAGTTCTTTAAAAACATCTGTGACACTTGTACTAATTAGTGTCCATCTTATTGAACTATGGCATGTATGGTAGTTTTCAAAACATCTTATGTTTAATATGTATTATGCATTGTTCTTTTTTGGTTCATATTCTTTTTTGTTTACTCCTTTTTGTCGATGACAAAGGGGGAGAAAGGTGCTAATAATTGTTTGCAGGGAGAAAGGTGCTAATAATTGTCTGCAGGAAATCACATATTCAGGGGGAGACTCAATACTTTAATTATATATTGTCATCAATCAAAAAGGGGGAGAATGTTGAGACACAGCTTCTATGAAGATTTTGATTGCTGACAACAATATAAAGGCAATCGACAAATCAAGACCTTCATATGGTTCTCTAGATTATAGATTAATTATTTGATGTTATAATAGTAATAAACTTGTTAAAATCTATCCTCAAATAGTCATGCACAAAATATAATCAATATATATATACATTTATAGTGATGTGCACATTTATTGTGCAACTTAACAGAAACCGGTCGACCGGTCCAAAAATGAACGGTCGACCGTTCCTGTTAAATGTGCACAATAAACGTGCACACATGCACATAACGACTATATATTTAAAATCCTGTCTACCGGTCATTTTTTGACCTGTCGACCGTTTTTAAACAGAAAGCAAGTTTTCCAAAAGACACTTCTCTTCTCCAAGAGTTGCATCTCCTACCTTTCACCAATAATCACAACTCTTAATGGCAACTGTTTCACCAAGAGTTACAACTATTTCTTCTTATATATACTCATCTAAATCGTTGATTCAAACAAGAATTTTATGATTATTATATGCTTTCTCTGATCTTACTTTCTAACATTCTTGCATTCTAAAAGCACTCATTTAATTAATAGCTTATTGAATCATTGAAACTATTTTATACCTTTTGATTCAATAAGCAATATACCTTCTTTAATCTTCACAAAACATCATTCATATTCTTTGAGGATAAGATTATAGGAAGGGTGTACTACTAGTGACAAATCCGTGTTTTCAAGAACACAAGTTGTCAACAACAATTGTATTTGTTTTTGTTGAAGTCCTCGTGTTGTAAGAGGCAAGTGTTGAAGTCCTCGGTGTTGTAAGAGGCAAGTGTTGAAGTCCTCAGTGTATTAGAGGCGTGAAATCCCGTTCGGCTGTTCCGGTATTGTAAACCTGTTCCTCCGGGTGAAGCGAGGTAGTTAATAGTGAAAATCCAGATAGGAGTCTGGGACTGGACGTAGGACGGTGCTCCGAACCAGTATAAAAATCTCTGGTGTGATTTTTCTATTTTTTATTTACTATGCTATTATCATCTATTTCCGCATTTATATTGTAGTCCATATTACACGATCCGTGTGTACTATATTAGCACATATAATTGTATACACACCGCACTTTCATTAAAAGGGTAGCAACTGGTGTTGCTTTGGAGCAGTTGTCTGATTGAGGCTCTTAACAATTGGGATGTCGATTTTTGGTTCGTAATTATATTGATCTATTATATTTTCTTATTTCCACTATATTGTACTCTGATATATTTTCCTTTTTGTAGGATACAAAATAAACTATCTCTATTTTAGTGTACTTGGGTTTTCGGTTTAGCGAAAATCTGGATCCACCGAAGTGCGGGTTGTTATAGTTAAACAAGAAAGGAAATGCCTTTTTGCCAGCTAGAGTTTGAGACCTAGTCATTATCGTAGGAGTAGGAGTGAGATGTAAGGGTACACCTCTACTTGCAGTAAATTCTGGAGATTGACAAGATATCTGGCTTTTCAGCAGATCAACTTCAAGATTCTCAATTCTCTGATATAGATGCATAATTTCTACATCAATTTCAATTCCTTGGTCTTGGGGCCTGGATTGACCTACTATCCATATATTCTTTCTTCGCTCTTCGATCTCTTTATATTTTTCTTTGATTTTCTCCTCTAAACTCGATGACATTTCATACATTACATAACATGGATCTCAAGTTGTAGTATTTGTTATACCATTTACATGCTTGTAGGTTATTCGAAAATGGTGTAGCAGAAGCATCTTGAGAGGAGCACTTTCTAATATCTAATATTAGTTTAGCCTTAGTCTATCCATCTAGAAGGGAGGTCAGGGATGCTAGGTATAAGCTTGAGTTGACATTCCTAGTAAGAATAGATAAAAGAAAGATCAACACATGGGGAAAATATTCTTTTATTAATAACAATAGAGCTTAAAATCATGAATAAGTTCAAATTACATTATAAATCCAAGGTTAATACATTCAATCCTTAAACATAGAACCTGTAGTTTGAGCCTTTTTGAGTGAGCCCACAGACATATGAAAAATAAAGTCAAAGGAGATATTAAACTCAGAAGGAGTAATGATTAAGGGAAACCACCGCATAACAATTTAGAAAATTAAACCGGATTCTCTTTTGTTAACTGTCTTTTTCATCACCTTAGTAATCAAAATATAGGTATGGAAGTTGTGTGTAAACTTCCTTAAGGTCCTTAAGAAAGCATTATTTTACGAGTCGAGAGGTTTTGGGGTTTAACGTTTTCTCTTTAAAATTCCTTTTTAGCTCGACAAATTTACTTAAGAGTTCTTTTGAAATGAAAGTGCCTAATGATTCCCTAACCTGTGTATATCAGGGAACTCATAAATATTATTTGAATTACATTATACAAGAACAAAACCATTCAAGTTCATACAATATAGACCCTTTGTAAAATTCAGAGATAAATGTCTCTTTGTTAAACTTGACCTTTTTAGGAGGAAGAGTGCATGAGGAAAGTAAAGTGACCTCAATCTTAGGAAGGTTCCAGCATTCCCCAGGATGACGATCAGATCCATGATCTATCAAATATCTATTATGAAGATGACTAAGTAACCCTCCACTCTCTTTTCGTAGAAAAGAAAATTCAGTAAAAAGGTTCCTAGAATAAACTTTATAAAGGAACTCTACTAAAGTGTGCATGTCTTCAATAAGCATTCGAAAGAATGTAGTTAGTCAGCATTCTCTTTTATAACTCTTTATCGGTGAAGACAAGACCTTTTCAAGAGCTAAGATGCTCGATTTTCTTTATAAAAAAATCAACCGAATGACATAAATGAGAAGATGCCTATACTTGTTAGATAAACTATTTTTCTCCACAATCAACATCTCAATTTTCCTATTTAATTGCAGCACTTCCCTTTCGCTTTTCTTATGCAAAGTCTCAAAACGGCATTTGTTTCTTTTCCTTAACTAAAATAAGTGAGCTTATTAACTAAAGCTAACAAGTGATTGTAAGCATTTAAGAAATGATAAATTTCATATCTGCACTGTGGTGCTTAGGAAATTGGAGCTTGAGTATTCTCGTTCACTTGATGGACGAGAAGAGGGACATCTTTTGATGGGATGTTTTCCTGAGGAACGTTCTGAGATCTTGGAGGATCATGGAAACCTATATTATGGGTAGACGGGCCTAAGTCATGGCCACCCGATCTACTACCACCATCTCCTAGTCCTTCAGGATCCTTGTTATCATCACCTCTATCCTCACCGTCTTTTTCATCATTGTCATCGTCGTTATTTTCATCATCCTCCTCTTTATCATTTTTATCCTCATCAAGCGGAGGATCGTCAAAGATAACAGCTCTTGAGGGTTGATAGGAGCCTCTTTTGGAAATTCATCTTGAAGTGTCCTAAACCCTTCCTAGTTTGAGGTCAAACTTCATTCTAAATTTATCATTCAAATCCGAGAGTGAAGGAAAGTCTTGCTTTGAACATTTCCCTATGTTATCATGATATGCAATAAAGAGGGAATTCTCTTGGCATCGTTCCTTAATTTTGGGAAGGGCCTAATTGATAAAATTAGAAACTTTCTTTTTAGCATCTTTGACAATGTTCTTTGCATAGACAAGTGTAGCATCTTTGCTTTCTAACTAACTAGCTATTTAAGCCTTTTCTTTTCTAACTAGCTCAAGCTTTGTCTCCAAGGCCTTAATCCTCTCCTCAGCCGCTAGCCTATTTTTTATCTCCTCCTCTAAGTTGGAGGAAACTTATCCGTTTTTAGATGACATTATTCTTCTCCGCTTCAACATTAAATTCTTGGTACTCAAGGAACTTAGCTTTAGTCGTCAACGAAGAGATTTTCTCTTTATGATCTGGAACTTTTTCGATAGATTCTTGAGAGGGTTGTTAGAGGAAAACATATGTTTGGCAACCTAAATCGAGTAACAGGCGTGTAATAAATAAAGATATATAGAACCAAAAATTTATGCATAAAGAAACATACCACAAGAAGTTATTGAAAGAGGATGCAGAGATACTCCTAGAGGATGTAGAAGATTGCAATGGCATTAAAGAAGCCATATATGGAGAGTGAATAACTAAGCAAATTAAACTCTCAAAATCGGAAGGAATATTTTGAAATGGAACTTCGAAGGGAAGAGATTTTGGAGGAGGAAGAGTAATGCTTAGATCCCGATACAAACGTAGTATGACATCTATAAGTGAAGGAATGAAATATCAATAGTAGGATTTGAATTGTGAATAACTTCTATTTTGCTTTGAGAATTTTGATCTAGCACACTTAAGTCAACAAAACCAGACAAATCGTCGAAGCCCCTTTTTTCTTTTATGATTCTCAATGTCAATTTCTTCAAGTGTTTTAATAATGGAGTTGTCAATGGAGGAAGTAGTAGTAAGGACAGCTGATGCAGAAATGCGAGCCTTAGCCTTTTTAGATTTAGAGGTTGCAACCATAAGAGCAGAACCTAAATCAAAGGAAAAATCATCAGGTTGTGATGCAGTAGGCTTTGCATGAAATCACAATAAGAGCTTACCAGAAGAGTCACGGTGAATGACAGAAGATTTAGAAAAAGAATCATGTTTACTAACAATCAAGGTTTGTCTCCTGTAAGCATCTTTCTTCACCATAATAGGTTCCCCTAAGCACTTTGTGGTTCTCCAAGATCAAGGAGTATTTCTAATATTAACCTCAGGTGAAATCCTATGTCCTTCTCCTATAGTTCGAGAATTAGGACCCAAAGTGCTAATTGTTTTAACAATAGAAAGGTTTGTTACCTTGGAAGTAAATTCTGAAAAAGGGATAACTACCATAAGACAATAGCATAATATAGTATAAGTAATAAATGAAGAAGCAACAAGATTCACTAGAAGCTGAGAAGGATCCTCTAATTTTAGAAGCGTGGCTCTTAACATAGAAAAATTGGTTCTCCTAATCTTTAGAACTTTTGATCAAATTGGTGATAAGTCTTTCCGAGGGAGAAGACAATGCATAGTACTCACTAACTGATTTGCCACTTTGATAAGAGTTACTAATGAGCGAAGGGTATCAAAGTCGAGGGAAGGAAGTTCAGTTTCTCTAGCCAAGATCTCAAGAAAACTTAGATAAGTGTAGCAATTGGGTAGCAACTATATCAAGACTTTGCCCAGGTGATCTGAGTATCAGACAAATAATTCATAAAGGAGAAGATAACAAGAATGTCAAATGTGAATCGATGTGAAAGAAAAGAAACCATCTGAAGGATTTTGTATCCTGCCAGATGGTCTTGCAACTCTGGCCTCTACATCAGTAATCCCAAATTATTGCAGGATGGTATTGACTTTATTCATGGTGGTTATAAGAGATGGAATAAGCCTATAATATCTTTTTTCATGGTAGGAGAAGGTTTGGAACCTTTGTTAGCTTTCTTGCTAGCCATCAATTTGCCATATGATATTAAACAAGATTAGGGAAGTATAATATTTTACAAAAGGTTTAAATACTTAAGAAAATGCTAAGGATAAGAGGAAATCCTAAATATAGATATAAAAAATGATGAACAAGTAGATGTCTAGCCTATAAATGCTTAATTAAATGAAAACTATTTAGTTCATAATAAAATGCCAAGACCATGAATGGTTATCGAATTTATAATTGCTCGATAGTTCACTAAGTAGACAATTGCTAGAAATTGAATCTATAATAAGATGATGAACTCATAGATACTTAGCACATTTGTAATAAATCAACAAAACATTATTGAATTCATAGCTAGATATTAAGTTCATAACCAGCCACTAGGTCAAACTTACATCATGTTATTGAATTTACAATGGGGTGTCGAACTTGAGGTTAGTTATCGAGTCCATGGCAAGCTTGCAGGTAAAAGCATGAAGTGGGAAGAAAAGTAGATATTTATAGTAAAAGGGGAAGTAATTTTGAGCATTGATTACAATTTAAATGGAAGAATTAGATTAAAGTGGAATATTAATAAGTGGTAATGTGGATATCGAAGAGACAAATGTCAATAATGGGGTGGTAACTTGAAAAGGCAAATTATACTAAGTATAATCAATCTCTTCTACACAAGGGGGTGAATTTTACTGCATATAAAAATGTCAAACATTTTGGGAAATCACTTCAAATTCTAGAATAATGAAGGGTGAGTAAATTGGGAATTCAATAAAGGATAGTGAACTTGAAGCAGCCCCAAAAAGATGTCGAACTTCTGTAGTCAAGAGATGTTGAGTGCTTAAGTGAAGAAGGAACGTTAGGTATCTAAGGATGTCGAATTCCATGCAATCGGCAAAAATAAAGGATATCAAATATGAAAAAAACAGTAAGATATCGAGCCTCAACAGCCACAAAGTTTGTCGAGTATGTAAGGAAAAAGATGTATCACATCCCAACAACTTCTAAAGATGCCGAGCATATAACAAGCTAAAGTAGTATCCAACATCAACAAATATTGAATTTTTGTGATATAAAGGCTATCAAACCTAAAAATAACCAAGGGGTGTCAAGCCACAACAACCTAAAGTGTTATAGAGTAGGAGAATGCCGCATATTCAGATAATGGGGGTACCGAGCTTCTAATAGACGTTGGGCCTGTCATATAACAACTACTACCAAACCGCTACAACATTTTCAAATACATACCACAAATGAATGCTATCGAGTGAATACAAAGAGGAAGATTACGTTGTCGAACTTATAAAAGTAAGCAATGTTGAGTGTCATTAATGTTGAAAATATATCAAGACTTTAACATTGTCGAGCCTTTACAACTATAGCTGTTGTGAAACATATAAAAGCAACATATGGGTTTCAAACTTCTAAAAGTAGCAAATGATGATGAGCTTCATCAATAAAGGCGGGAATGTTGAATACGAACAAGGCAAAGGAGATAACATATACCAACAGTGCAAAAATGTCGAACATCTGACTGATGGACAGGTGGCAGCCATGCTGCCTACCTTTGTAAATAGATCTAGCCACTTGGCCATTTAATTGGGGGCAAATTCTTCTTTCCTCATTTCTCACATTTTAAAATTATAAACCCTAAATTGATTTGGGGATTTTAGAGCCAATAGTGCTCTTGTGATATTTGCATATAAGACATTAAACATTTCATAATTGCATAGCATGCTTTTTTGTAGAATTGTAACTCTCGAATTTTACACATAAGGAATTGGATAATAAATTTTTTGCACAGCTCTGTAGATTATTACATTTGACTATTCTTGGATTTTGAACAAGCATATGACTTCACCCAGACTTAAACTAGGCGTGCATATTTTTCCCAAACTTGCATAAGGTACTTAAGCCCTTATCCAAACCAATCTCAGCCTACCTTGCATATTTGGTTAGCAAATAAATTTGTTAACAATTATTTACTAACTTTTATAATTTTCTATTGGGATAATATCGTTAAATCACTTTATTAAGTTACTAAATAATTTAAATAACAAACATAACTATATATATATTATAGTATATTAATATATTTATATTATAATTTATTTTACTTTAGTTATATTTTATTTTTATTGTATAATTTTTTTTATAAATAAGTTGGCAACTAGTTGCCTAATCAGTCTCAACCACTAGTCGACCAGTAGCGGTCAAACAATCGGTCGAACAGGCCGACCGGTCAAGGCGAGTTAGATTACTCGCCATGATGAAAAAATACTCTTGCACCTTTATTCCCTTCTTGAAATACTTCCAGCTTTTTCTTTGCTCCTCACTATTTTCCACTTCCACTTCAAATTGATGATCAATAACTTAATTTCTTAATTGCAATGCGGTGTAGAGCAATCGAGAAGCTTGATTTTAAGCTGTTGGAATTTATAGATTTATTTTTGAATTTAATTTGAATTTGTGGAGAGGTAGAGTTTGGGTGTTGTGATCATTTTTCTAAAGTAAGAAAATGCATACCGAGATGTTTTGTTTATAGTTGCAGATGAAGCCTCCAAAAAATGAAATGCCTAGAGATTGGAAGAGTTAGGATACCTGGTTTTAGGGTTTGGGTTGTTGGGCTTGTGATGTTAGGCTTCACCTTATTTCTTTATTTTCTTTTTCTTTCTTACTCACCTTTCTTTTGCTTTCTGAAACTGATATAAAATCAAGCCCAATTACTAAATCAATTCTACCATGCTAAATTATTTTCTAATAATTCGTTCCATTATTTATTTTACAAATTATTTTCCATAATTATTTTTATTTAATTAATCATTTTATTTAAATTATTTACTAGCTAATTTCAAAACAATATTACTAAATTTATTTCCTTATCAAAATAAATTTTATATTTACAAAATTTAATCATCACTATTTCTAAAATAATTAAATCATATTTTCATATCCTAAAATAATTAAATAAATCAGTAATCATTATTCTTTTTATATTCAATTCTGACTATTTTAATAAAATATTTCCTATCATATTCTTAATCATCACAATAATAGAAAATAATTAATTCAAATCTCAATTATTTCATTATTTATTATCATTTAATTATTAATTAGTTGCCTCTCGATGATTGGTTGCTCTAGTACATTGCATGTTAGGGTTTACATAGGTTTATTTTTGCTTATATGTGCATGTGTGATGTTTGATATGATTGTTTGATAATTAGACAAGCTTGGTATTTATTTGATTTGATTATGTTTGCTTGGTTGGAATTTCGAGGATTAAATTCCTAATAGAGGGGAGAAAGTAAAGACCAACATTTTTACGTGTTGATTGATCGAAAGAATTTATTTTCAGAACCAAATAGGTCGATTAGCTATAACTTTGGGAAATGCTTAGTACTGACATTTTGGACTCTTAGAATTTTTACCGGATAGTTTTGACCTTGGCGAATTGTAAGGGCCATAATTTCTGACAGAATTCAAATTAGGGTCTAAAACACTTCTAAAGGTAAAATATCATGGTTTTTCTTTACTTTTCATAATAGATTTTTGGCCTTACGGTTTAGAAGATATAGTGGTTTGATGTTAGACTGCTTTGGCCAGATTAGTAGGTTATTAGGTTAAGGCCGTAATTAGCTCATCAACCCATTTCGGAATTTGAGCTAAGTGTAACTGATGGGATAATCCCTACTCATAACCAAACTTACTATTGTAAACCTCCATTAATTAGTTTCATTGTCAAATGCAAGTAAAGCCTTTACTTTATTTAACCAAATCAAGTGATTAAAGGGTGATTAGCATAGTGATAGCAAAGCATTATTTTGGATTTTGAAAATTTACGTCTTAGGATTCATGCTTGGTTGGTTGGTTTGGGTTTACCTTCTTTTTAGTGCATTTTGAAATTTTAGAGAGTGATTTATATCTCTCAGTGTACTCTAGATGTTTATATAATTAAAAATGTTTTTTTTTATAATTTTTTTTCAAAGAAAACTTAATTTTGACTAGGTCTAAACTTATCCATGATTTACAAATGAATTTTAAATGCTTTAAAATGGATTTTGCTTACTTCTATGCATATGTTCATATTAATACTCCATTCAAGAAAATAGGCTAGATTTAATGTAATTGGTTGTTAAATATGAAATCGATTGTATGTATATGCTGTATGTGATGTATGTATTATAATTTTTGAATGGATGTATGTATATATGGATGTTGAATGCAACGAATGGGATTTTTGACCCTCGAAAATCGACATTAATACATCCTTGGTATTCATGTGCCACAAATTCAAGTGTCGGAAACCCAATCGTTAGGGGTAAAAAGATAATAAAGATAGAAGATAGAAAAACCAGAATCTCACATAATATTCAATACTAAATATTGCATGAAGATAGTATGTACAATCACTCTCAAAATGATGTATAAAAATTATGGTAAGTACTAACCCAACTAGGATAGTTATACCAGCATATTCCTACAGGTGCTGGTAGATATTTAATACAACGGAAATTTGAAAATAGATAACTATCTATAGAAGACATTCCAGCTCCAGGCTCCATGGTCCATCCAATATGCTCCAAGATTACCTAACTACTTGTTACTCGAAAAATTAGGGAATCTAGAGTTTAAGGGGAATAGAGAATAAAATCTGGATCAGTATGGGACTGGTGTGAAAAAATCAAAATACAGATATTTGAAAACAAATGGTATCTCATAATACCACGCTGCACATCAATATGGAAAATGTTTTTACCTTGTGATAACGAAAACATTTGCTATGAAAAATCCAGGAATATTATTTTTAATGACATTCTTTGAGATATGTTTTTCAAATAAACATATTAAAATAGGCAAAATTGTTATGTTGGTTAAATTTGACAGCATAATAGGTTTATGACTAAGTCCGAAGGCACTTTATTGGAGAACAGATTCCATATATTACAAGGTAAGGGACTACCTTCCATAAAACACACCTCTAGAGGGATGTATCTAAGGTCCAAATATTGGGCGCCTAAAACAACACAGGACCGGCCTATCACTTCCTTGAAAATACTAAATATGCCATCAACCTAGTCGTACCCAACCTTTACCGGGATCCCATAGTAAATACGACAACTCGTATTATAGAGGGATTCCAAGAATGGCCACGATATCTCCTAATGGGAACGACCCACATTACCCTACTTACCATGTTTTTGTCATTTTTGAGGTGTGAGGCTTAAGGCAACATTTATCTTTCATAGCACACATTTCTGAGTGCCATATTGTTATTCCATAATCACACAACTGATTTGTACAAACATATAACTCTTGAGCTCGTACGTCTCAGGAAATGGTTAAGTTAAGACATGTTACCTTCATCTCCACTAAACAGATGATACATTTATAGAGATCAATCAATGTGATCTCAAAATGCAATGTTAAACATTCTCCATACAAGTTTTCCAAGAATAGAACAAACTGAAGGAATTCTCTACCACATTGCATTGGGAATCATCCCTAGGATTAGTAGCAAGCAACCCTTGCATCGAAGATCAAATGAAGATACTACTACGTTTATTTGATATGGAAAATTTTCCTCGAGGGTCAGTGACAAGCAAGCCTTCATTTTATTTACTATCATTCCATTTCTTTACTTCGAATATGTAAACTGGTTCAAAATAATTTTTGGATAAGAATTTCTCAAATCCAACCCATGTTTCTTCGAACCAATCATCGATAAAAGATATTAAGTAAATAGGTGTTTATCATTTTATTGATTACTTCCCTTTAATAAAATAATATCTTCTAGAGACATATATCTTTAAAATAGTTCATTCCGGTACATACGAAATCAATAAACCTCTCTTGAACTTTGGAAATACCAAATCATTTTCATAAGTTATATTGGAAAACATTATTGAGTTAAAAAGGGTCAATATAAATTATACTAATTCTACTCAACATCAATTTCCATATTCAACCTTTACTACCATCAGATAATGGTGAAATCACCTTTTAAATTCACATGGATTGCACAGTTCCTTCTTTGAAATTTAATACCAAGTATAAGAAGATTATCTCTATACAATCCAAGTTGTATTAAATTAAATTTGTTAATTTGAATCTTCTATAGTTGTTTCGTTTCCAACATTTCAACCATATCTATTCCTCATCCAAGAAAGAGGCCAAGTGAGCATGGGCCTTGGTTTCTCCTGAACATCTCTTTAGTTTAAGCACCCCACATTTGGATCTCATGAATAGAAAAATCAAATCCACTAGTTAACATTTAGAGCCAAGATTAAAACACTTGAGTGTAACAGCTTTTCTTCAAATCATTTATTTTAACTCTTTAAAATAAACGATAAAACCTCCAAATCATTATTGAAACACTTAATTATTCATTTAAAAACATATATAAAAGATTTGGAAAAGAATTATGTAGTTCAAATCCATATTTCAAAAGTTATTAAAGCTATCGCGAATAGTGGTACAAATAGTATTTTTAAGGCTCATTTGATGATAACAACATTTAGATCATTTAGAAATTCATTTTTATAAATCAAATCTCTTTTAAAAGGTTTTAAAAGACTTATAGAATTTATTCCATACTTTTACAGAATTAAACATCATTTTTAAAGAATTTGTCGCTTTGGTATCCGAAACTGCCAAACCGCGACTATTTTGAAAAATTATTTTGCTCATATTTCAAAATCTACTAAAAAAATCTTGATTTTATTTCTTGATTTGAAAACTATAGTTATAAGTGTTCGAAGATTTCTTATTACAGAGAATTCCGACTTCGAATCCATCGTATAAATAGATTTAATTTTCTACGACGCGAAATACAGTTACACGACGCGCTTGTTTTGATTCAATTTTCATAACCTGTCAAAACTTCACCAAAAATTGGATTTTAGTATTAATAAAACATTTATAAAGCATTTTCAAGAGATATAACATTCTCATATACATCTTTTCATTTATTAAAAGAAAGGGATTTTCTTTGCGATATTCGATGGGTAATATATGTGAATCATTTCAACATCAAATAAACATACAATCAACATTCAAACTTGATAATCAAACGTAGCAACCAAACAACGTATCATATCATCATCCAAAATGTCTATATATATAAGTGGATTTTTCTCACCTTGGATTAAACAGTTAACTTAAAATTGGCTATAACTTCGCTAACTCGAACTTTAAACTCATGAATCCTTGAACTAATGCCTCTAGATGGCTCGACCCTCTCTTAGAATGGTGGTAGGTGCGCTCCACCTTGGCTAGTAGGTAAGGAAGGCTTGGCTATATAGGAATAGGGTGGTTGTCGTGGAGAATATAAGTGGAGAGGAGGAGTTTACTTTGACTTTTAAAACGCTTTGATATGTGTGTGTGTGTGTGTGCGCGCGTATGTATGTAATATAATTTAATTTATATTTGAACTATATTTTGCCATTATTTTGATAAGGATAGAAGACATGAAAGCAGGGAGGAAAGCTTAGGAAAATGAAGAAGAAGTAGTGAATGGAAGTGGAGATGGATAGCAGGTATTTATAGGAAAATGGAAGGAGTAAAATATCAAGATATTTAAATGCATATACATCATCTTTTGCTCACCATTCCATAGGCCGAAACCCCATTTCCCATGTGCTTGGCCATGTGCATGTACTTGGATGTGTAAGAGGTTGACTTTAGTATGCTTAAGGTTAAGGTAATGAGAAAATATCTTGATATTTTTTTGGTTATTTTTTATTAAAAATGTATATGTATATATGTGTGTATCCATGTGCATGTGAATGTCTTCATGTATGTGTACATGCAGATGTGCATATGTATGTCACACATAACCCACAATGTTGCACAACTTCTACACGGTGAATCGCTATGAACTCCAATTTCGATTTTCGGTCATATTTTCTCTTCTTAGTTAATATACATATATTTGTAAACAAAGTTTAATAATACTATTTCTATCATTATATAATAATTAGAAAGGTTCACTTAATGTTTAAAATAATTATTAAATCATTTAAACTCAATTTAAATTCAAAAATCAATAATTCCAAAATAGCGAAATCATTAACGATGTCATATGTACTTTTTAATTTTCCAAAATAAAGTAAATTATTTTATTACATATTCTCAATTATATAGATAAATGAGTGTATGTATCCAGCTCCGTGCACGATGTCGGTTGGCCAAAGAGTTATTTACTTATAAAACAATTTTCATTTTATCGTTATATCTTCTAAAGAATGTATTTTATAATTATTTATTTAAAATAAGATTACCGATATTATTTATTGGTCAAAACATGATCATTTATTCTAAAATGTCAAATTTTAGAATATTTTGAAATTTTACCGAAGTGATGAATTTTCGGGGTATTACTTTATATGTACAAACACCGGTCAATAGGCGAATTAGACTTAAGGGCTTGTTTTATACCAGGTCTTATGTAAAGTGATGATCAATAAGTTGGGTCATTCAAGTTAAAGCATGAAAATGATTAAGATACATACTGATAGAGCAAGGTTTGGATGTAATAGCATTGGAGTTGCAAAGGGTGTATCGATGCACATCTGGAGACTCTACACGAAATAAAGGAACATGATGGGCTAGAAACCGGAGTAAGGAGCCAAAGAAATGACTTAGACAATTTTTGGTTACCTGAAATCATTCGCCACTAACCCATATTGGTCTTTATCGAACAAAAGAGGGGATGAAAAATATGCAAAGTGCACCATCGAGGGATGTTTTAGAACTTGCATGAAGGTGTAATGGTGTCTACTTCTGGACTTAGAGTAGAAAACACAAGAGGACCTACCACTGAATGATGGCTACCATACGACTGAGACTTGAAGACTCTAATGTTGGCTTCAGGCTTGGATGCAAAATGCATGGAAGAGACTTTAAGAGTGCCTAGGTGCATTATTTATGTTGGTACCTACCAAATCTTGGCTATGTACCAAACACTAACCCATAAATAGTTTGTGTCGTGGAAGGGAGTTCCAAGGGAGATGTTCACCATCGATCATTGGCTTACTTGATGAAGAAACAGTAAGTTATGGATAATAACCGAACGATCTTCAAGTGATTGAATCGAGGAGGATACTGAAGGCTAGTGCAGATGTTTTTGCATGGTTCTTTTAGGCTTCACGTAGGAATTTGACAGGGAGACTTCAGATATTAGAAGTGAAGAGACTCTATGACTTTTGATGGATGTCCATAGATATTACGAACTTCAATGACTCAATCATGGGAGATATGTCGATGATACTTGAAAGCATGTTTGTTGATATGAACATGTGAAGTAGGATGCTGATGTGTTCTGTTATGGAAATGTGTGAAAAGGGATCAATGGTACTCGAAGGTTTCGATGTGTTTTTGTAAAGAGGGGGTATGTGAGGATGGTTGCCTCGATTTGATCATATCCCAGATCATTGACTATAGATCAGTGTACCATGGACTTTTTACCAAAAATCCGTTTTTATAGCTTTTAAAGTGGCACGGAGTTGAGCATTGAGAAATTGAGTAGTCTTTGACCATTAACATGGTCCTACAAGCCATCATATAGCCAATGCACTTGAGCGAGTGATGCAAAGATGATTGATGGTTGCTATGTTTATTTATGTTTATTAGCGATGTATCAAGATGCAGGTATTATTGACTTACATGCCTAGACATCCCATATTGTACTTTGAGTTGTAGTAGCCCACATGATGATAATAGATTAGCATATACCTCGTATTATGTGCTAACTCTTTGGATGCATGAAATGTCAGGTATGATTCTCTATACCTTATGTTCCTATTTTCTATATCAAATTTTATAGTCTTTTAAGATTTTAAATTGCTCACACTAGACTATTTTCTAACTTTAGAGTTTATGCTTTGCCTTTTATTCTCTCGAATACTCTTAAATGAGTAGATAATGAGTATGAGATAACACTTGGAGCTATATAGAGGACGAGCAAGTGGCTACGCTTTCCATATATCTACTTTTAAAACTTATCATTTATATTTCCGATATGAAGCACCGTGGAGCTTTATTGGTGCTATGCTATTATTTATCTAGAGGCAGTTTCATTTGAATTTACTATTTGATGTATATATTCTATTTCCCATTTTGTATATCTATGTTCTATGCTCTGGTTCTATAGTTCATTTTATTTATATTTTTGTTTTTCCTATTTTTTATATATGTGATTATTATATGTTATCATATGCATTGTGAAATATACGACAAGTTTTTGCTTTGATGTTTAGTTACTTTGCCCTTTAATTACTGCTCTACATCAATCGAGTACCAAGACACTACCATATGTAGGTGTATTGGGTACCGGTAGTGTGCCGTGATCATCATAGCCGTTGTCAACTGATGGAAACCCATTGTAAAGTCCAATTGTGTAAATACCTTGGCTCCACTCAGTTAATCAAACAAATTATCTACTCTAGCAAAAGGACCCCTATCCTTTATAGTCTTCTCAGTCAACTTTTTATAATCAATACATAACCTTAATGTAACATCCCATATTTTTTACAACATTATTTAGGATATTCAATTAGCTAAATAAAATAAAATAATATGTTCATTAGGGGATTGAGATTTTATTTTAATTAAGGGGTAGTCGTGCTGTTTAAACAATGAATTAAAATAAGAGTTGAAATGAAATAGAGAAGGGGTAAAATAGGATCAAGGCCATTCATATATCCTTAAATCCTTGGCCGTGTATCCTATACACGTTCATTTCATTTGAAAATTTTTAAAACTCAAGGCCGCCCACTACTAAGAAGAGCAATAGAAAGAAAGATAGAGGGGAAGCTTAATCAACATCAAATTCATTCAAATCTCACATCCTTAATCTCTAAGCTAAGATGAATAATGTTTACATCTCATATTTGTTTTGTTTTCGGCTTTAAGATGAAATCCGAACCTATTTGCAATGTTTTGCCATGTTTTTGAATGATGGAACGATTATATATACTTGATGATTTATTCATGTTCATATAGATTTTATCACATGTTTTAAGGTAAAAACCCTAATAAATGACATCCAAACGCATTGCAGATTTCTATATAGGCTAGAAATAATATTTTAGAGATGATTTTCAATTTTTAGAATTTTATGAATTTATGTGGAATTTATATAAATTTTTTAGTGAAGAAAATGTTATTTTGGATTATAAATTATTTACGGTTAAATAATAATTGATTTGGATCTGAATTTTTCATATGTTGGGAAAAAAATTAAAAGAGATTTTTTGGAATTTTTGTAGAATTTTCCTAAGTGTTTTAATGGGTATGTAAAACTATTTAAGGCAGGGACTTAAATGTTTTATATATTTATAAAAGGAGAAGGGGCTTCTTGTAAATAAATAAATTTGTTAATTCTAGAAAGTCGGCAGCACTTTTGAAAAGATAAATTGGCAACCAATCAGATTTAGACAAATAAGCCAAGTTAGGTACAAAGAAATAGTTTAAAGTATAAATAAACATGTTTTTCACTATTACAATGATTTCGGCACCAGGTTCTGTCTTCATACCTTCGCCTCTGACTCCATTGAAACCAATGCATATGGTATCAGGGAACTGGTACGCTATGAGTTGGAAGAAGGCAAAAGGTATAGGGTCGAAACCAAGAGGTTCCAAAGGGGTTGAAGCATTACTTTGGTTTTAAAGGAAAATGCGTCTCCTTGCTTTCGACTAAGATGCTTTCGACTTTGTTAGATTTCAATTAGGTCAAATGGTATGAAAGGAAATTTTTTCGATTGGGTTGCGCCTATGTTTCAAAATGATTGCTTTCGACTGTATCTAAACTTTTGCTGATGTTTTCTTCCTTTCGACCCAGATGGTTTCGAAGGGGCTGTTTTGTTTTCAAAAATTTGGCCACTTCTCCAATGCTTTCAAAAGGATGATTTCGACATCATCACTTCTTTATTTAGGAATGATAATGAGAGGAATGTTTTCAAATATAATAGGTTTCTAATCCTTTTGCTCTACTTGAAGGCATAATCCAAACGCTTTTGACCGAGACAATTTTCAAGGGTTAAATTGAACCTAAAGGCTTTCGAAAGATTTAGTATTTTAATGCTCTAAAAAGGGTTTTGAATGAAGGTTTCGATAGGGAGGTTCCCCCAATGATTTCGAAAGTTTTTGAAGAAAGGTTTTCCAATGGTTTCGAATGAGTCGAAAAGGAAGGTTTTTCTGGTTGTTTTGAAAGGATTAAAAGGAAAGGTTTTCCTAAGCTTTCAAAAGGAACTATTTAAAGGTTTTAAAAGAATTATGTCTAAGGTTTTTAAATCTTTTGAAAGGAAGGGTTTCCAATCATTTCTAAAGGGTTTTGATAATGGTTTCGAAAGGAAGGTTTTGGCGGCCTAGATTAAATAAAGGGTTTTACTTGGTTTGAAAAGAGGTACTTTAAACGGTTTCGAAAGGGGTATTTTCAATAGATTCGAAAGAGGGACTTTCCAAGGTTTAAATGTTTTCATCAACTAAGATTCGAGTAAAGTGTGTGTGTATGTGTATAATATAGCAAGATGATTTTGAGTAAAGCCTAGAATATATAAATTTTCCTTGTTTGAGTTCGATTTAAAGGTTTTTAAATCATTTTGAAAAGGTTTCAAGGAAAATTATGGTAAAGGATCTCTAAGTAAAATGAATCAGATATTAGAATAACCTAGATTCAATGCGGCGGATGTGTAAAAAATCACAGTGGGGATACAACGAGGATATAGCGGGATATTGCGGATGACTCTAAAATAGCATATAAAACTCATACTTAATGTTTTTACAAAAATATAAATAGTTAATAAATGAAAAATTAACATTCACTTGAATTATAATTAATACATAAATAATTTTAAATAAAAAGTATGCGAATATACTGGAAATAAACGTAGAACTATTATATAACATAATTGAATTTAGTGGAATATTAAAGTATTTTCATTTCTGAAAATATATTAAAAATTCAATTAAATAAATTAATTTCATAATTATTTTAATGTATAAATGTCACTTTTCAACTCATTTTTTTAAAGAAGATATAGCGGAAATAAGCGAATGTAATGGGAATAACGAGATATAGCGAACATAGCGGGGTTTAAAACGGAAAAGCTATATTCGAGGCTATATGGAAAAATCGTAGCAGTAGAAATCTGCTATGAGATATAGCAGGGTAATAGTGGAGCCAAAGCGGGGCACTAACTGCATAGAGAATACCAGACGGGACTGGTATAGGGTCGCGCCATATACATTAGCTATTAGCCCCAGCTAATTTTGTCCAAAATTCCAGTGTATAGGGCTTTCTCGTAGGTAAGATTAAAATTATGAATACACTCAAAAAGGAATATATTTTTGTATACATATAGGTTATTGGTGAGCCTGAAAAACCATTAGGATCAGGTGACCCTGGGAGATGATAAGTTAAGGATAGACTGTCTAGAAGAGAAGCATTTAACAAATAGTTAAGGGCAGAACGTCCATAAGAGAGGATTGTTTAACATATGTTAGATAAATTTTGATATATTGTCTGGTACGCCCGAGTTAGCCAAAGTTTAATAGTTAGCCAAACAAAACTACAATGTTTGAATGAATAGTTCATTTACTACCTGATATGTATGTTTACATAATAATGCTTTACAGATTTAACCAGTTTTGGTTGCAAGATTTTTTTTTTGCAAAAGATATGTTTAAAAAGGGTGTTAGTGAGGCGAAACCCATTCCGCTAAGCGGCATGGTCTCACTTAACCTAAAATATCTGAGATGTAACGGTATTATTCACACTTGGCTTTACAGCAGACTCAGAGTTTTTGTTTTTCCTTTAAACTCTCGGGTGCTCAAAATTGATTTGAGTAGGCTAAGGGATGAGTTTTTCAGATTTTTGTTGTTTTAGAAACAAAGTTTCCAAAGACGTGCGGTTGGCTAACAAATAGCTAATTAGGAGTAAAGATTATTTTGTTTATTTCTGTTGTGTATTAAATCAGATATGATTATATTGCTTTGATCAAGCAAAGGGGCATTGTCTTGCACTTGGCATATTATTGTAAATCATATTTGATCATTGCTTGTGAAATGTTTTGGGATTATGTAACTTGGATACAAATTATTGTTTTGAGATATAATCGGTAAAAAATTGTTTTTGAAATCTGTAATTTTATTCAAATTTAAGTGCTTTTGATATTATGGATACCATTAGGATTTTCATATTATGTCACTAGAAGTTAATACTACGAATGACTGCAGCATCTATAGCGCTTAGCTTTTGGCCTCTAGATACGGGATGTTACAACTTGGTATCGGAGCATAGGTTTATGAAAAACATTAAAATAAAAATGGTTTTTGAAAACATAATCCTAAAGAATTAGAGTAAGATTGGTGTATAGGATAATGCTATAGTAACGTACTTGTATTTGTTATATAAGTAAACGCTTCATCTCTAGTATCCTATCTTTGTTATATTATTTTTCTGTATCTCATGAGGTTTGAATACAGATATAGAAGGTAGAAGAGGAAGAGTTAACCCAAGAGGGGAAGGCGTTGATGGGAATGCCAGGCCTAATGCGAGGAGAGGTGTAAGGTCAGGCGCAAGCAGAGAATGAAGGTGCTGAAGTCCCGCAAGTTGGAATGGAAGCTATGTATCTGTTCTTCGTGAACATGTTGCAAGCGGGTGCTGCTGTTGGAGTAGTGGGAGGAGGAGTTCCAAGAGCTCCAATTGTCAATGACTATACTAAGTGGAGTGGAGACTACACTAAACTTGGAGGGAAGCCATTTATTGGAATAGAGGATTCCATTAAGGTGGAAAACTAGTTATTGCACTGCAAAAGGATCTTTTCATACTTGAGGCTCAATGATGAGCAAAATAAGAGGTTGGCATCGAGATAGCTTTAGGGAGCTACTTTGTTTTGGTGGAATAGTGTGACTATGGCAGTGGATGAGGAGACTATGACCTAGGTAGAGTTTAAGAGGAGGTTCCAGGAGTGGTTCATGTTAGTAATGGCGCAGTCTGTTTTGAGTAGGAAGTTTGCTAAGCTAGAATAGGGAGAGATGACTATTTTGGAGTATGCCAGTAGGTTCGAAGAGTTAGCCTGATATGATTATGCTGCTATTGGTACAATGATGAAGAGGAACGAGAAGTTTATCAGGTGATTGAAGCCTGAGTTGGCCAGGGCTACTTTACCATGAAATTCTTGTGATGTGGTTGTGGGCATTGAGACATGAAGAGATGCTTGCTTGTCAGGAGAAGAATAAGGTGAAAGAAGTCCAGGTTGGGCAGAATCAGAAGAGGAAGTTCTTTCACAAGAAGGGTGCTCAGGAGGGTGGAGCAGCCAAGAAGGGGAAGTTTGAAGTGGTCTGTTTGAAGTGCGACAAGAAGGGTCATTTTGCAATGTGTGTTATATTGGGAAGGCTAAGGAAGTGATCGGGAAGAAGAACATTAGGTGCTTCAACTGCGATCAGATAGGCTGCTATAAGAATCAATGCAAGGAGCCCACTAAGGATGGAAAGGGCAAGATGTATGCATTAGAGCCCGTTGCTTCTGAGCCAACGGCTTAGGAGAAAGGAAAGGCAGGTTTGAGAGGTACGCTTCAGATTCATGATATGTCTGTTAGATTTCAATTTGATATCGGTGCATCGCATTCTTTTACATCTAGATGTTTGATAGATAAGCTTAACCTAGAACCCACATATTTAGTTACTTCCTTATGGGTTGTGAATCCAATTGAAGGTTATGCAACTCTAGGATTGAGACGCAGTCAGAGTTTGACCTGTTAGGTCATACATTTTTTTAAGCTTGCAGGTGTTTGATTTTGTGGGGTTTGGGATTATTATTGGGATAGACTGTTATGTGGGTACGATGCGAGGATATTTTGCCAGGATAGGAAAATATCTCTTAGACATCCTGATTGTAATGATAGGATTGTTTATTCATAAATGGTTCTTGCGGTGAGGTGAACGCTTTTTGGGGTGTTATGGAGTTAAAAGATGAGCTTAATCGAGTTTTTGTGTTTGAGAATTCATGGATGTTTTTGAGCCTGTAGTAAGATTGCCACCGAAACGAGCCATTGAGTTTTAGATAGATTTGGCTTCGAGAACAGAACCACTGAGTAGGCCACCAAGCAGGATGACCCCTACAAAGATGAGGGAGCTAAAGGTGCAGTTGGTGGGTTTAGAAGGCAAGAGATTTATTAGGCCGAGTAGTTCACCTTAGGAAGCAGCCGAGGTGTTTGCTAAGAAGCCTAATGGATCATGCGGTTATATATTGATTATCGTAAATTGAATGAGAGAACGATAAAGAATCGATATCCATTGCTAAGGATTGACGATTTGTTCGACCAATTGAGTGGAGCCAAGATATTTTCTCAGTAAGATTTGGCAATGGGTTTCCATCAGCTCAGAGTAGTAGAGGATTTAACGGCATATAGGACCAGATATAGACCGCACGAATGGTTAGTTATGACATTCATACTGACTAATGTGCTAGCATTCTTTGTGGATTTGATGAACCAATTTTTTCGAGCACTTGGATAGGTTTGTATAGGTTTTCATAGATGATATCTTGATATACTATAGGATTAAAGAGAGCATGAAGTTCATCTTAGAGTGGTGCTTGAGACGCTGAGGCAGCATCTGCTGAAGGCGAAGTTTTTGGAGTGTCATTTCTAGAAGAAGGAAGTGAAGTTTCTTAGTGATGTAATCTCAGAGAAGGGGTTGTCAGTACATCCGACTAAGATTGAAGCGGTGAATAGTTGGAAGAGACCCGAGACAGTGATGGAGATAAAGATTTTCCTTGGATTAGCTGCTAAAGTGGAGGTTCATTAAGGATTTTTCATGGATAACGACACCAATGACCAAGCTAACAAGAAAGGATGTGAAGTTTGTATGGACTAATTAGTGTGAGGAAGCATTCCAGAGTTTGAAACACTTATTGACCTAAGCAACTTTGTTGGTTATTCCAGAAGAAAATTTGGATTTGGTGGTTTATAAAAATGCATGTGGAACAGGATCAGGAGTTGTGCTGACGCAGAGAGGTAAAGTGATTGCCTACGCATCTATACAGTATAGACCGCATGAGGTTAGATATCCGACGCATGATTTGGAATTGGTTGTAGTTACTTTTGCATTGAAGGTGTGGAGATGTTAGCTTTTGTGAGAGAGGTTTGAGTTATATACAGATCATAAGTCGCTGAATTATTTGTTCTCTCCGAAGGAGCTAAATAGAAGACAACAGAGGTGGTTAGAGTTTATTGCTGCTTATGATTTTGGGATTGAGTACACATCGGGGAAAGGAAACAAGGTTGCAGATGCACTTAACAAGAAACATCAGAATGTAGTGTTGGCGATGGTTTCTGAGTGAAAAGATTCGGAAGCGTTAGATGAATGCAGGGTGCAGTGGAGATCTAAGGCTGGGTCTAGCGGAGAGACTGTTGTATTATCTCGTTTGGAAGTTCGACCAATGATGATCGAAAGGATTTTTCTAAACAGGAGGAGGATCCAATGTTAGCTGAATGGATCAGGAAGTCAAGGGAAGGAACCAAGAGCGATGACTTGAAAGGATTCAGTCTTCACCAGAATGGGTGGTTGAGAAAAAAAGGAAGATTATGTGTTCCGAGTGTAAGAAACGTAAGGAAGGAAGTCTTGGAGGAATGTCATTGTTTGAAGTTCTCTACTCATCTAGGAGGTACTAAGATGTATTAGGATATGAAGAGAAGTTTCTCCTAGGATGGTATGAAGTAGGATATTGGCCTATGGGTAAAGAAGTTCTTGAATTTCCAACAGGCAAAGGATGAACACCAAAAGCCAAGCGGATTGCATCAGCCATTAGACATTCTGGTATGGAAATGGGATTCTAATTCTATAGATTTTTTTGACAGGTTTCCAAGATCTAATAGTGGAATGAAAGTATATTGGTCATAGAAGGCAGATTGATCAAGAGTGGCCATTTCATTTCAGTTAAGTCAACTAGGACGACACCTGTTTTAGCGAAGTTTTTTATGAAGAATGTTGTTAGACTACATGGAGTTCCTAGTAGCATAGTTAGTGATAGAGATTCCTTATACACTATCGAATTCTGGAAGAGTCCACAAGAAATTTTGGGAACTAAGCTCAAGATGAGTACCGCTTACCATCCATAGACAGATGGGAAAATGGAAAGAGTCAAAAATCTTGGAGGATTTGTTAAGAGCATGTGTTCTAGATTTCAGGGGATCATGGGAAGACCATTTGCATTTGGTCGAGTTTTCGTATAAAAACATTTATCAGACTAGCATTGGGATGTCACTGTTTGAAGCTTTATATGGAAGGCCATACAAATCTCTCGTACTTTGGTTAGAGACAACGGATAGGTTGGTTCTTAGTCTAGATTTGGTCAGAGAAGCTGCAGAAAAGATTAAGGTCATTCGGGCTAGAATGAAGGGGGCTCAGTCTAGGCAGAAGAGTTATATAGATAAAAGACGAAAAGATTTAAAGTTCTCAGTTGGAGATTAGGTTTTCGTCAAAGTATCACCGATGAAGGGTGTAATTAGATTTGGAAAATTAGGAAAGTTAGCATCGAGATTCATATGACTATTTCTTATTGTTTAGAGGATCGTGAAACTCGCATGTAGATTCGAGATACCGAGCAGTTTGTAGGAGTCCATGATGTTTACCATGTTTCTCATCTCTCAAAGTGTGTTAGAGACCCAAAAACTATTATTGCACCGGCTGTGCTAGATGACTTCGTAGTAGAACTGGACTTGACTATAGTGAGAAAGTTGATTCATATTGTTGCAAGAGATAAGAAGAGGCTTAGAAACAAGATAGTCATATTAGTGAAAATCTAGTGGAGTGACGATGAGAGAGACGGTACTTGGGAGACTGAGAGCAGGATTAGAGATGCTTATCTTGACTTATTTGATGGTATGTTTAACCTCTTTCATTGGTGAGTTGTGTACCTTATCATAATTTCGAGAACGAAATTCTTTAAGGAGAGGAGTTTGTAACACCCCATATTTTTGGTAACATTATTTAGGATATTTAATTATCTAAATTAAATAAAATAATGTATTGATTAGGGGATTGACATTTTATTTTATTTAATGGGTAGCTGTCCCATTTAAATAATGAATTAAAATAAGAGTTGAATTGAAATAGAGGAAGGGTAAAATAGGAAAGAGGCCATCCCTATATCCTCAAACCCTTGGTCGTGTATCCTATACATATTCATTTCATTTGAAAATTTTAAAACTCAAGGCCGACTACAATTAAAAGGAGCAAGAGGAGAGAAAGATAGAGGGGAAGCTTAATCAACATCAAATTCATTCAAATCTCGCATCCATAATCTCTAAAGCTAAGGTGAATGATATTTACATCTCATATTTGATTTGTTTTAGGTTTTAAGATGAAATCTGAACCTATTTGCAATGTTTTGCCATGTTTTTGAATGATGGAATGATTATATATACTTGTTGATGATTTATTCATATTCATACTGGTTTTATGATATGTTTTAAGGTAAAAACCCCATTATATGACATCCAAATGCCTTGTGAATTTTTATATAGACAGAAATAATATTTTAGAAATGGGTTTCAATTTTCATAATTTTCTAAATTTATGTGGAATTTATATAAATTTTCTAGTGAAGAAAATGTTATTTTGGATTATAAATTATTTACAGTTAAATAATAATTGATTTGGATATAAAAATTTTAAATGTTGGGAAACATATTAAAAGAGATTTTTTGGAATTTTTGTGAAATTTTCCTAAGTGTTTTAATGGGTATATAAAATTATTTAAGGCATGAGACTTAAATGTTTTATATATTTATAAAAGGAGAAGAGGCCTTTTATAAATAAATTTTTTGTTAATTCTAGAAAGTTGGCAGCACTTTTGGAAAGAGAAATTGGCGACCAATCAGATTTAGACAAACAAGGTAGGTTAGGTACAAAAGAAATATTTTAGAAGTATAAATGAACATGTTTTTCAATGTTTCGATGCTTTCGGCACTAGGTTCCGCCTCCATACCTTCGCCTCCGACTCTATCGAAACCAATGCATATGGTATTACAGAACTGGTACATAGTGAATTGGAAAAAGGCAAAGGGTCGAAACCGAGGGGTTCTGAAGGGGTTGAATCATTACTTTGGTTTTAAATAAAAATGCGCCTGCTTGCTTTCGACTTAGTTCGATTTTGATTAGGTCAAATGGTCTTAAAGGAAATGGTTTCCATTGGGTTGAGCCTATGTTTTAAAATGATTGCTTTCAACTATGTCGAAACCCTTACTGTTGCTTTCTTCCTTTCGATCTAGATGACTTCAATGGGGTTGTTTTGATTTCTAAAATTTGGCCACTTCTCCAATGCTTTCGAAGGGATGATTTCGACACCATCACTTCTTTACTTAGGAATGATTATGAAAGGAATGCTTTTAACTTTAATGAGTTTCTTATCCTTTTTCCCTACTTAAAGGCATAATCCAAATGCTTTTGACCGAGACGGTATTAAAAGGTTTTGATGGAGTAAATTTTTGAATGGTTTCGAAAGGTTTCCACATGTTTTAAATTAAACCCAAAGGTTTTCGAAAGGTTTAGTGTTTAGTACTCTTGAAAGGGTTTTGAATGAAGGTTTCGGTGGATTTGTTCCCCCAATGATTCGGAAAGGTTTTGAAGAAAGGTTTTCCAATGGTTCCAAATGAGTCGAAAGGGAAGGTTTTTCTTGGCTGTTTATAAAGGATTAAAAGGAAAGGTCTTCCTAAGTTTTCGAAAGGCACTGTTTAAAGGTTTTAAAAGAATGATGTCTTAGGTTTTTAAAGCTTTCGAAAGGAAGGGTTCCAATGGTCTCGAAAGGGTTTTGAGAATGGTTTCGAAAGAAAGGTTTTGGCCTTTCGGTGTAGATTAAATAAAGGGTTTTACTTAGTTTAGAAAAATGTACTTTCAATGGTTTCGAAAGGGGTACTTTTGATTGATTCGAAAGAGGAACTTTCAAAGGTTTAATTGTTTCCATCAACTAAGATTTGAGTAAAGTATATATATAACATGGCAAGGTGATTTTGAGTAAAGCTAGAATATATAAATTTTCCTTGTTTGAGTTTGATTTGAAGGATTTTAAATCATTTTGAAAAGGTTTTCAAGGAAAATTATTGTAATGACCCAGAATTTTAGTCACTTGGAATTTGGATATTTAATTGATTTTAAATATTCAAGAGTTAATTTTATAAGTTGAATAACTTATATTTCGAATATAAGAATTTATTTGGATAATTATATTATTAATTTATCATTTGAAATTACAGAAATAATTGGAATTTGAATTTAATGTGAATGAAAATGATTTATAAAGTTGATATAAATTCTATTTGAACTATGATGATGTTAGTGAACTTTTAAATTTGATTTAAAAGTTAATTTGTAGAAATTGGATACACTAATATTTAATCAACGCGTAAAAATAGTCATTTTTCACACAGACTTAGATTTCGACGAAACCATTTTCACTGGATCAGTAATGTTATATTATTGTAGGATTTCAAATTTCATGTCAATTGGATTTACAGTTTAGTCGTGGCAAGCTGAAACGCATAAAAATTTGTTTAAGTGAAATTTTATATTTAAATAATTCGTTTCAAAAACCTATCTTTCAAATACGATTGAATTGGCTCCCGATATATATTCCATTATGTTCGGACTAGGGGTAAAACATTATAAACGCCAGCCGTCACGCTTCGTTTGGAGCTTGAAATTTTTTCGGATGAATAGTGCCATTAAATTTTCTATATGAGTCCAAACCTTTTTATAATTTTCACAAAACCCCAACGCATCTAGGGCTAGCCGCCACTTTGACTTCCTATGGCCGAAAATGATTAAAACTTCGCCCTCGATCTCTTCCAATCCATCGACTATCAGCAAAAACTTTCTTCTTTAAAGTGGTAGAGCTCGGCACAATCGAAAAATCCAACGGCTATGATTGCCTAATTCACAACATGGAGGCTAAAATCAAGCGACAAACAGAGGGCATTCATGCACAATTTTTGAAAAAGGGAGGTGGCTGAGATTGGCCGGTGCTGGTCACAGGTGGAGCTTACTTCAGCGCTTCATGTGGCACTCCCCGATCGCGTTCTCGTGGTCGAATGAAGGTGCAATAGCTCGTTGAAGTTTAGCGGCCATATGGGTTTACGCATGAACGTAGAACAAAGGGAAAGAAGATGCTAACAACAGTTGGATCTGATTTTCGAAAATGTGCAGCCGAGATGAATCTAGACTTTACAATAAAATAAAATTGTAAATTAATTATATATTTAAATCGCGTGTTGTTTAAAATTGCATAAGTTTTTCATACGAGGTCTATTTTTGACGAAATAAGTTGCGTTGGGTCTGTATTGACAAGCACTACATTTTAGAGCTTGTTTGGAGTTAATTGGAACTAGTGTAAATTTTTGGTAAAATTAAAACACTCGTTTAATTTTATTTAGAATAAAACACTACAATTGCTATTGAACCAAAGTGAGTACAACCCACTCTTTCTAACTCACTGATATTTTTATATAAGTGAAATAAATTTATTTTATGATGATTGTTTGGATTATATGTTATATATCTATATTGATTGGTATTTGGATATATTCCTGCCTATTGGAGCAAATGAGACCCTATATGTTCCCGTGTATGAGCGGATGACCCTTTGTACACGCGTCTACCTCGAAGCGGATATTATACACATATTCTAATACGTATATTTGTTGCAGGTGACAGGTTGGAGAGATCCAACTGGATTCCTCACCAGTATCGGTCTTATTTACAGATATTGTGATATATGTTGTTATCATGTGATATATGATGATTTGGATACCGTGGTAAATGTATTTAGTGCTGTTGCAGCATTGGGGCTATTTTTTGGTAATATAAAAATGTTAAAGTGATGATTTTCATATTAAAAAGGATTTTCATGTGATTTTAAATATATATATTTTTGAATTGTTAAGGAATGAATTTATTTTGATTAAATAGAGGTTATACTTTATGTTATAAAAATTCCGACTTTTGGGAAATATAATAAGAATGTGAATGTTAGAATGTGGAGTTAACTATTAGGTAAAATAGTTTAAATTGAGATTTTTAAACTTATTGTAAATGTTTTATATATAAGATTTATAAAATTGAAATTTTGTAATTCAAGATAATGGAATTATAAAGGAGTTTTGTAAATATTAAAATGAGGTTATAAATGGATTTTATGAGTAAATAAGATTTGTGAATTTGTGAAGTTATAAAATGAATGAATTTGTAAATAAGAGAATTATAAGTGAATTAACTTTTAATTTGGATTTTGGCATATAAACGAGATAATGAGTTTAATTAATAAAGGGATTTTATAAATTGAAGTTTTTATAAAATATAAATGTAATTTATAAATATTATTTTATAAATCTGAAATCAATTGAATTTGATAGGTTAAATATGGAAGTTCATTAAAGGAATTTCATTCACGATTTTGGACGGTGAATTATCCTTTAAGTAAATGTGCAATAATAACGAATTTGGTTGATGAATTATATCCAGGATTTTGGACAGTGGACAATCCTTTAATAAATGTGTAGAAATATTGATTTGGTAAACGAAGTATATTCATGATTTTGATAGTGAATAATCTTTTGAATTAAAACATAGGTTTTGAAAAGTGATCTTTTAAATGTAGTTAAATTGTTGAAGATGTTTTAAAATGTGTTAAGTTTCGAAACCACAGATTTCAACATTCATTATTGAAATAGATGTTTTCATGAAGTAAGGAAAAGATAGACTATAACATTGCTGTTATAGTAAATGATTTTCAAAAGGGAATGTTTTGTATAGTATATGGGATTTATATATCTATCTAATTATCGAATCCCTAAACTAATGACTGTAGGTTATCGTAACAATGTTTTACGCAACATTCATTTTAACCCAAATATATATGTTTAAGAGAATGTTTTCCTTAAAGAATAAATATATACTTAATTGTGATTAGTACATGTAATATTTTTTAAATGTTGAAAATAAATTGATTTGTGAATTTCTTATTATTAAGTAAGTATATGGAAATGTTTTCCAATAGTGAAATGTTGAAATGGGTTTGAGAATATATCTTTCTAAAGATAATTTGAAGTTGATTTTTGGCAAGTGATTTAATTAATGAAAGATTAATTAAAAGGGCCTAGTGATTGCTTATGGTGCTAAATATTTGTTTGTTTGCTTTGATAGTTAAATAACGAACTATCAAATTTGGCCATTTTATTTCCTCGACCTGATGTGGGAACTATTTAGTCGTACACTTAGTACGTAGCTTTCTGTGTAGGCTTGATTATCGTTTGTGTTGAGGATGTTGATTCGTGTAGCGTGGAGTATTACTCCAATCTACTGAGCTTCCTTCTTGGCTGAAGGATAGAAAGTTGAAAGTTGGAGACGTGATAAGTCTATGAGACTTAGTTTCTGTGTGAGATTGAGAAACGCTTTTGCGTTGTTGGTGCGAAGAGACTAGGATCGGTTTGTCCGAAAACAACTACGGATCAACATTTATGCGATGATTGTGCAGATTGGTTGTGATGACATTGATATTCAGGATTTTCATAGTGGAGGACAACTTGTTGATCGTTGGGGTTAAAATCCCAATATACATCCAGTAGCAGTAGTCTCTTCATTATGAAATATTCAATGCAAGGATTATTCGCTATTAATCCTAGGGATTTCCCGACAGGATGTAGTAGGAACGTACCTTCGGTTTATCTTATTCCTGGATAACTTGTATGGATGTTTGTCTGACATTGAATTTCTAAAGATTACGTACATTGGTTTTTACAAATGTACAACAGTAGTGGCGGAGAAGGAAACTTCCTTTAGCTTAACACCCTCCTTCAGACGAATGAGCTCAAGGGTTGTATTTTTGTGGAAGGTGATTGGTAGTCAACGGAAATGGCCGTATGGAATTCAAAGTGATGTGATATGTGATATGTGAAAGGTAATCGTTACCTCAGGCCTCATCAACCGGAAATGACTGAAACAGGGTTAGATGTAGCAGGGCTAAGTGGGTCACTCTCAAGTAGGATATGATCATCCTCTTCTAGATATATCTTTACATGCTATGACGTCGTGTATCTGATTATTGTGGTTTGTATGCTATGAGGGCCCTCGAAAAAGGCCGGTAACGACCAGAGGATGATATATTTGGTGCTATCTAGTTACAGAAGTAGGCCGGTCTTGTGTTGGTAGAGGGCGGATGTTCTATGCCTCGGGACATCCATCTAGAGGTGTACACATCGGAAGGTAGTCCCTTCATCTGGTCATTTGTATGGAAATCCAAACTCCACTACGTGCCTGCCATTTTGATTGTGTTACCCATTTTGGGCTATATGTTGGAATTTAATCAATGTAACAGTTTTGGCTATGATTAATATTATTTGTATACTAGAAACTAGTATTATATAAGAGAATTTGATATGAAATGTTTTAGTTATCGTAAGGTAAAAACATGTCCGTGTTTATGTGTGGACGTGTCTTACGAGATACTCTTTTTTTGAAAGGAAAAGTTTGGTAATTTAATAATTTCAGTTGAGCGTGTTTCTCACGCTGGTTTACCAAACTAATCCGGTCATTCATCCCTTTCAATGCTTGGGGAGACCAAGTATATTTACAGGTTCAGATTTGGTGCTTTTGGAGCTTCAGCGGGAGAGCAGGAGATCTTCATTTTCGTATACATGTATCTGTTTTGATTATCCGCTTTGCACGTTGTTATTGTGTATATTGTCAACAATTGTAAGGACAGGTTATTATAACTGTCCAGGCTGATGATTGGCGATTGATTGTTGAACTCTGATTGATGTATGTATATACAGTTTCTATTTGTAAAGGTCATTGATATGATATTATATGTTATTCCGCTGCGATATGAGATTCTATATCGTTCTGTTTTATTCTCTCTTATCTCTTTCTTCTCTTCTTCCTTCTTCTTTTCTTTCTCATGACTTTCCGTTAGTCTGTGCTGTTCTGGTCAGACATGTGTGGTTTACTGTCGATTCAAAGGGTACGGATTTGTGGGCCGTACAGTTATGGGAAGGGATCCCTACGTAAAATGACTAAGATATTAGAATACCAGATGGGACTGGTATAAGGCCGCTCCCTATACATTAGCTATTAGCCCCAGCTAATTTTGGCCAAAATTCCAGTGTGTAGGGCTTTGTCATACGTAAGACTAAAATTGTGAATACATACAGAAAGGAATATATGTTTGTATACAGATAGGTTATTGGTGAGCCTAAGAAACCAATAGGACCAGGTGACCTTGGGAGATGATAAGTTAAGGAAAAAGCGTCTAGAAGAGAAGTATTTAATAGATAGTTGAGAATAGAACATTTAGAAGGAGACGAGTGTTTAACAAATGTTAGATAAATTTTGACATATTGACTAGTCTGACCGAGTTGGCCAAAGGTTAATAGTTAGCCAAACAAAATTACAATGTTTGAACAGATAGTTCATTTTTTAATTGATATGTATGTTTACATAAAAAAGCTTTATAAATTTAACCAGTTTTGGTTGCGAGAAAAAAGATTTGCATAAGATAAGTTTAAAAAGAGTGTTAGTGAGGGGAAACCTATTCCGCTAAGCGGCATGGTCTCACTTAACATAAAATATATGAGATGTAACTGTATTATAGACACCAGGTTTTATGTCTAACTCAAAGTTTTTTTCCCCTTAAACTCTTGGGTGCTCAATGTAGATTTGAGTAGGCTGAGGGTTGAGTTTTTTAGGGTTTTTTGTTTTGGTGAATAAAGCTTCCAGATATGAGTAGTTGGCTGACGGATTGCTAATTAGGAGTACAAATTATTTTGTTTATTTTCGATGTGTATTAAGTTTGATATGACTATATTGCTTTGAATAACCAAGGGGCATCGTCATATGTCACTCTTGGCGTATTATTGTAAATTATATTTGATCATTGCATAGGAAACATTTTGGGATTATGTAACTTGGATATGAATTATTATTTTGAGGTATAATTAGTAAAAAAAAGTTGAAATTTGTAATTTTGTTCATATTCAAGTGCTTCTGATATTATGGATACTAGTAGCATTTCGTATTTTGTCACCAAAAGTTAGTAGTATGGATGACTGCAACATTTGTAGCGCTTAGTTTTTGGCCTCTAGATACGAGATATTACTCTTAATTACCCATTCAGTTTCTTCACAATCACTATTATGGCTCCCTAAGGATCACTACTTAGTCTAATAAAAAAAATTCCTTCCAAATCCACCATCTTCACCTTTAATTCCTTTATCGTGGTAGGTTTCATTTTGCTTGGTAATCCACTTATGTGTTCTGTACAAGGTCGACTTGAAACTCAATGACATGTTTCGGTGGTAGCTTATAACTAGCTCGATCTTACTACAAAAACCTAATTTATTTCATCCTCTACGCCTTCCATAGCACCAACAATGCATATATATCGAAACTTGCTTCTTCAAACAAGTATATAATTCGATCATGTCAATCAAGATGTCTTAAGGATATTACTCTATCTCGACAAAATATCCTAGCATTATATAGGCTTAACCAATCCATACCTATAATTATCCCAAATCCTATAAAATCAAACATATACAAATTTTAGGCAAACGTATGACCTAAAATTTCAAATTCTAGGTGGTCACATCTCATTCCAAGAGTTGCATAGCCACCTATTGGATTTTTAAACTTTAGAGAGGTTATAAGGTATGTTGGTTCAAGATTTAACATATCTGCTAAAAATCTAGAGATAAAATAACGTAATTCGACATAATAAAATGTGTGATATATTCAAGAAGTGTACCTTCCAACACAGCCTTTCCTTTCTCCTCTGGAGTTATTCTGAGCTGTAGATTCTAGAACATAAACCTTTCCCTTCTCAACTTTGACAATTTCAGGACACTCGCTCTTTGAAATACCCTATCTTGTTTTAATAATAACATCACACTCCTTTTTCGTCAGCAACCTTTTGGCCTTGGAAAATCATGGTCATATCCACCACTTCAATGGAATTTTCCATATAAATGGCTTTCCTTCAATCAATTCAGCTATTGCTCTGGTTTGTATCATGTTCACAAAGAATCGATACAATGTTACTACATCAATTGATTTGACTCCATCACTTATGCTAGTAATAGAATTAACATCAGTGGTTCGGTTAGTGTTTCTAGCATTGACTCAAACATTTCCATTGGTTATTGTGCTTCTACCTCCTGAGCTTATTCTTCCACTTTTGGTATCAATTTCTTGTAATATGCATACGATTCTTTATGAGATATAAAAGAATGGTATAAAGACAAGGAAAGAGTATCGATAGATATACGTACTTATATTTATACAAATCAAATAAAAAGTATGTTACTATAACACCATTTCATTCCCTAACTTATTTTATTAATTCATTTAGGTTATGTTTTTCAAAAAAATTATTCAGTTTTAAGTAATGATATTCCCTCATACCAAGTTGTAGATCCCTCATTTTGAGGCTTGAAAAAAGATACCAAATATGTTGTATTTGTCCTTAGCATTATTTATCAGTGAAAAAATGAGATCAGTGATTGTATCATTAATATTAGGAGGGTAATAAGTGTAACACCCCATAATTTAGTAACATTATTTAGGATATTTAATTATTTAAATAAAATAAAATAATGTAAGACGATTAATGGATTATGACTTTAGATTAAATAAGGGGTAGTTGTGTCATGTTAAACAAGTGAACTAAAGAATAAAAAGAGAATAAAATGTTAGGAAATATGCAAGGGCAAAATAGGAACAAGGCATAACCTTATACCCAAAACCCCTTAGGAATTCATTCTACACGTTCATTCTATTTTCACAAACAAAAATAAAGCTAAAGCCGACCACCATTAGAAAGAGCAAAGAAAAAAATTCAGAAGGACGAATCATTTAATCAAGGACAAATCTCATATCCTTAATCAAAAAACTAAGGTGGACAATGACTACATCTTGTTTGCACCAAAATTGGTCACAACACTCCTCGGGAGTCGTTGAAGAGATAATAATAAAGAATGTAAATTCAAAACAAATATTATCTAACAAAAACTCCAATCAACAGTAAAGTAAAGCGTAGACAAGCGATTTATAGTGGTTCGGCGTGTCGCCTACGTCCACTGTGAAGTTTTTTGCAGTTTTATTGATCCTCTTTCAGTGATTACAAGTTGTTATAGCAATCAACAGCAAGTTACAACTGGAAATTCGAAATCAACAGCAAAGTTATGATGTAGGATGATAGAGATCTCGATCCGGCAGTGTCTGGGTGCTTGAGGGTCGAAAGATCGAAGAAGATCCCTTTTCTATTGGCTCTGGGGCCCTATTTATAGGCGTGGGATGCTGATATTTTGCTGAAAACTCGGGAGACCACTTCTGGCACGTGAGGGGGCCCACGCGCCCGGCCTCAGGAAATTTGGGCCCACTTTGGCATCGATTCAAATTCCATTCGAATCGATCATAAAATCATCCAATCGAGGTGAAATTTGGTGTGGACATTCTTCAATATGTATGCAAGCTTCTGTGAAAATTTCGTGGCATTTGGATCAGTAGATTGAGAGATATGATGGATACGAGGTGGGATTCCCTGTGTGGCTGTTTGGTTCGAAACCATCCCTTCGAATCAATGGTTTCGAATCGATGGTGGCACACGGCTTCGTGATGACGTGGAGCGCAAACCTCGAATCGATCTGCTCTTCACTCCGAGTTGACCACTTCGACTCCATGTATCTCGACGTATTCGAACCGATGGATGACACGTCATCATGGATAGTTGACTTGGTGGATTCAAACGAAGCTTCACTGATGGGTTCGAACTAGGCTTCACTGATGGGTTCGAAAGAAGCTTCACTGATGGGTTCGAACGACCGATGCTTGATGGGTACGAACTTGCGTTTCTCTGATGGATACGAGCTTTGCAACTTCTCCATCGATACGAGGTCCATCGATACGAGCTCGATGGATTCGAAGGTGATGGAGTCGAATCCGAGGCACTTCGATGGATTCGAAGTAGGTCGATACAAAGATGATCGGTTCGAAACAGTGTTCGGTGATGGATTCGAAATCCAGGTTTCTCCCTTCAAATTGAATCGATCATAACTCAAGCGTATGAACTCGGATTGACTTGAAATTTGAGATGCGGACTTCTACGATCTTTCTTGTCGTGTCCTATCAATTGTAGCTCAATCTGGACTCGGGAAAAATTCAACGATATCCATGGTGAAACGAAGTATGACCAATCTCTGAGACGAACCGTCCTTTGTCTTCGATCTATCTTTTGGTATAACGGCTTTGCCAAAAAGCGGGATAACATTTGCCCCCTAAAGTATGCCTTGTGGAAACATGACATGCTTTGAATAGCTGCAATTTCTTTCCGAACAATCATTATTCTCTTTTGTTGAGACTCGTACTCTTTATCGCTGTATCCTTGCGTTGATATGATCGATTGCTGTATAATGGTGCTTAGCCGTTGGCTGTTGCATTCATAACAAGATGAGTATTCGATCCCTGTAAATGTTTAAAATCGAATGTTAGTCCGACATATATGCACATATGTTAGTTTGACCTTTGTTAACGTCGTGCTCCATGAGTCGTTTGTCAGTTTCGTTTGCCATTGAATTTCGTATTGATTCTCTCCTGAACCGATTTGGAAATTTGAGTTGAGACAACGCTTGATGGTTGTTTTGAAAAGTCCCTTCGTATCGATCCTCTCCTGAACAGATATAGCAGGGTGAAGGAATCGAACTCGTGTTGCGCGGATGTAATATTTCGAATCGATGGGTATGAGCATCGATGGATACCAGACCAACATTCGTATGGATGGAGTACGCTTATGGTATGACAGGTACGAAATCGACATTCGTATTGATGGCTTGGATGGATACGAAACTGTCGTTCGTATCGATAGGAAATGATGGATACGAAACTGTCGTTCGTATCGATAGGAAATGATGGATACGAAATCGTTGTTCGTATCGGTAGGTTGTGGATCGAGTTGTGAATTCGTTGATGTGAACAGGGGCTTCGAATCGATGTGCCCACTGTTTGTTTCGCATCGATGCAACTCGATGCTCTGCTGTATGTTTCGTATCGATGAGGCTTCAAGCGCATGGGTTCGAAGGCAGGTTTCGAACCGATCTGTTAATTGACCGGTTGTGATCGGTCGAGTTAACTGGGATGCGAAACGTCTCGGTTGCTTTCAAGGCTCCATATAAATAGTAGAGACCTTGCCATTTTTCATTTTTTACTTTTTACTTTTGCCTTGCGTTTACTGTGCTCTTGCATCGACTCGAAGCTTCAGAGAGGAACTGTGCCACGTCTTCGAACCGATCAAGATTTACATCCTTTATTCCTCGAATCCCACACTCAAATTAGGTAATTAACCTCGAATCCAAACAGCAAAGCTATTTCGAACCTACCACTTCTTCATCGATTGGCCACTCTGGTGCTTGGTAAAACCAGACCTGGTTTGAGGGAGCTTCGAAACCATCTGGGGACTCGTGTTCGAATCGATGATGGCGGCATCATTTTTTCGTATATTTCGTATCGATCCCTAGGATGACCTTATGGGGGTGACGCAGTTCGCACCGATTGACTATCTTGATGGGTCCATTCGAATCGATGGGCCTCGAATCCATCAACCATCGGTTCGAAGTCCTTAACTTTGCATCGATACAAATTGCCTCTTTGTGACCGATACGAAGGGTATCGACTCGAACGTGATCGCTGTTAAGTTGAGGTTTTCCTGATCGGTACGAATTAACTAACCAAGGATCGATTCGAAGTCATCCTTCATTGATCGATTCGAACTTGGCACTTGAACATCGATTCGAAGCGCGCCCCTCTGTATCAATTCAAAGCGGTACTATGATGGGTTTGAATGAGATTCCTGTGATCGGTTCGAAACCCTCTATGATGGATACCAAAGTTTGACATTTTCTAAGCATAATCCCGACAAGCTTCATTCTTGCATATTTGGACTTGATAATTAAACTGCATACTTGACCACCTCTCGAAGCTCGTCGATGGAACCATAACAACTTCTATCCGAATCAATTTCCATCATATAAACGGTTTAGTGATGACGGTCAGCGATGACGGTCATTATAACTGGACTCCGTAGCTTTGTCGTTTGCATATTTCCTTTAACTCTGCGACATTTATTCAAGTAATGCATGGCACTGTACAACATACGTTCATACACTTTACACCGGGGAATGCACGGGTCCTTTTTCGTCTAACGATGGTTTCTCATGAGTTAGCTAGTCATGGAACCTTCAAGTTCGCAGCAGCAGGAGATTCAAAGTACAGTTACTTCGAGACTAGAGGTTTCGGATATTGAACCTGAGATCATCGGTCCAGCCCCGGACGAATTTCCCAATGCGTCTTTCATCGCCAATCCATCGGATTCCGTTCAATCCAATATTTCTGAAGATATGTTGGGGAGAATATGCTTGAGGCATGGCCTGTCACTCGATGACGTGTTATTGCCGGGGCCGAATGATAGACCACACAATCCGCCGGAGGGATATACAGCATTTAATCGCCAAGCGTGCGCGGGACGCTTCCTCCGTTCAACGAGTACATAAGAGAAGTACTATCTTTTTTGAGGATCGCCCCGTCTCAACTACACCCGAACGGATATGCTTCCGTGAATAGTTTATTCATCGTCTTCATGGAGTACCTTCATAGACCACCGATCCCGACCGAGATCAGATATCTATTCAATTTCAAAACCCGAGGTGATTACCCTTCCTTCACATTCTTGGAAGCGGTGAGGAATTGTCAAGTGGTTACCGGGTCCTAGACCAGGTTGAGTTATTATAGGACGGAATGGTTTTATGTCAGATGTCCTCCAGGTTTTGCCCGGCGATGGTTATTCAGACGTAAGTATAGCTGAGTTCTCAAATAATTACTAAGGCAATTGCAGTCGAAATGAAACTTATATCTTTTCCCGTTTCACAGCAACGATTCAGCGACCCGAAGGTGAACACTTTAAGGAGATAGTGCGAGTACTCGGAGAAGTCCCGAGTGAAGATAGGGACATTGAATCGCTTTTGACGGATAGGAATCTTCGGACTTACGGGTTGATCGAACGAGGGCAGAGTATAAAGTTTGACGGGGCACTAAGGACCGTCTCGAAAAAACGAGTCAAGCACAAGAAGCCCAAAATTACTATAGCCAAAGAAGCTGACTCTGAAAGAACCCATACTGATGACGAGCCGTTGACCGAGCCTACAGATGTAGTTCAGGATGTCGCGGAGAAGACAAAAGGCATGGCAGCTGTTGTTAAGCCAACTAAGAAGTGGAGATGGAAATCGGTTGTCACGGCCCGATCCGCTCCCGGAGTTAGAATTTCGGAGATGTCGCCTCCGAGAACTGAAAATCTTTATGAAGGGCTCGCCGATATTCCAATTTCGGACGATGTGTCCCTACAGCATGATGCCGGATTGGAAGAACTTTTAGAAACTTTAGTTTTGAGCGAGTCTTTTCCCACTGGTGTGGCAGACACATCTGGTTGGTCGGGGGGTTGCACATTCATACATATTTCACAATACTGCATAACCTTTGACTGTAAACTACCTGTTTCGAAAGGTGATTAATCCTACTTTATTTTGCTCTGCAAATACTATGTCTGGGCGAGGTTCAATGTTAGGGAGCCTCCGACAAGCTCGCAAGTCTTCATATTACGAGTCGCGCAGATGAGAAAGGGACAGAGATTACGACCAGGGACGCTCTGGGTATTCTGGTCAAGAAAGATATGATAAAGATAGAGGCTATAAGCGTCGATCTCGATCGCGTACTCCTCCTCCTCCCAGGGATCCCATACAGCCTCCTGCTTATGCTCTCGTCCCTCTGAATCTTCTCACTACAAGTCGGCTTCTCAATCTTCTAGGCATGAATCCCACCATTCTAGAAGCGAAACAATAACTGCTATCGTTACATAACATTCCCCATGGAAATTTCAAGGGAAGGAGCAATCAAGCTTGCTCAGCTAAAGAAAGACTTTCCAAACATCTGCTTTGATAACTATATCTTTCCTCCACACTTAAAAAGGAACCCGGAGGAAGCCAAGCAGCTAGTACATGACTACATGCATGATTTTTATGCCCAGTACAAGCCGTGGGCGAAAGAGGCTGAGAAAGCATCAACGTTGGCCTTTGAGCGAGCGGCCATCATCGAGAAACTCCAAACTGATCTAGCTAACCGGGATCGCATCGTACAAGTGTTAACCGATGAAGCCGAGTCATCTCGGAAGTCAGAAATGGATGCTACAAAGAAAGCGGATGAGGCCTAGGCGGCGATGGACAGGATGAAGCGTGAGCATTACGCTACGGTAGAGGACATGGGCCACCGAAACACCATCGTGACTGCCGAGCGGGACGCGGCCCTGAAGGAACTTAATGCGCTCAAAGCCAAATTTGCTGAGATCACTAAAGATAGAGATGACGCGCACAACGCGGCCCAAGAAGCATGCGAACAAGCCGTAGTGCTTCGGACTGAGAGAGATGCGGCGGTGGCTAAAGTTCAGGCAGTTGAGGCTGAGGTCGAGGAGAAAGTTCAAAGGGCAGAGGCCAGGCTGGAGGCCGATATCGAAGACCTCCTCATTACTTACAATGCCAATGTGCTGAGGCACAGAAATTTGGCCTGGCTTCAGGATTATCCGATACATCTCCGTAACGCTTGGGTTCTATTGGTTGAGGAGGAAGGAGAAGCGCATCCGGATGCATCAGTCGACCAATTCGAGTTTGAGAACCGGTTGCTGACCGAAGACGAAAAGAAGATCCTTTATGATGCCATAATTTCTCATGAGAATGAGATGATTGGTGGCCAGCACCGGGAGATTGAGGAAGGATCGGGTGTCGAGCATCACGCTACTATTCTTGAATTTACTGCTCCACCTTCGTTAGAGCCTGTATCTGTGGTTGATTCACAATCCGTTCCAGCTTACGACCCAGAACAGCCGCGGCTATCTCCTATTCAGGAGCATACTTCTGAGGCCGCTCAGCCGTTCGCAAGCCAAATTGAGGAAGGTACCCCGAATTTATCTCAAGTGTATTCCAAATAGGGAGTTTGTTTTGAAGCAGTTACTAATAACTTCTTCTTATCTTTGCTTAGTGACTGAAGTTGCACCGATTGTCGTGACTCGCGAATCAAGTAAAGGGGAGAAGACCATCACCACCGAGACTACCGTCGTAACAGCAGTGTTTACTGAGGCAGTGCAGGGGAGCACACTATCTCTTGATGAACAAATGGTGAGCGAGCTGCTCGGCCAGCAGGGTGGCTTCTCCACAGACTTGCCGTTCATCGTTAGTGACCTTCCGCCAACCTCTAGCTCTTCAATGCAGACTGCAGATTCCCCCAGCCAGGCCCAAGCGATGCGTGACGAAGAGATCCTGGTCGAGATTAATGCAGAGTTAGAGGCTGCAGGGCAAGGTGGCAGTGTCGTTGGCAGTACGACGGCGCATAGCCCAGCACCTTTGACGGTAATATCATCGGGTGGCGCTATCCCATCTTCCTTTGCAGATCCAGTCCCTCCTACTCCTCCGGTGGGAAGCCTTCATGTTGATTCAAGCTCTGAGGAGGACGTTGACGTCATGCCCCCCGCCGAAGAGCGGCCACCAGAGAAGAAGCACTCCAAGCGAAGGATCTCTGTTTCTAGCGAGTCCGAAGACGAACCGCTAATAAGGAGATTCAAAAAGAAGAGTAGATGGGCCGTTTAAGCAAATTTTTTGGTAGATAGGAACTGGTGTTTGTTTTTTGTTAGTAGGCCGTGTATAGATGCAGGTTCGGCCCCTGCAAGTAGGAATTCTTTTTTGGAAGAACTTATTTGCATGTAAGTCCTTGTCTCTAGTTAGTTGAAATAAAATTCAATTTCTTTGTTTCAATTCTCATTTCTTTTGTGCTTTAGTGCTTGTAGTGTTTGGTTTTTAGTCCGGTGTACTTGTGGTGTTTTTACCGTCAAGTAGAGTTTGTTTTATTTGCCAAGTCTGAAAATCACAAGTTGTGATCAATGAATAAGTTGTATTTCGGACATTGTATCACTTTGGTTAGTGATTAACACTTAGCTTTTTTGCCCCCCAGTATCGGGGAACAACATTAGCATCTTGATGGTTGATCGCACTTATTGCACATCTGAAGCACATGCCCACGCTCTGGGGACTTAGGATAATTTGAGATCGATAACCCGGTTCGCGCTCCGGAAATTTGAGAGTTATCGATATTTGTAACACGGTTCGTGCTCCAGGAACCTGGAATTGATGTTTATACTCCACTTCGCATTCTAGGAACTTGGAGTTAGTATTGATACTTCGGTTCGCACTCCGGGAACTTTGACATAGTATTTGTGCTCCAATCCACACTTTGGGAATTTGGAGACAGCATGTATGTTTGGGTTCGCGCTCCGGGAACCTATAATTTATGTTTGTACTCCATTCACGCTCTGGGAAGTTGGAGTTGGCCGATAGATGGTCAGTCACACCTATTTGGGCTCTTTAGGAATTTGTTCACACTCCGGGAACGATGGATTTGATGTTTACACTCCAATTCGCACTCTGCGAATTTGGAGTCCGTTCACACTCTGGGAACGGTTCATTGGATGTTTATACTCCAATTCGCACTCTGGGAATTTGGAGTCCGTTTGCACTCCAGGAATGAGTTATTGGATGTTTATACTCCAATTCGCACTCTGGGAAGTTGGAGTCCGTTCGCACTCCGGGAACGAGTTGCTGAATGTTTATACTCCAATTCACACTCGGGGAATTTGGACTCCGTTCGCACTCCGGGAACGAGTTGCTAAATGTTTATACTCCAATTCACACTCTGGGAAGTTGGAGTCCGTTCGCGCTCTGGGAACGAGTTATTGAATGTTTATACTCCAATTCGCGCTCTGGGAAGTTGGTGTCCGTTCGCGCTCTGGGAACGAGTTATTGAATGTTTATACTCCAATTCATGCTCTGGGAAGTTGGAGTCCGTTCGCGCTCTGGGAACGAGTTATTGAATGTTTATACTCCAATTCACGCTCTGGGAAGTTGGAGTCCGTTCGCGCTCTGGGAACGAGTTATTGAATGTTTATACTCCAATTCACGCTCTGGGAAGTTGGAGTCCGTTCGCGTTCTGGGAACGAGTTATTGAATGTTTATACTCCAATTCGCGCTCTGGGAAGTTGGAGTCCGTTCGCGCTCTGGGAACGAGTTATTGAATGTTTATACTCCAATTCACGCTCTGGGAAGTTGGAGTCCGTTCGCGCTCTGGGAACAAGTTATTGAATGTTTATACTCCAATTCACGCTCTGCGAAGTTGGAGTCCGTTCGTGCTTTGGGAACGAGTTATTGAATGTTCATACTCCAATTCACGCTCTGGGAAGTTGGGGTTAGTTGTAGGACTGTCGTGTGTTGGTCCAGTTCAGCCTTCGATGTGATGGCTTGCCCCCGAGCTGGGGTTTCACTTAGTGAGTGGCCGGTCGTATCACAGTCACTCGCTATTTGAATATATTCCATTGTTTGATGGGATTTAGCTCTTCGTGTGTCGTGATTGTTGAACGTTGCATTCGGTGAATCATATCTCTAGCTTGAAGAGATAGTAAATAAGAAAATATGGCAAAGTCAGTGCCTCAAATTTCAAAATGTAAAGGAAATTGCATAGTATTCATAGATTGAACAGAGCCTGTCATATGTGACAGTGACGAGGATCTTCGTCGTTCCAGGCTCCTGAAAAAGTTGGTCCGCCACTGATGGCGTTTATCACCAATCTTCCACGGGGACAAGTTGAGTCCTCATGTCTCGGTCGATTGGGTTCATTGTTTTGATTTGATGGGCCCGCTTCTCTAGGCTGCGATGTCCGCACAAACTATTCCAGCTTCCTTTCTCTGATCAGTTTTTCAACGAGATCTTGTAAGTGACGACACTCGTTCGTATTGTGCCTGTAGCTTTCATGGAACCTGCGAAACTTTTCCGTCTGGATTTGTCTCTCTGACGACGGTCTTGGTGCAGGTTTTTGGTACCGAATTGTATCACAGGTTTGTAAGTACAAGTCCTCTAGTGATGTATTCAGAGGGGTGTAACTGTCAAACATTGGATTCTTGCGCTGCAGGCCATGATTTTGATCTCGGTTTTTAGTTTGATTCACGCTCTCTCTTCGCCGAGCTTGTTTGCTTTTAACGTTCAACTGAACCTTTCCAGAGCTCTCACCAGGTTGTTTTATTGCAACATTGCTTTGGATCCCTTCTGTGCTTGGCCCCGCATCGGTTTGCTTCCTAGACTGTTTCGAATCTTCCCATCTCAGGAATTGAGCCGCCTTGGCGTGAAAACGGTCCAATGATGCAGGTGGTTTTCTAGCTAACCAGTTGCCAAACTCAGAATCGGGGTCGATCCCCTTAGTTAACGCCATAAGGATGGAGTTATCGTTCGGATTGCTAATCTCCGCGCATGCAGTATGGAATCTCTCTAAGTAGTGTCTGAGCGTTTCTCCAGGAGCTTGAGTGACACTAGACAGAGTGTTGACATCTTTGGGCCTTGCGACGTGCATGCGGAATTGTTCAACAAATTTTGTGGCCAACTGGTCGAATGAAGAGATGGATCGAGGTGCCAGTCGAGTGAACCACATGGTAGCGATGCCCCCCAACGATATGGGGAAACTATGGCACTTCACTTTATCGTCAGCTCTGGCAGCGGTCATCGACCATTCATATTTCAGAATGTGTTGGTTGGGGCCGGAGTTTCCTTCGTACATGGGTAGAATTGGCATTCTGAATCGCCGTGGGGGTTAAGCAGTAAGGATATCGTGGCTCTCACGGATCATTTGGCGTATCATAGTTGAAAGATCCCGCATTTGCGCGTTCTGTGTGGCTTGCGCCGGAGTATGATTACGTGCCATACTTTGGGTTTGAACCGGATGTCATCGACGGTCCAAGCCTTGCCTTCTTGGCTCATAGTCCTCTGGGACATATGGTTCAGGAGTACGCCCGCTATGACGATGGTCTAGGTCCGACTGATCTTGGGTGTCGACTCCTGGTTCAGCCGCAACGTTAGTGGTGCGGTATTCTACGGTGTGGTGAGGAACGGCACCTCCTCGGGAGGAGGGTCCGGTTTGGAAACTGGCTGATGGACCAACTCTCAGTTGTCCAACGGTCGGTGTCGGTTGATCTGCAGCGGCTAACAAGTGACTCCCATGTAGCGGGGGTCGTGGAGATTGATTATGATAATCAAAAGAGGAAGAGCTTTCACTGGATGAGTGAGAAGCATGGTCTCTCTTGGATCTCTTTCGCTTCTGACGATCCAGTTGGTTGATCAGCTCGGCGTTGGCGCGTAGCTGTTCTGTTAATTGTTGCCGACTCTGGGTCAGCTCTTGGAGTAATAACTGCAATTCCTGTCGGGTAATTGGACCCGACGGTTCCGAGTGCCCAGTAGCATCCTGATTAGATGGAGGTGGTGGCACAGGATTCTGTCGATCCTGTTCTTCTTGATTGACACCGTTTGAGGTGGTTCTTGTACTAACCATCTAGAAAGTTGAATTCCTTTCCTATACTTTAGCAAATCTGAATAGAAGGGAAGGAACTTGGATTTGATGATCTGGATCTCTCTATTAGATTTGTTCAATCCGATATCGAAGATAGATCCAAAGAGCAGGATAAAATCTGGGTTTTCTCAATGAAAGCACCAAAGTGATTGCACCAAAATAGGTCACAACACTCTTCGGGAGTCGTTGAAGAGATAATAATGAAGAATGTAAATTCAAAACAAATATTATCTAACAAAAACTCCAATCAACAGTAAAGTAAATGCGTAGACAAGCGATTTATAGTGGTTCGGCGTGTCGCCTACGTCCACTGTGAAGTTTTTTGCAGTTTTATTGATTCTCTTTCAGTGATTACAAGTTGTTATAGCAATCAACAGCAAGTTACAACTGGAAATTCGAAATCAACAGCAAAGTTATGATGTAGGATGATGGAGATCTTGGATCCGGCAGTGTCTGGGTGCTTGAGAGTCGAAAGATCGAAGAAGATCCCTTTTTTGTTGGCTCTGGGGCCCTATTTATAGGCGTGGGATGCTGATATTTTGCTGAAAACTCGGGAGACCACTTCTGGCACATGAGGGGGCCCACGCACCCGGCCTCAGGAAATTTGGGCCCACTTTGGCGTCGATTCGAATTCCATTCGAATCGATCATAAAATCATCCAATCGAGGTGAAATTTGGTGTGGACATTCTTCAATATGTATGCAACCTTCTGTGAAAATTTCATGGCATTTGGATCAGTAGATTGAGAGATATAATGGATACGAGATGGGATTCCCTGTGTGGCTGTTTGGTTCGAAACCATCCCTTCGAATCGATGGTTTCGAATCGATGGTGGCACGCGCCTTCGTGATGACGTGGAGCGCAAACCTTGAATTGATCCGGTCTTCACTCTGAGTTGACCGCTTCGACTCCATGTATCTCGGCGTATTCAAACCGATGGATGACACGTCATCATGGATAGTTGACTTGGTGGATTCGAACGAAGCTTCACTGATGGTTTCGAACTAGGCTTCACTGATGGGTTCGAACGAAGCTTCACTGATGAGTTCGAACGACCGATGCTTGATGGGTACGAACTTGCGTTTCTCTGATAGATACGAGCTTTGCTACTTCTCCATGGATACGAGGTCCATCGATACGAGCTCGATGGATTCGAAGTTGATGGAGTCGAATCCGAGGCACTTCGATGGATTCGAAGTAGGTCAATACGAAGATGATCGGTTCGAAACAGTGTTCGGTGATGGATTCGAAATCCAGGTTTCTCCCTTCAAATTGAATCGATCATAACTCGAGCGTATGAACTCGGATTGACTTGAAATTTGAGATGCGGACTTCTACGATCTTTCTTGTCGTGTCCTATCAATTGTAGCTCAATCTGGACTCGGGCAAAATTCAGCGATATCCATGGTGAAACGAAGTATGGCCAATCTCTGAGACGAACTGTCCTTTGTCTTCGATCGATCTTTTGGTATCACGGCTTTGCCAAAAAGTGGGATAACACATCTCAAGTTTTTATTGGTTTTCGATTTTTAGTATGAATCCTCAAAATGGTAAATAAGACGTGTCAGTGTCTGTATAAAGATATATTCACATTCGATTGCCCTTAACCAGCCGTATTCTTTAGATTTGCAGATGACATTACTTGTAATGTTCTTTGCTAAACTGGGCATAGCGATGGGGTCGTAACACCGAATATCTGCAAATTTTTTGCCATGTTTTGGATGATAAAATGTGTATTTATATGTTATTGATGATTTATGCAAATTCACATAGTTTTTGCGATTTGTTTTGATATGAAAACCCTATTATATGAAGTCCAACTGCCTTGCAAATTTAACTTTAGATTAGAAACAATAATTTGGAAATGGGTATCAATTTTCATAATTTATTGAATTAATGTGGATTTTATATGAATTTTCTAATGAAGAAAATGCTAATTTGGGTTTTAAATTAATCATGGCAAATTATGTTGGCTTAGGGTCTGAAATTTATATATGCTATAAAAAATATTAAAAATGAGTTTTTTTGGAATTTTTGTAGAATTTTCTAAGTGTTTTAATGGATGTATAAAATTATTCAAGATATGAGACTTAAATGTTTTATATATTTATAAAAAGGATAAGAGGTATTTTGTAAATAATCCAAATTCTTATTTTTGAAAAGCAGCAATACTTTTAGGAATTTTTCTTTTTGCAACCAATCGTAGTTTGACAAACAAGGCAGGTTAGGTACAAAGAAATAGTTTAAAAAGTCATAGCTACATGCATTTTGCTATTTCAATGCTTTCGGCTCCAGGCTTTCGACTCCTTACCTCTACCTCCAACTCCATCGAAACCAATGCACAAGGTATCAGATACCTAGTACATAGTGAATTGGATATAGATGGAAGGTATTAGGTCGAAACCAGGGGTTCCAAAGGAGTCCAAGCACTACTTTTCTTTTAAATGGAAATGCGCCCGCTTTGCTTTCGATCGAATAGCTTTCGACTTAGTCTGCTTTCGACTGGGTCAATGACTTTGAAAGAATGGTTTTAAGAAGTTGGGCCTTTGTTTTTAAGTAATTGTTTTTGACTACGTTGAACCCCCTGACTGCCGCTTTTTACCTTTCGACCCAGATTGGTTTCGAAATGGTTACCTTGTTTTTAAAACTAAGCCGCTTCTCCAATGCTTTTGAAGGGATGGTTTCGACACATCACTTCTTTACTTGGGAAGATGCTTTCGACTTAAATTTTTTAATGACCCTTTCACTCTATAAAAAGTAGAACCCAAATGGTTTTGAAAGAGGTGGTTTAATGCTTCGAAAGGTGTTTCCACATGTTATAAATTGAGCCCAAATGCATTCGAAAGGCTTGATGTTTTAATGCGTTCGAAAGGTTATAAAGGAATATTTCTAAGGTGGTTCCCCAATGGTTTTGAAAGGTCTAAAATGAAAGGTTTTACAATGGTTTCAAAAGGCAATGTTTAAGTGTTTTAAAGATAGGATGTCTATGGTTTTAAAGCTTTCGAGTGAGATGTTTTTCAGTGCTTTCAAAGGATAAATATTAATGGTTTCGAAAGGGTTGTTTAAAGATTTTAAACAAAGGTTTCGAATGAGTTGTTTTTGGGAATATAGCCTAAGTGTTTTTAAGTTAAAAAAAGGTTTTAACTTATTTTGGAGGGATGGGAAATCCTTAATAATTTCATTAACATTATTTTGAGTAAAGTATATATGACATGACAAATAGCTTAGAGTAAAGCAAAGAGTATATTTTCCTTATATATGTATGATTTAAAGGTGTAAATCATTTTGAAAAGGTTTTCAAGAAAAAATTTAAAGGGTATTTTTCCCTAAGAAAATGACTCAAATTAGAAGGCCAGATGGGATTGGTGTAGGGTAGCACCCTATACTCATTAGTTTTTAGCCTCTAGCAAACTTATTCCAAAATTCCAGTGTATAGGACTTTGTTAGAAGTGAGACAAAAAATTTATTACACACAGAAAGGAATCTAAAAAGGAAAGACAAGTTATTGGTAAGCCCGCAAAACCATTTGGATCAGTCGGATCTAGAGAAGTAAGGACAGACCGTCCAAAAGAGGAGTATCTAACAGATGTTAGATTTTTATTTTTTCTAATGTGCCCGAGTCAGCCAAGGGTTAGTAGTAAGAAAATGAAACTACAGTGTACGGATAGATCCATATGATAGCTGATATGTACATATAAATGATATTTCTTTATAGATCTAATGATTTTTGGTTGTAGGATTATAATTTGCAAAAGATATGTTTTAAAAGGATATTAGTGAGGGGAAACCTGTTCCGCTAAGCGGTGTGGTCTCACTTAATATCAAATAACCAAGATGTATACTGTTATTCACACCCAGCTTTATGTCTGACTCAAAGTCCATTTTTCCTTAAAATCTCGGGTGTCCAAAAATTGATTTGAGTAGGCTGAGGGTTATGGTTCACAGGTTTTAGTAGGTTGGCGAATAAAGCTTTCGATGATGAGCAGGTGGCTAACGGATAGCTATTAAGAGTTGCTGTTATATTTTGGATTGATTCCGCTATATATTTTATATATAGTACTCTGGTCAACCAAGGGAACATCGTCATATGTCGCTCTTGGCATATTTATGTAATAACCATACTTTATCTGAACCTGGGAAACTATTATGGGATTATGTAATTTGAATATGGAACATATTTTGGAATAATCAAAGATATTGTTTTTTTAAATCTGTGATTTTGTTTCATATTCATGTGATTCTGATATTATGGATACCATTAACATAGCCATATTTAGTTGTCGGAAGTTAATACTATGGATGACTGCAGCATCTATAGTGCTTAGCTTTAGGCCTCTAGATTGAGGATGTTACAAGAAGTTACAAGTTTTAACAAAACATTTTCATTCATTTGCAAATTTGTTAAAATTTAGTTACATAACCCAACGATTCCATTGGTGGGATAAAATATAACAAATGCAAATATCTTTCTAAGAGAGATATACGAAGATGCCTACTCTGACGATAAAAAACATAAACTTGATGGTTATAAACCCCATTATTATATATAATCAACAATAAAAGCAGTTAAATTGCACAGTGGAAATCAACTCTAATAGTAGAGGCCTCCTTAACATCTCTGAAAGCTTATTCATTTAAACCTGAAAACCCTACTCTCAACCTACTCAAATTAGTACAGGAGAGTTTAAGAGTAAATCAAAATGTTTTGGTGTGAGTAATATTATTCTACTCAAACCAAAAGTGATACTTAATGAGACCATCCCATTGAACTGAATGGGTTTTCCTCTCATTAGTATCGTTATAATGAATTTGTCAATTACAACATATACCATAAACCACAATGACTAAAACAAAATCATAATATCATCATCACGCATAATGGATCAAAATGGACAGTTCGGTATCCACTAGTGTCTAAGGGTCTCATAGACCTCATAATTAACAAATCCCATAGAATAGTCCATTCAACAACATAGTTTTTATAGGGTTATTATAAACTATTAGTTTTTATGTACTAAATAAAAACTTCCGGGCTTACCCAGAAAAAAATGATAACTAGATATCCAACGGTCTTCCGTACCTATAAGAGTACTAAGATAATCCTATGATAGAAATCTCAATCCAGCGGCTTAATGGATAGAGTGTACTATGTGACCCTACACTAGTCACTACCTCAAAAATCTCATTTTAAAAATCGGTCATATCTTTTGATCAATCTAGGGAATCCTAACATAATTATTTCCTAATATCATGGATGCAAATCTACTCATTTAGGAGCCTAATTTAATCATCCCCACTACTAGAGCAACCTGAACCGGTCATCAGTTCCTCTTCCCAAGGTCATTATCATTTGGTGATAACATGTAAGTGAGCACGTCAATCATTTACATATGCAATATCAATTAATGAAGATACAAAATTGAACATGTAATGCATCATCTATCACACACATATATTCGTCTGATAGCCATTTTATAAACAAAAATTACTCATAATCAAGTAATAAATTTCTTTCCCAAAACCCTTTAAAAAGAGATAAAAATATCTTTTCCTTCCTTTTAAAACCTAGTCAAAAATCTCAACAAAACTATATTTTGTTATAAGGAAAACATGGTACAATAGAATTAAAAGCAATCGAGTATCGATAAAATTGGCTATCCTACTTATCAAATCTTTATGCCATCATATCTTGAAAATGCATGCTATCGAAGTTCAAAGCATGTGCTATTTCACCTTGCAAGGTATAATATCAAACTTAAAAACTTATGCCAGCGCACCTTTAAAATATAGGTTATCGCATGTTAGAAACTTATGTTATTGCATGTGAAAATATAAATATCGCATGTTTAAAGTACATGTAGTCATTGTTGAAGAAATAATGCTATCGCATATTCAAAATATATATATATATATATATATATATATATTTGGTGTTGAAGAAATAATGTTATCGCATGTTGAAAATAGCCAACGAGTGTAGATAGAATAATGCTATTGCATAGTGAAAGTATATAGCTATTGAGTTTTGATAAATTAATGCTATCGAGTGTAGATAATATGGTTTTATCACACCTCAAATCGTTATAGCTATGTAGTGTTGAAATAAAGCTATCACACATAATAGTAGTTCTCGAATTTGAGATACTTATCATAAGTCGAAAATGGTAGTTTTGTAAATATTTTAAAAATGGATTTATTTCTTTTAAAAATTATAACTCTTTTCCATACCAATATCTTTATCAAATTTCTGTTGGTTGTCAAATATTTTCATAAATCCTTTACAGAAAAAATAGAGAGAAAATTTCTCTTCTTTCCTAAAATGTTAATTTTCCATTAATCAAACACTTAATTACCTCTTTATAATTAAAATTCCCATTCACAAAATAATACATACTAGGTAGAAGTTACTTGGGAAAAATACCCTAAAATTCCCAAAAATAAAAATTTCCATCCTTTATGACGCATAGAAATTATGGAGAAACATAATTATTTTTGTATTTTTAATAACCAAAATCTAAAATCAATAATTTTCACATCTTAGAAAATTCAAAAATTTTAAGATTTAAAACTCATCTCCAATTATTTTTTCCAACCTCATATCAAAAATTAAACGCAATCAGAGATAAAAATATAATTTTTTTAAATCAAAATTCCTTTAGAAAATACCACAAAAATTCACAAATGATAACCACAATCCATATAAATGATTATCCAAGCCAAATGCATGATTAAGCACATAAGAATTTGGATTTCATCATAAGTTCGAATTATGAACATCATATTACAGAGAAGTGGAGATATTATTCACCTTAGATTGGATTTGTATGGAAAAAATTGCCCTAATTATCTTCCTTAAGCATTTTTCCTCTTCTTCTTATATGTCGAAATGGATTTTTAATGGATATCTCTAGGTTTTATATTTTGTTTTCTTTCTTAGTTATAGGATGAGATTGAAATAAATAAGGGAAAGTGGGAGAGGGTTGTGGAAAATAAAATAAATGCCTCATTTCTCTTTCCTTTTCATTCCCTAGTTTAATTAATTCTCTTAATTCCTTTCCTCGTAAATCATTACTCCATTTAAAATTTTAAAATTCAAATTTTAGTAATATAGCAATTATCCATACTCAATCTATTTTACCATGTTATTTATTTACTTATCAAACAATCAAATTTTTGGAATAATGTGCAACAAAAATTTAGGGTGTTACAATAATCTTAGCTAATTGAGTATCTTTTCATTGTCCAGTCCTGATCTAGTCTAATAGAGATGGTCTAACTACCAAACTTTCCAAGACATCCATGCTTGAATTACTCTTCAATCGCCAATCACACTTGGCTAATATCTGCAACACTTTCCACTCTTAGACCATTAAAGTACCCATAGATGCATGCCTCCTATCAAGTGCATCAACTACTACACTACCCTCTTTAGGTGTATAAAGAATATCCACATCGCATTAAGCCAAAAACTCTAACCAATGTTGTTGCCTTATATTCTAGTTCTTTTGTGTGAAAAGTTACATTAAAAACTTATGATTTGTAAATAACTCAAACCTCTCACCGAGCAAGTGATATCTTCATATCTTTAATGCATATACGATAGCTAACAACTCTTTTTCTACATAATGGCCTTCGTTAAGGGCCTCCATTCTTGAAATTTTTGGTGACTTTTCTTCTTTTTCCCACCTCCTCGCATCTACTATTCCATTATCTTCCTACGACCTTACCTCCTACTTTTTACCTATATCTTCCATGTCACGTCCGAGTGTAGTTCTAGTGTCGCCTCATTTACTTGCTTCAACCACCAGATCTGGCCGAACATTCTATGTCCCATCCAAAGCTGGCTCTGGTCCTCAAGCATCTAGATCTCCATCAAGTCATTCTTCCCTGGTACCTTCGCTAGCAATGTCTGCGCCTGGTTCGTGTTTTTGCTCTACTGCTTTTTTGCAAGACATTGTTTCTGATTTTGAAAAATCAAAGCTCCATCTCCAATCCAAGGTTTGTCATCACCAATATCTCATTTATTATTGGCTGCACCTACTAGTGATGTTGGCTAGTGGACTGACATGAGTCATCCCGTCTTTGGAGATTTGGTCGTTGGTAACAAGTGTAAGAATGGAGATGATATGGCTGCTGGGTTGGTTGTACTTGGTAATGCAGCAGTAGTAGTTTGGCTTGAAATCTAGTTTGCACATCAGATGCTTGTGAAAATGTTGTTGAAGTTCAAGTTGACGTTGCGATTCCAATTGTTGTCACCTCTCCTATTGTTGCGGCTCCTAAATGGTCATCACTTTTTCCTAAATTACTAAGTAATATAAGGGTCTACTTTCCTTGTTTGTTTGATAATGTTGTGGTCGATGGAGAGATGGTTCCGTCGGTCGAAGTTTTACAAGTAGGAATGGATTATTGGCTTAACTATTCGGTTGGATTTTTCTTGAATACTAACCCTGCATATCATGTGGTTAAAAGGCGGTGTGGTCAAGTTTGGAAACCCAGAGTTGGCTTTAGTGTGCACTTTAATAAGGATATGTTTTATTTCAAATTAATGAGAAGCCAAAAAAGATAACGTGTTCTAGAAGCTGATCTAATTCTCATAGATGGGAAGCCTTTTGTTATTACTTCCTGGAGCCCTTCCATAGGCAAGGTTAAGGAACGTGTTTTATCCATTCCTGTTTGGACACATTTTTCTCACATCCCTTCTATTTTGCAACAAATGATTAGGCTTAACTGGTTTATCGACCTTGTTGGTAAGGTGATTTGTTTTGATTTTAATCCTGTGGTCAGGAAGTGTTTGGTGTATGCCAAAGCATTGATTGAAATCACTCCTAAGAAGCCTTTGCCTTCTATGCTTAAAGTCAGAATTGTTGAGGTTCTTAATGCTGAGGTTGTTATTCGGTACAATTGGAAACTCGATATTTGCTCGCCTTGTCATTCATTTGGCCATCTTTCGAATGCTTGTAATCTTCGGCCTATCGCTGATCTAGTTCCTTTTTTTGGTAAGAGGACCCACTTCCCGACCTCGGTCATAAAGTGGGTCTTGAAAGTTTTCCCTGCTCCTGTAGCCTCTCATCCACAGCCACTTCCTTCCATTTCTAGTATTCCTGCTCCTATGAACCTTGAGGATGTTGTTGATCCATCTTCGGTCATTATGCTTCCTTTTGACACTATTATTTGGAACTCTGATGAGCAGTCTTGGATACACCTCCTTTCTGATATGAGATATTCTCCTGAGTGCGATGACTACTGCAAGTTGGTCAATAATGATGAAGGTGAGAGTAGGTGTCTTTGCAATCACAATGAGGGTGAGGGTCTGATCCTTATTAGGTTGGGTGATATTGGAGAAGTGAACAATAATTTGTTTAGGGATACCACTTGGGATAGGAAATTCATATACATAGATGTCTCCATTAGCTTTATCCCTAAACTTGCTCTTCTTTTTTCTGGGTATGTGCTAGTCATTGGTCCTAACTCGGTTGATGATTGTAGTAGCTCCACCTCTTCTAAAGGGGGTTAGTCATAGTTGTTAGTAGTTTCGGCATGTTGCATATCTCCTGAGTTGTATTTTAGTATTTAGTGGTGTGGTCACTATAAAACCACCATAGTTGTTCTATGCATGTGTAGAGCACCTATTTTTCATTATTTAATAATAGTGGCACGACCTATTATAAAGTCGGCTAGTCTTGCTAAATAGCTAACAACTCTAAATCATCAGTTGTATACCTCCGCTTTTGCGTCTTCAGCTATCGACTCGCATAAGAAACAACTTAAGCACGCTATATTAGAAGTGCACCTAAACCCATGCCATACACATCCAAATATACAATCAAACCTTCGCACCCATCTGAAAGTTTCAAAACCGCAGTATTAGTTTACCTCTTGTTCAATCGAGTGAATGCATCCTCACACTTAGAAGTCCAAATAAAACGTATATTCTTCTTGTCAATTATGTCAAATAAGAAGAGATCATGGATAAATTCCAAATAAATCTCCGATTGTAACAAGCTAAACCCAAGATGTATTGAATATCAGTTGCACTTCCAGTTCTCTTCCAATCTAGCATTACTACAACCTTTGTTTGGTCAATAATAACACTAGTCTGTAGCACATCATGTCCGAGAAACCTAACTTATGACGCAAAAAATGACAGTCTGGAAATTTAACATTAAGATTATGCTCTCTCAAAGTCTTAACCACAACGATGGCCTTTGTGATCTTCTCTAGTTTTTTAATGAACCAAGAAATCATCAATAAATACAAGCACAATTTTATTCAATACATCTTTGGATACATAACTAATTAAATAAACAAAATACCTGGAGCATTAGATTGGCTGAATGACTTGACTAACCATTCGTAGAAATGATACAGTGTCCTAAATGCACCAAGTGGTACACACTCCTTTGCTACTCTTAACTGATGAAACACAATAGACAAATAAACTATGCAAATATATGAGCCCAGCTAAGCTGATCGAACAAGTCATTGATCCTTTGTAATGGATAAATATTCCAAAAAGTGTTCTTATTAAGCTCTCTATAATCTACATATAGTCTCAAAGAACCGTCTGCCATCATGAAAACATAATAAGTGCTCCTAAGTTGAACAACCACACCTGATCATTTGTTTCTGTATTAAATCCCTAGTTTGCTATGCTAATTCAAACTTCTCCTTTTGAGCCAACTCAAATCGAAAACATAACAGTTTTGCACTACAAAATATATCTATGCAAAACTCCACTTCATGACAAGAGGATAAACACTCAACTTCAATATACCTAATGCATATTAAGCTGCATTAGTAGATTTATATATATCAACATTGTAACGACGAGTTGTTATAACTTTCCATAGTTGAGGGTGGTACGTATGTCATTGATGTTGTAACTCTAAGAACTCTGGTTTAGGAATGGCCAAACATGATATTTTTTAACTATGTTATACTATATTTCATTAATGTGACATGAGCATAGATTTACTTTTTAGAGTTCTGTTGTTTCTAATTTTATCCTAACAATATTGAATTTGGATGCTCAGGTATCGACACACAAGTGCTAGAGAATAGTATTTGGTGTCTATCTTGGGTTTCAGAATAGAGGGTTGTTACATATGGTATCAAAGCTTAGGTTTAGCGAATACTTGAGCTTCATTAGGATGAGTTCATTAGAGAGAAGGTAAGTGATGCACTAGAATGAGTTGGGCGTTTACAATGTATACAATGTATTTTTCCTATATAATATTTTCCTTTTTATAATCCTTTCTTAAAAATATTCTAAAGAATTTTCACCATGTTTAGGTAGCAAAGATGATACGTAAAGAGCAACATGATTGAACACACCATATAGCACTACTACAAATGTTAGTGCATAGTTACATAAGATTACCCTAATTACAGGTTATGTAGTGAAGGGGAAATAGAAGGGGAAGGTGGTACATGTTCATCCACTCGTGAGCTTTGTTGTATTGGGTACATGTTCGTCCATTCTAACCCTATAACTCACCATTAAATGTAGACCAAATACCCTTTCCGGTCCAATGCAACTACTGTCAGTCACGTCCTAACAATGTGAGAGAAATCACACAAGTCACTTGATACCTTTTTGATGGGAATTAAGCATACTCTGACCATTTAATACTTATATCCAATGCAGGTCCCCGTCATTTAGTACCTAACCCAAGGCGGACCCATCTCCAGTACTCCCTAACTGACATCGTTTGGAATCTCATCAACCAGCTTAAAACTTCTTTATAAGAAGAGACAGACCCTACAATAGCCACTTAATACCTCAAGCCTAAAGTGGACCCCTCTCGAGAATCCTTACAACCGCACCTAAACGATAATCTTGACCATTTAATACTTCTTAACTGGGAAGGAGGCATACCCTCCAACTCCCACTTAATACCCTCGACCCTGAAGCAAGTCCTATGTATATAACCCATAACTCAAACTATGACATCTCACATTAGTTTGACTATTCGTAGATTCTGCTAAGTAGATTAGCTAGGCAGTCTTGCCATATAGAATTAGGACTAACCTCGCATGCACCAGTGGTGCTTATTATATGCGATGTCTCATATCAAACTCAAGTCACACTACTGATAGCCAAATTTGCTTGGCACACTTCGATATGCTTTTATCTAACCTCGCATCCTTATAACTTAGTCATAATCCTTCTCTCCTAGCATACTACCATATATACCTCACCTTATTTACATACTAAGGCCTATAAGGAGAACCCATTATTTTGCCTTTAATTATAGACTAATTTCCATAATTATCCTTAACTTTCTTCAAAAGGGGCTTAGTGCTAATTGACAACTTAATTATATCCTATGATTAATCCAATACACACACGCACGCACATATACGTAAACTAGCCTGACCAAGTATTCCTAAGCATGTGAAGATTTTGTATCCTACACTAATCATTAAATGTCAAAACTTCCACATACAAGTCAAATTCTACACGATATCTATTCAAATAGCTAATATCCTAGCCAATAGAATAGACCTGCATAAATAAATAGGATTATAACCAAACTTATTCTATATTAGTATAATAAAAGTATTTCCTCTATTTCAAGGGAACAAAGCTTGTAGTTTAATATTTTATATTATATTCAACTTTTCCATATATAAACCCAAAGTGAAAAAGGGATTCCTTTTTGTCTAAATACGAAAATATGCATTGTAAACTATGAATAGGGGAATTCATACTTTACACACCATTTCCTAACTTAATATTCTTTTTAGAACCCTTTAAGACAACATTAGAGAAGAGTTGAAAGTGGAATAGAACACGAAATATTCAATAACAAAACAAATTCTATTATTTTAATACAAAATAATTGAGATTCCAATAAACACAAGAATTGATATTTCGTTTGAGGGAATTTGGCAATTTTAGTTTAAGGGTTTTCATGGAAAAAATTTCCCCAAGGCATAAAAAAAATCCAAACTTATAATATACCAATACCAAAATAAGAAAACATAAGATTTCAACTCTTAGAGAATTTGCTTACTCTCTTTCGGATGTGATTCATGCCTGCTCTTAATTTCTCTTTTAGATCCCTTCTTTTTTGAATATACAACAATTGGATTATATATAAATTAGATTTAGAATCATGGATTATGGATGAATAGAATTACAAATTGAATATTTAAATATCTAAAATCCCTTACATGGAAATCCTAAATGATTCTGAATTGTAGACAAGATGAAGACTAATAGAGTTCTGTATCACTCCATATAATTTGTGTAAAGTGAGGGGCTAGCCACTTATTTATAGTGGCTAGAAGGCATCAAAGCTGTCGGATTTAAATCGGTTAAAAATAATAAACTCTGGGCAATTGTGCCTTAGAAAAGCCAAGCTATCTCAACTATACTAGTCGACCGCTAGCGGTTGGCTGGTCTAGCTGAGGAGGTTGACTGGTCCCACTATATTTGAATGATATTGATTGTTGTGGTTTCTTCTTTACTTTGTACCTATTTTAACGCTAACAATAATGTTTTTTAAAATGTGAAGTACCCCTTAATGTTAAAAATATTTACCCTAATTAATTATCTTTACATTAACGTTATTTAAATTCTGATTTTAAATTTGTTTAATTATATTAAATTCGAAAACAATAACTTTTCCATTTGAGCTCCGATTACAAAACATTATACATGAAAGTTGATCAAAAACCACTACAAATGCAATGGCGTAACCTTCTTGGCCAAAATTTAAGATTTATGAAATTTCCAGTTTTAACCTTATTGTTAATTACTTAATTTCTTATTGATTCTCACTGGGTATTACATTCTCCTTCTTAAAAGGATTTCTTCTCTAAAATCCCTAAGGGATAGATAATGTAATGCATACTCAATATCCATGTTATACAACCAAGTTATCTACGTAACCATCTACTCAATCAAAAATGCAATGTGATTATATATGCAACATACTATAGGTAAGCTTAATTCGCACATGAATGCAAGATCGTGATATATAGGCATGTATTCAAGCATCCTAAATATGCATAAATTTCTACATGAGTGCATAAATAGCAGTAAAAAGTGTGGCAACCATCCCCTACCACTCAATCTAGAAACCACGATGCAACCAAAAATCTAATTTTTAGAGAGAGGATAACACCCCAGATTTTTGATAACATTATTCAGGAGATTTAATTAGATAAATTAAATAGAATAATATAAATATTAAGTGATAAGAGGATTGAGATTTGAATAAAAACATAGAGGTTGTGCTTAATAAATTAAATGGGATTAATAATGGTTTGTAAGCTAATTAAATTACACAATGGCATAATGAGAAATAGCCGCACCCTATACCATAACCCTTATATATTTTCGTTCCTTATGCCATTTATGTTCATTTCTCATCTACACAAAAAATAAAATGAAAACATAAGAAGAGGAGCCGGCCATTACTAGAAAGAAAAAGAAAAGAAAATTCTAATCAAGTTAAGGATTAAAGCAAGAGGAATAAATCTTAATCTCGGTCCAATCTCCTTATCCTAATCAAGGTGAATAATAATATATACCATCTCTATTTTGTTTTTGATTGTATGTTTTTGGATTTAAGATTAAATTATTTTTATAGTGTTTTGGATGATGATATGCCTGAACTATAATTTGTTTGATTTAAACAAAATTATTTAAATGGGGATTTACACGGTTTTGGGGAATAACCAATTGAAATTGATATTTGAATGCCATGGAAAATTATATGTTATGTAAAACAAGATTTTGGAGTTGATTTTTAATTTTTATAATTTTCCAAACTATGGAAAGATTATTATGAATTTTCAAAGGAAAATATGATCAAATTGGGTTAATTATTTATTTTGGCTATTTAGAAAGAATTTGGGTCTGGAATTTTGATATGTTTGATAACATGACGAAAGTGAATTTTTATAATTTTTGGGAATTTTTCCTAAGTGATTTGCTATGGAAATTAAATTATTTTAGAAGAAGGACTTATTTGCATTATTGGTTTTGCATAATGGAAGGGCTTATTAGTTAAATTAATCTTAATTTAGATCTGGAATTATGTGGCAGTTAATTTGAGAAAGAATTTAAAAAGTTAAGGCAACCAATTAAAAGTTTATAACTAGGTAGGTTAGTTATAAAATAATTGCTGTTATTGGCTTTATTTCAGCCTTTACCCAGAAAAAGTATGTTCCACCTCTTTTAGAAGTTGCCTTTCGACTCTGTGCTTCTGCCTTGACCAAGTCGAAGCCATTCAAGTCAAGACAACCCATGCTGAAACCAATGGATAAGGCATCAATGAGCTTGGTGCGTAGTGGATTGCAAAATGGGCGGAAGGCATGGTGTCGAAGCCAATGCTTTCGATAGGGGTCAAAACCTTAATTAATATTTTAAAGCCAATGCATGCATGAGGTCAAAAAGACTAGAGTATAGGATGCTAAAGTATTAATTAAGGATATTTGCAGGGGCCAATATGTTCACAGTAAGCCCATGAAAACTATGTATAAGAAAAGATATTGGCAGGGGCCAATAGCTTCATAGTAAGCCCATGAAAACTATATTTAAATAAAGATGTCAGGAAGACAGGTTCATAGTTGGCCCATGAAAACTATATCCATATTAAGTTATTGACAGAATTCAATAGGTTCTTAGTCAACTCATGAAAACTAGGAGAAGAGGAAAGATATTGGAGTTATCAATAAGTTCGAGGAGAACGCATTAAACAGTAAAGATATTGGTAGAAGCTAATAGGTTCTTAGTAAGCCCATGAAAATTATGAAACTGGACAAGGAGCTCATAAACATTAAATAGGTTATTAGTGAGTCCATGAAAACTATTAGGTTAATATTATCCCTAAAAACTATAAATGAGATAGGTAGTCTAAATGAATAGGGATGGGTAACCCTGAATTGATTTACTTGTTTTGCATATCATCATATTATTTTGAGATAGTTTAACCATTGTGGATGCAGGAGAACAGTATATGGTTTTATAAAGGTTTTAGGATACTAGTGAGGGGAAAACTCATTCCACGAATCAATGTGGTCTCACTTGATATATAAATGGTTTGAGATGTTAGATTATTATTCATACTAGGCTTTATGCCTGACTCGAAGTTTATGTTTTCCCTTAAACTCTCGGATACTCAATTGATGTTGAGTAATTTGAGAATTGTGGTTTTCATATACCCCTTTAGTCGAATAAGCTTCCAAAGATATGTAGGAGGCATGATAGCTATCTAAAATATCTTTTATTTCGATTCCACTGTGTTGTTGTTATAAAGGCAAAATTATCAGATTACATATATATGTGTGTGTGTGTACTACGATCATATTGGGATTATGTTTAATAATCCCAATATCGCTCTTGGTGTACGTTTAATAAATATATTTTCTTTGAACGTGGTTCTCGTATTGGGATTTGAAATGGAATGTGGAACTTGTTTGATATTTTAATTTTTTTTCCATATTCATATGTTTCTGTATCAATATATCTAACATTACCATATTTGGTCGTCGATGATTAATAACTATGGATAACTAAAACATCCGTAGCAGTTAGTTTTGGGCCTCCAAGTAGGAGATGTTACAAGTTGGTATAAGAGCATAGGTTTATGAAACTTAAAAGGAATCTAAACTAAAATATTTTCAAACATAATCCAATGAATGTAAAATAAGATAGGGGCTTGGATTAACCATATAGTTACGTACTTGTATTTGATACACACACACACTAGTACGTTTCCCCTCTCTCTTAGACCGTTCTTCTGTATCTTATTAAGGTGCGTATGTAGATTTACGAGAAAGAAGATATGGAAGTAGGAAACGGAAGAGGAAATCTCGGTGGAGGAAGCACCACAACTAATGGAAATGTTTGACCTAATACCAGGAGGAACCAAGGTCGATAGGCTAATGCTAACCAAAATTCTAATGCCAATATGGATGTTGGAAATCCACCAATAGATATGGAGGAGATGTATCGATTCTTCGTCAATATGATGCAGGCTGGGGTTGCTGCTGGAGTTGCTGTAAATGTTGGAGGAGCCAATCTTGTGGCTCGAGCTGGGATAATTATGCTAAACTGAGTAGAGATTACACCAGTCTTGGTAGGAAGCCAGTTATGAGGGCGGAGAATGCCATAGAGGTACAGAATTGGCTATTACACTATGAGCGTATCTTTTCTAATTTGGGTTTAGATGATGAGCCGAAGAGAAGGTTGGCCTCTAGGAAGTTGCAAGGATCAGTGCTTCATTGGTGGAACAATATTTCTGTCGGAGTTTCGAAGGAGGAATTGACTTGGGCGGATTTTTGAAAAATATTTGAATAGAGGTTTATGTCTGAGGTTGCTAAATTAGCGCTGCTGAGGAAGTTTTTAGATCTGGAGCAGGGAGAGACGTTCGTTGCTGAAAATGCTGCTAAGTTTGATGAGTTGTCCCATTATGGATATAATACTGTAGACACTGTCATCAGCAGAAGTGATGTTCATTCGAGGATTGAGACCTGAGCTTGCTAGGGCGACCCTGACACATATCCGTGATCCTTATAATGTAGGGAAGGATATGCCAATTCTCCATGAAGAAATGCTTTCTATTTGTGCTGGAGAGAAGCCAATTGAAACCCAAAGTTCTCAGGCAAAGAAAAGAAAGTTCTTTAAGAAGAAGGGATCCTAGAAGGGAGAAGCTGTCAAAGAAGACAAAGGCTGATTTAGTTTGATACAAGTGTGACAAGAAGGGTCGTTATGAAAATGAGTGCTAATTGGACAAGGGGAAGAAGACTGCAGATGAGAAGAATGTGAAATGCTTCAACCATGACCAAGTTGGGCATTATAAGAATCAATGTCCAAAACTAGTTAGGGCGGACAAGGGAAAGGTTTTAACTGTTAGACCTTCATCTGCTAAGCCAACTGCAGCTGTAAAAGGGAAGACTGTGATGGAAGTATGTTTCTAATTTAGAGTATACCAGTTAGGATGCTATTTGATACCGATGCATCACATTCATTTATATCCTAGTGTTTGGTTGATAGGTTATGCTTAAAACCCACATACCATGTTACCTCCTTAAGGATTGCGAATCCAATAGGACGATATGCAACTCTAGGGTTAAGATGTGACCAGTTAGAACTTGACTTGTTAGGTCATAATTTTGCATGCAGTCTGTATGTTTTCAATTTCGTAAATTTCAAAATCATTTTGAGTATGGATTAGTTATAAGTATGATGCTAGGATATTTTGCCAGGATGGGAAAATATCACTAAGACACCCTGATAATCATAAGCGAATATTGTTTGTAGCAGATAATTCTGAACGAAGTAGTCATGCTTTGTTAAGTGAATGGAAATGGGAGAAGAGCTAAGTCAGGTTCGGGTAGCAAGAGAGTTTGAAGATGTCTTTGAGCCGGTCACAGGAATACCTTCGAAACGAGCTATTGAGTTTCAGATAGATCTTGTGCTAGGAGCTGAACCTGTAAGTAGACCACCTATCAGGTTGACACTGACTGGAATGAAGGAATTGAAGGTGCAGCTAGTGAATTTAAAAGGAAGGAATTTTATTACACCAAATAGTTCATCGTGGGGAGCGGCCGCGGTATCCGTGAAGAAACCACATGGATTGTTAAAGATGTGTATCGATTATCATAAGTTGAATAAGAGGACGATTAAGAATAAGTATCCTTTGCCGAGAATTGATAATCTATTTAATCAGTTGTGTGGAGCTAGAGTGTTTTCCTAGTTGAATTTGGTGATAGGTTTCCATTAGTTAAGAGTGGCAGAGGACAATATTACTTTGATAGCATTTCAGACTAGGAATGACTCGTACGAGTGGTTAGTAATGCCATTCAGGTTAACAAATGCAACTGCTTTCTTCATGGATTTAACGAATTGAGTCTTCCGAAAGTATTTGGATAGGTTCAAGTTGGTGTTTATAAATGACATTTTGGTATACTGTAAGGATGAAAGAGAGCATGAAGATCGTCTTTGAGTTGTGCTTGAAACGCTGAGCAGCATCAGCTAAAAGTGAGTTCTCTAGTGTCATTTTTGGAAGAAAGAGGTTAAGTTTCTTAGTCATGTGTTTTCAGAGAAAGGGTTGTCAGTCGATCCAATAAGATCGAAGCTGTTAATAATTGGAAGAGAACGAAGATGGTGACTGAGATTAGAAGTTTTCTGGGACTTGCTAGCTATTACCGGAGATTCATCAAGGATTTCTCGTAGATAGCACCACCATTGACAAAGCTAACAAGGAGAGAAGTGATGTTCGTCTAGTTCGACAAATACGGGGAAGCATTCCTTAAGTTAAATCATTTGTTGAGCAATGCACCTGTGTTAGTAGTTCTAGATGGAAACCAAGGGTTGGTGGTATATATCGATGCATGTGGAACTGGATTGGGAGCTATGTTGATGAAGAAAGGTAAAGTTATTGTGTATGCTTCACGATAGCTTAGACCGCATGAAGTGAGATATCCTACTCATGATTTGGAGTTGGCTATAGTGATCTTCGCATTGATGATTTGGAGGAATTATCTCTTGGGGGAGAGGTTTGAGCTATACACAGATCATAAGTTTTTAAGATACTTATTCTCTCAGAAGGAGTTGAATATGAGACAGTAGAGGTGGCTGGAGTTTTTAGCTACTTATGATTTTGGTATAGAGTATACCCTAGGAAAAGGTAATAAAGTAGCGGATGATCTTAGCAAAAGACGTCAAAATGTGGTGTTAGCTATGTTGGAAGAATGGAAAGATTTAGAAGCTTTGACTACTTGTTGTGTGCAGTTAAGATCGACTGCTAGTTCTAGTCGGAGTACTGCAATGCTGTCCTGTTTAGAAGTTCAACCAGTGTTGATAGAGAGAATTGCTTCTAAGTAGAAGGAGGATCCATTACTAGCCGAGAAGATCAGAAGGCTTGAGGTTGGAACTGAGATCGATGACCTAAAGGATTTTGGTCTTGACCAGAGTGGATGGTTGAGAAAGAAAGGACGGTTGTGTGTTCCGAATGTCGAGGACTCGAGGAAAGAAGTTTTTGGAGAATGTCATCGATCCATGTTTATGATTCATCCTAGAGAGACCAAGATATATCAGGACATGAAGAGGAGCTTATATTGGGAAGGCATGAAGAGGGATGTTGGCTTGTGGGTTAGGCAGCATGCAAACTGTCAACAAGTGAAAGCTGAACATTAGAAGCCGAGTGGATTGCTTCAGCCTTTAAAGATTCTAATTTGAAAATGGGATTTGATATCCATGGAATTTATAAACGGATTGCCAAGGTCAAGTACAGAAAATGAATGTATATGGGTTACAGTGGACAGGTTGACCAAGAAGGCCCATTTCATTCCAGTTATTTCAACTAAGACGGCACCTGTTTTAGCTAAGTTATTCATGAAGAACATAGTTAGACTACATAGAGTTCCTAGTAGCATAGTCAGCGACAGAGATGCTTTATTTACTAGCAAATTATGGAAGAGTCTACAGGATGTGTTAGGAACTAAGCTCAAGATGAGTACAACATATCACCCTCAAACGGATGGGAAGATAGAGAGAGTCAATAAGGTACTTGAGGATTTGCTAAGAGCTTGTGTAATGGACTTTGGTGGATTTTGGGAAGATCGCCGACATTTGGTTAAGTTTTCCTATAATAATAGTTATCAGACTAGTATAGGAATGGTGCCTTTTGAAGCTTTGTTTGAAAGGACATACAAATCACTGGCATGTTGGTTGGAGACTAGAGACATATTAGTCTTAAGTCGAGATTTGGTTAGAGAGGCGCCAGAGAAGATTGAGTTGATCCGAGGAAGAATGAAGGAAGCTCAATACAGACAGAAGAGTTACGCAGATAGGAGGCGTAAAGACCTAGAGTTCTCAGTTGGAGATAACGTTTTCATTAAAGTATAACCGATGAAAGGGGTGGTACGGTTTGGAAAGTTAGGAAAACTGGCACCAAGGTATATTGTCCAATTCCAGGTTATGGAGAAGATTGGAAAGTTCGCATACATAGTAGAGTTGTCGAGCATTATGGTTGGTGTCCATGATGTGTTTCATATGTCTCATCTTCACAAGTGTGTGCGTGATCCAGAGACTACTATTCCTCTAACAAGGTTGGAAGATTTGGTAGTAGAGACTAATTTGACTTTTGTTAGCCAACCGGTTCGGGTTTTAGTGAGAGATGAGAAAAGACTAAGGAACAAGACAGTCAAGTTGGTGAAAGTTCAGTGGAGTGATAACGAAAAAAACTATACTTGGGAGGCAGATGACAGGATTAGAGATACTTATCCTGATCTGCTTTGAGGGTATGTCTATATTAGCTTTATATAGATAATTTCTAGTCAGGTAGGCTAATATGGTTGTTAGGAGTGGTTACAAACGGTGGTTATGTTTAGTATTTAGTCCTTACTGAATTTCGAGGACGAAATTCTTGAAGGAGGGGAGCCTGTAACACCGCTAATTTTTTATAACATTATTCAGGAGATTTAATTAGATAAATTAAATAGAATAATGTAAATATTAAATGGTAAGGGGATTGAGATTTGAATAAAAACATAGAGGTTGGGCTTAATAAATTAAATGGGTTTAAGAATGGTTGTAAGCTAATTAAATTAGACAAGGGCATGATGGAAAATAGCCGCACCCTATTACCATAACCCATATATATTTGTGTTCCTTATGACATTCACGTTCATTTCTTATTTTCACAAAAAAATAAATTGCAAACATAAGAAGAGGTGCTAGAAAATTCAAATCAAGCTATGGATTAAAGGAAGGGGAATAAATCTTAATCTCAATCCAATCTCTTTGTCCTAATCAAAGTGAACGATAACTTATACCATATCTATTTTGTTTTATGATCATATGTTTTCGAGAATAAGATTTAATTTGTTTTTATGATGTTTTGGATGAAGATATGCTTGAATTATAATTTGTTTGTAAACAAAAAATTTTAAATGGGGATTCATGCGGTTTTAGGGCAAAATCAATTAAAATTGATATTTGAATACCATTGAAAAATTGTATATTATGTAAAACATGATTTTGGAACTGAGTTTTAATTTTGATAATTTACCAAGATATGGAAAGATTATTTTGAATTTTCAAAGGAAGATATGATCAAATTGGTTTAGTTATTTATTTCGGCTAATGGTGCATAGTGGATTGGAAAATGGGCAGAAGACAAGGTGTTGAAGCCAATGCTTTCGATAGGAGTCGAAACCTTTGTTTGTTTTCCAAAGAAAAGCACCTGCTTTGTTTTACTAAGCTTTCGAAGAAGTTGAAAAATATGCTTTCGAAAAGAGGTTTTCTAATAGCTTTCGAAGGGATTGCCATTTTATGTTTTAAAATTAGAGGCTTTTGAAGGGGTTCCTTTATTTATAAAATGATGCTTTCGAAAGTAATGGTTCCGATTTAGTCGAAACCTCGTCGCGGTTCTTTTGCCTTTCGAGTGTATTGAAGTCATCAATGCTTTCGAAGGGTAGCTTTTGTTTTAAAGATGTACTAAGCCACTTCCTAAATGCATTTGAAAAGGTTCAAGGGTTTCGAAGGCAATGGTTTTGAAAGGAGGTTTCGATGCCAACCTTCAATGTTTTACTTAAAGGTTCTGAAGCTTTCGAAAGGATGGTACCAACGCCATCAAGTTTTTCCTAAATAAGTTTATATGAAGATTAAAGGTTTCAAAAGTGATACTTTTGTATATTTTCACTTTGACCCAAAAGATGTTTTTGAGTAAACCCAATGGTTTCAAAAGGGGTACTTTTATTGGTTTCGAAGTTATGTTTAAGGAATATTAGTAATGTTTTGATACCTTCGAAAGGTATATTTTTGTTTCAAAAGAGAGGATGTAAAGAGCTTCGAAAGGTTGATATGTAAAGTTTTGAAAAGAAGTTTTCTATGCTTTCGAAGGTGGTTATCTAGGGGTTTCCAAAATTGTGTTTTAAGGTGCCGAAAGCCTTAGTTTTCAAAACAAATAACCCAAACTCATTTTAAAGGAAAACCGTGGCATAAATAAATAAATAAATTATTTTGAAATGGTGTTTTTGAAGAAGTTTTATTTGATTAATAGGTTAAAGGGATTAACCAACTAACCAAGTTATTAAGTTTTCTTCTTCATATATCTATATATATTCACATTGTAATGGACACATAACTGTATTTTAGGAAAGGGCAGAATAACCAGTTAGGATGACCATTAGTGAATATAAACTTAATTAACTCTTGAATGAGTAGTGCATCTAGGAGGTCAGGAGGACCAACGTATAGTGTAACGACCCAACTTCCACACTCCAGAAAGTTGCATCGTTAAGAAGAAAGAAAGGGATAGAAAAGAGAAAAGAAAGGAAAGAAAGAACAGGCAACATCAGAATCTCACAGCGGAATCGAATAAATTATAATAAATCACATAAAACTTTACATACAATCATATACATCAGAGTTAAACTGCTAATACAACACAAACTAGACAGTTATAAACATCTGTCTAGCAATTACAATTCAAATACATCAGAGAAACAGACACAACTCAAACTCAGCGTAACCACTACATATATCTACACGTTGAAGCCTCCTGCTCCATTATCTCCTCAGAACTCGTCAAAGAAATCCTGAAACACTTGACTACTCATACGTAATATGAGTACCCAAGAGTTTAATAAAACAGAAAATAAACATTCAGGTCAGACAGGGGTCTGGTGTGAGTAAACGGGGATAAAAGTTGCTTAACTTTAGAAAATCCTTTGAAAACAAAAGGTATCACGTAAGACTTCCCACACATAAACATGGAAAAGTTTTTACCTTACGATAACCAAAACATTTGATAGGAAATCCAGTGATATTATAATAGTGTCTAGGGTTTTCAAAATAAAATACAGAAATAGCTGGAATGCTTACATCTCACGTTCCAACATAGTTGGGCCCAATCAAAACCGTACAGGAACTTATTAGATTATGGATTCCATCAATGGCAGGGCTACTAGGGTACCGCCCGTCACAGTACGTGGCCTAGATCAACGTACCGAGGATTACTCCCAATCCCCTGCTACACAAGGCCGGACCCATTCCTTACTGAATAGTTCCGAACAAGACAACCCTGCAGTTGGTGCGCAATTCCAACTGCCCACTAAGCCGAATAAAAAGGGACCTCTAGACAGGGATCAATCTTTCTCTCCAGTGGGTGCTACCCACGAAGCTTTGTTGCACCTCCCCGGTTTTAGCCATTCCCCATTGATGAGGCTTGAGGCTACGATTACCTTTAGAGGAAACATTATCTTAGAATGCTCATCGTCCACCTGACGATGTTCTGAAAGCATTCAATCCATACAAGTTCGTTCCGGGTTCGAACGAAACCGAAGGCATTATCTCGTTACACTCGTTTTGGAATCACCCTCAGAGTTAACGACGATAACCCTTGTACTCTAAATCTCCATCTCGAATCTATAAGCACTATTCCGTCAAACTCATTACGGAATCACCCACAGAGTTATACTGACGTATAGCCCTTACACCTCGAGTCTTCACTTGCTCCACTTGGATTAACGACCTAACGTTTAATTGGAATCGATGTGGTTTTCGGATATCCAAATATGGAAACCCGATCCCGGTCTCATCGAAACCAAACGCCATTTTAATGTCCAAGTTGTACTTAAGGGTTTTAAACAATTAACTTATTTCATTGTTATCTAATTCACATAGATAGATAAACTATATATTACAATAGATAATCACATTCATAACATTAACAGATAATCTGTATCATCCATAAACAGATAATCATCACCACCAAACAATCCATCACAAATTATCATACTTAATCAATCATTCATATCATACAGATACGACTCATCTCATTCCTGAGATCACAACCATTCAATCAATAACATCCATAAGCAATGATTTACTAACCAACAACTATAATTAATTTAAAATGAATTAAATTAATTACAATCGTCTCTAATTAATTTAAAATAAATTAAATTAATTACCATATTTAAATCCTGCTTAACCTTCATTAATTAATTAACTCAGTTAATTAATTACCCACTAAGTATTTAACTTGATTAAACAACTTTGATTAATCATTTACTAATTACAATAAGTAATTTATTCTTAATTAATTTCATAATTTAATTAACCTTAATCATAAGTAATTAACCTTTAATTACCCATTTATTAATTAATTATAATTAATTATATTTATCCTTAATTAATTTCATAATTAATTAATCACTTATTTAATTATTACTTAATCAAACAATCCTTAATTACATCATTAATATTAATTAATGATCTTTAATATTTAAATAAATTACTTAATTTAAATTAATTACATTTAGAAATTAATCTAATTATTAATCACCTTGGTTAATATCCAGTTAAGTAATTAACTATCTTACTTACTTATTTATAAATTAATTAACCAATAGTTAATCATTAATTAATTCCTTAATTAATTACAAAAGTAATTATCCAAATTACTAATTACATTCCAGTAATTATCATTATTACTTTACTGAGTAATCCTGCTCCATTAATTACATTAAGTAATTACACTTTTAAAATCATCGAATGATTTATTTAATTTAATTAAACTAAATTAATTAACTTAAATAAATCACAATCCAAATTAATTACAATAAGTAATTAATTCCTTAATTACTTAACAAATTACAATTAATTAGATTCAACTAATTAATCTAGTTAATTATCAAAATTAATTTCCTTAATTAATTACTAAATTACCCTTAGATAATTGTCACCATTTATTTATTAACATTTCATTAATTATATACTTAAGAAAATTTAAATTAGATTAACAAAATCATTTCTAATTAAAAATTAATCTAAACCATTAACTTTAAAATCAAATAATTAAGTACATCCTTAATTATATTAATTATTTTCCAAAATAATTTAGATTACTTAACAAATGACTCATTTAAATTCAAAATGTATTAAAACAATACATTACTAAAAAATTAAATTCAAATTCCAATTTATTAAAGATTCAAATGTTTAATTATTAAACATTAATCCAAATTTAATAATTATAAACCTTAAAAAAACTAAAATTAAATGAATGTTTAAACAACATTCATTACTTAGATATAAGAGAAAGATTTACATAATTTACTTGATTAAAATAAATTGAGTTTTGTAACTTGATTGATTATTTCAATTTCCAAATTTAAATTAACACTTCATATTTCAAATATTAAAAGAAATAATTCTTCTAAGTTTAAAACTCACTTGAAACCAAATTTCATCTTCAAATTCACCTTGTAAACATTTGAATATGTTTATTCATCTTAAAATTAAAAACTGTTTTGAAATTAAAACTGTGTTTCAAAGAAACCTGGAAACAATTTTTAAATTGATTTCAAACTGAGTTTAAAACTTACTTAAAACATTCAAATCTGTTCAAAAATTTAAAACATATAAAAACTGTTTAAATTCAAACTCTGGTTTTAAAAGATAACCTGAAACAGTTTTAAAATCTTGACTTAAACCCATATTTAAATCTTGTTTAAAGTTAAGATTTTCATTTTTAAAATTTTTGAATTTCAACTACACTTGAATTTAGTTTCAACTCATATTTGAATCAAGTTGCAATTTAAAAAAAATGAATTTCATTTAAAACTACAAACTGCAGGATTAAATCCTGAAACAGTTTTATAATCTTGATTTAACAGAATTTAAAACTTTGTTTAAATTTAAAAGTTTCATTTTTAAAAACTTGAATCAAAACTTCATTTAAATTCAGTTTTAATTTATACTTGAATCAAGTTGAAATTTTAAAATATGAGTTTCATTAAAATTCAAAACTGCAAAATCTCTCTGGTTATACCCCTGCAACCAACTTACCCGAGAAACCATAGTATTTACTTCGAGTTCCTAAACCATCTACTCCGAGTCAATAACAAGAATACCCGAGTAACCCCCTGAGTCAAAATACCCTGCATACAATCCAGAAGTTCACCTGAGTTCAACCACCCAAACCTGTCATCATCTAGCAATCACATCACCAATCACCAGACCACTTACAACTCCGGCTAATGACTCACCTACAACCCCTCTGCAACCTCCCAAATTTCCCTCCTACTCGATGCAACAGAGAGAAGGTGCAGACCCTCAAAATTCAACACTGCAACCCTTAATACCAGAGTTTTGAAAACCTGGAAATACCCCATCCATATCACCTGACTCTCTGATCCTTCATCACCAAAATCACCTAACATACTTACATTAAAATTCCACTACAGGAGGCATCTTAACCCCCTCCCAAAATTCACTAGCCTACAGGTACTTCAAATTTTCTTTTTCTGCTTTAAAACAGAAATGCTTTCCCCAACAGTTTAATTAGAACTGTAATATTTGTTTTTTTTTAAAGGAAACTGTTCTTAAAAGATAAAGAAGCTTACTCACATATAACTATCATCAACAGGCAACCATCACAACATATATATATATATGTATATATATATATATATATATATATATTTAAATCTTAGTTTTAGAAACAAACAGGTATGCAAATTCCTGGTCATAGCATCATATATATACATAGTTATATATGTATACACAGAACATTCATCACAATTCAATCATACAAGCTTACTTATTACTATCAATTCACATCCAACAGGTTATTTAAGCTTTTCCATTTGTGAAGTTATTTTCCTCAAACAAAATGAATCACTGCAGTTTCATCCATAGCAGTTTTTATATATATTTTTAATGACAGTTTTTCTTTGAACATGAGTTCTAATACTTGCATGTGAATTTATTTTAAAACAAAACTGTTTTTAAAATTAAAAGTTTACTCACCTTTTTAAATTGAAGATGCAGAGCAAATAGATGCAGATCCAATTTCCAGAAATGCATAATGAAATGCATGTTGATCTTGGCTTCATTTAGATGACAGAAATTGCTTTCCAGTTGTTGTTGATGATGCACGCAGACCCATACTAATAGCTCAGATTTTATATTGCAGATTTGTTGTATGCAGATCCATTTCTCAAATGCACAGATTTGCAGTTGATATATGAAGAAAGAGATTTGCCGATTTGGTTTGAAATTGGGTTTTCTAGATTTGATTTGTTATGAAGGAATTGAATTGCAGATTTATAGTTGATAGGTTTGCAGATTTTAACATGCTTTGTTTTGAGGGGTTTTGATTTACTGAAATTTTATTTTCAGGTTTTCAATTTGAAGAAAAAAAATGTTTTTATCAAATGCATTTGTGACATTCTCTTATCAATATAGTTTAAATTATGAGATTTAAAACAATTGCCACATGTTAACTTATTATGCTAATTGTTTTACAAGTGTCTACTTAATAGTTTAAATGACTAACACATGTATATATCAATGTTTAAAAGCAAATTTTAAATTTACAAATGTATTTGAATTATCTTAAACTATTTCAAATTATTTAAGCATATTTCAAATGTTTATTAACATTAGTTTTTAAGTAAATACATATAAACTTTTATAAAACTGTACTCTTACATTTAAATGCTTGTTTAATTATTTTTTTAAAATAACATTCTTTATGAAACTAAATTTCAAAAGAAAAGAAGATTTTTAAAAGAAAAGAAAAGTTGAATTCAATTTTATCAATGTTATGCTTTAACAAAAATGAATTAATTCTTATTTCAAAGAGAAAAACAATTTTAAAATAAAACAAATCAAACTTTTATTATAAAATAAAATTAAACTATTTTTATTCTTATAAACAAAATAAATACTCATTTACTTTTCTATAAAGATATAAGAAAGATTTTTTAAAACAAACTTTTTGAAAAGTTTACAATATAATTTAAATCAAATTAATCAATTTACAAATTATTCATTCATATAAAAATTAGAAAATATCCTTTATTAAATATAAATTAAAATTAAAACCAAAATGCTATATTTACAATGTATAAACATTTATACATTATAAATAAAATATTTTTAAAACAGCATAGAAAGATAAATTTATTACTTAAATATTTTTAACTCTGAAAACAATATCATTAATCAAACTAAATAATCAAAATTTCCAAAAGAGAATTCCAGTTTGAATTAAATTATTAAAACAGTATTTCACATTTTAAAACAATTATCACAGAAATTATTAAATAATTATTGCCTAAATTTCCGGGACATCACATTCCTCCCCCCTTAAAAGAATTTCGTCCCCGAAATTTAAAAGCAAAGGTAATTTAATAATCCCATACAGATTTTAATTTTTTTTTTTAAAAACAAACATATATTATCAACCAAATACTAGCAACCATAGCAACCAATTCAAACAAACAATTCTAATTATCCAAACAAAGTTCTGGATAAGATTCCCTAGAGTTTCCCAGGTACAAACACCGGAACACTCGCCCTATAAAATCTAAATTAGCCACACCACTTAGATTTAGAGCTCCTATATATCTAGATCTACAAATCTAAATAGAACACAGGACTACAGACAAGTCCTGATCAACTTCCAAATCTCTCAGAACTACTGATTCTAAAACCAGAGATAACCCATACACGTACTCCCTCAGAGATACGTGGAAAAACAAAACAAATTTCCAGCCATCCGAACTGGAAATTCAATCCTGTAGATCAAACACTTAATCCTCAAGAGAAAACAGAAAGACCCAATCTCTTATCCACAAATCTCTCATATCGATCCTGGGCTGCCCTCAACTCCTAGATCAATCAAAATCCACCACACAAACTTCACTACAGATATCAGGAGTCTTCAGACAAACTACTCTATCTGGAACAAACAGATACAAAACAATCAAGTTTCCAGATCCAAAATAAATTTCCTGTAGAAATCCTTTGATCCAAGACAAAACTCAAATTCCCAAAGAATAGGGTGCTCCTATTCTGGAATAGCTGCCACCATGCTTCCACTGCGCAACTCTGATTCGAGAATGTTGTTGATGAACACAAGTATAAACTTGATCAACTTATCCCGGAACATTGTTCATCAAATTCCATAAAATCTCAGTGACCTATCCGATTCAGCAAAAATTCAACCAGAAACCAGATCCGATAAATCCTGCCAACTTAAACAGATCACACTCAAGGAATCTCCTACAACGCTGAATCTCCGGTAAAGCTCCAAGAATCAAGTCGATACAGAACTCAATCTCTTGATACGGATTCCAATCTTAATTCCTTCGAAGATATCCAGAAAATAACACTTCGATAACTCAAACATCCTCTAAAGATGCTTCAATCCAAACAGAGATCACTTAGAGAACTTCCGAACCGTCGCAAGCCACTATTGCGATTCCACCTAGTTCAGATCCCAAGAAATCGTTCTCACTTCAAAAATCAGAACGGCTAAAAGCCTTCAAAAGAAGAAACTAGTGGTCCACCTCTAACCACTAACATCACACCCAACTGAGATTCCAGAAGAAATGGACAAGCTCCACCATCTGTCCGGACTACTGACAGAAGAATCACAGAGATTTCTGAACCATCTAAGAACAGGTCACTCACTGCTGCTACTACTGCCAAAAACTTCCTTATCCAAAAGCTCATCAAACCTCAAAGCTACACCAGCCTCTTCACAATAGGGCATTCCAGATAGACAGATATCTCTCAGGAATCTCGCTCCCAAACCAAGCTCAAAACACTCTGCCAAACTGAGTCTCAAACTCAAATATAGATAGAACTCCTTCCTAAGGTTACCAAAATACCAATGCAGGCTTCAGAACTCCCAACTGATCCAAACTCAAGAAAAACAACTCACACGAGTGCTACCAAGCTTACAAATCCAAAGATAAACTCTGAATCTTAAAAAGATTTCCTTTAGAGATTAGTGAAATCTTTCTCACCAAACTGCAAAACTACTCAAGATACCCAATACTGCCCTAAGCAGATCGCTTCCAACCACAAACACTCAAACTCCAATCATTGGTAGTTGTGTTACACACACCACTACCCTATCTACCTTTATTACTTATATTGGAAAACCTGAACAGGTAACCCAATCAAATAGGCAGAAATAAATAATATATATATTAAAAATTACAAATACGCTCTCTCTAGAAAACACCACTACAGAGCCTAGGTATTCACTCAACCTAATGCTCTGATACCACAATGTAACGACCCAACTTCCACACTGCAGAAAGTTGCATCGTTAAGAAGAAAGAAAGGGATAGAAAAGAGAAAAGAAAGGAAAGAAAGAACAGGCAACATCAGAATCTCACAACGGAATCGAATAAATTATAATATATCACATAAAACTTTACATAGTATCATATACATCAGAGTTAAACTGCTAATACAACACAAAATAGACAGTTATAAACATCTGTCTAGCAATTACAATTCAAATACATCAGAGAAACAAACACAACTCAAACTCAGCGGAACCACTACATATATCTACACGCTGAAGCCTCCTGCTCCATTATCTCCTCCAGAACTCGTCAAAGAAATCATGAAACACTTGACTACTCATACGTAATATGAGTACCCAAGAGTTAAATAAAACAGAAAATAAACACTCAGGTCAGACAGGGGTCTGGTGTGAGTAAACGGGGATAAAAGTTGCTTAACTTTAGAAAATCCTTTGAAAACAAAAGGTATCACGTAAGACTTCCCACACATAAACATGGAAAAGTTTTTACCTTACGCTAACCAAAACATTTGATAGGAAATCCAGTGATATTATAATAGTGTCTAGGGTTTTCAAAATAAAATACAAAAATAGCTGGAATGCTTACATCTCACGTTCCAACATAGTTGGGCACAATCAAAACCGTACAGGCACTTATTGGATTATGGATTCCATCAATGGCAGGGCTACTGGGGTACCGCCCGTCACATTACGTGGCCTAGATCAACGAGCTGAGGATTACTCCCAATCCCCTGCTACACAAGGCCGGACCCATTCCTTACTGAATAGTTTCGAACAAGACAACCCCGCAGTTGGTGCGCAATTCCAACTGCCGCTAAGCCGAATAAAAAGGGACCTCTAGACAGGGATCAATCTTGCTCTCCAGTGGGTGCTACCCACGAAGCCTTGCTGCACCTCCCCTGTTTTAGCCATTCTCGGTTGATGAGGCTTGAGGCTACGATTACCTTTAGAGGACACATTATCTTAGAATGCTCATCGTCCACCTGACGATGTTCTGAAAGCATTCAATCCATATAAGTTCGTTCCGGGTTCGAACGAAGCCGAAGGCAATATCTCGTTACACTCGTTTTGGAATCACCCTCAGAGTTAACGACAATAACCCTTGTACTCTAAATCTCCATCTCGAATCTATAAGCACTATTCCGTCAAACTCATTACGGAATCACCCACAGAGTTATACTGACATATAGCCCTTACACCTCGAGTCTTCACTTGCTCCACTTGGATTAACGACCTAACGTTTAATTGGAATCGATGTGGTTTTCGGATATCCAAATATGGAAACCCGATCCCGGTCTCATCGAAACCAAATGCCATTTTAATGTCCAAGTTGTACTTAAGGGTTTTAAACAATTAACTTATTTCATTGTTATCTAATTCACATAGATAGATAAACTATATATTACAATAAATAATCACATTCATAACATAAACAGATAATCTGTATCATCCATAAACAGAAAATCATCACCACCCAACAATCCATCACAAATTATCATACTTAATCAATCATTCATATCATACAGATACGACTCATCTCATTCCTGAGATCACAACCATTCAATCAATAACATCCATAAGCAATGATTTACTAACCAACAACTATAATTAATTTAAAATGAATTAAATTAATTACAATCGTCTCTAATTAATTTAAAATAAATTAAATTAATTACCATATTTAAATCCTGCTTAACCTTCATTAATTAATTAACTCAGTTAATTAATTACCCACTAAGTATTTAACTTGATTAAACAACTTTGATTAATCATTTACTAATTACAATAAGTAATTTATTCTTATTAATTTCATAATTTAATTAACCTTAATCATAAGTAATTAACCTTTAATTACCCATTTATTAATTAATTATATTTGTCCTTAATTAATTTCATAATTAATTAATCACTTATTTAATTATTACTTAATCAAACAATCCTTAATTACATCATTAATATTAATTAATGATCTTTAATATTTAAATAAATTACTTAATTTAAATTAATTACATTTAGAAATTATTCTAATTATTAATCACCTTGATTAATATCCAGTTAAGTAATTAACTATCTTAATTACTTATTTATAAATTAATTAACCAATAATTAATCATTAATTAATTCCTTAATTAATTACAAAAGTAATTATCCAAATTACTAATTACATTCCAGTAATTATCATTATTACTTTACTGAGTAATCCTGCTCCATTAATTACATTAAGTAATTACACTCTTAAAATCATCGAATGATTTATTTAATTTAATTAAACTAAATTAATTAACTTAAATAAATCACAGTCCAAATTAATTACAATAAGTAATTAATTCCTTAATTACTTAACAAATTACAATTAATTAGATTCAACTAATTAATCTAGTTAATTATCAAAATTAATTTCCTTAATTAATTACTAAATTATCCTTAGATAATTGTCACCATTTATTTATTAACATTTCATTAATTATGTACTTAAGAAAATTTAAATTAGATTAATAAATCATTTCTAATTAAAAATTAATCTAAACCATTAACTTTAAAATCAAATAATTAAGTACATCCTTAATTATCTTAATTATTTTCCAAAATAATTTAGATTACTTAACAAATGACTCATTTAAATTCAAAATGTATTAAAACAATACATTTCTAAAAAATTAAATTCAAATTCCAATTTATTAAAGATTCAAATGTTTAATTATTAAACATTAATCCAAATTTAATAAATATAAACCTTAAAAAAATAAAATTAAATGAATGTTTAAACAACATTCATTACTTAGATATAAGAGAAAGATTTACATAATTTACTTGATTAAAATAAATTGAGTTTTGTAACTTGATTGATTATTTCAATTTCCAAATTTAAATTAACACTTCATATTTCAAATATTAAAAGAAATAATTCTTCTAAGTTTAAAACTCACTTGAAACCAAATTTCATCTTCAAATTCACCTTGTAAACATTTGAATATGTTTATTCATCTTAAAATTAAAAACTGTTTTGAAATTAAAACTGTGTTTCAAAGAAACCTGGAAACAATTTTTAAATTGATTTCAAACTGAGTTTAAAACTTACTTAAAACATTCAAATCTGTTCAAAAATTTAAAACATATAAAAACTGTTTAAATTCAAACTCTGGTTTTAAAAGATAACCTGAAACAGTTTTAAAATCTTGACTTAAACCCATATTTAAATCTTGTTTAAAGTTAAGATTTTCATTTTTAAAATTTTTGAATTTCAACTACACTTGAATTCAGTTTCAACTCATATTTGAATCAAGTTGCAATTTAAAAAAAATGAATTTCATTTAAAACTACAAACTGCAGGATTAAATCCTAAAACAGTTTTATAATCTTGATTTAACAGAATTTAAAACTTTGTTTAAATTTAAAAGTTTCATTTTTAAAAACTTGAAACAAAACTTCATTTAAATTCAGTTTTAATTTATACTTGAATCAAGTTGAAATTTTAAAATATGAGTTTCATTAAAATTCAAAACTGCAAAATCTCTCTGGTTATACCCCTGCAACCAACTTACCCGAGAAACCATAGTATTTACTTCGAGTTCCTAAACCATCTACTCCGAGTCAATAACAAGAATACCCGAGTAACCCCCTGAGTCAAAATACCCTGCATACAATCCAGAAGTTCACCTGAGTTCAACCACCCAAACCTGTCATCATCTAGCAATCACATCAGTCATTCACCAGACCACTTACAACTCCGGCTAATGACTCACCTACAACCCCTCTGCAACCTCCCAAATTTCCCTCCTACTCGATGCAACAGAGAGAAGGTGCAGATCCTCAAAATTCAACACCGCAACCCTTAATACCAGAGTTTTGAAAACCTGGAAATACCCCATCCATATCACCTGACTCTCTGATCCTTCATCACCAAAATCCCCTAACATACTTACATTAAAATTCCACTACATGAGGCATCTTAACCCCCTCCCAAATTTCACTAGCCTACAGGTACTTCAAATTTTCTATTTCTGCTTTAAAACAGAAATGGTTTCCCCAACAGTTTAATTAGAACTGTAATGTTTGTTTTTTTTAAAAAGAAACTGTTCTTAAAAGATAAAGAAGCTTACTCACATATAACTATCATCAACAGGCAACCATCACAACATATATATATATATATATATATATATATATATATATATATATATATATATTTTTAAATCTTAGTTTTAGAAACAAACAGGTATGCAGATTCCTGGCCATAGCATCATATATATGCATAGTTATATATGTATACACAGAACATTCATCACAATTCAATCATACAAGCTTACTTATTACTATCAATTCACATGCAACAGGTTATTTAAGCTTTTCCATTTGTGAAGTTATTTTCCTCAAACAAAATGAATCACTGCAGTTTCATCCATAGCAGTTTATATATATATATATATATATATATATATATATATATATATATATATTTAATGACAGTTTTGCTTTGAACATGAGTTCTAATACTTGCATGTGAATTTATTTTAAAACAAATCTGTTTTTAAAATTAAAAGTTTACTCACCTTTTTAAATTGAAGATGCAGAGCAAATAGATGCAGATCCAATTTCCAGAAATGCATAATGAAATGCATGTTGATCTTGGCTTCATTTAGATTACAGAAATTGCTTACCAGTTGTTGTTGATGATGCATGCAGACCCATACTAATAGCTCAGATTTTATATTGCAGATTTGTTGTATGCAGATCCATTTCTCAAATGCACAGATTTGCAGTTGATATATGAAGAAAGAGATTTGCAGATTTGGTTTGAAATTGGGTTTTCTAGATTTGATTTGTTATGAAGGAATTGAATTGCAGATTTATAGTTGATAGGTTTGCAGATTTTAACATGCTTTGTTTTGAGGGGTTTTGATTTACTGAAATTTTATTTTCAGGTTTTCAATTTTAAGAAAAAAAATGTTTTTATCAAATGCATTTATGACATTCTCTTATCAATATAGTTTAAATTATGAGATTTAAAACAATTGCCACATGTTAACTTATTATGCTAATTGTTTTACAAGTGTCTACTTAATAGTTTAAATGACTAACATATGTATATATCAATGTTTAAAAGCAAATTTTAAATTTATAAATGTATTTGAATTATCTTAAATTATTTCAAATTATTTAAGCATATTTCAAATGTTTATTAACATTAGTTTTTAAGTAAATACGTATAAACTTTTATAAAACTATACTCTTACATTTAAATGCTTGTTTAATTATTATTTTAAAGTAACATTCTTTATGAAACTAAATTTCAAAAGAAAAGAAGATTTTTAAAAGAAAAGAAAAGTTGAATTCAATTTTATCAATGTTATACTTTAACAAAAATGAATTAATTCTTATTTCAAAGAGAAAAACAATTTTAAAATAAAACAAATCAAACTTTTATTATAAAATAAAATTAAACTATTTTTATTCTTATAAACAAAATAAATACTCATTTACTTTTGTATAAAGATATAAGAAAGATTTTTTTAAAACAAATTTTTGAAAAGTTTACAATATAATTTAAATCAAATTAATCAATTTACAAATAATTCATTCATATAAAAATTAGAAAATATCCTTTATTAAATATAAATTAAAATTAAAACCAAAATGCTCTATTTACAATGTATAAACATTTATACATTATAAATAAAATATTTTTAAAACAGCATAGAAAGATAAATTTATTACTTAAATATTTTTAACTCTGAAAACAATATCATTAATCAAACTAAATAATCAAAATTTCCAAAAGAGAATTCCAGTTTGAATTAAATTATTAAAACAGTATTTCACATTTTAAAACAATTATCAAAGAAATTATTAAATAATTATTGCCTAAATTTCCGGGACATCACATATAGGATGATAAAGTATTAATTACAGATAATGGTAGGAGCCAATATGTTCATAGTAAGCCTATGAAAACTGTATATAAGAAAAGACATTGGCAGGGGCTAATAGATTCATAGTAAGCCCATGAAAACTATGTATAAATGAAGATGTCAGGAAGATAGGTTCATAGTTATCCCATGAAAACTAAGGTTTGATATGGGTAGAGGCCAATAGTTTGTAGTTAGCCCATAAGAACTATATCTGGATTAAGATATTGATAGAAGTCAATAGGTTCCTAGTCAACTCATGAAAACTAAGAGGAAAGATATTGAACTCGAACTATCCAAATTTCTTTGTTGCAAAGCTTCCAAGTTCAGTGCTCCACTATGCATGTAGTGGAACGGGGAGCTATTGGTTCCATCTCAATATCTACTAACTGATCAGGCTCTACTACAGTGGCAGTGATGTGAAGGCTTCTTCTCAAGTGCAAAACATGAAAAACATCATGGACTTCTACTAACTTACTCGATAGGTCCAGTCGATATGCAAGTTTCTCAATTCTTCCCACGATCGGGAAACGCCCAACGAACCTCGACGCTAACTTTCCTAATGTACCAAACCTCATCACCTTCCTAAGAGAGGAAAGCTCAAACTTTAATTCTTTCCTTCACTTGTCAGCATAGGACTTTTAGTGGCCTGCACGAGCTTCATTTGCTGCCTAATCATCTTTATATTTTTCAAGGTCTCGCAAACCAAAGCAGGTCCTAGTAGAATTTTTTTCGCTGCTTTCTCACCAACAATTGGGCGATTTACATAGCCTCCCGTTAATCTCTTGGAAGGGTGCCATATCAATCGTTGATAACTATAGTACGTGAATTCTATTAAGGGTAAATGCTACTCCTAATGTCCCCCAAAATCCACGATGTAAGGTCTCAACAAATCTTCCAAAATCCTATTCACTGTTTTTGTCTGATCGTCGATCTATGGGTGGTAAGTGATGCTAAGATTCAACATCATTCCTAATGCTGATTGCAAATTCTTCCAAAATTTTCCAGCGAATGGGGGGTCCCTATCACTAGCAATGCTAATTGGAATTCCATGCAATCATATTACTCCTTAATATAAATTTGCACTAGAGATACCGCAGTTATATTGCTCCTAATAGGAATAAAGTGGTTGCTTTTAGTAAGTATATCCACTATAACCCAATAGCTTCACTGCCTCTTTGACTTCTAGGAAACCCATCTATAAAGTCCATCAATGTATGCTCCCATTTCAATGTCGGTAACTCTAATGACAACTACGGCCCTTTAGGTTTGCCTTATTTCTCCTTTATCATTTGGCATGTCAAGCACCTAAAAACAAACTCTGCTACGCTCTTCTTCATCCCCAGCCAATAGAAAATTCGCTTTGTATCCCTATACATTTTATCTCCACGGGAGTGAATGGTCATCTTAGAATGGTGACACTCCACCAGCGCTTCTTCCAAAATATCCACCATTATAGGGACACATAGACATCCATCTGTTCTCATACATCCTTTTTCGTCAACTACATGTCCACTGACAGGGGGAAAGTGCTCTCCTTTTCATAGCTTGTCTGAAATATCTATTATCATTACATCTTTCTTCTGCTCTTTCACAACGCCATCCATAATGTTGGACTCACTTCCATTGTTGCCAAATAACCTAAAATAGGTTTTGTTGGCGGTTGAAAATTGAAATTCGAGAGAAACGCCTACTGCATCCACTCACAAATAGCATGAAGAGTAGCATGACTTCGGCTAAGGGCATTGGAGACAACATTCCCTTTTCTGGTGGTATATTGTATCTCAAAATTATATGATGCCATAAACTTCATCCACCTCCGCTTCGTAAGATTCAAATCTTTTTGGAAGAATGGGTATTTAACGGATTTGTGTTTGGTGAACAACTCAAACCTTTCTCCCAAAAGAAAGTGCATCCACATCTTCAAAACAAATATGGTAGCTACTAACTCCAAGTCATGAGTTGGGTACCTCTTTTCATGGTCCTTTAGCTGCCTACTTGCATAGGCTATCATCCTACCCTCTTGCATAGGAATGCATCCTAACCCTATACCACAAGCATCGGTGTAAACAGCAAAAGGTTTCATTCCATCTAGAATGGTTAGTACTAACGCACTAGTCGACAACCCCTTCAGCTTCTCAAATGCTTCCATTCATTTCTCGTCCTATACAAAAATTAGATTTTTATTGGTAAAGCGAGTTAGTGGGACTGATATCTTGGGAAAGTCCTTGATGAATTTCCTATAGCAATCCACCAACCTAAGAAAAATCCTAACCTCCATGGGTTTCTTCGGAATCTTTCAGTCCTGAATAGCTTCTACCTTTGCAAGGTCTACGAACAATCCCTTCTTGAAAATAATATGACCTATAAATCTCACCTCCTTTTTCCAAAAGTGAAACTTTGAGAGTTTGGCATTAAGTCGGCGTCTTCTCAAGGTCCTAACTACCTCCCTTAATTGATTTCTATACACGCCTTCACTTTTAGAAAATACTAGAATATCGTCCATAAATGCTACAAAGAATTTATTTAGTTACCCCTTAAAGGTTCTACTCATCAAATCTACAAAGTATGTGGGGTATTCATCAACCTGAAAGGCATTACCTCCCCTCATATAGTCCGTCCAGAGAACGAAATGCAATCTTCTATTTGCTATTCTTAGCCATCCTTAATTGATGGAATCTCGTGGCCAAGTCCAATTGGGAAAAGATTTTAGCTCTAACAAGCTAATTGAACAACTCATCTATTCTTAGATAAGGATACTTATTTTTCTTGGTCAAGTTATCGAGTTCCTTATAGTCGACACATAGCCTTAGTGAGCTATCCACCTAGGTGGCTACTGGCGCTCCCCATACAGAAGTACTTCGATAATAAATCCTTTCTGTAGTAGCTTTGAGATATGTTATCCAACTCTTTCCTTTCTTTGAGGGCCATGTGCCTTAATGGTATAGCAACAAGTATCCATCCTTCTCTAAATCGATCCTAAATTCAATGTCCCTTCAGGGAGGAGACTCGAGACTTCTTCAAAGATGCCAGGAAATTCTCGAACTATAGGCACAGATGAGAGATCATCTTGTTATAGAGTAAGATAATATAAATAGCCTAGCACGACGATGTTTTAGCTTATGCAACGAACATCTATATCCTTCCCTTTACAACTCTTTAACAATACTATCCTCCTATCACAATCTAAATGACCCCGTAGCAAGGTAACCAATCCATCCCTAAGATAAGCCCATACCCCTCAAACCAAGAACATATGCATTTTATGTAAAATCGACATTACATATATCCACAACTAGGCCTTTATAAATTAAATAAAGTTGTGTCACCCCTTAATAGAATTCGACACAACTACTGGGTTGGCGTCAACTTGTGTTTTTAGACTTAATAGTTAACTACATTTCTAGCTATGAACGATTGTGATGCTCCTGAGTCAAATAAGGTACAAATAGTATTCCCAGAAAAAATAAGTGTACCTTCCACTACAACTTTTCCTTGGTCTTTAGGAGGAGGTCTACTTGAGATAGATACAATTTCAATGACATAAACCTGCCCATTCTACCCTTTTCTTACAAGCTTGAGACACCGATTCTTGTAGTGTCCCATACCACGGTAGTGGTTGCATCATCCTTTGAACTCCTCCCTTGTCAAACTCACCTTGCAATCCTTAGCAATGTGTCCTTTATTCAAGCACCTATGACATGCTTGCCCATAATCGTCCCTTCTTAGCCCTACCTTGGTTTTGTGGCTATCCAAACTTTAACTTCACCTTCCCTTTCTCTTCCAAGCCAGCAGTCTGAAGTAAAGCCATCTCGACTATCATCTAACAAGTGGCGCTCGAGAGAATTTATGTCAAAAGTAGCTCTATAAGAGGAGAATTTAGGCCTTTAACAAACTTCATAGCCCTCTTCACTGGGGTGTCAATCAGACTTAATCCAAACATAGCCAATTCCATGAACTTATTAATATACTCCTTCTCGTAGAGTCTTCTTGCCTTAGCTGTATAAACTTCTCCAACTGTAAACCTACTTATGCTTTGGACATGAATCGGGACTTAAAGCGAGTTCTAAATTCAGCCCAAGTGATTCCTTCCATATCATTCTCTTCAACTACTATCGTCCACCACTCTAATGCTTCTCCCATTAAATGACATGCAGCCATCCTTCTCTTGATCAAGTCCCAGCTCCCGGCATATGCGTTCACAATCGTTATTCGATGCCTTTGTCTTAACAAAGTCTTCTGTCAATGTATACAACCTTCCTCCATATTCTAGAAAATTTTGCGCATATTGGGGAAGTCTATAGGGCAAGGTGAAACTTCAGTAGGTAGAGCAATATCCATTGCTGGTGTAGCTTACCGAAGAATGGGAACTTGCCCTGCATGCCTTAGGCGTTGGCCTTGGGTATTGCTTAAACCATTCTAGCATCCCTCAGATAATGAGAATCTCTTGGGTGGAGGGGTTCCCATCCTCAAAGGAATGATTTTCGACCATAATCAACTATATGTAGGTCTAGACTTTTAGCTATAACTTCCTAAGATAATATTAATTATAGAAATAAAATATTTTCCTATTGTGTTCACGTATGTTCGAATAAGATGTGTGTGTATTATGCGACTAGGAAAAATACTTTCAAAAATAACAAGTACGCACTCTTATGTATAATCATCCCCATTGAACGGGTAACTTAAGCTCGGATATCAAATGTAACAACCTATCTCGAAACAGGCTTAATTTTTGACCTAATAAAAGCCCATTGAACCTTGGACCCATTCCAAAGTTGGATGTTGGTTGGTAAAATTAATACAACGAGTAATATACAGAGCTATCTATGCAATCAAAATCTCATAGTAGAAAGGATAAAATATAATATCAGAAATAGTAACCATTTTATAAAAAATCAAATCTCACAAACTTAACATCACATCCCAACATTTGAAATACAATGTCTCAAAATAACAACATCATGTCTGAAATTAGTAAATCAAAATATAAACATATAGATAACTTCCTTAAGTCTACACCTCTGTCTTCAACCACTCAATCAGCATCAAATCACCTAATATGTCTATTGTAATGAGGAGCATATCAGAACAACAATGTCTGGTGAAAATCTCAAGTCTTAGAATAATAGTATTCAGATGGTACCATTTACATAAGTAATATGTCTTACGCATTCTATACTATATCCTACATAAGGTACCTCCAGCTGTAAGGCAAAAAGCTATCCAAGTCTAACCCTACTACATACACTCTTCCATTCTAACTTTATAACTCACCTTCAACTGTAGGTAAAAAGCCCTTTCCAGTCCCATGCAACTACCGTCAGTCGCATCCTAATAATGTGAAAGAAAGCACCTAAGCCACTTAATTCATTTTACTGGGAATTAGGAAGACACTGACCTTTTAATACTTACATCCTAGGCGGGTCCCTGTCATTTAATACATAACCCTAGACGACCGTTCTTTGATACTCCCTAACTGACATAGTACGGAATCTCATCAGGCCACATATTACTTTTTTATAGGAAGAGACAGACCCTACAATAGCCATTTAGTACCTCAAGCCCTAGGATGACCCCTTTCATGATTCCATTTGTCACGTCTAAATAATAACCTCAACCATTTAATACTTCTTAAGTAGGAAGGAGGTAGACCCTACAACAATCACTTAATAACCCCAACCTCGAAGCAGGTCCTAGTATTATGACCCATAATCCAAATTGTGATGTCTCACGTTTATTTAACTATTCGTCGGCACTGGTAGCCAAATTAGCCGGGCAAACTAACCCTATGGAATTATGACTAATCTCGCATTAATCATGGGTACTTAATGTAGGCGATGTCTCACATTAGTCTCAAAATCACACTATTGGTGGACACATTCGCTGGTTAGACATTTGTGTGCTTTTGACCGATCTCGCATCCCAATAACTCAGTTATTCCACTCTCCTATCATACTACCATATGTGCCCCACCCGTATTTGCAAACGAAGGGCATATAATTAGAATCCCTTATTTCTCCTTTAATTATGGACTATTTTTGACAATTATCCTTAACTTCCTTCCTAAGGGTTTAATGCTAATTAATAACATAATTGTACTATGTGATCAATACGTTATTAATTATACGATATTAATATACTTATATGCTAATATCTATATATAGACACACACACATATATATGTATGCATATATGTATGTATGTATGTATATGTACGTAAATAAGCCTAACTGAGTATTCCTAAGCGTGCAAAGATTTTACATCCTATACTAATTATTAAATGTCAAAACTTCCATATACAAGTCTAACTCTACATAATATCATCCAAAATAGCTAATACCCTTAGCCAACGGAAAAGACTTGAATAAATAAAATAGAATTATAACCAAACTTATTATATATATATATATATATATATATATTAATATAGTAAAATCAACGCCTCTATTTCAAGGAAACAAAGTTTGCAATGTGAATATTTTATATTCTATTCAAATTTTTCATAAACAAACTAGACGTGAAAAGAGGATTCCTTTTATCTAAATAACAGAAATAGGCAGTGCAAACTACAAATAGTGGAATTTATACTATACACACCATTTTAAACTTAATTTTCATTTTAGAACCCTTTAACACAACATCAGAGAAGAATTGAAAGTGGAATAGAATAAAAAATATTCAAATTGGAATAACAAAACAAATTCTACTATTTTAATGCAAAATAATCGAGACTCCAGTAAACATAAGAACCGACATTTTTTGGGGGAATTTTGGGGTTTTAGTTTAAGGATTTCCATGAACAACAAAGCATAAAAATACTGTATAAAAACTAAAATGAGTAAAACAAAGATTTTCACTCAACAATAATTTGATTGCTCCCATTCGGATTTGATTCACACCCACTCCTAATTTTTCTTTCAGATCCCTTTTTTGTAATATGCAACAATTGGACTAAATATAAATTAGATTCAAAATTGAGTATTGGAGAAGAACAGAATTAGAAATTAAATATGAATTCCCTTACCTGAAAATCCTAAGTGATTTCGAATCGTAGAGATGAAGAAGACTGACGGATTTCCTTTAGCGTTCCAAATAATTTGTGAGTAAAAATGAGGGGGCTAATCTTTGATATGTAGTGGGTGGAGGCGCCCAAGCCTTTGGACTTAAGTCAGTTTAAATAATAAATTTTGGCCTATTTGTGCCTTCGAAAATCCTTGCTGCCTCAACTATACCGGTCGACCGCCGACGGTCGATCGATTTGGATAAGGAGGTTGACTGGTCCCCCATATTTAGGCGGTATTAACTATTACGGGTTCTTTATTATTTTGTACCTATTTTAACACCAATGTTTGATTTTTTTTTGAACATTAAGTGCCCCTTAATGTTAAAAATATATATTACCCTAATTAATTCTATTTATGTTAAAGTTATTAAAGTTCAAAATTTGAATTCTTTTGAATTATTTTAAAATTTAAAACTTCAAACATCGATAACTTTTCCGTCTGAGCTCCAATTTCAAAATTTTATATATGAAAATTAATTAGAAAATCACCATGAACACAATAGTGTAAATTTCGTGGCCTAATTCAAACATTTATAAAATTTCTATCTTAAATTGTATTATTAATTAATTAATTTCTTATTATTTCTTATGGGTTGTTACATTCTCCCCCTTCTCACTTAAAAGGATTTCGTCCCCGAAATCCCTAAGGGATAGATAATGTAATGCACTCAACATCCATGTTATAACAACCAAGTTATCTACACAACCATTTACTCAACCAAAAATGCAATGTTATTATGTATGCAACATACTATAGTTAAGCATAGTCCTAGCGTGAATACAAGATCGTGACATACATTCTTATATGCAAGCTTCCTAAATATGCACATTTTCTTCCCTAACAACCAATCTAGCAACACTATGCAACCGAAAACCTAAATTTTAGAGAGAGAAAGTGTAACAAAGAAAAGCTCAAGATAATAAGCCTTCATCTTCTCTTCGGTTTCTCATTTTCTTTCCATCGGATATCTCCTCATTTTACTTGGACCAGCTTAATTTCTTTGTTGCAAGGCTTTCTAGTTCAATGCTTCACTATGCATGCGGTGGCATGAGGTGTTATTGGCTTCATCTTAATATCTATTAACTGATTAGGCTCTATTACGGTGATAGTGTTGTGAAGGCATCTCCTCAAGCACGAAATATAAAAAACATCATGGACTCCTGCTAACTTATCCGACAGCTCCACTCGATATGCAAGTGTCCCTATTTTTTCCATAATAAGAAAAGGCCCGACGAACCTTGGTGCCAACTTTCCAAATATACTGAATCTCATCACCATCGTAAGAAGGGAAACGTTAACGAACACCATATCCCTACCTCAAACTCCAATTCTTTCCTTTGCTTGTCAGTATAGACTTCTGATGGTCCGGTGTGGCCTTCATTTGCTTCTTGATCATCTTTATCTTTTCTGAAATCTCGAGAATCAACTCTGGTCTAAGAAATTTTTTTTCGGTGGTTTCCCACAAATAATTAGGCAATTTGCATAGCCTTCCATAAAGCACTTTGAAGGGTGCCAAGCCAATCGTTCCATAAATCCAAGTCATGAGTTGGATACCTCCTTCTATAGTCCTTCAATAGCCTACTTACATAGGTTATCACCCTACCCACTTTCATAAGAACAGCTCATAACCCTATAGCAACAGTGCCAATGTAAATAGTAAAAGGCTTTATTTCATCGAGAATAATAAGTATCGATGAACTAGTAAACAAACTTTCAGCTTCTCAAATGCTTTCATGCATTTCTCATACCATGCAAAAACTAGATTTTTCCTAGCTAAGCGAGTTAGTGGAACTGCAATCTTGGCAAAGTCCTTGATGAATTTCCTATAGTATCCCACCAACCCAAGAAAACTCCTAACCACTATGGCGTTCTTTAGAATCTCTCAATCTTAAATAACTTCTACCTTTACGGGATCCATGAATAATCCATTTTCGAAAGTAATATAACCTAGAAATCTCTCCTCATTTTTCCAAAAGTGACACTTTGATAATTTGCCTTTAAGTTGGTGCCTTCTCAAGGTCCTTAGTAACTCCCTTAATTGATTTCCATATTTGTCTTCACTTTTAGAGCATACAAGAATATCATCCACAAATACTATAATAAATTTATTCCGCTACCCCCTAAAGAATCTACTCATTAAATCTACAACATACCCGATGGTATTCATCAACTCGAAATGCGTTACTTCCTATTTATATTATCCATCCAGTGTACGAAATGCCGTCTTCTATTTGTTATCCTCAGTTATCCTCATTTGATAAAATCTGGTGGCTAAGTCTAATTGGGAAAATATCTTGGCTCCAATAATCTGATCAAACAAATCATCTATTCTAGGTAAAGGATACCAATTGTAACGCCCTACTTCTATACCCATGCCACCCAAGAGTATTACTATGTAATACTATCGAGTAAACAGAGAATGAACCGATATGGCCACACATGTGTATATTCCCTTAGACAAACGCCGTCACATATCTCAATAATGTGTCACTTGCCATGTTTGTACATGGTCTCTGTATAACACATGTGCCTCTAGGATGAACAATACACGACCACATATAATAATTATCAATCAGAGAACACAGAGTCAGAACGAAGTAGATAAAATATAATATACATATCATATAGTACAATACATAATCCAATGAGCTACAAAATGATGAACATTTGCCTAGTACATGATATATAACTAAGTACATGTACTACTACTATATACAACGAAGCTACAACATGAGTAGGGAATGTAACATCCTATCTCTCATTTTAGCTTCCACAAAACTCCATACTAAGCTTCATCATCACTGGGTACCAGCACTAGAAGTCGCTCGGACTGACAAGAGTATTATAAAGAACACACTGGTCATACTATATCTATTTACAATATCAAACAATAAAATGATAAGGGAATGTCCAAAATAGAATGAAACTATGATATAAGGCAGACGATAATGTCAGATAGCCCATCAAATTGTCCAAATAATATACGATCACACACAAAAGATAAAGAATCTTCATCGCAACCCAAATATCAATCAATATATAAGGGCTATCTCCAAAATATATGAAACTAAGAAATTATGGATATGGAAGGACTGCCTAGACTTTAGACCCAACCAGTCTCTAGTCTAGTCAACCAATTACAGGAAAGAGATATATATGCCAATCCACTATACACAAACCCTAAAACAGACGGGAGATTGATAGCCGCGTAACGCAAGCCTACTTCAAGGACCCAAGTCTACTTGCCTACCATAGAGCAACTGTATATTCTTATAGTCTTCAATCACCTGGATGAACATTGTGACCCATCCACCAATAACACATCTACATAGCATCAGTCATGATCCTTCTTTGCCCCTAACGGTAACAAACTGCAGGCCCATCCTACATAAGGGGCTCTGGGAGACAACTCATCTATTAGTTCCACGATGCGCATCAAATATAACAACTAACAATGGTGTCGCGGATCTAGGGCTCGATACCACGATCAAGCCGCTAGGTTAGATACTGGCTATTCTAGTTCACTTTCAAAAAGTAAAGAAAGATGGACACAATGGGGATGGTCATATAGTACTCATTCCCTATAGTTTTAAATATCCCTAATCGTAGGCCGTTACACGGCTCTAACAAGTCACCATCTGACTATACTATCCACACCAAGTACAACATATACGCATGAGTGTTATCCCTGTTTGAGCAACAGCTACTTGCAAAAGAATAATCAAAAGAATAACATAACGGTGTCCTATCGCACCACATGCTATTTGTTAACTGGGTTTCTAATCAAGCTGATTTAAACTAGAAGTTAGATCGCCAAAAAGAAGATAAAATGATTCAAGGACTTTGGAAACATCGTAAAAAGGCTAAAAGAGGGAAATATCAAAAAATGAGTGAAAAAAGTTGAGTTGATATGTTCTACTTGGTGCTTGGTGTCAGACCTGAGTCGTACTTGAGCTGAAGCTAGAAAAATGAAGGAAAACCTGAGCTGAGGAATAGTAAGGCAAGACAACATGACTTGGAGTTCGGCCCGAGTCAAACCCAATATAAACTTACGTCAGAGCCGAGTCAACTCAAAACTGAGTGGCTTATAGTCGAACCTAGTCAATGAAAGAGGCTATGCGGTAGGATCGTGTAATATGGAATAACGGAATTGTCTAGGTAGATAAAGTAAGTAAAAGCAAGGTAGACACCAGGATTTTATACTGGTTCGGACCTCTAGTCCTACGTCCAGTCCCTAAGCTTCACTTAGGAATTCCACTAACTAAAACCCTCACTTAACCCGGAGGAATAGGTTTACAACTTACCCGAACAACCGAACGGGATATCTTGCCTCAACTACCGAAGAGGACTTCAACTCAATTACTAAAAAACAATATTCGACTTGTTGTGTTCTTGTCAACACTAATGAGTCTAATGTAGTACAATATTCCTATAATCTTATCCTCGAGAGTATGCAATGTGTTTGTGAAGATTTAGGAAATGTGAATTGCTATGAATCAAAAGAATGTTAAAAACAAAGCAGTGATTCAAGCAATAGATTTGTGATTGCTTTGAGAATTTCTAGATAATATGTTCAAGAAAATAGTAAGATTAAAGTAAGAGAATTCAGTAAATTGAAAATGTTAGAATCATGTATTTATACTTGTAGAGGAGGTCTATCTGTTGGCTAAGGGTGCAGACAAGAGTTGCTTCCATTTCCATTGGAGAATGGTTGCAACTCTTGGGAGGAAGAAGGTGTCCATTCAGAGAAAATTCGCAGGTTCAAATTCAGTCGACTGAACAGGGAATTCAGTCAACTGAAAATATGAACTAAAATTTTCAGGAACAAATTCAGTCGACTGAGCAGGGTGTTTCAGTCGACTGAAACTGTACATGTTTGTATATGTGTAACAGGTTCAGTCGACTGGTCATCCCTGTTCAGTCGACCGAACTACTAAATTATGCACAGTGAATGTTTATTAAAAAATGAAATTTATAAAATGTGTTCTAGTGTTTTTGCAAGCCTCTTGAGGATAGATTTTAACAATAAATCTAAACTAAGACCTATATAAAAATCATACTTATGTTTATCCTTGGTCTTCGTCGTTCTTTCTTTAGCATTGCACATATCTCTTCCTTTTTGTTGAAGCACATTGTCATTGATCAAAATCTTAGCGTACCAACAATCAAGCCAGAGACAAACTCGAGTCGGACCCGAGTCAACTCAAAACTAAGTGACTTGGAGTCGAACATGATTCAAACCCAAGTCAAACTCGGATCAGGCCCGAGTTGTTATTTCTCTTGAGTTGGACTCACAAAGCTCTCAAATCTGACTACAAGCCCACCAACTTTTGGGCCACACTAAAAATTTAAGGACAAAATGACTTGAAACTTAAAGAGCACATTCATAAGAGCTAGATAAGCAACTTGGGAAAGTTTCACTATGTTTGGAGCTAACTCCTTAACTCAATACCGAGTTAAGGAATCTCAATGAAATGACTCTAAACATGGTAAGCATACTTAGAGTAAGCAAAAAATAATTGGGAGAAGTGTCATCGAAAATGGGACTAAGTCCTTAACTCGATACCTAGTCAAGGATTTTAATTGGTACTGAGTTAAGGATTCTTACGAGTTAAGCATTTTGAGGAGTTTAAGATTTTGGGTTGGTATCGAGTTTAAAAAACAAGTCTTGGCCTCTTTATATTTCTGGCAAGTGATCCATGAGTCTTTCTATGCATGTTCACGAAGCTTCATAGTGTTTTGGAGAACCAATCATAAGAAATGAAGACTTGAAGGTCCAAACCGTGGGATAACCCAAGTCGTTGAAAGATAATAATCAAAACTCATCAATAACCTACCAAATTACATAGAGGATGTCTAGACTAAGCAAGGAGCTCGAAACAAAAGGGTTTAGGCAAGTTATGGCTAAGGATTAGATTGGCCCCAAGTCAAGGGCTTGACTCAGCCCTGAGTCTAAACCATAATTCAGGTTGTCACAATCTTTCTTATACCACCTTAGGCCAATCTCTAGAATTCTCTGGTAGTGGGCTTCTAATCCAACATGACTACTACCCCTATAAATACATACTATAGAGAAACAAGGAAAGAATCTGGATTCTGCTATCACTACGCAGGAAATCAATTTCTTCTTCAACTCCTTCCTCTTCACATCAGTCACCAAGGCAGCTCCTCTAGACAATTCTAGGACTTAGAACGGTCTAACCCTGTACCTATGCTTCTTTCTCTCTTAAACCTTGTAATCTCATACAAACAAGAACAAATCAAAAGGAAAAGTTATAAAGTGGACGTAGGCTTAGTTAATAGCCGAACCACTATAAAAATCCCCATGTCTCTCTCTTATATCTCTACTTTATTTCTATTTTATATTATCTTTGCCTAATCCTAACAAGGCTGGTGCTTTCATATAATACTCTAGAGTGTTGTTAACATTTTAGTGTTTTTACTGAAAAAACTGAATCCAGGCTTAGATCTTGCTACCCACTTTGGAATAAATAGATCCAAAAGTTAGATCCAAAAAGTTTACTTAAAGAAATTAAAGAATTGTTGCTCCAATGCCTCCCAAAAGGAAATCCATGTCCGGGAGATCCATAGGGGCAACCATTAGTGGTGATGAAACAAACACCAACCAAGTTGAAGCTAACAGTGGAAACCCTACTATAGGCTCTTCTTCTCACCAAGAAGCTATTACAAGAGGAAAACTCAACCAGATGGTTAATGAGCTTATCCAGAAAATGACTGACAGCCAAAAAGCTCTCATGGATAAGACTGATGCTTTGCTAGCACTGTAGCCATCAAGTGCTCCGAGAGCTAAGCAAGAAACTACAGCTTTTATGGAATGGGAGAATTCCTTTGTTTTAAGCTTAAAATTAAGGAAAGACAAAAAAAACTAAAAGACGTAGCTGGTGGAGCTGAAAGGATTGTTATAAGGGCGATGGAAATGCTCCTTTTACCGAAAACAATCTATTGCTAACCCAAATCTTGTAAAGAAATACTCCTTACTCCTTAAGTGAACAGTGCAATGTTTATTTCTTACTTTGAAAGTGAAATGCAACTTGATGGTGATGGATTGGAACTAAATGCTGATGTAAACAGGAAAAACATTGGAAATGAAGTCCAAACTATCATGATAAGGCCGACTGTGCATCAACATAACTCTACAGTAGTGGTTCTGTCGGAGAATGGAGAACCTAGGCTTCAATTAGGAAACCGAGACCATTTGCGGAGTTTAATACTCGATATAACTCTTGATAGTCGACATTTAGATTACGGTGCCATAGAAGACTACATCGCTGACATGATCAAATGGTTAGTGAATGAAAGTAGGGCAGAAAGAACGAGGATTGGGTTATATACCAAGTTGATCTTTATTCACTGAAAATGTTCTAAGAGAAGAATATCCTTAGAAGTTTACCGAGCTGACTGCGCCATCATACAATGGAACGACGGATCTTAGACAATAATAAATTCTTGGAAGGAGTTGCTTCCATGTGCTTTATGAGACTTCCATCGAAATCCATTTCCACTTTTAAGGAAATGGAAAAGAGTTTTTGGAGCAGTTCAGGCTCCATTCTACACGTCCCAAGGATGTTCCAAGACATAATGTCTCTATCTAGCCTGTCATAAGGACCTAAAGAATCAATAAAGGGTCTTATTGAGCTGATGGAACTATGCTCTTGCAAGAAAATCTTTCCATGCGCATCCATAAGTCGTACATCGCTTCTTGGACCGATGGAACAACGTCCTTACAAGAACAAACTTTCGTGCGCATCGATAAGACACACATCCCTTCTTTATCTATTGGAAATGCACTCTTGCAAGCAAATTTTCGTACACATCCAAAATCCACACATCGCTTCCTGAACCAATGGAACCACGTCCTTGCAAGCACAAACTCCCATGCTTATCCATAAGCCGCACATTGCTTCTTAAGCCGATGGAACTGCGCTGTTACAAGCAAATCTCCTCATGCACCCCTCATAAGCCGCATATCGCATCTAGAGACAATGGAATCGCACTCTTACAAGCAATCCCCCTGCGTGCGCACTTATAAGCCTCACCTCGCTACTTGAACCGATTGAAACATGTTCAAGTACGCTCCACTTCTTCACTGCTTGAACCAATGGAACTGTGTTCAAATTCGCTCCACTCCTTCGCAGCGTGAACCGATGGAACTGTTATCAAGTATGCTTCACTCCTTCGCTGCTTGAACTAATGGAACTGTGTTCGCGTATGTTCCACTCTTTTGCTGCTTGAACCAATGGAACCGTGTTTAGGTACGCTCCATTCTTCGCATCTTGAACGGATGGAACAGTGTTCAATTATCACCACTCCTTCACTGCTTGAACCGGTGGAACTGTATTCAGGTATGCTCCACTTCTTTCTACTTGAACCGATCGAACCATGTTCAGGTATGCTCCACTTCTTCGCTGTTTAAACTGATGGAACTGTGTTCAGGTACGTTCCACTTCTTCACTACTTAACCATGGTTGAACTGTGTTCAAATACGCTTCATTTACTTGTTGCTTGAACCGATGGAACCACGTTCAAATATGTAGTATTCCTATATGCTACAATCCGCGCATCGTGCCTTAAGCCAATAGAACCATGTTCTCACAAGCAATGCACACATGCCCCATGCAATCGAGAAAGTACTTCCTAAATCTATGAAAAAGAAGTATAGACTCCTTAACCGTCGGATCAATGGTGAAAAACAATTCCAACTCCTTAAGTACCAGTGTTGCTGCAACAATGTTGGGAAAACCCTTCCATTTTCTAATTATCAGTGTTAACTCGGTAATACAAAGAGGCTATTAAATTTTACTAGTTCCTATGTTGCCTTGACAACATCAGGAAGGTTTTCGATTGCAAGATAGGTGGAAAATCAATTCCTGCTTTCAAAGAATCAATATTGCCCAAACAATACTTAAATTTCTTCTACTCTCAAGTACCAGTGGTGCTCTGGCGACATGGGGAGCAATCCAACATTATGTATACCCGAGTTACCTAGGAAACATCAAGAAATCTTTAAAATACAAAATTGGAAGGAAAATTGGTCGACCTCTTAGGTTTCAATGTTGCCCCAGCAACGCCGGGAACTCCAAACTGTCATATAAACAAGAGAATCAAACTACTTAGTACTTACTATTGCGTAGAGATGGGCTATAGCAAGAAGAACCTACTGTTTCCCAAAGATAGGAGATAATAGGAAATACCATCACCAAGAGATAGGCGACAACGGAAGGCATATCCAAAACAAATCATTAATACACTAGTTTTCGAAGGCAGAAGCAAGTGCTCGACTAAGTTCTCAAACTCTAACCTGCAAGAATCCAGCATAGCCTAAAGACTATTATTGTCCAAAAAGAATAGCTCGTCTTCTAGAAATCTGATGCTAGTTAGACAATAGTGATGTCAAGAAGGATAACCCTCAACTACCATAGATTTTCTACGGCTTGAACGGTAGGAAGTTTTGGAAAAATCATCCATATAGAGATTGACTGGGTACTTCAACTCTTGTTGTCCAAGACAGACAACGATAAGGAGAGAACACTCAGAATTGAGCAACTAAGCTGTCCATTCTTGAAGATTGAAACCGACGAATTAAGTGGATATTTGCGACAACACTATTGGCCCAACAAAATGCATATGGCCTGGAATGAGCAAGGATAATCATCACAATTCAAGGCAAGGACTACCGAATTCTACTGGCTCATGATCAGGATGGGAAGAGCATAGTCATAATGAGGTAATGTAACACTCGCTTCATAGTGTCTAATTTTCTATAAGAGCCTAGAGTGTAGCAATTGCGGATAACGGGTTCCACAAATGGAAGTCAGTTTGCAACAAAAGTCGGTCAGAGGAAATTCGACCCTATGCGAATAATAATAACCATGGAATTGGTTAAACAACAGCCCTGCATCACTAAAGGGAATGTGTGACAGTTATAAACAAAGCTAAGTAATGGAAATACTTGAGACTCTCATTATTCCGTAATGTGGCATAGCTCGGAATCTAAACATCATACTACTCTATATATAATTGGACAATATCATCAATACATCATGTCATAATGTTTTAATATGTCCACAATCAACAATCGTCATAGTAATGGCAATAACCATATCAAAATCATATCAACTATCAAACATGAAATAGAGTTATTGACCATACTTCGAATGTCAGATCCCAAAGACAAGCACTTTGCTTCCTAACACACTTGACCACTCTTCGCAATTTTATCTCAAATGATCACTCTTCGTAGGTCTATCACAAATGACTACTCTTCGCTAGTCTAACACAAATGACCGCACTTCGTAGATCTAGGACTAAGGTCTATCACAAATGACTGCCCTTTGCAAGTCAACAGAAATGACCGCACTTCGCAGGTCTAACACATATGATTGCCCTTTGTAAGTCTCACTCAAATGACATCACTTCGCACATCGACACAAATGACATGCACTTCGCACTTTCTCTCGAAAAGTATCGTATATCTTTTAATAGTAACCATTTTGAGTAATACCTGTGCATCCCGTACCACACGGCTTTATTTCAATACTTATTATAAGTTAGTAAACTCCACTCGCTAAAATATTCTACAAAATAGGTCGCATAACTAACCGATAAAGTGATCACGAATGTCCCGTGCCAATCAAGATTACCAAATTTTTAATCATAGTTCATATCCTATAGAATTAATGATCACATGCAAACAATATCTCAAAGGTCATATATAGAATGTCCAGATGATTACTAATAGCTATGGTATATTTCGATAAACCAAAGAAGTGGAACAATTGTTTATAAAGCAATATTTTTTATTTCACTAATAGATGAAATTAGGTCACAAAATATGATATATAAGAATATATGTATATCATATATTGTTGAGTCAAGATTTTTATAGAGTTTTGATTTCTGACAAAGGGATAAGCCGTGATCGACAAAAAGAAGTTATTCAGACACAAAGAGCTCCATATGATTAGAGGTTGATTATTTTGTATGTTAGTAATGATTATTTATGTTAAAATCTATCCTCAAATAATCTTATGCCTTTAATCTTCGAATATATATATAAATATATATGAGTGCACATTAACTGTGCAGTCTGGACAAAACCGGTCGACTGGTCAAAATCAGGTGGTCGACCGTTTTTGCCCAGAATGCACAGATAATGTGCACAAGTGAACATAACGTATATATATTCAAATTCCTGTCTACTGGTCATTTTTTGACCTGTCGACCGTTTTTAAACAGAGAGCAACCTTTTCCAAAAGACACTTCTTTCTCCAATGGTTGCATCTCTTACCTTTCATCAAATAATCATATCTATTAATGGCAACTATTCACAAAGAGTTACAACTATTTTTCTCTATATATACTCATCTAAATCATTGATTCAAGATACATGAAAACATGATTTTATATGCTTTTTAATCTAATCTCTGATCTTACTTTCTACATACTCCTGCATTCTAAAAGCTCTCGATTATTTATTGAATCATTGAAACTATTTCATATCTTTTGATTCAATAAGTAATATACTTTCCTTAATCTTTTCAAAACATCATTCGCATACTTTGAGGATAAGATTATAGGAAGGGTGTACTACTAGTGACAAATCCGTGTTTTCAAGAGCACAAGTTGTCAACAACAATTGCATTTGTTCTTTTGTTGAAGTCCTCTGTGTTGTAAGAGGCAAGTGTTGAAGTCCTCAGTGTATTAGAGGCGTGAAATCCCGTTCGGTTGCTCGGGTGTTGTAAACCTGTTCCTCCGGGTGAAGCGAGGTAGTTAATAGTGAAAATCCAGATAGAAGTCTGGGACTGGACGTAGGACGGTGCTCCGAACCAGTATAAAAATCTCTGGTGTGATTTTTCTATTTTTTTATTTACTATGCTATTATCATCTATTTCCGCATTTATATTGTAGTCCATATTACACGATCCGTGTGTACTATATTAGCACATATAATTGTATACACACCGAACTTTCAATTGGTATCAAAGCCTGGTTTTCTAGAGATCGTAACAACATCCTAGAATAAATGGCTACAAAGAGATCTAGTCAAGGCAATAAGAAGAGGAAGAGCAATAAAGAACAATCAAAGGAGCAAACAAACAAATGCTTCATGGCAAAAGATAACGAGGTTAGTGATCTAACTTTTGATGATATGATAGAAATAAATTCAGAACTTCTAGACACTTTAAAAAGTCTCAAAAGAAAATATAAGGAAGCTCTGGAAAATCAGAAGAAAGCAGAATTTGAAAGAGATATGCTTAAAGACGAGAAGAGAATATTAGAAGAAGAACTTGAGAAAATTCAAGATTCAGACAATTCTCAACTCGCTCTATTAAGTCAAGAAATAGAAGCTCAAAAAGAAAAGAATAATGCTCTAGCTTCTGAAAATCATGAGTTAAAAACAAAAATTAAAATTGTTGAGTTAGATAACACTAGTCTCAAAACTAAGCTTGATGACATTACTAAAAATATTTCCAATTTTAATAAAGGGAGAGAAAATTTATCTAGGATTATTGAAAATTCTCAACCTGCTTCAAATAAGAAGGGATTAGGTTATGTTAAGAATTCAAAAGCTCACAATGATAGAAGTGGTGTAGGCTATAAACAAGCTAAAAGTAAAAATAGTACTAGATATGCATTCATGTATACTAACTTTAGTGCTAGTACTAGTAATCAAGATAGTTTTAAAACCAGCTATAGTCATAATAGTACTTTGTTTAGAAGTGATAGAAATTATTCTTCAAGTACTAAGCTAATGACTAATAGTATTAAGATATGGATTCCAGCTAATATGGTTGATCATGATAAACAACTTTATATTAGCAACTATTATAAGAATGTAATTTGTAATGAAAATTATATTTATAAAGGTTCAACCACACCCAAATGGGTATGGTTTCCAAAGACCTAACCCCCCGGACCCTAACATAGTAAGTGGGTACCGAAAATTATTATTTTTTGCAGGTACTCAGAGAAACAAAAGGAAAATGATAGATTTTGGAATTTCAAAGAATGTTCCATATGTTTAATAGAATTACGTGCTTACAATAAAATATGGACTTCGGTAAATATGGTAAAATTTATTTTACTTTTCCTTCATAATTAATAATGAGTTTATCTCGTTATATACAAGATATTTTATTTTATATATTTTCCCCATTCTTTTTGATAATGACAAAGGGGGAGAAATTCATATGCTTATAAATAGAGGGAGATATTATACTTAGGGGGAGATGTTATACTTAGGTGGAGCTTTAAAGATATTATCTGGCACTTGTACTAAATAGTGTCGTGTTTTAATTCGTACTAGACTTGTGTGTATTATCATATTGTGTGAATGTTACTCTTGATCTATGGTAGTAGTTTTATGTTGCTTATAATCTCTTTTACATCCTCCATTTAAACAACTCCTTTTTGTCGATGACAAAGGGGGAGAAAATTGTGCTAACAGTATATATGCAGGACACAATCTCAGGGGGATATCTTATACAGGGGGAGATTCATAAATATGTTGTCATCAATCAAAAAGGGGGAGAATGTTGAGTCAAGATTTTTATAGAGTTTTGATTTCTGACAAAGGGATAAACCGTGATCGACAAAAAGAAGTTATTCAGACACAAAGAGCTCCATATGATTAGAGGTTGATTATTTTGTATGTTAGTAATGATTATTTATGTTAAAATCTATCCTCAAATAATCTTATGCCTTTAATCTTCGAATATATATATAAATATATATGAGTGCACATTAACTGTGCAGTCTGGACAAAACCGGTCGACCGGTCAAAATCAGGTGGTCGACCGTTTTTGCCCAGAATGCACAGATAATGTGCACAAGTGAACATAACGTCTATATATTCAAATTCCTGTCTACTGGTCATTTTTTGACATGTCGACCGTTTTTAAACAGAGAGCAACCTTTTCCAAAAGACACTTCTTTCTCCAATGGTTGCATCTCTTACCTTTCATCAAATAATCATATCTATTAATGGCAACTATTCACAAAGAGTTACAACTATTTTTCTCTATATATACTCATCTAAATCATTGATTCAAGATACATGAAAACATGATTTTATATGCTTTTTAATCTAATCTCTGATCTTACTTTCTACATACTCCTGCATTCTAAAAGCTCTTGATTATTTATTGAATCATTGAAACTATTTCATATCTTTTGATTCAATAAGTAATATACTTTCCTTAATCTTTTCAAAACATCATTCGCATACTTTGAGGATAAGATTATAGGAAGGGTGTACTACTAGTGACAAATCCGTGTTTTCAAGAGCACAAGTTGTCAACAACAATTGCATTTGTTCTTTTGTTGAAGTCCTCTGTGTTGTAAGAGGCAAGTGTTGAAGTCCTCAGTGTATTAGAGGCGTGAAATCCCGTTCGGTTGCTCGGGTGTTGTAAACCTGTTCCTCCGGGTGAAGCGAGGTAGTTAATAGTGAAAATCCAGATAGAAGTCTGGGACTGGACGTAGGACGGTGCTCCGAACCAGTATAAAAATCTCTGGTGTGATTTTTCTATTTTTTTATTTACTATGCTATTATCATCTATTTCCGCATTTATATTGTAGTCCATATTACACGATCCGTGTGTACTATATTAGCACATATAATTGTATACACACCGAACTTTCAATTGGTATCAAAGCCTGGTTTTCTAGAGATCGTAACAACATCCTAGAATAAATGGCTACAAAGAGATCTAGTCAAGGCAATAAGAAGAGGAAGAGCAATAAAGAACAATCAAAGGAGCAAACAAACAAATGCTTCATGGCAAAAGATAACGAGGTTAGTGATCTAACTTTTGATGATATGATAGAAATAAATTCAGAACTTCTAGACACTTTAAAAAGTCTCAAAAGAAAATATAAGGAAGCTCTGGAAAATCAGAAGAAAGCAGAATTTGAAAGAGATATGCTTAAAGACGAGAAGAGAATATTAGAAGAAGAACTTGAGAAAATTCAAGATTCAGACAATTCTCAACTCGCTCTATTAAGTCAAGAAATAGAAGCTCAAAAAGAAAAGAATAATGCTCTAGCTTCTGAAAATCATGAGTTAAAAACAAAAATTAAAATTGTTGAGTTAGATAACACTAGTCTCAAAACTAAGCTTGATGACATTACTAAAAATATTTCCAATTTTAATAAAGGGAGAGAAAATTTATCTAGGATTATTGAAAATTCTCAACCTGCTTCAAATAAGAAGGGATTAGGTTATGTTAAGAATTCAAAAGCTCACAATGATAGAAGTGGTGTAGGCTATAAACAAGCTAAAAGTAAAAATAGTACTAGATATGCATTCATGTATACTAACTTTAGTGCTAGTACTAGTAATCAAGATAGTTTTAAAACCAGCTATAGTCATAATAGTACTTTGTTTAGAAGTGATAGAAATTATTCTTCAAGTACTAAGCTAATGACTAATAGTATTAAGATATGGATTCCAGCTAATATGGTTGATCATGATAAACAACTTTATATTAGCAACTATTATAAGAATGTAATTTGTAATGAAAATTATATTTATAAAGGTTCAACCACACCCAAATGGGTATGGTTTCCAAAGACCTAACCCCCCGGACCCTAACATAGTAAGTGGGTACCGAAAATTATTATTTTTTGCAGGTACTCAGAGAAACAAAAGGAAAATGATAGATTTTGGAATTTCAAAGAATGTTCCATATGTTTAATAGAATTACGTGCTTACAATAAAATATGGACTTCGGTAAATATGGTAAAATTTATTTTACTTTTCCTTCATAATTAATAATGAGTTTATCTCGTTATATACAAGATATTTTATTTTATATATTTTCCCCATTCTTTTTGATAATGACAAAGGGGGAGAAATTCATATGCTTATAAATAGAGGGAGATATTATACTTAGGGGGAGATGTTATACTTAGGTGGAGCTTTAAAGATATTATCTGGCACTTGTACTAAATAGTGTCGTGTTTTAATTCGTACTAGACTTGTGTGTATTATCATATTGTGTGAATGTTACTCTTGATCTATGGTAGTAGTTTTATGTTGCTTATAATCTCTTTTACATCCTCCATTTAAACAACTCCTTTTTGTCGATGACAAAGGGGGAGAAAATTGTGCTAACAGTATATATGCAGGACACAATCTCAGGGGGATATCTTATACAGGGGGAGATTCATAAATATGTTGTCATCAATCAAAAAGGGGGAGAATGTTGAGTCAAGATTTTTATAGAGTTTTGATTTCTGACAAAGGGATAAACCGTGATCGACAAAAAGAAGTTATTCAGACACAAAGAGCTCCATATGATTAGAGGTTGATTATTTTGTATGTTAGTAATGATTATTTATGTTAAAATCTATCCTCAAATAATCTTATGCCTTTAATCTTCGAATATATATATAAATATATATGAGTGCACATTAACTGTGCAGTCTGGACAAAACCGGTCGACCGGTCAAAATCAGGTGGTCGACCGTTTTTGCCCAGAATGCACAGATAATGTGCACAAGTGAACATAACGTCTATATATTCAAATTCCTGTCTACTGGTCATTTTTTGACATGTCGACCGTTTTTAAACAGAGAGCAACCTTTTCCAAAAGACACTTCTTTCTCCAATGGTTGCATCTCTTACCTTTCATCAAATAATCATATCTATTAATGGCAACTATTCACAAAGAGTTACAACTATTTTTCTCTATATATACTCATCTAAATCATTGATTCAAGATACATGAAAACATGATTTTATATGCTTTTTAATCTAATCTCTGATCTTACTTTCTACATACTCCTGCATTCTAAAAGCTCTTGATTATTTATTGAATCATTGAAACTATTTCATATCTTTTGATTCAATAAGTAATATACTTTCCTTAATCTTTTCAAAACATCATTCGCATACTTTGAGGATAAGATTATAGGAAGGGTGTACTACTAGTGACAAATCCGTGTTTTCAAGAGCACAAGTTGTCAACAACAATTGCATTTGTTCTTTTGTTGAAGTCCTCTGTGTTGTAAGAGGCAAGTGTTGAAGTCCTCAGTGTATTAGAGGCGTGAAATCCCGTTCGGTTGCTCGGGTGTTGTAAACCTGTTCCTCCGGGTGAAGCGAGGTAGTTAATAGTGAAAATCCAGATAGAAGTCTGGGACTGGACGTAGGACGGTGCTCCGAACCAGTATAAAAATCTCTGGTGTGATTTTTCTATTTTTTTATTTACTATGCTATTATCATCTATTTCCGCATTTATATTGTAGTCCATATTACACGATCCGTGTGTACTATATTAGCACATATAATTGTATACACACCGAACTTTCAATTGGTATCAAAGCCTGGTTTTCTAGAGATCGTAACAACATCCTAGAATAAATGGCTACAAAGAGATCTAGTCAAGGCAATAAGAAGAGGAAGAGCAATAAAGAACAATCAAAGGAGCAAACAAACAAATGCTTCATGGCAAAAGATAACGAGGTTAGTGATCTAACTTTTGATGATATGATAGAAATAAATTCAGAACTTCTAGACACTTTAAAAAGTCTCAAAAGAAAATATAAGGAAGCTCTGGAAAATCAGAAGAAAGCAGAATTTGAAAGAGATATGCTTAAAGACGAGAAGAGAATATTAGAAGAAGAACTTGAGAAAATTCAAGATTCAGACAATTCTCAACTCGCTCTATTAAGTCAAGAAATAGAAGCTCAAAAAGAAAAGAATAATGCTCTAGCTTCTGAAAATCATGAGTTAAAAACAAAAATTAAAATTGTTGAGTTAGATAACACTAGTCTCAAAACTAAGCTTGATGACATTACTAAAAATATTTCCAATTTTAATAAAGGGAGAGAAAATTTATCTAGGATTATTGAAAATTCTCAACCTGCTTCAAATAAGAAGGGATTAGGTTATGTTAAGAATTCAAAAGCTCACAATGATAGAAGTGGTGTAGGCTATAAACAAGCTAAAAGTAAAAATAGTACTAGATATGCATTCATGTATACTAACTTTAGTGCTAGTACTAGTAATCAAGATAGTTTTAAAACCAGCTATAGTCATAATAGTACTTTGTTTAGAAGTGATAGAAATTATTCTTCAAGTACTAAGCTAATGACTAATAGCATTAAGATATGGATTCCAGCTAATATGGTTGATCATGATAAACAACTTTATATTAGCAACTATTATAAGAATGTAATTTGTAATGAAAATTATATTTATAAAGGTTCAACCACACCCAAATGGGTATGGTTTCCAAAGACCTAACCCCCCGGACCCTAACATAGTAAGTGGGTACCGAAAATTATTATTTTTTGCAGGTACTCAGAGAAACAAAAGGAAAATGATAGATTTTGGAATTTCAAAGAATGTTCCATATGTTTAATAGAATTACGTGCTTACAATAAAATATGGACTTCGGTAAATATGGTAAAATTTATTTTACTTTTCCTTCATAATTAATAATGAGTTTATCTCGTTATATACAAGATATTTTATTTTATATATTTTCCCCATTCTTTTTGATAATGACAAAGGGGGAGAAATTCATATGCTTATAAATAGAGGGAGATATTATACTTAGGGGGAGATGTTATACTTAGGTGGAGCTTTAAAGATATTATCTGGCACTTGTACTAAATAGTGTCGTGTTTTAATTCGTACTAGACTTGTGTGTATTATCATATTGTGTGAATGTTACTCTTGATCTATGGTAGTAGTTTTATGTTGCTTATAATCTCTTTTACATCCTCCATTTAAACAACTCCTTTTTGTCGATGACAAAGGGGGAGAAAATTGTGCTAACAGTATATATGCAGGACACAATCTCAGGGGGATATCTTATACAGGGGGAGATTCATAAATATGTTGTCATCAATCAAAAAGGGGGAGAATGTTGAGTCAAGATTTTTATAGAGTTTTGATTTCTGACAAAGGGATAAACCGTGATCGACAAAAAGAAGTTATTCAGACACAAAGAGCTCCATATGATTAGAGGTTGATTATTTTGTATGTTAGTAATGATTATTTATGTTAAAATCTATCCTCAAATAATCTTATGCCTTTAATCTTCGAATATATATATAAATATATATGAGTGCACATTAACTGTGCAGTCTGGACAAAACCGGTCGACCGGTCAAAATCAGGTGGTCGACCGTTTTTGCCCAGAATGCACAGATAATGTGCACAAGTGAACATAACGTCTATATATTCAAATTCCTGTCTACTGGTCATTTTTTGACATGTCGACCGTTTTTAAACAGAGAGCAACCTTTTCCAAAAGACACTTCTTTCTCCAATGGTTGCATCTCTTACCTTTCATCAAATAATCATATCTATTAATGGCAACTATTCACAAAGAGTTACAACTATTTTTCTCTATATATACTCATCTAAATCATTGATTCAAGATACATGAAAACATGATTTTATATGCTTTTTAATCTAATCTCTGATCTTACTTTCTACATACTCCTGCATTCTAAAAGCTCTTGATTATTTATTGAATCATTGAAACTATTTCATATCTTTTGATTCAATAAGTAATATACTTTCCTTAATCTTTTCAAAACATCATTCGCATACTTTGAGGATAAGATTATAGGAAGGGTGTACTACTAGTGACAAATCCGTGTTTTCAAGAGCACAAGTTGTCAACAACAATTGCATTTGTTCTTTTGTTGAAGTCCTCTGTGTTGTAAGAGGCAAGTGTTGAAGTCCTCAGTGTATTAGAGGCGTGAAATCCCGTTCGGTTGCTCGGGTGTTGTAAACCTGTTCCTCCGGGTGAAGCGAGGTAGTTAATAGTGAAAATCCAGATAGAAGTCTGGGACTGGACGTAGGACGGTGCTCCGAACCAGTATAAAAATCTCTGGTGTGATTTTTCTATTTTTTTATTTACTATGCTATTATCATCTATTTCCGCATTTATATTGTAGTCCATATTACACGATCCGTGTGTACTATATTAGCACATATAATTGTATACACACCGAACTTTCAATTGGTATCAAAGCCTGGTTTTCTAGAGATCGTAACAACATCCTAGAATAAATGGCTACAAAGAGATCTAGTCAAGGCAATAAGAAGAGGAAGAGCAATAAAGAACAATCAAAGGAGCAAACAAACAAATGCTTCATGGCAAAAGATAACGAGGTTAGTGATCTAACTTTTGATGATATGATAGAAATAAATTCAGAACTTCTAGACACTTTAAAAAGTCTCAAAAGAAAATATAAGGAAGCTCTGGAAAATCAGAAGAAAGCAGAATTTGAAAGAGATATGCTTAAAGACGAGAAGAGAATATTAGAAGAAGAACTTGAGAAAATTCAAGATTCAGACAATTCTCAACTCGCTCTATTAAGTCAAGAAATAGAAGCTCAAAAAGAAAAGAATAATGCTCTAGCTTCTGAAAATCATGAGTTAAAAACAAAAATTAAAATTGTTGAGTTAGATAACACTAGTCTCAAAACTAAGCTTGATGACATTACTAAAAATATTTCCAATTTTAATAAAGGGAGAGAAAATTTATCTAGGATTATTGAAAATTCTCAACCTGCTTCAAATAAGAAGGGATTAGGTTATGTTAAGAATTCAAAAGCTCACAATGATAGAAGTGGTGTAGGCTATAAACAAGCTAAAAGTAAAAATAGTACTAGATATGCATTCATGTATACTAACTTTAGTGCTAGTACTAGTAATCAAGATAGTTTTAAAACCAGCTATAGTCATAATAGTACTTTGTTTAGAAGTGATAGAAATTATTCTTCAAGTACTAAGCTAATGACTAATAGCATTAAGATATGGATTCCAGCTAATATGGTTGATCATGATAAACAACTTTATATTAGCAACTATTATAAGAATGTAATTTGTAATGAAAATTATATTTATAAAGGTTCAACCACACCCAAATGGGTATGGTTTCCAAAGACCTAACCCCCCGGACCCTAACATAGTAAGTGGGTACCGAAAATTATTATTTTTTGCAGGTACTCAGAGAAACAAAAGGAAAATGATAGATTTTGGAATTTCAAAGAATGTTCCATATGTTTAATAGAATTACGTGCTTACAATAAAATATGGACTTCGGTAAATATGGTAAAATTTATTTTACTTTTCCTTCATAATTAATAATGAGTTTATCTCGTTATATACAAGATATTTTATTTTATATATTTTCCCCATTCTTTTTGATAATGACAAAGGGGGAGAAATTCATATGCTTATAAATAGAGGGAGATATTATACTTAGGGGGAGATGTTATACTTAGGTGGAGCTTTAAAGATATTATCTGGCACTTGTACTAAATAGTGTCGTGTTTTAATTCGTACTAGACTTGTGTGTATTATCATATTGTGTGAATGTTACTCTTGATCTATGGTAGTAGTTTTATGTTGCTTATAATCTCTTTTACATCCTCCATTTAAACAACTCCTTTTTGTCGATGACAAAGGGGGAGAAAATTGTGCTAACAGTATATATGCAGGACACAATCTCAGGGGGATATCTTATACAGGGGGAGATTCATAAATATGTTGTCATCAATCAAAAAGGGGGAGAATGTTGAGTCAAGATTTTTATAGAGTTTTGATTTCTGACAAAGGGATAAACCGTGATCGACAAAAAGAAGTTATTCAGACACAAAGAGCTCCATATGATTAGAGGTTGATTATTTTGTATGTTAGTAATGATTATTTATGTTAAAATCTATCCTCAAATAATCTTATGCCTTTAATCTTCGAATATATATATAAATATATATGAGTGCACATTAACTGTGCAGTCTGGACAAAACCGGTCGACCGGTCAAAATCAGGTGGTCGACCGTTTTTGCCCAGAATGCACAGATAATGTGCACAAGTGAACATAACGTCTATATATTCAAATTCCTGTCTACTGGTCATTTTTTGACATGTCGACCGTTTTTAAACAGAGAGCAACCTTTTCCAAAAGACACTTCTTTCTCCAATGGTTGCATCTCTTACCTTTCATCAAATAATCATATCTATTAATGGCAACTATTCACAAAGAGTTACAACTATTTTTCTCTATATATACTCATCTAAATCATTGATTCAAGATACATGAAAACATGATTTTATATGCTTTTTAATCTAATCTCTGATCTTACTTTCTACATACTCCTGCATTCTAAAAGCTCTCGATTATTTATTGAATCATTGAAACTATTTCATATCTTTTGATTCAATAAGTAATATACTTTCCTTAATCTTTTCAAAACATCATTCGCATACTTTGAGGATAAGATTATAGGAAGGGTGTACTACTAGTGACAAATCCGTGTTTTCAAGAGCACAAGTTGTCAACAACAATTGCATTTGTTCTTTTGTTGAAGTCCTCTGTGTTGTAAGAGGCAAGTGTTGAAGTCCTCAGTGTATTAGAGGCGTGAAATCCCGTTCGGTTGCTCGGGTGTTGTAAACCTGTTCCTCCGGGTGAAGCGAGGTAGTTAATAGTGAAAATCCAGATAGAAGTCTGGGACTGGACGTAGGACGGTGCTCCGAACCAGTATAAAAATCTCTGGTGTGATTTTTCTATTTTTTCATTTACTATGCTATTATCATCTATTTCCGCATTTATATTGTAGTCCATATTACACGATCCGTGTGTACTATATTAGCACATATAATTGTATACACACCGAACTTTCATATATCATAATTATAATACCTCTTGAAATCCATAAATATCTTTCCAAGACATATATGTGTGTGAGTGTGCGCTATCTTTTGCTATAAATGATTGGAAATATATTTCTGGAAACAAAATGTAATATATACGTGTGTGTGTGTGTGTGTATCTATGTATGTGTGTGTGTTTTAATAAGTCCTCTTTCAAAAGCCATACGCACTTTTTATCATACGAACATAGGTATGTAAATATCGGTTTTAACTGCTGCTATATATGGTTGAAAACCTAATTCAAAAGTAGAGTATACGACATATAGATTTTTATTCAAAATCCCTTAATATCTATAGGTTTATAACATATATTACTACCTATATTTTCATATATATTGTCCTAGTACTTCTACTATATGGCCAGCTCAATATTTAATTTACAGAAATCTATATAAAAACTATTTTCATAGACAAAATTCATTGATCTAGGAATCTACAAAAATCACTTAATCAAATGCCAATGGAAGCATGGAGAAAGAGGGCACCAAGAACGCAAGAACTAACATGGCAAAAGAAGAGGAAGGGCGTGGAGCTTCACACATCAGATCAAGACCAATCATTCGGTCATATGACACCGGTCGGCCGGTGGGAACATTGGAGCATGATTCTCTAGTCCCTTCATCCCATCGACGACATTTATCCTGTAACGACCCGCTATTTTGGACCACTCAAATCGACAAATAAACCGTACATGTCCGACTTGAATAATTCAAAATACCGAATTGTTAATAAAATTTGGCAAACGTAACATATACAGTAAATAAATCAATCACAGATCACAGACACAGAGTAATATACTGCAGCGGAATAGAAAAATAGTAGTTCATGAAGCTACTATATACATCAAAGTTTAAAATAAAATACATCAGAATCTCTTGAATACAGAAAAGTCTTCAGTACGAGCCGATGACTTCTCTGCACCAGTCAACTAGAAAACTGAAAGCTGAAACGATAGTTGGATCTCCAAATGAAACTCCAATCTCCAAAGGTGAGTCTCTAATGCTGTATTTCTCGGTCTGACCCGAGCGTAAAGCAAAACACAAAACACTCGAGTCAGGATTAACATTCTTATATCAATAAATTCAACTCAAGTGAAATATCAACTGAAATACAATATAACTGAAAGGATGTTTGGAGTAACCATCCTCTAAGGGTCTATAGAATTTTCTACAATGTAAAAATACATACTATTACACCGTGGTCATTCACTTAATTTATACTTTAACCCAAATATCAATTTCACTTCAAATAATTATATTTCCCAAATAGTATTTATATATATTAAAGGCTGTATACGGTAAAGCACTTCCAATTTCCTTAACTTAACAAATCGTTTCACATCAACCCGACCTTCCCATTCAAATTAAATTCAATCTCATTTTATCAATTTAAATTTTCCTAAAATAACCACTTAAATTTTATAATTCCCAAATTTGGAATTGATATCCCAATTTCCCTTTATTTCAACATGTTTCCATATTTTAAGTATTCAACATTTCAACTAAATTTTTCCCAATCTAGTTTTCTAAATAAAAATTTCCAAATTTAGTTCAACCTTAATTTATATTTAATTCAATTCGTTATCTACATAACAAGTTCAACTATCTTGGTTCAAAATACATATCCAAATCCCTAAACCATTTGATTTCAATATAGTTCATAGCTTAAATATAACAATTTAAATTTAACAGTTTCATATAGAATCTCGATTCCTTTACATCATTATTATCTAGTCTTGAGCACCCCTTATTTGATTCAATATCATTTTGGTGACCTTACGCTACGTTATACTCAATATTTCTAATATTTTATTTAACGTGAAATATCCCATTCGATAAATTTCAAGTTGATTTAAATAAACAAATCCTTATCTAAAATGCCATTTAAAATAATCCACCTTTATCTCCCAATCTTAATTGTTCAATATTATTGCAAAATTTATCCGAAATAAAACTTACGTAAATATTTATCATAATTTATGCATTTAATCAAATCTTGATTAGACTAGATATAATTAACTCCATATTTATCATTTTTCGTTATATATGTATTTAAAATTTACATTTAATAAGACCATATCTTTCTTATCATATGGTCAAGTGTTACGGATATTATCATTTCAATCCGTACACTAAATGTATACGGGTGGATAACATTTTACCCGTAATCCCAAATTTTAATTAAATGAAAACCGCTTGGGTTTATCATTTCAACCCATTTCAATTCAAAAACAAACATAACAAAGGGAACTTGCAGTGTGATGATAGGGATGGTGTCAAAGTAAATAAACAAGCAATAACAACAATCAATAACAATTCAAAATAAATATAAACAATAGGGTATGGTGTCATATCCCATAAGTGAACAGTTATAGATAATAGCATATATAACAATTTAAATCACTAGAGCCTCATATTTCAATTGTCGTTTCAATTGAAATTAAATTTAATAAATAAAAGAACGTTAATCGTGAGTGATTGCTCACCTTTCGAGGCTAGAGAGAAATTCGACGATAGAGTGAGTTACGATTCCAAGCACAGATTTCAAAGCAAAGCAGGATTGATACGAATTTGCCAAACAGGATCTGATAATAGAAATCGGTGGGGAACAGATCAATTTAGCTCGATAAATTTTAGACGAGATGTATATTATATTATTGTTTCACTTAAACCCAAAATTCAATTTAAAAATACATATACATTTGAAATAAATCGTAAATATATATGTATAAATTGGTTTGAAATCATATATAGTATAAATCAATATTAAAATATGTACTAACGACTATAAGATATAAATATATTCATCTACCTACTACAACTTATATAGGCTATATATATGTATAAACTAATATATGATCTGACTTTACATAAATATATGTATACAATTCTGTTATAATAACCAATATATTATAAACTAACATACATCTATATGAAAAAGCATATTATAAGCTAACAGACCAACACTATAATGTACTATGCATACTAATATATGTATTCACTCAACACATATATTTCAATATACACACACACACGCAGCACAGCACATAAAATCTAATATATTATACACATATGTTTTAACTAAAATATATATATATATATATATATATATATATATATATAGGTTGATACGAAACTTGACAAAATACACCAGCTTAGAACAGCCAACATGATATATTCCCTAATATATATAAGTTGTAATGATACAAATGTACGGCCGAAGCCATATCTATATTTTGACTGAAAGATTTAGAGTTTTATATAAACTAGTGTATATATAAAAACGTTATAATATTATTATAAAACTGTACCATACAGCATATCTTCTAGTTTAACATATTACTCTTGTCATCACTTAAAATGCAAAGACTAAGAAAAAAAAAAAAGGAAAAACAAAAACAAAATAAATAAATAAATATAACACTTTGCAAATACAGGTAGAAGCTTGGATATAACACAAATATAGCCTCTGCATATATGAATAACGCACGCACCATGATAAAAAAAAACAAAAAAAAAAAAGAAAAGATGAGGCACCTTACCACCAACGCATATATAGATATACATCCATATTCAACAGATTTGCAAGTACACTAGGACAAGTGTGCTTGGCTATCTACTAATATAGATGCACACAGTATATATGTAACTGATATAAAGAAACAACTATTATATAAACTTATATATACATACTCAAAACTCAACGGAGGACGAGGCTCGTGGAGGAAAAATGGTGGATGTAGCAGTTAGTTCGGCTGCAGATGCCAACGAGAAGGTGGCAGATGATGAATTGATAGGTGGAAGGCACAACTTGCGGAGGGTGATGCATTGGGCTGAAGCCGATGGTAGGGGCTGTGTTTGACAAGAGGGAAGACATGAGGAGGTTCGGCGATACAAGGGAGAGGCGGAACTTGCAAGGTGAAGAGGTGTATCTCTGTGAAGTCGGAGCAAGGTGGGTTCGGGGTCGGAGGTGTCTGGTCGCGTGGGGAAGGAGGATGGTGAAGAACTGTGTTATATTTTTTTTTTGGATCTGGTAAGAGAGGAGTTGGGAAACACTAAGGAGAGAGAGCTATGAGGAGAAAGCAAGTTTTCAGGGGAAAAAATGTACAATTAGTAAATATATGATTTCAAAGGGAAACGTACAGATTAAAGAGAAAGAACGTAGCCCCAACCAATAAATAGAATTGATGGAAGAGTAACAGGCTGGCATTGATTCAGCAAAATGATTAAAGCAATTTAGAAAAGGAAACGAAGTGAATAGAAAAACATATGTGATAGCTAATATAAATGGAAACGGTCACTGAAAAATTTGAACGGACCAAAAATAAGTAGATTTTTTTCCTAATGAATGCCAGCTATCAAATTTCAGGTAACCAAAATTTAAAGCGAAATTTTTTTTTCTACTCTGCCGGTTCAAATTTTAAATGCAACGGAAAAACCAATGGGCATAATTCACGTACCATTTCAACGAACTGTTTTATGGCTTCCGTCGCGTACCGAATTACAGAATACAGAAATAAATATACCATGTAGATCAACGCGACGAGACGATCAAAACGGTATACAGATATTTGTGGTATGATTATCCGATCAAAAGTCAATAACCAGTACCGAAAATGCTGCTATTCTGGCAGAATTAAGATAAACGGAGCAGTAGACGTCCAAATTTGGAAAAACGAAAGATGACATCTCGCTCAGAAGAGGATTTAGGAATTTTCTATAGAAAAATATTCAGACGTGAAATTTAAATTTATTATTAGCAATTATTAGCTAGCTTGAATTTTATAAAATTTCACAATGAAATAAACTTTCATAAAATTAATTGAAAATTCACCATTTGCTATATTTAATTATACGTAATCCAAATATTAACTTTTTATTTGCAAATTAATTTATTTAAAATTTCACCAAAATCCAATTAAATACGTTAATAAAACCATTAAAAATTACTAAAATCTTACAGGTCGTTACACTCTCCTCCACTCAAAACTTTTCGTCCCCGAAAAGGAAGGAGGTAGGAGAATAAAAACAACCAGAAAGAAAATAGGTTGAAAGACAAGATAAACAATTAATTTTAAAACTGTATAAATTTTACTTGGAAATATTCATTTTTAAAACTTCATTTGCAATTTAATTTTCTTTAATATTTAATACTTTTCAAACTCCTTTTGAAGACAATTATTTACATTATTATTTATATTTACAAAGACTATTGAAAATATTAAATCCAGATTTGTGAAAATTTTTAAATTTATCTCAAGATATCTTTCAAACGTTATCAAATAAGTTAATAATCCTTTCTTTAAAGATGTTTTATTTAATTAATAACTTCAAAAATATTTATAACACTAGAATTTTATATTAACAAAGTAGTATATAATTAGCCAATATTTTAAAGGATAAATCCAACAAGGAAGGAAGGTAGATTGGGAAAAACAGAATCAAGGTGAATAACTATACTGTGTAGAAAGGTATATTCAAGGAATAGTATCGGGCACGAATAATTTATTTCAAACTATAAGAATTTTAATTTTTCTATTAATACAAATTATTTTGTTGGAAATCTTTTATAATAAAATACTATTATATCGAAATAAATTTCCTTTCGAAAATACTTTTATAACTCGATGTTCCAACAAGTTTATCATCGTTCTTGCAGACTCTGGCCATGCGTTGATCAGGCGCAAAGCTAGAATTCTTCAAGTACTAAGTAGACTTGTTTCAACACCCAGTGAAAATACTTGGAAAACCTTTTAAAACAATAGATATGGAAAGTACGATCCAAACAAAACAACCAAACCAAAACTTTTGTCCGATCATGGTTCGCAGATACACAATGGTTACGCCTGGTTCCCCCAGGAAACAATCCATATCCGTAAGCTTTCACAGCCCTGCGAGTTACGCCATGATGACTAGTAGGGTGCAGGATACACAATGGTTACGCCTGGTTCCCCCAGGAAACAATCCGTACCCCTAGGCAAGACTCAGCCAGGCACTTGCGCTACTATTCGCGACCTACACAGATTGCAGGATACACAATGGTTACGCCTGGTTCCCCCAGGAAACAATCCGTACCCCTAGGCAAGACTCAGCCAGGCAATTTCGCTGTGCATTCACGAGAGAAAAAGAAACCATGGGTTACGCCACGGTGGGAATACTCGAGTATTACATCCGGAAACCGAAAATCAGAGAGAATAATATCGATAGAATGAATCCACGATGTGGCCACAAAGCGGATATCAAGCAGAAGGCACTTTCCATATCTTTACTTCGAAAATATATATCATATAGTACCTTTTCAAATCACTTTCAAATATCGTACTTATATAAAGTCCATATATATAGGATTTCATTTTTCCCAAATCGAATACTTTCCAAATCAATAGTAGATCAAATCATACTTATATAGACTTCGATTATATAAAATCTCTTTCCAAATTGAGTACCTTTCAAATCAATAGATTTCAAATCAACTTCATACTTATACAATCCATTTTATATAAGTTCGACCACTCCCAATTCAAGTGCTTAATAATATAAGGTTCTCAATTTCAAATTATTTCAATATCATATGTGATTTTACCTAATTTTTTTTTCCAAATCAAATATCTAAATTTCAAAGCTCCCAAATGATAGGTTTAGAAAATTATCCCCGTTTCCAAATTAATATAACTCAAGTCAAACAAACTCATTTTCCAAATCACCATATAAATACTGGTTTTTAATTTCAATTTAATTTCAAAACCAAATATTTTCTCAAAAATCAATTATACTCAAAATGGTTTCCAAGTTTATAATCATCCCTTTAAAACTTTTAAACTATCCATTTCTATTAGAATTATCCAATTTACCTTTCTGAAAACCATCATTAAAAATTTTTCCGAAACATTTCAAAACTAAATTTATATTCTTAATCAACCATTTTATACTCCTTGAACTTTCTTAGCTTTGAAAATTTTAATCTCGATTTGGAAGTGTTCGAACATTCAAAATAGTTAGGGGAAATCAAATTTTCATAAGTAGGGTTATTCTAAGTCAAATCGAAAACTCGAGGATCGAACACCGGCATATTTTATATTATTTCAAATATATACTTATATCTCTCGAAAATATCAAATTATACTTCGGAATTTGAAATCAAAATGGTTTTCCAAAATCACTCGCATAGCGAAGCTTTTAAAGTAGCCTCTCCCCCACTTTGAAACTCGAAAATCAATGTCGATGATGCGTGCACTCATCACCTAAATTATTTTCCAGCGACATAAGTGAGTTCTGGACTTCTATTTTCTTGAAAGCTTCTTTGAAATTTCTTCAAAATTATTGGAATTCATTCGAACTCATTTGAAACATTTCTTAATCGGAAAATACTCTTAAATCATATTATTTATATATATTTTCCAAAATCTAAAACCCAATTTCAAATACCGGAATTCAATTCTCGAATTTCAAATTTAACCCTTTTGGTTATGAATCATTTTTATCAAATTCCTTAAAATTTTCAAAATTTCAAATCCTTTCAAAACCTTTATATAGAATAACATCAGTTATCAGGATAATAAATTTTGATATATAAACCATTTCAAAATACAATATACCCGATTTTTCAAAGGGTGATTCAAGAGATGGATTGCAAACAAAGATAGAGATTCAAACTTCATATCAAATGAAAATAGGAACATGAATACTTTATTTGAGAACTTCAGTTAAGCAAAAGATACAATAGAGTTTATCGAAAGTGACAAAACAACTGCTGAAAACAAACAGATCCACAGGAACCCTTCTACATAAACAAAGCATCGGTATTAATTCTACCGGGTGGGGCTTCAACGGGTCCAGTACACTCCCCCTCAATATGGCCCCAACTTCTGCACTTCTTGCATAAATGCACGACACACCCATCCTCCCTAACGAACTGCGGAAACGCAGCCTTCCTTCCGTACTTCCTCACAGGACAATTCCTGGCTATATGCCCAGTCAGCCTGCAGTGATAGCAAATGGTTGATTGGTCGACTGATGCCGTGGGTGTAGCATTTACTTTCTTCACCTTCTGGCAGCGACTGGGAAAGTGTCCCGTACTATGGCACTTAAAACAGAAGATCTTGGATCGATAACGCTTGCCCTCACTCTTCTTTCCTTCATCTCTCTTCCCGCACATGGCTGCATAATGTCCCTTCTCTTGACACCGATAACAGATAACATTGTCATAAGGACCAGGTCCTGCCCTTTCCTTCCATAGCTTTTCCCACCTCTCCATTGCTTCCTCCCGTTCCTTACGGGCTAGTGCTGTCCGAGCTCGACGAGCTGCTTCTGTTCTTCCGATTTTGCCATCTACAAAATAGTTTCTTATCATTCAAGGAGTCCAAATCAAACAAGATAGAGGTTCAAAATTCTAAGAGAAACTTGACCAAAGGAAGTTTCGAAACAAAGTGTGAAGGCTTGAACAAAATGAGGAAATCTTTATTACAAAGTAGAAGGTGGATATACTTCTATAAATCGCGGGCGACATCTACCGGTCAACCGTGACTTCAGAAATCTAGGTGAATTAATGCCAATTGTAAAGGAGTTTCACCCCTTTACAAAACATTCAGTGGAGCTATGGGATACTCCCGAATCAAATGAATATAAATAGGGGGAGGTAAGCATGAATTTCGGAACCGATGGACATTCCAAAATTCAAAGGAAATTGAGTCAATAGGAAGAGATTCAACTCGAACGAAAGTGATTCTGTAAATAAAATTTACCATATATGCTAAGTTTTGCCTAGAGCCAAAGCTCTGATACCAGCTGTAACGACCCGCTATTTTGGACCACTCAAATCGACAAATAAACCGTACATGTCCGACTTGAATAATTCAAAATACCGAATTGTTAATAAAATTTGGCAAACGTAACATATACAGTAAATAAATCAATCACAGATCACAGACACAGAGTAATATACTGCAGCGGAATAGAAAAATAGTAGTTCATGAAGCTACTATATACATCAAAGTTTAAAATAAAATACATCAGAATCTCTTGAATACAGAAAAGTCTTCAGTACGAGCCGATGACTTCTCTGCACCAGTCAACTAGAAAACTGAAAGCTGAAACGATAGTTGGATCTCCAAATGAAACTCCAATCTCCAAAGGTGAGTCTCTAATGCTGTATTTCTCGGTCTGACCCGAGCGTAAAGCAAAACACAAAACACTCGAGTCAGGATTAACATTCTTATATCAATAAATTCAACTCAAGTGAAATATCAACTGAAATACAATATAACTGAAAGGATGTTTGGAGTAACCATCCTCTAAGGGTCTATAGAATTTTCTACAATGTAAAAATACATACTATTACACCGTGGTCATTCACTTAATTTATACTTTAACCCAAATATCAATTTCACTTCAAATAATTATATTTCCCAAATAGTATTTATATATATTAAAGGCTGTATACGGTAAAGCACTTCCAATTTCCTTAACTTAACAAATCGTTTCACATCAACCCGACCTTCCCATTCAAATTAAATTCAATCTCATTTTATCAATTTAAATTTTCCTAAAATAACCACTTAAATTTTATAATTCCCAAATTTGGAATTGATATCCCAATTTCCCTTTATTTCAACATGTTTCCATATTTTAAGTATTCAACATTTCAACTAAATTTTTCCCAATCTAGTTTTCTAAATAAAAATTTCCAAATTTAGTTCAACCTTAATTTATATTTAATTCAATTCGTTATCTACATAACAAGTTCAACTATCTTGGTTCAAAATACATATCCAAATCCCTAAACCATTTGATTTCAATATAGTTCATAGCTTAAATATAACAATTTAAATTTAACAGTTTCATATAGAATCTCGATTCCTTTACATCATTATTATCTAGTCTTGAGCACCCCTTATTTGATTCAATATCATTTTGGTGACCTTACGCTACGTTATACTCAATATTTCTAATATTTTATTTAACGTGAAATATCCCATTCGATAAATTTCAAGTTGATTTAAATAAACAAATCCTTATCTAAAATGCCATTTAAAATAATCCACCTTTATCTCCCAATCTTAATTGTTCAATATTATTGCAAAATTTATCCGAAATAAAACTTACGTAAATATTTATCATAATTTATGCATTTAATCAAATCTTGATTAGACTAGATATAATTAACTCCATATTTATCATTTTTCGTTATATATGTATTTAAAATTTACATTTAATAAGACCATATCTTTCTTATCATATGGTCAAGTGTTACGGATATTATCATTTCAATCCGTACACTAAATGTATACGGGTGGATAACATTTTACCCGTAATCCCAAATTTTAATTAAATGAAAACCGCTTGGGTTTATCATTTCAACCCATTTCAATTCAAAAACAAACATAACAAAGGGAACTTGCAGTGTGATGATAGGGATGGTGTCAAAGTAAATAAACAAGCAATAACAACAATCAATAACAATTCAAAATAAATATAAACAATAGGGTATGGTGTCATATCCCATAAGTGAACAGTTATAGATAATAGCATATATAACAATTTAAATCACTAGAGCCTCATATTTCAATTGTCGTTTCAATTGAAATTAAATTTAATAAATAAAAGAACGTTAATCGTGAGTGATTGCTCACCTTTCGAGGCTAGAGAGAAATTCGACGATAGAGTGAGTTACGATTCCAAGCACAGATTTCAAAGCAAAGCAGGATTGATACGAATTTGCCAAACAGGATCTGATAATAGAAATCGGTGGGGAACAGATCAATTTAGCTCGATAAATTTTAGACGAGATGTATATTATATTATTGTTTCACTTAAACCCAAAATTCAATTTAAAAATACATATACATTTGAAATAAATCGTAAATATATATGTATAAATTGGTTTGAAATCATATATAGTATAAATCAATATTAAAATATGTACTAACGACTATAAGATATAAATATATTCATCTACCTACTACAACTTATATAGGCTATATATATGTATAAACTAATATATGATCTGACTTTACATAAATATATGTATACAATTCTGTTATAATAACCAATATATTATAAACTAACATACATCTATATGAAAAAGCATATTATAAGCTAACAGACCAACACTATAATGTACTATGCATACTAATATATGTATTCACTCAACACATATATTTCAATATACACACACACACGCAGCACAGCACATAAAATCTAATATATTATACACATATGTTTTAACTAAAATATATATATATATATATATATATATATATATATAGGTTGATACGAAACTTGACAAAATACACCAGCTTAGAACAGCCAACATGATATATTCCCTAATATATATAAGTTGTAATGATACAAATGTACGGCCGAAGCCATATCTATATTTTGACTGAAAGATTTAGAGTTTTATATAAACTAGTGTATATATAAAAACGTTATAATATTATTATAAAACTGTACCATACAGCATATCTTCTAGTTTAACATATTACTCTTGTCATCACTTAAAATGCAAAGACTAAGAAAAAAAAAAAAGGAAAAACAAAAACAAAATAAATAAATAAATATAACACTTTGCAAATACAGGTAGAAGCTTGGATATAACACAAATATAGCCTCTGCATATATGAATAACGCACGCACCATGATAAAAAAAAACAAAAAAAAAAAAGAAAAGATGAGGCACCTTACCACCAACGCATATATAGATATACATCCATATTCAACAGATTTGCAAGTACACTAGGACAAGTGTGCTTGGCTATCTACTAATATAGATGCACACAGTATATATGTAACTGATATAAAGAAACAACTATTATATAAACTTATATATACATACTCAAAACTCAACGGAGGACGAGGCTCGTGGAGGAAAAATGGTGGATGTAGCAGTTAGTTCGGCTGCAGATGCCAACGAGAAGGTGGCAGATGATGAATTGATAGGTGGAAGGCACAACTTGCGGAGGGTGATGCATTGGGCTGAAGCCGATGGTAGGGGCTGTGTTTGACAAGAGGGAAGACATGAGGAGGTTCGGCGATACAAGGGAGAGGCGGAACTTGCAAGGTGAAGAGGTGTATCTCTGTGAAGTCGGAGCAAGGTGGGTTCGGGGTCGGAGGTGTCTGGTCGCGTGGGGAAGGAGGATGGTGAAGAACTGTGTTATATTTTTTTTTTGGATCTGGTAAGAGAGGAGTTGGGAAACACTAAGGAGAGAGAGCTATGAGGAGAAAGCAAGTTTTCAGGGGAAAAAATGTACAATTAGTAAATATATGATTTCAAAGGGAAACGTACAGATTAAAGAGAAAGAACGTAGCCCCAACCAATAAATAGAATTGATGGAAGAGTAACAGGCTGGCATTGATTCAGCAAAATGATTAAAGCAATTTAGAAAAGGAAACGAAGTGAATAGAAAAACATATGTGATAGCTAATATAAATGGAAACGGTCACTGAAAAATTTGAACGGACCAAAAATAAGTAGATTTTTTTCCTAATGAATGCCAGCTATCAAATTTCAGGTAACCAAAATTTAAAGCGAAATTTTTTTTTCTACTCTGCCGGTTCAAATTTTAAATGCAACGGAAAAACCAATGGGCATAATTCACGTACCATTTCAACGAACTGTTTTATGGCTTCCGTCGCGTACCGAATTACAGAATACAGAAATAAATATACCATGTAGATCAACGCGACGAGACGATCAAAACGGTATACAGATATTTGTGGTATGATTATCCGATCAAAAGTCAATAACCAGTACCGAAAATGCTGCTATTCTGGCAGAATTAAGATAAACGGAGCAGTAGACGTCCAAATTTGGAAAAACGAAAGATGACATCTCGCTCAGAAGAGGATTTAGGAATTTTCTATAGAAAAATATTCAGACGTGAAATTTAAATTTATTATTAGCAATTATTAGCTAGCTTGAATTTTATAAAATTTCACAATGAAATAAACTTTCATAAAATTAATTGAAAATTCACCATTTGCTATATTTAATTATACGTAATCCAAATATTAACTTTTTATTTGCAAATTAATTTATTTAAAATTTCACCAAAATCCAATTAAATACGTTAATAAAACCATTAAAAATTACTAAAATCTTACAGGTCGTTACATATCCCCTGCGACTGAAACATGGTTTTCTATGAACCAAACTACTACTACTACATGCACATCTAACAAAATAAAAACACAAATAATCAAATCACCATGCATTCAATTAATGAGTTCAAATAATTAGTTCAAAAAATATATAAACTAAACTCAACTTCTCAAATAGGCAGTAACTGATAACTCCACATTCAAGTCATTTTTCCTATAAAGAACATCAATATATTTAATAATATAAACATGCAATTAATATAGAGAGGGACTGGTGAGGTTAACTCAATTTGAATCCTCAATAAAACTTGTCAAACACTCATACTCATCCTTGCATTTGATTTTCATAACTCTCCTGGATTTAACAGATTTCCTATGTCCTTTTTTTTTATTCAACTATATATATTATATAAATTTATATACATAACTCTTTTCATAGAAGGTAAATTTTTCGTCTTATTTTATTTACCAAAAAATGTCTTTCCATATAATATTCTATTTTCTCAAATAATATTATTCAATCCCAAATCAAATTTTAATATTCACTGCAAGAAAATGGGTCTTTACCTACCAATTGTAAGTGTAGGTAAAATTAGTCTAATGGTGGGTAATATGATTTAGCTACCAATATTGAATTGGTTGACGCTGGTAGGTAAAAGTTAGTGGGGAAAAAGACTTTACCTACACTTATTAATACTGGTAGGTAAAAGAATCTATGGACCCCACTAAGTTGTGAATCAAATGATGAGTCATCGGCTGATGTGTTTGATGGTGTATCATCCTACGTGGCTACTGACATGGTTGCCACAACATCATACATGTGGCATACATCAATGTTGCCACTTGGCAACTTGTATTTGGCCTATGTGTCAAAAAACAATTTGTCTAGGTGTCATCATTTGATTAGCACATATGACATCATTTTCTTGGGCCATGTGGCACATTTGATTAGTCCACATAGCATTATCTGATTGTCCTCGTGGCATCATTTGATTGGTCTATGTTGCACAATATTATTGGACCACATGGCGTTATTTTATTAGCACACGTGGCATTATTTTATCGATCTGTTACACAATTCATATTTTGGTCAAATTTAATGGTTATGTGTAGGTAAAATATAATAACAATTATTTATAAATGTTCTATATTAGAAATAAACTGGAAAAGACATTCATTATTATTATGTACGAAATTAATATATCAAATAACCAAACCAAAGCAGTTGTAATCATTGTGATATTCAATCAAATGTATATGTAGTTTACTAAAAATTCACAGTTATATATGTACAAACAACTCATGCCCATGTATATATAATTTACAAAAGGTAACTTGAAAAAAATTAGATGTCTCGCCTACACAATGGCCACGAAACATGCAATATGAGCCGGCCATCGATACACTGCATGTGAAAAACATGTTTATATTAGTAGACTTTTTGTGCTTGCTTCAATTTCAAAATAATGCAAAATAATTGAATACTTCGTTAATCATCAATTCATAATCAGGCTTAACATATCGAGAAAATATTTTGCAATACAGGTCATACCTGAAGGCAAACTAAGCATCATACTGACTCTGATGCATAAGAACTATTCTCCATCGATATTTTAATTGTTCCAATTTTATCAAATTTATCTTATGACATGCCTTTTGTGCCTTCTGTATTGAATATGTCGAGGAATTTGATTACTGGGCAGTCTACTGCATTTGGCTACAAAAAAGAAAAGAAAAATAGGTTGTAAATATCAATTTCAATTTTATGAAATATCAGTCTATAATATAATGATTTGACCGTATGTTACCTGACATTGTACTTCAGGTTCTATCTTCTCTCTAATGAGTCTTCTGCTTAAAAGACTAGTAAGGACATTGATCAGTGGTCCATTGTACGGCTTATAGAAATGTTAGGTCTTAAAATTGAATGTGTAGCTTGTTTTTACTTGATTCATTTTTTATTTCCTTGAAATAACAGCAAGAAACTTGTCTTAAAAAGTTCATTATGGATTTTTCTATCTTTATTCAGTCTCCACTAAGATTGTGATCCTATGCATCGGTTGGATATTTTTTTAGTATCAAAAAAAATTTAATTAGAAGTAATATGCAGTATACTAGTGAAAATATTGTTTCCTTATTTAGGCAAAAGTATAAGACATGTGAAAGCTTTTTTAGCCCGATTAGATGATATAAGCATGTTGTCAAGAAGTAGACATAAGTATATGTATACTTTTATATAAAATTATATTTAGACTAGAAAAGAAAGATACTAACCTAAATAAAAGTGAGTTAAGAAGTAAAATCACATATTTGAGTAAAACGTATGTCAAAAAAAACCATTTTAACGCTTTGAATCACCAATTAGTAATTGACTAAAAGATGAAAATGTAAAACACCTAATAATATCAATAATAATAGGTTTGATGAAATTTTTGTAACAAAATCTCATTTAAAATACTTATTTATTTGGATACTGATATATATATATATATATATATATATTTGGAAATAAATGAAAACCAAATAAATCACATAACTTTATCGATTAAGGTATGCGCATAAATTTATTATAGGTCTGATAATCAATTAAAAATTATTCTTCTATAAGCATTTAAGGTTGATGGCAACTATTATAGCTAGGCATATATTAAATCTACCATTATAGTACAACATTGCTAAATTAATTGGGTCAAAAAACTATCATAACTAAATATTAGTGAATAATAACGCATGGGCAGTTAAATTTACCATTTTAATGCAAATTACAGCCTTATTGTTGGATAAACTAATTTCTAAGGGAGGATTTTTTTAGGACAAAAGATGAGCTAAATAGCCTACAAATTAGAAATAATTGATTTAGTAGAATGAATAATCAATGAGATGATTATAAGAAAAATAATATGTAAGACAAATTAAATGAGATAACTATAAAGAAGTGAGATAATCTTTTAACTTACTTCTACAATAGTGGATTTTAGCAGTAAATGAATTTTTTTAAAAATCAATTATGACGTGGGTCCCACCAGGGAATAATATAGAGGTATGGACATAGAAAATTGATTTGAAATGCATAACATATCGAAATTTAAAAGGACATGTAATATTCCCAAACATTCCTAGGAATAAAAAACCATATATAGTATTTTATTTTATTTTTCGAAATGGTACTTTATATACAACATGTCACTGGGCAACATATCACATGTCACTGAACGTTCGAATCACGCTATGCAAGTTTCGAACTTGTGGCCTCTCGCACCAAAGCCGAATCACTTAACCACTTGGATAATGGTGCTTGTCATATATAGTATTTATAACACTTGTAAAAATAGGTTGGTGAAATTTAAGGAAAGACGATATCATTTAAAGCACAGACCTATTCAGAAAATAACATAGACTTGGGAAAATCATAAAATTGAGTCTATTTAGAAAAATATTATAAATCTTGATGTTGCATGATTCTTGATTTCAGAGACATTTAATTAAAAAAAAGAAGGTAATGTACATATTTGAGACATACGGATATGAAAATTGCCATAGCTAAGCTTATATTAGATATGTCCATATATGTATCAATACAACAAATTTAAATCAATCTAATCAATAAACTATGACAAAGAAAAAGGAATTCTAAGTTGCAATAAAAGTTTTCTTATTCACCTAAATTACAACATTAATGCTTTAATTTTGGGTATGAACTTTTTGCAATTAAAGATGAGTTGAAAAGCCTGTGAATTTTAAATGATTATTTTAGTAAAACAAACAATTAATTACTTTTGATTGTAGAAATAAGAGACGTATAACATCAAATAGCTTCTATTTTCTAATTTTAGCAGTAAATAAAAATATTTCTAAATCAATCTACTACATGTCTTGCCATAATCAGTTATTACTAATTTAGAAATAAAATGAGACAAAAACCATAAGCTAATCCAAAATAATCTCATATGGACATCGAACTTCTTCAAATGTCTCATATTTTAAAAGTGAAAACAATTTGAAACTGCACTGGGATGAATCTGCTGAAACTATAGATAATTGTAGAAAATATAGAGACTAAAATTGCATATCTTTAGGGAAAAAAGATATAGTTATAAAAGTTATATCTATTGGTTGTACAAATACCAATGTATCAGTTATGTGCATAATCTAAAAGTCTGCATGGAGCTAATAAATTTGATATTTAAACCTAAATGTAACATCAGAAAGGACTTTGTAAAGAAAAGCTATAACAATAGATTATGGGTATAAAATATTGGATACGGTAACCGATGACCATAATTACCACCAAAATTATGAGAAATAACAAATGCAAGCTTGCTAATGACTTAGTGATTCAAGCCTATACAACTAAACAAAATTCATAAATAAAGAACTTAGTTTTTATTGACTTGTGTCATTCATTCACTCACTAATCCAATTCTGCTATGTGATTCATTCACTAATCCAATTCTAAAAATATGAATTTTTTTAGGAACTGGAGATAGTGGTTTTGATGACAACAACCATTGTAACTTATTTTATTGTAACTTATATACTAACACTATTACTTAGATATATATGAATGTTATTATGCAGGTAAGGCAGGTACTGATTATTGAAGGCTGTACAATCTAAAGATCAAGAATAAAGAAGTCAAGTTTGAAGACTCATGAGTATCAAGATCAAGATTTCAAGATAAGTGTACAGCTTTGTTAAAATTTCATAATAGCATGGAAATCTTCATTCCAGATTTCATTTGTGATGGAACCCATTTCTACCTTCTTAGAGGCTTACAAACCCACGAGAAGTAGCGTAAAAACCTACAACAAGTGGCTAACAAACCCACGAACATCCTGGTTTTATACAAGTTCTTGAGTCCAGATGTGATGAAAAATTCTACAGGAAGAAGCTTGCAAAACTACTTCAAAATGTTTTTTCAAATGATTTTCAAAACTACTTTTCAAAATATTTTAGCCTTAAAAATTATCTTTTCAAATAATTTTCAAAAAGATGTTTTAGCCTTAAAATATTCTTTGTTTTTGTTTTTAAATAAACTCTTGTTTTAAACTTCGTTTGTTTTTAAAACTATCTTCTGATTTTTAAATATTCTTTATAATATATATATATATATGTATATATATACACACACACACTTGAGATTTAAAATCAAATTTATATGTACATTCTAAAAATATATTTTTCTACCCTTCTTTATTTTAAATCATAGGAAAATTAGTTTATTTTACTCCAAAATCATTTTATCTTGTTTTCCTTTCAATACCATTTTAAAAACAAATTTTACATAGTTTTTAACCAAGGGATGTCGACATCATGGGATACCACATGTCGATATGGTGGCCGTTAAATTCAAAAGTTTCAATTTTCAAAAGAAGTATCTATTCTTTTAAATCTCTTCACAAATGGTTATGACCATTACTGGTCTACAAATAGCCTTCACAAATGAATTTTTTAACTAACTATTTTCTTATTTTCATCACTCCTTCTTCTCCATAAATCCATATTCTAAAATTTTCATATTTTTAAGACCGTTCCAAAATTCTGCCGAATTCTCAAGTGAGTCAAATTAGAATCTCATTCTTGCTTGATTTGCTGCCCTCTCTCGAAGATCAAAGTGCTATTTAGAGTTATAGGATCAATTTGTAATCAAAAGTTTATCGAGTCTCTCTATAAGGTGTGGTTGTGCCTGGAAATCAATTGGGTGATCTTTTATCCCGTAAATCAAGAGAGTTTGCCCCGGACTCGAAGACAGGAGGGTACCTCATGGCCTTTAGAAATTGAGGATTGTAATCTTGACATTGGTATAATAAAAATCTGTACTAGGTGTTTGCCTTGATACAGGACTGAATGTAGGGTAACTCCGAACCAGCATAAAATCCAATATGTTCTTTCCTTTTACTGCTTTTTATTTACTTTTTGCATCTGTGTTTGATTCTGTGATTGTTCTGTGATTAGTCTGCATTTTTTATATAATAATTTTTAAATTAGTTCATATAAGCGTTAGAATCCATTAAACATCATTCAGCCCCTCTCTAGTGTTAAATTTGCCTTAAAATCCTTAATCCGCACTCCCTTCCAATTGGTACCGGAGCACAGGTTTTCGTAGTTTTCATAATCTGAAACTTGAAAAGTTAAAAATGGCATTTTTAGGAAATTTTATTAATACTAGTTTGAATTTGTGCATTTTATCAAAGTATCATAAGTTTGCATATAGTTTTTATGAAAAATCAAGTTATCTACCGAATTGGTTTGTTATGTAGGAACAGACATGTTACATGGCTTTTGAAGAATCAACAACCAATGGATAAACTGTGCAAATTGAGAAAGATAAATAGATACTTGATAGTGGCTATTCAAGGCGTATGACTAGAAATCCCGAGATACCCAATGACATTATATATCAAGATGGTGGATTGGTCAACTTTGGAGATAACTCAAAAGGATATATGATTGGCATCGGCAATGTCGATAATTCTAAAACTCCTCTTATTTATTATATTCTGCGAGTTAGGAATTTAAAACATAATTTGCTTAGTATAAGTCAATTATGTGATAAAGGATTTAAAATTAAATTTTGAAAAGATAAGTGTCACATTGAAGATAATAAGTCAAATATTATTTTTGAAGGAAAAGAAATACATTTGCATCCTTAGTATGAAAGTTTCAAATGATAACTTATGTCTTTTGGCTAATACAAGTGACCCTTGGATTTGGCATAAAAGATTTGGTCATTTAAATTTCAAACTGTTACCTAGGTTATCAAAACTTGACTTAGTTAGAGGTCTTCCCAAGTTAAAATTTAAAGTAGATAGTATATGTGATGCTTGCCAATTAGGAAAACTTAAGAAAAGTTCATTTAAATAAAAAGATATGATTTCTACTTCTAAACCTCTAGAATTACTTCATTTAGATTTATTTGGTCCATCTCAAGTTCAATCAATTAATCACAATAAATATGTTTTTGTAATTGTAAATGATTATTCTAGATATACTTGGATAATTTTTCTTAAACTTAAAAGTGATACTTTTGAATTATTTAAAAAATTTCTAAAGGAATTCAAAATCAACTTTCTTTAAAAAAATTGTTCATAGTGATCACGGTAGAGAATTTGAAAATGAAAATTTTGAGAATTTCTGTAATAAAAAGGAATTACACTTAATTTCTCTTTTCCAAGAACTTCACAACAAAACGGAGTAGTAGGACGTAAGAATAGAACAATTCAAGAGTGTGCTAGAATAATGCTTTCTGATAGTAACTTACCTAAAAACTTTTGAGCTGAAGCAGTCGCTACTGCGTGTTATATATTAAATAGGATTTTAATTAGACCATTAACTAATAAAACACCATATGAATTACTTTACAATAAGAAACCCATAGTCACTTATTTTAAATTTTTTGGTAGTAAGTGTGTTGTTCTTAATACAATAGATATTTTGGATAAATTTGAACCTAAATTCGACAAAGGTATCTTCATCGGATATTCTAATAGAAGTAAAGTATTTAGAGTTTATAATTTAAGAACAAGCATTATTGAAGAAACAATGCATATATCTTTTGATGAAAATTTTAAAGACAATGTACAAATAGAAGATGAAGAAGATTTATAACTTTAAATAATGAACCTAATGAAACTAATTGGGAAATCATTCAACCTAATAAAAGAATTAAGCTATTAAAAGATCATCCTGTAGAAAATATACTAGGAAATATTGAATCTATAGTTGAAACAAGAAATCAACTGAATAGTATGAGTAATGTAGCTTTTATATCAACTATTGAACCTAAAGATCCAAAGGAAGCTTTATCTGATGATTCATGGATTCTTGCTATGCAAGAAGAATTGAATCAGTTCACCAGAAATGATGTTTGGAAACTTGTTCCTAGACCTGAGGATAAAAGTATAATTGAAATAAAATGGGTTTATAAAAATAAAATGAATGAACTTGGTGAGGTCATGAGAAATAAAGCTCGTTTAGTCGTGCAAGGTTATTGTCAAGAAGGAATTGATTATGACAAAACCTTTGCACCCGTAGCAAGGCTAGAAGCTATCAGGATTCTACTTGCTTTCGCAAACTACAATAATTTCAAGTTATATCAAATGGATGTTAAAAGTGCTTTTCTAAATGGTTTTGTAAAGAAGATGTTTATGTTGACAACCTCCACTTTTTGAAGATAATAAACTTCCCAATCATGTATATAAATTAAAAAAAGCTTTATATGGTCTAAAACAAGCTCATAAAGCCTAGTATGAAAGACTACGATCTTATTTACTACAATTTGGTTTTGAAATTGGTAAAATAGATACAACTCTTTTTATTAAATGAAACAAAAATAATATTAAATTTGTACAAATATATGTAGACAATATAATATTTGGATCAACTAATAACATAATGAATAAAGAATTTTCAGATATAATGACTAAAGAATTTGAAATGGATCGTATGGAAGAACTAAGTTTCTTCTTAGGACTTTAAATCAAACAATTAGATAAAGGAATTTTCATTAGTCAAGAAAAATATGCTAAGGATTTAATTAATAAATGTGGATTGACCACTTCTAGTGGGAAACTAACTCCAATGACAACTAATGTAGCTTTAAGTAAAGAAGATAAATCAAAAGAAGTTGATCAAAAATTATATAAGGGAATGATTGGTTCGCTTCTTTATATAACAGTAAGTCGTCCTGACATCATGCATAATGTATGTCTTTGTGCAAGATACCAATCTCAACCTAAAGAAACTCACTTAAAAGCTGTCAAAAGAATTTTAAGATATGTAAAACATACTTTATATTATGGTTTATTTTGCCCTAAAAATGATGTATTTGATTTAATTTCATATTATGATGCTGATTACGCTAGTTGTAAATCAGACTGAAAAAGTACAAGTGGAACTTATCGCTTTCTAGGACATTATCTGGTTTCCTGGTTTAGTAAGAAGCAAAACACTGTATCCTTGTCAACAACTGAAGTAGAATATATATCTACTGCTTTAGCTTGTTCTCAAGTTATATATATGCAACAAATTTTAAAAGATTTTGGATTAACTATAACTAAATCATCAATTTATTGTGATAATACTAGTGCAATAACCCTATCTAAGAATCCAACTCATCATGCTAGAACAAAACATATTGATATTAGACATCATTTTCTTAGAGATAATATAAGTAAAGAAGTCACAACTCTTCAATGTACTAATACTGAAAAACAAAATGCCGATATATTAACCAAACCATTAAATGAACAAAAGTTTACTAAATTTAGAAGAGAATTAGGTATATGTTCATTTACTGAAATATAAATTATACATAATACAAGTATAGTTAATAATTAATATAAATAAAAATTTCTCAAAAATTGAACTGGGCATGTCGACATGACCCATCCCCCTATGTCGACATACAGGCCGATATTTTCAAATTTATATTTCCCTCTAAAATTAGTTATTAAGTTATATATTTATATGTTTTAACTTTTACTCCTTTTCGTTGTTCTATTCTTTGTAATAAACTTCGAAAAAAGTAAATTAATGGCTTTCTCTTCTAATAATGAACCTTCTTCACCCACTTCTCCTCATTTTGGTCCTTCTCAATGTTCCACACACGTATGAGTCATCAAATTACAAGAGAAGATGAAAGATTTGCTTCAAATGATGATGGAAATTCAAGTGAGTCAACTGCGAGTGGCTAGAGAACAAGAGAGGCAAGGCAGAATCCTTAGAAATTTACAAAACTACCTAATGGATAACCATGTCAATTCCATTGTCATCAAAGAATCATCACAAGCCATGGATTCTGAAGAAGAAGAGTCTTTAGAAGACCACAAGAGGATCAAGAAGAAGAACATCTTCTGCCGAATCAGGATGTTCATATGGACGAAGACGATGGCGTGATTGGCGTTGGAAAGGTCCTTTTTGACGCTAATGGGAACTTGGTCGAACAACGTAGAAACTTTTATCTCTACTATCCAAATTGTTCGGTCCATAAATCATCAACAGTTAAGGGTTCTCGTTAAGCATTTTTTTGTTTTCTTGACTGTGTATTGGTTTGTTAATTTTTTTATAAGTGTTATCTTAATTATTGTTCTTCTGAAAAACAATCTTTGGTGTATAAAATCTTGAATTCCATTTAACTTAGGATGCTATATTTCACTCATACATAGTTATCATTCTTATGTCATATGTTTGTTTATCTTATTTTCTATTAGGTTCAAGGTTTATAGGTTTTTTTGTTGTTGATGACAAAGCGGGAGAAGTTATATAAAATAGTAGGCTTGAAGTAAGAGGGAGTTGTTGGTGTAAGGGGGAGTTATGGTATGATCGAAGTGGTAAGTATATTTTATAAGGTTGTCATCATCAAAAAGGGGGAGATTGTTAGGAACTGGAGAAAGTGGTTTTGATGACAACAACCTTTATAACTTATTTTATTATAACCTATATACTAACACTATTGTCAAGATATATATATGAATGTTATTATGCAGGATATATATAAGGCATGTACTGATTATTGAAGACTGTACAGTATAAAGATCAACAATGAAGAAATCAAGTTTGAAGACTCATGAGTATCAAGATCAAGATTTCAAGATAAGTGTCTAGTTTTGTTAAAACTTCATAATAGCATTGAAATATTCATTCCAAATTTCATTTGGGATGGAACCCATTTCTACCTTCTTAGTGGCTTACAAAGCCACGGCAAGTAGCTTACAAACCTATGACAAGTGGCTTACAAACCCACGAACATCCTGGTTTTGTACAAGTTCTTGAGTACTAATGTGATGAAATATTTTGTAGGAAGAAGCTTGCAAAACTACTTCAAAATGTTTTTCCAAAGTGATTTTCAAAACTACTTTCCAAAATATTTTAGCCTTAAAAATTATCTTTTCAAATGATTTTCAAAAAGATGTTTTAGCCCTAAATATTCTTTGTTTTTGTTTTTAAATAAACTCTTATTTTAAACTTCATTTGTTTTTAAAACTATCTTCTGATTTTTAAATATTCTATATAATATGTATATACGTGAGATTTAGAATCAAATTTATATATGCATTCTAAAAATATATATATTTCTTACTCTTCTTTATTTTAAATCATAGGAAAATTAGTTTATTTTACTCCAAAATTATTTTATCTTGTTTTCCTTTCAATACCATTTTCAAAACAAATTTTACATAGTTTTTAACTAATGGATGTCGACATCATGGGATATCCCATGTCGATATGGTGGCCGTTAAATTCGAAAGTTTCAATTTTCAAAAGAAGTGTCTATTCGTTTAAATCTCTTCACGAATAGCTATGACCGTTACCGGTCTATAAATAGCCTTCACAAATGAATTTTTTTGACTAACTATTTTCTTCACTCCTTCTTCTCCACAAATCAATATTCTAAAATTTTCATATTTTTAAGATCGTGTTGAAATTCTGCTGAATTCTCAAGTGAATCAAATGAGAATCTCATTCTTGCTTGATTCTCTGCCCTCTCTCGAAGATCAAAGTGCTATTCGAAGTTATAGGATCAATTTGTAATAAAAAGTTTATCGAGTCTCTCTATAAGGTGTGGTTGTACCTGGAAATCATTTGGTGATCTTGTGTCGCATAAATCATAAGAGTTTGCCCCAGACTCGAAGACAGGAGGGTACTTCAAGGCCTTTAGAAATTGAGGATTGTAATCTCGACATTGGTGTAACAAAAACCTGTACGAGTATTTGCCTTGGTGCAGGACTGAATGTAGGATAACTCCGAATCAGTATAGAATCTGGTATGTTCTTTCCTTTTACTGCTTTTTATTTACTTTCTGCATCTGTGTTTGATTCTGTGATTGTTCTTTGATTAAGTTCTACATTTGTTTATATCATAATTTTTAAATTAATCCATATAAGTCTTAGAATCCATTAAACACTATTCACCCCCCTCTAGTGTTGAATTAGCCTTAAGATCCTTAATCCGCACTCCCTTTCAAAATTAACAAATTGGTGGAAAGGAGGAAAAAACTTTTTTCATTAGCTGTGGATACATATTATAATGCAACCATCTACAGTTAGATAACCTACAACCTAACCAAGATGTTGTCATTGGAATAAGTACTAAAAGTAAATTCCTAACATGATCTGAATTAGAAAGGAACCATGTAATGAGATCTGGAAAGAAATCGCCTAAATTTGGGCAAACTGCAATTTTAAAGGAATTTTTTTGCAAAATATGAACATAGAAATAGAAGGCTGCAATAATAAATCCAATCTACAATCCATTGAAGTCGAAAAACATCAAAACTAAATTACTTGACATGATACAATTTTTCTTGTACAAATACATTTTTTCTCATAGTCCCTCTTCCTGCCATGGTGAAATTAACAACTTTTTTTGATTACTTTGGGAATTATGGTTTAGGAAGATAAGACAATTGGGGATTCGAATCGTACTTTAAAGAATAGAGACATAGGGGATTCAAAGGTGGATAGTGGTTCCTGTCGGTTTCTAGTGTGGTAAATCAAAAGGAAATACGCGAATTGAGATTTGTACCATTAGATTTGGTTTAAAATAAATGGTTAGATCGGTAGTTGGAGGGGGGTATGGATTGTGTTTCTCTAATAAACTAGGGGTTATGTTTTAGCCATTTTGGATGATGACATATTGGTATGAAATTGTTAAACTTTTTATAAAAATTACAACATTTACATTTTAATAGTCAATTGTTTGAAAAAATTGGCAATATAGGAAAAGTAGTTAATGAATGATCATTGAATATTTAATACTAGTATTTAAAATTTAATTATCGTTAATTAATTATTAATTATTAATTGCTAATTATTTCATATTTCAAAATAATTATTAATACTAAATAAATAAGTGATTTTACAAGGAACATTATTAGGATATGCAAACAACATCTCCATTTCAAAAATGAAATTGCTAGTATAGGGTTTTTTTTAACACATCATCACACAACTCATCGTTATTTTTAATGAAAAGTTAAAATGATAGAAGGAAAATATAGGCGCCAATTGCAAAAAACTTCCCCTTCAGTATATGCGTAGGTAACACTTTTTACCTACTCATATTTATTGGTAGATAATCATCCTTCAAAAATTTATAATATTGGAAATATTTACCTACCAATATCTTACTGTCAAATATTGGTAGATAAAGGTTATCTTTACCTACCCATATATATTGGCAGGTAAAATATTGGTAGGCAAAGGTCAGATTTCTTGTAGTGATTATTATTGAAACTTCGTATAATATCTTCTTTCCAAAATAAAACATATAATTCACCATATTTCACAAAATATTATTCATTTTCAAGGTACTTACTTTCAAAATCACTACATCTGTATATATATCTTTTCCCAAAATATTATCCCATTTGCAAATAATTTTTAACTTCCTTCCAAAACTCTATTTCCACATTAAATTTTTTATTTTGACTCTTTAAAACATTTTAAAGATTCCAAAACATTAAAACTTAAAATAACCTATGTGATTGTCTCATTGTGGCATTTAGGAACCCTTATCGAGAACGTTTGCCAAACGCTTTGACCAGAATTTTTAAGAATCCAACAAGCAGTTTAACACAAAATATATTTTTAGAAGCTTCTTCAAATATGTTATATACAAATATACTTCAAAAATCTTATTTTTACAAAATTTTAGTTGCTAAAATTTAACATAAGTAAGCATCCAATTCATCCATGCATAACTAGTAATCATCCAAATTTAAAATTTTCATCTTTGTTTATAATTAACCCTTCATTATTATTTCTAAATAATAAAACATCCAACATCCAATCTAAGTGTGCATATATAAGGTATCTAATTAATGTGCTCAGCGAAAAGAAGTTCATCCGCCTCTGCTACTTAACTCTGCAACTATGTTCACTAGAGATCAAGACACACATTGGGTTTGAATTTATATTTACTACAAGATACTAATTAGGGTGTATTTTTGAAATCCCACAAATACATCTTATGACTCTTTTTTAGTAACCATTCATATTATCATCCTAACTAGGAAATGGACTCTAAATTTCAACCATCTATACTCAGGGACGACTCTAAGACTTTCTAGGCCAAGATTTGTGTACCATGTATTCTATATTGTTCTGAACCGGCTCTGATTTCAATTTTAATGCCCCACCTTGAGACTCACATTACCCAAGAATATTACCAGTAACATTGTTGGAAAATGTGGAGAATAAGGATGTGTAGGAAAGACCATCCGTGTATATTACTTTGGGCTAACACTATCATGGCTTACCTTTATAATTTTTTGAAGTAATAAATTTTGTGACCAGTCTTGGCACAAAGAAATGCACCTATTGATCAATAATAATCAAAAAAAATATGTACATATATCTTAGAACAAAGAATCACAAATCAACAACATGTTACCCCCCAAATACTACATAAGTGTCAAATGAATATATACATTAAACGTGTCAATATCTCTTATCCTACATAGAATACATACTTCTTTAGTATTAGACAACTCTAGCCACATTACTTGTATGTATAAAAACTAAAGTACCAAGGGAAGGCAGCCACACATCAACACACCGGTTCCTGTAGTACCTGTCAAACTCGGTCTGATCCGAGTATTATAAAATAATAAACGGGTCAGACACACTGTAAATATTGTAAGGGTGAGATCACATGATGAGCATACATAACATCAAAGATATGGAAAATATCTAAACAACATCCTACTCTACACATAATTGGACATTATCATCAATTCATCACGTTATAAAGTTTTAATATGTCCACAATCAACATTCATCATAGGAATGGCAATAACCATCTCAAAATCATATCAACTATGAAAGAAAGTTATTAACAATGCTTAGGATGTCAAATCCTAAAGATGAGCACTTCGCTTGCAAACACACTTGATCGCTCTTCATAAGTCTATCTCAAATGACCGCTGATGTGCACGTAAATGTGCATATTTTTACCACCGTATTTATTCTATTTAAATTAAATAAATGATCATATTGGGTATTTTAACTTGTTTTAACCAAAATTCATATTAATTCCAAATTTTCACATATTCATCTTCATATAAGGGCAAAATGGCCATTTGTGCGCGTATATTAATTTGAAAGAATTTAATTGGAAATTTCTATAATATTTTGTAGGAATTTAGCTTCTCATATTAGTGGGTTCATGAAGAAACATGCATGCACAAAATGGATATAAAGGAATGAAGATGGAAATAATTCAAAGTGAAGATCATGGAGGACCCCACCTACCCACCTACCTTAATGTACAAATTAAAGGCTAATGCACATGCTTTTGGACTTAGTGGCTTCATGTACACTTAATGGGGGATTAAGACATGTTAATGATTACTTGGCCTCCACACTTCCTAAGGGGCATTTTGGGCATTCCCCAAAAAGTGAATTTGGGTTTTAAAACTTGTATATATACCCCTTATGTTTCATGTAGCCATCTTCCTCTTAGTTAGTTAGTTTTAGTTTAGAAAATAAATCAAAGCTCTCTTTCTTTCCATGGCTACTTAGCCATTTTATTTCATGTAATTTTCTTTTCTTTTATGCAATTTTAATTCTCTTTTATTTACATGCTTCTTCTCTTCTTATGCAATAGTGTAGATTTACCTTTATGCAATTAGATTAGTTGTCTTTTCCATTAGCTTTCATTTTCCTTTCTTTTTGCTTTCATGTTGCTTTCTACATTTGTTGACTTGATAACAAATATGAGAGCTTAATCCCTACAATTTAGGGGTAATGAAGCTCTCTAGTATGTAGATGCAACATTTTGATGTTTATACTCTCTTTTTGTGCTTTAATGGAAATACTTGAAGTGGTTTAATGATGTTGTTTAGCTTTGAATTTGATAGTCTATGTTGTTCATAACAAATAGGCTATGCTTAAACAAACATAACACAAATTGCCTCTTCATCTAAATATGATTATGGCAAAGAAGTGACTGTTGAAATTGAAATTTGATAGCCTATATTTCTAAACAATAGTTAATAGGCTATTCTTAAAATAGATTTTTATTTCAACTTTGTTGTCATATTTCATGAGAGTTAAATGTGTATTAGTGGTTGTGTTATAGTTTGATGGTTTATATTGAGCTAATTAATAGCACAAATATATCATACTTATGATAAACACATCAACTAATTACACTAATGAAAAGAAAAGAGAGATCATAACTTCATCTTGTTGATTTATATGATCTAGAGAGTGGATTTATCTCTAAATTGTTCTTTTAACTCTCATATTTTTATCATTTTCTTTTGCTAGTTTTTGTTAGTTTCTTACATTTCTAACTATTCACTCTCGACTTCGGTATAATTTGATTGAATAGAATTTTAAAATCATCAATTCCCTGTGGATCGACCCGTATTCGGCACGTGCTACATTCGTACACCGTGCGCTTGCGGTTATTTTTAATTTAAATTCGTTCGACGATTTTCTAAACCGGTAGAATTTCCGTCGACGAACAAGTTTTTGGCGCTGTTGCCGGGGAATTGTTCTTATTTTGATTTTCTATTCTTTGAATTATTTTCGTTTGAATTTTTATGTGTTTTATTTTGTGTGTTTGTTTGCAATTAAAAAAAATTGTTTTGTGTTTGTAACTTGCATTTGTTTGTGTGATTGTTTTTGTTTTCTATTTACTTTGCATCTCTATATATAGAGAAGAAAAGAAAAGAAACGTTCAATTTCATAACAAAAAAAAAATCATTTTTCTTCATAAATTTGCATTTACATTTACGATTTCAATTTGCTTTTGACGGTTTACATTTCCTACGCTATTTTTGTTTCTGTCTGCATACTGCTTCTATGCACAGCCTACAGTCACTGTTCTACCTTCTTCACATCTCTGTCTCTCCACTTTTCATCTGATTGCTGCCAAACCACTTCAACCCAGACCAACACCCCACCATTCTCCGTGGTATCACACTGCCTCTAACCTCTTAACTTCACCCATACAGAAACAGTTCATACCACTGTCACCTCTTACCCATTGTATATACCACTTCACTGTGCTCAACTGACACCCATGTTTCAACTTCCTCCTTTCACAACAACAATCCATCCCCACCCTCAAACAACAAGCCTTCACACCCTTCATACAAACATAACATACATCCCAGATACAACTTCTCATACAACATCCTCCACTACAACTTACTTCAATAACAAATTACTGCTTGTGAATCCTACTTCAACATTCAAGTTGTCAATTTCCAGCACCATTCACCTGACATCATCACTTGTTACAACAACAATTTGCATCAACATTTCAGAGCACATTTCCATCCACTTCTCCAACCATCAACACCGACTACTATCAACATCCATCACATCTTACCGCTGCCCCATATCAACCACTTGCCTGCCCATAGTCCACAGTTCAATGCTTCACTACAAACTGCCCACAGTCTAGTGCTTCACATCATAACTCCATCAAGTTCAACCAGTTCACCACCTCAACACTCCCCTGCAAAGTCCCATCACAAGTTAAAATCACTGTAACTCCACAGCTACTTCTACACAACGGTTCAACTTCATCACCAAACCTATCACTGCAGCAATACCCAATACACCACCAGATTTCACTGCTAACATTCAAACACTTTCTCAACATTCAACCAAAACTCTACTAACAATTTCAGCTGCCTCACCTCGCCAATACCTTCCATTCATCACCAACATACAAAACTCAACAACATCGACAATCCCCTGACCACCAGTATTCCACAGCAGCAACACATAGTTCAACCACATCACCATCAGTATCACCAAGTCGCCGCGAACTCGACTTCTTCTAATAGCAAGCCACACGAACTCAATTCCGCCACTGTCCTTTCAAGCAAGCCAGACTTCGCCCCTAAGCAAATCGCGAGCATCACCAATCCCATCACCATTCCGCAACCTAAGTCCACACGCTACCACAAGCAAACCACAATTCCTCATCACCCAATCGCCAATAACCGAAACCGATTGACTCACAGCTACTCGCGTGACCATCGACCTACCTCTAGAACCCCAACTCGAACCGCCTCTGCTTGAAATTGCGATTTGATTTGGCTATTTTGATTTTTGCGACACAATTTTCTTTTCAAATTTCACGTCTTCATTTCTGGAATTTCGATTTCTTCTGTTTAAGGTGAATTGTGGTTCCATTATTTGATTAGTGAATTGCGATTTTTGCTATAAGATGATTTGCTAATTTATGTTTTGAGAAAGGGAGAACGTGTTATTTGGGTGTTGGGCTTGTTATTGGGCCTGTGTTGGATTTGTGGTCAGTCATTTGAATAAATTGCTTTGTTTAGTTGTTTAGGTTATTGTACATATTTTGTTTTGTTTTATTTATTTGGTTCTTGTCTAAAAAAAAAACAAGTCTCAATTGTCTTCATTTGTTTTGTGTTGACTTGTTTTAATTCCCTTGAAAAAAAAAGTTTGAATTTATTTTCATTTGTTTTGTTTTTGATTGTTTACATTTGTTTTGTTTCCACTTGTTTTGTTTTCAATTTCATCCTTATATACGTGTGTGTGTGTGTAAACTTGTATATATCTTGTTTTAATTTTCAGGTTGTCAAAGCAAAAAAAAATCAAGAGTAGTTGCTTGCTTCGCTAACCAAAATAAATTGCTCTGCTTGCTAGCTAAAAAAATTCTGCTTTCATTTCTAGTTTTATTTGAATTGCATTTTGGTTGCTTGCATTTGCATCTTTTAAAAAAACAAAAACAAAAATTCATTTGTAGTTGCATTGTTAATACACGTTTAATTTCTGCTTTGCATTTCATTCTAAAATTTTGTTTAGTAATAGTTAGACATCATCAACAGTAAATTGTATATTGACAATTTGTCTTCTTTGAACAATTTAATTTCTTGGTGTCTAGGCTACGGCAGAATAATAATCATTTATAAATATTACGGTGATTCATAAATATTATAGTGGTTGTTCCTCTGAAGGTACTTAAACCTTCGGCTGCATTGCTACGGTGATTCGTGGTGCACCGATAAATCCTGTCCGTTACCAGGCTGAGAACTATCTTGTTTATCTAAGACAATTTGTGATTATACAATTTTGGGTTAACTTAGGATAAATTATTTGTAATTAACCCTTGCATTCATTTAGTTGCATTAGTTCATGCATATTTAAAAAAACAAAAATAAATTTAAAATCCAAAACTAAAAAAATTGTAAATATTTCTTAACTTAGTTTTTTTTCCTTTTCATTTGAAATTTTTAAATCCTTTTTCTCTGAAATTTCAAAAACCAAAAAAAATTTAGAAAAACCAAAATCTAAAAAAATTATAAAATCTTTTCAAAAGCCAAAAAAATTGAAAATTCAAAAAAAAAACAAAATCAATTTTCCATTTTGAAAAATAAATTCTACTTGTAAATATTTTCTTTATAAAAAAAACCAAAAAAAAAAGAAATCTTGAAAATGTCCGAGTTTCCTTTTTCTTACTCACTTGAATTTAACGGTGAAAATCAATATAATCCATATGAGTTTACTCCAAATTCGTATGGATATTTTAACAACAAATTTTGTGTAAATAATTCAAATTTCGAACAACAAAATTTTCAAAACGATGACCAACCTTCGACTTTTGAAAATAGTATTGAAATGATTTCATCTTTACTCGAACTTTCTACACGAAAAAATCAAGAGATAAATGATTTATGTAATTCTTATTTGTGTAATAACTCGAGTCAAGGATTTCAAAATTTGAATTCAATCTAAAATTCAAACGATTACGATTATAACCCATGCCAATTTAATTTCGAACTCCAAAATGAATTTCAAACTCAACATGAAAATGGGAACAACTTTTCAAACGAATTTGGCAATGGGAATAGTTTCAATTGCGATACGATTGAAAACTTTGGTTATCAACAAATTCAAAGTGAAAATTTTCAAATTAATAATCATGAATTTGATTTTGTTGACGAAATGGAAAAAGATAATGGGGATTTATTACTTGAAAAATACAAAACTTATCGTGAAAATCATAATCAAATCTCAACCCACGAAGAATCAAATAATAATCTACCGTTTATCGAAATTGACAACTCTTGTTCTCAACAAGTCCAAATCGAAAATTTTCAAGTTAATAATTACAAATTTGACTTTGTTGACCAAATGAATGAAATTTACGATGATCACATGAATTTGTTGATTAAAACATTGGAAAATTTTGGTGAGAAACAAAATTAAGTTTCAATGTGTGACGAGTCAAATGATAATCCATCTTTTACCCAAATCGACGATTTTCAAACAACAACTTTTGAAACTGAAAATGTTGATCTTAACGAAATTGTTGAAAAGACGGTAATTGTGTTGGATTTCAATTCTTTTGAGGGTGAGAAACTCGATTTAAATTTCGATCTTCCTTTTTCTGAAAATTTGAATACACCAACTTTGAATTTTGAACTTGAGACATGTAATAAAGTTGTTGATAATCCAATAAAGGAAGACGAATTTAATGAACATGAATTTTTTGGACATTTGGATGACGAGTTGTTAAATTCCGAAGGGGAAGATGAAAATCACCATTTTAATTTTGAAATCAATAATTGTGAAAATGTTTTCAATGATAAGCTTGAATTTCAAATTGGTGAAAATAAACTTGAACTTCAATCAATTGTTTTGTCGACCCTGAAAATCATCGAAAATAAAACAACTCGTATGATTTTTAATAAAACGACATTCGTTTTTCCAAATCGACAATCAACTTCAAATTCTTTTACGATTTGGTTTTTCGTGCTTAAGCCGTGTCTCACACATTTGACAAGACAACTAAATTGGTCTTTGGAAGACCGTTTCATTTACTTTTTGACCATATACTTTCTCATCTCTTGTAAATAGTAATCTTTCATGTAAATATAGGATTTTTATTTTATTTTTCTCCTTCCATTTGGGTTGACTGTGGGGACACAGTCAAAATCAAGTGTGGGGGGGACTCATCTTTATTATTTTTTTCATGGTTTATTTTTGCTTTAAAATAAAAAAAAATCCCAAAAACAAATTTTCTTTTAGTTTATTTTTAAAAGAAACATTATAAGATAAATATATGGCTTTGGTTTATTAAATTGAATTTTTTGAAAATTTATTGGTCTTTACAAAAATAAAAATGAAGTTTGATTACAAATAATAATGGTTTAACTAGTATCTAGGAAGATTCATATGTGTTAATTATGAAGTACATCCTAATTGAAAATCTTTGTTTAAAAAAGTGGTTGATTTAAAGTAAAGGATATAACATTTTTTTTTCTTCTAAGTTAAATGGTGCTAAGATGATTTTGCAAAACTCCCTCTCATAAAATATAAAAATAATAAATAATAACATCCAAGTATTCACTCTCATTTAAAAGTCCTCATGGTTATGCATGGGTGATTACTTGGAATTTTTGATTATGTGATTTCATACTCGTTTAAAAGTCCTCACGGTTATGATGTATGGAACACATGTAAAAAAAGACTTAATAAAAACCACCTACGGTCGATAGTGTATGCATGAAAGTGTGTGCACTCGCCATGCTCTGTACTCCCCTCACATAAGCCCGAAAGGCAGTGCATGGATGGTATATCTGGCCTAAGTTTATCTGAGCTAGGTGAGTAATTTTTCTTGCAAATAATGAGAGAGCAACCAATTGAAATCCTATCACTATTTTTACTTAGTTGATTTGATTTGTTATTGAAAAGAAATGAAAATACCACTTTGATAAACTTTGATAATCAACTAAGGATCCATTTCATAGTTACACTTTGTTATTAACCAAAACAACGAGTTAAACTATAGTCTATTTGATATGATAACTTGATTTTTGTTGGAAATTTTGACGAGTAAATGACATAAATTTTCAAGATAATAACCAAAACCTATATTTAACTTATTCGTTTCAATTTAAAAATAAATCCTTCATTTGTAAATATTTTCAAAAATTTGCATTCATCTCTTTGTAAATATATCTTGCATTTTGTAAATATTTTCATCATGCATTTGGATTTTGTGGGTAGTATCCGCTGAAAACTCTCACGAGACAACACTCGTCCTACTGGGGACACCCAGAGGTTTAACGGCTTGTTGCATACGCTCAATGCAATCGTGCTTCCTACGAAAACGGATTTATCTTAGTTTTAGTTTATTCGAGGACGAATAAAAAGATAAGTGTGGGGGTATTTGATGTGCACGTAAATGTGCATATTTTTACCACCATATTTATTCTATTTAAATTAAATAAATGATCATATTGGGTATTTTAACTTGTTTTAACCAAAATTCATATTAATTCCAAATTTTCACATATTCATCTTCATATAAGGGCAAAATGGCCATTTGTGCGCGTATATTAATTTGAAAGAATTTAATTGGAAATTTCTATAATATTTTGTAGGAATTTAGCTTCTCATATTAGTGGGTTCATGAAGAAACATGCATGCACAAAATGGATATAAAGGAATGAAGATGGAAATAATTCAAAGTGAAGATCATGGAGGACCCCACCTACCCACCTACCTTAATGTACAAATTAAAGGCTAATGCACATGCTTTTGGACTTAATGGCTTAGTGTACACTTAATGGGGGATTAAGACATGTTAATGATTGTTTGGCCTCCATACTTCCTAAGCGGCATTTTGGGCATTCCCCAAAAAGTGAATTAGGGTTTTAAAACTTGTATATATGCCCCTTATGTTTCATGTAGCCATCTTCCTCTTAGTTAGTTAGTTTTAGTTTAGAAAATAAATCAAAGCTCTCTTTCTTTCCATGGCTACTTAATCATTTTATTTCATGTAATTTTCTTTTCTTTTATGCAATGTTAATTCTCTTTTATTTACATGCTTCTTCTCTTCTTATGCAATAGTGTAGATTTACCTTTATGCAATTAGATTAGTTGTCTTTTACATTAGCTTTCATTTTCCTTTCTTTTTGCTTTCATGTTGCTTTCTACATTTGTTGATTTGATAACAAATATGAGAGCTTAATCCCTACAATTTAGGGGTAATGAAGCTCTCTAGTATGTAGATGCAACATTTTGATGTTTATACTCTCTTTTTGTGCTTTAATGGAAATACTTGAAGTGGTTTAATGATGTTGTTTAGCTTTGAATTTGATAGTCTATGTTGTTCATAACAAATAGGCTATGCTTAAACAAACATAACACAAATTGCTTTTTCATCTAAATATGATTATGGCAAAGAAGTGAATGTTGAAATTGAAATTTGATAGCCTATATTTCTAAACAATAGTTCATAGGCTATGCTTAAAATAGATTTTTATTTCAACTTTGTTGTCATATTTCATGAGAGTTAAATGTGTATTAGTGGTTGTGTTATAGTTTGATGGTTTATATTAGGCTAATTAATAGCACAAATATATCATACTTATGATAAACACATCAACTAATTACACTAATGAAAAGAAAAGAGAGATCATAACTTCATCTTGTTGATTTATATGATCTAGAGAGTGGATTTATCTCTAAATTTTTCTTTTAACTCTCATATTTTTATCATTTTCTTTTGCTAGTTCTTGTTAGTTTCTTACATTTCTAACTATTCACTCTCGACTTCGGTATAATTTGATTGAATAGAATTTTAAAATCATCAATTCCCTGTGGATCGACCCGTATTTGCCACGTGCTACATTCGTACACCGTGCGCTTGCGGTTATTTTTAATTTAAATTCGTTCGACGGTTTTCTAAACTGATAGAATTTCCGTCGACGAACAACCGCTCTTCGCAGGTCTAGTACAAATGACTGCTTTTCGCTAATCTAACCTAAATGACTACACTTCGTAGATCTAGGACCAAGGTCCATTACAAATGACTACCCCTTGCAAGTCAACACAAATAACCGCACTTCGCAGGTCTAACATAGATGGCTGCTCTTCGCAAGTCTAACTCAAATGACATGCAATTCGCGCGTCATCACAAATCACATGCACTTCGCACGTCATCTCAAAAAGTACCATATACCTTCTAATAGTAACCATTCGAGTAACGCCCATGAGTGTCATACCACGCGGCTTTACTTGAATATTTATTATAAGTCAGTAAACTCCAGTCACTCGAATATTCTATAAATAAAGTCGTATAATTAACCGATAAGGTGATCCCGAAAGTCCCATACAACTCAGAATTACCAAACTTTGTAATCATAATTCATATCCTATAATAGTAATGATCACAAGCAAACAACATCTCAAAAGTCAGATATTGACACTATAAGAAAATCTACATTTAGTTACATTTATTAGTAGCATTTGTGGTGTGAATGCAACCAATATTGTCTTTACTTCTGTTTTGGGGGGCTTTGTTACATTCTATTCTAATTTTTTTAAACATTGCCGCTCGTTACATTTATTTTTCATGACTTCCCTCCACTGACTTAATTTTTCCGCCTTCACAAAATTTCCCTCCCTCGCTTCAGCTTCCTGCACGTACGCTCCTCAACAAATTTCCGCCTTGCTCGGAGTCAAAATTTCTATTAACGCTCGTTTTTTAGATCCCATCTCCGCATCGTCAATACCCTTAGCTTTGACAAAATTTCTGCCTTCGCTTCTTAACAAATCAGATCTATAGCTCTACATCTTGGCATCGTCGATACCCTTTGTTTTGAGGATTTGCTTTTGTATAGCTGATTCAAGGTACGTAAATTGTTTTTTGATTTTTAATTTGAAATTGCGTTCATGACAATGGTTTCTGGAGCTTGAAGCTGCAGCTTGCTTGTGCACTGCAATCAAGTTGAGGGTTCTTAATCTTGATGTTTTCATTCCTTTGAGTCTGAAAGTTTTTTCAGTTGTGGCAAGGACCCTCCTTCTGGATGGGTTTGCCCTCTTAATTAATTATTAACCTACTTGTATTAATTGCTAATTCAGTTGTTATATGGTGCGTTGTTTGAGTATCGATTTTAGTGTTGTAGTTTCGATTTGTTTTTCGATTTTTAGGTGTTTGGGTGTTGGGTTGATTTTTAGATGTTTTGATGTTACTACTTGCTATCTCCATATGGAGACTATACATATGGTTGTTCCATTTACATAAATCATTAATCGGTATTTTCCAAGTAATTATAGAAGTCCTTCCTCGTTACATATACATAATTTTCTAATTCAGCAAAACAGTCAAGCAGTCGGAGACCTCAAAGAACAGATGATTTCGGCTGTACTTTATGTTTGAAACTGTTGCATGAACCGATTACTACTCCTTGTGGGCATTCTTTTTGCCGTTCTTGTCTACACCAAGCTATGGATCATGGTGAGTTATCTATACTTTATTAATGGTAGATACAAATGTAGAGAAAATACGACGTTCAGTGTAGCTGCAAGTTATATGAAGAATTTGGAGTCTGAAACATCTGAATAATAACATTTTAGTTATAGATCTTATTTTTTCCTGTAATTCTCAGAGAGGCTCATGTGCTATCTTCTATCATCTGCCAGGTAACGAATGTCGTATGTGCCACACAGTTCTATTTATCAGTCTAAGGACTTATCTTATCAGGTAAGAAAATCTTTAAATTATTATTTCTGATGAATTGAAATGTTATATCTTCTTCTTCTTACCTTGTTCCTATCATCTCCAGTGTAACGCTGAACAACATAATACAAAAGCTTTGCCGAGGAGTATGCTGAGAGGAAATCAGAGCATGAAAGTTTGACACAAACGGGCATCAATTTAATGCCTCTTTTTGTTATGGATGTTGTACTACCATGTCAAAAGTTGTCACTCAGTATATTTGAACCTTGCTACAGGTTAATGGTGAGATTAAACTTATCTTCTTACCATATATTTTCCTGAATCACTTAACCAAGCACATTGAAAGTTTACCTTAGCAGTCATATGACTTTTGGTGCTTAAATTTTGGTCTTTAGGGTCTTACTGTTTACAACATAACTTCCTTTATAACAGGTGCGAAGAATAATGGAAGGAAATCATCGAATGGGAATGATTAGTCCATGTAATTTGGCTTTATCGGTACACCATCTCAATTTTTCAATCCTTTTTTTATTAGCTCTGATTTTCTGTTACTTGATCTTGCAGGTTATAATTGATTCTGCAACAGGTTCTATTGAAGATGTTTCATGTGAAGTAGAAATTGTTGAGTAAGCATTTGTTACTTTACTTCTCTTTATGAAGTTTGTACTGTTACCAGTCAGTTAATTATTATTTACCATCAAGTTGTTAGGTGTGAGCCACTTCCAGATGGAAGATCTTATATAGAGGTCAAAACAATATATTGCTTTTAACCCCTGAAAATTTTCAGCTAGTATTGCTTGATTAGTATCGAATAATAATATGTTTTTGATGTGCTTTACGCCTCAACCTTTTATTCGAAATATGAAAAGTTATTCCTTCATAGACAAGTTTTGTTCCTTCATTCTCAAAGCATGATTTTGCTATTTGAAATTTGCTTTTCCCTCTGTTAAATCACACTAATATAATGTATTGCGGTCTGAAATGAGAAAAACGTAGCATGGAGGACCTGAAATAGAAAGATGATTTTCTCGTTCCCAAGTAAGTGTTCACTTTGATTACTTTGTGAACTTAAATTTTAGACATAACTTTGAAAGTGTTTGTTCTGCTTTTAACATTCAGCTGGATTGTATTACTTCATAAAGTTCTATTATTGATTATAACTGAAAACCAAACTCTGCGTCAAAGTTTGGAAACTTATTTGGTTTCTGTTAGTTCATTGATGTCATTGTGGTAATTGAGTGCTAGAGTTTCATATAAGTGATTGATTCGGTGATCTGGGGCCAAAAAGGTCAATAATTATGGATATTTATATTACTAAAATATGCGATTTCTAAGTCTGTCTTTAATTTAAGGAGCATATATAATAATTACTTTTTATTATGACATAGGTTTACTAATACATAATTAAAACAGGTTGAAGCACTAGTACATACATAAGCTAGCTGAAGCTGCCAGTGAGAATGTTTTTTTCGAAGTTCTCAAATGGTAATTCTTTTTTTGTTTATCCAAATAGCGGTTACATTTCTAATTGCTTCAAAGCAATTTCTTTGTTGACAAGTTTACACTTCAAGTATGGCTTATTCCATCAATACATTCATGTTTGCAAGGGGATTGTAATGACATCTTCAACTCTGAAGTATCATTAATCGGAATCTATTTCAATGAAATGTCCATTGTGATATAGTGCATGTAAGAAATGGGGTTGTATGATGACTGGCAGAAGTTTTTTGAGGGCGATGTAAGCTCTGTCAAGGGTATGGTAGTTTGACGGATGTGCACAGCAGTTTTGATGTAGATGCTTTAGGACAGGTTGTTGTAGTGGGAAATCTGAGTTATTGTAGTGGGTGTTTGCAAGATGTATTGGTGATGCAGATGGCAAGTGTATTGGTTATGAAGATGACTGTAAGTGATATCGTTGTAAGTGATATGGTGGTGGTCTTGATGACTGTTAGGAGGATGGTAGCAGTTTGATATGGATGGTAGAAGGTGGCGGAGCTTGTGTACAAGCAATGATGGTGTCAGAAGTGAGTGGTAGAGGAAAGTGGAAGCTACGGTGAAGTGGCTCGGTTGAAATGCTTGTGGAGGAAATTATGGGAGATTGGGATTGTTTAAGTGGTGAGATTTTGGTGGATGATGGTTTGAATAGGTTGTGGTGATTGAGTGTGGAAGATTGTAGTGGTTGTTTTGGGTTGTAGGAAAAAGGTTGATGGCAGGCAATTTTTGGTTAGTGGGATATGCAGAGGAAGGTTGTAGTGATTGAATTGGTTGTAGGAAGTGAAGGCATGTGGAGGTTGGCTGTAGTGGAGGAAAGTTTTATATGTACAGGTGAATGGTTGTGTATGTTGACGGTGGCAGGCTCGAGTTCTGTAGAGTGCTGTGTGGTTATTGGAGATGGATGTGACACAATTGTTTGCGTGGAGGAGTTCAGGTGGTGATGTAGTGGATGGTGTTGGCTGTGTGGTGAAGTGTGATTGATGTGCTGATGGTATTTGTAGGTTTAGTTGTGGATTTAAGTGGAGTAGGTGATGTATGATCATGATGAACGGATGTAGGGGGCGGGTGCAATTGTGATGGAAGTTGATGAAGTTGTTTGTAGGTTGCTTTGTTCAAGTATGACGAGTTGCTATTGAGTAGGAAGATGGTTGTAAGGGATGGAGTGTATAGGTGAAAGGAAGCTTTGTGTGTTGGAGGTGGTTGGGTGAAGGAGAATTGCAGAGAGTAATGAAGTTGGAAGGCTTGAAGGTTGGTGAAGGGATTTGGGTTGCCATATAGGCAACAGCAGAAGGTGCAATAGTGGGGTAGGTGATAGTTATGGATTGAAATGGAATATGCAGAAGGTTGTAGAGTATAGGTTGTTGTTTGTATCAGAAGTGGAAGTGTGTTTGGAGTCTGAGGTTAGTGGTTGAAAGAAAATTGATGATGGATGAAGCGATAGTGTAGAAGATTGGTATATGGCAGAGAATGGAGATTGTTTTTGGTTATGTATGCGAATTGCAGTTGGTTGTGTTCTATATCGATATATGTCAATTTCATTTTTAACGGACAGTTGATTTTTGTTGCATTGTAACGAATTTTATTCTTTTTTTGGCAACAGGTGCTATGCAAGACTCCACCCCAGGGCTGTTAGTTGCAGGAAGAAAAAATGTGGTCATAGCAACCAGGTAAAAAAAACTAATTTGTTTATCTATGCCTTATTTTTATACTTGATCTGCTTTTACAGAGCTATTGATGGTTTTAACAGTTTTTTCTTCTTCTAAATATTGTTTCAGCTAAGGCCCAAGAAGAAGATCAAGTAGATGGCTGGTTCTCTATTCTAGTTGTTTTCTTTTAAATTATTGCATACTTTATGTTATTGAATCTTGAAGATAATTTTGCTTTTTAAAAATATTTTGTGATATGAAACATTTTAGAAGTTGTCTTTTCAGAGCATGTTAGTTGAATGTTGTGTCTGATGAATAACTGATTTGAAAGAATTCCAGGCTGTTGAATTTGTGTATTTTATAGTGAATTATTTTGATGTGTTTGTTCATGTGTTTATCAAATGCTACGGAAAAAATATAATGGCAGAAAAAAATGCAAAAAAAAATATTGCTGCGGTGAAATATATAGCCTTTAAAATGATCAATCTATAACAGCGTCTATTTAGTGGCGTTTAGAAAACGCTACGGAAAAATATGTTGAAAAAAATATCACTTTTGGTGGCGTTTCAACATGCTACAAAAAAGATTTACAGTGGCGTTTTTTTGCCGCCGCAATAAGGCACATTATAACGGCGTTTACACAAACGCAACCAAAAATATTATTTTTTTAGTTGCATGTCGTATGGCGGCGTTCTCTAAAACGCCACCATAAGTTATGGTTACGTTTTTTGTGCGCCACCAAAAGTAATTTTTGGTGTAGCGTGAAAGTCCGAATGATTACTAATAGCTAAGGTATATTTTGATAAAACCAAAAAAGTGGAATGATTGTTTATAAAGCTATATTTCTGATTTCTCTAATAGATGAAATCACTTTACAAAATATGATATATATAGGAATATATGTATGTCATATATATAATTATAATACCACTTGAAATCCATAATCACTCATTATTTCCAAGACACACACACATATGTATGTATGTGCTATCTTAAGCTATAAACGATTGAAAATATACTTTTGAAAAAAATATGTTATATATATATATATATATATATATGAATAAGTCCTCTTTCAAAAGCTATACACACTTTTTATCATATGAACATAAGTATGCAAATATTGGTTTGAACTGCTGCTATACATGGTTGAAAACCTGATTCAAAAGTAAAGCATACCACATTTCCTTAATATCCCTAGGTTTATAACATATACTACTAATTATATTTTTCATATATCTTGTTCTAGAACTTCTACTTGGTAGACAGCTCAGTATTTATCTTTTAGAAATCTATCTGTAAACTATTTTCATTGATCAAACTCATTAATCTAGGAATCCACAAAAATCAGCTAATCAAATACCAATAGAAGCATGGAGAAAGAGGGCTACAAGAAGGCAGGAACTAACATGGGAATATAAGAGGAAGGGCCTAGAGCTTCACACTTCAGACCCAGTCCAGTCGATCGGTCATATGACACGGTCTACTGGTGGAAACAATAGAGTGTGATGCTCCGGCCCCTTCATTTCCATGGGCGAAATCAATCCCATACAACATAAAGCTTGGTTTACTACAAACTACACTACTACTGCATGCACATCTAACACAATATAAACACATGCAACCACAGATTACCAAATTACCACACATTCATTCAATGGCTTCAAACAACTAGTTCAGCAAATATATAAACCGAACTCAACTTCTCAAATAGGCAGTAACCCATAACTCAGCAATCAACTCATTTTTCCTATAAAGAACATCAATAGATTTAACAATATAGACATGAAATTGATATAGAGAGAGAATATTGAGGTTAACTCTCCTTTAATCCTCAACAAAACTTGTCAAACATTTATACTCAGCCTTGCATTTGATTTTCAACACTCTTGTGAATTTAACAGATTTTCTACGACCTTCTTTCTAATTTTAAGAAGGGGATTTTGATTCTATTAGAAAGGAAGAGCTAACCCTAGTTTTGTTTTCTCCAATTATTATAAAGTATAAGATAACTAAAGTAAGAAATAAAAGAGTTTGAAGTTTTCTCCATTTGTTTTAGTAACGGATATGGGTTGTAATTTAGGCCCATCTAAGTCTAAATACACTTATTATTATTTTTTATTATTTGATATAAAATCCTTATTTATTAAAATGAGCATTTACTTTCCATTGTTTTTTTATTAAATCATAATTAATTTCCTAACACTTACCAAAAGCCCAACAAATTCAAATTTAAGGTATAGGAAATCTATGTATTTCCTATGATATAAAGATCTGTAATTATTAAAACATGTATTTGTTTCAAAAATATAAATTCCCCTAATTTATAAATTATTCACAATACTTTATTTCATAATAAATTTAGGACCTAAAACTGTAAAACAATTAATTTCCCATTAATAATAATAAAATCCTTCAAAAATGTTTATTTATAAAATAATCACCTCATAACACTATCTTTATAATAATGAAAAAATTTACCAAACAAAATAACATTTCTGTAAATATACATATCTTCCATAAATGAATTTATTTATAAATTCCACAAAGAGTATAAAGTAGAATTCCTTCATATTTCAATTATTTGGGAAAAGTGTCATTTATTATTGCTCTGAAATAACCCAAAAACCTAAGGTTGTTACAATAAAACTTGATGTTCAACATTGTTGAGTATGTTTAACTTTGAATAATATTCTCATATGAACAATGCTCGGAATCCAATGGAAGTCGACGTATGTTGACCTATCGGATTCCGAGCATTGGCCGGGACAAGTGTAGTGTGTTATCTATGCGAAGTGAGTCCAGTATTCCGAATACCACAAATGGACCATCCCACGTAGATAGCTCGCTTGAACTAGAAAAATAAGTCGCGTCGTACTTTAATTTTTTTTGGGACTTACCCGTTATCGATGAGAAATCGATAATGGAGTCGCTGTACGAAGCAACGCGGAAAGCTTTTCTTTTAAGGGTCACTAGAAGCGTAGAAATGGGAAAAGCGATACAACGGAATCATCCAGTACATCTGATTTCGGAATAAATTGTCGCACTAAAATTCAAACAAAGATAGGAAGTTAGCCAAATTTTCGAAAAGAGATTGTTGAAGCCAAAGAACAGGACATGACCATGGAACAATGTGCATTCGGCCGAGGCAAAACTCAGCTTCACCACTGGTCGAGTACAATCCAAAATTCAACCATCTCACTTCGAAATTTCCATCATCTCGAAATTATCATTAAAGAGTTTCTATACCAACATAAAGCGCAATGTAATCTCCAGAGTGTAGATTGCGTTGCTGATGCGAAGGAAGGGAATTTCAACTATAACTAAAACGAACGATTAAAAGACAATCAACCAAAAGAAAGCAACGTTTCGAAATGACGCTCAAACGATCAACTGAAGTTTACGGAATATTATCCAAGGGTATGCTCGATCTAGTGCATACTTTGTTTTCAACGAAAGCATACTCTAGGAGGCAAATGATAACAGGGTTTTTGACCAACTCGAATTCAACTAGAAGTTTGAACATCAAAATGAAGATAAAATGATTCAAGGACTTTGGAAACATCATAAAAAGACAAGAAGAAGGAAACATAAAAAAAGAGCGAAAAACGTTGACTTGAGATTTTCAACTTAGCGCTTGGTGTCGGACCTGAGTCGTACCTGAGCCGAACCTAGGAAAAATGAATGAAAACCTAAGCTGAGGAATAGAAAAACAAGACAACTTGACTTGGAGTCAGGCCTGAGTCAAACCCAATATAAACTCGACTCAAACCCGAGTCAACTAAGAGCTAAGTGACATGGAGTCAGCCCCGAGTCAAACCCAAGATAAAATCGAGTCAGACCCGAGTCAACTCATAACCGAGCGACTTGGAGTCGGACCTGAGTCAAACCCGAGACAAATTTGGGTTAGACCCTAGTCAACTCAGAACTGAGTGACTTGGAGTCGAACCCGAGTCAAACAAAAGGTAAACTTGGGTCAGACCCGAGTTGTGATTTTTCTCAGGTCGGACTCACAAAACTCTCAGGTTAGACTCCAAGCACTCCATCCCTTGGATGTCCCCAAACAAGTCGAAGATGAAACGTCTTGAAACTTGGTGAACACACTTAGAAGAGCTAGAGAAGCAGCTTGGGAAAGTTCATTATATTTGGAGCTAACTCCATAACTTGGCACCGAGTTAAGGAATCTCAACAAAACGACTCCAAATTTGGTAAGCACACTTAGAGGAAGCTAGAAAACAACCGGGAGAAGTTTCATCAAAAAGGGGACTAAGTCCTTAACTCTGTACCGAGTCAGGGATTTGAGTTAGTACCGAGTTAAGGATTTTGAAAGAGTTAAGGATTTTGACGAGTAACGGATTTTGACAAATTAAGGATTTTGAGTTGGTTCCAAGTTTAAATGCCAAGTCTTGGCATCTTCATATTTCTGGCAAGTGATACACGAGTCTTCCTATGTGTGTTCACAAAGTTTCGTAGAGTCCAAAGAACCAATTGTAAGAAACGAAGACTTGACGGTCCAAATAGCGGGATAACCCAAGTCGTGGAAAGATAATTATCAAAACACGTCAATAACATACCAAATTACATGGAGGACATTTAGATGAAGCAAGGGGCATGAAACAAAATGGTTTAGCCAAGTTATGGATAAGGATTAAACTTGGCCCCAATTCAAGGGCTTAACTTGGTACCGAGTCTAAACCATAACTCGGGTTGTCACAACATTTCTTATACCACCTTGGACCAGCATCTAGACCTCTCTCGTAGGGGATTTTTAATTCGATATGGTTGCTACTCCTATAAATACAAACCATAGAGCAACCAAGAAAGTATCTTGATTCTGCTATCAGTAAATAGGAATTCTATCTCTTCTTCAATTTTTTCATCTTCCCAACAGTCACTAGAGCAGCTCCTTTAGGCTATTCTAGGACATAGAACTTGTCTAGCCCTTGTGCTTGTGATTGTTTCTCTCTCAAACCCTTTGTAATCTCATACAAACAATATCAAATAAATAATCAAAGTTATAAAGTGGACATATGTTTAGTTAACAGCCGAACCACTATAAAAATCTCTTTGTCCCTCTCTTATTTTTTTACTTTATTAATATTTTCTATTATCTTTGCCTTATCCTAACAGGGCTGGTGCTTTCAAATAATTCTTTAGGGTGTGATTCCATTTTTTGGGTTTGCATTATTCGATTAATTATTCAATGCTCGTAAACTACACTCGATCCACCCTGGATATTTCTATAAGAGAAGTCTGATGAGTAACCAAAAAAGTGTTGCCGAAAGTTCCATACCAGACGGTATCACTAAATCGTTTATTCAAATTTCTCGTCTTATGGAAATGAAATACAATTCAAACAACATCAAAACTAAACATGTGGTTTTTACAAAGGGATACAATAAAAGCTTTCAATGACCAAATAAAATGTAAAATAATATGGTTTGGTACCAAAATAATATACCATAATTAATATATATTTTGAAACTTCCTTAAACTCTTTATTAACTTTTATAATATTTTCCCATGTCTATATATAACAGAAATATATATATATATATATATATATATATATATAAGTGTGAAATTGTTTTAAGTATGACTAATATATATGTTTATTTAATATATTATACATAGTATAGATATTCACTTGTTTTTGAGAACGCATGGGAGGAGAAAAAGCGCACACGCAATACTAGGTACACATGTACACATACGATTATATATTCCACAGCCAGTCACCTTCCTATATAGCACGCAATATACTATAGGATTTGTCACACACTCAAACTGATATGCGCAAGTTCCCATACTCAGACTCCCACTGTACATTTACTTAGTTGATTAATTTTAATATATATAAACAAAGTTTAAACAAATGTATATGGTTACTGAATACATTATCTCTCATACAATTTGCTCACTTTCTCCTACCCAGATCAGACAATATACACGCACCTAAATTTTTTATTACAACACATTTGTTATTATATATATACACACATGCCAATTAAATTATTAGTGCACAGGGAAAACAAGGATGCCCGTATAGCATGCACGCAACATCATAGAGCAAAGCACAGTAAATCACTAGGAAAAACTCATGCAAACATAGACATATAAATATATATACAACCTGACAGTCATGCACACACGTTACATGCATCACTACAACTTGCCTACAAGGAAACACACCGACTCATTTCTTCATACCAAAAGCAGTAAACATATATGCGTGTATTTCCACCTTTTATCTTCCTATGTACTCAGAATTACACATAACAGAGAGAACCCAGGTAAACGCTCAGACAAAGTTAAGTATAACCTTGCACACATATGATTACACCTTCGAGTATATAGCACACGTATGAAAACTGTCCTGGGTAGCTCAGGCAACCATTCTCATTGGTGCACCAATCGTGCTTGACTGGTGGACCTGTGGGATCTTGGTTGGTGCAGTGTGAGCTCCAGGCCAAGCACTTGACGATGGGTTACAGATAGAATTTGTAAACAGAATTGTTTAAATCTGTTACAATGATATACTGATACGATGATATTTGATAGAACAGTTCATTGCTTGCCAGAAAATGAATATTTGATTGAATTAAATGTATCTGATACAATGGTACACCGAGTATTTATACAATTCTTTTGTACAAGGAAAAGGGATGGTGATAGAAGAAATAAAGCTTTTGGGCCTTTCAGAGCCTAATGAAAGCCCGAATCCAAAAGAAAGTAGACTAGCAACATAAAGCCGAGAGCAAGTCATTTCTCTTCATATCTTTAATAGCCCCTCAAACCCAAGCTGCTAGGGTTAGGGTTAGGGTTTGGTGGCGATTGACAAAATCCATGTCGATTTTCAATTTAAAAGCAGAGAATCATTAAAATAACTTCAGCGCAACTCTATTCGACACAACAATTTCTTTGAATCTCCTCAATTTGAGTTGCAGAGAGAATAAATGTTGAGATTTGAGTCAAGTATTTGAGCGTCGGCATGTATTTAGGAGGACGTGGCTTATCTCAACTCAGATCTCATGGATCTTTGCAGACTTATTCGGATCTGACTGCTTGCTGAGAGATTTGTCTTCGACGTGCTTCACTCGAAGGTCAACTCTGAATTTGACAAAGTTCATTGCAGTTAGTGCTTTAATAAGCGCGTCTGTCCTCTGGTAAGTGGCAGGTACTCGATTAATCTATAGATATCATTTTTGAAATTGCTCACGAATAAAAACTATGTCGATTTCAATGTGTTTGGTTCTGGAATGAAGTATTGGATTGGCAGTCATAAATACTGCACTCTGATTATCACACCAAAGCACTGGTTTTGCTTCAATCCTTAGCTTTAATTCTTTCAGTATAGATTGTAACCACATTATCTCTGTTGTAGCATTAGCTATACTTCTGTATTCTGCCTCTGTGCTAGATCTGAATATTGTAGTTTGCTTCTTTGAACACCAAGATATTAAGTTATTTCCAATGTATATGCAGTGCCCACTGACTGAATTCCCGTCATCTAGGTCTATGGCCCAATCTGCATCTGAAAATCCAGTTATGTTTAAGTTGTTGCATGCCTTGAATGATAAGCCATAGTCCATAGTTCCTTTGAGATATCTGAGTATTCTTTTTGCTGCTTTCCAATGCTTATCCAAATGATTCTGCGTAAATTGAGATACTTTGTTAACCCTATAAGTAATATCAGGTCGTATTATAGTAGCATATTGTAATGCTCACATTTCTGTATTGTTTAATATTAGTCATTTCTTCTCCCCTGTTTTTAGATAATTGATGATTACCAATCATGGAAGTTGGCTGTGGATTTGCACCATCTATTTTAGTTTTAGCAAGCAGCTCTAGATTATATTTTTTCTGACATAACATTATTTCTGAATCTCCCTTTCTCGCCACTTCTATTCCTAGGAAATAGTTAAGATCACCAAGATCTTTAATTGAAAACTCCTTGTTCAAGTAGTTGATGACACTTCATTCTTGCAGTTTCCTGTAATAATTAAGTCATTAACATATATAAGTATGTAAATAGTTAATGAATCACTGATTTTAATAAATAACGAGTTATCCGATTTGGTAGACTGATATTTCATATCTGCCAATGCTGCTTTCATTCTATCAAACCAGACCCTTGGAGCTTGTCTAAGTACATATATAGCTTTATTCAGTTTGCACACATAATTTGCTTACTTTATATATCCTGGTGGTTGCTCCATGTATACATCTTCTTGTAAAATGCCATTCAGGAATGCATTATTGACATCTAATTGTCTAAAACACCACCCTTTATGTAGAGTAATAGTAAAAATAAGTCTTGTGGTGGCAGGTTTGATTAAATGGAGAAAAAGTCTTATTAAAGTCAAATCCATATGGTTGTGTGTACCCTTTGGCAATATGTCTTGCCTTATATCTATTAATTGTGCCATCAGGATTCCTCTTTATCTTGTATGTCCATTTACATCCAATTATGTTTTTGTCATCTGGAGGACGTACAAGATTCCATGTACTATTTTTTATGAGAGCCTTGTACTCTTCATCCATAGCCGTTGTCCAATTTATGTCTTTTGTAGCTTGTTCATATGTTTCTGGCTCACATGGAATTATGCTTGCACTGTATATTTTTGGCTTAAAGATACCACTCTTAGCCCTGGTAATCATGGAATGACTGGGATTTGTATGAGCTTCAGTATGAGGCGAGTTCTCTTCATTCACTTGATTTGAAATACTTCTGGTATTGCTTTGATGAACAGTTTCTTCTTCCTAATTTCTTTCATTTTCTAATTGAGTAGGAGAGTGACTGACATGACTAGGTTCACCTTTCCACTCAAGGTTTGGTTGAGCAGATACAATAGATCGAACGCAGTGATCTCTAATAGAGCTCACTTCTTCATTCTGAATCTCATTTTCAGAATAGACTGGTAATTCAGGTATTGAAAGTCTTGGATTATAGACTTTACTTGTAGTTTTCTTCTCTCAATTATACAGGGAAAGACATTCTCATTAAATACAACATGGCCACTAATAAAAATTCTTCCATTTTAATCTATACACTTGTAACCTTTTTGATTAATGGCATATCCAAGAAAGGTGCAAGGTTTAGATCTAAAGTTTAATCTATTAATATTGTAGGGTCTCAAACAAGGAAATCATAGACATCCAAAGGTTTTTAAGCAAAGATAATCAGGTTTTACCCCGTATAGTTTTTCAATTCGACTTATTCCATTGTTTACTTTGTTGGTAATATGTTAATAAGACATATAGCAGTATTAAAAGCTTCAGGTCAAAACTTTAGTGGTAGAGATGCATGTGCTAATAAAGTGAGTCCAGTTTCAACTATGTGTCTATGCTTTCTTAATAATAATCCATTTTTTCCAAATGTGTGTGGACATGTAATTCTGTGCACTATACCTTTCCCTTTAAAATAATTACCGAGAGCTTTGTATTCATCCCCCCATCTGTTTGAATTACTTTAACTTGGGCATCGGTTTGTTTTTCAGCCATGATTATAAAATTTATAACAACATTGTAGGCTTCAGACTTAGCTTTTAAAAAATAAATCCATGTGTGTCTTGTGTGTGCATTAGTGAAGGAAATATAATACTTATATCCAAAGTCTTAATATATAGGTGCTGGCCCCTATAAATTTGTGGCAATTAGTTCTAATGGTTTTGAGTAAACTGTTGAAGAGTCATTAAATGCCAACTTATGCCTCTTGCCCATTTGGCAATATGTATAGACATATGGCAGTGAAATATTATCAAAAGATATTCTATTTTCATTAAGAACCTTCTTTACAACTTTCACACTTGGGTGACCAAGTTTGTAATGCCATACATCAAATACACTTTTGGAGTTTTGCTCCTCGCATAAATTACATGACTTTTGATTATCCAAGCACAAATTATTATTGACTACTTTGAATTTATACAGTCCTTTTTCAGCATCATCCTGTAATAGAATATCTTTAGTTAGTATGCCTCTAACTAAACAATATTTAGGATAAAATTCAAAGTGAACTTTGTTATCATTGGCAAACTAAGATATACTAATAAGATTTTTCTTTATTTTGGTACCCTTAATAGATTATGTAGGATTGGTTGTTTCTTGCCTTTAATGTAAGCATTACCAATATGAGTAATCTTGATTCACTTACCATACCCCATGCAAATTGATTGTTTACCTCTATACTCTCCGTTACCAAGATTCAAGTTATCAAGATTATTTGTAATGTGACTTATTGCACCAGAGTCTGGGTACCGGGAATCATCCTGATTGTTTTTTGGTTTTGCTGTTTCATAAGAATTATGAGTTTTATCACAAGTTGTTTGTGTTTCTGAATTGACTTGAGTCATATTAGCACTGGGGTTGTTTTTCCTTTAACTACTGCTTTGATTTGAATATCTGAAGTAACGCTTGACTGCCATGTGACCAATTTTTTCACAAATCAAGCTTCCAGGTCTGTTAGCATTGTTCCATCTGCCCCTTCCTCTAGATCTGTTAGGGTATCCTCCTCTTTGAGTATTTTGGTCTTGTTTGTTATTGCTTTGACTTTTGTTCTTGGAATGAGTAGTAAAATTGATGGTGAAATCATAATCCTATGATTTCTTGTCGTCAATTCTGGCCTCATGAGCAAGCAATATAGAGTAAACATCATCAATAGATGGCAAGTCCTTTTAAGATGCAATGACGGTGCTTACTGATTCATAGTCATCACTTAATCCATTTAGAATAATTAGGATTTGCTTAGAATCTGATAATTTGTGATTTGCAGCTTCCAAGAGATCGTAAGTTGTTTTAACTTTGAATCGGTATTCTCTCATAGTATTGTTATATTTCCTCATACTGCGAAGTTGCTTCTTGTGATACATCACCTTGGCAGCAGATTGTGTTTTGAATACTTTTTCAATGGTTGTCCATATAGCATTTGTTGTCTTGCATCTAATAACATGAGATAACAGATTTGTATTTATTGATGACAGTAGCGAAGAACAAATAAGCCTATCTTGTCTGTGATAATTTATGTAATCCTCATTGTTGAAAATTTTGTCTTATTCAACAGTGATACATTTCGGAGGAATTGGGATGGTTCTAAGAATATGACCTTCAAGTCCATATCCTTGGACTGCAGTCTCAATTTGCAGTTTCCAGAGAAGATAATTATCTTCACTCAAGTGTACAGTGACCAGATTACTTTGAGGGCTAATTATAGTGTTAACAAGCTTTTCAGCTGTAGCATTGGATTGATGATCCTTGCTCACATTGGCAGATGTAGCAGTGTTTGTATCATCTGTCATGATGATTTCAGATTATGAACAAACAAAATAATACAAACAAGCAGATAAAGAGAATCAATCAGAGACAGAATTCAAAAAATAAAACAAGAACTGCTCAAAACCAGGTTTGATGCAACCACAAGACTTAAATGATGATCTTCTTTCTTTTCTTCCTTTTTTTAATATAATAAGTCTTGCTGGAAGGCGCTTTCTTCAGTTTTGTGGTGACCTTGATTTCTTGACAGTTTTTCAAAATTTTCTTGATTGATTTTCTTTAAGATTTGGTGATAAAGATCAGATGCAGCCGAGTTCTTTGAACTGAGGCATGGCACTTGATTTTCTTCACTGAATCAATCCTTTTAGATGATGAAGCACTGCATTTTTATGAGGGAGTATCACTCAAATGATGATTCCTCTTTGATAAGTCTGATTAATCCAGCAATTTGGATTTTAGGCCTTTGGTAGCTCCGCTACCAAGATAGAATTTGTAAACAGAATTGTTTAAATCTGTTACAATAATATACTGATACGATGATATTTGACAAAACATTTTATTAATTGCCAGAAAATGAATATTTGATTGAATTGAGTGTATCTGATATTATGGTACACTGAATATTTATAGAATTCTCTTATATAAGGAAAAGTAACGGTGATAAAAGAAATAAAACTTTTGGGCCCTGTAGAGCCCAATGAAAGCCCAGATCCGAGACAAAGCAGAGTAGAAACATAAAGCAGAGAGCAAGTCATTTCTCTTTGTTACTTTAATTGTTCCTATCCTATCTCCTCTTCTCAATGTGCAACCTTCCGATTGAATTCAATATGGGAAGGAGGGTAAATAGGGTACAAAACAATTTACGGATGCTTAATTCAATATATTTGTAATAAGCTAGGTGGACATAGTTGTGAGTAGAGGAGTAATCATCTTAAATGAAGCTTACTTATTCTTAAATACTTGACTACATTGCTCCTGGTCTTGCTCTTGCTCTTTACTATAACAACTTCCTCCTTTAAATTGATGGTTAACACTTACCACTAAATTGTTAATAGATGTAGAGATGTTGAGAAGCTAATAGATTTTAATTTGGATTTCTATCTAAATTGTTAAGTGATAGGATTGGATGGAAGAATATAATTTTCCAAAATCGATTATATGTTTTAGCCTAGGTTATATTTATATTTGAATTGGAAATATGTACAGAAAGGAATAATCCTGAGTTTAAAAATCTCAAGAAACTCATTTCTATATTTTAATTATCCTGAGTTTGGTAAATGTTGTATGATGGGCGCTTCTATTTGTCTCTTTTCCATTTTCTTCTTTAATTTACTTTAAGAAATATACACACTCAAGCCCAATGTGATTTAATTACTTAACTAAACCATTTCCTTTACAAAACCACTTTTTAATAAACTACAACTTATTTATTTTATAAAAGAATTTTTTTTCCATACTTTTATTTATTTAATTAATCTTTTTACTTAAATTATTTACTAAATAATTTCAAATCTATATTAATAAATTTAACATTTCCAATTCTAATATTACACCATGATTCTAATTACTTAATTCAAATTCTTATTAAATTCATTATTTATTATTATTTAACTATTAGTTAATTGCTTCTTAACTACAGCTTGTTACAGAATCCTCTTAAGAAAATTGTGTCCTCGCAATTCTTACTTAAGAAGAATCTATAACTAGCTAGATTTATTAACTCTCCATACATTAATTAACTAATAAAAAACAAAAAAGAAATAGATAACATACTTGACTCATATGTATCTCTAAATAACCCAGGATAAGTCCATATCTTTTGCTCTTCGGTCCCCCAGGTATAATCTGGTGGATTGTCAGACCAATGCACCTTCACTAATGGAACTTTCTTGCTCCTAAGCCGAAGGACTTCCAAATCAACTATATAAATCAGATGTTGCACATAAGTCAAGTTAAGAGATATCTCGATCTTTGGAATGTCTCTTGATTCGATAATTTTCTCAGTGTCCCTTAAACACTTCCTCAACCGAGACACATGGTAGACATTGTGGATACCAGATAGGTTTTCAGGCAATGCAACTCTATATGCCATCTGCCCAACACATTCAATAATCAAGTATAGTCCTATATATTGAGGCGCCAACTTCCCCAATTTGCTGAACCTCATTACTCCTTTTAGTAGAGATATATTCACATATACCTAATCTCCAAATGTAAACTCCAATTTTCTCCTCCTATGATCTGCATAAGATTTCTATCGATCTTGGGCTTGTTTCAACCTTTTTCTGATTTTCTCTATCTTTTTAGTAGCATCCCTCAAAGAATCGGTACCGAGAACAAACTTGTCTCTTTTTCCAACCAACATGCTGGTGATTTTCCATACAAAGCTTTGAATGGTGCCTATGCCAATACATGATTGGAAGCTATTGTTGAAGGCAAACTCGACAAGATGGAGATGATCCTCCCAACTTCCACCAAAATCCAAAACATAGTCACGAAGTAAATCTTTGAGTATTTGGTTGACTCGCTCTATTTTCCCATCAGTTTGGGAATGATAGGCTATACTAAAATTCGGTTAGCTCCCAATGCTTTTGGAAAGCTTCTCCAAAATAGACCAGTGAATAAAGGGTCATAGTCATATATGATGGAGCTAGGAACCCCATGTAGTCTCACTAATTCCTTCACGTACAACTTGGCCAAGTACGGTGTGATTCGAGTTGACTTTATTGGAATGAAGTATGCTGATTTGGTCAACTGATCCACTATCATCCATATCCTATCGTGACCGCTTCTTGATCATGGTAACTCATTAATAAAGTCTATAGATATCTGAAATCACAAGGGTCAATGCTATTCTAATGGAATATATGAGTGAATCATTTGACTACCGATTCACCTATACCTGATCTCATTTCCATTGGGAACTTACAATGGTTGTAGGAGAGCACTAGGTATGTGATGTTCTACTTTAACCAACAAACAAGTTATGCAACTCTTCACATACTTTCCTATATCATATTTTATCCCTTTCCAATAATATAGATGCTTCATGTTCACATAAATTTTGGTTCCTTTGGGATGAATGGTATAACACGATAGGTGACAATCATCCATTATTATTATTATTATTATTTTGGAGATTATCCAAGTCTGGTATTACTAGTCTAGCTTTTCTCCATAAGCAACCATTTGCATCTAAAGAGTAACTGACAAGGTCAAGATCATTCTCTCCTGATTCCAACTTTTATACTATAGCAAGAGTAGACGGATCTCGCTTTTTGAACATTGAATATCTGTTCTGTCAAAGATGGTCAAGCGATGAGACTAGCCAACATCATTCTTGAACCAACATCTGAGTCTCTATCCTAAAAATCATTGATGGAAAGTAGTTCTAAATCCTTCCACTCTGTTATCGTCATAGAGACCATAACTTGATGTTTTCTACTTAATGCACCAGCAACACAATTTCCCTTACCAGGAGTATATTACATATCAGAATCATAGGCTACTAGAAATTCCATCAATCGCTATCATCTCATATCCAAATCTTTTTTTGTGAAAAAATACTTAAATGATTTTTTATCTATGTATAATACAAATCGTTCTCCAAGTAGGTAGTCTCACCATATCTTCAATGCGAACACTATTGATGCTAACTCCAAGTCATGCGTAGCATATCCAACTTCATTTAGTCTTAAATGTCTCGATGCATATGCTATGACTTCACCCTTCTACATCAAACGACACCCAAGCCTAAGCCACAAGCATTAGTGTAGACTTCCAGTTCTTTGCTGCCTTTAGGAGCTATCAATACAGCTTCATTTGTAAGTAGCTCTTCTTGTAAGCTTCCTCCCATTTGTTTGTCTATATAAAATTAACTCCTTTTTTGGTGAGGTTAGTAAATGGCTCCACAATCTTCATGAAGTCCTTAATGAATCATCGATAGTAACCGACCAATCCCAGGAAACTTCGAATCTCTGAAACCATCTCTGGCCTCTTCTAGCTTTGTATTGCTTCGACTTTGGTTATGTTTACGAAGATTCCTTTTTCTAAAATAACATGTCTAAGAAACTTTAATTGCTTCTACTAGAAATGGCATTTGAAGAACTTACCTTTAAGCTTATTCATCCTTAGTGTCTCCAATACAGTTCTGAGATGTTTTTCATGCTCCTCTTTAGACTTTCAGTATACAGAAATATTATAAATGAATACTATGACGAACTTATCCAAATATTCTCTAAAGGCATACTTATTAGGTCAACGAAATAACCTGGAGCATTCATTAAACCGAATGGCATCACTGACCATTTATACGAACCATAGCGAGTTCTAAAAGCTGTCAATGGGATGTTGTCTTCAGTGATCCTGAGTTGATGGAATCTAGTTACTAGATCCAATTGGGAAAAGATCTTAGCTCCACTTAACTGATCAAACATATCATCAATCCTAGGGTGGGGATATTTATTCTTAATAGTTAAATCATTAAGCTTTCTATAATCTATACATAACCTGAGAGACCTGTCCGCAAATACTGTTATGGTTACGTAGGTGAACTACTCGATCTTATGAAATGTTTCTTCTCCAAATCTATCAGTTTCTTTTTAAGTTCCTCATTTTCCTTTGCTGACATTCTAGTTGGAGATCTACCTACTGGTTGAGCTCCAGGTACAAGGTCTATTCGAAACTCTATAGCTCATCTAAGTGGTAAATCTGTAATTGGCTCAAAGATACCAGGGTATTCCTTGACCATTGGAATCCCACCAATATCGTCTTCATCTTGAGTTTCCATGGGAAACAGAGATCCTCCAATAATCACTAACGTCACCAAGTGTTATATTAATTCTATTCTCAGAATTAGGATGGCTTAGAGTCAGATTCTTTTAGGACATAAGAGGTGTGCTTCATAACGAGCAAGCCAATCCTTCCCGAGTATAATTCCGAAACCCGTGTATTCAAAGATATGTGGGTTATAATAGAAAGGATAGACACCCAAAAACAGTTTGACATCTTTGCATAACATTTTTATAGTCGTGTATCCCACAATAGGATTTCCAATCCTCAAGGAGGTTATAAGATAAACTACATCACGTTTGAATCTATCTACTACTTCCTTCGATACGAATGAGTGTGATGCACCCTTATCAAACAGAACTCTAATAGATAAATCTTTAAATAGAATCATATCTCCGAGGACTACATGCTTCTTTCCTTTTCTCTATGAGGTACTTCTAACTGCTTCTAGTGCATTAACGTTCCTAGCTCTCTTTAGACAAGCTCTTGCAATATGTCTAACGGCTTTACAAATTCTACACACTAGTTGAGGTGATTTTTTACGTGGTTGGGAGCAATCCCTGAAGAAATATCCTTTCACTCCATAATCATAGCATACAACTTGATCTTTGAATGTATTCTTTTCTTCCTTCACAACTCTCTTCACCTACTTCTGCTTAGTGAACCTAGGTTGTTGTTTCTTAGAAGGAAATCTACGCTTGATTCCCACAACTACTTTGCTCTTGGGTTGTTCTTCTTCACTACTGCCTTTCTTTTCTTCCTCAAGTCCCAGTGCAGCATCCACGCGTTTCCCGTATATGGTTTCTAACTAAAGTAGGAGAGGATTCCTTGAAGTCTTCCTTAAGCCATAGAAATTTTTTTTATTCTTCTCCATAGATGTGTTAATGAGCACTATTCCATATTTGGATAAGGCTTCAAACTCTACTATATATTCAACCACCGATTTGATATGCTACTTCAAATCAATGAAATTTTTAGGCATAGTTGCTTCCTTTGCCATCAGTAGGAACTTCCTATCAAATCAATTCTTGAATTCCATCAAAGTCAATTCCAATTCATCAATCTTAGCTACAAGCAGCTCTTACTAATCAAGAGCCATTTCCTACAGTTGGCTGAAGGTAATTTGGACCTTCTCCTGATCTGTAATGCCCTGTGAAGATTCATTCACACATCTTTAGCCAAGCCTATACTCCAATCACTCCCTCTGTGCCCTTGAAGGGTTTTCCTCCAAGCTTAGCATAGTCACAATATAGCCTTGCAAAATTAAACCGATGGGTGAAAGAACTCGGTGTGGTGGAAGTGCTCGACTATTGGATGCTCCTCACTAATTATGTAAGCTGCTTGATGGTCATATAGACTCCTCCAATCCGACCACACTGACTTGGATCTGCTCGACCAACAGGAGGACCGACCATGTGACGACCGCCCATGACTCCCGCACCAAAACAAGAAGATAATGCGCTGAAGGTGTGCCAGGCAACCATGGATGACCGTCAAGGTAGAATAAACATCGCAGAATCTATCGTACAACTCACAGCGCATGGATAAAATACAATAGAGAAATATAATATAGTGAAGCTCCATAGAACTAAACAACATCATATAAGCATCATAGTAGTTTTATACAAACATATGAATCATCCATACATCAAAGCCTCACTAAATAACACTCAAACAAATACAGCAGCGGAATATCCAGTACATATAATATGAAATAATATGCAAAAGCCTCCTGCTCGTCTTCGTCATCATCAGCGTAGATCTCCATGAACAGCACCTGTCACCTGCTACCTAGTATGCCCATCCCAACATGGATGAACAGCCCAAGGTAATAAGAGGAGACATAAAACCTTGAGTCAGACAAAGTCTTAGTGAGCAGTAAATCAACTATCAAACATACCAAAAGAGCATAAAGGATAAAAGGAATAGGAACCAAACCATCCCACTCCACCTCTCCCTACAGTGATAGCCCCAGACACACACTAAGGAGAAGCAAGCATAACATAACAGATAATTAAGGTAAAGCAATAATCACTCGAGTCAAGGTCGATGTTTTCCAAATACAAACCCCCAAGGCCTAAACCAAGATCAGATAAGCACCCGGAAAACACCGCTCTTGAGACCGAATGATGATACAACCAAACGTCCAAACATCCATGACTCTGGCTATCACTGTTATCATTGCCTTGATTTCACCGTTAGTTGAATGACCACCTATCAAGGGCTAATGGTAACCCCGGTTCTAGACATAACTCCACACGTCGTCGCAGCCCGTGCCTAGGAATTTTCGCAACTACCCAGAGTACTAGCACGTCGTCGCAGCCCGTGCTTGGAACGTCGTCGCAGCCCGTTCCAACGTACTCTTGCTTTGAGCATGCTAGAACCTTCAACAACGATGAGATCTCAGCCTCCTAGTCGTCCTCCTTGATGACTATTTTCATACTAGCTCAAGCGCCTCTCAAGCTAACCATTATCATCAACTCGCATCGCATCATCGAGTTAACAACATGCTTGGGATGATCCCGTCTGGATTAAACCAAGGCTATCTCACATCATGCTTCGCTTTATCGCATCATAGCAAAGTCTCTTCTCAACATCATGGCTTGCCTCATCGCATCATGGCAAAGTCCCATCTCAACATCATCTAATTCATACATATGAGCTTCAACGTCCGCTTCATATGCCACAAGCAGCTTTCCTTATTCAAGAGCCTTTCTACTTAGCTTTTGAATCACCATCGACCAACTTGTCCCAAATCAACTACTAGCTAACTTGAAACAATCAATTCAAACATTAATCCAAGCAATCAATCATTCAAACAAGATCTAAATAAACAATTACAATGATAATGGCAATTTCGTAAATAAATGAGCATAGATCTAACATACATGAATCATGGATTTTTAGCATAGATCTAACAAATATAAATCATGGGTTTTGTCTCTTCAACTTGATAAATGAACTTGTATAAGTAAACATCTTCATGAGTAGTGGATCTGCACTTGGATCTAAGGAAAAATGCATAAAATCACTATCTACAACACTCCAACAAACCACCAAACCAATATACTCCTTTGGGTCCGCGTGAGAGATAACCACCACTCACCAAATCACCCAAACACTTTACAAACTGTCAACTTCAGATCTGGACAGCGAAGAACAAGGCTTGATCCGGCAAAAATCTCGCTTGAAACGATGAAATCTAGCTTTGTAGAATGAAGATCTTCAACTTTGGCTCTTCAATCTTCAATTTTGATCTTCGATCTTGGATGGATGTTAGAACTAGATTAGAATGGAGAAAAAGGAGATGAAGAAATGTTGTAGTCGAGCTCTCAAAATGGCAGCACTTCGTCGCTTCGAAATCCGATGCCAAAAAGTGAACCAAAGCCCTCTATTTATAGGCTGGAAGCCCCATGAGTCGTCGCCCCTTAAGTCGGTCACGACTTATCCCATGAGTCGTCCACGACTCATCAGAAAACACGATATACGACTCATCGAGCCCAGTCAACCTATCCTTAACTCGTATATGACTCAACAACCTAGCGACATACGACTCAGCCATTTCCACGACTCAACAGGTACTACAACCTAACACACGCAGAACCAAACGACTTATCCTATGCGCGGCCTAACTCATACACGAGCTACGACTCAACGGCTTACGACTTATCAAACCCAACGACTCAATTGGGAAACGACTTATCACCTAGCCGACCCAATGACTTAACTCGTGTACGACTCAACACATAGACCAAGTCCTTACGACTCACTTTAACTCGGTCATACAACCTAACGACCTAACTACCACCACTAACCCGTAAACGAGTTACGAGTTACGACTCAACTCGTATACGAGTCACGACCTAACTACACATGCCGTCCTAACACTAAGCCGGCCCAATCCACTAACCCTTAACTCGGTAACTCTGCTAACTCGTTAGCTCACTATCCCGCTAACACACTAGCCTCACTAACTCGGCAACGCGCTAACTCCACTAACTCTTAAGTCGTTCAGTTCTTAACCCGGTCAAACCTAACCTGTTAACTCCTATAACTCGGCCATACGAGTTAATCCTTATCTCGCCCACTAGTTAACTCGTTAACTATTATGACTCGGTCAACATACTAACACGCTAACCCGTCCCAGCCACTAAGTCGCTAACCTTTCTAACCCGATAACTCGTAACTCGCTAATATCACTAACCCGTTAACTCGCTCTAGCATTATCTCGAGTTAACTTCCCAATCTAACTTCCACGCGACTCAAACAACATACGAGTTATCCTCCCTTACGACTTAGGCTAAGGACGACATAAACAACACTAACAACCTAGAATTCTACGATATATCGACACGTAAAATACGGGTCGTTACATTCTCTCCCCCTTAGGAATTTCGCCCCTGAAATTCCAAACAAACAACAGCAATCAAAATTATTCTGCATGCCTACCATCCATAGCAATCAACAAACCATGCATCCAATTCTAGCCTAGCATGCAGAATTCTATGATTAGAACAAGTTACAAATTCATGAGATGTCACGACACCTTAGGGCCATACCTCGAAGAGTTCAGGATGAGCTGCCTTCATCCTCTCTTCCTCCTCCCATGTACAGTCGTTAACATCATCACTCCATTGTATCTTGAGCAATGTAATCGTCTTCCTCCTAAGCTGTTTCGTGTCGGTTTCAACAACACGAAGCGGCTTACGAGGTCTCGTAACCACTGGATCAACCTCTAAATCTTCACAGCTATCAGCAGAAACCACCGTATTCGAGTCATGCACATACTTCCGTAGATAAGATACATGAAAGACATTGTGCACACCCGCCATCTTCTTCGGTAACTCCAATCTATAAGCGAGCTTTCCAATTCGCTCGATAATCGGGAATGGTCCAACAAATCTCAGAGTTAACTTTCCTTTCTTCCCGAATCTAATAACATTCTTCAGAGGAGAAATCTTCACAAAAACCATATCACCTACGTCGAATTCCAAATCCTTACGACGATTATTGGCATAACTTTTCTGACGATCTTGGGCTGCCTTCATTCATTGCCGAATGATCTTTATACAATCCGAAGTCTGTTGAATCATCTCTGGCCCAAGTATCAGTTTTTCTTCAGTTTCCAACCAACATGTCGGAGAGTTACACGGTCTTCCATATAATGCCTCAAATGGTGCCATACCAATACTTGACTGATAACTGTTGTTATATGCAAATTCCACCAAATGAAGGTGATCTTCCCATGATCCTCCGAAGTCCAAAACACAAGCTCTGAGAAGATCTTCCAAAACTCGGTTGACTCTCTCAGTCTGACCATCTGTTTGAGGGTGATAAGCTGTACTCAAACACAACTTAGTTCCCAAAACTTTCTGGAAGCTCTTCCAAAATCCACTAGTGAACAATGGGTCTCGATCGCTCACTATACTCTTCGGAACACCATGGAATCGAACAATCCACTTTACATACAACTCAGCCAACTTCGATGCAGTCCTAGTTGATCGAACAGGGATGAACCTTGCACTCTTAGTCAAACGATCTACGATGATCCAAATCCCTTCATTCCCTGTCCTGGTTCTAGGTAGACCATCGATAAAATCCATCGACACTTTCTCCCACTTCCATGTAGGAACCTCTAATGGCTGAAGTAATCCACTGGGCTTCTTCTGCTCAGCTTTCACCAACTGGCAGTTCATACACTTGGAAATAAAATTTCCAACATCCTTCTTCATACCTTCCCAGTAATAGGTCCTCTTCATATCCCGATACATCTTATTTCCACCTGGATGAATTGTCAACTTCGAGTGATGACTTTCCCTAAGAACTTCATCTCTCAATCCATCTACATCGGGAACAACTAGTCGTCCTTGCTTTCGAAGCCAACCCTCTCGATCGACTTCAAATCCTTTATCCTTTTCTGGATTCAATCCAGATTCCAAATCTCGGATAATCTTGACAAGCTTATCGTCTCGCTTTTGGCTCTCGCCAATTCTCTCCACAAGAGTAGGCCTTATCGATAAGTTTGCCAACATCTCAGGTTCCAACTCACATCTAGGCCTGAAATCAAATCCAGCCAAATACTCAAGACTCATCCACTCCGAAAACATGGCTCCTAGTCCTGCATGTCTTCGACTCAACGCGTCAGCCACTGCGTTACCTTTTCCCGGAGTATAGGCTATACCAAAATCATATGATGCTAAGAACTCTAGCCACCGTTGCTGCCGAAGATTCAAATCCTTTTGGGAAAACAGATACTTCAACGACTTATGATCCGTAAACAACTCGAATCGAACTCCCAATAGGTAATGTCTCCACATCTTCAAAGCAAAAACAATCGCCGCTAACTCCAAATCATAAGTCGGGTAATTCCTTTCATGCGGCTTTAGTTGTCGACTTGCATACGCAACAACTTTATTCTTCTGCATTAGTACTGCTCCAAGTCCAGTACCACATGCATCGGTGTAAACCACCATCTCATCATTCCCACTTGGAATAGTCAAAACAGGAGTACTCGTCAGTCGCTCTTTCAGGATTCCAAAAGCTTGCTCACATTTACCATCCCAACAGAACACTTGGTTCTTCTTCGTCAATCCTGTTAATGGTGCAGCTATCTTGGAAAAGTCTTTGATAAACCGACGATAATATCCTGCCAATCCAAGAAAACTTCTCACATCAGATGCATTCTTAGGTCTAATCCAATCCTGGATTGCTGCCACCTTAGCGGGATCAACCGCTATTCCATTTCCAGAGATAACATGGCCTAAGAATCTCACTTCACTCTTCCAGAAGTGACACTTCGAAAACTTAGCCTTCAGCTGATGTTTCCGTAAGATTTCCAAAACAATACGCAAGTGCGTCTTGTGCTCTTCTTCAGTTCTGGAATAAATCAGGATATCATCCACGAACACAAGTACGAACTTGTTCAACTGATCTCTGAATACTCTATTCATAAGATCCACAAAATATGCTGGTGCGTTAGTCAACCCAAACGGCATTACCAGCCACTCATAAAAACCAGATGGTGTCCTAAAAGCAGTCTTCGGCACACTATCCTTTGCCACTCTCAACTGGTGAAATCCCGTTGCCAAATCCATCAGAGAAAACACCTTAGCATCGTGAAGCTGATCAAACAAGTCATCTATTCTCGGCAATGGATACTTGTTCTTCTTAGTCACCTTATTCAGCTCATGATAATCCACACACAACCTCAACGATCCATCCGCTTTAGTTGCGAATACAACTGGTGCACCCCATTCGGACACACTACGCCGAATGAATCCTTTTCGTAAAAGGTCATCAACTTGCACCTTCAACTCTAGCTTCTCCCTAGGCGCCATCCGTCTAAGAGGCATCACAACAGGTCTGGCTCCCTCAACTAGATCGATACGAAACTCGATCTCCCTATGCGGCGGTAACCCTTTGACTTCGTCAAAGACATCCTCAAATCCATTCACAATAGGCACCGATGACAGTCCATCCCGTGGAACAACTAGCGAATACATGAAGCTCATGAAGACGCCTTTCTCATGCTTACATCGTATCACAACCTTTCGCCCTTCCACATTCCCGACTGTCACCTCCAGCCTCTCACAATCAATCCTTGCCGCATACTTCCTAAGCCAGTCCATACCCAAAATAATTCCGAACCCCGCAAAGTTCAGAACAAAGCAATCACCAACAAACGAGCAATCATGACTCGACACAACTAGACCACGGCATATCATACACAAACAAGACGAACCCCCAACCGGATTAGTCACCACCAATGGCTTATCAACAATATCCGGTTTCAAACCTAACCGGCCTACCAAATCATCACAAACAAAGGAATGCGACGCTCCAGTATCAAACAACACTCTAACTGGAATACCACAAATGGAAAGAGTACCTTGAACCACCACACTCTTCCCCTTCTCTTCAGCAGTAGGAGCTTTTGAAGACGACGGCACAGCTCCCAAAGCATAAGCTTGCACAATCTGCTTATCTTTCCTCGGTTCCGGACAATCCCTCTTGAAATTCCCTGGTTTGTCACAGTTGTGACACTTTGCCGGCACTCTTGGTTTCTTGCAATCCCTAGAGAGATGACCCTTCTGTTGACAGTTGTAGCAGGTCACTTCGCCCTTCGGCTTCTTCTGGCCATCCTTACCCTTCTGTTGCTGCTGCTTCCTCTTCTTGTTTCCACCCTGCTGTGGTTTAGACTCTTCCTTGGTCACAGCAACAACAGAACTCTCCCTAGGAAACAAACTCTCATGCCTGAGAGCTTTTTCCACAAGCTTCTCAAACGGATCGTCTAAGTGATCCACCAACTGCCTCCCAAGATAAGCGTCCAAACCGGTCACAAACTTCTCATTCTTCTGATAGGGAGAATCAATATACGATCTAGCATACTTGGACAAAGCCTCAAACTCAGAAACATACTCAAGAACCGATCTCCCACCTTGCTTGAGCTCCACAAACTTCTTAAACAAAACAGATTTCTGAGCCGTAGAGATAAACTTAGCTTCAAATCTAACTTGGAATTGCTCCCAAGTAATCTCTTCTTCTGGAGTATCAATGATGATAGAGTTCCACCAATCAGCAGCTCTTCCCTGAAGCTGTCTCGATGCAAGCTTCCTCTTAATTGCATCCTCAATTCCCAAATCACCAAAAATCCTTCGACAAGCATCAATCCATCTCTGCACTTCAATGGTCGATTCCGTTCCCAAGAAAACCTTTCCTCCAAGAGAAGTATAGTCCTTGCAAAGCTTAGTAAAATCCACTGGTCTTGGAGCTTGAACTTGAACTCCAACATCTACTGATGGCCCCGAGGCTGGTATCCTTCTCATGATCGAAGTCATCATGGCCTCAAACATATGAGCATAATCAACAGCTTCCCTAGCAGCACGGCCTTCCCTAGCAGATGGTCTCCCCCTTCGGCTCATCCTTAATATCTACAAAAAGGAATGACTTAGAATACCTTGAGAAACAACTGCATAAGGAGTTCAAATCCTTCTAAACTACTATATTATATATAGTAATCATCCATCAAAAATACAATTACGTCTCTCTTACGTAGTTACGTCAGCGAGTGTTGGCTAAAATCGATTAACCAAAGCTCCGATACCAAATGTGACGACCGCCCATGACTCCCGCACCAAAACAAGAAGATAATGCGCTGAAGGTGTGCCAGGCAGCCATGGGTGACCGTCAAGGTAGAATAAACATCGCAGAATCTATCGTACAACTCACAGCGCATGGATAAAATACAATAGAGAAATATAATATAGTGAAGCTCCATAGAACTAAACATCATCATATAAGCATCATAGTAGTTTTATACAAACATATGAATCATCCATACATCAAAACCTCACTACATAACACTCAAACAAATACAGCAGCGGAATATCCAGTACATATAATATGAAATAATATGCAAAAGCCTCCTGCTCGTCTTCGTCATCATCAGCGTAGATCTCCATGAACAGCACCTGTCACCTGCTACCTAGTCTGCCCATCCCAACATGGATGAACAGCCCAAGGTAATAAGAGGAGACATAAAACCTTGAGTCAGACAAAGTCTTAGTGAGCAGTAAATCAACTATCAAACATACCAAAAGAGCATAAAGGATAAAAGGAATAGGAACCAAACCATCCCACTCCACCTCTCCCTACAGTGATATCCCCAGACACACACTAAGGAGAAGAAAGCATAACATAACAGATAATTAAGGTAAAGCAATAATCACTCGAGTCAAGGTCGATGTTTTCCAAATACAAACCCCCAAGGCCTAAACCAAGATCAGATAAGCACCCGGAAAACACCGCTCTTGAGACCGAATGATGATACAACCAAACGTCCAAACATCCATGACTCTGGCTATCACTGTTATCATTGCCTTGATTTCACCGTTAGTTGAATGACCACCTGTCAAGGGCTAATGGTAACCCCGGTTCTAGACATAACTCCACACGTCGTCGCAGCCCGTGCCTAGGAATTTTCGCAACTACCCAGAGTACTAGCACGTCGTCGCAGCCCGTGCTTGGAACGTCGTCGCAGCCCGTTCCAACGTACTCTTGCTTTGAGCATGCTAGAACCTTCAACAACGATGAGATCTCAGCCTCCTAGTCGTCCTCCTTGACGACTATTTTCATACTAGCTCAAGCGCCTCTCAAGCTAACCATTATCATTAACTCGCATCGCATCATCGAGTAAACAACATGCTTGGGAAGATCCCGTCTGGATTAAACCAAGGCTATCTCACATCATGCTTCGCTTTATCGCATCATAGCAAAGTCTCTTCTCAACATCATGGCTTGCCTCATCGCATCATGGCAAAGTCCCATCTCAACATCATCTAATTCATACATATGAGCTTCAACATCCGCTTCATATGCCACAAGCAGCTTTCCTTATTCAAGAGCCTTTCTACTTAGCTTTTGAATCACCATCGACCAACTTGTCCCAAATCAACTACTAGCTAACTTGAAACAATCAATTCAAACATTAATCCAAGCAATCAATCATTCAAACAAGATCTAAATAAACAATTACAATGATAATGGCAATTTCGTAAATAAATGAGCATAGATCTAACATACATGAATCATGGATTTTTAGCATAGATCTAACAAATATAAATCATGGGTTTTGTCTCTTCAACTTGATAAATGAACTTGTATAAGTAAACATCTTCATGAGTAGTGGATCTACACTTGGATCTAAGGAAAAATGCATAAAATCACTATCTACAACACTCCAACAAACCACCAAACCAATATACTCCTTTGGGTCCGCGTGAGAGATAACCACCACTCACCAAATCACCCAAACACTTTACAAACTGTCAACTTCAGATCTGGACAGCGAAGAACAAGGCTTGATCCGGCAAAAATCTCGCTTGAAACGATGAAATCTAGCTTCGTAGAATGAAGATCTTCAACTTTGGCTCTTCAATCTTCAATTTTGATCTTCGATCTTGGATGGATGTTAGAACTAGATTAGAATGGAGAAAAAGGAGATGAAGAAATGTTGTAGTCGAGCTCTCAAAATGGCAGCACTTTGTCGCTTCGAAATCCGATGCCAAAAAGTGAACCAAAGCCCTCTATTTATAGGCTGGAAGCCCCATGAGTCATCGCCCCTTAAGTCGGTCACGACTTATCCCATGAGTCGTCCACGACTCATCAGACAACACGATATGCGTCTCATCGAGCCCAGTCAACCTATCCTTAACTCGTATATGACTCAACAACCTAGCGACATACGACTCAGCCATTCCCACGACTCAACAGGTACTACAACCTAACACACGCAGAACCAAACGACTTATCCTATGCGTGGCCTAACTCATACACGAGCTACGACTCAACGGCTTACGACTTATCGAACCCAACGACTCAATTGGGAAACGACTTATCACCTAGCCGACCCAACGACTTAACTCGTGTATGACTCAACACATAGACCAAGTCCTTACGACTCACTTTAACTCGGTCATACAACCTAACGACCTAACTATCACCACTAACCCGTAAACGAGTTACGAGTTACGAGTTACGACTCAACTCGTATACGAGTCACGACCTAACTACACATGCCGTCCTAACACTAAGCCGGCCCAATCCACTAACCCTTAACTCGGTAACTCTGCTAACTCGTTAGCTCACTATCCCGCTAACACACTAGCCTCACTAACTCGGCAACGCGCTAACTCCACTAACTCTTAAGTCGTTCAGTTCTTAACCCGGTCAAACCTAACCTGTTAACTCCTATAACTCGGCCATACGAGTTAATCCTTATCTCGCCCACTAGTTAACTCGTTAACTATTATGACTCGGTCAACATACTAACACGCTAACCCGTCCCAGCCACTAAGTCGTTAACCTTTCTAACCCGATAACTCGTAACTCGCTAATATCACTAACCCGTTAACTCGCTCTAGCACTATCTCGAGTTAACTTCCCAATCTAACTTCCACGCGACTCAAACAACATACGAGTTATCCTCCCTTACGACTTAGGCTAAGGACGACATAAACAACACTAACAACCTAGAATTCTACGATATATCGACACGTAAAATACGGGTCGTTACAGACCATATCTTACCTTTGCACTTGAGTGAGTTATAGATTAGGGATATTTGAAATGATAATAATATACCAAAACACACAAATAGCACATACATACCTAGATGACTACACCATGTAATCATCATATATACCTGGATAATATTTAGTCTATCTACTTGTTACCCTAAGAGACATGTCTCCTAAGTCAATCTAAGCCATTGACTTGTGTCTCTTATGATTTGTTTTTTTCAAACCTGTTCTGATACCAACTTGTAATGCGCCCACTATTATACCCATACTACCCAAGGGTATTACTATGTAATACTATCGAGTAATATTGAGAATGAAGTGATATGGGGCACACATGTGTATATTTCCTTGGACCAACACATGTACGTATCTCAACAATATCTCAACTACCACATTTCTACAAGGCCTCGGTACAAAACAATAACACGTATGTCTTCGGGATGGACAACCCACATCCATAGATAATAATTATCAATTAGATAACACATTGTCAAAGCACAGTAGATATAATATATTATACATATCATATAGTACAATACATAATCCAGTGAGCTACTAAATGATGAACATTAGCCCAATATATGATATATCCCTAAGTATATCTACTACTACTATATATAATGAAGCTACCAAATGAGAGGAATATATCATCCTATCTCTTTTGTTAGCTTCCTCAAAACTCCATACTGATCTACATCATTATTGGGTACCTGCACTAGAAGATAAAGAACACACATGTCAAACTATGTCTATTTATATTGTCAAACAATAACATGACAAGTGAATGTCCAAAATAGAATGAAAATATGATATAAGGCAGAAGATAATGTGAGATAGCTCATCAAATTGTCCAAACAATATCTGAGCACACGCAAAACATATATAAAGGATATTCATCACAACCCAAACATCAATCAATATATAAAGGCTATCTCCAAAATATACAGAACCAGGAAAGTATGGATATGCGGTCACCGACTACACTTTAGACTCAACCAGTCTAATCAGTTAGCTCATTATAGGAAAGGGATATGTATGTCAATCCACTACACACAAACATTAAACCAGATGGGAGAATGATGGCCGCCTACCACAAGCCTGCTCCAGGAACCCATGTCTACTCGTCTACTATGGAGTAACCGTCTATTCCAACAGTCTTCTTCAGTTACTTCGACGGACATCGTGACCCCATCCACCAATGACTCATCTATGCATAGCCCTGGTCGTGACCCTACTTTGCCTCTAACGGTAACAGACTGATGACCCATGCCATATAAGGAGCTATGGGCCACAACCCATCTACTACTTCCATGATGCGCATCAAATTCAATAACCAATAATGGCGTTGCAGATCTGGGGCGCGATCCTATAATCTGGCCGCCATGGTGGATACTGGATAATCTGATTCTGTTTTGAAAAATAAAGGAAGCTAGACATGATGGGGATTGTCATATAGCACTCATACAGTATAGTTTAAAATATCTCTAGTCGTAGCCTTTACATGGCTCTCATAATTCACCACTTGACTATATGATCCACACCAAGTATAATACATCACATGAGTGTTATCCCCATTTGATTGATATTTAACTGCAAAGAATAATCAAACGAATAACATAACGGCGTCTCAAACCGCCACATGTTATTCGATTAATTATTCAATGTTCGTAAATTACAATCGATCTACGGTAGATATTTCTATGTAACAAGTCCGATGAATAACCGAAAAAGTATCGCCGAAAGTCTCATACTAGACGGTATCACTAAACCGTTTATTAAAATTTCTCAAGGAAATACAATTTAAACAATATCAAAAACATACGTGAGGTTTTTACACAAGAATATAGTATAAGTTTTCTATGACCAAATAAAATGTAATGTAATATGATTAGGTACCAAAATAAAATACAACAATATATATTTTGAAACTTTCTTACACTCTTTATTAACTTTTATAATATTTTCCCACGTCTATATATAACAGAAATATATATAAGCTTGTAATTGTTCATGAGAATGCATGAGAGGAGACACAGCACACACACGCACTACTAGGTACGCATGCACACAGATGATTATAATTACACACAGCCATTCACCTTCCTATATAGCACGCAATATAGTACAGGATTTGGTCACACACTCAATTTCATATACGCAAGTTCCTATACTCCCACTAGATATTTACTTAGTTGATTAATTTTAATATATATAGGCAAAGTTTAAACATATGTATGTGGTTACTGGATACATTATCTCTCACATAATTTTTCATTTTCTCCTACCCACATCAGACAATACACACAGACCTAAATTTTTAAATACAACACATAAGTTTGTGTGGGTGTGTGTATACATGCATATATATGTATATGCACTTGTTTCATTTATTGTCCTTCAACATATATGCAAAAGTGGATTTTAAATTGGATATACACATACAGTAACACAATGTACGTTACTTGTACATATATTTTTACACTTTCCTGTTCAATTATTCATCCATAGGGAAAATAAGGATGCCTGTGCAGCATGCACGCAACATCATAAAGCAAAAGCACAATAAGGCACTAGGGAAAACTCACGCAAACACGCACGTATAAATATATATACAACCAGACACTCACGCACATACATTACATGCATCACCACAATTTTCCTACAGGGAAACACAGTGACTCATTTCTTCATACCGATTGCAGTACACATATATGTTTGTACTTCCACCTTTCATCTTCTTATGTACTCAGAATTACATAGCAGAGGGGACCCATGTAAACGCTCACACAAAGATAAGTATAACCTTGCACAAATGTGATTCCACTTTCAAGTATATAGCACACGCATGAAAACTGTCTTGGGTTGCTCACGTAACCATTCTCACTACTGCACCAATCGTGCTTGACTGGTGGACCTGTCGGATCTTGGCTAGGGCTGTGTGAGCGCTAGGCCATACACTTGATGATGGGTTCCTATCCTATCTCCTTTTCTCTATGTGCAATCTAGTGATTGAATTCAATATGAGAAGGAGGATAAATAGGGTACAAAGCAATTTACAGATGCTTAGTTCAATATATTTGCATCAAGCTAGGTGGACATAGTTGTAAGTAGAGAAGTACTCACCTGAAATGAAGCTCACTTATTATTCAATGCTTGACTGCATTGCTTCTGCTCTTGCTCTTCACTATAAAAACTTGTTGAGAAGCTAATAGATTTTAGTTTGGATTTCCATCTGAATTGTCAAGTGGTAGGATTGAATGGAAGAAGATAATTTCCAAAAACGATTAAATCACTACAAGAAAAGGCCTTAATACCGACAGCTAGAACCAACGGCTAATTTCCGACGGCTTTCGACGGGCCATCGGAAGCCGTCGGAAACCTGCGATTATTGGCTCAGCCGAGAGCTCTTCTTCCTCCTCATTTCATACGAAAATTAAACCCAAAAACCCCAAATCCCTTCTCCAAGCTTCCAATTCGAGATTTCTAGCTTCCGGATCCTCCACGGCTGCCTAATCAAACTCCATTACCCTTAATCTCAGATATAATATCTTATTTTTGTGAAAAATTCAGTTTTTACCCTAATTCTAGATTTGCATAAGTTGATAAATTAGGACGAATTGGTGATTGCAATTGTTTCCAATAGCGTAATAACGGTTTATAGCATCACATGACATACCTATTTCATCTTTTATCGTGAAATTATGAAAAACATGTATAATTTGTGGTTGTTCATATATATGTAAATTGTTATATGTGTCTTGATTTTACGATTGTATACGTTAGTTGGAATAAGATAAAATGAATGAATGAATTAGGAGTATTATATTGTGCACGTATTTACTTATGAAACAAAAAAATGCATTACTCTAAATTATAATTGTGTGTATTGAAAAATGGCCAGGCCCGGCCCTAGGGCGAGACGAGCAAGCCAGTCGCCTAGGGCAGTCGGTCCGTTAAGGGCAACGGTAGGTGATGGTGATTGAGTATTTTGCAGTTCATTGATAAAAATATTATGCATTATTTTAGTATTAATTGACGTTGTGGTTTGGTGGTGGGGTATCTTCTATTTGCTTGGTGACTTGGGATCAAATCCCAGCATGGGAGACTATTTTTAATGCCTCCAATATTTTTTGGGCTAGGGCAACGAACAAGCTTGGGCCGGCCCTGAAAATGACAAAAATGTTAAACCAGACTTAAGTTGATGTAATACGTCGAATAAATGTGTTAAATTAATATATATTTTTGTAAATGTGAACAGTGAGTAAAACTGTATTTTTTCGTAAAATGCGCGCGTGTAACTGACAGATGTCCCTTAGAGAGTTTTTGGCCCCGTCTGACGAGTGTTGTACATGATCATTGTATAAATATTCGTTTTTTTCGAAAAACGAACATTTATATTCATCTGGTACAATGTTTGTCGGATTTGTCCCTGTATTGGACAAGTTATGAACACAGTAAGCATTTACATTTTGTATACTATATCGTCTCAAACGGTTCATAAAATTTCGGCCTAACTTTTCTTTTTTGTTTTCTGCGTACACGCATTTGTGTACAATGCAGGGAATAAAAGGGAAATGCTGCCGAAATTTTGTTGAATTATTTGAGACGAAGTAATATACAAAATGTAAATGCTTACTGTGTTTGTAATGGGAAGTAGGATGCCTGACCAATGAAAAAAAATTATATAAATTTTTATATCGATACGTTTAAAAAAATAAAATGTGCCCTACTTGAAAATATTTTTAAATTTGTGAAGTTGTTCTTTAAATTCAAATATTATACGACCACGAAAATAATCTTTTTCGAATTTGTATTCTTCAAAATAAATATTAAATTTTGAACTTCTCATTTTGTCAAATAGGAAAAATGATTGATTATTTTATTGATCGGAGGAGATGGATGTACCAAAGAAAAGGACTGAGTGGTTCAATAAAAGAAGATTTTTATAATGATATAAACGTGTTTATTGGGTTCGTTTAAATAATAACGAAAACGATCCAGAAATTCGTTGTCCGTGTAGTAGGTGTAGACATTTGAAGTATTTGTTACCAGATATTGTGAAAGTTCATTTGTGCCAACACGGTTTCGCACCCGAGTATTATATTTGGGATCGGCATGGAGAAGTTGTAGCAAATACTTTTGTAGAGTCTGAAAGTGTCGTTAACGAAATAGTTTCGACGACCCGTATAGAAAATATGGTCGAAGATGCAACACGATCAATGTTTCCTATGGTTGAAGTTGACAACGATGATGAAAATGTTGAAGAACCAAATATTGAAGCAATTTTTTTTATAATTTACTAGATGCTGCTAAGAAACCTATTTGGGATGGTCGTAAAAGCGACACTCAGCTGTCAGTAATCGTAGAATACATTGCGATGAAGTCAAAATACAACATCACTGAGGCTGGGTTTATGGCTGTTGTACAAGCTGCAAAAAGACATATGCCGCCCGATAATCTAATTATCAAAATCACTACGAAGTTAAAAAACTTATGTCGGCTTTTGGTTTACCTTATCAGAAAATAGTTACATGTTTAAAAGGCTGCATGTTGTTATGCAAAGAAGACGCAAACCTTCGAAATTGTAAAGTTTGTAACCAGGAGAGATACATACCAAGAAAAAAGAAGAGGAATGAAGTTCCGTACAAGCGTATGCATTATTTACCCATAACTCCAAGATTTCAAAGATTATATGCATCTTCTTTAACTGCATCTAATATGAGATGGCATAGCGTGAGAATGGAGGAAGAGGGTACGTTGACACATCCGGCCGATGGAGAAGCATGAAAGCATTACAACAAAACGTATCCAAATTTTGCAGCGGAGAGTCGAAATGTTAGATTAGGATTATGTACGGACGGTTTTTCTCCATTTTCTCAATTTGGTTCTAAATATTCATCCTGGCCCATTATCGTCACACCGTATAATTTACCTCCATGGATGTGTATGAAAACGCAATATATGTTTCTTACTGTTGTCGTTCCTGGCTCCGACGATCCGACACAAGGAATCGATGTATATTTACAACCGTTGATTGAGGAGTTAAAAATACTGTGGAACGAAGGAGTAGAAACATACGATGTGTCCAAGAAGACAATTTTTCGTATGTTTGCTTCTTTGTTGTGGACTACAAGTGATTTTCCTGCCTATGCAATTCTTTCGGGTGGAGTACTGCCGGTCATCTAGCATGTCCATATTGCATGGATGAAACATGAGCGTTTTCTTTACCTCATGGTAAGAAAATTTCATGTTTTGACAGTCATCGATATTTTCTCTATGTAAATCATCCCTCCAGAGGAGACAAGAAAAACTTTTTAGCTAATAGAGTAGAAACGAGACAACCACCGACGATATGGTCAAGCGAAGACATATATGAACTTGTTAAGGACTATCCAAAGATATATGGAACTGGCGAGCAAACAGAAATTGAAGGCAAATCAGTTGTTCATAACCGGTGCAAACAAACTATTTTTTGGGAGTTGCCATATTGGAAACATCTTCTGCTTCGCCATAACATAGATGTGATGCACAATGAGAAAAATGTATTTGGTAATGTTTTTAACACAATTTTGAATGTGAAAGAGAAGACGAAGGATGATTTGAAATCAAGACGTGATATAGAAGAATTATGCAAACATCCTGAGCTTCATATGAAACCAAATGACGGTAAAAATACCCAAACCATGTTACGAATTAGATAATAATCAAGTTAAAGCCGTGTTAAAATGGGTGGAAGTGTTAAGATTTCATGATGGGATATCATCAAATCTTCGTAGATGTTTTGACTTTAAAAATGATAGATTGAGCGGAATGAAAAGTCATGACTGTCACATAATGATGGAAAATTTATTTCCCGTAATGTTCAAAGAACTACTACGGTTAAAAGTTTGGAAGGTAGTAACGGAGCTTAGTATGTTTTACAAAGAGCTTTGTTCGACTACTTTAAAAGCAACGTTTATGTAAACTTGAAGGGGACATTCCTATCTTTCTTTGCATATTATAGAAAATATTTTCGCCAAGTTTTTTCAATGTAATGGAACATTTACCTGTTCATCTTCCATCTGAAGCACGACTTCGAGGTCCTGTCCAATATGGTGGGATGTATTCATTTGAGAGGTATGTAATGTGTTATAACGTAATTTAATTGCATTTGAAAGATGAATTTAATATAAATTAATTTTGCATAGATATTTGAATCATCTGAAGAAAAAAGTGAGGCAAAAAGCACGAGTTGAAGGTTCAATATGTAAATCTTACATTGGAGAAGAAGCTTCGTTCTTTTTCTCTCACTATTTCAATGACCATGTGAATATTTCATTGCAAAGTATTCCTCGTAATGATGAAGGCGACGAATAAGAGTCCTCTCAAGCAATGTTATCTATTTTTAGACAACATGGTCGGCCTTTTGAAAAATGTGTAGAAATATGGATAGACGATAGAGATCTTCATGTAGCACACACTTATATTCTTCTAAATTATGCCAAGGTTGCACCGTTTGTTACGTAATCTGAAATAATAATTTGTGTTTTATTCTTTTCTAGCATGCACGTGTATAACCTAATGTAATGATTTTTTTATATAAACAGTGTTTATGAACGTGAACATCCGAACGGAGATCTCAGTAAAGGATTTTCCGGTTGGTTTTCAAATCACGTTTATGAGCTGAGAAGTTGTGTTGTTGACGAAGGGTTGAAACATCTTGCGATGGGACCAAAAAGAGTAGTCAAGACATATCCAATATATTTCGTCAATGAATATAAATTTAACACCAGAGAATACGGTGTAGAAAAATTAACAAATAATATTGGTGTATTTGTTAAAGGTAGTGATGATCCAGAAAGTCACTTGAATGATTTTTATGGTGTTCTAACAAATTTTTTGCAACCGACATATTTCTCACGACCCGTGGAGGAGGTGTTTCTATTTAGATGCAATTGATTTAGCAATGTTCCAGCTTCTGGAATTAAGGTGCATAAGGATTATAATCTTATCGAAATAAAGCATACATCGCACTATCACAAGTATGATCCTTTTGTACTAGCCAAACAAGCATTACAAGTTTATTACGCTCCTTATCCGTCTCTAAATGGAGATAAAGCAGATTGGTCTGCAGTTTTTAAAACAAATGCCAGATTCACATTCGATGAGAAGAATATTCCTGATGAACAAGCTTATCAGGCATATCTTGAGCAAAATAACGAAATAATAATTATAGACGATCATACAGATTTTGGTCCTTTAATCGATGTATCAAATGTTTTGGTAAAAGCGTTTGACAGTGCAGAGGAAAATATCGTCGAAAACGAGACCGAATCTGAATCAGAAGACGATGATGACTGATATAAATCTGAATCTGCTTTTTTTGCAATTGATGTAACTATGTTGAATTATTGATGTATTATGAAATTGATGTAACTATGAAACCAAATCCGTTTACCATTGTTTACATGTTTTATGTCATTTCCATTTGTCATTTATTTAGCAATTTTTATTAAAAATGAAATGAAATCTGCTTATCGTCGGAAGAGTATACCCATTATGAATCAGGTATAACACACTTCCATTTCTATTTCCATTTCAGTCATTAATTAAGCAATTTATACCGTTGATGTCATTTTCATATGAAATATATTTCATTATCATGTTATTATTCTCTTATATAATGATCTGTATATGTCATAGGTTTATCATTATGTCACATAGAGGCAGGAGCTCTTCCCGATCGTTAGGAGGCGATGGCAGTGGCCCATCGCAAGAGCCACATTGTCTAGTGGTTTCGTTAGTCCTTAGAGCAGAGGGGTAAGAATTAAATTTATTCAGCATCTTATTTTTTTATGATATACGTATGTACTTATCTATATCGTATTTAAAAACAGGGGGTTCGACCTACTTCCCTCGAGGGTTGTGCTGAATGTCTTTAGAGCTTCTTATCGTAGTAGGATGAGTGCTTGCTGGCCGGAGTAGGATAGCATCCCTCCTCACATCATAGAGTGTATATGACAGGATGTCCTATTATGTATATTTTTCTGTTTTCCATTTTAAATTCGTTTTTGTCGTTTTTCTACTGTTTATCGTTTAAAGTGTGATCTTTTTTTTTTACTTTGTATTGTGAAACACAGGCTGAGATAGACATCCAGACAGACGATATGATGCTGACAAGAGGATACTGGATGAAGAAGATGCGCAAGAACTACAGGGACACTATATCTGAGATTAAGAAATCTGGTAAGAAACCACGGTGGATGCGAGAGAGCGTGTGGCAAGCTTGGTTAAGATACTGGAAGACGGACGAGGCGAAGGTAAGTATACTAAATTTTTTTGAATTATTAATTTGATGTGATCGAAAAATAATGTATCAAATTTTGAATGTACAGACAGAGTCGGATAGAAACTCTGCAAATAGAAATAAGAATCCCGTCACTCATCGCGGAGGATCGAAGTCGTTTCAGCAGTATCGGCAGGAGTTGGTAAACTTACTGAATAATAAATGTAAATAGTTTATGCTATATGATTTTAAATGTATAATAATTGCATGTAACAATCAACTTTAGGAAGCCGTGGCACATGGTCCTGTCAGCTATATGGACGTGTTCACCCGTACGCATGCCGTCGAGCATGTTAATCCAGACGGGACTGTTTCGTATACATGGTAGGACGATAAATCCAGCAAAAGCCATGTAAGCATATTTCATTTTATTCGGTATTAGTAATTGTTTTAATTTTTATACTATAATGAAATAAGATATGATATTATTAATTGTTAATGCAGGAGAAGTTTATGGAGCAGCGGCAGAAACTCCTTGTTGATATGGGTCGAGGTCAGCCGACGACCTATAAGGAGGACGCTATTTTTGAGTCCGTTATGGATCCAACAGAGCATGGTCAACGATACGGATTTGGCAATATAGCGGTAAATAATTTACTTTTTCTTAAAATACTTCAAATATGATATTTTGACATTTTCAAAACAATAAACTGGGATTTTATTCATTTTTCAATTATTGCAGGCCAGTAGTCAGAGTAGGGGACATCGGAGTAGAGCTCAGAGCGATCTAGCAGATATAGAAGAATTGCGGACTAGAGTGTCCCAGCTGGAGGAGCAGAACCGCCAATAGTCCATGTAGACCACACAGTTGTTAGAGTCATGCAGCAGTTTGGTGGCCGCTTCCCTTCCTCGGCTGGATCTGGATCTGGAGGAGATTGATTCATTGCTTGCTTGCTTGTTCGTTCGTTCATGTATGTTTTGTTTTAGTTTAGAATGATTTGTTAGACAGCGTTGTAATTGTTGATTTATGTATAATTATGTTTGATACACTTAGTTCTTTGGTTGTATGAGGATGTGGATGAATATGTTGATGAATTTGTATATTAATAACATGGTAGAACACTTATTGTTAGGATTATTGTTAATGTTGGAATGGTTATGTATATTATGTATTTTATTTTGATGTAATTTTATTTATTTGTGTGTTTATTGCATATTTTGTAGTTTGGCTTTTGATGTTTGGTTGGATTATTATATATTGGATTGTGCAGTATTGATATCATAGTGTGTGTTGAAGAGAAATGTGGTTGGAAGGCTATATTTGCAGCGAATTTTAAAAAAAACAACAGATTTCCGACGGCTTCCGACGGCTTACAGGTCAAAATTTCCAACGACTTTCGACGGCAAACGGCGGCATGTAGCACAATATTTCCGACGGATTCCGACATTTGTCAGGATCCGTCGGAACCCGTCGGATTCCGTCAGAATCATGTACGACAGCCTCCGTTGGAAGCCGTCGGATATACTTCTCCCTGTCGCAGTATTTTCCGACGGCTTTTTCCAACGACGGACGACGGCTTCAGACGGCCGCCGATGGTTTTCGGCCGTCGGAAATCGTTTTTTCCCTTGTAGTGAATGTTTTAGCCTAGGTTATATTTATAATTTAATTGGAAATATTTAGAGAAAGGAATAATCTTGAGTTTAGAAATCTCAAGAAAACTCATTTCTATATTTTTAATTATCTTGACTTTGGTAAATGTTTTATGATAGGCTTTTATTCGTCTCTTTTCCATTTACTTCATGTAATATACACACACTACAACAAAATAAGCATATCACAACCTTTAGTTTACAACTTGCATAAACAAACAGTTGTAATATGTACTTTATAACAACTGTTTATTTTAGCAGTTGTAACATATGCACTTTAAACAACTGCTTTTCTACAGCAGTTGTAATATATTTCTATAACAACCGTTTTTTTGTGTTCAATTGTAAATACTTAATTTTAACAACTGCTTTATTTACCGGCAGCTAAAAAGTTCACGCTCTATCCTAAAAAAATTTTGCCGCTAAAATTTTTATCGTGAAATAAAACTTAGGCGGCCAAAGTTTCTAATTCTAAAACCTAACTCCATCTCATCACTCTCCGCCATTTCCAACCACGAATCTAAACCGCTCTAATCACATCGACGCGCGAAACCCTCAACAAACTCTAACTCGCTGCACTCGCGTCTTTTGCTGCTCACCACCGTTTCGCTCGTCATCGTTCCCCTGTCGTCGGTGAAGTTGTAAGTATATTGGAGAGTGAATTTATTTTGACTTTAATTTCTGTCATCAATAGTGATAAATTTAGATTTTTTTGGCTCTGATACAAACTGATTGTAAAGGCTAGAGTTCATATAAGAAACTGACTATGCAATTGATTGGCGATTAAAAAAGTCATTTTAAACAAATGTTTGTCAATTTTTGTTGAACTCATTTTTACAGAATAGTTTTAAACAAATAATAGTTACCTAATAGTATTCTTACATGAACAAATAATTGTAACCTTTAGTTTACATCCCAAATAATTGTAACCTTTAGTTTACAACATGCATAAACAAACAGTTGTAATATGTACTTTTAACAAAGTTAGCTTGTTTGGCATCCTTGTTGCTTATGTTTTTTAACAAGGTTTGGGAATATTTGACTTATGTCTTCTACTTAACTGAGAGTTAGCGAATTCCACTGGCTTATTACATAACGCAATAAAGACTTCGGTGGTTTTAAATCATATTCAACAAATATGCAGGGTACTCATTGTACAAGATTATATGCTTAAGTTCTTAATACTCGGTCTTTTCAGGAAAATTTTATAGAAATATATTTGGCGTTATTAATTTTGCTACATATTTAATTGTTTAATTTAACTTCAAATGTGTTAGTCTATTACTTTTAACCTGATTTGTGTTTTGAAAACCATAAACCTTTGTAATCATCAAGTATAAACTTTGTGTATAAAAACAAGAGTTTTAGTGTTAGTTTTGCACTAATATTTACTAACACAATTCCTTTTGGTCATAGATGTATATCCATGCATACCAACTTCCTACTTTATTCATATTGTTAGCCTCAAACATGTTTTAATATCTCATTAAAATGCCAATTATAGCTTGAACCAAAAAAAATTAAGGTGCTATATTTTTAGTTAAAATGATATTGTTTATGAAATTTGGTGACATGACATGTAATATATGTTTACACACTTTCTATTCTATGTATTATGCTTTACGTATTTAATTTTCTATACCAATTGATGATGCATCAATACTAAACATCAAGCATTCAGATAAATTATGTGAAATTTTCACTCAAAAGGGATTAACGTAGAAAAAACTGCAATATATTTGTTAACTGACAAATTTGAATACATACATTATTGATATAATATTCTTTACGCTTACCGTTATTGTTATCTTCAATAATTTGTAATGGTGCACAATAAAATATAATCCCATAAGAAGCAATAGTAAATAAAATACAACATTATCACTTAAATTTACTTATTCTAAACGTAATTAATAAACCCAGAATAGAAAAGATAATATTTATGATGTGATGTTTAAACTTTTATTTGATATATATTGCTTATTTTTATTTCTATAGAAATGAGAATGGAGTTTACGATTATTTTTTTATCTTATATACAAACATGAGAAAGCTTCCAGCAATTATATTTAATATTGAAAATTAAAACCTGAAAAAATGTTACGGTTAAAAGATGCTTCAATTATGCTTGAGAGCTTATCATTATGCCATGAATACGTTAGTTTATGTTAAACAAAAACTAATATTATTTGAATTTTGCTGGAAAGCAATGGCCAACTTCTTCATTGATTTTTTATGACATTTTGAATGGTTCCTCTGTATTATAGTTATAGAGAGTATGGTTTACATTCATAATTATGAATTTATGTATATGATTAAGTATACCACTGCTGTTATTGGAATCTAGATTGCATAATGTGAAATTCTCAAATTGGACTATTTAATTTTATAAAGCAATATTATTAAAATTATTATACACGTTTTTGAATTTAGTATGACTCTCAACCCAAATTATGATACCAAAATGATCCTCAAGCTTCTCTGCAATTCTTATATATAGTTCCCCGGAAAAAAAATTACAAGCCATTACTGATTGTATACAACCATCATTTCTTATTTCGTTGTTGACTGAACGATACTTTAGGTCTTTCGTCGGTAAATTTACCAACTCCTATCGATACTGCTGAAATGACTTCGACCCTCCATGTCAGGACCCGATTCTTTGTCTTCCGAAAATTCAACATCGATACCCACTTTATCGACTGCCGAGCAATCGAACGACGGAAAACCGAACACTGAGGGTTTAAGAAGAAGAAAAGAAAGAAAAGATAAGAAGATAGAAAATAGAGAGAAGAAAATAGAAAATAGAACGGAACAGAACACAACACAACAATATCAGAATCTCACAATTCGCAGCGGAACAACATATAATAAATAAATGAATAATCTTTAAACAAAGGACTATATCAGTTATTACATTTTATACATTACATTTCATTACATCATATCATCAGAGTGTACAACAACAACAACAAACAGCGGAAAAGAAATACTATATACTAGTAATACGCCATGCCAACCATCTTGCCTCCAGCAACTCCTGAATATCCAGAATATCCTGATAAACCTAACTCTTGACTGCCCGTGTGGAAATTGGTGGGCACCCAGAGTTTAGGAAGAAAAACAATAAACTCCGAGTCAGTCATGTGACTGGTATGAGAATTCAAAACAGTTTATTTATCTTTGAAAACAAAATAGATGAATATTTTTAAAGTCAATTCGCAATGCTTTTAAAAAATGAGACTACCATAAGGCCTCCCGCACACACACACAATGCAAACGCAGAATCGGAGGAGATTTCTCCTTATGATAGTCAAAGATGCTTGATACGCATTTAAAAGACATTTGATATTATTACTAGTGCATAGTGTAGGAAAAATTTATTTCGAAAGTAGAATATAAATCTTAGCCAACATACGACCATTATCGTATGCCTACTATAGCTACCATCCAAACAGTGGGGCGCCACCATAAGTGAAAGATAGGTTCTACAACTAATACCGTACAAGTCTCGTATTGTTTCTTTGGATTTCCAACGAATGATCAGGCCAAGGAACTTCCCATTGCCACATGAGAATGCCTCTGGATGGACATCCCCGAGAACCAAACCGGATCTCTACCAACACAAGGCCGGGTTACCCCTAACTGAGTAACAACTGACCGAATATGCCATCCCCCGGTCCTTTGGGACCTTTCACCGAGCGCTCGCAATCAATTCACACAATCATAAAGTGTTTTCAACATGAGTAAGTATCTGGGCTCCATACCATGACACCACCCTTTTCCAGAAGGAAATGCACATATCCTAAAGGGCGCTACCCCTCATAACCTTGCCGCATCTTTCCTGTTTTGACCATTCCCGAGGTGTGAGGCTCGACGAAGTCACGTCCACAAAAACATACTTTATACAAAAGCCATGCTTTGGGTCAACAAATGATCATAGAAATGATCACCAAGATAGACGATCAAATAAATGATCCTATCACAAATAATCAACACAATGATCATTTACAGCAACACTCAGCATGTCACATTACCAAATTGGGAATATATCGCTGATAACCTTCAACTACATAACCTCTGAGCTCGTACGTCTCAGAGAAGGGTGTTAAGCTAAAAGAATAAATTCTTCGCCACCAACAGAAATATATTTGAAAGAAATCGGCTTTATATCTCAATTTGTAATGTCAGACATACAATCCATAGAAGTCTGTTCCGGGCTCGAACAAAACCGAAGGCACTTCTCACGAAGCCCTTGCAATCCGGGTATTCACAATCCCGATCGAATTTTCCATCACTTAGGGAATCTCTATACCAGGAGCTACCCAGTGTAGAGACAATCGATAGGTCATCCTATCGCTTTCGCAAATACCCGGTCTTCAACACCGGTCATCAATGCTATCCATTACGTCGTATCACTATTCGGAATGGGTTATACGAATAACAAGCGCAATAATTTAAAAATAAGTGTGCATTCAAATTCAAGCAAATCACAACAAATACCTTTCAAAGGTAAATATTGATAGTCGGTTATTGAACTATCAATGGATATGCACAACATCACCAGATTCCAAATAATTTTCCAAATTATTTATTTCCCAAAAATATCTTTACAAGATATATAATTTTCACACTTCAAAAATAAATCAATATTTATTTTTAAACAAGTTCCCCTTTTTATTCATAAATTCCATAGTGAATTTACATTCCAAAATATCCATGCATATACGATTTCAATTATTCATTTCAATTTATCTTCAAAAAGATAAATTCCCAAAATATTCACTTTATATTGGAAAATATTTCCATACTTATTTATTCATAAGTAATTCACAAATTTTATTTATTTTCAATACTTAGAAAATATTCAATATACTTAAATCGAGATTAAGTATATATTTCATTCTTTAAGGAAATCATTCTCTTAAACATATTTATTTGGGCCAAAACGAATGTTACGTATAACATCGTTACGACAACCCAAAATCACTGGTATAGGGATTCGAATTTTAAGATAGATATATAAATCCCAATACTATACAAAACATTTCCTTTCGGAAATCATTTACTATAACAACAGTGTTATAGTCTACTATTTCCTTCTATTTCTCGAAAATTTTCAACAATAAATGTTGAAATCTATGGTTTCAAATCTCAACACATTTTTAAAACATCGTTAGATCGTTTTAATTTTATTTAAAACATCAAATCTAAACATTTTCTTTAACATATTATTCACTATTCAAAAACGTGAATATACTACGTTAACACATTTCATCCTTTTATACATTTTATTTTAAAGGATTATTCACAGTCAAAAATGTGAATATAACTCTATTAATAAGTTTCAACAATTTACTTCTTAAAATAAGTCGTTTGCGAATTTATAAAACAACGTTTATAAATTCCTTTTCTATTTATTTTATAACAACTCCTTTTATAAATTCCTTTATTAACCTATTCAATTTATAACTCAATTATAAAACAAAGGTTCATATTATAAGTGAAATACTTATAATTTATTCGTTTGCAAAATCGTTCCTTTGAACTTCATAATTATAAATCTTATAACTTATAAGATTCATTTATTTATCCAAAACCATTATTTTAATAACTTCACAAATTTTATAAACCTACTGCTTATAAAATTCCATTTATAACTTCACTGTTTATAATTCTATAAATTTCATTCATTTATGAAATTCATTCACAATTTATTCTAACACTTATAAAAACTCGTTTTATAATTCAAAATATTCTAATTTATAAATATCAATTTATAAATCTTTTTATATAAATCAATTTATATTATTCTTTTCAAAACATCTTTAATCTCTTTATAATTTCACCATTTTGATTTATAAAATAATCAAATTTTGTAAATCCTATATTTAAACATTTTATAATAAATTCAAAAATCCCGATTAAACTATTTATAAAATCGTTAGCCTTATATTTTCAAAAATCAACCTTTAACTCTATTTCTCAAAAACCATAATTTTTATAACATTAAAATTATATCGTTTATTTATTTAAAATGAATCAATTCCAAACTTATAGTATATTTTCAAAAATCACTAAAAAAAATCATTTTAAAATTCCAAAGTTTGGTCCAATGATGCTACACACCAAATAGTCAATCACGACAACAACGACATCATATATCGATATGATAATCCATCAAATATCAAAATATCTGAAATCAAATAAATACTGTTGAGGAATCCAGTTGGATCCCTCCAACCTGTTTTCCTGCATCCACAAACATTAGCATAATACCAATTCAGCTCCAGTACGGAATTATCGTGGTATATGGGATTTAAAATATTATCCGCTTAATAGACGGCGCAATAGGGTCTCATCCGCTATACAAATGCGGGAAATCAATAACTCCAATATATACATATGCCAATATATATATATTGCTATTATATATAATACCAATTTCACTGTTTATGAAATATTCGCGGTATATGTTTTTACTAAATAACATCCGCTTACTAACGGCGTATAATGTCTATTTTAACGATCAATAGATAACAATCATCATTCAAACATGCATTTCAATATTTTAAATCTAACTATTTAAAATAAAACCGATTCGATTGAGTGAGAAGTTCTCACCTTGATTTCATTTCCGTTTTAGCGATTTATTTCGAATAAAATTAAACGGACATTTAATTTTATCCGAAATTCTCACTAACTCCAAACGGCTCAAATCTAATTCCATCGCGTAGTGCTCGTCCATACGATTCCAACGCAACTGGTTTCGCGCGTTTTCGACCTCGTATGAAAAAGTTATGCATTTTTAAACTTACACGAATTTTATATAACTAAATTACAACTTAAATATATATAATTTTATAACCTATTCGTTACTGGCCGTAGGATCTTGCAACACTGCATCTGGGCCGCACCCCCCTACCCCTTTCTTCTTCGTATGCTCCAGGTGATGAACACGCACGAACCCATTTAGGCCGAAACTAGGTTTTCAATTTTCGACCACCATGCTCGACTAAACTCCATCACCTACACGCCATTCGAACCGCCTCGCTCCACTCTACCAGCGCCCCAAGTGCCTTGAAGTCCGTCCTACATCTAGCACGAAAATCGAGGCCGACCGTATGGCCTTTGACTGCCAATTGCCGTCTATCCACAACTCCATTCCCAATCTCCACCGTTGGATATGTAGAGCACACTAGCCTTTACGTTTTCCTAGTTGACAACATCTCGAATTGATGAGTGGTTTGAAAGAAATTAGGGGAGAAAGGTAGGAAGATTTTCGGCCTTCGGTTCTGTTAGTGGCGGCCGGCTAGGGTTAGGTTTTTTTTTTTTTTTTCTAAAGAGAGGAGGGTTATTTATAGGGAACCGACGAAACACTATTCATCCGGGTTTTCAGAACTCCGATTTACGCGCCGTAACCAGCGTTTCTAAGGTTTACCCCGCGTTCCGGACACAATGGAACAGGTTTCGGAAGCTAATTCGGACATCTGTGCGAGTTATGGCAATAAACGTTCAATTTGAATTAAACCGATTTAAACGATTTTCTAAGCGTTTTAATTTGTACCTGACAAACGGTAAATCCAATTGACACGAAATTTGAAACCTTACAATAATATCACATTACGGATCCGATGAAACTGGTTTCGTCGAAATCCGAGACTTTTTGAAAACTGGCTATTTTAACTCGCCAAATAAAAATTAAAAATAATTCGATGCGTTTCGAGCTGCTACGATCAAACGATAACTCCGATTGCTACGAAAATTGAAATCCGGTAATAACTAACTATTACGGATCCAATGGAACAGGTTTCGTTCAATTCTGAGACTGTTCAAAAATTGGTTATTTTCACTAGTCGATTTTAATATTAAAATATTCAATTTTCACAAATTAACTTTTAATTCGATTTTAAAAGTTCTAAAATATCGTTCTAACTTCAACATGATAAAATAAAATTTTACAAATCATTTTCAATCATATTTAACTCAATTTTCAATTATTTCCATAATTTCACACATTAAATTATTGATTTAATTATTCAATTAAATCCAATTAGTCAAAATAAAATTTATTCAACTTATAAATTCACTTATTAATATTTAAAATTAATTAAATATTCAAATTTTAATTACTAAAAATCCTGGGTCGTTACAATCTTCCCCCCTTAAAAGAATTTCGTCCTCGAAATTAACAAGTAAGAAAAGTTACATAATCTATTAATTTTCCAAAAATCCATGGTTAAATTTCTTACAATAACTTTACTAAGTTTTCAAATCATACTCAGTTATCTTTTCAAAAACAACTACTATTGTTTAACTTTCAACTCCAAATAAAAGTCTAAGTTTTCAAAATTTTCCAATTTTCTCAAATTTTTTCTAACGCCTTAAATTTTCGGAAAAATTCGCCATAGTCTCCTTTGCGCGGCTCGATCCGAAAAAAAAATGACAGTATATATATCACAAATATACATCTCATCAAGTAATGAGGCATCCCGAAGGGAAAAAAGTGTAAAAGTACGATATTTAATCCAAGATATGTACCTTATATTTTATTAGCAAGCATATACGGCTAATATAGCGCGAAAGCGAGCTCCAAATGCGAAGAAAACGCGATCCGCACCTACTAAACACTCAACAAACAACATGAGAAACATGTATATATACAATAATATCGATATACAACATATAGCAACATAATAACTATATATGCCAACATAGCAAATATAGCTAAAGCAACAAATGCAAACATCAACCAACTATCATCCATAACCAATAAATATTCATTCATATTCTCATTAACATTCAATGAAATAGGTTTTCAATCTAGTCACATTTGATTCGTTAACAGTGGATGTTTCTAACATTCATTTTCAATTTTAATTAGTTTGCATTCACTAATTCATATTCAAGTTGGTTCACTTCCAATTCAAATTCAATTCTATTTAAAATTCACTTAACTTCCAATTGAATTTAAATTACTTTAGCTTTCAATTTCATTAACACTTAATGAATTATATACAATCAACTAACAATTATATAACAACCAATGTATATTCACTTTACAACCAAATTCCTTTGCTTTCAGTTGGTTTAATTAAATTGATTTTTATTCAACATCACTTGGTTTTACATAACTTAAATTCCCACTTATAAATCAATTCAGATTCCAATTCTAAAGTAAATTTCCATTTAACTTTAACCAAGGTCAAATTTCATTACTTATTCAAACTCATTTTTTATTTATAACTCATATTCATAAATATATTCATATAGTTTCACTCTTTATATATATAAGTTTATTTCACAATTGTAAATCACTTTAATTATAATTAAATCTTATAATTCTTTTGGTTATACCATTATTCTTTTATTTAGATTATTCAAACAACTAAACAATCACTTATATACTTTAATAATTCTGAAAAATTATTCTTTTATATATAAAAATATAATCAAGGCAAAATTATTTCATTTACCCAATTTAAAATAATACTGTGTCGAATTGTTCTATTCAAGTGTTTAGAAACCCCTTCGGCATAGTTGTCGAGACCACGCTGACGAAGGTTCATATGCCACTCAATAAACCAATCATCACAATATAAAACAATTTCATATTCACTAACAAATACGCTCTCATAGCTATTATTACACTCAAACTCATTCTAGAGTACTGCTGACTCTATCTCTAATGAGTAATACCCAACAGAACCATGGTTGTCGCTTAACCATAAGCTCTGATACCACATTGTCAGGACCCGATTCTTCGTCTTCCGAAAATTCAACATCGATACCCACTTTATCGACTGCCGAGCAATCGAACGACGGAAAACCGAACACTTAGGGTTTAAGAAGAAGAAAAGAAAGAAAAGATAAGAAGATAGAAAATAGAGAGAAGAAAATAGAAAATAGAACGGAACAGGACACAACACAACAATATCAGAATCTCACAATTCGCAGTGGAACAACATATAATAAATAAATGAATAATCTTTAAACAAAGGACTATATCAGTTATTACATTTTATACATTACATTTCATTACATCATATCATCAGAGTGTACAACAACAACAACAAACAGCGGAAAAGAAATACTGTATACTAGTAATATGCCATGCCAACCATCTTGCCTCTAGCAACTCCTAAATATCCAGAATATCCTGATAAACTAACTCTTGACTGCCTGTGTGGAAATTGGTGGGCACCCAGAGTTTAGGAAGGAAAACAATAAACTCCGAGTCAGTCATGTGACTGGTGTGAGAACTCAAAACAGTTTATTTATCTTTGAAAACAAAATAGATGAATATTTTTAAAGTCAATTCGCAATGCTTTTAAAAAATGAGACTACCATAAGGCCTCCCGCACACACACACAATGCAAACGCAGAATCGGAGGAGATTTCTCCTTATGATAGTCAAAGATGCTTGATACGCATTTAAAAGACATTTGATATTATTACTAGTGCATAGTGTAGGAAAAATTTATTTCGAAAGTAGAATATAAATCTTAGCCAACATACGACCATTATCGTATGCCTACTATAGCTACCATCCAAACAGTGGGGCGCCACCATAAGTGAATGATAGGTTCTGCAACTAATACCGTACAAGTCTCGTATTGTTTCTTTGGATTTCCAACGAATGATCAGGCCAAGGAACTTCCCATTGCCACATGAGAATGCCTCTGGATGGACATCCCCGAGAACCAAACCGGATCTCTACCAACACAAGGCCGGGTTACCCCTAACTGAGTAACAACTGACCGAATATGCCATTCCCCGGTCCTTTGGGACCTTTCACCGAGCGCTCGCAATCAATTCACACAATCATAAAGTGTTTTCAACATGAGTAAGTATCTGGGCTCCATACCATGACACCACCCATTTCCAGAAGGAAATGCACATATCCTAAAGGGCGCTACCCCTCATAACCTTGCCGCATCTTTCCTGTTTTGACCATTCCCGAGGTGTGAGGCTCGACGAAGTCACGTCCACAAAAACATACTTTATACAAAAGCCATGCTTTGGGTCAACAAATGATCATAGAAATGATCACCAAGATAGACGATCAAATAAATGATCCTATCACAAATAATCAACACAATGATCATTTACAGCAACACTCAGCATGTCACATTACCAAATTGGGAATATATCGCTGATAACCTTCAACTACATAACCTCTGAGCTCGTACGTCTTAGAGAAGGGTGTTAAGCTAAAAGAATAAATTCTTCGCCACCAACAGAAATATATTTGAAAGAAATCGGCTTTATATCTCAATTTGTAATGTCAGACATACAATCCATACAAGTCTGTTCCGGGCTCGAACAAAACCGAAGGCACTTCTCACGAAGCCCTTGCAATCCGGGTATTCACAATCCCGATCGAATTTCCCATCACTTAGGGAATCTCTATACCAGGAGCTACCCAGTGCAGAGACAATCGATAGGTCATCCTATCGCTTTCGCAAATACCCAGTCTTCAACACCGGTCATCAATGCTATCCATTACGTCGTATCACTATTCGGAATGGATTATACGAATAACGAGCGCAATAATTTAAAAATAAGTGTGCATTCAAATTCAAGCAAATCACAACAAATACCTTTCAAAGGTAAATATTGATAGTCGGTTATTGAACTATCAATGGATATGCACAACATCACCAGATTCCAAATAATTTTCCAAATTATTTATTTCCCAAAAATATCTTTACAAGATATATAATTTTCACACTTCAAAAATAAATCAATATTTATTTTTAAACAAGTTTCCCTTTTTATTCATAAATTCCATAGTGAATTTACATTCCAAAATATCCATGCATATACGATTTCAATTATTCATTTCAATTTATCTTCAAAAAGATAAATTCCCAAAATATTCACTTTATATTGGAAAACATTTCCATACTTATTTATTCATAAGTAATTCACAAATTTTATTTATTTTCAATACATAGAAAATATTCAATATACTTAAATCGAGATTAAGTATATATTTCATTCTTTAAGGAAATCATTCTCTTAAACATATTTATTTGGGCCAAAACGAATGTTACGTAAAACATCGTTACGACAACCCAAAATCACTAGTATAGGGATTCGAATTTTAAGATAGATATATAAATCCCAATACTATACAAAACATTTCCTTTCGGAAATCATTTACTATAACAACAGTGTTATAGTCTACTATTTCCTTCTATTTCTCGAAAACGTCTATTTCAACAATAAATGTTGAAATCTATGGTTTCGAATCTCAACACATTTTTAAAACATCGTTAGATCGTTTTAATTTTATTTAAAACATCAAATCTAAACATTTTCTTTAATATATTATTCACTATTCAAAAACGTGAATATACTACGTTAACACATTTCATCCTTTTATACATTTTATTTTAAAGGATTATACACAGTCAAAAATGTGAATATAACTCTATTAATAAGTTTCAACAATTTACTTCTTAAAATCTTTTTCAAATTAATTCTTAATTACTTGTAATGTCTTCTGGTTCCAGGCGATTGTCTTCCCCTCCGTGATTTCTTGCCCCACTCTGGTTCGATCGCCCCCTTCATGTCCTCTCCTCATTCTTTCCACAAGCCTCCGCGTCTGCTCTCCCCTTCGTCTACTCGTTCAGGCCGCCAATTTGGAGCCATGGTCCTACATAACATCGACCGTCCAGATCTTCTTTCTCCCCGTGAATTTCCTCCCCTTGTTTCTACTGCCCACTCTAGCCTCAATGTTTTATCTACTACCGGTATCTCGGCTGCAACAGCGACGCTGTGTAAGTCAGGTAAGCTACCTCTTTCTAACTCCGGGCACATTGTCGATTCCGTTGGGTCTCCCTGTGGTGTTTTTGGCGAGCAAGTCGGAGGAACATTGGCAATAGTGAGTGATCTTGGTGGACTGACTGGAGATGATATAGGTTTGGTTGTGCCTGTTGAGATCGAATGTTGCACGACTAGTGCTTGTATTAATGACAAAGTGGGATCTGGTCCATCTATCAGAGATGCTGGTTTGTTTAACTCTTTGTGTGATGCTACTCCGTCCATGCCATCTGGTGTTGTTTGTTTTGGGCCTCCTACGGCATCGATTGTATGCCCTGAGACTAATGTGTTAGGCTCACCTGTCATTGATTGTGGCTCACCTGTCATTGCTGATGTTGGTGATAATTTGCAATCTCCCATTGTAGCAAATTGCCCCATTCCTGTGGCCTCTACTGGTGTGGTGGAGTGTCGCCCTGTTGTTACTTGCCCTACGGTCCCAAAATCTTGGTCTTCTCTCTTTAAATCCATGCCCCGTAATGCGGGTGTTTATGAACCAGTTGAGTTCGAAATCCTTGAGGAAAACGGAGTAAAGATCCCTCCCCCCAGTGTTATACAAGCCGGTGTGGACTTTTGGTCAGAATACGTAGTTGGATTCTTTTTAGACCCTAAGCATCGTCTTCTTGATGTGGCTGCTGTCTGTCGTAGGGCCTGGCGTCTTCTTGGTGGTCTTAGAATCAAGTTGGTTGATTCCTTATACTACATTTTGTTCTCCTCCCCTGAGGAACGTAGCCGTGTTCTTGGGTCCGAGCCTACTTTCTTTGATGGTCAGCCTTTTATTATCACCCCCTGGTCTCCGACGGTTGCTAGAGCTCGTGAATAGGTTCTTTCTATCCCTGTTTGGGTTTACTTCTCTCAAATTCCTTCTGCTCTTCAACCGCTTCTTGGATTGAATTGGCTTGCTTGCAATGTTGGTAAATTGAAGTGTTTTGACTCCAACACTGCGGCGCGTGATAAGCTTGTTTATGCCAAGGCTTTGATTGAAATTACTCCCCATAAGCCTCTTCCTACCTCTATTCCTGTTCAGCTTGCTGTTGGACATGTCGAGAATGTGCGTGTTCGGTATGGATGGGTCCCTGACATTTGTACCTCTGTCACTCTTTTGGTCATATAGCATCTGCATGCTTGCACTCAGTTATTTCTGCTTCTGCTCCAAAGATCCCTCTTCCTAGGCCTCCGCTTAAGAAATGGGTCCCCAAAGTCAAACAGGTTGCATCTCAATCTTCTGACCCGGGACCTTCCCTCTCCTTAGCGCGGCCTTCTTCCCCAGTTCCTGATGTCTCTTCTGCTGTGTAGAATCTTGTTGTTTAGGCTGACACAGAACATAGTTGGGTTGATCTCCGTTCAGATATGAGATTCAATCCTGTGGAGAACTCCTATTTCAGATATGTATCTGATGACCTTCTTGATCTACGCTGCCTCTACTATAAAATTTCTGGTGATTCCTTGGTTCTTGACACGGATGGAACGCATGCGCAAGCTAATTCTGTTATTCTAGCTGATTCTGCCTGGGATCGATCTTTTATTTACTCTTCTGGCGTTGACTGTTATGATCCTTCTCTTGCTGTACTTTTTCGCCCCTATTTTGGTCTTCTTGGAGGTGGAACTCTGATTTCTACCCGTGTAGTTGAGAGCGATTGTGTTTCTTCCTCTTCTGAGGAGAACTAGTTTAGTAACTTATATCTAGTAGATGTGACATGTCTGTCATACTCCTGTGCTGTATTTTTATTTCTTTCTTTCTTAGTAGCTAAGGTGCTTCTACCTTACTCTTGTACTTCAAACTTTATTACGTTCGTAATAAAAGTGGTCGGTCCACTATAAAACCGTCGGCCTTGCCAAAAAAAAAATTTACTTCTTAAAATAAGTCGTTTGCGAATTTATAAAACAACGTTTATAAATTCCTTTTCTATTTATTTTATAACAACTCCTTTTATAAATTCCTTTATTAACCTATTCAATTTATAACTCAATTATAAAACAAAGGTTCATATTATAAGTGAAATACTTATAATTTATTCGTTTGCAAAATCGTTCCTTTGAACTTCATAATTATAAATCTTATAACTTATAAGATTCATTTATTTATCCAGAACCATTATTTTAATAACTTCACAAATTTTATAAACCTACTGCTTATAAAATTCTATTTATAACTTCACCGTTTATAATTCTATAAATTTCATTCATTTATGAAATTCATTCACAATTTATTCTAACACTTATAAAAACTCGTTTTATAATTCAAAATATTCTAATTTATAAATATCAATTTATAAATCTTTTTATATAAATCAATTTATATTATTCTTTTCAAAACATCTTTAATCTCTTTATATTTCACCATTTTGATTTATAAAATAATCAAATTTTGTAAATCCTATATTTAAACATTTTATAATAAATTCAAAAATCCCGATTAAACTATTTATAAAATCGTTAGCCTTATATTTTCAAAAATCAACCTTTAACTCTATTTCTCAAAAACCATAATTTTTATAACATTAAAATTATATCGTTTATTTATTTAAAATGAATCAATTCCAAACATATAGTATATTTTCAAAAATCACTAAAAAAAATCATTTTAAAATTCCAAAGTTTGGTCCAATGATGCTACACACCAAATAGTCAATCACGACAACAACGACATCATATATCGATATGATAATCCATCAAATATCAAAATATCTGAAATCAAATAAATACTGTTGAGGAATCCAGTTGGATCCCTCCAACCTGTTTTCCTGCATCCACAAACATTAGCATAATACCAATTCCGCTCCAGTACGGAATTATCGCGGTATATGGGATTTAAAATATTATCCGCTTAATAGACGGCGCAATAGGGTCTCATCCGCTATACAAATGCGGGAAATTAATAACTCCAATATATACATATGCCAATATATATATATTGCTATTATATATAATACCAATTTCACTGTTTATGAAATATTCGCGGTATATGTTTTTACTAAATAACATCCGCTTACTAACGGCGTATAATGTCTATTTTAACAATCAATAGATAACAATCATCATTCAAACATGCATTTCAATATTTTAAATCTAACTATTTAAAATAAAATCGATTCGATTGAGTGAGAAGTTCTCACATTGATTTCATTTTCGTTTTAGCGATTTATTTCGAATAAAATTAAACGGACGTTTAATTTTACCCAAAATTCTCACTAACTCCAAATGACTCCAATCCAATTCCATCACATAGTGCTCGTCCATACGATTCCAACGCAACTGGTTTCGCGCGTTTTCGACCTCGTATGAAAAAGTTGTGCATTTTTAAACTTACACGAATTTTATATAACTAAATTACAACTTAAATATATATAATTTTATAACCTATTCGTTACTGGCCGTAGGATCTTGCAACACTGCATCTGGGCCGCACCCCCCCTACCCCTTTCTTCTTCGTATGCTCCAGGTGATGAACACGCACGAACCCATTTAGGCCGAAACTAGGTTTTCAATTTTCGACCACCACGCTCGACTAAACTCCATCACCTCCACGCCATTCGAACCGCCTCGCTCCACTCTACCAGCGCCCCAAGTGCCTTGAAGTCCGGTCCTACATCTAGCATGAAAATCGAGGCCGACCGTATGGCCTTTGACTGCCAATTGCCGTCTATCCACAACTCCATTCCCAATCTCCACCGTTGGATATGTAGAGCACACTAGTCTCTACGTTTTCCTAGTTGACAACATCTCGAATTGATGAGTGGATTGAAAGAAATTAGGGGAGAAAGGTAGGAAGATTTTCGGCCTTCGGTTCTGTTAGTGGCGGCTGGCTAGGGTTAGGTTTTTTTTTTTTTTTAATTTCTAAAGAGAGGAGGGTTATTTATAGGGAACCGACGAAACACTATTCATCCGGGTTTTCAGAACTCCGATTTACGCGCCGTAACCAGCGTTTATAAGGTTTACCCCGCGTTCCGGACACAATGGAATAGGTTTCGGAAGCTAATTCGGACATCTGTGCGAGTTATGGCAATAAACGTTCAATTTGAATTAAACCGATTTAAACGATTTTCTAAGCGTTTTAATTTGTACCGGACAAACGGTAAATCCAGTTGACACGAAATTTGAAACCTTACAATAATATCACATTACGGATCCGATGAAACTGGTTTCGTCGAAATCCGAGACTTTTTGAAAAATGGCTATTTTAACTCGCCAAATAAAAATAAAAAATAATTCGATGCGTTTCGAGCTGCTACGATCAAACGATAACTCCGATTGCTACGAAAATTGAAATCCGGTAATAACTAACTATTACGGATCCAATGGAACAGGTTTCGTTAAATTTTGAGACTGTTCAAAAATTGGCTATTTTCACTAGTCGATTTTAATATTAAAATATTCAATTTTCACAAATTAACTTTTAATTCGATTTTAAAAGTTCTAAAATATCGTTCTAACTTCAACATGATAAAATAAAATTTTACAAATCATTTTCAATCATATTTAACTCAATTTTCAATTATTTCCATAATTTCACACATTAAATTATTGATTTAATTATTCAATTAAATCCAATTAGTCAAAATAAAATTTATTCAACTTATAAATTCACTTATTAATATTTAAAATTTATTAAATATTCAAATTTTAATTACTAAAAATCCTGTAGAGTTTCTATCCGACTCCGCCTGTACATTCAAAATTTGATACATTATTTGTCGATCATGTCAAATTAATAATTCAAAAAAATTTAGTATACTTGCCTTCGCCTCGTCAGTTTTCCAATATCCCAACCATGCGTGTCATACGCTCTCCCCCATCCACCTTGCTTTCTTACCAGATTTCTTAATTTCAGATATCGAGTCCTTATAGTTCTTGCGCATCTTCTTCATCCAGTATCCTCGATCCAGCAGCATACCATCTGTCTGGATGTCTATCTCAGCCTGTTTTTCACGATAAAAAGCAAAAAAAAAAAAGATTACACTAAACAATAAACAGTAGAAAAATGAAAAAAATGCATTAAAAATGGAAAAAATATACATACTAGGACATCCTGCCACATACACTCTATAATGTGAGGAGGGATGTTATCCCACTTCGGCCAGCAAGCACTCATCCTACTGCGATAAGAAGCTCTAGAGACATCCAGCACAACCTTCGAGGGAAGTAGGTCGAACCTCCTATTTTTAAATACGATACGGATAAGTACGTACGTATATCATAAAAGATATAAGATGCGGAATAAAATTTAATTCTTAACCCTCTACTCTAGGGACTCACGAAACTACTGGATGTTGTGACTCTTGCGATGGGCCACTGTCATCTTCTCCTGATGATCGGGAAGAGCTCCTACCTCTATATGACATTATGATAAACCTGTGACATATATACACACCATTTTATAAGAGAATAATAACACAATAATGAAATATATTTCATATGTAAATGACATCAATGGTATAAGTTGCTCAATTAATGACTGAAATGGAAATAGAAATGGAAGTGTGTTATACCTGATTCATAATGGGGGTACTGTTCCGACGATAAGCAGATTTCATTGCATTTTAATAAAAATTGCTAAATAAATGACAAATGGAAATGACATAAAACATGTAAATAATAGTAAACAGATTTGGTTTCATAGTCACGTCAATTTCATAATACATCAAGAATTCAACATAGTTACATTAATTGTAAAAAAATCAGATTCAGATTTATATCAGTCATCATCTCTTTTGATTCAGATTCGGTCTCGTTTTCTACGATATTTTCCTCTGCACTGTCAAACGCTTCTACCAAAACATTTGATTCATCGATCAAAGGACCAAAATCTGTATGATCATTTGTAATTATTATTTCATTATTTTGCTCAAGATCTGCCTTATAAGCTTGTTCGTCCGGAATATTCTTCCCATCGAATGTGAATCTGGCCTTTGTTTTAAAAACTACAGACCAATCTGCTTTATCTCTTTATAGAGACAGATAAGGAGCGTAATAAACTTGCAATGCTTGTTTGGCTAGTACAAAAGGATCATATTTATGATAGTGCGATGTATGCTTTATTTCGATAAGATTATAATCTTTGTGCACATTAATTCCAGAACCTGGAACGTTGCTAAACCAATTGCATCTAAATAGAAACACCTCCTACACGGGTCGTGAGAAATATGTCAGTTGCACAATTTGTGTTAGAACGGCATAAAAATCATTCAAGTGATTTTCTGGATCGTCACTACCTTTAACAAATACACCAGTATTATTTGTTAATTTTTCTGCACCGTATTCTTTGTTGTTAAATTTATATTCATTGACAAAATATATTGGATATGTCTTGACCACTCTTTTTGGTCCCATCGCAACATGTTTCAACCCTTCGTCAATAACACAATTTCTCGCTCATAAACGTAATTTGAAAACCAACCGGAAAATTCTTTACTGAGATCTCCGTTCGGATGTTCACGTTCATAAACACTGTTTATATAAGCAAATTATTACATTAGGTTATACACGTGCATGCATTATAGAAAATAATAAAACACGAATTATTATTTCAGATTATGTAACAAACGGTGCAACCTCGACACAATTTAGAAGAATATAAGTGTGTGCTACATGAAGATATCTATCGTCTAGCCATATTTCTACACATTTTCCAAAAGGCCGACCATGTTGTCTAAAAATAGATAACATTGCTTAAGAGTACTCTTGTTCGTCGCCTTCGTCATTACGAGGAACACTTTCAAATGAAATATTCACATGGTCACTGAAATAGTGACAGAAAAAAAACGAAGCTTCTTCTTCGATGTAAGATTTACATATCGGACCTTCAACTTGTGCTTTTTGCCTCATTTTTTTCTTCAGATGATTCAAATATTTATGCAAAAATTAATTTATATTAACTTCATCTTTCAAATGCAATTAAATTACGTGGTAACATATTACATACCTCTCAAATGGATACATCCATCCATATTGGACAGGACCTCGAAGTCGTGCTTCAGATGGGAGATGAACAGGTAAATGTTCCATTACATTAAAAAACCTGGCAGAAATATTTTCTCTAATTTGCAAAGAAATATAGGAATATCCACTTCAAGTTTACGTAAACGATGCACTTTAAAAGTAGTAGAACAAAGCTCCTTGTAAAACATACTAAGCTCCGTTACTACCTTCCAAACTTTTAACGGCAGTAGTTTTTTGAACGTAACGAGAAATAAATTTTCCATCATTATATGACAGTCGTGACTTTTCATTCTGCTCAATCTATCATTTTTAAAGTCAATACATCTACGAAGATTTGATGATATCCCATCAGGAAATCTTAACCCTTCCACCCATTTTAACACAGCTTTAACTTGATTATTATCTAATTCGTAGCATGCTTTGGATTTTTTACTGTCATTTGGTTTCATATGAAGCTCAGGACGTTTGCATAATTCTTCTATATCACGTATTGATTTCAAATCATCATTCGTCTTCCCTTTCACATTCAAAATTGTGTTAAAAACACTATCAAATACATTTTTCTCATGGTGCATCACATCTATATTATGACGAAGCAGAAGATGTTTCCAATACGGAAACTCCCAAAAAATAGTTTGTTTGCACCAGTTATTAACAACTGACTTGCCTTCAATTTTTGTTTGCTCTCCAGTTTCATATATCTTTGGATAGTCTCTAACAAGTTCATATATGTCTTCGCTTGACCATATCGTCGATGGTTGTCTGGTTTCTACTCTATTAGCTAAAACGTTTTTCTTGTCTCCTTTGAAGGGATGATTTACATGGAGAAAATATTGATGACAGTCAAGCCATGAAATTTTCTTACCATGAGGCAAAGAAAACGCTCGTATTTCATCCATGCAATATGGACATGTTAGACGACCGATAGTACTCCATCCTTAAAGCATTGCATAGGCAGGAAAATCACTTATAGTCCACAACAAAGAAGTAAACATACGAAAATTTTTCTTCTTGGACACATCGTATGTTTCTACTCCTTCATTCCACGGTATTTTTAACTCCTCAATCAACAATTGTAAACATACATTGATTCCTTGTGTCGGATCGTCGGGGCCAGGAACGACAACAGTAAGAAACATATTTTGCGTTTTCATGCACATCTATGGAGGAAAATTATACGGTGTGACGATAATGGGCCAGGATGAATATTTAGAACCAAATTGAGAAAATGGAGAAAAACCGTCGGTACATAATCCTAATCTAACATTTCGACTCTCTACTGCAAAATTTGGATATCTTCTATCAAAATGCTTCCATGCTTCTCCATCGGCCGGATGTGTCAATGTACCCTCTTCCTCCGTTCTCACACCATGCCATCTCATATTAGATGCAGTTACAGAAGATGCATATAATCTTTGAAGCCTTGGAGTTATGGGTAAGTAATACATACGCTTGTACGGAACTTTCTTCCTCTTCTTTTTTCTTTGTTTGTATCTCTCCTGATTACAAATTTACAATTTCTAAGGTTTGCATCTTATTTCCAAAAAAAAATGCAACCTTTTAAACATGTAACTATTTTCTGATAAGGTAAACCAAAAGCTGACATAAGTTACATAGTGATTTTCACTCATTAGATTATCAAGCAGCATATGTCTTTTTGCAGCGCGTACAACAGCCGTAAAACCAGCTTCAGTGATGTTGTATTTTGACTTCATCGCAATCTATTCTGCGATTACTAACAGCTGAATTTCGCTTTTACAACCATCCCAAATAGGTTTCTTAGCAGCATCTAGTAAATCATAAATTTTTTCTTCTTCAATATTTGGTTCTTCAACATTTCCATCATCGTCGTCAACTTCAACCGTAGGAAACATTGATCGTGCTGCATTTTCGACCATATTTTCTATACGGGTTGTCGTAACTATTACGTTAACAACACTTTCAGACTCTACAGAAGTATTTGCTACAACTTCTCCATGTCGATTCTAAACATAATACTCGGGTACGAAACCGTATTGGCATAAATGAACTTTCACAATATCTGGTAACAAATACTTCAAATGTCTACGCCTACTACACGGACAACGAAGTTCTGGATCATTTCCGTTATTACTTAAAGCGAATTCGACAAATACGTTTATATCATTATAAAAATCTTCTTTTATTGAGCCCCGCAGTCCTTTTCTTTGGTACATCAATCACCTCCTATCAACAAAATAATCAATCATTTTTCCTATTTGAGAAAATGAGAAGTTCAAAATTTAATGTTTATTTTCAAGAATACAAATTCGAAAAAAAATTATTTTCATGGTCGTATAATGTTTGAATTTAAAGAAATACTTCACAAATTTAAAAATATTTTCAAATAGGGCATATTTTATTTTTTAACGTATCGATACAAAAAATTGTACAATTTTTTTTTCCATGGTCAGGCATCCTACTTCCCATTACAAACACAGTAAGTATTTACATTTTGTATATTACTTCGTCTCAAACGATTCAACAAAATTTCGGAAGCATTTCCCTTTTGTTCCCCGCATTGTACACAATGCATGTACGCAGGAAACAAAAAAGAAAAGTTAGACCGAAATTTTATGAACCATTTGAGATGAAGTAGTATACAAAATGTAAATGTTTACTGTGTTCATAACTGGTCTAATACAGGGACAAATCCAACAAACATTGTACCAGATGAATATAAATGGTCGTTTTTAAAAAAACGACTATTTATACAACGATCATGCACAACACTCGTCAGACGTGGCCAAAAACTCTCTAAGGGACATTTGTCAATTAGATGTGCACATTTTACGAAAAAATACAGTTGTACTAACTGTTCACATTTACAAAAATATATTTTAACTTAACATGTTTATTCAACATATTACATCAACTTAAGGCTCGTTCGACGTATTTTTTTTTGTTGCATAAGTCAATACGTACACAATATAATATTCCTAGCTCGTGCATTCATTTTATCTTATTCCAACTAATACAATACACTGATAGCAGCGCTACACACATATACAATCGTAGAATCAAGTCATAAACAACGATTTACATATACACGAACAACCACAAATTATACATGTTTTTCACAATTTCACGATAAAAGATGAAATAGGAATACCATGTAATGCTATAAACTATTATAACACTGTTGGAAACAATTTCAATCACTAATTAGCCCTAATTTAACAACTTATGCAGATTTGAATTTAGGGTAAAATTAGATTTTTAGCGAAAATAAGAGATTATACCTGAGCTAGAGAGCAATAGACGTTGATTACGCAGCTGGGGTGGATCTGAAAGCTCGAAATTGATGATTGGAAGCTTGGGGAAAAGATTTGGGGATTTTGGGTTAGAAATTTTCGTATGAAAATGAGGAAGAAGGAGGCTCGGCTGAGCCCTGTAAATCGCGATTTTCCGACGGCTTTCGACGGCCGTTGACAGCCCTTCGGATGCCGTCAGAAATTGGCCGTTGGAAGCCGTTGCCCCACCCTGTCGCTTTTAGACACTTTTCTAGTAGTGAAAAATCGCATCTATTAACCCTACTGTTTTAGTGCATCATGTATCACCTGGAGCAGATGCTTGGAAAGTTTGGGTCGATACGGTGGCGGATCTTGAAGCTTTTCTATTTAGGCCAACTTTATATATGTGTATAATCGTACAAGCGGTTGGGAAGCTTATTGCTTGATATAAAGAATTTATCTCTTTTGAGTAGTATGTATATGTAATTTTATCGATTTATGTGATGATTTAGTTATGTTTTGGAATGGAGTTATGAACTCATAAATCGTGTAAACTTGAATTGTTTTTAAATGTGAATGGTTCGTGTTGTTTCAAGTATTTGATTGATTGTGGTTATTGTTAACGAAATATTGGTTTTAATTATAATATCATGAAATTTATGGTTAATAGCAATTGTGAAAAGATGAATTACAATATTTTGTAGTAGTTGAAAAAATATTTGGTGCACTGTCATCACTAGTTGTAATACAACCTACTACAACTATTGCAGACTATTGTAAAATGTTAACGCAATAAGCGAAAATAGTCGTTAAAATATTTATTGCAAGTGTCGTAAATAGTTGTAAATAAGTGTTTTACAACTGCGAAAAGCTGTTGTAAAAAATTCTATTACAAGACCTATTGGCACTTGCAAAAGAGTTTTATAACAACTGATTTTGGCTATTGTGATAAACTTTAATACAAGTACAAATAGTAGTTGTAAAAAGTCTTTTACAATTGCTGAAAGCAGTTGTAAATAAACCTTTTACAACTGCTATTTACAGTTGCAAAAGGACTAATTACAACTGCTTATGCAACTGTAAGAGACCATTGTAAAATAATCCCGTTCTATTACAACTGCGGATATAAAGACCGGCGAATGTCAGTTGTAATAGACCTACTACAACTGTTTTTGGCAGTTGTGAAAGAGTATTTTTGTCGTAGAGACACTCAAGCCTAACGTGATTTGATTAACTAACTAAACCATTTCCTTTACAAAACCACTTTGTAATAAATTACAACTTTATTTATTTTATAAAAGATTTTTTTTCCATACTTTTATTTATCTGATTAATCATTTTATTTAAAATATTTACTAGATAATTTCAAATCTATATTAATAAATTTAAACTTTTCAATTCAAATATTACACCGTGACTCTAATTACATAATTCAACTACGGGTTGTTACACCTATTCTTCTTAGTCAACTTGTTGAGTTCCCTATAGTCAATGCATAGCCTTAAAGAGCCATCAACCATAGCGATGAAAAAACTGGTGCCGCCCATCTAGAAGTATCTCGAAAAATAAATATTTTCTGTAGTAGCTTCAGCTAATCCAACTCTTGTCTTTCTTTAGGGGCCATGCGCCTTAATGGAAGAGCAACATGCCAAGCATCCTTCTCCAAATTGATCCTAATTTTGATCTCCTTTCGGGGCGGGAGACCCGAGACTTATTCAAAAACATTAGGAAATTCTCGAACAATGGGCATCATGAGTGATTATCTTGTGATAGACTAACAGAATATAAATAGCCTAGCTTGGCTGAGTTTTGGGGTGAACGATGAACATATATATCTTGCCCCTTACAAGTCAGTAACAGTATAATCCTCCTATCACAATCTAAGATGGTCTGTAGTAAGACAAACAATCCATCCCTAAAATGAGCCTATACATCTCAAAACCAAGAACATATGCGCTATATGTAAAATTGATATTACATATACCCATAACTCGGTTTTTACAAATTAAAAAAATGTATCGACCCCTCAATAGGATTCAACACAGCTATAGGGTTGGTGACAACTTGGGTTTTTAGACTCAAGGAGTTAACTACATTTCTAGCTATGAACGAATGTGATGCTCCCGAGTCAAATAAGTTACGAATAGTATTCCCGGAAATAATAGTTTTACCTTATATTGCAGCTTTTCTTTGGTTTATAGGGGATCTTCTTGAGATAGGTACAGCTTCAATGTATAGCCTACCCTATCTGTCCTTCGGTTGCAACACCAAACATTGATTCTTATAGTTTCCCTCTTCATGGCAGTGGTAGCATCATCCTTTGAACTCCTCCCTCATCAAACTCACTTTGCAGTCCTTAGCAACATGTCCTTTCTTCTATCACCTACAACATGTCATACCTTCTTTCTTGATCTTTCCCTTGGCCTTCTTGTTTTCCCGAAATCCTCCCTTCTAAGCCACACCTTAATTTTGTAGCTGTCCATCCTTTTCCTTCTCTTTAGCCTCCCTTTCTCTTTCAAGCCAATAGTTAAAGTAAAACCATTTTGACTATTATCTCATAAGTGATGTCCAAGGGAATTTGCATCAAAAGTAGCAACCTAAGAGAAGAATTCAGGTCTTTGTCAAACTTCATTGCTTTTTTCATGGTCTTTGTCAAACTTCATTGCTTTTTTGATGGCGTGTCAGTTAGACACAATCCAAGGATAGCCAATTCCATGAACTTATTAATATACTCCTTGAACGTGGAGTCTCTTTGCCTTGGCTGTATAAACCTCCCCATCTACAAACTCACTTATGCTTTGGATATGAATCGAGACTCATAGTAAGTCCTAATTCGGCTAACTGATTGCGTCCTCGGTGTTCTCTTCAACCACTATGGTCTACCACCCCAATGCTTCTCCATTAAAATGTCATACAATTATCCTTCTTTTGATCCAATCCCAATTCTTGGAATATGCATTCACAGTCATTAATCCACACCTTGGTCTCAACAAAGTCTTCTACCCTAGTATACACCTTTCCTCCCATATTCTATAAATGTTTGCAAGTCTCAGGAAAGTTTATAAGATGGGGAGCTGCTTCAACGGGTGGAGCAACAGGTGTCCCTGGTGCAGCTTGCTGAGGAATAGGAATTCTCCCTACATGCCTTAGGTATTACTTGAACCATTCCGACATCCCTCGAGTAGTGAGTATCTCTTGGGAGAGGGGTTTCCAACCTTTGAGGAATGATATTTGGCCATAGTCAACAATATATAGGTCTAATCTTTTAGTTACAACTTCCTAAGATAGTATTAACTGTTGAAAAAAATATTTGCCTAGAGTGTTTTCATATGTTCAAATAAATATATATACATATATAATAGAGTTTGAAAAAATGCTTTCAAAAATAGCAAGTATGCGTTCTTACGTATACTAATCTCGATTGATCAGGTAACCTAAGCTCTGATACTAAATGTAATAACTACCTTAAAACAGGCCTAATTTTTGACCTAATATAAGCCCATCGAATCGTAGCCCCATACCAAAATTTGTTGGTTGTTAGTAAAATTGATACAATGAGCAATATATAAAGTCATCTATCTATGCTATTAGAAGCTCACAACGGAAAGGATAAAATATAATATTAGAATAGTACATATTTTACAAAAATTCAAATCTCAGAAACATAACAGAACATCCTAATATCTAAAATAAAATATCTTAAAGTAACAACATCGTATTTGAAATGGGTACATCAAAAAATAAAAAGATAGATAACTGCCTAAAGTCCACACCCCCTCCTTCAACCTCTCATTCAGCATCCTCTCACCTAATCTATGTGTTGTAATGAGGAGTGGGTCAGAACATCAATGTCTGATGAATGAAAATAACAAGTCTTTGCTTTGCATAATAATATTTGGATAGTATCATTTACATAAGTAATAATTCTTGCGCATTCTATACTATATCCTACATAAGATACCTCTAACTGTAAGCCTGAAAGCTATCCCAGTCCAACTCTACAACTTACACTCTTTCATTCTAACTTTATGACTCACCTTCAACATTGGCCTAAAGTCCCTTTTCACCCCTATGTAACTACCATCATGCAACACCTCAGATTTTTGGTAACATTATTTATAATATTTAATTAGCTAAATAAAATAAAATAACGTGTTGATTATGAGATTGGGATTTGATATTTAATTAAGGTGTAGTCGTGCCATTTAATAATGAACTAAGGAATATTAAAAATGAAATAGAGGAGGGGTAAAATAGGAAAAAGGCCATTCCTATATCTATACCCTTAGGTCGTCTATCTCTATGCATTCATTTCATTTGAAATTTTTTGAAACCCAAGGCCGGCCACCATTAACAAGAGTAAAAGGAAGAAAGCTAAGGAGGAAGCTAACTCAATTCAAATCCATTCACATCTCAATCTCTTTAATCTCTAAAGCTACGGTGAATAATGTTTACATCATATTTTTTTGTTTAGTTTTAAGATGAATTTCAAATATTTTGCAATGATTTTTCATATTTTTAAATGATGAAATGATTATATATACTTGTTGATGAATTATGGTTGTTCATATTGAATTTATGATATGTTTTAAGGTAAAAACCCTATTAAATGACATCCAAATGCCTTGTGAATTTTTATGAAGATCATAAATATTATTTTGGAGTTGGGTTTAAATTTTCATAATTTTCTTAATTTATGTGGAATTTATATGAACTTTCTAGTAAAGAAAATGTTAGTTTGGATTATAAATTATTTACGGTTAAATAATAAAAGAATTGGATCTGAAATTTTTATATATTGGAAAACATATTAAAAGAGATTTTATGGAATTTTTTTAGAATTTTCCTAAGTTTATTAATGGTTATATACAATTATTTAAGGTATGAGACTTAATTGTTTTATATAATTAAGGAAGGAGAAGGGGTTTTTTGTAAATTAATTTAGATTGTTAGATCTGGAAAGTCGACAGCACTTTTGGAAAAGTAAAATGACAGTAAATCAGATTTAGACAAACAAAGCAGGTTAGATACAAAAGAAATAGTTTAAAAGTACAAATAAACATGTTTTACACGGTTTCGATGCCTTTGACACCGGGTTTCTCCTCCTTAACTTCGCCTCCGATACTGTCGAAACTAATGCACATGGTATCAGTTAACTGATACGTAGTGAATTGGATGTAGGCGGAAGGAATAGAGTCGAAACCAAGGGTTCAAAAGGGGTTGAGGCATTACTTTAATTTTAAAGGAAAATGCACCTACTTGCTTTTGACTAAGTAGATTTCGACTTGGTTAACTTTCGACTAGGTCAAATGGTTTTAAAAAGAATGTTTTTGATTGGGTTGCACCTTAGATTTTAAATGATTGCTTTCGACAGAGCCGAAGCCTTTAGCTGCCGCTTCCTACTCAGATGGTTTCGAAAGAATTTTTTGTTTTCTAAAAACCTAGCCACCTCTACAATGCTTTCGAAGTAATGGTTTTGACACCATCACTTCATTGGTTAGAAAATGGTTTCGAAATAGCTCCTTTCGAATTAAATGTTTTTAAGATCCTTTTTCTGTGATTGAAGTAAAACCCAAATGGTTTCGAAAGAGACCGTTTTAAATAGTTTCGAAACAGATGCTTTCGACTTTAATGAGTTGCTGATCCTTTTGCTCTACTTGAAGGCATAATCCAAATAGTTTCGACCGAGACGATTTTCAAAGATTTCGAAGGATTTAATTTTTCGAATGTTTTTGAAAGGTTTCAACATGTTTTAAATTAAACCCAAAGTGCTTTTGAAAGGATTGAGTTTTGACTGTTTCGAAAGGTTTTCATGAATGGTTTCGGAAGGGGTGGTTCGCCAGGGTTTCAAAAGGCTTGAAGGGAAAGGTTTTTCCTATGTTTTCAAAAGGAAATATTTAAAGGTTTTAAAGGAGGATGTCTAATGTTTTGAAGCTTTCGAAGAAAAGAAAGGAAAGGGTTTTTCCATTGTTTTCGAAAGGCTTTTAATGGTTTTGAAGGGGCTACCTTCAATGATTTCGAAAGGATTGTTTAAAGGTTTTAAACATAAGTTTCGAATGTATTAAATATATAATATAGCCTAAGTATTTTTCAAGTAAAAAAGGGTTTTAACTTATTTTGAAAGCATAGCAAATTCTCATTAAAATCCATCAGCATTATTTTTAGTGAAGTATATATAACATGGAAAAATAGCTTAGAGTAAAGCTAATAATATATTTTTCCTTGTAAAGGTAAGATTTAAAAGGTTAAATCATTTTGAAAAGGTTTTCAAGGAAAAAAGATGAAGGGTAGTTAACCCTAAAAATATGATTTGGATAGTTAGACCATTTTGATCTGGACAGTTAGTCCAGTTTGCGGATAGTCAGCCCAGTTTTATGGACAGATAGTCCATTTGTTAGCATAACAGACCTTGCTATTATGTTTCGGACAGATAGTCCTTTAGTTATCTAATTATAGCTTAACGGACTTATCTATCATTATCATTATTATATTAGTTTGATTAACCAGTTTGGTTATAGGAAAGGATTTGCAAAATATATGTTTTGAAAAGGATATTAGTGAGGGAAAACCCGTTCTTCTAAGGCGGCATAATCTCACTTAATATCAATAAACTGAGATGTAACAAAATTATTCACACCGGGCTTTATGTCTGACTTGAAGTTTTTGTTTCCCCTTAAACTCCCGGGCGCTCAAAATTGATTTGAGTAGGCCGAGGGTAAAGGTTTTCAGGTTTTTGAAATTTTGGCAAATAAAGCTTCTGAAAACAAGCAAGTGGCTGACGGATAGCTAATTAGGAGTATAAATTATTCTGTTTATTTTCTATTGTGTATGTTAAGTCAGATATGACTATATTTCTCTGATCAACCAAGAGGGCATCGTCATATGTATCTCTTGGCGTATTATAGTAATTATAATTGATCTTTACCAGGGAAACGATTTTGTGATTATGTAATTTGGATATGAATTTGTTTAAGATGAAATTCCAAAAAATTCATTTTTGCAAATTTGTGATTTTATTCATATTCAAGTGCTTTTGATACTATGAATACCATTAGCATTTCCTTATTTTGTCACCAAAAGTTAAATTATGGATGACTGCAGCATCTGTAGCGCTTAGCTTTTTGCCTCTAGATACAGGATGTTACAACTTAGTAGCAGAGCATATGTTTATGAAAAACTTTAACTAAAAATGGGTTTTTAAACATAATCCTAAAGAATTAGAGTAAGAATTGGGTATGTTATAACGCTATAGTAACGTACAGGTATTTGCTATATATAAGTATACGCTTTATCTCTAGTCTCCTATCTCTGTTAGGTTATTTTTCTATATCTTATGAGGTTTGAATACAGATATGGAAGGTAAAAGAGGAAGAGTTAACCCAGGAGGGGTAGGCACCGATGGGAATGTCAGGCCTAATGTAAGAAGAGGTCAAGGTCAGACAGAAGCAGAGAATATGGGTGATGAAGTCCTACAAGTTGGAATGGAAGCTATGTATTTGTTTTTCAGGAATATGGTGTAGGCGGGAGTTGCAGCTGGAGTATTACGAGGAAATGTTATAGGAGCAGGGGTTCTCGAAGTTCTGGCAGTTAACCATTATGCTAAGCTTAGTGGAGATTACCCCAAGCTTGGAGGAAACCCTTTTTGGAACGGAGGATGCCATTGAGGTGGAAAATTGGTTGTTGCACTGCGAAAAGATTTTTGTAGATTTAGGGCTCAATGATCAACAGAAGAGGAGGTTAGCATCTAGACAGCTTTAGGGAGCAGCTTTCTTCTGGTGGAATAGTGCGACTGTGGTAGTGAATGCGGAGACTATAACCTGGGAAGATTTCAAGGGAAGGTTCCAGGAGAGGTTCATGTCTATGATGACACAGTCGACTCTGGGTATGCTTCGGTGGATACAATAATGAAGAGGAACAAGAAGTTTATCAAGGGGTTCAAGCCTGAGTTAGCCAGGGCTACATTACCTCATATTAGATATCCTTCTGATTTTGTAGTGGAGACGACCTTAAGGCATAAGTAGTTACTTGATTCTCTAGAAGAAAAGTAAGGCTAAAGAAGTCCAGGTCGGGCAGGGTCAAAAGTGGAAGTTCTTTCCTAAGAAAGGTTCTTAGAAGGGTGGAACAGCTAAAAAGGGGAAGTCCGAGATTGTTTGCTTCAATTGCAACAAGAAGGAGAATTTTGCTAATGAGTGTCGTGCTGGAAAAAAGGGGAAGTGGTCAGGAGGAAGAATGTCGAGTGCTTCAACTACGACCAGATTGGCCACTATAAGAGCCAGTGTAAGGAGCCCGATAAGGATGGAAAGGGCAAAGTGTATGCATTAGAGCCTGCTACATTGAAGCCAATAGCTCAGGAGAAGGGAAACGCATTTTCGAGAGGTACGCTTCGGATTTATGGTATGTTTGTAAGCATTCTATTTGATTCTAGTGCAACACATTCTATTATATCTAGATGTTTGATAGACAAACTTAACCTAGAACCCACATATTTAGTTACTTCCTTATGGGTTGCGAATCCAATAGGAGGGATGCAACATTAGGGTTGAGGTGTGACCAGTTAGAGTTTGACTTGTTAGGTCATGCTTTTGTTTGCAGTTTGCATGTATTTGATTATACGGGGTTCAGAATCATTCTTGGCATGGATTTGTTACGTAAGCACGATGCTACGATATTTTTACAGGATAGGAATATATCGCTTAGACACCTAGATTGTAGCGACGGGATTGTTTATACCGTAGAAGGTTCTTGCGGTGAGATGAATGCCTTATTGGGTGCTATGGAATTGGGTGTGCTAAGTCGAGTTTTTGTGGTTAAGGAATTCGTAGATGTTTTGAGCCTATAATAGGATTGCCATCGAAATGGGCCATTGAGTTCAAATAAATTTGGTCCCGGGAGCAAAACTAGTGAGTATGCCGCCAAGCAAGATAAACCCCTTCAGAGATGAGGGAGTTGAAGGTGCATTTGGTCGATTTAGAAGGCAAGAGCGAGTAATTCTCCTTGGGGAGCAGCCGTAGTGTTTTCTAAGAAGCCAGCCGGATTGTTAAGGCTATGTATCGATTATCGTAAGTTGAATGAGAGGATGATAAAGGATCGATATCCATTGCCGAGGATTGACGATTTGTTTTACCAGTTGAGTGGAGCCAAGGTATTCTCGTAGATGGATTTGGTAACATGTTTCCATCAGCTCACAGTAGCAAAGGAAGTATACCTTTGATGGCATTTAGGATAAGATATAGGTCATGCGAATGGTTAGTTATGCCATTCAGACTGACTAATGCGCCAGCTTTCTTTGTGAATTTGATGAACCGAGTTTTCCAAGAGTACTTAGATAGGTTCGTATTGGTTTTCATAGATAATATCTTGATTTACTTTAAGTATGAAAGAGAGCATGAAGTTCATCATAAAGTGGTGCTTGAGATGCCAAGGCAGCATCAACTGAAAGAGAAGTTTTCAAACTGTCGCTTTTGGAAGAGAGAAGTGAAGTTTCTTGGCCATGTATGATAGTTTCTGTGATGATGTTTTTGATGACAACAACCTTAGGACTTGTTATAAAATATAAATACTAATATCTTTGTCTAGATATATATGTATATGCAGGTACTGAGAATGAAGACCGTGCAGTATAGAGTTGAACACTGACGAATTTAAGATCGTAGAAATCAAGACCGAAAACTCATGAGTATCAAGATTATCAAGAGTTCAAGAGTTGAAGATATCAAGATAAGTAAAAGAGTCTAGATTTATGTTAAAACTTCATAATAGCACTAAAATCTTTATTCGGATTTTAATTGTGTAATAGAATCCACCTTCTCGCTTTAATAGTAGGATGGAACCCAAGATCTCTTTAGTGGGATGGAATCCATAACCTTCTCTAGTGGAATAGAATCCACGAAATTTTCAAAATGACTTTTTTTAGAATTTTTCAAAACTATCTTTTTAAAAAGACATCTCTCTCTCAGTTTAAATTTTAGCCTTAATTCAAAAACTACTTTTAATCATATTAATTTCAAAATCATTTCTTATTTTTAAACTATCTCCTGGTTTTAATGTTTTAGCTTTAATCTTAAAATATTTATATATTTAGTTTTTATTAGTTTTATATTTCATATGATCACTTTCCAAAGGTTTTTATAATCATAAAGCATATTCAAAATAGCTTACAAAGTTCTAAGATTGTTTTGACACACTTTAGAAAGCAAATCTCTTTTTAAAAAAAATCAATTTTCAAAAAATACTAGAGGATGCCGACATGCCTATACCCCCCATGTCGACATAGTAGCCGTAGATTTTAAAATTCGAATTTTCAAAAGAAGTGTCTATTCGTCATAACCTTTCATGAATGGACATGACCGTTATTCTCCTATATATATCAGTAGTTTTCAATGAATTTTCACTTAAGATTTCCTTGTTTTCTCTCCTCTTTCTCTTCCATTCTTATTTTCAAACATTCTTAACAAAACTCTGCCAAAATCCTAAGTGAATCAAACTCGATCGTCTCTACTTTTTTCTCTTCCACTCTCACTTAAAGATCTCAGTGCCATACAGAGTTATAGGATCATTTGTAATCAAAGATCGAATGATCGAAGTGTATCGAGTCTCTCTCTATCAAATTGTGATTCGAAGCAGTGTGATTTTGGCCCGTAAATCAATTGGGTGTGATTGTAATCCGTAAATCAATTAGGTGATCTTATAGCCTGGTTAAATCTAGAGAGTTTTCCATTGACTTGGAGGCAGGAGGTTGTATCTCATGGCGTTAAAATCGAGGTTGTAATATCGACATGATATTTGAAAAGAAATTTGCACAAGAAATTGTGTAAGACAGGATGTAGGGAAACTTCGAACAAGTATAAAATTTTGATGTGTACTTTCCTTTGCTGCTTTTATTTACTATTTGCATCTATGTCTGGTTCTGTGATTGTCTCTATGTTTGTGAATTGCATCGGTTTGGGTTTAAATTGAAAAGATTTAAAAAAGGTTCATAAAATTAATTAAACACTGTTCAACCTCCCCTCCCCTCTTAGTGTTAATTCTGCCTTAAGATCCGTAATTCGCATTTCCTACATTTGGTATTAGAGCATTGGTTCTCAATGTTATCATAATCTGAATTTTGAAAAAGTATAAAATGACAATTTTGGAGATTGTGTTAACACTAGTTCAAAACTGTCCAAATCATCATTGGCTCATAAGTCTGCATATTTATATTATAAAAAATCAAGTTATCTACCAAATTGGTGTGTTGTGCAGGAACATATGTGTTATATGGCTTTTGACACTCAATGGACAAATGGTGCAAATCAGGAAAAAAATGGATACTTGATAGTGGATGTTCAAGATACATGACTGGTAATACGAAGATATTGAATGACATGATTTATGAAGATGGACGACTGGTCAACTTTGGAGACAATTCATAAGGATATGTGATTGGCATCGGCAATGTCGGTAACTCTAAAACTTCTAATATTTCTGATGTTCTGTTAGTTAGGAATCTAAAACACGACTTACTTAGCATAAGTCAACTATGTGACAAGGGCTACAAAATTAAATTTGAAAAGGATACGTGTTACATCGAAGATAATAAATCAAATATTATCTTTGAGGGAATTAGGAAGAAAAATATTTATACTCTCAATATGGAAATCTTAAATGATAACCTATGTTATTTGGCTAATACAAGTGACCCTTGGATTTGGCATAGAAGATTTGGGCATTTGAATTTCAAACTCTTGTCCAAAATTTCAAAACTTGATCTAGTAAGAGGTCTTCCTAAAATGGATTTTAAAGCAAATAGTATATGTAATGCTTGTCAATTAGGAAAACTTAGAAAGAGTTCATTCAAATTGAAAGATTTGATTTCAACTTTAAAACCTCTTGAAAAATTTCATATAGATCTGTTTGGCCCATCTCAAATTCAATCAATAAATCACAGTAAATATGTTTTTGTAATTGTAGATGATTATTCTAGATTTACATGGACAATTTTTCTGAAATATAAAAGTGTTGCTTTCGATTTATTTAAAACTTTTGCAAAAAGAATTCAAAATCAACTTTCTTTAAAAACAAAACTATTAGTAGTGACCATGGTGGAGAATTTGATAATGAAAATTTTAAGAATTTCTGTATTCAAAAAACGAATAACTCATAATTTTTCTTTTCCAAGACTCCACAACAAAACGGAGTGGTATAGCGTCAAAATAGGATGATTCAAAAGTGTGCACGAACAATACTTTTGGATAATAAATTACCAAGAAATTCTTGGGCTGAAGCAGTCGCTGCAGCTTGTTACATTTTAAATAGGATTTTAATTAGACCTCTAACTAATAGAACACCATATGGACTTCTTTTCAATTATAAACCAAAGGTATCTTATTTTGAAGTTTTTGGAAGTAAATGCTTTATTCTAAATACAAAGGACGATTTGGATAAATTTGATCCTAAATCCGGCAAAGGAATCTTTACCGGTATTCTAATAGAAGTAAAGCATACAGAGTTTTCAATTTAAAAACTAACACCATTGAAGAAAAATTGCATGTATCTTTTGACAAAAATTTCAAATATTTTGTTCAAATAAATGATGAAGATGATTTTGTTACTTTAAATAATGAATCAAATGAAATAAATTATGAAACTGTTCATCCTAATAAAAGGATCAGGCTTTTAAAGGATCATCCTATAGAAAATATACTAGGAAATATTGAACTTGTTGATAGAACTAGAAATCAACTAAACAAGATGAGTAATGTAGCTTTTATATCAACTATTGAACCCAAAAATCCAAAGGAAGCATCATATAATGATTCATGGATTCTTTCCATGCAAGAAGAATTGAATCAATTCACCAGAAATGATATATGGGATCTTGTTCCTAGACCCGAGGACAAAACTATAATAAGAACTAAATGGGTTTATAAAAATAAAATGAATAAACAAGGTGAGGTCTTTAGAAATAAAGCTCGGTTAGTCACGCAAGGTTATTATCAAGAAGAAGGAATAGACTTTGATGAAACCTTCGCACCCGTAGCAAGACTAGAAGCCATTAGAATTCAACTTGCTTTCGCAAACCGCAATGATTTCAAATTATTTCAAATGGATGTCAAAAGTTCCTTTTTAAATGGTTTTGTTAAAGAGGATGTTTATATTGAAAAACCTCTACTTTTTGAAAGATAAAAGTTTCCAAATCATGTTTACAAAATAAAGAAAGCTTTATATGATCTGAAACAAGCTCTTAGAGCCTATTATGACGGACTAAGATCTTACCTATTACAATCAAAATTTGAAATTGGTAGATTAGATAATACTCTCTTTATTAAAAGAAACAAAAATGATATCCATTTAGTACATATTTATGTAGATGATATCATTTTTGGATCAACAAACAATGAAATGAACGAAGATTTTTCTGAAATAATGACAAGAGTTTGAGATGAGTCATATGGGCGAACTTACTTTTTTTAGGATTGAAAATAAAATAATTAGATAGTAGTACTTTTATTAGTCAAGAAAAGTATGCTAGGGGTCTAGTTAGTAAGTTTGGTATAACCACTGCAAGTGGAAAACCCACTCCTATGACAACTAATGAAGCCTTAAATAAAGAAGACATGTCAAAAGATGTTGATAAAAAAACTATACAGGGGAATGATTGGATCGCTACTCTATATAACTGCGAGTAGGCCCGATATCATGCATAGTGTCTCTCTCTGTGCAGTATACCAATCTCAACCCAAAGAAACCAATTAAAAGCTTTTAAACGTATCCTAAGATATGTTAAACATACTTTAGACTATGGCTTATTTTACCCAAAAAATGATTTATTTGATTTAATCTTATATTGTGATGCTGACTATGCTGGTTGTCAATTAGACTGAAAAAGTACAAGTGGAACTTGTCACATTTCAGGACATTTTTTGGTTTTCCGGTTTAGTAAAAAGCAAAATACTGTCTCACTATCAACAACTAAAGCAGAATATATCTCTGCTGCTTTGGCTTGTTCTCAAGTTATGTATATGCAACAAACGCTAAAGGATTTTGGATTAAATATTTCAAGATCACCAATTTATCGTGACAATACAAGTGCAATAAATTTATCCAAAAACCCTACTCATTATGCCAGAACCAAACGTATCGATATTAGACATCATTTTCTCAAAGATAATATAAATAAAGAGATTATTTCTCTTGAATTTATCAACATTGAGAATCAAATAGCTGATACTCTGACCAAACCCTTAAATCCATCAACCTTTACTAAATTAAGAAGATAACTAGGTATTTGTTCTATAATTGAGATATAGAATATAAATATAGTAGCATATATATTTAAATAAAGAAAGAAAAACAAAATTGTCAAAATTTTCAAAGGGATGTCGACATGCCCCTACCCCCCATGTCGACTTACAATTGCCAGATTTGAAATTTAGATTTTTCCTCTAAAATCGGTTTGGTGGTTATATAACCCCAATAACCATAATATTTCGAATTCATTTGTCTTCTCACTTTATTTTCTCTGTAATAAACTTCTGAAAATATAAAGTAATGGCCTTTTCTTCTAAATGAAACCAAAATGCAACCATTTCCTTCCCTTCTCCTAATTTCGATCCATTCCAACATGCTACATTAGCTCGAGTAATGAACATCGAGGAAATTATGAAGGATTCTCTGCAAATGTTGACTAAATTACAAGTCATGCCAATAAGGATGGCAAAGGAACAAGAGAAACAAGGCAAGATTCTTAGAAATTTGTAAAAAATTCTAATGAATAATCATGCAGACCCTATTATGATTAAAGATGATTCCTCTAACATACGTATTCATAATCCATTAGAAAACTGCGAAGAAGAAGAAGAAGAGGAAGAAGCGCAAATGGACGAGGACGATAATTTTCTTTGCGTTAGAGAAGTTTGTTTTGGCAAAAATGGTAATTTAGTTAAATGACATGGAAACTTTTGTCTCCATTACCCTAATTGTTCGTTTCACAACTCACCAATTGTCAAGGACTCTCGTTAGATTGTTATTATATTAATGTTTTATATTTTGTGTACTTGTATATATTTGTGCCTATGTTTCCTATATATGTGTAATGTAACATCATATATAATAAAATCAGATTTGTTTTTTGCTTATTATACTTCATTATTAACATTTAGTTCCATAGTATTAGTTTAAGGGGGAGTTATGTAGTTTAGGCTTATTTTTTGTTGATGACAAAGAGGGAGAATTGTAAATAGGATAGTTAGGCTATTAGTTAGGCTTAGATTAAGGGGGAGTTAGTAGATTAAGTGGGAGTTGTTGGAATAAGGGGGAGTCAGAGTAGAATCAAAGTTTGATGGTATATTTTATAAACATAGGTTGTCATCATCAAAACAGGGGAGATTATTAGTTCCTGAGATGATGGTTTTGATGAAAACAACCTTAGGACTTGTTATAAAATATAAATACTAATATCTTTGTCTAGATATATATGTATATGTGTGTGTGTATATATATATATATATATGCAGGTACTGAGAATGAGGACCGTACAGTATAGAGATTCAAAAACCGACGAATTCAAAATTGTAGAAATCAAGACGGAAGACTCATGAGTATCAAAATTAGAAAGAGTTCAAGATATCAAGTTAAGTAATAGAGTCTAGATTTATGTTAAAACTTCATAATAGCACTAAAATCTTTATTCGAATTTTAATTGTGGAATGGAATCCACCTTCTTGCTTTAATAGTGGGACGGAACCTACAACCTCTTTAGTGCGATGGAACCCACGACCTTCTCTAGTGGAATGGAATCCATGAAATTTTTAAAATGACTTATTTTTATATATTTTTTCAAAACTATCTTTTTAAAAAGACATCTCTCTCTCGATTTAAATATTTTAGCCTTAATTCAAAAACTATTTTTAATCATATTAATTTAAAAATCATTTCTTGTTTTTAAACTATCTCCTGGTTTTAATGTTTTAGCTTTAATCTCAAAATATTTATATATTTAGTTTTTATTACTTTTATATTTTGTAAGATCACTTTCCAAAGGTTTTAATAATCATAAAGTATATTTAAAATAGCTTACAATGTTCTAAGATTGTTTCGACAAACTTTAGAAAGAAAATCTCTTTTTAAAAAAATCAATTTTCAAAAAATACTAGGGTATGTTGACATGCCTATACCCCCCATGTATACATGGTAGCCGTAGAATTTAAAATTCGAATTTTTAGAGGAAGTGTCTACTCGTCATAATCTTTCATGAATGGAATAACCATTATCTCCTTTATATATATATACACACACATACATATAGACACACACACACACATATATATGACAACAGTTTTCAACGAACTTTCACTTAATATTTTTTTTGTTTTCTCTCCTCTTTCTCTCCCATTCTTATTTTCAAACATTCTTAACAAAACTCTGCGAAAATCCTAAGTGATTCAAACTCGATCGCCTCTAGTTTGATTCTCTGCCACTCTCTTTCAAAGATCTCGGTGTTATTCAGAGTTATAAGATCATTTGTAATCAAAGATCGAAAGATCGAAGTGTATCGAGTCTCTCTCTATCCAAGTGTGATTGGAAACGGTGTGATTGTGGCCCGTTAATCAATTGGGTGTGATTGTATCCCGTAAATCAATTAGGTGATCTTGTAGCCTGGTTAAATCAAGAGAGTTTTCACTAGACTCGGAGACGGGATGGTGTATCTCGTGGCCTTGAAATCGAGACGGTAATATCGACATTATATTTGAAAATTCCGGTGTGTTCTTTCATTTACTTCTTTTATTTACTATTTGCATATGTGTCTGGTTCTATGATTGTCTCAATGTTTGTGAATTGCATCTGTTTAGGTTTAATTTGGAAAGATTTCAAAAAGATTCATAAAATTAATTAGACACTATTCACCCTCCCTCTAGTGTTAATTCTGCCTTAAGATCCATAATCCGCATTTTCTACAATTTAGTCTCAGAGAAAGGGTTATCAGTGGATTCGACTAAGATCGAAGCAATAAATAGATGGAAGATACCCGAGGCAGTGATGGAGATAAAGAGTTTCCTTGGGTTGGCTGGTTATTATCGAAGATCCATTAAGGATTTTTTGTGGATAGTGGCACCGATATCAAGCTAACAAGAAAGGATATGAAGTTTGTGTGGACTGATAAGTGTGAGGAAGCAATCCAAAGTTTGAAACACTTATTGACCCATGCACCTATGTTGGTTGTTCCGGAAGGGAATCGGGATTTGGTGGTTTATACTGATCCGTATGGAACTGGATTAAGAGCTGTGTTGATGTAGAGAGGTAAAGTGATTGCCTACGCTTCTAGACAGCTTAAACCGCATGAGGTCAAATATCCGATGCATGATTCAAAGTTGGCTGTAGTTATTTCTGCTTTGGAGGTTTTGAGACATTATATTTTGGGAGAGAGGTTTGAGTTATACACAGATCATAAGTCGCTGAAGTATTTTTTCTCTCAGAAGGAGCAGAACATGAGACAGTAGAGTGTGAGAAATGCGGATTAAGGATCGTAAGGCTGGAATAACACTAGAGGGAAGGTGAATAGTGTCTTATGAATTTTCTAAACCTTTTTGAAACTTATGTAATTTAATCACCAACAAATGCAATTCACAGACATATATATAATCACAGAATCAGACACAGATGCAAGTAATAAATAAAAGCAGTAAAGGAAAGAACACAACAAGATTTTATACTAGTTCAGAGTTACCCTAAATCCAGTCTTGTACAATCGTATGGATTTCTTATCAAAAATAATCTCCCAAATTACACCCCCGATTTCAAGGCCACGAGGTACACCCTCCTATATTCGAGTCCAGGGCAAACTCTCTTGATTTAACCAGGCCACAAGATCACCTAATCGATTTCCGGGGAAACAATCACACCCAATTGATTCCAAGGCTCAACGGCACCTTTTACTCAACAGTTTGACTTTAAAAATAATCCTATAACTCTGAATAGCATTGAGATCTTATGGACAGAGTGGCAGAGAATCAAACAAGAGATAATCAAGTTTGATTCACTTGGTATTTCAGCAGAGCATAGTTTAGGATTCTTTAGAATAAATGTGGAAGATGAAGAGGAGAGAAAATAAATGAAAATCTGGTTAAAATTCGTTTAAAACTTACTGGTAGTTATAGTAGATCAACGGCCATATCTTTTCATGAAAGGATACGATGAATAGACACTTCTTTTGAAAATTTGAGTTTTGAATTTAATGGGCACTATATCGACAAGGGGGGTTGAGGGATGTCGACATACTCAAGGCAAATTTGATGTTTTAATTTTCTTTATTAAAATTGTTTCTATAATTTGTCAAAACAATTTCTAAACTTCGTAAATTTGTTTGAATGTAGTTTAAACATATAAAAGAATTTAGGAAGCAATTTTTAATATCTAATATATAAGGTGATTTAAAATCTGAGTACAAAAACATTTGAAAGCTAAATATTTAAAACAAGAGATAGTTTAAAATCAAGGACAATTTTGAAATTATAATATCAAAATATTAAAAATGATAAAGATAGTTTTGAGGCTAATATATTTCAAAAAAGAGAGATGTCTTTTTGAAAAGAAGGATTTGAAAATATTTAAAATAAGAGATATATTTTTGAAAAACATTTTTATAAAATTAGTTGATATCAAAATAGGACCACTATATGTTCCACTAGATATTGTCATGGGTTCCATCCCTTTAACAGGCTCGAAGTGGATTCCATTCCACGAGTAGATTTCGAATAAATATGTAAGTGCTTTCAAGAAGTTTTAACATAATTCTAGAATCAATACTTATCTTGTATTATTGAAATCTTGAACTCTTGATATCTTTGTACTCATGAGTCTTCAATCTTGGTATCTTCGATCTTTAAATTCATTAGTCTTGTATCTCTATATTGTACAGTCTTCATTCTTGGTACCTGCAGGTTTATATCCTGCATATACATATATATATCTAAACTATAATGTTAGTATTTATATTTTATAATAAGTCCTAAGGTTGTTGTCATCAAAACCATCATCTCAAGGACTAACAATCTCCCTCTTTTTGATGATGACAGCCTATATTTATAAAATTTACTTCACTTTCACTATAACTCCCCCTAAAACTAATAATCCCCTTAATCTAAGCCTAACTATTCTAACTACTCTATTTTATACTTCTCCCCTTTGTCATGAACAAAAACTAATTATAAACTTACATATAACTCCCCCTTAATCTAATATTATCCAAACTAAACACAACAATAAGATTATTATATACAATGTTATATTTACATACATACATACATACATGCATACATACATACATACATACATACATACATACATACATACATATATATATATATATATAAAAACACAAATATATTTAAGTACATAAATTATAGAATAACAGTACCAATGAGTGTTTTTGACAATTGGAGATTTGTGAATCGAACAATTTGGGTAATAAAAACAAAAGTTTTCACATTGTTCAACCAAATTCCCATATTTATGAAAACAAACTTCACCTATGCAGACCACGTTGTCGTCTTCTTCCATAGATGCTTCCTCTTTTTCTTCTTCTTCCTCTTCTTCTTCTTCTTCCTCTTCGCTGTGCTCTAAGGGATTATGCACTTAAATGTTGGGAGAATCTTCTTCAATCGCAATAGGATTCGCATGATTATCCATTAGGAATTTTTGCAAATTTCGAAGAATTTTTCCTTGCTTTTCTTATTATTTTGCCATCCTTATTTTCACAACTTGAAGTTCAGTCAACATTTGCATGGCATCCTTCATAGACTCTTCAATCTTTATCACACGTGCGAGTGTAGTTCGTTAGAATGGACCAGAATGAGGAGAAGGGAAATAAATGGTGTCATTTTCGTTTGATTTAGTGGAGGAGGGCATTAATTTTAATTTTAGAAGTTTATGACAGAGAAAGAGAAGCGAGATGGCAGAAAAATTCAAAATATATAGATTTATATAACTACCAAACTGATTTTAGAGGGAAAATCAAATTTTCAAATTTTGCCGTTGTATGTCGACATAGGTGGTAGGGTTATGTCGACATCCCTATGAAAAATTTGGTTTTCTTTTATATCTCTGTTTAAATGTTAGTATATCTATATTACTATATCTTAGTTATTGAACAAATACCTATTTCTCTTCTTAATTTAGTAAATATAGGTTGATTTAAGGGCTTGGTTAAAATATAAGCAATTTAATTCTCGGAGTTGATAAATTCAAGAGAAATAATCTCTTTACTTATATTATCTCTGAGAAAATGATGTCTGATATCAATATGGTTAGTCCTAGCATGATGAGTAGGATTTTTAGATAGATTTATTGCACCAGTATTATCACAATAAATTGGTATTTTTAAATAGTTAATTCAAAATCTTTTACGATTTGTTGCATATAAATGACTAAAGAGCAAGCAAAAGCAGTAGAGATATATTCTGCTTTAGTTGTTGATAATGAAACAGTATTTTGTTTTTTACTAAACCATGAAACCAGAGAATGCCCCAAAAAGTGACATGTTCCACTTGTACTTTTTCGGTCAGATTTGCAACCGGCATAGTCAGCATTACAATAAGAGATTAAATTAAATGAATCATTTTTATGGTAAAATAAACCATAGTCAAAAGTATGTTTAACATATCTTATGATACGTTTTATAGCTTTTAAATGAGTCTCTTTGGTTGAGATTGATATCTTGCAAGAGACAAACACTATGCATGATATCAGGTCTACTCGTAGTGATATAGAGTAGTGATCCAATCATTCCCCTATATAGTTTTTTATTTACATCTTTTGAAAGATCTTATTTATTTGAAGCTTCATTGGTTACCATGGGAGTGGGTTTTCCACTAGCAATAGTCATACCAAATTTACTAATTAGATCCCTAACATATTTTTCTTGACTAATAAAAATACCTTAATCTAATTGTTTTATTTGTAAACTAAGAAGAAAGTAAGTTCACCCATATGACTCATCTCAAACTCTTTCTTCATTATTTCAGAAAATTCTTTATTCATTTCATGATTAGTTGATCCAAAAATAATATCATCTACATAAATTTATACTAGTTGGATATCACTTTTATTTATTTTAATGAAAAAAGTATAATCTACTTTACCAATTTCAAAATTTGATTGTAATAAAAAAGATCTTAGTATGTCATACCATGCTCTAGGAGCTTGTTTCAGACCATATAGAGCTTTCTTTAGTTTGAAAACATGGCTTGGAAATTTTTCATCTTCAAAGAGTGGAGGTTGTTCAACATAAACTTTCTCTTTAACAAATCCATTTAGAAAAGTACTTTTAACATCCATTTGAAATAATGTGAAATTATTATAATTTGCGAAAGCAAGTAGAATTCTAATTGCTTCTAATCTTGCTACGGGTGCAAAGGTTTCATCGAAATCTATTCCTTCTTCTTGGCAATACCTTGTGCGACAAATCGAGCTTTATTTCTAACGACCTCACCTAGTTCATTCATTTTATTTTTATAAACCCATTTAGTTCCTATTATATTTTTATCCTCGGGTCTAGGAACAAGCTCCGAAACATCATTTCTGGTGAATTGATTCAGTTCTTCTTGCATAGCCAGAATCCATGAATCATCAGACGATGCTTCCTTTGGATTTTTAGGTTCAATCGATGATATAAAAGCTACATTACTCATGTTATTTAGTTGATTTTTAGTCCTAACAACAAATCAATATCTCCTAATATATTTTCTATAGGATGATCTTTAAAAGCTTAACCTTTTTATTTGGATGAATAAGTTCATTATTTTTTTCAATTGATTCATTATATAAGGTAGCAAAATATTCTTCTGCATTAATTTGTTAAACATCTTTGAGATTTTCATCAAACGAAACATGCATTGTTTCTTCAATAGTATTACTTCTTAAATTGAAAACTCTGTATGCTTTATTCTATTAGAATATTCGATAAAGATTCCTTTGTCTGATTTAGGATCAAATTTATCCAAATTGTCTTTTGTATTTAGAACAAAACATTTACTTCCAAAGATTCTAAAATAAGATACCTCTGGTTTCTTCTTGTACAGAAGTTCAAAGGGTGTTTTATCAGTTAACGGTCTAATTAATATTCTATTCAAAATATAGCAAGATGTAGCGACTGCTTCAGCCAAAAAATGTTTTGGTAAATTACTATTTGAAAGCATTGTTCTAGCACACTCTTAAGTCGTCCTATTTTTTCGTTCTACCACTCCTTTTTGTTGTGGAGTTCTTGGAAAACAGAAATGATGAGGTATTCCCTTTTTGTTGTAGAATCCCTTAAAATTTTCATTTTCAAATTCCCCATTATGAGCAGTACGAACAGTTATAATTTATAAAGAAAGTTGGTTTTGAAGTCTTTTTGTAAAAAATTTAAACGAATCAAAAGTATCACTTTTATGTTTCATAAAAATTGTCCATGTAAACCTAGAATAATCATCTACAATTACAAAGACATATTTATTGTGATTTATTGATTGAGTTTGAGATGGACCAAAAAAATCTAGATGAAGTAATTCAAGAGGTTTTGAAGTTGAAATTATATCTTTTAATTTGAAAGAAATCTTCCTAAGTTTTCCTAATTGACAAGCATCACATATACTATCTACTTTAAAATTCATTCTAGGGAGACCTCTACTAGATCAAGTTTAGAAAGTCTAGATAAGAGTTTAAAATTCAAATGTCTAAATCTTTTATGCCAAATCCAAGGGTCACTTGTATTAGCCAAAAGACATAGATTATCATTTGAGATTTTCATATTAAGAATATAAATATTTTTCTTCCTAATTCCTTCAAATATAATATTTGAATTATTGTCTTCAATGTGACACTTATCTTTTTCAAATTTAATTTTCTATCCTTTATTGCAAAGTTGACTAATGCCAAGTAGATTGTGTTTTAGATTCTTAACTAATAAAACATTAGAAATAGTAGGAGTTTTAAAGTTACCGACGTTGCCGATGCCAATCACATATCCTTTTGAGTTGTCTCCAAAACTAGCCAATCCTCCATCTTCATAGATAATATCATTCAGCATATCTGGATTACCAGTCACGTGTCTTGAACATCCACTATCAAGTATCCACTTATGCTTCTTGATTTTCACAATTAGTTCATTGAGAGTTGATTCTTCGAAGGCCATATAACATTTTTCTTTCTACACAGTATACATACTCGATGTATAGCTTGATTTTCTATAATAACTACATGCAGACTTATGCGACAATGATGATTTGAACAACTTAAACTAGTGTTAACAAAATCCCTAAAAATATCCATTTTAAAAACTTTTTCAAAATTCAGATTATGAAAACTTTGAAAACCAATGCTGTAATACCAAATGTGAGAAATGCGGATTAAGGATCTTAAGGCTGAAATAACATTAGAAGGGGAGGGGGTGAATAGTGTTTTATGGATTTTCTAAATCTTTTTGAAACTTATGTAACTTAATCACCAACAAATGCAATTCACATACACAGATATAATCACAGAATCAAACATAGATGCAAGTAATAAATAAAAGCAGTAAATGAAAGAACACACCAGGATTTTATACTAGTTCGGAGTTACCCTACATCCAGTCCCGTACAATCATACGGATTTCTTATTAAAAATAGTCTCCCAGATTACGCTCTCGAATTCAAAGCCACGAGGTGCACCCTCCTGTATTTGAGTCCGGGGCAAACTCTCTTGATGTAATCAGGCCACAAGATCACCTAATCGATTTCTGGGGCAACGATCACACCCAATTGATTTCAAGGCTCAACCCCACCTTTTACTCATCAATTTGATTTTGCAAATAATTCTATAACTCTGAATAGCACTAAGATCTTATAGAGAGAGTGGTAGAGAATCAAATAAGAGATAATCAATTCTGATTCACTTGGTATTTCAGCAGAGTATAGTTTAGGAATCTTCAGAATAAATGTGGAAGATGAATAGGAGAGAAAATAAATGAAAATCTAGTTAAAATTCATTTATATCTTACTGGTATTTATAATAGATCAACAACCATATCTATTTGTGAAAGGATACAACGAATGGACACTTCTTTTGAAAATTTGAATTTTGAATTTAACGGGCACTATGTTGACATGGGGTTGAGGGATGTCGACATGCTAAAGGCAAATTTGATGTTGTGATTTTCTTTATTAAAATTGGTTTGTATAATTTGTCAAAACAATTTCTAAACTTCGTAAATATATTTGAATATAGTTTAAATATATAAAAGAGTTTAGAAAGTAATCTTTAATATCTTAATATATATGGTGATTTAAAATCTGAGTATAAAAATATTACAAAGCTAAATATTTAAAATAAGAGATAGTTTAAAATCAAGGACAATTTTGAAATTAAAATATCAAAATATTAAAAACGGTAAAGATAGTTTTGAAGCTAAAATATTTCATACAAGAGAGATGTCTTTTTGAAAAGAAGGTTTTGAAAACATTTAAAATAAGAGATATATTTTTGAAAAATATTTTTATAAAATTAGTGGATATCAAAATAGGACCATTATATGTTCCACTAGATATTGTCGTGGGTTCCATCCCTTTAACAGGCTCGAAGTGGATTCTATTCCACAAATAAATTTCGAATAAAGATGTAAGTTCTTTCAAAATGTTTCAACATAATTCTAGACTTAATACTTATCTTGTACTATTGAAATCTTGAACTCTTAATATCCTGATACTCATGAGTCTTCAATCTTGATATCTTCGATCTTTAAATTCATCAAGCCTTCATTCTTGGTACCTGCATGTTTATATCCTGCATATGCATATATAACTAAACTATGATGTTAGTATTTATATTTTATAACAAGTCTTAAGGTTGTTGTCATCATAACCATCATATCAAGGACTAACATAGAGGTGGTTAGAGTTTATTGCCGCTTATGATTTTGGGATTGAGTACAAACTAGGGAAAGGCAACAAGATTGCAGATGAACTTAGCAGGAAATATTAGAATGCAGTTTTGGCGATGATTGCTGAGTGGAAAGATTTAGAAGCTTTAGCAGATTCAGAGTCAGTTGAGATTCGAGGCTGGGACTAATGGAGATACAGTTGTATTATCTTATTTGGAAGTTTGACCAGTGATGATCGAAAGGATTGCTTCTAAACAGATAGGGGATCTAGTGTTAGCCAAATGGATCAGGAAGTTAAAAAATGGAACAAAGACCGATGACTTGAAAGATTTCGGTCTTGACCAAAATGGGTGGTTAAAAAAAAGGAAGATTATGTGTTTCGAGTATAGGAAACATAAGGTAAGAAGTCTTGGAGGAATGACATCATTCAAAATTCTTTATTTACCCAGGAGGTACTAAGATGTATCAGGATATGAAGAGGAGTTTCATTTGGGAAGGTATGAAGCAGGATATTGGTTTGTGTGTAAAGCAGTGCTTGATTTGCCAACAGGCAAAGGTCGAACACTAGAAGCCAAGTAGGTTGCTTTAGCCATTAGATATTCTAGAATGGAAATGGGATTCTTTTTCTATGGATTTTATTGACAGATTGCCTAGGTCGAACAGGGAAAACGATAGTATATGGGACATAGTGGACAGGCTAACCAAGAGTACCCATTTCATTTTGGTTAGGTCAACCAAAACGACACTTGTATTAGCGAAGTTTTTTATGAAGAATGTAGTTAGACTGCATGAAATTATTGGTAGCCTAGTTAGTGATAGAGATTCCTTATTCACTAGCGAGTTCTGGAAGAGTCTACATGAAGTTTGAGGAACTAAGCTCAAGATGAATACCGCTTACCATTCATAGGCAGATGGGCAAACGGAAAGAGTTAACAAAGTCTTAGAAGATTGTTTAAGAGCTTTTTTGTAGATTTCGGGGGATCATGGGAAGACCATTGGCATTTAGTTGAGCTTTTGTATAATAACAGTTGTCAAACTAGTATTGGGATGGCTCCATTTGAAACTTTTTATGGAAGGCCATGCAAAATTCCCGTATGTTGGTTACAGACCGAGGATAGATTAGTTCTTGGCCCAGAATTCGTTAGAGAAGCTGCATAAAATATTGAGGTCATTCAAGCTAGAATGAAGGAGGCTTAGTCCAGGCATAAAAGTTATGCAGATAAGAAACGACAAGATCTATAGTTCTTAGTTAGAGATCAGGTTTTCATCTAAGTATCACCGATGAAAGAAGTGATTAGGTTTGGAAAATCGAGAAAGTTGGCACCGAGATTCGTTGGACCTTTTCCTATTGTTGAGAGGATCGAGAAACTCGCATATAGAGTTGAGTTACCGAGTAGTTTGCAAGGAGTTCATGATGTTTTCCATGTTTCTCATCTCAGAAAGTGTTTTAGAGACTCGGAGGCTACTATTGCACTGACAGTGCTAGAGGGCTTAGTAGTAGAACCGGATTTGGCTATAGTGAGGAAGCATATTAGTATTGTTGCGAGAGATGAGAAGAGGCTTAGATCCAAGACAGTTGGATTAGTCAAAGTCCAGTGGAGTGAGGATGCCGGAGACTATACTTGGGAGATGTAGAGTAGGATTAGATATACTTATCCTAACTTGTTTGATGGTATGTTTTACCTCTTTGATTGATGTGTTATGTACCTTGTCGTAATTTCGAGGACGAAATTCATTAAGGAGGGGAATGTGTAACACCTCGGATTTTTGGTAACATTATTTAGAATATATAATTACCTGAATGAAATAAAATAATTTGTTGATTATGGGATTGAGAATTGATATTTAATTAAAGTGTAGCCGTGCCATTAAACAATGAATTAAGTAAGAGTTAAAATGAAATAGAGGAGGGGTAAAATAGGAAAGAGACCATTCCTATATCTGTTCCCTTAGGTAGTGTATCTCTACACGTTCAATTCATAAAAAAAAAACTCAAGGCCGACCATCATTAAAAAGAGTAAGAGGAAGAAAGCTAAGAAAGAAGCTAATTCAAATCAAATTCATTCACATCTCAATCTCTTTAATCTCTAAAGATAAGGTGATTAATGTTTACATCTCTTTTTTGTTGTGTTTTCGATTTTAAGATGACTTCTAAATATTTTGCAACGATTTGCCATCTTTTTGAATAATGGAATGATTATATATACTTGTTAATGAATTATGGTTGTTCATATTGAATTTATGATATGTTTTAAGGTAAAAGCCCTATTAAATGACATCCAAATGCCTTGCAAATTTTTATAAAGATCATAAATATTAATTTAGAGTTGGGTTTCAATTTCAGAATTTATGTGGAATTTATCTGAATTTTCTAGTAAAGAAAATGTCAATTTGGATTATAAATTATTTACGGTCAAAAAATAAAAGAATTGGGTCTGAAATCTTTATATGTTGGAAAACATATTAAAAGAGATTTTTGGAATTTTTGTAGAATTTTCTTAAGTGTTTTAATGGTTCTATAAAATTATTTAAGTTATGGACTTAAATGTTTTATATAATTAAGGAAGGAGAAGGGCATTTTGTAAATTAATTTAAATTGTTAAATCTGGAAAGTCGGCAGCACTTTTAAAAAAGTACAATGGCAACCAATCAAATTTAGGAAAACAAGGCTGGTTAGGTACAAAAGAAATAGTTTAAAAGTACAAATAAACATGTTTTACACTATTTCGATGCCTTCATCACCAGGTTCCACCCCCTTACCTTCGCCTCCTACACTGTTCAAACCAATGCACATGGTATCAGTTAACTAGTAAGTAGTGAACTGGATGTAAGCGGAAGGAATAGAGTTGAAATGAGGGGTTCTGAAGGGGTTGAGGCATTACTTTGATTTTAAAGGAAAATGCTCATGCTTGCTTTCGAGTAAGTAGCTTTAAACATGGTTAGCTTTCGACTGGGTTAAATGGTTTTAAAAGGAAAGGTTTCGATTAGGTTGCGCCTTTGATTTTAAATGATTGCTTTCGACAGAGTCAAAGCCTTTAGTTGCAGCTTCCTACCTTTCGACCTAGATGGTTTAGAAAGGGTTGTTTTTTTGTCTAAAAACCAGGCCATCTCTCCAATGCTTTCGAAGGGATGGTTTCGACACCATCACTTCATTACTTAGGAAATGGTTTCGAAATAGATACTTTCGACTTAAATGCTTTTAAGATCCTTTTTCTATGATTGAAGTAAATCCCAAATGGTTTAGAAAGAGACAGTTTAAATGGTTCTGAAACAGATACTTTCGACTTTAATGGGTTTCTGATCCTTTTGCTATACTTGAAGTCATAATCCAAATGGTTTTGAGCGAGACGATTTTGAAAGGTTTCAAAGGAGTTAATTTTCAAATGGTTTTGAAAGGTTTTCCACATATTTTAAATTAAACCCAAAGTGATTTCGAAAGGATTGAGTTTTGACTGTTTCGAAAGATATTATTGAATGGTTTCGAAAGGAGTGGTTCCCCAAGGTTTCGAAAGGGTTGAAGGGAAGGGTTTTTCCTATGTTTTCGAAAGGAAATATTTAAAGGTTTTAGAGGAGGATGTCTAATGTTTTGAAGCTTTCACAGAAAAGAAAGGAATGGGTTTTTCTAATGTTTTCAAAAGGCTTTTAATGGTTTCGAAGGGGTTACCTTCAATGATTTCGAAAGGATTGTTTAAAGTTTTAAACAAAGGTTTCGAATGTATTAAATAGGCCATATAACCTAAGTATTTTTCAAGTTAGAAAGGGTTTTAACTTGTTTTGGAAGGTGTGACGACCAGACTTTTTCTCCACAAAAAGTCGTATCACCTTGAAGAAAGAAAGGGACAGAAAAGAGAAAAGATAGGAAAGAAAGAAGAAACAACATCAGAATATCAACAGCGGAACGAATAAATTATATTAATAACATAAGTATTACATAGTATACAACAATTATTAGAGTTACATAGATTATACACCACATACTAGACAGTTATAAACACCTGTCTAGTTATTACAACTCAATACAATACAGAGATACCAACACAGCGGAACAATAAATATATCTACAACGCTGAAGCCTCATGCTCCATTGCTTCTCCATAATTCGTCAAATCTAACCTGAATCCCTTGGCTACTCGTAAAAATTTGAGTACCCAAGAGTTTAAGAAAAACAGAAATAAACTCCGGGTCAGACATGGGTCTGGTGTGAGTAACAGGTTAAGGTTGCTTAACTTTGAAAACCTTTGAAAACAAAAGGTATCACGTAAGACTCCCCACACATAAACATGGGTAATTTTTTCGCTTACGCTAACCAAAACATTTTTATAGGAAATCCAGTAATATTATAATAGGGTCTAGGGTTTTCAAATAAAATACAGAAATAGCTGGTATACTTACATCTCACGTTCCAACATAGTTAGGCACAACTAAAACATACGACACTTACTGGAGATTGGATTCCATACAATAGCAGGCTACTAGGGTACCGCCCGCCACAGTACGTGGCCTAGATCAACGTACCGAGGATCCACCCTAAATCCCCTACAACACAAGGCCGAAACCATCCCATACTGGATAGTCTCGAATAAGACAACCCCACGATTGGGATCAGCAACCACACCACACAGCCGAAATAAAAAGGAACATCTAGACATGGGTAAATCTCATCCTACTAAGGCATGACCCACTTAGCCTTGCTGCACCTCCCCTATATTAGCCATTCCCGGTTGATGAGGCTTGAGGCTATGATTACCTTTATCAAACACATCACTTAGAACGCTCATCGTCCACCTAATGATGTTCTGAATGCATTCAATCCATACAAGTTCATTCCGATTTCGAACGAAACCGAAGGCATTATCTTGTTACACTCATTTTGGAATCACCCTCGACGTTAACGAAAATAACCCTTGCACTCTGAATATTCGTCTTCACTTGAGATTCATGACCTATCGTTAATTTGGATCGCTGTGGTTTTCGGATATCCAAATCTGGAAACCCGATCCCGGTCTTATCGAACTCCAAACGCCATCTTTTAGGTCCAAGTTTTTTTTAAAGTTTAAATAATTCAATTCTATTATCTATATACACACAGATAGATAATTCACAATATCAAAACAGATAATTCACATTATCATCACAAATAGATAATTCACATTATCATCATACTCAACCAAAGCATCCATATCACACAACACCACTTATCTCCTATCTGAGATCTCAAACCATTAAAGGCAATCAACATCATCCATCTATACATAAGCAAGGATTAATAATTCACACTATAACTAATTTAAAATGAATTAAATTAATTACTTCTTCTCTAATTAATTTAAAATAAATTAAATTAATTACCTCCATTATATAAATCCTGCTTACCTTATCATTAATTAATTACAAATCCAATTAATTAATCATTCTCTAATTACTTTAAGTAATTAGTCTTTAAATTAATTACACAAATTAATTATCCTTAACCACTTACACTAATTAACCTTTAATTACTTCATTAATTAGTTAATTATAATTAATCACATTAATCCTTAATTAATTACATTAATTAATTACTAATTGATTAATTATTCCCTAATTAATCAACCCTTAGTTACATCATTAATTATATTAATTAATGATCTCTAATTACTTCTTTAATTAATTTCTCTATTTTAATTAATTAAATATACTAAGTAATTAATATTTAATTAGGCCATAATTATTAATCACTCTTGATTAATCACATTTAGTAATTAACTACCCATAATTACTTTATTATATAAATTAATTACTCCTCAATTAATTACCTTCAAAAATTAATCTTTAATTAATTATATTATTTAATCATCTTTGATTAATCCCATTCAGTAATTAATTACCCTTAGTTACTTCATTAAATAAATTAATTACTCCTTAATTAATTACCATAATTAATCCCTTGATTAATTACACAAAGTAATTTAATCCAAATTACTTCCATTATTAAATCATCTTCAGTTAATTACATCCAGTAATTACCCATTAACTACTTCACTAAGTAATTACACTTCATTAATTACATTGAGTAATTACTTATCAAATCATCCAGTGGTTAAATTAATTAACTTAAACTAATCACATTAAACTTAATTAATTACAATAAGTAATTAATTCCTTAATTACTTTTATTAAGTAAATATACTAATCCTATTTCATAAATGATTATCATTAATTAATTAATCTAATTAATTATTAAAATTAATCACATTAATTGATTATTTAATAATCCTAGTTAATGACCATCACTAACTACTAACAATTCTTTAATTACTTTTCTTAAGTAATTAAATTTAGATTATTCATTATTAATTACAAATTAATTTATCTTTAATAACCTATTATTTAGTCCCTAATTATTTAACTAAATTAAGTTTTGACTGTAACTTAATTAATCTTAATTACTTGATTAATTAATCTTTAATCATTAATTTAAAATCTAATCTTATCAAATTAATGATCCTTAATTACAAATTAATTATCCCTTAAATAATTAATCTTAAACCTTAATTAATTAATCAAAAACCCTTAGTTACTTAATTAATTATCCACATCATTAATTAATTAAATTAATTAATTATCCATTAAATTTAACTTAATAATTTAATGAATTTCAAATTATTAAATCCTAATTATCTTTAAGATAAAACTTTATTCTTGTTAATGATTAAATTATCATTAACAAAACATTTAAAAAAATTACTTTTAAATTTGCTTTCAAATTCCATTTTAAATTTTAAATTTAAAATGAATACAAATTTAACTTTAACAAAGTTTAAAAACAATTTAAAAACTTTTTAAATCACGTGTTAAAGAAATACTTATCTTAAAAGAAGTTTAAAATAATTTAAACCAAATCCATTTTAAAAACTCCAACCATTTTTAAATGCACTTTTAAATACTTAAACACTTTAGAGTTGTTAAAATAATTTGAATTTTTAAAAAACTTGTTTATCTCGAAGATTCAAATTAAATTTGATTCTAGATTAAAACTTGATTTAAAACTTTGTTTAAATCTTTACTTTTCATTTTAAAATCATTTTTAACTTCAAACCATTGAAAAATATATTTTAATCATTTTAAGGTTGTTAAAACATTTTAAATTTTAAAAACTTATTTATTTCAAAACTAGGATACAAATTCGATTTTGAATCTAGATTTAAAACTTTGATTTAAACTTAGTTTAAATCTCTACTTTACATTTTAAAATTCAGATTTAGATTTAAAAACTAACAGGTTTTAAAACCTGTCACAAAACCACTGCCCGAGCCACACATCAATTTGCTTCGAGCAAAACCACACATCGCTTCGAGCAATTCACAGAGACAACTCGAGTAACATTCGCTAATCAAACCAAACATCACCAGTAAATAATGGAAGTGCACCGTGCACATGCACAGAGGCGCCGTCTAACTTCGATCATCAACGATGATCTTCCTACATCGACAATCCCCAAAACACCCAATCCCAAACATCAGATTGTCACCCCAAACTCGATATCGAAATCGAGCTTCAAATTCTAAACCAGGAACAAAATCTGGAACCACCACCTCAACCTGGAAATGCCTCGTTCTCGAACCTCCGACCATCAGAAATTCTACAACTTTGGCCAAGCCTTCGTCAACCCATCTACTTCCATTTCGCAAAATCCTGTTGCACTCGATCCACTAGGGAAGACGTGCCGATCCAAAAACCTAACCTAGTTACAACTAGGGTTACAAACCCAAAACGTCCACCGTCGCCAGCACAGCCTCTAGATCACCATCCAGCCGTTTTTCCTCTAATCTCCGGTCACTCTTGCACCTACCATGGAATCCCCATCCTCTTCGATCACTTGGCTCATCAGAGGCAATCAAAAATGCATAATCCAAACAAACCAGAACTGCTCCCTAACTATAACATTTAAAATTGTGATTTTACTTTTAAAAATCATAATTTTTTATGAGACTTCATATCATATGCCCGAATCCCTAAGAACTATGGATTTTGAATTTTCACTTTTATTTAGACTTGCTCAGTTATTTTGATTTCCAAAGTCATATCAATATTACTTTAGCTTAAGTATAATTTTAAGCTAGAATTTGAAATGAAACATACCAGTTTTATTTAAAACTTAAGTTTAAACAGAGATTAAATCTAGAGATATTAAAATAAGAAGACTGGAAACGACAAACAGAGAGTATTCATATGGAAACAAACATGCATACCCAAACATGAATATATACACAGCAGATTTCACACAATACATATTCATTTCAAAGAAAACTAGCATGCAACCAAATTTATATACTTAAACTTTAAAAGAATGTGATGTTACTCGCTGTTTTGAGGATGAAGAACAGAGCATTCCTTTTTGTTTTGAAAGGCCTTTAAACTGGGTTGAAAATTGTTTTTGCAGAAATGCTTTTGATTTATAAACTCGAGTGCTTGCCTTTGAAATTTGAAAACTGAGTTGCTGTTGTTTAGATCTCAGGTTTGCATGCAGTAGAAAAATTCCAGACTGCATTTTGAAACTGAATTCTTGGTTTACAGGCTTAGAAATTTCTTTGAGAATTTGGAAAATGATCATAGGTTTATTTCTTTGATTTTTTATCAAACTGGAGTTGCTTGAACTTATTGGAGAATGCATGTCACAGAATCTTTCTTTTGTTTGAAAAATGCAGGCATTTGATGATGCTTTCAAAATAGAATTGAAGAATGATGTTCAAATTCTATTTCTAGGTTTTAAGAAATGAGTTCAGGCTTTTGTTTTGAACTTGCTTTTGATTGAAACAAGTTTCTGGTTTGAATATGGTTTCAAATTTGTTTTTGAGGGGACTTGGTTAGAGGAAGTACTGATTTCAGTTTTGCTTTTGAAAATGAAGATTAGAAAAGAAACGAAGAGGAGAAGGCTTATGTTTTTTATAAGTAAATTTTGAGATTTAAATAAAAATAAAAGAAAATGAAAATAAATAAGGACACTTGTCATTAATATTTCTAATTACTTAACACTTGTTATTATGAGGTCTTAGTAAAATAACACATCTTTTAAGTTAATTAGTATTTATTTTTAAAAGTTAATATAAGCTTATACTTAATTAATTAGCTTATAAGTACTTATTTATATACATATATAATTTTAAAAGAAATAATACCAATCATATTCATAAATAAAAGTTTATACAAATATTTTAAAATCCAAAACAACTTAAATATCTATCCTTTTAAATTTCAAAACTATAAATTCAAATTCAAATCAAATTCAAAAGTCCAATTTAAAAATCAAGTTATACATATATCAAGTTATACATATACATATATAACTATACCAATTTAATTCGAAATAACAATTTTATTTATATTAAAATCTATTTTTAAAAATAATACATTATTAATATTGTTTTAAAATAACACATTATTATTATTATTTAAAAATAACAATTTATCAATTTTAAATAATTTATAAAAGAAATTATCTCTTTATTATAAATTACTTATTTTCTTATATGTATTAATGTTTCATTTGTAAAATTGTGTTTTAAACTTATATATATTTCAAATCATATTTATCAAGCTATATTTAAAAATAAAACAAATCTTTTATCTAAATTTAAACTTAAGCTAAGATAAATTTAAACAATTAAACATTTACCTTAAGTATTTAAAACCATATAGTTTATCTATTAAATAGCTTTGAAAAGCTTAATATTAAATTAAATCAAAATTCCAAATTACCAAAAATTTTAGAATTAGAAAATATGCTTTATTTATTAAATTTAAAACAAGCTTATCTATTTACAATATATACAAATATATATACATTATAAATAGAAAACAATTTATTAGCTTTTAAAAGATAAAATTCATTAATTAAATATTTATTAAAAGAAGATTATTAAATCAATTCAAATCTTATTAACAAATATTATCAAATCAATTTAATTTTTAATAAAGATTGTTAAATTGATGTTGCCTAAAATTCCGGGTCATCACAGAAGGATAGAAAATCCACATTAAAATTCATCAACATTATTTTGAGTAAAGTATATATAACATGGCAAAATATCTTAGAGTAAAGCTAAGAATATATTTTTCCTTGTAATGGTATGATTTAAAAGGTTAAATCATTTTGAAAAGGTTTTAAAGGAAAAAAGATGAAGGGTAGTTAACCCTAAGAAAATGATTCGGATAGTTAGTTCATTTTGATCTGGACAGTTAGTCCAGTTTACAGGCACAACCCAGTTTTATGGACAGATGGTCCATTTTTTAGCATAACGGACCTTGCTATTATGTTTTGAAAGATAGTCCATTTACTACTATTGGATAGATAGTCCTTTAGTTATCTGATTATAGTTTAACGGACCTAGCTATTATTATCATTATTATATTAGTTTGATTAACTAGTTTGGTTGCAGGAAAGGATTTGCAAAATAAATGTTTTGAAAGGATATTAGCGAAGGGAAACCCGTTCCGCTAAGCAGCATGATCTCACTTCATATCAATAAAGCAAGATGTAACAGAATTATTCACATTAGGCTTTATATCGGACTTAAAGTTTTTTTCTCCTTAAACTCTCGGGTACTCAAAATTGATTTGAGTAGGCTGAGAGTTAAGGTTTTCAAGTTTTTGATATTTTAGCGAACAAAGATTCCAGAGATGAGAAGGTGGCTGATGGATAGCTAATTAGGAGTACAGATTATTCTGTTCATTTTCCGCTTTGTATGTTAAGTCAGATATGACTATATTTCTCTGATCAACCAAGGCGGCATCATCATATGTAGCCTTGACGTATTGTTGTAATTATAATTGATCTTTACTTGGGAAACGATTATGGGATTATGTAATTTGGATATGTATTTGTTTGAAATGAAATTCCAAAATGTTATTTTTGGATATCTGTGATTTGTTCATATTCAAGTTGTAACATCCCGTATTTTTAAGCTATTCAAATTGAACATTTAATTCATTTTAAATGTTGAATATGAATTATAATTTGAATTTAGAGATAGATGACTTTGGTTAGGTTAATAAAATTAGTCAAAAAATTCAAATATGGGAACTACATTGGAAATTGAATAATAATAATTGAACATTGGGTTTAGATAATTTGGGAAATTGGATGTGAATTGATATAAAAATGATGTTTAAATGTGTTTTAAGTTCAATTGGACATAATTGATATTATGGGATTTTTGGAAGAATTTAAAAGTTGATAAGTTATTATTTGGAATTTTAGGTTAATTTAAAATGAATTTAATATAATATAAAAACGCAATTAATCGGATTTTGATTCGAAATGAGTTAAAATGATTGTTAATGTGTTTATAAATTTTATATGAATTATTGTTAAGTTAATAAAATTTTAAAAGTGGAGATTTGGAGTGATTTCGATAATTTCGAAAATCGCTTAATTAAATAGACGAGTTAAAATAGCCTTCCGGGGCACAGTCTCGGAATTCGACGAAACCAGTTTCATTGGATCCGTAATAGTTAGTTATTATCGGATTTCAATTTTCGTAGCAATCGGAGTTGTCGTTTGACCCCGGCAGCTCGAAACGCATCGAAATCGTTTTAATCGATTTAATTTCAAATTGAACGTTTAATTCCATAACTCGTGCATACGACCGAATTAGCTTACGAAACCTGTTCCATTGTGTCCGGAACGCGGAAAAACCTCAGGATAGCCTGTCGGAACGTGAGAATTTGAGGTCGTTTGCATAAACTGTTAAATCGAGAAATTATATTCATTAAATAATATTAAAACTAATTTATATATTCATTATCATCTCTAACCCTAGCTTATTTTACCGGCCGCCGCTAGGGCATATGTCAATGGCCGAAATCGATTTACATTCTTCTTCCCAAATCTCTCAATCCTTGCTTTCATTTCGAAAACTTCCAACGGAAGAAAGGTAGATCTCTCCGAGCTCGTGAGATCCAACGGTTGAGATCGACTATCGTCGACCAGAGGAGAGGTAGGAGGGCCGCGTTCGTATGGGGCTTACGTGCGTTTTGCCGAGCCTTGGGGCCACCGAGCTGCTTGTGTTCGTGGGCGAGGGTGGAGATGGTGGAGGCGACTGAGGTGGCAAGCTCCGATCGAGCTCGAAGGCTTCGGTGATGCGGCGATTTCGTGCCCTAGGAGATGAGCATGGGTTCGATTATTACCTGAGGGCGCGCGTGATTGTTGAAGGAGGACGAAGCGGGCCTTGGGCCGTGTCGTTTTGGTGAAACTATTTAATTTGAAAAAGAATTTGTTTTCAATTTAATTCAAACTTTGTAAAAATCATAACGAATTCATACGACCTCAGATTTCGATGATTTTGGATTCGTTGGAATCGCAGAAGGAAGCTCTATGCAGTGGAACAGTTCCGGAGTCAATCCGGGCAAGTAGAAATTTAGGTTAAATCGAACGTCGTTTGGTTTAATTTGAATTTCGAACGCTCGCCGAAACTCAAGGTGAGTTATTCTCACTCACATCTGGATACTAGTAAAGTAGACAGTTAGTATTGATTGGTTGTTTGGATGTTTAGCTGAATATGTTAGTTATTATCAAATTGAATTGATATATATACTGTTGTGCTAATATTTGTGGATGCAGGGAAAACAGGTTGGAGGGATCCAACGGGATTCCTCACAAAGTAGTAATATTTTTATATTGATGATTATGCCTGTTTATATATTGTGATTGATAAGTTGGAATTTAATTGCATTGTGATATTGTGGTTTAAACTATAAACCCAGAATATTAGTTATAAAGAAAATTGCAGTTTTAATTATAAAGAAATTAAACTGGGTTTCAAAGAAATTGAAAAAATGGTTAAATAAGAAAATTAAGAGAATATAAATAATCGAAACCTGATTTGGATTGAAAACTGAAATAAATTTGTATAGAAATATTACTGGATAAGTTATAAATCCAAAATTAATTATATTTGATAAATTGAATTTAGAGAAATAAAGGTATTGTCAAATAATGGGTTTAAAAAGGGATTAAAATCTGAAATCTATTTTAAAATGTAAATTGGAAGTTTTAAAATTTGGAATGATAATTAATTTAAATGTTATTAGTTGAAGTTTTGGGAAATAAATTTATGTTATAAAACCCTAAAACTAAATTTAATAAATGGACAGAAATCGTGAGAAGGATTTCTGTGATGATTTAGTAGAAATGAGATTTCCTAAGGAAAATCCAAGTTCGAGTTTTAAATTGATTTTATAAAAAGAAGTTTTAAAATCTTAAACTGGTCTTAAAGAATGTTTTGAAATTTATTATTTTAAAGTGATTATTTATAAATTAGCAATAGTAGAATTTTATAAATATTTTAATAATTATGTTTACAAATGGATTTGTTTTAAAAGTTAGTTTTGACCTAAGTATATTGAGAAAAAAGAGTTAATCTTTTACAACTCTATTTTTATTATATAATATAACTAAAACTTATTTTCAATTAAGTTATATCTTATAAATAGTTTGCTTTTTAAATATTTTGAAAGTTATATTTTGAGTAAATAATTAGTAGTAAATTCATCTATTTAAAAGTATATTTTAAATTAAAATGTTTTTAACAGTTTTAAATCTAAACTGTTTTGAACTTGGATATTTCCAATGAGAATATATGGTAAATGATTTACCTTGTAAAGGAGGAATTTTGAGAAATGTTTTCAAATGAGATTTGGAAATTTGGTAATATATCTTTTAAAGATATTTGAGGTAAATAAATAATTTGGGAATTATTTATTGTGTGATGGATGCTATGGATGTTTACGAATATAAATTGATAGTTAAATCACCGACTATCAATATTGGACAAATGCGTTGATCGTTTCGAAGAGACCGGGATCGAGATTTATTTCTCGAAAACCACTTCGATCCGGTTTGTACGTTTTCGTGCGATAAACGTTTTTCGGAGTCGAAGATGGAGCAGTGAAGTGCAAGGGCTAGTCGCTACTAATCCTGAGGATTTCCAAAATGGATGTAGTAGGAATAGTGCCTTCGGTTCCGTTCGAACCCGGGACGGACTTGTATGGACGAATGCTTCGTGACATCGTCAGCGGACGATGGGCATTCTAAGTGAAACGTTCTAAAGGTAACGTTAAGCCTCAAGCCTCATCAACCGGGAATGACTGAAAATCAGGGGATATGCAGCAAGGCTTCGTGGGTAGCCCCCACTGGAGAGTAAGGTCATCCCTGTCTAGAGGTTTCTTTTTATTTCGGCTTAGTGGTGCGGTTGCTGATCCCAACCGCGGGGTGATCTTATTCGGAATTGCCCATAGGTGATTCCGGTCTTGTGTTGCAGGGGACGAAGGGAGTAGTCCTCGGTACTGTGATCTAGACCACGTACTGTGATAGGGGGTACCCCAGTGCCTAGTCATTGTTGGAAATCCATTTTCCCTACGAGCCTTTTACGAGTTTTGTTTGTATTACCCACTTCGGTGGCTAGTAGCTGGAATTTAATGAATGTAACAATTTCGGCTATTTTATAAGTATTTGTAAATAGACCCTATTATAATATAAGAGGATTTAATAAAAAGTGTTTTAGCTATCGTAAGGTAAAAACCCGACATGTTTATTTGTGGCGTGGTCTTACGAGATGCTTTTGTTTTCAAAGGATTTTTGAAACTTTAATAATCAAGTTGGATGCATATTTAGCATCAGCTGGTATTCCAGACTGACTCGGGTGTTATTTCATTATAATGCTCGGGTCAGACCGAGTATTATTTGTTCAGGATAGGTTGCTATGGAGCAGGAGAGGAGCTGGAGTCCGAGACGTATTATATGTACCTATATATATCCGCTGCTATGTTGTATGGTATGTCTGTTATGTGTTGATTGATGTATGAGTTACTCTGATGATATGTTGTATATAAACAGATATAGATTTCATTTTGTGTAAAATTCTATAGTTACTATTATATTTTATTCCGCTGCGACTGTGAGATTCTGATATTGTTTAGTTTCTTCTTCTTCTATCTCTTTTCTTTAACCTCAATGGTTCGTATTTCTGTTCCACTTGAGTCAATTAGGGTAGTATATTGTTGATTCAAGGGGTACGGATTTGCGGGCTGTCACACTTGGTATCAGAGCTTAGGGTTGGCGACAACCTAGGCTTTGGTGGGGTAATTACTCATTTAATAGAGTCGATAGTACTCTATAATGAGTTGAGTGTATTAATAGCTATGAGAGCGTACTTGTTAGTGCTTATAAAATTGTTTTTATACTGTGTTGACTTATCGGTTGAGTGTTTATGAATTCTGGTCGGTGCGGGAAGTACAACCGTATCGATAGGGGTTTCTAAACTCTTAAACAAGATAAACTGACATAGTATTGTTTTTAAAGTGGGTAAATGAAATAATTTTACCCAAAAATTTATTTTGATATAAAAGAAATGATTTCTAGCTTATTATATATTGGGTATTTGTTGGTTGTTAATACCATAATTAAGTAAGAATCTTGGATTTGGATAAAATTTGAAATGATAAGCTAATAAGGATATAAGATATTAAAATGGATATAACCAAATAGAATTAATTAGATATGTTGTAAAAAAAAGAAGTGAAAGTAAAATTTGAGTTAAACCAGAATTTTAACCCGGAAGTTTTGGAAAGGATTTTTAAAAAGTATTGAAAATAAAAGTTTGGAAATTTGAAATCCTGGGAAGTTTGAAATGTTTTCTAATGTATTGAAGGCAATAATGGAATGTTGTTTTGGGTAATATTTTTGAATGGCAACTGTTTTGAAATAAATTTGGGAAAGTAAGAAGCATTGAACTCACTGCAGTCGCTGGAAAATAATCCTGATGATGCTGGCCACATCATTAGAATTCATTTTCGAGTTTCTAAAGTGATGGATTGCTTCCCTAATAATTGGTTATGGTATTGTTTGGATTTGTTGGGGATAACAGTTGTTTTGGATATTTCAAAAATGAGAATTTGTTTTGGGATATGAACAAATTGTTTTGGGTACAACCAAATTGGTTTGGAAGACATGGAGATTTGATTTGATATACCAAATGGGTATATATATATATTTGATATATTTCAAAATGGTTTTGAGATAAAACCGGGTAAATTGAATTCTGGGAAAGTTCTTATTAAATAATGTGTAAAGTTGAAATGAATCAACTATTGAATTTGTTAAGTGAAGCTAATGCTAATAAGAAGGAAATGAGAAATTTCAAATCTTGGAATTAAAATTTAATTTGAGTAATTAAAGGTGAATAAAATATATTGAAGTAAATTGAAATTTGAATTTTACTTGGATAAGTAAATAAGTTGGACTTAAAATAAAATTGATTTGGATTAAATTGAAAGGTAAGTTGATTTTGAGATTGTGGGTCATTGAGTATTGGATTATACCCATAAGCTATTAAGTATTATACTTATAGTTTGAGGTTGTGGATTTGAAGTTTGCAAAGAAATAAATTAAGGGAATTTTTATCCTTAAGAATTCAGATATATATATACATATGGAATTTAGAATTGTGATTATAAAATGTTGGTGGAGTAAAATGAGCAATATAAGTTTTTAAAATAAATAAGTTGGTGAACTTATAAAATAGAAATAGAAATTATAATCACCATGAGAAATAATGAAATGGAATGGTGAATTTAAAAATCTAATCTCAAATGATTGTGAATTGAGATAAGGTAAGGTGGGATATAAAGAAGTGAATGAACTTAAGTTAGTAAACAAGTTTTGAACTTGTATATGGAGAACTAAATTTGAGAATTTGAACTTGAATTAAATCTAAGTGAAGTGAAATTAATTTGGATTGGGTATAAAGGTGAAATGTAAATTGCTTATAATTGCATTAAGGAATTCACATTCTTAAGTTAGTAAGTAATTTAAATTGGAGATTATAAAATGAGAATGGACTTAAGTAAGCACTTTAAACTCTTGAATGGAAGTAAAGTTGCAAATTTATTTAATGGAAGAGTGGAATGGTGTGGAAAATTCAAAATTTGTCCATAAATGAAATGTAAAGTGAGAACATAAATGTGGATATTCCTATGTTGGCAAATAAGTCTTGAACTTATGTATGGGGAGAATAAAACTTGTTTTGGTAATGAAATTGAAATTGAATTTCAGTTGAGTAATAAATAATATTGAAAGAAATTTAGATTCTATTTATAGGAGTAAAAAGGAAAGGTAGAAAATTTAAATGTGCCAAATGAAATATTTGGAAAATGGTGAAATTATGAATGAATTCAGAGTAAATTAAGAAAGTAGATTGAAAACTAATATGGATTATGTTATTGACTGAATTAAATTACAAATTAATGGAATTTGTATTGTAATGGATGGAATTTGATAATCAGTCAAAATTTGAAGGTAAATAAAATCCAGTTTGGGTTGAGATTTAATTATGGTAATAAATTTTGGATGTGTAAATGAATAATGGAATTTGAATATGTTAGTGATGAATTGAGTTGTGGATAAAATTCAAATGAGTGGAATAATTTAAATGGTCTCTTTGTTAATAAAATAAATCTAAAATGGATTGGATAACTAAACAAAGAGCATTAAATGTGTATATGAATTGAAAATTTGATTAAATGAGAATCAAATGGAAATAAAATAAAGTTGATATAAGAAGATAACGAAAATATTGTGAAGAAAGCTTAAGTAAATTAAATAAATGTGATTAAGCTTTATAATGTAGTCTTGCATAAATTTTGTTGGGTGATAGGCATTGAATTGCAAGTGGAATGATAAGTGTAAACTTAAGTTAAGTAATGGATTTGAAAATATGAAAATCAAGGCATGATTTTAAAAAAAAAAAAAATAATAAGAATAATAAAATAATAAAAATAAACTTGGATTGGTTAAAGAAATAAAGATGTAAGAAAATGTAATTTAACAATTGCATTAGAAAGAGAAAATGTTTGATTTGTGAACCTTGTAATGGAGTAAAACTAATATAAATCTAAGTTGAAATTAATTTTAAATGGTTAAGCTTAAGTGGCAATTGTTTTGCTTGAATAACATGAATATTTGAATATATTCAGAATTGAGTTGTTTAAACAACAACTAAATTGGTTTTGGATAAATTGGAATTTGATTAAGTGGAGTCCAATTAAAATGAAACTAAATTTGGTATGCAAGAAAGAATTGAGGTGTTATGCAATTAAATTTATGTTTGAATAAATTGATATGGATTGGAATCTAATTTAAGGAGTTTGTGAAAGAATGCAAGTGAATTGATTTAAAATAGCATATGGAATGGGTTTTTAAATCAATTGGAATGAATTGACTTTTGGATAAGTGATGTTTGCATATGAATGAGAAATGCTTTATAAAAGAAATGCAAATGTTTCATGCTTAAAATAAAATTTGATTGTAAATCAAATTGGGAAATGAATTAGTTGAGATTAATAAATGGTATATAATGAACTTGAATGTAAACCATTTCAAGTGTAATAAAACGAAGTTAGTTTGGATGAAATAGAATGGGCTAAATCTTAATAAAGGGATTTGAGTATAAAGGTAAGGTAAATGAATTAAATACATATATTCATTATATTGAAGTGAATATGAGTTTGTAGTAGTAATTATGAATTGGAATGGCCGAACTTGTATGTAAATCATTTATGTGAAATAAAATGGGATTTGGCATTAGAAAATGAACTGTGTGCATGTTATAAAATATGGATTTACTTATGAAATCATGCAAAGTGTTGTTTGGAATGGAAATGGATAAGTTGGCTTGCATTTTCATTTGAAATGTTGTTAAATACTCATATCTTTGAAACTAATGAGTTTGTTTGAGTAAGCACAGGTACGGGAGGCGTTTGAGAGAGTTGGAATGCGTATTCGCATAATATTAGCTGCTTGCCATTAAAATTTGCTATAAAGGTACGCCTACGCAAATATAATTGGAAAATGATATATATATTGTGATATATTTTGGTTTCCGGCCGTGTGGGCCGATGTATATATATTTGTGTATCCTGCGATATCGCAGAAGCTCCTCCGTACAGGGGAGACTCTGCCAAAATTTTCCGGAAATTTTGGGAGTTAGAAAATTTTTGGGTCTTGGGAAAAGTTGATTAACTTGGAAAGTTATAAGTTAAAAGTTTAAGCTTTAGAGATAAGTAAAGCAGATAGGGTTGGGAATTGAGCAAAAAGGATTTTGTGAAGTGTATATATACTTTTAACTAAGCAAATGGGGTAAGTAAATGGGTTTGAGAGTATGTTCTACCTTATGCAAATTTCGGGGACGAAATTTTTATAAGGGGGGAGGAATGTAACATCCCGTATTTTTAAGCTATTCAAATTGAACATTTAATTCATTTTAAATGTTGAATATGAATTATAATTTGAATTTAGAGATAGATGACTTTGGTTAGGTTAATAAAATTAGTCAAAAAATTCAAATATGGGAACTACATTGGAAATTGAATAATAATAATTGAACATTGGGTTTAGATAATTTGGGAAATTGGATGTGAATTGATATAAAAATGATGTTTAAATGTGTTTTAAGTTCAATTGGACATAATTGATATTATGGGATTTTTGGAAGAATTTAAAAGTTGATAAGTTATTATTTGGAATTTTAGGTTAATTTAAAATGAATTTAATATAATATAAAAACGCAATTAATCGGATTTTGATTCGAAATGAGTTAAAATGATTGTTAATGTGTTTATAAATTTTATATGAATTATTGTTAAGTTAATAAAATTTTAAAAGTGGAGATTTGGAGTGATTTCGATAATTTCGAAAATCGCTTAATTAAATAGACGAGTTAAAATAGCCTTCCGGGGCACAGTCTCGGAATTCGACGAAACCAGTTTCATTGGATCCGTAATAGTTAGTTATTATCGGATTTCAATTTTCGTAGCAATCGGAGTTGTCGTTTGACCCCGGCAGCTCGAAACGCATCGAAATCGTTTTAATCGATTTAATTTCAAATTGAACGTTTAATTCCATAACTCGTGCATACGACCGAATTAGCTTACGAAACCTGTTCCATTGTGTCCGGAACGCGGAAAAACCTCAGGATAGCCTGTCGGAACGTGAGAATTTGAGGTCGTTTGCATAAACTGTTAAATCGAGAAATTATATTCATTAAATAATATTAAAACTAATTTATATATTCATTATCATCTCTAACCCTAGCTTATTTTACCGGCCGCCGCTAGGGCATATGTCAATGGCCGAAATCGATTTACATTCTTCTTCCCAAATCTCTCAATCCTTGCTTTCATTTCGAAAACTTCCAACGGAAGAAAGGTAGATCTCTCCGAGCTCGTGAGATCCAACGGTTGAGATCGACTATCGTCGACCAGAGGAGAGGTAGGAGGGCCGCGTTCGTATGGGGCTTACGTGCGTTTTGCCGAGCCTTGGGGCCACCGAGCTGCTTGTGTTCGTGGGCGAGGGTGGAGATGGTGGAGGCGACTGAGGTGGCAAGCTCCGATCGAGCTCGAAGGCTTCGGTGATGCGGCGATTTCGTGCCCTAGGAGATGAGCATGGGTTCGATTATTACCTGAGGGCGCGCGTGATTGTTGAAGGAGGACGAAGCGGGCCTTGGGCCGTGTCGTTTTGGTGAAACTATTTAATTTGAAAAAGAATTTGTTTTCAATTTAATTCAAACTTTGTAAAAATCATAACGAATTCATACGACCTCAGATTTCGATGATTTTGGATTCGTTGGAATCGCAGAAGGAAGCTCTATGCAGTGGAACAGTTCCGGAGTCAATCCGGGCAAGTAGAAATTTAGGTTAAATCGAACGTCGTTTGGTTTAATTTGAATTTCGAACGCTCGCCGAAACTCAAGGTGAGTTATTCTCACTCACATCTGGATACTAGTAAAGTAGACAGTTAGTATTGATTGGTTGTTTGGATGTTTAGCTGAATATGTTAGTTATTATCAAATTGAATTGATATATATACTGTTGTGCTAATATTTGTGGATGCAGGGAAAACAGGTTGGAGGGATCCAACGGGATTCCTCACAAAGTAGTAATATTTTTATATTGATGATTATGCCTGTTTATATATTGTGATTGATAAGTTGGAATTTAATTGCATTGTGATATTGTGGTTTAAACTATAAACCCAGAATATTAGTTATAAAGAAAATTGCAGTTTTAATTATAAAGAAATTAAACTGGGTTTCAAAGAAATTGAAAAAATGGTTAAATAAGAAAATTAAGAGAATATAAATAATCGAAACCTGATTTGGATTGAAAACTGAAATAAATTTGTATAGAAATATTACTGGATAAGTTATAAATCCAAAATTAATTATATTTGATAAATTGAATTTAGAGAAATAAAGGTATTGTCAAATAATGGGTTTAAAAAGGGATTAAAATCTGAAATCTATTTTAAAATGTAAATTGGAAGTTTTAAAATTTGGAATGATAATTAATTTAAATGTTATTAGTTGAAGTTTTGGGAAATAAATTTATGTTATAAAACCCTAAAACTAAATTTAATAAATGGACAGAAATCGTGAGAAGGATTTCTGTGATGATTTAGTAGAAATGAGATTTCCTAAGGAAAATCCAAGTTCGAGTTTTAAATTGATTTTATAAAAAGAAGTTTTAAAATCTTAAACTGGTCTTAAAGAATGTTTTGAAATTTATTATTTTAAAGTGATTATTTATAAATTAGCAATAGTAGAATTTTATAAATATTTTAATAATTATGTTTACAAATGGATTTGTTTTAAAAGTTAGTTTTGACCTAAGTATATTGAGAAAAAAGAGTTAATCTTTTACAACTCTATTTTTATTATATAATATAACTAAAACTTATTTTCAATTAAGTTATATCTTATAAATAGTTTGCTTTTTAAATATTTTGAAAGTTATATTTTGAGTAAATAATTAGTAGTAAATTCATCTATTTAAAAGTATATTTTAAATTAAAATGTTTTTAACAGTTTTAAATCTAAACTGTTTTGAACTTGGATATTTCCAATGAGAATATATGGTAAATGATTTACCTTGTAAAGGAGGAATTTTGAGAAATGTTTTCAAATGAGATTTGGAAATTTGGTAATATATCTTTTAAAGATATTTGAGGTAAATAAATAATTTGGGAATTATTTATTGTGTGATGGATGCTATGGATGTTTACGAATATAAATTGATAGTTAAATCACCGACTATCAATATTGGACAAATGCGTTGATCGTTTCGAAGAGACCGGGATCGAGATTTATTTCTCGAAAACCACTTCGATCCGGTTTGTACGTTTTCGTGCGATAAACGTTTTTCGGAGTCGAAGATGGAGCAGTGAAGTGCAAGGGCTAGTCGCTACTAATCCTGAGGATTTCCAAAATGGATGTAGTAGGAATAGTGCCTTCGGTTCCGTTCGAACCCGGGACGGACTTGTATGGACGAATGCTTCGTGACATCGTCAGCGGACGATGGGCATTCTAAGTGAAACGTTCTAAAGGTAACGTTAAGCCTCAAGCCTCATCAACCGGGAATGACTGAAAATCAGGGGATATGCAGCAAGGCTTCGTGGGTAGCCCCCACTGGAGAGTAAGGTCATCCCTGTCTAGAGGTTTCTTTTTATTTCGGCTTAGTGGTGCGGTTGCTGATCCCAACCGCGGGGTGATCTTATTCGGAATTGCCCATAGGTGATTCCGGTCTTGTGTTGCAGGGGACGAAGGGAGTAGTCCTCGGTACTGTGATCTAGACCACGTACTGTGATAGGTGGTACCCCAGTGCCTAGTCATTGTTGGAAATCCATTTTCCCTACGAGCCTTTTACGAGTTTTGTTTGTATTACCCACTTCGGTGGCTAGTAGCTGGAATTTAATGAATGTAACAATTTCGGCTATTTTATAAGTATTTGTAAATAGACCCTATTATAATATAAGAGGATTTAATAAAAAGTGTTTTAGCTATCGTAAGGTAAAAACCCGACATGTTTATTTGTGGCGTGGTCTTACGAGATGCTTTTGTTTTCAAAGGATTTTTGAAACTTTAATAATCAAGTTGGATGCATATTTAGCATCAGCTGGTATTCCAGACTGACTCGGGTGTTATTTCATTATAATGCTCGGGTCAGACCGAGTATTATTTGTTCAGGATAGGTTGCTATGGAGCAGGAGAGGAGCTGGAGTCCGAGACGTATTATATGTACCTATATATATCCGCTGCTATGTTGTATGGTATGTCTGTTATGTGTTGATTGATGTATGAGTTACTCTGATGATATGTTGTATATAAACAGATATAGATTTCATTTTGTGTAAAATTCTATAGTTACTATTATATTTTATTCCGCTGCGACTGTGAGATTCTGATATTGTTTAGTTTCTTCTTCTTCTATCTCTTTTTCTTTAACCTCAATGGTTCGTATTTCTGTTCCACTTGAGTCAATTAGGGTAGTATATTGTTGATTCAAGGGGTACGGATTTGCGGGCTGTCACACAAGTGCTTTGATATTATGAATACCATTAGCATTACCGTATTTTATCACCAGAAGTTAATACTATGGATGACTGCCGCATCTGTAGTACTTAGCTTTTTGCCACTGAATACGGAATGTTACACATCAGTCGTGTACTAACAATGTGAGAGAAAACACTCAAGTCACTTGATACATTTTAATGGGAAATAGGTAGACTCTGGCCATTTAATACCTATATCCTAGGCAGGTCTCCGTTATTTAATACCAAACCCAAGGAGGATCCTCTCTAGTACTCTCTAAATGACATAGCATGGAAATTTCATTAGGCCACTTAATACTTCTTTATGGTAAGAGGGGGACCCTATAATAGCCAATTGTTACCTCAAACACAAAGCAAAACCGTCCTGAAACTCTGTACTACAACACCTAAATGATAATCTCGATCATTTAATACTTCTTAAGTGAGATTGTGGCAGACCTTACAACGTCCACTTAATACCCCCGACTGAGAAGTAGGTCCAATGTATTATGGTCCCCAAAACTGTGACATCTCACATTTGACCGAATATTCATATATGCAGGTAGCTATATTAGCTAGGCAGATTTATCCTATAGAATTAGGACTAACCTCGCGTCCACCATCGGTACTCATAATAGGCGATGCCTTACATCAGTCTCAATGTCACATTACTGGTAGTTAGATTTGCTAGGTAGACTTCTATGTGCTTTTGACTGACCTTGCATCCCTATAACTTAGTCATAATTCCACTCTCCTATCACACCACCATATATACCTCACCCGCATTTACATACTAAGACCGTATAAGGAAATCTCCTTATTTGTCCTTTAATTATGGACTAATTTCCATAATTTACCGTAACTTCCTTCCTAAGGGTTTCAATGTCAATTAATAACCTAATTACACTATGCCATTAATACGTTATTAATTGTACGCTACTAATATACTTATATACTAATATATACATACATACATACATACATATATATATATATCCGTGTGTGTACATAAATTAGGCTAACTACGTATTCCTAAGTGTGCAAAGATTTTACGTTCTATACTAATCGTTAAATGTCAAAACTTCCATATACAAGTCTAACTCTACATAATATCTTCCAAAATAGCTAATGTCCTTAGCCAACAGAATAGACCTGCATAAATAAAATAGAATCATAACCAAACTTATTCTATATTAATATAGTAGAACCAACAACTCTATTTCAAGGAAACAAAGCTTGCAATCTAAATCTTTTATGTTCTATTTAACTTTCCATATACGAGCCTGAAGTGAAAAAGGGATTCCTTTTTGTCTAAATTATGAAAATAAGCAGTGCAAACTACGAACGGTGAATTCATACTTTACACTCTATTTCCTAATTTTTTTCTTTTTAGAACCTTTTAACACAACATTAGAGTAGAGTTAAAAGTGGAATAGAATATAAAATATTCAAACTGTAATAACAAGACAGTTCTACTATTTTAATATAAAATAATTGGGATTTCGATAAACATAAGAATTGACATTTCATTTGGCAAATTTTGTGGTTTTAGATTTTAGGGTTTTCATGTATAAAATTCCTTAAGGCATGCAACAAATCTAACCTTTTACCATACAAATACTAAAATAAGTAAAACTATAATTTCCAGTCATAGAGAATTTCCTTGCTCCTTTTTGGATTTGATTCACCCCTGCTCCTAATTCCTTTTTCAAATCCATTTTTTGGAATATACAACAATTACATTGTATACAAATTAGTTTCAAAATTGGGAATTACGGAAGAATAGAACTAGAAATTGAATATATAAATATCTAAACACCCTTACATGTAAATCCTAAGTGATTTTGAATATTAGAGAAGAAGACTGACAGAGTTCCTTTAGCTTTCCAAATAATTTGTAAATAAAAGTGAGTGGCTGGACTCTTATTTATAATGGTTAGAAGGTAGCACGAGCCATCATACTTAAGTCAGTTTAAAATAATAAAACCCGGGCCATTCCTACTTCAGAAAGCCCTAGCTGTCTCAACTATACTAGTCAATCGCTCACCATCAATTGGTCAACTTCTAGCCATCGATCAGCCTTGGGGAGAAGGTTTGGTCGGTCCCCCATATTTGGATGGTATTAATTATTGCGGTTTCTTTTTTATTCCATACCTATTTTAACACCATCGTTAATTTTTTTTAAACATTAAGTAGCCCTATCATTAAAAATGTTTATAACCCTAGTTAATTCTTTTTGCGTTAACATTATTTAAAATCAAAATTTGAATTTATTTGAATTATTTTAAATTTGAGAACATCAAACGTCAATAACTTTCCCGTTTGAGCTTTGATTACAAAACTTTATATATGAAAGTTGACCAGAAAATTTCCACGAATGCAATGTTATAACTTTCATGACTAAATTCCAAAATTTACATAATTCCCATTTTAACCTTATTATTAATTAATTAATTTCATAATAATTCTTATGGGTTGTTGCAAAAGACATTTCATATGAATGTTAGAGCCACCAAAAGGTTTCCAAACCATATGAAATTGCATCCCTTATATATCCTTTCTAAATTCAAATTTAATTGCTTGAAATTCAATGGTTGATAAGACGATATCACTTTTAAAATTATCACCTTATACACAAAATCGTAATAAGGATTGTGTCAAATATAAGAAATTCAAACAAAATCAAGCAAATGTTTTACTAAACGTTATCATTTACTTAGCATAAAATCCCTTAACGTTTATAGATTTACTATTTTTGCACTTAAGCGTACGACATTCATTCCCATTTTAAAATATCATTAAGCAATTACTAACAATTTATGGGTATTTTCATAATGTCTAGAACAAAATTTATCTTCTTTTAACCTAGTTAAAGAGACAAAAGGTGAATTTTTTTTATAACTCCTATTTTACTCTATGTTGCTTAACTTTTAAAACCATACATATGCAAATCATTCTCCAGTGTAACATAATCTATCTTAACATAAGGATATGTACATTACATTTCTGGTAAAGTTAACTTCATGAAAATATTTTATATTTTATAGGGGAAAATGTTTCAAAATGCTATAAAAACATTTTTAAGTTTATGTTACGTAACTTCTCAAAATTAGGACATATAGGACATATCTTCTCATGTACTATATACTCTATTCTAATCTAAGAGTATACATGCAAAACATCATGTTCAATTTACTTTATTTAAACCCACCGTTAAATTATAAACTTTCATTAGGAACTTCTCTTTTAAACACGTGACTTCAAACTCATTCATCTTGTTAAAAATATCATGTTAACTTCATTTACACAGCCAAAATTCCTCATTCAAGTATACTATCTACCATACATGCTAATACAAAATTAAGATTGCTTTAACAAGTTTAATAACAAGGGATTTAGTAAACAATGCACTTTTTAAATGTCATCTTGATTTATACAAGGTAAGATGTCATGTGAACATACAAATTCCTTCCAATTCAACTATATTACAAGATAATATTTACTTCACATAGCACACAATACACACATATAAAAATAGTGTATGATGTAGTTAAGTGAGTAAACTCACTTGTAACCAAGCTAGCTTCTTAAAATCATTCCTTTCCTCTCCTCGTGCCAAATTTCAAGCCAAACTACTCCTTACTTAATCACTACGTTCATGCCTTTTCTCCTTACTCTCTACCTTGTTTTCTCCTTCAACACACTATCCAGTGCTTTGATAATGAAGTATACATACTATATATGAATTTTGGTTGATTTGAATATTTTTATACTTGATTTTATTTTTGGTCTTGAAAGGTTTTGAATGGATAAAAAGATTAGACTAGTTTGACCTAAGGAACTTGTGTGTGAATGAAAGAGGTATGCATGTATATATAGAATGGTATAGTAGAATAAGGTTAAGGAGTAATTATCTCCTTGCCACTTATTCCCTTGTACCCTCCTCCTCATCCCTTACAATCACCAAATCCTTTGCTCTTACTTCGATAAAATGTTGCATCCACATTTCTAACCACTTTTATATTCTTCTTAAACAAGTGAACACATAAGTGTTTTACACTAACCATATATGTGTGTTCGATAACCATTAATAATATTTATCATACTAAAACTTAATTATTGATAATATATTTTAATCACATCGTTGACCATAACTTGTTCGCTTATGCAAGTAAAAATATTTTAAAACTGATTTTATTAACATTAATCTCTTTCAACTACGTATATGTAATTGATATAAAACCCAGTCGTTACATGTCCACTTTTCTCACCATTAAACATTCAATCATTCTGTGATGACCGACCTTTCATTCCATAGAAAGAAGTATCGTAATTGAGAAAGAAATAGGTAGAAAAGAAAATAGATAGAAAGAAAGAACTAAACAATATCGGAATCTCACAGCGGAATGGAAAAATATATTTCATCACATAGATATTACTTAATATTCATCATACATCAGAGTCATACAGTTACACAATATCACACTAGAAAGTTGTGATGACCTGCCTATACATTACATCCCAAAACAGAGATACTAAAACAACGGAATAGATATATAGATACACCCAGTCTCCTGCTCCAAGTCTTTTCCAAATTCGTCAAACCAACTTGATCACTTGGCTACTCATAAAAATTTGAGTACCCAAGAGTTAAAAAAAACAGAAAATAAACTCCAGGTCAGGCATGGCTCTGGTGTGAGTAAATGGTTAAGTTGTTTAACTTGAAAAATCATTTTGAAATCAAAGGTATCGTAAGACTCTCCACAAATAAACAAGGATAAATTTTTCGCTTACGATAACCAAAACATTTGATAGGAAATCTTGTTATATTATAATATTGTCTAGAGTTTTCAAATAAATTATTCACATAGCCGAAATTATTACATTCATTAAATTCCAGCATAATAGGTATACAATCAAGTCCGAGGTCACTTATTGGAGATTGGATTCTATACAATGGCAGGGCTACTAGGTTGCTGCCCGTCATAGTACCTGGTCTAGATCAGAGTACCGAGGATCCACCCTGATCCCCCGTAACACGAGACCGGAACTACCCCTTACTGGATAGTCTGAATAAGACAACCCCATGGTTGTGGCCAATAACGCCCATACAGCCGAATAAAAGGAACCTTTAGACAGGGTAAAATCTTATCCTACTTGGGTGCTATCCACTTAGCCTTGCTGCACCTCCCATGTTTTAGCCATTCCCAATTGATGAGGCTCGAGGCTACGATTACCTTTATAACACACATATCTTGGAATGCTCATCGTCCTCCAACAAAGATGGTCTGATAGCATTCGTCAATACAAGTCCATTCTGGATCCGAACAGAATCGAAGGCACTGTCTATGTTACACTCCTTTTGGAATCTCTCTCAGAGTTAACGAAAAATAGCCCTTGCATTCTAAATCTTCATTCTCGATCTTCACTTGAGATTTCACAACCTACCGTTTAATTTGGATCGATGTGGTTTTTGGATAAAAGTTTGATATCCGATCCCGGTCTCATCGAAATCCAAACGTCTCTTTTTAGGCCAAGTTGATTAAGTAAAGCAATTTAATTTAAATCAGAATATTATATTCACACATCAATTCATCACAGATAAATAACTCACATTTGTCAACAGCTCAATCTAAAGCATTTCATATTACAGAATATCATAGATTGGTATACCAGAGATATTAATCAATCCAAGCATCAATACAATTTAATCATCCATATGCAAGATTAATTAATCACATAATTTATAATTAATTTAATTTAAATCACAAAATAAATTAATTACTTATAACCCTTCCTAATTGTTATTAATTAATTACAATCCATTTATTATTATTTTAATTAATTATTCGAATTAATTAATATCCTTTATAATTACTTAAGACCTTAATTAATTAAAATTATAACCCATTTATTTAAATCATTTACTTAAGTATCACTTAAATTTTATTTAATAAACCTTTGCAATTAATTCATTATTAGCATATAAAATAACTAAGATCTTTAAATTAATAATTAAAAACATTTTACTTCTTAAATCAACTACATAATTACACTATTTAATTTCACTTCAATAAACTTAAGAATAAAATAAAATAATGGACATATAATAAAATACCTTAAACTTAATTAATTTAAAATAATTTATTTTATAACCTTTAATTAACCCAAAACTTAAATAAAACATTTATTATTTAAAAGAATTAGTTAAGAAAATTGTTTAAAACTTAATTTTGTTTTTACTTTTAAAAAGTGTTATTATATTAATGCATAGACCCGTGCCAAACCTGGTGCAAACCCACATTCTTCCCGAGTCAAAAACCCTTCTTCTTCTTTTCCTTCTTTTCTTTTAAAACTTGTTTTGTTTTTAAGTTTTAAAACCTAATACAACTTATTAAAACATACACGTACAACTCGGTCCAAACCCGATGCCTTCCTCGAGTTCAACCCGAGCTCTCTCTCACTCTCTAATCCTACAACAACCCAAACCTAAACACAGATACACGTGCACATGCACACACAAATGCCGCCGCTTCGACCATCGTTTCCATCGCCGACAAGTCGACGACAACCTCTCTCTCCATTTCGACCACCCAGAACCTTGAAACGAACATGAAATCAAATTCGAGCACAATCGAACACCACCTGAACCAAACTCGATCCAAAGATTCGCCATGCGCCACCACCTTCAACCATCTAAAGCCTCGCTGTTGATCACAGATATTCGCCAGAGTCCCACGCTTCTATCCCCCTACTTCGATTAAGTCCAATGCTTCCTCGACGACACACCGGCCTCTTAATCAACGTCGATCAAACCGGGTCTTAAACCCTACAACGACGTCGACATGCCGCGACAATGAACTATAAAACCAGAGACCGTTTTTCCCATGATCATCGACCTCCAAGCTACCCTCAGCGACGAACTCGACCCTTCACCAGTCGCCGATCGCCAGAAATCAAGCAAAACTCATTTTCTGTTCAACTGTGAATTCTCTTAACTTACGAAGTTAAAAATATTGATACTTATATTAAAAATCATAATTTTTACTAATGAATTAGATTAAAAGATGAAGCTTGAAATTAATATGGTTGATTTCTCTGATATATTACATTTTTACTGTAATTTCTATTTTTCCAGTAAAACACAAACTAGTTACACTTATTATTATTTTTAAAAACTAAATTTAGTTAATACAAACATTTTTTTAAAAGATCCTAACCTAAAAGAGACTAGGGGAAGAGAATTGAATTTTTGAACCTATTATTAGTCTGTTGGAATCAAAACAGAGACATGTTTATCAACATACACGCATGCACAGTATGAACTACATACATATGTACATGCAAGCATATGCAAATGTTACATCAAAAATTTATCACATGCATCACGATATAAAACAAACTTAACTTTTAAAAGTGATGTTTACCCACTTGAAATGTTGAACAGAGAAAAGCTTTTGAGATTTGAAAACTGGAAACTGTTCTTGATTTTGATCTTTGGAACAACAAGCTTGAATTTGATCTAGAAACTTGATTTGCTTGTATTTAGTTGAGTTGAACTTGGATCTTGAATTGCTTAGCTTCAGTTTTGAAATTTGCAAGGGTTGTTTTTTTTTTCCTTTCTGTTTTTTTTTGCTTCTCTGGTTTTTAGTTTTTCTTTTGTTTGTAAAAATGAAAGATGAAGAAAAATGAAAGATGAAAGAAGGAAAGGAAGTATACATAAGTGTTGTACAACCTTGTTTTATTTTTTTATATGAAGAAAATGATTAAATTTGACACTTGTAATTTGCATGTTATACATAGCTTACAATTGTCTTATGCATCATTTTATGTTTTTATATAATATTTTATATTTATATTTATACATTTTCTTTTTAGTTATATTTATATAACTTCAAAGAAAATGATATAAAACCAATTTATACATTAATTAATAACCATATATACACACACACACACACACACACACACACACACACACACACACACACACACACACACTAGTTTTAAAATGTAGAGTTTTTAAATCCAATTTATTTTTAAGATATACATATAGAATGTTAGATCATAGTTTTATTTACAATCTACACACACATATATAGAGTGTGTGTGTGTGTCTATATATATATATATATAAGCAATAGAAATTGGAAAACACATTTTATTTGGAAAGAATAAGTTTGCAATTTTAAATTAGAAAATCATTAAATTAATATTGCTAAAAATTCCGGGTTGTATGTGTACCCGAAACTGACAACCCTGTAACAAGTAGCCGAAGTATGTGTTTGGCAGGCATATACTTCCATAGAGTTTACAAGCGAAGCTTGGTTCTCTAGGTAATTTAGAAAAAAAAAAAAAAAAAAAAATCCGGGTTGTCACACATTCCCCTTGGCTTCTCACACCGTTTAGCAAAATGACCAAGTTGGCTATAATTATAGCGTCTTGTTCTATTCATGACATCCTCTTTGAATCCTACGACAATAACACCTTAGCTAATACGAACATTGCCTTTGTTATGCCTTACTATAGGGTTCTTTATGTTTGAATTCTAAGACTCTCTACGGTTGGAAAAAAATAGCCTCTTCACTTCACCTTGTTCCTATTCCATTTTCTCAAATATTTGGTTGCTCTCTAGCCTCCATGCACTAGCCACTACTTCAACAGAGCATCCCACTACACTTAGCATTAAATAAGTTTCTAATCATCACCATTAATCCTCTAAAAAACTAAAGCTTCCTCTTCATCATTATTGCTATAATTTTTCCTTCATAAACATCTAAGTTCTAAATCCTGTTTGCATACTACAGAATAGTCATACCGTTTGTATGTTTCAGTTATTCAAATTTCTAGATCAACTCTTCCCTATTTAATTATGATATAATCTTTCTTCAAACATTATCTTAAAGTCTACCTACTCCATTGGCCATTCTTAACCCAACCTTAGTTGTCATGCATTAAGAAGCAACAGTACCCCTTAATTGATAAACAACTATTTTTTGTTGCTCTCCTCCATAACATTCATCCCCTCATACACCATTCACATTGCCCCAACCAAGACTCAATAATAATGATTTAATCATTTCCATCAAATGTCCTACAACCCAAATCAACAAACATTTAATTCAACTTCTTAAAATCACTTCACCATCACTCAACCCCTACCTTAAAACTTGAGCTAACTCCTGAAAGATGAGATGGTTCCTCATCATTGATGTCCTTCTCCTTCCATAAAAATCAAACAAGAAACCTTTCGTAAGCCTTGAAACAATTTATAAAAAATTTCACTTTATAGTTTATAAACTTTTATAACAACGAGACCATCTCTAAATGTCTAAAATCTAAGTGTCCGTGACTATAAAGAAATATCAATTAATCATAACAAAGAATCACTTCAACAATACTATTTCTCCAAAAAAGTGTGCATACACTTTCCAATATATTTTTTAAAATTTTCATATTTACTAATAAATACGTATTAATACAAATAATATACTCCACAGTGGTAGGTATCATGTGTCGTTCACAAATATAATACACCATGCGCTTTTCCTAAAGTATTCATATATATTGCCCATAGTAGCACAACACATCGTGTGAGAAACATATAACACATTAAAATATCTCTTTGTGGAAATCATTTAAAATCAATAACATAATTTGAGCTGACATACGAAACGCATAGCATTAACACAAGTAACACAAATTATTACATCAACACCGCTTACATAGATCTAAAAAAAAGTAAATTACTTAAAACCAAACATTGCGATCCTTCGACTCATACAGCACTAGCATGCACCCAATTTTGCATGTTTATATGGTCAAGTCCTGAATAAGAGTATATCAACTATAATGAAAATGCCCGAGTCAAACATATGTGTGGTTTGAATGATTCTCAAAAAATGCATAGTATAACACTACCATACGCATATCACTTATTCTAAGCAAGAAAATCTTAATGTTCGGTTATACAACTGACCATATCACATGCATCATTTATTTTTGGAAAAAATACCTTGCTATGCAGCTAACCAAACTTCATAGTATCCATATAACCCGCCTTCTCCTTATTTGCACTTAAAACATAACAATGTTTTGCCCACTCACAACTTACGTTGTTCCGCAAACCCCCTATCACACATTTTGTATGTTGATTTACACCTTACAATTTGAGGATTCTTTCCCCATTCATGTTACTTTTAGTCCACTTTCATACACATATATGATCGTCTATTGAGCACAAAGTTGACCTATAGTCAATAGTGTGGGTCATAGTGTTTGAGATAATTAAAGAATTTTCTATACTTGCACTTAAATGTGATAGATATGGTATAGAGTAGAGTAAAGATTGGATAAAGGAATAGACAAACTCATAGTATAGAAAGTTGTAAAGAACACAGTGATTTTATACTGGTTAAGACCTCCAGTCTAACATCTAGTCATGTACTCCCTGTATAAAATTTTGATATTGACGGTCCTCACTTCCACCAAGAGGAATGGTTACAGTTTCAAAAATTCCTTATTTTTTCTTCAATAACTTATTAGTTGACTTTTGACTTTTCTTTATAGTCTTTAAGACTTTTAGTTACAAGTAGTTTACCTTAATGCGCCTGTTCTGCCAATACCGTACAAATTCTTATAATCTCTCCACAAAAAAATTAGAAGACAATATTTAAGAGAAATATTGGAAGGAGATCAAAGAATGTAGAATGAAATTTAAAGTTTAGTGTTTGATCTTTTATAGCGGACCAAAAAGTTTACAGATTAGAATGAAACTTAAAGTTACTATCCCTAGCATCTAAAATTAGTGAAAAACACAGTCAAAATAAACTTGTACTCTCATCCCAGATACTAAAAGCAGTGGGTCGTTGATTTTGTAAATTAAAAATCAAAAATTATGGACAAAAGGGAGAACCTCACAGTGAAATTACACAATAATATACATAAGGTATTTTTAATAAATGAACGTCATACAAGTTCATCAAGCGAACATTCACATCTTTATGTAAATCGATTACTATCAAATTCATAAACAGTACAACAATAACCCATTGGAAATATACAATGAAAACTGTGACGACCCGTCTCCTCGGCCCTTAGAAATCAACACTAATACATCCACGGTATTCACGTACCGTAACTCCAAGTGCCGAGGAGGCAGATTATCAGGGGTGTAAAAGAAAATAAAGATAGAAGATAACAGCGTAATAGAATCGCACATCGCATTCAACATTTATAATTATACATAATGATCAGAGTCAAATACAAATCTAGCGGGATTGTTATAATTGTCTATCCGTACATATGCTAGAATACATACTACATAACACATCGGAAAATGGGTAGATAACTACATAAGGTACTTCAACTTCATCGCTCCAAAAGACTTGTCCAAAATTCTCCCCAACATGCTCCAAAATGCTCCTAAGGTATCCTGACTACACAGCTGCCCGAAAAATAGGGCACCTAGAGTTTAAAGGAAAAAACAAACTCTGGGATTGTCATGGGATTGGTGTGAGAACTCAAAGTACGATGTTTGAAAACAAAAAGGTATCTCATAAGATCACGCCGCACATAAACACGGAACGTGTTTTTACCTTATGATAACCAAAACCCTTTATTACACAAAATTTAGAGATATTATTTTTAATGACATTCTCTGAAAACATTTTCAAATAAACTTATTAATCTTAGCCGAAATGGTTACACATATAGCATTTCGAGGCTATTCATTATGCCAACACAAACAAAACCGCAGTTTCTTATTGGAGAATGAGTTTCCATACAAATGACCAGGTGAAGGGACTACCTTCCGATGGGTACACCTCTAGATGGATGTCCTAAGGACCATCACAAAGGATCCTCTACAAACACAAGACCGGCCTATCTCTGTATCTAGATAGTCTGAATATATCATCCCCCGGTCGTTACCGACCTTTATCCAAGAGCTCTCTTCGTATACATCCACATTAATTTACATCGAGGAAGAAATATATCTAGAAGGGGATGATCATACCCTACTTGGGAATGACCCACTTAGCCTTACTGCATCTAACCCTGTTTCGGTCATTTTCGGTTGATGAGGCTCGAGACTACGATTACCTTTTCACATAGCACATCTTCTTTCATTTTGAATGCCACATTGCCATTCCACATTCACACGACTGATTTCTACAAACGTATAACTTTTTGAGCTCGTATGTCCGGGGAAAGGGTGTTAAGCTAAGAAAAGGTGCCTTCTTCGCCACTAACTGATATACTTTTATAAAAACCACTCATTATGATTTGGAATGCAAGGTCAGACATTCATCCATACAAGTTCGTTCTAGGACCGAACGAAACCGATGACACTTTCCTCGCCATACTAGGCAAGAAGCCCTTGTGGTTTTGAGGTTTTTCATAACAAAGAGACCACTGCTACAATATAGCGAATCGAGAATTATCCCCAATTAATCAATAAGTAGTCCCTCATCATTACTCGTCTCAATATCTCCATCTTCAAACATCTTCATTCTTCGAACAGGTAAACTGGTTCGAAGTGGTTTTCGGATAAGAATTAACCAAATCCGACCCCGATTCCTTCGAAATCCAAACATCGATAAAAATGATGTAATTAAGTGATTGTTTTTTGATTCATTCATTTTCCCTTACTAAAATATCTTTGAGAGATATATATTTTCAAAATATTCTTTTGGTGAATATGGAATCATTTAAATCTCTTTTTGAATATTTCTCAAATCAGTTTTAAAGAGTATCTTTTGAGAAAATAGGATTATAGAAATCATTCTACTTTTATCCAAAATCAACTTCCGCATTCAACAAGTGCTATGGGCAGAATAACAGTGAGATCACCTTCTAAATTCCACGAATAGGACAAGTTCCCTCTTCGGATTTTAATAATGAGTATAAGAAGATTATTTCTATAAAATCCAAGTTGAGCATCCGGGCTTTGCTTTCGATATGTTCCACCCCTCGCATACAAGAGAAAACTTAGGCCTGGTAAGTTCACGGCACTGGTTGCTCCATCCCTAACCTTAGTTACACACCTTGTTTTCATTTTTAGATCTCACAGGCGGGACAAATGTACTAGTCGTTTTCGCATACTCATTTTCCCTTTTTAAATCACTTAACTTCTTGTTTAAACATCTTTGAACTAATGTTAAATTGTTAAAATTTCTTTTAAACTGCTTTATTATTTACTTAAAAGAATTTACTAAGGATTTGGAAAAGAATTGTTAAGTTTCAATCTTTATTTCAAAAGATATTGAAAAGCATTGCGAAAAGTGTTGCGAATAGTGTTACAAAAAGTGCTTTAAAAGCTATATTCTTCAAAACAACTTCTATTTCATTTAGAAAACCATATTTCCAACTTAAATCACTTTTAAAACATTTTAAAAGATTTTTAGAATTTATTTCATATTTTTAAAATGATTATTTTATCAATTTCCAACTTTGGTCATTTAGTGCAAAAATGAGATTTTTCTTGAAAATTGATTTTGCCATATTTCAAAATATACAAGCTAAAATCTTGATTTTTTTTATGAAAGATATAGATATAAGGATTCGGAAAATTCTTACTTCGAAGAATTCCGAACTATATTCCACTTCGTATGTTCGTTTGGACTTTTGACACATAAAAACGAACTACCGTTACGCGACGCGTCAAATTTTAGGCGTATTTTGAGATTCATATCCAAAATTTGCAGAGACAAGTTTAAACACTTACGAATCATTTCTAAAACATTTAAAAGCATTTTTCAAAGGTATAAATGATTCCATATCACATTTCATTTTAGTTTGGAAAGTATTTTCAGTGTGAATCAATGTCGTGTATACCGTGGCTCGTTTCAATATTTTCATGCAATAAACAACATATGAAAATCAATATCATAACCAAAAATCCAAATGAACATATCACAACATCACAAACATATATATATATATACACACACACACACACATACATATAAATTAGGAGTTCTCACCTTAGTTGCAAATGAACTAACTTTAAAGTGATTATAACTTTCCTAACTTCAATCGGGTGCTCATGGATGCTTCTTTTAAGGCTTCTAGGTGGCTTGACTTGACTTGTGGAGGTCTTTGGTGCTTTGGGCCATGAGTTTAAGGGGAGATCGGACTTGGCATGATGGTGAAGGAGTGGGTCGTAGGTTGTGAAGGAAGAAGGAGGAGTTTTGGTGAATATTTAAGGTGATTTGATGATTACTTTCTCTAGTATACTTTTGGAATAAATTTTAGCACTATTTCATTAAGGTTGGAAGCCATTAAAAGAGTGAGAAGAAGCTTGAAATTTTGAGAAGAAGAAGTGTGGAAGGAAGTGAGAAAGTGAGTATGTATTTATAGAAAATATTTGAGAATAAAGTATAGATTTGTATTTTTACTTAAATAGCCTTCCTTAAGAATTAAGTAAAATTATTTAATTCAAAACTTACCATCCACATCACATCAAACTTTTAAAATTCAAATATTTTAAAGAATAAGAATGATTACTTTACTTTATATCACATTTCTACTTTCTAGAATTTTCTAAGTGTGATTATTAAAAGTAACATTGTTTAGTTAATGGTTAACTATTTTTATATGTTAACATATTTATTAAATTGTGTACATATATGTGCAACAACGTTGCGACAACTTTAAATCAACAAAACGTTGATTTTTGACAATGTTTTACGGTCATATTTTGACGTTTTAGTTAAACTATTTATTTATGTAAACCAAATTTAAAAATAAATTTGTATAATGTCATTTAAAAATATAAACACTCATAAATTAATTAAAATAATTTATTTAACCATTGAAACTTACTTTTTTGAAATCAGGATTTTGTAACTTTTGTCGATATAAGCAAATGTTACTATTTTTATTTATATTTCTGTTTCCAAATCCTATCTAATATTATTTGAATCCTAAAATCATTTATATTTTATATTTAAAATCACTTTAATATTATATTCTGAAGTGGTTAAATTTTGGATCGTTACGTTCTCCCCTATTTAAAAGAATTTCGTTCTCGAAATTTGATAAGAAGAAAATAGCTCAAAATGAAATATATATTCGATAAGATGGAATATATACAATGAGCAACTACCCCGCATGTAGTGAGTAACTCAAACGATAGATAAAGTCTATACATCGATCCTAAACTCGGGATATGCTTTTCTAATTCTATCTTTTGTTTCCCATGTGCGATCATCAGCATCCCCACTCCATTGAACTTTTACTAACCTTACAACCTTCCTTCTTAATCATTTCTCATCTTGATCCACAATTCGAACGGGCTTTCTAATAACCGCTAAGTTTGGTTCTATCTCCAAGTCATCCTGAGCAGCTGTTTCTATGATTTTTTTGGGGTCATATATATGCTTCCGCAAATGTGATACGTGAAAAACATTATGTACACCAGACAATCTTTCAGGAATTTGTACTCGATAAGCTAGTGGGCCAATTCGTTCGAGAATAGGAAAAGCTCTAATATATCGAGGTGCTAACTTTCCAGCTCTTCCAGATCTTACTACTCCTCTCATTGGAGAGACTTTCAAAAAGACTGAATCTCCAACTGAGAATTCCAGATTTCTATCCCTTCGGTCTGCGTAACTCTTCTATCTACTTTGGGATTCTATTAGCTTCTTTCAATTATATCAACTTTTTCTGAAGCTTCTCGTATCATATCTGGGCCAAGCACTAACCGATCTTCGGTTTCTATCCAACATGCTGGCGATTTACATGGACGACCATACAAAGCTTCATACGGTGCCATGCCAATACTAGCTTGATAGCTATTATTATAGGAGAACTCTACTAAATGTAAATGATTCTCCCACGATCCTCCAAAGTCTAGAATACAGGCCCTCAAAAGATCTTCCAAAACAAAGTTAACTCTTTCCGTCTGTCCATCAGTTTGGGGTGATATGCAGTACTTATACTCAGCTTGGTTCCCAAAGCTGTCTGTAGTGCTTCCCAAAGCTAACTAGTGAAGATTGGATCACGATCACTTACTATATTGCTTGGAACTCCATGCAATCGGACAATCTCCTTCATTTATATATCTGCAAGGCTTGTTGCAGTTTTTGTTGGCTTAACTGGAATAAAGTGTGCACTTTTGGTTAATCGGTCTATGATAACCCGAATGCCTTCATTTACTTTCCTTGTTCGGGGTAAGCCATCAATGAAATCCATTGATATTTGATCCCACTTCCAAGTTGGAATCTCCAAAGGTTGAAGTAATCCTGCCGTCTTTTGTCGGTCACTTTTGATTCGTTGGAAATTTTCACACCGACTGACATAGATAGATAAGTCCCTCTTCACACTTTTCTACCAAAATATACGCTTCATATCCTTGTACATCTTATGAATCCCTAGATGAATGCTAAGTTTGGCTGTGTGGCATTCAGCTAATACTTCTTGCTTAAGATATCCAACATCTGAAACACAAATTCTTCCATTTAACCGCAAAACTCCATGGCTATCTATTTTTAAGCTTAAATTATATCCCTGATGTATATTCCTAATGATATCCTTAAGAAATAGATCCTCCTTTTGTTTGCTGGCGATCTTTTCTAGGAGAGTTGGAGTTACTACCAAATAAGAAATAGCAGCTAACTTCCTACTCAATGCATAAGCTACAACATTGGCTTTCCCGGGAGTATATAGAATATCTAGATCATATGACGCAAGAAATTCTAGCCAACGTTGCTGTCTCATGTTCAAATCCTTCTGGTAGAAAAAATACTTCAAAGATGTGTCGTCCGTGAAGAGTTCAAATTTTTCACCCAAAAGATGGAATATTATTTACTATGGTCAATTCAAAGTTTTATCGAAATAAACTATGAAATATTCTTACCAAGCAAATAATGTCTCTATATTTTTAGAGTGAATACAACGGCTAATAATTCTAAGTCGTGTGTTGCATAATTCTTTTCATGTGTCTTCAGCTGTCTACTTGTGTAAGCAATCACCTTTCCACCTTGCATTAAAACTGCACCAACTCCTTCTCCATAAGCATCTGTATAAACGGCCAATCCACTATTTCCACTTATAATTGCTAAAACTGGAGTGACTGTCAATCTCTTCTTTAGTTCTTGGAATGCTTCTTCACACTTAGGATTCCAAATAAATTTAGCATCCTTCATTGTCAACTTTTTAGGTGATAGGCAATCTTAGAGAAGTCTTGAACGAATCTTCTGTAGTATCCTGCCAACCCTAAGAAGCTATGAATCTCTTTAGGAGCTTGCGGCTGCTTCCAATCTTGAATAGATGCAACTTTCCCTGGATCTACTGAAATTCCATCCCTTGATATTATATGTCCAAGGAATCTTACCTCCTTCTCCTAAAAATGGCACTTTGAGAATTTGGCTTTTAACACGTTATTTCTCAATATTTCCAACACAGCTTCTAGATGCCTTGCGTGTTCTTCTTCTGTCTTTGAGTAGATGAGGATATCATCGATAAAGACTAACACGAATTTATTTAGCACATCTCTAAACACTCTATTCATAAAGTCAACAAAATAAGCGGGTGCATTAGTCAGCGCAAAAGGCATAACCAACCACTCATCGAAAAGTATTCGGACTTTGAATGCAGTTAAATGGATGCAATCTTCTGCGATCCTTAACTGATGTAATCCTGTAGCTAGGTCCATTTTTGAGAAAATTCGAGCTCCATGTAACCGGTCAAACAAGTCGCCTATTCGGGGAAGAGGATACTTGTTCTTAATGTATTACTTATTTAGATCTCGATAGTCTACACACAATCTCAATGATCCATCTGACTTAGCAAAAAAACTACGGCTGATCCCCAACTTGAACGTCTGGGTCTTATCAGTCCTTTCTTTAATTACTCTTGTCTTTGTTTATTTAACTCATCCCTTTCTTTCGGAGCCATCCTTCTATCTTGTTGTTTAATTGGCATCGCACTAGGAACTAAATCGATACGGAATTCGATTTCTCGCCGTGGGGGCAAACTTTTCACTTCCTCAAAGACATCTACAAATTATTTGACAACGGGTATTGTTTCTAATCCTGTCTGGGATGTATCCAAAGCACAAAGAAAACTATCCCTTCTTGGACTAGGACCTTCACAAGGTATTTCTATGATTTTCCCTAACTTTGTTTTCACAGCAACTGTACTTTTCAAACAATCTAGAATAGCTTCATTTTTAGTTAACCAATCCATACCAAGTAAAATTTCGAATCCAATAAAATCTAAGATGAAAAGGTCAAAAGGAAAGTGATGGGGAGGATAGGAAATTGGGACTTTTTCATAGTGCATAAGAATATTAGTGGAACCTCCTATAGGATTCGTTACGCAGATAGGGTCGTCAACAATTTTAGGTTCAAGTTCTAATTCTTCTACCATTGTTTTAGACATAAAACTATGAGAAGCTCCTATATCAAGTAATACTCTAACTAAAACATCTTTGATAAAAATATTACCTTCCAAAACTCTTTTCCCTTCACATCTTTGGAGGTTGAAGGCTCATCCTTGATGCGTAAACTTTGGCTTGTTCTCCTTTCTTCATTAGGGGACAATCCTTAATCAAGTTCCCTGGTTTATGAAAATCGTAGCAGCTTCTTGGTGCTGATCCTTGAGTTCCTTGAGTTCTGGGTTTTCTACAACAAATTTATAGATGGCCCTTTTGTTGGAAATTGTAGCAAGTGACATCTTTAAAGCGGTTATCCTGAGATCCTCCTTGGGGGTTTCCCTGCCATTGCTTCTTGCCATTGAACTTCCTCTTCTTCCAGTTATTGCTTTTGCTTTCTTGTACTCCAGGTGGATCTATCTTATCCAAAGCTTCATATCTGTATCCCATGTCTATTAAGACTACAAATGGTTCTTTCACATGCCCAGTCATGCTGACATGGTATTGGTTCTTCATTCCGGAAAAAAAACTTCTCATTCTTTTTTAGGGGCGTATCTATCAATCCAAGCCCAAAATGAGATAATTCGTTAAACTTATTAGGATAATCCTCAAACGGCATCTCCTCCTCTTGTTTAAAATCCATGAAATTTCGGTAAGGACGGGATTTTCCTGCTTTCGGCATATACTGTTCCTACAGAACTTCTTTGAATCATTCCCAAGAGAAATCATCTACGGACTCATTCTGAGTAATGGATTCCCACCAAACTAGAGCTCCATCTTGTAGTTGCCAAGAAGCTAAGAATCTCTTCTGCTCATCTCCAATATTCGGTCCTTTGAAAATTCTTTCACACACGCAGATCCAAGCTTGTACTTCAATGATGGTTTCTTTTCCTTTGAAAGGTTTACCACCAAGGCTGGTATAGTAGGAAATTTAAATAGCAGCGTTAAGAATTTATTTAAAAATAAGATTAGTAATGTAGTAGTAGGATCGACTTCACCCTAGAGGGGGGTGAATAGAGTGATACTATTAATTATAAAAATTATTACGGAAGTTTATATAAAATAATTTCAACACAAATAAAACAGAATATGTGACGACCCAGATTTTCGCGTTCGAAAATCGACATCCATACTTCACTTGTATTTGAATGCAGCAGATTCAACCGTTAAAAGTCGATTCGTCGGAGCTTACAACACATTAAGTATAACAGCACAATGAAAGAAAAAATGAATAATATCATTGACATATAATATTTGATACAACACATTGATACAAATGATATCAATATACATCAGAGATACACAACAACGGAAATAAAATAGCACCAGAAGAAGAGATAACATCTCTAATGCTAACCTTCAAGAGAGAAGGAAAGAAAGAATCCAACACTACGACGCCATTGCCAAAGCTCCAAGGACTCCAATCCAAAAGCAGTTATATCCAAACAACAAGCTCAAACCATGATCACGCTTTATTAAGCAAGGTCGGTCACGGTGAACAAATGCTATCGCCAAATCCAAAGGCTGGATGCTATCAAATCTACTCCTACTATTTGATTATCTGAAAAAAACCAACTCTAGACTGCTCGTGTGGAAAATTGTGGGCTCCTAGAGATTGGAAAGGGAACAATAAACTCCAGGTCAGTCATAAGATTAGTGTGAGCAAACGAAAATAGTTTTATCTTTATCAAAAGCAAAACAAAAGAAATAAAAGAAATCCGCAATGCTTTTTGGAAAATGAAACTACCATAAGGCCTCCTGCCACACACACAATGGAAACGCACAATTGGAGGATATTTCTCCTTATGATAGTTAAACATGCTTGATACGCGAATACCTTTTGATATTATTATTAGTGCACAATGCAGAAAACATTGCGAAAGTATAATATTAATCTTAGCCAGCATAGATATTTCGAACTATGCCTACTATAGATACCATCTAAACAGTGGGTCACCACCATAAGTAAATGGCATGTTATATAACTAAAACCGTACAAGGCGCGTATTGTTTCTTTGGATTTCCAACAATGGTCAGGCAAAGGAACTTCCTACACCGAATGGAATGCCTCTGGAGGGATGCCCCCAAGAACTTAACTAGCTCTCTGCCAACACAAGGCCGGGTTACCCCTGCCCGGAGTAACAACCACACGAGTATGCCATCCTCCGGTCGTAACCAACCTTTATCCGGGTCCACAACCAACAACCACATATACCACTTTCAAAATCAACTTAAGTAAATATCTAGGCTCCATACCATGATATTACTTTTTATCCAGAAGGAAATGGACATACCCTAAAGGAGCGACTCTTAATAACCTTGCCGCAACTTTCCTGTTTCGACCATTTTCGGGGTGTGAGGCTCGACGAAGTTTCGTCCACAAAGCTACGCTTTCCACAAAAGCCATGCTTCGATCAACACATGATCAGCAGCACTTCGTATGTCGCATTATCAAATTGGTAATGTATCACTAGTAACCATCAACTACATAACCTCTGGGCTCGTACGTTTCAGAGAAGGGTGTTAAGCTAAGAGAATAAATTCTCCGCCACCAAACAGAAATGTTTTTGACAGAAAACAACTTTCCATCTCAAAGTGTAACGTCAGGCATACATCCATACAAGTTTGCTTTGGGTTTGAACAGAACCGAAGGCACTTCAAAAGAAGCCCTTGCAAATCCGGATAATCCCTAATCACGTCCGGACTCCCCATCACAAAAGGTGATCAAATCTCTAGGATCAGCCGGTGTAGAAACATTCGACTGGTAATCCTTTCGTTTTTGAAAATACTCGGTCTTCACCACCATCTTCAAATGCTATCCATAACGTCGTATCATTATTCGGAATAGGTTATATGACACAAAGTCCTCTCCCGGCTAAACCGAATAATGAGCGCCTAATTTAAAAAGCATATGGATATAGTGGAATCTTAGTTAAGTCAGAACTTAAAGGCCAGAACCTTTCTTCAAATGGTTTAAACTAATTACCATTTTCAAATCTTTAAACAAAAAGATTTACTTCACAAAGTTCACCAATCTTTCACAAAGATTAATTCATAGCTTTAAAAACTATTCCAATTCCAAATCTTTATACAAAAGATACACCTTTAAGATCCTCTTCAATTTCCAAACAAAGTTCTACAATCTTTCATAAAGATTTATTCATAGCTTTAAAAACTATTCCAATTCCAAATCTTTTACATAAAAGATACACCTTTAAGATCCTCTTCAATTTCCAAAACAAAGTTCAAAAATCTTTCATAAAGATTTATTCATAGCTTTAAAAACTATTCCAATTTCAAATCTTTTACACAAAAGATACGCCTTTAAAATCCTCTTCAATTTCAAAACAAAGTTCAACAATCTTTCACAAAGAATTATTCATAGCTTTAAAAACTATTCCAATTCCAAATCTTTTACAACAAAGATACACCTTTAAGATCCTCTTCAATTTCAAAACAAAGTTCCGCAATCTTTCACAAAGATTTATTTATAGCTTTAAAAACTATTTCAATTCCAAATCCTTTACACAAAAGATACACCTTTAAGATCCTCTTCAATTTCAAAACAAAGTTCAACAATCTTTCACAAAGATTTATTCATAGCTTTAAAAACTATTCCAAATCTAAATCTTTTACACAAAAGATACACCTTTAAGATCCTCTTCAATTTCAAAACAAAGTTCAACAATCTTTCACAAAGATTCATTCATAGCCTTTCAAAACAATTCCCATTTCAAATTGTATTAACTCATCCAATCTTTAAATCAAAGACTCAATTCGTAGCTTTCAAAACCATTTCCAAAGATTCATTCATAGCTTTTAAAAAAATATCATTTCAAACTTGAAATCCTTTCAAAAAAGATTAGAAATCCTTTCTTTATATGAAAGCTATTATTGTTTGGAAAGCAAGAGGTTTTTGTTTTGGGAAAATCTGATTATATTTTCTCAAGTAAAAGCCTTTCAATTATATACCTAAGTTGAATTTAAATTCTCAAAAACAATACTTTTAAAATGGTTTAAAACACATAAATACATTATATAACTTGTTAAACCATAATTCAAATATTGAATTCAAATTCAAATCTAACCATTTAAATTTCAAAACTTAATCAAGTTATTCAAAATAACTTTTACCTTTAAAACTCCTTTTCAAAACTTTTCATATTTAACCCAATTCTATTTCCAAAACCATTTGGATTTAAAATTCAAATTTTAAAAATAATATTTAGATTTCAAAATATCTATGACTTAACCGATTTCCTCGTGTAATCCATATTTGTGTGTGTATGGTGTAGTCTAGGGGTTTTACACAATAGTGCAACATCATCAATCATCACAATCCAAACATAGCAATATCGATAAGCGGTATAATTCTATAACGCTTATCTTCATTCACAGATTCATAGATAAATAAATTTATCACAGATAAATAAATTACATTCATCACAGCTCAAATCAAAACAGCATCACACATCAGGGATAACAAACAATTCAACATTCAGTAGAATCTAAATATCCATAAGTAAGATAAATTAATTATCTGATTAATCAAAATCGGATTAATCACTAATCTTGGTTAATTAACATTTTTTTATTTCAAATCATTTTCCTTAATTAACCTTTAATCATTTATTAATTAACCTTGAATAAATAAATTAACCTTTAATTATTAATTAATTAATCCCTAATTATTAATTAATTAACCTTTAATCAATTATCCTAAAATTAATTATCTTAATTAATTAATCACATTAATTAATTATCCTTTAATTAGTTATTGTCCAGTCACTTGATTAGTCAACCCTTAATCATTAATTGATTACTTTTTATTAAGTAGTTATCTTTAAATAATTAATTACCTTTAATTACTTCATCACATAAATCAATTATCCTTAAATGTAATTACACAAAGTGATTACCTCTTTTAAGTAATTAACTTCATTAAGTGTAACGACCCGCCTTTCATTCCATAGAAAGACGCATCATTAAGAAGAAAGAAAGGGGTAGAAAAGAGAAAAGAAAGGAAAGAAAGAAACAGACAACATCAGAATCTCATAGCGGAACGAATAAATTATATTATATCACATAAAACTTTACATAGTATCATATACATCAGAGTTAAACAGCTAATACAAGACAAACTAGACAGTTATAAATATCTGTCTAGCAATTACAATTCAAGTATATCAGAGAAAACAGATACAACTCAAACACAGCGGAACCACTAAATATATCTACACGCTGAAGCCTCCTGCTCCATTATCTCCTCCAGAACTCGTCAAAGCAATCCTGAATCACTTGACTACTCATACATAATATGAGTACCCAAGAGTTTAATAAAACAGAAAATAACACTCAAGTCAGACATGGGTCTGGTGTGAGCAAACGGGGTTAAAAGTTGCTTAACTTTAGAAAATCCTTTGAAAACAAAAGGTATCACGTAAGACTTCCCACACATAAACATGGAAAAGTTTTTACCTTACGCTAACTAAAACATTTGATAGGAAATCCGGGGATATTATAATAGTGTCTAGGGTTTTCAAAATAAAATACAGAAATAGCTGGAATGCTTACACCTCACGTTCCAACATAGTTGGGCACAATCAAAACCATACAGGCACTTATTGGATTATGGATTCCATCAATGGCAGGGCTACTTGGGTACCGCCCGTCATAGTACGTGGCCTAGATCACCGTACCGAGGAGTACGCCCGCTCCCCTGCAGCACAAAGCCGGAAGCATTCCTTACTGAACAGTTCCGAACAAGACCACCCCGCAGATCGGCCATCGCCAACTGCCACACAGCCAAAATATAAAGGGACCTCTAGACAGGAGTAAATCTTGCTCTCCAGTGAGGGCTACCCACGAAGCCTTGCTGCACCTCCCCTGTTTTAGCCATTCTCGGTTGATGAGGCTTGAGGCTACGATTACCTTTATCGGACATATCAATCTTAGAATGCTCATCGTTCATCCGACGATGTTCTGAAAGCTTTCAATCCATACAAGTTCGTTCCGGGTTCGAACGCAACCAAAGGCACTATCTCGTTGCACTCATTTTGGAATCACCCTCAGAGTCAACGACCATAGCCCTTGCACTCTAAATCACCATCTCGAACCTATAAGTACTATTCCGTCAAACTCATTACGGAATCACCTACAGAGTTATACTGACGTATAGTCCTTACACCTCGAGTCTTCACTTGCTCCACTTGGATTAACGATCTAACGTTTAATTGGAATCGATGTGGTTTTCGGATATCCAAATATGGAAATCCGATCCCGGTCTCATCGAAATCCAAACGCCATTTCAATGTCCAAGTTGTCTTAAGGGTTTTAAACAATTAACTCATTTCATTATTATTTATTTCACACAGATAGATAAACTACATATCACAATAGATGATCACATTCATATCATAAACAGATAATCTATATCATCATCACAAATAGATAATCATCATAACCAGATAATCCATCATAAACCTTCATACTTTAACCAAGTATCCATATCATACAAATACAACTTATCTCATTACTGAGATCACATCCATCCAATCAATATCATCCATAAGAAATGATTTATTAACCATCAATTATAATTAATTAAAAAGAATTAAATTAATTACTTCTATCTCTAATTAAATTAAATTAAATTAATTACCACATTTAAATCCTGCTTAATATCCATTAATTAATTAACCTGGTTAATTAATTACTCACTAAGTATTCAACTTGACTAAACACCTTGATTAATCATTTACTAATTACAATAAGTAATTAGTCTTAATTAATTTTCACAAATTAATTAAACTTATTCATAAGTAATTAACATTTAATTACTCATTTATTAATTAATGATAATTAATTATATTTGTCCTTAATTAATTATAATTAATTAATCACTTATTTAATTATTACTTAATCAAACAATCCTTAATTACATCATTAATTATAATAATTAATGATCTCTAATTAATATTCAAATTAATTACTTAATTTAAAAATTAATTACTTTTAGTAATTATTAATCACCTTGATTAATATTAAATTCAGTAATTAACTATCTTTAATTACTCATTAACAAATCAATTATCCAATAATTAATTATCTTCATTAATTAATTCCTTAATTAATTACAAAGTAATTATCCAAATTACTTAATTAAAATAAATCACCTTTCGCTAATTACATTCCAGTAATTATCAATTATTACTTTTCTAAATAATCCTGCTCCATTAATTACATTTCACTCATTAAATCATCAAATGGTTTACTTAAATTAATTAAACTAAATTAATTAACTTAAACAAATCACAATATCAAAATTAATTACAATAAGTAAATAATTCCTTAATTACTTTTATCAAGTAATTATATTTAACAAATTACAATTGATTATATTCAATTAATTAATCTAGTTAATTATCAAAATTAATTACATTAATTAATTACTTAATTATCCTTAGATAATTATCATTATTAATTAACATCATCTTCATTAATTACCTACTTAAGAAATTTATTTTAGATTAATTGTCATTAATCATCTCTAATTATAAATTAATCCAAATCATTATTTAAATAAATAAATAAATAAATTCTTAATTATTTCCAAATAATTTATTTACTTATTAACTACTTTATTTACATTTAAAATGTATTTGAATAATACATTTTTAAAATTTAATTCAAATTTCATTTTAAGATTTAAAGATCTCAAAATGTTTAACTATTTTAAACATTTTCCAAATTTTAAATAAACTTAAAATCCTTGAAATAAAAATAAATGTTAAAGAACATTCATTACTTAAATATAAAAGAAAGGTTTAAAACAAAATTACTTAATTAAAAAAATCAAGCTTTGAAAATAAATTGATTATTTTAACTTTAAAATTTAAATTAAACACATCATATCTTTAATTCAAATATTAAAGGAAATAAATCTTTCAAGTTTAAACCTTATTTGAAATCAAATTTATTTTTAAATCTTCTTAAAAACATTTGAATCAGTCCATTATTTAAAAACTTACAAAACTGTTTTGAATCAAAATCTGGTTTTCAAAGCAAACCTAAAACTATATTTAAACTTGATTCAAAACTAAATTTAAATCTTGTTTAAATTTTAAAATTTTCATTTTTAAAAACTTTGAATTCAAAATTTCATTTAAATTCAGATTTAACTTACATTTGAATCCAATTTCAGCTTTAAAATATGAATTTCATTCAAATTCAAAAAAAAAAACATATCTTCAGGTTTTAACCCTGCAACATACTAACCCGAGAACCCCGCATATCTACTCCGAGTCAAAGTCATATCTCCTTCGAGTCATTACACAGTATACTCGAGACCATCTTCAAGTAAATTACCCTGCACATCCCCAAATAAATTCACTAGAATTTCAAAATGCACGGTGCATATGCACCAGTGATCAGATCAACTCCAACCACCCTAGATCACCTCACCACGACACTAATCAACCCCACACCTAACCACGACCCCCAGAACCCTCTCTGCAGATCAAAAACAAAAAATCCAGTAATTACCACAAACTGGAAAATCCATCTGCACTATATACCCAAACCTGTCAACGCCGAGGAAACCCACCTCCGATCATCTTGCCATCCACCACTCCGGTCACCTCTTCTTCAACATTTCCTTTACCCAATTCCATTGTCTTTCATCACTCGATGCAACAGAGAGCATGTGATGAATCCAAAACTTCGACACTCAAGACTAGGGTTTGAAACAGGGAAATCACAATTACCACCTCCTCCCCTCTCTGATCACCTATTGCCCAATTTTCATCCACTTCCCAATCAATCTTTCACCTCCAGTAAGAATAACAACTTCCAAAATCCTCGGGAAAATCAAACAAACCCAAAAAAACCAAATTCTGTTTCACACAGTAATACTCATTCCACGGTCATTTTAAAAATGTGAAATTTGTTTTAAAATTAATGATTTCTAACATACATTCATGTTATAAACTTGTTTAAGTAATTAATGATGTTTGATATTCTGATTTTATTGAAAATACTTACTGTTGTATTTGTTTTAGAGGTAACAGATTTCAATTTTAACTTATTTTAACTAAATCGTAATTTTACAAAACCTAAATTTATACTAAAAAAACATATTTTGTTCACACATAAATTTCTAACTGAAACAATTCAAATGATAAAGATTTTATATTAAAGAATATCCTAATTTACAAACTAATTAGATATGCAGATATAGGAAATCAATAACATATAAACATATTCATATATATACAGACAGAACAGTCATTGTTATGAAATCATCACACATACTTATTTTTTCCAATTCATATGCGCAAATATCTTAAACTTTTTTGCATGTGAGGTTACTTATTCCATTTCATTTTTTTTAAACAGAAAACGAAACAATTTTGCCTAAACAGGTTTTGATTTCTATGAATTAAAAACCTAAGTTCTGTAAATTATGTTTGGCTTTGATTTTTAAAAGGAACATCTGTTTTTTAAAGTAGAGAAGCTTACTCACCAGTTTATTGAAGATGCAGAGAACAAATTTAGATGCATTCATTTTCCTAGAATCCAGATTTGCATCTGCATTTGCTAGTTGAATTTCCTGGAACCTGATTACTAGTTGAAGTTGCTTTTAATTGATGATGTAAATTGTTTGAACATGCATGCAGACCCTTATCCTCATATGCTCAGATTTTAAATTAAACTTCACTTGCTTGAGTTTAAGGTTGAAGATTACTTCCAGATTGTAGTATTTTTAAATATGAATTGAATTTGGGTTTTTCCTATTTGATTTCAGTTTTATAAACATGCACTGTGAGGGTTTGCAGATATGAATTTGAGTTGTAGACTTGGGTTTTGATTTTTACTTAAATCTGATTTTCAGATTTCAAATGAAGATAATGTTTTAATAAAATGCATTTTTACATTTTCTTATCTAAATAAATTAAATTTCAAAAATAAACAACATGCCACTTGTTATGTTAGGATGTAGATAAATTTACAAGTGTCTTCATTATGGGTTAAGTGTTTAACACATATGCATTTTAATATTTAAAAGCAATTTCTTAATTTATAAAGGTTTTTAAATCTCTTCTAAAACCATTACTAATTTTAATTTAAGATGTTTAGATGTTTATTAACATTTAGTCTTTAAATAACATGTTTACTTCTTATATAAAATTACACAAAATTTTAAATGTTTGTTTGAATGTTTTCAAAATAATATTTTTAAAGCTAATTTTCAAAAGAGAAATTTTTTAAAAGAAAAATATTGTTGAATTCATTTTATTCAAGAGTTTAAAATCAAATATTATACTCTAATATAATTGAACTAAGTCTTATTTCAAAGGAAAAACAAATTTTAAAATAAAATAAAACAAACTTTTATTATAAAATACTATATAAACTATTTTATATATATAAAACAAAATAAATATTTACTTATATTTCTTTGAAAATATAAGATAGACTTTTAAAACAAACTTTTGAAAAGTTTTCAATACTAATTTAAATCAATATAATCAATTCATAAATTATACATCTTATATATACATATAAATTGGAAAATATTCTTTATTAAACTTAAATTTAAATGAAAAATCAAATCCCTATTTACAATGTATACACATATATACATTATAAATAAAATATCTTTGAATTAGCTTAGAAAGATAATTTAATCATTATAAATATTTTTAACATTTGAAAACAAAAATTCTAAAATTAAATTATCATTATTATAAATTTTGAAAAGAATATCATTTGACAAATTAAATGATTATTAATCTTCAAAAGAAAATTCCTGTTTGAATTAAATTATTAAATCAATATTTCAAACTTTAAAATAATTATTAATGAAATTATTAAATAAATATTGCCCGAATTTCCGGGACATCACATTCCTCCCTCCTTAAAAGAATTTCGTCCCCGAAATTTAAAAGCAAAGATAATTTAATAATCCCATACAGATTTAAAATTTTAAAGTAGCAAACATATGCTATCAACCAAATACTAGCAACCATAGCAACCAATTCAAACAAACAATTCTAATTATCCAGACAAAATTCTAGATAGGATTCCCTAGAGTTTCCCAGGTATAAATACCGGGACACTCGCTCTACAGAATATAAACTAACTACACCACTCAGATCTAGAGCTCCTACATATCTAGATCTATAAATCTAAATAGAGAACCGGAAAACAGACAAGTCCTGAACAACTTCCAAATCCCCCGGAACTACTGATTCTAAAACCAATGATAAACCATACACGTACTTCCTCAGAGATACGTGAAAAACAAAACAAATTCCAGCCATCCAAACTAGCAATTCAATCCTGTAGACCAAACACTCAACCCTTAAGAGAACACAGAAAAATCCAATACTCATATCCACAAATCTCTCTTGTCGATCCTGGGCTGCCTTCAACCTTCTAGATCAATCAAATCTTCCACACAAACTCTATTACAAAAACATCAGAAAACTTCAAACAAACTACTCTTATTTTGAAAACAGAACAGATGCACAAAACAATCAAGCCTCCCGATCCAAAATAAATATCCTGTAGAAATCCTCTGATCCAAGACAAAACTCAAATTCCCAATGAATCAAGTGTTGCTTCTATTCTGGAACAGCTGCCACCATGCTTCCACTGCGCAACTCTGATTTGAGAATGCTGTTGATGAACACAAGTATAAACTTGATCAACTTATCCCGGACACTGCTCATCAAATTCCATAAAATCTCAGTAACCTATCTGATTCGGACACAAACACCACAACAAAAATTCAACCAGAAAACTGGATCCGATCAATCTTACCAGCTTAAACAGATCTATTTCTCAAAGAACCCTCCTACTATGTTGAACCACCAGTAAAGCTCCAAGAATCAAGTCGACATAGAACTCAATCTCTTAATGCGGATACAAATCTTAATTCCTTCGAAGATATCCGGAAAATACCACTTCGATAACTCAAACATCCTCTAGAGATGCTTTAATCCAAACAAATATCACTCGGAGAACTTCCGAACCATCGCTAGTCACTTTTGCGATTCCACTCAGTTCAGATCCTAAGTAATCGTTCTCACTTCAAAAATCATAACAGCTAAGCCTTCTAATCCAAATAAGAAACTAGTGGTCCACCTTCAACCACAAACATCACACCCAACTGAGCTTCCAGAAGAAATGGACAAGCTTCACCATCTGCCCGCCCTACTGACAAAAGAATCATCAGAGACTTCTGAACCATCGAAGAACATGCCACTCACTTCTACTACTACTGCCAAAAACTTCCTTATCTAAAAGCTCACTGAATCACAAAGCTACACCAGCCTCTTCACAATAGAGCCTTCAGAGACAGATATCCCTCAGGAAACTTGCTCCCAAACCAAGCACAAAACACTCTGCCAAACTGAGCCTCAAACTCAAATATAGACAGAACTCCTTTCTAAGGTTGCCAAGATACCAACTCTGGCTTCAGTACATCCAACCGATCCAGGCTCAAGAAAAACCACTCACATGAGTGCAATCCAACTTACAATCCAAAGATGAACTCCGAATCTTGAAAAGATTTCCTTCAGAGATCGGTGAAATCCTTCACACTAAACTGCAAAACTACTCAAGATGCCCAAAACTGCCCTAGCAGATTCACTTCCAACCTCAAACACTCGAACTCCAACCATTGGTAGTTGTGTTACACATACCACTACACTATCTACCTTTATTACTTATATTGGAAAACCTAAACGGGTAACCCAATCTAATAGGTATATATATATATATACACACAAAATTACAAATACGCTCTCTCAAGAAGGACACCACTCTAGAGTCTAGGTATTCGCTCAACCTAGAGCTCTGATACCACAATGAAACGACCCGCCTTTCATTCCATAGAAATACGCATCATTAAGAAGAAAGAAAGGGATAGAAAAGAGAAAAGAAAGGAAAGAAAGAAACAGAAACATCAGATTCTCACAGCGGAACGAATAAATTATATTATATCACATAAAACTTTACATAGTATCATATACATCAGAGTTAAACAGCTAATACAACACAAACTAGACAGTTATAAATATCTGTCTAGCAATTATAATTCAAGTATATCAGAGAAAACAGATACAACTCAAACACAGCGGAACCACTAAATATATCTACACGCTGAAGCCTCCTGCTCCATTATCTCCTCCAGAACTCGTCAAAGCAATCCTGAATCACTTGACTACTCATACGTAATATGAGTACCCATGAGTTTAATAAAACAGAAAATAAACACTCGGGTCAGACATGGGTCTGGTGTGAGCAAACGGGGTTAAAAGTTGCTTAACTTTAGAAAATCCTTTGGAAACAAAAGGTATCACGTAAGACTTCCCACACATAAACATGGAAAAAAATTTACCTTACGCTAACCAAAACATTTGATAGGAAATCCGGTGATATTATAATAGTGTCTAGGGTTTTCAAAATAAAATACAGAAATAGCTGGAATGCTTACTACTCACGTTCCAACATAGTTGGGCACAATCAAAACCGTACAGGCACTTATTGGATTATGGATTCCATCAATGGTAGGGCTACTGGGGTACCTCCCGTCATAGTACGTGGCCTAGATCACCGTACCGAGGAGTATGCCCGCTCCCCTGCAACACAATGGCAGAAGCATTTCTTACGGAACAGTTCCGAACAAGACCACCCCTCAGATTGGCCGTCGCCAACTGCCACACAGCCGAAATATAAAGGGACCTCTAGACAGAGGTAAATCTTTCTCTCCAGTGAGGGCTACCCACAAAGCCTTGCTGCACCTCCCCTGTTTTAGCCATTCCCGGTTGATGAGGCTTGAGGCTGCGATTACCTTTATAGGACATATCAATCTTAGAATGCACATCGTCCATCTGACGATGTTTTGAAAGCTTTTAATCCATACAAGTTCGTTCCGAGTTCGAACGAAACCGAAGGCACTATCTCGTTGCACTCATTTTGGAATCACCCTTAGAGTCATTGACCATAGTCCTTGCACTCTAAATCACCATCTCGAACCTATAAGTACTATTCCGTCAAACTCATTACGGAATCACCCACAGAGTTATACTGACGTATAGTCCTTACACCTCGAGTCTTCACTTGCTCCACTTGTATTAACGATCTAACGTTTAATTGGAATCGATGTGGTTTTCGGATATCCAAATATGGAAATCTGATCCCGGTCTCATCGAAATCCAAACGCCATTTTAATGTCAAGGTTGTGCTTAAGGGTTTTTAACAATTAACTCATTTCATTATTATCTATTTCACACAGATAGATAAACTACATATCAAAATAGATGATCACATTCATATCATAAACAGATAATCTATATCATCGTCACAAACAGATAATCATCATAACCAGATAATCCATCACAAACCATCATACTTTAACCACGCATCCATATCATACAGATACAACTTATTTCATTACTGAGATCACATCCATCCAATCAATATCATCCATAAGAAATGATTTATTAACCATCAATTATAATTAATTTAAAAGAATTAAATTAATTACTTCTATCTCTAATTAAATTAAATTAAATTAATTGCCACATTTAAATCCTGCTTAGTATCCATTAATTAATTAACCCGGTTAATTAATTACTCACTAAGTATTCAACTTGACTAAACACCTTGATTAATCATTTACTAATTACAATAAGTAATTAGTCTTAATTAATTTTCACAAATTAATTAACCTTATTCATAAGTAATTAACATTTAATTACTCATTTATTAATTAATGATAACTAATTATATTTGTCCTTAATTAATTATAATTAATTAATCACTTATTTAATTATTACTTAATCAAACAATCCTTAATTACATCATTAATTATAATAATTAATGATCTCTAATTAATTTTTAAATTAATTACTTTTATTAATTATTAATCACCTTGATTAATATTAAATTCAGTAATTAACTATCTTTAATTACTCATTAACAAATCAATTATCCAATAATTAATTATCTTCATTAATTAATTCCTTAATTAATTACAAAGTAATTATCCAAATTACTTAATTAAAATAAATCACCTTTCGCTAATTACATTCCGGTAATTATCATTTATTACTTTTCTAAATAATCCTGCTCCATTAATTACATTTCACTCATTAAATCATCAAATGATTTACTTAAGTTAATTAAACTAAATTAATTAACTTAAACAAATCACAATATCAAAATTAATTACAATAAGTAAATAATTCCTTAATTACTTTTATCAAGTAGTTATATTTAACAAATTACAATTGATTATATTCAATTAATTAATCTAGTTAATTATCAAAATTAATTACATTAATTAATTACTTAATTATCCTTAGATAATTATCATTATTAATTAACAGCATCTTCATTAATTACTTACTTAAGAAATTTATTTTAGATTAATTGTCATTAATCATCTCTAATTATAAATTAATCCAAATCATTATTTAAATAAATAAATTAATAAATTCTTAATTATTTCCAAATAATTTATTTACTTATTAACTACTTTATTTACATTCAAAATGTATTTAAATAATACATTTTTAAAATTTAATTCAAATTTCATTTTAAGATTTAAAGATCTCAAAATGTTTAACCATTTTAAACATTTTCCAAATTTTAAATAAACTTAAAATCCTTGAAATAAAAATAAATGTTAAAGAACATTCATTACTTAAATATAAAAGAAAGGTTTAAAACAAAATTACTTAATTAAAAAAATCAAGCTTTGAAAATAAATTGATTATTTTAACTTTCAAATTTAAATTAAACACTTCATTTCTTAAATTCAAATATTAAAGGAAATAAATCTTTCAAGTTTAAACCTTATTTGAAATCAAATTTATTTTTAAATCTTCTTAAAAACATTTGAATCTGTCCATTATTTAAAAACTTACAAAACTGTTTTGAATCAAAATCTGGTTTTCAAAGTAAACCTAAAACTATATTTAAACTTGATTCAAAACTAAATTTAAATCTTGTTTAAATTTTAAAATTTTCATTTTTAAAAACTTTGAATTCAAAATTTCATTTGAATTCAGATTTAACTTACATTTGAATCAAATTTCAGCTTTAAAATATGAATTTCATTCAAATTCAAATAAATTGCAGATCTTCAGGTTTTAACCCTGCAACACACTAGCCCGAGAACCCCCCCATATCTACTTCGAGTCAAAACCTATCTCCTTCGAGTCACTATACAATATACTCGAGACCATCTTCGAGTAAATTACCCTGCACATCCCCAAATGAGTTCACCATAATTTCAAAATGCACGTGCATATGCACCAGCGCTCAGATCAACTCCAGCCACCCTAGATCACCTCACCACGACGCTAATCAACCCCACACCTAACCATGACCACCAGAACCCTCTCTGCAGATCAAAAACAAAAAATCCAGTAATTACCACAACGTGGAAAACCCATCTGCACCATATACCCAAACCTGTCAACGCCGAGGAAACCCACCTCCGATCATCTGGCCGTCCACCACTCTGGTCACCTCATCTTCAACATCTCCTCTACCCAATTCCAGAGTCTTGCATCACCTGATGCAACAGAGAGCATGGGATGAATCCAAAACTTTGACACTCAAGACTAGGGTTTGAAACCTGGAAATCACAATTACCATCTCCTCCCCTCTTTGATCACCTATTGACCAATTTTCCTCCACTTCCCAATCAATCTTCCACCTCCAGGAAGAATAATAACTTCCAAAATCCTCGGGAAAATCAAACAAAACCCAAATAAACCAAAATCTTTTTAACACAGTAATACTCATTCCATAGTCATTTTAAAAATGTGAAAATTGTTTTAAAATTAATGATTTCTAACATACATTCATGTTATAAACTTGTTTAAATAACTAATGATGTTTGATATTCTGATTTTATTGAAAATACTTACTGTTGTATTTGTTTCAGAGGTAACAGATTTCAATTTTAACTTATTTTAACTAAATCATAATTTTACAAAACCTAAATTTGTACTAAACAAACATATTTTGTTTGCACATAAATTTCTAACTGAAACAATCCAAATGATAAAGATTTTCTATTAAAGAATATCCTAATTTACAAACTAATTAGGTATGCAGATACAGGAAATCAATAACATATAAACATATTCATATTTACACACACAGAACGGTCATTATTATGAAACCATCACACATACTTATTTTTTCCAATTCATATGCATAGATATCTTAAACTTTTTTGCATGTGAGGTTACTTATTCCATTTCTTTTTTTTAAACAGAAAACAGAACAATTTTGCCTAAATAGGTTTTGATTTCTGTGAATTAAAAACCTAAGTTCTGTAAATTATATTTGGCTTTGATTTTTAAAAGGAACATCTGTTTTTTAAAATAAAGAAGCTTACTCACCAGTTTATTGAAGATGCAGAGAACAAATTTAGTTGCATTCATTTTCCTGGAATCCAGATTTGCATCTGCATTTGCTTGTTGAATTTCCTGGAACCTGATTACTAGTTGAAGTTGCTTTTAATTGATGATGTAAATTGTTTGAACATGCATTCAGACCTTTATCCTCATATGCTCAGATTTTAAATTGAACTTCACTTGCTTGAGTTTAAGGTTGAAGATTACTTCCAGATTGCAGTATTTTTAAATATGAATTGAATTTGGGTTTTGCCTATTTAATTTCAGTTTTATAAACATGCACTGTGATGGTTTTGCAGATATGAATTTGAGTTGTAGATTTGGGTTTTGATTTTACTTAAATCTGATTTTCAGATTTCAAATGAAGATAAATTTTTAATAAAATGCATTGTTACATTTTCTTATCTAATAAATTAAATTTCAAAAATAAACAACATGCATCTTGTTATGTTAGGATGTAGATAAATTTACAAGTGTCTTCATTATGGGTTAAGTGTTTAACACATATGCATTTTAATATTTAAAAGCAATTTCTTAATTTATAAACGTTTTAAATCTCTTCTAAAACCATTACTAATTTTAATTTAAGATGTTTTAGATGTTTATTAACATTTAGTCTTTAAATAATTACATGTTTACTTCTTATATAAAATTATACACAATTTTAAATGTTTATTTGAATGTTTTCAAAATAATATTTTTAAAGCTAATTTTCAAAAGAGAAATTTTTAAAAGAAAAATAATGTTGAATTCATTTTATTCAAGAGTTTCAAATCAAATATTATACTTTAATATAATTGAACTAAGTCTTATTTTAAAAGAAAAAAAAATTTTAAAATAAAACAAAACAAACTTTTATTATAAAATACTATTTACACTATTTTATATTTATAAAACAAAATAAATATTTACTTATATTTCTTTGAAAATATAAGATAGACTTTTAAAACAAACTTTTGAAAAGATTTCAATACTAATTTAAATCAATTTAATCAATTCATAAATTATACATATTATATATATATATATATATATATAAATTGGAAAATATTATTTATTAAACTTAAATTTAAATTAAAATCAAATCCCTATTTACAATGTATACACATATATACATTATAAATAAAATATCTTTGAATCAGCTTAGAAAGATAATTTAATCATTATAAATATTTTTAACATTTGAAAACAATAAAATTCTAAAATTAAATTATCATTATTATAAATTTTGAAAAGAATATCATTTGACAAATTAAATGATTATTAATCTTCAAAAGAAAATTCATGTTTGAATTAAATTATTAAATCAATATTTCACATTTTAAAATAATTATTAATGAAATTATTAAATAAATATTGCCCAAATTTTAGGAACATCACATTAAGTAATCATGCATTAATTAGTTCCATTAATTAAATCACCCTTAAATTAATTACATTACGTCATCGTTCCTTGCTCATTACGTAAATAATTATCCCATAATAAATTTAGATAAACCATTTATCTTTAATCATTTATCAAACTATATTTGAAAACACTCATGGATTTAAATTAATTAATTAGCCTAATACAAGATTAATTTAAAACCAAATCAATTTTAATCTTAAAAATGATTAACTTTAACCTTTATATAAATTTATTATTAACAAATAAATTTATTCATATTCTCAAGTCACTTATTAGAAACATTTTTATCTTCACAATTAACCTTTTAACTAAGTTATTAAATTTTATTTAAATAATCTTAAGAAATAAACAATGGAAGTATACTCCTATTAAACACTTAAAACTTAATTAATGGAAATAATTCATTTTAAAATCTTTAACTAATTTTAAACAAGAAATACAGTACTTTTCATTTAAAAGAAAATTTGTTTAAGAAGACAACTCAAGACTTAATTAATTTAAAACTTAAAACTTGATTTGTTTGAAGATTAAAGCTATTACTGCTTCAACCCAAAATATCTCGAGTCCATCCCGAAGCAAAATACAAATTTTCTTGAGCCTTTCCCGAGTAAACCCGAAACCACACTGTTTTTATTAACTTAAAAACCTGCTACCCAACGAAATGACTCGACGGTGAACTCAGGCCTTATTTGAAAATCCCCGAGTACGTCTTCAAGTTCAAACCCCTTTCTGCTCGAACAAAATAAGTTTGACACTAGTTGCACGTGTGTATGTGCACCAATGATCAGAGCTTCTCTGATCATCGCCTCAACCTCCAACGAGTCACCGGCGATCATCTCAACACCAACTACCACCCAGAATCCTTAACAATCCTCTGAATCGAAATCGATCGGAACAACTCTTCCTGGAACTAACCATGATCACCAGAACACCCCACGTGCCGCCTCCAGCGTTCATCTGAAACCTTGCGAGCCTACCCAGAGCAACGTCAACCACTCGAGCTTCGATTCCAACCCCTGCGGTGAAGTACGATTCACCTTCGACGACACAATAACCTCAAATACAACGTCACTCAAACAAGGTCCCAAAACCCTATTTTAACTTCGACTATCTTCTCTGATGATCCAGAAACTATTTCACTATTTTTCTGATTATCCTTGACCTACAAGCGTGCTCCAGATTTGGTCATGAAGCCAATCGTGTCGCCGATCGCCAGAGTTTGACCAAAATAGGATTGTCGTTCATCTTAGAAATTCTCGACCGTGACTTGCTTAAAAATCATGAAACGATTTCTAAATTCATATTTTTGAAATACGAATCAGTCTACATGATCAAAGCTTGCAAATTTAAAAATCAAATCTTCGGCTTGAATTCATTTTTTCTATCCTCCTAATTTCCAGCAATCCTACCTATATATTCTACTTAATACTATTTTTCAATTGATGTTTTATTGATACAAACATATCATTTTTAGAGATTATAGCCTGAATTTGGTTAGATGGGAAGATACTAATTTTCTAGTGAGTTTGAACCTGTAATTATAAATAGAGGAAAACATATGCACAGACATTGCTCAGATATATACATGCATACATATATTCATACATGTAGAGCATCATTCACTATTTTACTTCAAGGATCAATCATAACATCAAGACATATGAATAGATTTAGGTCTAGTTTGCTCAACTAGGAAAGTGATTGAGGGTCGGGAAATGATTTTGTTTGAAATCTAGAAGTTATACTTTTGATCTGAGCTTGAATCTGATTTAATGATCTTTGATTCTAAAACTTGATTTTGAATTTTTCTGACCTTTGCATTGAATCAAGTTGGAGATGCTTGGTTTTTACTTAATTCTCTTTCGATTCTCTATTTGCTGCAAAATTGTTTCAGGTCTTTGAATCAGGTGGCTTGCTTTACTGTTTAATCCGAGTTAAATCTTTGTTTAGTTTTTAATCTCAGGCTTTTGATTTGGATTTGCTTATTTCAGGTTTCATTAATTCTTTGTTTTATTAGTTTTGATTTGTTTATTTGAAAACAAAGAACAATGAAATGAGAGAGAGGAGAGTAGAGAGATTTTCTATAACCTTTTTTTTTCTTTTATTAAAAAAAAACAAAGATAAGTGTGACACTTGTAATATTTCATTTTTTCATGACTCACACTTGTCTAATTCATAGTAAAATAAATGTACACATGTCATATGTGATTAAATTATGTTTAAATCCTTAATTAGATTTATATTTACATAGTTATTATATTTTTAAATGTTTTTAAACCCATAAATATTTAAAATTTATATCTTAACACATGTTTATGTTTAAATCCCTTAGTTTAAATTAGTTTAAAATTTATTTTTAAACCCTTGTTTAAAATTTACTTACAAATTCATGTATATATTATTTACTAACTATATTTATTTTCAAATATATAAGAAAAGCATTTTAAATCTTTCATTAAATCTTACTTATACATTTACAAACCAATTTTATTCACATATATGTTTTTTATTAATTTCCAAAAGATATGCACATATTTAAAACTTTTATTAAACCTTGTTTTAATATCATATTAGATTTACAATACTAATTATACACATATATAATATTTTCCAAAATATAACCCTTAAATCTAATTAGTTTTTTATAAAATACTTATTTTTGAATTTCAACCCAAAATTCTATATCAATTACCAATTAATTCTTAATTTAATACAAAAATCAAATTAATTACTAAATTAATTTTGGCCAAAAAAACCAGGAATGTTACAGAATAATAGAAACACGGATAATAGCAGAATAAAAACAAAAAATAGAACATATAGATTTACCCAGCTTCGGCAAAACCATGCCTACGTGTTGTCCCCAAGGTTTCTACTAGAAATTAAGTAGTGAGACGCTTACACACGTAAACTTGCGACACCGGCTATCGACTAACGTAACTCTATGCTCAAAACCCTACCACAACTCAGCCACTGAGTTGCGAATTCTCAAACTACACCACCGTAGTTCGTCCCCTAATCACACGACTAGAAAATACTATAGTTTAAAAAGTAAAATACCAATTAAAACAATAAAAATAATAAAACCCTAATTTTAAATATACTACAGCCCAAAACATTATATATTAACCAGCCTAAAAAAAGGTGATAAAAAAATCCCTCTTCTCCTTTTATTTTATTGGCCTGACTACTTTGCTCTTCGATGGCTGCTCGTTCGTTTCCTCTATAAACAAAAAGTAGGGCTTTTGTAACTGAAGAAGTCGATTGTTTGTTTGTTGATTTCAATGACTATTCTTCTGATTTACTTCGACAATCGATGTTTCTTCAGTTCGCACACGGCTGCTTCGGTCGAGTTCAATTTTGACTTCGGTATGTACTTTATCCCTATTGCTTTACTAGTTAGTTTTGCTTGAACTCGATGGTTTGTGAAAGACGATGTCGAATGTGTTAAATAGGAATCAAATTCTTATAAGTACGTTCATTTGAATTTGTCATTTAATTTGACTCGGTCATTTGATGTTGCTTGAATGCTTGAGATGATTACTGACTTATTCAATTTCATATAATTTTTGCTTGGTTGTCATGGCTTTGATTTCTAACTTGTTCGTTTTCTGGGCTAACACGGTTTTGATTTTCTAGCACTAGATTTTAGTTCCGTTATTCATTTTTTTGACTTCGGTCAATCGCTTATGGCTTCATGTGATTATTCGGATTTGATTTTTTGATAAAAATGATTCTCCCTTGATTATTCTGTAACTGCTACTTTGATTTTGTAAATGCGATGATATTGTTCGAATTGTACCTTGTTGAAATTTGACTTTGCATTTGCTTTGAGATTCGACTTCGGCCCGACTTTGTTATAACTGTTAAATGCTTTGGGCTTCACTATTTTTGCTCTGGTCCTCATGTATGTGATGCATGTAAACTATTCTGGCTGCATATATGCTGGTTCGGTCTTGTATCACTTCACTGTACACTGTATATTCATTGTTGAGGCTGCTGTTTACTGGACTTGTTGGGCGAATTCTCACCCATGGAATCACGAGACCAAGAGGCATCAGCTTCGCCATTTCCATCCGGTATCCGTGCCCATTCGGTACCCATACCCACGCCGAAACATGCTCCATCCACCATCACCGGTCCAACCTACCACCGGTCCAAAACCCACCATCACCGAACCAACCTCAACTAGGCACCACCGAACCAAACAACCCCCCAAGCCAAGCCGAACCAACTCGCCTCCCATCTACCATCGAATCACCGCATCTCCACGTCCTAATCGGACCAAGGCCATCACCGGACCAAACCTCCGCCTAGCTATGACCGGACCAAGCTTCGCCGAACCAACATGGCTCCCAACTACTACCGGACCAAGCCTCTTCCATCTCACCACCGGACCAGCACTCTCCTGACCATCTCCATCTTCCACTACCGAACCAACCTGAAGAAGGCATTTCGGATCAACTTTACCGGGCCAGATTGCAGCAGTTCAGGCCCGTCAGCAGCCATATACATCCAAGACCCCTGCCCCCAGCCTCACTCTATAAATAGAAGGGCAGGGGTACAACAATGGCAGACAAATTTGAGAGCTCAAGCACAAAAGGAACTTTCAAACAACTTTCATACACTTGTATACAAAGCTTTGTACTTATAATCTGAAAGAAAAGAGAGAATAACATATAAAGTGGACGTAGGCACGTTCTGGCCGAACCACTATAAATCTGCGTGTCTTTTACAGTTTAGCCCCTGTTTTTTTATATATTTGCATAAATCACCCAAACCGCTAAGAACAACATAAAATCAACTAAATCATACGACTTTGAGGTGTTTGTCCATTTTTTGTGCAAACATTTTTGGTGCTTACACAGAGAACTTCGAACCCGAAGCTTCAAGCTTCCCCCACTCAGCCTTCTTCCTAACAGCATCGCTTGGTGCCTGGACAACATGACTTCCAGGCAGAGAATGGGAAAGAACATCGCAACTAGCAGCATTCCGGATCCAGTAATCACAGATCAAGAGAATCATCCCATTCCAACAGCAGTACCGAACAAGGATCAGACAAACCCGACAGCCCCTACCACAGAACAACCGGCAACAATTACTAGGGCAGATCTAGACAGAGTTGTGGCTGAAGTAGCTAACTGCTTCGCATCCCAACAAGAAGCTTTGGTGAACTAACTCATGTCACGCTTGAGGGATGCCGAAGAATCCAACCGCAACACTGAATCATGGGGTGAGTCTCAATCTGGAGGATCTTGGAGACAACAAAGGTCTTCCCTCTTCGAAGAAGCTATCAACAGGAACAACAATGATAGGCGCCGCGCCCGGACTCAGACCGAACTCCGACTCGAGGAAGCGCTTGGAACCGAACCCAATGGGGGAGGCACCAGGCAAGGGTCGGATGTAGCTGAGCCAGTCATGCCGCCTAATCATAGAAACCCCGCTGAACGGAGCCGAGCTAGAACCCAGTCCGAAGTTGACCCCATGGAAATGCTCGAAACAGAACCCCGCAGGGGAAGATCTAGGCAGGGGGAAACTGTAGCTGGTCCTAGCATGCATCCGAGCAGCCAAAGACAGCCATTGGATAACGTCAGAAGTGATAGACTATACCATCCCTACAGGTCATCTGGACGAGACCGATGCCGCAGGGAAGAACCAAGCTCATTTTTGTCCGCTCCAAATTCTGATGAAAGAATGGCACGATTATTCAGGGAATGCGTCTGACGGGAGCAAAGGGATCGAGGGATAGGCGCTAGGGTAACCAGCCCTTTCACCCGCGACATCGAAACCGCCATCACCCCTCGAGAATGGAAAATGCCGACGATGGAACCGTACAAGGGAACTTCCGATCCCGTTGTACACTTGCCGAGATACACACAGCATATGCTCATGAGCGGAGCAACGGAAGGAGTGTTGTGTAAATGCTTTCCGCTATTCCTAGCAAACCTAGCTACCTCCTGGTTCTGCCATCTACCCCAAGGATCTATCAGCTCATGGGAGATGTTGAAAGAAAAGTTCATTAGCCAGTTCCGCATTCATGTGGAACAACCCAAGGATTCTTATTCTCTATCTACTGTCAAACAGAAATCCGGAGAGACACTGCAACAATATCTAATTTGGTTCAACGCCGCAGCGGCCGCAGTCCAAGATGCCGATGAGAAACTCACCCTAATGGCTCTCTTTAGTGGTGTGCACCCAGATACCAAGTTTGCTAGAAGACTAACTAAAGAAAAACCAGCTACCTTGCCCAATTTCTTCCATGAAGCTGGGAAGTACATGAGACTCGAAGAGGCTGCCACTGAAAGGCAGACAAGACCACAGGCTAAGACGGCTCATGGAAACGCCCCCGCCACAGCGAAGCACATTCGGAGAAACGACTCCAGAGACAATGCAGGGGGCAAGAAGGGAGAAAAGCGCTTGTACTGACCAGGACCAAGATTTGACGCTTACACTCCCTTGAATGAAACAGTCGAGAACATCTTCCTGGCCACCCAGGACGAACTTACATACAAGCGCCCCCCGTACAAGAAAGAGTCAGATCGCGCAATCAAGTCCGAAAAATTCTGCCATTTCCGCGAGTCTCATGGGCACGATACCAATGAATGCCGCCATCTCCGAGACCTAATTGAAGAACACATCAGGAGAAGGAGGCTGGAACGCTATGTAAAGGGCCAGGGATAGGACTCCAACTCCCGCCAAGGAAAACCAAGGGCAGCTCCACCCAGAGACAGGCGGAGGAAATCGCAACACCAGCGGTTCCAGCCAAGAGAAGATAGTGGTCCATACAATATTAGGAGGGCCACACATCGCCGACCAGAGCTGGACATAAATGGAAAGATATGGAAACTCACTCAGAAGCGGGGGAGACTGCGTCAATTCTGTTATGGAAGAACGCCACCCGAAGCGAAAGGAAAATAATGACATCACATTCAGTGGGCGCGACCTAGAAGGAAGGCAATACCCTCATATGGATCCTATGGTCATCTCTGCCTGTTTCGGCCCAGCTGAAGTTTTTCGAATCCTACTAGACACTGGAAGCTCAGTGAATATTCTGTTCAAGCATGCTTTCGACAAAATGAAGCTGTCAATGAAGGACGTGTCTCCCTACAACAAACCGCTACACGGTTTCACTGGAGAAGCAAAGATGCCCCTCGGACAATTGGATCTCTTTGTTGAATTGGGAAGTCATCCCCGCTCCGCCGTTCGGAAACAAACATTCGTGCTAATAGACAACCACTCGGCCTACAATGCCTTTTTAGGAAGACCAGCCTTGTCCGACTTCCAAATTGTCCTTGCCCCATGGTGCCTGAAGATGAAATTTCCAACGAATAATGGAGTGGGAGAAGTAGAAGGGGATCAAGACGCCGCTCGGGACTGCTATGTAACCGAACTTCGCAATAATCGCAGGAGAGATAAAGGGAAAAATGCAGAGCCTATTCTCTGCATGAAAAGCTTGGAAGCATAGCAACTAAAGAAAGCCCCTCCTCTTCGGTATACCAGTGATCCTTTCAATGAATTAGACCCCAGGGACAAAGAGGAGGAGGCCACTGCCGAGCCTACAGAGGCTATGGAATTCGTATCTGTAGACAAAGTCGACCCAAGTAAACTGCTGAGAGTCGGATCTCAGTTAAAAAGAGAATTAAAGAATCAACTCATTGATTTTCTTCGCCACAACATGGATGTATTTGCATGGACGCATGCTGATATGACTGGAATCTCCCCGGACATAGCATGCCACACACTAAACATCGATCCTACCAAGGTACCGATAAAGCAAAAGAAGAGAAGTATGGGGGCAGCACGATCAGCAGCCCTCGAGGAAGAAGTAAAGAATTTACTTGCCAATGACTTCATACGTGAAGCCATCTACCCGGAATGGATCGCCAACCCGGTACTGGTAAAGAAAGCTAATGGGAAGTGGCGAACATGCATCGATTTCTCCAACTTAAATGACGCTTGCCCGAAAGACTGCTTCCCACTCCCCCGAATCGACCAACTCATGGACAGCACTGCCGGACACGAACTTTTATCCTTTATGGACGCATACTCAGGATATAACCAGATCCCTATGCACGCCCCCGATCAAGACCATACTAGCTTCATCACTGACCGAGGATTGTACTGCTACAAGGTAATGCCATTTGGACTTAAAAACGCCGGAGCTACTTATCAGCGCCTCGTCAACAAGATGTTTGCAGAACTGATAGGACGAACTATGGAAGTTTATGTGGATGACATGCTGGTAAAATCGAGGAAAGCCAACGACCATATAAACCACCTGGACGAGATGTTTCAAGTACTTCGCCAATATGGAATGAAGCTGAACCCTCTAAAGTGCTCCTTCGGAGTATCATCGGGAAAGTTCTTGGGATTCATCTTTCATGCCAGGGGGATTGAAGAAAACCCCGAACAAGTCCGAGCTTTACAAGATATCAAGACACCATCTACTCGAAGAGAGATGCAAAGCCTAAACGGGAAAGTGGCCGCCCTGAGTAGGTTCATCTCTAAAGCAACCGACAAATGCATCCCTTTCTTCGAAGCTCTAAAGAAAGATAAAGGAAAGTTCGAATGGACTGACGAATGCTCGACAGCCTTCCTTAACTTAATCGGACACCTCCAGAGACCACCGGTACTTTCAACTCCAAATGAAGGCGAGAAACTATACCTGTACCTTGTTGTGTCACCACATGCCCTAAGTGCCGCGCTGGTGAGAGAAGACAACCGCACGCAACGGCCCATATACTTCGTAAGTAAGAGGTTTACGGGGGCAGAAGTCAGATACCCTAAACTTGAAAAGCTAGCATACTGTCTGCTTATCACGTCGCGGAAACTGCGACACTATTTCCAGTCTCATTCCATCAGAGTTTTAACCGATCAACCGCTAAGGCAAGTGCTCCATCGCCCCGACACTTCTGGGCGATTACTTAAGTGGTGCATCGAACTAAGTCAATATGATATCACTTACCATCCTCGCACCGCTATCAAGGGGCAAGCCATAGCTGATTTCATTGCCGAATTCACTACTAGCGAAGGTAAGGACCAATCTAAAATAGCAGAAGATATCAAGTGGAATCTCTTCGTAGATGGAGCGTCGAACGAACAAGGCTCGGGGGCAGGTGTTGTGATAATCACCCCCAGGGGAAAGAAGCTGCACTACGTCCTAAGATTGGAATTCGCTGCCACCAACAATGATGCAGAATACGAAGCAGTGATAGCCGGATTAGAACTTGCACTGAAAATTGGAGTCAGTTCTTTATGTCTCTATAGTGATTCTCAACTTATTGTAAATCAAATACTGGAAGAATTCCAGACTCGAGGAGAACGACTCACAGCGTATCTAAAGAAGACCAGGCTACTGCTCAATCAATTAGATCACTATTTAATCAAACACATTCCCCGAGAAGAGAATCAAGAGGCCGACGAACTAGCAAAACAAGCTAGAATGAAGAACATCACTATTTTCGGAGCATTAACCATCTCAAAACAGCTGGCACCAAGTTTCGAGCAAGTAAATCTGATAGCTGCAACCGAAGAAGAAACATGGATGACCCCTATCCGAGAATACTTACAAAATGGCACCCTACCCGACGGGCGAAATGAAATTAAGAAAATTCTAAGGAAAGCTTCCAGCTACACAATGCAAGAAGGCATCCTCTATCGGCGCGGCTTCTCTAACCCCTTATTGAGGTGCGTTGCTGGAAGAGAAGCCAAGGAAATTCTATCCAATATCCATCAGGGAAGTAGTGGAGACCACACCGGAGGGCAGACCCTAGCAAAAAAGATACTCCGATATTGGTATTTCTGGCCCACTTTAAACAAAGATGCCTTAGACTTCGTCAAGAAATGCGACAGATGTCAGAAATTTGCCAAGATTCCTCGACTACCCACAAATGAGATTACCCAAATGACTAGCCCTTGGCCCTTTGCAGTATGGGGAATTGACTTGATTGGTGAACTGCCAATGGGCCGAGGTGGAGCTAAATATGCTATAGTAGCAGTTGACTATTTCACCAAATGGGTGGAAGCGGAGCCTCTGAATAAAATATCTTCAACTAAAGTTATCAATTTCTTGATCAAAAACGTTCTGTGCAGGTACGGGGTTCCACTCAGAATCATATCAGACAACGGGCTTCAATTTGACAGCGAGGAATTTGCCGACTGGTGCCAAGAGCACGGAATTCATAAGGGCTTCTCATCCGTGGCTTATCCCAAGGCAAATGGACAAGTCGAAGTTGTCAACAGGATTCTCAAGACTCTAATCAAGAAGAAGCTTGAAATTTCAAAAGGCGCTTGGGTGGACGAACTTCCTACAGCACTATGGGCCTACCGCACTTCTTTCAGAACATCAACAGGGCATACTCCGTTCTCTTTGGCATACGGATCAGAGGCCATGCTCCCAGTTGAAACTATTGTACCTTCCCATCGTAGGATCCACTACAACCCCGAAGAAAACGAAGAACTCCTCCACATGTCTTTGGATCTAATTGAGGAGAGAAGAAATGATGCAGCACTCAAAGCAGCAGCTCACAGACAAAAAGTGGCAGCACTATACAACTCCAAAGTCAAACATCGCAGCTTACAAGAAGGAGATCTTGTCCTCAAGCGAATCTTTCCGCGCCCAGGAGCGCTGGATCCAATCTGGGACGGACCATATGTAATTCATAAAGATCTCCACAACGGAGCTTATATTTTGTCAACAGTGGACGGAGAGGTGTTCCAAAGGGCATGGAACATCCGACACCTCCGTCGATACTTTTCTTAACTTGTACTGCCCATATGAAGTGAATTAACAAAGAGAATCAGTGGACGTAGGCATTTTCGTGCCGAACCACTTTAAAAAACTTGTCTCTTGTTAACTTGTTCCTTTATATCTTGGCTACTTGTTAAGCTTTATCCTTTGCTGTTGAACAAAATCCTTTGCAGATGACATTTCAATTCAGAGCTTCACGACACAACTCCACCTGGACAAAATCTAACAGGTACGCTACGATCCTATGCCCTCGCCAATGAGACACTTTGCTCCGGTATCCCTCTACCGCGAGTTAACTCATTGTTTGCCTCGGCCCTTAAAGCCGACTGTAATAAGCCGAGTATAAGCCACCGAGAAGGCCGATTATGCCATGGCAGCTCATTACAGCGATTCGGCTCGCCGGCAACTGTGAACCGATCATAAGCCCCAACATAAGGTGTGGCAAGCCAGGGGCAGTTCACAGTTGACGATCGGCCCCCACGCTAGCCGGCCACAGTAAATCGAATAATACCCGCGATTACGGGCCATAATGGCCCGGGTAGTTACTGTGCGCGATCGGCTCCGATGTGTCTTAAGTGCGGCTGTGGTAAAAAAGAAAACTCCCCGCAGAGGCGTAAGATGGGTGACAAATGTCTCCAAGACCCACAGCTAGGGAAAGTGACTACAAAACCCGTTTGCCACGAACTTAAGCACATCGACGGCCTTCCGTGACTGGAAGTTTTACTTTTCCTATATTTCCATTCCATTTAAATACTTTTCTCTTATCTTGTGTAACGGTCCCTAAAGTACAGGACACCGACTGGGAGACATTCGCTCATAAGGATCGGAGCCCGCAAGCTGGATAACGAGGCACTCAGCTGTATCCACGACCAGATACCCAAGACTCTCAAAGCTACCCCCTGCAACTAAAACAAGAAGGGCGGTACTCTCTTCTCTTGTACATGAACATGTAACTATAACTTATTCATACATCACACTAACATTGCAAAACATGAAATTATATTACAAGCAGAAGCTTAGTGTCAAACACAATCAAATCACAGGCATATGCATGGTTATATTTCTTATACAACACATCAAAAGCAATGATAGCATTCAATATAACAGAATCAGCTCGTGTTATAAAATTACGTAGAGTCGTTCAATGACATAATTACAATCCGAAAATACACTAATGTTTTTGACTAAGTATAGACAGGAAAGTCAAGAAAACCAAAAACTATACGGATCGGATCAAGTAGTCAACTGCATCAGTGCTCCGCCCTCATCTTACTAGCTCTCTGAATCTACTTGACGGCAGGATCGGATCTCCCAACATGTTGACCAGAAGTCCCACATGTCCAATTCAGGAGAAGAATCCATCAGATAAACAGCGAACGATCAAGTTACGAAAAGCTAAAAAGAGAAAACTCACCAACACCTGCTTCTTGGTCCTCATCCCCCAACTGCACACCGGCTTCCTCCGCAGCGAGTAGCCGCATCCCCTCCTTCACCTCTACCTTCTCCTCCTTTGAAAACTGGACGGTAACCATATCCATCCTGAATGCCGCTCCACCTTCCTCATCAGCATCGGCCTTGGCCTCCTCCAAAGCCCGGAGATATATCCTAGCCATGATCCGGGGATAGTCATCCATCCAGGATAGATTACCCTGCTTCCAGGTACGGAAGTACATGTCCTGCAACATCTCATCCATCATCCCCTCATTCTCCTCAAACTCCCTCACCCGGGCCTCGGAGGATAGCAACTTAGCGACGACAACATCCCTCTCCCGTCGGTATCTCGAGCACTCAGCCTGAAGGGATCTCCTCATCTCCTCCATCTCTTCTTTCAACTTGGCTTGAGCAAGTTCTGCAGCTTCAAGCCTCCCAGATATTTCTTCAACCTGCTCGAGATCCGCCCTCCTAACCTCATCAACCGTGGTAATGGCCATGTCAATGCGTTTCTTGCAAGCGGCCTCCATTTTCCGCAACTCAGCTCTGCTAGCCTCTTCCATGGCCTTCTTCAGTCGTTGGGAGTCGGCTTCATGCTGCGAAATATGAATAGCCTGGTCGGCAAGTTGTTTGGCCTGATCAGCAACCACTAACCGCAACCTTATATTGGCACTCCCTATCTCCTCCCCGGCCTTGGCCAATAGGGCATGATGTTCCATTAACTTATTGGCCTCCTCCGCGACCCGGTCGATGTTGGCCTTGGCTTCGTCCCCCATAGCAGCTATCCGAGTGGTGAGCAGATCCAGATCTAGGGACTTAGCCTCATCAAGAACCCGAACCATGGGATTGCGGGGGAGAAGATGCTCGCCCGTGGCTTCGTTAAATAAAATATCCTGAGAGCTTGGGTCCAAATCCGGATGGCCGGCAAAGGGATTGCGAGGCACGTCGGGACGTTTTATGCGGATAACAGTAGGATTCTCGGAAGGACGCGGAGAGGGAACAAACTCCGTGGTCTCCTCCGTGGTATCACGGGAAGGCTGAGTAGGAGGCTGAGGGCCAGGTGGTGAATCGAACAAGGAACGCCTCATCTTCCTCTGCTGGATATCTTCCTCAATGACTCCAAGAAGAGGGCGATATCTAACTACACCCCCAGAACGGCTAGTTGGCGACTTTGGTTTGGCCGAAGCTTTGAGTAGCTTATACTGTTCGAGGCGGTGCCGAATATCTTATGACTTGGTCGCCTTACCTGCTCCTGGAATGAAAGCCAAGTGTTACGAACATACAATGATCTACAATTCAAGAAATATGTTAAGATAAAAAGAGTGAGAAGGCACATCTATTATACAAACCCTGCGGAGGAGTAGGATACTGCAATAAGTCCTGAATCCCATTTCAGGACGGAAGCGAACCATAAAATATTCCTAAGTCCCTATCGTAAATGGAGTCTGCAGACGTGAAAAGTTCACCTTGAATCGCTGGAGTCGCCGTAGCTGAAGAACTCTAAGAGAATGAATCGGCGCCAGCCCCAGCCTTGTCAACCTCCTTTGCCTTCTCAACCAAAGCCGATCCTTCCTCCGACTCCCCAAAAGCTTGACGAAAAGCATCATCCGTCCACTCATGAATCTCTCCTGCTTGCCCGGAGGTTAAGGCACCAACGCCACTACTGCTCTGTCCATCTCCTCCTTCACCTTCACCTCTATCTTCCTCCACATCTTCCTCTCCCGGAGCAATTGGGCAAGTGCTAGGAGAGGGACCATTAGACTTCTTAAGCTTCTTGCCTCCGACAACGGGAGGCTTTGTAAAAGGTTCCCTCTTGCCACTCTTCACCGTGGCCCCTTCCTTGGCTTTGGCAGCCTTCTCCTCAGCCGTATCTCTCTGCTTAACCACGAAATGGTGTGGCAGGATCAAGTTGTGCTCCAAGAGAGTAGCCTCCTGATCAGGAAAGAAGCCGACCTGTCCCGTCCCTAAATGGCCTTTATTTCCGCAGCCATCTAGACCAGGGAATCACTCTCTACGACTGCAAAGCCACCTGTCGCTAGCAAGAAATGAAAGCATATAAGAAGAAGCGTTGCAGCCGAAACAAGGAAACTATAAATGAAGTTCAACTCACAGCCAGAGGTGAAAAGGCGGAAGGAAACGGAGTCATCCCTGATAAAAAACCATTCTTTCTTAAACATACTAAGCTTCGAATATAGGTCCAGGACTGGTTTGAAAGGAACAGCCGCTTCCAAGCTAACGTACGGAGATCCCTTCTTGTAACCCCTCAAGTTATATAGATACCGGATCTCCCGGTTGGAAGGGGGGCGACCGTACCTTCTCTGGAAAATAATGTATAAGAACACCAAGATGGCGTAAGAGTTGGGCTGGAGTTGGAATGGAGCCACCTTCAGATAAGTGATGAAGCTGACTATCCAGGCGTTGATGGGAGGAATGGCCCCACACATGCAGTGGTACCTACTATACGCAAAATACCCTTCAAGAGGGTCATATGGCGTAACTCCAGCCCCCGGCAGCACCACGAGCGCTCTGTCTATCCCGAAGGAACGAGATATAACATCAAGTTGCTCCTCCTTCAAGGAGCTAGGAAAGCGGTCAGGAGAGGAGACCAGAAGTTCCTGGGGACCATACCCATCCACTAACGACCTCGGGGCAGGTCCATGTCGCGCCAGTCCTGACTGGGCTGGGGGCACGGTAGAAGTCCCTTCTCTATCCTGTGATTTCTTCTTTTCCGATCGTGTTTCCATCCTTTGAGACATTTATCTACGGCACAAGAAAAACACGATATTAGAACGAAGAGTATGGGAATATAAACGAATAGTTATCAAGTTCCATTCGGTGGTTAAGTTTTCGAGTTTCATTCGGCATTAAAGGTTAAAGCTACATTCGTCATTCCCAATAATCGAACTCATTCGGCAATTGTCCATTCGGCATTACCTGGATAATGTCCACTCGGTAGCAAAATTTTCAAGCCCATTCGACGAAAAGCGAAACATACCTATTCGGCACGAGTTTGATTCGGCACGAGTTTGATTCGGCACGAGGTTGATTCGGTAAAAGGTTGAGTCGGCACTCAAGTTGGTTCGGCTCTCTCTGATTCGGTAAGGAATAACGAAGGGGTGTAGCCCCTATTTATAGACATACACAGGACAACCGAACCAAATAGTTCGGCACTCAAAACCGAATGTAGCTACACCAACTGGAAGAAAAACAAAGCGCGACACCTGCAAGCACGTGCCCCACTTTGGGGGGCAAATGTTGGGCGAATTCTCACCCATGGAATCACGAGACCAAGAGGCATCAGCTTCGCCATTTCCATCCGGTATCCGTGCCCATTCGGTATCCGTGCCCACGCCGAACCGTGCTCCATCCACCATCACCGGTCCAACCTACCACCGGTCCAAAACCCACCATCACCGAACCAACCTCAACTAGGCACCACCGAACCAAACAACCCCCCAAGCCAAGCCGAACCAACTCACCTCCCATCTACCACCGAATCACCGCATCTCCACGTCCTAACCGGACCAAGGCCATCACCGGACCAAACCTCCGCCTAGCTATGACCGGACCAAGCTTCGCCGAACCAACATGGCTCCCAACTACTACCGGACCAAGCCTCTTCCATCTCACCACCGGACCAGCACTCTCCTGACCATCTCCATCTTCCACTACCGAACCAACCTGAAGAAGGCATTCCGGATCAACTTTACCGGGCCAGATTGTAGCAGTCCAGGCCCGTCAGCAGCCATATACATCCAAGACCCCTACCCCCAGCCTCACTCTATAAATAGAGGGGCAGGGGTACAATAATGGCAGACAAGTTTGAGAGCTCAAGCACGGAATGAACTTTCAAACAACTTTCATATACTTGTATACAAAGCTTTGTACTTGTAATCTGAAAGAAAAGAGAGAATAACATATAAAGTGGACGTAGGCATGTTCTGGCCGAACCACTATAAATCTGTGTGTCTTTTACAGTTTAGCCCCTATTTTTTATATATTTGCATAAATCACCCAAACCGCTAAGAACAACATAAAATCAACTAAATCATACGACTTTGAGGTGTTTGTCCATTTTTTGTGCAAACAGGACTTGGCTTGATTCTATAATTTGTTCATTTTTTATTTTAGACTGTTGCATTTTGATCATGTACATTTGGTAGAGATGCACTTGTGTACTTCCGTCTGATTTTAAAGTTGGTTCATTGAGCTAGCTCGAGTTGCTTTGAGTCTGGTCCTTATGCACATGTATACTTGTTGTCTACATTCATGCCTTTGTTCTGACCTGTTCATTGATACTTGCTTATGCTCTATACTTCAGTTTGGTTGCCACTAAACTTGTTTGCATTTTAGTTCCCTTGCTTGAACTTCGTTAATTCATGTTCCTCATAGGTATTGTTCAATTCAATCTTTGCTCTGCGACTTGATTACTGCAACTGGTTACATAAGTATACCTGCATATGTGTGTATAGATACATATGTGGTGTGTGTGTGTGTGTCTATGTTCACGCATGTATACATGTTGCAGACTAGAGTTTGTTGCACTTCATGTTAGCATTGACTTGTCTCAACTGCTTGACCATATACATACTTCGAGCTCCTATGCATTGAACTTGTATATTTCATTGCTTTGAATCGGGTTCCATTGGTGGCTGTATTGTTGCATTGTCTTGTAGTACTTGTGAAATGTTGGGTCTGTTCTTTTATTGATGCCCATCTCCATTTTTATTGTTGGTTTGCATTGCATTGTATTGTTGTCACATGTGGAAGCTTTTTGTTCTTGTTTCATGTTGACTTCATGTGTATAGCACTGAACTCTTTGGTCGAGGCTTGTTTTAGTTGTCTTGGCCATTTTCTTGAACTTGTACATTTTGATTGCACCTGTGTTTAATCCAGCTTATAGCTCGGGTATGACCTTGTTCTCATGTCGTGACTTCACTTGAGTTGAACCCGGCTTTTAATTGGGATTGACCTTGTGCTCACCTATCCCTATAACTTTATCAAGTTTATATTGGTGTGCACGGCCTTATGGCATGTACACTGTACACTGTACACTGTGCATGTCACAAGTTGTTCGTGTATGATGAATTTAAAATTAAATGACGACGAACGACCCAAATAACTGAGGCAAATAATATTTTCAAAATTACATTTTATTTTACATTGCTAAAATATGTTATTTTTCAATTTTACCGCGTCATTGTATATTTTTCTAAATAACTCAGATGCTGGATTCAATTTGGAATAGAGTTGAAGATAAATACTAGTGAATGAGTGATAGGTAGTGAGGTGCGTTTATAAATGAAAAATTGTGATGTGATTGAAATTATAATGTAACTGAAATTTGTATATATATAGTGAGAGCTCAAATTTGTACAACTCAAAATTGTAATAAATATTTGTTTGAATAAAATATCCGTTTGAATTTAAATTCTATGTTATTTATTTTTATTCAGCAAATATTTATTTATTCTATGAAAATGAAATAGTACATTAACAAACACATTTAAATGAATATATATATATATATATATATATATATATGTTTATTATCACCAAACAAAAATCACATACTCGCATATTCAACAATCTACCCGTTTTGATGATAACAAACATATATTTAATATTTTGAATTTATTAAATGTATTTGTCATTCAATTCGCTCCCCTTATTTGAATGCTCCCTCTACACATAGCTTCCCCTTCATATATGCATAAAAATATTCAAACGAGCCTTGATGCAAATATAAAATATTTGACCTTTATTTTTCGAAATCTTAACTTTTCTCTCCCCCTTTTGTTATCAGCAAAAGAGTAATAGTGTCAAAAAAAAAGGGAATAAAGTGATAGACATTAATACAACATTAAAACTCAATCAAATATAAATATTAAATTTCAATAAAAAATCAAACAATAATAATAAATACTCTTTTTGATGCATATTCCACTTTAGAATGATAGGGATCATGTCATCATATAAAACCATATAGTTGTGTCTATTTGTGGTATATTTATTTCAGGAATTTGAATATCTACTAACCATGCATAACCGTTAGGACTTTTAAATGAGATTGGTAGTATTCCCAATTTTTTTGTTTTAAAAAAATGAATTCAAGTATCTTCTAACCATGCATAACCGTGAGGACTTTTAAATGGGATTAGAATTAACTTGTCTTTTTAATTAATCAATTTTGATATGTGTTCCATACATGCATAACCATGAGGACTTTTAAATGAGCACTGAAGCACATAATTAAAAATTCCAACTAATTCACCCATGCATAACCGTGAGGACATTTGAATAAGAGTGAATACTTTGAATGTTTTTATTTGCTAAAAATGTAATCAAATGAAAATGAATGATTTCCCATTTTAAAATATCACATATTGACATTCTATATTGGATTTTAATGAGTGACGGTCGATAGAAATATGATAGAAATAGAGATGATCATGGAATTTTTACCAACAAATTTTTTTATAACTCTTGTTTAAATTTCTACAGAAATTTACTTTATACTGTCTCAAGTTATAATATATGATTAATATAAACACTCATAACTTTTTCAATCACTATTTATCCTTTTGATAATCAGTATGGAGTCAGATTAGTTAATGCAATCATTTAAAATAAAATCCAAAAATAATTATAAAATCAAATTTTCCAAAATGACTAATGTGAAACAAGGTCAATAGAAAACTATTTTCTAAAGAGGGTTTTATAAAAGAAATATGTCTGCAAATTGAAGATTATTTAAAATGAAAAATATGCAGATTTTCCTTTGAAAATTTGATGCAACTAATAAATGTCTCGACATAATTCACGTTCCACTTGTAATTTTTCTACCAACTGGATTACAAGTGTATTTTGCATCAGAATTTTTTTTTCACTCAAGATTATCATTAGTTGGATGTTATACCAGACCGTAATGTTGCAATAAATATCTCAAAATCATTTTTAACAGCTTTTAAATGAAATTGAATTGAAGCCGTGTAAATAGTGATCATAGTGTCAGCAGTAATGTAACCAAATATATCCGAGAGTAATCATCAATAAAAATCCATCATTAATCCAAGCAAATCTATATGAAATAGTTCAAAGATAATTATTTAATATTTTTAATAAGTCAGAATCAAAATCATCATTTATAACTGGCTGATTTAAATTCAGATTATGGAGCAGATTATCACATTTATCATTCAAGATGAGTATTCAATTTCCCGTTTTACCTTACCAATAATATTTCGTTGTTGTCCATTGTTATTCTGTCACCTTAATACTAGGATAATGAATTTTGATATGATACCCGTTGTGTTTCTGGAACAGCCAAAATCCAGATAACACTGTTGTTCCTTAGCCTGCCACCATACCTACACGAGAGAAGATTTTCGTGACCTATTTATTTTTATAGGTCCATGATCGTTAGTGGCAACAGATTTTGAAAAATAATTTTGTGGAGACCCAAAACTATTTATAAATGTTTTTTTCGGCACTCAGATTTGTTTAATTTTAAGGGATTTTATATTTGTGCCTTTTGGAACCCAAATTGGAATTGTTTTCGTGTGTTTGGGTCTGTACCAACAATTATTTTGATTATGTCCAAATTTTCTACAAATTGTGCATACAAAATTGACTTGTTTAATTACACTTCTAGCACGTTCAAATTGATTATACCCAAGTCCTTATCTAAGAGTATTAACAGTTTGTTTCCATAATAGCATATTCAACGATTTTTCACTTTTGAATTTTTTTCTGAAGTGGTAGACAATTGTTGGACTTGTGTTTTGAGAGATTCATTTAAATTCAATAACTGAGTGCACTTTTTAATAGAGTTTTCAATCCTAGTATTTTCACTTTCTTTCAAAATCAGAATCTCATTTTCAAGTGTATTAACTTTAATTTCTGATTTCTTAATATCTTCTTCAAGTGACCGACACATATCACACTTAGGGCTCCTACTTTGATAGTTTTTAAATAATTGGTCAAGTTGTTTATTTGATTCTATTATTGTATCCCTTTATGATTCAATTTTAGTGTATTTCTCCCTAAGTCTTTCAAAACATCCATTTACTTTGTGGAAATATATAAGTAATTCCGAGTGAGTGAGTTTTGATACCTCGCTTGGCTCGTCATCATCACTATCAGTTATATCACTTCGAAGGCATAGATATGCTCTTTCACTCTCACTACTAGCGCTTTTATAATCATCGTCGCTTTTATTCCACATGGCTGCAAAACTTCTCCTTTTTGATTTCTTTTCTTGGCCATGTCGATTCTGAGGACAATTGGGCTTGACGTGACCGGGTTTGTCGCACTTGTGACAAATGATCTCTTGCTCTTGTAGGCTGCCTAGTGCTTTGATTATTCTGCTTTTCAATTGTTGATTTAGAGTTGGATTTCCATATTTGTGATTCCACTTTTTGAATTTCCTCGTTAATAGTGCCCGCACGCCTGCTCCATCATCATCATCATCATCATCACTTTCTATTGTTCCTTTAAGAGCTATTGATTTCTTTCGAGTATCAACGCCTTCTCGTTCTTCCTTGAATTTCATCTCTAGCTCATAAGTGGTGGTATTTCAGATGAGTTCTTCAACTTTGATTTGTTTCAAATCCTTTGATTCTTGAATAGAAGTAACTTTTGCTTCAAAATTTCACGGACGGACTCTGAGGATTTTGCGGACTATCTCCAGTTCTATGAATGATTTTCCAAGAGCTTTTAATTTGCATACATTATTGGAAAGTCGTCTACACATCTCTTTGACATTTTCTTCCTTGGCCATTGTGAAATTCTCGTATTCGCTACTCAACATGGCAAGGCGAGATTCCTTGACTTGGTATGTTCCATCGTGAATCACTTCTAGTGTGTCCTAGATTTCCTACGCAGTTGGACAATGTGAGACACAATTAAATTCGATTTGATCCAATGAACAAATAATAGAATTCATATCTTTAGGATTAGTATTCTGTAGTCTATTTTCTAGATCTGTCTACTGATCGAATGGTTTATTCAATTTCCTGATTATCTGCTACAATAGTTGGTGTCCTATATCTCAACAATATTCCAACCATCAATGGTTTTTAGAATTCATTCTATTTTTCCATTAAGCATATTCACCATTGAACATTAGTGTTCTAACTATGAACTGACCCTCAGCAAAAGCATTATTAAAAGAAGCCATTTTAAAAATTCAAATTTGTAAAGCCAAAATTGGTCGTCGAAAAATCAAATTTTTAAAACAAAAGGGCTTTTGTTCATAGCTTTGATACACTTGTAGGATCGATTTCAACCTAGAGGGGGGTGAATAGGGTGATACTATTAATTATAAAAATGATTGCGAAAGTTTATATAAAATTATTTCAACACAGATATAACAGAATAATGGCAGCATAGATAATAGCAGAATAAAAACAGAAAATAGAACATACAGATTTACCCAGCTTCAACAAAATCCTACCTACGTGCCTCCCTCAAGGTTTCTACTAGAAATTAAGTAGTCGGACGCTTACACGTGTAAACTTGCGACACTCGTACTTGCTATCGACTAACCTAACTCTACGCTCAAAACCCTGCCACAGCTCAGCCACCGAGTCGCGAATTCTCAAACTATACCATCTAGTTCGTCCCCTAATCACACGACTAGAAAATACAATCGTCTAAAAAGCAAAATACAAATTAAAACAATAAAAATAATAAAACCATAATTTTAAATATACTATAGCCAAAAACAATATATAATAGCCGGCCCAAAAAAGGTGATAAAATAAACGTCCCTCTTCTCCTTTTATTTTATCGGCCTGACTTCTTAGTTCTTTGATGGCTGCTCGTTCGTTTCCTCTTTAAACAAAAATTAGGGCTATTGTAATTGAAGAAGCCGATTGTTTGTTTGTCGATTTCAATGACTATTCTTCTGATTTGCTTCGGCAATCGACGTTTCTTCAGTTCGCACATGGCTGATTCGATCGAGTTCGATTTTGACTTTGGTATGTACTTTATCTCATTTTCTTTACTTGCTAGTTTTGCTTGAACTCGATGGTTTGTGAAAGTCGATGATGAATGGGTTAAATAGGAATTGAATTCCTATAAGTTCGTTCATCTGAATTTGTCATTTAATTTGACTCGGCCATTCGTTGCTGCTTGAATGCTTGAGATGATTACCGACTTCTTTAATTTCGTATAACTTTTGCTTGGTTGTCGTGGCTTTGATTTCTGACTTATTCGTTTTCTTGGCTATCACGGTTTTGATTTTCTAGCACTGGATTTTAGTTCCGTTCTTCATTCTTTTTTACTTCGGTCAACCGCTTATGGCTTAATGTGATTATTCAAATTTGATTTTTTGATAAATTTGATTCTCCCTTGATTATTCTAAAACTGCTACTTTGATTTTGTAAATGCGATGATATTGTTCGAACTATACCTTGTTGAAATTTGATTTTGCATTTGCTTTGAGATTTGACTTCGACCTGACTTTGTTATAACTGTTAAATGCTTTGGGTTTCACTGTGTTTGCTGTGGTCCTCAAGTATGTGATGCATGTAAACTAGTTTGGTTGCATATATGTCGGTTCTGTCTTGTATCACTTCACTGTACACTATATATTCATTGTTGAGGCTGCTGTTGACTGGTCTTGGCGTGCATTTGTAGTTTGTTCATTTTTGATTTTAGACTGTTGCATTTTGATCATGTACATTTGGTAGAGATACACTTGTGTACTTCAGTTTGATTTGTGAGTTGGTTCATTGAGCTAGCTCGAGTTTCTTTGAATCTGGTCCTTATGCACATGTATACTTGTTGTCTACATTCATGCCTTTGTTTTGACCAGTTCATTAATACTTGCTTATGCTCTATAATTTAGTTTGGTTTCCACTGAACTTGTCTGCATTTTAGTTCCCTTGCTTGAACTTTGTCAATTCATGTTCCTCATATGCATTGTTCGGTTCAATCTTTGCTCTATGACTTGATTACTGCAACTGGTTAGATAAGTATACCTATATATGTGTGTATATATATATATCTGTGTGTGTGTGTGTTCATGCATGTATATATGTTGCAGACTTGAGTTTGTTGCACTTATGTTAGCATTGACTTGTCTCAACTGCTTGACCATATGCATACTTCGAGCACCTGTGCATTGAACTTGTATATTTCAGTTCTTTGAATCAGGTTCCATTGGTGGTTGTATTGTTGCATTGTCTTGTAGTATTTGTGAAATGTTGGGTCTGTTCTTTTATTGATGTCCATCTTCATTTTTTACTGTTGGTCTACACTGCATTGTACTATCGATCACTATTTATCCTTTTGATAATCAGTAGGGAGTCAGATTAGTTAATGCAGTCATTTAAAATCAAATCCAAAAATAATTATAAAATCAAATTTTCCAAAATGACTAATGTGAAACAGGTCAATAGAAAACCATTTTCTGGAGGGGGTTTGATAAAAGAAAAATGTCTGCTAATTGAAGATTATTTAAAATGAAAAATATGTAGATTTTTCTTTGAAAATTTGATGCAACAAATAAATGTCTCAACATAAATCACATTCCACTAGTAATTTTTCTACCAACTAGATTACCAGTGTAGTCTACATCTGAATTTTTCTTTCACTCAAGATTATCATTGGTTGGATGTTATACCAGACCATAATGTTGCAACAAATATCTCAGAATCATTTTTAACAGCTTTTAAATCAAATTGAATTGAAGCCGTGCAAACAATGATCATAGTGTCAACAGTAATGTAACCAAATATATCTGAGAGTAATCATCAATAAAATGCCATCATTAATCCAAGCAAATATATATATGAAATAGTTCAAAGATAATTATTTAATATTTTTAATAAGTCAGAATCAAAATCATCATTTATAATTGGCTGATTTAAATTCAGATTGTGGTGCAGATTATCACATTTATCACTTAAGATGAATATACAATTACCTGTTTGACCTTTACCGATAATATTTCGATGTTGTCCATTGTGATTCTGTCACCTTTGTACTAGGTTAAGGAACTTTGATTTGATGCCCGTTGGGTTTCTGGAACAGCCAGAATCCAGATAGCACTGTTGTTGTTCCTTAGCTTGCCACCATACCTACACGAGAGAAGATTTTTGTGACCTATTTGTTTTTATAGGTCCATGATTGTAAGTGGCAACAGATTTTGAAAAATAATTTTGTGGAGACCCAAAACTATTTATATATGTTCCTTTCGGCACCAGATTTGTTTAATTTTAAGGCATTTTGTATTTGTGCCTTTTGGAACCCAAATTGGAATGGTTTTCACGTGTTTGGGCCTATACCAACAATTATTTTGATTGTGTCCAAATTTTCCACAAATTGTGCACATAGAATTGACTTGTTTAATTACATTTCTAGCACCTTCAGATTGATTATATCCAAGTCCTTGTCTAACAGTATTAACAGTTTGTTTCCCTAATAGCATATTTAACGATTTTTCACTTTTGGAATTTTTTTCTAAAGTTGTAGACAATTGTTGGACTTGTGTTGTGAGAGATTCATTTTCATTCAATAATTGAGTGCACTTTTTAACAGAGTTTTCTCTCCTAGTACTTTCACTTTCTTTCAAAATCAGAATCTCATTTTCAAATGTTTAACTTTAATTTTTGATTTTTTAATTTCTTCTTCAAGTGATGGACACATATCACACTTAGGGCTCCTACTTTGATTGTTTTTAAGTAACTGGTCAAGTTGTTTATTTGATTCTATCGAAGTATCTCTTTTTGATTCAATTTTAGCCTATTTCTTCCTTAGTCTTTCAAAATAGCCATTTACTTCATGGATATATAAGTAATTCTGAATGAGTGAGTTTTAATACATCGCTTGGCTCATCATCGTCAGTATCAGTTATATCACTTCGAAGGCACGGATCTACTCTTTCACTCTCATTGCTAGTGCTTTCATAATCATCATCGCTTTAATTCCACGTAGCTGCAAAACTTCTCCTTTTTTATTTCTTTTCTTGGCCGTGTCGATTCTGAGGACAATTGGGCTTGACGTGACCGAGTTTGTTGCACTTGTGACAGATGATCTCTCGCTCTTATGGGCCTGTCTAGTGCTTTGATTATTCTTTTCAATTGTTGATTTAGAGCAGGATTTCCATATCTGCGGTTCCATTTTTTAAAATTCTTCATTAATAGTGCCAGCTCAGCTGCTCCATCGTCATCATCACATTCCGTTGTTCATTTAAGAGCTACCAATTTCTTTCGAGTATCACCTCCTTCTCTGTAGCCAAACGTTCGACCTTTACTATGAAATTTGCACCATTGCATTCGTGGCGATTTTCTAAGCAACTTCCATACTTGGAATTTTGCAATTAGAGGTCAAACAAAGAAATTATCAGCATTTGAAGTTTTCTAAAAGAAAATAATTGAAAAACGAAAATTGGAAATAAATATAATAAATGCGGACCCCATCAGACGACCCACCTCCTTGGATCAGTTGACTGCTAGTGATCGACCGTCTTTGGAGGAGTGGTTGATCGGTATTGCAGTGGCAGCTAAGATTTGAACCTTAACAAAATGGCTCAGATTTAATTATTTAACATATAATGGATACTGTTAATTCGAGTACCCACAAATATAGGCCTAACCTCTCGCTTCTGTTTTCAATTTTTTTGAAGAAAACAGTGTAGTTTGTCATTTTCCCTTCTCTATTATTTCTGTTAATCATAAAAAATTATATTATTTATACAAATCGAAGAAGGGCGGAAAATAAAAGAGAACGAGAAGAAGTGAATCAATGTCATGAAAGAAAAAGTATTTTCTATAATTATAAATCTGTATTACCATTAATCCTAAATCTCTTCGTAGATCTGTAAATTTAATGGTATGTATATATCTTGTTATACATATTCTTTTGGATTAGAATGGAAAAGGAGCAAAGTAAATGGATAGATTCAAATTTGGGAGATTTGGAAAGCTATAAAGGTAAATAGGAAATTACATAATTTATTTATAGCACTGAAGTTTGTATCATTAATATTTATTTAATTACTATGCCTATCTAAGATTTAAGTCATAGATGTAAAATGAACATATAGGAATGTTGCTTACATGTTTTGTAAAATAGGTAATTTGAATATAAATGTTATTTACACCCTTTTGGAAATTTGGAAATGAGTCCCTAAATTTGTTAAAATCGAATGTTGATAAAGTTGTAAAGTTTATTCTATAGTTATAGTTGGATTGTAAAATGTTAATATTAGTTTAGATTTCCTTAATTTGGCTTGGAATGTGAATTTCTATGTTTTTAATTTATTGGGAGCATGATACAATTTAATTGTATCTGTTTCCATGTAATTTTCATAAATTATCTAATTTCACAAATGTATAAAAAAGGCATAGTTTGAAATAATAAGGAATGTACCAAAAATGAAAGAATTGTGCAAAGTATGGAGGTTCTTCTAGATAGTTAACACTATTTATTTCAATAAAAGAAAGGAGATAATTTCTTTAATTTCAAACGAAGTAGTGTTTTCACTTTTGGTTAATTTATGAATGTTATAATGGTAATCCTTTTTGGAAGGATAGCTCCAATAAATAAAAATGCGGAAATTAATGTTCTAAAATTCATAAGCATAGAAATTAATGCGTTAGGAATATATATGTACGTATGTATGTATATATGTATGTATATGTATATGTATGTGTGTAGGTGTACATATACATACACACACATATACATACAGACATACACACACATACATATATAGACACACATACATACACACGTATAACGACACCTACCAATTAAAAATATAAATATATAAATAACATAATATACATCGATATTCATATTAGTTACAATTAGGATGCCTGGTTATAAATAGCGTATTGAATTATAGGATTAGGAGTTATAAATGGAAAAGTGATGGTAACTCCAAAATTAACAAGGCAATAAATATGTAGTTAATAGAGAGTTGCGGAGATTAAATAAGGACACAAATGTGTTTAATGGGACTAATTAAGAAGTTTATTATGACATTTTTGGAGAAATGAAATAGGCATAATAGGTTGAATTAAAACGAATAAATAAATGCTAAATAGAAACTGTCCAAATAGAATATAACGATCATCTGTTACAGACGGTAGACATTTATGGAATATAGTAAATGAGCGTACAAAATGGGAATTAAATTCTAGAAGATAGTATAATTTAAGCGTAGGATGGTTGGCATATTCAAAGGGTTGGAATGCAAGATTAATAGAGTTATATAACACACCATTTACCTAAAGGCTACCAACGGTTGTGCACACTTACTACCAATGTGAGACATCTCCAACTAAGACCCATGAGGAAGGGATATGCATTGCAGATATGGAGAGGAAATATATCAAGGTTTCATCTTGGATTTGAAGTATTATATGGCCTACTACATTTAAGGAAACGCGGTCTGCATTATTTCTAATAAGAGGTATTAGGTAACTAAAATGTGCATTTTCCTTGACTTACATTAGGTTAGTCTAAACGTGATGTCAGTCGTGGAAGGTCAATGGGCAATGTTTTTGGACCGGTATTTAGTAGTAGGATTGGCTTATGAGCTATGACCACCATCGGTCCCGAGAAGTTGGTAGCAAAGGCTTGGGTTATCCCTAACGGATTTTTCTTTCTATTGGTGTAGAATCCACATGGGACACGTACAAACTTCAAAGTTTATTTGGTTAGTTGTTTATTTGATGGAGGTAAGCTAGTTAACCTTAGATGGGTCTTTGAGATGCATTATTAGTACGATAATCAAATTATAAATTATAAAGCTATATATAGGGGTCATCAGTCTCTGTAGCTAGGACCGATTGACTAACATTTATGTTATGGACGACCTGCTTCAAAGTTGAGGTATTAAATGGACATTGGGTCTGCCTCTTCCGTAATCAAGAAGTATGATGTGGCTAGGCGTTTTGTAATACCCTATATATTTTAACAAGAAATTAAATAATTAGAATAAGGTTAAAAATGGAAATTTTGTAAATGTCTGAATTTGGTCACAGATGTTGCACCAGGAATTTGGTCATGGGAGTTGCACCATTGCGTCCATGGTGATTTTCTGATCAATTTCCATATATAATTTGTTAAAATCGAAGTAAAAACAGAGACATTATGGGCTTTTGAAGTTTTTGAAATTAAAAAATTCAAACGAGTTGAAATTTAGAATTTAAGTATTTGAATTTTATTGTTAACATGAGGAGTTTAAGTGTTAATCCTGGTTAACGTTAATGTGTAATTAATTGAGGAATTAATAATAATTAGGTAACAAAAAATTTAATGAAACGGAGGGAAATCTACATGTTCAAAAGCAACTTCACCGGTCGACCAAGCTCTTGGACTAGTCAATCGATAGCGGTAGACCGGTTTGAGTGGTTGGCGGCTAGGGATTTGATGTAAATGAGCACTTTGGATTTAACTATTTTAATTTAACGGTTCTGCTTCCTTCTTACCGCCATAAATAGACCCCTAGACCCTCTCCCCACTTTCCTCGTAAAATTCTCAACGACAATGCTCTGTTAAACTCTTTCCCCTTAGGTTTTCAAAAAAAGTAAACTTTTTGGTAAGTAATTCTAATCTCCAATCGGCAACTTAAATTAAATTCCTAATCCTTCTTCTCTCTATCTTCTGATATCTGAAATCTAATATATATACACATAGAATCCATCTATTATATATTCAAAAGGGGGAGATCAAATAAAAAGTTAGGAGTGGTATAAATCAGATCCCATCTTCTTCTTCTTGATTCTAGAATCAGTTAGGATTTTTAGCTAAGAGATTTAGATGTTTAATTCTTTTGATTTCTAATTTTATTCCTCCCTGGTTTTTTATTTTAGATCTAATTTCTATATACAATTCACTTTGTTGCATGTTTTTAAAAAAAGAGATCTAAAAGGAATTTATGCGTCGCGAAATCAAATACAGTTAGGAAGCAAACAATTCGCCGTGAGTGAAACTACCAAGTTTTTCACATTTTTTTAATTAAATAGTATTTATTTGAATTTGATGTGTGCCTTGGGAAACTTTGGTAAACGAAAACATAACATCTAAAACCCTTGAATTTCCTTAAATAAATGTCAAATCTTTGAATATGTTGGAATTTCAGTTGTTTTATATTAATATAGTTGAATAAGATCAATGTTAAGATTTAAGCAATTTGTAATCTATCCTTATTCATTTCTTTTGTTTTCACTTGTAGTGCTAAACGATTCTAAAAATAAATATAGTCAGAAATGTTGTGCAAAGTGTATTTTTGATTATTGTAGTTTGCACATCTATTTCTGTAAATTAAAATAAGCATGAATCCCTTTTTCACTCCAAGGTGGTAATTACAAAAGTTGGATAGAATATGTAAGGTTTAAATTATAAAGTTTGTTTCTTGAATAGAGATGTTAATTCTATTATATTAATATGTGAGATAAGTTTGGTATTATTCCTTTTGTTTAAAAGTCAAGTTGTTGGCTAAGGATATTAGCTATTCTTTGCCTTGGAGTTTAGGACTTGTAAGAGTTTGACATTTAAATTAGTTAGTGTTTTCATTGCGTATGGTTGGAAATATTTTATCCAGACCACACGTGTGTATTAATATTAATGTATTGATTATTAAAGTTAATAATAACGTAATAACTATTGATTTGAATTAATATGGTAGTAAATAGCATTAATTTCTTACAAAGGTAGTTAATGGTAATTATGGGAACTAATCCATAATTAAAGGCATAATGAGGGGATATATATGGCCATAATTATTAATTTTGTAGGATGGTATATGTATATAATGGTTATACATATGAAGTATAACTAAGTTATGGGGATGCGAGGTCAGTTCAAAGTTACATAAAAGTTTACCCAGTTAAATTTGGTTACCAGTCTTGTAGCTTTACCAACTGATGTGGCAGATAACCCCAGTGTATGCGAGGTTAGCCCCAATTCAGTGGGGTAAATCTGCTTAGTGAATCTGACTACCAGTACCTATAATAGTCGGACAAATGTGAGACTTCATGGTTTGGATTATGGGTTGTAATTATGCTATTGATATGATAGAAGGAATCTTTAGCAGGGTTTGCTTCAGGTTAGAGGTACTAAGTGGCTATGGGGTTTCTTACAATGTATGTTAATGAGAACCATGTAGGGACCCACCATTGGTTTGATCTTAAATGACATGTATCTGCCTATTTTATAAGTCTTAAATGATCAGAGTCTGTCTACTTTCCCAGGAAAGTGGTATTAAGTGGTTTATGGGTTTTCTTTTTCGCATCACTCATGGTAGTTGCATTAGAATTTGGAAATGGGTTAGATATTAAATGTTGGGTACCTACCTACTTTATCGATATTAAATGGTTAGAGTTTGCCTAATCCTCAATAAGAGGTATTCACTAGTTTGGGTGCTTTCTCTTGCACCACTGATGTTAGTTGTGTTGGAGCTTTGGAATTGAACCGAAAAGGCCTTTAGACTTATAGCTAAAATCATTAATATGGTATAGTTTTAAATACATAAGACATTTTTGTTATTTAAATAATACTACCCAAGTATAATTATGGTAAAGCTCGATATTTTCATTTCATTGAACATTTTTTGCTCTAACCCACTCCTCGTTACAACACACCAGTTAGAGAAGGCAATGCTAATTTAGGAGATGAAGGTAGAGGTAAAGACTTGTGGCAGTTATCTATCTATTTGTGCTTTTTAAATATTTTTATTGTACCTAGTTTAGGTTGTTAAGTTATTTTGAAATATTGTGCTATGAAGGCTTTATGTGGATATGTTGTAATATTTAACATGTTGTATTTTTCAAAATGAATTTCTTTTATGAAATGGGTACTTGTTTTATAATATTATATTTTATCCATTCTCTTGTGAGATTATGAAACTATAGATTGATAGCTCTGTGTAATGTGTAATGTTTCAAATTTATCAACTCAATAACTCACTTTGAGACAGGCCAATGTTTCGATGGGCTTTTGTTGGATCGAAAATTAGGTTCGTTTCAAGGCGGGTTGTAACGTTTGGTATCAGAGCTTAGGTTACCCGATCAACACAGATATGTATACATACAAGTGGCACATTTGTATTTTGAAATTATTTTCAAAAACCATACTATATATATATGTATGTGTATTTGTGTATAATAAATTTTAATTTACTCTATGAATCCCGACTATAGAAGTAGTCACGACCATATTCCAAAATGATGGGCGATGTGACTATGGGTTGGAAAAGTAAATAGATTAAGGAATGTGCGAAGAAGGTCGTGTAGGAATGTAAATGTAAATGATTGTAACTTTAAAATTAATAGGGCAATAAGTGTACAATAAAAATGGGGCTTCAATAATTTAATAAGGATATAAATGGACTAAGAAAATATATTATTAGGATAATTATGGAGAGGTTAAGGAGTTTTAATAGCAAAAATTGGGCGAATAAATAAATGTCTTTAGAAATTGTCTGGTTAGAGTAATAATCATTTATTACGAACAATCGAAATTTATAGGAATAGTAAATAAGCATGTTAGATAGAATTAAATACTACAAGGTAGTATAACTGCAAATATTCGAAAGAAACAATAATAGAAGGAGAAAATGAGGTAGAAAGAAAAATTAGAATCAATTTCTAAAAATCCAACCGTATGTGAAAGAATTTGATAAAAATGATTTTTGAAAATTTTCTTGAAATATTTTGAATAAGTTTTTTAATGGTTTTTTTCGAGAAATTGTTATTTAGAAAGAAAAATAGGAAATTTGGAAATTCATAAATTAGAAATTTTGTTAAGGAAAAAGTTTGTGAATATAATGTTTTTGGTAAAAAGGGTTTTCCATTTTCTAAAATCTTATCTAAAATTTATTGCGTCAAATTCTTTTCGGATTAAGGATTTTCGATAAAGGGATTTTTCTTTTTGAAATAAATATAAAATAGAGCGTAAGCTAGACCTGACGATTTTTCCTATTTCATAAATTTGGAAGTTCGTTTAAAAGTCTTCTTTTAAAAATAGAAATGGAAATTGAATAAAATGATGTAGAAGCCATTTAAGTAGGAGAATATAAACAGAGGAAATATTGGAAGATTTGGAAAGGAATAGTGTTAGGAACTTATAAAATAGAATTAGTAATCTAATTAGGGATAATGTAACAAAGAAGTGATGAGAATGGGATAGGAAAATGGTGGGATAAGAGTTTATCTTGTCTACTCCAATTTTCGTTGTTTAAAGTTATCGGAGATGTTTTTGAACGTTTAAACTAAAATACTAACTTTTAAAGGAATAAATCTTTGATGTAGAAAGTTTTGAAAAGGGGAAACCATTTTGCTTCTTTTTGGATCTAAGCAATCCTTTTTGAATTTTGATTGGTTTAATAATTAAGTTTTTGAATGTTTTGGATTAAAGACCCTTCTTTTAAAGCAGCAAGCCTTTAAGGTAAAAATGTTTAAGTAGGGAAAATTGTTTTACTAAGAATTTGAGGACCTTTGAATTTAGGGTTAAGAATGAAGAGGTACAAGTTTTGGAAACTGTGAAAAGTTGGATCCAAATATTTTTGGAGGGTTTTGTTCAAGTGTTTAATAAAAATGGAACAAATATATGGGATAAAATAAAATATGATGTTTAGATGCTTTGGGAATTCGATTCCCCAAACTATTTTTGCATAAGCTTACAAGTTTTCTTTCAACACGTGGAAATTATTTTGCAAGTTTGAATTTAAATGTCGCATACTAGTGCAATGGGGATTTCTAAGCTTATATTCTATGGAATAGATAGGGATCACTCTCTAGGAAGGAAAGGTTAAAGGTTTCAGGATATAAATAAAATAAGAATAGTATGTACAACCTGATCTGGAAATTTGAAGTCAGTCCCAAGCATTTGTTTATAGGATGTTGGTAATGTTGTAAAGTATTCCAGATCTACAATTGGTTGTAAGTTAGGTTGCCCTTGGGATGTGAATTTCTATATTTTGATTTATTGGAAGCAGGTTCCTCGTAATTTCCATAAATAATCCAATCTCGCAATATGTAAAAAAATGTATCATTTGAATTGACATGGGATATACCAAAAAAAGGAATGAGATATGGAAAATCTGGATATTCTTTTCCGTAGTTTACACTATCTATTTCTATAAAGAAAGAGAAATAATTCCTTGTAATTTCAAACAAAACAAAAAATATCTCTTATGGTTAACTTATGAAAAGTTATGATGGTAATCCTTCTTAGGAGGATAGCTCTAATAAAATAAAATATGGAAATGAATGTTATAGTTTAGAAATTAATAATTAGAAATAAGTAGTATACAGCGTAATTTACTACAATATTTGTATTGATTATAAATAGCGCCGTAATTATAGGACTATAATTTATGGGCATATTAATTACAGAATTAATGGGCAATAAATTTGTAATTAATAGAGGATAAAAAGGAATTAAATAAGGGACTGATTAAGGAAGCTAATATGCTATTTATGGAGGAATTGAATACTCATAATAAGTATGTTTTGAAATTTTTAAGAGATTGAAAGAGATAAATAAGGATTGATTAGAGATTGTCAATTTTGCATTAATGACTATTTATTAAGGGTAGCAGATATTTATTAGGACTAAGAAGGGAATTAAAAAAGGTGGATATGGTGGAATGACATTCTAGGAAAGCACATCTTAAATTGGTAAGAAGCATTAGAACCCAAGCATCAGTAACACCTATTGATGTTTAATGGTAGCTTCTAGTAAAATTTTCTTTTAGGGTTTCGAGTTGTAATCACTAGTTGTCTTCTTTAGGAAAAATGTTTGATATGATATAAGACATGTTTCTATTTTATTACTGTTTTGATTTATGGGTGGGTTTAGACTGCTAAATAAATATATGCACACTAAGGAACATCATAAATTGGAAATTTCTCAAGGATACCTAACTAGCGATAAACCGTTAGGTTAGACTGGAAGTTAGTGAGGAAATTAGGTTAGAATGCTTCAAAGCCAAAACTTGCATAACATCACATTCACCCCCGAATGAGTTAAGATGTATAGGGTTATGAATAGAATTTTATAATTGGTCAAGAATGTAGAAAGATTCATTGAATACGTTTCCAGACGATTGACGTGGGAAAGGATTAAGGCTAAGCAAGGCAAGCTTGGAGGATTGTTATTACCATTGGAGGTTCTTGCTTGGATATGGGAGTATATGTCAACGGGATTTATCGATAGGTTGCTTATGAGTCAAAAAGGCAATAATTCTATTTAGTTTGACTCATTTTATTGCCATTAGGGTTAGTAGGATTGTAGTATCTCTAGCACAGATTTATGTCAAATTGTCAGGAAAGCAGTGCGACTACATGGAGTCCTAGTTAGCAATGTTAATGATAGAGACCCTTTGTTCACTATAGAATTTTTGATGAATTCACAATCTATTTTAGGAACTACTTTGGACTTAACACCACTTAATACCCTAGACCGATGGTTAGATGGAAAGGGTGTGCAAGAATTTTAGAAGATTTGTTTTTAGAGGACCTTGGTAAAGGTAGAAGTGTTTACGCGGTAGTTGAAGGCCGTATATCACCATCGAGGATTCGTATGTTGACAAGCGAAGAAAGGAATTGGAGTTTTTAGTTGGGGACATGGTATTTATTAAGGTTTCCCCACTTAGAAATTTTATGAGGTTCGGTACATCTGGGAGAGTGGGGGAACTTGCTTATTAGATGGAGCTTCTGGACTAGTTAGCGAGAGTCTATGACGTCTTTCGTGTTCCATACTTGAGGAAATGTCTACACGACATTGCCTCTGTAGTAGAGCCTGATTATTTAATTGATGCTGAAACGGAGCGCATCGCCCCCCGTGCCACAACATTCATTATGGAGCACAATATTAAGAAGCTTTGTGACAAAGGTAGGTTAGTTTGAGTTCAAGAGGGAGACAACCCTACGAAAAGCACATGAGAAACCAAAGAAAAGTTAAATGTTTCTCATCCTGAGCATTTCTATGGTAAACTTTTCTCTACAAAAGTATAAGCATTTGGTTGCGTCATGTTAGCTTGATTGGATGGTAGGAGATGGTCGCCATAATTTTTATTGTTATTTTTACACTTATATAGAATTTAATGTGTATTTATGATGTTTGCATACATACCTATCTGTTATGATCTTGGATTCATGCTCGGATTGAGCTCACCTATAGTATGTTGCATACATAATCACGTTGTATTTTTGGTTGAGTAGATGATTGTGTAGATTATTATAAATAAATGTTTGTATAACATGGTTGTTAAGTGCTCATTACACTATCTTCCCTTGGTGATTTCGGGGACAAAATCCTTTTTAAGGGAGGAGAATGTAACACCCCATAAAATTGAATATGAAATTAAATACTTAGAATAAGGTTAAAAATGGAAACTCTATTAATGTCGAAATTTTTCCAGGGAAGTTAAAATAGAGAAGTTATGGGCATTTGAAATTTCTGAAAATAAAATAATTCAAACAAGTTTAAATTTAAAATTTAAGTATTTGAATTTGAATTTGAACGTTAAAGTGAGGAATTTAAGGGCTAAGGCCGGTTACCATTAACGTGTAAATAATTAAGTAATTGATAATAATTAGGTAATAATTAAAATGAAATAGGAAAAAAATCAACACTCTCAAAAAACAACTCCACCGGTCGACCAAACCCTTGGACCGACCGACCGGTAGTGGTTGACCGATCTGAGTGGTTGGTGGCTAGGGTTGTGATGTAATTGAGCACTTCAGATTTAAATATTTTAATCCAATGGTTCCAGTTCCTTTTTAACGCTATAAATAGACCCCTAGACTCTCTAGTTATTTCTCATAAAATTCCGAAGCAAGGGCGATGCATCGTTAAATTTTTTTTACCCTTAGGATTTTAGAAACAGAAATCTTTCTGGCAAGTAATTCTAAACTCTAATTAAACTCCTAATCCTTCTTCTCTCTATCTTCTGATCTCTGAAATCTAGTGTATATATATACAATTTAATTGTTGTACATTCAAAAAAGGGAAGATCTATCAGAGAATTAGGAGTGGTATAAATCAGATCCCAAATTTTGCTTCTTCTTCTTCTTCTTGATTCCCGAATCAGTTAGGATTTTCACGTAAGATATTTAGATATTTAATTCTTTTGATTTTTAATTCTATCCTCCCTAGTTTCTGATTCTAGATCTGATTTCTATGTACAATTCACTTTGTTATATATTCCAAATAAGGGATATCTGAAAGGAATTTAGGCGTGGCGGAATCAAATCCAATTGAAAAGCAAACAATTCTCTATGAGTGGAAATATCAAGTTTTCCACATTTTTGTAGTTGTATAGTATTTATTTGAATTTGATATATGCCATGGAAAATTTTGGTAAATAATAACATAACATTTAAAACCCTAGAATTTCCTAAATAAATATCAAATCTTTGAATATGTTAGTATTTCAATTGTTTTCTATTAATATAGTAGAATCAGATCTATATTGAGATTTAAGCAATTTATAATCTATCCAACTTCATATTTTTTTCTTATAGTGTTAAAGAATTCTAAAAATAAATAAAGTTTGAAATTGTGTGCAAAGTAAATTTTTGATTATTTGTAGTTTGCACTACCTGTTTCTATAAATTAAAATAAGTATGAATCCCTTTTTCACTCCTAGGCGGGAATCGCAAAAGTTTGATAGAATATAAATGGTTTAAATTGTAAAGCTTGTTCCTAAAATAGAGGAGTTTATTCTATTATATTAATATGAGATAAGTTTGGTATTATTCTTCTTGTTTACAAGTCAAGTGTTGGCTAAGGATATTAGCTATTCTTTTGTTTGGAGTTTGGGACTTGTATGAGTTTGACATTTGAAGTAATTAGCATTTCTTTACATATATTGCAAATATTTTATTCAAATCATGTGTATATATGTGTATATATGTATAATATTAACATATTGATTACTAAAGTTAATAATAATGTAATAAGTATAGCGTACTGAGTGTATTGATCAGAATTAATAGGGTAGTAAATATCATTAATTTCTCAGGAAGGTAGTTAATGATAATTTAAGGAAATTCATCCATAATTAAAGGTGCAATAAGGGGATACATTATATGACCTTAATTATTAATTTTGTAGGATGATATATGTCTACAATTGTTATATATATAAAGTATGACTAAGTTTTAAGGATGCGAGGTCAGTTCCAAGTTACATAGAAGTCTGCCCGGTTAAATCTGGCCACCGGTGTTGTGGCTTTGTGGACTGATGTGGGACATCGCCTATAAAAAATAATCCCAGTTGATGCAGGGTTATCCCAAATCTATAAGGTAAATCTGCCCACTAAATCTGGATACTAGTACCTAAAAATAGTTAGACTAATCTGAGACATCACGGTTTGGGTCATGGGTCATAATTACCCTACTAATACGATAGGAGGATTCTTTAGCAGGGTCTGTGTCGGATTAGAGGTGTTAAGTGGCTATGGTAGGGTCCGTCTCTTTCTTAGGAGAAGTATTAAGTTACCCGAAGGAATTTCTTTCGATTTCAATTAGTGAGAACTATGTAGGAACCCGCCTTAGTTTAGATCTTAAATAATGAAGACCTGCCTATTTTATAGGTCTTAAATGATCAGAGTCTGCCTAAGTTCCTAGGGAAGAGGTATTAAGTGGTTTGGAGGTTTTCTCTTGCATTGTTAATGATAATTGCGTTGAAATTTAGAAATGGATTAGGTATTAAATGACGGGGACCTTCCTATTTCATAGGTATTAAATGGGTAGAGTCTTCCTAATCCCTAATAAGAGGTATTTATCAGTTTGGGTTCTTTCTCTTCCATCATTGATGTTAGTTGCATTGGTGTTTTGGAATGAATTGGAAAGGCCTTTGGGACTATAGTTAAAATCATTAGCATGGAATAGTTTCAAATACATAAGATATATCTCTTATCTAAATAATACTGCCCATGTACAATTATAGTAAAGCTTGAGATGAAATGGGACAATAGTTTTGAACAGATAAATGTTGTCCTAACCCACTCCTTATTACAATGCACAGGTTAGGGGAGACAGTGTTGATTTAGGAGATGAAGATGAAGGTAAAAACTTGTGGTGGTTATCTATTTATTTATGCTTTTGAAATATTTTTATTGTACCCAGCTCAGGTAGTTATGTTGTTTTGGAATATTATAATATGGAGGATTTGTGTAGATATGTTGTAATATTTAACATGTTATGTTCCTAAAATGGTGTTCTTTTAAGAAATGGATACATGTTTTCGTATATTATATGTTACCCACTCCGCTATGAGATTCTAAAAGTATAGGCAGATGGCTCTATATACTATGTATTGTTTGAATTTTATTTACTTAATGACTCGCCATGAAATGGGCTTAAGTTTCGACGGGATTTTATTGGATCGAAATTTGGTCAGTTTCGACGCGGGTTGTTATAGTTTTTGGGTAGTATGCGTTTTTTGATATATATAAAACTCGAAGGACGTTAGGCATACCGTATATGTATATTGAATTTGATGGATTAGTCGTAAATAATAGACATAATACTTAAATAGAAATCAATTGGCATAAATGAGTGTTATGGGTAAAGTATGTAATTTTCTAGTCACTAGAACATTGTTTTGACCCCCTCCTCATTACAACCCACATGATAGTTTAGATGGACAAGCTGCTTGTGCAAGATGGGAACTACAGATGGTAATTTCTTCTCTTTCATGCTCCGCACTGACAAAGTGACTAGATATCCTAGGAATAACATCGATTATAAGGTAGTTGCCTTAGTCAGTATATTCATTCTATTATATTGTTCTTTTTCGCTGTGTGTTTAGGTAGGCTTATGTTCATTGCATGTTACCAAAATCAACAATCTATAATCTAAAATCTTGGATTTAGTAGTCCAAATTCAGGCTCATTAAGGTCAGGTTGTTACATTTTGGAATGGGGAATCAATGGTTGAAAAGGAAGTAGTGATGCCGATGACGAGCTAGAGTGGACACTTCCTCTCCTTATGCACAAAGGCAACCATGAATAATCGAACCGTTCCTTCCTTGACCTATTGCTAGCCACACACCTATGAGTTCTAGAGTGTGCCAAGTGAGCCTCACACTCCCTGTCGAAGGGCAGGAGCACTACTATTGAAATGTTCAAAAGCAGCTGTCGGCAAATGCTCAAGAGCAAATGGTAATTCCATTGAGGAAGAATGATTGTATCTCGGTCCTTTGGGAATAGCCACATCTAGAGCAATGTCAACAATATGGCTACGCATGTGCATAGTATACCTTCTTTGGTGACCATGAACATCCATGAGTGTGGTTTCAGGTACCACACTTTCCAAGGCCTTGGTAGTAATCATAAGGTCACAGGTGCCGGGAAAGGCATGTTGGTGAACAAGTAGGTCAACTAGTGGACCATAGGAAGAGTTGGTGGGACAAAGTATACGATGGCCTAAGAATCTTCCCTCTTCATTAAACTTTGCACTTCATGGACCAAAGCACCCATATTCATTAATTTTTGCAACACGCTACGCCGCATGTCGCTGCTGAGTCCATGGATGGGACAAGTTACACTGGCCATGGTACTGCTATTGATTCCATGCTCATTGAAGTTTTTACCTTTAATTTCAAGAACTTGATCCATGGTAACAAGTTGAGAATATATTTTGTAGAGGAGAAAAGTGGTGAAATATGAGAGCTTTAAAGGGAGGCCATCCTTTTAGCACCAAATGTTAACTAATAATTTAGACAACCTTGATATTAGACTAATGCAACATAAAAGTAAAGATTACTTGTTAATCTCTACTTAAAAATGTAAAATGAGATAGAAAACATGAAAAATTAAGGAAATGACATAAAGATGTAGGGTCGTTCGGCAAGCTTGCCTACGTTTAGTATGAAGATCTCTTACTATATTTCTCTCTTACAATTTCAAGGAATCAGTAGAGAATAATAAGAAATGAGGCACTTAAGACTTTGTAATTACTAATCTTAAGAGCTTAGGGCCGTCTATCGTGTGAGGAAATTCCAAGTAGAGATTAGTTATTCAGCCCCTTTGAAGTTGCATGACAGGGGTATTTATGATGGTTGTAGTGGAAGATGGATGGCTAAGATTATGCAGAAAAAAGGGAGGAAGAGCGCTTGGCTATTGATCTAGTCACACTGGCTGATGGAAGATAGTTGTAAAGGGAGGTGGGAATATGTGGAAGAGAGATATGCTAGCTGTCCCTCCATACAGGGTGCATGCATTATATTTAATACGCATTAGATGCAGAGGGTGCACTATATGAGTAGGTATGTTTTTGGCCGCTTTGCTATAGTATTTGTATAGTTGGTTGTATGGCTTGTCGCTTACATTTTCATACCTATGTAACAAGGCAGATGAATGGCTTGCACTGGGCTAGATTGTCTGGTCGGATGTAGACGACATTTGAAGAAAACTGAACACTTCTTAGGGCCAAGAACTAATTTGCAAGGGAGGCGCTTGGCCGGTTGAAAGATGATAGGATAGGTTGTGATGAAGCCAGGCTAAGGACAGGTCGTGCTTGAGCTAGACTTGCCTAATGAGTTGCGTATTAAAGCCGCCTTAAGTTGGGCCAACCAATAGTGGCATGGAGTGTTGTTGACTGGATGGGTTGTCCTAGAGCCAGATTTGATGTGGATCGTCATGTACGGGCGGTTGCTTGCTACTAAAGTTGCTATGGATAGTCAATGGAGCTAAGGACCAAATTGTAAGGCAGATTCACGGCTAGCTATAAGAAGATGATATGAGCTATCTGGGATCAATCTGAGGTAGGCTATGGTGAAGCTAGACCAAAGATGGGTAATGCTTGAGCTGGTCTTGTATGGTGAGTTAGTGGTTGGAGCCATCTTGAATTAAGCCGACCTATAATAAACCGGAGGATTGCTGAGTAGGTGGACTATCTTAAGGCCAGACTATTTTTAGGACGACATGCACTATTCAAGCTAAGATTTGCTGGGCTAGCATTGGGTGTGCCGAGCTGAGCCTAATCGGCCTGCTAATTATACTTGTGAGAAAATTGAGCAACAATTACTTCACATTAAAATGATAATATTTACTCAAATCCCTTCGTTATCTTTCCCAATCAATTTATTACCATTTGACTCAAAAATTATAATATTCCACTTTAAATTAAAAAAACCCTTTTTATTGTATTACCTCAAAATTGTAATAACTTAACCCAAACTACTTTAAAAAATAGTTACTTTATTATTATTACTACTACTATCATTAAAATATCTCTTATTTCTATTATACTCAAGTAATAACAATAGCAATAATAATAATAATCCATAAATTCTATAACTACTTATAAATTCGGTCTGATTTGTAGTTGATGAAATGGGTAAATTCCCTCATTGCCTCTTAGCGGGCCTATGAAGTCTAATATTTAATCCTAGATCCAATCTAGTTATTTCAACAAAATTAACTTTATTTTATTATTCCATTCTTAATCATTTAATCAACATTAATTAAGTATTAAATGTAAATGGGTATGAATATATCTAATACATTCATCTATATAAAAGATACAACACATAGAAGAAATATATAGTATGTGTAAGTAGTTGGTTTTTTGAAAGAAGATGTGAATAAAATTATATTTTGGATTTGGATTTATTCACATAAGAATCTGAAGAGGAAAGAGATAAAAGTTGTCATCGTCAATTGATTTCACCTTCCTCTTTTGCAATATTTAACTAACATTATATGCGTTCTCCACACAAAATGATGATGTGTAATAATAATAGCATGATAAATATGACAAATAATAACAAACAAATAACATGATTAATATAAATATGTGTAGACATTGGGATTTATATCTACCATTTATATATTCGTTATACACACACACACACGTATATATATATATATATATATATATATATATATATATATATATATATATCTGTGTGTATAAATTACCTTAGTTTAATTGTTTAATGTAGGATATGTACATATGGTAATAAAGCATAGTGAAATCTATGTATTAATAAAATAAATTTCGAATTGACCAAATCTAACATAAGTTGATAAGTTGGAGTTTTGAACTCCAAATTTGAGGTTAAAATATATGTGTTTGATGAGATCATAGTTGATTAACATAAAATAAATTTAGTTAACTGAGTAATAACATTATAATTACATGCATATATACATACATATGAAGTTAAAATAATGTCACATAAGGCAGTGTGTGTGTACAAGATAGATTAAACCGATTCATACACACACACACACACACACACACACACATATTATTAAGATGAATATACACATATACAAAACACACACACATATATATAATTAGTATAATATATAGGAAAAAAGGCACATATTTTTATTTTTGAACAATCAAAAGGAATTAAAATTAAAATACATACATTAATGTTAATGTATTTCCCATTTTAAATTTATTAAAATCAAAACTATATAACTTATTAAAATGATGCACTACTTTAGAAAATAATTACCTGTATATTAAATCATATTTGTGTGTAATAACCAAAAATTCTGGTCATTTGATTTTAAGTGTTTAATTTATTTTAAATATTTAAATAATTGAATTTTGAAATTTTATAACTTATAATTCAAATATATGGCATATTTAAATATTTGGATTGTGACTTATATGTTAATTAAATGGATTTAATATTTTTATTTAACTCCATTAAAATTAATGTAAAGTAATGGTAAATTCATTTTTGTAAATTTATTTAATAATAAATTGGTTTTGAAATACATCATGTTTGAAGTTAATATACATCAAAATATATGCAATATGCTTTCAAAAAATAAGTTTTGAAATTAAAATCGGGTATCTAATTTTTAAGTTCCCTAAAAGGAAATTGTTTCAAACACAAAAGGTATTTCTAATAAGAGATTGCTTTAATAAATAAGATTTTTCCCTTAGATAAGATAGGGGGTAATTTAGCACAGGTAAATTGGGTTAATTAAATAAGAAAGTTTTGATAAACATTATTTTTATTAAAATCATATAGTTGTTTAAAAACATCTAAGTAATATAAACTATTTATTGATTGGGTCAACCCATAAATATTATTCGTTTTAACACTCTAAGTTAAAATGGTTAATAGGTTGATTCGATTTTTAAGAAACCCTAATTTGATTTGAACCCCATCTAGATCTTTGAAAAAGTAAATAAATTTTGTATGTACTCTTAGAATATAGAAGGGTATTATACAAGTAAATAAAGGGGAATAAGTTATTATTTGATGTTTTATAAAGAAATAACTTTATAGAATATTTTAACACTTGGGTAAGAATTTATGAGATAATTCTTAAATAATTTTAGCATTGAATAAAATACTAAGTAAAAATTATAAGTGAATTAGAATTTTTTTTAATATAATTAAGAAACTAATGAAATATAAAGTATAACTTTTCATTTTGTTCGAGTTAGTTTGGATTATCTTCTGAGCAATAACCAAAGGCTAATGAGCAAAATGGCACGCTTAGATAATTATCTATATTTTCGGACAATTAAGAAAGTTTTGAACCTAAGTTAAAAATTTGGTTGTTAGTCATTTGGTATTTTGAAAAAATGTTAAGTGATAAGTTTTCCCTTACAGAATTTGATTGACGATTAGTGTTGGTTTATTCCTTCAGGAAATTTGATTGACTGATTTGATTGAATTGAATTGATTGGCCGTGTGATTTCATATATGATTGTCTATAAATTTTAAATTTATAAATAAAGGATTTTAATTTTATTATTAGGACCTAAATCCTGGTGATTTTTAAAAATAATTTAAAGATTCTTGGAAAGGAATGATATTTATTCACTCTAGTTAATGTTTTTGGAGGAAACGTAATGCTACTGGACGCTCCATGTTGTTTTGATTTTAGAGTTTCACCATAATTTATTTGGAGGAATCCCCTCCTTGTCCTTTTGATTTGATCTTTGATTTTTCTCATCTAGGAATTTTGAAAATAAATTTTTGATTTGAAAACCTAGGTATTTAGATCTAAATTATCATTTGAAATAATTGAATGCATGACATTTATTATAGAATATCCTCTTGTTTGTCGCATATGATTGAGATATGGATGGTTGATTGCATGTGGATTTATATCATGCTAATTTTTGAATATAGAATTACATCTCATTGCTTTTGTCAGTCTGATTTTCTTTTAGATTTCGTAAGTACAGGTATGCAAGGGATTTCCACTTGATTCTTTTATTTCGGCAAAGCCAGCGGGGTTGATCTGGACCCTTACCAGATTTTATTGCAACAGCATAAAAATGATTCAAACAAGCTTTGAATCAAGAAAGAAAAGAAACAAAAAAGAAAAGAAAGAGAAAAATAATACTATAACAGTGCTAATGAGCCCAACCAAGAATCAATTCATCTGGGAATATACTAGCACTCCTCTTCAATTGCATATAAGTTATTTTCCTGACCTCATACCATAGCGTTTCAAGATTCTTTCTCTGATCTTCAAACACAATTTCATTCTTTCTCTCCAAATCACATCCATATAAATTTTAATGCAGACAACCAACTCTCTTTCCCTTTCATTTCTCCATCTAGTAGCTTTATAAATTATGTTCCAGTCAATGATAGAGTTTGTAGAGGAAACATTACACCCAGATATGCAAGCAATTCTTTCCAACAGGAATGGTAATGCCGGGCATTCAAAAAATAGGTAGTCAACAGTTTTTTCATGCAACTCACAAAACACACACTCAGTGCAACAAAACATACCATACCTATTCAAAACATTTCTAATCAACAAGGCATGACTTACAACCTTCCACATCATCAAGTTTTCTTTATGGACCGAGTCTCTTGTCCAAATAACAGAGTACCACCTATCAGCAGGAAAAACAGCAGTACCGGATAACTGATTGTACACATTTTTGATAGCATGAGGCTTCAGGTTCCATGAAACAGAGAGCGGATGATTATCAGAGAAGTAGAAGTTCTGAATAACACTCCAATGTGGCCTGATCATCCGTTAATGTTGTGTGGTAGCTGCATTCTACCATCAGAGAAGTAGTCATAGGCCTTAGCATCACAGTGAATACCAAATTGAACAATCAGAGAATGTTCACACACCTTAGATAGGATCTTGCCTTTACTCACCCAAGGATCATGCCAAAAATTAACAACAATATTTGGATTAATATGATATTGTATCATAGGAAGGAAGATTTCCACTTGATTCTTGTGCACTTGCATTCACAGAAGATAATAAATTACATGCCAAATTATAAATCAAATGCAAAAAGGTATGCAATAAATTTAGAAAATTTAAATTGATTGATTATTTTGTGCCTTAGATATGGTAGGCCACTTGGATTTTGTTTTCTTCTGATTGGTTTGGAGCCCGTAGAGGCCATTTATAATTGTTCCAATCGAGACGCACAAAAGGGACGCTGGCAATATTTTCCGTAAATTTAAGAGTTAGGAATTTTTTTAAGAATTTTGGAAGAATTTTTGATAACTCAAAAATCAAATTTTAGTTGGAATAAAAGATTGGAAGAAAAAATTAGTTGTATAGGTAAATGAATTTAAAGGACTTGGAAATTTTAGAATATATTCAGCTTGGTTTTGAGAAGTAATAAATTTAATAACTCATTTATAATTCATGGTTCTAAACTTAAGGGTTTGGAAGCATTTTCTTCCTTAGGAGTTTCGGAAACAAAATTCATTTATGGGGGGCGGGGTATAATAGCCCAAAATTTTGGTCATTTGATTTTAAATGTTTAATTTATCTTGAATATTTAAATAATTGAATTTTGAACTTTTATAACTCATAAATCAAAAATATGGCATATTTAAATATTTTGATAGTGACTTAAATGTTAATTAAATGGATTTAATAATTTTATTTAATTCCATTAAAATTAATAAATAGTGATGGTAAATTCATTTTTGTAAATTCAATTAATAATAAATGGGTTGAATAAATAGTAAGAAAATCAACTAGTAATAAAATGTTTTGATTTCCGGTGACGTACTTTTAATCTAATAAGAAAAACCCGTGCGGCATAACGCCGACAATACAAAACTTTGCAAATCTTGGCACACTCATCTTGTCCGTCCTTGCTTGGACATTTTGGAGGCTCAAAAACATTTTGGTGACTCATGAAATTGATTAGATGTGTAAAAAGGAAAAATATATTATCATTTTGTTTGGTAGAAATTTTTATAAAATCACACTTCAAAACTTAACCCATATTCCATTTTTCAAATTGCTCTCTTCACATTTTGTTATTCCATTTCTTGTAACCGAAAACAAAGAAAACTTTCCTCCATCCTACGGCTGAGAATGATCGGAGAGCCTGAGGCCATTTCAGGTGCAACATCCAACTACGAAGTTGTTCGCGGGGAGGAGGAGAAGATGTTGACCGGTTGGATTGGCCGGTGAAGGCCCATGGCGATGCAGTTTTGACGATGAAGGCGGTCGATGTTTTTGGGCAAATTGAAAAAACGAAGGCCTTGGGAGGGTCGGCTTTCGTGTTAGAGGCAAGGGTGAGGGTGCGCCAACCTCCTAAAGGTGATCGGCGGTGCGGCGAGCCTTGTGGCGGCGGCTGAATCTAGTTGACTGAGCTGTGTTTGTGGAGCTCGTTTTCAAGCTTCGGTCAATGGTTGGAAGTGGTTCTTATGGCGGCATGATTGATGTGTCCTGGGGTATCTCCATTGAGGGAGCGGCGGTGGTTGGTGGCCAAGGAGGTGCCTGACTGGAGTCATAACGTGGTTCATATTTTGTGTGGCCTAGAAGTTCAATTAAGGATGAGGATTAGGGTTTAAACGTAATTAAAGTGTAATGATTATTTAATTAGTTAATTAAAATTTTGATTGTTCATTAACTCATATCTTGCTCGTACGAGGTCCAAATCGAACACGGTTGATTACGTTGCACTCGTCGAATCATTATCCTTGCGATGGACTTGGATTAAAGGAGTTTGGAGCTTGTCGAATTTTGTGCTAAAATCGAACGTCTGTTCAATTTTAGTTCAAACTGAATGCTTCGCCAATAACGAAAATCAATGTGAGTTTAACTCACATTATTTTTTATTATACCATATCAACAATGTTATAAATGTTTATTTATTATTTGGATGTTAGTTAAATTGTTTGATTGCTTGTTTGGTTGAATTTCCGTTTGGAAAATGGATGGCTTATTAATTTGACTGTTATAAACCCATATGATTATCTATACTTTATCCATAACCATTGTTTTGAAGGAAAAATCTGTAGGGAGACCCAAAAGGGTTTTCTAGCCAATAATTAGTTATTACATCCTTAAGCTATGATAATGATGGTTAGTTGAAAATAAATCCTGAATATTCCATTTAAATTGTTAAGTACCGTTATAGAAATTTCGCTATATCGTCGTCTATTCAATTTCATCCCCAAAACCCTGTCGTATGAACTTGAGCCTGTATTTCCGCTAAGAAGAATATTGAAAATTTATTAAACATTTTGATTAATGATAACTTGAATTAATTAATCATTTAAATTAATTAATTTGAGATTAATCAACCAATTTAATAAATGATGATTAAAGGTTTATCTTTAGATTAAATTAAGCATTTTGCTAATGATGTTTTATACTTAATTAATCATTTTAACTAATGATCATTTGAGTTTAATCAATTCTTTTAATTAAGGATAATGGATTTTAATTAATTTATTGAGCTTAATTAATTATTTTAATTAATGATGACGGAATTAAATTAATTATTTAAATTAATGATAATTGAAATTTAAATCATTTTAATTAATGATATTTAAAAGTAATCAATCATTTTAAATAATAATATTTGAATTTAATTATTCATTTTAATTAATGATTGTTTTTAAATTTAATTAATTGTTTTAACTAATAATATTGGGAAATTAGTTAAATCATTTTAATCGATGATGTTTTATAATTGAATAATTCATTTTAACAAATGATATTTTAATTTCCCGTTTTAACTACTGAGGCTTGAATTTGATTAATTACATTATTTATGACTATTTAAACTTAATTACTTGTATTAATTATGGAATTTAAAATTATTTATCATTTTAATAAATGGCGTTTAAGATGATTTATTCAGTTGTAACTAATGATTATTTGAATTTAATTATTCTTCGTAATTAATAATATTTAAATTTAATTAGTCGATTTAATAAAGGTGATTAAAGTAAATTAAATAATATAATAAAAATTGTTTTAATAAGATAATTTAGAGTTAATAAACTGATTTAATAAAGATTTTAAAGTTAATTTACTAATGTTATAAAAGTGTTTGGAAATAATTATCTATTTTATTATAGATAATGAATTGTTTATTTAAAGGGATTTTAATTGTGATTAATTATCATTTAGGATAATTAATATTGTTTTTAAAGTTACAAAAAGGAATTAGAACTCGATTATTGGGATGTTAAGTTGGATAATCTTCTAGGTGTTCGTTCTAATGTTGGCTTAGGCCTTCGGGGTCGCGCGCTTTAAGAAAGTTATTCTCTTAATGTTTTAACAATCAGGAACTAATTCTAAAAGTGTTTTACCAATACGAAAACCAAGCAACAAGTTCAGTTCGTTTTTAAAAGTAAAAGTTTGATTCGTTTATAGAAACAAATTATTTCCGTAAAGCGATTAACTTAGATGGTAACGATTTATTTGTATAATTAGCACAAAACATCGAAAAAGTAGATTTGTCGCTATTTTGAAAAATAAGATTAATCATGTGACATGACTTTGAGGTAACCCTACCTTGAGTTTTCTGGTATTATTGTTAACCAAGAAATAACCCAAGTTTGAATTCAATGAGTGGTGATAAGTATACAAGACTTGATTTCCATATACGATCATTTTACACCCCCGATAGTTGATATCTCAGCTATCGGTTACTTCAGCTACTTTATTACCATCATTCTAAGATGATTTATTGCTCTGTTTAGCATTACTATCCTTTGTCGGGAATGACAAAACCAAAAGCGTGAGGGAAGCCAAGCTATGTGGGGTTGCTCCCATTAGGGTATTTTCACATCTCATCTAGTTTGGATTTGGTTGTGCACTTAGATGTGGAATTCGTATACTTGGTAAGGTTTGGCGGGGCCCGGCTTGATATTTTCTGAGTAGTGTCAAAGAGCAATTGAGCTTCTCAGAAGCATATTACTAGAGGTATATTTCAAGGAGTGCGCCTTCCTTGTCATTTATTTGAAAATTTCCTTTCCTCATTTGATTCGGAAACCCTGAATCTATTTTATCTTTAAATTGCCACGAGTAGAGCCAACTCCTCACAACGACATTTAAGTGTTTATTAAGTCCATTCTATCGAGTTGGACTGTTACCTTATTTAGTCCATTCTATCAAGTTGGACTGCTATCTTATTTAGTCCATTCTAGAAGTTAGATTATTTTCCTTCTTCTATCCATTCTGTCTAGTTTGGATTTTACTCGGTTTATTTTCATCCTTTCAAGTCTGATTTAATATTGTTTATGCTCATTCATATTTGGATTTGTTTTCCTAATATTTATTTCTTCTCTTGCTTGCATGGATGTTATTCCTATGAGGTAAAAACCTGTTCCGCGTTAGCAGTGTGATCTCACAAAACTTTTATATGATCTTTATTATTCGAGTTATCTCAAACTAGAATTTCCAGACTGATCAGGGTGTTATTTATTTACAATGCTTGGGTCACACCGAGTACTTTCCCAGGTTGTCTTTGGAGTTTTAGAGAATGTGGAGGGGAGCTGAAGATTCACCTATCAAAGTATTTTTTTCCATTGTATTATATAGTATACCTATCAACATTTGTAAGGTCAGGATTTTATAACTGTCCAGCTGATAAGATTTGTTTTTAATTTTGATACTCTCTGTATGCTTGGATTGATGGTTTCTATTGTTCTTCTTATATTATATGTTGTCAATTCCGCTGTGAGATTCTTTTTTCTCTATTCTCTGTTCTTTTCTTTTTATTTACACTAACAAACTGCTCTTTTGTCGATTGAATGCATGACATTAGGACACAGTGGTAGTGTTTGGTGTTGACTTTCGATTGTCAAAAGGGCGGGTCATTACATTATAGGTTAAAACCCAATTTTATACATTTATTTAAATCTAAGATTGTGATCATATTTATGATCAAAACCCAAAAAATTTGTCAATCTTATCAATGAAGTCGAATGCACAAATTAATTAAACTAGACGACTTTGATTTTGTGTAGCATGTTTTCTTGCAATACAAGAAAGGTTAAATGCTGTTCCATTTTTCTAATAATGCTCCCACTATATTTTTATATTCCACAATACACTAAGAGAAATATAAAAATCCTTCGATTTCTCTAAGTGTTAGGATTCGTTTGCTTTGGAATTTTGACCCAGAATTTACCTAACAAATCATAAGCCCACAAGCGATTGATAAATCTTTATCAGTTGTATCATATACGACTCCTAATCATGCCCTTTTCCTTAATCTTGACCTTGACCTTGAGATTTCTCAACATATCAAGTGAGATTATTCACTCTTACCTATCGTTTCACAATAGCCTAAGTATAATTCACATACCTTGAGTTTGCTTAACAAATACATGCATGTATCTTACCTTCTATAGGCAACGTATTAATGGTACTACAGATAATAGCTCTAGATTGAGTTGCTACCTTGTATAGGCAATGTACTAGTAGTACTACATATAGTAGCTCTTGCTTGAGTTGCTCAATAACTAGTGCATATGCAAGTAATCTATTAACATATAAATGATATCAAATAACTTATATTAAAGATTCATAACCTTTAATATATTTTGAGTGATATTTATTTAAGGAATGATGTATTTCTTATGAAATACACTTGTAATTAAAGTGTTGACATATCTATGTCATAGTATATGTATCATTCATATGTATTTATTCCAAAAATCTATTGGGGACTATTTCATTTTTACTTATATTTATTTTACACCTCTAAAATTATATAAGCCTAATTTATTTGTAATTGCTTATAATTTTATTAGCTTATATAATATTTATATGTATATTTGTAATTTAATTAAATTTTATTTTGTTATAGAGAATTTTACATTATTCACCTTAACTATTTGAGATAGATAACTAATTACAATATATATAGTTTTTTATACACACACATACTAATTAATTAAATTTTAATTATTTATTTAGTAAATCCTTTTATTTAATTGGATATTTAATTAATTCATGAATTTTGATTCAAATTTGTCTTAAATAATTTATGACAAATTTGCAGCTACAATAGTTCGTTATATACATGTATACACACACACACACATATACATATATCAATATATATGTATGTTGTTTATTTTTTAAATTTTAATTAATAATATAAAATTTTAATTAATCATATTAGTTAAATATATATTTAAAATTTTTGAAATTAATTATTTAATTTCATAAAACAATTTACAAAATTTTCAAAATTATTTTATAACATCTATAAAATTTTCTTTTACCTATTAAACTTAACATTTAAATCAAAGTATATTTTGAAATTTTCAAATCTGAATATGAAAATTAGTCCAAGGCCTAAATTAAATTTGGACCTGACATTTAGGCCAACCTTTTGGACTTACTCCACCGATTATGTTAAGCCAGTAGCTAAGGAAGGGAGAACACTTTGTTACTCAACCCTAAGCCTAGACACTACTTTTCTAGAAATCAATGGGATAAATAAGTTTAATTAGTTAATCGTAGATGTTGACAAATTAGGCTACATAGACTAATACTATTATAGGAACCTGATCCGATTCGTAGCGGGTCCAATGGATAAATTTAAAAAAAATTCCCTAATCTTATCTTAATGGCCCTACGATGTCTAATAATTAACATTAGATCCAATCTAGTTTTTTTGATAAAATCAATTTTATCTGATTATTTAGTTCTTTATCAATTAATCTATATTAATTAAGTATGAATGTGAATTGATATGAATATATTTGATATATACATGTATATAAAGGATATTACACACATATAAAATATACAGTATGAGTTAGTACTTGTTGTTCTAAAATAGGACGTGAATAATATATATATCGATTTAGATTTAACCACATAAGATCGAAAGGGGAAAGAAATAAAAGGTGACATCATTAATTGATTTCATTTTTCTCTTATGCAAACATCCAATTAACACTATACCTAGTCTCCATACAAAATAATGATAATAATAACATGTTTAATATGACATATATTAATATTCAATAACATGGTTAATATATACATATGTAGATATTAGAATTTATATCTACCACATGTGTGTATTAGTTTACAAAATTGAGGCAATTATATGTATATATATTACCTAAAATTTGATTTGACAAAATCTAGCATAAGTTGACGAGTTGATGTTTTTAACTCCATATTTAAGTTTAAAATATCTAAGTAAGATTTAGTAAGATTTATTCAATTTCAGATCCAGATCACGATTGCTTACTGTAAATTATCATTGGTTAATTAAGTAGTAATATTATAAATATATGCATACACTCATGTGAAGCAAAAAAAAATTCACTTAATTTAATATAAGCTAAAATAATTTCGCATTGTTTTAATTTAAACTTAAGATTCACACATACACAAATAAAATGAATACATAAATATACAATACACATACATATATGTATATAATATAGATTGCGACCAAAAAAGGTATTTTTATTTTAAAATAGTCATTAGGAATTTTAAAATTAAAATACATACATTAAGATTTTGAACAAAATGTTAATTTCCTTATGTTTTAAAATTGATTGAAATCAAAATTATTTAACTTATTAAAATTATGTACTACTTTAGATAATCATTACATGTATATTAAATCATATATGTGGTTGAAACCATGATTATACGTATGTACATACATATAGATATAGATATAGATATACATATACATATACATATACATATACATATACATGTACATGTACATATACATATACATATACATATACATATGCATATATTAGTTTTAAATAGTTGAGTTAAATTGAATCATATCATTTAATTGATCATCCAGATTATGATATTAATTATAAATCATAGTGATTCAATAATGTACATATAAAATCATAACAAGAATGTTACCACTAAAATATGAAAATGTGAATAGGAATTGTGCCTTATAGATTCGGCCAACAGGTAACAACTTGATTTGCAAATTCTGTTTAGATTCCTAGAATCAACATCCAAACTTTGCTAGAATTAGAGAGCCACCTTGTCGTATTTGATTCGATTAAATTTTTAGGCATAACGAAAGAAAATATCAACCATGAATGAATGAGGAGGCCAGCCACAGGAAGGAGTAAGAAAAGAAAGGGAAAAGAACAATTGAGATGAGTTTTGTTTTAATAATGAGAACAGAAACTTACCCATTCCCTATATTAAAAATTCCCTTCAATTCTCATTTAATTTTCAATCAAGCCATAATAATCTTTCTCAAGCATGGTCGGTAGTAAATTTACTTACATGGAACAAAATTTCTATAAGTAGTTTAAGTAATTATCTCTATTTAAAATTTATTCAAATATATCCGAATGTCAAATATCGATATGGGTATATATTTTTAATCAAAGAGTAGAAAACAATGGATATTGATAGAGTTAGGAGTATGCTCTAAGGGCAATTATGTAATTCATTGCATATATCTAACTCTATGATCGATCTTACTCATTAAAAATGTATTTGATTTCTATTACGTACTTTGTTGTATAATTTTATAATTAATTAAAAAATTGATTTGAATTATATTAATAAGATAATCCATAAATAAAATTTTGTGTGATTTTAGTTACAATTGTGAGTAATTAATCACAATATAAAATAACATTTTAAATATTCCTTGTTAAGATGTTTCAAGAAAGGATATCGATACATCCTTTGAGACAAGAGTATGTAACACCTTTCAATATTGGATAGCCTACTTATAGCAGTTGGGGGCATCAAGGGATTACATACTGATAGTTATCGGATAACAATTAGATGAATCGCTCGAGAGTTTCATGTTAGTTAAAAATAACTATGGTCAAACAGGAATCTCGAAGTGACGGAATTACATAGTTCCCTCGACTTGAGAATACTATTGAACTTTATTGTGGATACTCAATTTGATTATAGTTAAATCATGGAATGACATCCATTCGAACATTTATAGTTGGATCTGAGTTGAAGCGGTGGAAGTGAAACATTATTCAGTAGAGAATTCTCTTTCACTGTAATATAAGGCTAGTATTAGGGTCAACTACAGTCAACTCAAAGTCAAAGTCTTTGGGTAGAATAGTATGGTTAATAGTAAATGTTATTATTGAACCAAGAAATTAGTCTATGGACTAACCAAATTGAGTATGAATGATACTGGAATTGTGTAAAACCAAATTCCATAAGTCCTAAAGAGATATAGTGTTGATGATGAGAATTGGAGTACATAATCTTTGTTAAAAGGTACTGGTTAAGAAAATGTGAAACTTGGTGTTTCCTAAAAGGTCTGTAAGCAATGTATTCAACGGAACTATCATAACACTAGCTAAAGTAGCATGCTCTCATTAATATTTAAATCGTTCAAAATTAATTGTTGATCGAATTCATACCTCTTAGTCATAGACCGTATTTATGAATTCTTAAGAAACCATATGATTTAATTAATTTATAAAATTATGTTGATTACTTAAATTAATTAATATTTGAGAAATTAGTTATTATTTAATTTATTTGATGTTTAGGAGGTGTTTGTAACTATTTAAATACATGTATAAGAGTTACATTTGTAATAGCCTACATCTCCCAACACACTGATCCAAATCCTAATGTGACTTTCGGACTGCTCATGCCGAGAATATATGAGCTGTTGAGATTTTATACCCTTAGAGAGCATAATTACAAGGGTAATATTAACTGAGTTTTTAACCAAGCAGATATCAACAAGATTTAGATGGTTGGCTAGAGAAACACTCTAGAGAAACCTCAACAAGAATGAAGCAAGTATGGGAAGTCAGTACGGACTTCAAGAGGTCGATGATGACTTCACGTATCTCCATATTTCTTACTCAAACTTGGTGAAGGCTCTTCTTTACTTATTTCATTTATGCCCAAGAGATATCAGAGGATTCCGAATAACTGAGTATAAGAATTGAGGAGTTAGCAGTCGGAACAGCAAAGCAAACTAAGTGATGAAGGAACTATCACCGATATCAATAATCTACCCACTACAACACTATATGACACCTAGAAATCAAGTAGCATGAAGGATGCAAGAGAGCTCTGCCTAACTGGGTTAAACCATAGATGTCGGCAACGACTTGAGAAGTCGGTACCAGCATGTGGTGTTTACTCGGATGGGTACATGACTTCATACATTATCTTGGGCCTCTCTTTAGACTATACTCCAACTTTATTTTGGCCAATACAACTGATATCACTATTAATACAAACCATAGAGCAACCAAGAAAGGATCTGGATTCATCTATCGCTATGTAGGAATGCTATCTCTTCCTCAACTATTTCCTCTACACCCTGGTCACAAAGGCATCTACTGTAGATATTTCTAGAATTTAGAACCTGTCTAACCCTTGCACTTATAACCCTTCTCTCTCAAATACCTTGTGATCTTACACAACGAGATCAAGCAACTATTAAGTGGCCGTAGTCTTAGTAAATAGCTGAACCACTATAAAATCTTATGTCTCTCTTTCTTATTTCTTTTACTTCATTGCTATTCTCTATTATCTTTGCACTATTCTAATAGGGCTGATGCTTTCACATACTCATCTTGAGTGTTGATCCATTTAAGGTTAAGATTTTGGTGCTTTCACTGAGAAGTGAACTCAAACTTGGATCTCGCTTGCTATTTTTGGTTAGAAGGGATCCAACGGTTTGATCTAGGGAAATTGCTTTGAAGATTAATAAGCTTGCCATCAAGGATCAATGACACCTGGAAAACAGAAAACCACTTTTGGATGATCAGCAAGAGCAATATTTGATGGTGATGCTGCAGACTCCTAGCAAACTAAAATAAACAATGCTAATAATCACCGAACAGATGTTAATTCTTGTAACCTAGCATCTATTCCTCCGCTCAATAGGTGGTTGTAACTAGATGAGAGCTTAACCAAATGGTTAATCAATTGAACTAGAAGATGGCTGATGTGAAAAGGCTCATATGGACAAAATTGGTGCTTTGTTAGCGCTACAACCACCAATTTCCTCAATAACTAAGACAAAAACCGTGGAGGCTATGGAAGAATAGAATTCCTCCGTCTCGGCCTTGAATAGGAAGGATGACAAGCAAAAGCAAAAGGAGATAGTCAGTGGAGCTACTGGACCAATTATTAAAGGTAATGGATGTACCCCTCCTACCGTAGGGAAATATTGCAATGCTTTTCTTCGATTTTGAAGATGACATGCAACCTGATGCTAAAGGACTAGAATTGAATGCTGACATAGACAAGCAAAATGCTAGAAAGGAAGTTCAAACAGCCACTATAAAGCCAATCATGTGCCATCGGAATTATGCAGGAGTGGTTCTCCTGAAGAATGGAGAACCTAGATTTCAATTAGCAAACCAAGGCTATTTGAAGAGTCAAATACTTAGCGTAGCCCCTGATAGTCGACCTATGGGCGACCTAACTGGTGAGTCGTTCATTACAGACATGGTCAAACGCTTGATGGAAGAAAGTATATGCAAGAAGGATGATGATGTGGTTCTAAACCAAGCTGAACTCTGTTTACTGAAAACATTCTAAGGGAAGAGTTCCCACAGAAGTTTACTATGCCCCCTATACCATGTTACAATGGGACGACATACCCCAAACATCACTTGTACAAGTACAGTTGGCATATGAATGGACCAAGGGCAACGGATGCTGTCCTCTATAGATGTTTCCCTATCTTCTTGGAAAGTGTTGCTTCTATGTGGTTTTTACCAAATTCCCACCAAGAAACATTCCTACCTTTGACGAGTTGGCAATCTTGGAACAGTTCAGACTTCACACGGCACAGCCAAAAGATTGATGTCTCTATCTGGCCATTTCCAAGAACCAAAGAGCCACTAAACACCTTTATGAACTGGTTAATACCGTGATTACTGAAGTGAGAAATCCTAACAATGATATTGTATTCATGGATTTAGTCCGAGCTATACATTAGGATACAAACTTTAGAAGATGAATTAAGATGAAATAACCAACCATTATGAAGGAGTATAACTAAAAGATAAGTTTGTATCTGAGATTAGAAGAGGCAGCCGCATTGGAGGGCAAGACCGCTAATGTGCAACCAAAGGAGGTAGTTTAGGGAAATTTAGCGGTCAACATGATGGAAACAATTCTGGTGCCATGATAGGAAATGCAGGTAAAGATGGAAACCAGAAAAGGAAGAACCAAAAAATTAGCAGGCATAAGGGGAGTGGAAAGTGGATTAGGAACCTAAGACCCGAGGAACATAAGCCATCGAATGACAGCTTAGAGAACATCTACATTGAAACTCAAGGAACTAAGCGACGCAATAAGCCTCCTAGGAAGGAAGAATCTGAATGACAACAACAATTAGGGAAGTTATGCCTCTTCTACGAGACTCATGGGCATAGCACAAATGAATGTCGGCATGTGAAGGACTTAATCGAGGAACTAATAAGGAATAATAAGCTCCAACAGTACATGAAGAAGCCGAAAAACTTTGACCAACCTGCTAGACCCTAAGTTCTAAGCAATTGAGGAAATCAGATAGGGCCCAATGGAGAAGGAACTCGTCAGACTGATTAAAGACTCGTTAGAAGTACCATTTCTTGAGGACCTCGCCTAGCACAGAAGAGTTGGGGAGAGATTGAGCGATATGCTAGTTCACTAAAGCATGCTCCTAAGGAAACTTGTTATGCAATTAGGATGGAACTCCGGCCAAATAGTAGAAATAATCATAGATGATGTTGTATTTCAGAGTCGGGAAATTAAAGGAATAGAGGCGGCAAATCTCAACCTGATGGTGGTACCCAACAAAATCGGGCCGGTAGTTGTGCATCAATTATTAGTTGATGGTGGGAGATCGATCAACATCTTGTTTCGACATCCGTTCGATCAAATGAATATAAGCGTTGAAGATGCGACTGCATGTCGAACTAAGATCCAGGGCTTTATTGGAGAACTGAGACAGCCAGTTGGGACGATTGACCTATCCATAAAGCTTGAAGAAGGAGAACGAAAGGTGCTCCTTGTCCAGACCTTAGTAATAATTGATGAAATGTCTACTTACAATACTTTCTTTGGTCGATTGACCCTTGTCGATTTCAAAATAGCTTTAGGTCCCTGGTGCCTTACCATGAAGTTCCCAATAGAGAATGGGATTGGAGTAGTGAGGGGAGACCAAAGTGCTACAAGAGAATGATACGTCGCTAAATTGTGCAAATTTAAGCGTTGTGAAAAGGGCAAGAATGTAGGGAAGTCTATCTACATTCGTGAGTGGCAAGCAAGCAATTACTGAACCACCCTTGGCTCGGGGTCCATAGCGCTTTGACAAGGCTTTGGACCCTATGAAGAAGGGTTCAGGGGATAAGAGGGCATCATCGCTGGAGTTTATGGTTATTGTACCTGTCGACATGGACAACCCGACTCATGTCTTGAAGATAGGTTCATATCTTAAAGCCAAGATGCAAAACATACTGATAAAATTTCTTTGTGCCAATCTGAATGTTTTCTAGAATGCATTCCTATATCTGTGAGATATCGTCGAAGATAGCATATCACGCACTTATATTAGTCTCAAATTCACACCGGTAAGGCAGAAAAGATGCAATCTAGGTCCTGAGCGATCCATTGCATTAAAGGAAGAAGTGGATAAGCTGTTGGCCAACGACTTTATTCGTGATGTAACATACCTTGAATGGGTGTCAAACCCTATGCTAGTCAAGAAATCAAATGGGAAGTGGCGGACTTGTGTCAGCTACTTGGATTGGAACAAAGCTTGCCCTATGGATAGCTTTCCATTACCTAGTATCGACTGGCTAGCTGATAGAACCGCGGGACATGAGCTGCTCTCATTCATGGATGCCTACTCGGGATATAATTAGATTATCATGCATGAGCCCGATCAAGAGAACATCAGCTTCATCACCAACTGGGGATTTCTTTGTTATCGCATGATGTCGTTCGACTTCAAGAATATCAGTGCTACATAGCAAAGATTAATGAATGCATTGTTCAAAAATCAACTCGGACAGACAATGGAGGTATACATGGATGATATGCTTTTGTAGTCACGAGTATCTAGAAACCATCTGGATAATGTCTTGGAAATTTCTGAAATCCTTTGGAATTACGAGATGAAATTAAACCCCTTGAAGTACTCGTTCGGTGTTTCGCCAGGAAAATTTCTCGAGTTCACAGTAAATGCAAGGTGCATTGAAGCTAATCTAGAGCAGATGTCTGCCCTACAGAATGTCACAACCCCCACAACAAAGAGGGAATTGTAGAGTTTAATGGGAAGATTGCAACATTAAGTCGATTCATTTCTAAAGTGACAAAATACACCATTCTTCAACGCACTGAAGAAAGGTATGAAGAACTTCGAATGGAATCAAGATTGTCAGATGGTTTTCAAATGATTAATACAACACATGGAGACTCCACCGGTCCTATCCAAGCCAATGAAAGGAGAAGGTCTGTTTATCTACTTAGTAGTGTCCCATCATGCTCCCAGTGTAGCGCTTCTATGATAGGAAGCCATAATTCAACGACCTATGTACTACATCAGCAATTGCTTTGGTGGAGCTTAATGGAACTATTCGAAGTTGGAAAAATTAGCATATTGCTTACCGATCGTGTCGAGGAAGTAACGAACGTACTTTTAAGCTCATCTAATTAAAGTGTTGATGGATCAAACTTTGAAACAAATACTTTATTGACCTGAGACTTTAGGGCGACTTCTGAAGTGGAATATTGAATTAAGCCATTATAGCTTGACTTATCATCCTCATAGGTAAATTAATGGACAAAAATTGGCTGATTTCATTGCAGAATTCACCATTCGAAATGGCAAAGAGCAGGAGACAATAGAAGTGGTATCATAATGGAAGCTATTCGTTGATGGTACATCAAAAAAATTCTCGGGAGCAAGAGTTTTGCTTGAGACTCCCAAAGCATGACCGATCTAGTCTACCTTAAGGTTGGAGTTCCCTATTACTAACAATGAGGCGGAGTACGAGGCATTGGTAGCAGGATTAAAAATTGTGAAGAAATTGGGAATAAAAGCTATGCATATCTATAGTGACTCTAAGCTATTCGTTTGTTAGGTAAAGATGGAATATCAAGCTAAAGGGGAAAATCTTGCTCCCTACTTGTCAAAAGCATGAGAATTGCTCAACTACATTGAACACTACACGATAACCCATATTCTAGCGGAATAGAACACGAAGACCGATTACATAGCCAAGCTAGCTAGTTTGAGATGCATAACCAATGGGATTGGTCCCAGTTGAATTGTTACTGCTCCAAGCATATATCAGAAGGATGTAGACTGGGTTTTGGAGACTGTAGGAAAGAAAGAATTTTGGATGATGGCAATCAAGAATTTCCTGCTCGGAGGAATACTCCTCAGATACCGAAATGAACAAAAGAAGCTCCTTCGAAAGACACTATGGTTCGTGTTACTAGGTGGAGATATATATAAGAGAGGCTTCTCCACTCCCTACTATCGTGTGTAACTAAGGAGACGCCAAGAAGATTCTGATCGAAGCCATGAAAGAAACTACAGTGACCACACTGGGCAGTAGTGACTGGTAAAAAAGGTTCCATGTTATAGTATTTATGCCCCAAAATCAATAGAATGTAGTAGCCAACGCCAAGCATTGTGATCGATGATAGAGATTTTCAAAGATCCCGAGAACCTCATCCTCAGAACTTACACAAATGGTCAGCGCTTGGCGGTTTGCGATCTAGAAAATTGATCTAATCGGAGTACTGCCAATAATAAAAGGAGGAGTCAAATATGCTATTGTTATAGTTGATTGCTTTACTGAATGGACATTTGCGATATAGATAATTGATTTAATTGGAGTACTACCAGCAGCAAATAAAGGAGCCAAATATGCTATCGTTATAGTTGATTACTTTACCGAATTGGTTGAAGCAGAACCGCTCGCCACCATTACCACTAAAATAGCAATTAACTTTGTAAAGAAAAAAATTATTTACAGGTTTGGAATAACCATAAAAAATCATCACGGATAGTCGAACTTAGTTCGTGAGTGATAAATTCAAAGATTTCTACAACTGTTATCAGATCGAGAAGAGGTTTTTCCACGACAGTGCACCAGTAGGCAAATGAGAAAGTGGAAGCAGTAAACAAAATCATCAAATCCATCATCAAGAAGTGACTAACGAAAGCTAAAGGAAACTGGGTAGATGAACTTCCACTTGCACTATGGCTTATAAAACAGCACATAAATATGTGGCCAGGCACTCACCGTTCACCTTGGTATAGGGTTCAGAAGCAATGACCCGGTGGAACTCAAAGTCCCCTCGCATCAAAGATGACACTTCAATTAAAAAAATAACGAGTAGCTTTTGCTCGAGTCACTTGACCAAATCGATGAGAAGCGGAAAGAATCAGGACTAAGGACCGCTACTCACTAGAAGAGGGTAGCATGGCAATTTAATGCAAAAGTTTGCGACTACACTTTCGAAGTGGGAGGTCTCATCCTGAAACAAATTTTCTAAGGTATAGGAGAACTTGACCCAAATAGGGAAGCACCCTACGTGATTGTCCATAAATTTAGAGATGGATCTTTAAAGGTGATAATGGTCGGTGGAATTTCGATTCCTCATGCCTGAAAGAGCGATTCGCTGTAGCACTATTTCATTTAACACTAATCTATATATTTTCTATTTTCGCAAATAAGCCACCCAGGGACAATGGGGGCATTTCAAATAGGCAGGACTTGCCTTTCTTTTCTTCCCATTAATAAAAATTTCACTTGTTTAACCAATGGAACCATGTCCGTGTAAGCAAGCTGTTGACATAATGGTAAAATTGACCCAAACCGCTGGATTGATGAGGAAAATTTATCCCTGCCTTCTGAGAACCAACGTTGCTCCTACAGTATTGGAAAGGCCAAAATATTCATGCACACCCATATACCGCACTTCATTTCTTGAATTAGTGGAACAGTGTTCAAGTACGCTTCATTCCTTCGCTACTTGAACCAATAAAACTGTGTTCAAGTACGCTCCATTCATTCCCTGCTTAAATCGATGGAACCGTGTTCACGAACGGTCCATTCCTTCACTGCTTGAACCAATGGAACCAAGTTTATGCACGCACCATTTCTTCGCTTCTTGAGCCGATGGAACCGCGCTCTAGTAAGAAAACTACAAATGCACCACACGTAAGCTGCATGTCACTGCTTGAACTAATGGAATCACATTCAAGTAAGCAACCCACTTACATCCCGCTCAACTGGAAAAATACTCCACAATCTTTGTATTGGGAGTATAGAGCCCTAACCGCCAAATTGACTAGAAAATCGATCCAAATTTTACAAGTACCGATGTTGCCAAGGCAATGTCGGGAAACCCTTTTGTTATCCGGGCAACACCGAGAGCTCATTTATATTTTCTAATTACCGACATTGCTTCGATAATGCTAGGAAAATTTCCTATCGTACGATTAGTAGAAGTCAACAATTCTCTACATATCATGAAAGATCAAACCGCCAGATCGACGACAACATTGGAATAAAATCCAAGTACTTTGGCTATTCGAAAGATTCCAAAAACAGAAACTGATATGCAAACAGAACCTCAACTCTAAACTTGGAGGGATTCCATCAAGAAACTAAATGCTCAGAATCAAGAGTCAAAATCCCAAGTTCCTGAAGATAGGAGCCTACTGCAAAACGCAGACTGGGGGCAACCAAACGAATTACCTAGAATATCTAGTCTTTAAACAATGCTTGATCCCTAAGTTCAGAGTAACCATCTCTATGGAGTAGGGAGCATACATACAGTAATGTATACTCTGGATAAGCTGTGACGATCCAAAATTTTGGTTGTTAAATTTTGAACATTTAATTCATTTTAAATGTTGAATGTGAATTATAATTTGATTTGAAATAAGAAGATTTTGGTTAAATTAATGAAATTAGTTAAATTTCAAATATGGTAATTCAATTGGATTTGAATAATAATAATTAAATATTTGAAATAGGGATAATTTGTGAATCTGGATGTAAATGGATATGAAGATGGTTTCAAAGATTTATTTTAAGTCTAGCTGGATTTGAATTATAACCTTGGACTTTGGGATGAAACCAAAGGTCGATAAGCTGAATTTGGAATTTCTATATTTAATTTAATAATGGAATTTAATAATATAATAATGCAAATAATCAGATATGTATTCAAAATGAATTAGAATAATTTCTAACGTGATTATAAATTTTATATGATTTATAATTGAGCTAGTAAAGCTTTAAAAGTGAAATTTTAAATGATTTCGACGATTTTGAACATCGCTCGAATTAATCGACAAGTTAAAATAGCCTTCCAGGGCAAAGTCTCGGAATTCGACAAAACCTGTTCCATTAGATCCATAATAATGTATATTATCGGATTTCAAATTTCGTAGCGATTGGATTTACCATTTGTTCGTACGGGTGAGAAACGCGTTGTAATTTAAATCGATAGTTTATTATTTTAAATCGATTCAAAAGGCTATCTTCCACATATGATTGAATTAGTCTCCGAAACACATTCCATTGTGTTCGAAATACGGGTAAAACCTTATAATCGCCTGGCGGCATGTCTGATTCAGAGTTCGTTTGAAAATCTAGTAAATTGGTGAGAATTTATAATAAAATATTATTAAATTAGTACATAAATTCATATTTATTTGTTTGCAGCCGAAAACCCTAATTTCATCTTCAAGCCCCCACCTAAACATTTTCATGGTCGAAATTGTCCCTTTTTGTCCCTCATTTTCCTCTAGATCTAATCAGTATTTTTGAAAACTTTCAACTGGAAAAGCGGAGAGGACAGTTGGATCTACCTATTCAATGGTGAAGACCGTGTTTAGCATGATGGATTGACGAATCTTCGACCTCAAAGGCGACCGTTCGAACATGATTCTCTCGATGATGACTGCATGGAGTGTCGTGCGATTTCTGGCGTAGGTATGATATGGGTAGGCGGATGCGGAGGTGGTTCCTGATCGTGCTATCGATCATTGTGGTGATCGCGATTGTTGATGGTTTGACAGCGATGTTAGGTTCAAGCTTTCTGGACGCGCGAAGAAGAATAGCGTTGTGGGTCGGCCGAGTCTTTACCCGTAGGGTTTGTAATTAAAAAAAAAGAATTTTTTTATATTAATTATATTACAAACTTTTAAACTTGCCTATCTTTTGTATGCGTGGTCAGATTCCGACTACACAAGAAGCGCCGGAATCGCAGCGACGAGCAGCCTGCTGTGGTGCAGATCTGGGATCGTTTTGAGCAAATAAACTTTAGGTTAAATCGAACTCTGTTCGACTTGATTTAAAAAAATGGGGAACGCTCGACGAAACTCAAGGTGAGTTAATCTCACTCACATCTAGAATCCTAGTTACTTTTAAATAGCTAATATTTAAATGATTGATTGATTGGTTGAATATGAAATTATTATCAGATTTGATCGATATTTATTTGTCGTGTTAACATCTGTGGATGCAGGGATACAAGTTGGAGGGATCCAACTGGATTCCTCGAAATATTTAGATTTGTTTAAATATTATGTGATATGATTATTTACTATACTGTGATGAATTTTATTGATAATTGGAGTATTGGATGTTATGGTTTGATTGAATATATTTGGGTATAATGAGTTACCAAAAAATATAAATTGGATTTTTGGAAAGAAAATAAAGGAAGAGAATTTGTAAGTGAAATAATTATAGAGAATTTGAATAAATTTAAGGATGAATTGGAAAAGAATAAAAGTGATTTTAAAATTTGAATAAATAAATTCCGAGTATAAAAAGGGGATTTTGAATAAACAAGAAGATAATAAATTTTAAACTTAAGTGATATTATTTAAAGGAATAAAGAATTTATTTTAAATTTAATATTTAAATTATTGGAAAAGATAAAGAAGGAATGTGGGTAAAATTTGGAATTGGTATTTTCAGTTAAAAAGATTTAAATCATAATTAAGAAATAAAATCTGAAGTCTATGGGTTTTGAAATAAAATTGAGTAAGAAAAGGAATTTATTTCAAAATGGGAGTAATTTGGAAATCAATTTGAAGATTGATTAAATGTTTAAAACCGGGGTTTTTAAAAGAGAAGTGAGACCTTGGAATTTATAAACTGGGTTTATTAAGGTGAAGTGATATATCAGTGGATATTTGAAGAATAAATTCACGATGAGAATTTATTAAAGGAATGTGAAAATTTGTTTAAAAATAAATAGTGATATATTTTTAGAGGATGTGAAGAGAAGTATATTTCCCTGGAAAGCCAAGTACGTTTTCAAAGTAAAACGTTTAAATATAAGTTAAAAGCTTTAATGTTGTTTAAAAAAAGAAAAACATGTTTTAGAAAATTTATCATATCTAAAAGTCTAAATTCTGAAGTAAGTATTTTTCAAATCTATTATTGTAGTAATTATTTAAAGGTGACTTGGTATTATGTTTTAAAAAAAGATAAAAATTAATTTTATGTTTTATAAAGTAATTTATTTTAAATATTCTTAAAGTATATATTTTTAATAAAGTATTAAAATGGTTTTTAAATTTAAATGTTAAAGTATATTTTATAGTATAGTGTTTTAAAATTGTTTTAAAATCTAGAATGTTTGGACTTGGTTGTTTCAGTGAAAATAGAAAATATTTGAGGAATTTATTCCGTGCCAAAAGGATGGTTTGAAACTGTTTTCAAAAAGGGTTGAAAACTGAAATATATCTTGCGAAGATATTTTGAGGATAATAAATAATTTGGGAAATTATCTATGTTCGGTGGTTGTTTGTGAATGTTTTGATAGTTAAATAACCGACTATCAATATTGGCAATGCGCTGATCGTTTTGAAGAGACCGGGATCGGGATTTATTTCTTGAAAACCACTTCGATCCGGTTCGAAAGTTTTCGTGTGGAAAAAAAGAGTTTGGATTCAAAGGTGGAGCAGTGAAGTGCAAGGGCTAGTCGCTACTAATCGTGAGGATGATTCCAAAATGGATGCAGTAGAAGTAGTGCCTTCGGTTCCGTTCGAACCCGGGACGGACTTGCATGGATGAATGCTTTTAGAACAATGTCAGGTTGATGATGAGCATTCTATGTGATGTGTTCTAAAAAGGTAATGCTTAGCCTCAAGCCTTATCAACTGAGAATGACTGAAAATTAGGGGATATGCAGCAAGGCTAAGTGGGTAGCACTGATTAGGGTGAGGTCATCCCTGTCTTGATGTCCCTTTTATTCGGCTTAGTGGTGCGGTTGCTGATCCCAACCGTGGGGTGATCTTACTCGAGATTATCCAGTAAGGGGTAGTCCTGCTCTTTTATTTTAGGGGATTTAGGATGGATCCTCGGTACACTGATCTAGAACAGTTACTGTGATAGGTGGTACCCCAGTGCCTAGTCATTAGTTGGAAATCCATTCTCCCTACGAGTCTGTACGGTTTTGATTGTGCCCAACTATTGCTGAAAAGTGAGATGCAAGCATTTCAGCTAGATTCTATTTTACTTTCCATAGACACTATTATAATATAAGACGGATTTGATAAAAAGTGTTTTGGCTATCGTAAGGTAAAAACCTGACATGTTTATTTATGGCGTGGTCTTACGAGATGCTTTTGTTTTCAAAGGATTTTGAAACTTTAATAATCAATTTCGGTGTATTTCTCTCACGCTGGTATTCCAAACTGAGTCGGATGTCATATTATTATAATGCTCGAGTCAGACCGAGTATTATAGATTACAGGAAAGGATGCTGTGGAGCACAGGAGAGGAGCTGGAGTCCGAGACGTATTACCGTATTTGTTTATACCAACTGCTGTGATTGTTCGAAATTGTGAGGCTGGTAATTGTTGTTTGTTTGTGATACTCTGATGATGTAATATATAAAACAGATATAGTTTTCATTTTGTGTAAAGATCTGTTATTGACTACTATATTTTGTTTCACTGCGATTGTGAGATTCGGTTATTGTTTAGTTCCTCCTTTCTTCTATGTTCTTTCTTTTTCCTCAACAATCTATCTTTTCCGGCACTCGATCGTCAACATATTATATTGTAGCATATTTTGTATCAACTTTCGAGGGTCGAGAGGGACGGGTCGTCACACAAGCTTAGCCAAGATACACCACAATTCCGTTATGTCGAACGAAGAATTTTGGCAACCAAGACAGAACTAGGAAAAGTAGTGTACAAATATCACTAAAAATTTCACCGTTTACATGCACAGAGTTACGATAAATGCACACATCACATAGTACAACAATATATAATATAGAAATTGCAAGACTAGCAATCATATCATGTACACACACATTGGAATATGAACAGGCACATTATGTAAAATATAGCGAAGTACACGAGAAAGATTACAATTCAACCGCTAATGTTTTCATTAACAGCATCGCTTTTTGTATAATCCAAACAGCGAGGGTCATATTCATACAATATCGACCAGTTTGGATGAACGAAAGCAAAATACAGACTCCACTGAAGCAATAAGGAAATAAATACTAAGCATAGACTCTATACTTGTACAAACTAAAACAATATAAATGACACATGCTAAAAAGACCTCAAGTACTCCACTCTACTTGTGCTCTAGTGCACCATCACTACATCTCATCTTTGCTACCTTTTCCTGGGTGGATTTTGATCTTCTTCCTACTATCCTTATCAGTCCCTTCTTCTGTAGTGTTGCTAGACCCCTTAAATCCTCTGATAACTTCGCTTCCCTCCTTTGTCATCGGTAGATTTATGGTGGTCGGTGGCTTGCGTTTCGACTCCTCCTTTTCCTTCTTCAATTAAAGCCCTTTCTTTTCCTCTTCCAGCCTCGTCATCATATCCATTGGCTCTAACACACCAGTGACCACTACCTCTTTGTCCATAGATATTGAGATGTCCTCCTAATTCTGTAGCTCTTCTATCTGCTCTTAATCAGGTCCAAGCCCCGACCCGGAGATAGGAATTGTGCAAGAAATAACTATAGAGATGGTGGTGGGAGCAGTGAAGATGGTAGGGGTTCCCGAGCTCCGAGTAGCTCGGGGCAGTGAAGGAAGAGCTGGCTCATCTACAATTTGGGACACATGGTTGTATAGTTTAGTAAAACATTCTAGAGTGAATCGAAGCGCCTAGAACACTAGAGAGACAAGAAATACCTGATCTAGGAATTTGAATTTGGTCATAAACTACAATTTCAAAGTTTCCTATGTCAATTCTCATCTCGGAGGGTCGCATAATTACTAAAGAAAGGTATTGCTTACCTAAGGCTTCAAAAGGCAGATAAACACGAGTAGCTTTGGAAATAGTATTTGTGGATACCGAAATGGTTGCAGTTTTCTCTTAGGAAGTAGGAACAAGTGTTTCGTGCTGACCCGAAGAGCTTGGGCCAGCAAGGGCCTTGCCAATGGCAACAGCGATATCCTTCTCTCTCTTCTCGAAGAATTTATCTACCAACAGCTAGAAAGTCTATGTCTTCGGAATCGAGGTAGGTAGCCATAAATTCCTCCTTGGAGCGCGTATCCCTAGCCTTCTCTGATCTTACCATCATTTCCTCCCAGGCCATGGCGAGAGTCCGAGGATAATCATCACCAAGCCATTTCAGGCTGCCTTTGTTTATCACGTTGCTACTGTAGATGTGAAGCACACTAACGTCCATCTAGACTATCGTCTCATCATACGTTGTTCAATGTTCTGAAAGCTCCAAATGTTTGACCAGATGGTCAATCTCTTCCTCTAGTTGCCACCTACAACTTCTTCTTTCTCCTTGACCAACTGTGCATTCTCCTCGTGGAGTCGGGTAAATTCGGCGGCCTATTCGGAGATGGTGGCAACTTGACCAGCAAGTTTGATCTTGTGATTTAATAATGTTCTCTGCAACAGGGATCTGCTCTGTCAATTTTTCGGATTCTCTATGGCATCCTTGAGCTGATCTTTAATCATGATAAGTGCTCTATCGTGAGCCCAGTTCACCTCGGCCAATAACCGATCGCTGGTAGCCTTTCCTTTAAGACTACATCCCTCTCAACTTTCAACTTGGCTAATTTAGTATCGCGATCCTTGATCGCTTTATCATGGTCTGCCCTCTTGACCTCGATTGAGAGAATTTTTTGTAATTGATATGATTCATGTTTGCAAGGGCCTTCATGAGATTCTACCAATTAAACCCAGCTTCTAAGTCTTCACGGACTGTCTCAAGATTTCCCAAGGAAGCGACTCTGTTGGTGGGCTTGATGTCCTAGTCTAACTTAACACCTTTTAAGAATAAATGCGGGTAGGCAGCCTGAAGTATGAGAGGGCCAGGCGGGAGTAGAAATTTCTCTTTTTGGATAGAAGAACAGGGAGCAGCTACAGTAGTTATGGCTTGGGATGAAGTCACTTCTTATAGTGAGGCTATTTGAGCTTCAGTGCGAGGGGTGCAATGGATCATGAAGCCTCTTGGCATTCACAAAATCTTTGAGGCACTGTATACATCAACAGGACCACTGCTCTCATCATCTATTTTCTCCCCCCTCTCGCACTCTTTCTCTTTGAGTGATGAGCCTCCTCCTCTCCTCATCTGTTTCATGATAAGAGCAATGGGAAGGATCCGAAGATTAATCCTCACATGAGGCAGATTTTTGACCGAGTTGGTGTATAGTCCACGACCTATGGAACCTGAAACAAAATGGAAAGTTCACTTGGGATAAGAAAGTTGACTCATTGTAGAAATGCATGTCAATGTCCCTAAAGTGAAGTATGTAGTGCCAATGACCCCCTATGTACTATACCTATCGTATCAGCATGGTTTAAAGGTTGGAGTCTTTTGACCTTCGCTCATAAAAGCTCTTGAAGAAATGTTGATTTGTGAGCCGATCTCGTCCAAAATCCTGTTAATCGAGATATTCCCGAATTCATTCACATGAGTGGAAACATCTCTTAGGAAGTCAGAAGTTGATGTATCTGTGATGGGAGTTGTAGCAGCTTGGCCTCTAATAAGTTGTGGAGTTTCAAGAGTGTTTTTCCTAGAAGGAGGGGAGATCGGTCGCTTAGGGCTCAGTGCCTCAGTGGTCAACAGATTTAAAGGAGTGTCAGGAAGGCTGGGGCTCATTACTGGTGATTCACCAAGGATTCATAATTTTCTTCCTTAATGATGTGAAAGTCACTATCATCATCATCACATCTGAGATCTCATCCTCCTATGCCACTGTTAGCTATTTCCCATCACTTCTTTTAACCAGCTCAACTTCCTCCTTGATTGTGGGCATTCTAGAACCATGCCTTTATGACTAAGGCACCGTCTTACATGGGCTCGGCAACCCCTGTCTCAACAAGCTCTTCCTCATCAACTCTCACGGGCTTGTCAGCTTCTACGTTAGAATTTCATTCCCCATTCTCCTCATCGGAAGCACCTTCCTCTTCTTCTCCTTGATCATCCTCATCAGAACTACGAGATGGGCCATTAGAACAAGTATGAGACCTAGAACTGCTCCATGTCAAAGTTTCAGTATCAGCTACTCTTCCTCGTGCGGATAGTTCATATTCTTGTAAGTTCTCATTCACTAAAAGGAACTTGACATAATGGTTGCTCGCTCTAATAGCTTTTAAGTCTTCGAGCATCTTCTTATGGTCCGATCTCTTGTCCTACATAGAAATGCCTGTAGGAGGCACATGTTAAGTTTGGAATATAGACATTCCAATATGAGAGGAATTGATAGAATAAAACTTTCATTTCCTTAACCAGAAGCGATTGAATCCTTCTGGTCAACGCACAAAGAAATTTTCGTTTCTTGAACATGGAAAATATACTATGGATTTTCCCAATGACCTTGCATCCGGTCCAAGGTTCGATGATTACAAAGGATAGGCAAACTTTTCTCCTTTTGAACTTTAGCAGATATGTAAGCTTATGCAATCGGGGAGGGCATTCAAATCTTTGCGTGACAAGACATATAGTGAATTCTATAAGGCAAGCCCATTCAGGTGAATATGAAATGGCGTAAGCCTGATTTCTCCCTAGAAACTCCTTAGGAAGGAAATAAAAGGCGAGAAAGCACCATTGAGACACACATATCGGCTATAGGTAGTGAAACCAGGCAAGGGATGGTGTGCAAATTCAATTCTTGCTGGTAGGCGAACATCTTCAACAAGATGCCATGTTGCGAGCAAATGTTACTAAGCATTTTCTCATTCAAAATGATGGGTTTCTATTCTGGTGGATTAGGTACGAGTAACCCAGGAGTCAACTAGGGCAGAAAGAGATCCATCATCACTATCTAGCTTTCAAATATGAAAGTGGTAGGTTAGTTGGTTCTGACCGGAATGGATGGTGGAACTAGGGCACACCCACAGAAGAAATAGATAGTGCTTCAGCGAACTTGCGGCGAGATGATTAACGAGTCATTCTAAGATAGTAGAACTTAGCATTCAACCAGGTCTGGTAAAATCAAATTTGAAATAGAAATACCTATGTGACCAACATTTGGAATTCAAAGGAAGCCAACGTGTGTTCACCAATTGAATTCTAAGTGTTAATAGGGGCAAGTGTAATGTGTTGTCTATATGGAATAAATCTAGCGTCCTGAACATTGCAAATGAACCATCTAGTGTAGATAGATAACTTGCATTTGACAAACAATTTGTTTCGTCCTTTGAAATTATCTTTCTATACTTACCCAATATTGATAATGGATCCATCGTACGAAGTGATGTGGAAAGTCTTACTTTTTAGGATCATAGGAAGTGCATTTACAGAAAGGAAGAGAGGTGGAATCATCTGATACACCTGAATTCAAGATTAATTGTCATATCGAAATCCATTCGACGACTGAACTTAGTTAATCCCATAAGGACAACAACCGAAAGAGACAAGTTGAGCTTTTCTCTAAAACCTCATGCACTTGATCAGGAGAAACCCTAATTCTTAGTCTCACGATCAAGAAAACTTATATGTTTTCATTCCAATCAAGATTAGCCAGATCTCAATCATATTCACAACCATCGCCTTAATGCCTAAATCCACGATCACTACATCTAAATTAAATCAAGATAGAACTAGGCACCTAGGGTTTTAAGAAAAGTCGATCTTAAGAACTTTAGGTAGTGATTCTTGAAGCGATGGTGATACTGGGTGGTAGCAAGTAGCATGGAGAGGCAACAGCAATTAGTGGTAGCTCGAAGGTAAAACGACGGTGATGGATGGAAGCAAATTGGAATCAACTCGGTACAGAAGGAAGTCTGGTGCAAGCTTTAGGAAATCAGTGGCTAGAAAGTAAAAGTAGAGGGGAATAAGTAAACTAAGGATTACCTATAGGCAAAGAAGGAAAATTTTCTTAAGTGCACATGTTGCTATTGATATCAAAGGTCGGCACCAACATCCTATATTACGCCCAAAATCCATCCTACTTCCTATAACAAGCCTATATAGCTACAAGAAGCTGCATGCAAATTCCTATATTCAAATCGTATCGACAATATCGAGAGAAGAAGCTCTAGTCTAAGTTAGTGCATACAACAATAAATCAAGGCAAAATAAAAATAAAATCTAATGATAGTATTTGAGTAGTCAAATAGAATTCACAGGATAGCAATATAAGGCTTATCTCATTCCAAAGCACACTTTGTTTTCAATGAAAGCATACTATAGGGAGAAAATGTTAACTGAGTTTTTAACCAAGCAAAATTCAACAAGAGTTAGAACGTCGAGATAAAGACGGAACGACTTGAAATCTTGGAAGCACACTTATATAGGCTGGAGAAGCACCCTACAGAAATCTCAATAAAAATGAAGCAAGTATTAGAAGTCGGTAGGGCTTTAAGAGGTTTGTGATGACTTCACGTATATCCATATTTCTTGCTCAAACTTTGCAGAGGTTCTTCTTAACCTACTATAATGTTCACTCAAGATATATCCAAGGATTCTGAATAATTGATATAAGAATTAAGGAGTTGGCAGTCAAAACAGCAAAGCAAAGTAAGCGACGAAGGATCTATCACCAATATCAACTATCTACCCACTACAACAACATAGAACACCTAGAAATCAAGTAGCATGAAGCAAGAGAGCTCAACCCACTTGGGTTGAACCACAAATGTCGACACCAACTTAAGAAGTCAGTACCGACATGTGGTGTTAACCCAGATGGGTTCACAACTTCATACACTATCTCGGGCCTTTATTTGGACTGTACTTTAATCTTATCTTGGCTCAATACAACTATTACCCTTATAAATACAAACCATAGAGCAACCAAGAAAGGATTTATATTCTGCTATCACTACGCAGGAACGTTGTCTCTTCTTCAACTCTTTCCTCTACACCATAGTCACCGAGCTAGCTACTGTAGATATTTCTGAGATTTATAACTTGTATAGCCGATGTACTTATGACCCTTTCGCTGTCAAATACTTTGTAATCTTACATATCAAGATCAAGCAACTATTAAGTGAACATAGGCTTAATTAGCAGCCGAACTACGATAAAATCTTGTGTCTCTCTTTTTTATTTCTTTTACTTTATTGCTATTCTCTATTATCTTTACCTTATTCTAATAGGGCTGGTGCTTTCGCATACTCATCTTAGGTGTTGATCTATTTTTAGGTCAACAGGTAAGTTCTAAGACATACTACACTATCAGTTCTCGCAATATAAGGAATTAAAATATAAATGCAAAAAAACAAATATCTCGAAAAAACAATTTCCAAAATGCTGATTTTACATATACACTGTTTCAATGAACATTATAAGTTTTACAGACTTCTAATACAGTAAGTGATTACAAGAGAAAAAATAGATGATATGAGAACTCCATCGTTGAGCTCCTTTCTTCCCCATACTCTGTCCAACCATTGCTAAGCTGTCATCTTATGGAGGGGAAGAAAATGAAAAAAGAGGAGTGTGGGTCAAATAAAAGTCTAATGAATGAGTACAAGTTTAATACATAATGGTCATGTGCAGCAAAATTTAAATATACTCTAAGTGTAAAAGGGTATAATAAGTGTCCGTGAATTCCTTAGTCCAATATCTAAGGATACTTATCTAACTCAAAGGGTGGAACTACTAACCGAATCTCAAACTAACGATCGGCCAACGCGGGAACTACTCTCCCATCATACCTACCATCAACCCTATGCCCGGGGAGGGAGAACACCATAATGCAAATTCACATAATGACTTACCGTATGCATCCATGTTCTCCTCTCGATCATAGTGGAAAAATGCCTCATATTTTACTACGACGGTGTCCCGCAGGAACTCCATTTAGCACCAGGCCCAGTTAATCTACAGCCTCTTATCACACTGCGCTAGCATCCACCTATACGATAATGCGGCCAAAATCGTGCCTACATGGTCTCCCACGAGCTCCGGGCTCACTCGGGTAGTGTCTCCACCAGCGTTGTATGCCCACCCATATGGAACGCCCCTGAGCCTATGCGAAATACATCGCTCCAGTCAAATCCATGTTTGTGAAATAAATCACCCTGATTAACATCCATGTTTACAAAATACATCACCATAGTTAAACACTGATAGGGAACTAACTTTATATTCTCTCAAACATGCATACATATCCCAAGATAAGCTCAAACAAATAGTTCACTAATCATTTAATTTCATACTAAATTATATAAATTTTATTATTTAACTTGGGCCATATGCTGAGGTTCAATCTGCAATTTTTTGTAAGAACGATTGACCGTTGTTCCTCTACGGTCCATTGCTACCAGTCGATCACTACGGCTCGACCACTGGGATTCCAGGGTTGGCCATTCGCGCAATAAATTTAGGGTTTCTACTGTTCTTACATCAATTTTTTTTCTTAATTTGTGTCATTAGTAGTGTTTGATTAACCATACTTATTAACTAACCAGTTTATTCATCAATATGCAACTCAATTTAGGTTCGTAAGTTTAATCATAGAATAGTTATATAAATCAATATCCAGATTAACAATTTATTGTAAATTATCTCTTATGATTTAGCATATTCAGTTGTAAAAGCAGTGTATACTTTGAAAACCAAGATAACCATTTATTGTAATTTCTAATTAAAGATTTTAGATTTCAACATGGGTTTCCACAATTTAATTAATAGAAAGGGGTGTACTTGCATCAAATCAAGTTTGTCAAATTACTGTACTTCCAATTTCTACCCTAAGTCATGGATTTTAAATTATGGTTTACAATATCGATTTTAATTTACTAACAACCTAAATCAATTTCAATAGATTAAACCAAACTGTAATAATAGTCTTTCTAAAATTATTCCTATTCATCCCAAGTCTGAGCTCTTCCTATTTGCTTTATTTGAGAATTGCCCCTCCGAACGCTAGAACTGCTGGCTCCATCTAGATCCAATTGTTTGTGCTCTTCTAGGTTGATTTTATCTGTATTTTTAAGGATTTTAAAGGTTGGATAAGAGGGAAATTTTTGATAGAGTTTAATTACTACATACTGTTACATAATAATTAGGGTTAAGTTATGCTAAAATTTTATAGGGTTTGTAAAATAGTTTAGACGCTAAACTTTGCTTAGTAAATATTTTCTGTCATCAGGTTCGTTCATCAAAACTTGGCCCATACGGAACAATCTAGGCCGTCAAAAAAACACTCAAAGCAATGTCCAGGTTCTTGAATTTTTGCTCTCTAGGGTTAGCTTAAGGTCACCTATGGTCGATCTATACCGGTCGACCAAGAGAACCGTAGGGTCGACCTTAGATGACCCATGGTCGGCCTATACAGATCGACCTTGACATCCATAAGGTCGACCTATGGATGTTGTTTTTATTTATTTATTTATTTATTTTGTTCCCAATCTTCTGATGCCTATTACTTTTCCATACTAGCTCTCATTTCGAAGTATTATATATGATAATCATCCAAAAAATTGTTAAAAATGAAATAGAGTCGGTTTTGTAGCCAAATTTAGATGTTTATGAAAACTTTCATTTCAGTCTTTATTTTATTTATTTTTACTTTTCTTATTAAATTTCCATTTAAATTTCTATTAATTTTTTGTTAAATTTTGCTTAAATTTCCAGTGTGTTGCATTCCCTCCTCTTAGAAGGATTTCGTTCACAAAATCTCCAAGGATGGAAAAATGCGACTCATACACATAACAATCAATAGCTACAAAAATTTACTCGTTCATCATCCATGAGCAATCATTGTCCTTGGAAACTTTCTAATGCAATATGTACATATCAATGTAATACGAAATGCACCTGAACCTATGCCAATGCAAAACCTAGGTGCTCTACTGATCTAGTCAACTTCCCGCCATTCAAGTGCTGATAACATGCATCCAAAATGTATGCAACATCCTAAATAATTACACTTGCAATTCTACAGGCATGTGCAACCATTTTATCCATATGCAACATCCATATGCACGATTAACAACATTGAAGCATCCATATGTAACTTATAAAATAGGAAAGATAAAAATAAGGGATAATGTGAATTTATGTTTACTACCTAGAGGATATATTGTCCTAAACATGTAAAAGAATACGATCCAAACAGTATATCCAAATATATCTGCTAGCATCCTTCATCCATAACACGTTATTTTGACATGTAGCAGCCATTTCTACCATCCAATGGTCTCGACCTAAACTAGACCTAAATACAAAGGTAATATATGCTTTCCTAACCAAAATGTCTTGACAATAGTAGCTACACCACAAAGACACTTCCACAAGTACCTAATGATGGTTTCCCAATAATTAAGCCGTATCCTATCATTCCTTGGGGTTTTTTTACCTGTCAGCTCTCTATTGTGGACTCAACTCCATAGTCTACACATGGACTTAGCTCCATGGACTAACCCATTATCTCCTGAAAGAACCTGCTTTCTGCCAATCTAGTGTAGTCCTTTCCTTTCTACGGATCGAATCTCTGACCAACTTTCACCACTGGCATAAAGTTTCAATTCGATTATAAGTGTATCAGTAACCTTCAAAAATCCTTGCTACTTATTCAAATGGTGTCATCTTGCACCATTTTAAATAACTTGAGCATATGCATACTCTCGCTAACTGTAGCTCATACAATCTCCAATACACAACATACCATCTTAACTCTTCCAGTGGTATGCCTAATCACCACAACTCTTAGATACCAAGTGGAACAACTCAAACGTGGATGGTATCTCTTCTATGGTACTTCCTACTTATCTCCTTACTATATCCCCATTTCCTCATGGTTGTCTAAACCGGTGATTTCCCAATTATAAAAAAAATAGCATATCTTCTATTCCAATCAGCTCAACTTAGGTCATTTTTTTACTTCTGAATTGTTTCTAAATCTTTCAAAAATCATGGTACCCAGGCATTGTGTTATGGACCACCTGGTTTTATCCCAAATTTTTCAAGTGAATGTTTGGTCTACTTCTCATACAATCTTGATAATAAAAGTCATAAAATTAAATAGAGTTATAACCTAGAATCATTCTAACATTGATGATAATCATCTGAGGGGGACTTAATTCGTGGGAAATTAACAATACCTTTCTCTTGTTGGAAGCTCAAATCCTTGAATTAGTTATCCATTACAAAATCTTGACCACTACTTTATCTAGGATACCTTATGTAATTTGAACTTCCAAAAATTTCTTCCTGTATTCCTTGATTTCATTCCATGAATGAGACCTTTTTATTAAAAAAGCAGCCTCTTCTCACTTCATTCCAATATTTCACTTATCTTATGGTTGATACTACTTAATGTGGAATGGCGCTTTACCATTTTAACACAATGGACATGATGACCATTTCTTTACTTTGTACTTATGGATTTTAGCAATTTAACGCATTGGAACTTTACACTTTCCCAAAAGGAATATGAATGCTTTAACTTTCCATAAATTATCTAAAAGAGGATTTGTGTTACGTTTGAAATTATAAGGAATTATCTCTTATGTTTATTACTGAAACAGATAATACAAAATACGGTAACTATCCCTATTTTGTACATCTCTTTCTTTTGGCTATATTCCTTATTATTTAAAATGATACACTTTTATATTGAAATTAGATAATTTACAGAAATTTATATTACTACACACTACATTTAAATGAACTAAAACGCTACTTAAATCCCAATCCTATTTTGTTACAACTTCCCATTTATGTTTACTAATCCATGTCAATTATCCAACAATTTACTACGATGGCTAATTTCACATTTTTACTTGCTTATGTGATTCGAGTCTACCAATCTGAAGCTATTAACTACCGGTGTCTATTATTTTCCATACTATGTACGTGCAACATTCAACCCTACAATTCCATGATTCACATCTAGGCATCCATGGAACACAATTACTACGATAAAAATCCAATAACACGTATAAAATAGGTACTTTTCCATTCTTATCCACCGCGACTACCCGTAGCCTACCAGGGACAACACAATACCTAGACTGCCCATAGCTTACTGGTATCCTAGTCTCATCTATATGGTGCCAACTAATAACTTGTTGCTATAGCGTCAGGCCTATACCTACTGCTCTATTTAAGATTGACTATGTGGCTAAGGAAATGTCTACTTGTTACTTTACACTCTTAATACGGATTGAAGTAGATCTTACCTGTCCTTTTAACATTCCAAACCAAAAAAATTCTTATATCAACAGTATTCTTCAACATAATTAAAACATCTTGACTTACTCTTTCCTTATTCTCAAATAGGTTTACCCAAATCAAATTTTCAACTTTCTTGTGTCAATATTTCACAATCCAAACCATATTTAGGGGGAAAGACACATGGTGGTGTCTACTATTCATTACTAGAGAAACTTCGACTTACCGCTATATCTTTTTAATTTTAACTGTTGCTTGAGAAGATTATCAAATTTTCCATGTTACTTATTATTTTTTTCCCAACCATTTCAATACTTTCAAACTCCCTAGTAAATTTTTTTCCTAGTGGGCTGTTTAATCCTATTTATCTAACTCCAACCTATTTTCTATCTTTTTAAGTTTTAAACGATTGTCATAATTTTTCGTTTTGTCTTTTTGAATCAAAACCTTTGATTTTGACCATTACTACAAAATTAGTAAGTTTTAAAAGCCTTAAAACCCTTCATTATTTTTAACAACCATTTCCTTTAGTAAAAATGAACATAAAAACCCACTTTTCTAAAATCTTCTTTTATAACTAAGAAATTTTCACAAAAATGTATTTTATGTCATCATTTTTCTTTTCAAAGAAAATATAGTATTTTTAACTTCTTATTATTACTTTAGAGTACAACAGAAACATTTATAAAATATTTTCGAATGTATAACCATTTCTTATTTGCAAACGAGTTCAAAAGTTAGACCTTACACGTCGTTTAATTTTTAATTTTATTTTCAGAAGTTCTACTGTCAAAGCCAAAGTGCACACTGAGACAAGTATAACAAAGTATAAAAGCCAAAATTTTAAAACCATTATTAAAAATAACTTTTCACTAAATTCTTTAATTTTCTTTGTAAACAATTCCCATATAGTTTATCTGACTATTTTATATAAAACCAAAAGCTAAATATTTTTTTTCTATTTAAAATATGATATATCCACCGTTTCTAGCTTTATAAAAACCATCTTCAATGGTTTACCATTATCGGGAGTAGACAATAGTAACTAACTAACTGAGCCTACTTATATTTAACGGTACTTTAAGTGTATAAAGTTCTGTCTTCCTTATAAAATATGGTTACTCAAGTTTATTTTCTAGTGCAGTGTCCAACTCAATATAGAATTGTTCTAGCCATAGTTTTAAGTAAATATGTGTCCCCGCAACGGTTACCAATAAGAAAATAGAGTTTCTATTTTAACTGGGGAATTTTACCTTAAGTTTGTAATGTCCCCTTTCATGTCCCCTTTACACTTTGTTGTCATCTTACTCTTATTACATGGGTCTCTTAGTACAAATCTTCTTCGCTAACTCTTAATTCGATAATGTGTTTGCTACTTGTAGTTGGTATAAAAAAAAATTTACCAACTCTTCTTTATGGGATAAACCACTTTCATAAAACATTTATTTTCCAAAATAACTGTTATAAATTTAACATTCACTTGAACCCACAATTATCTACTTATAGAAGGAATATGTCAACAACTGTCTTACATGTTCACACACATAAGGTGTTGTGTACTAATACAGATATCAAATAATTATAATTAGTCATCCTAGTCAAATTTAGCTATGTCAACCGAGATTTTAACCAGGTAGAAGCTAGCGGAAGTTAGGACATCAAGACAAAGATGAAACAACTAGAAAACTTGGAAACCAACTTAAAAGGAATAAAGAAATAGCTTAGAGGAATTTTATATCAATCGCATCTACGGACAAAGCTCAGTACCAAGCTATGTAGGTCGGTACCGACCTATAAATCCCCTTCGGATCACCTCCCAAGCTCCATACTTCTCAGATACTTCTCCAACTGCTCATGATTAAGTGGCTTTCCTAGAGTATAGACAACTAACTCCATGTTTGATAAGAAGAAAACCAAGAAAGTAGGGTAACTAAGTGATAGAGGAAATATTACTGGTATAACTAAAAATTAAGAAAGGGGTTTGGAACCTATCAACTAGAAGATAGAAGAGCAGAGTAAGAGTCAAAGTTGGATTTACACCAACACTTATAGCTTGGTACTAAGCTATATAGATCGGTACCAACCTATCATATTGGGTCATGGTGTTCAGCTTTCTCTTTTACAACATTGGGCCTTCATCTAGAATCTAGTGCAAGCAGGCTTCTAACCCATTACCTTTGTTTTTCCTTAAATACCAACCTAACTATAACTAAAGAAGGATTTGATTTCTGCTAACTCCATGTATAGGCCCCACCTCTTCTTCATCTCCTACTTACACATAATAGTCACCTGGGCAGCTACTCTCGGCAGTTTTTCGCAATGAAACATTTCAAACCCTTGTACTAGTGACTTATATTCTCTCTAACTCCTTATAATCTCATGCAAACAATCTCAGATCCCTAATCAATAAAACTATAAAGTGGACGTAGGCCAAAGATTGTCGAACCAATACAAAAGTCTTATGTCTCTCTATTCCATTTTATTTTATTTTGAATATATACAATCTACTATATCTAAGTCATACAGGTTCCCTTAAACTCAATATTGGGTTTTGATCCATTTTTGGTGTCAATTTTTGATACATTCACTGCGAAAACTCAATCCAGTTTTAGATCTAGCTCCTTACTTCAAACGGGATAGGTCCAAAAGTTAGATCCAAGAAACTTGCTAGAAGAACTTGAAGAATTGCTAATAAAAGCCATGGCACCAAGGAGATCCAATAGATATCAGGAGCTGTGATTGATGGTGATGAAAGGAACGTTCACCAAACTAAAGTAGACAATCAACAGACAATTCCAAGGTCCTCTGCTTAGCATGTAGCAGTAACCAAATGATAGTTTGATAAGATGATCCATAAACTTAACCAGAAGTTAGCTGATAGTTAAAAAGCTCTCATGGATAAGATCGACATGACGCTGACCTTGCAGCCGCCAAGGACATGGAGAGTTTGAAGAGAAAATTCTCTTGTAATAGAAAAAGAGAATGCTTCGGTTTTTGGCTTAAACAAAAGAGATGGAAAGCAAAAACAAAAGGTCGGTGTCACCGAAGCTATCGAAGGACGTGTAGGGGAAACAAAAGCACTCCCCTACAAGAAAACAACTTAGCATCGAGACAAAATAGCTCGGCACCTATCAAAATGTCCCACTTGACGATGCTCAAGAGGGGGATGCATTGTTGGTTTCTGACTCTGATGACTACATGCAGCCGGACGATGGTGATGATGTGTTGAATACTAGTTCTAATGGAAAAAATGCTGGAATTGAATTTAAACTGCCAAGGTAAGACTAATCAGACGCCAATGGAACTCTGCGGGAGTGGTTCTCCTGGAGAATGGAGAATCTAGACTTAGTAGGTAAGTCGAGATCATTTGCAGAGCCAAACGCTCGGCGTCGCCTTGACAGTCGACCTATAGATTACCTTTCCATTATGGAGTACATCAATGATATGGTCAAACGGTTGGTGGAGGAAAGCAGAGGCAAAAAAATGAACATCAATTGTAAGAATCGAAGAAGCAAATATGGTTGAAGGTAAGCCCATCGATATGATGATGAAAGAGATAATTCGGAGTAACATCATGACCAAACAAGATGGAAATGGCTCTGGAACTACCTCTGAAATTGCTAGGAAAGATGGAAATCAAAAAAAGAGGAATCAGTATGCTGGTAGGCCTGACGGGGACATGAAGCGAATAAAGGTCTGAGACCCGAGGACTATATGTCATTGAATGATAGTTTGGAAAACATCTATCTTTCCACTCTAGGAACTAAATGGTATAACAAACCACTCAAGAGGGAAGTGATCGAGAAACAGAAAAGGTCGGCGAAGTATTGTTGGTTCCACGAAACTCACTGGCATAACAAAAAGTATGTTAGCATCTAAAGGATTTGATTGAAGAATTGATAAGAAACAACAAGCTCTAGCAATATGTTAAGAACCAAAAAAATGTTGAATAACCTACTGGGCCCTCATTGCAAAATGTTCAAGGAACTTAGTCTGGACCTAAATATGAAGGGCCCAAGCAAATAGACGGAAAATGGTCATAAACACCATTACTGGAGAACCTCACCCAACATAGAAGAGTTGGGGCAAGATTGAACAATATGCTAGCTCTTTGTGAAAGGGACAAAATATTAAGGATCTTAAGGCTAATTTAACATTAGAGGGGAGGTGAATAGTGTTTAATGGATTCTAAGACTTATATGGACTATATTGAAATTATGACACAAATAAATGCAGAACTTAATCACAGAATAATCACAAAATCAAACGCAGATGTAGAAAGTAGATAAAAAGCAGTAAAAAGGAAAGAACACACCGGATTTTATACTGGTTCAGAGTTACCCTACATCTATTCCTATACCAAGGCAAGCACCTCATATGGGTTTTTATCATACCAATGTCGAGATTACAATCCTCAATTTATAAAGGCCTTGAGGTACCTCCTGTCTCACGAGTTCGAGGCAAACTCCCTTGATTTACGGGACACAAGATCACTCAATTGATTTCCAGGCACAGCCACATCTTATAGAGAGACTCAATAAACTTTTGTTTACAAATTGATCCTATAACTTTGAATAGTACTTTGATCTTTGAGAGAGGGCAGAGAATCAAACAAGAATGAGATTCTAATTTATTCACTTCAGAATTCGACAGAATTTCGACACGATCTTAAAAATATGAAAATGTTAGAATATGGATTTGTAGAGAAGAAGAAGTGAAGAAAATAAGAAATTAGTTAGTTAAAAAATTCGTTTGTGAAGGCTATTTATAAAGCACCAATGGTCATAAGCATTCATGAAGAGATTTAAATGAATAGACACTTCTTTTGAAAATTGAAACTTTTGAATTCAACTATCCCATGATGTCGACATCACTAATTAAAAAATAATGTAATTTTTTTTTGAAAATGAAGTTTAAAACAAGAGTTTATTTTAAATCAAAAATAAATAATATTTTAAGGCTAAAACATCGTTTTGAATATCATTTGAAAAGATAATTTTAAGGCTAAAATATTTTGAAAAGCAGTTTTGAAAATCATTTTGAAAAACCATTTTGAAGTAGTTTTGCAAGCTTCTTGCTGTAGAATATCTCATCACGCCAAGACTCGAGAACTTGTACAAAACAAAGATGTTCGTGGGTTTGTAATCCACTTATCGTTGATTTGTAAGCTACTTGTCATGGGTTCGTAAGCCACTAAAAAGGTAGAAATGGGTTCCTTCCCAAATGAAATTTGGAATGAAGATTTCCATGCTATTATGAAGTTTTAACATAAATTAGACACGTATATCGAAATCTTCATCTTGATACTCTAGGGTCTTCAATCTTTAATCTTGAGTCTTTATACCCATCAGTCTTCAGTAATCAATACCTACATATATATCTATATATCCTACATATAAATATCTATCTAGACAATAGTGTTAGTATATATTTTATAATAAGATAAGTTAAAAAGGTTATTGTCATTAAAATCTACATCTCCGTTCCTAACAATCTCCCTCTTTTTGATGATGAAAACCTGTATTTATAAAATATATTTATCATACCATAACTCCTATACCATAACTCCCCCTTACTCCATGACTCCCCCTTACTCCAACCATAACTCCCCCTTACTCCATGACTCCCCCTTACTCCAATCACAACTCCCCCTTACTCGAAGCCAACTTCTATTTTATAACTTCTCCCTCTTTGTCATCAACAAAAACTTCTAACTAATAAATTCCCTGAACTTGATATAAGATAATCAACCATAATATAATAGAGTAATCCATATATAAGTGTAATAAGTGCTAAGTGTGATCATAAGCATGAAATGCAATCATAAATGTGAAATGTGATCATGAGTGTAATCCAAAAGTAAATTGATCATCATCCAATCATATTTACAATAATTATTCAATCCAAACATATATACAAACCATACCAAATAAGTCAAGTCAATCAAGTTTAAAACACACCAATCAAATTAAACAAATAACATACAGAATGACTAGACATTCTTTGGTACTTCCACCCATCCATCTTCTCCAAAGATAGCGTCTGCTTTGATGGCATCCCATTCTTCTTTATCTTTGTCGAGAGTGATTGGTGAATTTTCATCGAGATCGTCCTTGTTTAGGGCTGAGATCATGCAACGAAGGGCGTCGAAATCTCTCTCTTGCTCCTTGATCATCTGTATTTGACTCAATTCTAAGTGGCGCTGATTACGAAGTATAAATGCAAGAATATTCTTGAAGGAAGTGAGAGTTTCTTCAAGATTATCACTTAGATTCTTAATCAAAGAAGCCATGTTTCAAGTAATAGCAAGAACTATGAAAGGGAGTGATTAGAAATGAAGTTTGCTAATTTATTCTGGAATAAATAGGTATAAATAAGGGTAGAAAGTCGATTAGAATGAATAGACACAAGTTAGTTACATGAAATTAAAATTTGAAGTTCAACTACTTTCTGCCCGTTGTATATCGACATGCGGGGATGGGGTATGCCGACACGCCTCTGCCTAAAGTGATAATTTGCTTTGTTTTGAATATTATGAACAAATCTATTCAAATAAAATTGGTATAGTATAAAAACAAGCAATTATAGAGACAAGTGAAGTTGAATAACAGGAAATAAAAGATTTCATTAAAGATTTTAGTCAACATTACATAAAATAACATAATATTAACTAAAATAAAGAAAAATACATGGATAAAACTTGAAGCAAACAAGTTAAAATGAACTAAAACTAGTTAGATGAAGATGAAGAAGATGATAGTCCAAGCTTTCTACTAATTTCCCCGAAGAACTTGTCGATTTTAGTGAAAATCTTATCCATTTTCTTGCTCATTGATCTTTTAAGTGTCTTTTGATTTTCCACTATAATTCTTTGATTATTGAGAATGGTCTTATTGGATAGATTAGCAGGATTAGTAGGATATTCAATACTTTCTAAGGAAGTTTCTTGATCTTCCTGCTCTTCAATTTCCATTCCTTCCTCTTCCTCTTCCTCTTCTTCCTCCATTTCTTCCATCTCTCTATGAGCAAGTTTTTCTTCTTTTTCGTAAATTTTTCATATGGTTGAAACACTAATGGAATTTGCATAAGGGAAATGTTTCCATAGTTGAACACTATTCTAGTTATAAATTTTTCCCTTTTGAAATCAACTCCAAAGTAGTTAAAAATCCGAGTGAGATAAATTCCACGATATAATGTGTTTTCACCCATAGTAAAATTCTTGGGCCTTAGCTAATCCAAAATAACTTGAGCCCAATTAATATCATAATTTCCAAAAATTGCAAAAATAGCTTTGAAACTTTCAAAGTCGGGTTGTTGTAGTTTCTCGATCTTGGCATAAGATATTGTTGGATAAGAAGATTAACAATTCTTTCTTTGGGATGAAAATAAAGATGTTGAATTCAAAATTGTCATCTCCTTCAAAGATGTGATGAAATGTCTCTTGATCATTTTCATTTATTTGAAATTCCGAGAGATTCATTTTGGTATACTTGCATCTCAAAATATTTCCCAAAATTTCACAATCCAAAATAATTTGTGTTTCTTTAACATCACTCCAAATTTGTCCATCTTCCCATCATAAAAGCCACGATTTAAATTCGCATAAAACAACTTAATAAGATTTGGATAACATGCAAAATCATTTTGTTTGTTACCTACTAAACAAAGAATAGAACATTGTTGAAAAAGATTTTCAATTTCATAAGAAGGAAAATATTCAAGAATAGAAAATTTTCCCGTATGAATTTTGCCAAAGTTAACATAGTTAATGTAAGCTTTGATAGCTTTCGGGTCATTAAAAAGAAAGTTTTTGACGGATTTTGGAAGCCTAATGGTGTTAGGAGTGCTTGAAGAGGCCATTGAAGAAGTTTGAGAGGAGTTGAAGATAATGAAGATAAATTTGAAATTTGAAATTTGAAATAAAAGTGAAAAGTGACGATAAAGAGAGTGAATTAAATAGAGATTATATAGACATGTTCTCTGGTCAAGAGGCATCTTTCTAAAGCATTGAAGTTAGTGAAAAGGTGGAGGGAAATTCAAAAGTTTGAATTCAAATTTTGAAATCAAATTCTGAGGGGTATGTCGACATGGGGTATCCGAGTATGTCGACATGTGCCTATTGAATCAAAGGACAAGTGTTTATTCCTATTTTCTAATAAATGTTTATATTATATCCTATATTCTATTTATATAATTCCTATGATAACCTTAAATATGATAAACATAAATATTAGTACTTTAATATTTAAAATATTATTAAAATAATATTATTTTTGAATTTAAAATTCAAATTTCGAGGAATAAATTTTAATTTAAAATTCAAGGAATCAAAAAAAATCAAGCAAATAAACAAGCATCCATTCAAACAAGAAAAATTAAAAATAATATAAATGCATACCTATTTTTAGATCCATACTCTCATCATCATTTGATTCATGAATAGCGGTGAAACATAGATTTGAATTATCCATCTTCTTTTCTTCGTTATTAGATGATGAGTCTAAGTCATTAAGTGTTGCTGAGTATGCTTTCTTTCTTTTCCTTGACGAGTCACTATTTGGAGGGAACAACTGTCTATCTGGATAAGGACAATCTTTTCTATGATGCATGACTTTATTGCAATTGTAGCATCTTTCAATATTGACGTTCTCCGTATTATTTCTGAAATTCCTTTGATCATTTCTTTTATAATTATTCATTGTTCTATATTTTAGGAATTTTTGGAAGTTCCTTGTCATGAAACCAATCTCCTCAACACTATCTGGTTTCGAATCTTCAGCTGCTACATTGAATGCTAATGACTTCTTTTCTGTAACCTTATTTTGTCTTCTTCCTTGCAGTTGAACTTCATAAGACATCAAATTCCCAATCAATTCTTTTATTTTCATTAGACTGATATCATTTTCTTCTTCGATTGCAAGTGTCTTTTGATCCCAATCCGAAGTGAGTGAATTTAGAATTTTTCTGACTTGGTCTTCCTCCGAAAAGCTTTTTGCCAGTGCAATTAGTGAAAGAAAAATATCTTGAAATCGACAATACATGTCGAAAATGGACTCATTTGCATGCATTTTAAATAATTGAAACTGATTAGTTAATATGGAAATTTTAGTCTGTTTAACTTTTCTTGTTCCTTCATGAGTAACTTGGAAAGTTTTCCAGATTTCAAATGCAGACTTACAAATAGACACTCTATTAAACTCATTCCTATCTAGTGAACAGAAAAATATATTCATGGCCTTTGAGTTATTTTGTGCCACACCCTTTTGTTCAGCAGTCCACTTGGAAAAACTGGTATTTGGTTCAACATACTCAGTTTGTGTGATATTCCAAGTGTCTAATCCTACTGATTGTAAACAAATTTTCATTCTACAAGCCCAATATGCATAATTACTTCCATTGAATAATGGTTGTCTAACAGTAGACTGACCTTCTACAAATGAACTAGTGTTAAGGATAACAAAACTAGTGCCAGAGTTGACATTACCTGTGTTGGTAGCCATTAAAACAATTTTCAAGTTTTAGATTATGAAAACTATGAAAACCAATGCTTTGATATCAATTGAAAGGGACATCAGATTAAGGATCTTAAGGCTAATTTAACACTAGAGGGGGGTGAATAGTGTTTAATGGATTTTAAGAATTACATAGACTAAGTTGAAATTATGACACAAACAAATGCTGAACTTAATCATAGAACAATCACAGAATCAAACATAGATGCAGAAAGTAAATAAAAAGCAGTAAAAAGGAAATAACACAATGGATTTTATGCTGGTTCGGAGGTACCCTACATCCAGTTACCAAGGAAAAAAGCTCATACAGATTTTTATTATACCAATGTTGAGATTACAATCCTCAATTTCTAAAGCCCTTGAGGTACCCTCCTGTCTCATGAGTCCGGGGCAAACTCTCTTGATTTACAGGACACAAGATCACCCAATGATTTCCAGACACAACCACACCTTATAGAGAGACTCGATAAACTTTTGATTAAAAATTGATCCAATAACTCTGAATAGAACTTTAATCCTCGAGAGAGTTTGGAGAATCAAATAAGAATGAGATTCTAGTTTGGTTCACTTGAGAATTCGGCCGAATTTCGATACGATCTTAAAATAAGAAAATTTTAGAATATGGATTTATGGAGAAGAACAAGTGAAGAAAATAAGAAATTAGTTAGTTAAAAAATTCGTTGTGAAGGAAATTAATAAAGCATCAACGGTCATAACCATTCGTGAAGAGATTTAAATGAATAGACACTTCTTTGAAAATTGAAACTTTTGAATTCAACGGCCACCATATTGACATGGGGTATCCCATGATGTCGACATCCTTAGTTAAAAAATAGTGTAAAATTTGTTTTGAAAATGAAGTTTAAAACAAGAGTTTATTTTAAAACAAAAACAAATAATATTTTAAGGCTAAAACATCTTTTTGAAAATCATTTGAAAAGATAATTTTAAGGCTAAAATATTTTGAAAAGCAGTTTTGAAAAGTAGTTTTGAAAATCATTTTGAAAAACCATTATGAAGTAGTTTGCAAGCTTCTTCTTGTAGAATATCTCATCACATTAGGACTCGAGAACTTGTGCAAAACCAAGATGTTCGTGGGTTTGTAAGCCACTTGTCGTAGGTTTTTAAGCTACTTGTCATGAGTTTGTAAGCCACTAAAAAGGTAGAAATGGGTTCCATCCCAAATGAAATTTGGAATGAAGATTTCCATGCTATTATGAATTTTTAACAAAATATAGACACATATCTTGAAAGCTTGATCTTGATACTTTAGAGTCTTCAATCTTTAGTCTTGAGTCTTTATACTGATCAGTCTTCAGTAATCAATACTTGCATATATATATATATATATATATGTATATATATATCATGCATATACATATTTATCTAGACAATAGTGTTAGTATATATTTTATGATAAGTTAAAAGGTTGTTGTCATCAAAACCAACATCTCAGTTCCTAACACTTTAAAGCATGCGCCATTGGAGAGTAGCAACACTGTTGAGGATAAAGCTCTGAGTAAGCAACGAAGGATGATTACAAAATACATTATGTTTAGGAATCGGGACATTGAAGGCATCGAAGCACTGACCCTCAACCCAATGGTAATAATGGTCGTGATTGGGCCAGCAGTTGTTCATCAAGTATTGGTTGACAAGGGAAGTTCGGTCAATATCATATTACAAAAAACGTTCGACCAAATGAATATAACCATGAAGGATGTGACCACTTGCAAAATAGGGATCTAAGGATTTATAAGTGAAATTAAACAGCTAATTGGGGCAATCAACTTGAATTTAGAATTCAGAGAAGGAGAATAGATGGTGGTTTTTATCTAGACCTTTGAGATTATTGATGAGTATACTACTTATAATGCTTTCTTAGGTCGATCGGTCCTTGCGACTTTAGAATCACTTTTGCTCTATGGTCTTCAAAATGAAATTCCTAATGGAAACTGGGATAGTAAGTGAAGACTAAAGTGCCATAAGGGAATGCTATGTTGCTAAATTACGTGAAGCTAAACACCGTGAAAAAGGAAAGAATATGGGGAAGACTCCCCACATTTAGAAACAGTAAGGATAGCAACTGCAGAAGTGCCCTAGATCATGGATTATAGTCGCATCGACAAGAATACAGACCTTAGAAATAAGATTTTAAGGGAAGTGTAGCCAGCTCCAATGGAGATTACGGTTGTTGTTCGTGTTGACATGGGCGATCCAATTCAGGTCTTGAAAGTTGGATCACACCTTGGAATCAAGATGCAAAAGGAATTGATAAAGTTTCTTCATGCCAATCTAGACGAGTTCGCTTTGACACATTTTAATATGTGTGGGATATCGCCATAGATAGCGTTTCACACACTTAATATCAATCCTAAGTTCACCCCACTGAGGTAGAAGAGACGCATCCTGGGTACGAAGCGATCCACTACATTAAACGAAGAAGTGGATAACTTGTTGGCCAACGGCTTCGTCCCTAATGCTGCATATTCTAAATGGATGTCAAAACCTATGTTGTTCCAAAAATCGAATGGGAAATGGAAAACTTGTATTAACTACTCAGATTTGAACAAAGCGTGCCTGAAGGATGGCTTGCTATTGTCCAAGATCGACCAGCTTGTTGATGGAACCGTAGGGCTTGAACTGCTCTCAGTTATAGAAGCCTACTCAGGGTACAATCAGATTATGATGCGTGAACCAGATCAGGGGAACATCAGATTCATCATTGACTTGGGTTTATATTGCTATCGTGTAATGTCATTTAGTCCAAAGAACATCGAAGCTACTTACTAAAGATTATGAATACAATACTCAAGGATCAGATCGAACGAATGACGGAAGTTTATGTAGAATGATCTCTCGGTGATTTTTGAGATCCTTTGGAAGTATGGGATGAAGTTAAATCCACTGAAGTGTTCATTTGGAACAGCTTACGGGAAATTTCACGGTTTTATTGTGAGTGCAAGAGGCATTGTGGCTAATCCGAAGCAGATTGACACATTACAAAATGTCAGTGCCCCGACCATGAAGATGGAATCACAAACCTCAAATGGAAAGATTCCTGCATTGAGCCGATTCATCTCCAGGGTGATGTATAAGTGCATACCGCTCTTTGATGCATTAAAGAAGGGTATGAAGAACTTTAAATGGAATCAATACTATCAGACTGCTTTCGAAGAATTACTATGACATATGGAAACACCATCAGTCCTGCCCAAACTGGTCGATGGAGAGGACTTATTCATTTACCTAGCGATATCTGCCTATGCATTAAGCGCAACACTAGTGCGTGAGGAAGATAGGGTTCAACATCCCGTTTACTACATTAGTAAGTGATTCACCGGAGCTGGATGGAACTAACCAAAGTTGAAAAGCTAGCATACTGCTTGTTAACGGCATCTGGGAAACTATGACCGTATTTCTAGGCTCATCCGATCAAGTGTTGACAGATTACCCTTGAAAGAGGCACCGTATCAACTAGAGACTTTGGAACGGCTTCTAAAGAGGAATATTGAGCTGAGCCAATATGATGTGACATACTATCCTCAAAGACCAATTAATGGACCGGCAGCGGCTGACTTCATCATCGATTTCACCATTCGAGATGATGATGAGGAGGACACAGCGGTAACGTTATCCTATTGGAAATTGTATGTTGATGGCGCATCAAATGAATTCTGCTCAAGAAAGGGAATAACGCTTGAAACTCCCAAAGGACAATCGGTCTATTACGCACGAAAGCAGAAATTTCCTGCTACCAGCAACGAGGAAGAATTCAAGCCGTTGATAGCAGGATTGAAGATTGTAGAGGAGTTTGGAATAAGGGATTTGCATATCTACAGTGACTCCCAACTAGTAGTCTGCAAGGTCAGAAGGGAATGTCAAGCTAAGGGTGTGGAGCTTGCCTCTTACTTGTTGAAAGCTTGGGAGTTTCTCAATGAAATTGAATGCTCTACAGTATCCCACATTCCCAAAAAGGAGAATATGAAGGTCGATTCCTTAGCTAAGATAGCCAATTATGGAGAAGCAAGGATAATGGGATTTGTTCTAGTAGAATTATAGGTAACTCCTAGCATAGTTCAAATGGACGTCAAGGTGGTTTTGGAGATTGCATAAGAAGAAGAGTTGCAGATGATGCTGGTAAAAGACTACTTTCTCAGGGGAGTACTTGCTAGAGACCGAAGTGAACAAAAAAGCTTCTTTGTAAGGCACCACGATTCATAATGCAGGACGGAATGCTATACAGAAGAGGATTCTCTTCCCACTTACTTATATGCAAAGATGAAGCTAGGAAGATCCTCATGGAAATTCATTAAGGCAGTTATGGTGACCAAACCGAGGGGTAGACAATGGCGAAGGAAATACTCTGCTATGGATATATTTAGCCAACAATAAACCAATGATGCGATCGATGCTAGAGATTGTCAAAAATTCCAAAAGACCCATCTTCCGAACTTACACAACATTCTGTACTTGGCCGTTTTCTATTTGGGGAATGAATATAATCAGTGTACTACCGTTACGAAAGGAGGAGCTTACTATGCTATCGTTGCATTTGACTACTTTTCAAAATGGACTGAAGCGGAACCACTTGCCATGACCACTACTAAAAAACTAAATAAATTTCTAATGAAACTTTTATATGTAGGTTTGGAGTACCACCGAAAATTTTCATGGACAGCAGGACACAGTTTGAGAGCATTGACTTCAAGGACTTTTGCAAGATTTTCTAGATTGAGAAGTGCTTTTCTACAGTTGCACACCCATAAGAAAACAATCAAGTGGAAGCAGTGAAAAAATCATCAATTCCACCCTAAAGAAGTGGCTGACTAGGGATAAAGACAATTGGGTTAATGAGCTTCCATTCGCACTATGGGCTTACATGAGAACACACAAATCTGCGACCGGGCACTCACCGTTCGCCTTGGCATATAGTTCAGAAGCTATGATCCCAATGAAACTGGAAGTCCCCTCATCGCAGAAGGCACTTCAATCAGAGAGAGATGAATAGCTAGTGCTCGAGTCCCTTGACCAAATCAATGAAAAGCAGAAAGAAGCTGAACCGAGCCTACAAGAGAGTGGCACACAACTTCAATGCCAAGGTTCACAACAGTACCTTCAAAGTGGGAGATCTCATCCTGAATTGAACCTTCCCAGGTGCAGGAGCGCTTGCCCCAAACTAGGTAGGACCATATGTGATCGACCATAATTTTGGAGATGGAACATTCAAGCTAGCTATAGTAGATAGACTTCCCATCTTGCGTGCCTAGAACAGTGACTCGATGCAGCACTACTACACTTGATATCTATATATATTTCCTATTTTCACAAATAAGTCATCTAGGGATACTGGGAGCATTGTAAAAGGCAGGATTTACCATCCCTTCCATTTGTCAATAACGTTAGCTTCTTAAACCAATGGAATCATGTTCTCGTAGGCCAAACCCCCTAGCCGATCAGTTAAATCAACTCAAACAGCCAGGTCGACGGTGAAAGTCGACCCTAACCTTTTGAGAATCGATGTTGCTTCGGCAACGCCAGGAAGGTTCCTAAGCATCGAGTCGATGGGAAGATCGATTCAAGCTGCTGGGTCGATGGTGAAAATCGACCCATACCATTAGAGATCCGGTGTTGTCTGGCAACGTCGATAAGGTTCCTAACCATCGAGTCGATGGAAAATCGACTCAAATCAGTCGGTCAAAGATGAAAATCAACCCAACTTTCTAAGAACCGACATTGCTCTTACATTGTCGAGAAGGTTACTAACCATCGATTCGATGGGGAAAATTGACTCAAATTGCTAGATCGACGGGGAAAATCGTTCCTAGCCTTTTGAGAAACAATGTTGCTTTAGCAATGTCAAGAAGGTTCAAAGCCACCGAGTCAATGGGGAAAATCGACTGAAATTGCCGAATCGATGGTGAAAATCGATCCCTGCTTTTTAAGTACCTGCATTGCCCGAGTAATGCTAAGAGAGTCTAAACCACCGAGTTAACTAGAAAATCAACTCAAACCTCTTGGAACTTTGCAAGACCCAAACATAGGCGATAACAAAAGGAACTAACCAAAAACGGGAGATAAGAAATTTCAAAGAAAAATCTAACGAGTGGAGCTACTCGTGTAAGGTTTCCATAGATGAAAATTGTACACAGCTAGGATCTCAACACTGTACTTGCAAAAATTTGTTACGATGAAAGATGGTGCATCTTTATGATACACACATCCAGAATGACATATGCTGATGATGTTAATACATCTTGGGGACAAGAACTATCATGTGAACTAGACCGAGGGTAACTGAACGAATTGTCTAGGATGTTCAGTCTCCCGTAAGATGTTCGCATCTTAACATTCAGCCATGTTGATAGAGGCACGCACACGAACACTTGGTCAAAAAAAATTCGATCGAATCTAAATAAAAATAGCCATAGATTCAGTTGAGAACACATTTCTGTTGTGCTAAATAGAGTATTTTGGGGATCAAAAACAGAGCTGAGTAACGGAGTATGCAAGAGAAATTGCAAAAATATCATTTACATGCATATGGTTGGGGTAAATAAACATATTTCATGGAAACAAAAGTATATAATATAGGAAATTATAGTGCAAGCAATCATGTTATATACACAGACGGTTAAACATAAACGGGCAGAGTACATGAAATCCAGAATGTATATAAGAGAGATCACAAATGTAAAGCTAACCTTTCATTACTACTAAAATATTTTATGTATAGGACAAATAGCATGGGTGGTACCCGCACAATACCGTTCTCCTTCAAACATAAAAAACAAAATACAAACTTGATCCTGGCAAAACAAAAAAACCAAATTCTCAATCAGAAAACCATTGAGTCGTTACTTGCTTCCACCTCGGCTTCCTTTACCATCCTTACTCGGATGGGCTGTGAGCTTTTCATTCCCTTTGGGTTCCTTACTAGGGGGCGTGCTACCTTTTGAATAAGTGGACCCTTCACCAGCAGTAATATCGTGATCCATATACTTGACAGGGGGATCATCGGTGTGCTTCGATGGCCTGATCTTGAAAGTGCGAACTTTCTGATGGGAGCTTGTCAGTTTCGAAGATATAGGCTTTATGGTCCCAGACTCTTTCTTCAATTGAATTTTCTCTATGTCCTTCTTTAACCTCTCAGCCATTGTTCAGTGCTCGATTAGGTCAGAAGCTCCCGTAATAAAAACATCCTCTTCTTAAGAGATAAAATCATCCACCAAGATCTCTAGAGTGACGATCTTATTGAAATCAAGACCCAGGCCAGAGCTAGAAACATGAATAGATGCAGAAAACCCATGGAGACGGTGGTTGATGTAGTATAGATCACTTTGATCCCTGAACCATGCGTAGCTAGAGGCAGAGGAGACAAGTGAGGTTGACCTATTAGTTAGTAAATAGAGTGATAAAGTTTAAAGATGGATTCTCGTGAGAACCGAAGCTTTTAGAAGATTAGAGAAAAATGATATATACTCATAGTAGGTGTTAACCCAAAAAATGGATCAATACTCTGGATTGAGTGTGAAAGTACCAGCTCTGTTCGTGTAGAGCAATAATATGTGGAATAAATGTAAAACGAGAAGAAATAGTAAAAAGACAAGAATTTTTTTATAGTGGTTCGGCTGTTAATGAAGCCTACATCCACTTTATAACTTTCTATTAACTAATCATGGTTACAAGTTGAATGGATTACAATATGATTGGATCTTCTAAGTTAGATCAAACCACAAGTACAAAAGTTCACTAGAGAATCACAATGAACCCTTATATGACTATTGTGTGAAAGGAGAAGAGTGAAGAATAATCTCTGCAGAGTCCTAGCAACCAATCTAGAAGATCCTGTTTATGTTGCAGGTAGGATTGTATTCATGGGGATTGAAGAGCTATTGGGCTAGGTCTCCACGACAAAAGCTTGCCTTTGGAAATACGAAGATTCCCTAAAAGTTTCATAGCCAGTTGAGTCAATTTGATGGATCGCTAACTATCCATAGTTTTTGGGTCGCCGACGATTCAACTTTGGGATTCTATCCTTCATCATTTCCTTTAAACTTCATGGCAATATAACACAATCATATGCACTACTAGCGATCCATAGTGCATGGATCGTAGGCGATCCATGTACTAAGTGAATTTTTGGACTCCATCTTTTGAATTGCATTTGTTGCCTCATGTTGGTGTTCTCCATGTAAATTGGTAGATTTTGCCTTGTTTTGATGATGATCCATACACTGGTTGCATTGGACTGCTGATTGAATTAGACTAATGCTCACTTCTCGATCTAACTTGTTTGGTACTCCATCAAATTTATCAATCATTCCTATAATACCTATTGGATCATGATGCAAGAGATTGGTGGAATTACGAGCGAACCTTATGGATTGCTAGCAAGCAATAAGAGATGGATCACTAGCGATCCATCACCTTAGCATGTTTTTCTTTCTTTTACTCTAATTTTACTTAGTTGGTTCTTCTAGTCCTTTTGGTTGGCTCTTTAATTGCTCTGATTTGACGAAGCTGTTCCGACTTCCTTTGTATTCTGCTGGGTTGAAATCTCGAATAATATTTTCCCTTTAGAATATTTTTTCATTGGAAGTAAGGATGCTTTGGAAGTTACTGCTTCTGGGTTCCCTATTGGTGAGGTTCGAGTGATTGTGTTAATGTCGTTACACAAATTTAGCTTTGGTTGTTTGTTGAACTTTGATGTTGGTTATTGTTGCTCGTCATAACAAACGGATTTCGACCCTCTAACTTTCAGGATGTCTTTAAATAACACATGGATCATGCTGGCCAAATTTGGAGAAGGTTGGTCACCGTTTGATGGATCGTCAACGATCCATACTCCAGGGATCACTAGCGATCCAAGGACTTAGTGATTTTTTGTGCAACTTCCTGTTTAATCTTCCCAAACCGACCATATTTCCCTTCATACCTTCATTTGGCGATCTGAGCCATTCTTCCCGTGACTAGATTCAATAATTGTAGAACCTAACTGCTCTTTTGCCATCGTTGCTACCGTTCATTGCCACTAGAGCTCCTTACTTTTGAACACCCTTGACTTTGCCGCCGCCTTGCCTTAGCCATGCAACTTTGTTGTTCTACCTTTCTGAATCTCCACTGGCCCTTCATCTTTGAATTGCTATCGACCTTCTCCTTTGGGTCACCATTGATCCTCCTTTCCATAGGCCTCCAACACTCCAAGCTTATTCGCATCCTCCTCTTGATTCTTGATTATAGGTGGGTAATGTAGATTTTTACATCCTTTTAGTAATTCGACGATGGGTTTGTATTGGTGGTGATCGTTGCGAAGGATTCGAGTTGATTGTGATTTTGTAGAATAAGATAGTAAATCGAGTCTTAAGTTCTTCACGAAACGATTCTTGGGCTTTACCCTAGTGCTTGACATGTTTTGCTGTCTTCATCCACAAAATTAAAATTGACTTGTAATAAATTACATTGTTGATACAACACGATGTATCGCAAAATGGTTTTAGTGGTTTTCATCCTTTGGGGGGGGGGGGGGGGATAACAGATTAGGGTAGCATCTCGCGTGCGTGTTACATTTACGACATGTTACACATTTCACCAGGGTCACATTCACTCACACATGCATTATTTAGGCCCATTTCTCACTGCTAAAGCTCTTTATTTATTTTTCATATCCGGTACCATGAGAGACTGTGGACTTTCCGACGATATAGTGTAATTCACTGATTCACAACATTGATCAAGATGGTCAACAAGCTACCACCAGACTCGTGAGACCAAGAAGGAATGGAGAAGGTGAAAAGACTCGAAGGCCGAAGCTCGTCGCCGTAATGACAGAGAGCAGGGTCAGACATATAAAAGTGTCTACGAGAAAAGAAAAACCCACGACGACCGAGAGGAACCGCCCAATAAGTCAAAGATTGATTATGGTTCTCATCCTTCTGAGCATCAGGCTTCTTCCCCAACCCAATTTTCTATCAGTCTTGAAGTTCCAATTTCTTCCATTCTTGCCCCGTTTTGATCTCAAGCCCCATCGACTCACGTGTTCCCGCTTCTGTTTCCTCGCGTCCTCATAGGAGACCAACTTACATTCTTCCATCCGGTCCCCTTAGATTCGAAGCTGACTCCTTGGGTGGTTTTTAAAGGGAGTTAAGTTTGACCATGACCTTTTCCTGGTCCGCAAAAATTACTATATTCCCCACCTTCATGTGATTCAAAGTGATTTAAAGCAAGCCAAGGGATGGAAAAGTTATGCAAGTAGTTGGCCGATGCGAACTGCAATAATTATCAAGAGATCCTGTGTTTTGAATCAAATAAAGACGACTTCGCGAGGGCATTAGTGGAATGTGATGCCAGAATTGAGCAACTGATACAAGAGAGGGACGCAACACTCCAGGAGAATAAGAACAATGCTAGCTTGCTTAAGGAACTGAAAGAGGCCCATGCAAAAATAGAGTTCGTGTTTCGAGATGAAATTAAGAAGGCCCATGAAGGTGAAGTTAAGCTGAAAGAGGAACTTGAAGCCCATGACATGATTATTGATGCTCAAAAGAAGACTATTCTTGATCATCAAAAAATTGTTAAACGGCACAATAAGACAATCGCTGAATATGTAGGAACAGTGAAATCCCACGACAAGACCATTTTCGATCAAGCTCACATGATTGCTTCACTCCGAGAAAGTGTTACGCAGCCCAGCACCGAGAAAACTCGAGTTAAAGTTGAGAAGGCTGCTATAACAGTGGATTACTTGGAGTCGCAGGACACCTTCAAAAAAAAGATTAAGAAGATGGATGATACCACCATAAATTTCTATGTCAACACCTTGTTGCATCATGGGAGCCTCAGTTATATGGGCCCCAAATTTCTTAGCCTGTTTCTGAGAGAACGGAGATGTCTATACCGAGAAAGAGTTGGAGTATTCCTACCTTAACGAGAAATTGAAGAAAGCACTCCTAGAGTGTCAAGAGGTCCTGTGAATTGAGAAGGAACAAGAGGCTGCTGATGCGGCTATGACTACAACTGCCAAAACATTGATAGAGCCCCTTATTTCTAGGTCTGGCGAATCGTCAATATAGCCTTCTGATCAGTTGGCGAGTTCTACGGTGCTGCTTTGTCATTTGTTCCTCCGACGGCTGTCTATGAAACCTCAGGTGGCTTCGAAACTTCCCCGAAGATCGTGCTGCCACCAAAAGAACGAGAAGGCAGGGAATATCGGATTGACATTCTCGGCCATTCCTTTGATGCAAGTAACCCTCTCATTTCCCCTGAGTTTGAGAATTTTTAGTTCATGTCGCAAGAACAAGATGAACTTAACGCTTTTATTTTTGACCTTGTAGGTCCGTCTTCTTTACCTACTGATCTGCAGATTTTCTCGATGTTCGGGCCTACCGCTATTTCAACCGCCTTCGTGCTTGTCTCCTTAGCCTCTTCTTTTGCTGCGTCTATGTCTAGTTCGTAGTCAGAGGGTAGGGAAGAGATGCCAGTGCCGAGGATATAGTTGATATTATAGGCAGCAACACTACCCCTGGCTAGGATTCTGAGAGGAAGTAGAAACTTCCAAGTAAAGGTGGGAAGGGGAGTAGTGGAAAGAGTCAGTGACAGGTCTGGATGGCTGTAGAGCCAGTTTTTGGGATATTTTATTTTGTTTGATATGTGTTTTGTTCAAGTACAAAGTCTGCACGTACTACTTTGAATGTGGTAGAATTTTTTTTTCTTTTTGTTGGCCGATATTGTGTGGGTATGGCCCCCACATTTTGACTTTATATAGAAAACGTTATAAGAAATACAATGTTGACATTTTGATTGTTACTTTACCTATCTACTTATCTGTGTTTCATGCACTTATGTTAATTTTATTTACTGCTATTTTATCTAGTCCTATAACTATCGCCAAATTTATTTCTTTAGAGTGACATAACTGTGAAGTAGTTGGATTTTGTCTTTGAGCATATATATTTATTTACTTGAGTATGGGTGTGTGCCCCCAGTTAACGGGACTGGTTACTTCGATACTTGAAAATGACCGGTTGATCTGATTGTCTTTTTTGGATCTGTAATCATACCTATTTTATGGTTCATATCTGTAGGAACTTATGATTTGTACGTCTTGATTTCAGATTTATTGTCAGTCCACAATTAGAACTTTCTGTAGACTCGTAGTAGTTTGACAATCCCTGATTCATAACTTTTGCACCCGATAGTGTGGGTGGGTTGATTCTTATTATTCTTGCAATGGACGAATTTCCCTGTATCGTTGGGGCAGTATCGGTACTTAAGAGTATGCATGGCTTTTGAGAGCGTGCACGGCTTATGGGTTGCGCGCTTTTGGGATCGATATGACCCGTCGATCCAACACGGTTCGGAACTTCTCGACGTTGCTAATCTTCAAGCAACGTGAGGATTTTATGCTTCGAGAGTGTGATTCCATGGCTCATAAGGTAATTCATGGCTTTTGGGATGCACGACATTGATTTGGGCCTTTCTGATGCTGCCGGAGCAACACCGGTTCATAGAAGTCAGGTATCCGGTTTCGCCAATCCAATGGTTTAAGTTGATTTACATCCATTAACCCGGTTGGTAAGTGGGGAGTACTTGAATGTGATTCCACTATCTTAAGCATCGATTGAATGGTTTTGAGCCGATTTGACCTTGTCGACTCAACATTTTACTTTTCAGAACGTAGTTTTATTGGTTCAGAAAGGAAAGCAATTTTGTTAAGAAAAGTCGGGCAAGTTGTGCCTATTTACAATGGTGCCAATATTCCATGGTGGCATATTTGCTGAAAAATAGGAAGTACATAAGATAATTTTGGATAAAGTAACGATGCAGCGATTTGCTGTTCCATGCTCAGCAAATTTGGATTCCGTCAATAGGTTGTTAGTTTGAATGTTCATCCCCTAGCTTTTGACTAATCACATACAATCCTTCCCAGTTTGGTCCAAAGGACCCCGTAATGGTATAAACTTGTTTGAGGACAAGGTCTCCCACTTCGAAGGTTCTTTAGAGTTGAAGTACCATGAGACCCTTTTTTGGTGAGCAGTGGTCCTTAATTCAACTTCTTCCCTCTTCTCGTCGATCATGTCAAGCGACTCGAATAGGAGCTGCTCCTTTTGCCTCTAATTGAAATTTTGTTTTCGATGAAAAGGGACTTATAGTTTGATGGAGATCAATGCTTCTAAACCATACGCAGGGCAAATGGGGTATGCCCGGTTGCTGCTTTGTATGTTGTTTTGTAAGCCCATAGCTCGAGTGGAAGTTCATCAATCCAATTCCCTTCAGATTTAGTTAGCCGTTCTTTGATGGTGGACTTGATGATTTTGTTTATTGCTTCCACTTGCCCATTTGTTTGTGGATGTGCAACTACGAAAAAGCTCATCTCTATCCGGAATGTTTGCAAAAGTCTTTCAACTTGGTGCTTTTAAATTGGGTCCCGTTATCAGTGATGATATTCTGTAGCACACCAAACCTGCAAATAATGTTTTAGTGACAAAGTTAATGAATTTCTTTGTGGTAATGGTGGCCAACAGTTTCTCTTCAGCCCATTTAGTGAAATAGTCAACGACAACTATAGCATATTTAGCCCCTCCTTTAGCTATTGGCAATATACCAATTAGATCGGTTCCTTATATTGCAAACAGCTATGGGCTGACCATCTGCGTTAGCTCTTTTGAGGGAGTTCTTTTATTCTTGTTGAATCTTTGGCATCGATCGCACCGTTTGGCATAATCTGCTGCATCACGGTTTACTGTTAGCCAGAGACACCTGTATTTGAGGATTTTCTCTCCAAGGGTTTGCCTCCAATATGGTCTCCGCGGTGGCCTTTGTGAACTTCTCTCAGGATCCATTGAGCTTCATAATCGATCATACATCTAAGTAAGGGGGTAGAGAACCCCCTTCAGTAGAGTATCCCATCCTTTATTATAAAGCGCAGTGCCTTCCAGAGAAGCCTTTTTCGTTGGTTCCTATCTACAGGAAGATTTTCTGTAAGAAAGTAGTCTTTGATAGTGTCATTCATGTTTCGAGTTCAGTGGTGGTTTCAAAAATCCGGTTGATATCCATTTCGCTTATACTTGGTGTGGTCAGGGTCTCATAGGGACTAGTCCAAACGATTCAGCTTCTCCGGAGCTGGCCAGTTTAGCTAAGTATTCAGCCTTTGTGTTTTGCTCCCTCAGGATGTGAGTTATGGTGTAATGTTCGATGTCGTGCAACAACTCTTGCACTTTGGATAGATATGGGGCAAGATTCTCCCCTCGATCCTAGTAGTCGCCTTTCACCTGAGAGAAGACTAACTGAGAGTCGCTGTAGATGTGTATGGATTTTATCTCTAGCTCTTTCACAATTTTTAGCCCTGCTATCAACGTCTCATATTCTACTTCATTATTTGTCGCCTGGAACTCTAATCACAAGACATAACAAATTGCTCATCTTTTAGGAGTTTCCAGCACTACCCCTGCCGCTGAGCAGAAGTCATTAGACGTGCCATCCATGAAGAGTTTTCATCGTGTTTCCACTTCTGGTGGTATTTCCTCTTCATCATCCCATATGGTAAATTTGACAATGAAATCTGCCAACGCTTGCCCATTGATTTCCCTTCTAGGATGGTAAGTGATTTCATATTGGCACAATTTGATATTCCATTTGATGAGCCACCTGGAAGTCTCGAGGCAGTACAATACTTGCTTTAAGGGTTGATCGTCAATACTTTGGTCAGGTATGCATGGAAATATGTTCGTAACTTCCTGAACGCGAACAAAAGGCAATATACTAGCTTTTATAATTTCGGGTAATTTTTCTCGGCTCCAGTTAATCGTTTACTAATGTAGTATATGGGTCGCTGAATTTTAGCTTCTTCATGCATAAGAGCATCACTTAATCGGTGAGGTGAGACTGCTAAGTAGATGAACAAGTCCTCTCAATCTATTATATTTGATAGGATCGCCGGGGTTTCCATATGTCACAGCAACTCTTCAAACGCGGTTGACAAGGTTCATTTCATTCGAAGTTCTTCTTTCCTTTCTTTAGTGCATCAAAGAACGGTATACATTTATCGGTGGCTTTTGAGATGAACCGACTTCACGCTGTAACTTTCCCATTTAAGCTTTGTAATTCCTTCTTGTTCTTTAGGGCTTTAACTTCTCATAGGCAGTTATATGCTACAGATTTGCTTCAATGCCTTTGGCACTCACTTTGAACCCCAAGAACTTTCCGGAGGCTACTCTGAAGTGACATTTATGTGGATTGAGCTTCATCCCATATTTTTGGAGCATTTTAATAATTTTGGCAAGATTATCTAAGTGATTGGCAGCTATTCGTGATTTAAAGAACATGTCATCCATATAGACTTCCATGTTTTTTCCAATCCGATACTTGAACATGGCATTTACTGGTCGTTGGTAAGTTGCCTCATCATTCTTTAAACCAAACGGCATTACCCTACATCGGTATAATCCTATCGGTGATGAAGCTGGTGTTTTCCTAATTAGGTTCATGCATCAGGATCTGATTGTATCTCGAGTATGCATTCATGAATGATAGCAGTTCATATCCAGCCATCCTATTCACAAGCTGGTCAATTCTGCGCAGTGGAAAACTATCTTTCGGACATGCTTTATTTAAGTCTGAGTAATCGATGCAAGTACGCCATTTACCGTTGGACTTCCTGACCAAAACCGGGTCAGATACCCATTTAAGGTATGTCGCATCACAAATAAAACCATTGGGCATCAGCCTGTTTAATTCTTCTCTCAGTGCCTTGGTCTGCTCGGGGCATAGGCTATGCCTTTTTTGCTGTGCTAACGTAAACCTAGAACCAATGTTGAGGGCGTGGCATGCAATTTCTAGTGATACCCCATACATATCGGAATGCGTCCAAGCGAACACATCCAAGTTAAAGCAAAGAAATTTAGTGGGTTCTAATTACATCATGCTTTCAAGTTGCGATCCAATTTTCAAGACCAGTGTCGGGTCACCCATGTCGACTGGAACAAACGCCGTCAATTCTATCGGTGTTGCCCGATCCTCTCCTTAACTCTTCTTTCTAGGGTCCAAAGCCTTGTCGAATCGGCTATGGTCCCCAAGCCGAGGGCAGCTCTATATTTACTATTCGGTAGGCTCATGAATGTGGAGAGTTCTCTCCAGATTCTTCCCTTTTTCCTTTCTTTTAGATTCGCGAAGTTCTGCGATGTAACATTCTCTGGCAGTACATCGATATCCTTTGATCAACCCAGTTCAGTTCAATGTTGGGAATTTCACACTATGGCACCAATGGGCTAAAACGATTCTGAAATCATCCAGCATAAGCCGTCCCAAGAAGGAATTATAGGAAAAAGTTTCATCTACGATCATGAAAGTTTAGATGAGGGTGACTCTTCGGTCGCCTTCCCTAAGCTCTATAGGCAAGACAATCATCCAACGGGTTGTTTGGGTTCGTCGGTGAATCCTTGGATTTTTGTTTGGTAGGTATATACGTCTTTCATGCTTATCTTCATCAAGTCAAATGTGCATTTGAAAAGAATATTCACAGAACAACCGCTGTCAACTAATACTCATCAGACCATGGTAGGCCTGATCCGTACTACAACGACCGTGGGATCGAGATTTGGAGTTTCTATCCTTTCCTTGTCCCAATTTTGGAACACTATATCATCATTCAAAATTCTCTATTGCTTGGTAGGGCCTCTATCTTGGATCGCGAGGCACAAATCCTTCAGACCATGTTTTATTGAGCTCGCACATCGCTCCATTTCTCTCCAACTCCTCTGTGTAGGATGATTTTATCTAGATATCATTCCAATGATGAGTCTCAGGTCAGTTCGTCTACCATCTTCGCTGGTTGCAGATTGGTTTCCTCGATTCCTAGAAGCTTGGGGAGTCGTAGGTTGGTCAGGATTTTATGGCTTCCTCACATATTCTGAAGCTTGTTTTCCCGAACCAGCTCTTCAATCACGTTCTTTAGTTGACAACACTCATTTGTGTTGTGATCATGCGTTTCATGAAAGCGACAATACTTCCCGGAATGCTTTTGCTATTCAGTTGCTTAGTTTTTAGGGGATTTCTTGTACTCCTCTATCTCCTATGTTGCGAGATAGATGTTTTCTGCAGTATCATTGAGTGGGGTGTAATCTTCTGGCCTGAAGCTTTTAAGTCTCTTATTGTTACCGTTTCGTTTGTTGGAATCCTAATTCTTCCTTTTCTGGTTTTTACCTTTTTCCATACTTCCTTTAATGGCCCCGAACGGTATTCATGTCTTGGCTTATCGCCATACCACTCTGCCTACCCTTCATTAGTTGTAAGCTAGTAGATTTCCCTTCTAACTCTTGTGCCTCTTCCAATCTCAAGTATTGACTCACCTTACGGTAGAAGTCCTTCCTCGTGGTAAGTTGTTTCATTTTAATCCATTTTCCTAACTCGGTTTCGAGGTGGATGACTCAAACTAGGGCCATAAAAACCATATCCTCGTTCGAATTGCTTAATTTTATCACTGTGATATCGAATCCGTTCAGAAAAGATTTCATAGATTCATTTCGTCTGTAGAATAGAGCGGACAAGGACATCACATCTTTAGGCTGTGCAGTGTGAAGTTTGAATTGATCAAGGAATCTTGTTGCTAGCTAATCAAAAGTGGAGATGGATCTTGGAAAAAGTCTAATGAACCATATAGAAGCAGTTTCCTCTAGGAATATTGAGAAACATCTGCATTAAATGTCATCTGAAGCATTATCTCCATCCATGTACCAACTGTATTTGTATAGATGGGGTTTTAGGTCTCTCGTTCCGTCATAGAATGGAATAGTTGCATAGTGAACTTTTATGGGTAACGCTTGTTCAAGATCTCATCAGTGAAGGAAGTCCGACTTAGAGCGGATCCCCACTTATCATCTCTTCTATTCTTATTCCTATCCATCAGTCACTTGAACATATCCATGATATATGCCCCCAATATCCAATAGTACAGGGGTGGGTTGTCAGTAGTCATACGGAGTCTTTAGGTTTCCAAACGATCTTGGTGAGTGGGCCGAAGCCTAGGATCTCTTGTCTTCAGAAGAGCCACTCCCTTGAGATTCCGTTGGCTTGCGGTCGGTCTGATTGGGATAGTTTGGACATCCCTGGTGTTATCTAATGCATTAGCATTTATTTCCAACTTGCCATCTTTATATTGCCCTCCACCTTCCGAGTCGGAGAGGTCCATGACTATCTGTTGGTGGGGTCTTTGCTCCTCGGTTCAAGTTTGTAGTTGATTGCCTCATGGTTGGTGGAGTTCTTGTGTTTCCTTCTACGTTGATCCCCACAGTTCCAACTATCACTCCATTTTACGGTTGCTTCCTGTTTCTTCTGTTTAGGCCACAAATGGAATTTTGTTATCCTATAGCAGCCGTAGGTTCTACCATGGTTCTTGGACCAAGATGTGATTATAAGGTTAAGAGGGCATTAAGTTTGTCCGTAAGAGCTCTCTGATTGCTTTCCATTTTCTGATTGATTTCATCAACCATTTTATTCAATTCGTCTCTTGTAATAACTTCGCATTTATTAGAGGATCCTGGCACCTAATGTCATGGATTAGCGCCATTTACTTCGGCTTGTTGATGATTCATATCTTCTCTTACTATTACTGCCCCTATGGATCTTCCAGAAGCAGTTCTCTTTCTTCCCGAAGCCATTGATTTTTTGCACCAGATCTTTTGAACAGAGATTAGGGACCTAACTTCTGGACCTATCTGATCCAAAGTACATATCTAGATCTAAGCCTAAGTTGGACTCTCAATGAAAGCACCAAAATGTTAACCAAAAAAAGTGGATCAACACCCATATTGAGTGTGAAAGCACCAGCCCTGTTCTTACATAGTAATAATATAGAGAATAAAGGTAAAAAGAGCAAAAATAGTAAAAAGATAAGATTTTTATAGTGGTTCGGCTATTAATTAAGCCTACATCCACTTTATAAATTTCTATTAACCGACCGCTGTTACAAGTTGTATCAGATTATAATATGATTGAATCTTCTAAGTTAGATCAAGCCACAAGTACAAGAGTTCATTGGAGAATCACAGTGTCCCTATACATGACTACTGTGTAGGAGGAGAAGAGTGAAGAATAATCTATGTAGAGTTCCAATAGCCAGTTCAGAAGATCATGTTTATATTGCAGGTAGGATTGTATTTATAGGGATTGGAGAGTTATTGGGCTAGGTCGCCACACCAGAAGTTTGCCTTTAGAAATACGAAGGTAAATTGAATGTATCATAACCAACCGAGTCAACATGATGGATCTCTAGCGATCCATATAGGATCCATAGTTTTTGGGTCATTGACGATTCATCTGCTTGGGATGCTTTCCTTCATCCTTTCCTTTAAATTTCATGGCAAACTAGCACAATCATATGTATCCCTAGCGATCCATAGCGCATGGATCGCTAGTTATCCATGTACTTAGTGGATTTTTGGACTCCATCTTTTAAATTGCATATATTATCTCGTGTTGGCGTTCTCCATGTAAATTCATAGTTTGTTGCCTTGTTTTGATGATGATCCATACATTGGTTGCATTAGACTACTGATTGAATTAGACGAATGCTCACTTCTCGATCTAACTAGTTTGGTACTCCATCAAATTTAGCAATCATTCCTAGAATACCTATTGGATCACAATGCAAGAGGATTGGTGGAACTACGAGCGAACCTTATGGATCACTAGTGACCCATAAGAGATGGGTCGCTAGTGATCCATCACCTTAGCATGTTTTTGCTTTCTTTTACTCTAATGTTTCTTAGTGGGTTCTTCTAGTCCTTTTGGGTGGTTCTTAAGTTGCTCCGACTCGATGAAGCTGTTCTGGCTTCCTTTGATTCTGCTAGGTTACAAACTCGAATAAAAGTAGGATCCCATTAGGATATGATAAACTCGCCTTCTTCAGTCCTATGCTCCCTAGGTTGGACCACAATTGGAGGAATGTATTCCTCATAGAAGACACCTGTTAATGAAGTCGGAAGGACATGAGTAGTTGTGGAGCTAACTCTTATAGAATCAGGGATGGTTGTTGCCGCTATTCCGACTTCCTTTGAATTCTACTTGGCTAAAAAATCAAAAAATAATAGGATCCCGTTAGGATATGATGAACTCACCTTCTTAGTCATATGCTCCCTACGCTAGACCACAATAGAAGGAATGTATTGCTCATAAAGGACACATATTAATAAAAATGAAGGACATGAGTAGTTGTGGAGCTAACTTCCATATAATCAGTGATGGTTATTGCTGGCTCTTAAGATTTGAAAGCGGATGTTTCGCCTTGACTCAAAGAGCTTAAGCCAGCAAGTGCTCTGGCTTCATCGACAGCAGGAGCATCGACAACATCTTTAGAAATTATAGCCTTTCCGATAAGAAGATATTCAATATCTTTAACATCAAGATATTTAGCCATCAACACCTCTTTAGAGCGATTTTCTCCAGCCTTCATAGATTAACTCAGAACTTCCTCCCAAGCGCTAGCAAGCATGTCAAAATATTTGTTCTTTAACCCTTGAACATGACTACATTAGTATAAAAGTACACCATTTTGGTATCGAGCTTGGTCAGGATATTGGACTTCTCATCTTGAAGCTCTATTATTTTTTGCTTGAAATCTCAAGCTCAAAGTCACTACCAGACTTTGCCATTGATACCTCGTCCACCATCAAAGGCAGCTCTCTTAGACTCAAAGGACTGGATATTCGTATAGTTTATCTTTTAACTTCAGAGAAAGCTGTGCATCGATTCTTCCATTTATACCCTTCATTAACGCCTTACTCGACATTCTTTATTGAACTTGACACCATATAGAAAGAGATTGGGGATTGCAGCCGATAAATGCGGAGGACCAGCTAGAAGAGTAAATGAGGGAGTGGGATTCCCCTAAAGGCAGGCGGGATGGTCATAACCATATCTTGGGGGAACGTAACTTGTTCGATAGAAAAAGTTTAACCTCTGTACAAGGTGGAATTCTACAAAAGTAGGCCCACAACTCTTGAAGGAATTTCTAGGGCACACAGCGGGGACGCAAGATAGCTCAACTTCAACATCTCTCTTCTTTCTCTCCCTCCCTTTCTCTCCCTCTCCAGCACTCCATCATCCTTGCGAGCCTCATCATACTCGTGTCTTTCGGCCTTTCCCTTTCTTCTTTAAATTCATAGCGATGAGGAGGATAGGGATTAGGGGTTTGGTCTCTACATTTGCTGGTATGGGAGGATAAATTTTCGTAATATCTACGGCCCATGGAACCCGAAATAAGGAAGAAAATAGTATTAATATTGTAATTTCAAAGAAGAACTCAATGGAAGAATGAGTGTCCATGATGCTAGTGAAGTCTATGGTGCCAATGACCCCTTAAGTACTCTACCAACTATATTCGCAAGGAACTAGAGTGGATATATCCGCCTATGCTCATAAGGCCCACTGGCGAAAGTGAGAATTATGAACCGACATCCCCTAGAATGTCACTAATGGTAAAGTTCATCTCACTAATGTCACTTAAGCCAAAAATGATATTACCAATGGGGTGGGGTCAGGGTAAGATCTCTACTGAAGGCAATTCAAATTGATCTGTGGTCAACTTAGAAATTTTTAAAGCAATCAGTCCTTACGAGGTGAGCAAGGGAGATTAGGATTCACCTTGGGCGATTTACTCAATGATTCGTCTCCTTCTTTGCTAGCGCGATAGTCGCTATCACTATCACCAACATCCTCTTCTTCCTCGACCGCTTCCTTTCCTTCTCTCTGAGGTAATCCTCTATCTTGTTTCGGGATCGCAGATATCCTTACGCCTTCATCTCTACCGCTTGGACTGTCGGCTTCGATGGGCCTTATAGGCTCTTTCATCTTAAGCTCCTCCATGTGTGCCTTGCCAAAGGGACCCTCTATTTCCCTTTAAACATTCTTGTCAGCGATGTGAGTAGGGGAAGAGGAGTGGGTATTAGCCTTGGAGCCGCTTTGCACCGGAAACTAAACAACAGGAAATCTATCCTAGTGAAGCAGACCAAACCGCCGTAGATTTTTATTTGTAAAAAGGAATGAAATGGTTCACCGGTGGGGTTTGACTGCCTCTAAAGGATTGAGTGCCCTCTCGTGTTCATCACTCTCGTCTCAGCTTGGGATTTCTATGAGGAAATACATATTAAGTTAGAAACTTAGAAATTCCGATACGAGGGAGACTAGAGAAATGGAACATATATCCAGATAGCCAGAGTTGGTTGAATCCGACTGGGCATTTCATGAAGAAATACTCGTTCATAAAATAACAACTCTTGTTGTGGAGCTTCTCAATCAATTTACATCCCTTCTGAGCCTCAATTATCAGATGGGATGGGAAATCCTTCCTTTTACTGAATCGAAGGAAATTCATAAGCTCTTTGAATCATGGGGGCTGGTTGAATCTATCCATGAAGAGGACATACGTTGAGCTCAAAAGAGAATAGCCATTTGGATGGACTTGGAACATAGACAGTCCATGTTCTTGTAGCACTGTCATATGGAAAGGATTGAATGATGGGACATAACTGCTTAAGCACACGTATCGATTATACGCTGTGAAGTCCGTTAGGGGATTTTGAGCGAATTCATCCCTTGTCAACAGATGGATATCAACCTTTGGGATGTCGTATTGAAGACATATGTTCCAGAGCGACCTAGTAGAAAGGATTGAAGGCAGCTGCTTTGGCTAGTTGTTCAGAATTCTTAATCTTAGAGGTTGCTAACCCAATACTGGCTCAATTGGAACTATTTGACATTAGGATTCAGAAGTTTCAGGATGAGCTGGCCCGATGGGAACAAATGACGAAGTAGGAGCTGTAGAAGACCTGACTTTGAGAGAAGTAGACGTTCCTTCGCTGGACTTAAAACGAGGTGATCGGCTAGCCATTCTACGCAATAAAACTTGGCGTTCAACATGGTCAGGTGGTTTCGCTTTGAATAATAAACACATATGACCGATGCTCAAAATCAAATGAACGTCTTAACTAATCAAATTATAAGCGTTGGATGGGGCAAGTGTAGTGTGTTAATCTATGCAATGTGAGGCTAGTGCCTCGTATACCATAAATTGACCATCCTGTGTTGATAGCTCATTCGTGCTAGAAAAACGAGCTGTATTGTACTTTATAATTATTTTTCTGAACTTACCCATTATTGATGAGTAATCAATAACGAAGCCATTGTCTAGAGCGACATAAAAGCTTTGCTTTTTAGGATTACTAGAAGTGAAGAAGCGGAAAAAGTGATATGATGGGATCATCCACTACGTTCGATTTTAGAATAAATCGTCGCATTAAAATTCAAATAGCAACATGGACTTAGCCAAGTTTTGAAGAGATATAGTTGAACCCGAATAAAGGACTTGCCTTTGGAACCCCTCCTATTCGATCGAGGAAAAGCTTAACTTCACCATCGATCGAACACAACTAAAATTTCAACCATCTCTCTTTAATTACAATCAACCAAAGCCTCTATTTCCTTCGCCATCGTCCTCATCACGAAACCAATCATCGCCAACCTCAAATTCAATATCAAGTGGAGATAGGGTTTCAAAGTTGGGTCGGGCCCAAGTTTTCCAGGTGGTGGATCTTGTGATAACGACACTGATGAATGGTGATTAGCAGCTCCAAACGACGATGGCGGGTGGCAGAAGTGGTAGGAGTTGATTGGTGGCAGAGTTGGTTGGGTAGGTGGCGGGTCTTGAGAGGAAAAAATCTCGGGTGTGAGGCAAGTAAGAAAATGAAAAGATTTAGAAAAATATTCTAAATTTTGAGTTATATAGATCGAGGGCAAAGCCCATAGCTCAATATCGAGCTATGTGACTCGGTGCCTTGTTGTTTTTCTTCCTCAAGCATCACTCAGAAGGCACGTCAAAGAGTAGATTGCTAATCTAAGTCATGAAGTTACCTACGAAGTGTAGATCATGTTCTCAATGTAGACAAATGAAGTTCTAACTATAAATAAACCAAACAGTCAAAGGAAAATCATCCAAGTGATAATCGATCTCAAGGCAACATTTGAGCGATCAACCAGAGTTTATGGGATACCAGTCCAGTGCTTGTCATGATCCAAAGCACGCTCTGTTTTCAACAAAATCATACTTTGGGGGGCAAGTGTTAACTGGCTTTTTAACTAAGCAGATGTTAGAACATCAAGATGAAGATGAAATGACTAGGAAACTTGGAAACAAACTTAGAAGGAATAGAGAAATGCCTTGGAGGAATTTCATATGAATTGGATCCAAGGATATAGCTTGGTACCAAGCTATGTAGATCTGTACTGACCTACAAATCCCATTCGGATCACCTCTCAAACTCCGTACTTCTCATACACTTCTCCAGTAGCATGTGACCAAGTGGTTGTCTTAGAGTATTGACAACCAAATCCATGATAGACAAAAGATTACTAGAATTAACCAAAATTCAATGAAAATGGTTTGGAACCTATCAACTAGAAGATAAAAGAGTAAAGCAAGAGTCGAAGTTGGATTTGCACCAACACTTATAGCTCGGTGCCGAGTTACGTTTATCAGTACTGACCTATCATACTGGGTCGTGCTGCTCAGGCTTCTCTTGTACAACATCGGGCCTTTATCTAGACTCTAGTGCAAGCAGGCCTATGACCTATTACCTCTATTTCCCTGTAAATACCAACCTAGCTACAACTAGAGAAGGATCTGGTTTCTGCTAACTCCATATGTGGAAGCTTTACCTCTTCTTTATTTCTTACCTTCTCATAATAGTCACCTAAGTAGCAAATTTTGGTAGTTCTTAGCTATAGAACTTATCAAACCCTTGTACTAGTGACTTATACTCTCCCTAACTCCCTTTAATCTCATATAAATTATCTCATATCCTTAATCAATAAAAGTATAAAGTGGACGTAGGCCAAAGATCGCCGAACCACTATAAAAACCTTGTGTCTCTCTGTTCTATTTTCTTTTAGTTTCAGTATAATCTACTAGATCTAAGTCATACAAGATCCCTACTACTCAATCTTAGATGTTGATCCATTTTTGGTGTCAACATCTCATCTTATCTCTTTACTTATGGATAACGATGAAACCATATAGGGATATTCATGCCCAAAATCATAACTGCCTTCTCTAAGCCATTTCTCTATAACTAGTACTCATTCTTACTATATGTGATTTGATATTATTTCCGACTTTCCCACATATAGTACAGGCATGAACAAAAGAAATTTTTGATATATAGATAAAGTCTTCGGACATTTTTTTGAAACTTATATATATATATATATATGTATATATTCAAGACATATTTTGGAAACCTTTTGAAAAACCATTTTATATTTAAAAAAACCTTTTCTAGTACATTCACCTAATACGTGCCTAAGTTTTGGGGAACCTGAACCAAAGCTCTGTTACTAAATGTAACAACTTACATCTCCCGACACACTGCTTCACAGCTTATTGTGACTTTTGGACTACGTCATACCGAGAAATATAAGTTGTTGGGTTTTTATAACCTTAAAGAGCATAATTACAAGGGTAAGTTCTAAGAGATCCTACACTTTTAGATCTTACAGCTAAAGAAATTAAAATATAAGTGCAAAAAATAAATATCTCATAAAAACAGTTTCCAAAATACTAGTTTTACATATACACTGTTTCAAAGTACAGTATAACTTTTACAAATTTATAATACAATAAGTGGCGACATGAGAAACAATAGACAATATGAGAACTCGACCGTTGAGCTCCTTTCTTTCCCATACAATGTCCAATCACTATTAAACTATCATCCTATGGTAGGGGAAATATGTAAAGTGGGGTGGCTCCGAAAAAAGTGTTGTGAATGAGTACAAGTTTAATATGTGATGATCATGTGTAGCTAACTTGAAATCTACTCTAAGTGAAAAAGCGTGTATAACAAGTGTTTGTGAATTCCTAAGGTCCAATACCTAAGGATTCATATCTAATTCAAAGGGTTGAACTACTAATCGAACTATACACTAGACGATTGGCCAATATGGGAACTCTCTTCCATTATACCTACCATCAGCACTACGCTTTGAGTGAATGAACGTCGTATTGCAAACTTGTGCAGTGACTCATCATATGTGTAATAGCCCGGTATTTTCGACCATTCGCATCCGCAAATGTCAGACTTGAATTGCTCAAAATACCGCGTTGTAAATAAAATTTGGCAAATCTCAGAATATACAGTAAATAAAATCACAGATCATAGACACAGAGTAATAATAGTGTAGCGGAAGTAAAAGAAATAGTAGTACATGAAGCTACTATGTAAATATATCAGAGTTTCATAAGATACAACAGAAGAAATAAAGCACGAAAGAAGTCCCTAGATGATATCCAAGTACAAAATGAATACAACACAGGGATCAACAGGATAACTGGAAGTGAAATAGATAAAACTAGACAAGCAGATAATCTCCAGCGATTCCAAATCTCCAAAAAGTGGAAATCCAAATCTATGAATACTCAAGCTGACCCGAGCGTAAATAAAAAATACAAACACTCGAGTCAGGACATACATACTTATACAATGTAAACCAAATCAAGTGTACTATAATAAAAGTACAAGTAACTTAGAGGATGCTTGGGACCGCCCATCCTCTAAGGATCCGTTAAACTATTTACTATATAGTATATTGCGCTATTATAATAATGTCTAACAGTAAAATAAACATACTTTTAAATAGCGTTAAGGCTTTACATTTTCCACCTTAACACAAATAATGCCAATAGTCAATACAATACATGCATATCTCCTGATCGGGAGACTACGAGAAGATAATGCATAGGTATGACACAAATAGAAACTCGTAGTAAAGGCTCAATATGGTAGATGACACGGCACACAAGGCAATGCCAGGGTAGATATACCAATTACGCACATGGGCCGGTGGTAACGCAGCAGCTACATACGCCCACCTCGGAACACATTCCCAAAATCGAAGGGGCGCCTAAAGAGTCACAAAGTAATAAAATGGTATCGAAGAAATGTGTCCGACCAGAGGAGCTACCCCTTTTGGCCCGAGATCGCTCCTGTTTTAGCCACCTTATGCCAACTCATGGGAGTTGGGTCCACGTAATATACCTCAGGAACATCGCCACCATCCTACTTCATTCTGGAATCTCCACTGCGTACACGGTTGTCAAAGTGGTTTTCGGTATCGATAGAGAGTATGCCCATATCCGATCCCGATCTCTTTGCCAACCAATCGTTATTATAACCCGTGGTTATAACTTAAAATAATATTTTATACTTCAAAATAAAATATCATTTCAATCCAAATCTTTATCTTTATCAAAATAAAGATTTAATCATTTCTAAACCATTTTAATACATTAAAATATCAACATACCATATCTTTCAAATTCAAATATTTATCAAAATAAATATCAAGTCATTTCTAATCATTTCAATATATTAAATTATCATATCTTTCAAAACTTCCTTTCAAATCATTTTAATATCAAAATATCATTTCTTTCCAAAGCTTCGTTTTCAAATCATTATTATATATCAAAATATCATATCCTTAAAAACTTTATTTCAAATCATTTTATAAGTTCAAATCCAAATATCAAATTTAAATGCCTTTTTAAATTCCTAGATATCGTTCATTTATTATCATTTCAAATCACCTTTTAAAATGATTTATATTCCATCAAATTAATTCATTTAAACCGTTTAAAAGTGGAGTTATTACACTTTCAAATCAAATATTAAATTTCCAAAGTTTTAAACCATTCTGAGCTCATTTACTAAGTTAAAATCATAAACATTGAAATTTCAACGTTCCACGGCATTCAGAAAAAACCGCTGTAAGTTATTCTTGAAAACATTTCAATTTAAACCATTAAAAATTATAAAATCATATTTTAATATTCAAATATGTTCATTAAAATTCTCTTTTAGTTTATGATTTTTATAAAGCAAACCTTACAGAAAAATCCAAATTTTTTCAATAATTTCACTTAACAAATTCAATTGTACAATTTTCCCATTTTTACATTTGGCACCTTATTAACACTTACATTTTCAAATTTCTATTTCACAAATTAAACTAAATTTCCAATTTATTTAATTAACTTAAACCTTTAAACAAAACCAGATTCCACAGTTCCAAATCAAGTTGTATTTTAAAATTTCACTTCAAGCATTCATTTACTTAACCAATTTAATTCATAGAAAAATAAATAATACTTTATTAAACCATTCAAATTTAAATAAAATTATCATATTTACCATTTTCAAAATAAGAATAAATTCCCATTTTATTTATATAACTTAAATATCATTTTTAACCAAATTTCCAAATTTCCAAACTTAAATTATATTTCAATAATCCAATTTAACCATTCCTTAATTACATTTTTAACTCATAGAAAAAAATCATAATTTCCTTATTTTAAAACATTTCAAAATATTTAAAATCAAATTTCATAAATTTATATTTTTAAAATACTTAAAATTTTATTTATATAACTTAAATGTCATTTTAAAAGTCAAAGTCCAAATTCCAGATTTAAGTTATATTTCAAAAATTCAATTTAATCATTTAATTATTCAACATTTTTAACTTATAGAAAATCAAAATTTCTTTGTTTAAAACAAAAAAAATCCAATTTAAATCAAATCTTCATAAATTTACACTTTTAAGAATACTTAAAAATATTCAAAATACTTTATAAAATAACCACGGGCTTGTATATAGTTTTCTAACCTAGGTCAAGTGATACGGATATATATCATTTCAATCCGCAGTTTACAAAGAAAAAACCGGGTTCTATCATTTCAAACCCGCAATCCCAAGTTAATAATTAAATAAATAAAATCATTCAGGCCTATCATTTCAGCCCATAACGATTTTTCCATATTCTAAAGTCCGTTCGAGTATTTATCATTTCAACCCATAGTGAACATAATCCACAGGGAACTGCAGTGTGATAAACATATATAAATGAAAGGTTAACAACATGTAGCAGTAACAGATGATATAACATGAAATTTAACAGGTTGAACATCATATATAAATAATCACATGGCAGTTATAACATCATATTTTTTTCTCTATACATTCAGTTGTTGTTGTTGTTTCACAACTGCATAAGTATAAATGTCGTGGGAGCTTTACTCACCTCTTTGTGCCGGAGATAGCAAATCAATGACACAAAAGGATTCACAAAGGCATGATGACACAACAATAGATTCAAGTGGATGAGAACCAAGCTTATGATCTTGTCACAGCCCATAAACAAAACCAAAATAAAGTTATAGTTTAATACAACATTAAATTGAAACAACTTTGAAATGAAAAACAATTTGAATGCAACACTTTTTTCCTTGCCTTCTAGATTATTTTGCACGGCTAAGGGTTGCCTTAGGCTCTGGTTTGGACAAGGTTTGGCTCAGGTTTGAACATAGGAATGCACGGCTAACAAGGAACAGATGTAGAGGAGGTTACAACATAGGGATATGAAGGGACTAGGCAACATAGAGGAGTTTTGGGTCACTTTTGGCTCGGTCTATGTCCCATCTAGGTTTGGCCATTTCAGGTACAGGTCTGGACAGAGGTAGGAGGTGATGGTTAGGGGTGTTTCAAGGTGGTGGTGGAGCAACAGGAGGCGGCCAAGGTCATCTAAGGTGATGGTGATGAAGACTAGGTGGCTAGGCATGCTTTTTATGGAGTTTTTGCATTGTTTTGTGGATTTTGCATCATGGGAAGGTCATGGCACTTGCTGGTCAAAGGAGGAAGGATTTTTGCCATGTATGATGTGGGGAAGGAAGTGGTGGTGGTCGGTGGAGGAGACGGTGGAAGTGTTAGGCCAAGCAAAGCAAGAGAAGCAAGGAAAACAGATAGAAAAGAAAAGAAAAAGAAGAAAAAGAAAAGCCATTACCACCATTTTTTTTTCTCTAGCCATGAAGAATGAGAAGTGGAATGTTTTCTCACGTGAAAGATGAGCCAAAACTCATGGCCAAAAGTAATTAAGTGAAGAGTTAAGGGAATATGAAAAGTTTTTGGCAACGAAAGGTCTTCGGTTTAAAAGCTTAAGTCTCTTCAATTTCCATTTCTTTTTAAATCAAATAAAACAAAATATAATTCATAAAATAATTTTAAAAACCGAAACAAAGTGAGACAAGATGAAAATAAATAATAAAATTTAAATAAAATAGAAAAATAATAAAAGAAATTGCGTAAAAATTCAAAATAGAGTTCAAAAATTACAATTAAAACATCACTGGCTTTGGAAAAATATCTACTTCATTTTTAAAATATTATAAAGAAAAATATTGAAATAAAATACTTCATTTAACATTTATAAAATGAAATAAATAATTATAGAGAAAATAGAAAATATTTAGAGAAATTGATTAAAAATGGCAAATAGGACATGAAAATTACAAATAAAACATCACATGCTTTAGAAAAATTTCTATTTCATTTAAAAATATTCTAAAACAAAATTTTGAAATAAAATACTTCATTTATAATTTCTAAAATGAAATAAATAATTAAATTAGAGAAAATAGAAAAAGAACTAAAGAAATTGTTTAAAATTGGAAATATGACTTAAAATTTACAAATAAAATATCACTAGCCTTATAAAATTTCTATATCACTTTAAAACAAATAAGAAGTCAAATAAATAAAATAAATGAGGAAAAAAATAAATTGGGAATGATAAGAAAATAAGTTCTTAAGAAAATAAAAAAATAAAGAATTTCTTTAATAAATTGAAACTAGAAATTAAAAATTATAAACAGAATACAACTGACATTGAAAAATGTCAATTACACTTTTAAAAATGTTTGAAAACTAAAATTTATACATAACATGTTACTTTACTCATATAAATATAAATTAGAAAATTATGTGACCATTATACAATTTAAAGTAAACAATTTTGTTACATACATCAAATTTCACACAATAGTTAAAAAGGCATAACTTTCACATTATAAATCAGATTTCAACGAAATGAAAAGCAGTGTTCTTAAAATTTTATTTACTTTCATAATAAAAGATAAAATTCAAATTTTCAAACTTTCAAATTCTAAATTTAAACTTGAAAATTGACTATTTTGATGAAAATGCATTTTTTTGGAAAATATTCTTTTTAATCATGTTTGGAATTCTAATTCACATAGAAATCAAAGTTTATATTTGAAATAATAAGATTATCTAAATTAAATAAATAAAAATAAATTTTAATAAAAAATTCAATTAAAAAATTAAAATATACAATAAAAAAATAAAATATAGGGTTGTTACACTCTCCTCACTCAAAACTTTTCGTCCCCGAAAAGGAATGAGCTATTGGAAAGCACATAAAAGATAGAAATGAAATAAGATTAAGATAAAGAAGATTGAGATTATACCTGATAACTGTTGTTATAGGTAAGTTTAAAAAGGTGGAGATGATCTTTCCAAGATTCTCCAGAATCAAGAGCATAAGCACGGAAAAGGTGGATTCGAAAATGAGTACCAAATATTAACAAAGATTATAGAAAGATTTCTAAACAGAAAGATTATAGAAAGATGCCTATACCAGACTGTAGCAAGATAAGGATAATAAGGACAACCAAAAGATAGCTTGAAAACAAAATATGGAAATAAGTTTGAAACCATGGAAATTTCGACTTAAATCGAAAATAAATTTTTACACAAGTTAAATAAATCTTAACTATCTCAAATTTCATTATCTTATTATCCAATCATCTTAAATTAACAATTTTTTTAAAAACATGGGTTTTGATAAATAATCATTTATTATACTCATAATGTACTTAATAAATTTAATTCTTCTTTATTCCTAATTTAAATTAAATTTATTCCTCTCAATATTTATCACTTATGTTAAATATACTTACACTTATTATAACTGCTTTATTTTATTCTTAGTTCTTCTAACATTATTTTATTGTAAGTTATTCAATTACCCTTTATTATATTTACCTCTGTTAACCATTTTATAACTAAAATTTAAGTGTATAACATTTATTATAACCACTCAAATTTTATTTATAAAAACTTTTATATTGTATATTATCCAATTACATTGTTAACTTCTGAAATTAAGGTAAGTTATATTTGAATGCAATTGTATTATACAAATAAACTTTCCAATTAAATCATTTCACGCTTGAATATTCATCCAAAATTTGGTTTTCTTTTTACAATTTAAATTATTCTATATAATAAAATTTAAGAATTAGATTTTCGATTTCTTCAAACCATTTGGAGATAAATAAATGTATGTACATAATTTATCAAATCAAATTTAAATCACATATATATATATTATAAATCAAGTCATATTTTAGAAATTCAAATCAATTTGATTTCCCAAAACAAAGCTGTAGCAAGACTACAGAGCGGTCTCTTCACTTCGAAACTCGAAAATGAATGTCGATGATGCTGCAGTCATCACCAAAATTATTTCGCAGTGACAAAGAGAAGAGCGTTGATTTTTAAACTTTAAAATTCTTTGGAAACAAATTTCTATTAGAAAATACTTTAAATAATATACTTTAAAACTTAAACACGAGGTTTGAAACCATCGGAAATTAAATTCTCAAATTTCCTGTTTTAAATTCATTTCAGTTCCCAAAAATTTATAAACAACCATTTATAAATTCATTTATAGAACTATAAATGATAAATCAAGTATTATCATTTCAAATAATCAATTTAAATCAATTTATTAAGTTCCATAAATTTACTTATATATCAAAATTTATCGGATTAACCAAATTTTAAAATAATATTGTGTCAATTTGTTCTGTCAAAGTGTTTTAGAAATCCTATCAATAGCGTTGATCAGACGAATCGATCGGAAACCCAAATCAACATCAACAACCCAAACAACACAATATATAAAACAAAATATAGATTTACAAGTACAATTCAAAATGTTTGGAAGAATAGATTGGAAACAAAAGACAAGATGATTAAATAACAAAGTAGGGAGATGGGTAAGCTTAAGTAAATCGCGGGCAACCTTAACCGGGTCAACCGTGACTTAAAGAACAAGATCAATATGGATTTTTATGGGGTAAATCTACATTCGATCTCAAGAGATAGAGTTTGGAATAACAAAAGATATTAGCATCTAAACTAAGGATAGATATAAATCTCTAGTGAATCGATGCTAATTGTAAAGGAGTTTCCCCCTTTACAATTCAATTTGATATTGGCGAGACGCCGACTCACTAAAAAGATCATTCGAAGTGGAGTTATGGGATACTCTAGAATCAAAAGAAGATAAATAGTGAGGGACACGAATGGATTTTGGAACTGTAGGGAACGTTCTAAAATTCAAAGGAAATTCGAATCAAAGAGGAAAGATTCAAACTCGAACGAAAGTGATTCTGTAAATAATTTACCTTATATTCTAAGTTTTGCCTCAAAGCCAAAGCTCTGATACCAACTGTAGCAGCCCGGTATTTTCAACCATTCGCATCCACAGATGTCAGATTTTAATTACTCCAAATACCACGTTGTATATAAAATTTGGCATATCTCAGAATATACAGTAAATAAAATCACAAATCACAGACACAGAGTAATAATAGTGCAGTGGAAGTAAAAGAAATAGTAGTTCATGAAGCTACTATGTAAATATATCAGAGTTACATAAGATACAACAGAAGAAATAAAGTACAAAAGAAGTCTCTAGATGATATCCAAGTACAAAATGAATACAACACAGGGAACAATAGGATAACTGGAAGTGAAACAGATAAAACTAGACAAGCAAATAATCTCCAGCGATTCCAAATCTCCAGAAAATGAAAATCCAAATCTGTGAATACTCAAGCAGACCCGAGCGTAAATAAAAAATACAAACACTCGAGTCAGGACATACATACTTATATAATGTAAATAAACTCAAGTGAACTACAATAAAAGTACAAGTAACTTAAAGGATGCTTGGGACCGCCCATCCTCTAAGGATCCGTTAAACTATTTACTATATAGTATATTGTGCTATTATAATAATGTCAAAATAGTAAAATAAACATACTTTTAAATAGCGTTAAGGCTTTACATTTTCCACCTTAACACAAATAATGCCAATAGTCTATACAATACCTGCATATCTCCTGATCGGGAGACTACGAGAAGATACTGCATAGGTACGACACAAATAGAAACTCGTAGTAAAGGCTTGATATGGTAGGTGACACGACACACAAGGCAATGCCAGGGTAGATATACCAATTACGCACACGGGCTGGTGGTAACGCAGCAGCCACATACGCCCACCTCGGAACACATTCCCAAAATCGGAGGGGCGCCTAAACAATCACAAAGTAATAGAATGGTATCGAAGAAATGCATCCGACCAGAGGAGCTACCCCTTTTGACCCGAGATCGCTTTTGTTTTAGCCACCTTATGCCAACTCACGGGAGTTGGGTTCACGTAATATGCCTCAAGAACATCGCCACCATCCTACTTCATTCTGGAATCTCCACCGCGTACACGGTTGTCAAAGTGGTTTTCAGTATCGATAGAGAGTATGCCCATATTCGATCCCGGTCTCTTTGCCAACCAATCGTTATTATAACCCGTGGTTATAACTTAAAATAATATTTTATACTTCAAAATAAAATATCATTTCAATCCAAATCTTTATCAAAATAAAGATTTAATCATTTCTAAACCATTTTAATACATTAAAATATCAACATACCATATCTTTCAAATTCAAACATTTATCAAAATAAATATCAAGTCATTTCTAATCATTTCAATATATTAACTTATCATATCTTTCAAAACTTCCTTTCAAATCATTTTAATAACAAAATATCATATCTTTCCAAAGCTTCCTTTTCAAATCATTATTATATATCAAAATATCATATCCTTCAAAACTATATTTCAAATCATTTTATAATTTCAAATTCAAATATCAAATTTAAAATGCCTTTTTAAATTCCAAGATATCGTTCATTTATTATCATTTCAAATCACCTTTTAAAATGATTTATATTCCACCAAATTAATTCATTTAAACCATTTAAAAGTGAAGTTATTATGCTTTCAAATCAAATATTAAATTTCCAAAGTTTCAAACGATTATGAGCTCATTTACTAAGTTAAAACCATAAACATTGAAATTTCAACCTTTCACAGCATTCAGAAAAAACCTCTGTAAGATATTCTTGAAAACATTTCAATTTAAACCATTTAAACATTATAAAAATCATATTTTAATATTCAAATATGTTCGTTAAAATACTCTTTTAGTTTATGATTTTTATAAAGCAAACCTTATAGAAAAATCCAATTTTTTTTCAATAATTTCACTTAACAAATTCAATTGTACAATTTTTCCATTTTTACATTTGGCACCTTATTAACACTTACATTTTCAAATTTCCATTTCACAAATTAAACTAAATTTCCAATTTATTTAGTTAACTTAAACCTTTAAACAAAACCAGATTCCACATTTCCAAATCAAGTTGTATTTTAAAATTTCACTTTTAAGCATTCATTTGCTTAACCATTTTAATTCATAGAAAAATCAATAATACTTTATTAAATCATTCAAACTCAAATTTAAATCAAATTATAATATTTACCATTTTCAAAATAATAATAAATTTCCGTTTTATTTATATAACTTAAATATCATTTTTAACCAAAATTCCAAATTTCCAAACTTAAGTTATATTTCAATAATCCAATTTAACCATTCATTAATTACATTTTTAACTCATAGAAAAAATCATAATTTCTTTATTTTAAAACACTTCAAAATCTATTTAAATCAAATTTCTTAAATTTATATTTTTAAAATACTTAAAATTTTATTTATATAACTTAAATGTCATTTTAAAAGCCAAAGTCCAAATTCCAAATTTAAGTTATATTTCAAAAATTCAATTTAATCATTTAATTATTCAACATTTTTAACTTATAGAAAAATAAAAATTTCTTTATTTAAAACAAAAAAATCAAATTTAAATCAAATCTTAATAAATTTACACTTTTAAGAATACTTAAAAATATTCAAAATACTTTATAAAATAACCACGGGCTTGTATATAGTTTTCTAACCTAGGTCAAGTGATTCAGATATATATCATTTCAATCCGCAGTTTACAAAGAAAAATCCAGGTTCTATCGTTTCAAACCCGCAATCCCAAGTTAAAACAAAATAAATAAAAACCGTTCAGGCCTATCATTTCAACCCTTAACGATTTTTCCCTATTCTAAAGTCCGTTCGGGTATGTATCACTTCAACCCATAGTGAACCTAATCTACAGGGAACTTGCAGTGTGATAAACAGATATAAATGAAAGGTTAACAACATATAGTAGTAACAGATGATATGACATGAAATTTAACAGGTTGAACATCATATATAAATAATCACATGGCAGTTATAACATCATAAATATTTTTCTACACATTCAGTTGTTGTTGTTTCACAACTGCATAAGTATAAATGTCGTGTGAGCTTTACTCACCTCTTTGTGCTGGAGATAGCAAATCAAATGACACAAACGGATTCCCAAAGGCACGATGACACAACAATAGATTCAAGTGGATGAGAACCAAGCTTATAATCTTGTCACAACCCATAAACAAAACCAAAATAAAGTTATAATTCAATACAACATTAAATTGAAATAACTTTGAAATGAAATCAATTTGAATGCAACACTTTTTGCCTTGCCTTCTAGATTATTTTGCACAGCCTAGGGATGCATTAGGCTCTGGTTTGGACAAGGTTTGGCTCTAGTTTGAACATAGGAATGCATGGCTATCAAGGCACAGATGTAGAGGAGGTTACAACATAGGGATATGAAGGGACTAGGCAACATAGAGGAGTTTTGGATCACTTTTGGCTCGGTCTATGTCCCATCTAGGTTAGGCCATTTCAGATACAGGTCTGGAAAGAGGTAGGAGGAGATGGTTAGGGTGTGTCAAGGTGGTGGTGGAGCAATAGGAGGTGGCCAAGGTCATCTAAGGTGATGGTGATGAAGACTAGGTGGCCAGGCATGCTTTTTTAAGGAGTTTTTGCATTGTTTGTTGGATTTTGCATCATGGGATGGTCATGGCACTTGCTGGTCAGAGGAGGAAGGATTTTGGTCGTGTATGATGTGGGGAAGGAAGTGGTAGTGGTCGGCGGAGGAGATGGTGAAGGTGTTAGGCCAAGCAAAGCAAGAGAAGCAAGGCAAACACATAGAAAAGAGAAGTAAAAGAAAAGCCATTACCGCCATTTTTTCCCCTAGCCATGAAGAATGAGAAGTAAAATGTTTTCTCACGTGAAAGATAAGCCAAAACTCATAGCTAAGAAACAAAATGCACGGCCAAAAATAATTAAGTGCAGAGTTATGGGAAAATGAAAAGTTTTTAGCAACGAAAGGTCTTCGGTTTAAAAGCTTAAGTCTCTTTGATTTCCATTTCTTTTTAAATCAAATAAAACAAAATATAATTCAGAAAATAATTTTAAAAACCGAAAAAAAGTGAGAAAAAATGAAAAATAATAATAAAATTTAAAGAAAATAGAAAAATAATAAAAGAAATTGCTTAAAAATTCAAAACAGGGTTCGAAAATTACAATTAAAACATCACTGGCTTTGAAAAAATATCTACTTCATATTTATAATATTATAAAGAAAAATTCTGAAATAAAATACTTCATTTATCATTTATAAAATGAAATAATTAATTATAATTGTAGAAAATAGAAAATAATTAGAGAAATTGTTTAAAAATGGCAAACAAGACATGAAAATTACAAATAAAACATCACAAGCTTTAGAAAAATTTCTATTCCATTTAAAAATATTCTAGAACAAAATTTGAAATAAAGTACTACATTTATCATTTCTAAAATGAAATAAATAATTTAAATTAGAGAAAGTAGAAAAAGAACTAAAGAAATTGTTTAAAATTGGAAATAGGACTTTAAATTTACAAATAAAATATCACTAGCCTTATAAAATTTCTATATCACTTTAAATGAGGAAAAAAATAATGTGGGAATTAGAATAAAATAAGTTCTTAAGGAAATAAAAAAATAAATAAAGAATTTCTTAAAGAAATTGAAACTAGAAATTAAAAATTATAAACAGAATACAACTGACATTGGAAAATGTCATTTACACTTTTAAAAATGCTTGAAAACTAAAATATATACACAACATGTTATTTTACTCATATAAAAATAAATTAGAACATTACCTGACCAACTAAAGTATTATTTATATAATTTAAAATAAACAATTTTGTTACATACAGCAAATTTCACACAATAGTTAAAAACACATAACTTTCACATTATAAATCAGATTTCAACGAAACGAAAAGCTTTGTTCTTAAAATTTTATTTACTTTCATAATAAAAAATAAAATTAAAATTTTCAAACTTTCAAATTTTAAATTTAAAGTCAAAATTGACTATATTGATGAAAATGCATTTTTTTGGAAAATATTCTTTTTAATCATGTTTGGAATTGTAATTCGCATAGAAATCAAAGTTTATATTTGAAATAACAAGATTATCTATATTAAATAAATAAAAATAAAGTTAAATCAAAAATTCAACTAAAAAATTTAAAATATATAATAAAAAAATCACAAAATACAGGGTTGTTACAATATACAACCATGCTCAACTCTCAACCGTAGTGGAAAAATACCTCTTAAAATACAGCACCGATCTCCCCCGGGAACTCCCGTTACTAATGGGCCCACTTTACTCTACGGCCTCTTATCGTGCTTCGTCAGTGTCCTTTTGTACCACGATGCACCAAAAATTATACTGTGACGCCCCACCTCTATACCCACGCTAGCCAAGAACACTACGGATTAATGCTGTCAACTAGCACGGAGAATAAGGCTGTTGAGGAGCGAAAATCTGTATAATTGCTTTGTGTGAGTACCGGTATGCCAGATAAAAATATAACTTTTCATCTCAAGAGGAAATCCGACATGCCGATACAAACTCAAAGCAACTACACAATGGCTATATGTAATCTTCGGAAACAAATATAGAAATAAACATAACACAAATCAGTCACAGATAATTCATATCACAAAGGCGGAAATAGATATGAATATTTATAACACATAAAAGTGTTCATCAAAGTAGTGGTCAACAAGATCCACACTATCACAAAAGAAATAGCTGCCAGTGCTATACAAAAGAATACGGATACAACCATGAGTCTATATCTCAAGTGTATACAACAAAAACTACTAATCTAAGTTGTTAACCAAAAGTCAAGGTAATGATCCTGGAGGAGAATTCAAGCAGAAGCACCTGCAACATATCGGTCTGACCCGAGTATTATTTAATAAGAAAATAATAAACAGATCCGTCTAGCTATAAATATCACGAATAAGAGATATGACTAAACGTATAATAATCACAATGCCAAGCTGTGATAAACAAGTAATTGAAAATCAACAAGAGATTAATCAATATACCAAAAATCTTCTCAAAGATCAAACAGGAATGTCATACTCCTTATTTCATTCACCAAACCATAAATATTGACAATTATATCAATGTCAATCACAAAAGTCAATGACACACAAATTCACCAATGCACAAATATTGATAAAACTTATCAGTGAAAATCACGAAAATTGGTGAAGCACAAATCTCAGAAATCATCAATAGAAATCCAGAAATCACAAAAAGGGGGAAGGCCTATCACAAACGGGAGCATAAAGCTCACCAACTCGTGTATCACAAACGGAACGCTAATTCCATGGTTGCTAACCATCACAAATTGAGCCAAAGCTCCACAAACGGCCCGAGGACCATGGGTTGCTACCCCACCAATTTGAGTCGAAACTCCACAAAACGGGGTTTAGTCTCCCTCGCAGACAAGGAGACATCGCACATTGCTAGTCTAAATCACCAAAAATGATCGTCATGATCATTAAGAAGTGTCAATTACAGAGAGCTAGTAAATATATGAGCTTAGCATCATGTCCCATAACCACTAGCTTAACTTAAATATTTACGAACAAATTGTAGATCTCCACTAGAAAATTGTCACAAGAGATTCAATCGAGTGAGGTAAAGGCTTGTATATACTAATAGGTTGGAAAATGATTTTATAAACGAGTTTGACATTGAAAATAGAGTTTAAATACTCTTTGATAAAGAGTTTGAATATTTACTACTAGAATAGAAACCTTTGTATTTTAAAGTGACAAAGCACAAAAATGATTGTAGAAATAATCAATCACCAAAATTCACATACGAAGACGTGAATTAATTCCAAAGAAATCGATATCAAATCCATCAAAATGGATGTTTCCAAGAATTCCATATTAGAAGTCATCAAAGTCGAAAAATTGATAGCATCAACTAGGAATCAAAACGAATCGATAAAAATTGGAATCACAAGCAAATATTGGCAAAAATAGGCATACTAGGCATATAGGAGCAGATCAGTCGACTGGCTCACTAAGTTTAGTCGACTGGACCAGAAACTAAAATCTTTATTTTCCTGCAGTCGGTCGACTGACCTAAAAATCCAGTCGACTGATTGCAGGGAAACAGAGGACCCGAGCCTCTAAATTTTGCCTTTGGAATGCCTATGTGCTACAGCCAGTCGACTGAATTTCAAGACCAGTCGACTGACTGGCACCAAGGCTGTTTTCTTAGCCTATGAAATGAAGATGCAATCTTCTTCAAAATGCAACCGAGCGAGCAACGGACACTAGGGATTTATGTCAATCGACTACCCGGCCCTATAAGCTTCTCGATGCATCACCAAAATCATGTTCAAACAATAAAGCTATGATTTTTGAAGATTTGAACTCAAAACACTAAAAATTTGAATATTCATAGGACCAATCCAATTCAAAACCAAATGCACATGAATAAGTATTAGGAATACATACCTAACAATCATAGATAATCATAGACTTAGATGTAAGATAAAATCTCACTTTTTCACAAAATCAATGTAGAAGAGGCTTGAAAGCAAAAGGGAGAATCAACCACTCTTTGACACAACCCAAATGAGCTTGAATCTATGCTCAAAAAGAAGAACATTCCCAAAGTTAGGTTTTGGAATTTCTGAAATTCAAGAGAGAAGGAGTTGGAGAAGGTGAAGAGAAGGCTTACCAATGGGTTCTCTTGAATTTGGAGCTAGAAGTTGATTTGCAAATAGAAAACTAGGGCTTGAGTTTTAATTTCCCATTCCACTCACCATTAATCTCTTTAGAACTGTAAAGTAGAGGAAGAGGGAATGAATGAAGAGGGGGTTTCAGTTTGGGGCATTAAGTTAGAACATTGGGCTGAACCCAAACCCAAACCTAAAGTGAAAAAGGTCAAATTTTTACCTAGCTCCAAACATATAAATATTTATACTCAAAAAGGTTGCAAATGGCATTTTGAACTCAATGGAAGGGGTCTCGAGTCCCAATTTGACCGTATGCAAAAAGTAGCTTTTTGGACAAAAATCCGACTTATGATGAAATATTTAAATAAATTATTTAAGTATAAAATTGACAAATATGCGGGTTGTTATAGACTCCCCTCCTTAAAGAAATTGCGTCCTTGCAATATATAAGATGGAAACATAAAGTAACAACCATAAAAGCATATTAACACAAAAGAAATTTGAAATAAGAGTTCACCTCAAAGAGCATGAGTAAGTAAGTCCGGATGTGTTCGCTCGATGAATTCTCCAGATTCCCAAGAGCAATCCTTAGAATTGGCGGACCATTGAACCTTAACAAGCGAAACATGTTTATTTCGAAGGCGCTTGACCTCCGAAGCAATAATACGAATAGGATGTTGCTCATAAGTAAAATTAGGTGAAACTTCAATTTCTTCCACAATACCGGGCTCAAGAATGGAATCGGAATCTCGAAGGCATTTCCGTAATTGAGAAACGTGAAACACGTCATGAATAGTAGAAAATTGAGCCGGTAATAAAAGGCGATATGCCACGGAACCAATACGTTCAGTGATAGGAAACGGACCAATATATCGAGGTACTAACTTTCCCGATCGACTGAAACACACAACACCCTTCATAGGTGAAACACGAACAAACAAAAAATCTCCTACAGAAAATTCTAATTTCCTTCTCCGGTTATCGGCATAGGATCTTTGTCTACTCTGGCTTCTTTCATCCTATAATGAATAAGGTCAATCTTTTCTGTGGAATCACGAATAAAATCTGGGCCTAAAACCAGCTTCTCACCGGCCTCAAGCCAACAAGAAGGAGATCGGCATGGCCTTCCATAGAGTGCCTCGAAAGGTGCCATACCAATACTAGATTGGAAGCTATTATTATAGGAAAACTCAACAAGAGAAATATGATCTTCCCAACTTCCACCAAAATCAAGGACACGCTCGAAGAAGATCTTCAAGAATTTGATTCACACGCTCAGTTTGTCCATCGGACTGGGGGTGATAAGCGATGCTAAAATTAAGCTTCGTTCCTAAAGCTTTTTGAAGACTCTTCCAAAATCCACTAGTAAACAATGGATCACGATCACTAACAGTAGAAGTAGGAACTCCATGTAATTTTACAATTTCTTTGATAAAAAGTTTGGCCATGAGAGGAACGGCTCGATTGGACCGAACGGGAATAAAATGGGCGGATTTAGTGAGTCTATCAACTATACCCATAAGCTATCATGCCCCAAACGAGAACGGGGAAGGCCATCAATAAAATCCATAGAAATTCGGTCCCACTTCCAAATTGGAATTTCTAAAGGCTGCAATAACCCATCGGGCTTTTGATGTTCGACCTTGACAAGTTGATAAGTCATGCAACACTTAACAAAGTTAGCAATATCAGATTTCATTCCCTCCCAACAATAAAGCCGCCTCATATCCACGTACATTTTACTACTACCGGGATGAATGGTAAATTTAGAACGATGAGAATCTTTTGAAATATCTTTACGAAGATCACTAACATTTGGCACGAGAAGTTTACCAAATTTCCGAATGCCACTACGAGAATCGATATCAAAGTCTTTCAAACCTTCAATATCAATTTTATCCTTAATATTTTGGCCAAGAAGAGCCAATTCAGGATCTAGCCTTTGAGCTCCAAGAATGCGGTCTAAAAGAGAAGGATGAGCCTCAAGGCTACACAAAACAAGAGATGAACAAAGTTGGAAACACGACCTCGAATTTCACAAGTGGAAAAAACCTCGAGATCATTCAATTCGGTATCATCATGGAAACAACCGCTTGTTTCTTGCGACTAAGTGCATCGGCAACTCGATTTCCCTTTCCGGGAGTATAAAGAATATCAAGATTATAAGATGCAAGGAATTCGAGCCAACGCTGTTGACGCAAATTAAGTTCCTTTTGAGAGAATAAATATTTCAAAGACTTATGATCAGTGTAAAGAATAAATTTTTCTACCAAAAGATAACGACGCCAAATTCGAAAGGCGAAAACGATAGCTGCGAGCTCTAAATCATGAGTGACATATCTAGTCTCAGCTGGCTTCAATTGCCTAGAAGCATAAGCAATAACACGTTCTTTTTGCATAAGAACGACTCCCAAACCAATGCGACTAGCATCAGTATAAACAATAAAATATTGATTCCCCTCGGGAATAACAAGAATAGGAGCATCAGAAAGGAGTTCTTTTAGTTTCTGAAAAGAAGTCTCACATTTGTCCGACCAAATGTATTTAACACCGTTCTTCGTTAAGCTAGTGAGAGGCATGACAATCTTAGAAAAGTCTTTGATAAAACGACGGTAATAACCCGCCAATCTAAGGAAACTACGAATTTCCGTTATACTCTCCGGTCTCTTCCAACTTTGAATCGCTTCAATCTTTGAAGGATCCACGGAAATTTCGGATTCAGAAATAATATGACCGAGAAACTTCACGCGAGATTGCCAAAAGTGGCATTTAGAAAACTTTGCCTTTAATTGATTACTCCTAAGAGTTTCCAACACAATCCGAAGATGCTTTTCATGCTCCTCCTTGGTTTTAGAATACACAAGAATATAATCAATAAAGATGAGAACAAATCGATCGAGGAAGTCTTTGAAAACTCGATTCATTAGGTCAACGAAATAAGCCAGAGCATTCGTTAAACCGAATGGCATAACAAGCCATTCATAAGATCCATATCGAGTACGGAACGATGTCAAAGGAATGCTATTCTCTTCAATACGAAGCTGATGAAAACCGGTTGCCAAGTCCAATTGTGAAAAGACTTTAACACCACTAAGTTGATCGAATAGATCATCAATCCGAGGTAAAGGATATTTGTTCTTGATAGTAAGATCATTAAGCTTGCGGCAGTCAACGCAAAGCTTAAGTGTACCATCGGATTTCTTCACGAAAATAGCTGAAGCTCCCCAAGGCGAGGAACTAGAGCGAATAAATTGCTTCGTTTCCAAATCGGATAATTGTAGGCGCATCTCCTCATTTTCTTTATTGGACATGCGATAAGGAGGACGAGTAATAGGTTGAGCTCCAGGGGTAAGATTAATTCTGAACTCAATTTTCTCGCTTAGGTGGTAATCCTAAAACGGGCACAAATGTGTCGGAAAATTCACGAACAACGTGAATAAGAGAAATGACATCTTCCTCATCATCATTATCATCATTGCGAGGATTTAATGAATATAAAGATGCGGATAAAGTGGAATCCAAATCTTTGAGAATAATAAAAATCTGCTTAACAGATTGAGGATGTCGAAGATGAATAGTCCGCTCAGGACATAGGATATGAGCTTCATAACGGTTAAGCCAATCCATTCCCAAAATCATTCCAAAGCCTAAGTAACGCATGACATGCAAATCGGCTAGGAAAGGAAAATCACGCAAAATAATCTCGACAACTTTACAAAGCAGACTAAGAGTTGCGGATCCACCAAATGGATTCGAAATTCTCAAAGAAGTCATTAAAGCAACAACACTTAAAGAACAAGTATCAACAAGTTCTTTTGAAATAAAAGAATGGGATGCACCCGTATCAAAAAGAACTCGACTAGGTTGATCACGAAATATAATAATGCCATCAAGGATAGAATGAGACATACCTTGATTACGAGATGTGTTGCCAGGGGTTTGAGCAACATTTAACTTTCCCTCCTTCTTGCCCTCAAGCTTGGGGCATGAAGATATAACATGCCGGAACTTTTGCAGTAGCGACAAGAGAGGTGCTTCGAACACTTATTTGAATAATGGTCCTTTGAACCACAATTATAACATTCTCCACAACCAAAGGAAGAACTCTTTGCCACAGGGGTTGCTTGCTTCCCCTTTTGGTTGGGATAAGGACCTTTGAATTTATTAGGCCTTTTCTTGTTGTTGTTGAAGTTTGGTTTGGAACCCACCACTTCAACATCACTTTCCCTATCCGCCTCTTCAAGACGAAGAGCGATATCAATGAGTTGGTCGAAAGAAACTTCTAATTTTAGAAGTAATGGCTTCTTGAGATTTTTGTTTAAGCCATAGACAAATCTCTGATTTTTCTTCAATGGGGTGTTAATATGTTCCACCCCGTATTTAGAAAGAGATTCGAAAGACGCGACATAGTCAGTCACGGAAGATTCACCTTGAACAAGGTCAATAAAACGGCGAGCCAAAGTCACCTTCTCAGCTTCTGGCACAAACTTTAATTCGAAACGTGCCCGGACTTGCTCCCAGGTGAGATCCGTTTCATTAATTTCAGAATTAAAAAGTTCGTACCAGTCCAATGCTCTTTCTTGGAGCATACTAGAAGCCACCTGAACTCGGTGAAGATCAATAAGATTCATGCGAGAAAAGATTTGATCGCATGATCTCAGTCAAGCCTGGACTTCAATAATAGTTTCAGAACCCTTGAATGGTTTCCCACCCAAGTTGGTATAATCGTTGCACAAGCGTGCAAATCCAGACTTAGGATGAGTTGGTTCCGAATTAGAACCAGCTGCTTGAGCATTCTTAACTAAATCAAGAAGCTGCTGGGCAGACATAAAAACTCCATCTTGGGGAGTAGCACTAGATTGAACGGCGTAGGGATGGCCTGGTCTAACCATTTCCCTTCCTTAAGAAAGAAAGAAAGAAAGAAAGAAGAAGAAAATGGTTATTCACCAAATGAATATCAAGCAACCGTGATAAATAAAATAAGGAATCATAAAAGAAAATAGGATAGAACGGTACAAAGACACGAATTAAATCCTAAGGCACGACTCCTAAGATGGACTTAGGACGGTGATCCTTGTTAAGTTATTCTACATTGTTCCGAAGTTTGGCTTTGATACCAAGCTGTGACGCCCCACCTCTATACCCACGCTAGCCAAGAACACTACGGAGTAATGCTGTCAACTAGCACGGAGAATAAGGCTGTTGAGGAGCGACCATCTGTATAATTGCTTTGTGCGAGTACCGGTATGCCAGATAAAAATATAACTTTTCATCTCAAGAGGAAATCCGACATGCCATTACAAACTCAAAGCTACTACACAATGGCTATATGTAATCTTCGGAAACAAATATAGAAATAAACATAACACAAATCAGTCACAGATAATTCATATCACAAAGGCGGAAATAGATATGAATATTTATAAAACATAAAAGTGTTCATCAGAGTAGTGGTCAACAAGATCCACACTATCACAAAAGAAATAGCTACCAGTGCTATACAAAAGAATATGGATACAACCATGAGTCTATATCTCAAGTGTATACAACAAAAACTACTAATCTAAGTAATTAGCCAAAAGTCAAGGTAATGATCCTGGATGAGAAGTCAAACAGAAGCACCTGCAACATCTCGGTCTGACCCGAGTATTATTTAATAAGAAAATAATAAACGGATCAGTCTAGCTATAAATATCATATGAAATGATATAGAATAAGAGATATGACTAAACGTATAATAATCATAATGCCAAGCTATGATAAACAAGTAATTGAAAATCAACAAGAGATTAATCAATATCGCAAAAATCTTCTCAAAGATCAAAAAGGAATGTCATACTCCTTATTTCGTTCACCAAACCATAAATATTGACAATTATATCAATGTCAATCACAAAAGTCAATGACACACAAATTCACCAATGCACAAATATTGATAAAACTTATCAATGAAAATCACGAAAATTGGTGAAGCACAAATCCCAGAAATCATCAATAGAAATCTAGAAATCACAAAAAGGGGGAAGGCCTGTCACAAACGGGAGCATAAAGCTCACCAACACGTGTATCACAAACAGAACGCTAATTCCATGGTTGCTAACCATCACAAATTGAGCCGAAGCTCCACAAACGGCCCAAGGACCATGGGTTGCTACCCCACCAATTTGAGTCGAAACTCCACAAAACGGGGTTTACTCTCCCTCGCAGACAAAGAGACATCACACATTGCTAGTCTAAATCACCAAAAATGATCGTCATGATCATTAAGAAGTATCAATTACAGTAAGCTAGTAAATATATGAGCTTAGCATCATGTCCCATAACCACTAGCTTAACTTAAATATTTACGAACAAATTGTAGATCTCCATTAGACAATTGTCATAAGAGATTCAATCGAACAAGTCCAAGAATTAACCGACGAAGTAAACGCAAGCGTTTCATACCACTCGTTTTACTAAGCCGTTTAATTAGATTTCTCATAAGAGTGAGGCAAAGGCTTGTATATACTAATAGGTTGGAAAACGGTTTTATAAACGAGCTTGATATTGAAAATAGAGTTTAAATACTCTTTGATAAAGAGTTTGAATATTTACTACTAGTATAGAAACCTTTGTATTTTAAAGTGACAAAGCACAGAAATGATTGTAGAAACAATCAATCACCAAAATTCACATACGAAGACGTGAATTAATTCCAAAGAAATCGATATCAAATCCATCAAAATGGATGTTTCCAAGAATACCTTATTAGAAGTCATCAAAGTCAAAAAATTGATAGCATCAACTAGGAAACAAAACGAATCAATAAAAATTGGAATCACAAGCAAAAATAGGCAAAAATAGGCATACTAGGCATATAGGAGCAGGTCAGTCGACTGGCTCACTGAGTTCAGTCGACTGGACCAGAAACTAAAATCTTTATTTTCCTGCAGTCAGTCGACTGACCTAAAAATCCAGTTGACTGATTGCAGGGAAACAGAGGACCCGAGCCTCTAAATTTTGCCTTTGGAATGCTTATGTGCTACAGCCAGTCGACTGAATTTCAAGACCAGTTGACTGACTGGCACCAGGGCTGTTTTCTTAGCCTATGAAATGAAGATGCAATCATCTTCAAAATGCAATCGGGCGAGCAACGGACACTAGGGAATTATGTCGATCGACTACCCGGCCCTATAAGCTTCTCGATGCATCACCAAAAACATGTTCAAACAATAAAGCTATGTTTTTTGAAGATTTGAACTCGAAACACTAAAAATTTAAATATTCGTAGAACCAATCCAATTCAAAACCAAATGCACATGAATAAGTGTTAGGAATACATACCTAACAATCATAGATAATCATAGACTTAGATGTGAGATAAAAATCACACTTTTTAACAAAATCAATGTAGAAGAGGCTTGAAAGCAAAAGGGAGAATCAACCACTCTTCAACACAACCCAAATGAGCTTGAATCTATGCTCAAAAGAAGAACATTCCCAAAGTTAGGTTTAGGAATTTCTGAAATTCAAGAGAGAAGGAGTTGAAGAAGGTGAAGAGAAGGCTTACCAATGGGTTCTCTTGAATTTGGAGCTAGAAGTTGATTTGCAAATAGAAAACTAGGGCTTGAGTTTTAATTTCCCATTCCACTCACCATTAATCTCTTTAGAACTGAAAAGTAGAGGAAGTGGGAATGAATGAAGAGGGGGTTTCAGTTTGGGGCATTAAGTTAGAACATTGGGCTGAACCCAAACCCAAACCCAAAGTGAAAAAGGTCAAATTTTTAGCAAACTCAAAACATATCAATGTTTATACTCAAAAAGGTTGCAAATGGCATTTTGAACTCAATGGAAGGGGTCTCGAGTCCCAATTTGACCATATGAAAAAAGTAGCTTTTCGGACAAGAATTCGACTAATGATGAAATATTTAAATAAAATATTTAAGTATAAAATTGACAAATATGCGGGTTGTTACATGTACCTACATGGATCTCCCATTAGCTTCGTGTTTACTCAGGTAGTATCTCCACCAGGGTTGTGCGCCCACCCATACGGAACACTCCTGAGCCTATGTGAAATACATCGCCCTAATCAACTCCGTGTTTGCGAAATAAATCGCCCTGATAACAACCATATTTGCGAAATACATCACCATAACCCAACACTGATAGGCAACTAACTTGCCTATTCTCTCAAACTTGTGTATATGGTATAAAATAGGCTCAAACAAATAGTTCACTATAAATTCTGTTATTTATCTTAGGCCGAGGTTCAGTCCAGCAGTTTTCTTTAGTAACGGCTGACCGCTGTTCCTCTACGGTCGACTACAGCCATTCGACCGCTGTGGTTCCAGTGTCGACTATTCGCTTAGTAAAATTAGGGTTTCTTCTGTTTTCTTTTGTTAATTCTTTATCTACTTTATTTGTGTCGTTTATAGTGTTTGATTAACCCTAATTGGTAAGTGATCAGTTTATTCATCAATTTGCAATTCAATTTTAGGTTAGCTATTTAGGATTTGTAAGTTTAATCATATAGTAGGTTAAATTAACAGCCAGGTTAACAATTTACTTCAAATTATCTCCTAGGGTTTTAGCATATTCAATTGTAAAAGGAGTGCATGCTTTGAACATGAAGTTAACCGTTTACTCTAATTTCTAATCCAAGATCCTAGATTTCAATGTAGGGTTCACACAATTTAACGAACATAAAATGGTGTACTTCAATCAAATCAGGTTTATCAAATTACTGTAATTCCAATTTTCCAATTATCAAATCAGGTTGCGTATTTCAAATTAAGGTTTATAGTATAAATTTTAATTTACTAACAACCTAAATCAATTTGAATAGAGTAAACCTAACTGTAATAATCATCTTACTAAAGTTGTTCACCACCTCAAACCTAAGCTCATCCTATTTTCTTTACTCGAGAATTGCACCTTCGAATGCTAGCACCGCCTGCTCCATCTAGATCCAATTGTTTGGGTTCTTCTAAGTTGATTTTATTCTAATTTTTCAGAATTTTAAAGGTTGGAGAAAAGGGAAAATTATTGATATAATTTCATTACTATAAACTACTATATGAGAATTAGGGTAAAGTTAGTCTAGAATTTATAGGGTTTGCAAAGTAGTTTAGAGCGTGAGATTTAGCTTTGGGATTTTTTTCGTCATCAGGTACGTTCATCAAAACTTGGCCCGGAAGGAACAACCAAGGCCATCAAATGTATGCTCAAAACAACATCCAGGTTCTTGAATTTTGCTATCCAGGGTAGACCCAAGACGACCCATGGTTGACCTACACCGGTCTATCATGACATCCCTAGGGTCGACCTATGGATGTTGTTTTTCCCAATCTACCGACACCCGTAACTTTTCCATACTAGCTCCGATTTCGAAGTTTTATATATGAAAATCATCCAAAAAATAACTACAAACTTAATGGTACAAGTTTCATAGTCAAATTATGACGTTTGTGAAAGTTTTCTTTTATGTCTTTTTTGTACTTACTTTTCTTATTAAATTTCCATTTGAATTTTTGTTAAATTCTTGTTAATTTTACATAAATTTCCAAGGTATTACGGTATTTGCGCACAAAATATATGATATTAATGTAACTTTACTTGGGTTTAAATAGAAGATAACAATATGAATGGATTTCTAATTTTTTTATCATTTAGTGGAAATTTTGCCTGACCATATCATGTGGATATGGAGTGGTTTGATTGAGGGAAAATTAAGAAATTGATTAGTGTAATTTTATTAAAAGAACTAGAAAGGTTTCATTGTTTCAATTAAAATAAATCCACAAATTCATTTCCTTCATTTTTCATTCACTTTTCTCTACTTCTAACCATCCATGGTCGAAATTTCATTCATCCTTTCCAGAACAAAATTAACTCTAAATTAAGTAAAAACATCAAATAAAATAAAAGTTACCTTGTTCATCCTTCTTTTGCAAAGCTAATTGTGCATCTAGTTAAAGATCGGAGGAGAATCTCAAATCAATGTGTTACAAAGGGCTAGAAATTATAGATCCAGTACTTCTGTTTTATTTCATTACTCATGATGTTAATCTTGACTAAATTCACACATATACGTGTATTGAATTGCCACTTGTTGAATTTAGTTTAAGCTTTTATGTGTGGTCATTCAATTGTAAAATCAATTTGTAGTTGATATATATTGTACTTTGATATTGTTTACTGGATTTGAAATTATCAGTTATGCAGATTTATTTTGTTATAGCATCCACATTTATTTCACAATTTAATTCACTTAAAATTAGGGAATTAATGTATAAATTAATTAATTCATGTGTATATATGTTTGTATGCTCATATTTATGTTATCCAAAATTGTAAATTAATTTGGTTAAGTTAACTTTGTATTTCTATTAAAATATTATATGTCTTGTTGTTTAGTCAATTATGTGTATTTAAGAATTAAATCTTAAATATTAGTTTTCACATGTATGTATATCTACATTTGTAATGTTACAAAAAAATTATACACATTAAAAGCAAAATATTAGTTGTGACAATAATTTTATTTACTTGTTTGATGTGTACTTAAAATGTGCATTTAATGCTTGTAAAACAGGAAAGGTGAAATCAACCATTGATTCCCTCTTTGTCCATTTCCTTTTGATCCTGATACGCTTGTATGCTTAGAATTTATTTTATATTTGTTCCTATCGTTGTCACCCAATAATTCATTCACTGTATGCTTCATACAATTGTCAAACCATCCAAATGTGAATGTATTTGATGTACTAATTGCCTTTTGTATTTAAAATTCAATTAACCTGAATTCAGTCAATCAATTAATTTAATTAAGAGAAAAGAAAGAAAGGTTTCCATACTAGATAAAACAAAGCATTTGTATAATTAGTGACAAAGCTTTTTGTAACGACCCGCAATTTCGCTACTTCGAAAATGAGAGATTTCGTTTGTTTTAAATTTAAAAAGGTTTGAAACTTAAATTAATAAGTTATACATAACAGATAATAATAGAGAAAATATTTATTTCAATAGTTAATAATTTAAAAAAGTATAAATTTGGATTTTAGAACAAATCAACAAAAGTTAAGTTTTGTTAAAAATAAATAAATGCTTAAATAAATAGGTTTAAATATTTATTTAAAAAGATAAATCTTATTGAAAACATTTACTAAAGATAAAAGTATACTAAAATATTTAAAGTATGTTAATAATCATTTTATAAAAATAACCAAATTTTATTTCATTTTATAAGTTTTACATACAATGTAAAATTAGAGATTTTAATATTATTTAAATATGATTTTAAAAAATAAATAGACATGTTTTAATTTATTTAAAGAAGTAAAAGGTTCATTTTTAAATTTGGTTTACATAAATAAATAGTTTAACTAAAACATCAAAATGTGACTGTAAGTCGAAAATGAACGTTTTGTCGATTAAAAGTTGTCGCAACGTCGTCACACCTTTATTTTCTTAAATAAGAACATATATTCAAATAGTATAAGTATTAATTGATTCACTGATCAAGTTTATTTTTACTAAACATACTTAGAAAATTATAGAATATAATTAACAAAAAGTAAGCATAAAAAGACAAAAAAGTACAAAAGTCAAAAAGTAAAACATTAAATCAAAGAAACATAATCATTACTTTCTTTACATAATATCTAATTGAAAATGACATAAAATAATGATTTGAAATGTAATGTTAAGTGTTGAAAAAAAGTAAGGTTAATTAAAAAGTAAGTAAGGTTATTTTTGTAATCTGGTAAAGGGATATTTTAGTAACTTACCACTTCATTTTTTTCTATAAATACCAACCACTTTTTCACTTTTTTTCACACTATTTCTTCCTTTTCTTCCTCCTCCTTGAAGATCTCTTTAATGGCTTCTTATTCTCTTCCATTTCCTTACTAACTTTTTTAAAATCATACCAAATCAACTCCAAACACCACCAAACTATACCAAAGACCTTAGGATACCATTAAAACATGTAGCTTCTAAGAAGTGAAGAAATGATGGAGGAAGGGGGAAAATAGATGGAGGTCGAACCTATAAAGAGAAGAAAGCAAGTTGGAAAGCTCTGGAGCAAGAAAAAGAGAAGGAAATGTCACCGATTTCATTCCAAGAAGCTATGAGCAAATTCAAGGTGCTGCGGAAGCTCTGCCGAATTTTCGGGAGTTCGAAAGAAGAGTTCGGTAGCATAAAGCAAAAGAAATATAGTAGAAGTTGAATAGTTGAAGTTTAAGTGAAGAGTTATTAGTAAGAATGTTGGTAGAAAGTTAATCGATTTGGTTAAAAGTGAGTACTCATATTTACTAATAAATTCATAACTTATTTCAAGTATAATGATTGAAAAGTTTAAATATGTTGAATGGTTAAATGTTTGATAACGTGGTTGCAAATTGGTTAATTATGTGATTGTTTATTTGGCTGATAACTTGTTTGATAAAAGATAAGAGAAATGATTAGTAATTAACCATGGTTAACTAAATGAGAACTAAATCCATACAAATATGTGTGTGGAATTTTTTTAGCCTCTTAATGATTTTAAATGAGTTAAAATAGTTTAAATATGATTTAAAACAAATTTGAAGTATTTCGGACAAGTTCCGAAGCAATCATAAAATTGGTCAAAATCGAGCTCGTAGCGTATCGGTAGTTCGTAAATTTCGACATGTAACTTCAAATTGATGTAGAGAATGACTTATAAGTTGTATTTGTTCGAAATAAAAATTCTTTGATTCACAATGATAACAGTTTTCCAACGAAGAAAGAAAATCAAGATTTCATTAGGTAGATTTTGAAATATCTCCAAAACAATTTTTTAAAAACATTGCGGTTTTGCAGTTCGGAATCCAAAAGAGGATTTATTTATAAATGATATTTTTAAATGATTAAAAATATGAATTAAATTTGATTAATCTAAAAACGGTTTAAAAGAGATTTGTAATGGAAAATATGAATTTTCAAATATTAAGAAGTTGTTTAAATCAAATAAGCTTATAAAGCACTTTCCGTAGCACTTTTCTGCTGCCGTTGCTGCTACTTTTTAAAAGAAGGTTTAAACTTAACGGTTTTTCCTAGAATCAATTATGAATTTTTTTAAAAGAATAATTAACTGTTTTAAATAATGATTTAGGAGTTTAATAAATCATTTCTATAATGAAGATTAACAACTGGGCATGCGGAAATGACTAGTACATTTGTCCCGCCTGTGAGATCTGGGAAGATAACACAAGGTGTTTAACTAAGGTTAGGGATGGAGCAATCAGTCCCTTGAACTTACATGGCCTATGTTTTTTCTTTTTAGGCGATGGGTGGAATAGTTCGAAAGGAAAGCCCAGATGCTCTAAAAGATTATATTTAAGTTTTTCCAAGATAAGAGAAAAGAAATAAATTATTTGAATGTTAACTAACCACTTAACATCTTTTATTGATGATTAGTATGAAGGAACCGGGATCAGATTTGGATGATTCCTATATGAAGAACCGCGATCGGATTTAGGTGATTCCTATCCGAAAATCACTTCAAACTAATTTTCAAAACCCCATATGAAATTAATAGCTTTTTATCGATGATTCGCACGAAGGAACCGGGATCAGATTTGAGTGATTCCTATCCGAAAAACCAGGATCAGATTTGGGTGATTCCTATTCAATTCGAAAACCCCTCCAAACTAGTTTTCGAAATAAAACATATTGAAGACAAAGATCTTCATGATGTAGGATTACTTGCCATTAGTCCTTGGAGGTAAAATTTACCATATTTGAAGTGGCAGTAGTGCTATGTTTTGAAAATCTTCGATTTGCAAGAATACGATTTGAAGTTAAGAAAGAAATCTTTAATTAAGATTTAATGAATGATTAGGAAAGGTTTCCCAAAGTAAAAGAGAAAATGATTTGGAATTATTCCAGGATTTAAGAAAGGTTTAAATAAATCAAATGATTTGATAAATGAGGCTTAATGATTCCATATACTCTTGAAAAAAATTGGAATAAACTGAAAAGAGTATATCTAACAAAGATATTTGGTTTAAATAAAAGATGAAGTAACTGATTGATGATTGATATCCATATATAAACTTACCTTTAAAGCGATGATTGGCTTCAAAGGAAATGGTGTCGGATCTGGGTTATTCCTATCCGAAAACCACTTTGAACCAATGTATACATTTAAGTGAAGACATATTGAAGATGATGATTATTGAAGACTGTGGATCTTCATAGCATGAGGACTGCTTGTTGAACATGCTCTGGGTAGCCCCATTATAGAGTTATTTATAGAAGTGGTCTCCTCGTTGTGGAGATTTTTCGGATTGTAAGGACTACTCGCCACTAGTGGTAGTAGGAGAGTGCCTTCGGTTTTGCTCAGTCCTAGAACAAACTTGTATGGATGAATGTTTGACAGTGTATTTCTAAGACACAACGTCTGACTTTTACAAATGTACATCTGCTTGGTGGCGGAGAAGGCAAGTTCTCTTAGCTTAACACCCTTCTCTAAGACATACGAGCTCAGAGGCTGTATGTGTATGGGAGTCAAATAGTGATCAAAGGAATGGCAGTGTGACATTTAAACTGGAACTTCTTATGATCAAAGCATGGTTTTGTATTAAAAGCATGGCTTTGAAGAAACTGATCGTAGCCTCACGAGCCACACATCCTGGTTATGATGGGATTCTATATGGTCAGATGTATGCTCGCATTTCGAATAGTAGTGATTTGGGTTATCAAATGTTCTGAGCATGTTAGCACCAAAATTGTCCAATAACACCCTTAAGAAAGATTGTGTAGAGAGATTAATGAAGATAGTAAATTAAAACAGAAGACAATATGTAAATTTAAATGCAGAGAACAAGAACACCAAATTTATAGTGGTTCGGCATAACCGCCTACGTCCACTTTGAAGTTGATTTCTATTGCTTTCCTTGATAGTTGATTACAGATACAATCAGTTTCCAATTACATGAATAAAATTGCAAAGTAAAAGATTAAGTCTTGAGTGAGTGTTGAATGCGGCAGAGTTTCCCCAGTGTTCTTAAAAAAACCGATCCTTTTCACTGTGCCCCTGCCTCTCTATTTATAGACGAAGGTGGGTTGGACTTCCCTGGTGGGCTCGGTAGATGAATACCTCGGCCCTAATGGAGTAAGTTCTGCGTGCCGACCCGAAAATGCCGAACGGCCAAATGCCGAACGAAATGAGGTGCCGAACGACCTCGGGATGTCGAACAAGACTTGTGCCGAATAATACTGGATGTCGAACGGTAGGCGAATGCCGAACGATATGGATGCCGAACGGTAGGCGAATGTCGAACAAGATGTATGTCGAGCAATATGGGATGCCGGATGAATCTGCCATGCCAAACGTCTCTTAATGCCGAATACTCTTGCATGCCGAACGCTCCCTGGATGCCGAGCGCTCCTGGATGCCAAGCGCTCCCAAATGCCAAACGACCCTGACCGCCGAACACTTCCCAGTGCCGAGTACTCACGAATGTTATTCGAACGTGAATGCCAGACGAACCATTTGCGTCGAGCGTTCAGAATGCCGAACGATATGTAGATGTCGAACGATCCATAAATAGCCGAACAATGTGCTAATGTCGAGTACCTAGTTGCCTGGTCAAATCTCCAGGAAACGCTTGCCCCCCAAAGTGTATTACATGACCGAACGTGATGTGCTTTGAATTACGCGTCCTCTATGCTTCGCTTTGATCCTTGGCTTATTTCTCTTGGTGGTACTTTCTTATGAATACCAAGTGAGGTGATGTGTGCCGGACGAAGTGCAAATGCCGAACAGAACAGTTGAAGCCGAATGCTCCATGTATGCCAAACGGCTCTAAACGCCAAGCCAAACGATGACGCTTTGACCGGTTCCACCAGTCATGGCCTCTTCGACTTCCCTTCTTCTCCTATAAAAGTCAGCATCATCGTCCTTTTTCTCTTTTCACTTTTTACCTCCGTTATCCTGTATTTGCGAATCTCGTCAAACCCCAACAAGCTTACTACCCTTCTTTCCTCGAACTCCATACCCTGCATTACCCTTTTCCCAAATCACTCGGAACTAATCAAAGCCGTGCCTTTAATTCCAGAATTATCCCGACCTCCAATCTACTTTCTAGGTATCGATCCCTTTTGTTTAACTATTTTCCTTGATTAAAAGTTTTGATACGAGGCTTAAACTCGTAACTTAGGTCGTGGCCAATGGGTATTTCATGGATGAAAGGATTAAACTGTGATTATGATGTTTTGTAGGGCAAGATGGTGTGGTGGAAAGGAGAAGTGGCCAGAGATGAGCATGCGAGGGAGTTGATGGGAGATGTATTGTGGTTCGGCATGGTTCTCTTGTGCCAAACGAGTTTGGAGGAAAAAAATAGAAGAGGGGTAGGAATTGGCTATAATGCCGAACAGTATGGTTAGGCATGACTCGCCGAATGATTTGGCCTCGTTGTTGGGTATGGATGGAGGAAGAAAAGAGAAAATGATCCGTTGTTAAGGACGGAGTGTCGGGCGTTGGGGCTCGGCGTAACTTTGGTTCGACGTGACTCGCTACATGTCGAGCAGTGGGATGGAAGGTGAGGGAGGAAGTATGAATTAGATATAATGCTGAACGTTACTTAGGCCGAGCAGTACTTATGCCGAATGTTACTTCGGCCGAATAGAACTTAGGCCGGACGATACTTTGGACGAACAATAGTTAGGCCCAACGATAGTCAGGCCGAACGGCAGTTTTGCCGGTCGATACTTAGGCCGAACAACATTCTAACTTTGCCTGAGCATAAGATATAAACAAAGACCTGGACCTAATCAAACTAGCATATCAAACTAATCTGGACCTATAACTTCCTAGTTTCAATCGTCATAAGCCTGAACCGAAGTCGATAAAAATAGACAAATGCTTTTGGCGTATAATGTCAATGTTCGAATTTAAAACTGAAAACATTTCCACGCTGGCTTTCGAAGACGGTCAGCGATGACGGTCTTCGAGAATGACAGTTCAAAGTTCAGCTTTACACCATCAACTGTGTGACCTATGATTTCTCAGCATTTATATTTGAATGATTGCACTAGATCACACACCGCACGAGCGGAATATTTATGTTGTTAAGTCTAACATTGGTTATTTTTCCAGTATAGTTCAAACAGGTGCTCTGCCAAATTCAATATTTATCGGAAATGTATAGAGATCTAGCTCCGCCACGATTTCAGATAGACCGGGACCGTCCTCCCGACAAGAAGTCGCAGATGTTTCAAATCCATCAACCTCCCCTACACATAACTTAGCTCTAGACACTTTAGAGGCAGCAATTTTCTTGGACAACCTTGTCGATTCTCATGCTTCAAAGGTCAATGAAGTTGCATTCCGGCGAATATGCTCTATTCACGGAATCCCTTTTGACGACGTGTTGGTTCCATCGGGGCACGATTGTCCATACTTGCCCCCAGTTGGATACACGGCATGTAATTAATTCATGTGCTGGGTTGGCAGTGTGCCACCGTTTAATTTATTTCTTCGGAATGTGCCGCAATACATCGACATTGCCCCATCGTAACTGCACCCGAACGACCACGCGTTCATCTACGGTACCTACATCCTCTTTATGACCATCCTCTCTAGGCCTCCAACTCCGGGCGACATCAGATATATATATATATATATATATATATATATATATATATATATATATATATATATATATATATATATATATATATGGTCAAGAAGCGGAGAGATAGCCCCGCCTTTGTGTTCCTCGAGCCGTACCATAATGCCAGATTTTAATCGGGGCGTGGAGCAAGTTTGCCCTGTACAAACAGGAATGGTTCTATGTGCGTTGCCCTCCTGGCTTCGCGAGGAGATGGGTTGAAGGAAGTAAGTGTTTTCTCTGGATTGATATTCATGCTTGGCCAGAGCCGTGCATTTTCTAATTTTTGTTTCGCCTTTTCAGGTATCAACCCACGTCCCAATGGTCGAGGGTATTCTGAGGCTGTCGAGGCTATTCGGGTACTTCCTGCCGAAGAACGGGACTTCTGGACTCTCATTTCGAATGAGACACTTTCAAGGTTTGGGTTGTTGGCAGAAGGTCATCAGATAAGCCTTCCTCAGGGCGTCACCGTACCCAGGCCCACCTTTGGAAAAGGGAAAATATTAGCTGAGTCATCAGCACGTCATACTCCAACGCACCAGAAGAGGGGGAAATTAAAGGGAATGAAACATCCGAAGCACAACATGAGAACTTGGGTCCCACTCTGGTTCCGATAGTCGAAGTGCACGACATCGAGATGTCATCTTCCCCTTCAAAGAGGAAAAAGAGATTGACGTACAAGATTAGGAAGGGGAAGGTTGGCGGAACTTCAAAAATTACGCTCATTCCATCGGAGAAAGAAGCTTCTTCACAGCATGTAGAAAGTTCTTTAAATGGCCTATCGAACCTCTCCATTCCCGATGAGCTGCTCAATTATGACTTCGACGATCTGGAAGCATTTAAACTTCACTCGCCCATCAGAGGCGATGCGGGTGCTCTAGCCCAAAGTCAAGGAGAGAAACTCCCATTAGTAAAGCAACTAGTCCGTCGAGGGGAAACAATATGACATGCACAAACACTTGCACTTCAATGTGCACTTAGATTTTCGTCGTCGCACTAATCTTCACTAATTCTTTGTTATTTAAATTCTGTGCAGGTGACATGGGCGTTCACACGGATTCGATCGCCTTCGTGGTTCGTCTGTCTTTTATCAACCTGGATGGGGCTTGGGTTCCGGAAGACGTCGGGACAGAGATGGTGACGGCGATAGAGATTATCATTCCTGAGACTCGTCATCTCGGAAGAAAACTTACTATCAGCCAAAATACCTCCAGGATACCTCTTCTCACCCGAAGCAAAGCAAAGATAAGCACGACCATAAAGGGTGGCAATTTGATGTCCTGTGGGACCAACACTCTGATTCCTCTTCCACTCGACAGTCTCGAGATCCTCACAGGAGAGCCGAACTTTCAAATCCGTCTCCTCCTACTCCTGCAACAGATCCAACAGTACCGGAGAGGCTGGCCGAGCTTAAAGATAAATTTCCAAAAATCTGCTTTGATGACCTGAAATTCCTCTCGGTGATTCGTCCTATTCCCGAACATGTCAAGCAGAGTGCCATCGCCTATACCAACGATGTCTATGTTCAACACGACGCATTTGTTCATTTGGATGAAAAACTTTCTGAAGTCTCCATGGAGCACCAACATGTGATCGATCGCTTGAAGCTTGAGGCTATCCACGACAAAGATATCATTAAAGCTCAGGACGAAGAGATTGCAACTTACAAGTCTGAACTTGAGGTCGCCCATTAGAGCGCCAAGGACACCACCGAAGTCGTAACTCGTCTAGAATCGACTCACAAAATGAAAATCGACGAGGCAATACAATATTATGGGGCTCTAGCTCTAGAGAAGGACTCAGTCCAAAAGGAGAGGGACGCATTCAGCCTTCGAGTCAAGGAACTTGAGGAGCAGCTCCGTAAAGAGAAGGAAGAGAAAGCGGCTGCCCAAGAAGAGTCACAACGATACTGTGTTGAGATCGTTGCTACTCGACTCTTAAAATAAAAACTTGAGGACGAGCTTTCCAAAGTTGAGGCATTAAAGAGTGAAGCCCGTGAAGAGGGCAAGAAGATAGTGTCTGCGGACATTGACTCCGTCTTGAGGTGGCTAAAGAAGAAGGTAGAGAAGAGGTCAAAAGCATGTTTGACCCGTTAATCGCTGAATTCAATGCCCGCGTTCTCATGCACCGAGACTTGACTTTTTTGGGCGAGGGCTACCTTGAATCTTTAGCCGAGGCATAGGAGGCCTTGATAGATATCAGGAAGGCCGAGCACGGTACCGAAGAGATTGATGAGGGGGCCTTGATAAAAGAATTCCTCAAGAGAAATGAGCCTTCGGACTTGTCGGCGACTAAAGCTATTTATTGCAAAGGCTCCCCTCAAAGAAAGGGAAAGAAGTTATTACCAATCCATCCAGGGTCATGCCTCCAGCTCATGTGCCTACTCAATTGGCCGATACTCGATCCATTTGAGCAGCATATCGGTTGTAATCCGGAGGACCCCATCCTTGGCGTCCATATTCCGTCTCCCATTCCAGAGGGTGAGACCCTCTTAACGGCTGAGAAGCTGCCGGAACCTGGTAGATAACCCTTCACTTTAAGATTTCAAAAGTCGTCATTCTTTATGAAGGACTATTGTATTCTAATGCTTGTTTTTCATGATTTTGCGCAGGCCGTTCTGATCTCGGGCCCACTCCGAGGAGCGATGTCGCCAAGGAGGTGGAGGGAAAGATAAGTGAGGCCACTCATGTAGGAGAGGCTCCCGGGCCAGATGCTCAGGTAAGTGGAGCGCTGGATGAGGACAAATCTGTGACTTCTTCTCCCATCGATGGGAGTTATGAATTAGAAATTACAGAAGCCTACGAGCACACATCTGAACTGAGTATGAAGGAGTGGCTTGAGGAGGAGAAGAGAGAGACAACCAAGATCAAGGTCGAGCCTCGAGTTGTGGACCTGGACGACCCTTTGAATAAGTTGTTGAAGGTCATCCTTCTTAGCGGGTCTAAGTCCATGGAAGTTCCCCGTACTTCTTCAATTGCTGCGCCTCCATCAAAGAAGAGTACCAAAAGTAAACGCACAGGAAAGGAGCCGTTCGAGAAGACAACGGAGGTAAAGAAGTCGAAGAAGCACAAGAAGTGATCGTTACTCTCATTCAACGAGAGTTAGTTTAAGTTATGTAATTATTTTCATCTACTTCCGTAGTCTTTGTAAATAGATTGTCGACTCCGAAATTTGGGGAGTTTGTAGTAGAAACATATTTTTGAATAATGTTTAGTTCCTTTTTCTGTCTTACAAAAGACTCTTGTCGTTCAATTTTAGTGTGATTGTGATTTACATCCAAGCTGTTGTTAATAATATGGACTTCTCGGTTCACCTTCATATAGCTCGAAGACTCTTTGAGAGTTGTTCATTTTTCCTTCCACACTTCAAGCACTTAGAATGTTTTTTAGTCCACACATAGAGGACTTAGAGTACTCCAGTCCGCGCTCTAGGGACCTGGAGATTTGGGACGTTTATGCTCGAGTCCGTACTCCGGGGACTTGGGGTACTCCAGTCCACACTTTGGGGAATTGGAGTTTTAAGTCGTTTATACTCGAATCCATGCTCCGGGGACTTAGAGTACTCCATTCCATGCTCTGAGGACTTGGAGATTTAAGTCGTTTATACGCAAGTCCGCGCTTTAGGGACTTAGGGTACTCTAGTCCGCACTCTGGGGACTTGGAGATTCAAGTCGTTTATACTCGAGTCTGCGCTCCGGGGACTTAGAGTACCCCAGTCCACACTCTGGAGACTTGGAGATTTAAGCCATTTATACTCGAGTCCGTGCTCCGGGGACTTAGAGTACTCCAGTCTGCACTCTGGGGATTTGGAGATTTAAGTCGTTTATACTTGAGTCCGCGCTCCGGAGACTTAGAGCATCCAGTCCGCACTCTGGGGACTTGGAGATTTAAGTCGTTTATACTCGAGTCCGCGCTCCGGGGACTCAGAGTACTCCAGTCCGCACTCTGGGGACTTGGAGATTTAAGTCGTTTATACTCGAGTTCGTGCTTCGGGGACTTAGAGTACACCAGTCCGCACTCTGGGGACTTGGAGTTTTAAATTGTTTATACTCGAGTCCACACCCTGGGGACTTAGAGTACTCCAGTCCGCATTCTGGAGATCTGGAGTTTTAAATCGTTTATACTCGAGTCCGCACTCTGGGGACTTAGAGTACTCCAGTCCGTGCTCTGGGGACTTGGAGATTTGAGTGCCTGCACGTGTTCGTACGTCAGCTGGAATAATATAACTTCATTTGCCAGTCACAGGATCATCATACGTAGAAACATTAGTAATTCGTGGAAAAGATGGTTTCAAGCCTTTATTAACGAAAGCAAGCTAAATTGTCTTACTACATGCCAAGAACTAGAAATAAAAGCATACTGGAAATAAATGCAACTAATACATGAAAGAAATAGACTTAGTATAATAATGCCGCAAGTGCTCACTGTTCCATGCTCGGGGGAGTGTCGCACCATCGACGGTCGCTAGCTTGAAAGTTTCTTCTCTAAGCTTCCGTTCGATGACGTATCGACCTTCCCATGCGGGATTCATATGAGATGGGATCGAAAAAACTCGTTTCAAAACGAGGTCTCCCATACCAAAAATTCTCGATCGGACCTTTTCGTTATAATATTTAGCGACTATGTCTGTATGCGGCCGCCCTCAAATTGGCTTCTTTGCGTTTTTCGTCAATGAAGTCCAACGATTCCAATAAAAGATTCTGGTTCAACTCGGGGTCGTAATAAGTTACTCGATGTGATGGAACTTCATGTTCCATGGGTATGACAGCTTCCGTACCATATGCCAATGCGAATGGAATGTGGCCAGTGGCGGTCTTGTGAGTGGTCCTGTAGGCCCAAAGTGTCGTTGGAAGTTCATCCACCCACTTGCCTCTGGCCTTTTCCAGATGCTTTTTCAATATGGACATGATTATTTTCTTTACGGCTTCCACTTGTCCATTGGCTTTCGGGTGAGCAACCGCTGCAAACTTCTTCTCAATGCCATATTTCTGAAAAAATTCTTTGAACTCCTTGCTTTTGAATTGAGTTCCATTGTCTGTAATGATAGTCCGTGGAAGGCCAAAACGGCATATGATATTTCGTACGACGAAATTAATAACCTTCTTGGTGGTTATTGTGGCCAGAGGCTCTGTTTCTGCCCATTTGGTAAAGTAGTCGACCACAACTATTGCATATTTCGCTCCACCTTTGGTTATGGGTAAAGAACCAACTAGGTCGATCCCCCACATTGCAAATGGCCAGGGACTAACCATTTGCGTGAGTTCCGTCGGCGGAGCTCTAGGGATTTTGTGTATATGTGGCATTTGTCACGTCTTCTCACATAGTATGCAGCATCCCGATTCACAGTTGGCCAGTAGTATCCATAACGGAGGACTTTCTTTGCTAATGTCTGCCCCCCAGTATGGTCACCGCACTCTCCCTCATGGACTTCCTTTAATATTCTTTTTATCTCATCGTGGGCCACGCACCGGAGCAAGGGGTCGAGAATCCCCTCCGATACATTACCCCGTCTTGCATTATATATCGTGAAGCCTTACGAAGGACTTGTCGTCTTTCGCTTCTTTTTCCGGGTAAGATCTCGAATACCAAGTACTGCCTGATTAGGGTCATCCACAATTCCTTCTCGATTTCGGTTTCGAATGCGAAATCTATCTCCATCATTTCTGTACTCGGAGCATGGAGAATCTCAACAGGAAATAATACCATTTGCTGTGCATCGCCAGTGCTTGCGAATTTTGCCAATGAATCCGCTGCTCTGTTTTGCTCACGCGGGACATGTGAAATATCATAATACTCGAGACTCGCTAGCAGCTCCTGAATTCGGACCAAATATGGGGCAAGTCTCTACCCCTTGATTGATAGTCTCCTTGCACCTGATACACCACCAGCTGCGAGTCACTAAAAATTTCAACCCATTTTACTCCCAGTTCTTTGATAAATCTTAAGCCGTCAATCAATGCTTCATATTCGGCTTCGTTATTCGTTTTGTGAATTCAAGCTTCAAAGCGTAGCAAACTGATCGGTTCTCAGGAGTTACAAGAACTATGCCAACCCCCGAACAACGGTCGTTAGATGCCACATCGGTGTACATGTCCCATCGAATGGGAGGTATGACATTGTGGTCGTTTGATAGGTCTGACACAGTAAATTCAGCAATAAAGTCAGCTAGCGCTTGTCCCTGTGTGGCCCTTCACGGCAGGTAGGTAATGCCGAATAGACTTAATTCGATATTCCACTTTAACATCCTTTCGGAAGTTCCCGGTCATTGGAGTACCTATCGCAGGGGTTGATCAGTGTAAACACTGACTGAGTGTGCTTGGAAGTATGGACGAAGCTTGCATGATGCAATCACTAAGCAATAAGCTAATTTTTCAATATTTGGATAATTTCTTTCTGCACCCGTCAAGCGTTTACTAACATAGTAAACTGGCTTTTGAACCCGGTCTTCCTCGCGAACCAAGGCTGTACTGATAGCATGCTGGGATACAACCAAGTATATGTACAACATTTCATGGTGTATTGGTTTCGATAATACCGAGGGATTTTCTAAGTGCCTTATAATAGCTCGGAATTCTTCCTCACAGTCGGACGTCCATTCGAAATTCCTCTTTCCTTTCTTTATGACACCGAAGAAAGGGATACACTTGTCTGTGGCACTGGATACGAATCGGCTCAGCGCGGCTACCTCTCCATTCAACCTTTGCACCTGTTTTATAGTTCTGGGCACTTGTATATCTCAGATGGCCTGAATCTTCTTCGGGTTAGCCTCGATTCCCCATGCATTCACAATGAAACCCAGAAACTTTCCTGACGCTACGCCGAATGAACACTTCAAAGGATTGATCTTCATTCCATAATGCCTTAGTATGTCAAACATCTTTGCTAAGTCTCGGATGTGGTCTTTTGACTGCCGTGACTTCATGAGCATGTCATCCACACAGACTTCCATCGTTCTACCAATCTGATCTTTGAACATCTGATTTACCAGACGTTGATAAGTTGCTCCCGCGTTCTTCAATCCAAAGGGCATCACTACATAGCAATACAACCCAACGTTTGTGACAAAACTGGTGTGTTCTTGGTCTTGGAGGTGCATCGGAATTTGATTATACCCAGAATACTCATCCATAAATGATAGTAACTGATGTCCGGCAATTGAATCGACCAGCTGGTCAATCCTAGGCAACGGAAAACTATCCTTCAGGCATGCTTTGTTTAAATCGGAATAATCAACACATGTTCTCCATTTTCCATTTGCTTTCTTCATTAGAACCGGGTTAGATACCCATTCAGGGTAGAGGGCGTCGCGGACGAACCCATTGGATTTGAGTTTGTATGCCTCCTCTTCGAGATCCGTGGACCTCTCTAGGTCCATGCCTTTCCTTTTCTGTTTCACAGGAACATGTCTTGGGTCTACGTTCAACATATGAGTCGCGATTGCAGGAGAAATCCTACACATGTTAGAATGTGTCCAAGCGAAAACATCAAGATTCGCTCGGAGGAAGTCAATGAGGTTCTCGGCCACCACGGGGTTGAGTTGTGATCCAATTTTAAGAATTCATGACGGGTCATCCTGGCTGACTGGGATGTCAATTGTTAGTTCAGTCGGTGCTGCATTGTTTCCCTGGTTCCCCCATCATCATCTCTCGGATCTATGTCTTTATAGATCCGAGAATGTTGCCCGAGCCAGGGCTCGGGCGCTACTTGTCAATCATCGAAATTTTAGATGCGGATGGAGCTGTCCGCAACTTTACCTTTCTCTCTCTGTCGAGCCTCTCTCGGCTCAGCCACATAGCATGCACGACCGGTCGCCTGATCGCCATGTACCACTCCAACACCCTCGTCTGTTGGAAATTTTAACGTCAGACACCAAGAGGCCAACGTTGCCTTAAATTCTGCCAGGGCTGGACATCCTAGAAATACGTTATATGGAGAGTCAACATCCAACACTATGAGCGGTAGGATTCGCACCCTCCTATGCTCACCTTACCCCAGTTCAACTGGTAACTCCACATATCCCACTGCATCCGTTGCTGCGCCATTAAAGCCATGGATTCTGGCTTTAGACGGTTTCAAATCCTTGGTCTCCAGCTTCATTTAGTTGTATGCTTTCTTGAAGCTGATGTTAACAGAACTTCCGCAATCAATTAGAATTCTCTTCAAGAACGCCGGCCCGATTGTCGCAGATATGACCATCGGGTCGATGGTAGAAGCCTCCACCTTTTCCGCATCTCTGCTCCTGAATATAATATCATCATTCATCGTGCGTTGCTGCTTTGCAGGGGTCCCATCCTCCACATTCGAACAACACTCGTACTCCGCATGTCTTAAAGAGTTAGCATATCGCTCCATCTCTCGCCAATTCATATCCGCAGGATGAGGTCCGCCAGCAATCGTGTTAATAACCAATCTTCCCACAGTTCGAGCAGGCTATTCTGATTGGTGTGAAGCTAGCCCGCATCCGGGGTCTAATGTCTCTTGCCTTCCGCCTTGTGTGTCTTTGACAAACTCCTGCAGCTTCTTCTGTCTAATCAACTTTTCAATGGGTCATGGAGGTGTCTACACTCCACTGTGTTGTGCCCATATGACTCGTGAAAGTGGCAATACTTCCCAGTCTGCTTCTATTCTTCCGTTGATTCCTTTGGGCATGGCTTTCTATATTGAAAAGTGTTGCAAGTTGACAAATAGATGTTCTCAAGAGATGCGTTCAGCGGGGTGTATTCATTATAGGTCGGGATCCTTGACTTCCATTTCCTTGTCACTCTTTTCTTTTCGGGATTTTCACCTCCGGATCCCTTAGACTACCAAGGCTTGTTTTGAACGTTGACTTGAGCTTTTCCCGAATTATCGCCGGTTTGCTTCATGGCGACGTTACTTTTCGCAGTCTCCTGAGCAGGCCCTGGTGCCTTGTCTCGTCTTATCCATCGGGCCTCTTTTCTTGTGAACTGATGAGATTTCGAATAAAAACGCTCCAGCGTGGCTGGGGGCTTTCTCGCCTACCAATCCCCAAATTCAGATTCTGGATCCACTCCATGCATTAGTGCCATCAAAATTGCGTGGTCGTTAGGATTACTCACTTCAGTAGTAGCAACATGAAATCTCCGCAAGTATGCTTTCAATGACTCTCCTGGGCTTGGATTATGCTCGATAAGGACATCACATCCTTTGGGCGAGTGGTGTGTATCCTGAATTGTTCTATGAATTTCATTGCCAATTCATCAAAGCTAGATATAGATCGTGGGGGAAGTCGAGTAAACCACATGGTGGCAATCCCTAACAGAGTGATTGGGAAGCACCTACACTTGGTCGCATCATTGGCTCTTGCGGAATCCATCATCCATCCGCACATCATCACATATTTCCTAGGATCAGTATTCCCTTCGTAGGCTCGGATAGTCGGCATAATGAACTTCTTGGGATACTCAACCTATAGGATATCATCTTTGAAGGGTGTATGACTTCTGGACACTCCCCAATCTTCATTGGTCAAGACTTGGTTCTCTCTCATCAACTGCCTGATCATAGATGTTAAGTCCAGAGTTCGTATGGAGGATGGAAGGTTGGGTTCCATCCTACGAGACCATGTGGGCTGATGTCCCGCTTGATTTGGGTCTTGGAGATTTGGGCGTCCGGTCTCCTCACAGGCTTGATCCCTGGTCGATCGATCTGTGACGCCTGCCTGTGCACCTTCATCCTTACGGCGTCTATTCCTAGGAGGTTCATTAGCTGAAGTTGAACTATCAGATTCAGAATAAGGGGCAGGGTTACCTCCAGCATTCCGACGCTGCTGCTGAGTGAGCCGCATCATGAGGTTAGAGTTGGCTTGAATCTTCTCAGCAAGTTGCCTTCCACTTTCCTTGAGTTCTCTTATCAAGTTGTTGAACTCTGTTTGGGAAACAACTTCCGCTTGGTTTTGGGTGGAGGGCCCTGCACCTCGAGTTGCTTGCTGATTTCTAGGTCCAACTTGTTGCACGCTAGTAGTCTCGTGGACATCTGCGTTATGAGAGGTCGACCTAGTTCATGGTCATCCTATGGTAGAGTTGTTGGTTGTAATTCTGAATAGAATCAACAGATGCCTTGTGAATGATCTTGGATCTCCTTTGGGGATTTATGCAATCTAGTAGCTACAAAGCAGATACTAACAGCCTGAGAATTCGATTTTTAGTGAAAGCACCAAAATGTTAGCACTAAAATTGGCCACTAACACCCTTAAGAATGATTGTGTAGAGAGATTAATGAAGATAATAAAATAAAACAGAAGACAGCATGCAAATTTAAATGCAGAGAACAAGAACACCAAATTTAAAGTGGTTCGGCATAACTGCCTACGTCCACTTTGAAGTTGATTTCTATTGCTTTACTTGATAGTTGATTACAGATACAATCCATTTCCAATTACTTGAATACAATTGCAAAGTAAAAGATTAAGTCTTGAGTGAGTGTTGAATGCGGCAGAGTTTCCCCAGTGTTCTCGAAAAAACCGATCCTTTTCACTGTGCCCCTGCCTCTCTATTTATAGACGAAGGTGGGTTGGACTTCCCTGGTAGGCCTGGTAGCTGAATACCTCGGTCCAAATGAAGTAAGCTCTGCATGCCGGCCCGAGCATTCCGAACGGCCAAATGCCGAACCACCACCTTCATGTCGAACGAAATGAGGTGCCAAACGAACTCGGGATGCCGAGCAAGACTTGTGCCGAACGATACTGGATGCCGAACGGTAGGCAAGTGCCGAACGAGATGGATGTGGAACGGTAGGAGAATGCCGAACGAGATGGATGCAAAACGGTAGGCGAATGCCGATCGAGATGGATGCCTTGCAATATGGGATGCCGGACGATTCTGCCATGCCGAACGTCTCTTAATGCTGAATACTCTTGCATGCCGAACGCTCCCTGGATGCCGAGCACTCCCAAATATCGAACGACCCTGACTGCCGAACACTTCCCAATGCCGAGTACTCATGAATGTTATTCGAACGTGAATGCCAAACGAACCATTTTCGCCAAGCGTTCAGAATGCCGAACGGTATGTAGATGTCGAACGATCCATAAATAGCCGAATAGTGTGCTAATGTCGAGTACCTAGTTGTCTGGTCAAATCTCTAGGAAACAGATCCCTAGGTACCAGATACATCTGGGTCTCATGCAGGGATGCGCGAAGTCTGAGTCCTTGGATGTTATTCGCAGACTGTGTCCACTTTTAGCCATTTGTGTTGTTGTATAACGGCGTCCGAGTCTTGGACGTAATCCGTGGATACAGATTGATCCTTCCACTAGTTTCCTATCATGTTGGAAATCCAATCCCAATACGAGATTTATGGTTTTGATTGTATTCCCAATGTAGTTGTAATGACTTGCAAACCTTTCAGCAACCCCTTTCTGGTATCATATGTTCTGTTCGGTATATTCCATTGACCTAGTCCGGATATATTACCTTAAACTTAGTTCAAATATTGATACCTTATTTGAATAAGTTTATTTGAAAAGTGTTTTCAAAAGAATATCATTAAAAATAATATCAAGTGTATTTTGGTATGAAGTGTTTTGGTATCATAAGGTAAAAACTTGTCTGTGTTTATGTGTGGGCATAGCCTATGAGATACCCTTCTTTTCAAAGGTTTTGATAACATCGTCATGATCTATACATTTCAAATTTCGAGTGTCTCATGCTGGTTTATCAAGCCTGATCCGGGTATTTTTAATACTCGGGTCATATCCAAGTAGTTTAAGGTTGAGTTGAAGACAGTTGGAGTTTCCAAAGGAGAGTTGGAGATCTTCATCATCATATGGACGTATTCTATCATCCGCTACATTTATTTCATTTGTTTTGTTGTTTGTCAGCAATTATAAGGGCAGGTGTTATAACAGTCCATGCTGAGTCTAGGTTAGACTCTGATATTGTATTTTAAAATATTCCGCTGTAAAGATTATTATTGAAATAATATATGTTATTCCATTCATGTGAGATTCTATTCTGTCTTTATTTTCTTTTTACCCTTAATGATCCATCTTTTCATGCAATTTGAGTTAGATATGTGTGATTTATTATCGATTCAAAGGGTACTGAGTTGTCGGTCATTACATTTGGCATCAGAGCTGAAGGTTAAGCGAGAACCTTGGCTTTGTTGGGTTAAAGACTCATCCGAGATAGGCTTAGCAATACCCTAGGATGAGTAAGGCATTAGAAATAGGATTAGTAACACCCTAGAATGGGTTTAAGTGTATTATATATGAGTGTGTATATGTTAGTGACTAATAAATTATTTTGCGTTGATTTATCTATTGAGTGATTTATGGATTATCATCGATGGGCCTGATCACCGTTATTGATGAGGGTTCCTAAACACTTGAACATGGCGAACAGACACACTGATTTTGAAAAAAATTGGTAAATGAAATAATTTTACCTAGGATTATATCTTGAATATAAAGTATATATTTTGAAAAGTTGTATAGTTAGAAATCAGAATTTGTGAAATTTAAATATGAACATCTTGGGATTAGAATTTCGTAGTTTGACTATAAGATGTTTCATAAAGGTAACTGATAAGTAAGAAATATGATAAGGTAATTAAGATCTTTAATACTTGTTCCAAAATAATAAATTAAGAAATGATAATGTTAAAATACCATCATAAATTGACCAACAGTTTGAGTTAAATGTTTAAGTACAAATACCTTGTGAATTTAGTTTTACGATTTGACTATAAGGTGTTTGATAATAAGATTTGTTTCAGGAACGAAGACATAAGATAAAAATGTAACAGAAAATGATTATGTAAAAAGATAAATATAAAAGGAATGAGGATTTAAATTCAAGTTCAACTAATTCAAAGAATTATGGTAATTTAAATGAAGCTAATTAATGTAAGATAAAATGAATTTATAAAATAGGTTTTATAAAGTAATCTCTCAAGGATTTTGAAAATGGTAATATTCCAAATAAAAAGTGGTATTTTATGATAACTAATTCGATTGGCTCAAAAATAAACTAAAAATGGACAAGAGATGTGTTCGAATGGTAAACACTTCCATTAAGTATTACTCCTCATGTTAAGAGGATATATGATACTATTGGTAGTACCCAGTTCCTTGGATTATTTTGGAGTTACTCGATATATATAATTTTCTTAAGTTAAAGAAATAATGTGAACCATTGATTAGTAATCTTTATAAAAGTGTTTAAACTAAAGATAAATTGGGATCACTAATTGATAAGATAAAGCCGAATTCTCGACGATTTTGGACATCCGAATTTTTTGAATCATACCTAACACAAGGCTAAGAAAATTGTGAAAACTTTTGGTAAAAGATTGAAATGCTTTGAGTAAATGAAAGAAGATAAAGATAATTTATAAATATGATTTATAAAGAAAATTTAAGCGTTAAAAGTTTGAGGATTTAAATATGGGTGGTTTTAAAATTTATTTTTCGAAGCTAGAAAATTAATAATAGTATTAAATAAGAAATAAGTTTTATAACTTATGTATTTGAGATAATAGTAAATTAAAAAAAAAAAGTCTAAATTTGTTAGACAGACGGATTTAAGTAAACCAATTTGAAATTTATGATTTGTATATACTCTTAGGATGTAAAGGTATATCATAAAAATGTAGATTTAAGCTATGAACTTTCTATACACTTAAGTAAAATAATGACTCTTCAAAAAGGTAATTATAACCTGAAAAATGTTTTATTAACGGATTCTAGCATTAATTAAGAATTTGGACTTAAGTCTTTAAAATGTGATTGATTTGCATAAGTTATAAGATGTAATAAACTTAAGTAATAGTTTTACGAAATGGTTTATAAATAACAATAGTGTTAAAGGAAATATACCGAGTTAAAAGATTGTGGTAAAACTTTTTTATACAAATAAATCATCTTTTGAGTGAAAAATGGTTTCTCTAGCATATTCCTTTAAATAAAAAAATTTGAAAATAAATAGTTAAAGGGATTATATAAAGAAGCACCTTTATAAAGTGTTTGAGCTTAAGATAAAAGTTTATGAAAAGTTTATGAACGTTAATAAATACATATATTATATGTAAATCATTCGATCACATAAATGTTGATCAAAGATTCGAGTACAGAACTTTGAAGTGTTTACACTAGTCCGAAAAGGGATTTATCACTCGATTCTTGACGATGAACATTGATGAGGATTTTTGGTTGGGTACTTCAGCTTTCTATCACAGTTGAGCAATACGCAAGGAAAGCAAAGATTTTTAAGCAAAGAGCCTGATCAGAGTTCGCACTAGAGGATCAAGGGATCGATACTAGTTCGGAAAATAAAGTTATATATTCGAATAGGAGATCGAATAAGATATTTCATATGTATTTTTTGTGTATATTAAATGGAATTAATTTTGAATAGGAAAACTTTTGTTTAGGTAATTTCGAGGACGAAATTCTTTTAAGTAGGGGAGAATGTAACGACCTGTAATTTCGCTACTTCAAAAATGAGAGATTTCGTTTGTTTTAAATTTAAAAAGGTTTAAAACTAAAATAAATAAGTTATATATAATAGATAATAATAGAGAAATGATTTATTCTTATAGTTAATAGTTTAAAAAGGTATAAATTTGGATTTTAGAACAAATCAACAAAAGTTTAGTTTTGTTAAAAATAAATAAATGCTTAAATAAATAGGTTTAAATATTTATTTAAAAAGATAAATCTTATTGAAAACATAAAAATAATAAAAGTACATCAAAATATTTAAATTACGTTAATAATCATTTTACAAAAATAACCAAATTTTGTCGCATTTTGTCAGTTTTACATAAACCGTTAAATTAGAGAATTTGATATTATTTAAATATGATTTGAAAATATAAAGAGACATATTTTAATTTATTTAAAGAAGTGAAAAGTTAATTTTTAAATTTGGTTTGCATAAATAAATAGTTTAACTAAATTGTCAAAATGTGACCGTAAAACATTTTGTCGAAAATCAACGTTTTGTTGATTAAAAGTTATCGCAACGTCGTTGCACCTTTAATTTCTTGTAGAGGAACATATATTCAAATAATATAAGTATTAATTAATTCACTAATCAATTTTAGTTTTACTAAACATACTTAGAAAATTCTAGAATATAATTGACAAAATGTAAGCATAAAAGACAAAAAAGAATAAAAGTCAAAAAGTAAAACATCAAATCAAAGAAACATAAGTATTACATTTTTTACTTAATATCTAAGTGAAAATGACATAAAGTAATGATTTGAAATGCGAAGTTAAGTGTTGAAAAAAATAAGGTTACTTAAGAAGTAAGTAAGGTCATTTTGATAATTTGATAAAGGGATATTGTGGTAACTTACCACTTTATTTTTTCTATAAATACCAACCACTTTCTCAGTTTTTTCACACTATTTCTACTTCTTCTTCCTTCTTGTAGCTCTCTTTAAAGGCTTCTTCTTCTCTTCCATTTCCTTACTAACTTTTTTAAAATCATATCAAATCAACTCCAAATTTTGCTAAAGATCTTAGGATACCATTAAAAAATGGTTTCGCATCTAATAAATGATAAAATGATAGAGGAAGGGGGAAATAGATGGAGGCCAAACCTATAAAGAGAAGGAAGCAAGTTGGAAAGCTCCGGAGCAAGAAAAAAGAAGAAAGTGCCACCGATTTCATTCCAAGGAGTTTGGAGCAAATTAAGGTGCAGCAGAAGCTCTGTCGGATTTTCGAAGTTCGGAAGAAAAGGTCGATAGAATAAAGCAAAAGAAATGGAGTAGAAGTTGATTAGTTGAAGTTTAAGTGAAGAGTTGTTAGCAAGAATGTTGGTAGGAAATTAATCGATTTGGTTAAAGGTGAGTACTCATATTTACTAATTAATCCATACTTATTTCAAGAATAATGATTGAAAAGTTTAAATATGTTGAATGATTAAATTTTTGATAACTTGGTTGCAAATTGGTTGATTATGTGATTGTCTATTTGGTTGATAAGTTGTTTGATAAATGATAAGAGAAACGATTTGTCATTAACCATAGTTAATTAAATGAGAATTAAATCCATACAAATATGTGTATGAGATTTTTTTGGCATCTTAATGATTTTATATGAGTTAAAATAGTTTAAATATGGTTTAAAAAAATTTGAAGTGTTTCGGATAAATTCTGAAGCAATTCATAAAATTGGTCAAAATCGAGCTCGTAGCATAGCGGCAGTTCGTAAATTTCGACCCATAACTTCAAATTGATGTAAAGAATGATTTATAAGTCAGATTTCTTCGAAATAAAATTCTTTAGTTCACAATGATAATAGTTTTTCCAAGAAGAAAGAAAATCAATATTTCATTAAGTATATTTTGAAATATCTCTAGAACAATTTTCTTAAAACATCGCGGTTTTGCAGTTTGGAATCCAAAAGAGGATTTATTTATAAATGATATTCTTAAATGATTAAAAATATGAAATAAATTTAGTACGTCTATTAAAATGGTTTAAAAGAGATTTTGAATGGAAAATATATATTTTCAAATATTAAAAAGTTGTTTAAATCAAATAAGCTTGTAAAGCACTTTCTGTGGCACTTTTCTACTGTTGTTGCTACGACTTTTAAAAAGAAGGTTTAAACTTAATGCTTTTTCCTAGAATCAATTATGAATGATTTTAAAAGAATAATTAAGAGTTTTAAATGATGATTTGGAAGTTTAATAAATCATTTCTAAAATTAAGATTAACAACTAGGTATGCGGAAACTACTAGTACATTTGTCCCGCTTGTGAGATCATGGAAGATAAAATAAGGTGTTTAACTATGGTTAGGGATGGAGCAACTAGTGCCCTGAACTTACCTGGCATATGTTTTCTCTTTTCGGTGATGGGTGGAATAGATCGGAAGGAATACCTGGATGCTCTAAAAGATCATATTTAAGTTTTTCCAAGATAAGAGAAGACAAATAAATTATTTGAATGTTAACTAACCCTTAACATCTTTTATCGATAATTAGTACGAAGAAACCTGGATCGGATTTGGGTAATTCCTATCCGAAAATCACTTCAAACTAATTTTCAAAACCCCATATGAAATTAACATCATTTTATCGATCATTAGCACGAAGGAACCTGGATCGGATTTAGGTGATTCCTATCTGCTTTAAACTAATTTTCAAAATAAAACATATCGAAGACAAAGATCTTCATGATGTAGGATTACTTGCCATTAGTCCTTAGATGTGAAATTTACCATATTTAAAGTGGCAGTAGTGCTATGTTATGAAAATCTTCGTTTTGCAAGAATACGATTTGATGTTAGAAAGTAATCTTTTATTAAGATTTAATGAATGATTTGGAAAGGTTTTCCTAAGTAAAAGAGAAAATGATTTAGAATTATTCCAGGATTTAAGAAAGGTTTAAATAGATCAAATGATTTGATAAATGAGGCTTAATGATTCCATATACTCTTGAAAAAAAATGGAATAAAATGAAAAAAATTATATCTCAGAAAGATATTTTGTTTAAATAAAAGATGTAATTTATTGATGATTGATATCCATGTATAAACTTAACATCTTTTAAAATGCGATGATTGTCTTCAAGGGAACCGCAGTCGGATTTAGGTGATTACTATCTGAAAACCTGTTTGAACCAATGTATACGAAAGTGAAGACATATTAAAGATGATGATTGTTGAAGACCGTGGATCTTCATAGCGTGAGGACTACTTGTTGAACATGCTCTGGGTAGCTCCCATTATAGAGTTATTTATAGCAGTGGTCTCCTCGTTGTGGAGATTTTTTGGATTGCAAGGACTACTCGCTACAAGTGGTAGTAGGAGAGTGCCTTCGGTTTCGTTCAGTCCCAAAATGAACTTGTATGGAAGAATGTCTAACAGTGCATTTCTGAGACACAACGTCTGACTTTTATAAATGTACATTTGCTTGGTGGTGGTGAAGGATACTTCTCTTAGCTTAACACCCTTCTCTGAGACATACGAGCTTGGAGGTTGTATGCTTGTAGGAGTCAAATAGTGATCAAAGGAATGGTAGTGTGGCATTAAAGTGGAACTTTTTATGATCAAAGCATAGTTTTGTATGAAAAGCATGGCTTTGAAGAAACTAATCATTGCTTCGCGAGCCACACATCCCGGTTATGATGGGATTATATGTGGTCAGATATATGCTCGCATTTCTGATAGCAGTGATTTGGGTTATCAGATGTTCTGATCCCCAAGTACCAGATATGTCTGGGCCTCATGGCAGGGATGCGCGAAGTCCAAGTCCTTGGATGTTATTCATAGATTGTATCCACTTTTAACCATTTGAGTTGTTGTATAACGACGTCTGAGTCTTGGACGTAAGCTGTGGATAAAGATTGATCATTCCACTAGTTTCCTATCATGTTGGAAATCCAATCCCATTAATAGATTTATGGTTTTGATTGTATTCCCAAAATAGCTGTAATGACTTGCAAACATTTCAGTTGCCCCTTTCTGGTATCATGTATTCCGTTCGGTATATTCCGTTCGGCCTAGTCCGGATATATTACCTTAAACTTAGTCCAGATATTGATACCTTATTTGAATAAGTTGATTTGAATAAGTTTATTTGAAAAGTGTTTTCAAAAAAATGTCATTAAAAATAATATCAAGTGTATTTTGGTATGAAGTGTTTTGGTTATCATATGGTAAAAAATCGTCCGTGTTTATGTGTGGACGTGGTCTTATAAGATACCCTTCTTTTCAAAGGTTTTGATAACATTGTCATGATCTATACATTTTAAATTTTGATTATCTCACGCTGATTTATCAAGCATGATCCGGGTATTTTTAATACTCGGCTGATATCCGAGTAATTTCAGGTTGAGTTGAAGACGAGTTTCCAGAGGACAGTTGGAGATCATCATCATCGTATGGATGTATTCTATTATCCGCTACATTTATTTCATTTGTGTTGTTGTTTGTCAGCATTTGTAAGGGCGGGTATTATAACTGTCCAGGCTGAGTCTAGGTTAGACTCTGATATTGTATTTTAAAATTTTCCGCTATAAAGATTATTATTGAAATAATATATGTTATTCCATTCGTGTGAGATTCTGTTCTATCTTTATTTTCTTTCTACCTTTAATGATCCATCTTTTCGTGCAATTTGGGTTAGACATGTGTGATTTATTGTCGATTCAAAGGGTACGGAATTCTTGGTCATTACACTTTTAGACAGTGAAATGAAAAGTTTATTTCTCTAAATAAAATTCAGCTTATGACAATCCCAATTTTCGAAACCTATTTGAAGCATTGAAAACCATAAGCGTCAAACAAAACCATCAGCTAAGCACCTAACAATTGCATAATATATCAACGAAATAAAGCATTACTTATAAAGTGATTGGCTGAGATGTGATAAGATAGATATAGTCAATAACATAAGTAAATATTAGAGTGTTGCATAATTATTGACTAAACAAACATACTCTAAATCTTGCTATATAAAATCATAAGCAATACTTACAGAGTATTCCTGCTTATTCTTTTGAAATTTTGGTTCAATATCCACCTATCCTGCAATCTTCTTACACGGAGAAATATACACATACAAAAACAAAAATGGAAAGTGGATTGCTTCATAGTACTAATATGACTGTCTATGTATCCATTACAGGATCAAGCCTAACATAGTTCTAGAATCAAGATCGTATTCATCCCAATCCACATTGACACAAAGTCTACTTCACACGAATTTAAACCTCATACTTGGTTTAGATTTGGTTCATTTAGTCTACTTCACATGGATCTAAACTAAATTTTGTCCTATTGTGGCTAGTGTTCGAACACTAAGTAAGGACGTACTTTACTTCTTGCAGTACCAAAATGTACAATGGAGAAATAGTGTATTTTCCAAGATCTATCGTCCTGCATCGATACTCAATCTACATCACATGGATTTTAACCACACACTTAGTTTGGATTAGATCCCAACATGGTCGGGATTAGAACACCAAGTAAGGACGCACTCTACTTATTGCAGCACTAAAACTACCGTAAAGTAATAATAAACTACTCAAGATCTATTATCTTATACACACACCCGAAGTTGTCCATCATTAACGATCCATTCAAAAACTCTTTCATAAGTATAGGAAAAGTATTCTCTCAAAATACTATAATATTTTGTAACCATCTTCCAATATAAGCAACTCTTTTCATTTGAGAAATCAAAACTTTAGATTCAAGGAATCATTTAGGCGGTAGAAAGTATGAAATTCTAATGTTCAAAATTATCTTTCAACATCATTTGAAGGACCTCAAAAATATTACTTGAGCAAAAAATTATGGTGTTTGCATTGAAAGGTGTCAAATTTGAATTATAAGTTTTGCCTAAAACATAAGCCACTTTGCCATAGGTTTTTGGAGGTAGTGAACATTCAAAATTTAAAAAGCTTATAAAACAAAAATTGTATGTATCTAAATTATCTTTCCAACAAGATAAATTTCTGTACAATCCATTCAAGGAGTTAAAAGTTATGGTCAATATGCAGCAAGGTGTTTTTTGATATTTATCTTATTCATTTCGGCTAGAAAACATGACCGACTTTGCAACTTGATTTCAGTTGTGAAAACATTCGAATTTAGAAAAGGCATTAAATAGAAAGTTGTAGGTATTTTAAATATATTTCCAAATAACCATATTTCAATACAAACAGTTCAAGGAGTCAAAAGTTATAATCAATATACAACAAGATTTTTTTTGGATGGTCATCATATTTAATTGGCCTAAGAACATTGCCGACTTTGTAATTCAATTTCAATAATGTAAACTTTCAAATTTGGAAAAGCAATAAGAATGAAAATTGTATACCTTTAAGTTAGTTTTCCATAGCATTAAAGAAATAAAAAATTCGCTAAGATCTGCGTAGCTTATGACCAATTTTTTGAGAGGTGTTCAATCAATTCCGAGCTACCACTATCCATACTAAACAATTTTACTATCACATCATGGAATAATATTAAAGACATATAATTAAATAGCTTTTCTCACCCCAGTGTTGTACAGTTTTGATATTAGTCCATAGTGCTAGAATCCTCTTACTTTCCTAAGTTTAGGCTTCCCTTTTCCTTTTCATTTTCTTTTGTTTATATATATATAAATATATATAAATATATATATATATAAATATATATATATATATAAATATATATATATATATATAAATATATATATATAAATATATATATATATATATATAAATATATATATATATATAAATATATATTTACATAGGCTAATTTATTTCCAGAAGAGAATATGAATAGAGATTGAGAATGTATGCATTTGTTTCAAGCTATGCAAGGGGATACTAAATAAAGAAAGCAAGAACATATTTACAAAGGTTGAAAATTTTCATTTAAGTCCTCAACAAAATTATGTTTGCATAAAATTCATGCACTATACATTAAGCCAAGTGTTGTATATTCTTGCCAAATGTCCCCTTCCTTCCATTTGTCACGTAGTTCATTTTGGTGAGAAGCACCGATGTTGTAGTTGCATAAGTGATTGACATGTGTTTTTATATGCTTATTTTTTATACAAAGGATCCATTTTCGGATCTGACTAGTACATGCGAAGCCTGCTTCCATCCATGCATTTATTGAAAAAAAATTATGCATTTGTTCAACACAGTGTGCTGATTACAATCCTATACAGCTTATTGAAATTTATCAACATTTAATTTTTACGTCAAATGCATCCCAAACATCGAACGAAAAATAAATAACTATATTCATAAAATATGGTAAAAATGGGGTTGTTATAGATCTCCCCCTTAACAAAATTATGTACTTGAATGTTTTTTATAATTAACGATGAAATTCACTACATGATTTGGGAGACTCACTCTGCTACAATTAACCGCTGTGCACTCTGATCAAAATCCAATTAAAACAATGCTACTGCACAACATACCTAAATAAGGGAGCTCATGGTACAATTATTGGATTTAGAAGGAAGGAATTTTTCAGACATAGTAGTTCACCTTGGGGAGCATCCGTGGTGTTTGCTAAAATCCAGGCAGATCGTTAAGGTTATGTATCAATTATTGTAAGTTGAATGAGAAAACGATAAAGAATCAATATTCGTTGCCTAGGATTGACGATTTGTTCGATCGGTTGAGTAGAGCCAAGATATTTTTGCAGTTGGATTTAGCAACAAGTTTCCATTAGCTTTGAGTGGCAGAGGATAGTATTCCTTTGATGGCATTTAAAACCATATATAGATTGTACAAATGGTTAGTAATGCCGTTCGGATTGACCAATGCACCAGCTTTCTTTGGAGATTTGATGAACCGAATTTTCCTAGGGCACTTGGATTGGTTCGTATTGGTTTTCATAGATGATATTTTGGTGTACTCTAAGGATGAAGAGAGCATGAAGTTCATCTTAAAGTAGTGCTTGAAATGCTAAGGCAGCATCAGCTAAAGGTAAAGTTCTCGAAATGTCATTTATGGAAAAAGAAAGTGAAGCTTCTTGGCCATGTAGTTTCAGAGAATGGGTTATCAGTTGGTCCAACTAAGATTGAGGCTGTGAATAGTTGGGAGAGACCAGAAACGGTGACTAAGATAAGAAGTTTTCTAGGATTGGCTGGTTACTATTTGAGGTTTATTAAAGATTTTTCGCGGATAGCGGCACCAATGACCAAGCTAACTCGAGAGGATGTGAAGTTCGTTTGGATCGATAAGTGTGAGGAGGCATTCAAGAAGCTGAAACATTTATTGACTAATGCACCTGTGTTGATTGTTCTAGAAGGAAATCATGATTTGGTGGTGTACACGGATGCATGTGGGACTAGGTTAGGAGTTGTGTTAATTGCAGAGGGGTAGAGTAATTGCCTATACTTCTCGACAGCTTAGACCGCGTGAAGTCAGATACCCAATCCATGACTTGGAGTTAGCTGTGTTAATTTTTCCGTTGAAGGTGTGGTGACATTATCTTTTAGAAGAAAGATTTTAATTGGATACAAATATAAGCCGATGTAATATTTATTCTCTCAGAAGGAGCTGAACATGAAACGGTAGAGGTGGTCAGAGTTCTTAGCTTCTTATGATTTAGATATTGAGTACACAGTGAGGAAAGGTAACAAGTTGCAGATGAACTTAGCAGAAAATATCAAAATGTGGTGTTGGTGATGATAGCTGAGTGGAAAGATTTAGAAGCGTTAGCGACTTACAGAGTACAGTGGAGAATAAGTGTAGTTTAAGTACAAAAACAGCTTTATTATCATGTTTGGAAGTTCGATCAGTTATGATCGAAAAGGTTTCTTCTAAACAGCTAGAGGATCTAGTGTTGGCTAAATAGATCAAAATGACGAGAGATGGAATGGAGTGCGGTGACTTAAATGATTTTAGTCTTGACCAGAATGGGTGGATGAGAAAGAAAGGAATATTGTGTGTTCCTAATTTGGGAGACATTAGAAGGAAGTTTTGGAGGAATTCCATCGTTCGAAGCTCACTATCCATCTGGGAGGAACAAAGACGTATTAGGATATGAAGAGAAGTTTCTTCTGGGAAGGTTATGAAGAGGGATGTTGGCTTATGGATGTAGCAGTGTTTAAACTACCAACAGGTAAAAGTCGAACATCAGAAGCCAAGTGGTTGCTTCAGCCTTTGGGTATTCCAATATGGAAGTGGGATTCTATTTCTATAGATCTCAGTGATGGGTTGCCAAGGTATAATAAAGGAAATGAAAGCATACGGCCCATTGTGGACAGGTTGACCAAGAGTGCCCATTTCATTCCAATTAAGTCAACTAGAACCGCACTTGTGTTAACGAAGTTGTTTATAAAAAATGTGGTTAGACTGCACGAAATTCCTAGTGGTGTAGTGAGTGGTAGAGATTCTTTATTCACTAGCGAGTTCTAGAAGAGTCTACAGAATACCTTAGGTACCGAGCTCAAGATGAGTATTACTTACTATTCACAGACCGGTGGGCGATCAGAGAGAGTTAGCAAAGTCTTAAAGGATTTTTTATGAGCTTGCATGCTAAATTTTGGAGGATCATGGGAAGACCATCTAAATCTAGTCGAGTTTTCGTATAACAACAGTTATCAGACTAGTGTAGAGATGGCAACATTTAAATCTTTGAATGGAAGGCCATGCATATCTCCAATTTGTTGGTTAGAGACCCAGAGAGGTTGGTTATCAGTCTGGATTTGGTTAGAGAAGCTATAGAAAAGGTTGAGTTAATTTGAGTTAGAATGAAGGAAGCTCAATCTAGGCAGAAGAGTTATGCGGATAAAAGACGGAAAGATTTAGAGTTTTCTATTAGAGAACATGTTTCCTTAAGGTGTTGCTGATGAAGGGTATGACTTGGTTTGGGAAACCAAGGAAGTTGGCATTGAGGTTCATTGGACCATTTCCTATTATTGTGAGGATCGGGAAACTCACATATAGAGTAGAGTTACCGAGCATTTTGGCAGGAGTCCATGATGTTTTCTATGTTTCTCATCTAAGGAAGTGTCTTCGAGATCCGGATACTACTATATCACTGACCGTGTTAGATGAATTAGTCATAGAGACAAATTTTACTATAGTTAGAAAGCCAGTTTGCATAGTCGCGAGAGATGAGAAAAAGTTGAGGAACAAAACAGTCGGATTAGTTAAAATGCAGTGGAAAATGATAACATAGACTGTACCTAGAAGAATTAGAATAGGATGAGAGATACTTATCCTGATTTTTTTGATGGTATGTCTTACCTTTGATTGTTCTGATATGTACCTTATTATAATTTCGAGGATGAAATTCTTTAAGGAGGAGAGTCTGTAACACCCCATATTTTAGTGACTTAATTTAGGATATTTAATTAGTTAAGTAAATTAAAATAATATAAGATGATTAATGGATTGAGATTTGTGATTAAATAAGGGGTAGCCTTGCCATGTTAAATAAGTGAAGTAAAGAATAAAAAGAGAATAAAATGGTTAGGAAATATGCAAGGGAAAAACAGAAACAAGGCATATCGTTATACCCTAAACTTACTTAGGAATTCATTCTAGACGTTCATTCATTTTTCACAAATCAAAAATATACACCTAAGGTCGGCCACCATTAGGAAGAGCAAAGAAGAAGACTTAAAGAGAAAGAACCAAATCACTTAATCAAGAACAAATCTCATATCCTTAATCAAAAAGCTTTGGTGAATAATTACTACATCTCGTATTTTTGATCGATTTCGGTTGTAGATAAAGTACGAAAGTATTTGCAATTGTTTGCCATGTTTTGAATGATAAATAGATACACACACACACACACACACACACACACACTTGCTGATGATTTAGGCTATCTTATATGCATTTTATGACGAGAATTGATATAGAAAACTTATTGTATTACATCCAATTGCCTTGCAAATTTAGATTTAGATCAGAAATGATAATTTAGAAACGGTTTTCAATTTTCATAATTTTTTGAATTAATGTGGATTTTATATGAATTTTACAGTGAAGAAAACATTATTTTGGGTTAAAAATTAATTACAGCCAAATTATATTAGCTTAGGGTCTGAAATTTGTATATGTTGGAAAACATATTAAAACTGATTTTTTGAAATTTTTGTAGAATTTTCCGAAGTGTTTTAATGGATATATAAAATTATTTAAGGTATGGGACTTAAATATTTTATATATTAATAAAAAGGAGAAGGGGTATTTTCTAAAGAATCCAAATTCTTATTTATGAAAATCGGCAGTACTTTTAGAAAAGAAAATTTTACAACCAATCATAATTTGACAAACAAGGCAGATTAGGTACAGAGAAATAGTTTAAAAAGTCAAATCTATATGCTTTTTCTTATTTCAATGCTTTCGGCACCAGGCTTCCGACTCCTTACCTTTGCCTCTGACTCCACCGAAACCAATGCACATAGTATCAAATACCCGGTACATAGTGCATTAGATATAGGCGGTAGGATTGGGTCGAAACTAGGGGTTTCGAAAGGGTCGAAGCGCTACTTTGCTTTTACATGAAAATGCACCTGCTTTGCTTTCGACTGAACAGCTTCTACTAGGTCTGCTTTCGACTGGATCAATGATTTTAAAAGAATGGTTTTAAGAGGTTTCACCTTTGTTTTTTAATAACTACTTTAACTAGGTCAAAGCCATTGACTGCCGCTTTTTTAACTTTCGACCCAGATTGGTTTCGAAATGGTTATCTTGTTTTTAAAACCAAGCCTCTTCTCTAGTGCGTTCGAAGGGATGGTTTCGACACCATCACTTCTTAAATTGGGAATGCTTTCGAAAGAGATGCTTTCGACTTAAATGTTTTAATGACCCTTTTACTCTATAAAAATTGTAACTCGAATGGTTTCGAAAGAGATTGTTTTAAAGGTTTCGAAAGGTTTTTCCACATGTTATAAATTGAACCCAAATGCTTTCGAAAGGCTTGATGTTTTAATGCGTTTGAAAGGTTTTAAGGAAAGGTTTTCCAATGGTTTTGAAAGGTCTAAAAGGAAAGGTTTTCCAATGTTTTCGAAAGGCATTGTTTAAGTGTTTTAAAGAGGATGTCTAAGGTTTTAAAGCTTTCGAAGGAGATGTTTTTCAATGCTTTCGAAAGGATAAAGATGAATGGTTTCGAAATGTATGTTTTGGCTTCGGCCTGAGGTTTTATTTGTGTTAAACGGGATACTTTCAAAGGTTTCGAAAGGAGTACTTTCAATGGTTTCGAAAGGGGTTGTTTAAAGGTTTTAAACAGAGGTTTCGAAAGAGTTGTTCTTGGCAATATAGCCTAATTGTTTTTAAGCTAAAAAGGGTTTTAAATTATTTTGGAGGGATGGGAAATCCTTAATAATTCCATCAACATTTTTTGGGTAAAGTGTGTGTGTATATATATATAACATGTCAAATAGTTTGGAGTAAAGCAAAGAGTATATTTTCCTTGTATATGTTTGATTTGAAGGTTTAAATCGTTTTGAAAAAGTTTTCAAGGAAAAATTTGAAGGGTAGTTAACCTTAAGAAAACGACTCAGATTAGAGGACCAAATAGGACAGGTGTAGGGTTGCGCCCTATACTCATTACCTATTTGCCCCTAGCTAATTTAGTCCAAAATTAAATTGTGTAGGGCTTTGTCATAAGTAAGACTAAAATTATGTTACACACATAATGGAATCTAAAAGGAAAAATAGGTTATCGGTAAGCCCACAAAACCATTAGCATCAGTTAGACCTGGAGAAATAAGTAAGGACAGACCGTCCAGAAGGGGAGTATCTAATAGATGTTGGATTTTTATGTTTTCTAGTACGCCCGACTCAGCTAAGAGGTTAGTAGTTAGCCAAACAAAACTATAGTGTATGGACAGATAGTCTATATGATAACTGATATGGACATATACATAATATTTATTTAAAATTTAACCAGTTTTGGTTGTAGGATTACAATTTGCAAAAGATATATTTTAGAAAGGATATTAGTGAGGGGAAATCCATTATGCTAAGTGGTGTGGTCTCACTTAATATCATATAACTGAGATGTATAGTATTATTCGCACCCATCTTTATGTCTGACTCGAAGTTTATTTTCCTTAAACTCTCAGGTGCTCAAAATTAATTTGAGTAGGTCGAGGGTTAAGATTTACAGGTTTTAGTAGGTTGGAAAATAAAGCTTCCGGTGATGAGAAGGTGGCTGACGGATAGCTAATTAGGAGTTGTCGATATATTTTGGATCGATTTCGATGTACTGTATATATAGTACCCTAGTCAACCAAGGGGGCATCGTCACATGTTGCTCTTGGCGTAATATTGTAATAACTATATCTTATCTGAACCTGGGAAAGCGATGCGATTATGTAATTTGAATATGGAACATGTTTTAGAAATGTAATCAAAAGTATTGTTTTTGAATCTGTGGTTTTGTTTCATATTCATGCGCTTTTGATATTATGAATACAATTAACATAGCCATATTTAGTCGTCGGAAGTTAGTAGGATGATTGCAGCATCTGTAGCACTTAGCTTTGGGCCTTTAGATTTATTACAACAAGATCTTAACATATCTTATATGACTCGGTTTACTCTTTCAATCTGTCCATCCATTTGAGGATGAAAGCCTGTGCTTAGGTTTAGTGATGTACCTAATACTTTTTGAATACTTTTCCAAGAATTTTGAAGTAAATCGCGAGTCTTTATCTGAAACAATGGTGAGTGGTGTACCATGTAATCGAACAATTTCTTTCAGATAGATTCTACTTAGTTTATATATTGAGTAGGTCATGTTATAAGGTATGAAATGTGCCGACTTTATTAAACGATCCACTACTATCTATATCAAATCGTGACCTTACTTTATCATTAATATCCAACGATAAAGTTCGTTAGTATATGTTTTCATTTCCATTTAGCGATATGGAGTAGTTGTAGAAATCCTATGGGTCGTTGTTGCTTATTTTTTTTATTTATTAGCATGTAAAGCATCTTGCCACAAATTCAACGACATTCTTTTTGACTACATTCCACCAAAATTGGCGCTTACGATCCATAAACGTCTTTGTGCTTTCAGGGTGCACTGTGGGCTTTGACGATGCACTTCACTTAAAATTTCATTTTTCAATTCAGGCTGATTTGAAACACAAAATTCGGTTCCAAAGTCTAAATTTTTTATCTTAACCGATGTTCCAATCTGTAGGTTCTTTGTCTCTCATCTTATTAGGCATTGCTTCATTAATCATCCTTATGCAAGCATTTATTTCAACTAGGGTCTCTAAAACTCTCCACTCTCTTATCATTAAACTGACTATTACTCCATAGGATTTTCAACTTAATGCATTTGCAATTATGTTCGCACTTCCTAGATCAGAATGCAATGTAAAATCAGTCATTTCTATGAAGACATGTTTCTTCAAATCCCAGAAATCGACATTAATGCATCCTCGGTATTCACGTGCGACAAATCCAAGGGGAGAAGCGGATTCTTAAAGGAAGAAAGAAAAATAAGACAGAAAAGAATCTCACATATGTTATTTCAAATAATACTTTACAACAGAAATTAAAATACATTAATCAGAGTTAAACATAAACAGTTATAAATATCTGACCATACAAAGGAGGGATACAATACTACACAAGTGTGGTGGAAATAGATAAAAATCTTCAGTAAAGCTTCGGACTCCATGCTTTGAGCTCCATCCAGCTTTCTTCTAAACTAAACCTAATCACTAGGCTGGCCGGGGAAAATTAGGGCACCCAGAGTTTAAGGAAAGGAAAAAATAAACTCCGGTTTAATCATGGGCTGGTGTGAGAACTAAAAATACGCATTTTGAAAACAAAAAAGGTATCTCATAAGACGCCATCGCACATAAACACAGAATGGGTTTTTACCATATGATGACCAAATTATTATTACATAAAAATACTTGATGTTATTTTTAATGATGTATCTTTGAAATTTTTTGCAAGTAAACTTATTAATCTTAGCTGAAATTGTAACCATTATTAAATTCCAACATATTAGGCACTACAAACAAAATGGCAGGCACTTATTGGAGAGCGGTTTCCATACAGATGACCAGGTGAAGGGACTTCCTTCCGGCATCACATCTCTAGACGAATGTACCAAGGTCAACAGAACATCTGCATCGACTGGCCTACCTTTCTCACTAGATAGTACCAAATGTGTCATCATCCCGATCGTTACCGACCTATCTGAGCACTCGATTACCATGCACCACATTAATTTTACATCCCGAACATTATAGCGAGAAGAAATATATCTAGAAGGGGATGATCATACCCTAATGGTTGCAAACCACATAGCCTTGCCGCATCTACTTTGTTTCTGTCATTTCCGAGTGTGAGACTTGAGGTAACGACTACCTTTATCATAGCACACAATCTTTCTTTGAATGCCACACTGCCATTCCATCAATCCCTATGTAACGATCCCATTTTTAAATTAAATTTAAACTAATAATTAATATAAATTTTGGAATTAATTTGAATTTTTCAAAATAAATAAAATAAGCATTGATTTGTGTGTGTGTGTATATATATATTTACATATAAGATTGTAAATTTCATTTGAGTTTAAGAATTCAAAATAATAAATGTTTTAAAATTATTTGAATTTAAAATATATATGTATATGTATATATGGGTAGATTTGAATTTGGCTGTAAATTTGAATTTGAATATTGAATTTGAATTTTAAATTTTAGAAAATGACATAGTAAAATGATTTGGATTTAAAATTATTATTCATGTAAATTATTTAATGTATAGTTATTTTTAAAAGCATTTTCTTTTAAATATCAAATATATAATAATGATTAGGAAGATGTATTTATAAAATAAGAAAAATGTGATATAAAATTTATTTAAAAGCCTTTAATTCATGAGAAATAAAAGTGTTAAACATGTAACAAGAAATTTAACAAGTGTAATTCAAATAATGAGTTGTTTAACAAATGTAATTATTTTATAATTTAAATTGGACAAGTGTCATTTAGTTTTATTTTTGAGAAAGAAATTAATAAAAATAGAAAATGGGGTTATACAAGCTATCAAGTCTTCTCCCTCTTATTTCTTTTACCTGATCAAAATTTATAAACCAGAAAACAAAATTTTCAAAAGCAAACCTGGAAGATGAAAAGAAAAATCAAAATAAGAAAATCAAAGGCTAAAGTAAACTTCATCACAAATTCTAAGATCAGCAAACAAAAATCAAAGCTTAGAGTATGGAATTCATCTCAAACCCGAAGTTCAAAGCTCAAGTTCGTAGAGGGAAAATTTCAAATAAGTAAAGGATAACTCAACAATCAAACAAAAATCAAAGATTCATCACTATAAATCAATTCAAACAACTAGATTCGAACTTCAGCAGTCTGTTTTCAACTTCCAGAATTCAAAAGCTTTCTGATTTCTTTCTGGATCAAGGTGAGTAAACTTTTTGATTGATCTAGAACTTGTTGCTGTGAAGCTTGAATTGCAAATGTGTGTTTTCATGTATATATTTACACCTACAAATAAGGTGTGCATGTCTGTGCACATAAACCTGGACTCTGTTCCAGGCTTGCAAGTCCAAATTCTGTTTTAAATCCAAGAACTTTGTCTCGAACCATTTTAAAATTTGAAATTCAGACAGAACATGTTGGTATGTTCATGATTTAAGATTTAAAAATGAATGTGACAAAATTTAACTTAAGTTTCTTTGGAAAATTTTAAAAATATAGTTAACCTAAATACTCAAATTAATTCTCTATTAAATTCATAATCTAATTCCAAAAATTAAATTAATTATCAAATTAATTCTGGCTAAACTCCTGGAATGTTAAAGATTTCCCCCTTAAGAAAATTTCGTCCTCGAAATTTGCTGGACGAAAGGACAACAAAGAATAGATGAAAGATAGATAAATATCTTTCCAGATCAAACTGAATATTCATTCTGCATTTGGCTTACCAAATCAGAATATCGCCAATAATTATGAGAATGAACTCATCCCATATCTCGTAAGATACTCGGGCCATCCAGATCTACGAATATACATGGTTATTGATTTGTCCGAAGGGATAACTAATCGTTGTAGAATATATTGAGAGCCAGACAATTGATATATGGATTTAATCTTCCATAATTTTCAAACACTTGGTCTAAACTCCAAACTCAGATTGGAATACCCCAAAGTATATATTAACTTATCCATTTTCGGACTTTGACTCATACAAGAAATTACAATAGAATTTCAAATTTTCTTTTAAACGAAATCATTTATCGATACAAATCTTCTTATTTTATTTAACCAATTTACTTTAAATAGAATCTCAAATTTATTAAAGTTTAAAATGAAAGGTTAACGAGAATACGAGATAAAAACTTATCTATAACGATTTTTTTTTGTAGGGCCGCCACCATACCAAAGCTTCTCCTTGAGCTGCCACGAAGACATCAAAGAATTTGAAATCGAATAATGGTCAAAAGAGATTGATAAATAAAGTTATTTACGTTGTTGCAGGGTATCGACCATTTGTAGTCATACTCCCCTATCCCCTATCTCGTCCTCTTCTTGCACTCATACACACTATCAGTGGATAGTAAGAAAATTTACTGAGGCACATAAATAAATATCTTAGGTATATATTCATTCTAGAGCATACTTCACTCTATCTCTAATGAGTTACCTAATGTGTTATACTCCTGAGCTAAAGTTTCAACCTTTAGCTCTAATACCAAATGAAACAACCCTGACTCGACCTTCGAAAATCGATATCGAATACAACACTCGTATTCCAACGCTACAGATTCAAACGTCGAATCTGGTTCGCCGAAGCTTATAACATATTAAGTATAACAACACAACTGAAGAAAATGAACTATATCATTGATACACAATATTCGATACAACAATTTGATACAAAAGATATCAAATATACATCAGTGGTACAAGAATAACAGCGGAAAGAGACAACGGTAGAAGATAAAACAAACTAGGCAACTGCAGCGGAAAGATAATGTATTCAAGGCCAAACTCCAAAGATCTCAAGCTATAAGCTCGAACCCCCATCAATGCTGAACTTGAAGCAAATGCGATGCCAAAAATCCAAAGACTCCAACGATTTCCAATAGCTACCAAACCAAAGGCTGATGGCTATCGAATCAACATTTATTATCTGATTATCTGAAAAATCCAACTCTAGACTGCCCGTGTGGAAAATTGTGGGCACCCAGAGTTTAGATAGGGAACAATAAACTCCAGGTCAGTCATGGGACTGGTGTGAGACCACGAAAATAGTTTATCTTTAGAACAAAAAACAAAAAAGTTTAAAAGAAATCCGTAATGCTTTTTTTGCAAAATGAAACTACCATAAGGCCTCCCGCTGCACACACCATGCAAATGCAGAATTGGAGGAGATTTCTCCTTATGATAGTCAAACATGCTTGATACGTAAAAAACATTTTGAAATTATTATTAGTGCATAGTGCAGAAAATATTTTGAAAGTATAATATTAATCTTAGCTAGCATAGACATTTCGAACTTATGCCTACTATAGCTACCATGTTCAATAGCAGGTTACTGCCACATTCCATGGCAGGTTATACAACTAAACCGTACAGGGTATGTATTGTTTCTTTGGATTCCCAACAAATGATCAAGCTAAGAAACTTCCTACTACCACATGGGTACGCCTCTAGAGGGATGTCTCGAGAGCCTACGTGGTTCTCTGCCAGCACAAGGCCAGGTTACCACTGTAACTAGGTAACTACTACTCGAGCATGCCATCCCCCGGTCGTTTACGACCTTTATCTGAGAGCTCTCAACCACAAAGCAACCACAAAGTAATTGATTTGCAGTGACCACATGAGTCAAGCATCTGGGCTCCATACCATGATACCACCCTTTTCCAGAAGGAAATGGCACACCCTAAAGGGCGTGACCCTCATAAGCTTGCCGCATCTTTCATGTTTTGACCATTTCCTGGGTGTGAGGTCCTGATGCAGTCTCGTCCACATAGCTACGCTTTACACAAAAGCCATGCTTTGATCAACAACGCACAACAGCATTCAGCATGCCACACTACCAAATTAGGAGTATATCAGTGATAACTATCAACTACATAACCTCTGAGCTCGTATGTCCCAGAGAAGGGTGTTAAGCTAAGAGAATAAATTCTACGCCACCAATCAGGAATGTATTTGGTAAAGGTCAGTTTTATGTCTCAAAGTGTAATGTCAGACATACAACCATACAAGTCCGTTCCGGGTTCGAATAGAACCAAAGGCACTTCGTCCAATAAAGGTAGAAGCCCTTGCAATTTGGGTATCCACAATCCCGATCGGACTCCCCATCACATATGGAGATCTTTTATACCGGAGCAATTCAGTGCAGAGTCATTCGACAGGTTATCCTATCATTCTTGAAGACACCCGATCTTCACCACCGCCTTCAAATGCAATCCATAACGTCGTATCATTATTCGGAATGAGTTATATGACACAAGGTCCTCTCCCGGCTAAACCGAATAATGAGCGCATTATTTAAAAATATATGGATTTTGGGATTTCAGTTAAGTCACAACTTATTACCCCAAAACCTTTTCTTTTCAAATGGTTTAAATAAACTACCATTTCCAAATCTTTTAAATAAAAAGATTTACTTCATAAAGTTCATCAATCTTTCACAAAGATTCATTCACAGATTTCAAAACAATCTTCCTTTCAAATTTGATTAACTCATCCAATCTTTAAATCAAAGATTTAATTCGTAGCTTTCAAATCATTTCCAAAGATTCATTCATAACTTGGTAAACCATTTTCATTTCAAACTTGAAATCCCTTTAACAAAAATTGAAATTTCTTTCCTTGTATGAAAGCTTTTATTATTTGAAAACAAACAGTTTTCGTTTTGGAAAAATCCGATTTAATTTGTGCAAGTTAAAGTCCTTGGGTTAAATTCAAATTCCCAAAACAATATCTTTTTAAATGGTTGAAAACCCATATAAACTTGTATAATCTTTTTAAATCCAAATTTTCAATATAGAATTCAACTTCAAATCTTGAATTTAAATTCAAATCAAACTATTTAAATTTCAAAACTTTATCGAGTTATTCAAAATAACCTTTTAAAACTCCTTTTCAAAACTTTTCATATTTAACCCAATTCCATTTTCAAAACCATTTGGATTCAAAATTCAACTTTAAAACCATTTCAAAAATCTATGACTTAACTAATTTCCTCGTGCAATCCATAATTGTGTGTATGGTGTAGTCCAGAGGTTTTACACAATAGTGCAATATCATTAATCATCACTGATTAATCATATCAATATCGATAAGCGGTACATCTCTATAACGCTTACCTTCATTCACAGATTCACAGATAAAATAAATAAATAAATAAACTACACATAGCTCAATTCACAGAACAGAATATTACAGTCCAGAGATAACAATCAATTCAAGGCATTTCACACAATACAAACATTCATAAGCAATCCAAGCATTTGATAATCATTTATAAATAGGATTAATTTATTATTCAAATCCTAACTAGTTCAACTTAATTTCCAATTAAATTAATTACTTATGAATTAGTTATCAAATCTTGACTAATAAATTACAAATCATTTGATATTAATTAATGAAATTAATCAACCTTAATTATTCAATTAATTACCTTTACTTAATTAATTATTCCTTAATTAATCACATTAAATTAATTATCTTCTTATTAGTTACTTTACTTAATAATCTTTAGTTATTTAGTAATTATCCTTTAATTACTTTCATTAAGTAATTATCTTTAATTAATAAATTAATCTTAATTTATCACAACAATTAGTTAACTCTTTTAATTAATTATCTGTTAATTAATTACAATAAGTAATTATCCTAATCATTTATATTAATAAATCACAAATTAATTATTACTTGATAAATTAATTATTAATCATTAATTTACTACTTATAATTAAGTAATTAGATTTAAGTAATTAATCATCCTTTAATTTTTTATTATAAATTAGATAACTTTAACAATAAATTGGTTAACTTTTAATTACTTAATTAATTAACCTTTAATAAATACTTTAAATTAATTACATTAATTATTCTTTAATTTAATCATGATAATTAATTAGCCTTAAACTAATTACATAAAGTGATTAGCTTTCATTGCATTAGACAAAGTAATTATTCATCAATTATCTTTGAAAACATTTAATCTTTAAATGTTTAATCTTTGAAAAAAAAATTATTATTATTTCATAAATTAACTTAAGTTAATTTACAACTAAAAACATTTTTTCGATTAATTTCTTAATTACATTTCCAAATTAAGTTTTTAAGATAGCTTACAAATTCAAGTTAAACAATTTATATAACTTTTCGTAAATCAAACGTTAAACAAAATACTTATTATATCTAAAAGAAATTTATTTAAGAAAGAGGTTTAAACTAAATTATTTTAAAACTTGAAAAATGTTTTTAAATTACCAGAGTTCTTCCTGAGCATCACCCAAGACACATGCCTATTTACTTCGAGCCTTCCCCCGAGTCAAACCGAAACCTTTATTTTAAAACTTAGAAAAAAAATTTCTTCTTTTTATCTTAATACCTAGTATAACTAAAAATTGCTCGCATCAACACTCGAGCCAGTCGCACATTTCCCCGACCTATACTTCAGGATAAACCCTTCTTCCTCAACTTCTTATCCACTGACACCATCCAAGCACTGTGCACGTGCACCATCGTTCGTCGTTGCTCCGGTCAATGCGGCAACCTCCAGCACGTCGACGAACTCATTCTCATCCATCACGAATACCCAGATCGCACAATAACGTTGAATTTGAAATCGAGCATATTGACTTCACCTGGAACAAAACTGACCATCGGAAATATGCCTCCTGTAACCTCCACCCGCCACCAGAAGGTCTAAGATTTGAACCCTAGCTCCACTGTATCGCTATGCATCGAACCCCCTCGATCCGATCATCACTGTTGCTTCATCATTGACGAAATCGTCACGAGAATCTCCACAGCCAAAACATAGAATAAAACCCTATGTCGATGATCCTACATCGCGTTGATCATCGGAAAAATCCATTACTATTTTTCCATCAATCTGCATTCTCCAGGCTATCTTCGATCGAATGCTTAATCCACGAAACGTCGGCAATCATTAGAATTTTACTAAAATAGCGATTCCGTTCAACTAGCATTTTCTAACAATTTAATAATCTAAAAATCTAGAAATTATTATCTAAATTCACCATTTTACAATATGATTCAGTTTATGAAATCCAAATTCGAAATTAAAATGATTGATTTTTTTTCATGTCTAAAAGTTCACTGTATGTTCAAAGTTTTCCAGTTAATTTCTCAATAAAATTTCTTGAAACTATTTTTAAAATTTTGATTTGACAAGTGCAAGCAAATTTTATTTAGGAATCAAAACTTAATATTGATTCCTTTAGGCGGAGTAAATTTTTAAACAGGTTAATCGAACCTGTCACATAAAAAAGAAGCATGTTTGCCTGTGTGCACACATAAATTTACATCTAAATATCAGCATGCAAGCAACAAATCAAGCACTCCTCATAACATACATCAAGTATTCAATACAACTGTTAAAGATGTGTGTGTTTTCTCACTTGTATGTGTAGAAATAGAGGACAAAGCTTGGAACTTTGGTTTTGTTTTTAATCTGGAATCCCTTTTTGTTGAATCTGAATTGATCTTGATAGTTGCTTATGCTTACAGAACTGCTCACAGTGTTTGAACAAAGAAGCAAGATCTGGAATTGCTTCCAGAATTTTAAAATGGAAATTAATTTTGTTTTGCTTCTGATCTTTACTTGAATCTTTGCTTGTCTGATCTGCTACTTAATGTTTGGGTTGAATCTAGGCTTGATTGCTTCAGGTTGAAATTGTAAAAGTTTGATTTGTTTGCTGATTTGGAACTGCTTCAGGTTGAAATGCAAGTGATTGTTTGTAAAAATTGTTTGCCATGTTTTTTTTCCTCTGGTTGAAGTTTTGATCTTGAAGAATTTGAACTGAAACTTTTATCTTATTTCCAGGTTTCAAATTTTTAAATGAAGGAAAGAAATTTGAGAAAATAAAGATGAAAGAGATATACACACTAGTTTGATTATTTTCCTTATGTATGCTATTTATGTTTTTAATTAATTTTTATAAACCATTTTGCCACTTGTTTTTATTAAGTTATACTTGTCAATTAAATTTAAAAATCTTTACACTTGTTATTTACTTGAGAAATCCTTTTACAGATGTCTAAAACCACAAAATTTATGTTTAAGTCCTATAAATAATCTTATAAAATTTTGTTTTTAAATCCTTGTTAAACTTTTATTTATTCATCTACATATGTTTATATTTTAAATTTATAATATACAAACTATTTTCATTCATTTTAAGAGAAAATATAATTTAAATCTTGAATTAAATCTCACTTATATATTTCTTATTTAAAATTTAAAATTTATAGTTTTAAATGAACTAATGTTTATATTTGTACATATATAAAGAAAAATGATTTGAAAATCAATTATACACAAATAAATAATCTTATATACATATGTACTTTAATTTTTCAAAATACAAAGTTAACAAATCCAATTTTTATTTATAAGATACTTACCCTTGAATTTTAAATTAAAATTCTATTTACAACATATATTTTATTTTTAGAATTCCCAGAAAATAAATTCTTTTTACAAACTTTATTTTTATTCTTCAATTTTCAGTCCAAATTATCTTTCACAGTCTACAATATATATATATATATTTATTTCCAAATACTCAAATTAATTCTCTATTAAATTCATGATCTAATTCCAAAAATTAAATTAATTATCAAATTAATTCTGGCTAAACTCCAGGAGTGTTACACCCTATGACTTCCACCAACATACAACCTCCAAGCTTATACATCTCAGAGAAGGGTATTAAGCTAAAAGAAGTTGCCTTCTCAGCCACCTAACAGATATATGTTTATAAAAGTCAACGATGAAATCTCAAGAATGCAATGCCAGACATCCATCCATACAAGTTCGTTTTGGGACTGAACGAAATTGAAGGCACTCCCCTACCACATCATGTAAGGAATTAACCTTGGATTAGTAGCGAGAAGTCCTTGCAACCCAGTGAGTTTTGGAAATGAAGGGACCACTGCTACTTTAGTATTTGGGAGCTAACTAGAATGATCAACAACAGTCCTTTCATCCCAAAAATCCCCGGTCTTCATTCTTCATTCTCTCTATCAGGACTTTATTTTTCGAACATGTACATCGGTTCAAAGTGGTTTTCGGATAAGGATTTCCCCAGATATGAGCCTGGTTCCTTCGATCCAATCATTGATAAAAGTGGTTTTGAGAATAAGGAATCATTCTTTAATTGATTAAGTTATTTTTTTTAATCAAACTCTCTTTTGGAGATATATATCTTTTAAAACACTTCTTTCTGGTGTATATATGGAATTATTAAAACCCTCTTGTCAAAACCTTTGATTTCCTAAATCTTTTTAAACTTAGAATAATTTCAAATCATTTCGTTCTAGACTTAGGAAAACATTTCCAAAACCATTTCATTTAGGTCTTTGCAAAAATTTCTTAATTCAAAACTCAAAATTTGATTGAGTTAAAACCAAGTTTTCTAAGATGTTAATCCAAAATAAGTAAATATTAAGTGATCAGAATCTATAAAACCATCTAACTCTACTCAATATCAATTCTCGTATTCAACAAATACTATGGGCGGAATAAAGGTGAACTCAACTTTAAAATTGCATGAATGGTACGAGCTCCCTCTTAGGGATTGAACTCCAAAGTGTAAGAAGATCATCTCTATAAAATCAAGTTGTATTTAATTTAAGTTTGGAAATTTCAAATCTTTTTATACTTAACTTGTATTCTACATTTCAACCTTATCTATCCCTCGCCCACGGAAGAGGCCAGGTGAGCCAGGGCACTGCTTGCTCATGAACATCTCCTTTGTTTAAACACCTCACACTCGAATCTCATGAATAGAAAAATCTAGTCTACTCGTCGGCTTTTAGAGCCAAGATTAACCCGATTATTTATAATAGATTTTTCTTTACATCATTTACTTGAACTCTCTTAAATGAGCTAGAAAACCTCAAAATCATTATCAAAACTCTTAATTATCCATTAGAAAATATTTATAAAAGATTTGGATAAGAATCGTTAAATTTAAAACTATATTTCAAAGGTTATAGAAAATGCCGTGGAAAGTGTTTTTTAAGCTATACTGATCAAAATGACTTTTTATTATTTGAAAATTCATTTTTATTACTCAATTCACTTTTAAAACATTTCAAATAATTTGTAAGATTTATTACATATTTTTAATCATTTTAAAACGTCATTTTCAAAGAAATCCAGTTTTGGATTCCGAACTGCAAAATTGAGATTTTTCCAAAACTTGTTTTGCCCATATTTCAAAATCTACTTATTGGAATCTAGATTTTATTCTTTGTTGGAAAAATATGGATATGATAGTTAGGAAACTTTTTATCTCAAAGAATTCCGAGCAACGTTCCATGTTTTACACTTGTTTGACTTTTATAGCGCGAAATCGTGAACTACCATTATGCGACGTGCTTATTTTTAGCTAAATTTCCCATTTCTTTTCAAACTTCACCAAAACATTTTTAAATGTTTATAAAACATTTAAAATACATTTTAAATCATTTTTAAGAGGTTTAACAATTCCATATACATAATTTCATTAATTCAAGGAAAGTTATTTCCTTTATGTTTATCGACGTGTATATTCATGACTTGCATATAATTGCAACATTCATATGAAAACAACCAAACTTGATGATCAAAGCATATTAAACATCTATTTGCAAACATCATATCATCATCCAACATAAAGTATAATAGTTTAGGAGTTCTCAACATTATTGCTTTATAACTTTGCTAACTAGAAAATAGCTCCATTATGATCGCATAAAAGCTTTTGAAATTGGTCCTTAGACCTTTGAGAAGGCTCGGCCGTGACTTGAAGAGGATGGCCAAAGAATGGAAGAGAAGTGGTAGGGCTTCGACCTTAAATTCACAAAACTAGACCCAAAAATAGGTCATTTCTCTCTGATTTTTGACCCTATTACTCTATAAATTTGAAAAATTTGTTAACTCGAAAGTTATTGAAATTTCTTTTCGTTTGAATTTGAAAAAAAGAAACACTTAATTTCGATTGGTTCTGAGGAAGTTATGATCAAAAGAAGATAGGATATTCTCGGATTAGTATAAACAAAGCCTAAAAATGCACCGTATAAAAGTGGTATTTTGACATAGTTAGACTCAAAAATAGTAGAAGTGCTAACACGAAAGTTGTAGCCACTGGAATTTCACATGGTTTGAAAATGATAATTACTTCATTGAATCTGTTTTGGAGGAGTTATACTTGAATGAAAAGGAGGTATTTTCGGCTATTAAAATTGGGCTCGAAAACGCTTTGGAGAAAATGGAGTTTTAAGCATAGCTAACTTTGAAATGGGAAGAAGTGGTCAACTAGGAAGTTGTAGCCACTGAAATTTTTGAATGCTTTAAAGAAGAGAATTTCCTCATTTCGGTCTGATATGAGGAAGTTAGGCTAGAGTGAAGAAGGTGAAAAAATGTGATGAAAGGGTGTGCTATTTATAGCCAAAGGAAGAGTGTAAAAGAATCCATACATACATCATCACTTCATGGCTTCTATAATACACCTTCTTCCTCCCTTTCACGGCCATTATCACCCCTCCATGTGCCCATCACTTCCGTCCACTTCATATATGCATTAGTTGATAGCTTAAGGAGGAAACTTATTTAAAATATCTTTGATTTTTGCATTATGTATGTATTTTTAAGTGTATAAATAAATATGTATGCATACATATGTTCATGAGCATGTTAGTGGATGCATTTGTATGTTACATTTGTATACATGACATATAAGTAACGTTCAATTGATTGCGAACAACTTTCATTCGATATACCGTTGCTAATCAGAGAACCGATTCCCGGTCATATTTTCACTTATACTTTAACGTACATATATTTGTTAAAAAAAATTGAAAAAAAAATTATTATCATTTTATATGAATTAAAATGATCACATTTGAATTTAAAACCATATAAATTAATATTAACAATCATTTACAAAAATCGCAATTATACCGATAAAGCTATATCGATTTTTCCTTATATTTTCAAATCAAATATATATCTTTATAAAACTATTATAAATGATTTATTATCACTTTATAACTATTAAAAATTAATTAATATCATTTAAATACTTATTGAATAATTAAAATAATTATTAAAATCATTAAATCTCAATTTAAATTAAATAAATCAATTATCATATTTAAGGGTATTGCAAACATTGTCAAAAACTCATTTTATTTTCGAAAATAAATCAATTAATTTTATTTTATATTCTTATATAATTATAAAAATAAGTGTATGTATCCAGCTCCGTGTGACGTTTTACGATTATAGAGCTGGTTGTCGATAAAACGATTTTCGGCCATTTTATTGATTTACATTTTGAGGAAAATATTTTTGTAAATATTTATTCAAAATAAAATTACTATTGCCTATTATCACTCAAAACAATATTATCCTTTTATTTTCATAAATTTAAAAATAAATACAATTTATTAAAGTGATAATTTTGCGTGTCATTGCAATTTTGAAACTCCGACCATCTCCTTTGTCTTATATTTAATTCTTTTTCAGAGACAATATTTTAAACTCTTACGATCTGAGTAAACCTCAAATTTTTTCCCAACATAGATAATGCCTCCATAATTTTAAAGAAAATACAATTGTTGACAATTCCAAGTCATGAGTTGACTTAATGTAGCTTTAGATGGCGAGAGCCATAAGTGATACTTTTATCCTCCTTCATCGGTACACATCGTAATCCTTGACCATATGCATATAAATACATCTTATATAAGACTACTCCTTGGCAAGGCCAAGACTGGTGCTTCAGTCAACCTTTTCTTTAGTGTTTCAAATGCCATCTCATATTTTCCATTCCATATAGACTTAGTTTCCTTATGAGTTAACTTGGTGAGTTTAGATGTTATCTTTGAAAAATCTTGAATGAATCTCTGGTAATAACTAGCAAATCCTAGAAAACTTCAAACTTCTAATGAGGTTGTCAAAGGGTTCCATTTCAGCACAGCCTCAATTATTTAGGGACCACTCCTATCCTATCCTTTGAGACAACGTGTCCAATAAATTTCATTTTATCTAATAAGAATTCACATGTACTTAGTTTTGCATTATTAATGATCTTTCAATGTTTGGAGATATGAACGCACATGGTGTTCTCGTTCCTCCTTTATCTTAGAGTAGATTGCGATATCATCATGAAATACAATGACAAATGGGTCAAGATGTGGGCAGAATACATGGTTTATTTGATCCATGAATATCGTTGGCACATTGGTAAGGCCAAAAGGCATTACCAAGAATTCATTATATCCATACTGTGTTTGAAAAGCTATCTTTGAAATTTTTTATTATTAATTGATGATATCCCAACCTTAAATCAATTTTTGGAAACATTACAACTCCTTGGAGTTGATCAAATAAATCATCGATCCGAGGTAATGGGTATTTGTTCTTAATTCTTACCATATTAAGCTAGTAATAAACACAAAAGAGGAGTATTCCATCTTGTTTCTTTGCAACTAACACTAGTGTTCCCCAACGAGATTTACTAAGTCTTATAAATTCTTGAACCTCCATCTCCTTAATTTTTTCTTTAATTCTTAATTTTCCTCAAGAGCCATATGATTGGCTGCTTTAGCAATATGGATGGTATCAATGACTAAGTCGATACAAAAGTCGATTTCCCTTTTTTGGTGGTAATCCAGATACATTCAGGAACTCTTCTTTGAATTCCTTTCCTATGGGGTTTTGGTCTACCAACTTACACTTATGCTCCATATTGATATAAGCTATATATCCAGATATAAAAGCATTTTAAAGTTATCACACGAGTGAACAAACGTTCCGTGTTCGTGAATAGAAAAACATACAGTTTTATTGCGGTAATTCAAGGTGGCCCAATATTTGGAAAACCAGTCCATCCCGAGGATGATATCAAAATATACCATTGGAAAGATAATTAAATTAGCCATCATATCCCTACCCCCAATGTTAAGGACATGATTTTGACATATATCTTTAAGTTTAATATTTCTCCTACTAAATAGTCTACTACTAAAGTGTTGAGTAGTTGCTTAATAGGTATTCCTAACTTAGTAGTAAATACTACGGATATAAAAGTGTGTGTAACACCCGTATCAAATAAAAATTTGTCTTGAAAATTGAAAGAAATATGGTACCTTCTACATGATCTTGTTCGAAAACTACTACATATACTCTTTCATGATTTCCTTATTTTGTCCAATTATCTTTCTTTTGCTTCTCGTGGTTTCTATTAATATGTCTAGATTCGTTGCAACTGTAACACACTATTACGTTTTTTGGACAATTTGGATGCAATATGTCCTATTTCATTGCATTGTTAACATTTCTCGAGATTGGTACATTCCTTTTCTTGTCCCGTTAATCCTTTACTTTCTCAATTTTGTTTCCGCTTCTTCTATTTTGGTTTATTTTTATTGCTAAACCACTTTTGATAATTTGATTTCCTCTTATTTGAATTTTTTCTTTCTTGCTGAAACGTAATATAATCCTTTCCAGATTCAGAGCTTCGATGACTATTATATCATAAGTCTTACGCCGATCATTGATAACATGCCTTGTTATTCATCCCAGTCCCACAATACATTCCACTGCTACTTCGTAAATAAATTCTCTTTAAATAATTATTTATGGTTTAAATTGTAATAAACGTTTTATCTCTTACCCCAAACTATTTAAATATCAATATTTATTTAACTTGTAGTTGTTTAGTTCAATAAGGGATAACAACAACTACCTCTACAATTCAAAATATATGAGGTGTGACGTAATGATTTATATAAGTACAAATTTTCAATATAGTAAAACCACCTTAAACTTCAAGTATGTCATACGAATATACGTAACCCATAACACAGTCATAGGTACGATGTGTTATCCTATCCATCTTATTATCAAATAATGGATAGTTTTATCAAATTATTCCAGATAGTGTAATTACTCCTAGAATTGCTTTAACTTAGGCATGTAACTTAAACTTTGATACCAACTGTGACGACCCCAATTTTCGGTCCCCGTTTGAAGTGCTAAAAACCAAGAGCATCGACCAAAACCATTAACTAACTATCCAACAATCGCACAATATGTCAACAAGATAAAGCATTCCTTATAAAGTGATTGGCTGAGATGTGACGGGATAGATATAGACAATAACATAAGTAAATATCAAAGTGTTCTATTTATTGGCTAAATAGATGCACTCTGAATCTTACGATATAAAATCATAAGTAATATTCACAGAGTTATTCCTGCTTATTCTTTTTCAACTTTGATTCAATGTCTACCTGTCCTGCAATCTTGTTATACAAGGATATATACATATTGAGAAATAGAGACGGAAAGTCAACTGTGTCATGGTACCAATATGACTGCCTACACATTCATTACAAAATCAAGCCCAATGTAATTATAAAACCAATAACGATTTATCCCAATCCACATTGACTCTCGGTTTACTTCACATGAATCTAAACCGCACACTTAGATTGTGTAACACCCCTAATATTAATGATAACATTCTTCAAGAGGTTTAATTAGAATAAATTAAATAGAATAATGTAGATAAGGATATTGATGTTAATTAATAAAATTTAGTGGCCATGCTTATTTAACTAAATGAACTTATAAATGGTTAAGTAATTAACCATAAAGCATTAGGGTAAATAGCTGCCCATATTTCCCACCCTTATACTATTCTCCTTACTTATACACGTTCATTTTATCTTAAACAAAATTTATAAACATAATAAAGCATGGACGGCCATTAGGAAGAAAAGAAGATAAAAATTAAAGTAAAGCTTAGGATCAAGCAAGAAGAAATCAATCTCAATCAAACTTCAATTTCCTTATCCAATCAAAGCCGAATAATGATTTCTACATCTCTATTTTGTGTTTTATAATCATATGGTCTCAGATTTAAGGATAAATCTATTTTAATGATATAATTGAATGATGATATGCATGTTTTATGATTTATATATGTTTAAACATGGGTGCTTAAAGGAGATACATATGGTTTTGGGGTAAAAAGCAAGATTAAATGATTTTGAAATGCCATGGGAAAATTTTATGTTGTGGAAAACATGATAATGGAGTTGAGTTTTAATTTTTATAATTTTCCATGCCGTGGAGAATTAGTTTTGAATTTTCAAAGGAAAATATGTTTATTTGTGTTTATAAATTTATTTTGGAAAATATATTAATAATTTGGGCATGGAATTTGATATGTTAGATAACATAATTAAAGTGAATTTCTAGAATTTTTAGGGATTTTTATTAGGTGATTTAGTATGGAACTTAAATTATTTAGAAACTAGGACTTAACTGATTCAATTGTTTTGATAATAGGAAGAGCTTATTTGTTAAGAGTTGACTTAATTTTAGATCTGAGAAAATGCGGCAAAAATTTACCTAAGTTATTTAAAAGTTTGTGAAAGCCAATCAAATGTTTATAAGTAGGCAAGATTGTTATAAAAAGTTTACTTCATTGAGTAAAAATAAATTTTTGTTCAGAAGAAGGAGGTTCCGCCAACTTTGGCAAACCTTTCGACATAGACCTTTCGACCTTGACCTTTTGACTTATTGAATCCAATAAGGTCGAACCCAATGCACATGATATCATTCAGGTGGTATGTAGCAAATTGGACAAAGATGGAAGGTAGGTTGTCGAAGGGGTGCTTTCAATGGGTTTAGTTCCTTAGTTTACTTTTGGCTTGAAAAGAAAATCACTTGCCTGTTTTTAAAGAGCTTTCGACAAGGTCAAAAGTATGCTTCGAAAGGTTGTTTTTAGAGCTTTCGACAAGGTCGAAGGCTTTGGTTTTGAATGGATATTTTATAAAGGGTTTCGAGATAGTTGAAAGCTATGTTTTTGAAAGGGTATTTCAAAGAGGTTTTTGAAGCAGTGTTGCCGCCTTTGGTTTAAAGATGTAGCTTCCAAAGGGGCTACTTAGTTTTTGCTTAAAGCCTCCAAAGGGGTAGTCGTCGACTAGGTCGAATCCCTTTTTAGAATTAGTGACCTTCCGATGGCATCGAAGGCATGGATGCTATTAAAAGGTTTAATTCTTTTTATAAATATACTAGTTGCTTCCCGAAGCTTTCGAAGGGGTCGAAAGCAGAAGCTTTCGACGTTGTCGAAAGGTTTGATTATTTCCTAAATGTTTCAATGCTTTCGAAAGGATGGTTTCAACACCATCAACTTTCCCCAATACTTTATAAAGTAAAGAGTATTTTCTAAATAGATGCTTTCATCTACTTTTATTTTGACCCAAATTATTGTTTAAGTACCCAATGCTTTCGAAAGGGTATATTTTCAATGGTTCCGAAGGGTTACCTTTAACACTTTTGAAAGAGATACTTTCAAGTGGTTTCGAAAATATGCTTCTACACTTATATAATAATACTTGAACATGGTCAAAAGGTTTTGAAAGAAGTATTTTAAAGTATTAAAAAGACTGGAGCCTATTTTTTTAAAGAAGATAAATTATGCTATCGAAGGGGTCGAAAGCCTATGCTTTCGACGTTTTCGAAAGGTTTAAAAACCCAAACCCAAATTTTATAAAGGAAAACTCATGGATTATATAAATGAGTTTTGCAATAACTTTTAGTATGCAATATTAAAGAAGCATTGCCTTGATAAAAATATAAGCGAAAGGGGTTAACTATATATTATATGAAATATATTTCAAGGACCTGAAACCCACAGGATTGGTATTGTTAATGTATTGTTTTGCTTCTTCAAATATGAATATATTCATGTGATAATTCATAACTGTATTTTAGGGGAAAAGGGTAGAAGAACAAGCTAGGTTAACTTAGTAGTGAATATAAATTGCTTAAACTTCTGAATGATTAGAATTGTATCCAAGGAGTTAGGGTGACCAAAGATATGGAATGTCTAAACTATGTAGTTATTGGAGGTGACCAAAAGGTTCAAAGTAAACCCATGAAAACTATGATTCTTTAGTTATTGGAGATGACCCAAATGGTTCATAGTAAACCCATGAAAACTATGATTATGTAGTTATTGAAGATGACCCAAAAGGTTCATAGTAAACCCATGAAAACTATGTATAAAGGATGGTTAGAAGGGGCATATTGGTTTGTAGTGAATTTATGAAAACAATATCTGAATTAAAAATTGACATCAGTCAACAGGTTCCTAGTCAACTCGTGAAAACTAGGATAAGAAAGCGGCTAATGGGAGTATCAGGAGGTTCCTAGTTAATCCATGAAAACTAGGATGTGAAGTGAGTTACTAGATAAATTCATAGGTTCCTAGTCATCCCACGAAAACTAGGATAAGGTGATTAGTTATTGGAAGTACTAATAGGTTCATGGGGATCCATGAATTAACTAAGTTAATTGGTAGGAGCCTACGGGTTATTAGTAAACCCATGAAAACTAACAGGTTAGAAGTGACCCTAGAAAATATAATTATGACAGGGTGTCAGATTAAACTGGGGATGGGAAATCCTAACTATTTTAAGTATGCGTATCATCATAATATTTTGAAAATGTATGTTTCAACCATTGTGGATGCAGGAGCATAAAATATGGCTTTATAAAGGTTTTAGGATACTAGTGAGGGGAAAACCCATTCCGCTAAGCGGCGTGGTATCACTAGATATCTAAAAGGATTGAGATGTTAGATTAATATTTACACCAGGCTCTATGTTTGACTCAAAGTTTTTGGTTTCCCCATAAACTCTGGGGTACTAAATTGATTTTGATTAGTTTGAGATTTAAGGTTTTCAGGTTTTATTCTCCGACGAATAAAGCTTTCGAAGGCATGCAAGAGGCATATAGTTATTTAGAATTGTCTTTTAGCTATATATTTGTTTGTAAAGGCTAATCTATTAGCCTTATTATATACTCTAATCAAACAAGGGGGCATCTTTATATGTCGCTCTTGGCGTATTTGTAATAATTATATTTTGCTGAACATGGTTATGTTTTTGGGATTATGTAATGAACATCAAATATTCTGAATAGAATATGGGAATATGTTTTTGATTGTTAAATTTTTTCCATACTCTTATGATCTGTGTATCAATGAATCTTGCACCGCCGTGTTTGGTCACTAAAGATTAATATTTATGGATGACTGCAACATCCACAACTGTTAGTTTTGGGCCTCCAAGTCGGGGGATATTACAAGTTGGTATCAAAGCATAGATTTATGAAACTTTAAAAGAAAAGTTAAACCTAAAAGCTTTTTGTAACATAATCTAATGAATTAAAAATTTGATCGGGGTTTGGGTTAACGCTATAGGAACATACTTGTATTAGATATATAGGTATACATCTAAGTACGTGTTCCCCTCTCTCTTAGATCGTTCTTTTGTATCTTATTAAGGCTTGTATGTAGATTTTCGAGAAAGAGGATACAGAGGTAGGAAACAGAACATGAAATCCAGGTGGAGGAAGCACCAGTACCAATGGAAATGCTCGACCTAATACGCGGAGAAACCAAAGTCGACAGGCTAATGCTAACCAAAATGCTGAGGCCAATGTAGGTGCTGGAAATCCGCCAGTAGATGCGGGTATGGTGTATTAGTTGTTGGCTAATCTTTTGCAAGCAGGAGCTATTGGCATTGTTGGTGGAGCTAATCCTATAGTTCCAGCATGTTATAACTATGCCAAGCTAAGTAGAGACTACACCAGTCTTAGTGAGAAGTCGTTTGTTGGAATGGAGGATGCAGTTGAAGTTGAGAACTGACTGTTGAAATGTTAATGGATCTTTACAGGTTTAGGCTTAGAAGATGGAGAGAAGAGAAGGATAACCTCTAGACAGTTGCAAGGGTTAACGCTTCATTGGTGGAACAATGTGACGACCAGAGTTCCAGAGGAAGAGCTGACATGGGCTGATTTTAGAAGGAGGTTCGTGTAGAGGTTCTTGTCTGAGGTTGCCAAATCGGCATTGATGAGGAAGTTCATGGATCTTGTCCAAGGAGATATGTCTCTGATCGAGTATGCTGCTAAGTTTGATGAGTTATCTCGATATGGTTATGCTTTAGTTGACACTGATGTCAGAAGGAATGAGATACTAATTAGAGGACTGAGGCCAGAGCTATGTAGAATAACTACGACTCATATTAGAGAACCTTATTATGTGGTGGTGGAGATTGCCATCCATCATGAGGAGATGCTTGTTGTGTTTGTTAGGGAGAGGACAGTTGAGTCCCAGGGTCCTAAAGGAAAGAAAAGGAAATTCATTAAGAAGAAAGGAGCCTAGAAAAGGGAGGCTGCTAGAAGGCGAAGGCTAATTTAATGTGCTATAAGTGTGATAAGTAGGGCTATTATGCCCACGAAGGTAGAACTGGTATAAGAAAGAAGCATGTAGAGAAGAAGAATGTGAAATGCTTCAACTGTGACCAAGTTGGGAATTATAAGAACCAGTGTCCAGGGCCAGTCAGGGCGGATAGAGGAAGGTGTTTTCTATTGGACCACTGTCTTCTTCTAGACCCACTATAGTAGAGAAATGGAAGACTGTGATGGAAGGTACGCTTTTGATTTTGAGTATAACAGTTAGGGTACTTTTTGATAACGGTTTATCACATTCTTTTATATCACGATATTTGGTTGATAGGTTATGTATAGAACTCACATACCTTGTTACTTCCTTAAGGGTTGTGAATCCAATAGGAGGGTATCCAACTCTTGGGATGAGATGTGACCAGTTAGAACTTGATTTGTTAGGTCATAAGTTTGCATGCAGTTTGTATATCTTTGATTTCGTAGATTTCAGGATCATTTTGGGTATGGATTGGTTGGGTAAGTATAAGGCTAGGATATTTTGCCAGGATTGGGAAATATCATTGAGGCACCCAGATAGTCATAACCGAATCATTTTCTCAATGGAGAATTCGAGTAAGAGTTTTTATGCTCTGTTGAGTGCCATGGAGGTTAGAGAAGAGCTTAGTCAGGTTCTTGTGACTAGAGAGTTTGCAGATGTTTTTTTGGCCATTATTGGATTACCCCTGAAATGAGCTGTTGAGTTTTGGATAGATCATGTACTAGAAGCTGGACCTGTCAATAGACCAACTAGCAGGATGACACCGACAAAGATGAAGGAATTGAAGGTGTAGAAAGTGGATCTTGAGAGAAGGAATTTTATCAGACCAAGAAGTTTGCCTTAAAAAGCAGTCATGGTGTTCGTGAAGAAACAGATGGGTCATTAAGGATGTTCATCGACTATCGTAAGGTAAATAAAAGGACGATTAAGAATGAGTATCCTTTGCCAAGGATAGATGATCTGTTTGATCAATTGAGTAGAGCTAGAGTATTTTCCCAACTAGATTTGGCAATGGGGTTCCATCATTTGAGAGTAGCGGAGGATAGTATTCCTTTAATGGCGTTTCGGACTAGGTATGGTTTGTATGAGTGGTTGGTGATGCCATTTGGATCTGCTTACTTCGTTGATTTGATGAACCGAATTTTTCGAGAGCAATTGGATAGGTTTGTGTTGGTATTTATAGATGAAATTTTGTTATACTCAAAAGATGAAAGAGAGCATGAGATTCATCTTAGAGTTATGTTGAAAACGCTGAGGTAGAATCAGCAAAAGGCGAATTTTCGAAGTGTCATTTTTTGAAGAAAGAGGTTAAGTTTCTTGGTCATGTAGTTTCAGAGAAGGGAGTGCCAGTCGATCCAGATAAGGTCGAAGCTATGAATAATTGGAAGAGACCAGAAACGGTGACCAAGATCAGAAGTTCTCTTGGACTTGCTGGCTATTACTAGAAATTCATCAAGGATTTCTCGTGGATAGAAATGCCTTTGACTAAGCTTACTAGAAAGGGAGTTAAGTTTGTTTGGTCTGACAAATGCGAGGAAGCATTCCGTAAGCTAAAGCATTTGTTAACCAATGTGCCAATATTAGTAATTCTAGATGGTAACCAAGTGTTGGTAGTATACACTGATGCATGTGGTACTGGATTAGGAGCAGTATTGATGTATAGGGGCAAAGTTAGTGCTTATGCATGTGAAAGACCCGATTCTTCGACTCCCGAAAGTCGACATTAATACGTCCACTATATCAAATGCCGAACAATCGAATGCCGGAAAACCGAATCCTTAGGGTTTAAGAAGAAGAAAACGATAGAAGAAGTAAGTAAGAAGTAAGCAATAGAAACAATATCAGAATCTCACAATCGCAGCGGAACAACATATAATAGATAAATGAATAATCTTTAAATCAAAAGAACCGTATCAGTTATTACATTACATCACATCACATTACATTACCAGAGTTTACAACAACAAACATCGGAAAAGAAATATTATATACTAGTTGATATGCCATGCCATCCAGCTTGCCTCTAAATCTCCACAACACCTCCTGAATTCCTAAATGACCTGATAACTTGACTCTAGACTGCTCGTGTGGAAATTGGTGGGCACCCAGAGTTTAGGAAGGAAATAATAAACTCCAGGTCAGTCATGGGACTGTTGTGAGAACTTAAAAAAGTTATTTATCTTTAAAAAAACAAAGAAATATTTTAAAATAGATCCGCAATGCTTTTATAAAATGTAACTACCATAAGGCCTCCTGCACACACACACAATTCAAACGCAGAATCGGAGGAGATTTCTCCTTATGATAGTCAAACATGCTTGATACGCAGAAAATTTCTTTGATATTATTATTATAAGTGCACAGTGGAAAACCTTTCGAAAGTATAATATAAATCTTAGCCAAGATACGACCATTATTGTATGCCTACTATAGCTACCATCTAAATAATGGGGCGCCACCATAAGTAAATGGCAGGTTATACAACTAAAACTGTACATGGCTCGTATTGTTTGTTTGGATTTTCCAACAAATGGTCAGGCCAAGGAACTTCTCATTGCCACATGGGTACGCCTCTGGAGAGACGCCCCGAGAACCTAACCGGATCTCTGCCAACACAAGGGCGGGTTACCTCTGCAAAAGTAGGTAACTACTGACACGAGTATGCCATCCCCCGGTTGTAAACAACCTTTATCTGAGGATACCTAACCAACATCAATCACAAAGTCATATATATTTGTGACATCCACATAAGTTAAGTATCTGGGCTCCATACCATGATACCACTTCTATCCAGAAGGAAATGCACATACCCTAAGGGGCGCTACTCCCTAAAACCTTGCTGCATCTTTCCTGTTTTGACCATTACCGGGGTGTGAGGTCCGACGAAGTCTCGTCCACAAAGCTACGCTTTTCACAAAAGCTATGCTTTGATCAACAAATGATCAGCAGCACTTCGTATGCCACATTACCAAATTGGGAATGTATCACTAGTAACCATCAACTACATAATCTCTGAGCTCGTACGTCTCAGAGAAGGGTGCTAAGCTAAGAGAATAAATTCTCCGCCACCAACAGAAATATATTTGATAGAAACCAGCTTTACATCTCAATTGTAACGTCAGACACACATCCATACAAGTTCATTCCGGGATCGACCGGAACCGAAGGCACTTCCAAAGAAGCCCTTGCAATTCGGATATTCACTAATCACGATTGGACTTCCCATCACAAAGGGTGATAAAATCTCTATATCGTAGATCAACCGATGTAGAGACATTCGACGGTAATCCTTCCGTTTTCGAAAATATCCGGTCATCAACACCAATCTTCAAATTGTATCCATTACGACGTATCACTATTCGGAATGGGATTCATGACCCAAATGTCCTCTCCTGGCTAAACCGAATAACGAGCGCTTATTTTAAAATAAGTGTAGCATTCAAATTCAAGCAAATCATAACAAATACCCATTTAAAGGTAAATATTGATAGTGGTTATTTAACTATCAATAGATATGCACACCATCACCAGATTCCAAATAATTTCCCAATTATTTATTTTCCAAAAATATCTTTACATGATATATTTTTTCCACACTTCAACCATTTGAAAACAAATTTCAAATCGCTTTTCACCTTTTGAACTTTTGACAATAAATTTCAAATCATTTTCCTTATACGGAAACACTTCCAAATATTTATTCACTTTCACTGGAAATCTGTCGTGTTCAATACTTTAAAATAATTTATAACACTTATCCAAAATATATCAGGAAAACACTTTGACATAAAACTATTTTTCTTTAAACACTTTACTTAAAATATTAGTTATGAAAATATAATACCAATATTACATATAACTTAAGCCCAAACTAATTTTCAAAATAAAATTAGTAGACAGAGTATAACTATTTAAATAACTATTTTCTAAAAAAATTATAAATTAAATCTTAGAAATAATCATTTCTATATCAACTTAACAAATCTTTACTTAATGGATTTAAAATAATTTAAGAATTTAATTTCTCCAAAGTATCCTTTAAACCCCAACTTTAGAATTTTTTAAAGATATATGTATATATCTTTCAAAGCTATTCAGAAATTTTATTCGGCTTTCCAAGGTGAATACACTTTCATACCAAAATGGTTCATTTAAACCAATTAAATAAACCCTTACCGATTTACTTTAATTTACATTCCAAATCCGTAAATTTGTTTCCAACATTTGGAAAATATTCAATATACTTAAATCACAATTAAGTATAAAATTTATTCTTTAAGGAAAACATTCTCTTAAACACATTTATTTGAGTCAAAAACGAATGTTGCGTAAAACATCGTTACGACAACCCAAAATCACTATTATAGGGATTTGAAATTAAGATAGATATATAAATCCCAATACTATATAAAACATTTCCTTTTGAAAATCATTTACTATAACAACAATGTTATAGTCCACCATTTCCTTATTTCTCGAAAACATCTATTTCAACAATAAATGTTGAAATCTATGGTTTCGATACTTAATACATTTTAAAACACCTTTAAATCCTTTTAATTCTATTTAAAATATCACTCCCCAAAACTTTCCTTTAATATATTGTTCACTGTCCAAAATCGTTAATATACTTCGTTAACCAAATTCAACGTTTCTACACATTTTATTTTAAAGGATTATCCATTGTCCAAAATCGTGGATATATCTCCTTTAATAAGCTACGATAATTAACTTATCAAAAAAATTCGATTTCGAATTTATAAAACAATGTTTATAAATTCCATTTATATTTTTATAACAACTTCATCTTATAAAATCACTTTATTAACAAATTCTATCCATACCCCATTTACACGCCCAAAATCCAAATTATAAGCAAATTACTTATAATTCTCCATTTTAGAAATTCATTCATTTTATAACTTCACAAATCGTAGATTCTATTCTTTTATAAAATCCATTTTACAAATTAATCAACTACTTATTTCAAAAATCACATTTCGGTTATATTTCACAGAAATCATAATTTTTATAACATAAAAATTATAACGTTTATTTATTTAAAATGAATCAATTCCAAAATTCAATAAGATGTATACTTTCAAAAATCACTTGAAAATCCTTTTAAATTCGAAATCGCTACTTTAACATTTTTAAAACTCCAAAAATAGGCCTAATGCTGCAACAACACCAATACATCAACCACGACATCCAAACATCATATATCAATATGATACAGAATATATTGCAAATATCTGTAAATAAATCAATACTGTTGAGGAATCTAGTTGTATCCCTCCAACCTGTTTCCCTGCATCCACAGATGTTAGCACAATACCGTTCCACTTCGAGGTGGAATATCGCGGTATATGGGATTTATAAAATATTATCCGCTATTATGCGGTGCAATAGGGTCTCATCCGCTATATAATGCGGGAAATCAACTCCAAGTACATATATAATACCAATTCCACTTCGAGGTGGAATATCGCGGTATATGTGTTTAATACAATAACCCCCACTAATACGCGGCGTATAGGGTCTATTTCAAAACAATAGATAATAATTTATCATCCAAGCATAAAATAAAGCAATTTAAAATTTAAATATTTAAAATTTAAATCGAAACTGATTCGATTGAATGAGAAGTTCTCACCTTGTTTCAAATACAGTTGCAGTGTTTTATTCCGAATAAAATTAAACGCACGTTTAGTTTTACCAAAAATTCACACTAGCTCCAATCAATCCCAATCCAGCTCCATCGCATAGTGCTCGTCAATACGAACCCGATGCAATTCGTTTCGTGCGGAACGGACCTCGTATGAAAAAGTTATAGTGTTTTAAACATTCACGAATTATATAAATTAATTTACAAATCTTTTTTATATTTTTAAACCTTAGATCGATTTGGGCCTCTCATTTTAGTTGATGAAATCTCGGCCGCACCACCCATCTTCTCCCCTTCAGTAAATAACGCGACCAAAACCCATAGAACACGCAAGAAAAAATCGATGGCCGCAGCCACTTCACTCGAGTAGAACACGATCAAGCTTCATCACCACGTAGCTCGCACTCGACTCCACCTCCAGCCAAGAACCAGTTGAGCTCGGCTCCTTATGGACGTGGAATATCATGCACGAACACCACCTCTTTGAATGCAGATTGTCGACGATTCGTCGCCTTGATTTTGATCGTCACCATTGGATTTGTAGAGAGGGATGTGCTCTATGTTTTTGCAGTTGAAAGTTTCTTGAATTAATTGGTGGATTTGAAGAAATCATAGGAAGAAGGTTGGAAGGTTTTGGCCATTGATATTGAAAGTGGCGGCCTGAAGCTTCTAGGGTTAGGGTTTGTGAAAATTGTGAAAATCTAGGGGCTTTTATAGAAAATTTTCACGCACTATTCACCCGAATTTTTTCCAAACTCCAAACGAAGCATGCCGCCTGGCGTTTATAATGTTTTACCTCTATTACGAACATAATGGAATATGTATCGGGAGACAATTTGAAAGTATTCGGAAGATAGGTTTTCAAATCGACTATTTAAATTTAAAATTCACTCAAATCGATTTCAGTGTGTTTTAGCTTGCCCCGGACAAACCGTAAATCCGATTGACACAAAATTTGAAATCATACAATAATATAACATTACGGATCCGATGAAACTAGTTTCGTCGAAATCCAAGACTGTTTGAAAAATGACTTTTTACTCGTTAATTAAATGTTAAAATATTCAATTTCTACAATTTAACTTTTAATTCAATTTTAAAAGTTCTATAACATCATTCTAACTCCAATATGATTTAATACAACTTTACAAATCAATTTAATCACATTAAACCCAATTTTCAATTATTTCTGTAATTTAAAATATTAAATTATCGATTTAATTATCCAATTAAATCTAGATATTCAAAATATAATTTATTCGACTTACAAAATTTACTTGTTAATATTTAAAATCAATTAAATATACGAATTTCAAATAATAGAAATTCTGTCGTTACGATGCATCTAGGCAACATAGGTCGCATGAAGTTAGATATCCTACTCATGATTTGGAGTTGGCTGTGGTGATATTTTCCTTGAAGATTTGGGGAATTATCTCTTAGGAGAGAGATTTGGGTTATATACCGATCATAGGTTATTAAAGTATTTATTCTCTCAGAAGGAGTTGAATATGAGGCAGCAGAGATGGCTGGAGTTTTTGGCTGCTTATAATTTCGGTATAGAGTATTCTCCTAGGAAAGGAAATAAGGTAGCAGATGCTCTTAGTAGAAAATATCAGAACCTGGTGTTAGCGATGTTGGTGGAATGGAAGGATCTAGAAGCTTTAGCTAGTTGTGGTGTGTAGTTGATATCTACTGCTAGTTCTAGTTAGGATACCATGTTATCTTGTTTAGAGATTCAACTAGTACTGATTGAGAGGATAGCTTTTATGCAAAGAGAAGATCTTGGTTTAGCCGAGAGGATTTGAAGGCTTGAGGTCGGATCAGAGATTGGTGACCTAAAGGATTTTAGTCTTGACCAAAGAGGATGGTTGAGAAAGAGGGGATGGTTTGTGTTCCAAATATAGAGAACTTAAGAAGAGAAGTTCTAGAGGAATGTCATCGATTGAAATTTACGATTCATCCTGGAGGAACCAAGATGTACGAGGACATGAAGAGGAGCATCTATTGGGAAGGAATGAAGAGGGATGTTGGCTTGTGGGTTAGGTAGTGTGTTAAGTATCAACAAGTGAAAGCCGAACATCAAAAGCCAAGTGGGCTACTTCAGCCTTTAGATATTCCATTATGGAGATGGGATTCGATATCGATGGATTTTACAGGCAAGCTGCCAAGGTCGATGGATTTATGGTTTAACATGCATGTTTGACTCTTGACAGTTACCGTGCATGTTGGTACATGCTCCTTTTTCAATATTTATTTCTTTGTTGCTTTCTGTCGTTTGGTGTTGTTTATGTTTGCTTGCTACTGTTTGATATGGTTTAATTTATCTATTGGCTGATTTTTGGTTGATTCATTATTTGCGTGTTTGATAATTTGTATGCTTGTTATTATTGCATATTCTTGCTTGCTATGATTTGCTAGCTACTTTGTTGATGGTTGCTTATCATTGCTTATTGTATGATTTCTATTTGTCATCGTTTGCTATTGTTTGAATTTTTTTGCTTCTTATCTTATATGTTTGACTGCTTGTGTGGTAGTTATAATTTCATAATTTAAAAATAAGATTCGGAGAGAGATAGCTATCTTAATTAGATCATGACATCCATGGCTATTGTGTGGTTCATGATGAGATCTATGTGAGTCTATTGCCTTTTTGAGGTGACTAATAGTCAATGGTATATCTAGATATCAACTTATTTTAACTAACTCTCCAATTTATAGATATATATATATATAGTTATGGTAGTTACATCTTGTAACACCCCATATCTGGATGCCAAAAGCCAAAAGCTATAGATACTACAGTCATCCATAGTATTAACTTCTGGTGATAAAATACGGTAATGATAATGGTATCCGTGATATTAGAAGCACTTGAATATGAAAAAAATCACAAATTTCCAAAAACAACATTTTACTGATTACATTTCAAAACAAATTCATATCCAAGTTATATAATCCCATATCGTTTCCCAGGTAAAGATTAATTATAATCATTACAAAATACTCCAAGAGCAACATGTGATGATGCCCCTTCGGTTGATCAAAGCAATATAGTCATATCTGACTTAATACACGGCAGAAATAAACAAAACAACCTATAACTCCTAATTAGCTATCCATCAGCCACCTGCTCGTCTCCGAAAGCTTTATTCGCAAAAATGAATAAAATCTGAAAACCTTAACCCCCATCCTACTCAAATAAATTTTGAGCACCTGAGAGTTTAAGGGGAAACAAAAAAATTGAGTTAGACAGAAAGCCTGGTGCGAATAATTCTATTACATCTCAGTTTATCAATATTAAGTTAGACCGTGCCGCTTAGTGGAACGGTTTCCGCTCACTAATATCTTCGTTAAAACATATATTTTGCAAGTCCTTTTCTATAACCAAATTAGTTAATCCAACTGATTATACCAAAATAGCAATATCCTTTATGCTAATAAATGGACTATCTGTCCAGAAACAGGTAATAAGTGGATTATCTATCCACAACATAATAGCAAGGTCCGTTATGCTAACAAATTGACTATCTATCAATTAAACTGGGCTGACTGCTCGCAAAATTGGACTAACTGTCCGGAATAAAATAGACTAACTATTCGAATCATTTTCTTAGGATTAACTACCCTTCATCTTTTTCCTTGAAAACCTTTTCAAAATGATTTAACCTTTTAAATCATATTTATACAAGGAAAATATATTCTTAGCTTTACTCTAAGCTATTTTTTCCATCTTATATATACTTTACTAAAGACAATGTTGATGGGATTTTATAAGGATTAGCTATCCTTTCAAAATAAATTAAAGTCCATTTTAACTTGAAAACACTTAGGCTATTTTGCCTATTTATATATTCGAAACCTTTGTTTAAAGTCTTCAAACAACCCATTCGAAACCATTGAAGGTAACCCCTTCGAAACTATTGAAAGTGACCCTTTCAAAACCATTAAATGCCTTTCAAAAACATTGGAAAAATCTTTCCTTTCTTTTCTCTGAAAGCTTCAAATCATTAGATATTATCCTTTAAAACTTTTAAATATTGCCTTTCAAAAACATAGGAAAAACCTTCCCTTTCGACCCTATCGAAACCATGGGGAACCACACCTTTCGAAATCATTCATTAAATTTCGAAACAGTCAAAACTTAATCCTTTAAAAAGAACTTTGGGTTCAATTTAAAACATATGGAAACCTTTTGAAACCATTGAAAAATTAAATTCTTTGAAACCTTTGAAAATCGTCTCGGTCGAAACCATTTGGATTCTGCCTTCAAGTAGAGCAAAGGGATCAGAAACCCATTAAATTCGAAAGCATCTATTTCGAAACCATTTAAAACTGTCTCTTTCGAAACCATTTGGATTTTACTTCAATCATAGAAATAAGGTCTTTAAAGCATTCAATTCGAAAGCATATGTTTTGAAACCATTTCCTTAGTAAAGAAGCGATGGTGTCAAAAACATCCCTTCGAAAGCATTGGAGAAGTGGCCAATTTTTAGAAAATAAAGTAAACAATCCTTTCGAAACCATCTGGGTCGAAGGTAGAAAGCGGCAGTAAAAAGCTTCGACTTAGCCGAAAGTGATCATTTAAAGCTAATGCGCAACCCAATCGAAACCATTTTCTTAAATCCATTAAACCCAGCTGAAAGCTAACAGAGTCGAAATCTACTCATCGAAAGACATTTGGTCGAAAGCAAGTAGGCGCATTTTTAATTTAAAAGCAAAGTAATGCCCCAACACCTTCGAAACCCCTGGTTTTGACTCCATACCTTCCGTCTATATCCAATTCACAACATACCAGTTCCTTGATACTATGTGCATTGGTTTTGACTGTGTCAGAAGCGAAGATGAGGAGGCGAACCTTGTGATGAAAACATCGAAACAATGAAAAACATGTAGCAAATAGTTTTTTCACCTAACACGATTTACTGCCAAAATTTGATTGGTTTCCTCTTTCTTTACCGATAAAAATTACTACAATTTCTAGAACTAATCTTTTTGAATTATTTGCAAAAAATCCCCTTCTCCTTCATTTATTATACAAAACATTTAAGTCTCATACCTTAAATAATTTTATATAACTATTAAAAAACTTAGAAAAATTCTACAAAAATTCTAGAAAATCTCTTTTGATATGTTTTCCAACATATAAAAATTTCGGACTCAAACCTTTTATTATTTAACCATAAATAATTATTAACCCAGATTAGCATTTCCTTTACTAGAAAATTCGTATAAATTCCACAAATATTAAGAAAATTTAAAAATTGCAACCCATCTAAAACTATCATTTATAATCTACATAAAAATTTGCAAGGCCTTTGGATGTCATTTAATAAGGCTTTCACCTTAATACATATCATAAATTTAATATGAACAACCATAATTCATCAACAAGTATATATAATTATTCCATCACTCAAAAACATGACAAATAAATGCAAAATATCCAGAATTCAACTTAAAACGGAAAATAATAAAAGTTTGAGATGTAAACATTATTCACCTTAGCTTCAGAGATTAAGGAGATTGAGATGTGAATGGATTTGATTTGCTTATTCTAGCGTTTCTCTATCTTCTTCCTCTTTCTCTTGTTAATGGTGGTCGGCCTCGGGTTTTTTTATAAAATTTAATAAAATGAAAAGGATGTGTAGAGGGTACATGACCAACGGTTTAGGGATATGGGAATGGCCTCTTTCCTATTTTATCCCTCCTCTATTTCAATTTAACTCTCATTTTAATTTATAGGTTAAATGGCACGACTACCCTTTGATTAAATCAAATCTGAACCCCCTAATCAACACTTTATTTTATTTTATTTAACTAATTAAATATCTTAAATAATGTTATCAAAGATATGGGGTGTTACAAACTCCCCTTCTTAAAGAATTTCATCCTCGAAATTACGATAAGATACACAACAAATCAAATAAGAAGGTAAAACATACCATCAAAGAAGTCCGGATAAGTATCTCTAATCCTACTTTCAATCTAACAAGTACAATCCATGTCATCATCACTCCACTGGACTTTGACTAGTATGCCGCCTTGCTTCTAAGCCTCTTCATCTCTTGCAACAATACGAATAGGCTTCCTCACCATAGTCAAATCTGGTTCTACTACTAATTCATCTAGTACAATCGGTGCGCAATGGTAGTCTTCAGGTCTCTAACACACTTTTTGAAATGAGAAACATGGAAAACATCATGAACTTTTGTCAAATTGCTCGGTAACTCAATTTTATATATGAGCTTCCCGATCCTCTCAACAATAAGAAAAGGTACAATGAATTTCTGTGATAATTTTCCTGATTTTCTAAATCTAATCACACCCTTCATCGGTGACACTTTGACGAAAACCTGATCTCCAACTGAGAACTCTAAATCTTTCCGTCTCTTATCTACATAATTTTTATACCTAGACGGAGCCTCCTTCATTCTAGCCAGAATGACCTCAATCTTTTCTGCAGCTTCTCTAACCAAATCTGGACCAAGAACCAACCTATCCCTGGTCTCTAACCAACATACGGAAGATTTGCATGGCCTTCAATACAAAGCTTCAAACGGTGCCATCCCAATACTACTTTGATAAATTTTGTTATACAAAAACTCGATTAATTGCAAATGGTCTTCCCATGATCCCCTGAAATCTAATACACAAGCTCTTAACAATTTTTTCAAGATTTTTTTAACTCTTACCGTTTGCCCATCTGTTGGAGATGGTAAGCGGTATTCATCTTAAGCTTGGTTCCCAAAACTTCCTATAGAATCTTCCAGAACTCGCTGGTGATTAAGGGATCTCTATCGCTTACTATACTACTAGGAATTCCATGCAGTCTTACTGCATTCTTCATAAACAACTTTGCCAATACAGGTGCCGCTCTGGTTGTCTAACTGGAATCAAATGGGCACTCTTGATCATTCTGTCCACTGTAACCCGTATACTTTTATTTCCTTTATTCGACCTTGGCAACCAGTCAATAAAATCCATGGAGATAGAATCCCACTTCCATACTGGAATATCCAATGGTTGAAGACAACCACTTGGCTTCTGGTGTTCGGCTTTTGCCTGTTGGCAAATAAAGCAATGCTTTACCCATAAACTAATATCCCACTTCATACCTTCCTAGAAGAAAATTCTCTTCATATCCTGATACATCTTAGTACCTCCTGGATGAATAAAGAACTTTGAATGATGGCATTCCTCTAAGACTTCTTTCCTTATGTTTCCTACACTAAGAACACACAATATTCCGTTCTTTCTCAACCTCCTATTCTGGTCAAGACAGAAATCCTTCAAGTCATCACTCTCGGTTCCACCTCTTAACTTCCCAATCCACTCAGCTAATACCAGTTCTTTTTCCTGTTTAGAAGTAATATTTTTGATCATCCCTGGTCAAACTTACAAACAAGATAACGCTACGATTTATCCGCTAGACCTAGGCTCCGATCTTTACTGCACTCTCCAAACTGCTAATGCTTCCAAATCTTCCCATTCAGCAATCATCGCCAACACTACATTCTAATGTTTCCTGTTAAGTGCATCTACAACTTTGTTTCCTTTCCCCAATGTTTGCTCAATCCCAAAATCATAAGTGACAATAAACTCTAATCACCTCTGTTATCTCAGGTTCAGCTCCTTCTGAGAGAACAAATACTTCAACGACTTATGATCTGTATATAACTCAAACTTCTCTCCTAAAAGGTAATGTCTCCATACCTTCAATGCAAAAATCATGGCAGCCAATTCCAAATCATGCATCGGATATATGACCTCATGTGGTCTAAGTTGTCTAGAAGCATAGGCAATTACTTTACCTCTCTGCATTAGCACAGCTCCTAATCCTATTCCACACACATCTGTATAAACCACTAAATTCTGATTCCCTTTCAGACAACCAAAATTAGTTAATGGGTCAATAAGTGCTTCAAACTCTAGAATGTTTCCTCACGCTTATTGGTCAACACAAACTTTACATCCTTTCTTGTTAGCTTGGTCATCGATGCCACTATCCATGAAAAATCCTTAATGAACCTCCAATAATAACCAGCTAACTCAAGGAAACACTTCATCTCCGTCATTATCTCGGGTCTTTTCCACCTATTCAGCGCTTCATTCTTTGTCGGACATACTGACAACCTTGCCTCTGAGACTACATGATAAAGAAACTTCACTTCCTTCTTCCATAAACGACACTTCGAAAACTTCGCCTTCAGTAGATACTGCCTCAGCGTCTCAAGCATCACTTTCAGATGAACTTCATGCTCTGTTTCATCCTTAGAATATATCAAGATATCATCAATGAAAACTAATACGAACCTATTCAAGTGCTCTCGAAAATCGGTTCATCAAATCCACAAAGAAAGATGATGCATTAGTCCGTTCGAACGGCATAACTAATCGTTTGTATGACCCATCTTCTAAGCACCGTCAAAGGTATATTATCCTCTGCTACTTTAAGCTGATGGAAACATGTCGCCAAATCCAACCACAAGAATACCTTGACTCCACTCAACTAGTCGAACAAATCGTCAGTCCTCGGCAATGGGTAACGATTCTTTATTGACTTCTTATTTAACTTATGATAATCAATACATAGCCTTAACGATCCGTCCGGCTTCTTAGAAAACACTACGGCCACTCCCTAAGGCGAACTACTCGGCCTGATAAAATTCTTGCCTTCCAAATTCACCAACTAGACCTTTAACTCTCTCATCTTTGTAGGAGTCATCCTGCTCGGCGGATTACTCACTAGTTCTTCTCCTGGAACCAAATCTATCAAAAACTCAATGGCTTGTTTCAGTGGAAATCCAACTATAGGCTCAAAAACATCCACGAATTCTCTAACCATGAAAACTCAATTCAATTCATCATCCAATTCCATAACACCCAACAAAGCATTCACCTCACCGTCAAAACCACCTACGGTATAAACAATTCGATCACTACAATCAGGGTGTCTAGGTGATATTTTCCTATCTTGGCAAAATATTCTAGCATCATATCCACTTGACCAATCCATACCAAAAATAATCCCGAACCACAAAATCAAACACATGTAAACCGCAAACAAAAGGATGACCTAACAAGCCGAACTCTAACCGGCCACATCTCAGCCCTAGATTTGCATACCCTCCTTTTAGATACGCAACCCGTAACGAAGTAACTAAATATGTGGTATCTAGGCTAAGCTTATCTATCAAACATCTAGATATAAGAATGCAACGCACCAGTATCAAATAGAATGCTAACAGACTTACCATGAATCTAAAGCGTGCCTCCTAAAACAGCCTTTCCTCTCTTCTGAGTTGTTGGCTTCGAAGTAGCAGGCTCCAATGTATATACCTTGCCCTTTCCATCCTCAGTGGACTCCTCGCACTGGCTCTTATAATGGCCAATCTGGTCACAATTGAAGCACCTGACATTCTTCATTCCATCCACTTCCGTATCCTTTCCAGCACGAGACCCATTAGTAAAGTGCCCCTTCTTATCGCATTTGAAGTGAACAATCTCAGACTTCCCTTTCTTAGCCCCTCCACCCTTCTGAGCACCTTTCTTAGGAAAAAACTTCCTCTTTTGATTCTGCCCAACCTGGACCACCTTAGCTTTACTCTTCTCTAGAGATTCAAGAATCCCCTTAAGCCTTAAGGCCATCTCCACTACAAAGTCTGAAGGATCTCTAATATGAGGTAATGTGGCCCTAATTAACTTAGGCTTAAACCCCCAGATAAACTTCTCATTCCTCTTCGTCACAATATCCACTGAAGCATGCCCATATCTAGCCAACTCCTTAAAGTTTCTGGCATACTCTAAAACAGACATTTCTCCGTGCTCTAATTCCATAAATTTTTGGATCAAAGCAGATTGTGCCATTGCAGACATGAATCTCTCTTGGAACATTCCTTTGAAATCTGCCCATGATAATGTTTCCTCATCCACACCAGCCGTCACATTGTTCCACCAAAACAAACCGCTCCCTGAAGCTGTCTAGATGCCAAGCTCCTCTTCTGCTCATCATTGAGCCCTAAGTCTGCAATGATTGTCTCACAGTGCAGTTACAAATTTTCCACCTTTATGGCATCCTCCTTTCCTAGAAATGGCTTCCGTCCAAGCTTAGCGTAATCTCCCCTCAGCTTATCATAATGGTTAACTAGCAGAACCTCTGAAACTCCAGCCCCTATAGCATCTCCTCCTATCACTCTAGCCGTAACTCCCACTTGCATCATATTCGTGAAAAACGGATACATAGCTTCCATTTCAACTTGCAGGACTCTAGCACCTACATTCTATACTTGTGCCAGACCTTGGGTTCTCCTTGTACTAGGTCTGGAATTCCCATCGGTGCCCTCCCTTCATGGGTAAAGTCTTACTCTTCTACTATCCATATCTATATTCAAACCTCATGAGATATAAAAAATAACCTAACAAGGATAAAAGACTAAAAGATAAAGCGTACACTTATATATCGCAAATACAAGTACGTTACTATAACTTATCCCATACACCAATCTCACTCTAATTCCTTAAGATTATGTTTTAAAAACCATTTTAATTTAAAAAAAAATCATAAACCATGCCCTGATACCAAGTTGTAACATCCCGTGTCTGGAGGCTACAAGCTAGGCTCTAAAGATCCTGTAGTCATCCATAGTATTAACTTCCGGTGGCAAAATACTGTAATGATAATAGTATTCATAATATCAAAAGCACTTGAATATGAACAAAATCACAGATTTTCAAAAATAACATTTTACTGATTACATTTCAAAACAAGTTCATATCCAAGTTACATAAGCCCATATCTTTTCTAGGTAAAGATTAATTATTATCATTACAAAATACGCCAAGAGCGACATATGATGATGCCCCTTGGTTGATCAAAGAAATATAGTCATATCTAACTTAATACACATCGAAAATAAAAAAAATCTATAACTCCTAATAACTATCTGTCAGCCAACTTCTCGTCTCTGGAAGCTTTATTCATCAAAATGACTAAAACCTTAAAATCTTAACTCTCAGCCTACTCAAATCAATTTTGAGCACACGAGAGTTTAAGGGGAAACAAAAACTTCATGTTAGACATAAAGCCTGGTATGAATAATTCTAGTGCATCTCAGTTTACTGATATTAAGTGAGACCATACCGCTTAGCAGAATGGGCTTCCCCTCATTGATATCTACTTTAAAACATATATTTTGCAAATTCTTTCTTGTAACCAAACTAGTTAATCAAACTGATTATATCAAAATAGCACTATCCTTTATGCTAATAAATGGACTATCTATCCAAAGAAGGTAATAAGTGGACTATCTGTCCATAACATAATAGCAAGGTTCATTATGCTAACAAATAGACAATCTGTCCATAAAACTGGCCTGACTGTCCTCAAACTGGACTAACTGTCCGGATCAAAATGGACTAACTTTCCAAATCAATTTCTTAGGGTTAACTACCCTTCATCTTTTTCCTTGAAAACCTTTTCAAAATGATCTAACCCTTTAAATCATACTTATACAAGGAAAATATATTCTTACCTTTACTCTAAGCTATTTTTGACATCTTATATATACTTTAATCAAAATAATGTTGACGAGATTTAATAAGGATTAGCAATCCTTTCAAAACAAGTTAAAATCCTTTTTAACTTGGAAACACTTAGGCTATTCTGCCTATTTATATATATTCGAAACCTTTGTTTAAAGTCTTCAAACAACCCATTCGAAACCGTTGAAGGTAACCCCTTCAAAACTATTAAAAGTGACCCTTTCAAAACCATCAAAAGCCTTTCGAAAACATTGGAAAAACTTTTCCTTTCTTTTCTCCGGAAGCTTCAAAACATAAGGCATCCTCCTTTAAAACCTTTAAATATTTCCTTTCAAAAACATAGGAAAAACCTTTTCTTTCAACCCAGTCGAAACCATGGGGAACCACCCCTTTCGAAACCATTCATTAAAACCTTTCAAACCAGTCAAAACTCAATCCTTTCGAAAGCACTTTAGGTTCAATTTGAAACACATGGAAACCTTTCAAACCATTCGAAAATTAACTCCTTCGAAACCTTTCAAAATCGTCTCGGTCGAAACCTCTGCCTTCAAGTAGAGAAAATGGATCAGAAACTCATTAAAGTCAAAAGTATCTGTTTTGAAACCATTTAAAACTATCTCTTTCGAAACCATTTGGGTTTTACTTCAATAAAGAAAAAGGGTCTTTAAAACATTTAAGTTGAAAGCATCTATTTTGAAACAAATTCCTAAGTAAAGAACTAATGGTGTCGAAACCATCCCTTCGAAAGCATTGGAGAAGTGGCCAAATTTTAGAAAATAGTGTAAAAAACCCTTTTGAAACCATCTGGGTCGAAAGGTAGAAAGCGGCAGTAAGTAGGCTTCGACTAAGTCAAAAGCGATCATTTAAAACTAAAGCGCAACCCAATCGAAATGATTTCCTTAAATCCATTAAACCCAGTCGAAAGCTAACTGAGTCAAAAGCCGTTTGTTCGAAAGCAAATAGGCACATTTTTTATTTAAAAGCAAAGTAAGCCTTAACCCCTTCGAAACCCCTAGTTTTGACCCCATACCGTCTGCCTCTATCCAAATCACTACGTACCAGTTTTCTAATACCACGTGCATTGGTTTCGACTATGTTAGAAGCGAAGGTGAGAAGGCAGAACCTGGTGACGAAAGTATTGAAACAGTGAAAAACATATAGAAAATAGTACTTTTCACCTAACCTACTCGACATGTCAAATTTTGATTGGTTGCCTCTTTCTTTACCGATAAAAAGTACTGTAATTTTCAGAACTAATCTTTTTAAATTATTTGCAAAAAGCTCCTTCTCCTTCGTTGGTTATATAAAACATTTAAGTCCCACACCTTTAATATCATATAACCATTAAAACACTTAGGAAAATTCTACAAAAATTCCAAAAATTTCTTTTGATTTGTTTTTCAAAATAAAATTTTCGGACCCAAATCTTTTATTATTTAACCATATATAATTATTAATCCAAATTAACGTTTCTTTTACTAGAAAATTCCGTATTAATTCCATAAATATTCAAAAATTTCTGAAAATTGAAATCCATCTCTAAAATATCATCTATGATCTTCATAAATATTCGCAAGGCATTTGGATGTCATTTAATAGAGTGTTCACCTTAAAACATATCATAAATTCAATATAAACAACCATAATTCACAACAAGTATATATAATTATTCCATCATTCAAAAACATGGCAGATCAAGGGAAAACATTCAGAATTCATCTTAAAACCAAAAATAACAAAAGTTTGAGATGTAAACATTATTCATCTTATCTTTAGAGATTAAAGAGATTGAGATGTGAATGGATTTGATTTGCTTAAGCTTCTTCCTTGCTTTTCTTGATCTTCTTCCTCTTTCTTTTGTTAATGGTGGTCAGAATCTTGTTTTTTAATAAAATTTTTAATAAAATGAAATGGATGTGTAGGGGGTACACGACTAAGGGTTTAGGGATATAGGAATGGAAGCTTTCCTATTTTACCCCTCCTCTATTTCAATTTATCTCATATTTTAATTTATAGGTTAAATGGCAAGACTATCCTTTGATTAAATCAAATCTCAATCCCCTAATCAACAAATTATTTAATTTAATTTAATTAATTAAATATCCTAAATAATGTTATCAAAAATATGGGGTGTTACACATCTGCTATGCTAAGACTGTACATATTTAAATTTTATGCTAGTTGCATTCTGTAACATACTCCATCTTGAGACCCAAAGCTAAGCGCTACAGATGATGCAGTCATCTATAGTATTAACTTCCGACGGTAAAATACGGTCAGGTTAATGGTGTCCATATTATCGCAAGAACGTGAATATGAAACAAAATCATAGATTTAAAACCAACTTTTTTGATTACATTTCACAAAACATGTTTCATATCCAATTACACAATCCCAATCGTTTCTTAGGTTAAGATCAAATAAAATTATTACATAGATACGCCAAGAGCGACATATGTAGATGTCAACTTGGATGACCAGAGTACTAAATAGTCATATCAAACTTAATATAATACAGCGCAAATAAAAAATAACAACTCTTAAATAGCTAACTTCAGCCTCCTGCTCGTCTTCATAATCTTTATTCATCCACCTACTGAAACCTGTAAATCCTCAACCCTCAGCCTAATTAAATAAACTTTAAGCACCCGAGAGTTTAAGGGGAAAAACATAAACTTTGAGTCAGACATAAAGCCTGGTGTGAATAATACTATACATCTCGGTTATCTGATATTGATTGAGACCACGCCACTTAGATGAATGGGTTTCCCCTCACTGTTATCCTTTTAAAACATATCTTTTGCATTTCAAAATCCTGCAACCACATTGGTTAAATCAATATTAGCAATATTATGTATGCATACAAATCAAGTAATAAATGGATTATCTGTTTGAACAATATAGTTCTGTTTGGCTAACTACTAACCTTTGGCTGACTCGGGCCTACCAGACAAAATAAACAAATTGTCTAATTCTATCAGAAACTCTTCAGGATGGTCTATCCCTAACTTACTCCTCCCAAAGTCAACTGATCCTAATGGTTTTGCAGGCTCACCAATAACCTATCTTCACACTGTATGTTCTTTTCTGTGTATAACATCATTTTAGTCTTATATGTGACAAAGCCCTACACACTAGAATCTTGGACTTATATTAGCTAGGGGCTAGTAGCTAAAGTATAGGGGACGACCCCATACCAATCACATCTAGTATTCTAATATCTAAGTCATTTTACTTAGGGTCATATACCCTCAACAATTTCCTTGAAAACATGTCTTTCAAATTAATTAAACCCTTTAAATCATACTTAAACAAGGAAAATATACTTTATGCTTTACTCAAATCACTTTGCCATGTTATATATACTTTACACAAAACATTGTTGACGTAAAAATTCGAAACCTTTGAAAGTACCTTATTCGATACAAGTAAGCTACTTTACTTTATACCATAAGTCGAAGGCCAAAACATACCTTTCGAAACCATTTACATTTAACATTTCGAAAATATTGAAATCATTTCTTTCGAAAGCTTTATAAACCATATACATCCTCTTTTTAAAATAATTTAAACATGTCTTTCAAAACCATTAGAAACCTTACATTTAAAACCATTCGAAAACATTGGAGAACCATCTCTTTGAAACCTTTATCCTAAACCTTTCGAAAGCATTAACTTCTTTAAATAAATCAAGCCGTTCGAAAGCATTTGGGTTCAAGTAAAACATGTGGAACAACCTTTCAAAACCATTCGAAACAATTTCTTTTGGAATCATGGGTTTAACTTTCAATAGAACAAAGGGTCTAAAAAAACTAAGCCGAAAGCACTCTTTCGACAGCAATTTCCTAAGTAAATGAAGTGGACGATGTCGAAGCAATCCCGTCGAAATCTTTGGAGAAGTGGCTTCAGTTTTAAAACAAAGATACCATTTCGAAACCATTGCTTCAAAAGGTATGATGCGGCAGCTAGGGATTTCGACCCCTTTGAAAGCATCATTGTAAAACAAAAGCGCAACCTTTTTCGAAACCATTCTTTAAAATCATTTAACCAAGTCGAAAGTACCAAGGCTGAAAGCATTCTTATCAAAAGCAAAGCAGGCGTATTTTCGTTTAAAAGCATAGCAAGGTTTCAACCCCTTGAAACCCCCTATTTCGACCCAATACCTTTCGCCTATGTCCAATTCACTATGTATCAAGTCTTTGATACCATGCGCCTTGGTTTTGATGGAGATGGAGGCGGAAATACTTTGTCCAAAGGTAGTTGATGAAAGTGGCGAAATAACAAAAGTATGGTTAAAACCGAATTCTAACTTTAAAAAGTAATTCGTTTCAACTAACTTGCTTTGTTAGTCAACATATGATTGGTTTCTAATTTATTTCAAATTCTTTTTTAAAAGTGCCGTTGAAATTTTGGAAGTAAATAATTTAAAATATTTACAAAATGCCCTTTCACCTTTTATAAATATATAAAACATTTAAGTCCCATACTTTAATGATTTTATATACTTGTTAAAACACTTAGGAAAGTTGTACAAAAATTCCTATAAATCATTTTTAATGTGTTTTCTAACATATATTAATTTTTGACCCAAAAACAATACAAACTAACCGTATTTAATTTTAAACCCAATTAACTATTTTCCTCACTAGAAAGTTAATAATAAATCCACATTAATTCAGAAAATTATGAGATTTGAAACCTATCTCTAAAATATTATTTCTGACCTTATCTCAAAGTCCCAAGGCAATTGGATGTCATATAATAGGGTTTTCACATTAAAAATTATCATAAAATCCATGTGAAATAGCATAAATCATCAATAAGCATATATGTCCATTTTAACAATAAAAAATATGGCAAAACATTTGCAAAATAATTCGAATTTCAATCTAAAACTGAAAATGATGAAAACATGAGATGTAACCTATTATTCACCTTAGCTTTGTGGTTAAGGAGTTGAGATTTGATCTTAGATTTAATAAATCTTCCTCTTCATCTTTAGCTTTTCATCTTCTAGTTTTGTCCAATGGTGTCCAGCCTCTAATAAATGATTTTCTTTTGTTTTAAACATGAAAATGAACATGAGTGAGGGTTTAGAGTGTAAAGGTATGACTTATTCCTACTTTTCCCCTTATCTATTTCATTTTAGTTTCCCTTTAGTTCATTTGTTTTCTTAGGCACGGCTACCCTTTAGATATAAAAATCTCAATCCGTTAACCATTTCATTATTTCATTTAATTTAACCAATTAAGTGTCCTAGATAATATTAAACAAAATTAAGGTCGTTATTGACTCTCTTCCTTAAAGAATTTCATCTTTGAAATTACGATAAGGTGCACAACAAATCAAAATAAAGGTAAAACACACCATGAAACCAATCAGGATAAGCATCTCTAATCCTGCTCTCAGTTTGCCAAGTACAGCCTCTCTCATCGTCGCTCCACTGAACCTTAACTAATTTTACTGTACTGCTCCTTAGCCTCTTCTCATCTTTCATGATTATACGAATTGTCTTCCTAACTATAGTCAAGTTTGGTTCTACTACCAAGTCCTCTAACATAGTCGATGCTATTGCAGTCTCCAGATCTCAAATACACTTCCTTAGATGAGAAATATGAAAAACATCGTGGACTCCTGCCAAACTGTTTGGTAACTCCACTCTATATGTGAGTTTCTCGATCCACTCTACCATAGGAAATGGTCATACAAAACTCGGTGCCAATTTACTTGATTTCTCGAATTGAATTACACCTTTCATCAGTGATACCTTAACGAAAACATGATCTCCCACTGAGAATTCTATGTCCTTCCTTCTTCTATCAGCATAACTCTTCTGCCTAGACTAAACTTCTCCTATGCTAACTTGAATCAATTCAATCTTCTCTGCAGCTTCTCTAACGAAATCTAGACCAAGAGCCAACCTATTTTCAGTTTCTAACCAACAAACTGGAAGTTTGCATGGCCTTCTATACAGAGCTTCAAACGGTGCCATTGGTATACTAGCCTGATAACTGTTGTTATAAGAAAACTCGACTAAGTGTAGATGGTCTACCCAAGATCCTCTAAAATCTAGCGCACAAGTTCGTAGAAAATCTTCTAAGACTTTATTAACTCTTTTCGCTTGCCCATCTGTCTGTGGAGGGCAAGTGGTACTCATCTTAATCTTGGTACCTAAAGTATCTTGTAGACTCTTCCAGAATTCGCTAGTGAATAAAGAATCTCTATCACTCACTATACTATTAGGAATTCCATGTAGTTTAACTATATTCCTCATAAACAACTTAGCCAAAACCGGTGCCATCCTGATTGACTTAACTGGAATGAAATGGGCAGTCTTGATTAACCTATCCACTATGACCCATATTCTTTCATTTCCTCTATAAGATCTAGGCAATGTGTCTATAAAATCCATTGAGATAGAATCCCACTTCCATACTGGAATATCTAAAGGTTGAAGCAGCCCACTTGGTCTTTGATGTTTGGCTTTTACCTGTTGACAATTCTGACGGTGCTTCACCCATAAGCCTACATCTTTCTTCATACCTTCTTAGAAGAAACTCCTCTTCATATCCCAGTACATCTTATTTCCTACCGGGTGGATACTGAATTTTGAACGATGGCATTCTTCATGAACTTCCTTTCTAATGCTTCCTACATTCGAAATACGTAACCTTCCTTTCTTCCTTAACCACCTATTTGGGTCAGTACTAAAATCTTGTAAGTCATCGCTCTCTGTTCCATCCCTTAACTTCCTGACCTGCCTCAGCTAATGCTAGATCCTCTCCTTGCTTAGAAGCAATCCTTTCAATTATCACCAGTCGTGCTTCTAAAAATGACAACATAATAGTTTCCTTACTAGATCTAGCTTCAGATCTCCACCGTACTATACATGTCGTCAACGCTTCCAAATCTTTCCACTTTGCTATCATCGCCAACACTGCATTCTGATGTCTTCTGCTAGGTGCATCCGCAACCTTGTTGCCTTTTCCTGATGTGTACTCAATACCAAAATTATAAGTGACTATAAACTCCAACCACCTCAAATGTCGCATATTCAACTCCTTCTGAGAGAATAAATACTTCAACGACTTATGATACGTGTACAACTTGAATCTTTCTCCCAAAAGATAATGTCTCCACACCTTCAACACAAAAATCACCGCAGCTAATTCCAAATCGTGGGTCGGGTACTAAAAGTCATGCGGTGTGTAACGACCCATAAATTTCTATAATTAAATTGGTTAATTTAATAAGATTTTTGTCATTAAATTCAGAAATAAATAAAAAAATTATAATTTATAATGAAGTGAACGAAAAAAATGTAGCAATGGTAATTAAAACTAAGTATTAACAATTGGCGTGAAATCCTAATTTCGGAATAGTGTAAATTGTTGCACTTGCTTATAAAATTGAATATAAGTAAATAAAGGTAAGTGTTGATAAATAAATGTAAGTATTGAATTAACCAATGAAATAATATATTGATTAATAGTAATGGAATGAAATTAGTGTTAGGAAACTAATGGTAGCAACTTGTTGTAAATGATAAACCGATATATATGATTAACAGCTAATGGTGACAATTAATATGGGCTATCTATTTATTTGGCCTGTTAAATGAAATTGAAATCAAATTGCAATTAAATGAAATTAAATATTTAAATATTACTTAAATGGGAATTTAGATGAAATTGGAAAAAATTAATGTACCAAGATATAAACCAATATTAACTATATTCTTATTGTAATAAAAGACTTGAATAACAAAGTTTAGAATTTAATACATGGATTTTGGAATTTTAAATTTTAAAATTTCTGAATTTAATGAAATTGAAATTAAACATTGAAATTGATGTTGACAGCTAAATTTGTTTAAATTATTTGTGAATGGTTAAGAAAGAAAAATTGATAGAAGTTGTAAATTATTAAAACTTAAATTGGAAATTGATTTAGTTAGTTAATTATTAATTTATTTAATTAACTCAAATATAGCCATTTTGGCCACTAACTCGGATTTCGACGAAAGCAGTTTCATGGGATCCGTAATAGTGAATTATTGTTGAATTTCAAGTTTCGTAAAGATTGGACTTGTCGTTTGATCGTACGGGCTCGAAACGCCTAGAAATCAATTTAATAGAAATCAATTGAAATCAATTTGAAATAACTTGATTTTTTCATAAATTCTTCATACGATGGAATTTGGACTTGAAACCTATTCCATTGCATTTAAAATATATAAAAACATCTATTTTGATATATGGGTTGACCAAATTTGTTCCGGAGTCAGAACGGGTTTTCCGCGCCATTTATCGTTCAACATGTAAACCAATTATCCGTTCCTCGAATTTCAGCTCTACCTCTATATATCTAGTTATAAACCTTAGCTACTCCCTATTCTCATTTTTCTATACGTACAATTCTTTTTGTTTCTCCTATTTCTCAATGGTAGACAAAGTCTCAATTCCAAATCCAATTGCAATTCAAAATCAAATCAAAAATTCAATCTCCTCAAACTATATCATATTGCATATCGACTTGAAGCTCTAGAAGAGCGCAGCTCAGATCTGCAATTCATTTATGCAGTTAGATCACCGATTGTCCAGAAATTCGAGGGTTATTCTCGGCCGTTCAATCGAACGCAATCACCCACGACCGATCCTCGATTTGTTTGTACCGATGTGAAGAGAGTCAATTGCGTAGTTCATCGAAGCAGGTAGTTTGTCGAATTAACGGCTCGATCTACCGCAAAAATTGGATTATGGTTTTATTTGCATGGTGGAGGCCGGGATGTTTCCATGGTGGTTCGGCGTTGTGGTCGGGCGGGATGGGGTCGTGGGTGAGAGCAGAGGTCGGTGGCGAGTTTGGCAGTGGTCACGTCGTGCTAGGCGACGGCGAGGTGGTGCGGTGGAGTTCAATGATGGTGACGGCGTGTTCATTAGCAGGTTAGGGTTTGGTTCTCGTGCTTTTAGATTGACTGGGAAGAACATGGGGTGACGTGGCGTGCGTGAGTAAGCTTTGTTTGTTTATTTCCAATTTAATTTAATTTTAGAATTTCAATCTTCTAACTATAATAACTTTTACATACGACGTTCGACTCACGCGCAGTTTTCTCCACTAGGTTCGTTTCGAAATTCTAGAAATTTTGACAACGATTTGGATGGATTATGAGACTGTTCAAATTTTGGTTTTTAATTGGATTTAAATTCAAAAGGTGAGTGTTTTAACACACTCACAACTTCTTAAATTTCTTGTGTTTGTTAAATTTTTTTATGATGTGATTAGAATTTTATTAGTGAATGTTTGGCATATTTTGAATCATCATCTCAGTTTATTTGAATTTATTTAGATAAAATATTTACTTAGTTTATTATTGAATATAAACTGCCAGTAAATACCTATTATTTATTATCTGTTCTATATTGATGTTATTGATTGAATTAAATAATGATTGTGATAAATGTTTGATGATTGATATTGGATGAATGAATATTATATTTTATATTGTTATAAACCTCAAGTTGTTATGGATGTTTATTTCATTTGGGATTGCGGTTTGATATGATATATAACCGTATTTATATTTTAAATTACGGATTGAAATGAGAAATATCCATATCACTTGACCATAGGCTAGAAAATTATATACAGACACCGTGCTCTATATATAAAAATATTTTGAAATAATTTCTTTTGTTTTGTAAAGAAATATATGGTTTTAGATAAATATTGATTTTAGATATTATATAAATGTTATTTTATACTTGATTTTGAGTTATGAATAATTTGTTTTAATACAGAATATAATAATAAGTTTGTTTTTTTAAGATAATATGATTAAGCATTTAAATTATATTTTAGTATAGAGTTTACAATGATTTAAATAAATTAAGGTTGGAAGTTAAATTTGAGATTTATTTGAAATTGAATTTATTTAAGAATTAAATTCAAATAAGTTTGATGTGAAATTTATTAAATTTGAAATTTTAGAAGGTATGATTTTATAACTTGATTTTGGTTTAAGGTGAATTAAATGAATATTTCAAGTTTAAATAAATTGAAGGAAATATTTGTTTATTTGTAATTTGAGTTTTATTTAAATGATAATGGATTTATTAAGTGAAATATTTCAAAACTAAATAATAGAAAATTGAATTATTGAATCGTAATAACCAAACCTAGTTTTGAAGTTGTTGAATACTTAAAGTTTGAAATATATTAAATTTGAAAAGGTTTATTCTGTGGATCAAATCTATTTTGAAATTGATAAAATTTTGGAATAGTTTATTTGGAAACTGAATTGAAATGAAGTTTATGATTTGGGATTTGCTTAAAAAAATCAAGAAATTCTAGTTGTTTTGGAATTGATTTGTAAAATTTAAGAAGCTATTTTATTATATAAAGTATTCTAATATTCAAACCATTTAAGTGGTGGAAGTTATGTTTCAAAGTTATGAGTTTCGAAGTATTATGATTTGAAAGTGTTATATTTCAAGGGTTTTGATTTCGAAGTGTTATAACGTTGAAAGTGCTATGATTTTGGAAAGGATATATTTGAAATAAAAATGATATTATATTGACTTGGGTTTTAGTAAAAATGATATCATATTGGTTTTGTTTTTTTGAATTGGAAATGATATCATATTTATATGGTTTTGAAATGGATATAATATTCTGGTTTTGAAGTATAAATTTTTTTGAAATGACCATGGTGTAATAATAACGTTGGTTGTTAATGAGACCGGGGTTAGAAGTTTTCATACTCTCTGCCAACTCCGAAAACAACTTTAACAACCGTGTACGCAGTGGATATTCCAGAATGAAGTAGGATGGTGGCGACGTTCTATTAAGGTACATGTGTGGACCCGACTTCCGTGAGTTGGCATAAGGTGGCTAAAACAGAAGCGATCTCGGGCCAAGGAGGTAGTCCTTCTTATCGGACCTTTTGATTTTTGATTTTGGGGTGTGGCTCGAGGTGGGCGGTAGTAACTGCTACATGTTACCACCAACCTGCGTGCGGAATTGGTATATTTACCATGGCATTGCCTTGTGTGCCGTGTCACCTACCCTATCGTGCCTTGTACACGTTTGGTTTTCTCCCGTAGCCCATGGAATACCCTTTGGTGGCTTCCCGATCAGGAGGGACTCTGATACCGGATGGACTACTGGGACTATTATTGTGTTAATGGGAATATTGGATCACTACTGAACGCTATTTAAAAGTAAGTTTATTTTACAATAGACACTATTATAATAGCAAAATATTAATACATAGTAAATAGTTTATCGGATCCTTAGGAGATGTGAATCCCGAACATCTCTTAAGTTACTGCACTCACGTTAGACACTGGATATGAGATGTTAATACCCTTAAACACCTCCGACACCATTTACACTCATATTTATTTATCGCTGGTTTAACTTACATAAGATCTTTTAGTTCTGATTCGAATGTTTTGTCTTTTCAATTCGCTCGGGTCAGCTGAGCATTTTAGGGTTTGAAGACCTTATTTCTGGAGGATGAAGATGAAGATTTTATTATTATTATTCATTATATTCACTGCATCATGTATTCCGCTGCATTATCTATTATTCTTTGTTATGTGTAACTCTGATCTGTGTTGTATAAGTATAATCAAATGTTTTGTAAAATAGCTTCATGAACTGTTGTTTGATTATTATATTTTGTCATTCCACCGTGAGATTCTATTTTGTTTTATTTCTTTCTCTGCTTTTCTTATTCACCCCTATAACAATCCGCTCTTTTGTATGGTTTGAGTCTGACATTTGTGTCTGCCTATGCACTTAGCGGGTGCAGCATGATAGGGGGTTCTCGCATTTGGTTTGGTAGCGAGCGGATGACTCTTACTCCCACATGTCCCTGTAGGGGTTGGTGCAGTTGAGAGGCTGCCGTAAAGGCAGAACACCGGTACTAATGTACGCTACATTGGGCGTTACCCCACTGACGCGGTCCGTTACATTTGGTATCAGAGCTTTGGTTTATCGATAAACCTTAGTTTTGTGGGGTATGACTCTTTACTAATAGGGTAGTAATACCTTATGATGAGTCATTGAGTGTATATATATGAGAGAGCGTAGTTGTTAGTGTTATAAAAAGGTTTTAATATTGAGTTACTTTATTCCGTTTTGTATTTACAAATTCTGGTTGGTGCATATGACACTATGATATCAATAGGGATTTCTAAACACTTAATAGGACAGACCGACACAATATTTTTTTGAAATATAGGTAAATGAAATAATTTTGCATATTGTATATTTTTTATATATAAATTAATAATTTTATAAATGGTATATTTGGTTGTAATAAATTTGTTTGTTAGGCAGTGAAATTTTTAGATATTAGTTGAGAATAAGATTTGAAATAAAATAAATGAAAGATTGGAAACTTAGAACTTGATTTTCAAGATTTTTGGAAAACTTCTTATGAATGATTTGGAATATAATAATATTATCAGAAGTACTTTTTTTGATATAAATATTTTAATATGATTTGAAAGAATTGTTTTGAAGAAATTTTGGAAAGAAATCAGTTCTGTACTCCCCTCTCTATCGCTGCAAAATAATTTCGGTGATGAGCGCACGCATCATCGACGTTCATTTTTGAGCTTCTAAGTGGGATACCACTATAGTAGTTTTACTGCAGATTCATTTTGATAAACCAATATAATTGGATATATAAGTTGTAAGTAAATATGTTTATCTATTATTTAAAATGATTTGAAATTAAACCCAGTATTTAGTTCATTAAGTTCCGTTAATTAATAGTTTCAATTATTGTAGTGAAATGAAATGTAACTAATTAATAATTGGAACCTCTAATTAAAATAAGAGATTAAATGCTGGGTTATAAATGAAATTTCAAGAAATTTGAAATTTTAACCTATAAAACAAAGGATATAATTATTGAACGTTTAATTTATTAAAAGAAATAAGATAAACTTGCGTAATTTTCAATTGCATTCTTAAAAAGCATATATATAACTTACCAAAGATTTAAGAGTTGAAATGTCTAATAAGATAATGTAATGGAAAAATTTACAAGTAAAACTCATGTAATAGAAAGGTTCAATGAATTACTTTTATAAATAGGAATTTGATGTTACAGTGGTCATAAGCTTTAGTTATAATTGAAATACTACTACAATAAGATGTGATCGAAAGTAAATAGTACAAGTAGATGACTATAAACATAAGTTAATGAATTGAAACGCTAAGTAATTGAACTAAACATGAATACTATGGATAAATGAATGAAAATAAATGAATTGAGAAATGAATGAATTTAATGCATTAAAAAGAAAATTTATATGATATGAATAAAAAAAATGAATTTATGTAAGTATAAGTGCAAGTAATTGAAATAAACACTGAATCAATGGATGGAAATGAAAATTTGCAAGAAATAAATGTAAATTAAAAATATAAATCATTATATAAAGGAAAAGAAAATCAAATAACAAATGTATGAAATGAAATCAATAAGAATGAACTTGATCTATTGTTTGAAATTGTTGGTTGTTTGGTTTATGGTTGTTTGAGCAAGGATACTTTAAAATTGTTTCGATGAATGAATAATCTATTTAGATTCATCTATGACTGTTGAGTAAATGGGGCACCTGGTATTATATTTTTCATTCTATACAATTTAAAGTTTTTGAACCCGAATAACTATTTGTTATGTTTGATATGAATGGATAATTGATTTGTGTTGATTTTATGTGATGGTTGTATGCTTTGCTCCAAGTGATTGTTGTTTATATTGATTTGTTTGTCAATAGTTTAAACAACTTTAAATATTTCATTTTATATAATTATTAACTCTTTTTGGATTATATAAGTAAAATACAGGTTGTGGAAGCAATTGCTGCTGCTTTTGGTTTCATAATTAAAATAGGTACGTTCTCGGATTACGGTTTTATAGTGATATTATATATATTTTCCCGTTGTTGGGATATATTATTTTGAAATATTGTTATATATATTATTATATTTGATATTATGATTTCTCCCGAGCCTCTCCGTACGAAGAAGACTCTGTCGAAATTTTTCATAACTTTTAGACTTAGAAAAATTTTGAAAAATGTTTTCCAAACTTTACTAATTTGAGTATAAAAAGATTAATGGTTATAAATTAGTACATTTTATTTAAATTAATTAATTTTATAAATTTAATTGTTTATAAATTTAATATTTTTGAATAAGATGTATAGCTTACTCAATTCTTTCTTTTCCCTTCTTTCTCCTTTTCGGGGACGAAAAGTTTTGAGCGGGGGAGAGTGTAACGACCCGTAAATTTCTATAATTAAATTGGTTAATTTAATAAGATTTTTGTAACTAAATTTAGAAAGAAATAAAAAAATTATAATTTATAATGAAGTGATTGAAAAAAATAAAATGTAGCAATGGTAATTAAAACCAAGTATTGACAATTGGAGTGAAATCCCAATTTTGGAATAGTGTAAATTGTTGCACTTGGTTATAAAATTGAATATAAGTAAAAAAGGGTAAGTGTTGTATAAATAAATGTAAGTATTGAAATAACCAATGAAATAATATATTGATTAGCAGCAATGGAATGAAATTAGTGTTATGAAACTAATGGTAACAACTGGTTGTAAATAATAAACCAATAGATCTGATTAACAGCAAATGGCGATAATTAATATGGGCTATCTATTTATTTGGCCTACTAAATGAATTTGAAATCAAATTGCAATTAAATGAAATTAAATAATTAAATGTTACATAAATGGAAATTTAGATGAAATTGGAAATATTAATGTACCAAGATATAAACCAATATTAATTATAATCTTATTGTAATAAAAGACTTGAATAACAAGGCTTAAAATTTAATAAATGGATTTTGGAATTTTAAATTTATAAAGTTTTGAATTTAATGAAATTGAAATTAGACATTGAAATTGATGAATTAATAAATTTTAAATTGACAGCTAGATTTGTTTAAATTATTTGTGAATGGTTAAGAAATCAAAATTGATAGAAGTTGTAAATTATTAAAATTTAAATTGGAAAGTGATTTAATTAGTTAATTATTAATTTATTTAATTAACTGAAATATAGCCATTTTGGCCACTAGCTCAGATTTCGAAACTAGCTTCATTGGATTTGTAACACTGAATTATTGTAGGATTTCAAGTTTCGTAACGATTGGACTTATCGTTTGATCATACGAGCTTAAAACGCCTAGAAATAAATTTAATTGAAATCAATTTGATATAACTTGATTTTTCCATAACTTCTTCATACGATGGAATTTGGACTTGAAACCTGCTCTATTGTGTTTTAAATATTTAAAAACATCTATTTTGATATATGGGTTGACCCAATTTCGCTCCAGAGTCAGAACAGGCTTTCCAGGCCATTTATCATTCAACATGTACACCAATAATATCCGTTCCTCAAATTTTAGCTCAACCTATATATATCTCGTTATAAACCCTAGCCACTCCCTATTCTTATTTGTCTGTACGTACAATTCATTCTGTTGCTCCTCTTTCTCAATGGCAGACAAAGTCATAATTCCAAATCCAATTGCAATTCAAAATCAAATCAAAAGTTAAATCTCCTCAAACTATATCGAATTGCATATCGATTTGAAGCTCTCGAAGAGCGCAGATAATATCTACTACGTTTTTGCATTTGGATCATGGTTGTCCACAAATTCGAGGGTTATTCTCGACCGTTCAATCAAATGCGATTATCCACGACCGATCGCCAATTTGTTTGTACCGCTATGAAGAGAGTCAATTGCGTAGTTCATCGGAGCAGGTAGTTTGTCGAATTAACGGTTGGATCTGCCACAATAATTGGATTAGGGTTCCATTTTCATGGCCGCGGCTGGGATGTTTGCACGGTGGTTCGGCGTTGTGGCCGGCCGGGACGGGGTTGTGGGTGAGAGCAGAGGTCGGCGACGAGTCCGGCAGTGGCCGCGTCATTCTAGGCGACGGCGAAGTGGTGCGGCGGAGTTCAATGATGGTGGCGGTGCGTTCGTTACCAGGTTAGGGTTTGGTTCTCATGCTTTCAGGTTGACTGGGAAGAACATGTGGTGATGTGGCGTGCGTGAGTAAGCTTTGTTTGTTTATTTCCAATTTAATTTAATTTTAAAATTTCAATCTTCTAACTACAATAACTTTTACATATAAGGTCAGATTCACACGCAGTTTTCTCCACTAGGTTCGTATCAAAATTTTGAACGTTTTGACAATGGATTGGATGGATTTTGAAATTGTTCAAATTTTGGGTTTAAATTGGATTCAAATTCAATTTAAATTCAAAAGTGAGTGTTTTAACTCACTCACAACTTCTAAACTTTCTTATGTTTATTAAATTGATTTATGATGTGATTTGAAATTTATTTATGACCGTTTGGCATATTTTAAATCATCAGCTTAGTTTATTTGAATTTATTTGGATAAAATAGTTATTTAATTTTTTATTGAGTATAAACTGCCAGTAAATACCTGTTATTTATTATCTGTTCTATATTGATGTTATTGATTGAATTGGATGATGATTATGATAAATGTTTGATGATTGATATTGGATGAATGGATGTTGTATTTTATATTGTTATAAACCTCAAGTTGTTATGGATTTTTACTTCATTCGAGATTGCGGTTTGAAATGATATATAACCGTATTTGTATTTTGAATTACAGATTGAAATGATAAATATCTCTATCACTTGACCATAGGATAGAAAATTATATACAGACACTGTGGTCTATATATAAAATATTTTTAAATGATTTATGTGGTTTTGTAAAGAAATATATGGTTTAAGATAAATATTGATTTTAGATATTATATAAATGTTATTTTATACTTGATTTTAAGCTATGTATAATTTGTTTTAACATAGAATAAGCTTAATAATAAGTTTGATTTTTTTTGAAGATAATATGGTTAAGTATTTAAATTATATTTTAATATAGAATTTATAATAATTTAAATAAATTACGGTTGGAAGATAAATTCGACATTTATTTGAAATTGAATTTATTTAAGAATTAAATTCAAATAAGTTTGATGTGAAATTTGTTAAATTTGAAATTTTAGAAGGTATGATTTTATAACTTGATTTTGGTTTAAGGTGAATTAAATGAATTTTTTAAGTATAAATAAATTGAAGGAAATATTTAGTTATTTGTAGTTTGAGTTTTATTTAAATGATAATGGATTAATTAAGCGAAATATTTCAAAACTAAATAATAGAAAATTGAATTGTTGAATCGTAATTACCAAACTTAGTTTTGAAGTTGTTGAATACTTAAAGTTTGAAATATATTGAATGTTAAAAGGTTTATTCTATGGGTCAAATCTATTTTGAAATCGATAAAATTTTGGAATAGTTTATTTGGAAACTGAATTGAATTGAAATTTATGATTTGGGATTTGGTTAAATTAAAATCAAGAAATTCTAGTTGTTTTGGAATTGATTTGTGAAATTTAAGAAGCTATTTTATTATATAAAGTATTCTAATATTCAAACCATTTAAGTGGTGGAAGTTATGTTTCTAAGTTATGAGTTTCAAAGTATTATGATTTGAAAGTATTTTATTTCAAGTGTTTTGGTTTCGAAGTGTTATAACGTTGAAAGTGCTATGATTTTCGGGATAGATATATTTGAAATAAAAATGATATTATATTGATTTGGGTTTTAATAAAAATGATATCATATTGGTTTGGTTATGAAATGGAAATGATATCATATTTATATGGTTTTGAAATGGATATTATATTTTGGTTTTGAAGTATAATTTTTTTTGAAATGACCGCAATGTAATAATAACGTTGGTTGTTAAAGAGACCATGATCGGAAGTTGTCATACACTCTGCCTACTCCGAAAACCACTTTAACAATCGTGTACGCGGTGGAGATTCTAGAATAAAGTAGGATGGTGGCGACATTCTCTTAAGGTATATACATGGACCCGACTCCCGTGAGTTGGCGGCTAAAACATGAGCGATCTCGGGCCAAGGAGGTAGCCCCTCTTATCTGACAGACTCCTTCGATATTATATTCTGACTTTGAGGTTTATTTGGTGGCCACTTTTGATTTTTGATTTGGGAGTGTGGCTCGAGGTGGGCGGTAGTAGCTGCTATGCGTTACCACCAGCCCGTGTGCGTATTTGTTATATCTACCCTGGCGTTGCCTTATGTGTCGTATCACCTACCCTACTGCGCCTTGTACGAGTTTGGTTTTCTCTCGTAGCCCATAGTGTATCCTTTGGTGGCTTCCCGATCAGGAGGGACTGTGATACTGGATGGACTACTGGGACTATTATTGTGTTAAGAGGAATATTGGGTCACTCCTTAACGCAATTTAAAAGTAAGTTTATTTTACTATAGACACTATTGTAATAGCGAAATATTACTACATAGTAAATAGTTTAACGGATCCTTAGAAGATGTGAATCCCAAATCTCTTAAGTTACTGCACTCACGTTAAACACTGGATAGGAGATATCAAAACCCATAACATCTCCGATACCATTACACTCAAATTTATTTATCGCTGATTTAACTTACATAAGATCTTTTAGTTCTGACTCGAGTGTTTTGTCTTTTCAATTCTCTTTGGTCAGTTTGAGCATTTCTGGGTTTGAAGACCTTATTTCTGGAGGACGAAGACGAAGATTTTATTATTATTATTATTCAATATATTCACTGCATCATGTATTCCGCTGCATTATTTATTATTCTCTGTTATGTGTAACTCTGATCTGTGTTGTATAAGTATAATCAAATGTTTTGTAAAACAGCTTCATGAACTGTTGTTTTATTATTATATTTTGTCATTCCGCTGTGAGATTCTGTTTTGTTTTATTTCTTTCTCTGCTTTTCTTATTCACCCCAATAATAATCCGCTCTTTTGTATGGTTTGAGTCTGACGTGTTTGGTTTATCGTCGATTAAAAGCGTACAAAAAGGTGGGATGTTACATGGTCTAAGATGTTAGGAAGCATATGCAATCACTTTACCTCTTTGCATTAACACAACTCCTAACCCTGTTCCACATGTGTTTGTATATACCACTAAATCTCGATTCCCTTTTGGAATAACTAACATAGGTGCATTAGTCAATAAGTGTGTCAGCTTCTAGACTGCCTCCTCACACTTAACAGTCCAAACTAACTTCAAATATCTAGATCTAAACGTCATCCAAGGAATACTATACTCTACCACTCTAAGCTGGTGGAACCCAGTCGCTAACTCCAACCGGGAAAATATGTTGGCTCCACTCAAATGATCTCGATAAATCGTCATTCTAGGTAATGGACACCGATTATTTATCGTGTTCTCATTCAATTTATGATATTCTATACATAACCTTAATGATCCGTCTGGCTTCTTGGCAAAAACTACAGCTGCTCCCCAAGGTGAACTACTAAATCTGATAAAATTCTTGCCTTCCAAATCCACCAAATGCACCTTTAGCTCCTTTATCTCGGTAGGTGTCATTATGCTTAGCAGTCTACTTACTGGTTCCGCTCCAAGTACTAAATCTATCTAAAACTCAATAGCTCATTTCGATGGTAGTCCTACTATAGGTTCAAAGACATCTGCAAATTCTCTAACAATGAAAACACGATTCAACTTGTCTTCTACCTCCACAAAACCTAACAAAGCATTAACCTTAAAACTAGAGTTTTCTAGGATGTATATAATCTGATCACTATACTCAGGGTATCTAAGCGATATTTTCCTATCATGGAAAAATATACTAGCATCGAATTTACTTAACCAATCCATATCCAAAATAATTCTGAACCTTACGAAATCAAACACATGCAAACTACAAACAAACGTATGACCTAACGATCCAATCTCTAAGTGGTCACACTTCATCCCAAATGTCGCATACCCTCCTATCGGATTTGCAACTCTTAAGGAAGTAACTAAGTATGGGGGTTCTAGGTTAAGCTTATCTACAAAACAATGGGATATAAAAGAATGTGATGCACCGGTATCAAATAAAACGCTAACTGACATACCGTGAATCATAAGCGTACCTCCCAACACAGCCCTTTCTTTTTCCTCTGCTATTGGCTTTAAGGTAGTTGGCTCCAATGCTAACACTTTTCCTCTTCTATCCTTGGCTGGCTTCTTGCACTAGTTTTTATAATGTCCAATTTGATCGCAGTTGAAGCACCTAATATTCTTCTTCTCCATCGCCTTCATTCCATCTCCTGAGCGACATTCATTTGCAAAGTTCCCTTTCTTGCCACATTTAAAGCAAACTACCTCCGCCTTTCCCTTCTTGGTAGCTCCACCCTTCTAAGCTTCCTTCTTATGGAAAAACTTTCTTTTCTGACTCTGCACTCCTTGAACTTCCTTTACCTTATTCCTTTTCAAAAAAGCAAGCATCTCCTCATGTCTCAAAGCCATTTACACTACAATATTAGATAATACCTTGATATGAGGTAATGTGACCTTAGCAAGCTCAGGCTTCAACCCCCTGATGAACTTCTCATTCCTCTTAACCACAGTATCCACCAGCATAACCATATCTTGCAAGCTCCTCAAACCTTGTTGTATACTCGAGCACTGTCATGTCTCCCTACTCCAACTAAATAAACTTATTGAGTAGAGTGGACTTAGCAATCTCTAACATCAACCTCCCCTCAAATCTCCTTTTAAACTCAACCCATGTCATCGTCTCTTCATTAATTTTTATCGTAACACTGTTCCACCAATATAAAGCTGGTCCTTGTACCTATCTAGAAGCGAGCCTCCTCTTTCGCTCATCATTGAGCCCTAAATCAGCTAAAATCCTCTAGCAATGAAGCAACTAGTTCTCCACTTCGATTACATCTTCTGTACTAATAAACCACTTTCCTCCCAACCGAGCATAATCTCTACTTAAAACAGCATAGTTGTTGAGTACCGGAGCTTCTTGATTTCCTCCTCCAACTACTCCAGCAGCAACTCCCGCTTGAATCATGTTGACAAAGAACTAAAACATTGCTTCCATGTCAACTTACGGGACTCAAGCACTAAAATTTCCAGCTTGTTCCTGATCTGGATTCCTCCTAGTATTTGGTCTGGCATTTCCATTAGTTGTGGTGCTCCCCCCACCAAGGTTAACACTTCCACTTCTAGCATTCATATCAGCAATCGAGCTTTCATAAGATACAAAAGAATAGACTAAGAGAGGTAAGAGAATAGAGCTAAAATGTATACCTATATATAGAAAATACAAGTACGTTACTATAGCATTATCACATATCTTGATTTTTTCTCTAAGTCGTTAGGATTATGTTTCAAATCATTTTAAGTTTAAAGTTTTTCATAAGCCTATGCTCTAATACCAAGTTGTAACATCCCTTATCTTGAGGCCTAAAGCTAAGCGCTACAGATGCTCCAATCATATATAGTATTAATTACCGAAGACCAAACACAGTAGTGTTAATGGTATCTATAATATCAGAAGCACGTGAATATGAAACAAAATCATAGACTTAAAAACAAATTTTCCGATTACAATTCACAAAACATGTTTCATATCCAATTACATAATCACAATCGTTTCCCAAGTTCAGATCAAATATAATTATTACATAAGTACGCCAAGAGCGACATATGAAGATGCCCCCTTGGATGACCAGAGTAGTAAATAGTCATATCAGACATAATACAACACAGCAAAAATAAAACATAACAACTCTTAAATAGCTAACTTCAGCCTCTTTCTCGTCTTTAGAAGCTTTATTCATCCACCGATTAAAAACTGTAAATCCTCAACCCTCAGCCTACTTAAATTAATTTTGAGCATCCAAGAGTTTATGAGAAAAAACAAAAACTTTGAGTCAGACATAAAGCTTGGTGTAAATAATACTATACATCTTGGTCATCTGATACTAAGTGAGACCACACCGCTTAGCAGAATGGATTTCCCTTCACTAATATCCTTTTAAAACCTATCTTTCGCAAATCAAAATCCTACAACCACGCTGGTTAAAACAATATTAACAATATCATGTATGCGTACAAATTAGTTAATAAATGGACCATCTGTCCAAACACTATAGTTTGTTTAGCTAACTACTAAACTTTGACTAATTCGGGCCTACTAGACAAAATAAACGAATAGTCTAACTTATGTTAGATACTCTTCTAGATGGTCTATCCCTAACCTACTCCTCCCAGGGTGAACTAATCCTAATGGTTTTGCTGGCTCACCAATAACTTACCCTCACTATGTATATTCCTTTCTATGTATAACATCATTTTAGTCTTACCTATAACAAAGCCCTACAGACTAGAATTTTGGACTTATAATAGCTAGAGGCTATAGCTAAATTATAGGGTGCGACCCCATACCAGCCCATCTGATATTCTAATATCTAAGTCATTTTACTTAGGGTCATCTACCCTTAAAATTTTCCTTGAAAACACTTATTTCAAATTGATTTAACCCTTTAAATCATACTTTAATGAGGAAAATATATTGTACGCTGTATTCAAATCACTTTGCCATGTTATATATACTTTACACACAACATTGTTGATGAAAATATTCAAAATATTTGAAAGTATCCCTTTCTAAACCATTGAAAGTACCCCTTTCGATATAAGTAAGCTACTTTACTTTATAACCAGGCCGAAGGCCAAAACATACCTTTCGAAACTATCTACGTTTAACCTTTCAAACACATTGAAATCATCTCTTTCGAAAGCTTTATAAAACCATAGACATCCTCCTGTCAAATGACTTTAACATGTCTTTCGAAACCATTGGAAACCTTCCATATAAAAGCTTTCGAAAACATTAGGGAACCACTTCTTTGAAACCTTTATCTTAAACCATTCGAAAGCATTAAGTTCATTACATAAATCAAACCTTTCAAAAGCATTTGGGTTCAAGTAAACATGTGGAACAACCTTTCGAAACCACTCAAAACTATTCCTTTTGAGTCCTTCGGGTTTAACTTTCAATAAAACGAAGGGTCTTATAACCACTAAGTCGAAAGCATTCTTTCAAAAGCAATTTTCTAAGTAAAAGAAATGGATGATGTCAAAGCCAATCCCTTCGAAAGCTTTGGAGAAGCGGCTTCAGTTTTAAAACAAAGAAAACCTTTCGAAAGCATTGCTTCGAAAGGTATGATGCGGCAGCTAGGGTTTTCGACCCCTTCGAAAGCTTCTTTATAAAACAGAAGCACAACCACTTTCAAATCCATTCTTTAAAACCATTTAACCATGTCGAAAGCTATCTAGGTCAAAAGCATTCTTCTCGAAAGCAAAGCAAGCGCATTTCCTTTTAAAAGAAAGCAAGGTTTCAACCCCTTCGAAACCCCCTGTTTCGACCTAATACCTTTCGCCTATGTCCAATCCACTATGTACCAAGTATTTGATACCATGCACATTAGTTTCGATGGAGATGGAGGTGGAAATACTTAGTCGAAAGTTAGGTGCTGAAAGTGGCAAAACAGCAAAAGTATGGTTAAAACTGAATTTTAACTTTAAAATGTAATTATTTTCAACTAACCTGCTTTGTTTGTCAACAATGATTGGTTGCTAATTTCTTTTTCAAATTCGTTTCTAAAAGTGATGCCAAAATTTCTGAAGTAAATGATTTAGAAGATTTTCAAAATGCCCCTTCTACTTTTATAAAGATATAAAACTTTTAAATCCCATACCTTAAATGATTTTATATACTTATTAAAGCACTTAGGAAAATTCTACAAAAATTCCCATAAATCAATTTTAATGCGTTTACTGACATATATTAATTTTTAACCCAAAAACAATATAAATTAGCTACATTTTAATTTTAAACCCAATTAGCCATTTTCTTCACTAGAAAATTAATAATAAATCCACACTAACTTAGAAAATTATGAAATTTGAAACTCATCTCTAAAATATTATTTCTGACCTTATCTCAAAATCCCAAGGCATTTGGATGTCATTTAATAGATTTTTTACATTAAAACTTATCATACCATATGAAATAGCATAAATCATCAACAAGCATATATGTCCATTTTAACAATCAAAAACACGCTAAAACATTTGCAAAAATAAGTTGGATTTCAGTCTAGAACCAAAAATAATGAAAACATGAGTTGTAACATATTATTTACCTTAGCTTTGTGATTAAGGAGTTGAGATTTGATTAATCTTTGTCTTGATCTTTAGTTTTCTTCTTCTAGCTTTGTCTAATGGTGGTCATCTTCTAGCTTTGTCTAATGGTGGTCGACCTTTAACATTTTATTTTTTAATGTGAAAATGAACGTGAGTGAGGGTTTAGGGTATAAGAGTATGACTTATTCCTACTTTACCTCTTATTTATTTCATTTAGTTTCCCTTTAGTTCATTTGTTTCCTTAGGCACAGCTACCCCTTAGATATACAAATCTTAATCCCTTAACCATTTCATTATTTCATTTAATTTAACTAATTAAATGTCCTAGATATTGTTAACCAAAATTAATGTCGTTACACATTCATCTTAGGAATGCAAGTTAAAGCATATTTGAGTTGCATGTTTGGATGCTATTCGTGATGAGTTACCATGTTGGTATGTATGCATTTGTTGATTCCACGTACTTAAATCGATGATTAATTTTGTAATGATTAATTCTCTTTATTGAGTATGTGAGCAGGTACATGGAGGCAGTAATTGGCTGTTTGGATTGCTTATTTACTTATGTTAGTGCCCAAGTGGAATATGCTTGCTAATGAAAGAGGTATGTGTTTATGCATAACGCGTGTGTTTGCTATGTGACATACACTCTCTATGAGGTATATCATACGTATATATTGCATGTATGTGTCCTATATATGGGCTTCCCAGATATGGGATGTATGATTGTTGTGGTTGGTAATGTTTTGGAGCTAGTCATGCAAAGGAGGTGGTGTCAAAAATTTCCATAACCTAATTTGAATTTGGAAGAAAATTTAATGAAAAGGCAGTCAAATATGGTATAACTAGTTAAATTCTCTTCTGAAGGGCAAGTTTGCACTTTGTTTTCCATTCCCATTTCTAGGAAATGTGTGCGCAAGTTAGGCATTTGGTTCAGATTTCGAGTATTTGCAAATGCTCGATTAATGAGATGCATCATGTTAGTAGATATGTGTACTTCCATGTACGTTTTTGTGTGGACTAATGCCAAGATGTGATGGTATATGACTTGCTTGTTATGAGTTATTATACATTGCAATGATATATACTAGTGAATAATTGTTATGGATACGTTGGTGTTCATTTGTTAAAGCATTTGGGTAGAGTTACATTTTGCCTTGAAATTTCAAGGATGAAATTCTTTTCAAAAGAGCAAGAATATAACAACCTGCATTTTTATGCACTGGAATATTTAAAATATTTATTTATTTAAATATTAGATTACTAATTTTATCGAGAGGCTAAAAACTCAACTTTCACAAACGGACAATTGGACTCAAGACCTCTTCCATTGAGCCCGGATCGTCCGAGTTGTTGAGGGTGAGTACAAGCATCGATATCTTTCGACCAAAGAATTTTTTAGCTAGCAACCCACATTTGATTCGTAAATAGATCCTAAAGTCTAGCTTTTTTATAAGATAGGATCTGGTCCCGAAATCTTTTCCACTGAGTCCAAAGTATGGGTATTTGTTTTAAATGACAGTGAGCACTCGTCGTTTGGGGTTGCAATTTTACTGATATGTGTTTGTATTTGTTTGATACGTGAGAAATTTTCATTCCAGGACATTATCTTGGTTTTTGACAAAACTAGTGCATCAAGACTAGAATAATAAGATCGTACGCCGACGAGTTTCATAGCGATCCAATGTCCCATGTGATCGTATGTGCTCAAAATGCGTAAAGTTTTAATTTGAGAAATCAAAGTACATACGTACATACATATATATATATATATATTAATATATAACCTAACACTCTTTCTCTCTCACTCACTTTTGATTTCCTTCTTTTGCCTCTCCCTATAGAAGAATACCAAACCAATCCCTTAAAAATTTAATTTAAGGAGGTACGGACCATGATAAATCACAAGGCTGAATCCATATGGACTTCCACTCGTGCGGTTATGTTTGGGGTTGATCGACTTTTTACGGCATCTGCTAGGGATCGGGTTTGGCAAGGTTTGAAAGGAAGTCGAGCGAATTGGAGTTCGACGTTGGGCTTAGGGGATGAAGACGACGACTGTGGTAGTGCTTTAATGACGTGTGATCGTCGATAGTGATTTGCGATGTTGCTTGGGCCTAGAACTGAGAAGGGTCGTGATTTGATTTAGGCATTCGTTGTAGATAGCGGTTAGCTTATCGAGTTTGTCTTGGGTAGTAGGTAGCAATTGTGGTGGCTAATTTTGGTCTGATGATCGTCAATGATTTACGACATAGCCTAGACGAGGGGGATGAGCAGGTTACAATTTGGAAGGGGGGCCGAAGTTGACAAGATCAGTGTCATTACGGAGGACATGCGTACTGCCACGCGTAGGAGCCGACCACTAATTGATTCATGGGGATGATGTTAGGTAAGATATGCATTGTTATGCACATTTTGGTGCAGGAGTATCAATTTGGGGAAGAAGAGGGGATTAAGGACATTAAAAGTAATTAGTTTATTAATCTTAGTTAATCAGTAAAAATCACTCAATTTGTATTTAATCCATATCTCTTGCATACGAGGTCCAATCGAGACGCGGTATTTATCGTTGCACTTGTAGTAAGGTTATCTCCAACATAGTTTGGGCTTGGACTGGATTCAAACACTTGAGAATTTAAGTTTCAAGTAAGCGGAATAACTCAAAAATTATTACTCAGTACAAATCCCTATAATTTTATATATTAAAAATGTAAACCAGTAATGTTAGAATACATACATACATATATATCTATGAAATTGTTTCCTTAACTGATTGGATTTGTTTGAGTAAATATCCAAGATAATTGATTAATATGCCTTATATATAGATATTAGATTCTATTCATAACTAATAGAACTAGATGGAGTTGAAATTAATTTGTAGCATGGTTATAAATTGATCAAAACTATAATTAGGGGTTACATTAGTGATAGTAATATTATTATATATTCTATCACCTACTAGAAGTTAGAAATTATAAAATTAAGTATTTTATTACTTAATAGGGCTTGATAAAGTTGTAAAATTCGAAATATGGCTGTAACGAGATTTATTAAATTTAGATCCTAAGAATTGATTTTAAAGGTATGTGTACACATATAGGAATTATGTACATGAGCTATAAAGAATTTTAAGGCCTTATTGGTGGCTAATATTAATTTTAATAGCATAATTAAGTAAAGTTTAGCTATAATATGATTGATAGGCAAGAGTATCATTTTATAAAATAAGTTTGGGCTTCTATAAAATAATACGAGGAATATCTTATTTGAGTAAATAAATAAATAATCTGGCTTATGAAATTAAATTCTCAAGCAAGATGAATTTGGCTAAATAAGATGTTAGGATTTATATAAAATTCTTAGCGTAGTGAATGGGCCAACTAGTCTATAGAGTTTTATAGTATGGATCTTATTAAATTATTAAATTAGTTGAATGAACATGTAAAAGAATGTGTATACATTTATATGTAGTCTATATATACTAAATGTGAGTTCATGGAATATATTTAGTGGAGTTTGATATTCAAGAAATATACTTGGATGAGCTAAATAAAATAAAGGAGAAAAATACCATAGTTTGTGATCTAGTTGCCAGTGATCGAGTATCGAGTTCCGGTGGCAAGACGATGTAAATGGTATAGTCGAGACAATGCCTAGAATTAGGTGGAGCTTGTGTGATATTTTCATTCGATACGAACGAGACGTTATCTATGAGATGTCATGTTAATATGACTTATTAGGTAGGACTAGAGTTATATGTTAACTCTCGTTGTACAATACGTATGTGAAAAAACGATACATTCTATACGGATTCGATGGATTTACTTGAGCTACCAAGAGCACGTTATACATGATATGCCCATTATCCATATAGTATGGATATATAGTGATTACCTAGATAATTCATGATACCTGAAAGAACTACACGACCTGCATATGTTATTACGGAGCATGTTTGGAGGGAGATGGTATTGGCTATCTAAAATAGATCGTATATCACCCTTGCCTATGGTAGAGGTCATGGTGAGATCTGTACGAGTCTACTGCATTATGATGTGACTCGGAGTCTATGGTATATTTAAATATTGACTTAATCTGGTTTGTTCTTTGATGGATAGTCAATGGAAGGATGATAAGTAATTAATATATCATATTCTAGACAACTAGTAATATGTTGGATAGTTGATGATTAGTAATATGTCGTATAGTAGATGATGGATGCTGTGTTGTATAGTAAGCGATTAGTAATATATCATATAGTAGGCGATAGATATAATATATCATATAGTAGGCGATAGATACTATAATATGTACTAGATGATTTATATTATAATAGAAAGTTTAATACGAATAGTGGGTGGTATGATTCTTTTAAGAGATTTCGTATACTTAGGCAAATTTCTAGACATTAGAGGTAGACCAAGATTAAAATTCCTATACCACCACTAGTCTCGAGTGAGTGTAGTTTTAGCCTTACACTCATACAATAGGATGTGCCTCGCATTTCATGTAGTGTATGCGACTATATTGTCACAACATTGTATTTATTCATAATGGATTTAAGAATACAAGCAGGAAGGTAAGGTGTAATTCCATATCGTTTAGGATGAGTTTACTTTACTTGTTTATAGGCAGTCCGTATTTCTTCCGAGCTACATTTGTGGAGAAGGCCGGCTGCTATTTAATCGTCCCTGTTTATTTGTATATAGTTTTATATACGGTATCGTGAAATACTTCCCCTTAAACCATACTTTATGTCTGACCTGCATCTTGTCTTTGTCTGCTTATATCATGACACCTATCAAGTACTCAATTGAGTATTTTTGAGAGTCGGGTGCATTTGGGAATGCGCTTATAGGGTGCAACTGGAGCATTTTGGATGCATAGCATCAGGATTTTGACATATATATGCACACACACACACAGATATATATATATATATATATGTATATATATATATATAAACACACAAGATACATTTTTAGTACATGACAAGCACATTTATTTATATACGGTACTGTTGTATCATGTATTTATTTTGAACTCCATTCTGTTGGGAGTTGATGTATGCTTATTTTCTATGTAGATATTTATTTATCAATCACTTCCACTTGTGTGGTCTCTTATACATTAGCATCTTATTCTGTTCAGGTATATTCAGTATATTATATGTTGTCATTTCGTTGTAAGATCATATCGATGCCTTGATTTAGTTTTTTTTTTAATTTTACCCCGACGGACTGCATTTTTGGTATTCGGGAGTCAGAAGTTATCATTTGACGTTGATTCAAGTTATTACGAAGGACAAGTTGTTACACACTCCTACAATCTTCAGCTACCTTTACGGAATCATGACATTATCCAACAATGTGCACATCAATGCGAGGAATCAGCCACGACCTAGCTTCGGCCCGTATGGTAATAGACTGTTGGCCTAGGTGACATAATGGGCTAAGAGTTAACCACCCTAGTGTGAATACTATGATGTGTCATGGATCTGGGGCACGATCCTGAGATCTGGCCTAATCTGGTTCACTCCAACGTCAATAACCAGGAGTATATCATTGGTAGAGGACTATATATATATGTATGTATGTATGTATGTATGTATGTATGAATAGGCACAAAGCCTTGGGCACCTACCCAGCTCAAACCCATGAGCTACCTTGTAACCATAACCCATTATCCTCGTATGAGTGTCATCTATAATTAAATAATAACAAAATAAATACCACAATGGTGTCACATACCATCGCATGTTACTAACCCATTAATTCAGTTCTTATAAGTCACACTCACTCCATCATAATATTCTATACCATGAGTCACTAGAATAACCATAAAAGTATTACCAAATGTCTCATACCAAATTGTATTGATCCTTTTACTCAAATTCCTCACAACCTATAATTCCTTAACAAAATTATTCTATATAAGTCCAAAGAATAACAAAAGAAATATTACTGAAAGACCTATACTAGATGGTGTTATACCTCCGTTTCTTTAGATTCCATATCATATAAAATAAAAACAATCAAAACATGCAAATATGTGTTAGGAATAAGATTAGATTTATGAAAATGTAATAAAAATTCTTACTTAAATTTTATATTCTAAAAATATTAGAAAGCTTTAAGATAATTGGATACTAAAATTACATTCTCATTTTCATATAATACAAATAAAGATTAAATATTAATATTCACTTTCAAATCTTTATTTATATATTTTAAAACATTTAAGATCACTTTACCGCTGCTAGAAGCTAGACCACATCGCGATTTCAAACCCATCTGTGCCTCGAAAATGAGTGTCTCCATCCTCTTCTCAGCTCACCATCGCCAGCATAGGCAACATATGTCTCCCCTTCTAATGTCGTTTGCCGGCTATCTTGAGCATTTCGTGCATGTCTTGTTATTTTTTTTCATTATCACGATTTTTGATTTCAGTAATTATTCGGGCTATCAAATGAAAATATATTAGGGGATGGGATGGATTGAAGTAAAATAAAGGTGACGAAAAAGGAATGGGCTTGGGCCAAACTTTTTGAATTTAGTTCAATTTAAATTTAAATTTACTCCCATTACTTTTGAATTTTAGACACTAATTCTTTCCATCTATTTATAAATATAACTCGATCTAATTTAAATTTGTTCACACTTCATCTAATAAAATATATTTTCAAATTGCACATTCTCTTTTAATTTGATACTTGCCCATCTTCCCCTAATTATATACCGAATCAATGTCAAATAATTTAATTTTCGATTATTTCAATCCTACAAAAATTACTTGTAACACCCCACAAAAATTCATTGAAAATTTAATAAAGGAAATTAATTTAAATGTAATAAGGGTAAAGTGGATTTTTTACAAACGTTAGAATTTGGCTATGAAACTTATACCATTATGTTCATCATGAATTTCTGGACAATTTGAATATATAAAGTTTTATAAAGGAGTTCATATGAAAAGTTATCGAAGTTTAGAAATTTGAAATAAGGAATAATTAAATATATATAAGAAAAGAAATTTTTAAAATTAGGAAAGTTTAACCAATCGACACCTAAGTTGGGACCTATCGACCAAGTGGATGATTGAACCAAACCAACCAGTCGATCGATCATGCGTCATAACCTAGGGATAGCCTATGCCTAACGGGATAGATTTTATATTTTTAGATCTAACGGTTGGCTTCGGTAAAAGCTTCTATGAATAGGATATTAAACTGACAGTAACCTTATACTGAACCTTATGCCATCCTATACACTCCAAACTCTCTATGTTCTCCATATTTTCTGAAATAAAATTTTTGAAGAATAAATTAGAACTTAGGGAAGAAGACATTAGAATCGAAATAAAATCTAGCAAGGAGGGCCAAATCAAATCAACTAAAAAGAAGGAAAGCCCTTGAGAGTTGAATGGATTCATTATTAACAATGTTGATTAACAAGTAATCGAGTTTATTTATACACCCATTTCATCTAGTAACTTATCCAATTTAATCCGAATTATCGTTTATTTGATAATTACAACAAGTTAAAATTTTGATGGAAGTCTCAACCAGATGAATATGACCCCTTTTTGACCTAACTTTTATTGAAGTAAAATTTGATTTATAAGTTGATTTAGATTGATTTTAATATGAATACGCTCTTTTGGTTCACTTCGAACCGAATATAGAAATTCATATGGTTATATCTACACCTTATCGATTTCACCCTGAACTAATTTGAGATACAAATACACATATGTAATGATGAAATAATAAAACTGAGATCGTGTAAATGAAATATAAGCGATACATGAAAATGATTGAAATTGTAAATTCAAAAAAATAGGGTTCACTATTGAAAATATATAGTTAAAAGTGTGATTAATTATTATGCAAATGAATCAAACCAAACTAATAGTTTATGTTGACAAAACTTACCGGTTGACAGGCTCACAATAGCCATTCGATAGCAAGTGGTCGACTAGTACAGTTGCCGACGGTCGACTAGTACGCATATTTTCTACATAATTTGAACATCAGGCTATGATCTAGGTTTATGAATTTATATATATTACTATTTATATTATAGTATATTAATAGGTAATGTATTTCCGTAGTTATTGGCTTTTGGATGTTATGGTGCTAGGTAGATATGTACATAGGCAATTAGACCTAGATACTGCTCATTCAGCGAATTTGATATTAGGTAGTTTGATCACGAAGTACTAATCAGGAGTTTCCTCGACGTAAGTGTGGTGCTATTGTTGGAATCCTGAAACGCTATATGGCCTTGCACTAAGGGGAGATTCCTTGGTGCATACAGTAATTTGGATGGACACTGCTGTTGGATACCTAGCTCTATACAATAAGTGGCGCTACCATTGAGCTTAGACATGGATGTTGTAGACCCTAACATCTTTGACGTAATTTAGCATTGTGAGTTCCTCCCAATAAGTAAGTATGATACATTATAGTCATAGTTTGGGAAGTGTAGTCCTAAGAGTGATATTGTATGTGATCTTATGTTAAGAGGAGCCTTAGATGTTATTAGTCTGATCCGTCTTTAATTTGTGGTTCAATTAGTTGTTCGACCCTAAGTATAAACCTTCACAAGATGTTTAGTGTAGGTGTATTTGGAGCAACCTTCCTTTGGGCCTATAAATGGATACTTTCGAATATAGATAGTGCCATATCCATATCCATATCTGAAATCATTATCGGATATCAGATATTCATATCTGTGGATGTGGACGGGTAACAAATATTTATCACATATTCTTCGAACAGATCACAAACAAATACATATAAAATTTTGATTTATTACAAATCCACTTAAGTATAAAAAATAATAAATACCTAAGAAAAGTTATTTTAAGCAACAAATACTGATTTTTATGCATATTAATTTTTACCTAGATAAAATAGTAAAGACAATTGTTTTATGTACTAAAATACATAAAAGAATAACTATAATGTTGAGAAAATTAGATTGATAGTTATCCAATATGGATATGTCCATATCGGCATCTTTATGTGTTTTTCGGATATCAGATAATTTTTCATATTTCAGATAGGAATGCGGACAGATTTTGGATTTTTCAGATGCTCATTGACAGCCCTATCTTCCTTAGGTTAATGTAGATAGTAATTAATTCACAAAAAAAGAAGGAAACCCTAGGTAACATAGGTTATAGATGATGTCAACTACATGTGATCAGCATATATATTAATGATGCAACTCATTCACCAGACTTTTGTCTGACCCCTATCTTTCCTCTTTTCCCTACTATAGGATGATAGAGCAGCAGGTTGTTAGCCAGATCTAGCACATGGTGAAATGAGCTTCTCTTTGGCAATGCATATTGCTCCTTATTACTCTCCATGTAACTATCTATCATGCTTAGCAGTTGTCAAATTTTATGCTGTTATTTTGTAAACCCTGAATTTTGACTACGTATATATTAAGACTACGTTCTTGGAGTATTTTCTAAGATTATAGTTTCCTGTATGTATATTTTACCGCCTTCCACTGTGAGATCTGAAAGTGTAAAATGCCTTAGATTTATCCTTTATAATCATGTCAAGCAATGAACAAAGACCCGACAGCTCGCACATCTTAACACGATGCGAATCCAAAAGTCACCCTTCTTTGAATCGATGTGTTTAGAGGTATGGGTTGTCACATTTGGTATTAGAGCTTAGGTTTAAGTTTCCTTAAGAGTTTGGAACTTAATGAGATAGCATACTTGTTTGGAAAAAAAGTTTTCGAAAAGGTTTTCAAATATATGTGTATATACATAAAGTTTCTCAAAGATTTAACATAAAAAATGCCATCACTTATTCTTGCTAATAATATCTGTGGAAAAGTTGCTAATAATTCCTAAATCATAGAAAGAGAGAATGAATAATCCTGATGGGTGTGGCTTTGGTAAAGCAACTAAGATTTTGGTTATGATGTCTCGATATGATTCCGCCAGTATCTGCAAGAGAGAGAACAAGCTGAGCTAAAATCAAATAGGGAACCCACAGGGTAGGCACCATGTGCATTTCCAACCAACCTACCTGCCGTTGATTTTACCAAGCCATTTAAGGAATTTGTGAGTATAAGAGGGAAGCCAAATGTAGGGACCGAATCTTTTATGGATTCAAAAGAATGGATTAATCCTTATGAAAGGATTTTTGGATTGATAGGCCTTGGAGATGCCGATAGGATAAAGCTTGCTTCTTGGCATTTACGAAAAGCGGCTCTACCTTGGTGGGACATGGTAGTGGTAGAAACAAATGAGGAAAAGATAACTTGGGAAAAGGTTAGGAGGTATTTGAGATGACATTTCTTCCCATAGCAGAGCAGAGAGAATAGCTAGAGATGTTCATACATTTGCAGCAAGGAGAGATGTCAGCGAAAGACTATGTAACAACTCACATTTTACGTATCGAAGGATCGTAAAATATTTTTAATTTGTTCTTATTAGGTTGTATGATTCTATAATTTTAGGATATGACTCTTAGGGACATTTTATGTACCTACGATTTTTTTGAATTTCTATTTGACCGTTTTGACTATGGAATTTTTTTTAGCCCATAACTTTTGATAGGAGATGAAGTAGGGTCTTAAACCAATTTCATTACTTCAGGATGATGGTTTCTTATTCCATAAAGTAATCATAGTAGAAAAATCAACTTACGGTTAGGAAGTTATGCCTACTTAACAACTGCTGGCCTGAATTAATGTGTAGTTAATTAAACCCATTGCTATGCCCATTAGTCTAATTTGAGAATCACTATAAATAAAGGGCTCGAGAGTCGAATTAAAACTTTTTTCTCTTCCAAATCAGATCTAAACCGTCAAAACCATATGTTCGTCCAAAATCACCGAAATAACTCTCTAAATCAAACATAATTGCACATTAGTGAATAGATCATTAATTAAAAGATAGGGATCATCGATTTGGTTAATTCGCATTACTTTTGATTGCTTCCATATTGGATCTACACTGAAATTAGATGAATTTGGTAATTGGTGGATGGTTTATGACTTCTCACTATCCTATGGATGTTTTTATGAGAGAATTATAGGTTTTAACATGATTTTTACAAAAATCCTTTTCTAACCGTTATTATATGATAATGACCTAAACTGATAAATTCTAATATGATTTGTCGTAATAGCTTTGTGCTTCACCTTATTCAATTCATGTTTTCATTATTTACTTAGATTTGGATTAGATATTGTTTGATTTCTATAATTCTATGTATTACTTGTTTAAATGAATGTAATTGCATGTTTTTCCATGTTTGGATGTTGTGCTTTGATGTTATTTGCTAGTGTTTTGGACGTTAGGAAGATAGGTTGTGAACTTGGCAAATCGAAGGCAAAGATGGTCAGAATTGAATGAAACTTGGAGGGGAGCTTTTGGAGTATGGGAAGAGCTTGAGTTTCAAGTCACATATTCCAATTTGTTAAAGGGATTAGTCGGTATAGGTTTGTTTGGGTCGATGTCGACTTATTTTGGATGGTCCAATGGGTTGGTGGTTGGCATGGTTGGATATAACTTGGCTAGAGGAGCTTTTTCATGGAAAGGTGTAGGAAATAGGCTAAGTGCTTGAGTTTATGCCGAGTTGTTTTCTAGAACTTGAAGTTGATGCTACGGGTTGGAACCGACATGATTTGAAGAATGGATCGGGATCTGGAGCATTTAGGAATAGAGCACTAGAAGCAGGAAAGGAGAGAAAGAAAACTTAGCCAATGGTTGGCTATGGAAATAGTTAGTGTCGACTTATTTATGTTGTTACCGAGTTGTTTTGGTAAGTCCTATCGAAGTGAAACTTCTGAGGAATGAAGTAGAGGTTTTGTAGATCATGCTGGAGGTGGTGGCTCATTTGCATCCGAGTTGGATGGCAATGTAAGATGAAAACCATCTATATTCGGTTTGTGACTCATGGTGGGAGTAGGTACCGAAGATAGCAGCTTGATAAATGAGAGAGTTGCAAAATGAGGAACGTGGTGGGTCCTAGATAATGAAAATTGGATTGGGCAATAGAAGGGCTCGGAATCCAAATGGAGCAAAGGAAGGCTCAAATGTGAAAGTGCTAAGGAATTGTTGATACTCAGAGTGTTTTCTGTTGTACTCGTAGTAGGGGCATTGTAAGTAGGAACACCCGTGGATCAATAGAGGGACTTGTATACCCTGGGCCAGTGGCTTTGGGTCTGGTGTCTAGCTTTGGGCTACGAGACAAGTATCGAGCTTTAGGCTATGTGATAAGAGAGTACAATGAAAACTATGATTTCCATTAGTCCCTGGTAGTAAGGAGGCCATACAAGTTATCATATATTCAAGACATTGGAATGAGTGATAGTGGGAACTTATTGATGGATGCTATAGTTGGTTTGGTCGCTTTCTTTAGTGGGCTATCACTCGGGGATAACATTGGGAGTAGGTAGTGGAGATAGGGATATTTGGACCTTCACTAATCTATGTTGTATAATACCTTTATCATATTGTAGAGTAGCATATTATATTGTTATGTTTTAACTCTTTGGTTGCAGGGACATGTCAGGTATGGTTCGTGTACTCTTATTCCTTACCATATTTACATGTATAGTATTTTGAGATTTATTTACCGCTCACACCAGACAGTTGTCTAACCCAAGATTTTATGCTTTGCTTCTTATTATCTTGGATACTCTTAAATGAGTAGATTAGATAACAGGTCTAGGTGACGCAGTAGCTATTTAGAGGACAAGCTGGATGGAGCTATCTCGTATTATATACATATATGGATTTCTATGCTTTACAGCTAAGCAACACCATGGAGCCCATGGCAGTGCTTGGTTATTTCTATTTGTTAAGACAGTTTATTGATCCTACTATATGCGCTATGACATTTGATGTATAATTGAATATTGTACTCTAATGATCATTCACATTGTTATTACCGTATTTATTGTTGTATTTGTGATATTATATTTTATTCATGTGCCGTGAGATATATGATAGGTTGTATGCTATTTTTGTTATTATTCAGCATGATGATCGTTCTATATCATTCAGGTACAACTACAGTGGACTATTTTTATACTATTGGTGCCGGTAGTATAAGGAGGTCATCACATAAAATGTAGATTAGTTTAATGTGTTGTCTAGATTTGGACTAGATCTGATAAATACACCTCATAAGAAAGCTTTGAAGTTTACGAAGAGGCTAAATCAACCTCTTCGAGGTTTGTCCCTCAGTCACATTCCCAATAGGCCAACTTATGAGGGTTTGATGGAGATGGATATGTCGAATACTATTTCCAAAGAAGAGGCGAGGAGCGAGCCCAAGAAGTTAGGTGGAAAGACAACATAGTACAATGTTCGTCGACGGAAATTCTATCGGATTAGAAAACCGTCGAACGAATTTAGAAATAAAATTTATACCGCAAGCGCACGGTGTACGAATGTAGCACGTGGCGAATACGGGTCGATCCGCAGGGAATTGATGATTTTAAAAATTTCTATTCAATCAAATTATACCAAAGTCGAGTGAAATTGTTGGATAGAACTAAAATGAAGCTAAACTAGAATTGAAATGTGATTAGTAAACTATTGAACTAGAGAACAATTTAGAGGCAAATCCACTCTCATATTTTTGTAAATCAACAAACACATAATTTATGATCTCTAACTTTGATATTAAGTGAAATAATCATTCCATTTATCATAAGTATGGTTTGTTTATTTTATTAGTTAACATAACTCAAACCATCAAACTATAATACAACAATTATACCACTTACAATTCTCATGAAAAAGAAGCCAAAGCAAAAACTATTTTAAGTATGATTTATTTACTATTGTAACTAGTAACATAGATCATCAAATTTCATTTTTACTTTCATTTCATAATCAAAAATTAAGTAGCAAAAGTTGATGTAAATTGTGTTTATGTTGAGTAAGAATAGCTCATTTTCATAAGCAATATAAGCTATCAAACCCACTTGTATAAACTTACATCAAAATTCACATTCATGAAGCATAAACAAAGAGATCATAAATCATAAAAAAATGTTGAAATTACATAAAGTTAGAGAGCTTCATCACCCCTAAATTGAAGGGGTTTAGCTACTCATTTGTGGCATTGAAGCATCACAAGTAAGTTTCAACATTAAAGAAAAGAAAATAGAAAATAAGCAAAGAAAGCAAAAGAGATTAGCTACTAACTACTTGCATAAATGTAAATCTAAGCTATGAGCATAAGGAGAAAGAGAGCATATAAATAAACATTAACAATAAAACAAAGAAAAACATGTAGAAAAGAGAGAAGAAAGAGGCTTGGAAGCCATTTTTATTTCATAGAACATTGAGCTTACACTTTGATTTCTTAATTTCCTAAGTAAAATGAAAGAGTAGATGGTCATCTTCATGTACATAAGAGGGCTATTTATACATGCATTAAACCCTAATTCTCTTTTTAGGGAGCTTCCCAAAATACCCTTGAGGTGGTGTAGCCTCCAAGTAATCATTAACATTCACTAATCCCCCACTTAATATGTACATGAAGCTTTAAGTCCTTTTAGCATGTGCTTAGCTTCTAATTGGAAGTTAGGTAAGTGGGTGGGGTCCTCCATGATCTTGAACTTGAATTATTTCCTCTTCATTCCTTTGTATTTCCTTGTGCATGCATGTATCTTCATATAAGCCTCTTCCATATGCATCCAAATTCCTATAAAAATAATCAAAAAATGTCCAAGTAAAAATTCTTACATTGACACATGCACAAAAATGACCGTTTTGCCCCTGAATGATGATGAAAATATGATGGTTTGGAAATAATTGAATTTTGGTTTTAAACATGTTAAAATGCCCAAATATGATGATTATTTAAAAAAAAAGATAAAATATGGATGTAAATATATGCACAATTACGTGCACATCAAATACCCCCACACTTATCTTTTTATTCGTCCTCGAATAAAGGAAAACTAAGATAAATCTGTTTTCGTAGGGAGCACGATTGCATTGAGCGTATGCAACAAGCCGTTAAACCTCTGGGTGTCCCCAGTAGGACGAGTGTTGTCTCGTGAGGGTTTTCAGCGGATACTACCCACAAAATCCAAATGCAGGATGAAAATATTTACAAATTGCAAGATTTATTTACAAGAGATGAATGCGAATTTTTTGGAAATATTTACAAATGAAGGATTTATTTTTACATTGACACGAATAAGTTAAATACAAGTTTTGGTCATTGTCTTGAAAATTTAAGTCATTTACTCGTCAAAATTTCCAATAAAAATCAAGTTGTCATGACAGATAGACCATAGTTTGGCTAGTTGTTTCGGTTGATAACACAATGTAATTATGAAATGGATCCTTAGTTGATTATCAAAGTTTATTAAAGTGGTATTTTCATTTCTTTTCAATAACAAGTTAGGTCAAACAAGTTAAAATAGTGTTAGGATTTCAATTGCTTGCTCTCTCATTATTTGCAAGAAAAATTACACACCTAGCTCAGGTAAACTGAGGCCAGATATACCACCCATGCACTGCCTTTCGGGCTTATGTGAGGGGAGTACAGAGCATGGCGAGTGTACACACTTTCGTGCATACACCTATCGACCGTATGTGGTTTTTATTAAGTCTGTTCTTTTTTTTAATATGTGTTTCATACATGCATAACCGTGAGGACTTTTAAATGAGTATGAAAGCACATAATCAAAGATTACAAGTAATTCACCCATGCATAACCGTGAGGACTTTTAAATGAGAGTGAATACTTTGGATGTTATTATTTTCTTTTTTGTTTTTTTTTATATACATATATTTTTTTTAAGAGAGAGAGAGTTTTGCAAAATCATCTTAGCACCATTTAACTTAGAAGACAAAAATGTTATATCCTTTACTTTAAATTTACCACTTTTTAAACAACGATTTTCAATTAGAACATACTTCATAATTAACATAAATGAACCTTCCTATATACTTGTAAAACCATTGTTATTTGTAATCAAACTTCATTTTTATTTTTGTTAAGACAAATAAATTTTCAAAAATTTCAATTTATTAACCAAAACTTATACTTATCCCATAGTGTTTCTTCAAAAATAAATCAAAATGGTAAAAAGAAAATGTTTCTGAGATTTAGGAGTTTCGAGATTTTTTTTTTTTGAAGAAAATGAAAATTCAAAAATGCCATGAAAAAGTAAAAAAAAAAATTGAAAATGAGACTCCCCCCACATTTAATTTTGACTGTGTCCCCACAGTCGACGCATGATATAATGAGTGTAACGGGGAAAAATATGTACATATTTACAAAAGAGGGTTAACATTCTTACTAGACGTAGCTTGGCTCATGAAGGATCATGAGCTCCTCCTCTTGGTAACTGGGAAATTCCAAGAAGGGTTTTAAACGATGACCGTTGACTTTGAAAATCGATCCATCCTTTGGGTTTTCTATTTCTATGGCGCCATGTGGAAAAACAGTTCGTACCACAAATGGTCCGGTCCACCTTGATTTAAGTTTCCCAGGGAATAAATGAAGTCTCGAGTCATATAAAAGAACTTTCTGGTTAGGCGAAAACTTTTTCCTTAGGATTGACTTGTCATGAAAAACTTTGGTTCTTTCTTTGTAAATTTTCTCGTTTTCATACGCGTCGTTCCTAAGTTCTTCTAGTTCGTTGAGTTGTAATTTTCGATTTTCGCCAGCTTCTTCATGATCAAAGTTTAAGTTTTTTATTGCCCACAACGCTTTGTGTTCAATTTCAACGGGTAAATGTCAAGCTTTACCGTAAACTAAACGAAAAGGGGACATCCCAAGGTTAGTTTTAAAAGCAGTACGGTAAGCCCAAAGCGCGTCGGTCAATTTCTGAGACCAATCTTTTCGATTTTTATTGACAGTTTTCTCCAAGATTTGTTTTATTTGTCGATTCGAAACTTCAACTTGGCCACAAGTCTGAGGATGATATGGAGTGGATAACTTGTGGGTTATCGAGTATTTTTTTATTAAAGTTTCAAAAGAACGGTTGCAAAAATGGGTTCCGTTATCACTGATTATTGTGCGAGGTGTGCCGAACCTCGAAAAGATGTTTTCTTTAAGAAATTTCACAACAATTCTGTGGTCATTGGTTTTGCAAGGAACGGCTTCGACCCATTTTGAAACGTAATCGACAGCGAGAAGGATATACAAGTTTCCAAAGGAATTGGGAAAAGGTCCCATAAAGTCGATACCCCATACATCAAAGATTTCGATCGTAAGAATGGGGTTTAAAGGCATCATATCTCGTCGAGAAATTCGTCCAAGCATTTGACATCGATCACAAGTCTTACAAAATTCAAACGAGTCTTTGAAAAGCGAAGGCCAATAGAAACCACACTGAAGCACTTTTTCCGCAGTTTTTCGAGGACCGAAATGTCCACCGCACGCTTGATCGTGGCAAAACGAAAGAACACTCCTTATTTCATTATCCGGAATGCAACGTCGGATGATTTGGTCGGGACAATATTTGAACAAGTATGGATCGTCCCAATAGAAATATTTCACTTGGGACATGAATTTGCATTTGTCCTGTTTGGACCAAGATGAGGGAGTTTCTTTAGTGACTAAGTAGTTCACTATATCAGCGTACCATGGATCGATAGAAATCGAAAGAAGTTGTTCATCGGGGAAGTTTTCATTGATCGGCAAGGAAGATGGTGCGTTCGAAAGACGAGATAAATGATCGGCTATGACATTATCGGATCCTTTTTTGTCTTTGATTGTAAGGTCGAATTCTTAAAGTAAAAGGATCCAACGAATCAAGCGGGATTTAGCATCCTTTTTAGCGAAGAGATATCGAAGCGCAGAATGGTCAGTGTAGACCGTAATGTGTGAACCTATCAAGTAAGGTCGAAACTTTTCAAGCGCAAAAACGACAGCTAGAAGCTCTTTTTCAGTTGTTGTGTAGTTGAGTTGAGCGTCGTTCAAGGTCATACTCGCGTAGTAAATGACATGCAGGATCTTGTTGATGCGTTGTCCCAAGACAGCACCAACGGCAAAGTTTGAAGCGTCGCACATTATTTTGAAAGGAAGATCCCAATTGGGTGCGCAAATGACTGGGGCAGAAATGAGTTCGCTCTTAAGACGTTCAAAAGAAGAGATACAATCAGAGTTAAAATCGAAAGGAACGTCTTTTCCAAGAAGGGTCGTCAAAGGACAGGCGATTTTGCTAAAGTCTTTCACAAAGCGTCGATAAAAGCCAGTGTGTCCTAAAAATGATCGAATGTCCTTAACAGATTTGGGAATGGGTAGATTTGCAATGACATCGATTTTCGCTTTGTCTACCTCAATGCCTTTGTTTGAGATGATATGTCCAAGGACAATGCCTTGTTTGACCATAAAGTGGCATTTTTCCCAGTTCAAAGTCAAGTGTTTTTCTTTACATCGATTCAAAACCAACTCGAGGTGATGTAAACATTGAGAAAAAGAATCGCCAAAGATAGAGAAATCGTCCATAAAGACTTCTAGAAAGCGCTCAATCATGTCAGAAAAGATTCCAACCATGCATCGTTGGAAAGTCGCAGGAGCGTTACAAAGTCCGAATGGCATACGTCGATAAGCGAAGGTACCGAATGGACACGTGAAAGTCGTTTTCTCCTGATCTTCGGGAGCGATTGGAATTTGGTTATAGCCGGAATAACCATCAAGAAAGCAATAAAATTCGTGACCGGCTAAACGTTCGAGCATTTGGTCGATAAATGGAAGAGGAAAATGATCCTTACGTGTTGCGGCATTTAGTTTTCGATAGTCAATGCAAACACGCCAACCCGTTTGAGTACGAGTTGGAATAAGTTCGTTAGCGTCGTTTTTTATAACAGTAAGTCCGGACTTTTTAGGCACGACATGAATTGGGCTAACCCATGGGCTATCGGAGATGGGGTATATGATACCGTTATCGAGGAGCTTAAGAATTTCGTCACGAACCACATCTTTCATTTTTGGGTTAAGCCTCCGTTGTGCATCACGAGTGGGTTTGGCTTCATCAATCAAATGAATGCGATGTTGGACAATAGCAGGGCTAATTCCCTTAATATCAGTAATGGACCACCCAATTGCTTCTCTATTTTTCAAAAGAATAGAGAGAAGAGAAGCTTCTTGGTCAAGAGAAAGATTGTTAGAAATGATAACAGGACAAGTTTCGTTTTCACCTAAGTATGCATACTTAAGGTGAGCGGGAAGTGGTTTGAGGTCCAATTTTGGGAGTTTTTCGATTGCAGAATTGGGTTGAGATTCGGACTCAACTTGAAGCGATTCAAAGGGAAGAGTGTGTTCGATCTCGTTGGGAACTTCATGAAACAATTTTTCGTACTCGGCCTCGCGTTCATCGTTAAGATCAAATGTTTTGTTTTCAAAGTTTTCATGAATAGCACTAACTTCTAATGTTTGGTCACGAAGTTCGTTCGAGTGGCTTTCAAGATTGAAAATGTTAAGGTCCAAAGTCATGTTTCCAAAAGAGATTTTCATCGAACCGTTACGACAATTGATTAAGGCGTTTGAGGTGGCTAAGAATGGTCGGCCTAAAATCAATGGGATTTGACTCGCAGGGTTTGTCACGGGTTGTGTTTCGAGAACGATAAAATCAACGGGGAATATGAATTGCCCTACTCGAATGAGCACGTCTTTGATTTCTCCCACGGGCTTCTTAATGGAACGATCGGCAAATTGAAGCGTAACTTTCGTGGATTTGAGCTCACCTAAGCCTAATTGTTCGTACACGGAGTATGGAATCAAGTTGACACTCGCGCTTAAGTCTATTAAACATTTGTTAATCGTCTTTTCTCCAATTGTACACGAAATCGTAAGGCAGCCAGGATCTTTGTATTTAACGGGTATGGATTGGGACAAGACTTCACTCAAACTAGCGGCTAAGAAGACTTTTTTGGGCACTTGAGTGTGTCGCTTTTGGGTGCACAAGTCCTTAGGAAATTTCGCATAAGTGGGGACTTGCTGAACGATGTCAAGAAGAGGAATGTTAACTTTGACTTGTTTAAAAATTTCCAACATCTTTTCCATTTGGTCCGAGTGTTTCTTAGGTCGAAGACGATGTGGAAATGGAACATGATACTCGGTAGGCGGGTCTACTTGAGTAGTAGAAGAAGAATTTTGATTGTCGTTCGATTCGACGTTTGGCTCCACGTTCTGTTCTGAGTCGTTCGTTGTTTTAGAAGTATCGAGAAAAGTTCCCAGTGAATCATTTGGATTAACGACTTGATTATCGATTTGTTTACCAGAACGGAGAGTTGTGATAGCATTCAACTGGGTGACATTGCTATCTTGAACAACATGGGCTTGATTTGAATTTGCGTTTTGATTTCTGGGATTTGGAAGGGGCTGGCTTGGGAATGTTCCTCATTCACGTTCACTTATAGACGTGGCTAATTGACTCATTTGCATTTCGAGTTTCGCAATCGATTGGTTTGTGTTTTGCATATATGAAGTCAATAAATTTTGCAAATTGCTGTTTGATTGAAGGCTTTGAGTAGTTGCCTTAGCCAACGTTTCAAGAGTTTTCTCAAGCGAAGTTAAACATTTATCGTCTTGTGGAGGATGTGTAGAATTTGGTGGAAAATTTGGTTGTTGCGGTTGATTATGAGACGGGCCCGCAAAGTTTGGTTGAAAATTATTGGGCTGAAAGGGAGGATTCGAAGCAGTATTCGGAAATGCTTGAAAATTGGGACGAATCGTATTCGTGTTGGGATTGTTTTGGTTCCACGCAAAATTCGGATGATTTCTCCATCCAGGGTTGTACGTTGGAGAAAACGGGTCGTTTTTGGTTTTATTGAAAGCATTGATTTGTTCGACTGAATTGGGACACTGATCGGCTATATGATTAGGATCGTTGCATTTATAACACATTGGTTGGGAAGCTTGGTTCGTTTGATTCGATGAGAAAATGTTATCGAATTTTTTAATCATTGCGTCGATCTTAGCTTCCAAAGCAAAAGAAGATCCCGTCGAGTGTGCACTCGATCGTGAGTAGATTGATTTTTCGTTCGAGCGTTCCCATTGGGACGACTTTTCAGCGAGGTTTTCAAGAAATTGCCAAGCATCGTCATGATGTTGGGCAAGAAAATTGCCTTGGCACATTGATTCGAGCATGGTTCGTGAGTTGTTTTCGAGTCCATCATATAAGATTTGGCAAATCGTCCATTTTTCAAAGTTATGGTGTGGACATTTTATCAAAAGCTCTTTGAATCTTTCAAAATATTTTCCAAATGGTTCACCCTTGAATTGATGAAAATTTACAATTTCGTTTCGAATTCTACTTGTTTTTTCTAAGGGGTAGAACTTTTTTAAGAAAGCTTTTACAAATTCTTCCCACGTTTTAATTGAGTTCGAAGGTAAGCTGTACAACCATTTTTCAACGTAATCCGTAAGAGCAAATGGGATTAATCGAAGTTTGATTCCGTTATCAGAAAGTTGTTGAAGTTTAATGGTTGCGCAAACTTGTTCGAATTTAGTCAAAAAGATGTATGGGTCATCGTGTTCGAAATTGCCAAATTTTGGAAGCGTGGCAATATGGTTCGAATGGATTTCGAAATGGTTACCCGTAGGGGCGGGTAATGTGATGCAAGATGGAATAGAAACTCTATCGGGAAAGATTCTATCCATAAGAGTTCGAGGGGCGTTTTCGTTCGCCATTTCGGGAGGATTGTCTGTTCGAGTTAAACGGTTTGTAGAAGGGTCACGAATCCAAGTATTCGTTGTTGTGTCACGAGTCCAAGTACTCATGCACAAGTGAAATTCGAGAGGAGAAAGAAATTAGAAACGAGTTTGGAGAATGAAGGAAGATTTGAAAATGTGTTTTTTTTAGGGAAAAAAAACTATTTACCAAGTGAAGTTTATTTCAAAAGAAAAGTTTGATTTTTGAATTTTGAAATTTTTTTTTTTTTGAAAAGATTTTACAAATTTTTTTAGATTTTTGTTTTTGAGTTTTTTTTTTAAATATGCATGAACTAAATGAATGCAAAGGACTTAATTACAGTTTTCTGTCCTTAGTAGCTCCTAACCCAAAATTGTATAATCACACTTTGTCTTAAATCAACAAAAATATTTCTCAGCCAGGTAACGGACAGGGGTTATCGGTGCACCACGAATCACCGTAGCAATGCAACCGAAGGTTTAAGTACCTTCAGAGGAACAACCAGTATAATTTTTACGAATCACCGTAATTTTTATAACTGGTTATTACTCTGCCGTAGCCTAGACACCAAGAAATAAAATCGTTTAAGTAAAACAATTGTGAAGATACAATTAAGCCCTAAGTGAGCTCGTGACACCCTTAGGTCCAACGTCTAACCTTTATTATTAGTCAAATTCTACGATGAAATGCGTTTGTGGGCTAAGGAAAGGGTGATGAAATCCCTCACCTTATGTGAATTGGGGTATTGCCCTTAGAAAAGAAAAACAAGATGAGATGAATGCAAAGCAGAAATTAAACGTGAAATTACAATGCAACTAAAATGAAGTTTGTTTTTGTTTTTGTATTTTTTTGAATTTTTTTTTGTTATATATAAATGCAAATGCAAGCAACCAACAATGCACTAGAGATGAAGCACAATACCAGAGCGTGCAGATTATTAGCAATTTTTTTTTTTTAGCGGCGATTTTAATACAGCAAAGCAATTATTTTTCCTTTTGGCAAGCAATTCCTTGTAATTTTCTACTTTGACAACCTGAAATGAAAAACAAGATATATTCAACAATTGTTATTATTTTTTTTGTATGTTTATCAAAGATGAAAAACAAAATAAGCGAAAAACACAACAATTGAAAAATAAAATAAATGAAAAATGAAAATTAAACAAACTTGAACTTTTCTTTTTTTTTCTTTTTTTTTTTGATTTTTTTTTTTGGAGAGGAAATTTAAAAGTAGGGTTTTACTTAAAAAATTTTTTTTTTTTTTTTTTGGAAACAAATAAAAAAAAAACAAACCAAAACTAAACTAAAAAGTGATTTTAAATCACACGAACTCACAAGCTCAACTCACCGCGCACAAACTCAAAACTCAAAACTAAAATCGGAACAAATCAAAATAAACATGACAACACACAAACTCAAAAGGATTTAAAACCAAAATAAATTCACAGAATAAAAAAAAATGAGTAGGCCCCAAACAACACAAACCCGACCCACTTAAAAAAAAATTCTCACCACTCACGCAATAGGATAACACAGTCGCTTCAAACACTTTCCCTGATACAAATTCAAACCGAACGTTTCCATTGTATTACCAAGCAAAATTTCAAATCACTCATTCAATACGAAATGGAAATTACACTTGAATTCAAACCAAATTGTTCGAATAGGCTTGATGGGGTTGTTCTGAAGGTCAGCGAGTTCGAATTGGGGTTTGTATTGCTGTCGTAGTTCGAAGTTTCGGTATTTCGTGAATTGGTCAGAGGAAGATTGAGTTGCGGTTGATGTCAATTGTGGGTGATGAGATGTCAGGTGTTGGCTAGAGGCGGAGCGGTCGCGAACTATTGATGGAGGCGAGGCGAAGGGATTTTGTTTCGATTGCAGTAGTTGGGTTGAGGAGCGATTGTGGTGATCGAATTGCTTGCCGTCGTTTGCTTTGGTTCCGGCTTCAGCTCACGTTGATTTGGAGGGTGGTCTGAGTGATTGTTAGTGAGAAGTGAAGGGTAACAATAGTGGTATTCTCGAGTTCGGCTTTGGTTTTGGTTCGAAGTGGAATCTCTACAGGCGACTGTAGAGGATATTGGGGCGTTGATTGCTGGAGTTGTTTCTGGTGGTAGATTGAGGAAAGCCTAACTGTAGAAGTAAGGGGTGGTTTGTATAGTGAATGTGATGGGAATGTTTGATGATGATGACAGGGTGTCAGTGAAGATTGGGTTTGGTTACAGAAGTGAAGATGTGTGGAAGTTGTTATGAGATGAGCAATGGAGAGAAGTATGGGTAGGGGTAGTGTAGATATGAATGTCTGATGATCACTGGATGTGTGCAACAGTGAGGTGAACTGTTGAATGCAGGAGAAGTTTGCAATGGAAAGGGGAGAAGACTGGAAGTGCTTGTTTGTTGTGATACTATGTATGAAGTTGTTTGGTGGGACTATTGTGACTGTTGTTGTTATTGTGAATGCTTGGGAGTGAACTGCGTGGTGGTTGAGTTTGGTATCAGAAGTGAAGATGTTGTATTGAATGATGGTGGTGGTGTTGCTCTGGAAGTTTTGGTGGAGATATGTTTGTGGCAGCTGCAGTGTTGATGGAGACTGAAGTGATGCTGCAGGAGGTAGGAGGAGATGGATGGCAGTAGATGGAACTAGTGGTATGTATTGATGTTGTATTTGGGTGTAGTTGTTTGTTGAAGGCAGTGTTGAAGCTGCTGTAGGAAGGACTGGTTTGGGCAGTTATGGTGTAGTGGGAAGTTGGATGAAGGCAGTAGATGGTGAATGGCAGTGATGTAGGAGGATGATTGGAGTAATGGTGTTGGATGAGTCGAGGGTGTTTGGAAAGGGGTTTCGGGAGGTGTTTGCTTAGTTGTAGCGGGATGTCTGGTTTTGAATGGCAGGTGCAATGATGTTGAAGTGTTCTGTGATGACTGATGATGCTCTGGCGTGTAGAAGAGGGAATGGACTTGGCAGAAAGAATGCGGTGGTCGTTGTTTGCAAGTTGTATTGGAGGCTGTGGCTTTGGGCAGAAGTAGTTGCAGTTTCTATGGTGATGTTTGCAGTTTCGATGGAGCAAAGGAGGGGCAGAGGGGAGATGAAACAGGAATGAGCAGTTCTAATGGTTTGTAGATGGTTCAGAGGTGACAGAATGTTGATGGAAGTATGAAATTGTAGGTGGTAGATTTGGCAAATTTGAATGTGGTTGTGATCAATGCAAGGATGTGAAGACAGAGCACTGGGCAAGGGGAAGTCTAAGGATAGTTTTCACCGTATATTCACAGTGAACAGTGCACAGAAATGTGCAATGTAAGGTGTTTTTTTTTTTAAAATAAAAATGTAAAATGTAAATGAAAAATTGCAAATGAAAAAGAAATTTTTTTTTTTGAATTTTATATGCTTTTTTTTTTGTAGAAGTGCAAATGCAAAGGGCAAACTAGATCGATATGCACAAAACAAAAATAAAACAACAAAAACACACACAATTTTCTTTTTAATTCGAAGAATAGAAAATAAAAATCAAAACAATTCCCCGGCAACGGCGCCAAAAACTTGTTCGTCGACGGAAATTCTATCGGATTAGAAAACCGTCGAACGAATTTAGAAATAAAATTTATACCGCAAGCGCACGGTGTACGAATGTAGCACGTGGCGAATACGGGTCGATCCGCAGGGAATTGATGATTTTAAAATTTTCTATTCAATCAAATTATACGAAAGTCGAGTGAAATTGTTGGATAGAACTAAAATGAAGCTAAACTAGAATTGAAATGTGATTAGTAAACTATTGAACTAGAGAACAATTTAGAGGCAAATCCACTCTCATATTTTTGTAAATCAACAAACACATAATTTATGATCTCTAACTTTGATATTAAGTGAAATAATCATTCCATTTATCATAAGTATGGTTTGTTTATGTTATTAGTTAACATAACTCAAACCATCAAACTATAATACAACAATTATACCACTTACAATTCTCATGAAAAAGAAGCCAAAGCAAAAACTATTTTAAGTATGATCTATTTACTATTGTAACTAGTAACATAGATCATCAAATTTCATTTTTACTTTCATTTCATAATCAAAAATTAAGTAGCAAAGGTTGATGTAAATTGTGTTTATGTTGAGTAAGAATAGCTCATTTTCATAAGCAATATAAGCTATCAAACCCACTTGTATAAACTTACATCAGAATTCACATTCATGAAGCATAAACAAAGAGATCATAAATCATAAAAAAATGTTGAAATTACATAAAGTTAGAGAGCTTCATCACCCCTAAATTGAAGGGGTTTAGCTACTCATTTGTGGCATTGAAGCATCACAAGTAAGTTTCAACATTAAAGAAAAGAAAATAGAAAATAAGCAAAGAAAGCAAAAGAGATTAGCTACTAACTACTTGCATAAATGTAAATCTAAGCTATGAACATAAGGAGAAAGAGAGCATATAAATAAACATTAACAATAAAACAAAGAAAAACATGTAGAAAAGAGAGAAGAAAGAGGCTTGGAAGCCATTTTTATTTCATAGAACATTGAGCTTACACTTTGATTTCTTAATTTCCTAAGTAAAATGAAAGAGTAGATGGTCATCTTCATGTACATAAGAGGGCTATTTATACATGCATAAAACCCTAATTCTCTTTTTAGGGAGCTTCCCAAAATACCCTTGAGGTGGTGTAGCCTCCAAGTAATCATTAACATTCACCAATCCCCCACTTAATATGTACATGAAGCTTTAAGTCCCTTTAGCATGTGCTTAGCTTCTAATTGGAAGTTAGGTAAGTGGATGGGGTCCTCCATGATCTTGAACTTGAATTATTTCCTCTTCATTCCTTTGTATTTCCTTGTGCATGCATGTATCTTCATATAAGCCTCTTCCATATGCATCCAAATTCCTATAAAAATAATCAAAAAATGTCCAAGTAAAAATTCTTACATTGACACATGCACAAAAATGACCGTTTTGCCCCTGAATGATGATGAAAATATGATGGTTTGGAAATAATTGAATTTTGGTTTTAAACATGTTAAAATGCCCAAATATGATGATTATTTTAAAAAAAGAGATAAAATATGGATGTAAATATATGCACAATTACGTGCACATCATACAATATGTGAAAGGGTGGAAAAGGGACCCAAAGAATGATTATGAAGTTGGAAATCAAGTGTAGAAGAAGCGGCAAGAAGGGGCATGTTGTGGAAGAGGGCATAATGGACATCTCGAAGATCAAATGCTACAATTGTAATCAACTTTGGCACATTAGGGGTACTTATGCCTTAGATGTAGGGTATTAAATGGCTATTTTAGGGTCTGCCTCCTTCCGATTCAAGAAGTATTAAATGGTTGGGATTACTTTTTAGGTGCGAAAGTGGAAATCTCTAGAGGGGTTCCGCTTTGGGATGGAGGTATTAAATGGCTATTGGACGGTCTGCCTCTTCCCCATTTAAGAAATATTAAGTGCGTTATGGCATTTCTAATGATGTTTGCTTGGAATTACTAGTGAGGGGTTTACCTTGAGTCTAGGTATTAATGATGGGCATATGCCTAATGTCTTGGTGTTAAATTTCAAAGTTTTCCTATTTCCCATTAATTTTTTAAGTGATTCAAGTACTTTCCCTCGCATTGTTTGGATATGATTGATTGAGATGTATCGTTGGACCTACTATATATTCCGCGATTGCATTGCATCCATGTTATAGTTACGAAGTTAAATTGAAAAGGGCCATAAGTCTATAGTTGGAGATATGTTATGGAGCTAGACTAAGAGAGTCGTTGGTCTACAGTTAGAGGTATACTTAAGAAGGTATGGTTAGAAAGTTCGTAAGATATAATTCTCATTTGAATGATACTGCTCAAATACTATTATGGTAAGACTTGAGATTTTCATTCACCGAACATTGTTGTTTTGACTCCCTCCTGATTACAACCCACAAGATATGGAAATGATACTGATGATGAACTATGAAGGCGACATGAAGACTTGATGCAGTATAGCAATTTATTTTTATTTATGGTTTATTTTAATGTACCCAAAATTTAAATTTGTTGATGTTCTACTTGGAGACATTATTGTTAGCCGATTTTTTACCCAAGTAGGAATCTAGATGCGTTAGAACATCTAGACCAAGCCAAAACAACTCAAGAATCAACCAAAAGGACCAAAAGAATAAGACAAGAAGGATTCAAGAAGAATTACCCAAAACCACTAAAGGGATGGATCGCTAGTGATCCATCACCCTTGGATCTCTATCTATCCATAAGGAAGTTCCATGGTTCGTTCTAGCTTCTTGCATCGTGAACCAATATCTTTTATAGGGATGTTTGCCAAGTTTCATAGTATTCCAAGCCAACCTAGTTTGAGAAGTGAACATTCATTTGGTTCAAGTTGAACAATCAAACCATATGTGAACCATTACCAAAACAAGGCAATAAGCTACGAAATTACATGAAGAGCACCTACATAAGAAAAAGAGTGCAACCCAAAGAAAGAAGCCAAAAAATTTCTCAATGCCATATGGATCGCTAGCGATCCATCAGATTAGGTTGGGTCGTTATGAAATTTTCAGAGCACTTTCTTATCATCGAGTGTAGGCTTTTGGCAAAGTGGATTAGCCCAATAGCTCTTCAACCCCTATAAGTACTGTCCTACTAGCAACATAAATGGGGTCTTTTGGACTGGCTGTTGGAACTCTGTAGAGATTATTCTTTAATCTCCTCCTACCACACAATAGTCATCTAGGGGTTCATTGTGATTCTCCAGTGAATCCTTGTATTTATGAATTGATCTAAATTAGAATATTCAATCATATTGTAATTCGATTCAACTTGTAACAATAGTTAGTTAATAGAAAGTTATAAAGTGGACGTAGACTTCATTAACAGTCAAACCACTATTAAAATCTTCTTGTCTTTTTACTATTTCTGTTCTTTTAACATTTATCTTCTACATTATTGCTCTATAAGAACAGGGTTGATACTTTCACATTCAACCCAGGGTGTTTATCCATTTTTTGGGTTAACATTTTGGTGCTTTCACTGAAAATTAAACATAGGCTTATATCAAGCTATCTACTTTGAATCAGATAGGTGCAGAAGTTAGATCCTCAATCTCTAGTTGAAGATCTACTATTGAGAATCAATGGCACCAAGAAGAAAGAGAACTACCTTCGGAAGATCCATAGGAGCTACCTTTGCTGGAGAAGAAACAAAGCCTCAGCAAATTGAGGTCAACAATCCCAACAACCTACTATTAGGAGATAATTCTGAAGATCAGTTCATGACCCTCCATACAGCTTGAAGTTGTGACTAAGGGAGAATTGAACAAGATGGTTGATGAAATTGACCAGAAAATGGAAAAGGTCAAAAGGATCTTATGGAGAAGATAGATGTTCTCTTAACTCTTCAATCAATGACTGCTCCTATAGCGATGCCTGAAGTCATGGCTGCTACAGAGCAAGAGCATTCTTCTATTTATGGCCTGAACAGAAGAAACAGAAGGCGGAAGCAAAAGGAAGTAATGGGTGTAGATTCAAGTGTCACGATAGTGGAAAATGCCAATACTATGCCCATTATAAAAGCGCCTACTGTAAACTTGAACTTAGGAGTGAAAACTCCATGGGATGACATACTAGTGGTCGATATTAACTCAGATGAAGGCGAGCAGCTTAAGGAAAATGAATTGAAGTCAAGTGATCAAACTCTACCCGCAAGACCAACCGCATGCCAGTGGATTCTATAGGAGTGACTCACCCAAAGACTGGAGAGCCCAGGCTTCAAACAGCCAACCAAGACCGTTTGCAAAGTCAAACACTTGATGTAGCTACTGACTGTTAACATGTGGATGAATGAACAAGTGAGGCATACATTGCAGACATGGTCAGAAGCTTGATGGAAGAAAGCAAAGGCAGAAAAGATGATGATTGGGGTTCCGCTTCGATCCAAACTCCCTTCATCGATAGCATCATGAGGGCAGAGTATCACAAAAAATTCACCTTGCCACCAGCTATGCCCTCTTACAGTGGAACTACTGATCCTCAACAGCACCTATACAAGTACATTTGGAATATGGATGGTGCAAGGGTAACAGATGCAATTCATGGCAGATATTTCCTCATCATCTAAAAGGAGTTTCCTCCATGTGGTTTACCAGACTCCCTCCGTGATCTATCTCAACCTTTGACGAGCTAGCCAAGAAGTTCTTGGATTAATTTAGACTGCACACGGCTCAGCCATAGGACATGATGTCTCTATTTGGTTACTTCCAAGGACCCGACAAATCACTAAAATCGTTCATGAACCACTTTAACACAACCGTCACCGAAGTGAGCAATCCAAACGAGGATACGACTTTCATGGCTTTAGTCCACTCGATCCATCTAAAGATAGATTTTAGGAGATGGATTAAAATGAATCAACCAACAACCATGAAAGAATCTAATCGAAAGGCCAGTCAGTAAATACGTTAGAAGGTAAAAATACTAATATGCGATCAAATGAACCAATTCACAGTAATGTGGCGGTCAATCAAAACGGAAAGAATTCTGAAGTGACTGTTGGAAAATATAGGAACCCTAAAAGGAAGAACAAGGATGAGAACAACAATAAGGGTAACAGAGGGGGAAAGAAACTTAGAGGCCTGAAACGTGGAACTCCGCTGAATGATAGCTTGGAGAATATTTACCTGGCAACTTAGAGAACATTACAGTACTCGAAACCACCTCTATAATGACCCTAGTTTGGACTACCTAAAATTAAATTTAAAGAATAATTTAATTTAGTGATAATTAAATAATTAAGAGATTTGGGAATTTTTACTGTTAAATAAATTGGAGTTTGGAGAATCTATTTTTATAGAGTTTATGTAAATGAATTTTGTACTAAAAATGGGTATTTGAGAAATTATGTAATAATGGAAATATTTTCAACATTTAAATTATGATTTTTCCATCATTAGATTATTTTGGTAAAACTATGAATATGTTTATTCTAAAAGTTGCATTAAAATTTGGACACAAATGGTGTATTTTTACAACGTTAATAATAACAATATATTTTATTATGGAAAATATGGTTTAATTAAATTTAAACATGTTGCCGTTTATAAAATAAAGATTTTATCCTATAGAACTTATTAAAATTGAGTGGTTGAATTCAAAAAATTATACTAGTTTGTTTAAATATAAAGTAAAGTCTTTTATAATTCAAAGTTTTAATTAACAACACCTTGTGATAAGAGAATTTAGCAACACTTCTTATTGGATATCTACCCATTATCCTAATGTCCATTAGCATTTAAACAAATGAGAATATGTTCATCCCATTTCCAACACTCTCAAACTTGCAAACACAAATCATCTCCATCTTCTTCTCAAAACAAATTAAAGAGAACTCCATTTTCTCAAAATTTTCACAAAATCTTAGTTGCTCCAAAAATCATAACAAATCAAATAAATTCCCAAAATTCTCATTTTTGGATATATTGTTGCAAACATGTTCTAGCACCTCTGCTCTAAATTTCATGGTATTTGGTTCAGTTTTGTTGGGTTAAAGATATTCTTTTCTCAAGTGGTTTTCGAGTAGATCTAGGCTGAAAAACGGAGGAAAATACTTAGTTTTGTTATGCCAAATCGTTACTACATTGAGGACAAAAAGTGGAAAATTCCGAGTTTTGGCCTTGTGTGGATTGCTTGTAATTTTGGGGTGAGTAACCCTCACGCTTCTAGTTTAGATTCATTTTCATGTGCTTGAATGGTGAAAATGCTAGTTTTATTGATCTTCGTTTGGTGATTACTGCAAGTATTTTTTAAATCTACTCCGTGTTTGCTCACTCTCAGTTTACTGCTTTCTAAATATTGAATTTAGACATTTCTCTAACCTTTTAATTATAGTATCTGGTATTATTAAGTGCATACAATAGTTTGAATAAAATGCTAAAGTAGTAAACAAAATTTGATTTAACCAAAATCGGGTGAACCAACGATCGAGGGGGATGAAACGCCTAGAGCTTGCTCTATGCAGTTGTCCATCTCCCGGTTGCCTTCCTCCTTATCACTTATTTGTCGATCATTTTAAGTTGCGTTGCTTTAATTTTTAATGTTATTTTTCGATGATTTTCTTATATGAATTTTGAGTTTTGAATCAATTGAAAATAATTGCATTTTGATGCTTCCATGTTTTATGGAAGAAATTCCATTTTTATGCCTTTGTGTTCCATGGAAGATATTTCATTTCTGATGTATTTAATTACTGCTGAATTTCAGTGGTTTAACTCGTATTTTGATGATATGAATGTTTGTGAATTTTTTGATAAGTTAGTTTTCAAATCAATAGCAATTTTGATTGAAAAATAAATATATAGATTTCAAGTGATTTATAAAGTGATTTAGGAGTAATTCAATTATATTGCATGAAGGTTTCTAACTACAATTTTTGTTATAACACTTTGATACTATTTATAAACATTTAAAAATATCATTTTATGGATTTTCAACTCTTTTTCCAAAACAAATAATTTTGAAAAGAATTTCCAAACCTACTAAAAGTATATAAAACTCTTCCTTCATTCGGATGAGAAATTAAATTAAGTGACTTAGTAAAACAAGTGGTATGGAATGCTTGCGCCTACTTTGTCGATTAATTCCTAGACTTATTCGATTGAAAGCATATTTTCTTTTGAGTGGTGTTTATTAAATTGTAGTAAATATTCAAATAAACAAGTGTAGTATGGGATGTACGGGTGTAATTTGATTAGTTACTATTTGAAGGTAAATAACACTTACAAAGATAAGTTTAGTGACTTGTCTTTTATATTGATCCATGATAAGCGAATTTATGGAGCTTCGGCTCATTAGAGTTTTGGATTCACTATTTGTTTATTAGTCCCTTGACTATTTATGATAACATGTGTTCGGTGAGTTTTATGCCCATTTAGGTTTCTGGATTTCTAATGATTGAATTCTGGATGTTATGAAATTTTTGTTTCACCAAATATTTTGTAAGATTTACTTTTATAATCTAATAGTGGTTTTGTGATTTGGTGAATAATTTTAAGAAGGATAATATTCCTTGTTCTTTAACTCTTTGTGTGTTTCATATTAACTTTATGCGAGTTTTTGTATTCCTACTATGGCCTGTAAACTATCATCACTTTTAAATCGCATTGATTTGAATTAGATTAGACTAATATGCTTATTATCTTTAGGTAATGCTCGAGTCAGACCTAGTTATTTCAGGTTCTTCTACTTGGTGATCTTAGAGTTGGATTAGTTTGGAACTTCTCCATATATTTTCGTAGACTTGTAGTCTAGTAATATTGTACCCTGTCTTGTATATTTAGATAGGAATTCATTCGATTGTATATTCTTTTAAGTTGTCCTTGTACCTCTTATTTATATCACGAATATGTTATAACCACCTTTTGTAATTCACATAATTTATCGTATACATGTTCACATCCGCTCTATGAGAAATGTCTACTTTTCTTTGTCGCATTCTGTGTTTTCATGTTCTGATATGTTTATATTGTTCTGAACTATATTAAGCCACTGTGTTGTTGTTTTCTGCTTGGATCAGATATGTTGAATCCTCTTATAAAAGAAAAATATTTTCACTTAATTTGACATATCGATACTCGCCCAAAGTAATAATACAGATGGTCGCTCCTATCAAGCCTAATTCTCCACGTTAACAGACGATATTAAATTGTAATATTCTTTGTTAATGACAGCATAAAGGTGGGACGTCACAGCCTTATAAAGGAGAGTCCGAGTGACAAAGGAAGTCGGGGAAGTTCTATCGCTTCCACGAAACCAACGGCCATAGCGCAAATGAGTGTGGCCATTTAAAGAATGTGAATGGAGAACTGATTAGAGAAAACAAGCTCCAACGGTATATTAAGAAGCCACTAAATTCCAATCAGCTAATTGAATCTCATGTTCCTAACACCCAAGGAAACCAATCTGGATCTAGCCGAGATGGATCCAAATGAGCTGAACAGAGACTTGTCATCGATACCATTTTGAGTGGTCCCTATCCGGCACAGAAAAGTTGGGGCGAGATGGAAAGATATGCTACTTCACTCAAACATGCTCCAAAGGAAACATGCTTTGCAGTCAAAGACAGGACCGCCGCTAAATAGAGAGGGTTTTAATGACAACATCGTGTTCCGAAACCGGGAGAGTGGACGAATAGAAGCTCCAACTTTCGATCCAATGTGGTGAATGGAACCCACTGTCATACGTCGGGTATTAGCTGATACTGGAGGATCAGTAAACATTCTATCTCGATAGACATTTGACCAAATGAAGCTTAACATAATGGATGGCTTTATGTGCTAAACCAAAATCAAGGATTCATCGATCATCCACTACAACTAGTTGGCACAGTTAATCTTCCTTTGAACATGGGATAGTATTTGGAGAGTGGTTCTCACACAAAACTTTGTGATAACTGACAAGATCTCGACCTATAATGAATTCTTGGGATGTCCATCCCTCGCTGATTTCCGAATTATCCTGGCATGATGGTGTCTCGTTATGAAATTCCCTACAGAAAATGGAGTTGGCATGATAAAGGGAGACCAGGTGTCATAAGGGATGCTATATCGCTGAATTGCATGAAAACAAGAAAGAAAGAAAAGGGAAGAGTATGGAGAAAACTCTCCACATTCGCAAACCATCAGCATAGCAACTACAGAACCCCCCCAAGCTTAGGGACCACAACCGATTCGATAAGGCTGTGGCCCTAGAAAGAAGAGTCTGGCGAGGAACGGGCGTCACCAGCAGAGGTTACGGTACTTGTCTATATAGACATGGATGACGTCGATCAAAGACTAATTGATTAAAGGTACACTCCCCGGGGATCGAAACGAGCGAAAGAAGATACTTCGAAAAGCACCACAATTTGTCTTGTAGGATGGAATTCTTTATAGGAGGGGAATATCTACTCCGCTACTCAGATGTGTAACCAACAGCGAAGCCAAAAGGATCCTCGGAGAAGTCCATGAAGGCGATTATGGAAACCACATTAGCGAGCAGATTCTAGAAAGGAAGATCCTCCGATACAAAAGCGATCCCCATTTTTGAATTAAATTTAAATTAGAAATTTATGTAAATTTTGGGATAAAATTTAGGAATTAATTTGAAAATTTTCAAAATAAATGAAATAAGTGTTGATTTGTATATATATAAATAAGATTGTAAAAATTCATTTGAGTTTAAGAATTCAAAATAATAAATGCTTTAGAATTATTTGAATTTAAATATATATGTATACAGATATATATATATATATATATATATATATATGAGTAGATTTGAGTTTGACTTTAAATTTGAGTTTGAACTTGTATTTGAAATAAAATACATATGTTAATATAAAAGGAAATGTTTTGTTAAAAATAAAGCTAAGAGGAATTTAAACATAAGTCTATAAAATTAATTAAGTTAAGGATCTAAACATAATTTTTATGAAGTTTAACAAGTGTAACCATTGTAAATTTTATTAAGACAAGTGTTAACAAATGAATAACAAGTGGCACTCTTAATTCCTTAAAACTTTAAAATATAAATATCAAAGAAGTTAAACCAGGTTACATTTTTTCTTCTCTTTCAAAAGTAAAAAAAGTAAAAAGAAACTGAGAAATCAAAATCTAAAACCAGAAACGAATTAAAGCAAGTGAAGATCAGAGAAAAATAAATTAATTCAATGCAAGGATTAAGCTTCAGGCAATTCAACATCAAGATTCCTCTGCAGTAAAGAATCAAACTTGAAACTAAAGATCAAACAATAGCTTTTCAAAAATTTCAAGACCTGAAAGTTTCAGAAGCCTGAAGCAAAGTAAAAGGAAATCAGAGAAATGTTTCAGATCAATTTAAAAATGAATCAAAACGCTAGAAGCAACTCAACAAAAAATTCATCAATCAAATTTAAGCCTGGAAATCAACTCAAACCAGATCAACACTGTCTCTGTTCAAACAAAACAAGGTGAGTAAACTTTTATTTAAAAACAGTTTATAGGTTTTGCATGTGATAATCTTGTGTGATAAAGTTGTGAAATGGTTCGCATGCATTATTTAATCTGTATGTGTGGAAATGCTTGATATATGTGTGAATATTTGAATATGATGCTCTATTATTAGCTACAGACCCAACATTTTCAGATTAATTCCTATTTTCTTAAATACTCTACATTAGGCTTTGAATTATGAAGATAAAATGTGAATAATAACATGATCTTGTTTTTAGAAATAGTTTAAGGTAAAATTATTTAATAAATAAACTGTAAGTATTGGGATTACATTAAAATTAAGTTTTGGTTAAAAATCAATAACAACAATTTCATCTTTGAATTATATAGTCTGATTCATCCAAACGAATCATGAATTTTAGTGAAAATCGTGTGATTTTTAATATTGTTTTGATCGAGAATTTATGAATTTATCGGTTTTGGGTTTTTGGGGTATTGCCGTTGAACGGCGTCGATTGGAGCTTCGAGTTTTGGCACGGAGGAGGCTGGAGTATGGTAGAGTGATGGAAAAATATTGTTGGATTTTTCTTTTGACTGTGATGATCAGAATTTGTCGTACTAGGGTTTAAATATGGATTGGGAAGACGTGGTAATTGAGATTCGTTCATCACCATGAGGTGACCGGTCTCAATCGCAAATGGGGAAAGACGTGGCTGGAGTCGTGACGTCGCTCTGGGTAGGTCGGCGTGGGTACAGGCGGTCGTGGCTTTGGCTTGGAGTGGTTTCTCCGATGAGTCGTGTTCCAGTTTTGGTCGTTGCAGTTCATTTTCATCTCTCTGGAGTTTTGGCGATTCGAAATGGTCAGGGTGGAAGTTGAGATCACCACTGACTCGCGAGCATGGTCGGCAAGGTAGGAATGTCGGTCTGATCGTCGTGCACGTGCACGGTGCACGTCATCTCTGAGTAATCCGAAAGTTTGGGAATGAAGCGGAGGGGGAAGGCTCGGGTTTGTTCTCGAGTTGGGTTCGATGGTGAATCGAAGAAGGTTGCGTGATGCTTGTGAATTGTTTGAGCTTTTCCAGACAGGCTCGATGAATCGATGCTTGGCCCGGGTGTAGTTCGATTTTGTATCGTGTACGACTCAGATGGAGGACTTCGGTTTATTATTGGCTGTTGGATTTGGGCTTCGGCCCGTTGCTTTGGGTTGGGTTATTAGATAAGTTTGGGTCGTTTATGTCTTTAAATTTTTTTAAGTAAAGAATTTGGTTTTTAAAGTAAAGAAAAATCCAAAACAAGATGTTAACAAATCTGAACAAGTTTTGAGCAATTATATTGGGATAATTATTGAATGTAATTGAATTAAAGTTGATTTAATTTCTATAAGAAATTAATGAATGATTACTTAATGAAATTAATTACTTAATGTAATTAAGGGGTGGTTACTTTGTGTAATTACATTAAAGGATGATTGATTTATGTGATGAAGTAATTAGAAGGTAATTAATTACTTAATATTTATTACTTAATTAAAAGTAATTAATTAATGACCTAAATTTATTAATCAAGTAATTAAAGGATAATTACTCAAAGTAATTAATTTGTGATTTAGTAATATAAGTGATTAGGATAATCACTTATTGTAGTTAATTAAAGTTAATTAATTTAATCAATATAATTAAGGATTATTTGTCAAGTGTTTAAAGGTTAATTAATTTAAGAATAATTAATTAATGAATTAATTTAATAATAATTAATTAATTAATGGTTAGTTAATTATTTTAATTAATTAAGGATAATTAATTAGGGATAATTAATTTAATGAAAATTGATTAAGGGTTAATTAACGAATGTAATTAAAGATAATAAATTAAAATAGTTTGTAATTAATTAATACTAATTAACCAGAATTTGTGATTAACCTGGTTTTGATTTATCAGATGATTAACTAACCTTATTTATGGATGACTATATTCTATTGAATGTTGTGTATTGGATTAATATCTCTGTTATGTGCTTGTGATGTAACATGAAATGCTTTGTGCTGAGATGTTATATCTGTGATGAATATACTGTTGTATGAATATGAAAATCCCTTGGCCCGTAAAACGGCATTTGAATTTCGACGCGACAAGGAGTCGGATTCCAGTTGGTTATTCGAAACCCACATTGAATCATAATGATGAATCTTTGTGATTGATAAATTTACTTTTTCTATGAGTACGTGAATGAAGATAAGCATTATGGGTTATACCGCTTATCGATATTGATATGATTGAATCAGTGAGGATTGATGTTGCACTATTGTGTAGAACCCCTTGGACTACACTATACACACACAAATATGGATTTCACGAGGAAATCGGTTAAGTCACAGATTTTTAATATAATTTTAAAATTGAATTTTTGAATCCAAATGGTTTTGGAAATGGATTGGGTTTAAAGTGAAAAGCTTTTGAAAAGGAATTTCAAAGATAAAAGTTATTTTTGAATAACTTGATTTAGTTTTGAAATTTAATTTGAATTTGAATTCAAAAGTTAAAATTGAATTCTATGTTGGAAATAATGATTTAAAAAGGTTATACAAGTTTATATGGATTTTAAAACCATTTTTAAAGTGTTTTTTTAGGAATTTGAATTTAACCCAAAGATTTTAACTTGTATAAATGTGATCTGATTTTTTCGAGATGAAAATTATTATTTTTCAAATAATAAAAGCTTTCATATAAGGAATGAATTACCAACTTGTGTTAAAGGGATTTCAATTTGAAATGAAACGGGTTTCCAAATTATTAATGAACCTTTGGAAACGGGTTTGGAAACCTATAAATTAAATCTTTGATTTAAAGATTGAATGAGTTAATCCAATTGAAATGGAAATTGTTTTGAAATCTGTAAATGGATCTTTGTGAAACTGGGTGAACTTTGTGAAGTGAATCCTTTTGTTTAAAGATTTTTAAATGGTAATATGTTTAAAACCATTTAAAAGAAAGGATTTTTACCTTTTTATAAAATATTCGAAAGGGGAATTGTTTTGAAATGAAAGAATCTGTGTGAAAGATTGGTGAACTCTATGAAATAAATCTTTTTGTTTAAAGATTTGGAAATGGTAATTTGTTTAAACCATTTGAAAGAAAGGTTTTGGATAATAAGTTGTGACTTAACTGAGATCCCATTATCCATATGGTTTTTAAATATTGCGCTCACTATTCGATTTAGCCGGGAGAGGACCTTTATGTCATATAACCCATTCCGAATAGTGACACGACGAAATGGATAGCATTCGAAGACGGTGGTGAAGACCGGGTGTCTTCGAGAATGATCGGATAACCTATTGAATGACTCTGCACTGAGTAGCTATGGTATAGAGATCTCCATATGTGATGGGGAGTCCGATCGAGATTGGGGATATACGGATTGCAAGGGCTTCTTTGGAAGTGCCTTCGGTTCTATTCAAACTCGGAACAGACTTGTATAGATGTGTGTCTAACATTACACTTTGAGATGTAAAGCTGGTTTCTATCAAATAAATTTCTGTTTGGTGGCGAAGATTTATTCTCTTATCTTAACACCCTTCTCTGAGACGTACGAGCTCATAGGTTATGTAGTGGATGGTTACTAGTGACACATTCCCAATTTGGTAATGTGGCATACGAAGTGCTGGTGATCATTTGTTGATCGAAGCATGGCTTTGTGAAAAAGCATAGCTTTGTGGACGGGACTTCGTCGAGCCTCACTACCCGGTAATGGTCGAAACAGGAATGCTGCGGCAAGGTTTTTAGGGGTCGCCCCTCTAGGGTATGTCCATTTTCTTCTGGATAAAATGTGATATCATGGTATGGAGCCCAGATATTTAACCTATGTAGTTGCTACATACTTATTGCTGTGTGGTTATTGGTTGAGAAGTGCCTCGGATAAAGGTCGGTAACGACCGGGGATGGCACACTTGTGTGGTAGCTACCTATGTTATAGCTTGGTTAAACTGTGAGGTAGCATCGGCCTTGTGTTAGCAGAGATCCGGTAAGGTTCTCGAGGGCGTCCTTCCAAAGGCGTACCCATTTCGATGTAGGAAGTTCCTTTGCATGACCATTTGTTGGAAATCCTAAAAAAACAATACGCGCCCAGTACCGTTTTACTTGTATAACCTGCCATGGAATGTGGCGGTAGCCTGCTATTGAACATGGCAGCTATAGTAGGCATACGACGGAATGTTGTATGCTTGCTAAAATTGATATTATATTTTCGAAAGGTTTTCTGCACTATGCACTAATAAGAATATCAAATGATTTTCGCGTATCAAGCATTTTTGACTGTCATAAGGAGAAATCTCCTCCAAGTGTGCGCTTGCATTGTGTGTGTAGCGGGAGTCCTTATGGCAGTTTCATTTTTAAAAAAAAAGCATTGCGAATTTCATTTTAACTTCTTTGTTCAAACCAAATGTTTTTGTTTACTCATACCAGTCCCATGACTGACTTGGAGTTCATTGTCCCTTCCTAAACTCTGGGTGCCCACAATTTTCAACACGGGCAGCCTAGAAGCATGTTATCCGTGTTTTGGGAGCTAGCTTGGATTCAGAAGTCTTTTGGAAGCTGTCAAATTTTGGAAAACTTTTGGATTTGGAAATATTTCAAAATGCTTGGATTTTTTGGAGTTTTTGAAGACCTTATCGAAGTTGATGTATGTTGGAAGCTTTTCTTTGAAGACTCTATTGTTCCGCTTTGGAGTGGTCATTTTGTTGTAGTGTCTTTTGTGTATCACTCTGATATTAGTGATTGATGTTGTAGTGGATATTGTATTAAAGTGTATCTGTGTTATGATCAATGATATTCCTTTTTGTTTCTGCTGTTTATTTACATATAATGTTGTTATAAGCTCTGGCGATGCGGATTTCGATGTCGTTTGTCGGGCATTGAGTTCGGTCGTCACAGGTGGTATCAGAGCTAAAGGTTGAGTAAGAACTTTAGCTACGGAGTATAACACATTAGATGGCTCATTAGAGATAGGGTGAAGTATACCCTGGAATGAGTACAACCCGTAAACCGAAAACCCGAATTACTCGGTCTATTTATTTTAACTGTTGATATCCCTAAGATATCTTGTCCATATGCCTAAATCAAGTTTTCTTACTATTTATAGATAGTGAGAATGAGCGGAAGAAGAGGACAAGGTAGGGGACGGGGAAATACCACTATAGTTGGTCAAGTCCCTGTAACAGCAGCTATTCCCACTCAAACTTAGCCGAATCTGGCTGATTTGTATCGAAGTTTTTCCACGCTGGGTGGAAAGCCGTTCACTGGCAAAGAATCCATTATCGAATCCCAAGCCTGGATCCTATCATGTGAAAGTATTTTCAGAGGACTGAAATTGGAAGATGATCAAATGAGATTAATAGCTTCTTGGCAACTCCACGAAGAGGCTCTAGCATGGTGGGAGTCAGTTACTGTAGATGAACCAGAAGAAGAATTTACTTGGAGTCGATTTAAGGAGGTGTTTGAGAAACGCTACATGCCGTCGGCTGGTATCTCCCGAATGTACCAAGAATTCATGGACTTGAAGCAGGGGAGTTTGTCATTTGAGGAGTACTTAAACAAATTTAACAAATTATCCCGTTTCGGTCCAGAATTGGTGAACACACCTCTAAAGAAAAATGAAAGATTCATTCATGGAATGAATAAGAAGTTCCACGAAAGGATGACAGCACACGTCAAAGATTTTTCAAATTTGATAGATATGGGGTATAGATATGCTACTTTGGATATGCAGGAAGTCCCAAGAATAGAGGAAATACGAGCAATCAAAATTGGAAAAAAAGAAAGTTCAGGGGTAAGAAACCATATCAAGGCAAAGAAAAGAAGGACAAACAGGGAAACCCGGCAAAAGAGATAACTTGTTACAATTGCCAAGAAAAGGTCCACTATTCAGACAACTGCAAGAATCCGAAGAGACAAGTTAAGAAAGAACAAACTGTGAAGACTGGTCAGGGAGTTATGGAATGCTATTACTGTCACAAGCCAGGTCACGAAGTAAAAGATTGTCCGTAAAGGAAGCAAGCTCATGTAGCGAAGGTGTATGCAGTCAAAGATGATCCTTCAACCTCAAGGGCTGATAAGGGAAAAGGAATTTTAGAAGGTAACCTTCTCATTTACGATAAAAAATTCGAGTTTTGTTCGATACGGGAACTACACATAGTTTTATTTCTCAACAAATCGTAAGTGAGTTGAAACTTGAATCTGAAATCGTAATCGAACCTAATTTTGTCTGTTTCATTGGGTTTTGATATATTCTACGAACGGTTAGTTATTCCTTCGGACTAACCAATGCCCCAATGCCCTGCATATTTCATAGATCAGATGACCCAAATATTTCGTAGAGTGTTAACTGAGTTTATTCTCATATTTGTGGATATTCCGGCTTGATCTGATAAGCCATTTCTCTATCTTTTTATGTGATCTTATATTCATTATTTGTCTTTCTCTCTCTCTCAAATTTCGAGGACGAAACTTTCTTAAGGGGGAAATCTGTAACGATCCCCATTTTTGAATTAAATTTAAATTAGAAATTGATGTAAATTTTGGGATAAAATTTTGGAATTAATTTGAAAATTTTCAAAACAAATGAAACAAGTGTTGATTTGTATATATATAAATAAGATTATAAAAATTCATTTGAGTGTAAGAATTCAAAATAATAAATGCTTTAGAATTATTTGAATTTAAATATATATGTATACATACATACATACATACATACATACATACATATATATATATATATATGAGTATATTTGAGTTTGACTTCAAATTTGAGCTTGAACTTATATTTGAAATAAAATACATATGTTTATATAAAAGGAAATGTTTTGTAAAAAATAAAGCTAAGAGGGATTTAAACATAAGTCTATAAAATTAATTTAAGTTGAGGATCTAAACATAATTTTTATGAAGTCTAACAAGTGTAACCATTTTAAATTCTATTAAGACAAGTGTTAACAAATGAATAACAAGTGGCAATCTTAATTCTGTAAAACTTTAAAATATAAATATCAAAGATGTTAAACCAGGTTACATTTTTTCTTCTCTTTCAAAAGTAAAAAAAAGTAAAAAAAAACTGAGAAATAAAAATCTAAAACCAGAAACGAATTAAAGAAAGTGAAGATCAAAGAAAAATAAATTAAATTCAATGCAAGGATTAAGCTTCAGGCAACTCAACATCAAGATTCCTCAACAGTAAAGAATAAAATCAGAAACAAAAGATCATTTCAAAACTTTCAAGACCTGAAAGTTTCAGAAGACTGAAGCAAAGTAAAAGGAAATCAGAGTAAAGTTTCAGATCAATTTAAAACTGAATCAAAACGCTAGAAGCAACTCAACAAAAAATTCATCAATCAAATTTAAGCCTGGAAATTAACTCAAACCAGATCAACACTGTCTCTGTTCAAACAAAACAAGGTGAGTAAACTTTTAATTAAAAACAGTTTATAGGTTTTGCATGCGATAATCTTGTGTGAGTTGTGAAATGGTTTGCATGCATTATTTTATCTGAATTTATGTGTGGAAATGCTTGATATATGTGTGAATATTAGAATATGATGCTCTGTTATTAGCTACAGACCCAACATTTTCCGATTAATTCCTATTTTCTTAAATACTCTACATTAGGCTTTGAATTCTGAAGATAAAATGTGAATAATAACATGATCTTATTTTTTAAAATAGTTTAAGGTAAAATTATTTAATAAATAAACTGTAAATATTGGGAATATAGTAAAATCTAGTTTTGGTTAAAAATCAATAACAACAATTTCATCTTTGAATTATATAGTCTGATTCATCCAAACGAATCATGAATTTGAGTCAAAATCTTGTCATTTCTAATACTTTTTGATCGAGAATGTGTATTTCTCAGTTTTGGGTTTTTGGGGTATTTCCGTTGAACGGCGTCGATTGAAGCTTCGAGTTTTGGCATGGAGGAGGCTGGAGTATGGTAGAGTGAAGGAAAAATATTGTTGGATTTTTCTTTTGACTGTGATGATCGGAATTTGTCGTACTAGGGTTTAAAGTCTGGACTGGGAAGACGTGGTAATTGAGATTCGTTCATCGCCGTAAGGTGACCGGTCTCAATCGCATATGGGGGAAGACGTGGCTGGAGTCGTGACGTCGCTCTAGGTAGGTCGGCATGGGTACAGGTGGTTGGTGGCGTTGGCTTGGAGTGGTTTCTCCGATGAGTCGCGTTCTAGTTTTGGTCGTTGCAGTTCATTTTCGTCTCTCTGGAGTTTTGGCGATTCGAAATGGTCAGGGTGGAAGTTGAGATCACCGTTGACTCGCGAGCATGGTCGGCAAGGTGGGAATGTCGGTACGATCGCCTGCACGTGCACGGTGCATGTCATCTCTGAGTGGTCCGAAAGTTTGGGAATGAAGCAGAGGGGGAAGGCTCGGGTTTGATCTTGAGTTGGGTTAGATGGTGAATCGAAGAAGGTTGTGTGATGCTTGTGAATTGGTTGAGCTTTTCCAGACAGGCTCGGTGAATCGAAGCTTGGCCCGTGTGTAGTTCGATTTTGTATCGTGTACGACTCAGATGGAGGACTTCGGTTTATTCCTGGCTGATGGATTTGGTCTTCGGCCCGTTGCTCTGGGTTGGGTTATTAAATAAGGTTGGGTCGTTTATGTCTTTAAATTTTGTTAAGTAAAATATTTGGTTTTTAAAGTAAAGAAAAATCCAAAACAAGATGTTAACAAATCTGAACAAGTTTTGAGCAATTATATTGGGATAATTATTGAATGTAATTGAATTAAGGGTGATTTAATTTCTGTAAGAAATTAATGACTGATTACTTAATGAAATTAATTACTTAATGTAATTAAGGGGTAGTTACTTTGTGTAATTACATTAAAGGATGATTGATTTATGTGATGAAGTAATTTAAAGGTAATTAATTACTTAATATTTATTACTTAATTAAAAGTAATTAATTAATGATCTAAATTTCTTAATCAAGTAATTAAAGGACAATTACTCAAAGTAATTAATTTGTGATTTAGTAATATAAGTGGTTAGGATAATCACTTATTGTAATTAATTAAAGTTAATTAATTTAATGAATATAATTAAGGATTATTTATCAAGTGTTTAAAGGTTAATTAATTTAGGAATAATTAATTAATGTAATTAATTTAAGAACAATTAATTAATTAATGGTTAGTTTATTATTGTGATTAATTAAGGATAATTAATTGGGGATAATTAATTTAATGAAAATTGATTAAGGGTTAATTAATTAATGTAATTAAAGATAATTATTTAAAATGGTTTGTAAGTAATTAATATTAATTAACTAGAATTTGTGTTTAATCTAGTTTCGATTTATCGGATGATTAATTAACCTTATTTATGGATGACTATATTCTATTGAATGTTGTGTACTGGATTAATATCTCTATTATGTGCTTGTGATGCTATGTAACATGAAATTCTTTGTGCTGAGCTATTATATCTGTGATGAATATACTATTGTATGAATATGAAAATCCTTTGTCTCGTAAAACGACATTTGAATTTCGATGCGACAGGGAGTCGGATTCCAGTTGGTTATCCAAAACCCACATCGAATCGCAATGATGAATCTTTGTGATCGATAAATTTACTTTATCTATGAATCTGTGAATGAAGATAAGCGTTATGGGTTATACCGCTTATCGATATTGATATGATTGAATCTGTGAGGATTGATGTTGCACTATTGTGTAAAACCCTCCGGACTACACTATACACACACAAATACGGATTTCACGAGGAAATCGATTAAGTCACAGATTTTTGAAATAATTTTAAAATTGAATTTTTGAATCCAAATGGTTTTGGAAATGGATTGGGTTTAAAGTGAAAAGCTTTTGAAAAGGAATTTCAAAGGTAAAAGTTATATTTGATTAACTTGATTTAGTTTTGAAATTTAATTTGAATTTTAGTTCAAAATTTAAAATTGAATTCTATGTTGGAAATTATGATTTAAAAAGGTTATACAAGTTTATATGGGTTTTTAAACCATTTTAAAGTGTTGTTTTGGGAATTTGGATTTAACCCAAAGATTTTAACTTGTATAAATGTGATCGAATTTTTCCGAGATGAAAATTATTTGTTTTCAAATAATAGATGCTTTCATATAAGGAATGAATTCCCAACTTGTGTTAAAGGGATTTCAATTTGAAATGAAATGGGTTTCCAAGTTGTGAATGAACCTTTGGAAATGGGTTTTGAAAGCTATAAGTTAAATCTATGATTTAAATATTGAATTTGTTAATCCAATTGAAATGGTAATTGTTTTGAAATCTGTAAATGGATCTTTGTGAAACTGGGTGAACTTTGTGAAGTGAATCTTTTTGTTTAAAGATTTGTAAATGGTAATATGTTTAAAACCATTTGAAAGAAAGGATTTTTACCTTTCTATAAAAGATTTGAAAGGGGAATTGTTTTGAAATGAATGAATCTGTGTGAAAGACTAGTGAACTTTATGAAATAAATCTTTTTGTTTGAAGGTTTGGAAATGGTAATTTGTTTAAACCATTTGAAAGAAAGGTTTTGGATAATAAGTTATGACTTAACTGAGATTCCATTATCCATATGGTTTTTAAATATTGTGCTCACTATTCGGTTTAGCCGGAAGAGGACCTTTATGCCATATAACCCATTCCGAATAGTGACACGATGAAATGGATAGCATTCGAAGACGGTGGTGAAGACCGGGTGTCTTCGAGAACGATAGGATAACCTAACGAATGACTTTGTGCTGAGTAGCTACGGTATAGAGATCTCCATATGTGATGGGGAATCCGATCGAGATTGGGAATACCCGAATTGCAAACGCTTCTTTGGAAGTGCCTTTGGTTCTGTTCGAACCTGGAACAGACTTGTATGGACGTGTATCTGACGTTACACTTTGAGATGTAAAGCTGGTTTCTATCAACTACATTTCTGTTTGGTGGCGGAGATTTATTCTCTTAGCTTAACACCCTTCTCTGAGACGTACGAGCTCAGAGGTTATGTAGTTGATGGTTATTAGTGATACATTCCCAATTTGTTAATGTGGTATACGAAGTGCTGCTGATCATTTGTTGATCGAAGCATGGCTTTGTAAAAAGCGTAGATTTGTGGAAGAGACTTCGTCGAGCCTCATAACTCGGTAATGGTCGAAATCGTAATGTTGTGTCAAGGTTTTTAGGGGTCGTGCCCCTAGGGTATGTCCATTTTCTTCTGGATAAAATGTGATATCATGGTATGGAGCCCAGATATTTAACCTATGTGGTTGCTACATACTTATTGCTGTGTGGTTGTTGGTTGAGAGGCGCCTCGAATAAAGGTCGGTAACGACCGGGGATGGCATACTTGTGTGGTAGTTGCCTATGTTATAGCTTGGTTAAAGCATGAGGTAGCATCGGCCTTGTGTTAGCAGAGATACGGTTAGGTTCTCGGGGGCGTCTTTCCAAAGGCATACCCATTTCGGTGTAGGAAGTTCCTTTGCCTGACCATTTATTGGAAATCCAAAAAAACAATATGTGCCCAGTACGGTTTTAGTTGTATAACCTGCCATGGAATGTGGCGTTAACCTGCTATTGAACATGACAGCTATAGTAGGAATACGATGGAACGTTGTATGCTGGCTAAAATTGATATTATATTTTCGAAAGGTTTTTTGCACTATGCACAAATAAGAATATCAAATGATTTTTGCGTATCAAAAATTTTTGACTGTCATAAGGAGAAATCTCCTCCAAGTGCGCGCTTGCATTGTGTGTGCGGCGAGAGGCCTTATGGCAGTTTCATTTTCAGAAAAAAAGCAATGCGAATTTCATTTTAACTTATTTGTTCAAACCAAATGTTTTTGTTTACTCATACCAGTTCCATGACTGACCCGGAGTTTATTGTTCCCTTCCTAAACTCTGGGTGCCACCATTTTCCACACGGGCAGCCTAGAAGCAAGTTATCCGTGTTTTGGGAGCTAGCTTGGATTCGGAAGTCTTTTGGAAGCTTTCAGATTTTGGAAAGCTTTTGGATTTGGAAATCTTTCAAAGTGCTTGGAGTTTTTGGAGTATTTGGGGTTTTTGAAGACCTTATCGAAGTTGATGTATGTTGGAAGCTTTTCTTTGAAGACTCTATTATTCCACTTTGGAGTGGTCATTTTGTTGTAGTATCTTTAGTGTATCACTCTGATATTAGTGATTGATGTTGTAGTGGATATTGTATCAAAGTGTATCTGTGTTATGATTAATGATATTCCTTTTTGTTTCCGCTGTTTATTTACATCTAATGTTGTTATAACCTCCGGCGATGTGGATTTCGATGTCGGTTGTCGGGCATCGAGTTCGGGTCGTCACCAAACCCACACCAATGGTTGGCCTATGACCTTTTGCGGTCTGGGGAATTGACTTGATCGACGTGCTCCAAATTGCTAAAGGAGGAGCCAAATATGCTATTGTTACTGTTGATTACTTTGTAAAATGCACCGAAGTGGAACTGCTGGATACTATTACCATTAAGAAAGTAATTAACTTTGTCACTAAATATATTATTTACAGGTTTGGAGTGCCATAGAAAATCATCACATATAACGGAACTCAATTCGAAAGCGCTGAATTCAAGGACTTTTGCAAGCGTTTCCGCATCAAAAAGAGTTTCTCCACAGTGGCATACCCTCAAGCAAATAGTTAAGTGGAAGCAATGAACAAAATCATCAAGTCCACCCAAGAAACGACTAATGAAGCAAAAGGAAACTGGTTTGATGAGATCTTATTAGGACTATGGGCTTACCAGACAATGCACAAGTTAGCAACTGGACACTCGCCATTCGCCAGGCTATCGGATCTAAAGCATTGATCTCGATTGAATTTGAAGTTCCATCCCATCGAAAATGACACTTCAATCAAAATGAGAATGAGCGGCTCCTGCTCGAGTCACTTGATCTGATTAATGAGAAATGAGAGGAAGCCCGAGCTAAGGACCACGACTCACTAGAAAAAGGTACACGGTACGTCAACTCCAGGGTCTGCAACCGTACTTTTGAAGTGGTGGATCCCATCTTGAAATAGATTTATCCATTTATGGGGACATTTGGACCAAACTTGGAAGGGCCTTACTCAATCGGGCAAAAGCTCAAAAATGACATTTTCAAGCTGACCACGGACGATGGAATTCATATTCCCTATGTTTGGAACAACGACTCGCTCTGGCATTACTTTATTTAGCTTTTGTCTATGTATTTCCTATTTTCGCAAATAAGCCATCCGACTACATTGGGGGCACTGTAAATAGGCATAATTTGCTCTACTTTCTGTTTTATCAATGAAATCTCTATAGTTTCTTGAACCAATAAAACCATATTCATAAATTACTAGTCGGTGAAAGTAAACCGACTCAAAATCATTCATTAGCTACTTAGGAAAGTGAAATCACGTCCAAGTACACTCCACCCACTCGTCGAGTCGATGAAAGTAAACCGACTCAAAATCATTCATTAGGCCAGGTGAAGTGAAACCACACCCAAGTACGCTCCACTTACTCCCCAAGTCGATGAAAGTAAATCGACTCAAATCAAAAAGCCACGCATATCGTAAGCCACGCACTCTCAAAAAGCTACGCATTTCATAAGCCAAGCTGTTTGAAAAAGCCGCACATTTCGTAAGCTGCGCACTCTCAGAAGCCATACATTTCGTAAGCCATGCACTCTTAAAAGCCATGCATTTCATAAGCCGTGCAATCACTGCTTGATGTTGATCTGGCATCATCAACAAACTGTTAAAACTTTCTAAGTACCAATATTGTCCATAGAACATTGGGAAACTTGCCTATGGCAGGACTAACAAAGATCAACTCCCACTATCAAAAAGAACTGATGTGAGTCCAACAGTGTCGCTAACTAGAGATCAACAAAGAATTTTGATCGTTAACTGACAAAGTCACTGCAGTCAAGATATTCGAGTCACAAGTTCTTGAAGATAGGATCCGCAAAGTAAATTCGGCTAGAGATATTCAAGGAATCGCTCGGATCAACTTGTCATTTATTAAGTATTCGAAGTAAATGACCCTGTACAGTAGAGGGGGCATGCATACCAACACTGGATTGAAAGGAAAACTACTGCATAGTCATGTTATGCTGAACAAAGAATTTTGGCAGTCACAATAGATCTAGTTGTAAAACTGGAAGAATGCATACATAATGCATGAAATTAGGGAAATAAAGGCTTCGTACACCACAAAACATGGAGCGACAATATGAAATATAGAAATTGCATAACAAGCAATTGTGTCATGTACACACATAAGTGGTATAAAAAAAGCTAAGTACATGATAAATAAGAACTAACACAAAAGAGATAGCAGTAGAAAAATTTTCATTTCTCATTTTCTGTAAAAGTAAAAAACGCGACGGATACAATATCGGCCAACAAGAAGAAAAGTATAGATGCTACAATAACAAAAGTAACGAGTGCAGGCTCTACACTTGTAATAAATACATGTCAAACAAATCGGAATGTTACAAAACCCAGCCCCACTATCACTCGAGCCGCCAGTGCTTCTTGCCACCACTTCCTTTCTCGTCTTTGATCGAAAGTTTCTTCTTCCCCTCAACATCCCCACCAAGAGTCGTATCGCTACCAGAGATATCGATTACAGGCTCTGTGCCTATGTCTCCTTCTTATTCATTGGCCCCCTCGAAAGACACAACCATGGTCTTGTACTTATGGGACTTGCGGGAGCTCCTCGAAGACTTTCTCTCCTCAACCTTTTCCTTCTTAACTGCCACCACCCGCTGCTCAGTTTTACCAGGCTGGCTAGCTTGGTTTGTTTTCTCTCGAGTGTCAGCTACTGCTAAATCGCCCTCTGGAGAGATGGAGGGGTTGTCCAGGCCATGCAACGCTGCGATCTTCTTAGATTCTGGCCCCGGTTGCAAGCCAGCCATGGGCGTGGTGATCAAAGCAGCTATAGAAACAAGCGTTGAAGCAGTCGAAATAGCAATAGGCCCCAGGACTGGAGAAATTGAAAGACCGATAGGCAACGAAGATGGACCTATAAGATCAAAAAGGAAGGCATTCAGTTCATCTTGTTCTTGCAGCATGAGCTGGAAATCCTCACACTTGTGTGACCGTGAATCTCAACCTCATACTCCCTACTGTTTCCTTCTTGAGATGGTTGCGCAATCTTGGGCGAATTTTAGGACGACCCAAGCTTCGAAGATAGCTGCTAAAGGGGCAGACAACAAAGCAGCTCCAGTCGAAGAAGTAATGATTCATGTCTGATCACGAGGCTGCTTAGACGATTCGCCAGGCCTAGAACTGAAAGGCTCTGATAGTGCTTTAGCAGCTACAACTATAGCAGCATTGGCGGCTTCTTACTCCCTTTCAACCCAAATAATCTCTCGACCCTCTACCAAAGCCCTCTTTGATTCTTCATTTAGATAGTCATCCTCCAACTCTTGTTTAGTGTACACATCCATGTCTTCTTGAAAATGGGCTAGGATTTCTTTTCAAACCACAGAAAAGAGTACGTAGGAATTTAGTGCCTAGATAGCATAGACTGCCCTGATGCAACCGGGAGTTGCTGTAGAAGTTCAAGATGGTGTTATCCACCTTCGCCATCTTCCTTTCGAAGGTATCTTGCAGCACTAAGTAGTCCGCCGTCACAACGGTTTTCTTAACTGCAACATCATTCTTTTCAATGTAGAGTTCCGTAAATTTTTCCTGAAGCGAAGCAATCACTTAAGCCTAATTGGAAATGGTTTTATCTTGGGATTCCTCCATTTTCACGTAATCAGCAATTATTTTCTTATGAGCTTCAATAGTTGTTTATACCAAAAATAGGCACAACACTCTTTGGAAGTTTCTGAAGAGATAAAAATGAAGAATGTAAATTTAAAATGTGGATTATCTAACAAAAACTCCAAAAACGAATAAATAGATGCATAGACACAAGCGATTTAGAGTGGTTCGACGTGTGGCCTACATCCACTATGAAGCTTTATGATTTTATTGATTCTTTCTTGATGAATACACTTGATTACAGCAAGCAACAGTGAACTACAACTCTGATATTCGAGTACAACAGTAGGAGTAAAGTGCAAAGTCGAATCCGATAGAGTCTAGGTGCTTTAGAATCAAAAGATCCCTCTTCTGTAGGCCATGGGGCTCTAATTATAGGCGTAGGATGTTGATATTTTGCTCAGATCTTGGGACACCTCTTTTGGCACGTGGATGGACCCACGCGATCGATCCCTTGATGTTTCGACTCGATTCATGATCGATACGAACGTAATTCGTATCGATCAAGATCTAGTCCAATAGAGTTGAAACTTGTTGTGAAAATTCTTTGGCTTGTACGTAAGCTCCTGTGGAAATTTCATACCATTTGGACTTGTGGATCTTGAGTTATGATCGATACGAGATGGAGTTTTTTGGCAAGCAATTTCATTTGAATCGAATAATTCGAATCGATCTATTCGAATCGATGATGGAACGTGCCGTCGTGATGACGTGGCATGCACTCTTCAAATCGATCCATCTTTTACGACAAGTTGACCGAGTCTTCCCTTAAACTTCGCCTCGTTCGTATCAAAGGCCATTGCCAATTAATATCGATGGAGGTATGCAGTTCGTATCGATGGGAATGATCTTGTTTGCAACGATGAAAATGGTGTAGTTCGCATCGATAGATGTGGCTCTGTTCGCATCCATTAGGCCATCCCTTTTTTCGTATCGATGGAATGAACTCTGTCCATATCGATGGAAAATACATAGATACGTTGACTGTTTGGCTTTGTTCGTATCAATCAGAATAGACTCTAGTTGATTGGTACGAAGTTGAAATGGTAGAATGGATACAAACAGAAGAGAGCCCGATGGATTCGAATAGCAGCAACACGATGGATACGAAAGAGGGAGCCTCAATGGATTCGAACAAGGCCCTCCTGGATGGATACGAACTAGACCTCCATGATGGATATGAACCGATGTTCGTCGATGGATACGATGTAGGCATGAGCCGATCATTATGAAGTGCACTATCTGTTGATGGTTACGAAGAAGATCGATGCGAAATGATGGGTTGCGACTCTAATCGATTCGAAATGATGGACACGAATAGATGGGTTTTCTTGACTTGTATCGATCATAACTTGAGCATATGAACTCAGATTGACTTGAAATTTGGAATGTTTGATTTCATGGCTTCACTTGTCATGTCTTGTCAATTATAGCCTAATTCGGACTTGGATAAAATTCATCGTTGTCCATAGTGAACCTGCGTGCACTTGATATCGGGGATGAGCGATCCTTTGTTTTCGGTTAGTTCCTTGATATCTCGGCCTTGCCAAAAGGTTGGATTACATTTTCCTCCCAAAGTATGTCTTGTGGAAACATGACATGCTTTGAAAAGATACATCCTCATTTCAAATAGTTATTGTCTTTCCATTGATGGTTGTAATCTTTGACTGATTTACTTCAGTAATGTGAACTGTTGATGGTTGACTGTTGTACCGTGTATTGTTGTAACTAATCGTTGTATGATAGTGATTAGTTGTTTGTAGCCGTAATCATTATCAGATGAGTATTCAATTGCCGTGGATATTGAAAATTGAATATTAGTCCAACATATATGCATACATGTAAACCTGACTCTCGTTAACGTTGCACGTTCATTAGTCGTTGTCAGTTTTCTTGTATCGAATCCCTTATCGATCCTCTCCTGAACCGATGTGAAATTCGAGTTGTAACAACACTTGATGGTTGTTTCTGGATGTTCCTTTGTATCGATCCACTCCAGAGTTGATATAAAAGGTTGAAAGATTGCTCTCGCATCGATATACTTTGCATTGATGGATACAAAATCAAAATTTCGTATCGATGGATACAGAATTAATGTTCGCATCGATGAACTTGTGTTGTTGTGGGTCGAGTGCCGATGGATACGAATTAGGGGCTTTGAATATATGGAGTTTAATCCCTTCAGAACTGTCTTCATTGTGTACTTCGTATCGATGGACCCTGTGTCGTTGGATACGAAATAAACATTTCGCAATTCGCATCGATGAATATTGGCCTCTGGAAGCTTTGATCTAATGGATTCGAACTATGTAGATTGAATCGCTGCACCTGGATCGATCAAAAGTAACTAACATGAACAACGGCTTCGAATCAATGGACCTTGGTGGTAGTTTCGCATCGATGAAGGCTCAAGCTTATGGATTCAGATAGATCATTCGAGTCGGTCTGGTAGTTGACCTGTTGTGACCGGTCGCCTTGGCTGGGAGGTGAAATGCCTTTTTCCTTCGCACTTAGGTCCATATAAATACCGTGGACATAACCATTTTTTCACTTTTCGCCTTCACTTTGCTTCGTGCCTTCGTATTGCTCTGGAAGCCTGGAAAAAGAAGAACTTTTCTCGCCTTCGAATCGAACCAAACTTTCAATTCCTCGCATTAACTGTTAGATTTAGGTAATCCATTAAATGAATCCAATACGTAAATGATGGAACTTGATCTTTAACATCAAATCACCCAGAGTCGTGGCCGATTCCAGCGTCGTTGCTGTTGGAATTGGGTTGGATGAAGGTTAAGGAGGAGGCAATGGCGTTTGTGCCGTTTGGAGAAGAAGGAACGACGAGGGATTCGAAGGAACTGATCGAAGGTTATCCGGCCTTCATTTCGTGTAGATCAAGAGTAGGCACTTCGAGATAATAAAACGGAGGCCTTTATATCGATCAATGAATAAATGATGACTTTCGCATCGATTCTAGTGACAGCAGTTTACATCGATCGAAGTCAATCGTCATGAGTTCGAGTGGCCAAGGGATCGAAATGAAGTTCATGGCCTTAGATTGTTGTGTGCTTCGTGGTTTGAGATCGAGTCAAAATCAGCAAATGTTCGATCTTTACGAAATGAAAACCTCAAATCGATACAAATCCATGAGCCTGTCGATCGATACGAAGCGAAATACTCTGATCGATACGAAGCCAGCCATCCCCCGATCGATACGAAACACGTTCTCACGATCGATACGAAATGCGATTTAAACATGATCGATACGAAATTGATGACTTCTTGACCAATCCGATCTTGGACATATGGATCGATTCGAAGCTTCTAGATCTTGATCGAATCGAAGTGATGACCCCTTCGATCGATTCGAAATTGAACTATGGCGATCTATTCCAAGCCAAAATTTGATGAATTCGAAAAACTTTTGCATATTTGTGCACTTGACTCCGACGAGCTTCATTCCTGCATATCTGGACTTAACTGTGGAACAACATATTTGACTGCCTTTCGAAGCTTGTTGATGGAACTTTAACTTAACTAAATCATAAACAACTATGACTTGGATCGATCGTTAACATCTGGCTGGCATGGCTGTGATGGTCAGCGATTTCGGTCACTCCAGTTGAATTTCAAAGTCTTGTCATTTGCAAGTTTTCATTAACTTTGTAGAATTTTTTCAAGTAATATACAGTACTGCACTGCACGCTCGCACACTTCACACTAAGGAACGCATGGGCTCATTATCGTCTAATGATGATTTTTTATAAGTTAGTTAGTTATGGAACCCTCAAGCTCATAGCAACAGGAAGCCTACAGTTTAATTCCTCCAACGATCGAGATACCGGCCATCGAGGCCGAAGTCATTGATCCACCCCCGGATGAGGCACTTAGCGCATCTTTCATTGGTAGTCCGACAGACTCTATTCCATCCAATGTCTAAGAAGATATGCTGGAACGAATATGCCTGAGGCAGTTAGCACCTCTATCAACCACCGATTCCGATCGAGATCAGATATTTATTCAACTTTAAGAGCCCAAGGGATAGCCCATCTTTCACATTCCTAGAGGCAGTAAGAAATTGTCAAGTAATTACGGGAGCCAGTCGGTGGCTATTCGATGTAAGTATTGCAGTCTTCTTAAATAGTTGATAGGACAGTTATAACTGAAGTCAAACTTATATCTCTTTCTCTTTACAGCGGTAATCCAGAAACTCGAAGGTGTTAGTTTAAAAGAGGTAGTTCAGATTCTTCAAGAAATCCAGAACGAAGAGAGAAATATCGAATTGGTTCTAACGGATAGGAATCTGAGAATTCTTAGGCTGATTGAGCGAAAACAAAGTATAAGGCTCGAGGAGACGCTAATGACCAGCTCGATAAAATGGACTAAGCATAAGACGCCCCAACTTGTTATAACTGAGGAAGTTGAATCGGAGAAAACACACACTGACGCCGAACCTTTAGCTGGCCTTCAAACGAAGTCCTGGATTCTAGAGGAAAGAGAAAAGGCAAGGCAACTGCTTTTAAACATTCCAAATTCAGGAGATGGAAAACTGTGGTCATGTCTCTGCCTATTCCAAGAGTTAGAATTTCAGAGGCTTCTCCCCCGTGAGTGGAAATCTTTTCGAAAGGCTCGCCCATATCCTAATTCCGAACTATGTGTTCTTCCAACATGATGTCGGATTGGAAGAACTTCAACATGCTTTAGATTTAAGCGAGTCTCTTCCCACTAGCTTGGTCGGCACTTTCGATTGGTGGAGGGATTGCACGTACATACAGACTTCACGGCACTACACGATTCCTGGCTATAAGCTTCCTACTTTGGAAGATTACTAACTCTATTCTCATTTTACTTTGCAGATATGATGTTCGACTGAGGCTCTATGCGAGGCAGTCTTCGAAAAGCTCGTCGATCTTCATCATATTATGAGGCGCGCCAAAGAGATATGAAGCAGGAGTATGATCGGGGGTACTCCAGTCAGGAGCAGTATAAAAGACACAAGGGATACATACACCAATCTCGATCTCGCTAGCCCCTCCTAGAAATCCTGTACAGCCTCCAGTCCACATTTCACGACCTCCAAAAACTTCGCGGCATAAGCCGTTTTCTCATGCTCCAAGGTTTGAAACTCAATGTAGAACCGAAATAGTGGCTCCCACAACTGCAGAGTAGGACCTTACCGAGCCTTCGGGGGAAGGAGCGATTAAGCTTGCTCAACTGAAGAAAGATTTCCCCGATATTTTCTTTGATGGATATATATTTCCCCAGCTCTTGAAGAGAATTTCGACGGAGGCCGAGAACACAGTGCATGATTATGTTGTAGACATGTACTTCCATCGAAAGTGGCTTTTGATCGGGCTGCCGAGATTGAAAAGTTGGAGAAAGAGCTCACGTAAAAATGCCAGATTATTTAGGTACTCAATACTAAGCAGAGTCATCTCGAAAATCCGAAATTGAAGCTCTCAAAAAGGCCGATGATGCTAACTCGGCCATGGATAGGATGAGAAAAGAGCATTATGCCATGACGGAGGACATAGGCCACAGGAACACCACCGTCACATCCGAGCGGGACGCATCCCTCAAAGAGCTCAATGAGCTTAAGTCCAAATTTTTCGAGATCATTTAAGAGAAGGATGCTGCCAATATCTCCGCACAAGAAGCACGTGAACAGGAAGTGGTGCTTCAGGGTGAAAGAGATGCGGCTATAGCTAAAGTCCGCTTGGTGGAGACTGAGGTTGAAGAGAAGGTTCGGCTGGCGAAGACTAGGTTGGAGGCTGATATAGAGGAACTTCTCGTCACCCACAATGCCAACGCGTGGAGACATAGAGACCTGGCTTGGCTCGATAATTGCTCAACACATCTCTATAATGCTTGGAACCTGTTGGTCGAAGAGGAGAAGGTGTGCATCTGGGTGGAGCATTTGACGAGTTCGAGCCAGAGAATCGTATATTGAATGAGGATGAAGAGAAGGTTCTCCACGACTCAATGATCTCACACGCAAGAGAGAAGCTTGGCACCCAGCACCAGGAGATTGGGGAAGGCTCCGGCATCGAGCATCATGCCATAAGTTTTGAGATTACTGCTCCATCTCAATCTGAGCCTATTTTGATGGTTGGGCCCCAGCCTGTCCTGGCTCATGACCCAGAACAACCACATCTAAAGGAGAACACCTCCGAAGCTGCTCAGCCAAAAATGATCCAAAATGAGGAAGGTACTCTGAACATATCTCAAGGGTGTTTGAAATAAGGATTTTATTTTGAAATGTGTGCTAACAACTTCTCTTCTTCCTTGTCCAGTGACAGGAGTTATATCGATAATGCCTCCTGCAATCCAAGAATTACATCAAGCGCAGGAAGCCATTATTACTGAAGCGACCACTACGTCAACGACTGCACCAATCGAAGGCACGCAAGGGAGCTCACTTTCTTTTGATGAGCAGATGATGAATGAGCTTCTAGGTCGAGAAAGTGACCCCTTCGCGGACTTTCCGTTTGTTATTAGTGGGCTCGCATGTAAAAATCCGCATATTTAACGATTTTATATTTAAATATTCTATTTAAATATTATATCGTAATCGGATTTTGGTCCGAAAAGCTACTTTTTGCAAACGGTCAAATTAGGACTCGAGACCACTTCCGTTGAGTTCGAAATGCCGTTTACAACTTTTTTTAAGTATAAACATCGATACGTTTGGAGTCAGTGGAATTTCACTAACTTTTCCCGCTTTGGACTTTGGGTTGGTTTAGCCCATTAAAACCCAAGTCCCAACTCCTTCTCCTCACTCTTCATAAATTCCTAACTAACTCAAGATTTCCATTAATGGTGAAGAGAATGGGAAATTAAAACTCCAAGCTCAAATTTAATTGCTAATCCAACATTCAACTCCAAATTCAAGTAGAAGACATTGGATCCTAGCTTGTAGTTGCTTCTCTATTGATTTCAAGCTTCCTCTTCATTGAATTTGTGCAAAGGTGAGATTTTTATCTCACATTCTTATCTATAACTAACACGGATGTTTGGAAAAGATTTCCTACCACTTTAGCATGTACATTTGCATTTGGTTTGGATTGGATTGGCGAAAAATTCCAACTTTTAGTGTTTTTGGTGAAAATCTGCCCTTAGGTCGCTCTGCCTTTGCTAGGTCGTTCGCGTGGAAAAGTCTCGGCCTTCAAATAGCTCATTTCCAACCTAAAATGGCCTATAACGTTAGGTCGCTCGGCGCTTTGGAATTAGGTCGTGGGTCGTTGGGCTTTAGGTTGTGGGTCGCAAGCTCCTTAGGTCGTAGGTCGTTCGAATGTTAGGTCGCTCGGCCCTTATCCCCCTAGGTCGCTAGGTTGCGACGTTTTAGGTCGCTAGGTCATGACGTTTTAGGTCGCTGCATCCTATGCCTCTATAGGTCGCTCGACCTCGTTTATGACCATAGGTCGCTCACCCCCTCTTCGTTAGGTCGCTCGGCCTAGCCTTCCATTTTTAGGTCGCAACACTGTTAGGTCGCCCGACCTATATACCGTTAGGTCGTTGGACCTATAACCCGTTAGGTCGTTGGACCTATAACCCGTTAGGTCGTTGAACCTATAACCCGTAGGTCGTTAGACCGTTAACCCACTAGGTCGTATGCCCTCTAACCTGTTAGGTTGTTAGACCTATAAACCGTTAGGTCGCGTGACTTTTGCCTCTTTGTTCCATTAAGTCGCATACCTCGTTAAGTCGCTCGGCCTTTGTTACATTAGGTCGCGTACCCCCTTAAGTCGCTCGATCCTATCCTCCCTTAGGTCTTCACTAGGTCGTACCGTTTTGGTCGGGGCGCTGCCCCCTGGACCCCGCGACCTGACCGGGCAGGTCGAACCCCGTAGCAGGGGCGTTGCCCCCGTACCCCCACCTTGGGGGGGTTGCCACCCCCTGGACCCCCCCTCCGTAGGGGATCTTATCTGAAAAAACTTTCAACATAACTTGTTGAGCTGATTTCCTTGGATTTTTATCACATCTTCGAATGTGATCTTTGTGATTGATTGTTTCTACAATCGCTTCTGTGATTTGTCACTTTAAAATATAAAGGTATCAAAACTAGTAGTAAATATCAAAACTCTTTCAACAAAATGGTTTCAACTCTATTTTCAATAACAAAGCTCTTTTCTTAAACCATTTTCCAATCTACTAGTATATACAAACCTTTACCTCACCCGTATGAGAAATTGAATTAAACGGCTTAATAAAATAAGTGGTATGAAACGCTTGCGTTTGCTTTGTCGGTTAACTCTTGGACTTGTTCGATCGAACCTTTTTGTGACAATTTTCTAGTGAAGATCTACAGTTTGTTCGTAAATATTTGAGTTAAGCAAGTGGTTATGGGACATGAAGCTAAACTTTTATATTTACTAGCTTAGTGTAATTGACACTTCTCATTGATCATGACGATCATTTTATGATTTAGACTGGCAATTGTGCGATGTCTCTTTGTTTGCAAGGTTAGACTAGACCTCATAGGTGTGATTCCGACTCACATATATCTCTTTATCCACAAGGTTAGTCTAGAAACCATTTGTGTGATTCCACTCACACATACCTTTTTGTTGCGAGGTTAGGCTAGACACCATTTGTGTGATTCCACTCACACATACCTTTTTGCTTTTTGGTTAGCCTAGACCTCATCTGGGTGATTCCGACTCACCCATATGGGGTAGCTCCCCATGGTCTTCGAACCGTCATGTGATAGGCCTCTTTCCCTTTTTCTGTGATTTCTGGATTTCTTGTGTTGATTTCTGGAATTTATGGCATTGACTTGTTATGAGTACAAGTTTAGGGTATCATGCCCTCTTTGGATCTTTGAGAAGATTCTTGTGATATTGATTTATCTCTTATTGATTGATCTTCTGTTGATCATCATTTGCATACTTATAGTAGTATGTCAGTATGGATATTTTATGTTTATGCCATATCTTTTATTTTACATCATGTCATCTGATATTTATAGCTAGACTGATCCGTTTATTATTTTCTTAAATAATACTCGGGTCAGGCCGAGATGTTACAGGTGCTTCTGCTTGACTTCTTCCCGTGATTTTCTACTCTGACTTTTCGCTAACTATTTAGGTTAGCAGTTTTTGTTGTATGCACTTGAGATATAGACTCATAGTCGTATTCTTTTGTATTATTGTGGATCTTTTTTACCACTACTCTGATGTACACTTTCATGTGTTAGTTATATATTCATATCTTCTCCGCCTTTGTGATATGGATGTCTTGGACTGATTTGCGTTATGCTTATTTCTACGTTTGTTTCCGAAGATTATTTATAGCCACGGTGTGATAAGCAATTACATGGATGGTCGCTCCTCAACAGCCTTATTCTCCGTGCTAGTTGACAGCACTACACCGTAGTGTTCTTGGCTAGCGTGGGTATTGAGGCGGGGCGTCACATCGTGCCTACTTATGGCGCTTCAATACAGATCACTGTTGTCCCCAGTGAAGCTCGATCTATTCGCGATGAAGAAATATTTGCCGAAACCAATGCTGAGTTGGAGGCAGCGGTAAATGGCGGTAGTTCTGAGGATGGAATTGCGGCGGCCTGCCCAGTTGCGCTTAGAATGATATCACCTCGGGTACACTTTTTGATACAAGTATGTCCATTCCGGCCTCGGTTGTACTCCTTCGATCCTCCTGTAGGGAGCATTCCTCTAGATTCAAGTTTGGAGAAGGATGTTAACATCATGCCTCCGTCTGGAGATAATCCGCCAAAGGGTAGAAGCTCAAAGAAAAAATCACTAGTAGTTTTAGTGGATCCACACCAAAGAGGAAGCCGAAGAAGAAAAGGGAGTAGATAGGCTTTCTCAACGCATTTTTTGTGGTTAGGAACTTGTTTTTTCTTTTCTTTCATAGGCTACGTATAGATGTCGGTTCGGCCCTTGCTAGTAGGAATTTTGGAAGAACTTGTATATGAATCTTCACTTACAATTAGTTGAAATGAAATTTTGTTTTCTTGGTTCAACCGTTATTCTAAGTGTTGCAGTGTTTGAATCTCAACTCAGTGCACTCGTGGAGTTTCAACTCTTGAGCTGAGTTTGTTTTATTCGCCAAGTCTGAAAATCACAATCACAAGTCGTAACTGGAGATGGAACTGGACTTTTGACGTTGCGCTGCTTCGATTAATGATTAACACTCAAGCCTTGCCCCTGATTTCGAGGATAGGTTATAAAGATCGGCTAGCGATCGCCATTTGTCTTTGTCTTTTCTAATTTAACATCATCGGATCGATGATAAAACAAGTAAGAGTCGAGCGGTCGGATCACACTCGCTTACTCATAGTAGTCATATCCACACTCCAGGGATCTACATTTGTATTTCGGTGATCAGTCGTGCCTATTGAAGTTTTTAAGCACATGTCCACACTTTAGGGACTTAGGTTAGTTTACTAGTTGTCGTTCGCACTTGAGTTATATTTATACTCCAACCACACTCTGGAGACTCAGAGTTATTTGCGATCGATACTCTGGTTCGCACTCTGGGAAGCCCAAGACTATCGATGTTTATAATCCAGTTTGCACTCCAAGAACTTGGACTTAGCGTTTATACTCCAATTCACAGTCTAGGAATTTGGAGTTAGTGTTTTTACTCTGGTTCGCACTCTATGAACCTAGAGTTGATGTTAATACTCCAATTGGCACTCTGGGAATCTAGAGTTGGCCTACAGATGGTCAGTCACATCTGTTTAGGCTTTTTTGGAGTTCGTTCGTGGTATGGGAACGATGGGTTTATCGGGATCATGGATGGTCGATTCACATCCACCCTGAGTTAACAAGTGAGGTCTTTGGATGGACGGATCCATCCTCCTCGAATTTGGTTAGGATACGGTCGAAGTCGTTAGGTAGATGGGTCCACCCTCTCTAGAACCACATTTATGAGTTTTATGCTCCAACTCGCACTCTGGGAGTTTGGAATTGGATAAAGGATTGTCGTGTATCAATCCTTTTTGACTTTAGTGTAGTAACTTGCCCCCGAGCTCGGGTTGCACTTAGTGAGTGACCGGTCGTATCATAGTCACTCCCTATTTGAATAAATTCCACTGCATGATGGAACTTAGCTCTTCGTGCATCGTGATGTTGTATGTCATATTCAATAAATCACAGCTCTAGCTCGAAGAGATGGCATTTTATTGCTGAAATGAGAAAATACGGTAAAGTCGGTTGTCTTATTACAAATTCAAATTTCAAAATGCAGAAACAAATTGTAAATGGAAAATTAGACTGAAGTAAATAAATCCTGTCATGTGTAGTAGCGATGGAGACTCTCACTGTTCCGGGCTCTTGGCAAAGTAAGACCATCAATGGTCGATAACTTGAACATGCCATCTCCGAGCTTTTGTGTACTCTAATATGGTCCTTTCCAATTTGGCTTCATATGTGAAGGAACCAGATAGATTCTTTTGAGAACGAGATCGCCGAGTTCAAAGGTTCGTGGCCAAACCTTGTCATTGTACAATCGGGTGTCTCGACTTCGATATGCGTCTGCCCTCAAATCAGTCTCTTCACGCTTCTCATCTAGTAGATCCAAAGATTCAGCAAGTAATATGACATTTGTCTTCGGGTCATAATAAGTCACACGATGAGAAAGTACTTCCATTTCGACTGGAATAACGGCTTTGGAGCCATAAGATAGAGAAAATGGAGTTTCTCCGGTGGTGGACTTGTGGGTCGTTTGGTAAGCATATAAACCCAAAGGAAGTTCATCAACCCACTTGCCCGGCCTTTTCCAGTCATTTCTTTAGAATAGACTTGATAACCTTTTTAATAACTTCAACTTGTCGCCTGAGGGTGTGCAACAACAAATAATTTCTTGTGGATATGAAATCGTTGACAGAAATTCTTGAATTCAACACTGTCGAACTGGGCTCCTTATTATTGACAATGGTATGCGGGAGACCAAATCGGCAGATAATGTTATGAACTACGAAGTTGATTACTTTCTTCGTCGTGATTGTTGCAAGAGATTTAGCTTCAGCCCATTTGGTAAAATAATCAACTGCGGCGATGGCGTCCTTTGCTTCACCTTTGACTAGGGGTAGAGCACTAATGATATGAATACCCCATACAACAAACGGCCATTGACTGATCATTTGCGTTATCTCAGTAGGTGGGGCTCTATGAATTCGAGCATGTTTTTGTCATCTATCACACTTCCTGGCATAGCCTGCTGCATCACGATTTACAGTGGACCAGTAATACCAATATCGGAGTACTTTCTTAGCGAGAGCTTACCCCCTGGTTTGATCGCCACATTCTCCTTCGTGTACATCATGCAACACACGTTTAATTTCATCGTGTGTGATGCATCGGAGAGGAACAGAATATCCTCTTCTATACATGACTCCATTCTGAATGGTGAACCGCAAGGCTTTTTCGAAGAATCCGTCTTTTCTCACTCCTGCGCTCAGGCAGTGTTCCGTGCTCTATGTAATTTCGATGCGGAGTCATCCATGATTCCCTACCGGGAGCGGTTTTAAATATGAAGTCTATCTCCATCTGATCAATGCTCGGAGAAGATAATGTCTCCAAAGGAACAAGTTCCATTTGCTGTGCTTCGCTTGTACTTGCTAACTTCATCCGTGAATTAGCCTTTTGATTATGCTCATGGGGTATGTAGAAGATGGCATAATAATCAAACTGATCAAGTACTTCATGGACTCAAGCTAGATAAGCAGCTAGTCTTCGATCCATGGCCTGATATTCACCCCGAACTTGTCATACAAGCAATTAGGAATCACAGTAAATTTCCACAGTGATAATTCTCAGATCACGAGCGAGTTTCAATCCAGCAAGCAAAGCTTCATCTTCAGCTTCATTATTGGTCACACGAAACTAAAATTTCAAAGCATATCATATAGATCAGCCTTCGGGGTTTTCAAGTACTACTCCAGCACCCGAGCACCGATCGTTGGATGCACCATCGGTATGCAGCTTCCAAACGTATTAGGGAGATTTACTGGTCTCGGGCAAGCCCTCTGGAATGGTAAATTGGGCTATGAAATCTGCTTGACTTATCCTTGAATGGCACTCCTTGGAGTATAAGTGATATCAAACTGACTCAGTTCAATGTTCCACTTGAGTAGCCTTCCAGACATCTCAAGCCGCGTAAGGACCTATCGTAATGGCTGATCGGTGTACATAGTGATAGGATGAGCTTGGAAATATGGGCGGAGCTTCCTTGGGGAAATGACTAGGCAGTAAGCCAATTTCTCTAGCTTTGGATAACTTCTCTCAGCTCCGTTTAGTCGTTTACTAACATAATAGACCGGTTTCTACACTCGGTCTTCCTCCCGAACTAAGGCAGCACTAATCGCATTTTCTGATACCGCCAAGTAAAGGTATAATTGCTCGTGGTCAATGTTCTTTGATAAAATCGACAGTGTGGAGAGATGTTGAATCAGTGCTTGAAATGCGCCTTCACACTCCGTGGTCCATTCAAAGTTTCGCTTTCCTTTTTGGATCAGATCGAAGAAGGGGATGCACTTGTCGGTGAACTTTGATATGAACCTGCTCAATGCTGCTACCTTTTCGTTGAGACTCTGGACTTGCTTTATGGTTCTCGGGGTTTGCAGATTTTTGATCGTCTAGATCTTTTCAGGATTTTCTTCTATTCCTCGAGCGTTGACAATGAACCCATGGAACTTTCCAGATGCGACTCCAAAATGACATTTCAGTGGATTGATCTTCATCTTGTATTCTCGAAGGATGTTGAACATTGGTTCCAAATCTCTAGTGTGATCAGTGGAGAATCACGATTTTACCAGCATGTCGTCTACATATATTTCCATGGTCTTCCTAATCTGGTTAGCGAACATCTGGTTGACTAGGCGTTGATATGTTGCTCTGACGTTCCTGAGTCCAAAGGGAATGACTGTGTAGCAGTAGAGTCCTGGATCGGTTACAAAGCTGGTATGTTCTGGATCAAGTAAGTGCATAGGTATCTGATTGTTACCGAAATAAGCATCCATAAAAGATAATAGCTCGTGTCCAACACGTCCTCCATTTCCCATTCGGCTTTCAGAAAATTACAGGATTGAATACCTACTCCGGGTATAAAGCATCTTGAATGAACCCATTTGTTTTCATCTTATCGACCTCTTCTTTAAGAGTGGCAGATCTCTCTGGATCCATACCACGCCTTTTCTGTTTGACTAAGGCACACCGCGGATCAATATTCAAATTGTGGCTCGCGATGTCCGGCAAGATCCCACACATGTCAGAGTATGCCCAGAAGAACACGTCGAGATCATTCGTCTGGAGAAATTCAACCAATTTCTGTTGCGTCTGATGGCTTAAATGAGACCCAATCTTTATCATCCTTGAATCGTCATCATCATCGATCGGAACATCGATCGTCAGTTCGGCCGGGGAGGCTTAACCTTCTTTAGATTCATCCTTACTTTCAGTGTCTCTTGGGTCAAGGTCCCTTTGGAATAGATTGGGGTGCCCGGGCCTGGGCCCAGACACCAATTATTAATTGTCGGCAAAACGGACGCAGAGAGATTCCTCTACGCCATTTCCATTCTCTCTTCGCTGCGCCTTGCGCAGCTCAGCAACATAACAGGCTCTCCCAACAGCCTGATCTCCTTGAACGACTCCGATCCCATGATCGGTGAGGAATTTCAGAGTTAAGCACCATGGGGCAATGGCTTCCTTGAATTCGGCAAGGGCTGGTCGGCCCAAAAAGGCATTATAGGGTGAATCAATGTCTAAAAAAACAAACTGTAAAATCCAGACTTTCCGGCGTTCTCAAACCCCAATTCCACCGGCAGTTCCACCACTCCAATGGGTATATTGGCACTTCCATTGAAGCCATGGATTCCAAGATTGACAAGATTTCAAATCCTTGTCACCCATCTTCATCAAATCATATGCTCTTTTAAACAGAATATTTACAGAACTCCCACTGTCAACCAAGATCCTCTTCATCCAAGCAGGTCCTACCTGGGCATATATGACTAGTGGGTCCATAGTGGGGGCTTCGACCTTATCAGCGTCTTGGTTTCTAAATACGATGTCATCGGTCATCGTCCTTTGTTGCTTGGCCGCAGCACCATCATCACAATTGTTACAACACTCGAAGTCCGCATGCCTGATAGAGCTGGCATACGACTCCATTTCCCTCCAGCTTTGGTCTACTGGATGAGGACCACAACTTATTGTGTTTATAACCAACCTCCCGCCAGTACGAGCGGGTTCCTCCTGCCTTTCTTGATTCTACACACGATTTTGATTTGATCGGCCCTCTCCTCCTAACAACGGCGTCCATACGAACTTATCCAACTTTCTCTCCCTGATCAATTTCTTAATGAGATCCTACAAATGACGACACTCATTTGTATTTTCCATAACACTCATGAAACCTAAAAAATTTCCCTGTCTGAATCTGCCTCTCCGATGATGGCTTTAGAGCAGACTTCTTGTATTGCATAGTATTGCAAGTCTGTAAATACACGTTCTCCAGCAACGTATTCAATGGTGTGTAGCTATCAAACATTGGAGCCCTACGTCGCAGGCCACGATCTGATCTCGCTTCTTGCCTTGATTTTCATTATTTCTCCGCTGAGTTTGCTTGTTCTGTATATTCAACTGAACTTTTCCAGAACTTTGCCAGACTGATTAACCGCAACATTACTCTGTATCCCTTCCATACTGGGTCCAGCGTCATCCTACTTCTTAGACTGTTTCGCGTCTTCTCGCCTCAAGAGTTGGGCAGCATTGGAGTAGAAATGGTCCAATGACGCGAGGGGTTTCCCAACTAGCCAATTTCTAAACTCGGAGTCAGGATCAATCCTCTTTGTTAATTCCATCAGAATAGAGTTGTCATTGGGATTACTTATCTCCGCACATGCATCATGAAACCTTTCTAAGTAGCGCCTGAGTGTTTCTCCGGGAGCTTGAGTGTCGCTGGATAAAGTATTAACATCTTTAGGCCTCGCTACATGTATTCGGAACTGTTCCACGAACTTGGCGGCCATTTGGTTGAAACAAGAAATGGATCGGGGTGACAATCGTGTGAACCACATGGCAGTAATGCCCCCTAGAGAGATGGGATAACTACAGCATTTCACTGCATCATCTGCTCTTGCAGCATTCATCAGCCATTCATACTTTAGTATATGCTGATTTGGATCTGAACTCCCTTCATAAACTGGCAGGGCCAGCATTCTGAATCACCGAGGAGGTTTGGCATAAAGAATCTCATCTATGAAAGGCGTGTGACTCTGAAAGATTCCCCAGTCGTCGTTAGTAAGACCCTGCCTTTCACGGATCATTTGCCGCATCATATTCGGAATATCCGGCATCTGGACATTCTGTGCACGTTGAGCCAAAGTATGGTCGGCTCCCACAGTGCGAGGCTGCACCGGGCGCTGTCGATGGTCCACATCTTGCCTCCTTGGCTCATAGTCTTCTAGGACGTATGGTTCAGGGGTACGTCCATGCTGATGATGGTTCAGACCCGATTGATTTCGTGCATCAACCCCTGGTTCAACCGCGGTGGTGGTAGTCTGTGGTGTATTGAGGAACAGTACCTCCTCGGTAGGAGGGTCCAATATGGAAATTGGCCGATGGGCCAACTCTCAGCTGCCCAACGGTCATTGTAGGTTGATGTCCAGTGGCTAGTGTGTAAGTCCCGTCTAACCTGGGACGTGTAGATCTATAACGATAGTCAGATGAAGCAGAACTTTCTATGGAGGAGTAAGAAGCATGATCCCTTCTGGATCTTATGCGCCTTTGGCGATTTATCTGGTTGGTCAACTCAGCATTGGCGCGTAGCTGCTCATTTATTTGTTGCTAACTTTGGGTCAACTCCTGAAGCAACATTTGGAATTCTTGTCTAGTAACCGAGCCTGATGGATCTGAAGGTCCAGCAGCATCTTGGTTGGATGGAGGCAATTGCACGATATTTTGTCTATCCTGGCCTTCTTGATCGGCAGCATTGGAGGCGGTCCTTGTGCTAACCATTGTGAGAGGTGAAGTCCTTTCCTAGATTTTATGCAAATCTGAATAGGTTAGAAGGATTCTGGACTAGAGATCTGGATCTTCCTCTTGGATTTATGCAATCCGGTATCGATGGTAGATCCAAGGAGCAGGAGAAAAACCGTGTTCTCTCAGTGAAAGCACTAAAGTGTTTGTACCAAAAATGGACACAACACTCTTCGGAAGTTTTTTAAGAGATAAAAATGAAGATTGTAAATTTAAAATGTGGATTATCTAATAAAAACTCCAAAAACAGATAAATAAATGCACAGACACAAGCGATTTAGAGTGGTTCACCGTGTTGCCTACGTCCACTCTGAAGTTTTATGATTTTGTTGATTCTTTCTTGATGAATACACTTGATTACAGCAAGCAGTAGTGCATTACAACTTTGAAATTTGAGTATAACAGCAGTAGTAGAGCGCAAAGTCGAACCCAGCAGAGTCTGGGCGCTTGAGAATCAAAAAATCCCTCTTCTGTAGGCCCTGGGGCTCTATTTATAGGCATAGAAGGCTGATATTTCGCTTAGATCTCGGGAGACCTCTTCTGGCACGTGGGTGGGCCCACGATCGATCCTATGAAGTTTTGACTTGATCCGTGATCGATACGAATGTAATTCGTATCGATCAAGATCTAGACCAATGGAGTCAAAACTTGGTGTGAACATTCTTTGGCTTGTACGTAAGCTCTTGTGAAAATTTGGTAGCATTGGACTTGTGGATCTCGAGTTATGATCCATACAAGATGGAGTTTTTCGGCAAGCAGTTCGAATCAACCAATTCGATCGATCTATTCGAATCGATGATGGCACGAGCCCTCATGATGACATGGACCGCACTCTTTGGATCGATCCATCTTTTACGCCGAGTTGACCGAGTCTTCCCTTAAACTTCGCCTCGTCCGTATCAAAGGACGTTGCCAATTCGTATCGATGGAGGTATGCAGTTTGTATCGATAGGAATGGTCTAGTTCGCAACGATGAAAATGGTGTAGTTCGCAACGATAGATGTGGCTCTATTCGCATCCATCTGGCCGGCCCTTTTTTGTATCGATGGAATGAACTCTGTCTGTCTCGATGGAAAATACATTGATACGTTAACTATTTGGCTTTGTTCGTATCGATCAGAATAGACTCCAGTTGATCGATACGAAATTGAAACGACAGAATGGATATGAACAAAAAAGAGCTCGATGGATTCGAATAGCAGCAACACGATGGATACGAAAGAGGCAGCCTCGATGGATTCGAACAAGGCCCTCTAGGATGGATACGAACTAGACCTCCGTGATGGATACGGACCGATGTTTGCCAATGGATACGAAATAGGCATGAGCCAACCGTTATGAAGTGCACTACCTGATAATGGATACGAAGACGATCGATGCGAAATGATGGGTTGCGACTCTAATCGATTCGAAATTATGGATACGAATGGATAAGTTTTCTTGACTTGCATCGATCATAACATGAGCATATGAACTCAGATTGACTTGAAATTTGGAACGTTGGATTTCATGGCTTCGCTTGTCGTGTCTTGTCAATTGTAGCCTGATCCGGACTCGGACAAAATTCATCAATATCCATAGTGAAACTACGTGCACTTGGTATCCGGGATGAGCGATCCTTGGTCTTCGGTTAGTTCCTTGATATCTCGGCCTTGCCAAAAGGCGGGATAACAATAGTTTCATCATGACCAGCAATGGTTCTCTTTTAAGCTTCGATGATCTCATCTTAAGTTTCATGCCCCTTTTCAGCTTGACTTCATCAGCATATGCTTTCTTGATTTCATTTTTGAATATAATTTCAATTTTTGCTTGAGCTTCTTTTAATTCCTTTAGCAAACTAGCGTTGCTCTTACTGTCTCGACTGGCAGCATCTCTCTCTTTTGTCAATTGATCAATTCTGGCAACATATTTTGTCAGCGTCCTTTCGTAATCATCCTTTCTGATTTGAAAGAAAGAATCTCTTGATAGTTATTACGATTTGCGTCTGCCAGCTACTTACATAATTTCTTCCATCCTTCAGCTTGATCCAAGTCGCCCTGAATCACCTGGAGATGGGGTATATTAGAATCCATACGAATCAGACGCAAATCATGATCAAATTTAACACCCTTTAGGAACCATCTGGGAAGCATGGTTTTACGTTTAGGTGGACCAGATGGGAGAATATAAGCAGGCCTCCAATAAGAGTGTGAGAAACCAGAAGCAGGCACAACACAAGTTGACAAAGTCTGGGTTGATGGGGTAACCTGAATAGTAGAAGTTGGAACCTCAATTCCAAAAGAAACTAGAGTTGAGGCAGATGTATTTTGCTCGAAAGGATGAGGATCATAATCTACCTTCAACTTTTTGGATGGCTCTTCCCGATTATCGAGGGTCTTCCTCTTCTCATAGCGACCCCTATAAACTCTGCCTCGGTACCTGTCACCTCAATGACGAGTTTCCACTTCCCAATCTATTGTCCTCCTCCATTCTTCCTCGGATTCACGTGGCTGGTGGCGGTTTGAAGTCCATTTCGACCCACACTGTGCATTTATAAATTGTTCAAGATCTTCATAAAGTCCATAGCCTCCCATAATACCTAATATAAAAAAATGATCTAATTTTAGCGGTAGAAAATGAGCTTAAATAATGCATATACGAGTGTACATGACCCTAGTAAAGTATGTAATGTGTCGAAGATGGCCTTAAAGGACTTCAAAACTGGGTCGGGAGACAACTAAAGTGGGAGTCAGGGTAACTCTGGAAACATCATGATTGGAGTAAGAAGACAATCCCTTAGACTCAAAATCATCTCTTATGAGTTTGGCAATATCCACATAAATGTTGCTCAAGTCCCCAAAGTTGATATCGGTTTCCTTAGGCGGAGAACCATGAAGCCGTTTGACTGTTAGAGAAGCATCTTTAGCAATAACCATTTGGGGAGGCGAATCCGGGAGAATTAGGCTCATTCTTGGAGTTTCGCCACATGATTCGAAATCTTCTTCACTGTAACTCTCATCAAACTCCTCAATACTAGAGGAGGAATCATCGCCACTTCCACTCTCAGTTTCATCTTCTTATTTTTCTATGATCACCGCAGCTTGCCTTCTCACTATTTGAACTCCTCTTCCCCTACCTTCGCGATAAAGGGCATCCTGACCGGACTACTAGTTCTAGTCTTAATATTTTTTCCTTCACAAATTTTCTCAGTTGATCCACCGATGGACCTTCTCCACCTTATAGACCGCCCTCTTTGGAATCGTCCAATAATGAAGTGGAGCATGTTTGAATCCTAGAACGGGTAGGGGATGGAACTTCAACGGTGATGGTAGATCTCCTGGGATGCAACAATTCATGCCAATGCAAATTCTCATCCATTAGTAAAAATCCAACCGATCTCTTTCCAGCATCTGTAGCCTTCGAGTATGGAAGGTGGGATCAAGTGATGGATCTTTATTTGGCCTTGGAATACCTGAAAGAAGCATTCAGTATATGAAACCTCCGCACCATCGTAATAAATCTCAATGAGGGAAGAGAAAACTTACCCCTTGTTATCCATATATGATTAAATTCTTCTGGATATAGAGCGAAGAAATATTAGGTTTTGAACTGGGACAAGTTGCTTTAGAGTTGCAACATGGTTTTATGATTTCTTCGAGTCTCAATAATCATAGGTGATGGACAATCATCTCCCTTCTTGAATGAAAGGAAATATCTTAATTCATCGAAGCTTGGGGCACGGTTAAATGTTCATATAAACAAAATTTGAAGATAAGTCAAAATTGCATATCCGTTAGGATGGTTTTGAAATGGAGCTATTCCCAAATTTAGAAGAGTGTCTCTCAAAAAATGGTTGAATAGGGGCACTACACTATTCAAGTGCATGTACCGATGGCAGGTGGTGTATCCCGAAGGTGGCATGTGTGCAAACTCATTTTTCAGTGGAAGGCACACATCATCATCCGAAATATCATGTTGTAAGCAAATATTGTGCAGAATTTTAGTAGAAATAATGGTAGAAGCTCTCTCCGGAGGGTCAAGTAAAACTATAAAGTTCAGAGGAGTTCGATCAATGACCGGACTAATCAGCACCAATTAACCATATAGAGCCTATGGTGCTGAAGAATTAGGAACTAGTGGAACTGTTTACAAAAGCATAACTGATGTCGACTCTGCTTCTGAGAGTATCAGACTTTCTCCATTGGATTTACATGGAGACGATGGATGCTTCATTCTATAAAATAGAACTTGTATCCAACATGGTCTGGTAACTCTATTTTTAACTAGAAATCCCTGTATGTTTAATGTCTAAATTCTAAAAAACATTGACTTCTGCCGACTCGTCGGATTCCAAGCGTTGACTGGGGCAAGTGCAGTGTGTTATCTATATGAGATGGGCTCGGTATTCTGAACAATATGAATGCTCTTCCTGTGTAGATAACTCATTCACAACAGAAAATGGAAAAGGCTTTTCATGTCATTCATTGAAATTTCATTCCATATTTACCCGTTATCGATCGACAATCGATAATAGATCCATTGTCCAAAGCAACATGGATCTTTCTATTCTCAGGTACACCGAACGTTCAATAGAAAAACTGTTCCAGGATGATCAAGTCCAAAGTACACCACCTCATTGGAACCATCGAGGCCACGTGCAAGTCGATTTCGATTTATTGGACGAAGATAGCAGAATGCGTCAATTGCAAGACATGACTACACTATCTACCTCCAATAAATCGCAATCAACCCACTTTATTCACCATCCTTATAGATCTTCCTAAATTTACTGGCCATCACCACTAATACAATAACCACTTCATCGCCAATCTATATTGAAAGCAAATTTTGGGGTCGTGGCGATCCAGGCTTGGACTAGCGACCTTTAGGGTCGGCAACGATCTAACAAGCGGCGATTTTGGTTCTAGGGTTTGGCTCGGGGTGATGGCGAGGGGAAGCCGAGGTCGGCAGCAGTAGGCTATGACGTTAGAGATCAATGGCGATGGCTGCAAAGGCTTGTTAGGGTTTGGTCTCGTGGTTGGCTCGGGTCGCAAGAAGAACGCGTGAACAAAGGCAAGTGAGAAGGGTCGGTTCGAGCAAAGCTAAGTAGGGGATTGTTTGTAGAAAATTTGCTAAGTCAATGGATCGCTAATGATACATTGACTATGGATCGCTAGCAATCCATTATGTTGCAATCGATCTTCTCCAAATTTGTCAAGCATGATCTATATGTTGTTTACAATCATCTTTAAAACTGCGGGATCGAAATCGATTTGTTTCTACGAGCGACGACGATTCACATCAAAAAGGCAACAAACAGCTAAATATTCAAAATCAAATTCGCATGGTAACCTTGATGCAATCAACTAGATTTCACAAAATGGAAACTCAAAGAGGTTACTTCCATAGCACACCTTGTTTCCAACGAAGGCATACTTTGGGGGGAATGTTAACTTGGTTTTTACCCAAGCAGGAATCTAAATGAATTAGAACATCTAGGCCAAGCCAAAACATCTCAAGAATCAACCAAAAAGACCAAAAGAATAGGCCAAGAAGGATTCAAGAAGAATTACCCAAAAATCCACTAAGGGGTGGTCCATGGATCACTAGCGATCCATAAGGAAGCTCCATGGATCATTCTAGTCTCTTGCATCATGAAATAATATCTTATCTAAGAATGTTTGCCAAGTTTCATAGTATTCCAAGTAACCTAGTTCGAGAAGTGAACATTCATCTGGTTCAAGTTGTAGAATAATCAACCCTGTGTGAACCATCACCAAAACAAGGCAATAAGCTAGAAATTACTTGGAGAGCACCTACATAAGTCAAGGAGTGCAATCCAAAGAAAGAAGCCCAAAATTTCCCAAGTACATGGATCGCTAGCGATCTATTGATTAAGCTGGGCAGTTATGAAATTTTTAGAGAACCTTCTTATCATCGAGTGTAGGCTTCTCGCAAAGCGGGCTAGCCCAGTAGCCCTCCAACCCCTATAAATATAATCCTACCTGCAATATAAAGGGGATTTTCTGGACTGGTTGCTGGAACTCTGCAAAGATTATTCTTCACTCTTCTCCTCCCACATAATAGTCATCTAGAAGTACACTGTGATTATCCAGTGAACCATTATACTTGTGACTTGATCTAACTTAGAAGACTCAATCATATTGTAATCCGAATCAACTTGTAGTAGCAGTCAGTTAACAAAAAATTATAAAGTGGACGTAGGCTTCATTAACAGCCGAACAACTATAAAAATCTTCTTGTCTTTTTACTATTACCGCTTTTTTACATTTATCTTCTATATTACTGCAATGTAAGAATAGGGTTGGTGCTTTCACACTCAATGTAGGTGGTTGATCCATTTTCTGGGTTAATAATTGTGTAGACATTTGTAACAATTGTATTTTTGAGATTTGGAAATTTTGAATGAGTGGTTATTTTGTTATTACATTTTATAACATCTACTATGAGATTCTGAAAACATTAATAAATAGCTTTGTATATTGTTTGTTTAATCAACTTTACCAACCAACGGTCAGCTTTGGAATGGACCTAGGGTTGATTGCACTTTCAGTTGGTCAAATATTTGGCCCATTCCAGGGAGAGTTATTACAATAACCCTTAAAATTTGATACACTAAATAGTTTATAGTCATTTAAAATTAATTAATGATAAAAGGTAACTTTGACTAGGGATATCTTTTTCAGGATTTTGATGCTTCCATTGCATTTAGATATAGCAAAACCTTATACTATGACATATAGTATGATATATTTTTATTTGCATTCAAAAATGGGTGCTTCATGCTTTTATAACCGCTTTGTCCTGATGCACTCCTTTTTTCCAAAAATTGTAGAACTTTGTGGAAAAACAAAGGTAGCTATCACCCTATTATTCATTATTTTCTAATCTCCTCACATATCTGAATCTCCATAAGATTAACGAAGATTATATTTACTAATTACAAAAGGAATTGGCTTATAAATCAATTCAAAACTATAACTTAGATATGTCATTTCATATGACAAGATGATGCAAATACATTATTGGAGTTTGTTTTTTCAATTTCTTGCTTTTTGTCAAAATATTCTATAGAAGTTATAGAATTAGTGGAAAATCCATGGATGTTGGTTCTAGGGTTTTCAACCATGGTGAAACAATGACTAATAGACGATTAGAGGGTTGCATTGAGGATGATAAATGGACTGCATTCATGGTGGTTTACCGTCTTAGATTGAACCAAGGTGGCCAGAATAATTCACCAAATTCAGCAACTTCATGCAGCGTCTTAAATGTCTAGGTGGGAATAAGGTGGAGAAGGGTGGAAGGGGTGTAGGTGGATGCAACTGGCTTGGTGGTGTGGTGGAGCGAGGCAAGGAAATCAATAGAGAAAAATCTAGGCTAGGCAACGCATTCTAGGCATAGTGGAGGAACAAAGTCAGTGGCCAAGCAGCATTGTGCACGACATAGGGAAGAGAGTAGAAGAAATGATACGTACTTTATGTATCAAAAGAATAGTAAAATTTTATTTTAATTTCATATTGGATCGTGTGATGCTATAACTTTGGGAAAATTTTGAGCAGCGACATTTTTTACCCTAGGGAATTTTAATGGATAATTTTACTCTTGAAAACTTGTAACGAATATTACTTTTGATAAAAGTTAAATTAGAGTCTAAGAATACTTCCATTGGAAAGATATGATAGTTTTTCTTTCCACAGAGTGGTCATAATAGGTTTTTGGACTTATAGTTTATGAGACATGGCTATTTGAAGTTTTGACCTATTTTAGGTATATTAGCGGTTATTAGTAAGGCCATCTAACCTAACTCAGGATTAGGGTTAATATCATCCTCCCTTAGCAGCTCCAACTTATTTTCCATCTTCCTAAACAAGATCTAAACCTTCATCAAACGTTTCCTTAGCTAAAACCATCTCTAATCTCTTTCAAATCAATCCAAATTCATCGATTCCAGGTAAATTAGCAAAGAGATTAGTTAGAGATCTTCAAATCTACATTTTTGAATAAGAAATTTTAGGGTTTTGCTATCTGTTCTCGAATTTGCCTTGTTTTTCATGCAAATCATTGATTCTTGAGTGTTTGGTGACTGATTTTTCATCTCCAAACCTCCTACATGTCCATATGTTTTGACATGTTTTGATTCCATTTTTAAAGTCAAAAATATGTTTTTCCATCGTTTTGAAATTAAACCTGAAGTAAAAAATGAATTTAAAGTGATATAAACATGTTATTTCTTTGTGTGATTGTTTGTATAAATTTTAGGTTATGTTATAAATGTGATTTGGGATGAATTATCATACATTGATGTGTTTTTGTATGATTTGATGGTTTGTGATGTTGTTTGGTGTGTTCGTGGATGTTATTTTGTATGTTGAATGGTTGTAAACGCTTGTTAAAGTGATTTAGGAGTGGTAAATGTAGGATTTGGCATGCGACGAATTGATTATAGAGCTTTAAAGGTTATGTAGATATATTAGGGATGCGTATGGGTTGAAATGGTAAACATGAATAATGAATCAACGTGAAATTAAGAGTGTTGGAAATGCATAGGAGTGGAGTTTGGCAAATGGTGGTGGTCGGTCCGGTGGTGGTCGGTTCGGTGGTAGCTGGCCAGTGGTGTTGGTATTGGATTCGAAGCCATGCCCAGTAGAGAAATGGCTTCAGTTCGGCAATACAGGGACTTTAGGTTAGGTTTTGTGGACATGGTTTTTGGTTCGATATTAAACACCGGACAAGAAAATTTTCCGGCTATGTGCTTCATTCCGGTAGCTGCATTGCTTCGGGCCAATCATAGGGAGTACCGGGTAGAGCTATGGAGAGGGTATACTCTAATGAAACTTCAAACGCGGCGGCTGTTTGCTTTAGGGTAGGCATAAGGGTGCTTCAGTGGTTCTTAGGGGTTGGCATGAAAGCAGAGGTAAATGACTCAAGGACAACTTGAGATGACTTTAGAGTTTCGTTCAATAATGCAAGGGGTTTGTTCAAGTACTTCTAGTGGGAAGGATATGCATGAGACTAAAGTAGTCCAACGTGGTATGTTCGATAAGGTGATGCGATGTGATGGACATGGGATGCTTTGAGTCGATTCGGGTATTGAAGGGCTCATTGATAACTCACGATATGATGTGGGTTGTGTAGGGTAAGGGTGTATAAGGACGCTCCCCTATGTACCCTGGACTATGAGATAGACTTTCCTACCCTGAGTAGGTAATACCTATGATATATATATATATATATATATATATATATATATATATATATATGATCAGACAACGATATGATTGTGACATGAGATGTCGTCGGCCTGATAGGTTGTTGTGTCAGTTATCACATATCTGAGATACCTTCATTATAACCGTCAGATTTTTATGTAAAAATTAATTAACGACATTAATTGTAAACTATTTAATTAAACTGAAATTTGGATATTTAGGTAATCAATTGGTTTATTTAAATTTTTGGATTTAAAGTGAGAATATAGGGTATTTAATCTTAAAAAAATTGAAAAAACTTGGTAATAAATTTTATAGTAGTATAATGATTGAAATATAAAATTATTTTGTTGTAGTAGTAATTTTAAATAGACACTGTATTTATTAAAGATCAAATAGAGTTTGGTTGTATAAATAAAGGAAATGGGAAAATTGAATTATTTAGCCAAGCCCAAAACGTAGAAGCCCGAAGTCAAGTATCCAAGCCCTTCACTTAGAAATTTCTCTCTACTTCACAATAACTCATGCAAGCTACCCACTCACTCTTTCTGTTAATTATTATATCTTTCACCTGAAGCTAACTCATGCAAAAAAACTCTTCATTCTAAACAATTATAAATAAATTATAGAAATTGTTATAAATTATCAAATTCAAACATTTAAGCTACAACACCTTTTTACAACTAAAGTAATCAAAATATTGGGTTGTTTCTCATGTGGTTGTGAACTGGGATTTGTACGCATGCTAAGGAATAGAGCGGGAGAAGGAGATGACGCAAATATTAGGTGAGTTTTATCTCACAAACCTATGTTTAATCAATTAATATTTACTGTTCTTGAATTAAAATAGCAAATGGTTGTTAATGATATGTGCTTGTGTATGGAGCAACTAAGATTAAAAGCTGAACCATTAACAACTTGAATTAGTATGGATATTTTATTGTTTTGTGTGTTTGTGCATCCTCTATGTATGGTCTTCATACATGTATTGTTGGGGAAAAACTCTTTAGATGATCAGTCCATGGGAATCAAAAATCCAACGCAGTGGAAAACAATTGGATCGTGATTGTAGTGAGACAAAAAAAAACGAGATAAACACAAGAACAGACAGTCACAGATCAATGCAATGCAGAAAAATAAATAACACTAGTATTTATAGTGGTTCCACTACCGCGAGACAGTGTAAGTCCACTTAGGGAGAGGAGATTTAATTAATCACTAAAAGATTAGAATTACAAGGTTGATTCACTTTTGGAGGCTATACATAAGAAGAATTTACAATATAGACAAAATTCTGCATAGTTTCAACTCTCTAGGATGGTTCTAAAATTGGATGAAATTAGCTCTCAATTTCGGCTGCCATTGTTGTCGAGAAGCTACTCTATTTATAAAGTGAAGTAATGTGGAGGGGTAGCTATTATATAGCAGCCCCAGGGTTTTGTTCGGCATGCATCTGGTCCGATACACTTTGGTTTGGCAATCTTGATTTGGCATGCATCATTTGGCATTTGCTTCGGCAAAACGCCGAGCGAAAAATGTGGACCGGCATGCTTTTGGTTTGGAAAATCCGAACGAAACATTTCATTCGGCATTACCAAATTACTGAACGAAATATTTCGTTTGGTCTTCTTCACTGCTTCAATTTGAAGCACCTTCGAACGAACTCACTACCGAACGATAAATCTTGTTCGGTCCTCCTCCAACGCTCGACATTTTTTTTTCACCGCTCAGAACTTCATGCCATATATCCCTAGCCAGTTTACCGAACGAAATCGTCTCCTTTTCAATTTCTTAGTCTCGTTGCTTCTTCTTCCACTATCGCTCCTAGGGTTACGGCTTCTTCTAGCTTTGGGGGCTTCTCCAAAGGTTTCTCGAATTCAGGTATCATTTCCGACAATCTCCACCTTGATACCGAATTCCATACAAGCCTTCCAACTTAATCTACACCTTCGTGCTCCATGCAATGGATATTTACCCAATGAGCTTCGGCAATGGTATCACTCACTACACACTATCAACGAACTCCGGCAAGGCCATCGCCCGTCAACAAAGTGTTCGAAGTACCCAGTCCGTGTAGAGCCTTTAAATCTCCACCATGAAAACAAACGTCTCCATGAACCGTCTCATCCTCCCCCCTCGTGCCACCCCGTGGCACCTAGCACTTCATTAAGCGAATCAAATTCGAGCAATGCTCAAACTTAGTAACAAGCAACAACTTAGTAAACATGTGTGTTGCGTTCTCCTTTGTGTGAACTTTCTAAAAACGAACTAGCTTCTCTTCACTGTTCGAGACAAGAAACAACTCTCACCTCAATATGCTTCGTCCTCGAGTTGAATGCCATATTTTCAGCTAAGTGAATTACACTTTGGCAATCACAGTACACATTCACTCCTTTGTATGCGAAGCTCAAATCACACAACAATCGCCTTAAATAAAGCACCTCTTTAGCAGCTTCAACCTTAGCTATAAGCTCTGCCTCTATAGTAGACAAAGCCACAATCATCTACAACCTTGCTCTCCTACTGATCACTATCCTACCAATGGTGAAAACATGTCCGAATGTTGATTTCCTTCGAACTCTATCACCGGCAGAGTCGAAATCGCAAAATCCAACCAAGCTGAAATCTCTTCCTCTGCCGCCAAAGACAAGTCCATGGTTTAGAGTTCTTCTAAGATATCTAAAGATACACATCACTGCTTCCCAATGTGTTTTTCCTAGATTCGCCATGAATCTACTCACTAATCCAACCACTTGTGCAATGTCAAGCCTAGTGCAGACCATGGCATACATCATGCTACCAACTGCACGTGCATATGGGACCTTCATCATGTAAGCCTTATCCTTATCCGAGATCGGAGAGCCTTTAATAGAAAGCAGTATGTGCAAAGGCATGGGTGTGCTGATTGCCTTTGCCCCTTCCATGCTAAACCGAGCAAGCATCTTTCGAATGTACTCCTTTTGAGTGAGGCTCAAAAGTCCTAACTTTCTATCCCTTCGGATTTCCATACCCAAAACTTTCTTTGCTTCTCCAAGTCCTTCATTTCGAATTCTACTTTTAGGTTTCTCTTAAAACTATCGATTTCAGCTTTATCCTCTGAAGTAATCAGCAGATAATCCACGTACAATAGTACGAACACCCATCTACCATTCTTTAAATGCTTGAAGTACACACAGGCGTCTTTGATGCAACGATCAAAACCAAGTTAAAGCATAAAAGAGTCAAACCTCTTCCATAGCACACATACACTTCGAACAGTCACATGACTTCAAAGCTTTATCAAAGTCAAGCGGCTCCTCATGAACCACATGTAAGGCATAGTCAAACCGATTGCCAAGGCTAAGGTTCACAAACTGCTGAATACCATACCTTTTGAGTGGCCTAATAGTCCTACAACCGACCTGGGTAGGTACTGCTTCGCCTAAACTCCTTTCAGCTCCATCTTGAACTGAACTTCCTCTAGATTCGTGTACATCACCAGCACTACTAGAAGGTACCTATGGACTATCCTATGATGTTTCATCAACTGCATTTTCCTCGACAGCATTAACAACAACTCTACTTTAGGCTAGAAAACAAGAACTTCTTCCATCTCCTTAGGTCTATCAGAATCTTCTGATGTGGTAGGTGGCTTCTCCTTCCGATTGAACATAGCTGACTCATCAAAAGTAGCATGTATGGAATGAACAATCTTCCAATCAGTAGGGTTCCAAATTCGATACCCTTTGATACCATCGGTGTATCCCATTGTATGCCCTTGTATGCTCTAGCCTCCAACTTATCATCACTTGTATGCTGAACATACACAAGACAATCAAAAATTCAAAAGTAACCGAGAGACACAACTTTACATCTCCACTTCTCCTCTAGAATCTTCCCATATATAGCTGAGCATGGATTTGATTTATGATATACACCGTAGTTGATAATGCCTTAGCCCAAAAGCCTTTAGACGAGCCCACCATCAATCCCAAGCAACGAGCCTTCTCCAATAGAGTCATATTCATCCTTTCTGCAACCTCATTGGATTTTGGATCTCCGGGTGTAGTGAAATGTCTCTAAATGCTATGTTGTCTACAAAAGTTGAAGAACTCCCTAGAGACAAATTCACCACTATTATCATATCTCAGCACCTTCAACCTAGTACCAGATTGGTTCTCAACAAGAGATTTCCAGTCTTTGAAATTATCAAAACTCTTTTATTTGGCTTTCATCACATACATGCATACATTTCGAGAAAAGTCATAAATGAAAGAGACAAAATACTTTGCTCCTCCAAGAGGAGTAGCAACCGGTCACCAAACATCTGTATGCACATACTCAAGTACTCACCTCGATCTATGGAGTCCAACTCCAAAAGATACTCTAGTTTTCTTACCTAACACACACTCCTAGCAAAAGTCCATCTTGTCGAAGCTTTCTCCTTTGATCATCTTTCGTCTTTGAAGCAACTCTAAACCCTTCTCTAAAATATGACCTAAACTGAGATGCCAAAGATTTGTGGTATCCAATGCACAAGAACTATCTACTCCAACATACGACTCCCTAAGAACTGTGGTTCCTTTCAGTAAATACAAATTTCAAAACACATCTCATTTCATAAGAACTAGCGCACCTCTCGAAATCTTCAGACTATCCTTCTCAATAGTTACCTTGCATCCCAAAGATGCCTATTGTCCTAAAGAAATTAAGGACTTTCGAAGACCTGGAACATACTGGACACTTGTCAAAGTGCGTATCACTCCGTCAAACATCCTGATCCTCACTGCACCTTCACCCATTTCTCCATAGCTAGCATCATTACCCATAAGAATAGAGCTTCCCTCTCATCCAACGAAAGAACTGAAGTAATCCTTATTAGGCGTCGTATGGAAAGACGCCTTCGAGTCGAGCACCTAATATCTGAGACATATGATACTGATGTAGACAACACATCTTCAGATACAGACTTCTCCACCGCAAATGATGAAGATCCATCTTCTTCCTTCTTCTTCAAATCGGGACAATCCTTTTTCCAATTACCAGGTTTCTTGCAGATAAAGCACTTTACGTCCTTATACTTTCCTCTCCTATCATTGCCGGGCTTCCTAGACTTGAAGCGCCCTCTAGAGCGCCAATTCGTCTTATCTTCTCTACTTCTGTCAATAAACAGGCCGTGACTACTACTTCCACCTCTACTTCCTTCACTTATCTCCTTCATCTGATCTCTCAAATCCTCAGATAGAAGGCCTGACTTCACATCTTCCACTGTCAATGTGTCTGTAGCGAAGATAAGGCTGTTAGTGAAACCTTTTTAACACTCCGGAAAAGAACATAAAGAATCATTGTCATTTGCTCCTCATCCATCCTCAACTCAACAGTCTTCATCCTCACCATGAGGTCATCAAAGAAATTAAGATGGTCCTTCACTAGAGTACCCTCTCTCATCTACATGGTGAAAAATATCTTCAGCAATATCAAATGGTTAGTCAAAGATTTCTTCAAGTATAGATTTTCCAGCTTGGTCCAAATGCCCCTAGCAGTGGTCTCACTGCTAATCTCTGAGATAACATTCTCTCCCATAGCTAGTTGTAAAGTAGCAAACGCATATTCTCCATCTCCTTCCTTTCCGCGACTGAGATATCAGCCATCAACTACTAAGGGGCAAACACTACTGGATGGACTTCATTCCTCATTAGAACAATCTTCATCCTCCATTGCCACTTCTCAAAGTCTTTATCTCCATTCCATTTCTCAATTACCAATTGTGATCTTGACATGATATACATCCCTCTAATATATGGTCATGTAATAACTATAGTCGCTTCATCTCCTACCATAGCGTCTAGCACACCTCAATCAACCTTGCAGCTCCGATACCTGATAGTTGGGGAAAATCTCTTCAGATGATCAGTCTAAGGGAATAAAAACTCAACGCAGCGAAAAACAACTAGATCGTGATTGTATTGAGACAAAACAAACAAAGATAAATGCCAGAACAGACAGTCATAGATTAATGCAATGGAGAAAAATAAATAACACTAGTATATATAGTGGTTCCACTACCACTCGGCAGTGTACATCCACTTGGGGCGAGGAGATTTTATTAATTACTGAAAGATTATAGTTACAATATTGAATTACTTTTGGAGGCTATACATAAGAAGAATTTACAATATAGACAAAATTTTGTAGTGCTTCAGCTCTCTAGAATGGCTCCGAAATTAGCTGAAATTAGCTTTCAATTTCGGCTGCAATTATGGTCCGGAAGCTTCTCTATTTATAGAGTGAAGAAATGATAAGGGGTAGCTGCTATATAGCAGCCCTAGGGTTTGGTTCAACATGCATCTGGTCTGGACAATTTGGTTCGGCAAGCATTACTTGGTATTTGGCTCGGTAAAATGCCGAGTGAAAAATTTAGACCGACATGCTTTTGGTTCGACAAATACCGAATGAAGCATTTCGTTCGGCATTACCAAATTATCGCACAAAATCTTATGTTTGGTCTTCTTCACCGTTTCAACTTGAAGCACCTTCGAACGAACTTACCATCGAACGAAAAATCTCATTCGGTCCTCCTCCATCCCACGACAATTTTGTTTCACCACTTAGTACTTCAAGCTTTATATCCCTAGCCAATTTACCAAACGAAATCATCTCCGCTTCAATTTCTTAGGCTTGTTTCTTCTTCTTCCTCTATCGCTCCTAGGCTTTCAGCTTCTTCAAGCTTCGTGAGCTTCTCCAATGGTTTCTCGAATTCAAGTATCATTTCTGACATGTATGTTTGTCTGTTGAGGTATATAGGTAAAGTGCGAGTGTGTTTATTGTTGTTGAGTGGGCTGTTGTGCATGTATCTTTATTATTTTCCATGTGTATGTTCTTGGGCCACTATTCCTTTCTACCATGGGTGTTTTGGTTGTTGTCATGTCTTGGGTTAGAAATGTGTGACTTAGTATGTTGAAATGAGAGTGCTGCTATATTCATTTGAGTAGGTGTGTGAGTAAAAAGATATATAAATATTTTGCATTTGTATGCTTTGTTGGTGCAATACAACGCCTTGTTATGTTATTTATCACCAGTTCGTCAAGTTATCTCCCCCTTCTGACTTGTCCATGTTTGCTCCAATTTTGATTGAAGCAAGTACTGTCCCTAATGTTCATCTCGCCCTCATCATGTTTTTTCATATTGCATGAAAATTTAAGGCTTAGACAACATTCTTTTTACCTTAACATGAATTAGATGGCAGCATCCATTCTTTGCCTCATTCTAATTTGCATAACTTGAGCAAGTATATGTGTTGTGTGATGGTGTATGTGGAGAAGTATGCATGTTTATAGCTGTGTGCATGTGTATTAGTGCTAGTTGTGTGTGTTCATAGTGTGTGTGTGTGTATGTTTTAGTTGTGTGTTGGGTATGTAGCCATGTGAATATATATTTACGTGTGTGTGTTAGTAAGTGTGCGTGTGTCCAAATTTGTATGTAAGTAACATTGTTGCTGGTGTGTGCATTTTATTTGCATGGGTAGGTGCTACAACATTTATATGAGCATGTGAGTTTTCCATATATGTAAACCTATGTATGTAGGCATGTATTATTGCATGAGTTTGCATTTATTTGAACTCCTTGGTTTACTGCTGCTTATATTTTTGGGTATATTTTCATATAAGCTTGTGTTAATTATTTCCTTGCTTTAAACTTTAATAAATCAAATTTTTTTACTGCTGCAAATCCTTTGTGGCCATATATTTTACAGTAGTTCATAGTGATTCCATCTCTTGCGTTTGTTAACGTGTGTCATTTTATACAGGGATAAGTTTAAGTAACTGATACGCACGTAATTGTGCATATATTTACATCCATATTTTGTCTCTTTTTATTTAAATAATCATCATATTTGGGCATTTTAACATGTTTAAAACCAAAATTCAATTATTTCCAACCATCATATTTTCATCTTCATTCAGGGGCAAAATGGTCATTTTGTGCATGTGTCAATATAAGAATTTTTACTTGGACATTTTTTGATAATTTTTATAGGAATTTGGATGCATATGGAAGAGGATTATATGAAGATATATGCATGCGCAAATGAATACAAAGGAAAGAAGAGGGAAATAATTCAAGCCATGAACATGGAGGACCCCACCCACTTACCTAAAAGTACAATTTGGAGCTAATGGACAACTAAGTGGAGGTTAAAGCTTCATGCAAAACAAATGATGGATTAATTAGTGGTTAATGGTTACTTGTTGGCCACACTTCCTAAAGGGCATTTAAGGTACCCCTCTAAAAATAGAATTAGAGTTTTATGCATGTATATATAGCCCTCTTATGTGTATGAAACTATCATCTACTCTTTCATTTTACTTAGGAAATTAATAAATCAAAGTGTAAGCTCAATGTTCTATGAAATAAAAATGGCTTCCAAGCCTCTTTCTTCTCTCTTTTCTACATGTATTCTTTGTATTATTGTTAATGTTTATTTCTATGCTCTCTTCTTCTTTATGTTCATAGCTTAGATTTACATTATGCAAGTAGTTAGTAGCTAATCTCTTTTGCTTTCTTTGCTTATTTTCTATTCTCTTTTCTTTTTAATGTTGAAATTTATTTGTGTTGCTTCAATGCCACAAATGAGTAGTTAAACCCCTTCAATTTAGGGGTGATGAAGCTCTCTAACTTTATGTAATTTCAACATTTTTGTGATTTATGATCTCTTTGTTTATGCTTCATGAATGTGAATTTTGATGTAAATTTATACAAGTGGGTTTGATAGCTTATATTGCTTATGCAAATGAGCTATTCTTATTCAACATAAACACAATTTACATCATCATTTGCTAATTAATTTTTAATTATGAAATGAAAGTAAAAATGAAATTTGATGATCTATATTACTAGTTACAATAGTAAATAGATCATGCTTAAAATAGTATTTTCTTTGGCTTCTTTTTCATGAGAAGTATAAGTGGTATAATTGTTGTATTATAGTTTGATGGTTTGAGTTATGTTAACTAATAACATAAACAAACCATACTTATGATAAATGCAATGACTATTTCACTTAATATCAAAGTTAGAGATCATAAATTATGTGTTTGTTGACTTACAAAAATTTGAGAGTGGATTTGCCTCTAAATTGTTCTTTAGTCTAATAGTTTTTGAATCACATTTTTCTAGTGTTAGCCTCATTTTATTTCTAGTTAACAAATCCTCCTCCATTTGGTTTAATTTGATTGAATAGAAGTTTAAAATCATCAATTCCCTGTGGATCGACCCATATTCGCCCCGTGCTACATACGTACACCGTGCGCTTGCGGATATTTTTAAATTTATATTTGTTCGGCGGTTTTCTAAACCGATAGAATTTCCGTCGACGAACAAGTTTTTGGCGCCGTTGCTGGGGAGTTGCTTAGATTTTATTTTCTATTCTTCGAATTATTTTTGTTTGCTTTTTGTGTGATTTTATTTTGTGTGTTTGCTTATTAAAAAAAATTATGTGTTTGTTAGGTTTTGTGCGCATTTGTTTGTGTTCTTGTTTGTTTTGCATTTTCTTTTGCATTTCCGTATTAAAAAAAAATCCAAAAAAAAAAGTTTTTATTCCATTGCCATTCCTTTTCACATACATGTTCACATTTTCCTTACATTTTCTACACATCTCACATTTTAGTTTTCTGTTTTAAGTCTAAAACTGCATTTGTATGCATTTCTTTCCCTCTGTTTTCATTTTGTTGGATATCGTTGTGCTTCAGTTTCTGTTTCATCTTGCATACAAAACCTTCCCTCTGTTCTCTGCACTCTGCCTTCTTGCTGCTGCCACTGCACTTGCACACCACCATCACCAGTCCACATCCCAAAACTCCCTTCTACACTACATCACTGTTAAAACTGCATCCTCATTATCCCCTCTGTATCAACTATCTTCATATACAAAGTTTCACTTCTTCCCAGTTCAACTACATCTCCCCTTCTGATCCTCTGCCCCATACTACTATACAACAGCACCGCTAACCCGTGCATTTCCATCTGCGCATCCCCTCTAATCCTCAATCATCCACCTTTTAATAGTGCATTGCCATCTTTGCATTGCCATACTTCATCCCATCACTTCTAACAGTGTTGCCTTCACCTCTCTGCTACATTTGACATACCCCACTACTGCTGCCAACACCTTGCCAACAATCACCTCTGACCAGCGACACATACCATCTCAACCAGACCACCACCTTGCTTCACTTCCACTGTCCTACCTATCAACACTTCATCAGTTCTTCTCTCCAAACATCCATCAACATTACCAATCACTGATATACAACACACAAACAAACCCACCAGAGAACCTCCTTGGCTTATCACCAAAACCACCACTTCAACATCTACTCACATCCACCTTCCTACATCAGTCTTGCAGCAACCATAGATCATCAACCAACAACTCCAAACAACAGTTGCTACCAATCACTACACAGAGCCGTCACTGCCAAACCACTAGCTACTCATCCCACAATCTCAACTATACACCCCACTGCTTACTGCAAACACTCGATCACCACCTACCTTAACACTACGTTCTGCCTCATCTATATTTTCAACATCACCAATTACCTCTGCCTCAACATCCATCAGCAAACCCTGTGCTCCAATCAACCCTACCAGAATACGAACCGCCTCGTCACTTCATCCATCACCAATCGCGACTTCAAACTCGAAACCACGATCGCCCTCCTTCGAATACCTAATCCAGAACCAGTCGCAAACCCAATTCAACGAAACAACCACCATCGCAGCCCTTAATTTGAAGTCCAGAAACTCACTACTTCTCCTCTGCCACCAAAGCAATCCATCCCTCAATTCACAACAGCTCCAATCACCGTCCCCAAACACCTAAATGCCAAAGCATGTAAATCAAGTCAAGGAATATTTGATTTAAAATCTTTGATTTTGAAATCAAGATAGGAATTGGGGTGATTCGATTTTTAATTTCCAGTGTTGATGAGTATTTCGAATTTTTTTTTCTTTTCTCTGAGAAGAATCATTCAAGGGAGAAAGTAGAGAAGTAGTATATTATTTAGTCAGTGGGCTTTCTGGTTGATTAAAAAATTGTTGTTTGGGCCAGGCCCTAGTTAGATTGTTTTAAAAAAAAACAAGTTTAGTTAGTTTAGTTCTTCCTTTATTTTGTTTCAATTTTATTTTACTTTCTCCTTTATTTAAAAAAAAAATTTTTTTAAGTAAAACCCTACTTTTAAGTTTCCTTTCAAAAAAAAAAGTTTGTTAGTGAAGATTTTGATTTTTTTTTTGGGCTTGTGAGTGTTTGATTTTAGTGTGTCTTCTTTTGTTTTTTATTGTTTTGTTTAATTTCTACCCAAAAAAAAAAATTGTCATAGAAAAACTTATTTTGTTTTGGTTCTTTTGTTTCAATAGTTTTGATTTTACTTTGTTTAGTTTCTCCGTTGATATACAAAAAAAAACAAATAAGTTTCTTTTTTCTTTGTTTGAAAATCTTTTGTTTTGTTTCCTTTGATTTCAACAGTTGTTTTATTTTCCTTCGTTTTATTTCGTTGGATACATAAAAAAAAAATGTAAATATATCTTGTTCTTCATTTCAGGTTGCCAAAGCAGAAATTCAAAAGGGAAAAATGATTGCCAACAAATAAACTGCTTTGCTTTGCTAAGAAAAATCGCCGCTAAAAAAATATATATTGCTAAATAATCTACACGCTCTGGTATCGTGCTCATGTATCCTTGTTTTTTTTATTGCATTGTTGGTTGCTTGCATTTGCATTTGTATATAAAAAAAATTCAAAATACAAAAACAAAAACAAACTTTATTTTAGTTGCATTGTAATTTCACCTTTAATTTCTGCTTTGCATTCATCTCATCTTGGTTTTCTTTTCTAAGGGAAATACCCCAATTCACATTAGGTAGGGGATTTCATCTCCCTTTCCTTAGCCCACAAACGCATTTTATCGTAGAATTTTACTAATAATAAAGGTTAGACGTTGGACCTAAGGGTGTCACGAGCTCACTTAGGGCTTAATTGTATCTTCACAATTGTTTTATTTGAACGATTTTATTTCTTGGTGTCTAGGCTACGGCAGAGTAATAACCAGTTATAAAAATTACGGTGATACGTAAATGATATACTGGTTCTTCCTCTGAAGGTGCTTAAACCTTCGGCTGCATTGCTACGGTGATTCGTGGTGCATCGATAACTCCTATCCGTTACCTGGCTGAGAAATATTTTTGTTGATTTAAGACAAAGTGTGATTATACAATTTTGGGTTAGGAGCTACTAAGGACAGAAAATTGTAATTAAGTCCTTTGCATTCATTTAGTTGCATTAGTTCATGCATATTTAAAAAAAAAATAAAAAATCCAAAATCCAAAAAAAAAATTGTAAATTTTAACTTGATTTTTCATTCAAAAAAAATCCATTTCTTTCTTTCCTTTGATAATATTCAATCAAAAACAAAAATCCAAAAAAAATAATATAATCTTTTCAAAAAGAAAAAAAAATCTGAAAAACAAAAATCAGTTTCCATTTTCTTAAAAAAATCTTTTTGGTAAATATTTGAAAATTCAAAAAAAAAATACAAATCCAAAAACATATTAAAAAAATTTGAAAAACCAAAAACAAAATAAAAATCAAACTTTTCTTTTGAAAATAAATCTCACTTGTTAAATAGTTATCTCCCTTGTAAAAAAAATTCAAAAAAAAAACACAAAAACACGTTTTCAAATCTTCTTTCACTCCCTAAACTCAATTCTAACTCCTTTCTCTTCTCGACTTTCACTTTTGCATGAGTACTTGGACTCGTGATACAACAACAAATCGTTGGACTCGCGACCCTTCTACAAACCGTTTAACTCGAACAGACGATCCCCCTGAAATGACGAACGAAAACGCCCCTCGAACTCTTATGGATAGAATCTTTCCTGATAGAGTTTCTATTCCATCTTGCATCACGTTACCCGCCCCTACCGGTAACCATTTCGAAATTCACTCGAACCATATTGCCACACTTCCGAAATTTGGAAATTTCGAGCACGATGATCCATACATCTTTTTGACTAAATTCGAACAAGTTTGTGCAACCATTAAACTCCAATAACTTTCTGACGACAGAATCAAACTACGATTAATCCCATTTGCTCTTACAGATTACGCTGAAAAATGGTTGTACAGCTTACCTTCAAACTCAATTAAAACATGGGAAGAATTTGTAAAAGCTTTTTAAAAAAAGTTCTACCCCTTCGAAAAAACAAGTAGAATTCGAAACGAAATTGTAAATTTTCATCAATTCAAGGGTGAACCATTTGGAAAATATTTTGAAAGGTTCAAAGAGCTTCTAATAAAATGTCCACACCATAACTTTGAAAAATGGACGATTTGCCAAATCTTATACGATGGACTACAAAACAGCTCACGAACGATGCTCGAATCAATGTGCCAAGGCAATTTTCTTGCCCAACATCATGATGATGCTTGGCAATTTCTCGAAAACCTCGCTGAAAAGTCGTCCCAATGGGAACGCTCGAACGAAAAATCAATCTACTCACGATCGAGTGCACACTTAATAGGATCTTCTGTTGCTTTGGAAGCTAAGATCGACGCAATGATTAAAAAATTCGATAACGTTTTCTCATCGAATCAAATGAACCAAGCTTCCCAACCGATGTGTTATAAATGCAATGATCCTAATCATATAGCCGATCAGTGTCCCAACTCTATCGAACAAATCAATGCTTTCAATAAAGCCAAAAACGACCCGTTTTCTCCAACGTACAACCCTGGTTGGAGAAATCATCCGAATTTTGCGTGGAGCCAAAACAATCCCAACGCGAATACGATTCGTCCCAAATTTCAAGCATTTTCGAATAATGTTTTGAATCCTCCCTTTCAGCCCAACAATTTTCAACCAAACTTTGCGGGTCCATCCCATAATCAACCACAACAATCAAATTTTCAAACAAATTCTGCTCATCCTCTCCAAGACGATAAACGTTTAACTTCACTCGAGAAAACTCTTGAAACGTTGGCTAAGGCAACTACTCAAAGCCTTCAATCAAACAACAATTTGCAAAATTCATTGACTTCATATATGCAAAACACAAACCAATCAATTGCAAAACTAGAAATGCGAATAAGTCAATTAGCCACATCTTTAAGTGAACGTGAACGAGGAACATTCCCAAGCCAACCCCTTCCAAATCCCAGAAATCAATACGCAAATTCAAATCAAGCCCACGTTGTTCAAGATAACAACGTTACCCAGTTGAATTCTATCACAACTCTCCGTTCTGGTAAACAAATCGATAATCAAGTCGTTAATCCAAATGATTTACCGAAAACATTTCTCGACACTTCTAAAACAACGAACGACTCAGAACAGAACGTGGAGCCAAACGTCGAATCGAACGACAATCAAAACTCTTCTTCTTCTATTCGAGTAGACCCGCCTACCGAGTATCGTGTTCCATTTCCACATCGTCTTCGACCAAAGAAACACTCGGACCAAATGGAAAAGATGTTGGAAATTTTTAAACAAGTAAAAGTGAACATCCCGCTTCTTGACATCGTTCAGCAAATCCCCACTTACGCGAAATTTCTTAAGGACTTGCGCACCCAAAAGCGACACACTCAAGTGCCCAAAAAAGTATTCTTAGCCGCTAGTTTGAGTGAAGCCTTGTCCCAATCCATGCCCGTTAAATACGAAGATCTTGGCTGCCCTACGATTTCGTGTACAATTGGAGACAAGACGATTAACAAATGTTTGATAGACTTAGGCGCGAGTGTCAACTTGATTCCATACTCCGTGTACGAACAATTAGGCTTAGGTGACCTCAAACCCACGAAAGTTACTCTTTAATTTGCCGATCGTTCCATTAAGAAGCCCATGGGAGAAATCGAAGACGTGCTCATTCGAGTAGGGCAATTTATATTCCCCGTTGACTTTATCATTCTCGAAACACAACCCGTGACGAATCCCTCGATTCAAATTCCGTTGATTTTTGGTCGACCATTCTTAGCCACCTCAAATGCCTTAATCAATTGTCGTAACGGATCAATGAAAATATCTTTTGGAAACATGACTTTGGATCTTAACATTTTCAATCTTGAAAGCCAATCGAATGAACCTCATAACGAAACGTTGGAAGTTAGTGCCATTCATGAAAACTTCGAAAACGAGACAGTTAACCTTAACAACGAACGCGAAGCCGAGTACGAAAAGTTGTTTCCCAAAATTTCCAACGAGATTGAATACACTCTTCCCTTTGAATCGCTGCAAGATGAGTCTGAATCTCGATCCAACTCTTTGATCAAAAAACTCCTGAAATTGGACCTCAAAACACTTCCGATCACCTTAAGTATGCATACTTAGGTGAAGACAAAACGTTACCCGTCATAATTTCCGCAACTCTCTCTCTTAATCAAGAAACCTCATTACTCTCCATTCTTTCGAAAAACAGAGAAGCAATTGGATGGTCGATTTCCGATATAAAGGGAATTAGTCCCACTCTTGTTCAACATCGCATCCATTTAATCGACGATGCCAAGCCTACTCGTGACGCGCAGCGAAGGCTTAATCCAAAAATGAAAGATGCAGTGCGTGATGAAATTCTTAAACTTCTCGATAATGGAATCATTTACCCAATCTTCGATAGTTCATGGGTTAGCCCAATTCACGTTGTACCGAAAAAGTCTGACCTAACCGTTGTCAAGAACGAATCAAACGAGCTTATTCCAACTCGTACTCAAACAGGTTGGCGTGTTTGCATTGACTATCGAAAACTAAATGCCGCAACACGTAAGGATCACTTCCCCCTTCCTTTCATCGACCAAATGCTCGAACGTTTAGCCGGCCATGAATTTTACTGCTTCCTTGATGGTTATTCTGGCTATAACCAAATTCCAATCGCTCCCGAAGATCAAGAGAAAACAACTTTCACATGTTCATTCGGTACCTTTGCTTATCGATGTATGCCATTCAGACTATATAACGCTCCTGCGACTTTCCAACGATGCATGGTTGGCATCTTTTCCGACATGATTGAACGCTTTTTAGAAGTTTTTATGGACGATTTCTCTATCTTTGGTGATTCTTTTTCCCAGTGTTTACATCACCTCGAGTTGGTTCTGAATCGATGTAAAGAAAAACATTTGACTTTGAATTGGGAAAAATGCCACTTTATGGTCAAACAAGGCATAGTCCTTGGACATATCATCTCAAATAGAGGCATTGAGGTAGACAAAGCAAAAATCGATGTCATTGCAAATCTACCCATTCCCAAATCTGTTAAGGACATTCGACCATTTCTAGGACATGCTGGCTTTTACCGTCGTTTTGTGAAAGACTTTAGCAAAGTGGCCCGTCCTTTGACGACCCTTCTTGGAAAAGACGTTCCTTTCGATTTTAACACTGATTGTATCTCTTCTTTTGAACGTCTTAAGAGCGAACTCATTTTTGCCCCAATCATTTGCGCACCCAATTGGGATCTTCCTTTCGAAATAATGTGTGATGCTTCGAATTTTTCCATTGGTGCTGTCTTGGGACAACGCATCAACAAGATCCTTCATGTCATTTACTACGCGAGTATGACCTTGAACGACACTCAAATCAACTACACAACAACCGAAAAAGAGCCTCTAGCTGTCGTTTTTGCACTTGAAAAGTTTCGACCATACTTGATAGGTTCACACATTACGGTCTACACTGACCATTCTGCGCTTCGATATCTCTTTGCTAAAAAGGATGCTAAATCCTGTTTGATCTGTTGGATCCTTTTACTTCAATAATTTGACCTAACAATCAAAGACAAAAAAGGATCCGATAATGTCATAGCCGATCACTTATCTCGTCTTCCGAACGCACCATCTTCTCGTCGATCAATGAAAAATTCCCCGATGAACAACTTCTTTCGATTTCTATCGATCCATGGTACGCTGATATAGTGAACTACTTAGTCACTAAAGAAACTCCCTCATCTTGGTCCAAACAGAACAAATGTAAATTCATGTCCCAGGTGAAATATTTCTATTGGGACGATCCATACTTGTTCAAATATTGTCCCGACCAAATCATCCGACGTTGCATTCCGGATAATGAGATACGGAGTGTTCTTTCATTTTGCCACGATCAAGCGTGCGTGGACATTTCGATCCTCGAAAAACTGTGGAAAAAGTGCTTCAGTGTGGTTTCTATTGGCCTTCTCTTTTCAAAGACTCGTTTGAATTTTGTAAAACTTGTGATCGATGTCAAATGCTTGGACGAATTTCTCGACGAGATATGATGCCTTTAAACCCCATTCTTACGATCGAAATCTTTGATGTATGGGGTATCGACTTTATGGGACCTTTTCCAAATTCTTTTGGAAACTTGTATATCCTTCTCGCTGTCGATTACGTTTCAAAATGGGTCGAAGCCGTTCCTTGCGAAACCAATGACCATAGAATTGTTGTGAAATTTCTCAAAGAAAACATCTTTTCGAGGTTCGACACACCTCGCACAATAATCAGTGATAACGGAACCCATTTTTGCAACCGTTCTTTTGAAACTTTAATGAAAAAATACTCGATAACCCACAAGTTATCCACTCCGTATCATCCTCAGACTTGTGGCTAAGTTGAAGTTTCAAATCGACAAATAAAATAAATCTTGAAGAAAACTGTCAATAAAAATCGAAAAGATAGGTCTCAAAAATTGACCGACGCGCTTTGGGCTTACCGTACTGCTTTTAAAACAAACCTTGGGATGTCCCCATTTCGTTTAGTTTACGGTAAAGCTTGTCATTTACCCGTTGAAATTGAACACAAAGCGTTGTGGGCAATAAAAAACTTAAACTTGGATCATGAAAAAGCTGGCGAAAATCGAAAACTACAACTCAACGAACTAGAAGAACTTAGGAATGACGCGTATGAAAATGAGAAAATTTACAAAGAAAGAACCAAGGTTTTTCATGACAAGTCAATCCTAAGGAAAAAACATTTCTCCTAATAAGAAAGTTCTTTTATATGACTCGAGACTTCATTTATTCCCTAGGAAACTTAAATCAAGGTGGACTGGACCATTTGTGGTACGAACTGTTTTTCCACATGGTGCCATAGAAATAGAAAACCCAAAGGATGGATCGATTTTCAAAGTCAACGGCCATCGGTTAAAACCCTTATTGGAATTTCACGGTAACCAAGAGGAGGAGCTCATGATCCTTCATGAGCCAAGCTACGTCTAGTAAGAATGTTAACCCCATTTTGTAAATATGTACGTATTTTTCCCCATGCATCGACTGTGGGGACACAGTCAAAATTAAGTGTGGGGGGGGTCTCATTTTCATTTTTTCTTTAGTTTTTCATGGCATTTTTGAATTTTCATTTTCTTGAAGAAAAAAAATCTCAAAACTCCTAAATCTCAAAAAACATTTTCTTTTTACCATTTTGATTTATTTTTGAAGAAACACTATGGGATAAGTATAAGTTTTGGTTAATAAATTGAAATTTTTGAAAATTTATCTGTCTTAACGAAAAATAAAAATAAAGTTTGATTACAAATAACAATGGTTTTACTAGTATATAGGAAGGTTCATATATGTTAATTATGAAGTATGTTCTAATTGAAAATCTTTGTTTAAAAAGTGGTAAATTTAAAGTAAGGATATAACATTTTTGTCTTCTAAGTTAAATGGTGCTAAGATGGTTTTGCAAAACTCTCTCTCTCTCATAAAAAAATATATATAAAAAAATACAAAATAATAACATCTAAAGTATTCACTCTCATTTAAAAGTCCTCATGGTTATGCATGGGTGAATTACTTGGAATCTTTGATTATGTGCTTTCATACTCATTTAAAAGTCCTCACGGTTATGTATGTATGGAACACATACCCAAAAAAAACAGACTTAATAAAAATCACCTACGGTCGATAGGTGTATGCACGAAAGTGTGTGCACTCGCCATGCTCAGTACTCCCCTCACATAAGCTCGAAAGGCAATGCATGGGAGGTATATCTGGCCTCAGTTTACCTGAGCTAAGTGTGTAATTTTTCTTGCAAATAATGAGAGAGCAGGCAATTGAAATCCTAGCACTATTTTAACTTGTTTGATTTAACTTGTATTGAAAAGAAATGAAAATACCACTTTAATAAACTTTGGTAATCAACTAAGGATCCATTTCATAATCACATTGTGTTATCAACCGAAACAACTAGCCAAACTATGGTCTATCTGTTACGACAACTTGATTTTCATTGGAAATTTTGACGAGTAAAATTTTCAAGACAATGACCAAAACTTGTATTTAACTTATTCGTGTCAATTTAAAAATAAATCCTTCATTTGTAAATATTTTCAAAAACTCGCATTCATCTCTTTGTAAATAAATCTTGCATTTTGTAAATATTTTCATCCTGCATTTGGATTTTGTGGGTAGTATCCGCTGAAAACCCTCATGAGACAACACTCGTCCTACTGGGGACACCCAGAGGTTTAACGGCTTGTTGCATACGCTCAATGCAATCGTGCTCCCTACGAAAACGGATTTATCTTAGTTTTCCTTTATTCGAGGACGAATAAAAAGATAAGTGTGGGGGTATTTGATATGCACGTAATTATGCATATATTTACATCCATATTTTATCTCTTTTTATTTAAATAATCATCATATTTGGGCATTTTAACATGTTTAAAACCAAAATTCAATTATTTCCAACCATCATATTTTCATCTTCATTTAGGGGCAAAATGGTCATTTTGTGCATGTGTCAATATAAGAATTTTTACTTGGACATTTTTTGATAATTTTTATAGGAATTTGGATGCATATGGAAGAGGCTTATATGAAGATATATGCATGCACAAATGAATACAAAGGAAAGAAGAGGGAAATAATTCCAGCCATGAATATGGAGGACCCCGCCCACTTACCTAAAAGTACAATTTGGAGCTAATGGACAACAAGTGGAGGTTAAAGCTTCATGCAAAACAAATGATGGATTAATTAGTGGTTAATAGTTACTTGTTGGCCACACTTCCTAAAGGGCATTTTAGGAAGCCCCCTAAAAATAAAACTAGGGTTTTATGCATGTATATATAGCCCTCTTATGTATATGAAACTATCATCTACTCGTTCATTTTACTTAGGAAATTAAGAAATTAAAGTGTAAGCTCAATGTTCTATGAAATAAAAATGGCTTCCAAGCCTCTTTCTTCTCTCTTTTCTACATGTTTTTCTTTGTATTATTGTTAATGTTTATTTATATGCTCTCTTCTTCTTTATGTTCATTGCTTAGATTTACATTTATGCAAGTAGTTAGTGGCTAATCTCTTTTGCTTTCTTTGCTTATTTTCTATTCTCTTTTCTTTTTAATGTTGAAATTTATTTGTGTTGCTTCAATGCCACAAATGAGTAGCTAAACCCCTTCAATTTAGGGGTGACGAAGCTCTCTAACTTTATGTAATTTCAACATTTTTGTGATTTATGATCTCTTTGTTTAAGCTTCATGAATGTGAATTTTGATGTAAGTTTATACAAGTGGGTTTGATAGCTTATATGGCTTATGCAAATGAGCTATTCTTATTCAACATAAACACAATTTACATCATCATTTGCTAATTAATTTTTGATTATGAAATGAAAGTAAAAATGAAATTTGATGATCTATATTACTAATTACAATAGTAAATAGATCATGATTAAAATAGTATTTGCTTTGGCTTCTTTTTCATGAGAAGTATAAGTGGTATAATTGTTGTATTATAGTTTGATGGTTTGAGTTATGTTAACTAATAACATAAACAAACCATACATATGATAAATGCAATGATTATTTCACTTAATATCAAAGTTAGAGATCATAAATTATGTGTTTATTGATTTACAAAAATTTGAGAGTGGATTTGCCTCTAAATTGTTCTTTAGTCTAATAGTTTTTGAATCACGTTTTTTTAGTGTTAGCCTCATTTTATTTCTAGTTAACAAATCCTCCTCCATTTGGTTTAATTTGATTGAATAGAAGTTTAAAATCATCAATTCCCTGTGGATCGACCCTATTCGCCCCGTGCTACATTCGTACACCGTGCGCTTGCAGATATTTTTAAATTTATATTCGTTCGACGGTTTTCTAAACCGATAGAATTTCCGTCGACGAACGGTAACTTATAATTGAACTACATGTATATATTTCTTCATCTAAAATAAACAAAAATTAAATACATTTGAACTCAAATACACATACACACATACTTATCAATTATGATACATACTTAAATGTGAAAATAAGTAATAAACTAATAAAGTGAATTTTTCTTATATTATTTAAAAGACCATTAATTCTCATATTTTTATAGAAGGTTGAAATTTAATATATGCAATTTATGTTTTGAAGATGTATTTGTCAATTTATGAACAACTTAGATTAATTTGGATATTTTATAACTGAATTTCAAATATTTTAGTAAATGTTTAATTATGGATTATTTACATAAAAGGTTGGGAGATTAATTACTTATTATAAATAATAGTAATATAATTGAATTTAAATTCTAGTTAATTTTAGACTATGTGTTTATTGTACATTTCATACTACTTATTTCTCTAAGATAAAATGTTGTGAGTGATTATTTTTATCCCTTGATTTGAAATTTATTTTATAATGTCTTAGTAAATATTTAATAATCAACTAATTCTATATAAAATAGTAAAATTAGTTACTTATTGCAAATATTAAACTTTGTGTTCAGATAATTATTTTAATTATTCTGGAATATGAATTTAATATCTATCTTTTAGTATTAATTCATTTATTTATATTTATTTGAATAACCTATTTTATATTCTTTTATTTCTGTTTTCTTATCTTCTCTATGTTAATTCTGATAATATGAGTGATTCACCATTAAGATGGGTTTGATTGGTGTTTTAATATGCTACAGTGATGCCATGCTTGATATAATTTTTATTGTATTTAATTTTATGTAGCGAGAAATTTATATAAATAGATTTATAATACCGTTTGGATGAGGAATTCGGTAATATTTTACTAGCTATTGATTGGACTTGTTATATAGAATATTAATTAGATGAGTGTAGTCTATGAGCTATGAATAAATGTTTGAGTATCATGAAGTGGTATGGGATACTGATGTGATATTTATTCGGTTATTCATTGTAAGTAGATGACAATCAAGTGACGAGAATAAAGTGGATATGCGAGGTGTTATGTAGTGATATATGGCTCTGTGCCTATAGTTTGTTAGACTTTGGGTCTATGTGTATTGGTTTTATATGCCACTATTACGATATACTCTAACCTATGTTTGTTAGAGAGTACAAGATGGCTAGTATCCAACCTGGATGCCTGATCGTGGGTCACTCCTCAGATCGATGACACAATATTATATAGCTTCATGCTACATTTATATGCATGTTTGCCTTTTTATGTCACCTAGGCCAACAATCTATTATATATACTTTTGTGGTACTTTATAGGAGCAATTAGAGTGTCGTGACTTGTTAGTCTTCACGTTGATGAGACATTGCTAGATAGGTGTCATGATGACTATGAAGGAAACTAAGACTGTAGAGACTCCATGTCTCTAGAGCTTGCATTCATGCTATCAGTCTTCCTTTTGGTACCAATGGAGTAACAGATTGGTATATATGATTAAGACACCCAACTGTAGTATTGATGTGGGCAGGTGCCACTTATTATTATTATATATATGATTCTAGTTGGGACTTCATGTCTGTCGTATAGTCATTTTCCATCATGATACTTTTTGATAATACAGATGTATGGAGATAAGATTACAACTATTATACATATCTAGTGTATAATGGATTTTCAGTCTTTGATAGGCAGCCTACCCTATTTGATATATTGATAATGTTTAATTGAGATTAAGAGTCATATTTGGGCTATGCTTCATGCTAGCCTGATATGCTTGTGATATCTCATTTGTTGATGTTGTTGGATTTAGTGATGATTTCTAGATATGTATTATTCACCTATTTATGTTGATTCTATATGGGTGATGACATTTCTGATTTGAGAGTTGATTATTTCAAATGGATTTGAGACATTTAGGTAATGTGATGCCCTAATGATTATTTATAGCATTACATACATTTTTGGGCATACATTACTATATTTATATACATTCTTTGACATGTTATCTTTTGATTTGATTATCAATGTTAGTGTTGTTGTATTATCAAAATGTATTTATATTATGTTAAATTCTCATACACCCTAGATTAGACATATTCTGACCCATGTGTTATTTTATAACTTTTGGCTCAATCCGAGACATTTCAGGTATAAGGACGACATGACCATCATTTATTTTAGTGGGCTTAGAGGAGTTTCATAGTAGGAATATTATACGATATTTTTATATCATAGATTCACTGTATATTTTATAAATGATTTATATATTGACTATTTATTACGTTAGTATGAGATAGTTGACAGTTGCATTGAGTTGTACACTAACTGTATACATTATATTATATTTTTGTGATTCTTACTCTATGCTCTCTATGATGTACTGTATATTATGTATTGTTCTATCCTAGAGGCACATGTATTCATTGTTTTGTGCCAATACTATGTACGTATAGGTGAGATTTAATTGATGTTTTAATACATAACAGTGTTAATCCAAGAGAATATTCACTTGTGTACACAACCTCATTCTCCATATTACCTAACAGTATTACACTATAATACTCTTGGATAGTATGGGTGTAGATGTTTGGTGTTTCACATTTGGTGGTGGTCATGGTGATGTGAGACTTCGGTAATGTTTGTGGTGTTATGAGACTTTGATGATAATCATGGTGAAGTGAGACTTTAATGTGGATTGTGTTAAAGTGAGGCTTCAGTGATAATCATGGTGATGCAAGACCTTAAGGATGCACATGATGATGCATGGAGAGGTGAGATCTTATTGATAGATTAGCGATATGGGGCCTCAAGGACGGTTGTCATTGCATGTTTAGTTTGTGCTATTTGATGGATGGATGATGTAGGTATTCACATATTGTACTAATTGTAGTATAACCATATGTTGATGGTAGCATATATACAATGTTATGTACTAACTTATTGGATGCAGGTACGAGTCATGTTTGGTTTTATACACCCTTTGTCCTATTACTTGATACATGTTTTATAGTGTTTAGAGATTGCTTACCTATCATACTAGACTTTTGTCTATCTCAAGGTTTTATGTTTTGCTTCATATTACCTCAGATACTCTTAAATGAGTGGACTAAACAGTAGGTCTGAGATAGTGCATGGAGTTGTTCGGTGGACAAGTATGAGGCTATGCTTTTGTATATCTAGATTTAGAGCTTATTATCGCTTATATTCCGCTATGTAGTATCAAAGAGCTACATCATACTTAGTATCATTAGAGACAGTTTATGGAGTTCATTTTGAAGGATTTGGATGTATAAACTCTATTATTGCTATTTTTTAATCTTATAAACCAAATGCACTCAATGTTCTTATTTATGGTTCATTTGATTATATTATTGTCTTACATGTTTTATATCTATGCTATCATTGTATTTTATTCCACATTTTATGAGATGCATGGCAGATTCTATGATTATTATAGTTATTTCAACCTTGTAGTTATTCTGCTTCGGTCGGATACCGACACACCGCACTCTACAAGGATTTTGGGTGTTGAAGATGTAGGGCGGCATCACATTTGGTATCAGAGCTTAGGTTGAACGATCGACCTAAAGTGGTACTTAGATCCATTAAAGAAAAGGAAAGTGGAATACGTTAGAATGGATTGAGCGATGTATGTGAGCACGTACTTTTTATATATTTTGGTTTTCAAAATAATATATTGGTAGTCTATATAGTATATAAGTCGCATTGCATGCTCGATCACCATAGATGCAATTTTCTTTATGGGAGACTAATCATTCTTATTATAGATTTTAAATGAGCTAGCATACAAGGAACATTGCTAGGAATTCTATGTCTGGAGCAGAAGGAGAGGGAGCTAGCTTAAAGGAAGCTAACCCATATATGCAAGCGATGTTCACAGAGATGATGAGGAACATGCTGTTGAATACCCAGGATGTTTCTCCAGTTGTTGTTGGTGTTGGTTCTCCCGTGAAAGTGCCCAAAGCAGATTTTTCAAAGAAGAATTTCACTAGAAGGACAAACTTTGCAGTCCAATTAGTTTCTAAGACACACATCAACATAAATTAATTTCAAGGCCAAAGTTAGTAGAATAATTATTTTTAAGGACAAAGTTAGCAGTCTAATTACTTTCAAGGACATAATTTCATAGGTTTTTAGGCCTTAGAAACTAATTATTTTTCATTTTGTCCTTAAAAGTAATTATTTCAGTTGTGTGTCCTAGAAACTAATTGCACTTGCTAAAGAGGCCCTTGTGGCTAATTTCAACTTTTTTAAAGCTAGGTAAGAACAACTTTAGTCTTCAAATAAAACCATTTCTTGGGATGGAATCGACTGTTGAAGTGTAAGACTAGCTGGATACTTATGAGAATATCTTTGGAGACTTGGAGTTGGACGATGAAATGAAGAGGAAGTTAACCTTAAGGTAACTTCAGGGTCATTCCATGGGATGGTGGAATATCGTAAAGATTCTACTCCCAAGGATTAGTTCACTCAAGTTCAGTTTAAGGTCAGATTCGAAGAGAAATTTATACCGGCAACTCAAAAACTGGTATTTGTTTAAGAGGTTTGTTGAGTCGAAACAGGGGGAACGACTGTTGTAACATCCCACCTTTTGTACGTTTTAAATCAACGATAAACTACACACGTCTGACTCAAACCATACAAAAGAGTGGATTGTTATTGGGGTGAATAAGAAAAGCAGAGAAAGAAATAAAACAAAATAGAATCTTGCAGCGGAACGACAAAATATAATAATCAAATAACAGTTCATGAAGCGGTTTTACAAAACATTTGATTGTACTTATACAAAACAGATCAAAGTTACACATACCAGAGAATAATAAATAATACAGCGGAATATATGATGTAGAGAATATAATAATAAATAATAATACAATCTTCGTCTTCATCCTCCAGCAATAGAGTCTTCAAATCTTGAAATGCTCAGGCTTACCCAAGTGAATTGAAAAGACAAAACACTCGAGTCAGGACTAAAAGATCTTATGTAAGTTAAATCAATAGTAAATAATAGTGGAACGGCGTCAGAGATATTTACAGGGTTTGACATCTCATATCCAGTGTCTAACGTGAGTGCAGTAACTTAAGAGATGCTCGGGATTCACATCTTCTAAGGATCCGTTAAACTATTTACTATGTACTAATATTTCGGTATTATAATAATGTCTATAGTAAAATAAACTTACTTTTAAATAGCATCAAGAAGTGACCCAATATTCCCCTAAACACGTAATAGTCACAGTAGCCCATCCAGTATCATGGTTTCTCCTGATTGGGAAGCCACCAGAGGATACTCCACGGGCTACGGGAGAAAACCAAACTCATACAAGGCGCGCTAGGGTAGGTGACATGGCACAAACGAGGAAATGCCAGGGTAGATGTACCAATTGCGCATCTGGACTGATGGTGATGCATAGCGCGCAGCTACCGCCCACCTCGAGCCACACCCCCAAAAATCAAAAATCAAAAGTGGCCACCAAATCAATCTCAAAGTCAGAATATAATATTGAAGGATGTGTCCGATACGAGGGACTACCTCACAGGCCCGTAAGCGCTCTTATTTTAGCCACCTTAAGCCAATTTATGGGAATCGGGTCCACGTATATACCTCAATAGAACGTCTCCACCATCCTACTTCTTTCTGGAATCTCCATCGCGTACACAGTTGTTAAAGTGGTTTTCAGAGTTGGCAGAGAGTATGACAACTTTCGATCCCGGTCTCTTTAACAACCAAACATTATTATAACACCGCGGTCATTTTCAAAATAGTTTATACTTTAAAACCAAATATCATGGCCCTTTCAAAACCAAATCAATATGATATAATTTTCATTTCAAATATATCCTTTCTAAAATCATAACACTTTCAAAGTTATAACATTTCGAAATCAAAACACCTGAATATAACACTTTTAAATTATAACACCTTGAAACCCATAAATTTGAAACAAAATTTCCACCACTTAAATGGTTTAAACATTTAAACTGCTTTATGTAATAAAATAGCTTCTTCAATTTCACAAATCAAATCCAACACAACTCGAATGTTTTTACATTTTATATTTAACCAAATCCCAAATCATAAATTCCAATTCAATATAGTTTCCAAATAAACTATTCCAAAATTATCGATTTCAAAATGGATTTGATCCACAGAGTAAACCATTTCAAATTTAATATATTTCAAACTTTAAGTATTCAACAATTTCAAAACTAAATTTGGTAATTACGATTCAACAATTAAATTTTCTACTATTTAGTTTGAAATAATTTACATAATAAATCCATTATCATCTAAATAAAATTCAAATAACAAATAACTAAATATTTCCTTCAATTTATTTATACTTGAAATATTCATTTAATTCACCTTAAATAAAATCAAGTTATAGAAATCATACCCTCTAAAATTTCAAATTTAACAAATTTCACATCAAGCTTACTTGAGTTTAATTCTTAAATAAATTCAATTTCAAACAAATCTCAAATTTGTCTTCGAACCTTAAGTTTATTTAAATCATTATAAACTCTATATTAAAATAAAATTTAAATACTTAATCATATTATCTTCAATAAAAATCAACTTATTATTAAGCTTATTCTATATTAAAACAAATTATACATAGCTTAAAATCAAGGATAAAATAACATTTATATAATAACTAACATCAATATTTATCTAAAACCATATATTTCTTTACAAAACCATTGAAATCATTTCAAAATATCTTTATTTATAGACCACGGTGTCTGCATATAATTTTCTATCCTATGATCAAGTGATACGCATATTTATCGTTTGAATCCGTAATTTAAAATATAAATATGGTTATAAATCATTTCAAACCGCAATCGCGAATGAAATAAAAATCCATAACAACTTGTAATTTATAACAAATATAAAATATAACATCTATTCATCTGATATCAATCATCAAACATTTATCATAATCATCATCCAATTCAATTAGTAACATCAATATAGAGCAGATAATAAATAACAGGTATTTACTGGCAGTTTATATTCATTAATAAATTAAATAAATATTTTATCCAAATAAATTGAAATAAACTGAGATGATGATTCAAAATATGCCAAATAGTTATAAATAAATTTCTACTCACGTCATAAATCAATTTAATAAACATAAGAAATTTTAGAAGTTGTGAGTGGGTTAAAACACTCACCTTTGAATTTAAAGTGAATTTAAATCCAATTTAAATCCAAAATTCAAACGATCTCACACTTCGTCCAAACCAACGCCAAAATGTTAGAAATTCCAATAAGATCCTAACGGAGAAAACCACGCGTGAATCTGGCCTCGTACGCAAAAGTTATGCACATTAGAAGTTGCATGAATTATTATAAAATAAATAAAATAATAATATTATTAAACACGTCACTTCCTCGACAACCCATGATTATCGTAATCGAACCCACTTAAACCGTACCCAGCTGCCACGAATTTGATCAAAACGCCGACCCTACTCATGCCGTCGACCATATCTGCCCATGCCACGAGCCTCCACGCTACGAGCCGCCTCCATCGACCCCCCTTATGATGGTCTGTAACGACCCCGGATTTTTATGAATTTAAATTAATAATTTAAATGAATTTTTGAATTAAAATCTGTAAAATTGATTATAAATGATGCGAGTTTCCCCGATTCAAATAGAAAATATATTGAGTCATATGGGTTTGAAAATATGTATATATTGGATTTGAAATAAAATAAGAAATAAATGTTTGAGTAAATTTGAATTTAATATATAGGAAATATGAACTACAAACAAAGTATATTTATAAAATATAAATCTATGTATAACAAGACATACAAGTCAATGAAATATTTAAGTTAGAAGTGTAAATAAATTCATACAAGATGAATTATAAAATATAAATTAAACACATTGAACAAAATATAATAACATTTAATGTCATTCATATTACAAAACAAGTAAAATAATATTTTAAGTTAACAATAGAAATTTATTCATATTCCAAAGTATAGAAATAAATAAATAAATTGATTTAAAAATTTATAAATGAAGATAATTTGAGTTATATAAAATATATGTGTACAAAGAGAAATATAAAACAATAATTTTTAAAGTAAAATTTATGATAATTATATAAACTAAAAATAGAAGTAAATAAAAAAATGCAAGAATAAACAAAGCTAGCTAAAAGAACATAAAACATAAAGCAAGGCATAAAAAAAAAAATGTAAAACATACAACATAAACATGAACAAACCAAAGACAAGTATGAACACTTGTAAAAGCAAACTCAAAGGTTATGCAGGCAAAACAAAAAGCAAAGTAAATAAAACCAAGTAGAATAACAAACAAAGAAAAAAAAAGAAACAGCAGCTCACTATCCAGACTTAACTCTATACATACCTCATATACTTCTTCCTCTCGAACTAAACTATACTTGAGAAAAATATAAGTATGCAAATAAAAATACAAGTACAAAATAAAATATCTCAGCCACTATAATGTATTTTATTAGCCTAGGCAGTAAACCTGTACAAACAAAATGAGAATAATATATTTAGATATGAACAAGACATAGCAATTGATACCAAGATCCTTAGTACACTACCTTATACATATCAGCTGAGATCTTGTTAAATAATCAAAACCAAAACAAAATGTCTCCATGCTTTGTGCAGCTGAAATGAAGGAGGGAAAGTATGATTTGTACAGCCTCATTAATGCAAACATGCTATGAATCCACATTTTTGTACAAAATATTGTCAAGTTTCTCTCAGCTGAAACAATATATTTCAAAACCCTGTAAACTTCCTTTTATATACATCAACATTTCATCCCATTTTCGTTCCTTTTCACTGAGAAAAAAATGTCTGAAGCAAACATCATTTTAAACCATTCAACTGAAACAAACTTCAATTTAAAACTTCAACTGGAACAACAATACAAATCAACTCAGCAAGCCTACAGTTTTTCAACAGAGGAGCTCTGTGTCATCTTCTTGAACAAGTGAGTAAACAACATAATATAAAAGCTGAAGTTAATTATAATCAGTGTATAACTCATGTCTAATATGGATGTCTGGATATCTTCTTTGTTTTGACACTGAGTATATATGTAATTGTATTGGACAGTGCTGAGCGATGCTCTTCTTCCCTGTTCTTTTGAATGAAACAAATAGAAACAATTCGATTCCTCCATTTCTAATCATTATCAAGCTTTGATGTTTAAAGAAAAAAGGTGTATTTAAGTAAGAACTTTATTCTAAAAATAATTTCACGAAGTAGAAACGTATGCAGGGAGAAAAATTTAAATTTTTACAGAGGATACTCAAAATTTTGAAATTTTCGAATTTAATAAAATCTTGATTCAAATATATAGCTTGAATCCTTGCTTGAAGTCATGATTTTTAAAGTGAGTTTGGTGATTTTTAAGCAAGGGGTTTAAGTGCGGTTTGATTTTGCTTGAAAATTGAATTTCGATCAAACTCCGGTGACCCATCAATTCGTGTTGCTCGGGGATTTGCGCGGGGATGGAGAAGGCTACGGAGTCGCCAGGAAAAATGGCCGGAGGTGGCGAAGAGGACTGTGGCGATGGTGGGGAGGAGTTTTTAATTTCTAACCCTAGTTTTGACAAGGGTTCATACTTTGATTCATTCGTTCCCAATGATTGACCGAGTGCATTGTGGTTTTGTGGGGAGGTAGAGGGAGATAGGCGAAGCGGTGGCCGAAGTTTCACATGGAACGGTGGTCGGTGTGGTGGGTTTGCTGAATTTTAAGGTGAGGCTTTTGTTTCAGGTGGTGCGCAAATCTCCTCGTTTTTCGAGATTGAGTTCGTGATCAGGAATTGAGGGTCGGAGCTAGGTCGTGGGGCGATCGTGGATGGGTTTGGAGTGTCATCGGTGAGCGACGCTGCCGTAATCAACTGTGCACGTGCACAGTGACCTCGCGTGCACCAGAGCTTTTGGGTATGGGGGAAGAAGAAGTTTACTTCAGTGGAGTTATGTTTTGCACGGGAAAAATATTCGGGTTATTTGTCGAGTTACTCGCGTGTGGCTTCGGTGAGAACGCAGGGGTGTTTGCTCGAGTCTGAGTTGAACAGGCCTTGAGAATTGTTACAGGTAGTTTTAAAAGAAAGAGAAAGAAAAAAAAAAGAGAAAAAAAAGAAGCAATTTAATAAAAGAGATTTGAGCTTGAAATGGTTTTGAAATTAAATTAAGCTTTATAACTTAAGTGTTGAAAGGAAAGAAAAGAAAAGAAATTTAAAAAAATGAAATTTGAAAAACAAAAATGTTCCAAACATATTGTGAAAAATAATTAAATTATAAATATGATTGAACTTTACTTTAAGTAATGAAGTTTAATAACTTCTATTTCCTTAATGAATGAATTGTCTATAGTGAATCGATTTATAATTAAAAATGATTAATATAAGAAAGTTTCTTTAAAAAGGGAATTAAATAAATTTAATAGTTAATAGAATCATTAACTAAGATTATTTAAATAATTAATTAGTGTGATTAAGTTTTAACAATAAATTGGATTAATTAATTTAATGATAATAAGTTGTGGGACTATTAATTAAAATTACTTAATAGCAGTAATTGTGGAATTTATTTTTCGGCATAATTAATTGAGTTAACTTAAGTAGTTCAAATTAAATTTTTTACGTATAATTCAGAATAATCACTTGATAATTTGGTAAAATAAAATTACTTCAGGAAGTAATTAATAGAAAATTACTGAATGTAATTAACTGAGTGATGATTTAAATTAATTAAATAAGTAATTAAGAAATTAATTGCTCATTATAATTAAGTGAGAATAATTAATTAAGAATAATTATTAATTAAGGGTTAATTAATGATTTATTCATAAGGAATACATCTGGTTTAAATTAATCAGTTGATTAATAAATTTACTAATGGATGTTTGGGTTTTATCGAATGGTTAAATTGTTTGATGCTCCTGATATGTGATGCTTTGTTTTGATTTGAGCTGTGTGACTTATTTATCTGTGATATTTATATATCTGTGATCTGTGAATAAAAGATAAGCGTTATAGTTTATACCGCTTATCAACTATATTTATATGTTCTGATCTGTGATGATTGAATGCTGTTGCACTATTGTGTTAAACCCCTGAACCACACCATACACACAATTATGGATTTCACGAGGAAATCGATTAAGTCACAGATTTTGAAATGATTTATAAAATTGAATATTTAAATTTAAATGTTTTGGAAATGGAGTGGGTTTAAAGTGAAAAGCTTTTGGAATGGAATTTCAAAATAAAAATTTATTATTTTTAAATTACTTGATTAAGTTTTGGAATTTAAATAATTTGATTTAAATTTAAATTCAAAACTTGAAATTGAATTCTATGATTTGAAATTAGGGATTAAAGATGTTATATTGGTTATATAAGGATTAAACCACTTTTAAGTATTGTTTTTGGGAATTTGAATTTAACCCAAGGATTTCAACTCGTATAAATGAATCAGATTTCCAAAATGAAAACTGTTGTTTCCAAATGATAAACACTTTTAGATAAGAACTGAGATTCCAGTTAATTAGGGGAATTTCAAGATTGAATAGGGAAATGATTTTTCTAAGTTATGAATGAATTCTTTTTGAAAGCTATGAATTTAAATCTGTTTATTTTTAACAGATTTAAATTGATGATTTGTTTAAATCAAATTGAAATGAAATTGTTTTGAAGGCTATAAGTTAAATCTTTGATTTAAAGATTTAACGAGTTAATCAAATTGAAATGAAAATTGATTTGGAAAATCTGTGAATTAATCTTTTGTTTAAAAGATTAAAATGTGAAAATTGTTTAAACCGTTAAAGATTGTGAAAATGAATCTTTTTGTTTAAAGATTGAAATGGTAATTGGATTAAACCATTTGAAAGAAAGTTTTGAATTATTAAGTTGTGACTTAATTGAAATCCCATTATCCATTTGTTTTTGAAATATCGTGCTCACTATTCGGTTTAACCGGGAAAGGACCTTTGTGTCGTATAACCCATTCCGAATATGTGATTCGACGTTATGGATAGCATTTGAAGACCGGTGTTGAAGACCGGGTATTTGCGAGAGCGATAGGATGACCTGTCGATTGACTCTGCACCGAGTATCTACGGTATTGAGTTCTCCATATGTGATGGTGAATCCGATCAGGATTGTGAATATCCGGATTGCAAGGGCTTCGTAAGAAGTGCCTTCGGTTCTGTTCGAGCCCGGAACAGACTGGTGTGGATTGCATGTCTGACATTACAAATTGAGATATAAAACCGATTTCTTTCAAATATATTTCTGTTGGTGGCGAAGAATTTATTCTTTTAGCTTAACACCCTTCTCTGAGACGTACGAGCTCAGAGGTTATATAGTTGAAGTTATCAGCGATATATTCCCAATTTGGTAATGTGACATGCTGAGTGTTGCTGTGAAATGATCATTGTGTTGATTATTCGTGATAGGATCATTTGTTGATCGTCTATCCTGGTGATCATTTCTATGATCATTTGTTGACCCAAAGCATGGCTTTTGTATAAAGTATGTTTTTGTGGACGTGACTTCGTCGAGCCTCACACCCCGTGAATGGTCAAAACAGGAAAGAAGCAGCAAGGTTATGAGGGGTAGCGCCCTTTAGGATGTGTGCATTTCCTTCTGGAAAAGGGTGGTATCATGGTATGGAGCCCAGATACTTACTCATGTTGAAAACACTTTATGATTGTGTGAATTGATTACGAGATCTCGGATAAAGGTCCCAAAGGACCGGGAGATGGCATATTCGGTCAGTTGTTACTCAGTTAGGGGTAACCCGGCCTTGTGTTGGTAGAGATCCGGTTTGGTTCTCGGGGATGTCCATCCAGAGGCATTCTCATGTGGCAATGGGAAGTTCCTTGGCCTGATCATTCATTGGAAATCCAAAGAAACAATACGAGACTTGTACAGTATTAGTTGTAGAACCTGCCATCTAATATGGTAGCTATAGTAGGCATAATATAATGGTACCTATGCTGGCTAAGATTTATATTCTACTTTCGAAATGATTTGTTCTACACTATGCACTAGTAATAATATCAAATGTTATTTTTAATGCGTATCAAGCATCTTTGACTATCATAAGAAGAAATCTCCTCCAAGTCTGCGTTTGCATTGTGTGTGTGGCGGGAGGTCTTATGGTAGTCTCATTTTTAAAAGCATTGCGAATTGACTTTAAAAATATTTCTTTGAATGTTTTGAAAGATAAACTGTTTTTGTTGCTCACACCAGTCCCACGACTGATCCGGAGTTTATTGTTTCTTTCCTAAACTCTGGATGCTCATTATTTCTACACGAGCAGTCTAGAGTTGGGTTTTTCAGATAGCTAGGGTTAGTAGATTATCTGGAGTTAGTTCAGTCTTTGGATCGCACCAGTCTTGCTAATGCTAGGTGAATCGTTATTGGGGGTTCGAGCTATTGCTGGATTGATTCTTGGAAATGGAGTTGCAGTTCTCGGAGTTCTCTTTTGAAGACTATCTCAGAGTTATATTGTTCTTATGCTATATGTTATCTATTTTTCTTTTCCGCTGCAATTTATTGTATCATATCTCTGATGTATATTGATATCTATTGGATTATCTGTTGTATCAGATATTGTATCAAAGCTGTATATCAATGTATTATTCTTTTATTCCGCTGTGTTGTTTACTTAATGATTGTTATAAGCTCCGGCGAATCGGATTTGAACGGTCGAATCTATGGCATTCGAATACGATTTGAAGTATGGATGTCGATTTTCGAGCGAGCAAAATCCGTCTCGTTACATGGTCACGACGCATCCTTAGCTCACGGCCGCCGTGCCAAATATCAACCAAACGTGCAGAATTCCGACATCCTATAGGTGAGTTACTTCATCCCCAAGCCCTCCTCGATGAGCTCTACCACCCCATGCCTCTTGATCGTCGCCAGGCGAAGATCCACCGTCGAAACACAAATGCCCAAAAGGAACGGCCGAAACCAAATCGTGGATTCCAGGACAAACGGAGCTTCAAATCAAAAAAATAATTTCAAATCTGAGATGCACTCATCGAGAGCTTCAGATCAATATATAATTTGATGTAGTTTGAGGAGATTGAATTTTGAGGTTGGATTTTGAATTGAAATTGGATTTAGGAGTTTTAGGGTTTTCAGCCACTGAAAAGAGGAGAAGCTAATGGAATTGTACGTATAGAAATGACGAATAGAAAGGCTGCTAAGGTTTATAATGAGGTATATATAGGTAGGTCGAAAATAAAGATGAATGGACACGATTTAGTTGAACGATAATTGACCCGAAAAGCCCGTTTCGACCCCGGAACGGAAATGGGTCAACCTATATATCAAAATAGATGTTTTTGAATATTTTAAAATCGATGGAACAGGTTTCAAGTCCAAATTCCATCGTATGAAGAAGTTACGTTAAAATTGGTTTATTTCAAATAGATTTAAATTGATTTCAATTAAATTCATTTCAAGGCGTTTCAAGTCCGTACGATCAAACGACAAGTCTGATCGCTACGAAACTTGAAATCCTACTATAATTCACCATGACAGATCCGATGAAACTAATTTCGTCGAAATCCGAGTCAGTGGCAAAAATTACTATTTTTACAATAATTAAATAAATTAATAATTAAATTAATTAAATCAAATGTTCAATTTCAATTCTATAATTGATAATGTTTATCATTTTTAAATTTCTTAATCATTTATACTGATTTAAACAAATTAAGATGTCAATTTATAGTTGATTAATTTATCAATTTCATTGTTAACCTCAATTTTATTAAATTCAGAAATTATAAATTTAATTTCCAATAATTCCATTTAATTTACTTTTCATTCTATTATTCAATCCATTGTTGTCGAAATGGATGAAATTAACATTGGATTCATGATCTATCACATAAATATTCTTGGATTTCATCTTAGTTTCTATTAACGTGATAATTAAATATTAAATTTCATTTAATTGCAATTAATCCAATTATTAAGTTTAAATTCCAATAAATTGATAAATATTGATTTCCATTCTTTCAATTCAACAAATTATCCTATTATGATACATTAACATTATTTCCAAATATTACCTTAATTAACATTAACATAATATTTTATTTAGATTTATTGCAACTAATTCTAATTCAATCTAATGGATTAAAAATATATCGATAACTTATCATAATTGATGCCACTAACTCTTAATCATACTTTTATAAGTTATAATAATTAATTCAATATTTACTTTCATCTTCTTATATTATATTTATTAAAAAGTATAGATTTACCTTATTTCAACAAATTGGAATTCCATTCAAGTTCTAAATAATTAACTAAAAATAACATTGTTGCGTTTCACTGTAGTTATTATTTCATTATTACCTTACAACTTTTTATTTCTTCCAATTTAATTCACAATTTCTAGTTAGATTAACATTTTTAATTATCGAAAATTACGGGTCGTTACACTCTCCCCCATTCGAAACTTTTCGTCCCCGAAAAGGAAAAAGAAGGGGAAGAAAGAATTAAGTAAACAATACATCTTATTCAAAAATCTTAACTTTGTAAACAGACAAATTTAAAAAATTAATTAATTTAAATAAAATATACAAATTTATAACCATTATATCCTTTTATATTCAAGTAACAAAAATTTTGGAAAATATTTCATAAAATTTTCTATGTCCAAAATTCACGAATTTTTTTGGCAGAGTCTCTTTTGTATGGAGAGGCTCGAGAGAAATTATAATATCAAATATACCAATATATATCATAATATCTCAAAATAACATATCCTAACAACGGGAAAAACAACATAATAACGCTATAAAAACGTAATCCAAGAACGTACCTATTTGTCTGGAAATTAACGCTTATTTTATGAAACCAAAAGCAGTAGCGATTGCTTCCATAACCTGTATTTCACTTATATAATCCCAAAAAGGTTAACAATTATATAAAATGAAATATTTTAAAGTTGTGTCAATCACTAACAACGAATCAATAATAAACAACAATCACTTACAATCACAACATACAACCATCATATGAAATCAATAAAATCAACCATCCATATATCCATAGCAAACAAAACAAATAGTTGTTTGGGTTTAAAACTTTAAATTGTACAGAATGGAAAATAAACTACTAAGTGCTCAATTTGCTCAACAGTCTTAGATGGAACTTAATAGATTATTCATTCATCCAAACAGTTTTAAAGTATCCTTGCCCAACAACCATAAACCAAACAAACAACAATTTCAAAAAATAGATCAAGTTCATTCTTAATAATTTCATTTCATAACATTTGCTGTTTGGTTTCCTTTTCATTCATATAATGATTTATCTTTTTAATTTACCACTTTTTCTTGCAAATTTTCATTTATTTTTATTCATTTATCCATAGTATTCATGTTCAATTCAATTTCTTAGCATTCCAATTCATTCACTTAAGTTTTTAATCATTTATTTATAATACTTACCTTTCTATTTATTTATTTAGTAGCCTTTCAATTATACTTAAGTTTATAACAACTACAACATAAAATTCTTATTTATTAAAGAAGTTCATTGAATGCCTTCATTTTTCCAAGTTTTACTTATATAATATCCTATTACATTTTCTTATTAAACATTACAGCTTTTAATTAAGTCATATATATGCCTTTAAGAATGTAATTGAAAATTACATAAGTTTATCTTATTTCTTTTAATAAATCTAATGTCCAATAATCATATCCTTTACTTTTTATAGATTATAAATTTCAAATTTCTTGTTATTTCATTTATAACCTAGAATTTAATCTTCTCATTTTAATTAGAGGTTCCAATTATTTATTAGTTACAATCCATTTCACTGCAATAATTGAAACTATTATTTAATAGAAACTTAAGAACTAAATACCGGTTAAATTTCAAATCATTTTAAAATAATAGATAGATGTATACACTTACAATTTATAAATCCAATTATATTTAAAACAATTTGAAATTAATATTTGTTTATCAATATAAATCTGTAGTAAAACTACTACAGTAGCCTTTCCACTTTGAAACTCGAAAATGAATGTCGATATGCCTACACTCATCACCGAAATTATTTTCCAGTGACAGAGAAGGGAGTACAAAATTTATTTCTTTTCAAAATTTCTTTAAAATAATTCTTTCAATCATACTGAAATATTTATATCAGAAAGTACTTCTAAATAATATTATTATTATATTCCAAAATCATTTGAAAAAAAAATTCATAACCACAGAATTTAAGTTCTAAAATTTTCAATTTTCCTTTATTTTATTTTAAATCTTATTTCCAACCAATATTTATAAGTTTCACTACCTAACAACCAATATATTACAACCAAATATACCCCTTTATAAAAAAATTATTTATATATAGAAAATATAATAGGAAAAATTATTTCATCCACCTATATTCAAAACAAATATTGTGTCGGTCAGTTCTATTAAGTGTTTAGAAATCCCTATTGATGTCATAGCGTCCTATGCACCAACCAGAATTTATAAATACAAAATGGAACAAATTAACACAATATCAAAACCTTTTATAACACTAACAAATACGCTCTTTCATATATATACGCTCAACGACTCATTATAGGGTATTACTACCCTATTAATAAAGAGTCAGACCCCACAAAGCTAAGGTTTATCGCTAAACCAAAGCTCTGATACCAAATGTAACATCCCGCCTTTTGTACGTTTTAAATCGACAATAAACCGCACACGTCAGACTCAAACCATACAAAAGAGCGGATTGTTATTGGGGTGGACAAGAAAAGCATAGAAAGAAATAAAACAAAATAGAATCTTGCAGCGGAACGACAAACTATAATAATCAAATAATTGTTCATGAAGTTGTTTTACAAAACATTTGATTACACTTATACAACACAGATCATAGTTACACATACCAGAGAATAAAATATAATGCAGCATAATATATGATGCAGTGAATATAATAATAAATAATAATACGATCTTCGTCTTCGTCCTCCAGCAATAGGGTCTTCAAATCTTGAAATGCTCAGGCTGACCCGAGCGAATTGAAAGGACAAAACACTCGAGTCAGAACTAAAAGTTCTTATGTAATAAATCAACAGTAAATAATAGTGGAACGGCGTCAGAGATGTTTATAGGTTTTGACATCTCCTATCCAGTGTCTAACGTGAGTGCAGTAACTTAAGAGATGCTCGGAATTCACATATCCTAAGGATCCGTTAAACTATTTACTATGTAGTAATATTTCGCTATTATAATAATGTCTATAGAAAATAAACTTACTTTTAAATAGCGTTAAGGAGTGACCCAATATTCCCCTTAACACGTAATAGTCCCTGTAGTCGATCCAGTATCATGGTTCCTTCTGATCGGGAAGCCACCAGAGGATACTCCACAGGCTATGGGAGAAAACCAAACTCGTACAAGGCGTGTTAGGGTAGGCGACACGGCACAACGAGGCAATGCCAGGGTAGATATAGCAATTGCGCATCCGGACTGATGGTGACGCATAGCGCGCAGCTACCGCCCACCTCGAGCCACACCACCAAAAATCAAAAATCAAAAGTGGCCACCAAATCAATCTCAAAGTCAGAATATAATATCGAAGGAGTGCGTCCGATAAGAGGGGCTACCCCACTCGCCCGTAAGCGCTCCTGTTTTAGCCAACTTAAGCCAACTCACGGGATCCGGGTCCACGTATATACCTCAATAGAACGTCGCCATCATCCTACTTCATTTTGGAATCTCCACCTCGCACACGGTTGTTAGAGTGGTTTTCGGAGTTGGCAGAGAGTATGACAACTTCCGATCCCGGTCTCTTTAAGAACCAAACGTTATTATAACACCGCGGTCATTTTTCAAATAGTTTATACTTTAAAACCAAATATCATGGCCCTTTCAAAACCAAATCGATATGATATCATTTCCATTACAAATATATCCTTTCTAAAATCATAACACTTTCGAAGTTATATTAAAACCAAAACACTTGAATATAACACTTTTAAATTATAATACATTGAAACTCATAACTTTGAAACATAACTTCCACCACTTAAATGGTTTAAACATTTAAACTACTTTATATAATAAAATAGCTTCTTCAATTTCACAAATCAAATCCAACACAACTCGAATTTTTTTACATTTTATATTTAACCAAATCCCAAATCATAAATTTCAATTCAATTCAGTTTCCAAATAAACTATTCCAAATTTATCGATTTCAAAACAGATTTGATCCACGGAATAAAACATTTCAAATTCAATATATTTCAAACTTTAAGTTTTCAACAATTTCAAAACTAAGTTTGGTAATTGCGATTCAACAATTAAATTTTTATTATTTAGTTTGAAATAATTTACATAATAAATCCATTATCATCTAAATAAAACTCAAATTACAAATAACTAAATATTTCCTTCAATTTATTTATACATGAAATATTCATTTAATTCACCTTAAACAAAATCAAGTTATAAAAATCATACCCTCTAAAATTTCAAATTTAATAAATTTCACATCAATCTTATTTGAGTTTAATTCTTAAATAAATTAAATTTCAAATAAATCTCAAATTTATCTTCCAACCTTAATTTTATTTAAATCATTATAAACTCTATATTAAAATAAAATTTAAATACTTAACCATATTATCTTCAATAAAAATCAACTTATTACTAAGCTTATTCTATATTAAAACAAATTATGCATAGCTTAAAATCAAGGATAAAATAACATTTATATAATATCTAAAATCAATATTTATCTATAACCATATATTTCTAAAAATCATTTCAAAATATCTTTATATAAAGACCACGGTGTCTATTTATAGTTTTCTATCCTATGGTCAAGTGATACAGATATTTATCATTTCAATTCGTAATTTAAAATATAAATACGGTTATATATCATTTCAAACCGCAATCCCGAATAAAATAAAAATCCATAACAACTTGCCGTTTATAACAATATAAAATACAACATCCATTCGTCCAATATCAATCATCAAACATTTATCGCAATCATCATCCAATACAATCAATAACATCAACATAGAACAGATAATAAATAACAGGTATTTACTGACAGTTTATATTCAATAATAAATTAAATAACTATTTTATACAAATAAATTCAAATAAACTAGGATGATGATTTAAAATATGCCAAGCAGTCGTAAATAAATTTCTAATCACGTCATAAATCAATTTGACAAACATAAGAAATTTTAGAAGTTGTAAGTGGGCTAAAACACTCACCTTTGAATTTAAATTGAATTTAAATCCAATTTAAACCCAAAATTCAAATGGCCTCAGATTTCATCCAAACAAAACCAAAATGTCAGAAATTCCAATGCGATCCTAACGGAGAAAACCGCGCATGAATCGGACCTCGTACGCAAAAGTTATGCACATTTAGAAGTTGCATGAATTATTATAAAATCAATAAAATAATAATATAATTAAACACGTCATTACCTCGACAACCCATCATTATCGTAACCGAACCCACTTAAACCTTACCAAGCCGCCACGAATTTGATCAAAACGCCGCCCCTACTCGTGCCATCGACCAGATCTGCCCACACCAGGAGCCTCCATGCCATGAGCTACCTCCATCGACCCCCCTTATGATGGTCGCGACGCCATCCTTAGCTCATGGTCGCCGTGCCAAACATCAGCCAATCATGGAGAATTAAGACATCTTATAGGAGAGCGACTTCATCCCCAAGCCCTCCTCGACGAGCTCTACCACTCCATGCCTCCTGATTGTCACCAGGCGAAGATCCACCGTCAAAACACAAAAGCCCAAAACAAACTGCCGAAACCAAATCATGGACTCAGGACAAACAGAGCTTCAAACTGGAAAACTAATTTCAAATTTGAGATGCGCTCGTCGAGAGCTTCAGATCGATATATAATTTGATGTAGTTTGAGGAGATTGAATGTTGAAGTATTATTTTGAATTGAAATTGGTTTTAGGAGTTTTAGGGTTTTCAGCCATTGAAAAGAGGAGAAGCTAATGGAATTGTACGTACAGAAATGAGGAATAGAAAGGCTGCTAGGGTTTATAACGAGGTATATATAGGTAGCTCGGAAATAAAGATGAATGGACACAGTTTGATTGAATGATAATTGACCCAAATAACATATTTCGACTCCAGAACGAAAATGGGTCAACCTATATATCAAAATATATGTTTTTGACTATTTTAAAATCGATGGAACAGGTGTTAAGCCAAATTCCATCGTATGAAGATGTTACGTTAAAATCAGTTTATTTTAAATTTATTTCACTTGATTTCAATTAAATTGATTTCAAGGCGTTTCGAGTCCGTACGATCAAACGACAAGTCTGATCGCTACGACACTTGAAATCCTACTATAATTCACCGTTACGGATCTGATGAAACTAGTTTCGTCGAAAATCGAGTCAGTGGCCAAAATGACTATTTTTACATTAATTAAATAAATTAATAATTAATTGATTAAATCAAATTCTCAATTTCAATTCTATAATTGACAATGTTTATCATTTTTAAATTTCTTAATCATTTACACTGATTTAAACAAATTTAGATGTCAACTTAGAGTTGATCAATTTATCAATTTCAGTGTTAACCTCAATTTCAATAAATTCAGAAATTATAAATTATAAATTTAATTTCCAATAATTCCATTGAATTTACTTTTCATTCTATTATTCAATCCATTGTTGTCAAAATGGATGAAATTGGATTCATGATCTATCACATTAATATTCTCAGATTTCATCTTAATTTCTATTAACGTAACAATTAAATATTAAATTTCATTTAATTGCAATTAATCCAATTATTAAATTTAAATTCCAATAAATTGATAAATCTTGATTTCCATTCTTGCAATTCAACAAATTGTCCTATTATGGTACATTAACATTATTTCCAAATATTACCTTAATTAACAATAACGTAATATTTTATTTAGATTTATTGATATTAATTCCAATTCAATTTAATGGATTAAAAATATATCGGTAACTTGTAATAATTGATGCCACTAACACTCAATCATACTTTTATAAGTTATCAATAATTAATTCAATATTTACTTTTGTCTTCTTATATTAAATTTATTACCAAGTATAGATTTACCTTATTTCAACAAATTGAAATTCCATTCAAGTTATAAATAATTAACTAAAAATAACATTGATGCTTTTCACTTTAGTTATATTTCATTATTACCTTACAACTTTTTATTTCTTCCAATATTAATTCACAATTTCTAATTAGATTAACAATTTTAATTATCGAAAATTATGGGTCGTTACAACTTGCTGAGTTCAACATGTTATTGAAATACAGGTATTCCTCTATTGACACTATATTAAAGAAGAATGGAAAGTTCATAGTAGGTTTAAATGAGTATCTAAGAGAAAGGATGACCGGTTATATTAATGGGACCTTTGAGACGATTGTGGAGAGGGCTTTGAGACATGAGAGTCTATACCCAAAGCCGAAAGTTGAATTTGTTGCTTCAAAGGAGGAACCAAAGTTGCAAGTGAGCGAGGGAGGCAAGAGGAAACATAATGACAAGCGAAAGAAGCTGTCTCAGGATGAAGATGGCCAGAAGAAAGATAAGCGGGAAATGAAGTGCTCTAATTGCAATAAGGAAAGTCATCTAAGCAAGAACTGTTGGGCCCAAGGAGTGAGGAGAGGAAGTGCCTCATTAGTGATATGGCTGAACATTTGAAGAAGGAATGTCTACAGCTAAGAAAGGGTGGATAAAAAATGATTGCTTATGTGTTGGATATCACCCATAATTCATCAATTGTTACTCGGTGAAGGGGAAAGGGAAGAACGTTCTTATTCGAGGCGTAATTTCCATTTACGTTATGCTCATATGTATTGGTTTGGTATCAATATGTAAGAAACATTTATCTAATGACTTAGTGAGGAGATTAGGGTGGCCTGACCCATTAGGTAGACCTATAGTTGTTTCAAACTTGGTGATAGCTCGATAGACTTAGGTGTGGCTTGTCGATACTTAGGTTGTGAGTCATGGATGCTTACTTTCTTATGATTGCTTAGTTTATGTTTGTTGAGTTTTATATCATTAGGGTGGGGTGGCTGAAAGGATATAATGTTGTGCTGAATGGTGAAAAACTGAAGATGAAGATTCGGACAGGAGTAGAGTAGAGACTAGAGTTGGATAGTTCACCTAAGTGGGTACAATTATGGTTAGCTTATTATACTCACTTTGGATCTCGCATGAGGATTCGTCATCATTTCCCATAGAGAGGGAACATCCAAAGAGGATCAAACTACCATCGCATGGAGACGATGAGTTCTGTGTCGAACCGATGAATAGTGTTATACCTTCATGAAGGATGACACTCGAAGAGCAAGAAAGACTAGGGGTGTATTAAGATGACCCTTGGAAAGGAGTGTTCATTTATGGGAGTATATCCAAGTAAGAAGCACCTATAGTATTCGCAAGATGGATGGATGATTTTTTAAGATAGTGTGGAGCACCGGGGAAAAGTAGGTCTTATAACAGTGTTCGTAGGTGATATTCTTGTCTTCTTGTGGAAAGGCAGTACAAGACGCAATTTGGAATTGTGCATATGGTATTAAGGAGTCGTACCAGTCTAGGAGTAGTGCTTCTAAGGAAGACATGATTTGAGTGTATTACTAATTATACCTAACATTGATCGATTTAGGGGAGAGGTACTATGAGAATGCCATCATTCAAGAATGAATATTCATTCTGGTGGTAATAAATTGTATTGGACAGGCATTTTATTAGGACGATATGAATGAGGATGTGTATATTGAGATATATGGATGACTAGTTATGATGCTGGAAGAGGAAGCCTAGTGGGTTGTTTCAACCACTAAGGATTCCTAAATGGGGACAGAAGTAGATATTGATGGACAGTCGAGGACTGAAGGAAGGCATGGTAACCTTTGAGTCACAGTGGATCAATTGACAAATAGTACACGTTATACTCACAAAGTCGAGTAGAATAATAATGAAACTAGCTAAGTGGTATGTGAACTTAAATATGTGATCCTAGGGTGTGCCGAAGAGCATTATAAGTGATATATGATTGGATTTTGGGAGGGGTATACAAGAGGTGTTGAGGGAAATGGCACTAGATCGGTTTGATGACATCGAGATTGAACCAAGGATAATATGAAGTGGGTTAAGAAAAAATCGGAGAAGTCAGTTGAGTGAAAGCTGAGGCAATAGTGCAAAGGAGACCAAGTAGAGCATAAGAACCACTTGTTTAGTGCTCTTCACTTGGTAGGATTCTCTTGTTACTGCAATCACTTTCAGTATCGATACTGTATAGTATAGTTAGTACCTTACATCCTACAGTAGGCGTATGTTGTATTTGCTTACTTATATGACTGTTTGATGGATGATTTTGCTTTCTTATGGTTGTTAGGCGTGTGGGATAACAATAATTATGTTTCTTGTGGGATTTTAGGAGCAAAATTCCTAAAGGAGGAAAGGGGAGTGTAACAAACGTATTTTACTTATTGGTGGATTTAAAATATTATATTAAACTCATGCTGGCTTATACGATGCTATAACTTTGGGAATGTTTAGTGGTGACATTTTTGTCTGTTAGAAATATAATTGGATCTGTAATAGCCATAACTTTTGATTGGAACCGAATTATGGTTTTAGACAATTTTCGTTGAAACGATATGATGGTTTCTCTTTTCGTTGGGTGGTCATACTAGGTTTTTGGATTTACTATTTAGGAGATATGACCATTTTATGACTGATTTTGGGCAAATCAACAAGTGATTAGTGTGGCATGCTAACCAAACTCAGGATTAGGATTAATACCAGCTACCTTAGCAGCACCAACTCATTTTTCATCTTCCCAAATTGGATCAAAACTCAATCAAACATTTTCTTAGCCAAAACCACCTCCAATCTCTTCCATATAATCTAAATTCATAGATTAAGGATGTATTAGCATATGGACTAGCTAGAGACTTCCAAATCCACATTTTTAAAGAAGACATTTTGGGGCTTTGCCATCTGTTCTTGGATTTGACTCGGTTTTTGTGCAAATCATCGATTTTTGGCTGTTTGATGAGTGATTTACCATCTCTAAAACTTTTATACATGTATCTACATGTTTAGAATCCATTTTTAAAGTTAAAAATATGTTTCCCCGCTATTCTAAAACTAAACATGCAGCGATGGGGAATTTAAAAGGATCTAAAATGATTTGAACATGTTATTTTGATGTGCGATTGTTTGTATGAATGATAAGCTATGTTATAGATGTGTTTTGAGATGAATTATCATGTAGTGATGTATATTTATATGTTTTGATGGTGTTTCAATGCTGTTTGGTATGTGTATGGATGTTATTTTGTATGTGGAATGGTTGTAAATGCTCATCACAGTGAGTTAGGAGTGGTAAATGTAGGATTTGGGTTGTGATGTACTGATTTTAGAGCATTTGAGGTTGTGCCAATGCATTGGAGTTGCATATAGGTCGAAAAGGAAAGTGCCGTGATCGAATCAGCATGGAATTGGTAGTTTTGCAAATGGTATTAGAGTGGTATTCAGCAAATGGTGGTGGTCGGTCCGATGGTCATTGGTTCGATGATGGATGGACGACAATGGTTGTATCGAACATTGTGTTTGGTGAGGAGCTTTGGTTCAGCAATGGAGGACTTTAGGTTAGGGTTGTGAGGACGTAGGGGTTTGGTTTGACGTTAAGTACAGGACAAGGAAAACTATCTAGTTATATACTTTGGTTTGGTAGTTGCATTGCTTCGAGTTAGTTATAGGGAGCACCAGGCAAAGCTATGGTGAGGGGACGCTTCACGGAAACTTCGGGTGCGGCAGCTGTTTACTTCGAGGTAGGCATAAGGGTGTTTTAGGGGTTCTTATAAGTCGACTTAAAGAAGTGAACGGCTTCGGGATGACTTGAGATATCTTTGGGGTTTCATTGGATATCACGAAGCATTTGACTGAGTCCAAGGCTGCTGGCCTGTTTACCATGGATTATGAGATAGTCTAATCTGGCCTGAGAGGGCAACACCTATGAGAGAGGTATGTGATAGAACACTGAATCTAATTGTGACATGAGATGTTGCATGTAGGATTGTTTTCACCCTATATGGGTGAATAGAGTGACACTGAAAAATTAATGCGGAAAAAATATAAAACAGAAAATAATCAATAGAGATCACATACATATTTAACTAGCTTCGACAATAACCTGCCTACGTGCTGCCCCTAAGGTTTATACTAGTTATTAAGTAATCAGACACTTACAAACATACGTAAACTTGCGACACCCACTAACTTAATTAACCAAACTCTAAGCTCAAAATCCTGCCACAACTCAGCCACTGAGTTGTGATTTCTTGAACTACAAAATTGTAATTTGTAACCTAGTTAAAACTAGAGTTTGACTCAAATAAAAAATAGAAAGTTACAATTAAAAATAAAACAAGAACGAAACCATATTTATAAAAATTAAACCCAACATAAAAATTAGAACCGGCCCACGTGTAAAATAACAAAAGAGATCCGACTCCCTTTTCTTTTTAAGTTCGTGTACTCTGGCTATTCCTTTTCCTTTTGTTGCTCTTCTCAAATTAGGGTTTTGATGATTGAAGCGATCGCTTGAATTAGAAGTTTGAATTGATTGCTGACATGCTCTTGTTCCTCAATTAGCTTCGATGCTTCTTCGAATTGCTTTGCGGCCTCTTCAAGATCGAGTTTGAATGAAATAAACTCGGTATGTGATTTTATACCTTATTTCTCTGTTGATTTGCTTGAACTTGAACACGATGTCTTGCTGACGATGATATGGGTTGAATTTATAGGGATCGAATCCCTAAATTTTCGTTCATATATTTTTGGTTTGAATTATGTGCTCGCCGTTGATTTTTTCTTGAATGATGGCGATGATATTTGCCGACTAATTCATTCCTCGATTGTAGCTTGGCATTTGAATTTGTTGAATATATCTCTGATATATTTGATACTTGACTTGTTCATCAGCGACTCTTTAATGAATGATTCTTTAGTGTTTCTTGTTTTTTCACTTCTTTTTGAAACAGTTCCTTGACTTTTTTCAAACTACTACATATACTTTCCTATGGCTCCTTCACTCTTTTTGATACATTTAAACAGGTCGAATTGCAACTATTTGATCATTTCTTTTTGAAACATGTAAACTGATTTACTGTTTTTTTTTTGGAACATAATCTTGACCCTGACTTTGTTATTACTCTATAGCATATGCTTGTTTGTCCACTTCATGTTGTATGTTGTATGCATTCATGTTGACTTTGTTCATGTCTGAAGCTTATTGTTTTGACTTGCCTCTGATCTTGTAGTCTTCTTTGGTTACATGTGAATGTAGTCTTCTTGGTTTGGTCTTCATGTTGCTTTGAGTCTGCATAATTGCATATGTATTTATATATACGATGCACTACTTTGAACATGATGAAACTTATCTTGCATATGCACTTGTTTATTGTTTTCATGCTAAAAATTGAATGCTCTGTTGTCATCTCTGTTGCCTATTTAAAATAGGTGCACTATTGTCTAGTGGTATGGTAGCACGTCGTTGGTGTGCACTTTGTATATCTCCTATTCCATTGGAGTATGTCCGGTGCACTGCCCTAGTCATTGTAGTCTGGTTCTACTTGTTTTCAATTGAAATCTATTTCAAGCTGATTCTGTCTGGTTGTTAATGCATGTATACATGTATACATATGTTTTCACGCAAGTATATATGTATGCTAGCTTGTTGTATGGTTGGTCTGGTTGTACCGGTCTGTTGGTCTTCATTTGCTTCGAGCCCCTAAGCACTTCATTCTATCTTGTGTAGTTACATGTTTTGATGTTCTGTTGTGTGTTGTTGTTTTCATTCGAAGTCTAGTTCTATTGAAGTTTTGTTGACTTATACATTTTGACTTGATCTTCAATGTACATTATGTTGAGGCGTTTTTGGTTAAGGCTGTTATCATGTGTTCATGTATGTTCATGCCTGAATGTTTGCATTTGTGTTCATGCCTTTAACTTTCTATGTTCATGTTTGAAATGATTCATGTGTAGGTCTGGTGCACTTCAGTGTTCTATGACTCTTTGGTATATTTGGTGTGTGTTCCTGTAATCTGGTTTCATGTACTTTGGTATTGTGGTCTTGTTTTGGTTGAGCATTTTCACGTGTCTTGAATCCAGCTTTTGCTTGGATTTGATCTTGTGCTCACTTGTCCTTGCAATTTTAACAAGCAAGTGTATACATGTGTGCACGACCTTGTGGCCTGTACGGTGATACACTATGCATGTCACGAGTTATTCGTGTAGGATGAATTAAAAGAAAATGATGACGAACAACCCAAATAACTTAAGCAAATAATATTTTGAAAACACACACTTTATTGTGCGCTAAAAAATAATTTCTTTTTCAACTTTACTCCATTAGTGTTTATTTTATAGATAGTTCAAATGTTAGATACATGCTAGAACAGAGTTGAAGATGAAATATGAATGAGAGTGAATACGTAGTGATAATAAAAATTGTGTTGTAATGGAAATTTTAATTGAAGTGTAAATGTAGTGAGAGCTCAAATTTGTACTATTTAAATTTGTAATAAAATATCCGTTTGAATAAAATATTTGTTTAAATATGAATTCTGAGTATATATTTTATTCAACAGATATTTATTTAATTATGTGAAAAAAATAAAATAGTCCAACAATGAATACATTTAAACTAACATATATATGTTTATTATCATCAAACAAAAAACATGGGCTATTTTATTCTACATCACCGGCCTAAGTGATCATTGTGTTTGTTATCACATATTGGAAAGAACTTGCTGGTGGTCCTGGTAAAGTGAAACTTCAATGATGAACGTGGTAAAGTGGGACTTTGGTGATGATTGTGATTAAGAGAGGCTAAGGTGATAATCACAGCGATGTGAGACCTTGGGGATAATTGTGATGATGCATTGCAAGGCGAGACCTTAGTGATAGATACAATGATATGGGATCTCGAGGATGGTTATCGCTACATGTTTAATTTTTGTTCTTTATGATTGGTGTGACTACTATTTAATGAATGGATGTCTTGTAATCTAGGTATTCCTTAGTTAGGTACCTTGACACCCAATTATACTTAGTGTAGTATACCCATATGTTGATGGTATAGCATATATGCATTGTTATGCTCACTTGTTGGGGGTAGGAACATGTCAGGTATGTTTTTATATACTATGTCCTTATACTATGTATGAATTTTGTAGTGTTTAGATATTATTTATCGCTCACAGTGGACCGTTGTTTGACTTGAGGTCTTATTTTTTTTCCTTATTATCTCTGGTACTCTTAAATTAGTAGACTAGATAGCAGGTAAAAGATAGTGCATGGAGTTGTTCAGTGTATGAATAGGAGGCTACGCTTTAATATATCTATATTTAGAGGTTATTATCTCTTATATTTCACAATACAGTACTATGGAGCTACGTCGGCACTTGGTATTTTTGGAGAGTTTATGGAGTTTATATCATGGAATTAGGATGTGTAAACTCTATTATTTCTGTTTTATATAATCCTATGAACCCGATAAACTCTAATACTCTTATTTATGGTTCATTTTGTTATATTACTCTCTTATTTTTTTTATCTATGTTGTTATTATATTTTATCTTATGTGCTATGAGATATACGATAGATTTATGATCATTTAGTTATTTCACCCTTAACAATCATTCTACATTGGTCGAATACCTTCACATCACACTTTACAAGGTATTTGAGTATCGAAGATGTAGAGCGGTCGTCACAGAAGATATATTTTACACCTAGTACCATATGAAATTAATAACTGCAAATCAAACCTTTGATCTTTTAATCACCATATCTTTTTTCATACGACTTTTGTTTCACACGCGGTTTATTTCATTAGGTCCGTGGAGAACGTCCAGAAAACTTGGGTGTAGTTTGCTAGCTTTTTAAAGTTGTTTGTAAAAGCACGTTGGTAGGATTAAATAGTCACAATAATTTATATTTTAAAAATATTGAAATAAGTATTTATTGACAAAATATGCACCTATTGATATATGCTATGCTCTTTGGGTAATTGTTTAGTTATTGCGATGTTTTGAGATGTTATATGTCCAAACTTAGTTGTTTAGCTATGTGTCGTTGGATGTTGGTACTTTAGAGCAATTAATTGTACATTTGAGAAAAAATAATTGGTACAAAATATGTTAGATTGTATAATTTTGGAGGAAAATAGGTAAATTAATGGGGAATGGGGTTTTTTATAAATTTCGAGTGATATGTGAAAATAATAGTGAATTACAGTTTATTATAAATTGATGTAAAAAATTAAAATGGTTATTATTTATGAATTTTTAGAGAAATTCTTAAATAATAGAAAAAAATATATTTTAAATGAATTTGAAGGACTTATTATCATATATAGAATAAAGTACAATTTAATAAATAATAATGTGACTTTAAAAAAGAATGTAATACTTTGAGTAAATAAAAATATAATTATCTTTATGGGGTTTATGGAAAAAAATATTGTTGTTGTTATTATTTGAGAAATAGATTTGAAAAATATTTTAAGGGTAGTAATAATAATAACGGTAGTTTTCAAATGTAGTCAGGTTAAGTTGTCATTATTATTTAGACAAACAGTAGTAGTTTTTTTAGGATTTAAAGAAAAATATTATTATTAAAAATTGATAGTGAAAGATAATAAAGAGAACCAAGTAAATATTATTATTTTGATGTAAAATAGTAATATTATAGTTCTGAAAGTAATTTGACATGAACTACTATTTTTAATAAAATAACGAGTATTTTGAGATATTTGAAATGCTGTTTTGTAAAAGAAGGATTTTTGAAGTAAATTATTATTTTGAGAAACTTTTATTATTTTTAGATAATATGAATAAATGTGATTTTATAATAAATAAAAATAAGAGTATCATATAAGAGGAAATAATAGCTGTAAATACATTGTTTGAATTGCCGTGACACACGTGGTAAATATTATTTGAAATTGTCATATATTTTTGTTGTATGGAGATGGAATCGCATTAGAACGACTTGTGCGATATTTTATATTTACTACTACGCGGACGTTGTGTACGTAAGTATAGCTTTGTTGTGTTGATGAAATTGATGTTTATGTTACTAATATTGAGTAGTTTATATACATTTGATGATTTTAATGTTTCATTACTAATGTAGAGTGGTTAGTACACATTTGGTGGATTTATATTTGCATTTGTTCTATTGATGTTATGTTACTAGCGATGGGTGATTAGTACACATTTGATCGTATTTGTTGTTGATTTATTTGATGTTGGGGTTGACATTGAGTATTATGGATTTGTATGAAGTATGATCTATATATTGCTATTATAATTATTACCCCATATTTATGATGATTGATTATGGTAGCATGGTAGGATATGATATTTCCTGCTTATATTAGTTGCTTGGTTGCTACTGTTGTGCAGTTTTACGTACCAATAGGTATTTGATATAGAGGAAGAGCGGAATATCAAACTACATGTGTCTGATCTCAAAAGGGTACGTAGGTTGTCTTTCCCTATACAATAGCCTACGGTTCCCTTGACTTTAGGGTTCATAAGATAAGGCGTAGACCAAACATTGTTGTTCACCTTTTCTTTTGTATTAAATATATATCCATGAATTTGTAATGTTTATAGGTGGAAGCAAAGGGGGGAAGAAGAGGTCTAAATGCAGAAAACATATACAGGTTGTTTACTTTATATATTTCCAATGTGTTATGGTTAAACCATTTATGAATTAGATAATAATTTATGTATATGAAGATGTGAATGTTCATTTGATGAATGTATGACATTCATTTATTTAAAATGCCAAATGTATATTGTTTAATTTTGCTGCAAGGTTCTCCGTTTTGTTTGTAGTTTTAGATTTTTAGTTTAAATAATCAACGACCCACTGTATTTAATATCTAAGGTTGGTGTGCAAGCGTATTTTGATGTTGTATGTCACTAGTTTTAGATGGTAGGAATTGTAGGGCATCACGTCTTGTATCGTAGTTTAGGTTTAGTGACTTACTGAGCCTTGGGTTTGTTTAATCCATTTAGAGTAGGTTAATTTAAAACTTAAGTTCGGTTAAATATAGGATGAGAGAGCATTCTAATTGATGATTGTATGCCTTATGTGCATATGAGTTGCATGTATAACTACCATTACTTTACTCTATGACGATCTTCATTTACGAATACCTTTGTATTTGAAATAAATACAATAGGAGTAGGGTAGGACGCGAACTTATATAAGGGACTAAGTGCTGGTTATAACTCGAGAGATAGACATATGATATTAAATTGTAGTAAAAAGCTAACCTTAATAAAAGGGCTTATATTCAATTTATGTGAAGTTTGTACTATAATGTGTTTCGCCAGAGAGTTATGTTAAAATATAAAATTTTGTTTTAAAGATATTTTATTAAAAAGGGAAATGAATGTTTTGGATTAAAAATGCATTGTCAAAATTTTACTTGGGCTAATATAAAGCATTTAATTTGAGAAATAATTTTTTATGAATATATCTTCGTAAGGAAAAACGATTGATGCAAAATATTTTAAATCTTTTTTGTGAAAACGTTTAGTTTGAAGTCTATGGAGAAATTTTTTAGTAGAAAATATTTTTATTTAAAAGTGTTTTTGGTTTAAGAAAATCCTTTGAAAATGCATACTGTGAAGGCATTTTTATAAAAATATTCTCATTAGGAATGTTTTGTTAAAATATCTTGATGGGAATGTATTAGCGAAAAATTCTTATTTTAGAAGAGGGAAATTTTTCATTGAAGAATATATTAGAATAAATATTAGACAATTTTAGAAGTATTTATTTTAAAAATATTTTATGGATAGCCTATTTTGATAGAAAGATATTTGATTTTGGAAGAACTTTTTGAGAAATTATTTTATTTAAAAAATAAATGAAAATATTGTATTTGAAATATTTTGATTTGGCAGTATTCTTTTTGAATAAAGTATGAAAGGAACAGTTTTACTTGAGAAAAATGTTTTCTTCAAAGAATACCTTTGATTAGCAAATCTTATGTTTGGATTTCTGTAACACCCTCACCTCTATACACATACTATGGAAGAGCATTACTAAGTAATACTATCGGATAATACGGAGAATAAGGTAATATAGGGTACAAAAGTGAATATTCCCTTAGGCAAACACTAATACTATATACACATCATATACAACCCACCATAAAATGTACACAATATCGGCACAAGGCAATAAGAAATGTGCCACCAAGATAGAACAATACACAATATACAATAAACATCATAGAATATAGAGTCATTATCGCATCGATAATATATAATACACAATAAACATTGCGTGTAGAGTATACGAACTCAAGAATATACATACATGAAGTACATCATATATAATAACATGCAACTAAACTACATATCTAGCCTCTACTATGCCCGGTAAATACAGGCTGGTCTCCTTGCCCCTGAACCTGAAATGTCTTGAACTGACTTGAGTAAGTTAACATCCACAATGTTAATATATGTGTGTGCGTGTGTGTGTGTGTGATATAATTATAATATCATAAAAAATTCCCCAAAGTATCACATAACAGCAAACATCAAAAAACCATGCATAAAGATGCCAGCATTGCCTAAATATATCTCTCAACCTCAAATAATTAATACTAACATCAATGTAAAATATATAAGGCACCCATCGAGTAAATCATATATGAAAAATCACATCACATGTATAATCTCATCTCCACATATAGAAATAAATGGTGGCAGGAATTGGCTGTATGGTAGACACAAGGTCTCTAATAGAGTCATATCATAATGTATGGGTTACACCACTCAATCATAATGTATGGGTACACCACCCATATATGTACATAGCAAGGTAACAAATAATATGTACTTATGTATCACTCCATGTCGAATTAGACGAGAGACCGATAGCTAACTGTCTTCTCCAAAAGCCCTAGGATATCTATGCCTAATGTCTTCAGTCACCTCCCTAGAAATTGTGATAATATCCACCTAATGTGCTCGTTGATGTAAGAACTCATAGTTACGAACCAAGATCACGCCTCTATGGTAACAAACTGTAGGACTAGGTGATAAAAATGGGCTAGGTTTACTCTACCCTAAGGGCTAACCTTCCTTCACTGAAATCCCATGATGTGCATCTAATGTATATTAAAAATGTCATATGTCTGGGGTGTGATCCCACGATCAGGTCGTTATGGTGGACACTAGCTATCTTGTCCCTTCTGACCCCTAATCATATCCGGGAGAACTTCATTATAGACAAGTAGATAAAATATATGAATATATATATATATATATATATATATATATATATATATATATGGTTACTCCCCTATAACTCAGTGATATATATATATATATGGATACTCCCCAACTCAATGAATATGTATATGTATATGTATATGTATATGTATATGTATATGTATATGTATATGTATATGTATATGTATATGTATATGTATATGTATATGTATATGTATATGTATATGTATATGTATGTATATGTCTATGTATGTATGTATGTATGTATGTATGTATGTATGTATGTATGTATGTATGTATGTATATAGGTACTCCCTAGTTACTAAATCATATATGAGTTTGCACTACCCAAGAATCACCTCATGTAAGTAGAATCTCAATATACCAGTTCCCATCACTTGAATAAAATCAATTTACAATGAGTAACCAAATAAGTATCACATCGGTATCCCATACCACCGTGTGATGCTCAATCATTTATTCAATGCTCATAATTAAACTCAGTCTCCATAATGTTCTATATAATGAGTTCAAAAAATAACCAGAGAAATATTACAAAAAGTCTCGTACCAAACGGAATTATAACTCCTTTTATTTAGATTCCTCATCACAAAGAATTAAAATAATCATAAATAAAACATCCTAAAAATATTAATGTCACGAATCCATATGGAAGGATGTCATCACCATATCATATCAAAACACTAATTAACTAAATATCTGTAACATTCCTATTTTTAAATCAAATTGAAATTGGAAATAAATTTAATTTTTGGAATTTAATTATGGTTTAATCTGGTGTTTTCCAAAATTTAATAGATATTTGTTTGTTTATTAATATAAATGAATATAAATATGATTTTTAAATAGAATTTCTAATTGGAAATTCTGAAATAAATATTTTAAATAATATTTTAATTACAATTTAAATTGCAGATAAATTTGAAAAATTGAATGAATACATATATATATAAAGATTAATGATTTGGAATTCAAAAGTGAATATTTTATAAATAGATTATAATTTGAAAATGTGAATTTGAAATTCAAATGTTAATATATTGGAATTTAATTTATTTGAAAATTTGAATGAATAAATATATCAAAAGATTGTAAATAAAATAAATTGATTTGAAATCAAATGGATTATAAATAGAATTTGATTTGGAATTTAAGAGAAATAAATGATAAATGGAATATAAAGATATATTTATAAAAATGTATTTGATTATTTATTCACTTATAAGTTCAAATTGATTATATATTAAATTTTGAATTTGAATTTAAGATGTAAAATTAAATTTTAATATAAAATTAGATTTGTAAAAAATTTAAAAACATTGGAACATTTAAATATTTATTTGTAATGAATAACTTTCAAATCATTTGTTTTAAATTGTATTAGTACAAAATTGTATTTACTAACTTATAAACATTTATTAGTAATGTATAATTTCAAACCATTTTACTTTAATTTGTTAAAGTATAAACAATACATAAGAAAATAAAATAGATAAGTATGTTTTAAAAATTAAAATTATGCAAGGTTTAAAAACACAATTTGTCAATTAATTTTTAGTAGAGGATTTAAGCATAAAATATTTATAAACATAAATAAATAATATGATTCATAAATTGAAATTAGAGGTTTTTAGGCTCAAGGAAAAAGTTCGAGAAAAATTTAGTTTCAGGGACAAGAAGTTTTCTTTTTAGGATGAAGGACACTTTTTAGTGTAAATCACAGAATGATAGTTGTAACTATCATTTTCAGTTTACACTAAAAAGTGTCCTTCAGACTAAAAAATAAACATGTTGTCCCTGAGACTAAATTTTTTTGTAACTTCTTCCTTGTGCCTATTTACCTGTTGAAATTAAGTAGGTATCTTTAGTATAAATTCTAAATAAACGAGAGTGAGGGGTTTAAACATAAAAGTGATGGCATTTAACACTTGTGAAATAAATTAAAAACATGCATAACAAATGTTAGATTTGTAAAGACAAGTGGCAAAAGAAAAACTTTTCTTTTAATTTGAAATTAGAAAATATGCATGAGAAAGAAATACAAACAAGTTTTTTCTCTTTTCATTTCTTAAACCTGAAACACAAAAATCAAAAATCCTAAGCAAAGCATTCAGATCAAAAATACTTTCAGAACAGGCATGCATTTCAAACATGGAAGCACTGATTCAAGGAGTGGGTCAGGCAAATTTAAATCAAGATTAAAGTGATTCAATTCAAACTTGGAAATGTAGTTCAGAAAAACAAAAGAAAATCAAACCTGGAATCACAACAGGAATTCAATGAAAATCATCTCAACTTAAAGCATGAATTCAACCTGAAAGCAAAGCAAAGGAATTCAAAGAGAAAACAAAAACTTTCGACCTGGAATTTTTTTTAAAAAAAAACTGAAGTCTGCAAGCTGGAAAATAAAGCAAATTTGAGGCTTAGAACAAATTCAACCTGTAAGTGAATCATTTTTTGTTTGTTATTAAGGAAGTAAGTAACAAATGCAATAGGAAATTTAAAACAAAGTTTTATGTAAATAAACTTCTGCAGATCAAAGGAAAAAAACTGCAATCAAGAAAATTCAACAACTAAAGTCTAGGCTTTGTTCTTCTGTTCTTCCCAAACACACAGGATCTAGTTTGCTTCTCTGTTACAAGCATGACAGGTGAGTAAACATTTGAATTAAAAATATTAAGTAAGTAAATGTTTATTTCTTGTCAAATTGAAGTGATGATGATGCCATGCATATGTGTCTATATAAGTATAAAATCTGTGTATATAAGTATGTTTATGTGTGCATGACTGGTTGCATTCACTTTCTCTGTTTCCTTGTTACAGAGTTTATAGTATATAAAAAAAATTCAAGATCTTTATTTAGAAAACTGTTAGGATTTGGATTCAAAACAAAATAGTTTAGTTTGATCAAAAATCTAAGTACTAAAAATAGATTCAAGTATCTTATGTTTGAAATTTCTCTGAAAATCAAGAAATGTAGTGACCATCATAACATTATGTTAAAATTTAATATCGAAATTGGATGAATAAATTATATAAACTGAATGGTCACTAGAAGATATGAATTTTAAAAAGAAAATCATAATTTTTAGCAATGCATTGAGTATGCATTTTGGTGATGACTGGAAATTGGGTTTGGGCCAATTTCTGGCGATCTATGTGTGAAGAGGCTTCGGGGTGGTTGTCAGGGGTGGCGGGAAGGAAGGTGATCGATGGAAAAATGAGTAATGGTGATGGATTTCAACATGGAGGTTGTAGTAGTGAGATTTCTTTTTAAACCCTAGTTTTTACTGTGATTTAAGAATCGATCACCACAGCTAGTATTTTTGATCGAGTGTTATGATATTTTGGGTAGAGGTAGTTGGGTCGTAGTTGAAGTCATGGTCGTAGTTGCTGATCTTCAGATGGTCGGAGTAGCGAGAACGAGCTGTTGATAGGTTTTGGGGTTGGTGATGTTTCTGTTGTTCCAGGTTTTAGAATTTGCACTCCATTTTGTTTTCTGGGTGATGGTCAAGATTGGATGATCGTGATGGGTTGCTGAGTCATTTTCTTGTGTGTAGCGATCATCGCTGATGATCAGTGGTGGCCGGAGTCATCGTGCATATGCACGGTGAAGTAATTTATCTGGTGATGTTGGTTGGCCTGTGTTTTTGTTCTTGGGTAAATCTCTGAGTTGCTCGAAGTTGTTGGGTAGATTGCTCGGGGAAGTTTGGTTTGGAACTAGGAGTAAAAGGTTGGTGTCTCGGGATTATCAAATGTTACATGTTTTATCTGAAACCTATAATGTTTGTTTAATTTTTTTTAAAATACAGTTTTTTTAAATGAAAGCTAGTGATTAAAACCTAGTTTTAGATCCAAGTTGAAATTTTAGAATTCAAGTTTAAATTTAAAATCTCAGTTTTAAAATAAAAGTAAAAATAAAAATAAAGTTTTGAACTTGAACTTATTAAACTACTTTATAATGGTAAGTAGTTTGAATTAAAAAAAAATGAAGTTTTAAAAATATGAGCAAGTTCTAAAGTTAAATTTAAAACTGGAAATCAAAGATTTAAATTGGTATTTCAGTTTGAAATTAAGAAGTTTTTAAATTTTAAAGATTTAAACAAATTGTAAATTTAAATTATTAAATTTTAAAATGAATTTGAATTAAACTCTTATAAATTTCTCGTATAAGACAAGCATTTCTTTACAATGTAATTTAAAAAGATTTTTTTAAATTTGTTTAAAATTTTGTTTAAGTTAATTGTATTCATTTTAAATTTCAACTTTAAAATGAAATTTTAAAGTAAGTTCAAAAGTAAATTGATATACAATGTTTTGTTAATGACAATTTAGTCATAAATAAGAATATTTTTATCTTAAAATTAGATTAGGATTAATGATTTGAAATTAATTAAATTAATTAGGTAATTAAGGAATAATTAGTTAATTTAATTAATTAATTAGGAATTAATAAATAAGTGATTAAGGATAATCACATAGTTCAATTTTAATTAATTTAATGATAATTGACTAAGGGTTAATTAATTAATGTAATTAAGGATAAATTAATTAAGATAATTAATTGAGAAATGATTTAATTAATGATGGTGATTAAGACTTAATCAGTAGTAAATAGTGATAATTAATTTATTGATTAAGATAATTAATTAAAGGTTAATTAATTTATGAAAGTGATTGAGAAGTGATTATTAATTAAGAATTGATTATTTTAAATAATTAAGAATAATTAATCAGAGGATTAATTATAAATTATAATTTAATTAATAAATGATTAAGGAGTAATAAATCAAATTGAATTGTAATTAATTAATATTAATTAACTAATATTAATAAAATATTCATAAGTAACTGACCTGATTTAATTAAATCAGATAATTTAATTTACTTTTACTGATGTGTGTTGTTGTGTATTGATCTGTGATACTTGTGATATGTTTCTGTGTAAATACCCCTTGGCTCGTAAAACGGCATTTGAATTTCGATGCGACAGGGAGTCGGATTCCAGTTGGTTATCCGAAACCCACATCGAATTATAATGACGAATCTTTAAGATTGATAAATTTATTTTATCTATGATCTTTGAATGAAGATAAGTGTTATGAGTTATACCGCTTATTGATATAGTTATATTTGTGATGATTGATGTTGTGCACTATTGGATAAAACCTCTGGACCACACCTATACACACATAAATATAGATTTCACGAGGAAATCGATTAAGTCACAGATATTTGAATTTAATTCAAAATAGTTTTAAAAATTGAATTTTGAATCTAAACGGTTTTAGAAATGAAATTGGGTTAAAAAGTGAAAAGCTTTTGAAAAGGAATTTTAAAAATAAAAGTTATTTTTGAATAACTTGATTTAGTTTTGAAATTTGATTTAAATTTGAATCAAAATTTGAATTTGAATTCTATGTTGAGAATTCATGATTTAAAAAGGTTATACAAACTATAAATATATTTATATGGGTTTTTTAAAAACATTTTAAAAGTATGGTTTTGAATTTGACCCAAGTTTATATTTGAAAGGCCTTAACTCGTGCAAATTATAATCCGGTTTTCCAAAACGGAAACTAGTGGTTTCAAATAATAATAGCTTTTATATAGAGAAAGAATTTCCAAATTATAATGAAAAGATTTTCCATCTTTGAAATGGAATGATTTTGAAAGCTATAATTGAATCTATGTGAAAGATAGTTGAATTCTATTTTCAAAATTGAAGAGGATTTTTAATGGTGTATCTTTTTCAAATGAGATTTGTTTTGAAAGGCTATGAATGAATCTTTGTAAAAGATTAGTGAACCTTGTTTTAAATTGAAAGGGGTCTTAAAATAAATCTTTTGTTTAAAAGATTTAATTGTGGAAATTGTTTAAATCATTGAAGGTTTTTAAAACGAATCTTTTTGTTTAAAAGATTGGGGATGGTAATTTGTTTTAACCATTTGAATAAAAGGTTTTGGGCTTTAAGCCGTGACTTAACTGAAATCCCATATCCATATGATTTTAAATATTGCGCTCACTATTCGGTTTAGCTGGGAGAGGAACTTTGTGTCATACAACCCATTCTGAATATGTGATACGTCGTAAATGGATAGCAATTGAAGACGGTGGTGAAGACTGGGTGTCTTTGAGAATGATAGGATAACCTATCGAATGACTCTGCACTGAGTTGCTCCGGTATAGAGATCTCCATATGTGATGGGGAGTCCGATCGGGATTGAGGATGCCCGGATTCCAAGGGCTTCTTCGGAAGTGTCTTCGGTTCTGTTCGAACCCGAAACATACTTGTATGGATGTGTGTCCGAAATTACACTTTGAGATGTAAAACTGGTTTCTATCAAATACATTTCTGTTCGGTGACGGAGATTTATTCTCTTAGCTTAACACTCTTCTCTGAGACGTACGAGCTCATAGGTTATGTAATTGATGGTTATTAGTGATACATTCCCAATTTGGTAATATGGCATACGAAGTGCTGTTGATCATTTGTTTATCAAAGCATAGCTTTTGTGAAAAGCGTAGCTTTGTGGATGAGACTTCGTCGAACTTCACAACTCGGAATGGTCTAAACAGAAAAAATGCGGGAAGGTTATTTAGGGGTAGCGCCCCATGAGGGTATGTTCATTTCATTCTGGATAGAGGTGGTATCATGGTATGGAGCCCAGATACTTAACCTATGTGGTTGCTGCAATATTACTTTGTGGTTGTTGGTGAATCCCGGGATAAAGGTTGGTTACGACCGGGGGATGGCATACTCGTGTCAGTAGTTACCTAGTTACAGAGGTAACCCGACCTTGTATTGGCAGAGATCCGGTTAGGTTCTCGGGGCGTCCCTCCAGATGCGTACCCATGTGACCCAGGAAGTTCCTTAGCCTGACCATTTGTTGGAAAACCAAAGAAACAATACGCACCCTTTACGATTTCAATTGTATAACCTTCCACCTCAGGTCGTAGCTATAGCTGGCATAATATAATGGTACCTATTGCTGGTTAAGGTTAATATTATACTTTCGAAATGTTTTCCACTATGCACTAATAATAATATCAAACTGACTTTTGCATACCAAGCTTGTTTGACTATCATAAGGAGAAATCTCCCCCAAGTGTGCGATTGCATTGTGTGTGTGTGTCGGGAGGCCTTATGTTAGTTTCATTTTCCAAAAAGCATTGTGGATTTCAAATTTAAATTCTTTTGTTGTTTTTAAAGATAAAACTGTTTTTGTTTGCTCATACCAGTCCCATGACTGACCCGGAGTTTATTGTTCCTTTCCTAAACTCTGGGTGCCCACTATTTTCCACACGGGCAGTCTAGAGTTGGTTTTTCAGATAGTATATATAGATATCGTTTCGGTAGCTTTCAGCTTTCTCTTTGTAATTCTTTGAAGATCTTTGATATTGGAGTCTTTGGATTCACTCGACGAGACTTGCTTATCTTGGTACAACTTGATGGTGGTTCGAGCATGTAGTTTGAAGTTTATCTTTGGAGCATTTGATTGGGGTTATCTCTTGGCTATTTGTTTTCTGCTACTATATCATATTGTTTTTCCGCTGTAGCATTGTTATCTTATATCTCTGATATTGGTTCATATCGTATCATGGTTGTATCGAATGTTGTAAGTCAATGATATTCATTTCTTTGTTTCTGCTGTGTTGTTATACTTGATGTGTTATAAGCTCTGACACGACTTGAATTTCAACGTTTGGATCTGCGGCATTTAAGTACAGTGGTGTACGGATGTCGATTTTCGAACGCTGGAATTTGGATCGTGACATTTTGGTATCAAAGCTGAAGGTTGAAACTTTAGCTTAGGAGTATAACACATTAAGTAACTAATTAGAGATAGGGTGAAGTATACCCTAGAATGAGTAATCCCTAAGATATCCATCTGAATGCCTCAGTAAAATGTCTTACTATCCACTGATAGTGAGTGTAAGTGCAAGAAGAGGACGAGATAGGGGACAGGGGAGTACCACTACAAAGAGTACCACTACAAATGGTCAGTACCATACAACAACGGAAATAATCTTTCTCTATCAATCTCCTTTGATTCGTCTTTTCAATTCTTTAATGATTCCTAGCAGCTCCAGGAAGAAGCTTTGATATATATTGAATGGAACACAAACTCCAGATGGGTCAGAATTGTTTGTTTGGATGAATTGTTTGCTTTGGTTGATAGATATATTTTGGCTGGTTAAACTAAAATTTTGGGATTGTATCCATATATTTGTCTACTCTTTGGGGTATTCCGACTTGAGCTTGGAATCCATACACAGTGTTTGAGAATTATGAAAGATTAAATTCATTTAATTGTTCTTTTGGGTCTCGATATATTCTACGAGTGGTTAGCTATCTTTTGAACTAACCAATGTCCCTGTATATTCGTAGTTTTGGTGACCCGAGTATCTTGATTCGTTCCTGTGTCCATTATTGATATTCTGATTTGGTAAGCCAAATGCAGAATAGATACCCGGTTTGATTTGGAAACTATCTCTCTATCTTTATGAATCCATTCTTTGTTGTCTCCCTACTTGCAAATTTCGAGGACGAAATTTTCTTAAGGGGAGAATCTGTAACATTCCCGTTTTTAAATCAAACTGAAATTGAAAATAAATTTAACTATTCGAATTTAATTATGGTTTAATCTGGTGTTTTCCAAAATTTAATAGATATTTTTTGTTTATTAATATAAATGAATGTAAATATGATTTTTAAATAGAATTTCTAATTGGAAATTTGAAATAAATATTTTGAATAATATTTTAATTACAAGTTTAATTGCGGATTAATTTGAAAAATTGAATGAATACATATATATATATATAAAGATTAATGATTTGGAATTCAAAAGTGAATATTTTATAAATAGATTATAATTTGAAAATGTGAATTTGAAATTCAAATGTTAATATATTGGAATTTAATTTATTTGAAAATTTGAATGAATAAATATATCAAAAGATTGTAAATAAAATTAATTGATTTGAAATCAAATGAATTATAAATAGAATTTGATTTGGAATTTAAGAGAAATAAATGATAAATGGAATATAAAGATATATTTATAAAAAGGTATTTGATTATTTATTCATTAATAAGTACAAATTGATTATATATTAAATTTTGAATTTGAATTTAAGATGTAAAATTAGATTTTAATATAAAATTAGATTTGAAAAAAAATTTAAAAATATTGGAACATATAAATATTTGTAATGAATAACTTTTCAAATCATTTGTTTTAAATTGTATTAGTACAAAATTGTATTTACTAACTTATAAATATTTATTAGTAATGTATAATTTCAAACCATTTTACTTTAATTTGTAAAAGTATAAATAATACATAAGAACATAAAATAGATAAGTATGTTTTATAAATTAAAATTATACAAGGTTTAAAAACACCATTTGTAAATTAATTTTTAGCAAAGGATTTAGGCATAAAATATTTATAAACATAAATAAATAATATGATTCATAAATTGAAATTAAGTAGGGATTTTTAGTATAAATTCTAAAAAAAACTAGAGTGAGGGGTTTAAACATAAAAGTGATGGCATTTAACACTTGTGAAATAAACTAAAAACATGCATAACAAATGTTAGATTTGTAAAGAAAAGTGGCAAAAGAAAAAAATTTCTTTTAATTTTAAATTAGAAAATATGCATGAGAAAGAAACACAAACCAGTTTTTTCTCTTTTCATTTCTTAAACCTGAAACACAAAAATCAAAAATCCTAAGCAAAGCATTCAGATCAAAAATACTTCCAGAACAGGCATGCATTTCAAACATGGAAGCACCGATTCAAGGAGTGGGTCAGGCAAATTTAAATCAAGATTAAAGTGATTCAACTCAAACCTGGAAATGTAGTTTAGAAAAACAAAAGAAAATCAAACCTGGAATCAAAGCAGGAATTCAATGCAAATCATCTCAACTTAAAGCATGATTTCAACCTGAAAGCAAAGCAGAGGAATTCAAAGAGAAATAAAAACTTTCAACCTGGAAAAAAAAACAAAAAAAAACTGATGTCTGCAAGCTGGAAAATAAAGCAAATTTGAGGCTTAGAACAAATTCAACCTGTAAGTGAATCATTTTTTGTTTGTTATTAAGGAAGTAAGTAACAAATGCAATAGAAAATTTAAAACAAAGTTTTATGTTAATAAACTTTTGCAGATCAAAGAAAAGAAACTGCAATCAAGAAAATTCAACAACTAAAGTCTAGGCTTTGTTCTTCTGTTCTTCCAAAACACTCAGGACCTAGTTTGCTTCTCTGTTACAAGCATGACAGGTGAGTAAACATTTGTATTAAAAAGTATTAAGTAAGTAAATGTTTTTGTCTTGTGAAATTGCATTGATGATGATGCCATGCATATGTGTCTATATAAGTATAAAATTTGTGTATATAAGTATATTTATGTGTGCATGACTGGTTGCATTCACTTTTTGTGTTTCCTTGTTACAGAGTTTATAGTATAAAAAAATTCAAGATCTTTATTTAAAAAACTGTTAGGATTTGGATTCATAACAAAATAGTTTAGTTTGATCAAAAATCAAAGTACTAAAAATAGACTCAAGTATCTTATGTTTGGAATTTCTCTGAAAATCAAGAAATGTAGTGACCATCATAGCATCATGTTAAAATTTAATATCGAAATTGGATGAATAAATTATATAAACTGAATGGTCACTAGAAGATATGAATTTTAAAAAGAAAATCAAAATTTTTAGCAATGCATTGAGTATGCATTTTGGTGGTGACTGGAATTGGGTTTGGGCCAATTTCTGGCGATCTATGGGTGAAGAGGCTTCGGGGTGGTTGTCAGGGGTGGCGGAAAGGAAGGTGATCGAGGGAAAAATAAGTAATGGTAATGGATTTCAACATGGAGGTTGAAGCAGTGAGATTTCTTTTTAAACCCTAGTTTTTAATGTGATTTAAGAATCGATCACCACAGCTAGTATTGTTGATCGAGTGTTATGATACTTTGCGTAGAGGTAGTTGGGTCATAGTTGAAGTCATGGTCGAAGTTGCTGACCTTCATATGGTCAGAGTGGCGAGAACGAGCTGTTGATAGGTTTTGAATTTGGTGATGTTTCTGTTGTTCCAGGTTTTAGAATTTGCGCTCGATTTTGTTTTCTGGGTGATGGTCAAGATTGGATGATCGTGATGGGTTGCTGAGTCGTTTTCTGGTGTGTAGCGATCATCGCTGATGATCAGTGGTGGCCGGAGTCATCGTGCATATGCACGGTGAAGTAATTTATCTAGTAATGTTGGTTGGCCTGAGTTTTTGTTCTCCGATAAATCTCTGAGTTGCTCGAAGTTATTGGGTAGATTGCTCGGGGGATTTTGGTTTGGAACTCGAAGTAAAAGGTTGGTGTCTCGGGTTTATCAAATGTTACAGGTTTTATCTGAAACCTATAATGTTTGTTTAATTTTTTTAAACTGCGGTTTTTTTAAAATGAAAGTTAGTGATTAAAACCTAGTTTTAGATCCAAGTTGAAATTTTAGAATTCAAGTTTAAATTTAAAATCTCATTTTTTAAATAAAAGTAAAGTTTTGAACTTGAACTTGTTAAACTACTTTATAAGGGTAAGTAGTTTTAGTTTAAAAAAAATGAAGTTTTAAAAATATGAGCAAGTTTTAAAGTTAAATTTAAAACTGGAAATCAAAGGTCTAAATTGGTATTTCAGTTTGAAATTAAGAAGTTTTTAAATTTGAAAGATTTAAACAAATTGTAAATTTTAATTACCGAATTTTAAAATGAATTTGAATTAAACTTTTATAAATTTCTTGTATAAGACAAGCATTTCTTTACTATGTAACATAAAAAGATTTTTTTTTAATTTGTTTAAAATTTTGTTTAAGTTAAATTATATTCATTTTAAATTTCATATTTAAAATGAAATTTTAAAGTAAGTTCAAAAGTAAATTGATATCCAATGTTTTGTTAATGACAATTTACTCATAATTAAGAATGTTTTTATCTTACAATTAGATTAAGAATAATGATTTGAAATTAATTAAATTAATAAGGTAATTAAGGAATAATTAGTTAATTTAATTAATTAATTGATTAGGAATTAATAAATAAGTGATTAAGGATAATCACTTAGTTCAATTTTAGTTAATTTAATAATAATTGAATAAGTGTTAATTAATTAATATAATTAAGGATAAATTAATTAAGATAATTAATTGAGAAATGATTTAATTAATGATGGTGATTAAGACTTAATCAATAGTAATTAGTGATAATTAATTTACTGATTAAGATAATTAATTAAAGGTTAATCAATTTATGAAAGTGATTAAGACGTGATTATTAATTAAGAATTGATTATTTTAAATAATTAAGAATAATTAATTAGAGGATTAATTATAAATTAAAATTTAATTAATAAATGATTAAGAAGTAATAAATCAAATTGATTTGTAATTAATTAATATTAATTAACCAAGATTAAAAAAATTATTCATAAGTAACTGACCTGATTTATTTAAATCAGATAATTTAATTTACTTTTACTTATGAATGTTTGGATTCTATTGGATGTTCGGAGGGTTGATATTACTCATATGTGATGCTTTATGATGTGAGTTGCTGTGTATTGATCTGTGATACTTGTGATATGTTTCTATGTAAATACCCCTTGGCCCGTAAAATGGCATTTGAATTTCGATGCGACAGGAAGTTAGATTCTAGTTGGTTATCCGAAACTCACATCGAATTGTAACGATGAATCTTGTGATTGATAAATTTATTTTATCTGTGATCTGTGAATGAAGATAAGCGTTATGAGTTATACCACTTATTGATATTGTTATATTTGTGATGATTGATGCTTTGCACTATTGGGTAAAACCTCTGGACCGCACCTATACACACATAAATATGGATTTCACGAGGAAATCGGTTAAGTCACAGATATTTGAATTTAATTCAAAATAGTTTTAAAAATTGAATTTTGAATCTAAATGGTTTTAGAAATGAAATTGGGTTAAAAAGTGAAAAGCTTTTGAAAAGGAATTTTAAAAATAAAAGTTATTTTTGAATAACTTGATTTAGTTTTGAAATTTGATTTAAATATGAAATCAAAATTGGAATTTGAATTCTATATTGAGAATTCATGATTTAAAAAGGTTATATAAACTATAAATATGTTTATATGGGTTTTTTTTTAAAACATTTTAAAAGTGTGGTTTTGAATTTAACCCAAGTTTATATTTGAAAGGCCTTAACTCGTGCAAATTATAATCGGGTTTTCCGAAACGAAAACAAGTGGTTACAAATAATAATAGCTTTTATATAAGGAAAGAATTTCCAATTTATAATGAAAAGATTTTCCAAGTTTGAAATGGAATAATTTTGAAAGCTATAATTGAATCTGTGTGAAAGATAGTTGAACTCTATTTTGAAATTGAAGAGGATTTTTAATGGTGTATCTTTTTGAAACAGTATTTGATTTGAAAGGCTATGAATGAAAAACTTTGTAAAAGATTAGTGAACCTTGTTTTAAATTGATAGGGGTCTTAAAATAAATCTTTTGTTTAAAAGATTTAAATGTGTAAATTTTTTAATCCATTGAAGGTTTTTAAAATGAATCTTTTTGTTTAAAAGATTGGGAATGGTAATTTGTTTTAACCATTTGAATAAAAGGTTTTGGGCTTTAAGCTCTGACTTAACTGAAATCCCATATCCATATGATTTTAAATATTGCGCTCACTATTCGATTTAGCCGGGAGAGGACCTTTGTGTCATATAACCCATTCTGAATATGTTATACGTCGTAAATGGATAGCAATAGAAGACGGTGGTGAAGACCAAGTGTCTTTGAGAAAGATAGGATAACCTATCGAATGACTCTGCACTGAGTTGCTACGGTATAGAGATATCCATATGTGATGGGGAGTCCGATCGGGATTGAGGATGCCCGGATTGCAAGGGCTTCTTCGGAAGTGCCTTCGGTTCTGTTCGAACCTGGAACAGACTTGTATGGATATGTGTCTGACATTACACTTTGGGATGTAAAACTAGTTTCTATCAAATACATTTCTGTTTGGTGGCGGAGATTTATTCTCTTAGCTTAACACCCTTCTCTGAGACGTACAAGCTCAGAGGTTATGTAATTGATGGTTAGTAGTGATACATTCCCAATTTGGTAATGTGGCATATGAAGTGCTGCTGATCATTTGTTGATCAAAGCATAGCTTTTGTGAAAAGCGTAGCTTTGTGGATGAGACTTCGTCGAACTTCACAACTCGGAATGGTCTAAACAGAAAAAATGCAGGAAGGTTATTTAGGGGTAGCGCCCCATGAGGGTATGTTCATTTCCTTCTGGATAGAGGTGGTATCATGGTATGGAGCCCAGATACTTAACCTATGTGGTTGCTGCAATATTACTTTGTGGTTGTTGGTGAATCCCGGGATAAGGGTTGGTTACGACCGGGGAATGGCATACTCGTGTCAGTAGTTACCTAGTTACAGAGGTAAACCGACCTTGTGTTGGCAGAGATCCGGTTAGGTTCTCGAGGCGTCCCTCCAGAGGCGTACCCATGTGGCCCAGGAAGTTCCTTAGCTTGATCATTTGTTGGAAAACCAAAGAAACAATACGCGCCCTTTATGATTTCAATTGTATAACCTGCCACCTCAGGTGGTAGCTATAGCTGGCATAATATAATGGTACCTATGCTGGTTAAAATTAATATTATACTTTCGAAATGTTTTCCCCTATGCACTAATAATAATATCAAAATGATTTTTGCGTATCAAGCCTGTTTGACTATCATAAGGAGAAATCTCCCCCAGGTGTTCGATTGCATTGTGTGTGTGCCGGGAGGCCTTATGGTAGTTTCATTTTCCAAAAAGCATTGCGGATTTCAAATTTAAATTCTTTTGTTGTTTATAAAGATAAAACTATTTTTGTTTTCTCATACTAGTCCCATGACTGACCCGGAGTTTATTGTTCCTTTCCTAAACACTGGGTGCCCACTATTTTCCACACGGGCAATCTAGAGTCGGGTTTTTCAGATAGTAGATATAGATATCATCTGGGTAGCTTTCGGCTTTCTCTTTGTAATTCTTTGGATATCTTGGATATTGGAGTCTTTGGATTCAATGGACGAGACTTGCTTATCTTGGTACAATTTGATGGTGGTTTGAGCTTGTAGTTTGAAGTTTAGCTTTGGAGCATTTGATTGGGGTTATCCCTTGGCTATTCGTTTTCCGCTGCTATATCATATTGTTTTCCGTTGTAGCATTGTTGTCTTATATCTCTGATATTGATTCATATTGTATCATGGTTGTATCGAATGTTGTATGTCAATGATATTCATTTCTTTTCTTCTGCTGTGTTGTTATACTTGATGTGTTATAAGCCCCGGTTCGACTTGAATTTCAACGTTTGGATCTGCGGCATTTAAGTACAGTGGTGTACGGATGTCGATTTTCGAACGCTGGAATTTGGATCGTGACAATATCAATGGCGAATCATTCATAATATCCAAAATCAATTATAGGACAGGAATAATAATAATATATGAAATAAAATGATTTAGTTAAATATTTAAATTAAGCAAGAGTAAATAATTATAATATACCATACATATTTATATAGTTTCATTGCCTCCAAAATTATTAACAAACTCGATAACCCATTAAATAATTCAAAATAAGAATTTACTAAATCTTTACAATTATTCATTATTAGGCAATTTTATTTAACCATTGAATGCTACAAAATAGATTGTAGAATTAAGTAATGATCATAACAATCATTTACTAATTTTCTATAATTATATATTATTTTTAAATAAATTTTATAATTATCCAGATTAATTTTCTTCTAGTCCTACACCATAAAATGCATTTTAAAAACATTAGATTATGTTCAAAATCCATAAAGTATACTGTAAAAATTATGAAATTATAATTCGAAACCATTTCATATTTTTCCATAATTTTATAATATTTTTAAATAATTATAAATCCAAATATCATAATGTCCTTTAATAAGAAACATTTTTTTCATATAATTAAAACTAAATTTAAATAAATATCTACTCAAATTAATCATCGCTATCATATATCACATGATTTGTATTAAATAAATACTTTATCATCAAACATTGTTATTAACATAAATTTATATTTAATACACATTTTAGATTATTTTAGATTATTTAAATAAAACAGGCCACAGGTCAACCGCTCGGTAGTCGACGATGGACACACAGGTTAATAGACTGAATCATCAAGCAATAAGATCCTAGCCTTCTCCTTCCTTATCTGTTTATCCATGAATTCAATGCACGCATAGCATATTCAATCAATCCACTAAGAAATGGAACATGTAGACATAGATTTTTGAGTGGGTTCACTCACCAAAAGCGCCTCTAGTACATCGTTCCTCTCTGTGCATGTACCAGAACCAAATACATGATTAACACTTCAATTCCTTCATATTGATTATATATAGTGTTTCGTTAGCATACTTGAATTATAGGATTTTATATGATTTTTTTTTTCACATTTTAGAATGTAAGAGGGATTATTGATTTTCCTTCAGGAAGAAGGAAAATAAAATGAACAAAGGAGTGAACGAAGGTAATGATAGGAGAATGGAAAGATCTTGTGTTAGAATTATCAGGATATAGGATTAAATTTATAAATAATAAAAATCTTGTTTTGAATAAATATTTACAAAAATATTTTCATCGAAATTTATATAAAAATGGCATCATATAGATTTATAAATTTAAATTAATATTTAATAATTTAATTATTTTAGTTATCTAAATAATTATTTTAAAAGATGATAATTAATTTTGAAAAGTTATAAAGTGGTAATAAATTACTAATAATTGTTTTATAAAAACATATATTTGACTTGAAAATATACGGAAAAATCGATAACGTCTTTTCGGTATAATAGCAATTATTGTAGAAAATTGTTAGTAATAATTTATATGGTTTTATAATTCAAATAGGATCATTTTAATTAGTTCAAAATAATAAAAAGTTTATTTTTTGATTTTATTTACCAATATATGTATGTTGACAAATAAGTGAAAATGTGACTGATAATTGGTTCCTCGGATTTCAACGCTCTAATAAGCAAAAGTTGTTCAAGGACGTTTGAAGTATTATGCACCTACATGTACGTATACATATACATATACATATACATATACATATACATATACATATACATATGCATATACATATACATATACATACATATATATATATATATATATGTGTGTGTGTCAGACGCACATGATAACATGTACATATATACATAAATACATATGTATATAAATATATTACAAAATTGATTTAATAATTCCTAAAGCTTAACCATTAAGTAACCATAAAGAAGACTCACTTCATTGCACCACACCATCACCTCACATCACCATCACATGGCTTTGGAGGTTGGGGGTAGCCGTGCGTGTAGAGGTTAGGGGGTGTGGGCTAGGCGCATTTAGGTAATTATGCATTTGAATATTTTATTCGAAGGTTTTTTTATAAATACCGCCCATCTTCTTACAAAATTCCTAATACCATTCCACTTTTTCTTCCTATTCTTTTCAAGATTTCTAAGAGCCTCTTTAGTGGCCTCTTATTCATAGAATTTTTTTTAAAGAAAAGTTAGGGGAAAATATCTCAAATAAAAGAGGAAAATGAATACACTAGTTTATAATATCGGTCCACTTCAAAACTAGTCCGAAACGCCTCCTCTACTCTTCCAAAACCCACGGCCACAAACCAAACCACCCTAGGCCATGAGATCCTCTATCATCAAGGCTAGTCAGTGCTCTCCCATAGGTCGCAAGCTTGGTTTCATTTGCTTTGGTTCGATCATAGCGGAGCTATAGCCGATTTTATATTAACTCGAAGGGAAAATGTAGGTGAGAAGTCCTAAACTATTATATTTTATTTTGGATGATGATATGATGTTTTCAAGTAATGTTTATTATGCTTTGATCATCAAGTTTGGTTGTTTCATATGAATATTGAATATATATGCTAGTCACGAAAATACACGTCTATAAGCACAAAGGAAATCACTTTCCTTTATATTAATGAATTGGTATATATGGAATGTTGAACCTCTTTAAAAAGGTTTAAATATGAGTTTGAAATGTTTTATAAATATTTGAAAGTGTTTTGAAGAAGTTTGAAAAGTAATTGAAAACTCAGTCAAAAATAGGCACGCCACATAACAGTGGTTTGCGATTTCGCGCCATAAAAGTCAAACGAGTGTATAGAATGGAATATAGCTCGAAATTCTTCGAGATAAAATTTTCAAACTATTATATCCATAGTTTTCCAATGAATAAATAAAATCAAGATTTCGACAAGTATATTTTGAAATACGAGTAAAACAATTTTTTTGAAAAATCGCAGTTTTGCGGTTTGGAATCCAAAACAGGGTTTCTTTGAAAATGATATTTTTAAATTATTTAAAAATATGAAATAAATTTTGTAAATCTTTTAAAATAATTTAAAGGTGATTTGAGTTATAAGAATGAATTTCTGAATGATAGAAAAGTCCTTTTGATCAATATAGCTCAAAAAGCACTTTTTGGAGCACTTTCCGCAGCATTTTTCTATTACTTTTGAAATATAGTTTTAAACTTAACAATCTTTTTCAAATAGTTTATAAATTTTTTTATTTGGATAATTAAGTGTTTTAATGATGATTTGGAATTTTTATAGTTTATGTAAAAAGAATTTAAATAAAAAAATATAAAGAAAAGCTATTACAAATTTAGTGATTTAATCTTGGCTCTAAAGGCCGACGAGTAGACTGGGTTATTCCATTCGTGAGATCCGGATGTGAGGTGCTTGAAATAAGGAGATGTTTAGGAGTAACCAGTTCCCTGTCTCACCTGGCCTCTACCTTGAGAGAGTGATATATAAGGTCGAAATGTCGGAAATGAGTTAAGTATAAAAAGATTTAAATTTTCCAAATTAATTTTTAATTCAACTTGATTGTATATAGACGATCTTCTTACACTTGGTGTTAAATCCTGAAGAGGAAACTCATACTATTCTTTGAATTTAAAAGGTGATTTTGTTGTTATTACTTCCATAGTATTTGTTGAATATGGGAATTGATATTTGGTAGAGTTAGATGATTACTATTGATTCAGCTCATTGAATATTTACTGGTTTTGGATTAACATCCTAGATAACATAGTTTTAACTCAATCAAAATTATGAGTTTTTAATTAATAATCATTATTAAGATTTAGATGAAATGAATTGGAAATATTTTTCTAAGTAAATAATGAAATGATTTCGAATTTTTCCAAGTTTAAAAATGGTTATAAGTAATCAAAGGATGTGATAAAAGAGGTTTAATGATTTCGTATATACCGGAAAGAATGTTTTAGAAAATATATCTCTAGGAGAGATTTTGATAAAACAAACATAATCAATTAACGAATGATTCCCTATTTATAGGACCTATTTTATCGATGATTGGTTCGAAGGAACTAGGCTCGGATTTGAGCGATTCTTATCCGAAAACCACTTCGAACCAATATACGCATTTGAAAAATAAGACATGATAAGGAAAATGGAGGATGAAGACCGAAGATCTTCGGGGTGAAAGGACTACTTGTTGATAATTCTGGTTAGCTTTCAAATACTAAAGTAGCAATGGTCCCTACATTTCTAAAACTATTTGGGTTGCAAGGAGTTCTTGCTACTAATCGTAGGGGTAACACCTGAAATGATGTGGTAAGAGAGTGCCTTCGGTTTGTCCTAATCCTAGACAACTTTTATGGATGAACGCCTAACGTTTTATTTCTAGTTACATAAGTGATCTCTATAAATGTGTCATCTGTTTGTTGCCGGAAAAGGCTACTTCTCTTTGCTTAACACAGTTTCCTAAGTCATACGAGTTCAGGAGTTATATGTTTGTAGAAATCCATTGTGGTCCATGGAATGGTAGTGTGGTATTTAAAGTGAAATATGGAAAGTGAAAGGTAATCGTTACCTCAAACCTCACACTCGAAAATGACCGAAACAAGGTAGATGCGGCAAGGCTTTATGGTTCGCAACTATCAGGATATGACCATCCCCTTCTAGATATATTTATTCATGCTATAACGTTTGGACTTAAAATATTATGGATTTATGCTATGAGGGCTCTCGAATAGGTCGGTAATGAAGAGGTGATGACATATTCTGTACTATCTAGTGATAAAGGTAGGTCGGTCTTATGTTGGTAGAGGACAGATGTTTTGTGCCTCGATACATTCCTCTAGAGATGTACTGCTGGAAGGTAGTCCCTTCATATGGTCATTTATGGAAACCCATTCTCAAATAAGATCCTGCGCGATTTAAGATGTAGAAAGCCTTGTATCACAAGGTGGTATACTGGAATTTAATAATGTAACAATTTCGGCTAAGATTAATAAGTTTATTTGCAAATGTTTTTAAAGAAATGTCATTAGAAATAATATCCACTATTTTTACATAATAATGATTTGGTTATCATAAGGTAAAAATCCGTTTCGTGTTTATGTGCAGTGTGGTCTTATGAGATACCCTTTTGTTTTGAAAATGCATATTTTGAGTTCTCACACCAGTCCCATGACTGACCCGGAGTTTATTTTCCTTTCCCTTAAACTCTGGGTGCCTTAACTTTCCAGGGCAGCCTAATACTCAGGTTTAGTTTCGAAGAAATCTAGATGGAGCTTGAAGCATGGAGTTAGAAGACTCGTTTGAAGACTGTTATCTATTTCCACCATATAGTATTCCACACTTGTAAGGATAAAAATTTATAATTGTCTATGTTTAACTTTGATAAATGTATATTCCGCTATAAAGATTTTGTTGAAATAATATTGTGAGATTCTGTTCTATCTTTATTTTCTTTCTTACCCTTAAGAATCAACTTCTTCGGCACTTTAATTTACGGCACGTGAATACCGAGGATATATTGGCATCAATTTCCAAGAGTTGAAGAAATGGGTCCTCACGTCGTGGTATTAGAGTTTAGGTTGAGTGAACACCCTGGCTTTGGTAGGGGTAAATTCTCATCAGAGTTAGGGTTAGTAATGCTTTAAGATGAGTAATCATTAGAGATAGGGTTAGTAATGCCGTAGAATGAGTTTGATTGTATATATATATGAGTTCATATTTTTTAAAATCATATACAATTGAAATTAGTTTTATATGAAATCATTTTACCTATATATATATTCGAAAAGAAAAGCATATTTTGGTAAAATTTTCAAAGAAATTTTGAAATAGTGAAATACTTTATACAAAGAATTTGAAAAGCTATCTTTGAGAAAGAATCTCGAAACATTTTCTGAGTATTGAGCAAACCTAAAAATACTCTAGCAATTACCTACTGCTTATGTCTAAAAGAATAATTATTTGCCATATAGAAACCATATGGAGGAAATTACGCAAAAGGGGAGTCCTCTTGAGCGAATTGGGGCGAGAAGCATAGCCTCATTGTTCTCTAGCGATAAAGAAGAGCAATCACAATATCCGCCCAGTAATGGTGGGTTTCTGATCGAGGAAGAATATGCCCCATACACTCAAAGGGGTGAAGATGGAAACCTTATGGCCGGAAAGCTTGTACCACCCCCACCTTCAGGAGTAATTTGATCTCTAACGACAATGAACAGGGGTAGGCCTCGAAGGGAAATTGGATAGAAGATCCCGCTAGCTCCATTTTGGAACCAATAGAAGAGACTGAGCCAATGGAAGAAAAATCAGAACCCATAGAAGAAGAAAAGAGCCAATGGAGGAGGAATTAGAGCTGATGGAAGACCTTGATGCTTTCGTATCAAGCGAATGTAGCAATGTAGTATGGGATATAGATGGGGAGCATGTCATATGGCAGGAGGGATTTCCAGTTCATACATAAACTAGAATGAGTTGGAAAGAAACAATGAAGAAGCAACAGAAGAAGAAGAGGAGGGGTCGAAGAATTAGAGAAACCTTGGGAGGAAAACGTGTAAAGCTTGAAGGAGTTAGAAGAAGGAGGAGCCATTCTTGGAATACCAGCAGGCATGGGACATGTCCTATGGAACCAACCATGGTTACCTCGGGTAATGGGAGAGATACTGGAAGAGGATGTCAATGAGGCCGACGATGAGCTGGATAGTTATGAAGAAGGAGAAGGTGAAGTGATGATAAACCTTGGTAATTGGAGTCCGCCATCATCTTCGGACTCAGAAGAATAGGAGTAACATTTGGGGAATTAAGGATAAATTCTAGTATGTTTAAGTATGGATGGGATGTTATTTTCAAATTAGTGTTTTGAAGTGTATTAGTGTAAGGAAGTACGGAAATTTTCTTTTTGGACCCAAGCTTTGGAAAATTTAAATGATGTAAGCATGTGAGAATTTATAATATGATGCTGTCCTTAGTATGGATCTTTAAAATAAATATTTAAAGTTATTAACGAATGATTTTGGGTTCGTAGTAAACAATGTTTTAGCAACATATGTTTTAAAACCCTTAGATGTCATTTTGGAAGAAATGTTTTCTTTAAGTTGAAATATTTGGAAATAAAAATGTAAAATGGTTATGTATAAATAAGTATCTTTATAAAAAGTTTGAATATAGAATGGAAGTTTTATGAAATGTTGTCTTAAAATTTCAAAGAGTCAATAAATACATATGAAGTATATAGATTGTGTTTGACACTTATCCAAAAAAGGGTTTATCACTCGATTCTTGATGACGAACATTGATGAGGGTTTATGGTTAGATGCTTGAGTTTTCTATCATAGTTGAGAGCTATGCATAGAGAACTAAAGTTCTGATCAAAAGCCTGGTCAGAGTTTACACTAAAGGATCGGGGGATCAATACTAGTTCGGAAGTAAAGTTGTGAATTCAAATAGAAGATCGAATCAGATATTGCGTATGGACGACCTATATACATCATATGGGTGTAAGAAAAAAAATTCGGGAAACCATTGGGTTTTTCGTTTTAGGTAATTTCAGGGATGAAATTCGTTTAAGGGGAAAGTCTTTAACGACCCGCCAATTTATCACTTTGATAATTTTTTTTTTAATTTATGCAAATAAAATATTAATAATTCAGTTAAAGTGTTTTAAGTGATAATACATAATAATAATCTTGTTTTGAATAAATATTTACAAAAATATTTTCATCGAAATTTATACAATAAATTGGCATCATATAGATGTATGAATTTAAATTGATATTTAATGATTTAATAATTATTTCAATTATCCAAATAATTAATTTAAAATATGATAATTCATTTTGAAAATTTATATATTGGTAATAAATTATTTATAATAGTTTTATAAAAACATATATTTGATTTGAAAATATACGAAAAAATCGATAACGCCTTATCGGTATAATAGAAATTATTATAGAAAATTGTTAGTAACAATTTATATGGTTTTATAATTCAAACAGGATCATTTTAATTAGTTTAAAATAATAAGTAGTTTATTTTTGGATTTTATTTACAAATACATGTACGTTGGTAAATAAGTGAAATTGTGACCAATAATCGGTTTTCCAGATCTCAACGATTTAACAAGAAAAAGTTGTTCAAGGACGTTCGAAGTATTATTACCTACCACTAATCTTCTCACAAAATTCCTAATACCATTCCACTTCTTCTTCCTATTCTTTTAAGCTTTCTAAGAGCCACTCTAATTGCCTCTTATTCTAGAAAAAATTATAGAAATTTTAGTGAAATATATCTCAAATAAAAGAGGAAAATGTATACACTAGTTTATAATATCGATCCACTTCAAAACTAGTCCGAAACACCTACTCTACTCTTCCAAAACTCACGGTCACAACCCACACCACCCTAGGTTGTGAGCTCCTCAATCATCAAGGCTAAAACAAGCTCTCCAATAGGTCGCAAACTTGGTTTCATATGCTTTGGTTCGATCTTAACGAAGCTATAACCAATTTTATATTAACTCGAAGGGAAAATGAAGGTGAGAACTCCTAAACAATTTTTTTTTTGGATGATGATATTATGTTTTAAATAGATGTTTATTATGCTTTGATCATCAAATTTGGTTGTTTCATATGAATACTGAATATGTGTGCAAATCACGGAAATACACGTCGATAAGCACATAGCAAATCACTTTCCTTTTATAATAATGAATTGGTGTACATGGAATGTTAAACCTCTTTAAAAAGGTTTAAATAAGAGTTTGAAATTTTTTATAAACATTTTAAAGTGTTTGGGAGAACGTTGAAAAGTAATTGAAAATTCAGACAAAAATAGGTGCATCGAGTAATAGTTGTTCGCGATTTCGCGCCATAAAAGTCAAACGAGTGTATAGAATTGAATATAGCTTGGAATTCATAGATATAAGAATTTTCCGAACTATTTTATCCATATTTTTCCAACAAATTAATAAAATAGAGATTGCAACAAGTAGATTTTGAAATATGAGTAAAACAAGCTTTTTGAAAAATCGCACTTTTGCTTTTCGGAATCCAAAACAGTATTTCTTTGAAAATGATATTTTTAATTTATCTAAAAATATGAAATAAATCCTATAAATCTTTTAAAATTATTTAATAGTGATTTGAGTTATAAAAATGAATTTTCAAATGATAGAAAAGTCGTTTTGATCAATATAGCTTAAAAAGCACTTTTTGTAGCACTTTTCTATAATTTTTTAAATATAGTTTTAAACTTAACAATTCTTTTTCAAATATTTTAGAGATGTTTTTAAATGGGTAATTAAGTGTTTTAATGATGATTTGGAAGTTTTATAGTTTATTTAGAAAGAATTTAAATAAATAATATAAAGAAAAGCTATTACAAATTTAGTGATTTAATCTTGGCTCTAATAGCCGACGAGTAGACTGGATTTTTCTATTCGTGAGATCTGGATGTGAGGTGCTTAAACTAAGGAGATGTGTAGGAGAAATCAGTTCCCTGACTTACCTGGCCTCTTCCCTGGGCGAGGGATAGATAAGATCGAAATGTTGGAAACGACTTAAGTATGGAAGGATTTAAATTTTCCAAATTAAAATTTAATACAACTTGATTGTATAGAGATGATCTTCTTACACTTGGCATTAAATCCCGAGAAAGGAACTCGTACTTTTCATGGAATTATAAGGTGATTTCACCATTATTCTGCCCATGGTATTTGTTGAATATAGGAATTGATATTGGGTAGAGTTAGATGATTCTACTGATTCTACTAATTGAATATTTACTGGTTTTGGATTATGATAACATGGTTTTAACTTAATCAAAATTACGAGTTTTCAATTAAGAATCATTATTAAGATTTAAATGAAATGAATTGGAAATATTTTCCTAAGTGAAAAATGAAAAGATTTCGAGTTATCCCAAGTTTAAAAAGGGTTATAAGTAACCAAAGGATGTGATAAAAGAGGTTTAATGGTTTCGTATAAACCAAAAAGAATGTTTTAAAAATATATATCTCCAGAAGAGATTTTGATAAATGAACTTAATCAATTAAACAATGTTTCCACATTCACAGGATCTCTTTTATCGATGATTGGTTCAAAGGAACGGGGGTCGGATTTGAGCGATTCTTATTCGAAAACACTTCGAACCAATGTATGCGTCGAAAAATGAAGACCTGATAAGGAAAATGTAGAATGAAGACCGAAGATCTTCGGGCTGAAAGGACTGCTTGTTGATAACTCTAGTTAGCACCCAAATGCTAATGTAACAACGGTCCCTTCATTTTTGAAACTCTTTGGGTTGCAAGGACTTTTTGCTACTAATCCTAGGGGTCACTCCCAACAGGATATGGTAGGAGAGTGCCTTCACGTTTTCCTATTCCTGGATAAGTTGTATGAATGAATGTCTGACGTTGCATTTCTAGTTTCATAAGTGATCTCTATAAACCCGTTTAGTGGAGGAGAAGCAACTTCTCTCAGCTTAATACCCTTTCTTGAGGCGTACGAGCTTAGAATTATACGTTTGTAGAAATTAGTAGTGTGACAGAGAAATGGTAGTGTGGCACTCAAAGTGAAATGTGCAAATTAAAAGATAAACCCTCACACCTAAAAATGACCGAAATAGAGTAGATGCGGCAATGCTATGTGGTTCGCGACCATTAGGATATGATCATACCATTCTAGATATACTTATTCCTACTATGACGTTCGGGACTTAAGTTATTGTGGATGTATGCTTAGAGTGCCCTTGGATAGGTCGGCAACGACCGGGGTGATGACATATTCGGTACTATCTAGTGATAAAGGTAGGCCGGTCTTGCGTCGGTAGAGGGCAGATGTTTTGTGCCTCGGTACATTCCTTTTGTGTTGGACGAGGTTCCAACCTAATCCGCTTCATGCCAAAATTGTAACATCCTGCCTTTTTTGCCAGTTTAAGCAGACATACATGTCCACTCAAACCATACAGAAGGACCAACTGTTATTGGGGTAAATAGAAAAGGCAGGGAGAAAAAAACAAAACAGAATCTTGCAGCGGAATGACAAAATATAATAATCAAATAACAGTTCATGAAGTTGTTTACAAAACATTTGATTGTACTAATACAATACAGAGTCAGAGTTACACATATCAGAGAATAATAAATAATAATGCAGCGGAATAGTGTGATGCAGTGGAATAACATAGTAAATAATTATAATAAAATCTTCGTCTTCGACCTCTAGAAATAAGGTCTTCAAATCCTGAAATGCTCAGGCTGACCCAAGCGAATTGAAAAGACAAAACACTCGAGTCAGAACTAAAAGATCTTATGTAAGTTAAATCATCGAAAAATAAATATGAGTGGAACGACGCTAGAGATGTTTACGGGGTTTGACATCTCCTATCCAGTGTCCAACATGAGTGTAGTAACTTAAGAGATGTTTGGGATTCACATCTCCTTAGGATCCGTTAAACTATCTACTATGTAGTACAATACACTATTATAATATGTCTACGGTAAAAGTAAAGGTATTCAAGTAGCGTTAAGGCTTTACATTTTCCACCTTAACATATTTTATATATTCCCATAGTCTATACAGTACCGTAGTCCCACCCGTACAGGGTGTCGTCAGAGGACACTCCATAGGTATGGTACAAAATAAACTCGTAGAAGGCACGCTAGGGTAGGTGACACGGTACAACAAGGCAATGCCAGGGTAGATATACCAATTACGCATCCGGGCTGCTAGTAATGCATAGCCACAACTACCGTCCAACTCGAAACACGCTCCCAAGTAAAAATTGAAGGGTGGCCACCAAATAAATTAAAAGTCAAAATATTGTATCGATGGAATGTGTGGGATCGGAGGGGCTACCTCACTTGGCATGGAATCGCTCTTGTTTTAGCCACCTTATGCTAACACACGGGAGTTAGGTCCACGCAAATATACCTTTAGGATCGTCGCTATCATCCTACTTCATTCTGGAATCTCCACCGCGTACACAATTGTCAAGGTGGTTTTCGGTATTAGCAGAGAGTATGAAAACATCTGATCCCGGTCTCTTTGACAACCAATCACTTATTACACACCGGATGGTTCTTTTGCATTTTCAAAATCATTTCATAATTGATATCAAAATATCATACTCAATTCAAACCATATCACTTTTGAAACCGTTACTTATTTTTGAAATCATATTCGCCTTTGAAATCATAGTTTGATAATTATATTTCCTTTCAAAGTCAAATTCATAATTTATATCAAAATATCGTATTCTCAAAACTATATCACTTTCAAATCATATTTCTTTCGAAATCATATTTCCAAAACAGATTAAGTTCTTGCTTCAAAATCAACATTTCGATTTATTATAACATTTAAAAATTCCAACTTAGGTTATAACATCATTAACCATATTCACTTTAAAAATCAAGAAATTTGAATATAAACCCATCCATTTTACTTAGTTTGGAATTTGGAAGAAAATAGTTTAAATAGTTATAAATAATTAATATAGATTTAAAACAAATTAAATATAATTAAAATAGATTAAATGGCTATAAAATAGATTAATTAGATTTAAAATAAATTAAAATAATCTAATTAGTTTAAAATAAATTAAATTTGTTTAAAATAGATTAAAATAATTCATATAGTCAATATTAGTTAAATAGTTTAATAAATTTGAAAATATTAAAAATTTGAAATTTAAAATACTATATTTTTAAAACAGTTTATATTAAAATATGCATTTGGAATTTTTTTTAATCAAATTAAACTATTCATTTCATTTCAACATATTTGTACCATTTCAAATTTCTAAACCGACAAACCAAATTTCAATAAACTATCGAATTTCATGTTGTTTCAATTCATGTTCAAAATATCAATGTGGTTTACTCCAATTTCAAAATATTTCAAGGTTATTTTCAACCAAATTCAATAACTCAATTTCGATAGAATTTCATTTATACATAAAAGTTTAACTTTAAACTTCCAATTTAATTTCTTAAAGAAATTCCTTTTTAAAATCAATTCGCATTTCAACAAAAAACATGATTTTTCTATAATACTTCAATTTATATTAATCAAATTTTATTTCAAAATATCAATTGATTAAATTCAAAGATTTAAGAATCCTAAAATCATTTAATTTAACCAATTCGGTGTCTGTTTATAATTTTCTACCATAGGGTAAAGTGATACAGATATTTATCATTTCAATCTGCAATTTAAACATTTTATGGTTGTATATCATTTCAAACCGCAATCCCGAAATAAATAAATCCATAATGAACTTGCAGTTTATAACGGTCTAAAATACAACATCAATAATCAACATTCATCGCAATCATCATCCAAATCAATCAATAAATATCAATATAGAACTGGTAATCAATAACAGGTATTTAACTGGCATTTATATGTAATAACAAATTAAATGACGATTTAATTCAAATAAATTCAAATTAAATGAGATGATGATTAAAATATACCAAACATTCATAAATAAATTCCTAATCACATCGTAAATTAAATTTAACGAACAAAGAAATTTTAGAAGTTGCGAGTGAGTTAATACACTCACCTTTTGAATTCAAATTGAATTTAAATCCAATTTAAACCAAAAATTTGAACAGTCTCAGAAATTGTCCCAACCATCATTAAAATGTGTGGAATTTCGATACGATCCCAACGCAAGAAATCGTGCCCAAATCTGAGCTCGTATGCAAAAATTATTGTCGTTAGAAGATTTGTAACAAAATTTAAATAAAACCATACCCAATGCCCCACGAACAAGTCATCACCGTTTTCTCCAGGCGCTGGAACCCTGCTACTCACGATCGAACGCAGTCCCAATTCATCACTCCTAAGACCACCAAGCGCCACCTCGATCCGGTCGCCATCCATCACGCCACTCAACCCGCGGCCTCCCTGGCCCACCGCAACCCCGTGATCCCCCATCAACGCCAGTCAGAGCATGAAACACCACAGCCGCCGCCACTAATCCTTACCCTAATCCAATTATCTTGCCAAATCCAACCGATGAATGACCAAACAAACCATACAGATGAAGTCCCCTTAGTCCCCTCTACAAAATCCCTCAAACGATTTGACAATCGGTCACAGTTCATCAGAACGCGATGAACGACTGAAATATGTTCTTTAATTTGTGGACAGACCGTGGTTCAAATTGGAAAATGAACTACAGATCTGAGATGCGCTCGTCGAGAGCTTTAGATTGATATATAATTCGATAGTGTTTGAGAAGTTTGAAATTTTGATTTGGTTTTAAAATCGAATTTGATGGTTTGGGAATTGGGGTTTTTGATTTGTCTGCCATTGAAATAAGTTGGAAAAGAATGTACGTGCAAACAAATGAAATAAGAAATGGACTAGGGTTTATAATGAGATATTTATAGGTTGGTTAGAAAATAGTAACGGATCGGATTTGATTTGGGTTGAAATGATGAACGACCCAAAAAGCCCGTTCTGCCTCCGAAATGAAAATAGGTCAACCTATATACCAAAATAGTTGTTTTCAAATATTTTAAATTCAATGGAATAGGTTTCAAGTCCTAATTCCATCGTATGAAGAAGTTATGTTAACATATGTTTATTTCAAATAGATTTCTAGTCGTTTTGAGCCTGTACGATCAAATGACAATTCCGATCGCTACGAAACTTGAAACCCTACAATAATTCGCCGTTAGGGATGCGATGAAATTGGTTTCATCGAAATCCGAGTCGGTGGCCAAAATGGCTATATTTCAATTAATTAAATACTAATATTATATTAGCTAAATCAAATACTCAATTTCAATTCCACAATTAACAAATTTTAGCATTTTTGATTTCTTAAACAATTACAATACTTTAAACAATTTAGATAGAATTTTAAAGTTAATTAATTTACCAATTACAGTATTAAATTTCAATTTCAGTAAATTCATTATTATCAATTGAAATTTCAATAAATCCATTTATTTGATTTTCAATCCTGTTACTAAATCAATTAACACTTTATGGATATAATTACCATTGGTATATATCTTAGTGCATTAATAATTTCCAATTTCATCTTAATTCAATTACATAGTATTTAATTTCATTTACTTACAATAAATCCATTTATTATAAATTGAATTCCAATTATTTATAATTAATTCCAATAAATTGATTTGATTCAATTCGAATCTTTTTTATTATGTCGATTATTACTCTATAAACCTAGTTAACATTTGTTTTAACTTTCATTACCTTAATATACCCCAATTTAACAAATTCTAAACATTGTATTACATTTCACTTTAATGTAACGTTTGTTTACATTTATTAAAAGTTGATTTTCCATTTCAAATTAATAGACTAAATAAACAGGTAACACATAATAATTGTTGCCCATTAACTTTTAATTGCCCTTGTAAGGGTTTATGATTTAGAATCAACTATTATAATTACTTACATAATATTGATTCTACTCAATTACCATTTATTATTTCATTAATTAATTCCATAATTACATTTGTTTTCATATTTTCAATTTTTAGCCAAGTATGATCTTTACACTCTTTCATTTATTGGGATTTAATTTCATTTGTTAATGGTTAGCTTAAATTAACATTCTTACAATTCATTTAGTTATTACATCATCATTACACTACCAATTTCTATTTCTTTCAATATTTAATTACCAAAATCTTATTAAATTAATTATTATTAATTATCAAAAATTACGGGTTGTTACACTCACCCCCACTCAAAACTTTTCGTCATCGAAAAGGAAAAAGAAGGGAAAAGAAAGAATTGAGCAATCAATATATCTTATTCAAAATATTAAACTTATAAACAAATAAATTTACAAAATTAATTAATTTAAATGAAACATATCCATTTACAACTACAACCATTAAATCCTTTTATACTCAAACTAGTAAAATTTGGAAAACATTTCTCAAAATTTTCCAGGTCCAAAATTTACGAAAAATTTCGGCAGAGTCTTCTTTGTACGGAGAGACTTGGAAGTAAATATAATATCAAAATATGACAATATATATTATATATTTCAAAATAATATATCCCAACAGCGAGAAAAATAATATAAAATCGCTAGAAAACCGTAATCCGAAAACGTACCTATTTGTCGGGCAAACAACGTCAAATTTATGAAACCAAAACAATTGCTATTGTGTTCCATAACCTGTATTTCACTTACATAATCCAAAAAAGTTAATAATTATACAAAATGAAATATTTCAAAGTTGCTTCAATTAATAACAAAACAAATCAATATAATATAACAACAATCACTTGTAACTCGAAGCATACAATTATCATATGAAATCAAAGTAATCAACCATTCATCCATAGTAAGCAAAACAAATGGTTTATTCGGGTTCAGAAACTTTTAATCACCTAGAATGACAAATAAACTGCTAAGTGTACCATTTACTCAATAGTCTTAGGTAAAACTCAATAGATTAATCGTACATCTTAAACAATTAGAAGTATCATATCCCAAACAACTCAAAAGCCAAAACAAACAACAATTCTAAGCAATAAATCAAGTTCATCTTTTTAATTTCATTTCTAAAAGATCATTTCTTTAGTTTACATTTATTCCTTATAAAAATTCAGTTTCCATTCATTCATTCATTACTAAATTTCCTTTATTTACATTCATTTATTTATAGTATTCATGTCCTATTCAATTGCTTAGCATATGAATACAATAACTTAAGTCTATAATCATATATTTACAGTATTCATCTTTTCTACTTATTTTATTTATAAATAGCTTCAACCATTTACTTAAGTTTCTAATTGCTTACTTACAATACTTACTTTCTATCTCATTTTATTATAGTAACATTTCAATTATAACTTAAGTTTATAACACTATAACATCAATTCTTATTTATAAAAGCAATCCATTGAACACTTACATTACTTTAAGTTTTACTTGTATAATATTCTATTAAATTTTCTTTTTAAACATCTCAACCTTTAATCTTTTGGTAGTTATATATATGTTTTTATGAATGCAATTGAATATCATCCAAGTTTTTTCTTATTTCGTCTTAGTCAATAAATGTCCAATAGTTATCATTTCTTATGTTCATATCCTTTTTAAATTACAGGTTACAAATTTCAAATTTGTTATATATTTCAGTTATAACTTAGCATTTAATTTTCTAATTTTCATTTAGAAGTTTCAATTATTAAATAGTTAAAATTATATTCCATTACAATAATTGAAATTTCTAGTTTATAGAAATTTAAGAACTAAATGCCGTGTTCCATTTCAATTATTTTAAAATAATATACAAAATCATATCTTTATATATACATCAAATCAAACTTGGAATTTTAAAATTTAAGGTTAATTTATCGAAATAATTGTGTAAAAAAATTACTACATGGTCTTCCCACTTTGAAACATGAAAATGAAAGTCAATGATGCGTGCACTCATCACCGAAATTATTTTTCAACGATGGAGAGGGAGTACAGAACTTATTTCTTTCCAAAATTTCTTTAAAACAATTCTTTCCAATCATATTGAAATATTTATATCAGAAATTACTTTTAAATAATATTATTATTATATTCCAAAATCATTCGAAAGAAAATTTCATAAACCCTGGAAATTAAGTTCTAAATTTCCAATTTATTCTCATTTTATTTGTAAATTTTATTTTACAACCAATATTTAGAAATTTCACTACCTAACAAACAAATATATTACAACTAAATATATCCTTTATAAATCATTATTTATATATATAAAAATATACAATAGGCAAAATTATTTCATTTACCTATATGTCAAAACAAATATTGCGTCGGTCTGTCCTATTAAGTGTTTAGAAATCCTTATTGATGTCATAGCATCCTATGCACCAACCAGAATTTATAACTACAAAACGGAACAAATTAACACAATATAAAAACCTTTTATAACACTAATAAATACGCTCTCTCGTAAATATATATACACTCAGCGACTCATCATAGGGTATTACTACCCTATTAGTAAAGAGTCAGACCCTACAAAGCTAAGGTTTTCGCTAAACCTGGCTCTGATACCAACTGTAACATTCTGCCTTTTTGGATAGTTTATGTAGACACACATGTCCACTCAAACCATACAGAAGGGCGGATTGTTATTGGGGTAAATAAGAAAAAGCAGAGAAAAAAAACAGAATCTTGCAGTGGAATGGCAAAATATAATAATCAAATAACAGTTCATGAAGTTGTTTACAAAACATTTTATTATACTAATACAATACTGAGTCAGAGTTACACATATTAGAGAATAATAAATAATAATGTAGCAAAACAGTGTGATGTAGTGGAATAACATAATAAATAATTATAATAAAATCTTCGTCTTCGTCCTCCAGAAATAAGGTCTTCAAATCCCGAAACGCTCAGGCTGACCCGAGCGAATTGAAAAGACAAAACACTCGAGTCGGAACGAAAAGATCTTATGTAAGTTAAATCATCGGGAAATAAATATGAGTGGAACGACGTTAGAGATGTTTACAGGGTTTGACAACTCCTATCCAGTATCTAACATGAGTGCAGTAACTTAAGAGATGTTCGGGATTCACATCTCCTAAGGATCCGTTAAACTATCTACTATGTAGTACAATACGCTATTATAATATGTTTACAGTAAAATAAAGGTATTGAAGTAGCGTTAAGGCTTTACATTTTCTACCTTAACATATTTTATATATTCCCATAGTCTATACAGTACCGTAATCCCACCCGTACTTGGTGTCGTCATAGTGCACTCCATATGTATGGTTCAAAACAAACTCTAAGAAGGCACGCTAGGGTAGGTGCCACGGCACAACTAGGCAACGCCAGGATAGATATACCAATTACGCATCCAAATTGTTGATAATTCATAGCCGCAACTGCCGTCCAATTTGAAACACACTCTCCAGTGAAAATCGAAGGGTGGCGACCAAATAAATCAAAAGTCAAAATATAGTATCGATGGAATGTGTCCATCGGAGGGGCTACCACACTTGGCTTGGAATCGCTCCTGTTTTAGCCACCTTATGCTAACTCAAGGGAGTTAGGTCCACATAAATATACCTTTAGGATTGTCTCCACATCCTACTTCATTTTGGAATCTCCACGGCGTACACAATTGTCAAAGTGGTTTTCGATTTTGGCAGAGAGTATGACAACATTCGATCCCGGTCGCTTTGACAACCAATCACTTATTACACACCGGATGGTTCTTTTACATTTCCAAAATCATTTCATAATTGATATCAAAATATCATATTCAATTCAAACCATATCACTTTCGAAATCATTACTTACTTTCGAAATCTTATTCGCCTTTGAAATCATAGTTCGATAATTATATTTCCTTTCAAAGTCAAATTCACAATTTATATCATAATATCGTATTCTCAAAACTATATCACTTTCAAATCATATTTCTTCCGAAATCATATTTCCAAAACAGTTTAAGTTCTTACTTCAAAATCAACATTTTGATTTATTATAACATTTAAAAATTCCAACTAAGGTTATAACATCATTAACCATATTTACATAAAAAAATCGAGAAATTTGAATATAAACCCATCCATTTTACTTGGTTTGGAATTTGGACGAAAATAGTTTAAATAGTCATAAATAATTAACATAGATTTAAAACAGATTAAATATAATTAAAATAGATTAAATAGCTCTAAAATAGATTAATTAGATTTAAAATAAATTAAAATAGTCTAATTAGTTTAAAACAAATTAAATTGGTTTAAAATAGATTAAAATAATTCATATAGTTAATACTAGTTAAATAGTTTAATAAATTTGAAAATATTAAAAATTAGAAACTTAAAATAATATATTTTTAAAACACTTTATATTAAAATATGAATTTGGAATTTTTTTATCAAATTAAACTATTCATTTCATGTCAACATATTTGTACCATTTCAAATTCCCAAATCGACAAACCAAATTTCAATAAACCATCGAATTTCATGTCTTTTAAATCCATGTTCAAAATATCAATATGGAGTACTCCAATTTCAAAATATTTCAAGGTTATTTTCAACCAAATTCAATAACTCAATTTCGATAGAATTTCATTTATACATAAAAGTTTAACTTTAAACTTCTGATTTAATTTCTTAAAGAAATTCCTTTTTAAAATCAATTCGCATTTCAACACAAAATTTGATTTTTCTATAATACTTCAATTTATATAAATCCAATTTTATTTCAAAATATCAATTGATTAAATTCAAAGATTTAAGGATTTTAAAATCGTTTAATTTAACAAACTTGGTGTACGTATATAATTTTCTACCCTAGGGTCAAGTGATACGGATATGTATCATTTCAATCTGCAATTTAAACATTTTACGGTTGTATATCATTTCAAACCGCAATCCCAAAACAAATAAAATCCATAACGAACTTGCAATTTATAATGGTCTAAAATACAACATCAACAATCAACATCCGTCACAATCATCATCCAAATCAATCAATAAATGTCAATACAGAACTGATAATCAATAACATGCATTTAACTGGCAATTTATACTTAATAGGAAATTAAATTACGATTTAATTCAAATAAATTCAAATTAATTGAGATGATGATTAAAATATACCAAACATTCATAAATAAATTCCTAATAATTAAATTTAACGAATATAAGAAATTTTAGAAGTTGTGAGTGGGTTAAAACACTCACCTTTTGAATTCAAATTGAAGTTAAATCCAATTTAAACCCAAAATTTGAACGGTCTCAGAATTTGTCCAAACTAGCATCAAAATGTCCGGAATTTCAATATGATTCCAATGCAAGAAATTATGCCCAAATCTGAGCTCGTATGCAAAAGTTATTTTCGTTAGAAGATTTGAAACAAAATTTAAATAAAACAATCAAAATAAAATAAAACAATACCCAATGCCCCACGAACACGTCATCACCATTTGCTCCAGGCGCTAGAACCCTGCTACTCACGATCGAATGCAGTCCCAATTCATCACTTCTGAAACCACCACGCGCCACCTTGATTTAGCCGCCGTCTATCACGCCACTTAACCCGCGGCCTCCCTGGCCCACTGCAACCCCGTGGTCACCCATCAACACCGGTCAGAGCACGAAACACCACAGCTACCGCCACTACTCCTTACCCTAATTGACTTATCATGCCAAATCCAACCGAAGAATGACCAAACGATCCATACAAAGGAAGTCCCCTCAGTCCCCTCCGTCCCCTCACGACGCGATAAACTACCGAAATATGTTTTCCAATTTATGGACAAACCATGGTTCAAATTGGAAAACGAATTACAGTCTCAGATGCGCTCGTCGAAAGCTTTAGATTGATATATGATTCGATAGTGTTTGAGGAGTTTGAATTTTTGATTTGGTTTTGAAATTGAATTTGAAGGTTTGGGAATTGGGGTTTTTGATTTGTCTGCCATTGAAATGAGGAGTTGGGAAAGAATCTACGTACAGACAAATGAAATAAAAATGGCCTAAGGTTTATGACGAGATATTTATAGGTAGGTTAGAAAATAGAAATAGTGGATCAAATTTGATTTGGGTTGGAACGATACACCACCTGAAAAGCCCGTTCTGCCTTATAAAGGAAAATGGGTCAACCCATATATCAAAATAGTTGTTTTCAAATATTTTAAATTCAATCGAATAGGTTTCACATCCTAATTCCAACGTATGAAGAAATTATGTTAAAATCTGCTTATTTCAAATTGATTTCAATTGATTTTAATTAAATTGATTTATAGGCGTTTCAAGCCCGTACGATCAAATGACAAGTCCGATCGCTATGAAACTTGAAATCCTACAATAATTCACTGTTATGGATCCGATGAAACTAGCTTCATTGGAATCCGAGTCAGTGGCCAAAATGGCTATATTTCAGTTAATTAAATAAATTAATATTATATTAATTAAATCAAATTTTCAATTTCTATTCCACAATTAGCAAATTTTATCATTTTTGATTTCTTAAACAATTACAATACTTTAAACAATTTATATACCAATTTAAAGTTAATTAATTTACCAATTAAAGTATTATATTTTAATTTCAATAAATTCATTATTATTAATTGAAAGTTCAATAAATCCATTTATTTGATTTTCAATCCTGTTATTAAATCAATTATCATTTTATGGATGTAATTAACATTGGTATATATCTTAGTGCATTAATAATTTCCAATTTCATCTTAATTTCAATTACGTAGTATTTAATTTCATTTATTTACAATAAAAAACCATTTATTATAAATTGAATTCAAATTATTTATAATTATTCTAATAAATTGATCTGATTCAATTCGAATCTTTTTATGGAGTCCATTATTACTATATAAACCTGGTTAACCTTTGTTTTACCTTTCATTACCTTAATATACCCCAATTTAACAACTTCTAAACATTGTATTACATTTCACTTTAATGTAATATTTATTTACATTAATTAAAAATTGATTTCCCGTTTCAAATTAATAGACTAAATAAACAAGAAACACGTAATAAATTGTTACCCTTTAACTTTTAACCGCTCATGTAAGGGTTTATTATTTACAATCAACTATTATAATTACTTACATAATATTAATTCTATTCGATTACCATTTATTATTTCATTAATTAATTCCATAATCACATTTGTTTTCATTTTTTCAATTTATAACCAAGTATGATCTTTACACTCTTTCATTTATTGGGATTTAATTTCAATTGTTAATAATTAGCTTAAATTAACATTCTTACAATTCATTTTAGTTATTACATCATCATTAAATTACCAATTTCTATTTCTTTCAATATTGAATTACCAAAATCTTATTAAATTAACTATTTTTAATTATCAAAAATTACGGGTTGTTACAAAAATCATTGACATTATGCGACATTGTTTTGTTCCATGTCGATGGCATTGGGACGCGGTGAGATAAGCTCGACATGAACGATATCAATATGGCAGAATGGTAATTAACTTGAAAACTATAATATTACGATAAAAAGTGTTTCCTTTTCACCAAACCTCTATAATTTATCAAAATATTTTTATTTTAACAAATCTTTAAAATTTTCTTTATTAGAAAACTACTGCTACTAAGGGTCAGAAGTTTTAAAACATTTTGCAAATCAACCTCTACCTTAATTTCTCAATAAAACAATTAAGCCCACCATGCTTAAATAATTTATTCATCATATCAAAACCCTTACGGGAAATCTTTGAAAATCAAAATAAATCATACTATTAGACATATAAAAGTTTCACAACTAAAATCTTATTTTATTTTTTTATAATTAAACGCCAAAACCTACCAATTTCTCCACATAGAAAATTCACAAAAAATCCATCCTTGCTTGGAAAATTACGAAATTCAAAGCCCACTTCTAAATAATATTCCAAATCTAATCTCAAAATTTCAGATCATTTGGGTCATAAAAAGTTAGGTTTTCACTCTACAACCAATTAAATCATTTCATAATAAATCTTTAATGTTCATCAATCAAGCATATATTCAATCGTCAACCCAGAACATGGCATAGTAATATCAAAGAAGTCAGATTCAAACTCAAACCGAAAGTATAGATCAAAATATAAAATGAAAATTATTATTCACCTTACATTGATTAGGAAAGTTAAGACTTGAATCTTCATTTACTTTCCCCTAAGCTTTTTCTTGATTCTTTAGCTTTTGTTTCCTCTTGGAACCCTAGCAATGGTCGGCCCTCGTGTTGCATTGAATTTCATGTATTATGAATGGAATGAAGGGGAGTAGGAGAATAAGGGTTTATGATAAGAGGATGCACTCTCTTCCCATTTTACCCTTGTCATATTTGTTCCTTCTTATTTATGTTTCAAATCTTTATTCTTAACACATTCATTAAGGCACGACCTCTTAATTATTCAAATATCAATTCTCTTAACCCCTTACATTATTTTATTTAATTTATCAAATTAAATATCCGAAATAATGTTATTCAAAATTATGGTTATTACAGACTTCCCTCCTTAATGAATTTCGTCTTTGAAATTACGATAAGGTACACACATTAATCAAACATAAAGTTAAAACATACCATCAAACAAGCTAGGATAAGTGTGCCTAATCCCGCTCTTCGTTTCCCAAGTACAGTCTCTCTCGTCATCACTCCACTGGACCTTTACTAATCTGACCGTCTTGTTCCTTAGCTTCTTCTCATCGTCAGCCTCCATACGAACTGGCTATATAACTACAGTCATGTTCAATTCCACTACTAAGTCTTCTAACACAATTGGAGTTATAGTAGTTATTAGATCTTGAAACACTTCTTTAGATGAGAAATATGGAAAACATTATGGACTTCTGCCAAACTATTCGGTAACTCTATCCTATAGGCGAGTTTCTCTATCCTTTCTATAATAGAAAATGGTCCAACAAATCTAGGTGCCAATTTCCCCGACTTTCTGAATCTCATTATACCTTTCAACGGTGAACCTTGATGAAAACATGATCTTCGACCGAGAATTCTAAGTCTTTTTCTTTATCTGCTTAACTTTGCTGCCAAGATTGAGCTTCCTTCATTCTAATCCACATTAAATCAATCTTTTATAGGGCCTCTCTTACTAAATCTGGACCAAGAATTAATCTATCTCCAATCTTTAACCAACATACAGGAGATGCACATGGTCTTCCATATAAAGCTTCAAACGATGCCACCCCTATACTAGTCTAATAACTGTTGTTTTATGAAAACTCAACCAAGTGTAGATGGTCTTACTACGATCCTCCAAAATCTAGCACACAAGCTCTTAACAAATCATCCAGGACTCTATTAACTTCTCCGTTTTCCCATCGGTCTATGGATAGTGAGCGTACTCATCTTGAGCTTGGTACCTAAAACTTCCTATAGATTCTTCCCGAGTTTATTAGTGAACATGGAATCTCTGTCACTTACTATACTACTAAGAATCCTATGCAATCAAAATTCATTCCTCGTGAATAACTTAGCTAAGACTGGTGTTGTTCTAGTCAACTTAACAGGTATGAAGAATGCACTCTTAGTCAATCTGTCCACTATAATTTAGATACTTTCATTTCCTCTATTTGACCTTGGCAACCCATCTATGAAATCCATAGATATAAAATCCATCTTCCAAACTAGAATATCTAAAGGCTGAAGTAACCTACTCAGTTTCTGATGCTTGGCTTTTACTTGTTGATAGTTCAAACACTGCTTTACCCATAAGCCTACACCCTTTACCTTCTTAGAAGAAATTACTTTTCATATCCTGATACATCTTAGTTTTTCCCGGATGAATGATGAACTTTGATCGATGACACTCCTTAAGAACTTCCTTCTTTATGTTTCCAATATTCAAAACATAGGACCTTCCTTTCTTCCTCAACCACCCATTTTGGTTAAGACTGAAATCTTTTAAATCATCAATCTTAGTTCCATTCTTTAACTGTGACACCCCACCTCTATACCCACGCTAGCCAAGGACACTACAGGGTAATGCCGTCAACTAACACGGAGAATAAGGCTGGTTAGGAGCGACCATCTATAGCCTTGCTCTAACTATCTATTGAATACATCGACAATAGACATACCAAGCAGGTCGACATACCCAATGAATACTTAAAACAAAACCATAGGTGGTTGGAGGATCTATCAGAACAGAATATAACAACTCAAATGTAATATACATCACAGAACAGTAGATCATCATATTCACATATATCGATGCATAACAGAGTATACAAACTAATACACGTCAAGTGGTATAGCAAACCACAATATACAAACGATTCCAGATGAACACATATATCAGAGTTACAACAAAAAGGACTACACAAAAAGCTTTAACAAAAAGGAACAAGCTGAATAGTCCATGCAGAAGCAAAATAGGCTAAGTCCAAAAGCACCTAACCTGAAACATCTCGGTCTGACCCGAGTATAAAATACACGGGTCAGTCTAGCTAAACAAATCAGTTAGATAAACTGAACAACAATAACCTGCATGGTCACAAAGTATAACAAATATCTCTAAAAGAGATAACACAATCATCTAACAAAAGATGAATCATATTATAACAAGCCTCATATCGTCGGCAACTCAGAGAAACAAAGGATAGGAATATCCCAAAACAAGCCATAAAGGCAAATAACAAATACCAATGAAGGTAACACAAGTTCCACAAGATAATCATTACCTATCATGTGGCTCAAAAAGACCAACACCGAAGGGCAATACCGAGGGAATATACATATCAATGAAACATCATAAAATTTTGCATGTGCTCAGTACTGTATAAACAAGGATCCATGAACCCGAAGACTCCAAACCTAAATATCACTCGAGCAGCTCATAAAGACCTAACTCCGAAAGCGATACAATAGGGCAACAAACCCGAAGGCACAAACCCGAAGGTACAAACCCGAAGACAACATACCCGAAGGCAACAAACTTGAAGGTGCAAACCCGAAGGCAACAAACCGTAGTGTTGAAGGTCCGGAGGCCCAGTACTGGACACCACTAACTGGCGGAATATGTCATAACTCTCAAAAAGGAATCCGAAAAGTGGTAACGTGAGTCCCATAACCACTCGTTCGCACTAAATGGTTTACTATCCATTAGTTAATTTCACACTCAAAGCAGTACAAAGTTTAACTCGTTTCATCGGTAAACCAGACCAAAAGGTCAAAACAATCAATCGAATAGGTCGGGGATTAATCAGAAAGACAAACACATGGATTCATGGTCCGTGTTTTACCTAACCATTTAATCTCTATTCGACTCCGCTCGAAGTGCGAAATTGTATGTATGCGTTTTAAATAGAATTTATGAATTAGAGAAGGAAACTTTTAATACGATTTAGAGGGATTATTTATGAAAACCCGTGAATGAAGTCAAAAATAAGTTATCAAAGCCAAAGATGCAATGACAACCACTAAGAACCAACTTGAATCGATAAAATTTTGAAAACCAATCAAAATGAGCAAAAAAAGGCAAAACAGAAAAATAGGAGCAGGTCGGTCGACCGGACTTCCTGAGTCGGTCAGCTGACCTGATCTAGAGGCAGAGAAGTGCTCGGGGTAGCAGGTCGGTCGACCAGCCCACGGGTTCGGTCGGCCGAAATGTAATTTTCTACAGTTCCTGCCCTTCCTCATCGAAGAGCAAACCCTCCCAAAACGCAACCGGTCGAGCAATGGGTCTAAGGAGCCTTAGCCAATAGATACCCCATCTCCATTAGCTCTTTGATTCTCCACCAAAAACATGTTCAAACATCAAAGTTAGGATCTTTAAAGAATTGAACCCAAAACACTAACTATTTGGATATTCACCAATTCAATCCAAACCAAAAGCAGTGCACATGAACAAGTGTTAGGAATCCATACCCAACAATCAAAGATAGATATAAGCATAAATGTGATATAAAAACCTCACCTTACATCAATAATATCAAGATAAGTAGATGTGAGTTCAAACTTACATTTTATCTCAAAACAAAGAAGAAGAAGCTCAAGCATAAGAAGGAGACCAACTACTCTTCACTTCAACTCTACAAGCTTCAATCTAAGAATAAAACACATATTTCCCAAATTAGGTTTAGGAAACTTTCTGAAATTGAAGAGGAGAAGAGTTGGAGAAGATGAAGAGGAGGCTTACCAATAGCTTCTCTTTGATTTGGAGCAAGAATTCAAGTTTGCAAGAAAAACTAGGGCTTGGAATTTCTAATTAGCATTCTCTTCCCCCATTTTTAGTTTTAGCTTAAGTTTTTATGAAATGAAATAAGTGAGTGGAGAGGAGAGGGACTAAGTTAGGGTTAACTAGTTAGTTAGTGGGCTGAACCCAACCCAAAACCCAACTAGAAAACGTAGCAAAATTCAACTTACTCCAAACATATCAAAGCTTATACTCAAAAAGATCGCAAACACCATTTTGGAACCAATGGAGATGGTTTCGAGTTCCAATTTGGCCGTTTGCAAAAAGTAACATTTCGGACCTAAATTCGACGAACGACGCTATATTCAAATAAAACATTTAAAAATAAAATCGTTAAATATGCGGGTTGTTACAGATCTCCCCTCCTTACAAAATTGCGTCCCCGCAATTCCTAAAGACGATACTTGTAACAACTACATATATACAAATTCAAAAGAAAAGGAAATAAGCTTGAGATGAAAAGATATTCTCACCGTTTCCAAGCAAAGATAGAAAACCCGGATAAGATCGCTTGATACACTCTCTGGTTTCCCAAGTACAGTCATTGGGATATCAGACCATTGAACTTTAATGAGCGACACGTCCTTGTTTCGAAGGTGTTGCACCTCCGTGTCAAGTACGCGAATAGGTTGTTGTACAATAGATAAGTCCAGTGAGACCTCAAGCTCTTGCAAATCAGGAGAAGTAATAACAGAATCCGACTCCCGAAGACACTTTCGAAGTTGAGAGACGTGAAACATGTCATCAATGCCAGATAAATGAGCTGGAAGTGAAACTCTATAAGCCACAGGGCTAATACGTTCAGTAATAGAAAATGGTCCTATAAAGCGAGGTGCCAATTTCCCAGTCGTACTGAAACGCATAACCCCCTTCAAAGGAGAAACACGAATAAAGGCAAGATCACCAATCGAGAACTCGAGAGGCTTCCTACGGCTGTCAGCGTAGGACTTCTGGCCGCTCTGTGCCTCTTTCATTCTCAACCGAATAAGATCAATCTTCACAGAAGAGTCACGAACAAAATCTGGACCAAGAATAAGATTCTCCATAGATTCCAACCAACAAGAAGGTGATCGACATGGCCTTCCATATAAAGCTTCGAAAGGATCCATACCGATACTAGACTGAAAACTATTTTTGTAGGAGAACTCTACAAGAGGTAGGTGATCCTCCCAACAACCACCGAAATCAAAAATGCAAACACGGAGAAGATCTTCCAAGATATGATTCACCCGTTCAGTTTGTCCATCAGACTACGGATGATAAGCTGTTCTCAAATTAAGCTTTGTTCCCAAAGCTTGTTGAAGACTCTTCCAAAAATGACTTATGAATAAGGGATCACGATCACTCACAATAGAACTAGGAACACCGTTAAGTCTCACGATTTCCTTGACATACAACTTAGCCAAATGCGAAGCAGTCCTATTAGACTTAATAGGGACGAAATGAGCAGACTTAGTGAGGCGATCGACAATAACCCAGATACTAGAATGGCCCGATCTCGAACGAGGTAGGCCGTCAATGAAATCCATAGAAATATGATCCCATTTCCACAATGGAATCTCTAGAGGCTGAAGAAGACCTGAAGGACGCTGATGTTCGGCCTTAAAACGCTGACAAGTTATGCAATTACTCACATAACTCGCCACATCGCGCTTCATGCCTTCCCAATAATAAAGATGACGCATATCTACATATGTCTTACTACTACTAGGATGAATGGTATACTTAGAAGGGTGACAGTCATCAAGAATGTCATGCCTAAGTGCAAAATCAGAAGGCATAAAAAGACGGTTCTTCTTGCGAAGACACCCATGAGAATCAATGCTGAAATCCCGCAACGCCTCATCACAGGATCCAGACTCACAAAGCTGAATAAGATGCAACAAATCAGGATCACGCCTTTGGGCATCGGCAATACGATCCAATAAAATGGGTCGAGCTCCCAAACTAAATAATAGAATAGGAGTATCATAAGATGAACCTCGATCACGAATTTCACAAAAAGATAGAGTCTCAAGAATATCCCATTCAGCAAGCATCATAGAAATAACAGCCGAATGTTTGCGACTAAGCGCATCAGCAACACGATTACCCTTACGACGGGTATACTGGATATCAAAGTCATAAGAAGCAAGAAACTCGAGCCAATGCTGTTGTCTCATATTGAGTTCCTTCTGAGTGAACAAATACTTCAAGGATTTATGATCAGTATAGTGAATGAAGCGCTCGCCCAATAAATAGTGTCGCCAAATCTTCAAGGCAAAGACAATGGTGGCTAACTCAAGATCATGAGTGGCATAGCGAACTTCATTCGAACGCAGTTGCCTAGAAGCATAAGCAACTACCCTATCCTTCTGCATAAGAACAGCACCGAGACCACTACCACAAGCATCGGTGTAGACAACATGATCATGATTCCCCTCGGGAACCACAAGAATAGGAGCATTAGTGAGAAGTTCCTTCAATGTATGAAAGGAAGCTCCACACTTGTCGGACCAAATAAAACGAATGCTTTTCCGAGTAAGGCTGGTGAGAGGAAGCACAACACGGCAAAAATCCTTAATGAACCGACGGTAATAACCCGCCAATCTAAGGAAACTACGAATCTCAAGAACATTCTCAGGCCTCTTCCAATTCTGGATGGATTCGTTCTTTGAGGGATCGACAGAAATGCCATCGGAAGATACAACATGGCCTAAGAACTTAACCTTATTCTCCCAAAAGTGGCAATTGGAGAATTTGTCTCTAAGCTGATGATGACGGAGAGTACTCAAGACAACTCTCAAGTGATTAGCATGCTCAGCTTCAGACTTAGAATAAATAAGGATATCATCAATGAAGACCAGGACGAACTTATCGAGATATTCCCGGAATGCCCGATTCATGAGATCAACAAAGAAAGAAGGAGCGTTCGTCAAACCGAACGGCATAACGAGCCACTCAAAAGAACCATAACGAGTGAGGAAAGAGGTAAGAGGCATGCTATCCTCTGCGACTCGTAACTGATGAAAACCTGTGGCAAGGTCGAGCTGAGAAAAGACCTTAGCACCACTCAATAGATTAAACATATCATCGATCCTAGGAAATAGATACCTATTCCTGATGGTTAACTCGTTGAGCTTGCGATAGTCAATGCAAAGCCTATGAGTTCCATCGGACTTCTTCACGAAGACGACCGCGGATCCCCATGGAGAAATACTGGACCGAATCAACTGCTTGGACTCAAGCTCTAAAAGCTGCTCATTGAGTTCCTCATTTTCCTTTGTAGACATCCTCGTGGGAAGACGACTAACTGGCTGCGTGCCTGGAATGAGATCAATGCGGAACTCAATTGCCCTCTTGGGTGGAAAACCCGAAACAGGTTCAAAAACATCAGAAAAGTTACAAGCAATAGGAATACGAGATATATCATCATCATCTCGCGAGTCAAGAGAATATAAAGCCATTTCCAAATTACCCACATTCCGAAGAACAAGTAATAGCTGAATAGGTGAATCCAGATGTCGAAGATACAAAATTCTCTCCGAACAAATAATCATGGCATCATATCTCACTAGCCAGTCCATTCCCAAAATCATATCAAATCCCAGACAAGAAATAACATGCAGATTCGCACGAAAAGAAAAGCCACATAAAAAAATCTCAACATCATCACAAAGCATGCTAAGAGTCGCAGATCCCCCAATAGGATTCGCAATCCTTAAAGAAGTAACCAAACAAGAAACATCCAAAGATAAATCATCGACGAGCTTCTTCGATACGAAGGAATGTGATGCACCCATATCCAAAAGAACTTGAATACTATTATCATGAAATAAAATAGAACCTTCCAAAATAGATGGAGATATACCTTTGGGTTGAGAAGGACCTTAAGAAGCCTTAGCAGCATAAAGCTTGCTTGACTTGGCACCAGCCGGAACAGTAGGGCAAGTGGAAACATGATGACCTTCCTTCTTGCAATAACGGCAGAAGAGAGGCTTAGGAAAAGCTCGAATAATATGATCAGGAGAACCACAATTGAAACACTTCCGAACGAAAGGTGTTCCAGAAGACTGAGGCTGAGATCTAGAACTTCCAGTCTTCTTCTTCTTAGAAGGAAAAGACCTGGACTTCTGAAATGGAAACTGCCTCTTGTTAGGGTTCTTGGAAACCTCAACTTCAACATCACTATCATACTTCTTCTCGATGGTTTCGAGATGAAGTGGCAAATCTACCAACTCCTCAAAAGAAAGCTTAACCTGGAGCAATAAAGACTTCTTAAGATATTTCTTAAGACCAGAGACAAACTTCAAATTCTTCTTATAAGAAGTGCTAATGAATTCAAGACCATACTTAGATAAAGCCTCGAATGATGCAACATACTCAGAAACAGAAGATTTCCCTTGCTTCAACTCAAGGAAGCGACGGGTCAATAAAACTTTTTTAGATTCAGGAACGAACTTGAGTTCAAATCGCTCCCAAAACTGAGTCCAAGAAAGAGTAGACTCATCAATTTCAGCTATAAGAAGCTCATACCAATCAAGAGCACGCCCTTGTATTAAACAAGAAGTTACAAGAACTCTATCATGGTCAGAAAGATCCATTCGAGAGAAAATACGCTCGCACGTGCGAAACCAAGCTTGGACTTCAAGAACAGACTCGGAGCCTTTAAACGTCTTTCCTCCAAGATGAGAAAAATCACTGCACAGACGTGCAAAAGCAGAATTGCGAGGTGGAGAAACTCGAGGAGGAACTGGAGGCTGAGTGCTCCTAAACATCTCCAAAAACTGATCGGCAGACATATAAACGCCATCCGGATGTGAGCTACCGGATTGCCCAGCATCCGCGTCCCCTGCCTCTTCCAACCATACGCTGAAAGTAAGATAAGAACAAGATTATTCACAAGGTAGATATCATTAATTAGAATGTGGAATACTACGGAACAAAATGCATTCCTAGATGTATTACCACATCCTATCTAACCTTTGATGGTAGAAGGAATAGAGACACACGATGATTCAAAGATTTGTATCACTTATACACTTTGATGTACCAGAATATGTGCATCTATTCTTTGTTTATCATACTTTGTCCTGAACTCAGCTCTGATACCACGCTGTGACGCCCCACCTCTATACCCACGCTAGCCAAGGACACTACAGGGTAATGCCGTCAACTAACACGGAGAATAAGGCTGGTTAGGAGCGACCATCTATAGCCTTGCTCTAACTATCTATTGAATACATCGACAATAGACAGACCAAGCAGGTCGACATACCCAATGAATACTTAAAACAAAACAATAGGTGGTTGGAGGATCTATCAGAATAGAATATAACAACTCAAATGTAATATACATCACAGAACAGTAGATCATCATATTCACATATATTGATACACAACAGAGTATACAAACTGATACACGTCAAGTGGTATAGCAAACCACAACATACAAACGATTCCAGATGAATACATATATCAGAGTTACAACAAAAATGACTACATAAAAAGCTTTAACAAAAAGGAACAAGCTGAATAGTCCATGCGGAAGCAAAATAGGCTAAGTCCAAAAGCACCTAACCTAAAACATCTCGGTCTGACCCGAGTATAAAATACACAGGTCAGTCTAGCTAAACAAATCAGTTAGATAAACTGAACAACAATAATCTGCAAGGTCACAAAGTATAACAAATATCTCTAAAAGAGATAACACAATCATCTAACAAAAGATGAATCATATCATAACAAGCCTTGTATCATCGGCAACTCAGAGAAACAAAGGATAGGAATATCCCAAAACAAGCCATAAAGGAAAATAACAAATACCAATGAAGGTAACACAAGTTCCACAAGGTAATCACTACCTACCATGCGGCTCAAAAAGACCAACACCGAAGGGCAATACCGAGGGAATATACATATTAACGAAACATCATAAAATTTTGGACGTGCTCAGTACAGTATAAACAAGGATCCATGAGCCCGAAGACTCCAAACCCAAATATCACTCGAGCGGCTCATAAAGACCTAACTCCGAAAGCGATACAATAGGGCAACAAACCAGAAGGCACAAACCCGAAGGTACAAACCAGAAGGCAACATACCCGAAGGCAACAAACCCGAAGGCAACAAACCTGAAGGTGCAAACCCGAAGGTAACAGACCCGAAGGCAACAAACCGTAGTGGTGAAGGTCCGGAGGCCCAGTACTGGACACCACTAACTGGCGGAAGGTGTCATAACTCTCGAAAAGGAATCCGAAAAGTGGTAACGTGAGTCCCATAACCACTCGTTCGCACTAAACGGTTTACTATCCGTTAGTTAATTTCACACTCAAAGCAGTACAAAGTTTACCTCGTTTCATCGGTAATCCAGACCAAAAAGTCAAAACAATCAGTCGAATAGGTCGGGGAATAATCGGAAAGATAAATACATGGATTCATGGTCCGTGTTTTACCTAACCATTTAATCTCCCTTCCACTCTGCTCGAAGTGCGAAATTGTATGTGTGCGTTTTAAATAGAATTTATGAATTGGGGAAGGAAACTTTTAGTACGATTTAGAGGGATTATTTATGAAAACCCGTGAACGAAGTCAAAAATAAGTTATCAAAGCCAAAGATGCAATGACAACCTCTAAGAACCAACTTGAATCGATAAAATTTGGAAAACCAATCAAAATGAGCAAAAATAGGCGAAACAGAAAAATAGGAGCCGGTCAGTTGACCGGACTTCCTGAGTCGGTCAGCTGACCTGATCCAGAGGCAGAGAAGCGCTCGGGGTAGCAGGTCGGTCGACCGGCCCAGGGGTTCGGTCGGCCGAACTGCAATTTTCTATAGTTCCTGCCTTTCTCATCGAAGAGAAAACCCTCCCAAAACGCAACCGGTCGAGCAATGGGTCTAAGGAGCCTTAGCCAATAGATACCCCAGCTCCATTAGCTCTCAGATTCGCCACCAAAAACATGTTCAAACATCAAAGTTAGGATCTTTAAATAATTGAACCCAAAACACTAACTATTTGGATATTCACCAATTCAATCCAAACCAAAAGCAAGTGCACCTGAACAAGTGTTAGGAATCCATACCCAACAATCAAAGATAGATATAAGCGTAGATGTGAGATAAAAACCTCACCTTACATCAATAATATCAAGAGAAGTAGATGTGAGTTCAAACTCACATTTTATCTCAAAACATAGAAGAAGAAGCTCAAGCACAAGAAGGAGACCAACTACTCTTCACTTCAACTCCACAAGCTTCAATCTAAGAATAAAACAAATATTTCTCAAGTTAGGTTTAAGAAACTTTCTGAAATTGAAGAGGAGAAGAGTTGGAGAAGATGAAGAGGAGGCTTACCAATAGCTTCTCTTTGATTTGGAGCAAGAATTCAAATTTGCAAGAAAAACTAGGGCTTGGAATTTCTAATTCCCATTCTCTTCCCCCATTTTCAGTTTTAGCTTAAGTTTTTATGAAATGAAATAAGTGAGTGGAGAGGAGAGGGACTGAGTTAGGGTTAATTAGTTAGTTAGTGGGCTGAACCCAACCCAAAACCCAACTAGAAAAAGTAGCAAAATTCAACTTATTCCAAACATATCAATGCTTATACACAAAAAGATTGCAAACGCCATTTTGGAACCAATGGAGATGGTTTCGAGTTCCAATTTGGCCATTTGCAAAAAGTAACATTTCGGACCTAAATCCGACTAACGACGCTATATTTAAATAAAACATTTAAATATAAAATCGTTAAATATGCGGGTTGTTACCTTCCGATCATTTTAGCTAGTAATGGATCATCTCCTTGCTTAGAAGCAATCCTTTCGATCATCACAGGTAGGACTTTCAAACATGACAACATAGCGGTTTATTGACTCAAATTTGCCATAGATCTTAGCTACAGACCATATGTAGTCAATGTTTCTAAATCTTTCCGCTAAGTTATCATTGCCAATACCCCGTTTTGATGTCTTCTACTGAGTGCATCTATGACCTTAATTCCTTTCCCTGGTATGTACTCAATTTCAAAGTCATAGGAAGCTTTAAACTCTAACCATCTCTGCTGTCTCATATTTAGCTCCATTTAGGAGAATAAATATCTTAATGTCTTATGATCCGTAAATAACTCGAATCTCTCTCCCAGCAGACAATGTCTCTATACCTTTAATGAAAAAATCAATGCAGCTAGCTATATGTCATGCGTCTGATATCTAATCTCATGTGGTCTGAGATGTCGAGAAGCATAAGGAATCACTTTCCCTCTCTACATCACACAACACCTAGTCCTATTTCGCATGCATCTGAATACACTACTAAATCTTAATTCCCATCCTGAGCAAATATCACTGGCATATTAGTCAATAAGTGTTTCAGCTTCTAGAATGCCTCCTCACACTTATTGGTCCAAACATACTTTACTTCTTTCCTTGTTAGCTGGGTCATAGGTACTGCTATCCATGAGAAATCCTCGATAAATCACCTGTAATATCATCTAGACTAATAAAACTCTTTATCTTAGTCATTGCCTGATGCCTCTTTTGATTATTAACTTCCTCGATCTTAGCTAGATCTACCACTATCCTTTTCTCTGAGACTGTATGACCGAGAAACTTCACCTCCTTCTTCCAAAAATGACACTTTGAAAACTTTGCTTTCAATTGATGTTGTATCAGTGTCCTAAACACTGTCTTAATATGAACTTCATGGCCTCTTTCATCCTTACAATATATCAAGATGTCGTCTATAAATACCAACACGAATCTAACCAAATGCTCTTGAAAGATCTGATTCATTAAGTCTACAAAGAAGGTTGGGGCATTAGTTAATTTGAACGGCATTACTAACCATTCGTATGATCCATATCTTATCCTAAACATCGTTAAAGGAATACTATCCTCCGCCACTCTTAGTTGGTGGTACCCTTTTTCCAAATCCGATTTAGAAAATTCTTTATCTCCACTCAACTGTTCAAAAAAAGTCGTCAATCCTCGACAGTGGATCGGTTCTTTATTGACCTTTTATTTAACTTACGATAATCGATACACAGCCTTAACAATCTATCTGGTTTCTTGATAAACACTACGACTGCTTCCCTAGGAAAGCTTCTTGGTCTAATAGAACTTTTCCCTTCTAAATCCACTAGTTGGACCTTTAACTCCACCTCGATAGGCATAATCCTACTTGGAGATCTACTAATAGGTCCAGCTCCCGGTATAAGATTTATTCGAAACTCAATGGCTCGTTTTGGCGGTGGTTCTATAATCGTTCAAAGACGTCTATGAGTTCTCTAACGAAAAAACTCGATTTAACTCGTCTTTGTAACATCCCGCCTTTTTCGCACACTTTAAACCGACACACATGACGATTCAAACCATACGGAAGGGCGGATTGTTATGGGGTAAAGAAGAAAAAAAGAGAAGAAATAAAACAAAACAGAATCTCACAGCGGAAGGATAAAATATAATAATCAAATATACAGTTCATGAAACTGTTTTACAAAATATTTTATTTTACTTGTACAATGAATATCAGAGTTACCCATACCAATACTATCAATGCAGCGGAATTAAATGGTGTAGTGAAATAATATAGTAGATACTAGTAATACAAATCTTTGTCTTCGTCCTCCAGAGCTAAATCCTCAAATCTTGAAACGCTCGGACTGACCCGAGCGAATTTGAAAAGACAAAAACACTCGAGTCAGAACTAAAAGATCTTATGTGAGTAAAATTTACAGAAATAAATATGAGTACGGTAACTCAAGAGATGCTCGGGATTTACATCTCCTAAGGGTCCGTCAAACTATTTACTATGTAGTATATTGCGCTATTATAATAATGTCTATTTATAAAATAAACTTACTTTTTAATAGCGTTAAGGGGTTACCCATATAGCCCTAACACAGAATATATTCCCATAGTCTATACAGTACCGTAATCTCCCCCGTAATGGGCGTCGTCAGAGGGCACTCCATAGGTATGGTACAAAACAAAACTCGTAGTAAAGGCTCGGTATGGTAGGTGACACGGCACAACTAGGCAATACCAGGGTAGATATACCAATTGCTATCCGGGCTGGTGGAAACGCGTAGCCGCAGTTACCGCCCACCTCGAACAAACTCCCCCAAAATAAAAAAAATAGAAGTGGCCACTGAATCAATCCAAAGTCAAAGTATAATATCGAAGAGGAGTGTCCGATCAGAGGTATGACCTCATTGGCCCGAGAATCACTCCTGTTTTAGCCACCTTATGCCAACTCACGGGAGTCGGGTCCACGTATTTACCTTACAGGAAACGTCGCCACCACCTACTTCATTCTGGAATCTCCACCGCGTACACGGTTAGTCAAAGTGGTTTTCGGTATCGACAGAGAGTATGTCCATATCCGATCCCGGTCTCTTTGCCAACACATCGTTATTATAACACCGCGGTCATTTAAAAATATTTTATACTTAAAATCCAGAGTAAAATTTTCCATTTCAAAACTATGAATACGATATCAATTTAAAACCCAAACAAGTCTGATATCCTTTTATCTCAAATATATTTCTTTCCCAAAATCATACTGGTTTAAATTTTAAAATTTCTGGAAACCAAACATTTGGATTATACTTTCAAAACATAATATTTCGGAATTCATACTTCTAAAACCATAACTTCTAAAACTTGAATGGTTTGGATATTCAACGGTATATAAAATAAATGGTTTAACTTTAAGGTTACTTTGTAAAGAAAATAATTTCCATGGCTTTACAATATATTTCTTTATTTAAAGTCTAAACCAAAATTTAAAAATCACTTTCAAGTTCCAAAACCACTTCAATTTCTATATATATATATATATCCATTTGGAGTATTAATATTTCAAAACTAAAGTTGGGTTTTATTCTTTCAATAAATTAATGCTCTATTATTTATTCTTGAATATTCACATAAAGATCCATAAATACAACTCCAATTTCTAGAAATTTAATATTTCCTTAAATTTAATTATACTAGAATAATCATTTAAATTTATCTTGGAAAAACTCCAGTTATAAATATCATACCTTAAAATTTCCAAACTTAAAAATATAATATAAATTATCAAATTCCATTTTCTCAATTTTTTCATTTTTATTTAACAGATTTATACACAGCCTAAATTCAAAATTTTTAACTTCATATGTATATATGTAGAAGAATAATATTTATAAAATATCAAAACTTAAAATTTTTTATAAACCGTATCCCATCCAAACCATAGAAATCACTTTAAAATATTTTATATATAGACCACGGTGCCTGTATATAAATTTCTATCCTATGGTCAAGTGATACGGATGTTTATCATTTCAATCCGCAAATTAAAAATAAAAATTTGCGTTTGTATATCATTTCAAACCATAATCCCGAATGGAACGAAAAATGCATGATAACTTGTAGTTTAATGATAAAAAATAAAACATCCATTCATCCATCATCATCCATCATCCAAATCACAATCATCATCCAATAACAAAACAATATCAATATATATCCGATAATATATAACATGTAATAACTGGAAGTTATATTCAAAAATAAATTTAACAACTATTAAACTAAAAGTTTATCTGCAAATAAATAACTATAACTGTCAATCTATATGCAATAATAAAATTTAATAAACAGTTATATTAAATAATTGCGATTTAACAGATATGATGAATAGAACATGCCAAACAGTCATAAATAAATCTCTACTCATATCTAAAACAAATTTAACAAACATAAAAACATTTAGAAGTTGTGAGTAGGTTAAAACACTCACCTTTTGAATTTAAATCGAATTTAAATCCGATTTAAACCCAAAAATTCGACGGTCTCCGAATTGGTCCAAACTAGTTCCAAACTGTCCGGAATTTAATTACGATCCTAACAAAAAAAGTTTCGCGTGAATCCGAGATCGTATGAAAAAGTTATGCGATTTAAACGATTTTGAAAATCAAAATAAATTATAAAACAAAACAAACCTTAATTAAATACTCGCCACGTCACTATCGTCTTCCACGCGCTTTGGCTACAGGAGCACACGAATATGTTTCCAGACCGAACCCAAAACGAAAAATGAACACCACCAGTAGATTGCGTATTCTGAGAACTCCAACATATAATTTTTCTGGAATTTTTAGAGGAGTTTGAATTTTGACTTTTATTTGGATTGAAACTGGATCTAGAAATTGTCTATTGCCATTGAAGAAGAGAAGAAGTTGAAGAAGAGACTATACAGAGGAATGAAGATGGAGGCTAGGGTTTCACCGCCTATTTATAGATAGATCGCAAAAGAATAGGTGTGCACGAATTTTAACGTGCAAACGGAGGTGGTCCCAAAAGATAAATAATATTAATTACACACGTTATGGATTTAGGAAATAAATAAATTCCTTATCATTTACATTTTATTTTAAACGTATTTACAAATGTAAATCTAGACGTTTCGTTTATGTTTCAAAATATATCCACCATTTTATTAATTTCCAAATTGATCTAAACAAATTTAGATGTAAATTAAAAGCTGATAAGTCTATCCATTGCAGTGTTAATTTCTCCACTTCCTTATATTTAGAATGGAAACGTTCACTTTATTTCCTCAACATTCTTTTATTTTCCTTAAAATGCTTATTTGTTACTTGCAATTCATAATGTAAACATTCTTATATTCTAAAATGATCAACTTATACAATATTAAATCAATTCTTATATTTCCAAATAATGTACATTCATAATGAAAACATTCTTACATAAATTTTATTAATTGCACTTTGTTTCTTTTCCTTTTTCAATTGAAAGATTTTAATAAATTTATTTCCAATTAATTTTAATCTTCCACTTCAAAATAGACCCTAATTGATGAAATCAATTAAATAAATACGTGAACATTGTAATCCTTATTTATAGTCAAGCAAACATGTTTATAAAATTACAGTTTTCAACAAGCATTAAATTACATACTAAATAAATCTTTTTCTCTATTCAATTAAATAATCAAATGTTTATTCCATCTAAAAAATTTAAGTAGAAGGATTCCATGTTGGGTTCAAAATCTATTATTTTAATATCCTTGAATTTTTGTTTAATCTCTATAAACGAAATATTTAAACGTTAATTTCATTTATTTTGCAATACTTAATTAAACCAAAATATCGTTTTCTAAACTTAAATCTATGCTCCCATTGATTCATTCAATTTGCACTTATTATGTATTATTTTAACAACTCATTTATAACTTTGAATCTATTCCCCAAATTTCACATTTCTATTGTTATATACATTTGAATTCCATCCTATTTAATTTTTCAAATATTACGTCATTATCATTAATGAAATAAATATATTGTTAATTATTGCAATTGATTTTCTGTTATAACTTAATATACTAAATAGGTGGTAAATCTTAAATACTTGTTCTCATTAATGATTTATTTCTACTTACAAATTAATGCAATTATTACCTATTTCCATCTTTATCTCCAATTAACGTAAAATGTTATATTCAAATTCCATAAATTTCAATAGATTCAAATTATCATATCTATGAAGAACATTTACGTTATTATCCATTTATTACCTTAACTTATTCAACGTAACATTTAATTTATATTTAATGCAATGATTTCCAAATCAATTGAATTGAATTAAATATATATGTATCACTCATAATAACTTGTGGTCACAACTCTTGATCACCATTAATAAGTTTATTATTTACAATCCAATAATCGCCATTCAATATATATACGAATTAACTAATTCAATATTTCCATTTCATTTTCCTATCCTAAATTTATTACTAAGTGTATTTACTCCATTCCAACAAGTTGGAATTCCATTTTTACTATACAATCATTTCCCTATTCACTTTTATTACTAACCCATCATCATTGCATTTATTGTCTTTTATTGATTTAATCAATTTACCCCATATTCCCTTAAACTCATACTAACGAAACATTCAATTCTATTTATCTCATAAACTCCATTCCATAAATCTACCTGCAATTTCTACCTAGAAATAAGGTTACATTTCCGTTGAAAATACATTTACATCTTACGTTACTACATTAATAGTTAGTAACGTTTATATCATCAACCATCACTTATGAATAATTAGCGTTTCCTATTTATTTTGTTACATTCACTTATATTCATTTATTAATAAATTGGTATTCCCTTTAACCTATTAATTACTAACTTTAATTATTGCAATTCATTTATCTAACATGAATTTTGAATCTATTTCCAAATTTTCATATTTCAATTAATTAACACCTTACAATAGTTTACAAATAAAAGGGATTGTACTAATTACATTATTTATTTTCTTGCATTACTTTATTACCTCCGTTGATATTCAATTTCCGTAAATCAATATTTTATTCCATTGACAAATTCAATACTTGCAACAATTTCCACTATTACTATTAATTGCAATATATAATTAAATTTGCAAATTTTAATTACCTTTGATACATCAAATTTCAATATTTTCTTTCATATAAATTAATAAGATTTTTATTTCTTTCTAAATTTTAAAATAAAATCCTATTAATTTAATTCATTTCAAACATCGAATTTACGCGGGTCGTTACAGTCTTCCTCCCCATTACACATATCAAAGCACAAACACAAAACCCAGGTTTTCTATAGAATATATAATTCTATCACTATTACTAGGGTGTCAATGTAATATTTTTCTATCATGGCATAATATCCTAGATCATAATTACTTAACCAATCCAAACCAAAAATAATTCTAAAACCTATAAAATCAAACACTTGCAAATTGCAAGCCAATATATGTCCTAACAATTCAAACTCTAACCGGTCACATCTCATCCCAAGAGTTGCATACCCTCCTATTGAATTCGTAATCCTTAAGGATGTAACTAGATATAAGAGTTCAAGGTTAAGCTTATCGACCAAACAATGAGATATGAAAGAATGTGATGCACCAGTATAAAATAGAACTATAACCGGTATTCCATGAATCAAAAGTGTACCACCCATCATAACCTTTTGCTTCTACATAGTTGTTGGTCTAGAGGTAGCTGGTGCCAATGCAAACACCTTGCTCTTCTCAGCTTTGGCTGGTTTCTTGCACTGGGTCTTATAATGACCGCTTTGATCACTGTTGAAACACTTGATATTCTTCCTTCCAATCAACTTCTTTCCATCTCCATAATGACATTCATTTGCAAAATGCCCTTCCTTGTCACACTTATAACAGTTAACCTCAAATTATTTTTTCTTGGCAGCTCCACTCTTATGAGGTCCCTTCTTGTGAAAGAACTTCCTCTTTTGATTCTACCTACTTGAGCCTCCACTTCTTTGTTACTACCAAAGAAAGCAATCATCTCTTCATTCCTTAAAGTCATCTCTATCAATACATCATATGGATCCTAGAGATGTGGCAAAGCTGCCCTAGCAAGCTCAGGTTCTCGGTCCATGAATGAACTTCTCATTCCTCTTAATTAAAGTATCCATGGTAGCATATTCATATGAGGACAACTCCTCAAATCTTGTAGCATACTCCAGCACCGTCATGTCTACTTGCACCACCTTAGCAAACTTCCTCAACATAGTAGACTTAGCGATCTTCGACGTAAATCTTTCCTCGAACCTTCTCCTGAATTCTTCCCAAGTCAGTCTTTCCTAAGCTACTCCAACAGTTACACTATTCCACCAGTACAATGCAGCTCCTTATAGTTTTGTAGATGCAATAGACCTGCTTTTCTGCTTATCATTCAGTCCATGATCAACAAAGATCATGTTGCAATGAAGCAATAAATTCTCTACTTCAATTGCATCCTCAGTTCTAATAAATTGTTTTCCTCCAAGCCTTGCATAGTCCCTGCTCAACACAATATAGTTGTTGACCACCGAAGCTTCCTGATTCACTCCTCTAGCATTTCCACCTACTAATCCAGTAATAGCTTCTACTTGCAACATGTTATTAAAGAACGGATACATATCTCCTATATCGACATTCGGTGTTCTAACACCTACATTAGCAGCTTATGCCCCTCCTGGATTCTTTCTATTATTGGTTATGGCGCTTTCCTTTGTTGTGGTCTTTGACCACCGAGATACCCTCTTCCATTTCCTGCCTCCATATCTTACTTTCCTTTAAATCCGCTTCAAACTTTAGTAAGACATGGAAGAACAGTCTAAGAGAGATGATAGAATAGAGATAAAGCTTATACTTATATATAGCAAATACAAGTATGTTGCTATAGCGTAATCCCGTACCCCAATCTTACTCTTTGATTCATTAGGATTATGTTTTGAAAATCTTTTTAGGTTCATAATTATTTTAAGTTTTACATAAACCTATGCTCTGATACCAAGTTGTAACATCCCCCATTTTGAGGCCTGGAACTAACCGCTACAAATGTGGTAGTCATCTATAGTATTAATTTTTGATAACAAAATGCGGTAATGTTAATAGTATCCATAATATCAGAAACAAAAGATATAATTAATACAAAATAAACCAAGAGCGACATATGAAGACGACTCCTTGGATGATCAGAGTTACTGAATAAGAAGCTATAACATCTGCCTTTACATACAACATTCAATCACAGTAGAATAGATAAATAGATAATCTTCTACATAGTTAATTTTTTCCTCATGCATGTCTTTGGAAGCTTTATTCGTCAAAACCTACTGAACCTGAAAACCTTAACTCTTAACAAACTCAAATTAAATTTTGATCATCCAAGAGTTTAAGGGAAAAACATAAACTTCGAGTCAAACAAAAAGGCTAGCATGAATAATAATATGACATCCCAATTTATTGATATTAAGTGAGACCACTCCAACTAGCAAAACGGGTTTTACCCCCACTAACATCTTTTAAAAGCGTATCTTTTGCAATCAAAATCCTACAAGCAAACTAGTTACAACAAACAATATAACAATGATATGTTTGCATAGAAAATTCGTAACTAGTGGACAATATGTCTAGCTTTCTATAAACCTATTGCTTACTCGAGCTTGCCAAACATAATAAGTAATCTAACTTCTGCTTGGGAAAAACTCGATGGTCTGTCCGTAACATACTACTTTTAGGGTCAAATGATCATAATGGTTTAACAAGCTCACCAATAACCCATATCTACTCTACGTATTCCTTTCTGTGTGTAACCTTCTGTTAGTCTTACCCATAACACTGCCCCACACATTGGAATCTTGGACTTATATTAGCTAGGGGCTACTAGCTAAAGTATAGGATGCGACTCCGCACCATTCCCATCTTGTTTTCTAATCTCTAAGTCATTTTTAGTAAAATTTGGTTAACTACGCTATCCACATTTCCTTTAAAACAAAAACTCTGTAAATGGTTTAAGCCTTGAAATCATACTTAAAATAAGCAAAATATTTGTCCTTTACTTTCCTCGAAATACTTGTGTCATGATATATGCTTTAAAAAATATTATTGATGAAAACTCGAAATCTTTAAGGTCTTCTACCCTCTCAATACTTAGGCTATAAGACTAAAACTATGTAAACCTTTACAATTATAAAACCCGACGAGGTTATCGTAGTTAAAGATCTTCGCCCACTCAAAAGCATGTCGAAGTCTTTTATTTGAAAATATATGGGGATGATGTCGAAGTTATTACTTCATAAGTCACAGTGTTAAAGCTATAAATTTGAACTTCGACGACACTAAAAAACATTGGCATCAATGCCTCGTCGAGGGTGTAAGTAAATTGGAATAGATGCGGTGTCGATATCATTGACGTCGATGTAACTAAAAGCATTATGGGTTAAGCTCGATGACTAATTAAAAGCAGCATAAACTAGGCTCGATGACTAGTTAAAAACGACTGGGGCTAGACTCGACAACTATTGGGTCAGCAAGTAAAAAATATTGAATAGTATATCTAACAACATGCTTTCTAGTATGAAACGCGATATTATGTGTATCGACATGACCCCATCGATGATTACCTCTCTGTCTTTGTTACTTTAGCCTCGACACGGTTCCAACAAAATCCGCTTCATGCCAAACTCATTGATATCATGTAGCATTGTTTGTTCCACGTCAATGATACTGGGATGCAGTGCGATGTGCTCGACATGGTCGATGTCGACATGGAAGAATGGTAATTAACTTGAAAACTGCAATATTACTATAAAAAGCGTTCCCTTTTCACCAAACCTCTATAATTTGTCAAAATCTTATTGGGTCAACATATCTACAAAATTTTCTTTATTACAAAACTATCGCCTCTAAGGATTTGAAGTTTTAAATCGTTTTGCAAATTAACCTCTTATTTTAATTTCCCAATAAAACAATTAAGCCCTTCTTTCTTAAATAAATTATTTATCATATAAAACCTCTTATGAAAAATCCTCAAAAATAAAAATAAATCAAAATAATCATACATTTCGACATATAAAAATTTCAGAGCCAAAAACTTGTTTTAATTATTTTTTATAATTAATCTAAAATCCACCAATTTCTCCACTTAGAAAATTCATATAAAATCCATCCTTGCTTGGAAAATTATAAAATTTGTGACCCACTTCTAAAATAATGTTCTAAACCTCATCTCAAAATTTCAAATCATTTGGGTCATAATAAGTTCGGTTTTCACTCTAAAACCAATTAAATCATTTCATAATAAATCTTTAATGTTCATCAATCAAGCATATATTCAATCACCAACCCAAAACATGGCATAGTAACATCAAAGAGGTTGGATTTAAACTCAAACCGAAAGTATGGATAAAATATGAGATGCAAACTATTATTCACCTTGTATTGATTAAAAAAGTTAAGATTTGAATCTTGATTTAGTTTCCCCTAAGCTTTTTCTTAATTCTCTAGCTTTTGTTTCCTCTTGAAACCCTAACAATGGTCGGCCCTTATGTTGTATTTAGTTTCATATATTATGAATAGAATGAAGGGGAATATGAATATAAGGGTTTATGACAAAAGGATGCACTCTCTTCCCATTTTACCCTTGTTATAATTTCTTCCTTCTTATTTATGTTTTAAATCTTTATTTTAACTCATTCATTATGGCACGACCTCTTAATTATTCATCTCAATTCTCTTAACCCTTTACATTATTTTATTTAACTTATCTAATTTAATGTTCTAAATAATATTAGTCAAAATTAGGGTCATTACAATCTGGTTCCCTCCAACTCCTAATCATATCATGAAGAATATATATTTATATGTGTGTGTGTGTACATACGTATATGCATGCATGTATTTATATGGATACTCCCCCATAACTCGGTGAATATACATACATACATACATAAATATATACACACAAACTCCCCTATAACTTGATGATTATATGTGTGTGTGTATGCATGGGTACTTCCCCATAACTCAATCATCCATGTGTTGGCTTTACTCCAAGCATTACCTCATGTAAGTATAATCTTAACATACCAGTTCTCGTCACTTGAATGTCATCTAATTACATTGAATAATCGAATAAATATCACATCAGCGTTCCATACCACCGTAATGTGCCCAATCTTTATTTAATGATAATAAATTACACACAGTCTCCACAATGTTCTATGTAACAAGTCCAAAGAATAACGGGAGAAATATTACAAAAAGTCCCATATCAAATGGTATTATAACTCCGTTCATTATGATTCCTCATCGTAACGAATGAAAATCATCACAAATAAAAATATCCCAAAAATAAATATCATGAATCCATACGAAAGTTGTCATCACAGTATCATATCAAAACACTGATCAACTCAATACCAACGTGAATCATTCATAATAACCAAAATCAATTATAGAGGAGGAATAATAATAATAATATATGAAATAAAATGATTTAATTGAATGTCTACATTGAGCACGAGTAAATAATTCTAATACACTATATGCATTTACATAAATTCATAACTTCCAAAGTCATTAACAAACTCCATAAATCCATTTTATAATTTAAAATAAGAATTTACTAAATCTTTATAATTATTCATTATTAAGCAATTTTTATTAAATCATTAAAGACCTTAAAATTGCTTGTGAAATCAACTCATAGTAACCATTTCAAAATTTTCTATTATTAAATATTATTTTTAAATAAATTTTATAATTATCCAAATCAAGTTTCTTTTATTACTAACATATATTTTCCAAAACATTAGATTATATTCAAAATTCATGAAATATGCCTTTAAATTATGAAATTGTATTAGAAACCATTTCATATTTTCCATAATTTTATAAGATTTTTAAAAAATCCATTAAATTCAACTATCATAATTTCCTTAAATAAAAAAATCTCTATTAATATAATTAAAACTAAATTCAAATAAATATTTACCTAAAACAATCATCGCTATCATATATCTTATGATTTATAATAACCAAATATTTTTATTGTTAAACATTATTATTAAAATAAATTTATATTTAATGCATATTTGATATTTATTTTATATATTTCAAAAAAGTAGGCTACAGTCGGCGGTTGACCCACTGGTTGGCGATCAACCGATGGCAATCGACCAGTAGACCCACCGCTCAATGGATTGGATTGCTCAAGAAATCAAATCCTAGCCATCTCCTCCTCCTTGCTCATTTGTTTCTCCACGAATTTAATGCACACACGATGTATTCAATCAATCCACCATCCAAACACAACATATTCAAGGAATTGAACATGTAGCATTGATCCGTGAGTGAGTTCACTCACCTAAAGTTTCTCCTATATATCTTTCCTCTTTATGCATGTTCTGGAACCAAAATACATGATCGACGCTTTAATTCCTTTGTAGCTACCGATTATAGATGGTACTGCGATGAGCATACTTGAATAATAGGATTTTATATGATTTTGTGTTTTTATTTTTATTAAGAAAGAGAGATTATCGATTTTCCTTTAGGTAGAAGGAAAATAAAGTAAACAAAGAAGCGAATGAAGGAACGTCTGAAGAATGGAAAGATCTCGAGATAGAATTATCAAGATATAGAATTATGGGCTTGAGTTTAGGAAGTTAGGATTAAGTTAAAACTTAAGTATATATTTATTTTTATTATTTCATGTCTCTTCCTTTTTAGACAGTATACTCTATTTAAAATAAATTACATTAAAATTCCATATAAAATTTGTATGTTTACGATACTCAATTATTTTCCAACATTGTAAAATTTTCTAGATTTTATTTATATATTTAAATCATTTGAATTTAAATTCCCAAAATTCATATTTTAAATCCATTAATTAATTTATTTCATGATGTGTTTAAACAAATAATTATGCTCGAAACAATTTAATTCCAGCATTAAGTACTTTGTTATAAATTTTTAATATTATCTATTAAATCCAAAATTATTCTTATTTAATTTATAAAATCCGTTTTAGCCAAGTAATAGTTATTGTTATCTTTTATTAATTACCTCCAAATACCGCATTGTTACAATTTCAAATTTTGTTGTAAGTATTTTTACCTAAATGATGCTTTTCGATAGACGATGTTTTATAAAGAAAAGATTTTTAGGTAAAGAACTGTGGTTTTATTAGGAACATAGTTGAAAAATATTTTGTTGAGAAACTATGTGTTATAAAATATCTCATCTTAAAATATTTTGGAAAATATTTTACAAACATGAGCGAAATTAGATACGGAAGTACATAGGTAAAAATGTAAAATGTTTGATTTGAGAAATAAACTTTGGAGATGTTTGTTAAAATATATACTAGAAGACATTTTATTTGGAAAAATTTATTTGAGAATATTTTGAGGACCTGAAACTGGGCTAAATGGCATGAGATTGGAGATGATTGGGTGATATGAGTTTTGAGTTTTCTCAACATCCGTTATGATGACGTAACTTTTATGCCCATTATGTATGACTTCTCTTGATGAGATGTAGGGATGTCTAGTTATTCCATTTTGGAAAGTATTGGAACATGATGTTATGATTGCCCATTTTGACATGTTTGCATGCTTTGGTTGTACAATTCTATTTTTTTTTAAATATTAGATATATTAGGAAAATTGTGCTACTTTCTTTGGCTGTGTTTGTTTTATAGTCTATGACATGTCTTTTTGAATTAATTTTTCCTGTTTTCATTTTATTGTTGTTGTTTTTTATTTAGATTTAAACTTGTTTGTTTGTTATTAATTTGCGTTATTGTGATTATGTTTCTTGTATGTTAAGTTGTATTGCTTGTTATGTATGGTAATCGTATAATTTTAGGATAGTTATCCATTGTTGACCTTTAGTGAATGTACATTGAAGAAAGTGGTGGGGTATTAAGGAAAATATATGGTTTAGTCATAGTGCGATGACATAGTTTCCTAACCCGAGGAATACTAGGTATTCAGATTGACTAAGAGACGTGATTTTGTTCCTTGAGGATGAGTAATAGCAATTGAAGAGTATTTAGTGACTAAAGACTTGGTAGGTACCACTGAGGGATCTAAACGGTGATTAGAGGATCATTAAATCTTTACTAAAATATAGAGTTTTTACATGTACATTTCAAAATCTATTTTATGAGAGCGGTTATCATCTTCCATAAATGTTTATAATGTCAACAAGGGCTTCTATTTTTCTTTTTGAAGAAGTTTACACAATTTGAAAATTTTATAAAATCGGATTTTATCAAGATTATTTTAAGTTGATTTTTGTTTAAAAAAGATTGATGTTTTTAATAAAAAATATTTTGATTTAAAGTGAGGAGGGAAACTTTGATTTGAGAATGGAAATACTTTGTTAAATGTTTTAAGGTGAATTTAAACTCTTATCGCTATCAATGATTAGCTATCATTACTGTTTGGTATTTTGGGTCAGTTATCCCTGTCATCAATGAAGAAGTCAATATAAGAGGATTATGGAATAATATTTTTGATGTGATCTGATGGTTGGACTTAGAGGGGTTCCAATGTGGATGTATATTGAGGGATTGTTGGCTTTGATACATACTTAAAAAGTTGGACTGGGTGAGCATTCTCACTGAGGGTATTCTACGTGTACTTATGTTTCTGGAAATTTATGTGTATCCAGTTCCTGGCCATCTCTATGGGCAAAGATTCAAGTAATTGTGTATCTAAAAAGTGGAGTAGTCGTTGACCATCTGTGGGTGCATGATATATTTTGTTGGTATTCAAAAACGTTAAGGAAGCCGTCACTTTATTCTACTTCATTTTCAAATTTCCTCTTTGATAAAAATACCTTAGACTAACGAAGATTATCCCTACTAAGTACAAAACAAAATAATTTACAAAATAATCCAAAACTAGGCCTTATGATATGTCATTTCATACAGTGAGATGACATGAACATAGTGGTGGAGTTTTTTTTTCAAAATTTGATTATATCCAATCGGGATATTCCATAGAAGTTATAGAATCAGTAGAAAATCAATGGCTATTGATTCTAGGGTTTAGTAATTAACGGTGAAATGTTGACGAATCGACGATCGGAAGGTATGATTGCGTAGGGGACGAAAAGTGGAGTGCATCCATAATGGTTAATCATCTTAGAACGAATCAAGGCGATTAGAATAATCCGACACGGTCGAGATGCTATGCAGGAACAAAGTGGCCAAAGATTCATGTACATGACATGGGGAAGAGAGAAGGTACATTTTACACTTAGGACCTTATATAGTTAATAATTGCAAATTAAACCTTAGATCTTCTAATCATCATATCTATTGCATACAACCTGTGTTTGATGAACGATTTTTCCCATTTTATTGTTGGTAAAATTCCAAACAATTTGGCATGTGATTTGATACCCTTGAATCCATTTGTAAAACATGTTAGTAAGATAAATAGTCAAAGTTATTTGCATTTTAAAAAATTGAAATAAATATTTATCAATAAAAATGTATATATGTTGAAATATGTTATGCTCTTTTAATAATAGTTTGGTTGTTATGGTGTTTTAAGATGTTACATGTTCCAGTTTGGTTTTTGGGTTGTTTAATTATTGTGTCGTTGGATGTTCATATTTTACAAGAACTGTAGATTTGGTAATAATAATTTATTAACAAAAAAATAAGTTAGATTTTACAATTTTGGGGAAAATAGATAAATTTGAAATAAGGTATTTACAAATTTTGAGTGATATTTACAAATAGTAAAGATTTAATCATGTATACTAAAATTGAAGTGAAATTTTAATAAATTTATTATTCATTAAATTTCTTGGAAATTCATAACTAATAGTGAAAAATCTTTATTAAAGTAAATTTAGGCGAATTATTATTATTTATAAAATAAGCTATAATCTAACAAATAATAATATGATTTTGAAAAAGACTATATTGTTTTGAGTAAATAACAATATATTTATTTTTTAGGAATATTGAGTAGTTAGTACACATTAACGATTTTGATGTTGTGTTACTAATATGGAGTAGTTAGTGCACATTTTGTGGATTTACATATGCATTTATGCTATAATTATTTTGTTGCTGGTAAGGGTCATTAGCACACATTTGATTATATTTGTTATTATTTTATTTAGGGTTAAATTAAGTGTTATTGGATTTATGCGATGCTTAATGGTTATGTGTTGCTATTATAACTATTACCCCATATTTATAATAATTAATTATGGTGATTTGGTAGTTTATGATGTTTCCTATTTATATTTGTTGCTAGGTCGCTATTATTGTGCAATGTTACGTGTTAATAAGTATTTGATACAGGAGTAGAGCCAGAAATAGAATGGGCTTTATCACAAAATAGTACGTTGGGAGGCAACCTTCCTTTATGAGATAGCCCACAATTCCCTTAAGGTTGAGGTGTGTACAATAAGGCACAATCCAAAGAAAGTTGATCTCCTTTTTGCTATGTGTGTGTGTGTGCATGAATTTTAAAATAGGATGGAAGCAAAGTAGGGAAAATGAGAGTTGTAAGCAGAAAACATTTATAGTTTGTTTGTGTAACGACCCAAAATTTAACCACTTCAAAATATAATATTTAAAGTGATTTTAAATATAAAATATAAATGGTTTTAGGATTCAAATAATATTAGATAGGATTTGAAAATAGAAATATACATAAAAATAGTAACATTTGCTTATATCGACAAAAGTGATAAAATCCTGATTTTAAAAAAGTAAGTTTCAATGGTTAAATAAATTATTTTAATTAATTTATGATTGTTTATATTTTTAAATGATATTATACAAATTTATTTTTAAATTTGGTTTACATAAATAAATAGTTTAACTAAAACGTCAAAATATGCCGTAAAACATTTTGTCAAAAATCAACGTTTTGTTGATTTAAAGTTGTCGCAACGTTGTTGCACCTTTATGTACACAATCTAATAAATATGTTAACTTATAAAAACAGTTAAAAATTAACTAAACAAGGTTACTTTTAATAATCACTTAAAAAATTCTAGAAAGTAATTAGCAAAAGTAAACTAAAAAAGACAAAACACATGTCACATCAAATGTGACATAAAGTAAAGAAACGTGACATAAATTAAAGTAATCATTCTTATTCTTTAAAGTATTTGAATTTTAAAAGTGTGATATGATGTGGATGGTAAGTTTTGAATTAAATAATTTTATTTAATTCTTAAGGAAGGTTATTTAAGTAAAAACACAAATCTATATTTTATTCTCAAATATTTTCTATAAATACATACCCACTTTCTCACTTCCTTCCACACTTCTTCTTCTCAAAATTTCAAGCTTCTTCTCATTCTTTTAATGGCTTTCAACCTTAATGAAATAATACCAATATTCCAAAAGTATACTAAAGAAAGTAATCATCAAATCACCTTAAATATTCACCAAAACTCCTCCTTCTTCCTTCACAACCCACGACCCACTCCTTCACCATCAAACCAAGCCAATCTCCCCTTAAACTCGCGGACCAAAGCACCAAATACCTCCACAATTCAAATCAAGCCAACTAAAAGCCTTAAAAGAAGCATCCACGAGCACCCGATTGAAATTAGGAAAGTTATAATCACTTTAAAGTTAGTTCATTTGCAACTAAGTTGAGAACTCCTAATATATATATATATATATATATATATATATATATATATATATATATATAGACACACACACACACACACAAAATACACATATATAAATATATATAAGATGTTGTGATATGTTCATTTGGATGCTTGGTTATGATATTGATTTTCATATGTTGTTTATTGCATGAAAATATTGAAACAAGTCACGATATACACGACATTGATTCACATGGAAAACACTTTCCAAACTAAAATGAAATGTAATATGGAATCATTATACCTTTTAAAAATGCTTAAAAATGTTTTATAAATGGTTCCTAAGTATTTATACTTGTCTCTGCAAAGTTTGGATATGAATATCAAAATACGCCTAAAATTTGACGCGTCGCGCAACAGTAGTTCGTATTTATGCGTCAAAAGTTCAAACGAACATACGAAGTGGAATATAGTTCGGAATTCTTCGAGGTAAAAATTTCCCGAATACTTATATCTATATCTTTCATAAAAAAATCAAGATTTCAACTTGTATATTTTGAAATATGGCAAAATCAATTTTCAAGAAAAATCCCCTTTTTGCACTAAATGACCAAAGTTGAAAATTGATAAAATAATCATTTTAAAAATATGAAATAAATTCTAAATTTTTTTAAAATGTTTTAAAAGTGATTTAAGTTGAAAAGATGGTTTTCTAAATGATATAAAAGTTGTTTTGAAGAATATAGCTTTTAAAGCACTTTTTGTAACACTATTCGCAACACTTTTTGCAGCGCTTTTCAATAACTTTTGGAATAAAGATTGAAACTTAACAATTCTTTTCCAAATCTTTAGTAAATGTTTTTAATTAAATAATAAAGCATTTCAAAAGAAATTTACACAATTTAACATTATTTCAAAGATGTTTAAACAAGAAGTCAAGTGATTTAAAAAGTGAAAAATGAGTATGCGGAAACGACTAGTACATTTGTCCCGCCTGTGAGATCTAAAAGTGAAAACATGGTGTGTAACTAAGGTTAGGGATGGAGCAACCAGTGCCTTGGACTTACCTGGCCTAATTTTTCACTTTTAGGTGAAGAGTGTAACATATCGAAAGGAAAGCCCGGTTGCTCAACTTAGATTTTATAGAAATAATCTTCTTATACTCATTATTAAAATCCAAAGAGGGAACTTATCCTATTCGTGGAATTTAAAAGGTGATCTCACTGTTATTCCACCCATAGCACTTGTTGAATACGGAAGTTGATTTTGGGTAAAAGTAGAATTATTTCTATAATCCTATTTTCTCAAAAGATACTCTTTAAAAATGATTTGAGAAATATTCAAAAAGAGGTTTAAATGATTCCGTATTCACTAAAAGAATATTTTGAAAATATATATCTATCGAAGATGTTTAAGTAAGGGAAAATGAATGAATCGAAAAACAATCACCTAATTACATCATTTTTATCGATGATTGGATTTCAAAGGAATCGGGGTCGAATTTGGTTAATTCCTATCCGAAAACCACTTCAAACCAGTTTACGTGTTCGAAGAATGAAGATATTTGAAAATGAAGATATTGAGACAAACAATAATGAGGGACTACTTGTTGATTAATTGGGGATAAACTCCCGATTCGCTATATTATAGCAGTGGCCTCTTTGTTATTAAAAACCTCAAAACCACAAGGGCTTCTCGCCTAGTAATGGCCGTGGAAAGCGCCTTTGGTTTCGTTAGGTCCTAGAACGAATTTGTATGGATGAATGTCTAACCTTGCATTCCAAATCAAAATGAGTGGTTTCTATAAAAGTATATCATTCAGTGGCGGAGAAGACACCTTCTCTTAGCTTAACACCCTTTCCCAGGACATACAAGCTCAAGAAGTTATACGTTTGTAGAAATCAGTCGTGTGAATGTAGAATGGCAATGTGGGATTCAAAGTGAAAGAAGATGTGCTATGTGAAAAGGTAATCGTAGCCTCGAGCCTCATCAGCCGAAAATGACCGAAACAGGGTTAGATGCAGCAAGGCTAAGTGGGTCATTCCCAAGTTGGGTATAATCATCCCCTTCAAGATATATTTCTTCCCGCTATAACGTTCGGGATGAATTAATGTGGATGTATACGAAGAGAGCTCTCGGATAAAGGTCGGTAACGACCAGGGGATAATATATTTGGTACTATCTAGTTACAGAGATAGGCCGGTCTTGTGTTGGTAGAGGATCCTTTGTGATGGTCCTCGGGACATCCATCTAGAGGCGTATCCAATGGAAGGTAGTCCCTTTACCTAGTCATTTGTATGGAAACCCATTCTCCAATAAGAACCTATGATTTTGTTTGTATTGGCGTAATGAATAGCCTCAAAATTCTATATGGGTAACCATTTCGGCTAAGATTAATTAGTTTATTTGAAAATGTTTTCAAAGAATGTCATTAACAATAATATCTCTAAATTTTACGTAATAAAGAGTTTTGGTTATCATAAGGTAAAACTCGTCCCGTGTTTATGTGCGGCGTGATCTTATGAGATACCTTTTTGTTTTCAAACATCGTACTTTGAGTTCTTACACTAGTCCCATGACCGACCCAGAGTTTGTTATTCCCTTTAAACTCCGGGTGCCCTATTTTTTAGGCAGCCGTGTAGTCAGGATACCTTAGGAGAATTTTGGAGCATGTTGGGGAGCATTTTGGACAAGTCTTTTGGAGCAATGAAGCTGAAGTACCTTATGTAGTTATCTACCCATTTTCCACTGTGTTATGTAGTATGTATTTCTAGCATATGTACGGATAGATAGTTATAACTATCCCGCTAGATTTGTATTTGACTTTGATCATTATGAATAATTATAAATGTTGATGCGATGTGAGATTCTATTATTCTGTTATCTTCTATCTTTATTTTCTTTTACACCCCTGATAATCTGCCTCCTCGGTACTTGGATTTGCGGCACGTGAATACCATGGATGTATTAGTGTCGATTTCTGAGGATCGAGGCGACGGGTCGTCACATTTGGTATCAGAGCTGAAGATTAAGTGAGAACCTTGGCTTTGTTGGGGTATGACTCATTGGAGATAGGGTTAGTTATGCCCTAGAATGAGTTTAGTCTGAGAGAGCGCATAAATAAAACTTCTAGTTTGAATAAGTATATTCATACTGCATAGCATTCCCTAAGATATCTTGTCTATATATCCTAAAGATCTTTTTCTTACTATATATAGATAGTAGAAAATGAGTGGAAGAAGAGTACGAGGTAGGGGAGGAAGTAATGCCACAAATGGTCAACCTCCCGCAGCTATAGTAGTCGAGGAAGTAGTAGTTCCGATACATCCCCATATTAACTTTGCAACTTTATGCAAGAATACTACTACTAATAAAATTTATCCTACGTAAATGGCATCTACTACATAGCTTTTTTTCCTTTGTTATTGTTTTTCCCATGACTTATTGTAGTGTGTACACCTACTACTTTAGTCACTGGCTTTTCTTCATTAACATTGAAAGAGATATATATTAATCTACTTTAGATGTCATTCTCGATATTTCCTTACATAGGAATTTTCCTCTTACCTTCATTATCGGGCATTCTTACCCTTTTATTCTCTTTTTCCCATTTCAATCAAGTACAACTTCCGTTTATCCACCATTTAGAATGAATTTTAAAAAGGAACGTCCAAATTTATAGATATAGGAAAAATCATCAAGCCAAACCTATGCTCTATTTTTCATTACGAAAAATCATTTTATCAAAAATCATAAAATCCAAACTTTTTCTCTCAACCAATTTTAAACTAAGAAAACCAAAATTTCATTGCTTTTTTAAAACAACACCTTTCAATAAAACCTTTGAAAAACTCATTCAAAATGTTTCAAATAACTTTGATAAATATTTATGTCAAATTCTTTCACATGGGGTCAACCTTAGAAATGGACATTCTTATCGAAACTTTCTCCATCCTTCTTTACATCTTACTTTCGGATGCTTGCAACATATAGGTTCTTATCTCTCATATATTTGGATGAAATGTACATCTTCAATCGAAAATCCTTCAAAAGCCATAATCATAAGGCAGCCTAGGCCCAACAAAGTAGTAAAGTACCAACTAGCCTCCGAGATTTTTCTATATGTCGTGCTCATGCACTTCTTCATTAATGCCTTACGGTATAGCCAATGCTCCATGGGGTAATTGGGATTGCTGTACAAATTTAACTCAATTCATTGTTCCAACTCAAAGTTTCCTCATCCATCTTTTCAAAATATGGTTGCAACTACATTTATAATCGAAATTGATAGATTTTGGTGTATAATACACAGACACACACATGCACACAGATATATATATATATATATATATATATATATATATATATATAATTATAGGTAAAATACAAATACGATCTCTTAGCATATCCTAATTCCTAGGTTTGACTAAGCTAAGCTCTGATACAAAATGTAACAACCCGACCTTAATGGGCTCGAATTTTGACTAAATCGAAACCCATGCCTACTAAGGCATGGACCGTAGGTTTTGGTAACCAAAAATAAACTTAAGCATAATAGAGAATTATCTACGTAAACTCACAACAGAATAGAAAAATATAATAGAACGTATATACCAACAAAGGCTACTATCTTGGAATTAATGTTATTCCTTGGATATCTAGTCGACTTGTCAGTGCCGAGCTTGAAAGAGAAGACTACCCCATCTCTAGTTTCGTTCTTGCATCAGTGGCTTGTCCCTCTAAATCTATCATATGGGTTGTAATGAGGATGGGATCACAACAAAGTTATGGTGACTAGAAAATTACATACTTTACCCATAACATTAATTTATGCCGATTGGTTTCCATTTAAGTGTTATGTCTATAATTTACGACTAATACATTAAAGCCTATATACGTGTATATTATGCCTAACCTCCTTCGTAGTATAACTATATACATACATACATACATACATATACATACATACATACATATATCTAAAATGCAAACTACCTAGAAAACCCTGCCACTCGATACTTATTGAATAAGGAAGCAGACCCAACGATATTTCAGTGCCTTAACGTCGATGTAGGCCCTGCGCAATGTAAACGCTAGTCAATCGGTCCTAGCTACAGGGATCAATGACCCCTATATATGACTTTATAATTAATAATTTAATTGATGTACAACTAACGTATCTCAAAGACTCATCTAAGGGTTAACTGCCCAACCCCAACAAACAATTAACTAACTGACTAAACTTGTAGATACGTGCGTATCCCATATAGATTATATACTAATAGGAAACGAAATCCATTAGCGCATAACCCTAGCCTTTGCACCTACTATTCATTACTGTTGGTGGTCATAGCCTATACGCCCTCTTTTTACACTTAAATGTGGTATAAACACCCAAATAAGTGTAGTAGAGAAAAGTGCGAAGAAAATAAGCAAATAAATAAATAACAAGACACCAAGGTTTAATAGTAGTTCGGCTAATCGTTGCCTACATCCATTTAGCTTTGTTACTGATTTGGTTATTATTTACAAGAGATGTTCTTATGGATCGGTATTGATCCTTAGGAATAAAAGAGATTATAAAGAAAATTGTTAAGAAAGGGCAAAATATCCGTTGAAATGACGCCCCAGCATACTAATTATAGATGTAGGTCGCCAGAAAGCTCTCCTCCATGATCTCTACCATGTTCCCCACTACCTAGCAGTAGTTATCCTTAAGAAAATGTGGTTAGGTCAGGAAAAGCGATGGATTGGTACTGATCTATAAGCAAGGATCGATACCGGTCCATTGGATATTCTCATGGATTGATTCTAGTGCTTTGTGCTATGACGACTTATTATCATCTTCGTGTTTTCCATACTGATTAATCTACTTGAAGTTCGTTTCTGGGTTAACAAAATGGATCGACGGTGGAATAAGTTCCTAATTTTGAGTGCTTGAGATGCTTGATAAAAAAGTATATGCGATCGATCCAATGAAACTTGGAATGCGCTACAATTGCCAATTTTTGGGTGTAAAGGGAGTTCGAGGTGTTTTGGATGGAGTTGTGTGGATCGTACCGATTCCTAGGCATTCATCTGTACCAATCCATGCCTTTGTTTAAAAGTTAGACTTTAGTCCTGATACTTAAAGCAGAGTGATGTATGGATGACCTTGGAAGGTTGCTTTCGTGTTGGCAACCTTGTCTTGACTTATCTGGCATCCAAGTTTTAGCAGTTTCGCTTTAGATTCCTACTTGATCGATGCAATTCATTCGAATGTGGCCTAGTCAAAAGGATGGATAACACTTGCCCTCCAAAGCATACCTCGGGAATGGATGGTGTGCTATGCTCAAGAATAGATATTAGAGTTGATGCAACATTAGTAGTTGAATTTTCTTGCTATCAGTCGATCAAGCAGTGGGGAATCATCATGTTCCTTTGGGTTCACCTGTAAATCAAAGACCGTTCTAGACTACTAAAGCCAAGAACTCGAGTCCTTGCCTGAGTTTGTCACAAATCATTATTCGATGTTCCTTGGAATCATCACATTGTATAGTTTATCACGAATCAAAAAAGTCCCGTGTTGATCGAGGAGTCAACAGTCATGTATCAAAACCAGTGGATCGATAATTGTTATCGAGTTGTTTTAAGGTCAACTGGTGTTTAAAACCAAAGACTAGCATTCGAGATCTTCAGGCCATGTATTTGATAACCAATTCACTTCCCGATCACTCCAGATCGTTAATCAAATCTTCGACCTTTTCAAGCTGCAAGTCGGTTGTCGACCTCTTCAAAATTTTCCATGATCTTTCCGAAATGCTAATCCAACCTTAAATCTCTTTAGATTATCAACTCAATCATGGATCCCTCTGAATCGTCAAATCAATCATCGATCTCTCTAAATCATTAATTTGATTATCGATCTTTCTGGATTGTTACTTCAATCCTTGGTCTCTCCAGATCGTTCTTCGATCTCACTGAACCATATAACATCCCGTCTAGAGTTCGATCAATCAAAGTCATTTTTCAATCTCGCCAGACCATTTAATCATTCAATCTAGGATTTGACCCATCTAGGTCGTTTCTCGATCTTGGTGGATCACTTATCATCCAATCTAGGGTTCGACCAATCTAGGCCAATTCTCAATCTCGTTGGGTCATTTATCATCCAATCTAGGATTCGACCAATCCATGTCATTTCTCGATCTCTCGTTTATCATCCGATCTAGGGTTTAACCAATCTAGATTGTTTCTCAATCTCATTAGATCATTTATAATCCAATCTAGGGTTTGACCAATCTAGGTCGTTTCTTTATCTTGTCAGATCTTTTATCATCCAATCTAGGGATGGATCTCTCTGGGTTCTTACTAAGTCCAATCCACTTGATCTCCGAAAATTGGAACCAAGGACTAAATAAGTCCATCCTCTTACTCTCTGGCAGGGTACTTACCTTCGCACAAGCCCAATTTGCTTACTTTCCAGCAAGGTGACTTACCTTTCATGCAAGTCCAATCCACTTTCTCTCTGGCTAGGGGGCTTGTGCCTTGTGGTCATCTCCGTCTCTTCGGAAGCGATTACTATGATCAATATCGATCACTACATTCAAATGGATTTCAAAAATAAAGCATTCATTTATAAGGTTCAAATTTAAACCATCGAGCAAACAACACATCATTCATCTCATTAATCACTACAGTTTAGCATCTACCTTTGAGCATGCCTAAAGACTGATCTAGGTCCCATATATGAGTAAGTGTTTTGGCTGCAATGTTGGATCGTTTATTGAAAGCAACGGCAAGTAAGAGAGCCAAACCTGATTCTCTGCCATCTCGATCAAGAGATAACTATTCTCGACCTAGATCCAAGGCCGTTTCCATTTGTTGTAGATGATGGCTGCTTTTGTTCCACCACTTCTACTCGGCCTCTACATATTGTTGTACATGGTTGTTCCTAAGCGGTTCCTCGATTAGGTCATGAAGGTACATGCAATCATTTGTTTCACACACATCTAGCTCATGGATTAGGCAATACCTTCTTGATTTTCTCTCTTGATCGGTAGGTTCTCTTTTATCGATTTTCGATAGAGGATTTACCCCTTATATCATGCTAAATCCTTTTTGGAGTTCCATTCAATTCATTATAAGAAGAGAATTTCCGCTCTCTTACCTGCCTCTTCGGTCCTTCGAAGCCATCATCGGCCTTTTGTTTTCCTTTATCATTGCCAAATCCTACCTCGGATAGTCTTTCGATATCCAGAGCATTTACCTCTGCCTATTCGGTTTTAACATCCTCCTGACGCAAGCATCTCTCAGGTCCATAGTAAAATTCTGTTCGATCTTACTAGTAAATCCTAGAATGGTGGCCATTAAAACAACTGATGGGTCTGGCCTATGAACCATAGTGGTGGCTATGTTAAATCTAGTCAGAAAACTTCTCATGGTCTCTTCGGCCTTTGCTTCAAGCTCGATAACATCATCATGTTCTTCGATCATGAAATATGCACATTAAACTGCCTTACGAATATGCTTACCAACTCGGTCCATGTGCCTATGGAATCGTTTCCCAACCACCGGAACCATAATACTGCAAGGTCCGTCAAATATTAGAGGGAAACACGCTCCCATCATTTCTTCAAATGCACCCAACACCTCTATATGTCTGACGTATCTCATCAAATGACCCATTAGATCAGTTTTTCCATCATATAGATCCTACGTCGGCATTTTGAAATGAGCGGTTTCGTATGTATCGAATATTAGGAGTGAATTGGTTTCGGGTTATGTCATCTAGACTCCGGTCTAGTTGTCCACTTCTCATTGCTCATCTAACTATCTTATCTATCATTATCATCCAACATAAGTTTCCTTCCATATTTTTGTTTTGCCCCACGTTCCTATAGGGAAATCCTAGCACATAGTCCTATAATCATGCCTCTGCATTTCGATTCAAGTTTTGTTGTCCAACAGCGTCCCTCATACGAGAATATCCAAGTCGTGGATTCAAATCGGCCATGCCCCCAAAGTCCTTGGGGGTTGGTACCTACCCATGCATGGGAATCGATACCAATCGATAACATCTCTTCGAGGATTGCCCCACTTTGATCCATTCCATTTCCTCAGGCATCTGCTCTGGCCTCTAGTCTCTGATTCTGATCCGCAGCAACTTTGTTTATTCTAGTTTGTCTCGGTCTTGTAAAGAATCCCTCCATCATCTCTTCCTGGCAAAATATCATTATGTTCCACATTTCCATCATCATCGTTTCCATCTCATGTGTAATTATATAGATGGAAGGAGGGTTAGATCCTGATGGCACTTCTTGCCTTCCCCATGTTCTTATTGGCTTCCTCCAACAACGGTTTTCCTAGTTTATGCTCTCATCATTGTTTTTAATCAAAAGTCTTAAGTCACTGAATTCGAGCATCTCTTAGTGAAAGAACCAAAATGTGGCACAAACACTCAAATGAGTATAATAGATAAAAGATCGAACAAAATAAGCAAAATAAATAAATAATAAGATGCCATTGTTTTATAGTGGTTTGAGTAATCGTTATCTACATCTACTTAGCTTTTTTGCTGATTTAGTTGCTGTTTAGCAGAGATGTTCTTATGGATCAGTATGGATCCTTGGGAATACAAGAGATTATAGAAAAAATTGTTAAAAGAACAAAAACGGTCCCTTCAAAATGATGCCCAAACCTCCTACTTATAACCGTAGGTCACTCGGAAGCTCTCCTCCACGATCCCCACCACGTTCCCCATCACATAGTGGTGGTGATCCTCAAGAAATCATGGTCAGGTCAGCAAAAGTGATGGATTAGTATCGATTCATAGGCATGGATCGATACCGATCCATAGGATCTTCTCATGGACCGATTCTAATGCTTTTTTTTGTTGTGACTTATTGTTGGCTTTGTGTTTTCCATCCCGATTAATTTACTTAAAGTTAGTTCCCAGGTCAACAAGATAGATCGGTGGTAGAATGGAGTTCCTTATTTTGAGTGCTTGAGATGCTTGATAACAAAGTATATATGATCGATCAAATGATGCTTAGAATGGGCTACAGTCACTAATGTTTGGAAGTAGTGGGAGTTCCAAATGTATTGGACAAAGTTGCATGGATCGGTAATGACCTAGGTGTTAATGGTAAAAATAGGCATCAACACCCAATAGAATCTAGTACAGATTAAATGAAGAAAGAAATTAAAACAGAGAAAAATCATAAATGAACAAACAAATTTTTATAGTGTTTCGAGAATCTTAGCTTACATCCACTTAACGTTTTTATTTATCTTGAATGTTTGGATCAGCTGGGATCCATTAGTACAAGAATTGTTGACCCAAAAAATGGACCAACACCCTAGTTTAGTTTTGAAAGCACCAGCCCTGCCTTTACAGAGCAATATCCCAGATCATAGATATAGAATGAAGTAGTAAAAGAAAATAAATAGAAGATTTTTGTAGTTGGTTGGCTGTTAACGAAGACTATTCCACTTTATAGCTTTATTATGGACTGATTGCTATTACAAAAGCTATTTGATAACAAGACTTTGGCTACTTCCTAGCCAAATTGAATCTCTAGACTTAGAATCCACTAGAGAATAACTGTATATTCCTTCTGAGAACGTTGTAAGGAAGGTAGGAAGTGAAGTATAATCCCAGCAAAGCTTCAGCAACCGGTCTGAAGAAGATCCCCTTTGTGTTGTAGGTGACATGATATTTATCGGGGTTGGAGGGCTTTTAGGCGAGGCCCATCACTATCAGCTTACAGTAGGGGCTACAGGCGACCTAGGAGGTTCTTGCTCACTAAATGAGCGATCATCATGGGTCACTGGCGACTCATCAACTTGGTTCATTTCATGAGCCAAGTTTTGCCTCCTTCCATCGTTTTTTATAACTTTTTATTTAGGGTTTTAAGGAGTTGCATAAGTTGCTGACGATCCGGCCATAGAGGGCTTTCCTGGATTTCGAAGTTGGAGATGTTTTCATAAACATTCCTCTTTGTCATCACGTCTCAATGGCAAGTCACTAGCTACTTACGTTAAAATACTTGTTGGGACACAAGGATGCTGGTCTCTTGGCTTCACTGATCCTAATCATTGCCTTAACCGTATAGCATGGCCCGCATCCATCTCTAGTCGTAATTTCTCTGGTTAAGTCATGAACCATCCCGCCAGCTTAATGTTGTCTTGATTTCTTTTTGTATCTGCTAGGTTAAAAACCCGGATAACATTTGCCCACCAGAATATGTCTTCATTGTAAACAAGGCGTGCTCTGGAAGTTGAGTGTTTGGCTAAGGGATTGGCTGTAGTTGAGTGTGGAGGGATAGGTCGTGAAGGAGTATGGAGGGATCAGTATTTCTCTTTCATGACACAGGAAAATCGATCATTTTTGCATTTACAAGGGATTGATCATTTTTGCGTCTATAAGAAATCGGCCATTTTTTTATTTGTAAGAGTTCGGTCATTTTTTGCTTTGAGAGAGCGATCGTCCCTTTGCTAACTTCAGTGTAAATTTCTGCATTCAATCCCAAGAACTTGCATACATGAGTGAATCTGATCCCTTCCAAATGGACATGAACACATGAACAACTCCAAACAAGAACACAAGCATCATCATTTCCTTCAACTCCACATGAAGTTGATTTAATTCTTCTAACCACGGCTATCATCTCCCTTCAAATTTTCTTCCAATTTGGGTAGAATAGGAAGTTTGTCGACATAAATCTAGATATATCTCGTGAATATGGGAATCCACAAGTAGATGATGAGATCCATTCAAGCTGAGAATTCATTTCCCAATGAAAGCACCAAAATGTAGACGCCAAAAATGGGCATCAACACCCAATAGAATCTTATGGGATTAAATGAAGAATTAAATTAAAATACTGCAAAAGTAATAAATGAACACATAGATTTTTATAGTGGTTCGACAATCATGGCCTACGTCCACTTCATCTTTTATTGATCTTGTACTTGATTATGATTACAAGAATGTTTGGATCAACTTGGATCCATTAGTACAAGAATGAAGAATAAAAATGGAAGAGCCTTTGCAGCAAAAAGGAGGCCTTTTTATGATGCATACTTCCTATATTTACCATGGAAAACGTGCATAGATCGGGCTGAAATTTTGGCAGAAGAACCTCCAAGCTAAGACGAGGCCTCACAAGAATTTTAAGGTCTATTGAGCCCACAATATTGGTCGGCCCCGACCTCTATTTGGTGTCCAAATTGGATGCGATACCTCCGATAAGTCGCCTATGATGGTAGCTATTGGCCTTCTAAATTTCGTGCCATTCTGACTTACCGTTTGTGAGATATCGCGTTTTCCATGAAGTTGCATTGCATGCATTATGATTTCAGCCGATCCATTTAGAGGGATAGGGACCGATCCCTCCAATCTCCTCTGATTGGGGTGCGATCCCTAGAGGGTGTTCCTCATATTGTAATGTGCTTATACCAATTTTCATGTTGATAGAGTCTTTATTTTTGGGTTATTGATTGATCATTAGTGCAATATGTAGTGAAAGTTGAATATAGTCGATCCCTTTTATACCGATCCCTTTTTATATGTGAAGAAATTTTACCATAACTTGAGCACAAAATTTCCAAATGACTTAAAACTTGAAATGTAGCCTTATGAGGCCCTCCTTGTCACTCCATATTGATTTCACCCGGTTAGAAATAGAAATTGAGGATAGGTATCGATCCCCTAGGAAAAGCGATAGGCACCGATCTCCCGCCTAGGAGAGGCATTATTCCATGCTTAGAATATTCTTGAGAGTCTAGCTCTTGGTTTCGATTGATCATCGCTTCGTATCATTGCCTGCGCTTGATTTCTGACTCTAATAATCATCTCTCTCAGCTATCTTCCTCGATGATTGTCCAGTCTAACTAGTCCAGTCAGTCTGAATATAGCCGGGACAAAAGGCCGGATAACAATCGGCATGGGTCAATATCAATCCATACCTTGTTCAAAGGTTGGACTTTGGTCCAGGTACTTGAAGTAGCATGATATGTGGACGACTTTGGGTGTTTGTTTGCATGTTGGCAACCTTGTTCTTTGATTCTATTTGGCATCCTAGTTTTAGCAGTTATCGCTCTGGCTTCCTGCTTGATCAATGCAATTTGTTCGAATATGGCCTGGTCAACAGGCTGGATAAGCCACACTACTAAATACCAATCCAAAAAAATACTAACATAACCTTCAGACCTTCAATTGTTGACATTTCATGTAGATTAACCTAATATAGTCAAAGAAAATGCCCCTTTAGATATTTAATATCTCTTATTAGAAATGAAGTAGATCTTATTTCCTTATAAGTACCAGGCCATTTAATACTTCAAATCCGAGATAACCCTTGTTATATTTTCCTCTCCTAATCTACAATATGTATCTCTTCCCCATGGGTCTTATTGTTAGAGATGTCTCACATCGGTAGTAAGTATACATAATTACTAGTAGCCTCTAGATAAAGGATAGACTTGTATTGTGTAACTCTACCGACCACTCATCCCAACCCACTACACTAAACCAACCATCCTAAGCTTAAATTATACTATATTCTATCATTTAATCCCTATCTTATATACTCATTTACTATATTCCATAAGTTTTAATTAACCATTATAAATGACCATTATTATTCTATTTAGACAATCTCTAATTAACGGTTATTTCTTCATTCTACTTCAACCTATTATGCCTATTTCTTTTCCCCATAAATGTCGTAATAAATTCCTTAGTCCGTCTCATTAAACATATTTATGTCCTCGTTTAATTCCTATAACTGCTTACTAACTGCATATTTATTGCCCTATATATTTTGAAGTTACTATCACTTTTCCATCTACACTTACTAATCCTATAATTTAATATACCATTTATTACTAGGTGTCCATTTATAACTAATATGATATAAACATATATTACATTATTTATATATTAATATTATTAATCGGTAGACATGGTTATATGTGTGTGTGTATTCCTAGCACATTAATTTATATGCTTAGGTATTTCAGAACATTAATTTCCATATTGTAATTTATCAGAGCTATCATTCCGAAAAGGATTACCGTTATAACTTTCCATAAATTAACTAAAAGTGAAAACTTTGCTTCATTTGAAATTACAAGCAATTATCTTTTTTCTTTTATTAAATAGACAGCAAATACTACAGGAAAGAACATTTGTACTTTGTAGATTTTTTTGTTTATGGTATATTTTATTATTTCAAACGATGCTTTTTTTTATACATTTGTGCAATTAGATAATTTCTGTAAATTACACAGAAATAGATACAATTAAATTACACCCCGTTCCTAATAAATTAAAAACATAGAAATTCACATTCCAAGTCAAATTAGGGTAATTTTTACTAATATTACATTTTACAATCCAACTATAAATCTAGAATAAAATTTACAAATTTATCAGCATTTAACTTTAACAAATTTAGCAACCGATTTTCCTAATTTTCAGATTAGGGTGTAAATAACATACCTATTTTAATTACTTATTTTATTGAATATGTTAGCAATATTCTTATACGCTCATTTTAAGCCTACAACTCTTCAGATCTTATATAGGCATAGTAATTAAATAAATTCAATGATATGAATTTCAATGTTCTAAAATTATATAATTTCCTGCTCATCCTTCTAGCTTTTCAAATTTTCCAAATTTGAATCCATCCCTTTAGTTGACTCATTTTCTGTTCTAAACCAAAATAATATGTACAACAATATATATACTTAACATTGGAAATACAGAGCTTGGAAGAGATTCAAAGTTAATGGGGATATAGATTTATAAATATGGAAATTACCTTTTTCTTATGTAACATTGATTCGCTTCTTCTCTTCTTCGATTTTATTTTCTGCCCTTCTCCGAATTGTTAAAATAATATAATATTTTATAATTAATAGAAATAATGGAGAACAAAAATAGCAGAGCTTCACTGCTTTTAGTAGAAAATATGAGAAGAGAAGTGAGATGTTAGGCCTGTATTTATAGCCGCTCGAATCAAGCATATCCATTAGATTAAAATAACTAAATTTAGACCGTTTGGCAAAGTTTCAAACCCTAGCCCACAATAGCTGTCGACCGGCCTAATGAAGGGGATCAATAAGTAGGGTCCGCATTTTTTTTGTGTTTTAATTATTTTCATTCCTAAAACTTAAAATGTTGATAACTTCTTCGTTTGAACTTTGATTACAAAACTTCAAATAAGAAAGTTGCTTAGAAAATTACCACGAATGCAGTGCTACAAGTTTCATGGTCAAATTCTAAGTTTTCTCAATTTCTATTTTTTGATCTTTATTAATTATTTACTAATTATCATTAACTTTTACGGAGTGTTACAACCAAGATGCTGATTGAGGCCAAAGCCGGTCGTTGGCGAGACCATCTTAAAATAAGATGTTGGTCTCAAGGAGGAACTGAACATCCTTTGTTGCCAACTTAATAGAATGCAAGCCCAGAACACTAAAGGCGAAGCTTCTATGAGATGACGAGAACGGCGAGCCATTTTTGAGGATATCTTAAACACTTACATCCATTGGTGATATGCTTTGTCGCCCATTGACAAGTATGATGGAATGCTGACCTATTTGATCACATCACTGCATTTAACTCCATCACTCATGCAGGTCAGCTTTTCGGCCCATAAAGTGCATATTCTTTCCCTCCGCCCTTATAGGATTGATATCTTATCAGTTCCTACATCTACAGTTAGGTATTTATTGTTTCATTTCCATTGTTTCATTTCTTACTCTATGTTATCACCACTATATGTATTGTTGCCATCGCTACTAGTTTATATATACTGTGGCCTAGAGTTATGCTGCCCCAAAAGGTATTGTGCTTATTTTTTGTTTGCGTATGTGTGGTGTCCACTTTTCTATTCTAACTTTTATGTAAATTTTCTTGACTTAATGCAAAGTTTAGCATATATTATAATATTCTACTTAGTCAAAAAAGTTAGATGACGGTTTTGTAATTAAATTAAAAACTTATTTACTATCCACTTAAGTAACAAATTTTTATCTAACTAAATTTGGTGTCGATTTCTCATTGATAATTTTTTTATCACTGCAATTTATTTCAAAAAAGGTAAATATCTAAATTAATTAAATATTTATTTAATTAATTAATTTCCCTAAATTAATAAGTGTTTTTCTGTAACGACCCATAAAATTCGATGATTAAAATGAGTTAAATTAATATTTACATTGATATATATATATATATATATATATATATATAGCCTGATAAATTAACATTTTTCCCAATTTATCTTATATTTTACAATCTTATTTCAACTGTTATTTATAAATTTCATTACCTAACAACCAATATAATACAACCAAATATATATATATATATATCATTTATAAAATATGTATTTTATATATATAGAAAATATAATAGGCAAAATTATTTCATTCACCTATATTTAAAACCGATATTGTATCTCTCTGTCCTATTAAGTGTTTAGAAACCCCTATTGTTGTCTATTTTTAATTAAATTTAGAAAGAAATAAAAATCTTCTTAATTTAACTTATTTTAATCATCGAATTTTACGGGTCATTACATTTTCTTTATTAAATAATTTACATAAATCAAAAAATTAATGGAAAATTCTCAAAAATTCACCAAATTTCATTTTATCATATTTTACCTTATATAAAAATTTCTGGTCAAAATAATTAATTTTATTATTTTTAATAATTAATTAATCTGAAATTACCCATTTTCTCAAACTTAGGAAATTCATAAAATATCCCATTAATAAAAAAATTATAAAATTAGAAACACATATCTATTTCATCACCAGACATATCATACAAATATTTCATTGCATTTGGATGTAATTAGGCCATGTTTGTAACATCCTCATACTTGGAGGCTCAAAACTAATTACTACGGATGTTGTAGTCATCCATAGATATTAATCCTCGACGATCAAATGCGGAGTTGTTGGATTCATTGATACACAGAAGTACATGAATATGGAAAAAAAATTAAAACTTCAAACAAGATCACATTCCATTTCAAATCATTAATCTGCGAGTCAAGAGTTTCACATTTATTCACGGGTACCATCAAGTCACTTCACGGGCTCATATGTGTACGTGTATATACGTGTACGTGTATATGCGTGTACGTGAAGCAACCAAAACGAAAGACGTCTGATAGGAGATAGCAGAATCGACCCTTTTGGGACCATTTTTCGGTTTATTTCCCTAAGGGGCACCGAGGGAAATATGTCCGATCAACGACTTCCAATTCACTAAATAATCCCATAATTGTAAACCACATTTAAAGAAAATATATTTATTACAACATACGCCAAGAGCGACATATGAAGATGCCCTATTGGATGAACAGAGTATATACAGGCAGTATAACAACTTTTTCGTTACAAGCAATACAGCAGAATCAAATAAAAGAGAACTTTAAATATATATTATGCCTCCTGCACATCTCCGGAAGCTTTATTCGTTTAATGAGGTACCTGAAAACCTCAACTCTCAAACTACTCAAAATCAATTGAGTACCCGAGAGTTTATTGGAAAAACATAAACTTCGAGTCAGACATAAAGCCTGGTATAAATAATAATCTAACATCTCAAACCATTTAGATATCTAGTGAGACCACACCGCTTAGAAGAACTAGTTTTCCCCTCACCAGTACCTTAAAAACTTTATAAAACCATATACCTTGCTCCCACGTCCACAATGGTTAAACACGTAGACATTTCAAAATATTATGATGATATGCATATAAGTAAAAAACATTCTGGTTTTCTCATCCTCTGTTTAACTGTCTCCCTGTCATGTTTATAGTTTCTAGGGCCACTATTAACCTATTAGTTTTCATGGGCTTACTAATAACCTTTATATAATATATGGACTCGATGTTCTATTTCATAGCTTTCATGGTTGCACTATGAACCTATTAGCCCTTGCCAATTAACTTAATTAATTCATGGGTTCCACTGAACCTATTGGTGACCCTAATAAATTCTCTCTTATCCTAGTTTTCATGGGTTGATGAGGAACCTATTGACAACTGTCAATAACTTAATCCAGATATTGTTTTCATGGGTGCACTACAAACCAATTGTCCCTTGCCAACCACTCTTTTTAACATAGTTTTCATGGGATCATTATGAACCTATTGGTAACTCCGATAACTTTCTAATCATAGTTTTCATGGGTGCAGTGTGAACCTGTCCCCCTGACAACCTCTATATTTAGGCATCGTATATTCTGGTCTCCCTGGTCTCATGGATGCAATTTTACTCATTCAGAAGTTTAATCAATTTATATTCACTACTGGGTCAACCTAGCTGGTTCTTCTTCCCTTTAATCTCTAAAATGCAGTTATGGGTCTATTATAATGTGAGTATATTTAAATTTGACGAAGCAAACATAATTCCAAAACCATACCACTCCTGTGGGCTTAATGTCCTTGAAATACTTTTCATATAAAACAAAACCAATATATTTGCTGTTAATTTCCAACCAACATGCTATTGATTTTCATGGCCTTCCATAAAAAGCTTCAAAAGGTGCCATTCCTATACTAGTTGGTAACTATTATTATAGGAAAATTTGATGAAATGTAGGTGATCCTCCCAATATCCACCAAAGTACAACACACAACCACTCAACAAATCATCGAGTGCCTTACTGACTCTCTTTATCTGCTAATCCGTTTGAGGATAATATATGGTACTAATCTTGAGCTTAGTTCCTAGCATATCCTATGCATTCTTTTAGAATTCACTAGTGAACAAAGGATCTCTTTCACTGACTATGCTACTAGGAACTCCATGTAGTCTAGCTATGTTCTTCATGAACAACTTTGCCAACACAAGTGCCATTCTAGTTGACTTTAATGGAATGAAATGGGCACTCTTGGTTAATCTATCCACTATAACCCATATACTTTCATTTCCTCTATTTGACCATGGCAACATGTCCATAAAATCCATGGATATTGAATCCCATTTCCAAACTGGAATCTCTAAAAGTTGAAGTAATCCACTTGGCTTCTGATGTTCGGCCTTCACTTGTTGACAATTTGCACACTGCCAAACCATAAACCAACATCCCTCTTCATACCTTCCCAAAAGAAGCTCCTCTTCATATCTTGATACATCTTGGTCCCACCAAGATTAATCGTAAACCTGGATCGATGACATTCCCGAAGAACTTCTTTCCTCAAGTTCTCAACATTTGGAACATATAATTGCCCTTTCTTTCTCAACCATCTCCTCTGGTCAAGATAAAAACCGTTCAAATCATCGATCTCAGTTCCATCCTCAAAGATCTTCTCGACTATAATGGATCCTTCTTCTGCTTAGAAGAAATTCTTTCAATCAACATTGGTCGAACTTCTAAACAGGACAACATTGCAGTATTCTGACTAGAACTATTAGACGATCTTAACTGCACTCCACAACTGGCCAAAACTTCTAGACCCTTCCATTCTACCAACGTAGTTGATACCATATTCTGGTGTCTTCTGCTAAGAACATCTATTACCTTATTACCTTTCCCTGCATATATTCTATACCAAAACCATAAGCAGCCAGTAACTTCAGCCAACTCTGCTATCTCGTATTCAACTCCTGTTGAGAGAAAATCTTAAAAAATTAGGATCTGTGTATAGCTCAATTCTCTCTCCTAAGTGATAATGTTTCCAAATCTTCAATGTGAAGATCACCGCAGCCAACTCCAAAGCATGGGGAGGACATCTCACTTCAGGTGGTCTAAGCTGTCGTGAAGCGTAGGCAAACACTTTATCTTTCAACATCAACACAGCTCCCAATCCAGTTCCAAATGCATCATTATACACCACCAACCCTTGGTTTCCGTCTGGAACTACTAACAATGGTGCATTCGTCAACAAATGCTTTAACTTAAGGAATTCTTTCTCACATTTTTCGAACCAAACAAACTTTGCCTCCTCCCCGGTAAGCTTAATCAAACGTGTTGCTATCCATGAGAAATCCTTGATGAATCTCCGATAGTAACCACCAAATACAAGAAAACTTCTAATCTCGGTCACCATATCTGGTCTCTTCCATTTATTAACAGCTTTGATCTTATCTGGATCGATTGACAACCCTTTCTCTAAAACCACGTGACCAAGAAACTTAACCTCTTTTTTTCAAAAATGACACTTGGAAAAATTCACCTTTAGCCGATTCTACCTCAGCGTCTCAAGCACCACTCTAAGATGATCTTCATGCTCTCTTTTATCCTTAGAGTATACCAAAATGTCATCTATAAACATCAACATGAATCTATCCAAATACTCAGTTCATCAAATCTACCAAGAAAGCAGATGCATTCGTCAACCCGAATGGCATCACTAACCACTCATACGATCCATACCTAGTCTGAAATGCTATCAAAGGAATACTATCATCTGCCACTCTTACCTAATGGAACCCCATCGCCAAGTCCAATTGGGAAAACACTTTGTCTCCACTTAACTGGTCAAACAGATCATCTATTCTAAGCAAAGGATACCAATTCTTGATCATCCTATCATTCAACTTACAATAGTCGACACACATCCTTAACGGCCCATCTGGTTTCTTCACGAACATCGCGACCACTCCTCAATGTGAACTGCTTGGTCTAATAAAATTTCTTCCTTCTAGATCCACTAGCTATACCTTCAGTTCCTTCATCTCAGTTGGTGTCATGCTCCGAGGTGGTCTACTTACAGGTTCAACTCTTAGCACAAGATCTATATGAAACTAAATAGCTCGTTTCAGTGGGAGTCCTATGACCGGCTCAAAGACATCCGCAAACTCTCTTGCTACTCGAACTTGACTTAGATCTTCTCCTACTTCCATTGCATTTAATAAATCACAACTACTCCGGTCAGAATTCACTACTAAGAATATAATTCGGTTATGGCTATCAGGGTGTTTCAATGATATCTCTCTATCCTGGAAAAAAATCTTGGCCTCATACCTTCTCAACCAATCCATACCAAAAATGATTCCAAAATCTACGAAATGGAAAACATACAGACTGCATGCAAACTTATGACTGAACAAATCAATTTCTAACTGGTCACATCTCATCCCTAAAGTTTCATATCCTCTTATTGGATTCGCTACCATTAAGGAAGTAACAAGGTATGTAGGTTCTACGCATAACCTATCAACCAAATACCGTGATATAAATGAATGTGATGCACCAGTATCAAATTGTACCCTAACTGGTGTACTCTGAATCAAAAGCATACCTTCCATCAAAATTTTCCCTTTATCCATGGCAGTAGGCCTAGAAAAAGATGGTGGTCCAATAGCAAAAATCTTCCCTCTATCAGCCCTGATTGGCTATGGACATTGGTTCTTATAAATCCTAACTTGTTCGTAGTTGAAGCATTTCACATTCTTCTTTTCTACAGGCTTCTTTCCCTTGCCTGACCGACACTTGTGAGCATAATGACCCTTCTTGTCACACTTGAAGCATACTAAATCAGCTTTTACCTTCTTGGCAGCATCCCCCTTCTGCGCTCCCTTCTTCTTAAAGAAATTCCTCTTCTTTCCCTAAGGACCTTGGGAGTCAACTGGCTTCTCTCTAGCACAACCAGCAAGCATCTCTTCATGTAGAATGGCCATCTCCACCACTACATTACAAGGATCATGGATATGGTTGCAATCAATCTAACTAGCTCGCGCCTTAATCCCCAAATAAACCTCTCATTCCTTCTAATGTCAGTGCCTATAGTGGCATAACCATATCGAGACAGCTCGTCAAATTTAGCAGCATACTCGATTACTGACATCTCTCCTGGAACTAGATCCATGAACTTCTTCATCAACACCGACTTAGCAAACTTAGATAAAAAATTCTGCTCAAATCTCCTTCTGAAATCAACCCACATCAGCTCTTCCTTTAGAACCTCGGTAGTCACACTATTCCACAAGTGAAGCGCTGCTCCTTACAATTACTTAGAGGCCAGCCTACTCTTTTGCCCATCATCCAAACCTAGATCAGTAAAAATTCTCTCATAGTGCAATAACCAGTACTCAACTTCAATAGGGCTTTCCACCCAGACTGGTGCAGTCACTGCTCAACCAAGCATAGTTATTCCCAACTGAAGCCATAGGATTAGCTCCTCCAACCTTCCCAGTAACTTTAACAGCAACACTTTCTTGCATTATATTGACGAAGAACTGATACATCGCCCCCATATCTACTTGTAGATTACCAGCACCCACGTTGGCTTTAGCATTTGGGTTAGCATTAGCCTGTCGACATTGGTTCCTCCGAGTATTAAGTCGAGCATTTTCTTTTGTTGTGGTGCTTCCTCCACCTAGATTTCCTCTTTCGTTTCCTACTTCCATATCTTTTTTCTCGTAAATCTGCATACGAGCCTTAGTAAGATACAGAAGAACAATCTAAGAGAGAGGGAAATACATACTTCTATATATCAAATATAAGTACGTTACTATAGCGTTATGCCCGTAATCATATTTCTTATTCATTGGACTATATTTGAATATGCTTTTAGGCTTAATGTTCCTTTTGAAGTTTCATAAACCTATGCTCTGATACCAACTTGTAACATCCTCTACTTGGAGGCCCAAAACTAATGGTTACGGATGTTGTAGTCATCCATAGTTACTAATCCTCGATGAACATATACGACGGTGTTAGATTCATTGATACATAGAAACACATGGATATAGAAAAAAAATTAAAACTTCAAACAAGATCACATTCCGTTTCAAATCATTTACAATTCATTACATAATCCCATAATCGTAAACCACGTTCAAAGAAAATATATTTATTACAACATATGCCAAGAGCGACATATAAAGATGCCCCCTTAGATGATCAGAGTATATACAAGCAATATAACAACTTTGCCATTACAAGCAGCACAGCGAAATCAAATAAAAGAGAACTTTAAATATCTATTATGCCTCATGCACGTCTCCGGAAGCTTTATTCCTCTAATAGGGTACCTAAAAAACTCAACTCTCAAACTACTCAAAATCTTGAGTACCCGAGAGTTTAAAGGGAAAACATAAACTTTGAGTTAGATATAAAACTTGGTATGAATAATAATCTAACATCTCAATCCATTTAGATATCTGGTGAGAACATGCCGCTTAGCGGAATAGGTTTTCCCCTCACTAGTACCTTAAAACCTTTATAAATCCATATACTATGCTCCTGCATCCACAATGGTTAAAAATATAGTCATTTCAAAATATTATATATGATGATACACATATAAGTTAAAACATTCTGGTTTTCTCATCCTCTATTTAATTGACTCCCTGTCATGTTTACGGTTTCTAGGGCCATTATTAACCTATTAGTTTTCATGGGTTTACTAATAACCTTTATATAATATATGGACTCCCAGTCCCATTTCATAGTTTTCATGGGTACACTATGAACTATTGGCCCTTGCTAATTAACTTAATTAATTCATGAGTTCCCCTGAACCTATTGTTGACCCCAATAACTACTCCCTTATCTTAGTTTTCATGGGTTGACTAGGAATCTATTGACAATTGTCAATAATTTAATCCAGATATAGTTTTCATGGGTCCACTACAAATTAATTGGAACCTACCAACCACTCTTTATAACATAGTTTTCATGGGATCGCAATGAACCTATTGGTTACTCCAATAACTTCCCAATCATAGTTTTCATCGGTGCACTATGAACCTGTCCCACTGACAACCTCTATATTTAGGCATCCTATATTCTGGTCTCCCTGGCCTCCTGGATTCAATTCAACTCATTCAGGAGTTTAATCAATTTATATTCACTATTGGGTCAACCTAGCTGGATCTTCTGTCCTTTATCCCCAAAATGCAGTTATGGGTCCATTATAATGTGAATATATTTATATTTGGAGAAGTAAACAACATAGCATAACAATACCACTCTTGTGGGTTTGATATAAAACATAGTTAATTCCTTTATCGTATTATTTATCAAGGAAATATTCTTCCTAAAACCATTACCAAAACCCCTTTCATTTAGCCATGAGTTTTCCTTTAAAAATTGAGTTTGGGTTATTCATTTTGAAAAAAAAGCCTTTGGACTCCTTCGAAGCCTTACTTTCGACCTCACTGGATACCCTCCTTCGAAAGCATAAAATCTATTTTCAAAACATTAGGCCCCTGCCTTTCGAACAGTTTAAAACTTTCTTTTTAAACTTTCGAATGTATTAAATCATTAACATTTAACATTTAGAAGCATAGCTTCGAAAACAATTGAAAGTGCCCCTTTAGGAAACCATTGAAAGTACCTCTTTCGAAAACAATGGAAGTACCCCTTTTGAAAACATTGGGATTATACTTAGAATATAATTTGGGTCAGGTGAATACAAATGAAAGTGCCTCTTTCGAAAAACCATTCTTTATCCTTTAAAAGTATTGGGGAAAACTTGATGGCGTCTGCACCATCCTTTCGAAAGCATAAGTCATTTGGGGTAAAATACTTGAAGACTGGCTTCAAAGCCTGTCTCGAAACCATTGCCTTCGAAACCCCTAACCCCTTTCGAAAGCTATGGGAAGTGGCTTACATTTTTAGAACAAAGGTTACCTTCCAAAAGCAGCGATATCTTCAATGCCTACAAAAGGTAAAGCGACAGAAGGGTTTCGAACTGGTCAAACCCTTCCGAGCACTTAAACTTTTATAAACAAAGAAGCCTCTTCGTAAGCTACTAGTTTAAACTAAGGTGGCAACTTGCTTTCGAAAAGTAATTAAAAGACCTATTCGAATGTCTCGGTTTCGACTCCTTCAAAGCATATAAAGAAGTAGGCAAGCACTTTCCTTTAGAAAGAAAACTATTGTACCAATCCCATCGGAAGGCATGTTTTGACACCCTACCTTTTGATTTTCTCCAAACCACTATGCACTAAGTGATACAATATGCATTGGTTTCGGCTTCTATGGTTTCGACCAGGTCGAAGGTGGAAGTTCTGGGTCGAAAGCTACTTCCAAAGGTGGCGGAACTCACTTTTCTAAGTAAAAGGCTGTTTTCATCAAATAAAGTAATTTCTTTGTAACTAACTTTCCTATGTGTAAACACTTAATTGGTTGTCTAAATCTTTTCAAATTATGTCATAGATAATTGCCACACTTTCTCAAATCTAAACAAGATTACTTTTAACAAATAAGCCCATCCCATTTAACAACAATTAAATCATTTGGGTCCTCCTTTTAAAATAATTTATTTTCCATAACAAACCTCTTAGTGAAAATGCCCAAAAAAAATCACAGAAACTCACTTTTAATATGTTATCTAACATATATAAAATTTTAGACCCAAATTCATCATATAATAACCGAAAATAAATTCCTAAACCCAATAATACATATTTTACTTTAAAATTTCATAATAAATTCTCCACGGCTTGGAAAATTATAAAATTGAAACCTAACACCAAAATCATGTTGTCATAACATATAATTTTTTCATAGCATTCTAAAATCATTTCCTATCGGTTTTTCCCTAAAATCATGCGTATCATATTTAAACAATTTGATTTTAAATCAAACATGTTATAAAACCAAGCATATCATCATTCAAATCACCATAAAATGGATTAATTCATAAATCTGAAAACATATGTTTGAAAACAAAATAGAGATGACAAGGATTATCATTCACCTTAATTGGATAAGGAAATTAGAGATTTGTTTGAGATTGATTTCCCAAGCTTGAATCCTAAGCTTTAATCTTGAATTTTCCTTCTCTTCTTAATCCTTAATGGTCAGCTCCTCTTTTCTTTCTTATGTTTATTTTGTTTGTGATAGAATGAGCATGGATGGTATGGATAAGAGTATAAGGTTAAGGAATTATAGGCAGTAATTACCTTAATGCCCATATGTTAATTTAATTATCATTTATAACCATTTATAAGCCTATTAGAGTTAACAAGCATGACCTCTAGGTTTATTTGCTAATCTCAATCTCCTTTTCACTTTACATTTACATTATTCTATTTAATTTATCTAATTAAATCTTCTGAAAAATGTTATTAAAAATTAAGGGTGTTACGATGTTTTTCCCTTAAACACGAACTAAATCACTTTAATTGAATTTTAAACCATAGTTAAAATAATATTCAAACATCCAAACAAGTTTAAATCATCAAAACATTCATATGAAAGTCAAATCTGAACCCAATAGGTTAGGATAGGTTTTAATAGAAAGATTTTACTCCTCTATCTTAAAAAAACCTTGTTTAATACTTTTTTGTTCCTTAAATTAGAAAGTTTGAATCTTTTAGCTCGAAATCTCTTCCTCTTCTTTGAAAGATGTTGTCCTTGCTTAGAGTTCTTACGAATTTTCTTTTGTGTAAATGAAATGAAAGTGAAGTGGGATGGAAAGAGGGGTTAGGAATGTGGTTAGTGGCTTTGGGTTTACCAACTTTTTCCTCTTACTTAAATCCTTTCTATTGAAATTTAAATATTTTTTCTTTCATCACTCAAGACCAACCACAACCATCATAATTTCCTTTGGTCCATCCAATTGACATTTTAAAGCGACTCTCACTTAATTAATTAAATTTCCTTAAGACGGTTCTTATAATTAAATCACTTTGATAATTTACTTAATGTTGTATTTGTGTTATTAATTTAATTTAATTTTAAATTAATTTTACATATTATGGACTCTCCAAATATGTGGTGTTGCTGTCTTCTATCCTTATAAAAATTTCATACTCGAAATTTCGATAAGGAAAACAAAATTTATACTATCACCCCGAAATGTATAGTCATCATCATATAATACACACAAGTGAAAAAGATTACACTGGTACTATACTAATATAAACCATCAATCATCAACCAGAATGTTAGTGCAACTACTAACACACAATCATATCACACATGAATATACTAGTGCTCAACTGGTCCATACAATAGACAAACAAACTACCTGGTAAATATGTGAATCTCTAAAATAACCTAGGATAGTTATTTATAATCCTATTCTTTACCTCCCAAGTACAATCATCCTTATAATTACTCTATTGGATGCGAACAAATCTAATATCTTTATTCCACAACTTCAAATCACGACCTACAACCAAAAATCTAGTTCTACGGGTAGATTCTCTATCTCCCTCGATTCCATTACCGAACTTGTGTCGTGCACATATTTCCTTAAACAATATATGAAACACACTATGCACACCCGCCAAATTGTCCGATAACTCAACTCTATATGCAATTTTACCAACCCTCTCAGTCATTGGAATTGGTCCTACATATTTTGATGCCAACTTCCTCGCTTTCCCAAAGTGCATAACTCTTCTAATCAGAGAAAACATAGCAAATACATGATCTCCTACCGCAAACTCCAGCTCTTTTCTTGCTTATTATCATAACTCTTCTACCTTGATTACGATGTCTTCATTTTGATGAGAATTAATTCTACCTTATCAATAGCATCACTTACCAAATCGGGTCCTAATGCAAGTCAATCTCCCATATATAACCAACAAATTGGCGACTTACACATTCTGTCATGTTGTGCCTCAAATGGTATCATCCTAATACTCATCTAGTAACTATTATTATAAGCAAATTCAATCATTAAGGATACTACTCGGTGCCTCTGCAGTCTTACTACATTCCTCATATATAGCTCTAATAAGCTAGTTGTTGTCCTTGTTGAATTTACCTTGATGAAGTGGGCGCTCATACTCAGTCTATTAACTATCAAATGCTATCATTCCCTATCCTCGATCTAGACAGTCCATCAATAAAATCCATAGATATAGCGGCCCACTTCCAAGTCGGCACTTTTTGATGTGCAGCTTTCCCTTGTTGACAGGTGAAATATCTCTTCATGCATTCACCTATACCTCTCTTCATCCCTTCCTAAAAGAAGACTCTCTTCGCATCATAACATTTATTCATACCAGAGGGACGAATAGTAAACTTTGATCAATGACTTTCTTCTAGGACTCCCTTCGGAAGACCTCATATATCTAGAACACAACGTCTTGCTTTCTTCCTAGGCTACCCATTCGGGTATATCTTGAATTCTTTCAAGTCCTCAACATCTACCCCCATCTCTAATCGCCTAATTCTTTCGACAATTAGCGGGTCTTCCATTTACTTTGCGGATATCTTTTCACCAAGTGCTGAACATACCTCCAAACTTGTCAACATACCTGGATCCCTACTCGATCCAGTATTCTGCCTATAATGCACTTCATAAAAAGCTAATGTCTCTAATGTCTTCCATTCATCAATCATGACAAATATTCCATTTTGATGCTTACTTAAAGCATCTGCAACGTTATTTCCCTTTCTTAGTGTGTATTCTATCCTGAAATCATCTAATTCTAAGAACTCAATCATCACTACTGCCGCGCATTCAACTACTTTTGAAAGAATAGATACTTAAAGAATTTGTAGGTTGTATACAACATGAATTGTTCACCTAATAAGTAATATCTCCAAATCTTCAACTAGAAACTTTCGTAATGTTCGGTCCTACTTCTTTACAAGTGCCGAGGATGCTCCCTACATCGAACTACTTGGTCTAATGAAACTTACGCTCAAATCCCACCAATTACTTCTTTAATTCTTCCATCTTTTTGGGCAGCATTCTTTTCCACCACTAGGGTTCCGTAAGGTAGTAATCCTATTCACCCAATAGATCTTAGCGTCATTTCGTACTAAATTTCGTACTAACCAACCAATACCCAAAATTACCGCCTTCCCTTCAAAGTCTAATGCATATGAGTAGTAAATAAACAAATTCCAGACAAGTCAAATTTAAGGTTAGTGTACCTTAACCAGAGAATGACATACCCACCAATCGGATTAACTGCACGCAAGGATGTAATCAAATAGGTAGTTTTTATTTATAAACTATCAACCAAGTCATTTTATATGAAAGAGTAAGTAACACCAGCATCTAACAGAACTCCAACTAAATACTAAAAATTGAAATCATACCACCACACATACACTTTCCTTTCTTCTAAGCAGTTGCTCCAAATTAAGGTCCTTCAAGAGCATAAACCATAGCATGCTTTAACATGGGGTAATTCTTTTTTATGTGCCCGAGTTTTTCATAGATGAAACTTTTGACCTTTACCATCCCCACCGATTTTGGCCACTTGTTAGCAAAGTGTCCCTTTTGCCTACAGTTATAGCAGGTCACATCAACAATGTCTTTGCGCTCGCTTCTACCCTGAAGCTTTTCCTTTTTGCTTCTAGCCCTTCTTGCTTTTTGATATGGAGCATACTTATTTTTCTGCCCCCCTTGGAGTTATCATTGGCCTTGTTCTCATCCTAAAACAAGTAGTCATACCTCCTTTCCGTTTCCACCACCATATCAAATGGAGCCAATAAATGAGCCATCACCTTTAAATTCAGCCCTTTCCTCAGACCTTTAATAAATTACTCATTCTTCTTCAGTGGATTATTAATATGCTCCCTTCCATACTTCGACAAAGCATTAAAATGCTAGATAAACTCTATAAAGTCATCTCTCCTTGCTTCAAGTTAAGGAACACCCAGAACAAAGCACTCTTTTGAGATTCTAGGATAAACTGAGTCTCGAATCGCTCCTTAAACTGCTCCTAGATTATCTTCTCCTTTGGGACTTCAGCAATCACTGTCGCCCACCAGTCCAATACATCCTCCTGGACCTAATGAGATTCCAAGTGCCATTTCTAAGTATAGTATAACCCAAATCACTAAAAATACATTCACAAATTTCAACCAATTCAACACCTATAACGCAGTTTCCTTCCTTGCGAACTCCTTCCCTCCATAGCTCTTAAAATCTTTATTTATCTTAGAAAAATTTGCATCTCTTACTACCTCATGTCTCAGCTCAACAACTCCAGTTAGTTGTTGCCTTACCATTTCCATTATAAACTGGCAGAAAAAAGCACTCGCATCCATTCCTCCTTCAATCGGGGCAGGCACTTAAGTACCGGCTTCATTACAAACTTCTGATGCGGCCTCCCTTCCTTGGTCATTAGTTTGGGTACTATCAACTTCTCCATTAGTATTCACTCTAATACATCCTATGCTCAAACGTTGACTACGTAGATATATTAAAGTCATTTTCATGAGAAAAGGTTTATGAGAAAGGAAAGTAAAGTGAGTGAGAACAATCGTAGAGGGGTAGATATTGTGACGACCGTCCTACACTGTCGACAGTCAATATACATAAGATAGTGCGCTGTTGATGTGCCCGGCCGACTAGAACTATCTTCAAGATTTTAAAATAAAATAAACATCATGGAACCCACCGTATATCTAACAATGCATGGAATTAAATATAATATACATCACAGATATGAAGAAGGAGAGATAGTACTAACTAACTGATCCAAATATCAAAGTGTATATTCACAGAGTTACACATTTAGTAATAGAGTTTATACAATGGAAATAAACTCAAATAACTATCTCATAATAATAAGCAAGCACTTCCATGGCTCTACAGTGTTGCACAGAAAGGAATAAGCATAGAAATCCATATTAATATGAGATAGCTTCATCCAGCTAATCCTCTGCACTACTACTGTGCTGCACCTAGACCTGCTCTCTAGTCTACTCATTTAAGAGTACTCGCGATAATAAGAAGCAAATCATAAGATCTCGAGTCAAAAACTAGTTTGGTGTGAGGGATAAATGAATCTTAAAATACTATACAAGTTGATATTGTAAGGAACAAGGGTATACGAACCATACCTGACATGTCCCTACAACAAAAGAGTTAGCACATAATGAACAAAATATGCCACTCTATAAATATAGTAAAAGTATACTGCAAACCAAGTGTGATAAGGGATGTCCAGGTATCCCTATCTCCAATACCTATCTATAATGACACCCCAAGAGTGATAGTATACGAAAGAACAACCAAGACAACGATAGCATTCATCAAACAATCGTCACTATCACTCAATGTGCTTTGGATATATGATAACTAGTTTGACCTTTCTACTACCAGGGACTAATGAAAATTCCATTTGCAGCATACTCTCTTTAGCCCAAAGCTGATACTAGACCCGTTCAATTGGTCCAGTGTGCATAGGTCAATTCAACCAATCCGGTATGGCCTTTCAACGTACCTATGAGAATCCCATAATATCCCTGCTTTGAGTACATTAGAAAACACGTTTAGTATCAACGATTCCTTAGCACGCGTGTTCGAGCCCTTTCTTTGCTCCATCCAATTTCAGCTATCCTCGAGAACTACTCTACATTTCTCTATTCCATGATAGAAAAATTCAAACGCTCTATCCATAGGTCACATTTCTTAGAACTCACACATTTTTGGATAATTAACCTTACAACTTCATTCAACATCAAGCTGCCTTCATCGGACCTAACTCTTTTCTTCGTTGAGTTGTCACCAAAGTCCCAAAGTTATAACTGTGCTACTATGTTGCCATCAAACCCCAAACGAATGAACAAACACCTTTAGCATGATCTATAGGGCCTTTGTTTCCCCTTTAAGAAGTTTTCGCTAAAACCCTGACCAATATAAAAAAACTTGGAACCGAGTCGGTACCGACCCATTTACTTGGCCAATTTTGGCTAAGTCTCCTTCCTCGCTTCTAATAATCCATTCCCAGATGTTATAAAACCTGACCCATCCATCTAAACAACTTGGTCCTCACTCCAAATAATTTTACTTTAGTTCTAGAAACAACTCGTCATAGTATTCAATACTAAGAAAATTTCCTACACCTTTCTATGGACAACCTTCTCTGGCCATGCTCTACCTATCCCTCAAGTTGTCCGATCCATCCGAGCCTTCAAAATGACTCGGTGCCGATTCTTTAACTCAGTGTCGAGTTGAGTGATTATCGAATATTGAGGTGTGAATTATATTGCAAGCTCCTCCTATGCTCCAGAGCTTCTTCTCCAAGTTTCGTCCAATTCCTACCAACTTTGCCTCTGATTTCCCAAATTCACTAACCTATCTTCCTAAGCATCCAAAACACTAGCAAACAACATCAAAGCATGACATGAAGACATAAAACAACATGCATATATGTCCATTCATACAAACAATGCATAAGAATGTGATAAACAAGACAATTATAATCTAAATCCAACTTTTACACTAGCATATGCATATGAGTACTAGGGATTGCAAAACCATTTAAAATCATTTTGAACCTTTCAAAGTTCATTTTTAAATTTTTTATAAAGTATGATTAAGGTTAGAAAATGTTTTAAGGTCCAAATCATATAAAAACATCATTTTAACAATATAAACCTGCATAGTAGAGTGAGAGGTCAAGAACCATTCGCCAAATACCCAAAATACTTATCATTCTCCATAGATCTGAAGTGGACAACAAAGGAGAAGGATTAATTCACCCAAAATGATAATCTTTAGCTTATACTAATCACCCGTCTAATCAATGATTTGGCAAAGATTAGTAAGGAAAATATGTGATTTTTGATGAAATTAGGGTTAATGTAGGTTTAGAACTATTTTAGGCAAGATGGAAATGGCTTAGATTGGTTCATGCAGCCTCCGCTGGCACAAATATCGAAGTGGATTAATCGGCCTAAGCACGGCCTTGGTTAATTACGAATTAAAACTGGCCAAAAACAGCCAAAACTTAAAAGAACTATAACTTTCAAAAAATAAATCTGTTTTCCTATTATGACCACTCAACGGAATCGGAAACCATCATCTTGAAGCAATAGAAGTGATTTGAGACCCTAACTCGGCATCCATCGAAAGCTATTGTCCAAATAAGATTTGAAGGCTTAAAATGGTCATATAGAAATTCGGTAAAAAAATATAGATATGGAAAATGTCCCTAAGAGCCACCCTAAAATTTTATAATCATACGACCTTATATGAATAAAATAATTTTTTTTGATCCTCCAATACGTAAAACACGGGTTGTTACACTCTCTCTCTTTAGGAATTTCCCTTTCGAAATCCCTAAATGACTCAAGGAATAGTCAACCATAGTTACCTCGTATGCCTACCAATCGCATGTAACCATCAAACACATCAAACAGGTAGCATGTAATCAATAACATAAGCAAACCTATCCTAGCACGTGAGATATTAAACTACCCTATATGATACCAAAAGGGAAAGCAAATTCAATAAACCATAGGTCTTACTATACAAAGAGCTCCATATGAGTGGCCATCATGCTATCCTTGGTTTTCCATGTGCAACCGCCTTCACTTTTACCCCCATTGAACCTTCACTAACTCCACTGTCTTCCTCCTATGTTATTTCATATCATATTCAATAATACGAACCAACCTATGAGGTCTTGAAGCATCTGGTTCAAACTCAATATCATCCAGTTGAACTGATGTAACTACCACGCTGGAGTCATGCACAAATTTCTGTAAGTGGGAAACATAGAAGACATTGTGCACACCTGTCATCTTCTGAGGTAAGTCGACTCTATATGCTAGGTCCCAATCCTCTCTACTGCCAAAAAGGGACGTACGAATCTCGGTGCCGACATCCCCGTACCACCGAATCGAATAACATTCTTCAAAGGAAAAGTTTTCATAAACACCATATCGCCAACAGGAAACTCACAAGTCTCTCCGCGTCTTCTAGCGGTGTATCTTTTCTACCTATCTTGGGCAGCTTTCATTCGCTATCGAATGGTCTCTATTTTCTCCAAGGTTTCTCTGATCATATTAGGCCAAAATATCAGTTTCTTGCTCACTTCCCACCAACATCAAAGTGCATTACACGGCTGGCCATACAATGCTTCACATGGTGCCATACCAATACTAGATTGATAGTTAGTGTTATATGCAAACTCTACTAAATTTAAGTGATCATCCTATGAGCCTTCGAAGTCAAGAATGGAAGCTCGCAAGAGATCCTCCATGACACGATTCACTCTCTCGGTCTGCCCATCAGTTTGCAGCTAATAATCTATACTAAGATGCAACTCGGTACCAAATGTCTCCTATAAGCTATTCCAAAACCCACTAGTGAACAACGAGTCTCGGTCACTCACAATGCTCTTTGGCATGCCATGAAATTGTATAACCCATTTTACATACAACTCGGTTAGTTTAGCTGTCGTTCTACTTGACTTGATGGATATAAATCTAGCACTCTTATTCAATTAATAATTCATGACCCAAATGATATCGTACCTTGCTTGAGTACTTGGCAGTCCATAATAAAGTCCATCGATAATTACTCCCACTTCTATTCGGTACTTCAAGCGGTTACAACAACCCACTTGGCTTCTTTTGCTCTGCCTTTACCAACCGGCAATTCATTGTAACATCCCACTTCCGGAGGCTCAAAACTAACTGCTACGGATGCTGCAGTCATCTATAGGTGTTATTTTTGAGTGACCGAAATTGGAATCTCGAAACTATTGGCAACACAAAAACACAAGATATGAAAAAATTAAACTTCATCAAAACAGAATCTCATTCCTTATGAATTTAAATTTAAGATTTAATTACATAATCCCAGACGTTAACCATGTTCAGATCACATATACATGTACAAAATATGATAAGAGCAACATATAAAGACGTCCCCTTATGATGATTAGAGAACTAATAAATATAAGCTTTACAGTTCTTAGTACATCACAGCGGAGAACACAAAATAGCTCCTATGTAGCTAACACTACCTCATTCACTTCTCCGGAAGCTTATTCGTTCAAAAAACTGCAAGTCTCCCCTCTCAGACTACTCAAATTAATTTTGAGTAACCGAGAGTTTGTGAAGAAACACAAACTTCGAGTCAGACGTTCTGGTATGAATAATCCCCTATCATCTCTTAACATAAATAGATATCTATTGAGACCACGCCGCTTAGAGGAACGGATTTTTCCCTCACTGGTATTAAAAATAAAACATGCTAATCATTTACTGTTCTCCTGCAACCAAAATGATTAGTCTTAACATAATATAAAATAAAGCCACAAATCATATATATATATATATATTGAATATCCCATCCACCCTTTCATTAGATATCCCATCTAGAAGCAATTTATTAGATTTTCCATCTAAAATCCATTTATTAGAATTCCCCTCTAGAATCTTTAAAATGACTATCCTTCAAAACTTGAATATGACTATCCATCCAAAATTCAACAAAATAAATGCAGATTATCCATTGTACATTGTTTGATAAAAGTTGGTGTGGGCTATCCACCGCATACTCCATGGTTTTCCTAGGATGACTACGAACCCTTGGGTGCCAAATGCCGAGGCTAACCATCTCTGGCTAAACATTGTTTACTTTAGAAATTTGATGTGGGCTATCCACCGCACATTCCATGCTTTTCCTAGGTTGACTAAGAACCCACCACTTAGCCGATTTAAAATATCATGATCCCCATGGCTATTTATTAAAATACATAATCTCCATGATTTTTTACTTTCCCAGGTATAACACCTGTTTAACCTATTCCCATTGGTAGTCCCAGTTAGGTTAAATTAAATAAAACACATTGACAGCCCTAGTGTATATTTTTGAAAGCATATTTATGTTTGTAATCCCAAACTATGTATCGAAAACATTGAACCCACCCCGGTGTCTCCAAGGTTTTATAACATTCAATTTAAATAAGGATCCATTTACATATTCAAATAAAGATTAGTATCTTATGCTATAACTCTTCGCAGTAGCCCCTTCGAATTAGCAAAACTATACTCAAGAAAAATGGCTAAAGACAGCCCTTTACAACCCTTCAAATGAAGTCCCATTCGAAAGAAAATAACCTCCCGAAGCTAGCCCCTTCGGAAGCCTTCCTTTTGAAAGTATCAAAAAATCACACATTTCGACCTTGTCAAAAGGTCCTACCTTTTGACATTGTCGAAAGGTTTCTTTTCGACCTAGTCGAAGCGTTCTACCTTTCGACCAAGTCGAAAGGTTCTACCTTTCGACCAAGTCGAATGCCGAGGGTATCCCCCTATAAAATCATTTAAAAACCTTTCGAAAGCAATGAAACTCAAAACCTTTCACAGTCATTGAAGGTAGCCTCTTTAAAACCTTTCGAAATTATTCAAAAGCAATGAAGTGTTGGTGTTGTCACCAACCCTCTGAAAGTATACTTCCGAGCTTGTTAGAATGTTTACCCTTCGACTTTGTCGAAAGGTACTAAAATTTTTACTTTAAAAATAATGGGAGGTTTATAAGTAACCTCTTCATCTTCCCCTTCTTTCCCTTCAGCTTTGTCGAAGGCATCCCTTCGACTTAGTCGAAAGGATTAAAACACCATGTTAAAAAACAATTCTCTTGAAGGTTTAAGCTTATGAAGATCCCCTTCGAAACCCTTTCTTGAATATATAAAAAATTTAGTCTTTTATAAAATGATAGAGTCATAGGATCCCCGTTCAACTTATTCGAAAGCAATTGTGTTTCTATTCGAAAGCAAAGGAAACAGCATCCCTAGCCCTTCGCCTCTCTTCCCTTCGACACCACGCCTACCTTTCGACTTAGGTAGAGGGTAATTGTTTACCTTCCGTCTTAGATGAAAGGGTAAAAGTGGGCTTGTTGGAGTCGGAGGCAGAACTGGGCCTATTGAAGTGATGTTTTATCTTGCTTGTCTAATCTTGATTGGCCGTGGAGCCTTCTCCGGTACTTCCAAATAGTAAAAACTATACAAAAGTTAACCTTTTCTTAAAACACTATTCTTCTTCCCCTATTATATTTTTGAATTGCAGCCTTCCCTCTAAATTGACTAGTTCGAAGGTAATTTTGCAGTTTAGCCCTTAGGCTTAAATAATTTAATTACCTTAGTAAATCACTAAGGAAAATCCCCAAAAAATCTGATAAATCATGTACTTCAACATATTAAAATTTCAAAGCATATGAAGATCAAAACAACTCGGAATTTAACTAAAACCAAATAAAAAGGTGTTAATTAGCCCATTAACATTTAAAAAAACCTATGTCTTATCCAAACAAAGGTTTAAATGGTTATATCCTAACCAAAATCACAAACATTAATCAGGTATAACCCATAACTGACCCGAACACAGAAAAATGAGATGATAAACATGATTATTCACCTTTATTAGTTGATTGGAAAATGAGATAATTTTCTAGCTTTAATTCCTTAGCTTTATCTTAAATTTATTGCTCTTCCTGAAGATTTTAATGGTTGGCCACAATATTAGTGAGGACTTATGAATGAGAAAGTAAAAGTTTATTAAGGTGGAGGAAGAGATTTATCGTAAGAAATGTAACCACATTTCCAAGTTTACCCCTTACGAAAATTCCTCCTTCTAAACTCAATTAAGTCCTATTTTAGCCCATTCATTAAGACATGGCTATTAGATTTATTAATCTCATCTCCCGAATTATTCATATTATTATATTTAATTTATATCCTAAACAATGTTAATTAAAATTCAAGGGCATTACAGACTCTCTCCCCTCCTCCCCCCCCTCCCCCCCGCCTTAAAGAATTTCATCCCTGAAATATCAATAAGGACAAAACAACAAGCATATAGCCCATACAAGCAAAGCCAGTATAACCTACCAGCCAAGTTTATATAAACCCTATATAGAACACACCATCTAAAACAGCCTAGAAAAAGTAGCCCTAATTCTGTCATATGTCTCCCGAGTATAGTCCTTCACGTTGTCGCTCCACTGAACTTTCACCAACCTGACTGTCTTTTTTCTTAACCTCTTGTCATCTTTTGCCACAACACGAACTGGTTGCCTCACAAAAGTTATATCTGGTTCCGCCACTAAGTCCTCCATTGTTGTCAGAGCGATAGTAGTTTCTAGATCATGAACACACTTCCTAAGATGGGAAACATGAAACACAATGTGGACCCCGACCAAACTGCTCGTCAAATATACTCGGTATGCGAGTCTCCTAATCCTCTCTGATATAGGAAATGGTCCAATATATCTCGGTGCTAGCTTCTCGGTCATCCCGAACCAAACCACAACTTTCATCGACGATACCTTGATGAAAACTCTATTTCCAACTGAGAACTCTAGGCCCTGACGCCTTTTGTCTGCGTAACTCTTACGCCTAGGCTGAGCTTTCTTCATTCTTTCCCATATCAACTCGATCTTTTATATCGCCTCTCCCACCAAATCTGGACCAAGGACCAATCCGTCTTCGACATCTAACGAACATACTGGTGATTTGCAAGGCCTTCCATACAAAGCTTCAAAAGGTTCGATTCCTATAGTAATCTGATAACTATTATTATGGGGAACTCCATGAAGTGTAAGTGATCTTCCCAAGAACCACTAAAATCCAACACATAAGCTCTCAACAAATCTTCCAGTACCTTTTTGACACTCTCTGTCTGCCAATCCATATAAGGATAATATGCGGTACTCATCTTGAGCTTAGTGCCTAACCCACTATGCAGCCTCTTCCAGAACTCGATAGTAAACAAAGCATCTCTACCACTGAGGATACTACTAGGAATTTCATGCAATGTAATGATGTTCTTCATGAACAGCTGAACCAAAACATGTCTCGTCCTGGTTGACCTTACCGTAATGAAATGGGCACTCTAGGTCAATCTGTCCACTATGACCTATATACTTTCATTACCCCAGTTTGACCTTGGCAACCCTTCAATAAAATTCATGGATTCGAGTCCTACTTCTAAACTGGAATATCCAAAAGCTGAACCAAACCACTTGGCTTCTGATGTTCGGCTTTTACTTGTTGACATTTCAAACACTATTTTACCCATAAGCCAACATCCCTCTTCATTCCTTCCAGAAGAAACTTCTCTTCATATCTTGATACATCTTGGTTCCCTCAAGATGAATCGTAAACTTCGATCGATGACATTCCCTTAGAACTTCCTTATTAAGGTCTCCAACGTCTGAAACACATAACCGTTCCTTCTTTCTCAGCCAATCCCTGCGGTCAAGAATAAAATCCTTTAAGTCGTCAATCTCGGTTCCAGTTTTTAACTTTCTTATCCTCTCGGCTTACATTGGATCCTCTTTCTTCCTAAAAGCAATTCGTTCCATCAGAACTAGTCGAACGTCCAAACAAGACATCGTGGCGATATTCTGACTAGGTTTGGCAGTCGACTTCAACTGCACACTACAAGCAGCCAGTGCTTCCAAGTCTTTCCATTCTGCCAACATAGCCAACACCACTAACTAATGTTTCCTTCTAAGCACATCTTCCACCTTATTTCCTTTTCTCGGTGTATACTCGATGCTAAAATCATAAGCTGCAACAAACTCCAGCCATCTCCACTGTCTCATGTTTATGTCCTTCTGAGAGAATAAATACCGTAGAGACTTATGATCCATAAATAGCTCAAACCTTTCTCCCAAAAGATAATGTCTCCACACCTTCAATGTGAAGATTACTGCTGCCAACTCCAAATCATGAGTAGGGTATCTCACTTCATGCAATCTAAGCTATCTAGAAGCATAGGCAATAAACCTTCTATTCTGCATTAGCACAGCACCTAACCTAGTACCACATGCATCGGTGTAAACTACCAACCCCCGATTCCCATCTGGAACTATTAATAAGGGAACATTAGTTAACAAATGTTTCAATCTATGGAACACGTCCTTACATTTGTTAGACCAAACAAACTCCACGCCCTTCCTAGTTAGCATAGTCAAGGATGCCGCTATCTGCGAGAAATCCTTAATGAACCTTCGTAGTGTCCTGCAAGACCAAGAAAACTTCTAATCTCACTTGCCGTCTCTGGTCTCTTCCAATTGTTTATAGCTTCAATCTTATCTGTATCAACTGTTAAACCTTCCTTGGAAACTACATGACCAAGGAACTTTAGTTCCTTCTTTTAAAAATAACACTTAGAGACTTCACTTTCAGTTGATGTTGCCTTAGTATCTCCAATACTATACAAAGATGATCTGCATGACCCTTCTCATTCTTAGAATATACCAAAATTTCATCAATATAAACCAACATGAACCTATCCAATTATTCTCAGAAAACCCAGTTCATCAAATCCATGAAGAAAATTGGCGCATTAGTAAGCCTGAATGGCATAACCAACCATTCATAAGACCCATATCTGATCCTAAATGTCGTTAAAGGAATACCATCCTCTGCCACTCTTAGCTAATGGAAACTTATCGCCAAATCCAATTGGGAATACACTCTAGCTCCACTTAACTGATCGAATAAGTCATCGACTCTCGGCAAAGGATACCTATTCTTGAACGTACTCTCATTCAACATACGATACTTGATAAACATCCTTAATGACCCATCTAGATTCTTCACAAATACTATGGCGTTCCCCAAGGTGGACTGCTTGGCCAGATGAAATTCTTTCCTTCCAATTCCACTAGTTGCACCTTCAGTTCCTTCATCTCGGTTGGTGTTATCCTGCTAGGTGGTCTACTTACGGGTTTATCTCCCAATACGAAATCTATCCGACACTCAGTTGCTCTTTTCGGCGACAAGCCCAAAACTGGTTCAAACACATCCGCAAACTCTCTTGCAGCATAAACCTGCTTCAACTATGCTTCTGTTCCCATGGCAACCAATAATGCATAAGCATTTCCGTCCGAACTCTTTATTGAGTAAATAACTCGGTTACGACAATTAGTGTGCTTCAATGATATTTCCCACTCCTGGCAAAATATCCTAGGATTATATCCATATAACCAATCCATACTCAATATGATCTTGAAACCCATGAAATCAAAAACATATAAACTGCATGCAAACCTATGACCTAACAAATCAAGTTTTAACCGGTCATATCTCATTCCCACAGTTGCATGACCTCCTATAGGATTCACAACCCTTAAAGGATTAATATGGTATAAAGGTTCCATATATAAGAAATCTACCAAATGCGGAGATATAAATGAGTGTGACGCACCAGTACCAAATAGTACCATAACTATAGTACTATGAATCATAAGCATACCTTCCATCACCGCTTTTGCTTTCACAGCAGCCGTTGGTCTAGAGGATGATGGTTCTAATGCAAAGACCTTTCTCTTTCCAGCCTTAGTAGCCTTGGGACACTTGTCCTTGTAATGCCCCATCTAGCCACGATTGTAGCACTTTACATTCGGCCTCACTGCAACTGCTCTTCCATCACCCGAGTGACACTCATTAGCATAGTGCCCCTTCTTGTCACACTTGTAACAGACAAGATCAGCCTTACTCTTCTTGGCTATTTCTCCCGACTGGGTTCCTTTCTTCTCAAAGAACTTTCTCTTCATACCCTGAAAATTCTAAACCTCAGTTGGTTTCCCTTTTCCAAATGTAGAAATCATCTCTTCATTATGAATAGCCATCTCAACAACATTATGACACAGATCCAAGAGGTTTGGCATGGTTGTTCTAGAGATCTCAAGATTCCACCCCCTGATAAACTTATCGTTCCTTCGAATGACTTTATCCATAGTAACATATCCATAACGGGATAGCTCATCAAACTCAATAGCATACTCAATTACCATTCTATCCCCTTGGACTAAATCTGCAAACTTCCTTAGCAATTCTTACTCGGAAACCTCTGATAGAAATCTTTCTTCAAACCTCCTTCGAAATTCAGCCCAAGTCAAAGTCTTCCTCTGGCTCTCCCACGGTAACTCCGTTCCACCAAAGCAATGCTGCTCCTACAATTGCCTTGAAGCAAGCCTTCTCTTTTGCATCTCCGTCAAGCCGAGATCTGCAAGTATCCTTTCACAATGCAATAGCTAGTTCTTTACTCCTACTGCATCCTCAGTTTCCATAAAAGGCTTCCCTCCAAGACTAGCGCAATCCCTGCTTAGCTTGGCATAATTATTGCCAACTGGGGCCAACGTATTAGCTCCTCCAGCATTCCCTACAACCAATCCCGCAGCTGCTCCAGCTTGCATCATATTCACGAAGAACTGATACATTATGCCATATCAACCGGCGGGATCTCAACACCAACAATAGCATTTGCATCTGGGTTTGCATCTGCCTGTCGACCCTGGTTGCTCCTAGTATTGGGTCAAACATTTCCACTTATTGTGTTGCATCTTCCACCCTGATTTACTCTTCTGTTTCCATCCTCCATATCTTACTTCCTTACTACCTAAAATCCAATCTTTGTAAGATACAGAAAAACGGTTTAAGAGAGTGGGGAATGCATACTTAGGTATTTATAGCAAAGTGCACATACGTTACTATAACGCTTACCCAAACCCAACCATATTTTAGATTCATTAGATTATGCTTTAAAAATCATTCATGGTTTAAGTTCCTTTTAGTACATAAATCATGTCCTGATACCCACTTGTAACATTCTGCTTCTGAAGGCTCAAACTAACTGCTATGGATGCTGCAGTCATCCATATGTGTTATTTCTGAGTGACGAAAGTCAGAATCTTAAAACTATTGGCAACATAGAAACCCAAGAATATGAAAAAATTTAAAATTCAACAAAACCGAATTTCTCATTTCTTATGTATTTCAATTTAATATTTAATTGCATAATCCCATACGTTAACCATGTTCAGATCATATATACATGTAAAAAATAGGATAAGAGCGACATATGAAGATGTCCCCTTATGATGATCAGAGAACTAAAAAAATATGAACTTTATAGTTCTTAGTACATCATAGCGGAAAACAAAAAATAGCTCCTATGTAGCTAAAACTGCCTTCTGCATATCTTCAAAAGCTTATTTGTCCAAAAATCTGAAAGTCTCCCACTCTCAGACTACTCAAATTAATTTTAAGTACCCGAGAGTTTGTAGAGAAACACAAACTTCGAGTCAGACAATAAGTCTGGTATGAATAATCTCTATCATCACTTATCATAAATTGATATCTAGTGATACCACACCACTTAGCGTAATGGGTTTTCCCCTCACTAGTATCCAAAACATGCAAATCATTTACTATAATCCTGCACCCAAAATGATTAGTCTTAACATAATATTAAATAAAGACATAAATCATATATATTAGATATCCCATCCACCCTTTCATTAAATATCCCATCTAAAAGCAATTTATTAGAATTTCCATCTAAAATCCATTTATTAGAGTTACCCTCTAAAATCTTTAAAATAACTATCCATCAAAACTTAATTAGAACTATCCGTCCCCAATTCATCAAAATAAATGTACATTATCCATCGTATATTGTTTTATAAAAGTTTGTATGGGCTATCAACTGCACGCTCCATTATTTTCCTAGGATGACTATGGACCCTTGGATGCCAAATCCAGAGGCTAACCACCTCTAGCAAAACATTCTTTACTTTAGAAATTTGAAGTGGGTTATTCACCGCACATTCCATGGTTTTCCTAGGTTAACCAAGAACCTAACACTTGGCTAATTTAAAATATCAAGATTGCCATGATTATTTATTAAAATTCATGATCCAAGATTTCTTATTTTCCTTATGTATACCATCTATTTAATTGATTTCCATTGGTAGCCCCAATCAGGTTAAATTATATGAAAACACATTGATAGCACCAATGTATATTTTCGAAAGCATATTTTTATTTGTAACCCCAAACTATGTATCGAAAACATTAAAACCACTCCAATGTCCCCAAGGTTTTATAACATTCAATTTGAATAAGGATCCCCTTGCATATTCAAACAAAGATAAGTATTTTATGCTATAACCCCTCAAAGTAGCCCCTTCGAATTAGCAAAACTTAACTCAAGAAAAATGGCTAAAAAAAGCCCTTTATAACCTTTCGAATGAAGTCCCAGTCGAAAGCAAATAACCATCCGAAGCTAGCCTCTTCGGAAGCCTTCCTTTTGAAAGCATCACAAAATCATACCTTTCGACCTTGAGAAAAGGTTCTACCTTTCGACATTATCAGAAGGTTTCTTTTCGACCTATTCAAGATGTTCTACCTTTTGACCATGTCGAAGGCCTGGGGTATCCCCCTTGCAAAACCATTCATAAACCTTTCGAAAGCAATGAAACTCAAAACCTTTTGCAATCATTGAAGGTAGCCCCTTCAAAACCTTTCGAAATCATTCAAAGACAACGAAGTGTTGGTGTTGGAGCCAACCCTTCAAAAGTATACATCTGACCTTATCGGAAGGTTTATCCTTCGACTTTATCGAAAGGTTTTAAAACTTTTACTTTAATAACAAAGGGAGGTTCAGAAGTAACCTCTTCTTCTTCCCCTTCTTCGTAGGCATCCCTTCGACTTAGTCGAAAGGATTAAAACACCTTTTTAGAAAACATTTTAAAACAATTCTCTTAAAGGTTAAGTTTTCGAAGATCCTTTTCGAAACCCCTTCTTGAATACATAAAGAAAATTAGTCTTTTATAAAATGATAGCCTCCCCATCCCTTCGCCCCTCTTCCCTTCAACACCGTGCCTAAGTTTCGAATTAGGCGGAAGGTAATTGTTTACCTTCCATCTTAGATGAAAGGTACCTTTCGATTTGGTCGAAGGGTGTAATCAGGCTTTTGGAGTAGAAGGTAGAACTAGGCCAACTGAAGTGATGTTTTATCTTGCTTGTCTAATTTTTATTGTCTGAGGAGCTTCTCCTGTACTTCCAAACGGTAAAAGGCATACAAAATTTAACCTTTTTCTTAAAACACTATTATTTTTCCCCAATTAAAATTTCAAATGGCAGCCTTCCCTCCGAATTGACTAATACGAAGGTAATTTTTAGCTTAGCCCTTAGGCTTAAATAATTTTACTACCTTAGTTAATCAGTAAGGAAAATCCCCAAAAATCTGATAAATCATATACTTCAGCATATTAAAATTTCAAAGCAAATTAAGATTAAAACAACTCGGAATTTGATGAAAACCAAATAAAAACGTGTTAGTTAGCCCATTAATATTTTTTTTGGCAAGGCCGACGAGGTTAAATGGACCTCGACCATATATTGCTACACCAATAAGAACGACAAACAAACACAAGGAAAATGGAAAAACGGGGGACACTTGGCGCAGCAAGCACAGGGGGAAAACAAACAACAAAAAACAAAAACAAAAGAAGACAAAGATTACAAGCTATAGAGAAGAGAAACACGTATTCCAGGATCAATTGCATAAGTCAGTTGGCCCACACAATCCCTAATTTCACTCAAAACCCAACTTTTGAAGCTTCTGTCATTTTTTGCGTTTGCATTATCGAATAACCGAGCATTTCTCTCTCTCCAAACCGATGTTAAAAAACATTTTAGCACTGCATTTAGGGTTCTTCCTCTGTCATTATTTCTATTGATGCTTTCGTAAATTCTTCTCCACTCTCTCAGGTTATCAGTAGACACATTTCTCCTGTGAAACTTCGCCATAACTTTTTTCCAGATTTGATGAATTAGGTGGCACTCAAAGTACAAGTGATCCACAGTCTCAGGCATAATATTGCAAAACTTACAGCGATTATCAATACTCATACCTAAATTAGCAAGCCTCGCAGATGTTAGTATCGCACCATTCAACACTTTCCAGAGCATTAGGTCATGTCTCAAGCTACTGTCTCTTCCCCACGTTCGTTTGCACCATCTCCACTTAGGGCGATCACCATTCTTCATCAGATATTCATATGTGTCTCCAATTCTGTAGGCAGACTTCTTATTGCCCCATACCATACGCTTGGTAACATCAGTGATTGCATTATGACAACGTATCATGTTCCATATTTGTTGTATCCTAGGATTCGAAGTTGAATAGCGCGTGTTTTGGAGGTTGTAAAGAGTATCACGAACTTTAGCTTCCTGATGTATTCCAGACTGTTGCATTTCACTGTGAGTAAGTTGTCGTTTAAGAATAAGGCCCGGTTTCAACCAGGGGTCTTCCCAAAAATTCACACTATATATGGGATTCGTGTTCAATAGCATTAAAGGAAGAACTTTTTCTTTGAGTTTGAAAATGCATTGCCACGTCCAACTCAAATTTTGAGGCTTAGTCATACTCCATATGCTTCTCCCCTTAATCACGTTCTTATCAGACCATATAGCCCATAAGCTGTCAGTACTATTAAAAAAAGTGTCTATGTGTTTTGCAAAAGCAGCAATGTTCCAGTTCTTTAAGCTGAGAATGCCTAGCCCCCCCTTGTCCATGGGCCTTTCCACTGAACAAAAATTGATCGGAGCTATGTATCTGCCTGTGATCCTGCCTTTCCATAGGAATCTCATCATAGCTCCTCTAATCAGTTTAATCAGTTTGAAGGGGAGAATATACGTTCTAGCCCAGTAGACTTGCATTGAGAATATTACTGATTTTATAAGAGTTAATCTCCCAGCTTGACTAAGCAACTTGGAAGTCCAGCAGTTTAATCTAGCTGTAATTTTGTCAAAAAGAGGAAGACATTGGTTAACTGTAATCCTAGAACTAGTAAGAGGCAGACCAAGATAACTGGTAGTATCATGATTTATGGACAACCCAGTGATATGCGAGATAACACTACAGTGCTCAGTACTAACACCAGCAACGGTGATGTCAGATTTCTGGAGATTAACTTTCAACCCTGTCATTTCGTAAAATTCTTGAAGTGAGTTCATTATGCTTGTGAGAGTGTTGGTTTGAGGAGAACAAAAAACAACAAGATCATCTGCAAACATCAATGCAGAGATCCTTGGTTCAGTACATCCAGGGTGAAGCTTGTAATTTCCATGTGCTATTTTCCTCTCAAACATTCTCGTTAAGAGCTCCATAACAATGATAAAGATATAAGCCGAAATGGGATCCCCCTGTCTTATCCCTTGTTCACTAGTAAAGAAACCTTCACTCCTACCATTGATAGTAACTGAAAAGGTAGGAGACGTAATACACTCATATATCCAAGCAATGAAATGAGGAGGGAAGTTCATATATCCCATGATTCTGACAATACTGTTCCACTGCAGCATATCAAATGCCTTCATGATGTCCAACTTCAACATAGCTCTAGGTGATATGTTCCTGCGCTTATAATTTTTGATGAGTTCATGGGAAAGAAGAACATGATCCAGTATACTCCTACCTGGAAGATAAGCAGCCTGATTTTTGGAAACAATATTGGGGAGCACAAGTTTGAGTCTAGAAGCTATAACCTTGGTGATGCATTTGTATATGGTGTTACAACAGGAGATGGGACGATAATCACTAACACAGTGCGCATTTTTCATTTTGGGTATAAGAGCTATGTTAGTGTAGTTATATGATCTGAAGAGTTTACCCTTTCTGAAGAAGAGGAGAATGGCATTGATTACGTCAGCAGAAACGATAGACCAGCAAGAAGTATAGAATAGAGTGTTGAGACCATCAGGTCCTCCACAAGATTCAGTGTTTAATGAAAACATGGCATTTCTTATTTCTTCAGGGGTTACTTCCTTACAGAGAAGGTCATAATCAGTTGAATTTAATCTGGGGAGAATGTCACTGGGTATAAGATCAATATTCGGCACGAAGTGATTAGCATTTCCATATAATTCAGAGAAGTGTCTGACTACAGCTTCCTTGACCATTTGTGGAGATGTGTGAAGATTACCTTGAGTGTCATATATTGTAGAGAGGTTCTGACTAGTTTGCTTGTTCTTTAGACTAGCGTGAAAGTAAGCACTATTCTTATCACCTTTTTCTCTCCATTTTATTCGCGTTTTCTGCCTGATCATCTCACTCTCTTTAATTAAAGCTTGTTGGTATTGCAAAGAGAGAACACTTTCCTCCTCTGATAGATTAGCATTGTTGACAGAGGCCATCATAGCTGTCTGGACATCAGTAAGTCTTCTTTTAATCACTGTGCTCATCTTGTCTCCTTCACCATACTTGTTATGCGCCCATTGTTTCAAGACTTTCCTAGTTTCCCTGATTTTTTCCTGCAAAACATACAAGTGATTACCAATTTTAGGCAAATTCCAAGCAGATAAAACAATGTTTTTGAAGTCTGGTTCAGATGTCCAAGAGTTAAAAAATTTAAAATTTGATTTCCCCCTCAAGTCCGCTTCACGAAGATGGATAATTTGAGGAGAGTGGTCAGATAGGAGAGGAGGTGGAATGTGGTTGAACAGGAGAGGCCATTTAGTATATGCAGATTGGTTCGAGAATGAATGGTCTATGGTGGAGAAGGTTCTACAACCATGCCTCCTTTTGTTATTCCACGTATACTGCATGCCCAGAGTTCTAATCTTGACAAGGTCAGAGTCATAGAGAGCATCAGCTAGGGGCTTTATTTCACTGAGGGAGAGGGGATTACCCCCCATTCTATCAGAGAGAGAGTGACAGCAATTAAAATCTCCTAGAATTAACCATGGATGGGTGTTTTGTCTTAGAGAAGGAATTACAGAAAGTAAAGACTCTCTAGTGTTAACAGAGTTGTAAGCATACACAAAGGAGACATAGAAGGTTGATTGTTCATTGATATCTAAGGCATGGCAGTGAATCAGCTGGGGAGTGGATAGGATTGGGGATAGTTGAACAAGATTTGGATTGTAAAGGATCAGAATCCGACCATAAGTTGCTTCATTGTGGTTGTGTATGAATTTCCATCTGGGATTGATGTACTCTGCAGCTTTGATAGAAAGGGCAAGGTTCAATTTAGTTTCAAGAACTGCCAAGACAGCCAGCTGGTGAGTAGAAATTAATTGCTTACATTGGTCCTGCTTAATTACTTGATGTGCACCACGTATATTCCATGCCCCAATGCGTAGCATCATTGGTCAATTTGTGCGTTGAGAAACTCCATTTTCATACTCCTAGTAACTGCTTGTAACGAAGACAAGTAATTAGGAATGGTGGCTGATAGGGGGGTCACTGCTTGTTTAGAAGAATCTTCTTGCTTTTTGGAAAATGACTGAGTTGGTGTAGTAGGTTTGGTTGGTAGAGTTGTGATAGCTGCAGAAGGCGGGGCTTTGAAAGCATGAGGTGGTTTGATATTGGAATACAAGTGTGGTAAAGGGGTATTTGGGGATGAGTTAAAGTCAGGGTTAAATGTATTGGAAGAATGATTTGTGTGCTTTGCTGTGCATGGGATGTGCACTTCCTTGTCTTCTTGTGATTTAGTACTGTGTTTTGGTAACTTGATGTTGTTCTTTTTCCTTAGACCACTCTCTAGCGTTTCACAATTACTTGCTTCACCAACTCCTTTGTTTTCTTCAACTTCCACTTCCCTCCTGCATGTATCGAACTTTGAATGGACCATCTTGTGCTTCTCTTTTTTAGTTTTGCTACTGCCTTCTTCTTCCTTTTGTCTCTGTATATTATTTTCCTGTTGTTTAGCATCCACTTTACTTTGTACAAATTGACATTTATCTCTAACGTTCATTTCCTCTTCTTGCTTATCACTGACATTTTCCTCGTCATCTAGTGTAAGTAACACTGCAAACTTGTTATGTGTCAGTGGGTTGCCTTCAGTTTCACTTTCACTACACTCCACATCTCCTTCGATTCCTACCACTATATTCACAGTGTCTTCTTCGTGTTTTTCGTTGCTTTCATCTATTTCTCTCGTGACTTGTTTTTCTACTTCAATTTTTCCTGAGTGAGTAAGTTCACAACTTTTGTTAACTTCACTCACTTCTCTCTGCATTTCTATAATATCTTCTCTCTTTTCTTCCTTATTACTTTTGTTTATTGGATCCATCCTTTTCCTGGTTACACGCTGCCAAACCTTAACGTTTCGTTTAACAGCCTGTCTTTCATTTCTTTTCAATTGTTTTGGTTTAGCTTTTATCACTTCTTTTTCTTTGTTTGTCTTACTATTATCTTCCACTTTGTTCTCAAACAACTCTTCCTTCTTATTATTACAAACATCAGACTTGTGTCCAAAAGCATTGCATAACACACAAATGTCAGGTTTCCACATGTATTGAACATGTATCTTCTGTTGCCCACCTTCTACTAACTTGACCATAAATTCTTCTGGTAGCTCCTTACTCGGTTTTACTTCCACTAAGCATTTGGCATAGCTAAGTCTTTCCTGTTTTTCAGTCATTTGGTCCATGCACAACATCTTCCCCAGATGGCTACAAAGCCAGTTAATCCCAAGGGGAGACCACGCAAAAATTGGAAGGTTATACAAATTAACCCAAACAGGAACTGCTGTTACTGATCCAGCAACGTTGCTAATGGAAGGATCATAAGGCTTAAGAATAAATAACTTCTTGTTCAAAATAATGGGATCACACTGAAGGATGTTATCTCTGTCCTCAGCACAAGAAAAGTTAAACAAGAATAATATACCGTCAGACTTAACTTTCACTGAGCCTTTAAGTTTCCAAATCAGTTTAAGTTTGGAGATCACTGCAGTATAGGAAAGAGGTTTATCAAGAAAGAAACCCACCAAAGTATCTTTCCAAATCGTCGTACCAGCATCTATGACATCAGCAGGTGGCACTAAAGCATCATCTTCATAAAGAGGTGACAAGTGAACGGGAATGTACTTCCCTGCATTCTTGGGTATATGCTTGAACAAGGAAGTCCATGCCCGTTCACAAGGAGGAGGAGCAGGAGGTACAGGAGAGCCCATTAATATTTAAAACACCTATATTATACAAACAAAGGTTTAAATGGTTATATCCTAACCAAAATCTCAAACGAGAATCGGGTGTTATCCCGCCTTTTGGCAAGGCCGAGATATCAAGGAACTGATCGAAAACTAAGGATCATTCATCCCGGATATCGAGTACGCACTAGTTCGTTATGGGTACCGATGAAGTTTGTCCAAGTCCGGATCAAGCTATAATTGATAAGACATGACAAACGAAGCCATAAAAGACAGCATTCCAAATTTTAGATCAATCCGAGTTCGTATGCTCAAGTTATGATCGATGCCAGTTAAAGGGAATAACCCCATTTTTGTATCCATCATTGAGCTCCGGTTCAAATCCATCACCTTCGTATCGGTCAGAGCGACAACGCCTTCGTATCCATCAAGAAGCCCTGGGTTGCATCGATCATGTTCGTATCCATGTAGGGCATTGGTTCGCATCGGCCAAGTTCGTGTCTATCAATAGAGCGTGCATTTCGCATCGATCAGCTAGATCCTATTTCATATCCATCTAGTTCGAAACTGTCGATCATCGGTTACTCGAATCCATCAGGCGACTGCTGTTCGCATCCATCAGATTATATTACTTTGTACCCATTGGACAACGATTGCTTCGTACCCATTAAAGGCTTTTGTTTGAATCCATATATGATGACTTGTTCGAATCCATCGAGTCAAAGGAGCCTGGATCGACACATTGACTTTCGATGCGAGCACGACGAAATCAATGGAGTGACTCGATCAACGCGGCGAAAGGGTTGGATCGGTATGATGAACGCACGCCATGTCAACTTGCTAGCGCGTGCCATCATCGATTCATAGCGATCGATTTGAATTGATGGATTTGAACCAGACAGCCAATGAGAAACTCGAACCCGTATCGATCATAACTCAAGATCCACCGATCCAAATGCTATGAAATTTTCACAAGAGATTACGTACAAACCAAAGATTTCGTCCGCCCAGTTCTAGCTCCATTGGACACGATCTTGATCGATACAAATTGATTTCGTATCGATCAAGATCGAGTCGAAACTTTCCGGGATCGATAGCGTGGGCCCACTCACGTTCCAGAAGGAGTCTCCCAAAGTTTGAGCAAAATATCAGCCTCTTACGCCTATAAATAGAGCCTCGAAACCTATAGAAAAGGGATCTTTTTGGTTCTCTAGTGCCCAGACTCTATCGGATCAAGTTTTGCATTTTAATCTTGTTGTTGGATTCGAATTCCAAGCTATAATCTACCGTTGTTCGCTGTAATCACGTGTAATCATGGAGAGAGAATCAATAAAGTCATAAAAACTTCATAGTGGACGTAGGCAACACGCCAAACCACTCTAAATTGCTTGTCTATGCATTTACCATTCTGTTTGTTGGAGTTTTTGTTAGATAATCTTCATTTTAATTTTATATTATTCACTATTATCTCTTCAAATACTTTCGAAGAGTGTTGTTCCCATTTTTGGTACAAACACTTTGGTGCTTTCACTGAGAATTCAACCCAGATATTCTCCTGCTCTTTGGATCTATCGTTGATACCGGATTGCATAAATCTAAGAGGCAATCCAAATCTCTAATCTGAATTCCTTCCATCCTATTCAGATTTGCGTAAAGTCTAGGAAAGAAGTTCAACCCTCAAGATGGTTAGCACAAGGACCACCTCCCATGCTTTCGATCAAGAAGGCCGGGATAGACAAAATTCCACGCAGCTACCTCCATCCAACCAAGCTGCCGAACATCAGCCCACATTGACCATTGGTCAGTTGAGAGTTGGCCCATCGGCCAGCTTCCATACTAGACCCTCTTTCCAGGGAGGAAATATTCCTCAATATACCGCGGATAGCCATGCCACCACTGCCGCTGTTGAAACAGGGATTGATGCCTGAAATCAGCATGGACATACTCCTGAGCCTTACGTCCTAGAAGATATTGAGTCAAGGAGGCGAGACGTGGACCATCGCCAGAGCCCGGTCCAACCTCGCAATGTGGAACCCGACCACACCTTGGCTCCACATGCGCAGAACGTTCAAATGCCAGACCTTCCAGCTATGATACGTCAAATGATCCGTGAAAGTCAGGGTCTTACTAACGACGACAGGGAAATCTCCTGTAGTCACACCCCCTTTATGGATGACATACTCTATGCCGAACCTCCTTGGCGGTTTAGAATGCCCACTTTACCGGTTTATGAAGGGAATTTAGACCCAAACCAGCACATCCTGAAGTATGAGTGGTTGATGAACGCTGCAAGAGCGGATGACTTGGTAAAGTGCCGTAGCTTTCCTATCTCTTTGGGGGGCATTGCCACCATGTGGTTTACGCGATTGCCGCCCCGTTCCGTTTCTCGTTTTGATCAAATGGCCATGAAGTTTGTAGAACAGTTTCGTATGCACGTTGCTAGGCCTAAGAATGTTAACACTTTATCTAGCGTCGCTCAAGCTCCCGGGGAGACGCTTAGACGCTACTTGGAGAGGCTCCATGCTGCATGTGTAGAGATAAGTAACCCCAATGACAATTCAATCTTAATGGCACTGACTAAGGGAATTGACCCCGACTCCGAGTTTGGAAATTGGTTGGATGGGAAGCCTCCGGCGTCGTTGGACCATTTCTACTCAAAAGCCGCCCAATTCTTAAGGCAAGAGGACGTGAAACAGTCTAGGAAGCAAGACGACGTAGGGCCTAATAGTGAAGGGATTCAAAGCAACGTGGCAGTTAAATAGTCAGGCGAAAGTTCTGGGAAAGTGCAGATGAATATACAGAACAAGCAATCTCATCCAAGAAGCAGTCATAATCGGAATAAGAAACGGGATCAGAACCGTGGCCCGCGACGTAGGGCACCAATGTTTGACAATTACACCCCCCCTGAATACGACGCTGGGGAACGTGTATCTACAAATCCGTAATGCCATGCAGTGTAAGAAGCCTGCTCCAAAGCCATCATCGGAGAGGCAGATTCAGACGGAAAAGTTTTATAGGTTCCATGAGAGTTGTGGCCACAATACCAATGAGTGTAGACTTTTACAGGACCTCATTAAGAAATTGATCGGGGAGAGAAAGTAAGATCAGTTCGTGCGGGCGCCGCAATCTGGAGGTGCGGGCCAATCATACCAAAGTCGTGCTCAGAATCAGGAAAGACGGGAGGAACCCTCTTGTACGGGCGGGAGGTTGGTAATAAATACAGTTAGTGGTGGTCCCCATCCAACAGACCGAAGCTGGAGAGAAATGGAGTAGTATGCCAGCTCTATCAGGCCTACGGACTTCGAGTGTTGCAGTAGTTTTGATGAAGGGGCTCCGGCCAAACAGCAAAGGACAATGACTGATGACATCATGTTCAGAAGCCTGGATGCCGAAGCCCCCGCTATTGACCCACTGGTCGTATCTGCCCAGGTTGGTACTGCTTGGATGAAGAGGATCCTGGTTGATAGTGGGGGTTCAGTAAATATTTTATTTAAGAGAGCTTATGATCTGATGAAAATGGAAGCCAAGGATTTAAAACCTTGCCAATCTAGAATTCAGGCTTCGATGGAAGTGCCAATATACCCACTAGAGAAGTGGAGTTGCCAGTGGAGCTGGGAGTGGGGAGTACTGGAGCGTCCGGATGTTGCAATTTGTTGTGTTAGACATTCACTCTCCTTATAACGCATTTTTGGGCCGACTGGCCCTTGCTGAATTCAGGGAAGCAGTTGCCCATGGTGTTCAACTCGGAAATTCCCCACCGATCGTGGGATCGAAGTCATTCAAGGAGATCAGGCTGCTGGGAGAGCCTGTTATGTTTTTGAGTTGCGCAAGGCGCAGCGAAGAGAGAAGGGAAAGGGCATAGAGGAATCTCTCTGCGTCCGTTTCGCCAACAATTGATAATTGGTGCTTGGGCCCGAGCCCGGGCACCCAAAGCAATTCATGAGGGATCTTGATCCAAGAGACACTGACTGTAGAGACGAACCCATAGAAAATCAAGCTTCCTCGGCCGAACTGACGATCGATGTTCTGATCGATGATGTTGATGAGTCAAGGATGTTAAAGATTGGGTCTCAGTTAAGCCAACAGACACAACAGGAATTGGTAGAATTTCTCCGGGCGAATCTCGACGTATTCTCCTGGACGCACTCTGATATGTGTGGGATCTCGTCGAACATCGCGAGCCACACTCTTAATGTTGACCCATGGTGTATCCCGGTCAAACAGAAAAGGCGTGGTATGCATTCAGAGAGATCTGCCGCCTTTAAAGAAGAAGTTAATAAGATGAAAACAAACGGGTTCATTCGAGATGCTCTATACCCAGAGTGGGTATCCAATCCCGTACTTGTTCGAAAGCTGAACGGGAAATGGAGGACTTGTGTTGATTATACTGATTTAAACAAAGCTTGCCCGAAGGATAGTTTTCCACTTCTACGGATTGACCAACTTGTAGATTCAACGGTTGGACATGAGTTGCTATCATTTATGGATGCTTGTTCCGGTCAATCAAATACCCATGCATTTACCTGACCGATAACACACCAACTTCATGATCGATCTAGGACTCTACTGCTACAGAGTCATGCCTTTTGGGCTCAAGAATGCCGGAGAAACATTTCAGTGCATAGTCAACCGGATGTTCGCCAATCAGATCAGGAACACCATGGAAGTATATGTAGACGACATGCTAGTGAAATCACGATAATCCACTGATCACTTCAGAGACCTGGAGTCAATGTTCGACATTCTCCGAGAATACAAGATGAAGCTTAATCCACTGAAGTGTCATTTTTGAGACGCATTTGGAAAATCCCTTGGGTTTATTGTCAATGCTCTAGGAACAGAAGAAAACCTCTAAAAGATCTGGGCTATCAAAAATTTACAAACTTTGAGAACAATAAAGCAGGTCCAGAGTCTCAACGCGAAGGTAGCAGCCCTGAGCAGGTTCATTTCAAAGTCCACCGAAAAATGCATTCCTTTCTTCGATCTGATCCGAAAAGGAAAGTGGAACTTTGAATGGACCACTGAATGTGAAGACGCATTCAAAGCACTGGTTCAATATCTCTCCACGCCACCATTTTGTCAAAGCCCATCGACCACGAGCAGTTATATCTTTACCTGGCGGTATCAAAGAACGCAATCAGTGCTGCCTTAGTTTGGGAGGAAGACCGAGTGCATAAACTTGTTTACTATGTTAGAAAATGGCTAACCGGAGCTGAGAGAAATTATCCGAAGCTAGAGAAATTGGCCTAATGCCTAGTCATTGCCTCAAGGAAGCTCCATCCATATTTCCAAGCTCATCATGTTACCGTGTACACCGATCAGCCGTTACGACAGTTCCTTACGCGGCCTGAGACGTCTGGTAGGTTACTCAAGTGGAATATTGAACTGAGTCAGTTTGATATCAATTATACTCCAAGGAGAGCCATTCACGGACAAGTCTTAGCAGATTTCATAGCTGAATTTACCATTCCAGAGGACTTGCCCAAAACCAGTAAATCTCCCGAATGCATCGGAAAGCTGCATACCGACGGTGCATCCAGCGATCGATGCTTGGGTGCTGGAGTAGTACTTGAAACCTCCGAGGGTCGATCCATATACTATGCTATGAAGTTTGAGTTCCGTGCGACTAATAATGAAACTAAATATGAATCCTTGCTCGCTGGATTAAAGCTAGCCCGTGATCTAAGAATTGTTGCTGTGGAAGTTTACTGTGATTCTCAATTAGTCGTATGGCAGGTTCAGGGTGAATATCAGGCCAAGGATCAAAGATTAGCAGCTTACCTAACTCGAGTTCAGGAAGTGCTTGACCACTTTGATTATTATGTCATCTTCTACTTACCCCGCGAGCGCAATCGGAAGGCTGATCCCTTGGCAAAATTAGCAAGTACGGGAGAAGCGCAGCATATGGGGCTCGTTTCGGTTGAAACCTTATCCTCACCAAGCATTGATCAGATGGATATCGACTCTGTATTTGAGGCTACTCTCGGAAGGGAATCATGGATGACTACGTACCGGAATTACATCGAGTATGGAACACTACCGAGCGTAGGAGTAAAAGAAGACAGATTCTTCGAAAAGCCTTACGGTTCACAATCCAGAATAGTGTCATGTATAGAAGACGATATTCTGTTCCTCTCCTGCGACGTATCACACACGATGAGATTAAACGAGTGTTACACGACACACATGAAGGGGAATGTGGCGATCACACCAGAGGGCAGGCCCTCGCTAAGAAAGCACTCGAATAAGGGTATTACTGGCCCACCGTGAACCGTGATGAAACAGACTATGCCAGCGATAAATTCCAGAGAAACGCTTGAATTCCTACAGCCACACCTACCGAGATAACCCAAATGGTCAGCCCGTGGCCATTTTCAGTATGCGGAATCGATATTATTGGAACTCTACCCCTGGCCAAAGGCGGAGCGAAGTATGCCATCGTCGCAGTTGACTATTTTACCAAGTGGGATGAAGTTGAACCCCTTGCAACAATCACGATGAAGAAAGTAATCAACTTCATAGTTCGCAACATTATATGCCGATTTGGTCTCCTGCATTCCATTGTCATTGATAACGGAGCGCAGTTCGACAGTGTTGAATTCAAAAATGTCTGTCGACGATTCCATATCCACAAGAAATTCTCTGCAGTTGCTTACCCTCAAGCTAATGGCTAAGTTGAAGCGGTTAACAAGGTTATCAAATCTACTCTGAAGAAACGACTGGAAAAAGCCGGGGGCAAGTGGGTCGATGAAGTTCCTATGGCCTTATGGGCTTATCGAATGACCCACAAGTCTGCTACCGGACACACTCCGTTCTCTCTATCTTACGGCTCAGAAGCTGTTATTCAAGTCGAGATGGAAGTACCTTCTCATCGCGTGACTTATTATGACCCAAAAACTAATGTCATATTACTTGCTGAATCTTTGGACTTACCGGATGAGAAGTGTAAAGAGGCATTTTTGAGGACAGCCTCATATCGAAATCTAGTCGCCCCATTATACAATGCCAAGGTTTGACCACGGATCTTCGAACTTGGCGATCTCATTGTAAAATGAATCTATCTGGTTCCTTCACACATGAAGCCAAATTGGGAAGGACCGTATGTTATCACCCAAAAACTAAGAGATGGCACGTTCAAGTTATCGACCATTGACGGTCTTACTTTGTCGAGAGCTTGGAATAGTGAAAGCCTCCGTCGCTACTACATATGACAGGCTTTATTTATTTGATTCATTCTTTTATTTGCAATTTGTTTATGCATTTCAAAATGTGAATTTGTAATAAGTCAACTGACTTTGCCATATTTTCTTATTTCAGCAATAAAATGCCATCTCTTCGAGCCAGAGCTGTGATTTATTAAATATGACGTACGACATCACGATGCACGGAGAGCTAGGTTCCATCAAGCAATGGAATTTATTCAAATAGAGAGTGACCGTGATATGACCTGTCACTCACTAAGTGAAACTCGAGCTCGGGGGTAGGTCACTATGCTAAAATCAAAGAGGATTGATACACGACAATCCTTAAAACAACTCCAAACTCCCAGAGTGTGACTTGGAGCATAAAAATCTTGAACACGGTTTTGGAGAGGGCATGCCCTTCTGCCTAACGACTTCGACTGTATCCTAACCAAGTTAGAGGATGATGGACCCATCCATCTAATGACCTCGCTTGTTAACTTGGGGTGGATGTGATCTGACCATCCACGATCCCGATAAATACATCGTTCCCAGAGTGTGAACGACCACCTAAAAAGTCTAAACAGATGTGACTGACCATCTGTCGACTAACTTCGAATTCTCGGAGTGGGAATTGGAGTATAAACATCAACTCTAGGTTCCCAGAGTGCAAACCGGAGTATAAACACTAATTCCAAGTTCCCAGAGAGTGAATTGGAGTATAAATACTGAGACAAAGTTCCCGGAGCCTAAACTGTGCTACAATCGTCGATAACTTTCGGATTCCAAGAGTGCGAACTAGATATCGATTACAAATAACTCTGAGCCCCTAGAGTGCGGCCAGAGTATAAATATAACTTGGGTGCGGACGACCACTCATAAGTTAACCTGTCCCTAGAGTGTGGACATGTGCTTAAAAACTTCGACATGCACGACTGATTGCCAAAATACAAGCGCTGATCCCCAAAGTGTGGATGTGACTATTTATAAATAAACAAGCGTGATTTAACCGCTCAACTCTCACTTATTTTAGCACCAGTCTGACGACGTTGAACCCGAAGGGGTAGAAACAATTTGCGATCGCTGGCCGATCTTTATAACTCATCTCCTAGGCGGGGGTAAAGCTCGAGTGTTAATCATTGACCGAAGCAGTACAACGTCCAAGTCTAACTCGATCCCTAGTTATGACTTGTGTTTGCGATTTTCAGACTTGGCGAATTAAACGAACTCGACTCAAAGGCTGAAACTCCACAAGTACGCTGAACAGAAATTCAGATACTGCAATACTTAATCATAAAAGAAAATGAAAGTTAAAGCCAAGAAACAAAATTTCATTTTAACTAAATTGTATGTAAAGATTCATATACAAGTTATTCCAAAAAAATTCCTACTAGCGGGGGCCGAACCCGCATCCATACACGGCCTACAAAGGGAAAGCAAATTCCTAGCTACCAAAAATCGCGTCGGAGGGACTTATCTACTTTTTATTCTTCGGTTGTTTCTTTGACGCAGAACTGTCGGAACCCATAATGGTTTTTTGCTTCGATCCTTTACCCTTTGGAGGATCATCCTGTGACGAAGGCATGATATCGACGTCCTCCTTCGAACTTAAATCTAAAGGAATACTCCCTGTAGGAGGAGTCGGAGGAGTTGGGTCTGTAACCAGGGGGCGGAATGGGCATGCTAGTGTCGACGAGTGTGCCCCAAGAGATATCACCCTAAGTGAAGTTGGGCCAACCGCCATCGTTCCACTCCCAGAACCACTGCCATGTGCCGCTGCCTCCATCTCTGCATTGATTTCAGCCAGTATCTCTGCTTCACGAGCAGCGGGGGCTTCACTAGGGGTAGCAGTAGTCTGTGTCGAAGCAATAGAGGCAGGCGGAAATCCACTAAGGACGAATGGTAAGTCCGCAAAGGGGTCGCTCTATCGGCCCAAGAGCTCATTCATCATCTGCTCATCAAAAGAAAGTGAGCTCCCGTGTGTTACTTCAATAGGCACAACCGTTGTTGTGGTTGTCGCCTCGGTAGTGATGGCCTCCTACACTTGATGTGATTCCTGGATTGCAGGAGGCGCTGCCAATGTACTTCGGTCACTGGACAAAGAAGAAAAGAAGTTGTTAAAACACACTTCAAAACAAACCTTTCATTTAAGACACACACGAGATTTGTGCAAAGTACCTTCCTCAACTTGACTCATGGATGGCTGAACAGCTTCCGAAGAGTGCTCCCTTATAGGAGATAAGTGCGGCTGTTCCGGGTCGTAGGCAGGGACGGGCTGCGACTCAATCACCGGGACCGGCTCGGACTCAGATGAGGTAATCATCTCAGAGCTTGTAACTTGATGTGCAACACCTGAGCCCTCGCCAATTTCTAAGTGTTGGGTGCCCAGCCTTTCTCTTGCATGAGAAATCATAGAGTCATGAAGAACCTTATTTTCATCTTCGCTCAATATGCAGTTCTCCAGCTCAAATTCGTCGAAGGCATCAGCCGACAGCACCGCCTTCTCTTCTTCAACCAGAAAATTCCAGGCATCATATAGATGTGTCGAGTAATTGTCAAGCCAAGCCAGATTCCTGTGTTTCAGCATATTGGAATTATAAGTGACGAGAAGCTCCTCTATGTCCACCTCAAGCCTGGTTTCTGCCAATCGGACCTTTTCCTCGACCTCGACCTCAGCCTCTACCTCACGGACTTTTTCCATAGCCACATCTCCCTCCTTTTGAAGCACCACTGCTGGATCACACACTTCTTGTACGGAAACATTAGCAGCATCTCTCCCTTTCATGATTTCCAAGACTTTGGCCTTAAGCTTGTTCGGCCCTTTCAGGGTTGCATCCCGCTCAGCGGTCACGATGGTGTTCCTGTGGCCCATGTCCTCCACCGTGGCATAGTGCTCCCGTTTCATTCTATCCATCGCCGCATGGGCCTCGTCGGCCTTCTTAAGAGCTTCGATCTTGGATTTACGAGAAGACACGACCTCGTTATAGAGCGCTTGAATGATTCGGTCTTTCTGGCCGAGTTCTTTCTCTAGCCTTTCAATCGTAGATGCCTAGTCGAAGGCTACTTTTGATTCCCTTTTCGTAGTTTTCGACCACTCCTGATACTGGAAGAATATATCCGTGACATAATCGTGCACTGTGTTTTCGGCCGACGCCAGGATCCTTTTCAAGCATGGAGGAAAGACGAACCCCATCAAGACAAATATCAGGAAAATCCTTTCTCAGCTGAGCGAGCCTAATCGCTCCTTCCCCCGTGGGCTCGACGAGGGCCTGTGCAGTAGTTGAGGGGTCTGCAACTTTAGTTCTACGTTGAGATTCTGGCCTAGATGATTGGGAAGATGGTTTGTGCCGTGGAGCTTTCGAGGGTCGCGAAACGTGAACTGGCGGCGGTGCAGGAGCTTTGGGAGGTGGCGTACGAGATCGAGACCGATGCTTATACCCCTTATCTCTGTCAAACCGCTCCTGACTAGAGTATCCCTTATCATAGTCTCTGTCTCCTACTCACCTATGCGATTCGTAGTATGATGAAAGTCAGCGTTTGCTGCGTAGACTACCAAGCATTGAGCCTTGACTGGACATGGTATCTACAAAGCAAAATGGGGACAAAACGTTAGTAATCTTTCACAGTGGGCGTATTATAGTCAGAAATCGTGTAGTGCCGTGAAGTGTGAATGTATGTGCAACCCTCCGACAAACCGTGTCGACCACGCTAGTGGGCAAAGACTCGCTTAAAACTAAGGCATGTTGGAGTTCATCCAATTCGGCATCATGCTGCATAGACACGTCGTTCGGAATTGGAAGATCGGCGAGCCCTTCGTAAAGATTTTCCATTCTTGGGGGAGACACCACTGAAATTCTAATTTCGAAGGCGGGCCGGGACATGACCACAGATTTCCACCTCCTCGTTTTGGATTGCTTAAAAATGGATGCCTTTCCTTTTCTCTTTTCTTCAGAATCCTAGGTTGCATCCACAGGCTCGGCTAAAGGTTCGTCGTTAGTATGGGTTCTTTCGGAATCAGTTTCCTCAACTATGACAACTCTAGGCTTCTTACGCTTAACTCGTTCCATCGAGATAGTCCTTAGTGCACCGTCAAGCCTTATACTTTGTCTTCTCTCAATTAGCCCAAGAATCCTAAGGTTCCTATCCGTCAAGACCAAATCGATTTTCCTCTCTTCACTTGGGAGCTCTTAGAGAACCCAAACTATCTCCTTATAATATCTGCCTTTGGGTCGCTGAATTATCACTGTAAAGAAAAGAGATATGAGTTTGGCTTCATCTATAACCATCTTATCAACTGTCCGAGAAGATGGAAATACTCACGTCTAAATAGCCATCGACTGGCAAATCCTAGAGGGCATCTGACATAGAACCACTCCATCTTAAGTAGCTCAGCCTAGTCCAGGACTCCGTGACCACCTGACAGTTCCTCACTGCCTCTAAGAATGTGAAAGATGAACTGTCTGTTCGACTCTTGAAGTTGAATAAGTATCTTATCTCGGTCAGACGGGGTGGTCGATAGAGATACTCCATGAATACAATGAACAAGCTGTTCAGCAAAGCACGTTAGGTTGTAGCTGGGATGGAGCGATTCCTAGAAAAGGAAACACTTCTCTTACATATTGATTGAACGGAGGGAGTGTCCCAGCTGCGCACTCATGGCGATTGAATGCGACATACCCCTCCTACGGACTGTGCGGTCTATCGTTTGTTCCTGGCAATAATACGTCATCCGTAGACAGACCATGTCTTAAGATTATTCTCACCAGCATATCTTCAGAAATATGGGATGGAACAGAATCTGGCAGAGTATTGATGAAAGATGCGCCAGGTGCCTCGTTCGGGGCTGGGTCGATGACTTCGGCCGCGATGTCCGGTACTTCGAGTATGGGAGGAATTAAGCTCAGAGTTTCCTGTGGCTGCGAGCTTGGGGTTTCCATAACTAGCTAACTCACGAAAAATCATCATTAGACGACAAAGAGCCCAGGTATTCCCCTCGTGTAAAGTGTGTGTTGTGCAGTGCAGTGCTATGCATTACATGAAAAGATTTTGCAGAGTTAAAGAAAAATTTGCAAACGACGAAAACTCCAAAATTCAGACTGGAGTGACCTTCATCGCCGACCGTCACAACCTTGCCATCTAGAATTTAGAGGCCAATCCAAGTTACAATTTGTTGAGATATTGTTGAGTTACAGTTCCATCGACGAGCTTCGAAAGGCGGTCAAATATACAATTCATCAATTAAGTTCAGATATGCAAGAGTGAAGCTCGCCGGAGTCATATTTCCGTTGAAGTTCATATCCATCAAAGTGCAAGTTCCAATTGTCCACCAAAAATCTCGTTCATATCGATCGATACTCGATGGTTTCGTATCGATCTAGAGGAATCCACTTCGTATCGATCAACAATAGTCGTCTCCGAATCCATCAAGACCAATGGCTTCGAATCGATTGTTGGGGTCCAAGTTCGAATCGATTGGAGGAGCCTAAGTTTCGTATCGATCACATTCGAATCGATGTGTTTCGTGTCGATCATAAGCATGTATTTTGAATCGGTCTAAAATGCTTGGCATCACATCGATCAATCATTTGGGGTTCGTATCGATCTCTAGAAACAAGATTTCGCATCGATCGTGTTAAACAAGCCCACACATAGGTCATCGTAGGTCGATACGAAATCTCACTACCTTCGATCGATGCAAATCACACCATTCGACTCAGCATTTCCAGAATTGATAAGAACCCCAAAACGACGCTTTTATCATCTACATCGATTCGAGCATAGCCGTTCATGATCGAGATGAAGCAAGGATTGAAACCTTTCTCCACACTTCTTGCTCCCCAAACAGCCTTATCTCCATGGCCGCGCTCCATCCTCGACCATACTTTGGCTCGTCCTTGGCCTTGATTTCATCGAAATAAATCGCAAGAGCAAATAAGGCAACAAAAAATTCGAATCTCGCTGTTTAGACGTCAGATCTATTTGCTACATTACCTATTAGCAGTGGATTGTTCAACAAATCAAGGAATTTGATCGATGCAAAAGCGAGAGATAAGAAAAGCCGCAGTAAAAAGTAAAAAGTAAAAAATGGCCGAAGTCCAAAGTATTTATATGGGCGCGTGCGAAGGGAAAGGGTGATTCACCTCCCAGTCAAATGCAACCAGTCATCATAGGTCAACTGTCGCGCCGAGTCGAACGACAGGTTCGAGTCCATCAGCCCAAAATCCTATCGATTTGTAATGGACAATAGGGTGCATCGATACGAAGTGCGCATTGTAGTCAATGCTAAAGGTTTTTGGTCCCACCGATGCGAAACCTTCATTCGAATCGATGATTTTACAACTCCGTCCACGGCCCATCGATACGAACTTCACTCTTAAAATCCATTGATTCCCATCTTACAAAAAATCAGCATTTATGGACAAAAGTTGAGAATCACCTGCTCAAATCCATCAGCGTTGAGGACCATCGATACGAATGATAATTTCGCATCCATCGATGCTCATAACCGCCGATTCAAAATGCTAGAATCGTATTCATTAATACAAAGTCCATCAATGCAAGAGCGACGTTTCAAACCTCCACATTGATTTAGGAGAGGATCGATACGAAGGAACATCCAAAGACAACCATCATGTGTTGTTACAACGCAAGTTTCGTATCAATTCAGGAGTGGATCGATACGAAACTCAATACGAGAAAACTGACAATGACTCATGAACGTGCAATGTTAACGAGAGTCAGGTTAGCACATATATGTCTAAGCACTATCATACAGCAACGCAAGGTTACAACCTATAACAAAGAAGCAATAACTGTTCAGAAGGAAGACTGCAGCTTTTCAAAGCACGTCATGTTACCACAAGATGTATTTTAGGGGGAAAATGTTATCCCGCCTTTTGGCAAGGCCAAATATCAAGGAAGTGATTGAAAACTAAGGATCATTTGTCCCGGATATCGAGTATGCACTGGTTCGTTATGGGTATTGATGAATTTTGTCCGAGTCTGGATCAGGCTATAATCGATAGGATACGATAAACGAAGCCACAAAAGATAGCATTCCAAATTTTAGGTCAATCTGAGTTCGTATGCTCAAGTTATGATCGATGCAAGTTGAAGGGAATAACCCCATTTTCGTATCCATCATCGAGCTCCGGCTCGAATCCATTACCTTCGCATCGATCAGAGTGGCAGCGCCTTCGTATCCATCAAGAAGCCTCGGGTTGCATCAATCATGTTCGTATCCATGAAGGGCCTCGGTTCGCACCGGTCAAGTTCGTGCCATCAACAGAGCGTGCATTTCGTATCGATCGGCTAGATCCTATTTCGTATCCATCTAGTTCGAAACCGTCGATAAGCGGTTACTCGAATCCATTAGGAAACTGCTGTTCGCATCCATCCAATTATCTTACTTCATACCCATCGGACAACGTATGCTTCGTACCCATTAGAAGCTTTTGTTCGAATCCATATATGATGACTTGTTCGTATCCATCGAGTCAAAGGAGTCTGGATCGACACGATGACTTTCGATGCGAGCACGGCGAAATCTCTAGAGCGACTCGATCAACGCGGTGAAAGGGGTGGATAGGTACGAAGAACGCGCGCCATGTCAACTTGCTAGCGCGTGTCGTCATCGATTCGAAGCGATTGATTCGAATTGATGGATTCGAACAAGATAGTCACCGAGAAACTAAAATCGTATCGATCATAACTCAAGATCTACCGATCCAAATGCTATGAAATTTTCACAGGAGATTATGTAAAGCCAAAGATTGCTCCTACCGAGTTTCAGCTCCATTGGACATGATCTTGATCGATACGAATTGATTTCGTATCGATCACAGATCGAGTCAAAACTCCCCGAGATCGATCGCGTGGGCCCACTCACGTGCCAAAAGGAGTCTCCCGAAGTTTGAGCGAAATATCAGCCTCCTACGCCTATAAATAGAGCCTCAGAACCTACAGAAAAGGGATCTTTTCATTATCAAACTCCCAGACTCTACCGGATCGATTTTTGCATTTTAATCTTGGCGTTGGATTCGAATTCCAAGATTAATCTATTGTTGTTCACTGTAATCACGTGTAATCATTGAGAGAGAATCAATAAAGTCATAAAAACTTCATAGTGGACGTAGGCAACACGCCGAACCACTCTAAATTGCTTGTCTGTGCATTTACCTTTCTGTTTGTTGGAGTTTTTGTTAGATAATCTTCATTTTAAATTTATATTCTTCGCTGTTATCTCTTCAAAAACTTTCGAAGAGTGTTATGCCCATTTTTGGTACAAACATCGGGTTTAACACATAACGATCTAAACAAAGAAAAATGAGATGATAAACATGATTATTCACCTTGATTAGTTGATTGGAGTATGAGATAATTTCCTAGCTTTGATTCCTTAGCTTTATCTTCAGTTTATTGCTCTTCCTGGAGCTTTTAATCGCCGACCGAAATATAGATGAGGATTTGTGAATGAGAAAGTAAAAGTTTATTAAGATGGAGGAAGAGATTTATACTGTGAAATGTAGCCGCATTTCTAAGTTTACCCCTTAGGAAAATTCCTTCTTCTAAATTTAGTTTAGTCTTATTTTAGTTCATTCACTAAGACACGGCCATTGGATTTATTAATCTCGTCTCCCTAATTATTCACGTTATTCTATTTAATTTATCCAATTAAATATCCTGAATAATGTTAATTAAAATTCAGGTGCATTACATTCACACATTCCGAGATGAATGTCTCGACATCCTTCTTCATTCCCTTACAATAATAGGTCTACTTCATATTACGACACAACTTATTACCATCGGGATGTATAGTCAGCCTATATTGGTGGCACTTTCATAGCAACTCATCTTATAATGATCAACATCGGAAACAAACAGTCTTTCATCCTTACGGAGCTAACCTTCTCAGTCAAGTCCGTATTGTTTCATATCTTTAGACTCTACTCCTCCTTCTATTTTTGCCACTAGTCTAACATCTCATCTCTAACTAATACCAATCCATTCAATCATATTAGGCTTGATAGTTAAACTTTTCAACATCCCTGGCCCTAACTCACAATGAGGTATGAAGTCATAGCTAGAAATATACTCTGATTGTTCCCACTCCATAAACATCGCTCCTAAACTAGCATGTCTTCATCTTACTGCATCGGCGGGCGCATTCCCTTAACTAGGTGTATAAGAAATGCTAAAATCATAAGAGATCAAGAATTCCAACCATTGGTGAAGGTTGAGATCATTTGAGGGAAAATGTACTTTAAGGATTTATGATCCGTAAATGGCTCGAACCTTTTCCCTAATAGGTAGCACCTCTAAATTTTCAAAGCAGACACTATAGCTGCCAACTCCAAAACATGAGTTAGATACTTCCTCCTATGCGGTTTCAACTGTCGACTAGTGTAGGCGAAAAGTTTTACCTTCTACATCAACACCGCACCTAATCTAGTACAACACATGTTTGTATATACTGTCAGCTCATCATTTCTGCTCAAAATGGTCAATACTGGTGCACTCTTCAACCTCTTTTTCAGACTTATAAATGCATTCTCACACTTTGCATTCCAAATAGAAGTTTGTTTCTTCTTAGTCAAATTAGTCAACGGTGCTGCTATCTTACAGAAGTCGTGATAAAATGTCTATAGTACCGCCAAACCTAGGAAGCTCCTTACATCCATAACATTCTTGGGTTGGCTCTAATCTTGAACCATTGTCACCTTAGTAGGATCTATTGCGATGCACTTCTCCAACACAACATGACCTAAAAACCTTACCTCTCTCCTCTAGAAGTGGCACTTCAAAAACTTCGCTTGTGACTTATGCTTTCTCAACACCACAAGCACAACCCTTAAGTACGTCATGTGTTCTTCTGTCCTAGAATAGACCAGAATATCATCTATGAACATAAGCACGAACTTGTTTAGATGATCTCTGAAGATACGGTTTATAAGATCAACAAATTATGTTGGAGCCTTGGTTAGCCCAAATGGCACAACCAACCACTTATAGAAACCAGACGGCATACAAAACGCGGTGTTTGGCACACTCATCTTAAGATCCAACTAAGAGAAAACCTTCACACCATGGAGATGATCGAACAAGTCATCAATATGTGGGAGTGGATACTCGTTCTTCTTTGTCAATTTATTCGGCTCACGGTAATTTGCACACAACCTCAGAGAGCCATCCGCGTTCGTGGCAAATACTATAGGTGTGGCCCACTCAAATATGCTCCTATGAATGAACCCCCTTTCAATAGGTTATTCACTTGCACCTCTAACTTCGTTTTCTCTCTAGGTGCCATACGCCTCATATGCGTAATTATCCACTTGGCATCCTTCACTAAGTCTCTCCAAAACTCAATCTCTCTACACGGCGGTAATCTGGTTACTTCCTCAAACACATTCGGATACTCTCAAATGATAGGCACAAATAACAATCCATCATGTGGACTCTCAAATGAATATAAAAAGTTAATCATAACCACATCCTCCTATAGTATGCTAATTACTACCATCCGCCCCTCTACAACCCCAGTCGTCACCAACGGCCTCTCGCAATCCACTACTACCGCATACCTCCTTAGTCAGTCCATTCCCAAAGTAATCCCAAACTTAACGAAATTTAAAACAAAAAAATCACAAACAAAAGAACATCCATGACTCAATAATTCATACAATGACAAATCATGTACATGCTAGTAGAGACTCCAATAGGGTTCGTCATAATCAAAGGTCGATCAACTATTTTGGCCTTTAATTCCATCATATCCACCAAATCACTAGATGTGAAAGAATGTGAAGCCATAGTATCGAATAAAAAAGGTACAGGAACATCATAAATAGAAAGCTTACCTTGAATTATAACGCTCTTCCCCTTCTCTTTTGCCTCGGAAGCACTCGACGAAACTAGAATAATGTCCAGAGCATATGAGTTCATAACCTGTTTTTGTTGCGGTGGTTGTGGACAATTCTTCAGTGTGTGTTCTGGTTTTCCGCAATTATTATCCTTCTTCCCATCAGTCTTGTAGTCTCTGATTAGGTTACCCTTCTCTCCATGACCATAAGAAATAGAATCCCATTTATCTATCTTTTTAGTGTTCTTTCCCTAAGGCTGTTTCCACTTTCCATTCCATTTCTTCTTGCCTCCACCAATTTTTTACGGTTTTAGCCCTTCCTTAGCACTACAATTGATATGGACTTATGGTATAAACACTCCCAATGAAGAACTTTCTTAACAAGTCTCTCGAATGGCTCAATGATATGACTAACCAACTTCTCCTCCATACAGTTGTCCAAACCATAATGAGCTTCTTGTTTCTTCTCAACGTAGTATCGATGGAAGGCATGCCATACTTCGACAAAGTATCAAACGCAGCAATATATTTGGAGATAGATATATCTCCTTGTTTCAAATCAACAAATTTCCTGAATAATACTGACTTCTAAGTTACGGGAACAAACTTCTCCTCAAACCTATCCTTGAACTAGACCAAAGTGAACAGATCCTTGGGTGTAGCAATAATAATGGCATTCCACTAGTGGTGATATGATATGCATTTGTGGAAGCCAGTGTACTTAAGGCTAAAACAGTAATTTTATCCACCTTCTTTTCATACAAACAACTCTACTTTCCACCTTCTTCTGCATTTTCATTTTTCACTTTTTCAATCTTTCCTTTCTTCTACCGTAAAGCTCTAATGGCCATCAATGGCTTACTCTTTCTTTTAACATTTAAAATTTTAATTTTTACCTCTTTTCATTTTATAAAAATACCAATTCTATGCTCCTCTCTTCTTAAACAAGGCATCATCTACCCAAAATCCACCATGGTTGAGCCTACCCACCCCTAGGTCGAGCCCATTAAGCATGTTCCATGTCCCAAAATCACATTTTTACTAAGTAAAAGCTTAGATCTAAGGCTTTTTTCAAGTTCTAGGGTGATTTGGTTGAGTTTTGGTGATTAAGTCTCACTCTTTTATGTAAATATTAAATATTTATGGTGTTGCAAATATATAGTTGCTAGTGTGCTTGTTTGGTTTAATTCTAATGATGTTTTTTTACATATATATTCTTGTATGTGAAATTAGGTATTGACTTGAAAAGAAGTCAAAAACGTTAAGTATAGTTGCAAGTTATGATCTATATGTGAGGAGTGATGTAAAGTTGGAATCTTTGCTTGTGTTTGTGGTTTGTGATATGCTTAGTATGTTATGATCATGAATATATGGTTATATGCTAAGAAAGTCATCACTTTTGTACGGTTAAGCGATAAGTAATCCTTGTGTGAACTATGGTTTTTTGTTTTAAAAATAAAAATCAATTTCAAGTTTCAAACTTTATTTAGTTTTTCAAAAACTTATTTTATGTTTTGGAAAAGTAAATGAGCTTCCAAAGGAGATAAGTTTTCAAAGTAAACTTAGAAAAATAATTTTAAGTTATGGTATCCATAGCGATAGTCGCTATGGATGCAGTTCGGTGAAAATTCAATTTTTATGAAATTAAGTTTTTATACTTAAAAGTATTTCAAAAAAAATTATGTACTTAATAATGATTTTTAGGAAAGTTAAATAAGATTTTAATAATTAATTAAGTTTGGTAATTAATATTTGATTAAGTATTAAACAAGATTTATTAATTTTAATTAAATGGAAATTTCAATTATCTTTTAAAATGAGATTAATTATAATTAATTATTGACTAACTAAGATTAAATTTTAATTAATTATGAGTTAAGTATAAGAATAGTTTTTAATTAATTATTAATTAAGTATAGGATTAATTATTAAGCAAGTGTTTAATTAGGATTAATTAATTAACTAAAGGTTGTTATAAGTTAGTAATTTCTTAATTGATAGTTACGTTTAAGTTATGACTTAATTAAGATTTAAATATGATTTAATTAATGGTTTAACTTGTATTAATTACTTAAAAAAAGGTTTAAGTTTTTAGTTACTTTGTTTTCTAAGATACAAATTGTTTTAAAGGTAACCTTCTTTTACAAAGAACAGTTTTGAAGACAAGGGATTTTATTATCGATGCCATTAACTAACCATACAAATGTGAATAGGTTATACAAAATTTTGAAATTTTTTTAGCAGAATAAATCTCCATTATGCTATACCTTAATTAACTAGATTATTTGGACATCTGTTTAGCAAAATAAATCCTCGTTCTGCTAAGTAGATTATTTGGACATCTAGTTGGCAGAACAAATTTTCATTTTGCTATTATATTGATTTGGACATTGAATTATATGCTACTATATTCAAATTGGATAAGAAATGTTCTCTAATTATGTATAGTTGTTAATTGCCTTTGTATTTGTGCTCATCCTTGTGTTTTGTGATGTTCAAATGGAAATGTTATCCCCTTTGAAATATTTTGTTAAATCTTGTGTATGGATTTTACAAGGATAATTAATAATTTAAATCAAGATGGTTTAAAATAAATTAATTATTTCAATAATAAAGTTTTTAAATTAATTGATTATTTTGATAATAAGGATTTAAAATCAACTAATTATTTTAATAACGGTGTTTTAAAATTGGTTAATTATTCTTATAATAATGTTTTAAAGATAATTAATCATTTAAACAAGAATGTTTTAAAGTTAATTCATCTTTTAAATAATGTCATTTTGAAGCAATTAATCATGATTAAAGCTAATTGATTATTTTAAATAAAGATGTTTTGAAAATAATTAGTCCTTGACTAAAGTTTATTTTGTCGTATTAAGTAATGATATTAAAGGAAAATTTAAGTTTTGAAAGGTAATTAATTTATGTTTAAAGTAAACCAATTCATTTTATAAAGTTTTTTGAAGTTATTATTTAAAATGTGAAATTCTAGCACAAATTTGTTTTAAAAGTATAAAAGTACGATTCGGTTATGGAAAAGAAGTTTCTATAATTCGATTACGATTATATGGAAAGGATTTGGTCATACTTTTAACACTAAACATCAAGGCATGGACTAGTTTCTATCTCGAAGGTTAAAAATGATGTTAAGGCAATGCCTAAAGGTCTCACTACCTCAACTTACCCGGCTTCATTCTCAATCAAAGGATGTTATTTGTTTGGAATCGACAAGTAATGGTAAGAATATGAAATTTAATTACTATATACGATCATTTTTAACTATCCTTGATAATTGATTTGTTAGCTATCGGTTTAGTTTTCTTTTTGGTGTATCGTCACCTAAAAAATGATTTGTTGCTCATTTGAGCTTTGTTCTCCTTTATCGAAAATGACTAAAATCGAAGCATGAGTGGAGGCCAAGCTATGTAGGGTTGCTCCCATTAGGGTATTTTCACATCTACTTTAGGTTGGTTTTAGTAATATGCGTAATAAGATGTGAAATACTCGGATACTCGGTATCCATTGGTGGGGTCCGGTTTGGAGTTTCCAAGAGCCATCCCAGTTCTCAACTATATTCCAAAGGTATACTTTCGGTGAGTGGAAAGCACCCTCCTAATCATTTGTTGTAAAATTCCTTTCTTTTCTTTGATTTTAAATTTCTAAATTTACCTCTTTCTTAATTGCATCGAGAAGCGTGGTGAGTACTTCGTGATGTTTAGTTATTTATGTCCATTGTTGTGATTGGATATTGTTATTATGAGGAAATTACCGTTTCGCAGATGGTGGCATAGTCTCACATATCATATCTATTTCCACCATTTTTATTTGAGATTTACTCAAACATATTGTCTGACTTGAGTTGTTTATTTTTCCTAAACTCTTGGATACTCAATTATATTTGAGGAGTCCGAGAGTAGTGGGTTTTCTTTGGTCTCTTTGAAGATGATGGACATGCAGGAGGTTCGTAGCTATTTAGTTATTTATTTCCGCTACTATGTCTTTTTGCATGTATATTTTGCATCATGTGTAAATACAGACTGTATAACTACCTAGTTTGTAGTACTTTTTTGTAACTCTGATAACTCCATTTAAGGAGAAACCATTTTTACTATATTATTTTATATTATATATAACCGTTCTGTTGTGAGGTTTTTCTATTTGTCCTGATCTATTCTTTATTTTACACCATGACAATTTGTCTTTTGGACGCTTGGGCAATGACACATGAACACTGAGGTTGTGTTAAGTGTTGTTCATAGGGGCCAGAAAGATGCATCGTCACTAGCAGATAATTAGATTGCCAACAGGCCTCACACCTTTATTCTCGTATTTTCTTGAGTATAGACCACTGGATGCTACTCGATCCTTGCTCCCCCATTCTTGTTTTTTTATCGTGAATGGAAATCGGACGCTATGCAAGCCTTGTTGTACCATACTCGTTTAACTATCATAAATTGGCAATTAGATGCTACAAAAGTCTTTGATCGACGATGCCAATTTCAATGTCATGGTGTCGACACTCGTCAGCCACAGAGGACTTCGACCAATGATATCAATTATATTGTCGTGGGCTTGACATTCAGTGGCTATTCAGGCCTTCAATACCCATTATAATGTCATGGGTTTGACATTTGGTAGCCACTCAGACTTTAACGATAGTAACTATATGGTAGCCACATAGGACTTAATGATACCGATTTTTCAGCAGCCACACATGACTTTGTTTGCCACTTAGGTCATTCCTATTATAATGTCATAATTAAACATATGATTGCCACAAAAGCCTTATGTCAATCATTATTGAGTAAGAAGTTAAGTTTATCTTTTTTATTAACATAAAGGCCTTCCATTTGCATTTATATTCTTGCAAATGATTTTATTTATTAACGGTGTACACTACACATTTCTTAGATAAAACATTTTTATCTTTATTTAAATGATACTCTATCTTTTTCTAGCTCCTTTAAGCTTATTTCATTTCAAAAATAAGTTAACACAATTTTAACTTATAAAATCTACCATTATTTTGTCTCTATGAAATTGTTCGATAACACTTGAAAACTATATTTCAGAGTGACATAAATATTTATTGTTTTGCTTAAAAAAATATAGTTTTTCCAAACTATTACAAATTGCATTTTACTTGTTATATATCGATTATTCCATGGACGTTGTGTTTAAATATAAAAAATTATTAACGGTCACAAGCAAATCCTAAACTAACCCATGTTACCATCGTATTTTATTTCTTCTACATGGTCATCGTATGTTATAAAAATATTGGTCATCGTCCGCTAACCATATAGGAGCCATTGTGTGCTATCATTCAAAGCCTTCGCGATTATAAAAATGTTGGCCATCGTGAGCACGTATGTTTGCGGATGCAATTTATATCTAAGGCCATCGTGTGGGATTGTGACGTAAGCTTTATTTTCAAAATGGCAACTTGCATGCATATACATTTTCACATGCATGCTTTTTAATTTTGTTACGTGCTGTCAGTGTGCCTTCTTGGTGACATACATATACACACGTATATATATAATACATACATATACATATATATACACATACACGCTCAATATATGTTTCAAGTGATGTCGCCTTGCATTCAATCTCAGCCGTCGCGTTGAATTATATCATTCGCATACTTGCTTATTTATTAGCTTTCATGTATAAATATTAACAACTTCATATGCCTTCACGTGTGTGTATTTTTTCAAAGCTTTCGCACGTAAATGTATGTGCAATTATAGGTAACTTCATGTACCATTGCATGAAGCCAGGGCCTTCGTGTTCTATAATGATGTATATGGTTGTGTGTACCAACTTTGATGTATTTCATTATTCACCAATCTTGCATCCAAGTGCAAACATGTAGTCAAATCATGTGAATAATAAATTCAGTTACTTTGGAAACTTTAGGCAATGTTTGGCTTGTACAAACTAGAAACTATAAACTAGAATAATAATATTAACATGGGAAGGCAGGTGAAGAATGTACCTTGGTGTACAGATTATAGTTCTGTTCCATTTTTTGTCCTTTATATATAATAGTTGCTCCACACACATGGACCTCATCCTATTAGCATTTAGCTACGTTGTGAATTTCTACGGTATTTTGGTAGAAATATATCTATTTAACCGTCCACCAAAAATGGGGGCTTGTACAAAGAAGTTGAATCAATGATTGGATTCCTTTTTTCAAAGCAACTTCTTATGAAGAAGAAAACTTATAGATAATCATGCTCTTTTTTAGAGAATATAACAGTAGCAATAGACCCTAGTGTGTTAGTGCATCAGAACAATAATATTAGCCAGCAATGGCAAGAAATAATAAAAATTGATGATTGTTTGGACATTTAAGTGTTGATAAAATATTTGGAGCTTTAGTCAACCACAGATGAATATTCTTTGGGTTTGTTTTATGATGGACTACAGGTTCATGAGGATACCATATTACTTTCCTTTGGTGGCTTAGGATAAAACAAATGGAAATGAAATTATATAAGTAATCTGAAAAGCCAAACTCAAAGCTCGAATATGATACATATTAATGTTTCCATCAATTAAATCATTCATTACCAAATTCAAATGTCAGCATATATACATATAATCGAAATATTAAATATTATTTCTTTACTTTTAGCATGTGCAACTTCAGTAGACTTAAAGAAATAGATAGAGAGTGCAGCTTTATCTACCAAGCCAATAGTACAAATTTTAGCAAAAATGCTTGTTTGCGTTGTGACTTCTACAGAATTCATCCCAACTGAAAATGGAACCATTGTGGCCCACAGGTGAGTCCACATGTGTACACTATGGTTGCGGCAAAAAAAGTAATTGTGGCACTGTCCCATCTACTATTTGATTTAAATGGATCTGTAATGTACGCCTAAAGCAGTAGAAAATGTTAGAATATAAAGCATTGAAGCATTTACATAACTTGGTAGACTGGAATCAAAATTTATAATTGTCATAGAATGTGTATATTTGCAAGCTCAATGTTTTTTGCACATAGCAACTACTCCTATGTTCGACTCTTAACGTTTTGAATTACAACCCCTATGTAAAGTTCTTTACTTTGAGACTTGACGTTGGCGAATGTTATGATGGACATGCAGAAATGTTGAAAGCATGGATTTTTTTGAATGATGTTATACTCACTACATCAACAACCCCTTTTTATCAACTCCAAAATCATCGATGTAATATGGTTATCTACCTACAGATATAAAGGCCAAGGACTAAACTATGACTGTTCAATACTAAAGATGAACGAAAGGGAATAATTCCAAATAAGTGGGCTCTTTATCCTTATCCATTGTACATGCGAATTCGTTAAATTTGTTGATCTATTACAGCTTTGATTCATAGAAAAAAAAATAGATCAGATCAAGTCACCTACAAAATGTCATCATTATATGGAAAAAATTCATGCAAAAAACTGTTTTGAAATATCCCTAGCTCCTTTGGAGTGCAGCAGATTCTGCTAGATGAACATTCACAGCTCTAGCTCTGATAAAAGTTAGTTTGTTGGCCTTAAAATTACATAACATGTGAAGGAAGAAATTTATTTGATTCCTATTAGTAGTTATCTTCCAATCAATATCATGCAATACTGTTTGTAACAACTAATTTCTAGCTATTTTTTCTCATAGATGGAAAGTGCATAACAATACAAAATATAGGAATAATAACTTACAACAAAATTATTTGTTCAACCTTGAAAGGAAAGAAGTAAAAGAGAGATATTGTAAAAATTATAAGATAACCAATGATGAACACAACATCAAATGTGGACCATTCTAATAATGTAGGCTTATTGATACAATATACTGTTAAAGAAAATTTTAACTGAAAAAAGAATGCTTTTGCTTTGTAATGAAGTCTAAACCAGACGTGGATGTCATATCATAGAAGTTATCATTGTGAATACTAATCTAAAGATTGCAACCATTATGAAAAATGCCACAAAATTATCAGACAAAGAGTACAAAAATAGAAGTAATTTATGGTAAAAATGAAAATTGGCCAAATACCTTATTTTTTTTCCTACCATAGGCATCCTTTTAAGAAGGAACACAATTTGCTAAAATATTTTATACTTCGATTCATACACGTGGTGACATCCCAAATAAGTAAGAGGAACAGAGATAGAGGAGACCTCATACAATATGGCAGTGGATGTTAAATAAGAAATTAATAGTTGAATATTCAAACCGACTCCTAAGCGATGATTTTGTATTTACTTTAGAGTACAATCAGAAAATCAACAACAACATTCTTATAATTTAAATTCTTTATATACAAGTAGCATAAAAAAATATTGGCCTACAACTAAAATTTATGATATAATTTCAGTGTTAACCAATATCAAATGTCAAAATTATTAAGATTAGGCTTCAAATATGATATTCAAGTTACTGATAATTTTGTTGGGACTTAAACTAAATACAATTTAAGGAAATGATTCAAAAACGTAGTTCAGTGCGAAACAAAAAGGAAATTAGTATATGCGTGTTGAATATGCTAGTATATGATATTTTTTAACGATAATAAACATATATATACACACTCATTTAAATGTATTTGTTGCGGTACTTTTTTATTTTCACCTAATTAAATAAATATTTGCTGAATAAAATAAATAACACAGAATCTAAATTCAAACAGATATTTTATTCAAACAAATATTTTATTACAATTTTTCAATAGTACAAAACTTGGGCTCTCACTATATATATATATATATATATATATATATATATATATATATATATATATATATATATATATATATATATTTCAATTACAATACAATTTCGATTACATCTGAAATTTCACTTTACATTGTTCACCTCACTACATATCACTCATTCATAAGTATTTTATTTTCGACTTTGCTCCAGCCCCCAATCCAGCATCTGAGTTATCTACAAAATAAATACTGATGCAGAAAAATTGAAAAAGAAGTATTTTTTGCAGCGTAAAATAAAATGTGTATTTTGAAAATATTGTTTGCCTCAGTTATTTGGATTGTTCGTCATCATTTATTTTGAATTCATCTTACACGAACAGCTTGTGATATGCATAATATATCACTGTACATGCCATAAGGCCGTGCACATCGGTATGCACTTGATAAAGCTGTAGTAACAGGTGAGCACAAGGTCAAACCCTAGCCAAGGCTGGATTCAATGCAGGTGTAATACAAAAGCATCACAAAATTGTCGGGTACATGTTCTCATGCAACAAGAATCTAAAACCAGACCATGCTAACAAGTGAACAAATGTGTACACATGAGAACAGATTCGATGGTGGAGATTTGAGAAAACTTGAAACTAGAATTGATGCCAATCTCACACATGTATACACATACATATACATATATATGTGTGTGTGTGTTTATGTATGGAGACCATCGACCAAAGTGCAGACAAAATCTAAAATCAAGACGAAGTTCAAGTGAAACCAAAATGTACATGTCAACAGTGGTGACTTTAAGAACAAACAAAACCTCAAATGGCCAGACGCACAAGTCCAGTGACAACATGAATTGGCTCGAAGCAACATGACAAACAACATAAACATATATGCAACAGCAGCATACAAACTCAGTAGGCATACAAAAACCAGCAACTCATTGGATGCAGCAAAGTGAAGCACAAGGGTATGTCTCAAACAGACTTGAATCTAGTGATCAAACAACTCAACCAACCAGTGTGGATGTGCATGGAAAACACTTGAAAAGCAAGTTCATATGCATGCATTCGGTTTCAACATGACAATATGCATGAATACAAAAAGCCTCAGACATGTCAGCTTCAAAAGGAACCCAACTATGTGCAACCAAGACAGCAACTCACCACACAATGCAACACAGACGAGGAAATGAAATAACTTGAAGCAACTGGAAATTTAACTCGAAACAATCCAAGTTTTATCAACCATACCAAAATTGGACTTAATACAACAAGGAACCAGGCCACCAAATGGAAGAAGGCACCAGATACATAAAGATTCAACATATACAAAATAGAGAACCAGACTACAATAACCTGGTCAGTACACTAAAATGCAGATACACACATGCATCAAACTAAGAATTCAGGTACAAGCACAGTGACTCGAAGCAAATGCAAAACTAACCAAAGTCAGTCTAGAAGCAAGAACCACACAGCAAGACAGTGAGTTACTCAATACAATTGCAAATACAGCATACAAAGTGAAACCAGTCAACATAACATGAATGCAAAGATTCCACCAGACTAGACTTAAGAGTTCAGACATGTATGTATGCAGTGGCAACCAGAAATGCACACAAAACTAGATTACAAGAAATAGTCCAGACTGCAAATGTACAAAGGCAGAACTAAGGACACATGAACTACACATTATACATGACTCAAGAACAAGACCATGTCAACATGAAATATCAACCGGACCAGATCAACACACCAGTTCCACATGTGACAACAGAATCAATGCATACAAGGGCAGTGAAGAAAACAAAAGATGCAACAGTTCAACATGAATAGACTTTAAGCACACAATCAGTTTTCATGAAGCTGTGAGTTATATCACAATGACAAGTTAGAGAGTCAAGTCCTTCTCAAAGTCAAATGCCAACAAATCAAGTGCCAAAATCAGAGATGTCAATAGAGAAAAGAACGAAACCAAATCCAAAGAAAATGCAAGCCGTGGTGACCAAGCAAGCATAACAGGAAAATACGAATTGAAAAAATCAGAAAACATCACCAACATTCAATTACAAATCAACGGTGGAGAAAAATTAGCAGATAAATTCAAACGAAATATTCGAATGATAATTTAGGGTTTTATTCCCTATTTTAAACATTAACATCATTGGCAATCAAAAATTTGAGTCCAAGCATTTCAACGAGAGCATTAAAGGAAATCACATACAGGATTATTCAATTCGAACTCGACAAATTGAAGCAGCCGAGTGTAGTCAAGCAAGACGACCGATCAGCAAAGTAATCAACGCGAGAGTATCAATTCAATCGATCAACAATCAATTGGCGGTTCCAATTTCACAAAGCCTTAAAGTTTTGAAAGAGGAACGAACGACCAAAGAGGCAGACATTTTTCATAAAGAATACGGGCCGAAGGCATAAACAAGAAAAAAAGGGACTTCTCTTTATTTTATATTGGGTCAGTTTCTTTATAATTCATTTTAGGCTTAATTTACTAAATAGGGTTTTGAGTTGTTTTTATTTTGTAATTTACTTTTAAACTTTTTGTAAAATTCTAGTCGTGTGACTAAGGGACGAACAACGGTGGTGTAGTTTGAGAATTTACAACTCAGTGGCTGAGTTGTAGCAGGGTTTGAGCGTAGAGTTAGGTCAGTCGATAGCGGGTATCGTGAGTTTACGTGTGTAAGCGTCTAACTACTTAATTTCCAGTAGAAACCTTAGCGGCAGCACGTAGGTAGGGTTTTGTCGAAGCCGGGTAAATCTGTGTTGTTCTATTTCTGCTTTTATTATTATGCTATTATTTGTGCTGTAATTATTTTATATATTTCCACATTAATTTTTATCATTGCTAGTATCACCCTATTCACCCCCTCTAGGGTGAAATCGATACTACAAGCGATATCGTAGTTGCGAACAAAAACCAATTTTTTTGTTTAAAAATTCAATTTTTTTTTAAAATGGCTTCTTTTAATAATGCTTTTGCTGAGGGTCAGTCTATAGTTAGACCAGGTATGTTCCATGGTGAATATGCTTACTGGAAAAATAGAATGAAATTTTTTCTGAAAACCATTGATGCTTGGAATATTGTTGAGACAGGATATAGGACACCAACTATAGTGGTAAATAATCAGGAAATAGAAAAACCGATGGATCAATGGACAGAACTTGAAAATAAACTACAGAATGCTAACGCTAAAGCTATGAATTCTATTATTTGTTCATTAGATCAAACTGAATTTAATCGTGTCTCATATTGTCTAACTGCGTAGAAAATCTGACACATAATTGAAGTGACCCACGAAGGAATATCTCAAGTCAAAGAATTTCGCCTTGCCATGCTTAGTAGCGAATACAAGAACTTCACAATTTCAAAGGATGAAAATGTCAAAGAAATGTATGGACGACTTTTCAATTTCGTATACAAATCAAAAGCTCTCGAAAAATCACACACAGAATTGGAAATAGTTCGAAAATCCTCAGAGTCCTTCCATGAAATTTTAAAGAAAAAGTTACTACCATTCAAGAATCAAAGTATTTAAAAAAAATCAAAGTTGAAGAACTCATCGGAAATCTCACCACTTATGAGCTAGAAATCAAATTCAAGGAAGAACGTGAAGGGGTGATACTTGAAAGAAATCAATAGCTGTAACGACCCGCTATTTTGGACCATTCGCATCCGCACATGTCGGACTCGAATAATTCAAAATACCGAATTGTTAATTTAAATTTGGCAAAACGCAGATATACGGTAAATAAATAATCACAGAATCACAGACACAGAGTATTAATATGCAGCGGAAGTAAAGAGATAGTAGTTCATGAAGCTATTATATAAATATATAAGATACATCAGAGTTTACAACAGACGAGTAACACGATACATCAGATACAAATCAAAATACATCACTGAAATCATCGAATACTGGAAGCAGAATAGATGGCTGGATCTTCAAGCAAAGCTCCAACTCCAAAGGTGAGTCTCGAAAGCTGAACCACTCAGTCTGACCCGAGCGTAAAGCAAAACACAAAACACTCGAGTCAGGATTAATATTCTCATATCAATAAATCCAACTCAAATGAAATAGCAATCGAAATACAAGTAACTTAAAGGATGTTGGAATCACCATCCTTTAAGGATCCGTTAAACTATCTACTAGGTAGTAATGTACGCTAAATAGATAATGTCTATCAGTAATATAAAGTATCAAAATAGTGTTAAGGCGTTACCATTATCCCCCTTAACACATTTTTATAAGCATCATAGTCTATACAGCACTGTAAACTCCACCGTAAACTGGTGGGATATCAGGGAGTACTCCATAGGTATAACACAAAATAAATTCGTAGTGGTCGCGTATATCGGGATACAAGTATGACAAGGCACATGAGGCAATACCCAAGGTAGTGAAACTACCGTTCGCCTGATCCGGACTGGTGAGAACGCATCGCCGCAGCGATCGCAACACCGCGAAACAACACTCCTGCAAAGTACGAGGGTGCACCAATCGATAACAAGTAATGAGTAGTAGTTACGAAGAAGTGTGTTCGCTCGAGGTGGCTAACCCCATTTGGCCCGGCACGGCTCCTGATTTTAGTCATTTCCAATTTGACACAAGTGTCAAGGCTATCCATTATCGTTCTCTTTCTTCGGTCATCACGTACATCATTCCAACTACTTCATTCTGGATCATCACTCCGCGTATAGTTATTAAAGTGGTTTCGGCTTAGATAGAGAGTATATCCATAACCGATTCCGGTCTCTTTAATAACTTTCGTAATTATTACACCGATTGGTCGTTTTATCAATTTCAAAAATCAAATCAAATCCAATTTCAAATTAGAATTCGTACCAATATTTCGTATGTCTTTCACTATCAAATTCCAAAGTTTACGTTTCAAACTACCCAATAACCATTTCAAAGTCTTACAATTCAATTCCAATTTTTATTTACAACAATTCAAATATTGATTCAAGTTCGTATATAGGTTTCATTTCGAAATCATTTAAATTGTTAAATTTTCATTCAAATCAATTTAAATTCATTTACCGATTTCATTCAATGTTCGCTAAGCTAATTTATCACTCAAACCATTTAATTTTAATTTCAATTCATTAAATCGATCTCTTAAGTTCAACTTTATTATAACAAAACTTCAAATTGAATTAATTTAGATTTGTTAATCAAATTCTTTAAATTTTAAGTCTTACGTTAATTTCAATAAATCGCGTTTTATTTCAGTAAATCACTTTTTATTTCTTGTTAAAGAATTTTCCATTTCACTTATTTATTGACTCCGTTACAAAGTTCAAACTCAATTAATAAAGTACTAGATTTCACATAATCGAGAGGTTTCAATTTCACTTATTAACTTACTACATAATTTTTCCAAAACTTAATAAATAAAACTCAATTTCATTTATTAACGAAGTTCAAATCCACTTATTCAAAAGTTCGATTTTCTCTTATCAAAGAATTCAATTTTTTTATTCAATTATCAAATAATTCGATCTTATTCAATTATTAAATAATTTCAATCTTAATTATTGATAATTTCAAAACTTAATAATTACAAACTTGATTCCAAATTCAAACTTAATTATTAAATCAGTTCCATTTAATTATAAATTCAAACTTAATCATCAAATCATTTACCTTAATTATAAATTTAACTTAATAATTTCAAATTTAATTATAATTCCAAACTTAATTATAATTTCAAATTTAATTATTAATTGATTTCAACATAATAAATTTCAAAACTCAATTACTACTAATTCCAAATTATTTATTAATAATTCCAAATTTAATTATTAGATAACCGAATTCAAACAACGTTCATTCGTCAATTACTACGATAATATTTGTTTCAGATTTCAATCTTTACATTTTCCTTTCATCAAATTTTACGTTCCAATTTTATTTCAAAACCTTATTAGTCAAATAAAATTTTTATTTTATTTCAAATCAAATTATTGACCAATCGGGTTTATTTAATTCTCTATCCTAAGTCATATTCATTCGGGTATTTATCATTTCAACCCGATTCCAATTCCAATTCAAATATCAAAACATAACAAAGGGAACTTGCAGTGTGATAACTGGGATGGTGTCAAAGTAAATAAACAAGCAATAACAACAATCAACCACAATCCAATAATTCATTCAGATAATCCCGAAATAATCGTATTAATTCGCATTGTTGTTTGTGCGAATTAATATAATTATCTCTAAAATCTACACTATCATTTCATGTAGATTAAAGATTATTACATTACGGTTTTCACTTGTCGTTGAATTTAAATTTTAAAGCTATAATAATTAATCCAATATACGTTCAACGTTCAAAGTGTAATTTATTAAATTCTACGTGTCAATTAATTTAACAATTAAAAGGGGTCATATTATTCAAATTTACTAATCAAATTCAACACATATGTCGATTCATAATTTTAAACTATTCTACGTCAAATTCGATTGCATAATATTTATCACTTTATACATTACAATTTACATCCAATATAAACAACAAACAAACAATCAATTATCAATCAAACTGGATTATCATTGCATAAATAACAGATAATGGTGTCAGATGTCAAAGGTGAACTGATACATAAATAACAGTGCGATAAATAATAGCAGTATATTTCAATTGTCGTTTCAATTGAAATCAAATTTAATAAATAAAAGAACATTAACCATGAGTGATTGCTCACCTTTCGAGGCTAGAGAGAACAGTCGATGACACAGATACGCACACTGATACGGACACTGAAATATCCAAGCACGAATTCCAAACAAAGTTAGATTGGCACGAATTTGACGATCAAAGCTGATAGATTGGAAATTGATGAGAACAAAAAAAAAAAAATCAACCCACTACTTAAACACAAATCAAAATAAAACCCATATTAATACGTATAATTTAAAGTAATATACAAACAAAATCTTCATATTTTATATTTTTCTTTTTTTAAAAAAAATAATAATAATAATCTTTGTTTCCTTAATGCCATGTTAAGGCCACTTTACATACAGACTATTTTACTTCATGCATTTACATGTATCATTACCAATAGATCATTTATTAGCATAGTTACAGAACTAGCAATGAAGACGTTAACAAATATTCAGTTATATAACTTTACCTGAACAGTATAACTTTATTTTAACAGTAGAATGTTCGGATAGTTAATATATTTTATTAATTTAGTATTTTAGCAGTGCTCAACATTTTGCATATGCAAGAGAGTACAAAATATTAAAATTTATTCATAAATGGCTCTAAACCAGTGTGTTGAGATAGGCAAACCCACATGCATATTGTGGTTAGGCAAGTATAATTACCGTCAGACAGTCTACTTACTCTAATAGAAACTAATGCATTACTGAGGTTTTCATATTATTATTATTATTTTTTTTTGTGTACCAGTCAGTTGATCACAATAGTCAAAGCTAATATAAGTTAAAAATAAAATTAGTAGCATATGCGGACAAGCAACTTACAAAGCTTAAAACAATATATATATTATAACTATATATAAATCATATAACACATATATTTAAAGAATATGAAATGTATATAGACAGTATCCTATATGTAAGCTCATATCCTATATTAGCTTAAGCTTAAATGCATGGGACTGACACACACGAACATATCATTGTATAAGTTCAGTTTTATGTAATATGTCAAAAATCAACAATAGTTGGTTGGTACTTATGGTTTCATGATGCGGTATGGTTTCCTCTTTCTGAAACAGTGGTTAGTTGAAAGATTATGGATACTGAAACTTGTCAACATTTTTGATATTGCGTCTCTTTCTTTTGACTTAAGTAAACGACATTTCAAGTTTTGTTTCACTTTTCTTTGGGAGAATTTTTAAAGTGTCATTATAAAATCTGAGCGGAGGAAACAACAATGTTATTTTATGCTAATGGATTTTGGTATAAAGTAAAAAAAAAAAAAAATATAGACAGTATCTCTAAGTAACATGTGAAATCAAGAAGCCAAGATACTTACATATATATAGGTGATAAAGCACGCAAGTGGAGGTTGCAACATCGGGGAGGAACGGCAGGGGTGAGACCGGAGGGGAGAGGCCATGGTTGCGTGTGAGGGTCGGTGTTTGCGGTGGGTTGCTAGCTTGCGTGGAAGTACAAATGGAAAAGAACGTAAGGGAAAAGAATAATATGTTACAGGTGATCACAGAGGCAAGCAAGATGCAAATTGCGTGGTTTATTGCATGCATGGTGAGGGGAAAAAGAATGAGCATGAGGGGGTGAGAAGGCTGAGGCACGATGAAGAGATTGGTGGGCAAGAACTTGCTTACAGCCATGAAAATAAAATGGACAGAATATTGCAAAGATAAAAGGAAAGGAAGATGATGTATGGATTCCTGTGGCAACAAATGAATGTACATTGGAACTGGTAGAATATTGAAAATCGCTCACTCGAATATAAATGCAAACAGCTGGAAAATTGAAGGAAATTAATTGTTGTAGACAGCGGTTCAAATTTTCAAAAGAAAGGAAATCCCAAAAGTTACTAATTTCGGTACCGATACGATGCATTGTTTTATCGTTTCCGTCGTGTATCGGATCTCAAAACACACAAATAAATATATTGTGGAGATCGGCATAACGAGACGGTCAAAACGGTATACAGATATTAGTGATACGATCGAATTATAAAAATTTAAATTTTTCTACTACGGAAAATGCATAAAATTCGCAGAAAAATAAGAACGACGGAGCCAAAGATATCCGAATTTGTAAAAACGACAAACTGACAACTTGTTCAAAAAATAGTTTAGAATTTTTCTATGTAAAAATATTTTGGTTTTGAAAACGTTTTATTTTCATTGCTTTTTAACTGATTAGATTGAAGTAAATTTACGCGCGAAATAAACTTCCATATTTTCGGACGAAAATTTACCGGTTGCTATGTTTAAATAGACGCATTCCAGTTAAAATGGTATACTGATGTCAGTGGTAAGATTGAATTATAAAAATTCGAATTTTCCACTAGCGGAAAATGCGTGAAAAACGTAATAAAATAAGATCGACGGAGCCAAAAATGTATGAATTTGGAAAAACGACCAACTGACATCTTGCTCAGAAGATGGTTTAGAATTTTTCTATGTAAAAATATTTTGGTTTTGAAAACGTTTTATTTTCAACGCTTTTTAACTGATTAAATTGAAGTAAATTTACGCGCGAAATAAACTTTCATATTTTTGGACGAAAATTTACCTGTTGCTATGTTTAACTAGAGGCATTCCAAATATCAAATTTATATTTAAAAATTTTATCGTTTAAAATTTCACAAAATTTTAATTAAACACGTTACTAAAACCGGTTAAATCTACGGGTCGTTACATTCTCCCCCACTCAAAACTTTTCGTCCTCGAAAAGGAAGGAAGTAGGAGAATAGAGACAACCTAAAGGAAATAGACTGAAAACGAAATAAACAATTAGTTCAACCATATAAATTTCAGTTTAAAATCATTTATATTTGACAATTTGTTTTTTAAATTCAAGGTTTTCATTCGATTGATTTGATTACACATATATTAATGTTAGGTACAAAAGGTTCCTTTCAAACGAAATTCAATTTAAATTCAATTAATTCAAGATATCTCATTAAGTTGATTTAATTCAACAATTTATTAACTTCCAAAACAAAAGTTTTATTTATTTAATCACATCAATTATTCAATTTACTTATTATTCTATTTTATCTTCATAAACATTTTATAATTAAAAATTAAGTGAATAACATTTATTACACATACTCAAGATTTATTTATAGAGACGACTTATATTGTATATTATCCAATTATCTTAAATTAGCAATTTCAAAGATCGTAAATTTGAATAGTCATTTTATTATAATCATACTTTATTCGACAAATTTAATTCTTCTTTATTCCAAGTTATTATTAAATTTATTCTCTTAATATATCTTATCACATATATATTAAGTATATTTGCCCTAATTATAACTACTCAAATATTTTAAAATTCCTTTGATAACATTTACATTGTATAACATTCAATTACAAAATTAACCTTTGAACATTTAGGTAAGTTATATATAATGCAATTGAGCATTATCCAAATAAAATTTTACAATTCGCTTATTCCAAGTTAAGTATTTAGTCAAAACTTTTGCTTCATTAAAATCATCCTTAAATCAAAATTTTAAGAATTAATTTCCAATTAATTTGGATTATTTTTTTACTAACATAATATATATACATAATATCAAATCAATTTTAAAATCTTCAATATGTATTAAAATCAAGTTATGCTTAGAAATTCAAATAAAATTTTCAAACAAAAGTGTAGCAGGGCTACAAAATAGTCTCTCCACTTCGAAACTCGAAAATGAATGTCGATGATGCGGCCGTCATCACCGAAATCATTTTCCAGCGACAAAGAGAAGAGCACTCATCTAATATTTTCTTTGAAATGATTTTTTTTTTTAATTCGAAAATATTTTAAATATTATACGCTTTAAAACTTTTAAAACCAAAATTTGAAACCACCGAAAATTAAACTCTAAGATTCAAAATTTAAAATTCATTTCAAATTCCAAATCAAATAATAGATAAGTTTTTTTGAATTCGTTTATTTATATTATTCAGTAGTCAAAGGTTTACATCAATAAATGAAAATCAAAAATTATCATTTCCGACAACAAATTTATTAATAATTTAATTTCAGAAAACTTATATATAATATAATCATACAAAACTATTTTATTCACCCAATTTGAAAACAATATAGTGTCAGTTTGTTCTGCTCAAGTGTTTTGGAAATCCTATCAATAGCGTTGATCAGACGAATCGATCGAAAACCCAAATCAGCATCAACAACTCAAACAACACAATATATATAAAACAATTTAATATTTATTTACAAATACACTTCTTCGCTTGACGATACAAGAATAGATTTCAAAATTAGGATAGGGTTTCAAATTTGATGGACTCAAATTAAAGAGAATTTTGATTCGAATATAAGTTCGATAGAAAAGATAAGATGATTCAATTAACATGATCGGGAGATCGATAAGCTTATTTAATTCACGGGCAACCTTAACCGGGTCGACCGTAACTTAAAGAATAAGATCGATGCGGAATTTCGAGGCAAATCGATATTCGATCTCAAGAAATAGAATTCAGGTATAGTGGGAAATAGATAGCATCGTAAATCGAGGATACAGAAATCTCCGGTAAATCAATGCCCATTGTAAAGGAGTTTCACCCTTTTTATAAATCGATTTGAGATTGGCGAGATCGCCGACTCATTATAAAGACCATTCGAAGTGGAGTTATGGGATGCTCCAGAATCGAAAGAAGACGAATAGTGAGGGACACGAATGAATTTCGAAACCAGGGGGACGTTCCAAAATTCAAAGGAATTGAGTTAAAAGGAAAATTGAAACTCGAATGAGAGTGATTCTGTAAATACATTTACCCTATATGCTAAGTTTTGCCTAGAGCTACCAAAAGCTCTGATACCAACTGTAACGACCCGCTATTTTGGACCATTCGCATCCGCACATGTCGGACTCGAATAATTCAAAATACTGAATTGTTAATTTAAATTTGGCAAAACGCAGATATACGGTAAATAAATAATCACAGAATCACAGACACAGAGTATTAATATGCAGCGGAAGTAAAGAGATAGTAGTTCATGAAGCTATTATATAAATATATAAGATACATCAGAGTTTACAACAGACGAGTAACACGATACATCAGATACAAATCAAAATACATCACTGAAATCATCGAATACTGGAAGCAGAATAGATGGCTGGATCTTCAAGCAAAGCTCCAACTCCAAAGGTGAGTCTCGAAAGCTGAACCACTCAGTCTGACCCGAGCGTAAAGCAAAACACAAAACACTCGAGTCAGGATTAATATTCTCATATCAATAAATCCAACTCAAATGAAATAGCAATCGAAATACAAGTAACTTAAAGGATGTTGGAATCACCATCCTTTAAGGATCCGTTAAACTATCTACTAGGTAGTAATGTACGCTAAATAGATAATGTCTATCAGTAATATAAAGTATCAAAATAGTGTTAAGGCGTTACCATTATCCCCCTTAACACATTTTTATAAGCATCATAGTCTATACAGCACTGTAAACTCCACCGTAAACTGGTGGGATATCAGGGAGTACTCCATAGGTATAACACAAAATAAATTCGTAGTGGTCGCGTATATCGGGATACAAGTATGACAAGGCACATGAGGCAATACCCAAGGTAGTGAAACTACCGTTCGCCTGATCCGGACTGGTGAGAACGCATCGCCGCAGCGATCGCAACACCGCGAAACAACACTCCTGCAAAGTACGAGGGTGCACCAATCGATAACAAGTAATGAGTAGTAGTTACGAAGAAGTGTGTTCGCTCGAGGTGGCTAACCCCATTTGGCCCGGCACGGCTCCTGATTTTAGTCATTTCCAATTTGACACAAGTGTCAAGGCTATCCATTATCGTTCTCTTTCTTCGGTCATCACGTACATCATTCCAACTACTTCATTCTGGATCATCACTCCGCGTATAGTTATTAAAGTGGTTTCGGCTTAGATAGAGAGTATATCCATAACCGATTCCGGTCTCTTTAATAACTTTCGTAATTATTACACCGATTGGTCGTTTTATCAATTTCAAAAATCAAATCAAATCCAATTTCAAATTAGAATTCGTACCAATATTTCGTATGTCTTTCACTATCAAATTCCAAAGTTTACGTTTCAAACTACCCAATAACCATTTCAAAGTCTTACAATTCAATTCCAATTTTTATTTACAACAATTCAAATATTGATTCAAGTTCGTATATAGGTTTCATTTCGAAATCATTTAAATTGTTAAATTTTCATTCAAATCAATTTAAATTCATTTACCGATTTCATTCAATGTTCGCTAAGCTAATTTATCACTCAAACCATTTAATTTTAATTTCAATTCATTAAATCGATCTCTTAAGTTCAACTTTATTATAACAAAACTTCAAATTGAATTAATTTAGATTTGTTAATCAAATTCTTTAAATTTTAAGTCTTACGTTAATTTCAATAAATCGCGTTTTATTTCAGTAAATCACTTTTTATTTCTTGTTAAAGAATTTTCCATTTCACTTATTTATTGACTCCGTTACAAAGTTCAAACTCAATTAATAAAGTACTAGATTTCACATAATCGAGAGGTTTCAATTTCACTTATTAACTTACTACATAATTTTTCCAAAACTTAATAAATAAAACTCAATTTCATTTATTAACGAAGTTCAAATCCACTTATTCAAAAGTTCGATTTTCTCTTATCAAAGAATTCAATTTTTTTATTCAATTATCAAATAATTCGATCTTATTCAATTATTAAATAATTTCAATCTTAATTATTGATAATTTCAAAACTTAATAATTACAAACTTGATTCCAAATTCAAACTTAATTATTAAATCAGTTCCATTTAATTATAAATTCAAACTTAATCATCAAATCATTTACCTTAATTATAAATTTAACTTAATAATTTCAAATTTAATTATAATTCCAAACTTAATTATAATTTCAAATTTAATTATTAATTGATTTCAACATAATAAATTTCAAAACTCAATTACTACTAATTCCAAATTATTTATTAATAATTCCAAATTTAATTATTAGATAACCGAATTCAAACAACGTTCATTCGTCAATTACTACGATAATATTTGTTTCAGATTTCAATCTTTACATTTTCCTTTCATCAAATTTTACGTTCCAATTTTATTTCAAAACCTTATTAGTCAAATAAAATTTTTATTTTATTTCAAATCAAATTATTGACCAATCGGGTTTATTTAATTCTCTATCCTAAGTCATATTCATTCGGGTATTTATCATTTCAACCCGATTCCAATTCCAATTCAAATATCAAAACATAACAAAGGGAACTTGCAGTGTGATAACTGGGATGGTGTCAAAGTAAATAAACAAGCAATAACAACAATCAACCACAATCCAATAATTCATTCAGATAATCCCGAAATAATCGTATTAATTCGCATTGTTGTTTGTGCGAATTAATATAATTATCTCTAAAATCTACACTATCATTTCATGTAGATTAAAGATTATTACATTACGGTTTTCACTTGTCGTTGAATTTAAATTTTAAAGCTATAATAATTAATCCAATATACGTTAAACGTTCAAAGTGTAATTTATTAAATTCTACGTGTCAATTAATTTAACAATTAAAAGGGGTCATATTATTCAAATTTACTAATCAAATTCAACACATATGTCGATTCATAATTTTAAACTATTCTACGTCAAATTCGATTGCATAATATTTATCACTTTATACATTACAATTTACATCCAATATAAACAACAAACAAACAATCAATTATCAATCAAACTGGATTATCATTGCATAAATAACAGATAATGGTGTCAGATGTCAAAGGTGAACTGATACATAAATAACAGTGCGATAAATAATAGCAGTATATTTCAATTGTCGTTTCAATTGAAATCAAATTTAATAAATAAAAGAACATTAACCATGAGTGATTGCTCACCTTTCGAGGCTAGAGAGAACAGTCGATGACACAGATACGCACACTGATACGGACACTGAAATATCCAAGCACGAATTCCAAACAAAGTTAGATTGGCACGAATTTGACGATCAAAGCTGATAGATTGGAAATTGATGAGAACAAAAAAAAAAAAATCAACCCACTACTTAAACACAAATCAAAATAAAACCCATATTAATACGTATAATTTAAAGTAATATACAAACAAAATCTTCATATTTTATATTTTTCTTTTTTTAAAAAAAATAATAATAATAATCTTTGTTTCCTTAATGCCATGTTAAGGCCACTTTACATACAGACTATTTTACTTCATGCATTTACATGTATCATTACCAATAGATCATTTATTAGCATAGTTACAGAACTAGCAATGAAGACGTTAACAAATATTCAGTTATATAACTTTACCTGAACAGTATAACTTTATTTTAACAGTAGAATGTTCGGATAGTTAATATATTTTATTAATTTAGTATTTTAGCAGTGCTCAACATTTTGCATATGCAAGAGAGTACAAAATATTAAAATTTATTCATAAATGGCTCTAAACCAGTGTGTTGAGATAGGCAAACCCACATGCATATTGTGGTTAGGCAAGTATAATTACCGTCAGACAGTCTACTTACTCTAATAGAAACTAATGCATTACTGAGGTTTTCATATTATTATTTTTTTTTTTTTGTGTACCAGTCAGTTGATCACAATAGTCAAAGCTAATATAAGTTAAAAATAAAATTAGTAGCATATGCGGACAAGCAACTTACAAAGCTTAAAACAATATATATATTATAACTATATATAAATCATATAACACATATATTTAAAGAATATGAAATGTATATAGACAGTATCCTATATGTAAGCTCATATCCTATATTAGCTTAAGCTTAAATGCATGGGACTGACACACACGAACATATCATTGTATAAGTTCAGTTTTATGTAATATGTCAAAAATCAACAATAGTTGGTTGGTACTTATGGTTTCATGATGCGGTATGGTTTCCTCTTTCTGAAACAGTGGTTAGTTGAAAGATTATGGATACTGAAACTTGTCAACATTTTTGATATTGCGTCTCTTTCTTTTGACTTAAGTAAACGACATTTCAAGTTTTGTTTCACTTTTCTTTGGGAGAATTTTTAAAGTGTCATTATAAAATCTGAGCGGAGGAAACAACAATGTTATTTTATGCTAATGGATTTTGGTATAAAGTAAAAAAAAAAAAAAAATATAGACAGTATCTCTAAGTAACATGTGAAATCAAGAAGCCAAGATACTTACATATATATAGGTGATAAAGCACGCAAGTGGAGGTTGCAACATCGGGGAGGAACGGCAGGGGTGAGACCGGAGGGGAGAGGCCATGGTTGCGTGTGAGGGTCGGTGTTTGCGGTGGGTTGCTAGCTTGCGTGGAAGTACAAATGGAAAAGAACGTAAGGGAAAAGAATAATATGTTACAGGTGATCACAGAGGCAAGCAAGATGCAAATTGCGTGGTTTATTGCATGCATGGTGAGGGGAAAAAGAATGAGCATGAGGGGGTGAGAAGGCTGAGGCACGATGAAGAGATTGGTGGGCAAGAACTTGCTTACAGCCATGAAAATAAAATGGACAGAATATTGCAAAGAAAAAAGGAAAGGAAGATGATGTATGGATTCCTGTGGCAACAAATGAATGTACATTGGAACTGGTAGAATATTGAAAATCGCTCACTCGAATATAAATGCAAACAGCTGGAAAATTGAAGGAAATTAATTGTTGTAGACAGCGGTTCAAATTTTCAAAAGAAAGGAAATCCCAAAAGTTACTAATTTCGGTACCGATACGATGCATTGTTTTATCGTTTCCGTCGTGTATCGGATCTCAAAACACACAAATAAATATATTGTGGAGATCGGCATAACGAGACGGTCAAAACGGTATACAGATATTAGTGATACGATCGAATTATAAAAATTCAAATTTTTCTACTACGGAAAATGCATAAAATTCGCAGAAAAATAAGAACGACGGAGCCAAAGATATCCGAATTTGTAAAAACGACAAACTGACAACTTGTTCAAAAGATAGTTTAGAATTTTTCTATGTAAAAATATTTTGGTTTTGAAAACGTTTTATTTTCATTGCTTTTTAACTGATTAAATTGAAGTAAATTTACGCGCGAAATAAACTTCCATATTTTCGGACGAAAATTTACCGGTTGCTATGTTTAAATAGACGCATTCCAGTTAAAATGGTATACTGATGTCAGTGGTAAGATTGAATTATAAAAATTCGAATTTTCCACTAGCGGAAAATGCGTGAAAAACGTAATAAAATAAGATCGACGGAGCCAAAAATGTATGAATTTGGAAAAACGACCAACTGACATCTTGCTCAGAAGATGGTTTAGAATTTTTCTATGTAAAAATATTTTGGTTTTGAAAACGTTTTATTTTCAACGCTTTTTAACTGATTAAATTGAAGTAAATTTACGCGCGAAATAAACTTTCATATTTTTGGACGAAAATTTACCTGTTGCTATGTTTAACTAGACGCATTCCAAATATCAAATTTATATTTAAAAATTTTATCGTTTAAAATTTCACAAAATTTTAATTAAACACGTTACTAAAACCGGTTAAATCTACGGGTCGTTACAATAGCTCTCAAAGGTAAAATAGAAAGCGATGATAGTGATGATGATGATGATGGAGCAGCTGAATTGGTATGGATAATAAAGAAGTTCAAAAGGTGGAATCATAAATGCAGAAATCCAGCTCTAAATAAACAATTGAAAAGCAGAATAGCCAAAGCACTAGACAACTCAAAAGAGCAGGAGACCATATGTCACAAGTGCAATAAACCATGTCATATCAAGCCCAATTGTCCTCAGAATCGATTCAGCCAAGGAAAGAAACATAAAGGAGAATTTTTGCAGCTAATTGGGATGAAATGGATGAAGCTAATAAAAGCACTAGTAGTGAGAATGAAAAAGAAATTTTGTATCTTCAAGGAGAAACAACTGACAGTGATTATGACGAGCCAAGCGAGGTATCAAAATTGACTCACTTGGAATTACTTATATATTTTCATGAAGTAAATGGCTGTTTTCAAAGACTTAGGGAGAAATACACTAAAAATTGAATCACGAAGAGACAGTTTGATAGAATTAAATAAACAGCTCGATCATTGGTTAAAAACTATCGAAATAAGTTCCCTAAGTGCAATAAGTGTCCATCATTTGAAGAAGGGATTAAAATCAAAAATTAAAATTAAATCACTTAAATGAAATTCTAATTTCGAAAGAAAGTGAAAATACTATGAGAGAAAATTCTATTAAAAAGTGCACTCAATTATTGAATGAAAATGAATCTCTCAAAACACAAGATTGACAATTGTCTACAGCTTTAGGAAATTTTTCAAAGAAGAAAGATCGCTAAATATGCTATTAGGGAAACAAACCGTTAATACTTTTAGACAAGGACTTGGGTATAATCAATCTGAACTTTTTAGAAGAAAAATTAACAAATCAAATCCGAGTGCACAATTTTTAGAAAAATTGGACACAATAAAAACAATTGTTGGTATAGAACCAAAAATGTGAAAACCATACCAATTCGGGTTCCATAAGGCACAAATATAAAATCCCTTAAAGTCCAACAAATCTGGATGCCAAAAGGAACAAATATAAATAGTCTTGGGTCTACGCAAACATAATTTTCAAAATCTTTTGCAACTAACAACCATGGATCTATAAAATCAAATAGGTCATTAAAATCTTTTTTCGTGTAGGTGTGGTGGCAGGCTAAGGAACAACAACAGTGTTATCTGGATTTTGGCTGTTCCAGGCACACAACAGGAAACAAATCAAAGTTCCTTAGCCTAGTACAAAGGTGGCAGAGTCACAATGGGTAACAACAAAAAATTATCATGAAGGTAAAATAGGTAACAGTACATTTATCTTGAACGATGCACTAATCGTGAAAATATGCACCATAATCTGATTTAATTCAGCTAGTTTTGTGATAAAGAAATAAATGTTGATTATGATTATGATTATGATTTATGAAAATTGTTGGCCAAATATCTTTTTATGCCGAGAACACTATAAGTATCTCTTGAGTCTTTGAACTAGTTCATATAGATTTGTTTGGACTAAAGATGGTGTTTTATTGATTGATGATTACTCATGATGCACGTGGATATATTTGTTTATCTTATTGCTTCTAGATCTCACACTATGTTCACTGTTTGTTTATTGGCACGATTTAAGTTCAAATCCAAAGGAATTTCGTTCAAAAGGTGTAAAATAATTTTAAGATATTTGTTGCAACTTCACGGTCTGGTATATAACATCCAACTAATGGTAATCTTGAGTCAAAGAAAAATTCAGCTGTAGATTACACTAGTAATCTAGTTGATAGAAAAAATTACTAGTGGAACGTGATGTAGAGACATTCATTAGTTGCATTACATTTTCAGAGAAAATATCCACATATTTTTCATTTCAACTGATTTCAATTAGCAGACGTTTTCTTTTATAAAACCCTTTCCAAAAAATAGTTTTTGTTGACCTTGTTTCAGACTAGTCATTTTAGAAAATTTGATTTTATAATTAGTTTTGGATTTGATCTTAAACGACTACATTAACTAACTGACTCCCTACTGATTATAGAAAAGATAAACAGTGATTGAAAAAGTGATGAGTGTTGATGTTAATCATATATTATAACTTGAGATAGTATATTTAGTAACTTTCTTTAAAAATTTAAACAAGATTTATAGTAACTTTTGATGGGTAAAAATTCCATGACCATCTCCATTTCTATTATAATTCTAATGGCCATCAGTCATCAAAATCCAATACAGTATGTCAATATGTGGTATTTTAAACGGGAATTATTCGTTTTCATTTTATTTTATTTTTTAATAAAAACATCCAAAGTATTCACTCTCATTTAAAAGTCCTCACGGTTATGATCGGTGAATTACTTGGAATATTTGTATATGTGCTTTCATGCTCATTTAAAACTCCTCACGGTTATGCATGTATGGAACACATATCAAAATTGATTATCAAATAGACAAACTGATTTTAATCCCATTTAAAAGTTCTCACGGTTATGCGTGGTTAGAAGATGCTTGAAATTAATTTTTCCATATGGAGCACTACTAATCTCAATTAAAAGTTCTAACGGTTATGCATGGTTAGTAGATATTCAAATTCCTGATATAAATATACCACAAATAGACACAATTATATGGTTTTTTATGCTGGCATCATCCCTATCATTCTAAAGTGGAATATGTGCTTAATAGAGTATTTATGATTTTTGTTGGATTTTTTTATTGAAAATTAATATTTATACTCGAATGGAAATTAATGTTATATTAATATCTATTACTTTATCTTTATTTTTCTAACACTATTACTCTTTGATGATAAAGAAAGGGGGAGAGAAGAGTCAAGATTTTGGCAAAAAAAGGTCAAATATTTTATCTTTTATTTGCATATTGCCATCTAGGTTCATTTTCCTATTTTTATTTATTTTCATGCATATATGACGGGGGAGTTTTGTTGTAGAATGGGAGCAAACAGAGTTCATCAATGAGCAAATACATTTAATAAATTAAAAATATTAAATATATGTTTATTATCATCAAAAGGGGAGATTGATGAATATGCTAGTATATGATTTTTGTTTGATGATAATAAACATATATATATATATATATATTCATTTAAATGTATTTGTTATAGTACTATTTTATTTTCACATAATTAAATAAATATTTGCTGAATAAAATAAATAACACAGAATTTAAATTCAAACGGATATTTTATTCAAATAAATATTTTATCACAATTTTTGAATAGTACAAAATTTGAGCTCTCACTATATATACATTTTTCAGTTATAATGAAATTTCGATTATATCTCAAATTTCACTTTACATTGTTCACCTCACTGCATATCACTTATTCACTCGTACTTTATTTTCGACTTTGATCCAGCCAAAATTCAGCATCTTAGTTATCTGCAAAATAAACACCGACGTAGTAAAATTGAAAAAGAAATACTTTTTGCAGTGTAAAATAAAATATATATTTTGAAATATTATTTTCCTCGGTTTTTTGTGTTGTTCGTCATCATTTATTTTGAATTCATATTACACGAACAGCTTGTGACATGCATAGTATATCACTGTACATGCCATAAGGTCGTGCATGCCGATATACACTTAATAAAACTATGGGGACAGGTGAGCACAAGGTCAAACTTAAGCCGAGACTGTATTCAACGTAGGTGCAATACAAAAGCATCACAAAATTTTCGAGTACAAGTTCTCATGCTGCAACAAGAATTCAAAACCAGACCACGCTAAGAAGTGCGCAAATGTGTACACATGAGAATAGACTCGGCGGTGGAGTCACGAAAAAACTTGAATCCAGAATTGATGCCAATCTCACACACGTTTATACCTATATATATATATATATACATATATATATATATACATATATATATATACATATATATATATATACATATATATATATATATATATGGAGACCATCAACCAAAGTGTAGACAAATTCCAAAATCACGATGAAGTTCAAGTGAAACCAAAATGCACATGTCAACAGTGGTGACTTTAAGAACAAACAAAGCCTCAAATGGCCAGACTCACAAGTCCAGTGACAACATGAACTGGCTCGAAGCAACATGACAAATAACATATACATATATGCAACAGAGGCTACAAACTCAGTACACATACAAAAACCAGCAACGCAACGGATGTCGCAAAGTAAAGAACAAGGATATGTCTCAAACAGACTTGAATCAAGTGATCAGACAACTCAAACAACTAGTGTGGATGTGCGTGGAAAAAATTTGAAAAGCAAGTTCATATGCAAGCATTCAATTTAAAATGACAACATGTATGAATGCAAAAAGCCTCAGACATGTCAGCTTTAAAAGGAACCCAACTATATGCAACCATGACAGCAACTCACCACATAATGCAACACAGACCAGGAAATGAGATAACTCAAAGCAAGTGGAAATTCAACTCGAAATAATCCAAGTATTGTCAACCCAGACCAAAATTGGACTCAATGCAACAAGGAACCAGACCACCAAATGGAACAAAGCACCAGACACATAAAGATTCAACATATACAACATGGAGAACTAGACTATAATAACCAGGTCAGTACACTAACACGCACATGCATCAAAATCAGAATTCAAGTACAAGCACAGTGACTTGAAGAAAATACAAAACTAACCAAGGTCAGTCAAGAAGCAGGAACCACACAACAAGACAGTGGCTTACTCAATACAAATACAAATACATCATACAAAATAAAACTAGTCAACATAACATGAATGCAATGCTTCCACCAGACCAGACTTAAGAGTTCGTACATGCATATATCTAGTGACAACCAGACACGCACAAGAAACCAGATTACAAGTAATAGTCCAGACTGCAAATGTACAAAGGCGGAACTAAGTGCATATGAACAACACATGATACATGATTCGAGAACAAGACCATGTCAACATGCAATATCAACCAGACTAGATGAATACACCAGTTCCGCATGTGACAACAGGATCAACGCATACCAGGGCAGTGAACAAAACAAAAGACGCAACAGTTCAATATGAATAGACTCGGTACACACAATGTAGTTTTCATGAAGCCGTGAGCTATATGACAATGAACAAGTCAAAGAGTCAAGTCCTTCTCAAAATCAAATGCCAACAAGTAAAGTGGAAAAATCAGATATGTCAATAGAGAAAAGAACGGAACAAAATCCAAAGAAAATGCAAGCAGTGGTGACCGAGCAAGCATAACATGAAAATATAAAAATTGAAAAAGTCAAAAAACATCACCAATATTCGATTACAAAACAACGGCCGAGAAAAATTAGCAGATGCATTCAAACGAAATATTTGAACAATAATTTAGGGTTTTATTCCCTATTTAAACCATTAACATCATCGGTAATCAAAAAAATGAGTTCAAGCATATCAATCAGAGTATTAAAGGAAATTACATACCAGCATTATTTAATTCGAACTCGACAAATTGAAGCAGCCGAGTGTATTCAAGCAAGAAGATTGATCAACAAAGCAATCAATGTGAGAATATCATTTCATCGATCAACAATCAATCGGAGGTTCCAATTTCACAAAGCCCTAAAATATTGAAAGAGAATCGAAAGAGTAAAGAGGCAGACTTTTTTCGCAAAGAATACGGGCCGAAAACATAAACAGGAAAAAAGGGACTTCTCTTTATTTTATATAGGTATAGTTTATTTATAATTCATTTTAGGCTTAATTACTAAATAGGGGTTAAAGTTGTTTTTATTTCTAATTATTTTAAACTTTTTGTGAAATTCTAGTCGTGTGATTATGGGACAAACTACGGTGGTGCAGTTCAAGAATTCGCAACTCAATGGTTGAATTGTAGCAGGGTTCTGAGCGTAGAGCTAGATTAGTCGATAGCGGGTGTCGTGAATTTATGCATGTAAGCATCTGACTACTTAATTTCTAGTAAAAATCTTGGAGGAGGCACATAGGCTGGGTTTTGCGAAGCAGGGTAAATCTTTATTGTTCTATTTCTCCTTCTATTATTCAGCTATTATCTTTGCTGTAATTATTTTATATGTTTCCACATTAATTTTTATTAGTAGTGTCACCCTATTCACCCCCCTAACCTCAAGAATGAAATCAATCCTACAATGCGAACTAATAGAATAAGAAAAACGATAAAGTGGGGTATCTTTTTAACATGAGGAATTAAATAAAACAAAATCTAACATTAACAATTATACACTTCAAATGATATTGTTGCGATATTTGATTCCTTAATGACCAACGAAACCATATATTTTTCTCAATGAACAATGTAATAAAAAAATTCAAAAAGTTTAATAAAATTTTGATTATTGAATATGTTAAATTATTATTTTTCTAGTACTTTTGTATTTGAATATTATATGTTTTGTGTTTTGAACCTTATAATTTTTGCACCCTTATGATTTCTAAATTCAAATCTTTGAAACCCAAAAAACTTCGAAATATACAAATATTGAATTATCAATTCATAAATGTTCAACTTTTAATAATTTTAATTTCTATTTTTATCATATTTCATAATTGATATTTCTTTTAATTTCTACCTATTTATGTTTTAATTTATCATATAAAAAGGTTGTTAATACTAAATTATCGAATGTTAAATTTTCTGAATACACACACACACATATATATTATATGGATGTGAAACATTTTTTATGATTGATTGTATCTTAATCTTCAAATTTCTATAATCCAATATTCGAAGCCAATTAATATAGCTTTGGACGTTGTATCATAAAAGACATTTAGAGTTTAGTATGATTTCTAACCGACATAGTATGTAGGTTACCAACAAAAAATGTACGACTCATAGTCTTTGCATATGTCCAAAAAAAGTATTAATGAAGTATCCCAAAGATAACCAACAGAGCTTGTATAAATTGATATACTCAAGATTCATGCTTAGTTTATGCCAAATTTACATATTTTGAAATATTAAGATTTGGTTTAAGGTAAATAGTAAGTTAAAGGAATTGAACTAACAATAAAGGAAATAAAATTAATGATGAAGTTGTTATCAATCGAAGACAGTATTCAATATGAAGGGAAATATAAGCATAGTTGACTGGTGAATGCCAAAGGAAGAAAAAGTGGCATACCTGTTTAGGGATAAGAATAAAAATATAAAAATATCTAGTCGTAACGAACTTTAATTTATTTTTATTTTACTATGATATATTTATTCCTTAGACGATAAAGTCTATTAATTTTTTTCTTTTGTGGATTATCAAAAGACTGAAATAGAACTTAAAGGATTGACCCTTTTAACGTTGATTTTTTTTGCTTTAAGTTTCTTGATTGCAAAGTTCCAATTTTCTGAAAATGTTAAGCTACTGATCTACATTTGCCCACAAATTTATTTGATTAAATGTCATACAATTCTGAATTTTCCAACTTTTGAAGTATAATTATTTGAACTTTAAAATAACTTTGGTTTAATAATTTTGAGTGTGGTCTTCTTTTGTACATTTTAGAAGTTCAATTTGTTTGCAAAGTTTTTTAACTTCTAAATTTTAGATTGTAAAAATAAAATGTTAGTGGCTATGAAATGCATGTTATATCAATTTTAAATTCTTTAATTTATGAAACTTTTGATCCAGAAAATTTTAGAATTCAAATTTCAAGTTGACATATTCTATAATTGAAAAACAAAATTTTAATTTATGAATACTAAGTCTACAATTTGAAGTTCTAATTTTGTGTACGTTAAGGTTCTGAAACTCATTTTTTCACAATTTGATGGTTTTGAATGCACAGATTAATGAATGTTAGTTTAAATTTTTGAGAACTAATATTTTAAAGTTTGAAATTTTGAAACAACTGGTGGTAGCTTGGAGAAATTATTATAAAGTAGTAAGTTAACCTCATTCCCAAGAATTTTTTTTAATGTAGAATTTGCCGCTTCCAAAGAACCTAAAATCAAAAGTTGCAAAGATGATTGGAAGGGAGCAAATGACTAAAGAAAAAAGACGTAGAAGAGAAGAAGTGCAAAGCTCTGCTACTTAAATACACATAAATTTGCATTTTGCATGACCAATTTCCTAGCGATGAGTTTTTTACGCGACATTCTTTGTTTAGTCTCACTAAAGTTGCATGTTTATATATTTTATCATGTATATCAATGTGAGTCAATAAAGATTTCTTGTGCGTTTTGCAAACACAACTAAACACATTAATTTAAAGTATAGGTTTGCACTTTTTTCAGATCTTAATTCCACGAAGGACAAAACTTATGTTGTCAATGGTGTTTGGCTGTTATGATAACCACTGTTGATTAAACGAACAAACATACAACAGTCAAGAACTTAACTTTAGCAAATGCAGCCCCACATGTCAACCAATGAAAAATGCATTTGCATTTCCCAAAAAAGCATGGACAGTAACAAAAATCTGAGAGCGAAAGGCATATGACATAATGGAAAATTAAAGATCAAAGGATACTTTGCCTGAATAGCAAGGAAAAGCTAAGAAGCAAAATTGTGAAATTATAGTCGATAATAGGAAATGAAGGGGGAGTTCAATGTGTAAAGGCATGAGAAAAGATTTAAATGGTGGTTCATTGAGGTATCAATATCATTGGTGAAACAGAAACTTGATAGAATTTTTCATTTGGCGTACCTTTCCAAATGACCATCTTTTGTACTCTAACTGCTACTGCAATCAGCACAATTCTATGTATTTTACCATAAACAAATTTTGGTTAACAACATAATAAAAAAATCAACACCATGTCTGTAACAACTCGTAAAATATTAACAGTTTTAATAACGTAATTAACTGGAATTTTTGTGAAACTTTAAATAATTGAATTTGAAAATGAAATTTTGATATTTGAGATATGTCTATTTAAACATAAAAATGGTAAATTTTCGTCAGATAATATAAACGTTGTTTTTGTTGTGTTAATTTCAATTTCAATAAGTTAAAATTGATGTAAATAAAATATTTTTGAAACCTGAATATTTATACATAAGAAAATTGTTTGATATTTTCTGAGTAAGGCATCATCTTTCGTTTCATCAAATTTGGACTTCTTCAGCTCCTTTATCTTATCTTCGACGAATTTGTAGCAATTTAGCAGCGAATTATAGACTTTTTATAGGATGGTCGTATCGCTGATATTTGTGTACCTTCTTGATTGTCTCATCATGCTAATTTCTGCGTTACATTCACTTCGATGTTTCGCTGTCCGGTACGCGATGAAATTGGTAGAATGATTAATCATCCTGGTACACGTTTTAAACTTTTGGGCTTCATTATTTCTATTCAGTTAAACACTGGTTCAAATCAAACAGCCGTTTGCTTTTGTTAATTTCTAAATTTTCATGCATGGATTCCTTTATTCCAAATGGTTAACTTATGCCGGTTCATTTCTTATGCCTCTTCCTTCCTTTGTTCGGTTGAGAAAATATAAATATGATAAAATAAAGTTTTGTATATATTATCTTTATAGCTGATACTGTTGTTCCCCCTTAACCTTCCTCTCATCTTTCAAATTGCATTCTGCCATCTTCTTCTTTTTCCCACCTTCCCAGATCCACGCAGCCACTTAACTTCGCCTACTCGCTTCCTGACCTGAGCCACCGCAACCGAACCTTCACCACCATCATTGTACGTGTAGCTTCCTATGCCCTCCCTTCCACCATGGCCTCACGCTACTCCTCCTATTCTTGTCTTCCTCCTCTCCTCTCTTTTCCCCATGCCGACCCATTCATCACCGTGCCTTCCACCACACCCCTTGCAGCTCCACTCCCCCTTGTACCCGAACCACCCGTGCCTAGTCACCCACTCGAGCGGTCCATCTTCCACCTTCTCCATTTGTAGCCACGTGAAGCCTCCATGCCCCACCCTACCTTTTCCCTTCATGCCGAGCTTGGCAACTTTAACTCAGCCTCCCACAATACGAAGACAACCATCCCCCTCTTCTCTGTTGAATAGATGTACGTTGTATATATATATTTATTATAACAAATTTGAAGTATAATTATAAGTATATTTATAAAGTTCTTATCGGATTATAAAGTATATATATGTCAGCATGCATGTTTTATACTAACATATATATGTGTATGTTAGTTTCATATGTAGTTTATATAAATTTTATATGTGGCGGTTATATATTTGGTTTTATAAAAGTTGTATGTGTATGCCAGTTTATATATATATATATATATATATATATATATGTTAAAGTGTTTATATAATAAGGTTATGCTGTAGTATATAATCTGTTAGCGTATGTATATAAATATATATAGTTACATAAGTTTCTATATGAGCTTTTGAGTTTATTTATATATTATAATAAAGCTTGCTTATATTGAATTGGTTTGAGTTTATATATATTTTAATATGGTAAGTTTATATTGGTTTTATAATAGTTATTGATTTTAAAATATAATAAGTATGTAAGTTTATATATAAGACTATATATATATATATATTTGTTTATACGAGTATATATGAGCTTGGTTCAAGTATATATATATATATAGGAATTTATTTTATATGTGTTTGAACTAACTACGGATTTGAAAGTACATGTTTTGGAATTTATTTTAGAAGACAAATAAATATATACATATTTTTTATTTTAACTATATTTTTAAATTGATCTTTGAAAAATTTATATATATGTAATATATCGTGTCTCATCGATCTCGTACCATCTTGACTTACATTTCAATATCGAATTTGTCGAAGAAATTCCTAGCTTGTCAAACTGTTCCATGTGTGTATCTGTGTCCATGTTATCTTTTGTCTCTCTAGCCTCAAAAGGTGAGCAATCACTCACGATTAACATTCTTATACTTATTAAATTTGATTTCACTTGAAACGACAATTGAAATAGGCTGTTGCTAGTTATTTAATATATATATATATATATATATATATATATATGACATGCCATTATGTGTAATTGTTCACCTGTGATATATGATACCATATTCTGTTATTTATATTATATTTTATTTGTTACGGATGATATATGCATGTGTTGATATTTTATATTATTATAACTATTCTCACTCTACAAGTTTCCTCTTAGTATAGAATTCCCTATGGGTTTAAATGATACATACCCGAACGATTTTGTAGAATAAGAGAAAATCATTATGGATTGAAACGATAAACCCAAGCGATTTTCATTAACTTTGAATTTAGGATTGCGGGTTGAAATGATATATACACGTAGATATTTAAATTGCGGATTGAAATGATAAATATCTGTATTACTTAACCATATGATAGAAAATTATATACGGACGCCATTGGTCTATAATTTGAAAATGATTTCCAAACTTTTGAAAGGAAATATATGGTTTAATAAATATTGATTTTTAAATATAATATATATAGGAAATTTATATGTGTGTATATATGTATGTATGTATGTATAAAAATCTAGATTTTAAAATAATATGTTTTGGAAATTTTAATTTATAAGTTAATTTTGAAAATATAATTTTTAAGATTTTCTTATAAGTTTATTATTTTTAAAATATATAAAAATAGATTTAATATAATATACATTTAATTATAAGATTTAATTTAATAAAAATTTAATTTAATTATTATATAATATGTTTAAATATCCTTTTTATTTATATTAATGTTTTAAAAATCGATTTTTAACTTTAATAATAAAGGTGGGAAGATAAACTAATGTTGACTTATAATTTAAATTGATTAATAATTGAATTTAAATAAGAATTTATTTGAATTTATTGATTCTTAGATGCTGAAAATATGATTTACCTTAATTTGATAAAGGTGATTAAATGAATATTCTCAATTTTAAAATTGAGATTGAATATTTGATATTTATTTAAATTTATAAGTTGGATATTTAATAAATTGTTATTGAAAGTTTAAGTGAATACTTTCCAATTTGAATAGATTTAAAGTGAAATGCTGAAATATAAATGAAATTTCTGTTGTAAATGTTTGAATATCTAAACTTAAACCTTTGAACTTTAAAATTAAAATGGTTAAACTGGAATTGATTTAAATGGATTTTGGAATATAAATTGATTTGAATCGATTTGTGAAATTAGAGAAAACTAATTTTATCATATAAAGTATTTTAATATATATAAACTATTTATATATATATAAATTATTTTAATATATAATGCTATTTTAATTTATAACTATTTTAATATATACTATTTTCAATATCTGAACTATTTAAGCCAAAAGTGTTATGATTTCAAAAGTGTTATGATTCTAATGTGTTATGATTTCCAAAGTGTTATGATTTCAAAAGTGTTATGATTTCCAAAGGGTTATGATTTCAGAAATGTTATAAATTTGTAAGTGCTACGATTATGGAAGTGAATTTTTTTTAAAGTGAATAATGATATCGAATTTGATATGGTTTTGAAATGAATATGATATTTTGATATGAAGTATGAATTATTTGTAATGAAATGACCGTGGTGTGAAATAAGTGTTTAGTTGTTGAAGAGATCGAGATTGGATATTGTCATACTCTCTGCCCATACCGAAAACCACTTTAACAACTGTGTACGTGTTGCAGATTCTAGAATAAAGTAGGATGGTTTAGTGATGATTCTATATGGTATTTATGTAGCCCTAACTCTCGTGACTCAGCTTTGTGCGGCTAAAACAGGAGCCATGCCGGGCCAAGTGAGGTCATTCCTCCTATCGGACAAATTTCTTCGATACCATTCTATTGCTTTTGTGATTTGATAGGGTTGCAACGACCCGCTATTTTAGACTATTCGCATCCGCACATGTCGGACTTGAATAATTCAAAATACCGAATTATTAATTTAATTTGGCAAAAACGAGCATATATAGTAAATAAATAATCACAGATCACAGACACAGAGTAATAAATACAGCGGAAACAAAAGATAGTAGTTCACGAAGCTACTATATACATATCAGAGTTAAATAAGATACAACAGATGTCTCGAATACAATAGTCAAATACAATATTAGAATACTTCACTAGATTCAACTGAATATCTGAAAGCTGGATAGATAGCTGGATCTCCAAGCGAACCTCCAACTCCAAAGGTGAGTCTCGAATACATGTACACTCCGTTTGACCCAAGCGTAAAGCAAAACACAAAACACTCGAGTTAGAATTAACATTCTTATATCAATAAATCCAACTCAAGTGAAGTAACAACTGAAATACACGTAACTCAAAGGATGTTGAAATAACCATCCTCTAAGGGTCCGTTAAACTATCTATATATAGTAGTGTACGCTAAGTAGATAATGTCTATCAGTAATATAAAGTATCAAAATAGTGTTAAGGAGTTACCATTATCCCCCTTAACACATTTTTATATAAGCGTCATAGACTATACAGCACTGTAAACTCCACCGTAAACTAGTAGGCTATCTGGGAGTACTCCATAGGTATGACACAAAACAAATTCGTAGTTGTCGCGTATATACGGATACAATTATGACAAGGCACATGAGGCAATACCCAAGGTAATGAAAACACCGTTTGCCTGATCCAGACTGGTGAAAACGCATCGCCGCAACGATCGCAACACCGCGAAACAACACTCCCAAAATTTTGAGGGTGCACCAATCAATAACAAGTAATGAGTAGTTACGAAGAAGTGTGTTCACTCGAGATGGCTAACCCCATTTGGCCCGGCACGGCTCCTGTTTTAGTCATTTCCAATTTGACACACGTGTCAAGGCTATCCATTATCGTTCTCTTTCTTCAGTCATCACGTACATCATTCCAACCGCTTCATTCTGGATCACACTCCACGTATAGTTATTAAAGTGGTTTTCAGTTTAGACAGAGAGTATGTCCATAACCAATTCTGGTCTCTTTAATAACTTTCGTAATTATTAAACTGATTGGTCGTTTAATATATTTCAAAAACAAAATCAAATTCAATTTCAATTAGAAATTTTAAACCATTATTTCGTTTGTCTTTCTATATAAATTTCCATAATTTACGTTTCAAAACTTCCAAATTACTATTTCAAAATCTTATAATTCAATTTTTATTTAAACAATTCAAATATTGATTCAAGTTACGTATATAAATTTCATTCCGTAATCATTTAAATGAATCTATTTTAACATTTAAATCAATTTAAATCCATTGATCAATTTCGTTCAATAATCATTTAAATTAAGTAAATTTATCACTCGAAATAATTCCAGTTGAATTTCCAATTCATTAAATCAATTACTTAAGTTCAACTCTATTATATCAAAACTTACAATTTGAATTAAATTAGATTCGTCAAATCAAATTTTTTTAAATTACAAGTCTTGCATTAATTTCAATAAATCACATTTTATTTATTGTTAAAGAAATTCAATTTCATTTATTTATTTACTTAGTTACAAATTGCAAAACTCGGTTCATAAAGAAACTTAATTCACTTATTCAAGAAGTCCAATTTCACTTATTACTTTTTTGATTTAGATAAATTTCCAAACTTAATTATTTCATAACACAACTTTACTTATTAAAGAAGTTCAATTCCAATTATTACGAAGTCCAATTTTACATATCAAGAATTCAATTTCATTTAATTATTAAATATTTTAATCTGATTAAATAATTAATAATTTCAAAACTTAATTATTAAATAATCTCAAACTTTATTATTAAATAATTTCAAAACTTAATTCATTCATTTCTTAAATTAAACAACGTTCTTTTATTAATTACTTTGTTAATATTTCATTTCAGATTATTAAATATTAACATTACATTTCATTAAATTTCAAATTCCTACTTCTTTCAAAACTTTATTATTTATTCAAATAAAATCTTTATTTTATTTTTAAATCAAATTATTGACCAATCGGATTTTATTTAATTCTCTATCCTAAGTCAAAGTTTATTTGGGTATTTATCATTTCAATCCGATTCCATTTCAAGTCAAAAATCAACGCATAGCAAAGGTGTGATGACACAGAATTTGAAAGCAATATCAATTTAATAATCTGAATTAAAAAATAAATTGATTTGATAATCTTTGTAATAAGATTTGAATTAATTTAATAAGCCAGTAAAATAGATAGTTATTTGAAAGATTTTATCTTTTTAAATCTAATAAATTGTTTACTATTTATAACATATAGGATATGTATATATTGTAAATAGATCTTGTTTTAATCTGATAAATAAATGAATCATGTTTCTATAAAAAAAATTATATCTTTAGTAACTTGGGAATTTTGATTTTTATTTAAAAGTTAAACTTTTAAAAGGTTATTTAATAAATAAATATGGTTTTAAATACATAAAATAAATATTGAACTGGTTTAAATTATGTTTAACTCAAGTTTAAAATTTAAATAAATAGCAATAAGGTTATTTTGATTTTCTTTTAAATATAATGTGATAAAATAAATAATTTATTAATAAGAAGATAATTTATTTTATGAATTATTTATAGTTATTAAATGTTGTTATTTTTAAAAATATAATAATACATTGTTTTAACAAATAAATTTTTAATAAAAATAATTGTTTTCAAAATTTAATTATGTAGTTATATTTGTAAATAAACTGGATTTAAAAATTTAATTTGAACTTGAATTCAAATCTTTGAAAACTAAAGTGTAAATGTTTTTAATTTGTTTTGATTTTGAAATATTTGTATAAACTATATTTTATAAATTAAATTGGATTTATTCATTTTAAAATTTATCTACATGTTAACTAATTTATTAAACATAGGTTTACATTCATCTTATAATAACATATTAAATAAATACTAATTAACTTTTAATTAAATACTAATTACTTTATAAGACAAGTGTAACATCTTAAGGTCTTACATACACTTGTTAAATGATAAAATAAAGTTTTGACAAATGTTACATTGTGAGACAAGTGTCAAAAATTTAATTTAACATTTTCTTTCGTTTTTATTTTTAATAATTTCAGTTTAATAAAACTTCTTTCCCTCGTCTCCTTTTCTTCTTCCAAAAATTTGAAGACAAGCAAATCTAAAATAAAATAAAATACTTCCATTCAAAAACATAAATCTGTAAACATCTTCAACTCTGAAAATCCACTTCGCAGACCTGAAAGAAAGGTCAGTAATCATCTTCAAAAGCCTCAGTTCAAACATGCAATCCATTTTGCCTGTAATTGATTTCAAAATGCAAGACCTGCATTATTTGAAAATCTAGAAGCAAAATCTATTGAGCCTGCTTTCTGAAATCTGGAGTGTCTACATGCAAGTAAAATCAGGAGCTTTTCAGTTTAATGGATTTCAAGTTTTCAAAGGCATTTCAGCATTAAAGTTTTAAACAAAAAGGGGCTATGTTTTTCAAATGATCAGGTGAGTAACTTCATAATATAAATAGTTTAAGGTATAATTATGTTGCATGTTTTATCACTGAAACAAAATATGTTTGAGAATGCAATTATAAGTTTATCTCTGGATATTTATATGGATGTGTGGATGTGTATGAAGTGTTTTTCCGTTCAATCTCTGTTACCAGTTTCAAGTTCAAGATTTGATTTAAAAATTTACATTCCCCTAAATCCATTGGTTAGTACTTAGCTTTTAAATAAAATTGTTGTTATGTCATAGAAGAGTTTTAAAGATTTGTTAAGTTTAATTTAAATTAGAAGTTTCACTGGGAATATAAAAACATAAGTGGATGTTAAATTATGAGAAAATCCAAACTGAATAATTTATAAATTCAGTATTTAGAATTAAATACTAAGATCAAAACTCGATTTTTAGAATAAAAATCAGCATTTTTAGTTAAGAAATCTGAGTACTATTCTGTGTTGAACTATAGAGGGAAATTTTGAGTTATTAGGAAATCAAGGCAATTTGAAGTGATGGGGTTCTGCTGGTAGGTGGAGGAGCAGTCATTGATGCCAGGAAAATTATTAGGTGTTGATGCAAATCAACATGAAGACAGTGGTGGTGATTTTCTTCCTGAAGCCCTAGTTAAGTTAGGTAATTTAGTTGTGGTCAGTTCTACCTGAAGGAATGATCGAGTTGAATAAGATTGTGGGGAATGTTAGTAGGTTGGTTGATGAACACGTGGCCGGAGTTGCTGCCATTCCGGTGGTCAGAAGGTGAAGGAGGAGGTGTGTTACAGGTTTGGGGGTGAAACCTGTATCTTATGTTCCAGGTTTTATGTTTTGAACGCGAATTCAAATTCGAGTTGAATAGGAGCGAGGTGATGGTCGAATTGGACTGAGGGTTGAACGTTGGTGTTCTAAAGTTACCGGAGGTGGGTGACGGTGACTGGAGGCACGGTGCACGTGCACCGTGCAAATTATTGAATTCTGATAACTCTGGATGCTGCAGAGTTTTGAACTCGAGTAACACTCGAGTGTTTGCTATGTTTTACTCGAAGAATTTGATCTAATGACTCGAAGCAGTTATTAGGTTGGCTCGGGTAATTTGAATTATTACAGTTTTTTTGAAAAACTACCTGTAGGTTTTGAATTTAAATCAAAATTTAAATAAATTTCAAAGTAGTTATGATAAGATTTAAACAAGTTTAAATCTGTAGTATTTATTACAGTTTCAAATAGTTTTGAAATCTTATATGTTTTTTTTTAATTTTGAAAGTGGTTTCCAGTTTTAAAAAAAAGAAGAAGAAAACCTGGCAGTTTTTTGAAATTAAATTTATTTTGAAAATCAGAAATTAATTTTAAAAAAACAGCTTGAATTTCAATTTTAAATTCAGTTTTTTTAAGACGCATGAATCTTTAAGTTTTTAAAAATGGAATTTGAATTTTAAATAAAGATTTTTAAATCAAGGTAAATCAAAAGTTTAATTCAAGATTAATTCAAATAATTTAAATAATGAATGGGTTCAAATGTATTGAATTTAAATCTGGATATTTGTATAAATTTTAAAATTTGAATGTTTTCAAACAAATCTAAATTTAAAATGTTTATTAGAAATAAATTTGTTTTCAAACAAATATTTTAATTTGATTTTCCTTTTAAATGAAGACATTATAAAAAGTTTATAAAAGGAAGTTAAGTGATTTTTTTAACTGGAATTTGAAATTTAAATGGTAATGTACTTTAAACTAAATTTCAAATGAAATTAAGCAAATTAGTTAAAGACTTATCTTATATAAGTTTCAATTAAAAGTAATAAATGTTATTTACATTTATTTTGGAAGGAGTATAAATGGAATTTAAATTGGTTAATGCTTAAATAAATATCATTTTGAATTTTAGATTCAAAATGGAATTTGAATTTAAATTTAAAATGCAATGTTCTAAGTACACTTTAACATTAATGAAATTATTAATAAGGAATGGGTTATCTTAGAAATTATCAAGGTGTTAAAATAATTAAATAAATAGGATAATTAAGAAATGACTTATTTATTTAATTTATAATTTATAGTTTGGATTAATTTAAATTAGAGATAAATTAAGAAGAAATTAAAGAAAAATAATTAAAGAATTAATAATAGTTAATGATGGTCACTAACTAAGGATTACTTAGTAATTAATTAATATGATTAATCTTAATAATTAATTAGATTTATTAATTAATGATAATCAATTGTGAAAATTATTTAAGTTAATTACTAAATGAAAGTAATTAAGACATTAATTACTTAATGTAATTAATGGGGTTTATTGAGATTTGTTTAAATTAATAAATTAAGTTTAATTTATTTAAAACATTTGATTTGATAGTAATTACTTGATGTAATTAATGAAGTAGAATTACTCAGTTAAGTAATTAAAGATAATTACTGGATGTAATTAATGAATGATGTTGGGATTGTGAAAATAATTTGGATTAATTATTTTGTGTAACTAATCAAGGAATTAATTCAGAAATTAATTAAGAAATAATTAATTAAATGAAGTGATTAGGGTAGTTAATTACAAATTGAGATTAATCAAAGGTAATTAATAAATATGGTTTAAGTGAGATTAATTACTGAAAATAATTAATTTAATTGAGTAATTAATTAAATATAATTAAGGATCATTAATTAATATAATTAATGAAGTAATTAAGATTGATTAATTAAGATTAATTAATCAATAATAAGTGATTAAGTGTAATTAATTAATTGTAATCAATTAAGGTTAAATGTAATTAATTATAGTTAATTAATTAATGAAGTAATTAAGGTTAATAACTGTATTTAGTTTAGAGTAATTAATTTGTGAAATTAATTAAAGTATAATTAATCAAGGGTGATTAATTAAATAGATTAATTAGGGGTTAGTTAATTAATTAATTTGTAATTAATTAATGATGATGTAAGCAAGATTTATATTGTGTAAGTAATTAATTTAATTCATTTTAAATTAATTAGAGATGATATAATTAATTTAATTCAATTTAAATTAATTATAGATAGTATGATTATAAGTCACTGCTTATGAATGAATGATATAAATTGCCTTGAATGGTTTGAAATCTCAGCTATGAGATTAGTAATGTTGAGTTATATGGATGCATTGGTTGCATTGTGATGATGAAATGGATTATCTTTGATAATGATAGTGTGGATTATCTGAAGTTATGATAATGGCAATTATCTGTTGTGAATCTGTGAATTATCTATCTATGTGTATATAGATAATGTTATTGAATTGTTTTAAACTCTAAAACAACTTGGACCTAAAAGACACGCTTTGGATTTCGATGAGACTGGGATCGGGTTTCCATATTTGGATATCCGAAAACCACATCGATCCAAATTAACGATAGGTCGTGAATCTTATGTGAAGAGTGAAGACTCGAGGTGTAAGGACTATTAGTCAGTATAACTCTGAGGGTGATTCTGTGATGAGTTTGACGGAAATAGTACTTTCAGGCTCGAGATGGAGATTCAGAGTGCAAGGGTTATCGTCGTTAACTATGAGGGTGATTCCAAAACGAGTGTAATGAGATAATGCCTTCGGTTTTGTTCGAACCCGGAACGAACTTGTATGGATTGAATGCTTTCAGCACATCGTCAGATGGACGATGAGCATTCTAAGAGATGTGTTCTCTAAAGGTAATCATAGCCTCAAGCCTCATCAACCGGGAATGGCTAAAATAGGGGAGGTGCAGCAAGGCTTCATGGGTAGCTCCCACTGGAGAGCAAGATTTTCCGCTATCTAGAGGTCCCTTTTTATTCAGTTTAGTGGGCAGTTGGATATGCACACCAACTGCGGGGTTGTCTTGTTCGGAACTGTTCAGTAAGGAATGGTTCCGGCCTTGTGTTGCAAGGGAGCGGGCGTACTCCTCGGTACGTTGATCTAGGCCACGTACTGTGACAGGCGGTACCCTAGTATCCCTGCCATTGTATGGAATCCAAAATCCAATAAGTGCCAACGGTTTTGATTGTATTACCCACTTTTGTGGCTAGTAGCTGGAATTTAATCATGTAACAATTTCGGCTATTTCATATTTACTTGAAAACCCTAGACCTATTATAATATCACCGGATTTCCTATCAAATGTTTTGGTTAGCGTAAGGTAAAAACTTTTCCATGTTTATGTGTGGGAAGTCTTACGTGATACCTTTCTTTTCAAAAGGTTTTTGAAAGTTAAGCAACTTTAAACTGTTGCTCACACCAGACCCATTTCTGATCCGGAGTTTATTCTTTGTTTTCTTAAACTCTTGGGTACTCAAATTTTTACGAGTAGCCAAGGGATTCAGGTTAGCTTTGACGAATATTGGAGGAGCAATGGAGCAGGAGGCTTCTGCGTTAGATATATAGTATTCCGCTGTGTTTGGTATCTCTGTGTTGACTTTGAATTGTAATGTGTTGTAATAACTAGACAGGTGTTTATAAGTGTCTAGTATGTGTTGTATTATCTGTGTACTCTGATAGTGGTTGAAAACTATGTAATATGTTATGTTATTAATATAATTTATTCATTCCGCTGTTTAGATTCTGATGTGTTGTTTCTTCTTCTTCTCTTTCTTTCTCTTTTCTATCCCTTTCTTTCTTGTTAGCGATGCGACTTTCTGGTGTTTTGAAAGTCAGGTCGTTACAGTGGTATCAGAGCTTTAGGTTGAGTGAATACCTAGGCTCTGGAGTGGTGTCTATCTTAAGAGAGCGTATTTGTAATTTTAAATATATTTATATATATTTATCTATTTCAACCTATCTGTTGGGTTACCTGTTCAGGTTTCCAATATAGGTTATAAAGGTAGATGAGGTAGTAGTGTTTGTAACACGAGTACTACCATTGGTTGAAGTTTGGTGTTTGAGGTTTGAAGTGTATCTGTCGAGACTGTAGACCTAATACTGTCTCGAATAAGTTGTGCTGAGTGTAAGTATTTCATCGATCTCTAAAGGAAACCTGTTAAGGTTCGAAGTTATCTTTGAAGTGCAGAGTTTGGTGAGTAGAGTTTGATCTGTTCGATCGGGCTGAAGCAAGTGATGGTATTTTGATACCTCATGAAGTTGTTACTATGTAATGAGATGCAGTGACTATGGTATGTCCGAAGATATTTCTTTGGAACAAGTTTTGGAAGTATTCTGCTTCGATGTTGTGACTGGATTCAACAGGATGTTGTGATGTTTCTGTCTGCTTTGAAGTCCGAGTTTCTCGAAGAGCTTTGGATTAGGAAGTTTGGCATCGATATCCGCAAAGCAGCTAAGAGTGTTCTGTGAGCCGACAGAGAGGTCCTAGCTGAGTAGTTTTTCTGAAGATGGAGTTCAGAAGCTGTAGAGTGAATCCGTTTCTTCAATGGATTGACTGGACCAGTGTAAGCTGTTCTGTTTGGTAAAAAGAGGACAGTTTTCTTTGGAAAATGGTCTGGGTTGATCACAAAAGTGACTTGCGATAGTTGAGTGTTCTCTTGGATTATTGGAGTTTTTCTGGATGTCTTCGGAAAAGACAGAGATTTGTTCGCATCTGGAGATTGAGTTTTCTGATCGACTGAAATTCCAGAAGTGGAACAGGTGATTCAGTTTAGTTGAAGGATGATTCCTAGAGATAGAATTTGATGAAGCAACTCGGTTTTGGAGGAACTTCTGAGTTTTCTTTATGGATCTGTTGAACCATATTTCTGGAGGTGATGTCCAATTGGTGCTTGTGTTCTTCGTCAGCATTTCCTTATCTACTTCGGATCAGAGTTGTGCAGCGGAAGCAGTTTGGAAGTGTCTTTTCCGGATTAGGAGAAGTTTGTAGTCTTCTGCTGTTTATGGAGTAGAAATGTTTTTTTGGTTTTGGATTGATCTTGAGGAGATCATTGTGTTGGGTTGTTTCTGGTTCTGTTTGATCTAGAGAAATCAGCTAGGGGTTGAGCTGATCAGTTTGGATGATGGCAACCCAGGATCGTCCGAAGACTTTTATGGATAAGTGATGGAGAAATTTGGAATTCGAAGTTGGAGACTTTGTTGTTGTTGGAATTTTCTTTGATTCAGGAGCTATAAGTTTTGAGTAAGACCGGAAAGCTAGCTCAGTGATGTTTGGATCTTTTCTCTATGTTTTGGTTAGATCAGTGTTTGGTTTTCAAGATTGAATTGTCAATTTAGATAACTGGGATTCGATGAGTTTCACGTATCTCTGAGGGAGTACGTGTATGGTCTATCTCTGGATTTGGAACCAGCTGTTCTAGAGGGTTTGGTTGTTGAGTCAGACTCGTCTATAGTCTGATATGCTGTCTAGTTCTGTAGACCTAGATGAAGAGGAGCTCTATAGCTTAATAGTATTGATTTTTTGGAATCTATAGAGCGAGTATCCCGATATTTTTACTAGGGAAACTCGAGGAAACTCTATCCAAAATTTAATCTGGATAGATAGGTTTGATTGATTGGGTGAATTGGTTGCTATGTTTATTAGCATATCATTGGTATATGCTTGTGTTTTGAAATTTAATCTTTTAAATAGATTATTAATTACCTTTGTTTTAAATTTCGGGGACGAAATTCTTTTAAGGGGGGAGGAATGTGATGACCCGGAATTTGAAAGCAATATCAATTTAATAATCTGAATTAAAAGTTAAATTGATTTGATAATCTTTGTAATAAGATTTGAATTAATTTAATAAACCAATAAAATAGATAGTTAATTGAAAGATTTTATCTTTTTAATTCTAATAAATTGTTTACTATTTATAATATATATAGGATATGTATATATTGTAAACAGATCTTGTTTTAATCTGATAAATAAATAAATCCTGTTTCTATAAAAAAAATTATATCTTTAGTAAATTGGGAATTTTGATTTTTATTTAAAAGTTAAATTTTTAAAAGGTTATTTAATATATAAATACGGTTTTAAATACATAAGATAAATATTGAACTGATTTAAAATATTTTTAACTCAAGTTTAAAATTTAAATAAATAACAATAAGGTTATTTTGATTTTCTTTTAAATATAATGTGATAAAATAAATAATTTATTAATAAGAAGATAATTTCTTTTATAAATTATTTATAGTTATTAAATGTAGTTATTTTTAAAAATATAATAATACATTGTTTTAACAAATAAATTTTTAATAAAAATAATTGTTTTTCAAAATTTAATTGTGTAGTTATATTTGTAAATAAACTGGATTTCAAAATTTAATCTGAACTTGAATTCAAATCTTTGAAAACTAAAGTGTAAATGTTTTTAATTTGTTTTGATTTTGAAATATTTGTATAAACTTTATTTTATAAATTAAATTGGATTTATTCATTTTAAAATTTATCTACATGTTAACTAACTTATTAAACATAGGTTTACATTCATCTTATAATAACATACTAAATAAATACTAATTAACTTTTAATTAAATACTAATTACTTTTATAAGACAAGTGTAACATCTTAAGGTCTTACATAACACTTGTTAAATGATAAAATAAAGTTTTGACAAATGTTACATGCGAGACAAGTGTCAAAAATTTAATTTAACATTTTCTATTGTTTTTATTTTTAATAATTTCAGTTTACATAAAACTTCTTTCCCTCATCTCCTTTTCTTCTTCCTAAAATTCGAAGACAAGCAAATCTAAAATAAAATAAAACACTTCCATTCAAAAACATAAATCTGTAAACATCTTCAACTCTGAAAATCCACTTCACAGACCTGAAACAAAGGTCAGTAATCATCTTCAATAGCCTCAGTTCAAACATGCAATCCCTTTTGCCTTTAATTCATTTCAAAATGCAAGACCTACATTATTTCAAAATTTGGAAGCAAAATCTATTGAGCCTGCTTTCTGGAATCTGGAGTGTCTGTATGCAAGTAAAATCAGGAGCTTTTCATTTTAATGGATTTCAAGTTTTCAAAGGCCTTTCAGCATTAAAGTTTTAAACAAAAAGGGGCTCTATTTTTCAAATGATCAGGTGAGTAACTTCATAATATAAATAGTTTAAGGTATAATTATGTTGCATGTTTTATCACTGAAACAAAATATCTTTGAGAATGCAATTATAAGTTCATCTTTGGATATTTATATGGATGTGTGGATGTGTATGAAGTATTTTCTGTTCAATCTCTGTTACCAGTTTCAAGTTCAAGATTTGATTTAAAAATTTACATTCTCCTAAATCCATTGGGTTAGTACTTAGCTTTTGAATAAAATTGTTGTTATGTCATAGAAGAGTTTTAAAGATTTGTTAAGTTTAATTTAAATTGGAAGTTTCACTAGGAATATAAAAACATCAGTGGATGTTAAATTATAAGAAAATCCAAACTGAATAATTTATAAATTCAGTATTTAGAATTAAATACTAAGATCAAAACTCGATTTTTAGAATAAAAATCAGCATTTTTAGTTAAGAAATCTGAGTACTGTTCTGTGTTGAACTATAGAGGGAAATTTTGAGTTATTAGGAAATCATGGCAATTTGAAGTGATGGGGTTCTGCTGGTAGGTGGAGGAGCAGTCATTGATGCCTGGAAAATTATTAGGTGTTGGTGCAAATCAACATGAAGACAGTGGGGGTGATTTTCTTCCTGAAGCCCTAGTTAAGTTAGGTAATTTGGTTGTGGTCAGTTCTACCTGAAGGAATGATCGAGTTGAAAAGATTGTGGGGAATGTTAGTAGGTTGGTTGATGAACACGTGGCCGTAGTCGCTGCCATTCCGGTTGAGACGACCCGACTTTCTATTCATAGAAAATCGCATCATCTTGAAGAAAGAAAGGGATAGAAGAAGAAAAGAAAGAAGAAACAGAACAACATTAGAGAACTCACAGTGGAATGAATAAAATATAATATATCTCATAAAATATTACATAGTATCTATTATATCAGAGTACACAACTTATACAACACACGTTAGACAGTTATAAACATCTGTCTGACCATACTACTCAAGTATACAAGAAACAGATACCAAACAAACACAGCGGAACCATAATATGTAGCTACACGTCAAAGCCTCCTGCTCCATATCTCCTCCAGAAATCGTCAAGCTAACCTGAATCACTTGACTACTCATACATAATATGAGTACCCAAGAGTTTAATAAAACAGAAAGTAAACACTCGGGTCAGACAGGGGTCTGGTGTGAGTAAACGGGTTAAAATTGCTTAACTTTAGAAAACCTTTGAAAGAAAAGGTATCACGTAAGACTTCCTACACATAAACATGGAAAAGTTTTTACCTTACGCTAACCAAAACATTTGACAGGAAATCCAGTGATATTATAATAGTGTCTAGGGTTTTCAAGTAAATAAGAAATAGCCGAAATTGTTACATTTATTAAATTCCAGCTACTAGCCACAAAAGTGGGTAATACAATCAAAACCGTAGGGTTTCGTAGGAAGAATGGTTTTCCATCAATGGCAGGGCTACTGGGGTACCGCCCGTCACAGTATGTGGCCTAGATTAACGTACCGAGGAGTACCCCCACTCCCCTGCAACACAAGGCCGGAACCATCCCTTACTGGACAGTCCCGAGCAAGACAACCCTGTAGTTGGCGCGACCAACCACACACTAAGCCGAAATATAAAGGGACCTCTAGACAGGGGAAAATCTTGCTCTCCAGTGGGAGCTACCCATGAAGCCTTGCTGCACCTCCCCTGTTTTAGCCATTCCCGGTTGATGAGGCTTGAGGTTACGATTACCTTTATAGGACACATTATCTTAGAATGCTCATCGTCCACCTGACGATGTGCTGAAAGCATTCAATCCATACAAGTTCGTTCCGGGTTCGAACGAAACCAAAGGCACTATCTCGTTGCACTCATTTTGGAATCACCCTCAGAGTCAACGACCATAGCCCTTACACTCTGATTCGCCATCTCGAATCTATAAGCACTATTCCGTCAACTCATTACGGAATCACCCATAGAGTTATACTGACGTATAGCCCTTACACCTCGAGTCTTCACTTGCTCAACTTGGATTCACAAACGTTTAATTGGAATCGATGTGGTTTTCGGATTCCAAATATGGAAACCCGATCTCGGTCTCACCGAAACCAAACGCCATTTTAATGTCCAAGTTGTACTTAAGGGATTAAACAGTTTAAACTTATATTCAGGATGATATAAACAAATTGATGAATTATATTATCATAACAGATAATTCATATCAACATTCATCTCACAAAACAGCATATCACAAATATCAGAGATATCCAAATCATCCAATATCAACCAATCACCCAATATCAAACCAATATCAAACATCCAATATCAACCAATCGTCAATCTCCAAATATTGATCATCCAATATCAAACAATTAACCAATATTAACCAATCAACCCATATTAATCCAATATCCAATATCAACCATTCAAGGTCAATCATTCATTCATAACATAATTGATTAACTCTTAATCACTTGGATTACTTAAATCTTTCTAATTTATTTATTCCAAATAAATAAATTAATCATTTCTAATGATATTCTTTAATTAATCTTCCTTGATTAATTATCCTTTAATTATATTCAAGTAATTATCCTATCCATATTCAGTAATTAACCCTTTAATTACTATCATTAATTACAATAATTAATGATCATACATTAATTAATTAACTGTAATTAATTATATTAATTCTTAATTAATTACAATTAATTAATCATATTTAATTAATCATTTTATTAATCAACCTTGATTAACATCATTAATTATATTAATTAATGATCCTTATTAATTAATAATTACTTTAATTAACTAAATAATTAACTTATAATTAATCAACTAATTAATCCTAATTAGTAATTAACAATTTGTAATTACTTAAGTAAATTAATTAACTTCTCAATTATTTATCTTAACCCTTGATAAATTAATCTAATTCTTAATTACTTCATTAAGTAATTATTAATCAAGAATATTAATAATTAATTACAATTTTAATTATTTGGTAATTAATCTTAAACAAATCACATTCATTAATTAATCACATTTATTAATTAACTAAAATAATTAAGTAATTAACTCTTAATCGCCTACATAAGTAATTATCTCTAATTACTTTTATTAATAAATCTTAATTACTTCCTTAATTAATTACTAAACTAACAATTAATTAATTCCATTATTAAATAATTCTTAATTCATTAATTAATTAATTACACCATAATTAATTAATTTTAAATAATTATATTAATCAATTCTTTAATTGATAACATTAAGTGATTATCCACTAATCACTTCCATTTAATTACTTCCATGAGTAATTTCCTCTAATTACTTCCATAAGTAATTATCATTCTTAATTACATTCACTTATTAACCATTAATTAATCATTAAGTAATTACACTTAATTAATCCATAATCAAGTGATTATTAAAATTAAATAAGTAATTAACTCATTATTTAAAATTAAACAAACAATTAATTAATTAACTTCTAATATTTCAAAATCCTTAATCAATTAAGAAAAACATTATCCTTAATTAAACTCTACTTATTAACAAACTATATTTTAATTAAGTATTCTTTAGTTCATATCAAAACAATTTACCCTTGTTTAGCTCCATAAATAAATTGTTTGAATTATTTAAATCGTATTAATCCAAAGACAAACTATTAAACTTGATTTACAAAATCATAATAATAGGCTTACTTGGAGATAAAACTTTTATAAATCATTTCCAAATTTAAAACACCTTTAAATTATCAAATTTAAACTTACCTTTCCAATATAATTTGTAATCTTGTTTTTAAAACATTACTTTTTAAATTTACCTTAAAACCTTAGATTTAATGATTAAATTCAAACACTCTTTTAAATTAAAATTCAAACTTTAATTAAGTAGAATTACTTTCAAAGAAATCATCTCAAACGTTTAAAATTTGAAAGTAAATTCAATTTACATTTTAAAGTTTGATTAACTTAATTTCAAAACGACAAGTTTTAACTTGTTTTCTTTTATAAAACTTAAACTTCGTTTCGTTTATTCAAACTATAAGAAATTTTTGTAACTTATCATTGTACAGAACCTAACTAAAAAGCATCACCCTCAACACCCGAGTTAAACGCCTGAACACCCCGTGCTTGCCTTAGAAAAATAAATAGAGACTCGGGTATACTCCTCAGTAAAACACGCTACCCACGAGCAACCACAACAACATCCCTGCCTCGAGAAAAATACGCGAAAACACGTGAGCATACCCGAGACTATCTTCTTCCCCAACCTGACATTTTCCAGAACCCAAAACCGTGCACACACCCCCACACGTGCACGCTGCACGGCAATCCCACCAACGACGAGCCATCCTCCGATTGCCGACCAACCCCCTCATCTTCGACATCCCTTATCTCACCCCAGATTCAAGAGTACGTACGCGAATCATAATTTCGATCATACGATCGAAAAACTGAACCCAAATTCGTCAGTCAAAACTCCCCAACGCCGTCGACCTCCTCATCGATGAACTTCGTCGAGCCTTCATCTAAACGCCATGGCCCTGAACACTATTCCCACCATGACGCGCTTACATTCGATCCATTTATCGTGACGCAAATGCCTCAATACCCAAGGCAAACAGAACATACTGTAAAACCCTAGTTAATTCAATTCCTAACAAATTTGTCATTAGAAAAATTAAATTACATTTTTCCTATAATCAACATCCTACGAACAAGCATCGACCAAGATTTCAAACCATATTATTGTGTAGATCGACGGCAATTCACTCAAATGCTGAAACCTTCCAACATCAAATTTCAAATTGAATATCAATTTAAAAATTACGAATTACATGTTAAAAATCATGATTCCCAACATCTAATCCATTCATTCTATCCAAAACAAAAATTAAGATCATTGATTTTCTGACATGCATCAAAATTCACTGAATTTTCAAATTTAAAAATTATTGTGAATTTAAATTTTACTGTAACTATTTTCAAAATTATTAACAAGCATAAACATACATTCTCAATTAATCATCAAGTTCAAATAATTTATAGGTTGGAAGATCTGGATTTTTGAAACATGAGTCTCAGGTTTTATCAAACAGAGAACAATGCATCAACCTGTACTGTCATATGTTCACATAAATTTGCAAATCCAGATAAGATTTGAACTATAGAATTTAATGCAATCCAACATGATCACATGCACTTTAGTAAACAAGATTAATCTGTCTTTAAAAATATTTACTCACCTGTTTAAATTTGCAGAGCAGGTTTTTCTTTTTTTTTTATGAATTTTCTAGATTCTTGAATTACTACAGATCAATTGTTTTGCTGTTGAAAAGTGATCCATGCATGCCTCAATTTGTTGCTTTTAAAATGATTGAAACTTGCAGTAGATCTTCCATTTGTATGTTTAAGTTGCAGGTTAGAATAGCAGATTTTATCTTTACTGTGAAAAACTTTGAAATGCAGTTCAAACTTTGCTGATATCTCTTGCTTGATGAAAATCCCTTTTTGATTGCAGTTTTGATCATTTCAGATTTTAGGGAAAAAGGGTTTTTGGTCTTCATTAAATTTTTGAAAGAAAGAAGGGGAAAAAGAAAAGAATTTGGGATGAGAAGAAGAAGAAAAATGAAAATAGATTTCTCTTAAGCATTTCTTTATATGTTAGAATTTGCAAATAAAAAGAAATAAAGCCACTTGTAATAAAAATTTACATTTGTCATTAATCTAGCTTGAATGATTAACAAGTGTTTTAGAGATGCCTTAACATGTTTACAAATGTTACTTTAGTATTTTTTTTTTATTATAAATTTTTACTTAATTTAAATGTAAATATAAATTTACTTACTTAACTTACTTAATAAATAAAATTTACATATGTAAATATAAGTTTAATACTTTAAAGAAAATATTCTAATAAATTTCTTATACATGAATTTAGAAATCTAAAACATTCATTTTTATACACTCATATCCATTTTAAATTTAAACACTTTAAAAAAAAAGCAAAACACAATGTTTAAATCTTTTTAAACTATCATATTTAAAAAACAACTATCTTTATATTTTTAAACAATTGAATTAATCTTAAATTAACTTTTGAAAATATAAATTAAAACAAAGCTTTAATCTACAATATTCATACATTATAAATCATTAATGGATTAAATAAATTTCAAAATAAATCAAATTATAACATATACAAACATATATATTACAATTTGAAAATTCATCTTTAATTTAAAACAAAAGATCTCCTATTCACAATATATATCAATTATATATATATATATATATATATATATATTATAAACAGAATAACATTTTATTAGCTTTGACAAACAAATCTTATCAATATTGCCATATTAAAATTTATTAACCTTTAAAAGATTTAATTTACCAATTTTAAATTAAAATTATAAAGGAAATTATCAAATCAATTAAATTATTGTTACAGATTATTAAATTCTTATTGCTCAAAATTTCGGGTCGTTACACCGGTGGTCAGAAGGTGGAGGAGGAGGTGTGTTACAGGTTTGTGGGTGAAACCTGTATCTTCTGTTCCAGGTTTTATGTTTTGAACTCGAATTGAAATTCGAGTTGAATAGGAGCGAGGTGATGGTCGAGTTGGACTGAAGGGTTGAACGTTGGTGTTTTGAAGTTGCCGGAGGTGGGTAATGGTGACTAGAGGCACGGTGCACCGTGCAAATTATTGAGTTTTGATAACTCTGGATGCTGCAGAGTTTTGAACTCAAGTAACACTCGAGTGTTTGCTATGTTTTACTCGAAGAATTTGACCTGATGACTCGAAGCAGTTATTAGGTTGGCTTGGGTAATTTGAAGTATTACAGTTTTTTTGAAAAACTGTCTGTAGGTTTTGAATTTGAGACTGGAGTGGAGTAGCAGAGCCCTGAGAAAGCTCGCCTAAGGTTGGTGCAAGTCGAAGCAGGCATCATCAGGAGCACTGAGAAAGCCATTGCGCTATCAAAATTTAAATAAATTTCAAAGTAGTTATGATAAGATTTAAACAAGTTTAAATCTGTAGTATTTATTACAGTTTCAAATAGTTTTGAAATCTTATAAGTTTTTTTTTTAATTTTGAAAGTGGTTTCCAGTTTTTTTAAAAAACAAAAAAAATAAAACCTGGCAGTTTTCTGAAATTAAATTTTATTTTGAAAATCTAAAACTAATTTTAAAACAACAGTTTGAATTTCAATTTTAAATTCCGTTTTCTTAAGACCCTTGAATCTTCAAGTTTTTAAAAATGGAATTTGAATTTTAAATAAATATTTTTAAATCAAGGTAAATCAAAAGTTTAATTCAAGATTAATTCAAATGATTTAAATAATGTATGGGTTCAAATGTATTGAACTTAAATCTAGATATTTGAATAAATTTTAGAATTTGAATGTTTTCAAACAAGTCTAAATTTAAATTATTTATTAGAAATAAATTTGTTTTCAAACAAATATTTTAATTTGATTTCCCTTTTGAATGAAGACATTATAAAAAGTTTATAAAAGGAAGTTAAGTGATTTTTTTAAGTGGAATTTGAAATTTAATTGGTAATGTACTTTAAACTAAATTTCAAACGAAATTAAGCAAATTAGTTAAAGATTTATCTTATATAAGTTTTAACAAAAAGTAATAAATGTTATTTACATTTATTTTGGAAGGAGTATAAATGGAATTTAAATTGGTTAATGCTTAAATAAATATCATTTTGAATTTTAGATTCAAAATGGAATTTGAATTTAAATTTAAAGTGCAACGTTCTAAGTACACTTTAATATTAATGAAATTATTAATTAGGAGTGGGTTATCTTAGAAATTATCAAGGTGTTAAAATAATTAAATAAATAGGATAATTAAGAAATGAATTATTTATTTAATTTATAATTTATAATTTGGATTAATTTAAATTAGAGATAAATTAAGAAGTAATTAAAGAAAAATAATTAAAGAATTAATAATAGTTAATGATGGTCATTAACTAAGGATTATTTAGTAATTAATTAATATGATTAATCTTAATAATTTAATAGATTTATTAATTAATGATAATCAATTGCGAAAATTATTTAAGTTAATTACTAAATGTAAGTAATTAAGACATTAATTACTTAATGTAATTAATGGGGTTTATTGAGATTGGTTTGAATTAATTAATTAATTTTAATTTATTTAAAATATTTGATTTGATAGTAATTACTTGATGTAATTAATGAAGTAGAATTACTCAGTGAAGTAACTAAAGATAATTACTAGATGTAATTAATGAATGATGTTGGGATTGTGAAAATAATTTGGATTAAATTATTTTGTGTAATTAATCAAGGAATTAATTCAGAAATTAATTAAGGAATAATTAATTAAATGAAGTGATTAGGGTAGTTAATTACAAATTGAGATTAATCAAAGGTAATTAATAAATATGGTTTAAGTGAGATTAATTACTGAAAGTAATTAATTTAATTGAGTGATGAATTAAATATAATTAAGGATCATTAATTAATATAATTAATGAAGTAATTAAGATTGATTAATCAAGATTAATTAATCAATAATAAGTGATTAAGTGTAATAAATTAATTGTAATCAATTAAGGTTAAATGTAATTAATTATAGTTAATTAATTAATGAAGTAATTAAGGTTAATTACTGTACTTAGTTTAGAGTAATTAATTTGTGAAATTAATTAAAGTATAATTAATCAAGAGTGATTAATTATATAGATTAATTAAAGGTCAATAATTAATTAATTTGTAATTAATTAATGATGATGTAAGCAAGATTTATATTGTGTAAGTAATTAATTTAATTCATTTAAAATTAATTAGAGATGATATAATTAATTTAATTCAATTTAAATTAATTATAGATAGTATGATTATAAGTGAGTGCTTATGAATGAATAATATAAATTGCCTTGAACGGTTTGAAATCTCAGCTATGAGATTAGTAATGTTGAGTGATATGGATGCATTGGTTGCATTGTGATGATGATATGGATTATCTTTGATAATGATAGTGTGGATTATCTGTAGTTACGATAATGATAATTATCTGTTGTGAATCTGTGAATTATCTATATGTGTGTATATAGATAATGTTATTGAATTGTTTTAAACTCTAAAACAACTTGGACCTAAAAGACACGCTTTGGATTTCGATGAGACCTGGATCGGGTTTCCATATTTGGATATCCAAAAACCATATCGATCCAAATTAACGATAGGTCGTGAATCTTATGTGAAGAGTGAAGACTCGAGGTGTAAGTACTATTAGTCAGTATAACTCTAGGGGTGATTCCATGATGAGTTTGACGGAAATAGTACTTTCAGGCTCGAGATGGAGATTCAAAGTGTAAGGGTTATCGTCATTAACTCTGAGGGTGATACCAAAACGAGTGTAACGAGATAATGCCTTCGGTTTCGCTCGAACCCGGAACGAACTTGTATGGATTGAATGCTTTCAGCACATCGTCAGGTGGACGATGAGCATTCTAAGAGATGTGTTCTCTAAAGGTAATCATAGCCTCAAGCCTCATCAACCGGGAATGGCTAAAACAGGGGAGGTGCAGCAAGGCTTCGTGGTAGCTCCCATTGGAGAGCAAGATTTTCCCCTGTCTAGAGGTCCCTTTTTATTCAACTTAGTGGGCAGTTGGATATGCGCACCAACTGCGAGGTTGTCTTGTTCGGAACTGTTTAGTAAGAAATGGTTCCAGCCTTGTGTTGCAGGGGAGCGAGCGTACTCCTCGGTACGTTGATCTAAGCCACGTACTGTGACGGGCGGTACCCCAGTAGCCCTGCCATTGTATGAAATCCAAAATCCAATAATTGCCAACGGTTTTGATTGTATTACCCACTTTTGTGGCTAGTAGATGGAATTTAATCATGTAACAATTTTGGCTATTTCATATTTACTTGAAAACCCTAGACCTATTATATTATCACCGGATTTCCTATCAAATGTTTTGGTTAGCGTAAGGTAAAAACTTTTCCATGTTTATGTGTGGGAAGTCTTATGTGATACCTTTCTTTTCAAAAGGTTTTTGAAAGTTAAGCAACTTTAACCTGTTACTCAAACCAGACCCATGTCTGACCCGGAGTTTATTCTTTGTTTTCTTAAACTCTTGGGTACTCAAATTTTTACGAGTAGCCAAGAGATTCAGGTTAGCTTTGACGAATATTAGAGGAGCAATGGAGCAGGAGGCTTCTGCGTTAGATATATAGTATTCCGCTGTGTTTGGTATCTCTGTGTTGACTTTGAATTGTAATGCGTTGTAATAACTAGACAGGTGTTTATAACTGTCTAGTATGTGTTGTATTATCTGTGTACTCTGATAGTGGTTGAAAACTATGTAATATGTTATGTTATTAATATAATTTATTCGTTCTGCTGTTTAGATTCTGATGTGTTGTTTCTTCTTCTTCTCTTTCTTTCTCTTTTCTATCCCTTTCTTTCTTATTAGCGATGCGACTTTCTGGTGTTTTGAAAGTCGAGTAATTACAAAAGGGAACTTGCAGTGTGATAACTGTGATGTGTCAAAGTAAATAAACAAGCAATAGCAAACATCAATAACAATCCAATAATTGATTCAAATAATCCCGAAATAATCGTATTAATTTACATTGTTGTTTGTGCAAATTAATATAATTATTTCTAGAATCTACACTATCATTTCATGTAGATTAAAGATTATTACACTAATATTTATACGGTTCTTCACTTGATATCTATTACTCAGTTTCATACTACATCAATTTATGCAACATACATTCAATGGTTCAAGGTGTAGTTAACACTATTTCTACGTGTCAGTCAATCAAACATTTAAAGGGTCATATTTAACAACTTTAACAAATCAAATTCAGCATATATATCAATTTAAACTTTAACTATCCTACGTCAAATTTAGTTGCATATTATTTATCACTTATTCATTTACAATTTAACGTCTAATGTAAACATCAAACAATCAATTATCAACCAAACTGGATTATCATCGTATAAGTAACAAATAATGGTGTCAGATGTCATAGGTGAACTGATACAGGTAATAACATATATGTAACAGTGTAAATAACTAACTACAGCATATTTCAATTGTCATTTCAATTGAAATTAAATTTATTAAATAAAAGTACATTAATCTTGAGTGATCGTTCACCTTTCGAGGCTAGAGAAACAGACAGTGAAATGGGTTACAGATCAAAACGCGAATTTCCAAGCAAAGCACAAGAGACTTGAGTTCGACGAATAAGCTAATAATTTGGAAGAGACGAATTCAAATCAGAAATGGATCGACGAAGATAATTTATATAAGTGAACTTATTTATATATAATTATATATAACTATATATATAAAGTCATATTCTACATTCAACATATATTAGATTAAATATACATATGTATTTCAAACTCCATTGTTTCAAATTAAAACACATATATCTCCATTCAAAATTCAATGTTATCATTTCATATAAAAAAAATACTCGAGCCTGGACATATATGTTATCATAATCTTTATATATTACATATAAGGTAATATTAAAAATCAACGTAATTTCGAAAACAAAATTTAAAGCAACATTATTTATTTAAATATAATATAAGTTATTTCAAAACCAAACAGGAACGAAATCTAGTTCAAACTAATAACCAAAATATATTGCATTCTAAGCCAAAAATGGAAAATCAATATCTCACGCAAATCTATATATATCATATTTATATATTCAGCAAAACAATACTTTCAGTAACAAATGAAAATAAAATTGTATATAACTAAACAATATTTTTATAATAAAACAGATATATATAACCATCCCGCGTATAAACATATAACACAAACTGTAGTTAAGTAAAGTATAAAACAAAATGAGCCAAAAATCAGCATATACGTTCCAAAAATATGGACTAGCTTATAATGCAATAGCTTAAGACAATAATAAAACACCAGAGAAGCAAACAGATGTTGTTAACTCTCATTCACATAAAAAAAAAAATCTTAATTCATTAACGTATAAATATACCTCTCATCATAAACTTATTTAAATATGTATATAAACAAACATGTAGTCATGCATACTGCACTGTCGAAACTATACAACTGACACTTATATAAAAATTTATAAACTATTATATACGTATACAAAACAATATGTAAAACATACAAAATTTTAAAAATCGCCGTATATAGCTTACATATGAGTATAACACACATATATTAACATGTAACAGGCAATAGCTAAATACAATATATTAACCTAAAAGTATACCTGCTTCATTCACAACATAAGTCGAAGAAAAATGGTGAAGGAGCAGCCGATTTGAGGTGCGAGAAGTTGCTGCACTCGGCTGAGCTAGAGAAGAGATGGCTGAGATCTGGGCGAAGATGAAAGGCCGACACACACAAAAGTATAAGCTGGGAAGCACGGCCAAGCAATGGGTGATGGAAACTGGAGGCGCGTGCGTTCGGTTGGAGTAAAAGGTAGCCGTGACTTAGGCGAGCTGTCGTGTTGCGTGCGTGGGTGATGCTACCGCTGGAGTTCTCATCCACACAAGCAAGGTGGCGGGTTGAAGTGGGAAAGGCTCGAGCTTGGTTTGGCTGCTCGCATGGGGATGGTCGGAGGTGGAGTGGGGTGTCGGCCGGAGAGGGTTTGGGTTGTAGTGATGGTTCAGCGAGATGGAGGTGGGAGAGAGCAGTGGATAATTCGATGAGTGGGTGGTGATAGGATGGTGGTGAAAGTAGAAGGCCGGCGGACACATGCGGCCGAAGGGTGGTGACGCAAGTGACTCCGGGTGGAGAGGCAACGGAAGAAGGCGGCAGGATGTGCTATGCATTGTGACGGAGGTGATGGCGAAAGCTTTGGTAAGGGGCATGTTACAGGGAGATAACAAATATAATGACCAATCTTATATTGAAATACAATTCATCTTCATTGTAAATGACACAAAGGAAAGAGCAGCAACGAAAAGAAAATTGGAAGTGGAAATATGTAGGAGAGAGAAAAGCAGAGGCAATGCATAAAGAAGTAACCGGTGAAATATTCAACGCATGGAATTGTAATGTCCAATATGCTTGACTTCAAGGAATTAAATGCTAATGTCCATTAGAATTTACACAGTGGATAAACGAATAGACAAAAATTCAAAAGGGTCAAAATGGTACCGATTCAATTAATCGGTTCAACCGATTCCATCGTGCATCGGACGTCAAAACACAGAAATGAGTATACCATAGTGATCAGTACGACGAGACGATCAAAACGGTATAAAAATATCAGTAGTACAATTTGAATTATGAAAATTTGAATTTTCAACTAGCGGAAAATGCAGCAAAAACGCAGAAAAATAAGATCGACAGAGCTAAAAAAAGTTCGAATTTGGAAAAACGAAAAGCGGCGTCTTGCTCAGAAGATGATTTAGAATTTTTCTATGTAAAAATATTCAAGTTTCGAAAACATTTTATTTTCATCGATTTTTAACTGATAAATTGTAATAAATTTACGCACGAAAATAAACTTCATATTTTCGGACAAAAATTTACCAGTCGCTATGTTTAACTAGACGCATTCCAAATATCAAATTTATATTTCAAAATTTTATTGTTTAAAATTTCACAAAATTTCAATTAAATATATTAATAAAGCAAATAAAATTATTAAAAATTTACGGGTCATTACAAGGGTGCACCTTTGATTTTGGAGTGTATCACGAGGTGGGCGATAATAGCTGTTATGCATTACCACCAGTCCAGATCGGCAAACAGTATATCTACCCTGGCATTACCTTGAGTGCCTTGTCGCATGCCCTATCGCGCCTTTTACGAGTTTGTTTTGTGTCGTACCTATGGAGTGCTCCATGATAGCCCGCTTGCGAGTAGAGTTTACAGTATCTGCATAGACTGCGGCATTATAAAAATATGTTAAGGGGGATATGGGTAACACCTTAACGCTATTTTAATAGTTTACATTACAACAGACATTTTATAATAGCGTATATTACTATATAGTAGATAGTTCCACGGATTCTTAGAGGATGGAAATCCCAAACATCCTTTAAGTTACTTGTATTTCAGTTGACATTTCACTTGAGTTGAATTTATTAAGATAAGAATGTCAATCCGGACTAGAGTGTTTTATGTTTTGCTTTATGATCGGGTCAGACTGAGTGTCACAGCATTAGAGACTCGCCTTTGGAATTGGAGTTTCACTTGGAGATCTATCAATATCTATTCAGCTTTCAACTATCCAGCTATTTTTTTCAGACTTGTCATCTGTTTGTATTCAAGACTACATTGTATTTGAGATATTATGTTGTATTTTTTTTCAAACTATGTTGTTTATATAGTAGCTTCATGAACTATTATTTATTTATTCCACTTCTTATTATTGTTATATTACTCTGTGTCTGCGATTCTATGATTGACTTATTTATAGTACACCTGAGTTTTGCCAAATATAAATTAACAATTTGTTGTTTTGAGCTATTCAAGTCCGACATGTGTGAACGTGAATGGTTCGAAACACTGGGTCGTTACAATGTCTTTGAACTTCTAAAATTTAGTAATGATACAACTATATATATAACGCATGAGTCGAAATAACCTTTCCTTGTTTTAATTGAAACATCAAATATTCTATAATGGCAGTATATATCTTGGTGGCACAGTGTATTAATAGTGTCAAATACCTTAAAAACTAAGGAAAAATGCTACTCTAAAAGGGAGGAAAATGGCACAAAAAATTATACAGTAGTGCCTTATTTGGATATTGCTTCATAAATTCAATTCGTTGAATAAAACTGGCTTTCCTTATGCTCTTCCAATGAAACCTTTAGGGTATTGTATCTCAAATACCTATAAATCCAAAAAATAAATATATAACTAAAACAAACACTTTTCATTGATAAATATTAATCACATAATATTTACATTTTAGATAACTCTAAGTCCCCTGCAAACTTACTTACACATGGTGAAAAAAGAGAAGCAGCAAAATTTCCACTATTAAATTATAGCAAAATCGTGGCTTATCGCAAAAATTCCATCCTCATAATTATTTCGTATCAAAAAACCAATGGCTAAACTAATGTAGACAATTCATGAAGTTGTAAGATAATAAGAAAATTTTCAAGCTGCACTACCAAGCACATTTATTTAACTGTGAAAATCTATTGAATGTTTGCTGTTATGCAATATTGTTTATGAAATTATTAGCAGAAGAGGTATGTATAATGATCTAAAAACCAATGTAACACATCATCTCACTTTGAATCATTTCAGTAAACAAAACTTATTTATAAACATGTCGGTACCAATTTACCTAGGACCAAAGCTTTTTTCCTAAAGCTTCAAGTAGATTTTCACTACTTTAGACATATATAATATTAACCACAATGATATACTTTTAGTAGCACACACATTTAAACCTTATTAACGAAGATAACTATCAAGAAGATGGTGGTGATATCTTAAGCTATACACCTCTACGGTAAAGAAAAAAGACAATACCTATTTTTTTATATGCATTTAGTGATTCTAATCAAGCAAAACCTATCTATTCAAACATAACTCGCTTTACCATTTTAGATATTTGTGCATTGACCTTTAGTTATGGGAGCATCGTCTTATAAATCATACCGATTGTTGTATCTCCTGCATAGTTATAACACAATATCAAATTAAGTAAAAAGCAGCTTTCGAAGATGTTCAGGTCTTCAACAAAAGATTAAATCGCGCACTGCCAAAATCAATGAAATGCAAAATAAATTCTCCAAACATAAATGAAATAGAGCTCAATGCAATAATCATTGGGATAACCAATAAATTCAAAATGTTAATAGAGGTGGAAAGTTTGAAACCACTTAAGATCATAAAAAGAATTTGTAAAACACAACACAACCAAAATGCAGATATATGTGTCGCACGACTGTTTTTTTTCTCATTTATCATTGACTTTCTGTTTGTTTTATGTGCATAATACTATCGTGGTAACGAACTCTGGCAATATCAGTACAGCTATAGGGAGATAGATTTATAACCACAATTGCAACAATTTTTTCTGGAATAATTCAATCAGTTAAGGTTCATGCAACAAAGTAGGTTTGCGAATCCATTATTTCAAAGAAAGTGATCATGGTACAAAGATATATCCGTATAAATGTCCACGAAATCATACTTGTTGCACATGATACATTTGCTAAATGAAACAAACACGTGGTAATTAAGGTCCACTTCATTGGATTTAAAACATGGAGACCAATATGTAGCAACTAAATTATGGAGAATAAATTGAAGATGAAGATTATGGAGATAACTAAAAATCAAAGTTATTTAAAGTTGTAAGATCGAAACATATATCTTCATGTTTCTTTCCATAATTAAGACCCAAATGCCACATACCCATTTCAAGTTAAAAGTCCCAAACAATGCTAACAATTAATATAAAAAAATTAATAAGTCCCTGGGATTTGATCTGCAGTCACAACATAAAACACATTTATTAAATTATATCTTGCAAACTGATACTTAATTTATTCAGAACATATTAAATAATAAAACTTCACAGTTATACTACTCAATCCGACTAAGAAGTCGATCTCACAATTAGCCATATGAATTAGAGTAGAGATTATTCTACATTCAGGATTGAGTGAATGCAAAAAAATAAAATTACATCACCATTTCAAATTTTAGTTGAATAAAGTATGAGTACATGTGAATAAAATATAAAACAAATCTATGAAATTGAAACAAGTGGAAACTGACATAAATACTACTTATATGTCTTCTAATTAAAATTAGGTTTATCTTTCTTGCCATAAATGCTAATGCTCCTAACATGTACATATATCTTTATATAGCCAAAAATTGAAAACTATAGAACAGATAAGAACCAAATTAAGTATCAATTAAAATCTTAAATCACAACATAATAAACTAAAACGACTTATGATACTTAATGCAAATAAATCCAGTTACATGAATTTCTTATAGAAAGCATAGCATAATTTAATAAAATTTGACGATTAAAAGAAGAACACGAAATGAAGAATAATGAATATAAGTTCATATCCACCCAAACCAAGAGGCGATATAATTGAATAAATATAAACTGGAAAATGCAAGAAAAACTAAAGTTTGATCCTTTTAAAAAAAATCATTAAACCAAAAATCACCTATACAAAATCAAATATTAGGGTTCCATATTCACTCTCATAATCATCCAAAGGGGAATAGCTTAAAGAGGAAAAACAGAAAATGAACTACAGTTAAATCATCACTTTGTGAATTTTTTTCCTTTATGAAACCAAAGAGAGATAAGAAGGCGTATTTTGAGAGAAAATGGAAGGTGTAGACTTTACTGGGTGATTCTACCTTTAATGCATGCATGAAATGTAAGGAAAAAATGCACGTTCATAACTGGTGTATGATGTCACTTAAGTGTATGTACAATTAAACCACTGGTTTTTATAGTTGTTTTGCGCAATCTGTATATTTCTTTCGCAACTACCGGGTATTTTTACAAATTGGATGCCGTTTTATGACACAACATGCAAATATAAACCTTTGAGAACCTAATCAGAAATGATTGGATTTATTTTACTGTCTTCAAACATGTATTTATCGACACATACGGATAAATGTGTTAAGCCTCATTTCAAAGGCTTTAAGTCTATAGTTTGGTTCATGCACATAATTACACGATATGTAAAATATATGTTTATGGGGAAGTTTGTAAATAGGAAATGCTTTTTCAAAATTTTTTCTATGAGCTTAACCATTGATAGTTGAAAATATTATGCTGATTTACAATAAAACTTTTCAACCTGCTAATAAAAATCTATATTTTAACAATTATAATATGAACAATATTAAAATATTATATAACATGCACATCATGCTTAATTTTTGATATAATTCCTTAGTTCATAAATTTTGGCACAGCTTTAAATAACTGCAAACATTATGGAAATATATAAACCTATGTGGTCAACACAGTAAGAGTAATTTCATAGGATTTGTTTTGCCCAGGAAAAGTTTTAATATTTTTCTAAATTCCAGTTGTTTGAAAAAGGTAAATATGATATGAATGTAACTCTAGTTGTAGCATTTTGTGTAAGATTATTTTAACTGGATAAAAATAAAAGTTGATACCTTTGACTTAAAATGTCGTTTAGGTTGAATTGACCCATGCCTTCTTACAATTGACTATCACATAAGAGAGATGGGTTTGAATTAGGTTTCCAACAGACAACAAAAGAAAAGAGATGATTTTATGAGCATAAATCCTGTATTTATGAAAAGATGTGAAGCATAATTAACAAATAAATGATTTGTTGAAAACTCTGCAGACAATAAAAGTAATTAACAAATGTACATAGAAATTTCTAAAAATTAAAACAAAGTTACATCTTGTAATTAAAAGAAAAGAATTTCCAATTATAAAAGGAACCAAATGCTCTTTAATGACAGCCATATGTCTAGTCGAAATCATGAACAAATAAAATAAAACTTAAAGTTTCAATTCCACTTACATACGACATATATCCAACCAAAAGGTTAGAATTTAGGATTCTCCATGGTTATAAAGGAGCAACCCTAAAGTCAAAATCAAAGCCTATAATAATATATATAAGCGTATTTGAGGAATAACATAAATCCACTTAACGGTTCTTGATATATTGTTCGAAATTTACCTATGATAAATACAGAAAAGAATCCACGACCTTTGGATGTTGTGACAAAAAATCAATACACAGATTCAGAAATGCCTTGCATATCAAAATATTTTTTAATTTTCTTTGGTTCCAGTAAAATGAAAATATTTTTCTTCTTGTATATAAAATTAAAAGCAGACATTAAGACCAGGCCGATGAAATATAGCAGGCATGATGTAGTTAAGCACGTAAGCAAACAATAATTTTTCTTTGAGAAAAACTTATAAAGTAATGCAAACACAATTAAATTAATTTTCCACAAGTAGATCATACATCCTACTTGGTTAGCATACAAATTTACTGGTAATATAAGTACATCAAACATGCAAATACATAAATCACCGTGAAATTCTAAAATCCAAAAATTATAAATCATGAAGAAGAATTTATGACTAATCTTTCCATTTTTTTTAATCTAAGAAAATAGAAGATAAATATCAATATCAACCTTACCAAAATAATCAAGCTCATCATTTCCTTATACATTTTAGGGTAAAAGTAACGTCCAAATAAAGATACAAAAATGTTTATGATGCAAAGGTGTTGAATTCGTCGAAATTGATGAAATCGACAAAGGGTTGAATTCGAAAAGAATGTTGGCCTCTGGAGAAGTTGAGCTACCGTTGAACTAAAATTGGGGAAGGTAGAGTTTGGGAAGTAGAGTCGTTGTTTTAATTTGAGGAAAACAAATCTAATTGGGTTGAAATGAGTACGCAGGAAATTCTGATCCACAAATTGACGGTACAACAGCAAAGAAGGAAGCTTCTTTTTTACTTTTAGAGAAATAACATTTTAGGTTAGAGCAAAAATGATATAGGTCAATAGTTTGATAGAAAGGAAGACAAAATGGGAATGGAAGGAATAGAGAAAGGGGCAGATAAGGAATGAAGCAGAGATATGGTAGGAATAGAAAGGAATAAGAACCGTGATTGTTGGTTTCACAAAATAATACCGAGGGCCTGTGCGCTCATGAAACCAAACTCGGTAATAATATGATAGTATAGATATTTCATGTCGTCGCCTAATATAGTCATCTCGAGGATAGTTGTTGCCATATATGATCATCGCCTTAAATGCACATTTAAATATAGTATAATGTTTTGAGCCATCGCGAGGAATAGCTGTCGCTTATAGTTTACCTATACTATTGCTAGTATATGCCATCGCTATTGTACCCACATATTTTTCCTCAGTTTCATTTCATTTATTCCATTTCTTACTATATACTTTCACTACTATATATATTGTTGCCTTCGCCGCTATTTTATATATATTGTCGCCTTGAGTTATGATGTCGCTAAAGTATAATTGTGCATATATTTATTTGTATGTTAAAATGTTGGATCTCCTAGTGATGCCCGCTCCTCTATTCTAACTTGTATACACAGATTTTCTTTACTCAATGCAAAGTTTAGCATACATTATTATATTTTACTTAATTAAAAAATGAATCAGTGGCAGTTTTATAATTAGATTGAAAATCGATTTCCTATCCACTTAAGCAACAAGCTTTTACCTAATCAAATATGGTGTTAACTTCTCATTGGAAAATTTTCTTACAACTGTAGCTTTCTTTCAGAAAAAGTTAACCATCCAAATTAATTAATTAATTTTTTTGAACTAATTAGTACTTTTATTTACTAAATAATTCATATAAAATAGAAATCTCAAAAATTCACTAAAAAATCTCTTTTATCGTATTTTACCTCCTACAAAAATTTAAGCTCAAAATAATTAATTTCATTATTTTTAATAATTAATTTACCCTAAATTAACCATTTTCTCCAACTTAGAAAACTCATAAATATTCCTATTAATTTCAAAAATTATGGAATTAAAAACTCATCTCTATTTCATCATTAAGCATATCATATCAAAATTTAGTGGTATTTGGTTGTAATTAGACCTTTTTTTGGTCTTAAGCATGAATAAATCATCTTAATTAAATTTTAAACCATAGAAAAATAATTTTCAAACATCCAAACAAGTTTAACATCATCAAAACATTCATATGAAAGTTAAATCCGAACACAATAGGTTAAGATAGGTTTTTAGTGAAAGATTTTACTCGTCTGGCTTAAGAAAACCTTATTTAATCCTTTTTCGTTCCTTAAATTTAAAAGTTTCAATCTTCTAGCTTGAAACCCTTTGATCCATCCAATTAACTTTTAAAAGTAACTCTCTCTTCATTAATTAAATGTTCCTTAGGCAATTCTTTTAATTAAATCATTTTAATAATTCGATTAACAATACCATCATATTATTAACTCAATTCAATTTAACTTAATTTAAATTAATTTGCCATATTAAGGACTCTCCAAAATATGAGATGTTACAATTATATAGTTTTGATAATCAAAATAAATAAAAAGTATTCTCGCTCTCGTATATATACAAACTCTTGATCTAGTCTAGGATGATAACTCCTTTTTTATCTCTACTTGACCACGGTATCAACTTGGGTTAATCGCGTAACCTAAAGATCTAATAATTTCCATCCTACACCACTAGCACCTAATATAACTTAATAGTACATTGCTGGCGTGCCAAGCCGATGTAGAACGACTGTCAAGGGTTAAAAAAGAAGTAAAAACACCACAAAATCTATCGTACATCTCACAGTGAATGGAATAAAATATAATATACATCACAAATTTAAAACATGAGAGTAATAACCAGATGAATCAAATATCAGAGCACGGATCCACAAAGTTATATAAAATAGTAATAGAGTTTATATAAAGCGGAAATAAACTCAGCTAAACTACCTAGTAAAAAACATTGTCTAGGCTCCACGGTGTCACATAATGGCATAAGTAATAGGATATCCATATATAGTACAAGAAAGCTCTATTCAGCCCGTCCTTTGTACAGCCGTTGTATACCCCCTAGACCCGTTATTTAGTATATTCATTTAACAATAACGAAGATAATAAGAAGCAAAGCATAAAACCTCATGTCAGACAACAGTTTGGTGTGAGCGATAAGATATCTCAAAATATTATACAAGTTGGTATAGTAAGAAACAAAAAGGTACAAGAGTCATACCTGAACTATTCCTACACCCAAAAAGTTAGCACATAACATCCATATGCTACTCTACTATCATAATCAAAATGTACAACGTTCTAAATACAATATCAGATGTCTAGGTATCTACATCCTAAATATCTATATCAAGTGACAACCCAAGAGTGATGATCAACAACTATAGAAACCATAGCAAGCATAGCTTCCATCAAACAATCCTCTCTACCACTCAAGTGCTTTGGACATATGACAACTCGTATGACCATCCTATGCCAATAACTACTGCAAAAGTTTCGGCTCCTTGGTGCTCAAAATCCATGCCACTTAGTATGCCAGAAAAACTGAACTGCACGTCCTAACAATCCAGGGTATATGGACCACATCCTAGATCCACGAGTATATGTCTTAATACCCAATGAGCGTCCTCATCTATCCTTTCTTTAAGAGCACACTGGAGCACTATGAGTATCAAAGATCCCTTCGCATACATCTTCAAACCAGTCCTTGTTCGATTCATTATGTTGTCATCACAAAACCCTTCTTCATCATACCTACTTCCATTTCCATAGAAGAGGAAGTCCTTACCCCACCTCATGGGCTCGTATCTTAGAACAAGTCATGTCATATCTTCCCATAACAAAGCACGTCCTAGCTTTACTTTGCAAGCTTGCTTCCTAGAACTTATCTGTAACAACCCGCCTTGGAACAGACCTAAATTTCAACCCTGAAAGGCCCATAGAAACTTAGAACTATTCCAAAGCTTGTTGTTGATAAGTAAAAAAATAATACAGAGCTATTTATCTGCACATTCAGATCTCACAGTGAAAGGATAAAATATAACAATAACAATAGTACCCATATAATTATAAATTCAAAATGTCATAAAAAACATAACATAAAAACCAATAATAACCATTACATATCTGTGGTACATCATATCTGATATCCCGGAATTTCAAGCAATTTAAAATGTGATAATCTCCTTTATTAATTATTAAAAATTAGCAAAATTGTTATTTTCAAACAATAATAATAATGTGTTGTTTTTAATATATAAATCAATTTTAAATAGAATTATTATTTTCAAATTGAATTTGTGTTTATCTAAATATATATATTTATTTGAATTGATTTTAAATTGGATTTTTAAATTTAATTTGAATTTGAATTTGGATTTAAATTTGAAATTTAAAAGATATATATCTTAGAGATATTTTAGATTTAACAATATATGTATAAGATTTTTATTAATTTATGATTTTCTTTATATTATTTTCTTTAAAGAAATTTATTTATAAAAGGATTTATTAATTTGGAAATTTGATATAAAAGCTTCTAAACCATTTTAAAATTAATTAAAAATGTATAATGACAAGTGCTAATAGATTAAACCATGTTAGTAACATGTGTAAGGTGATTGACAAGCCATTGACAAATGTTAGTTGAATTAACAAGTGTCATCTTTTTATTTTTATTTTCTTTAATTTTTAAAAAATCATAAAATTAGTCTGTATATTCATCTTTCTCTTCTCTTCACTTCTTTTTCCTATCTCATTTTCAAAAACCTGTAACTCAAAAGAAAAAAACCTGTAAACATTTTTAAACAAATCAAAACAAAGCCTGTAACGAAGATCATCAGGCAATCAAAGCCAGAAATCACCAAAACAAAGCAAACAAACCTGAAATCAAAAGTCTTAAATCATCTCATCATCAAAGTTCTAGTTAACAAGTTCAAGCATTTTAAAGTTCCAGCCAAAAGCATTTTAGTTTTCAAAATCTAGAGGCAATTCAAGCTTTTCCAAAAATCAAAACTATTTCAATCTTTGCTCATCATTAACAGGTGAGTAAACATCCTTTTTAAAAAGCTTAATTAAGTGAAAATCTATTACATGTGATCTACTGAAATGAACTAGGCTTTGCTTGTGTATATATAATTGATATCTCTATGTATACGAATGTATTGAAGAATGCATGTCTGATATATCTGCGTGTATCTCTATTTATGTTATAGAGTTCAAATTGGAAAAAAGTATCAAAATTTCTACTTCTATTATCTGTTAGGTTCTAGTTTTCAAACAATTTAAGTTTGTTTAAACATAAACTAGGATAAAAAAAATAGTTTTAAATATGTTTTGTATATATATTATCTGGGAATCAATAATTATAGTAAGAATTTTTTTTTAAAAAATGTTAAATGCAGGTACCATAATCCTTTGATCTACTTAGATAATCTGGATCACCATCTAAAATTATGATTTTTGAAAGAGGAATCACAATTTTTAGATTTGTATTGAGAGAGCATTTGGGATTTGATCAGAAAATGGTTTTCGAGCAAATTCGGGTGGCCGGGGATACTCGGGTGGTCAGAGTTTCGTCTGGAGGTGGCTGAGGAGTTGTCGAGCTAGGAAAAATGGTTGATGATTTTCTTTGTCACCGTGGCTTGAGATTTGGACGAAGTAGGGTTTAACCCTAGAATGGGACGTGGTCGGAAATTGTATGGTTGTGTCATCTCTAGTGAATCGGGGTTCACCGGACCTGGTGGGAAAGCAGCATGGAGGGCCTACTAGTCTGTGGCTAGGATTGCGCGATTTCTGGTGGTCGGCGTCGGTTGTTCATGGTAGTTTTCGGGTGATGTTGGTTGTGCCAGTTTGATCGAGATAGCTCGATCTCGTTTTTGAGTTAGACTGAAATTTCTGGGTGGTCAGATGGCTAGAGGTGGTCAAAGGGGTCTTGTCGGCGATGGTCTTGGAGGCCGGAGCTCTAGCGATTGACGGTGCATGTGCACGGGGTAATTGGGTATCAGTGGGTTGGGTTGTGGAATTGACTCGAAGGGAAGCTCGGGTAAATGGGTAGGGTGACTCAAGATCATCTTCGGGTTTACGTGAGTGTTATAATCATGTTCCAGGTTTAAAATTTTTAAGCTAACCAAGTTCTTTTTAAAGAAAGGGAAACTCGGGGTAGAACCCCGGTGAGGATCGGGTCAAACCTGAAGCAGGTTTTAAAACAGATTTTAAAAAGTTTTTTATAAAGCAGGTTTTAAATTTTAAGATAAATCTACTTTAAACCCTTTTCTTAAATTAATTTCTATATAGTAAATGTATTCTTTAACATTTGTTTTTAAGAGGTTATAAAATTTTGTTAACTTTAATTTGTTAAGTTAAAATGTTATTTATTTTAAAACTAAACTAAATGATTTAACTATGTAAGTTAATTATTAAGATAAATGTTTTAAATATGTTAATGAAAAATTAAATCATTAATAAAGAAAATGATTTACCTTAAATGTTAATTAAGGTTTTAATGATTTAAGATTAAAGAGTAATTCATTAATTTAATTAATTAATGATTAAGAATAAATTAATTTATAATTAAAGATTAATTAATTAATGATTAGAGATTAATTAAGTAATTAAGTTGTAATTAAGGATTAATTAATTAAGTAATTAAGATTAATCAATTTATAATTAGGGGTTAATTAACTAAGTAATTAAAGAGTAATTAAGTTGTCCTTAAGTATTAATTAATTAATTAAGTAATTAGAGATTAATCAATTGGTAATTAAGGATTGATTAACTGGTAATTAAGGATTAATTTATTTGTAATTAAGTTTTAATAATTGATAATAAAGGTTTATTAATCAATAATTAAGGGATAACTAAATATTTAATTAAAACTTAATTAATTGATTATAAAGGTAATTAAGGAATGATTAATTAATTAAATGATTATAATTAATTAACGATTGATTAAGCAGAGTTAGGTGATAAGTTCTTAAGTAATTAATTTAATTTAAGTTAATTAAATTAATTATGGTATGGGTTAATAAATTTTTCTTATGGATGATTGTTTGAGTAGAATGTCTGGATTGATTGATATCTATAGTTGATAATCTGTGATATTCTGTGATGTGATATTTGATATAGCTGTGATAAATGAGTAATATTTATCTGTGATAAATGTTGTGTGCATTCAATATATTAAATTGAATTAAATTGTTTAAACCTTAAACAACTTAAAAAACGTTTCGATTTCGATGAGACCGTGATCGGATATCAGATTTGATTATTCGAAAACCACATCGATCCAAGATAAACGATAGATCGTGAAATCACGAAGTGAAGATCGAGATAGAGTTTCAGAGTGCAAGGGTTATTGTCGTTAACTCTGAGGGTGACTCCAAAATGAGTGTAACGAGATAATGCCTACGGTTTCATTCGAATCCAGAATGAACTTTTATGGATGAATGTTATAAGACCATCGTCAATGGAGGACGATGAGCATTCCAAGATGTGTTCTTTAAATGTAATCGTAGCCTTAAGCCTCATCAACCGGGAATTGCTAAAACAGGGGAGGTGCACCAAGGCTAAGTGGGTAGCACCCAAGTAGGATAAGATTTTCCCCTGTCTAGAGTCACTTTATTCGGTTTTGTGGGCGGTTGCTAGTTACAACTGTGGGGTTATCTTATTCAAACTATCCAATTAGGGTAAGCTCCGGCTTTGTGTTGCAATGGATTGAGAGGGATCCTCGGTACGGTGATCTAGGCCATGTACTATGGCGGGCGGTAACCCAGTAGCCCTGTCATTGTATGGAATCCAATTTCAAACAAGTAATCTCGGACTTGATTGCATACCCATGTATGCTAGAATTTAATGAATGTAACAATTTCGGCTATGTGAATATTTATTTTAAAACCCTAGACACTATTATAATAAAACTGGATTTCCTATCAAATGTTTTAGTTATCGTAAGGGGAAAAGTTGTCCGTATTTATTGGCGGACAGTCTTACGAGATACCTTTTCTTCAAAGGTTTTTCAAGTTAAACAACTTAACCGTTTACTCACATCAGACCCATGTCTGACCCGAAGTTTATTCTGTTTTCTTAAACTCTTGGGTACTCAAATTTTTATGAGTAGCCAAGTGATCAGGTTGGGTTTGACGAATTTTGGATAGCATGGAGCGGGAGCCTGACCTAGCTATACATACATACATACATACATACATACATACATACATACATACATATATATATATATATATATATATTTCCGTTGTGATGAACCTTTTTGTCTGTTGTATTTTGAAATGTACTGGATAGACGGGCCTTTATAACTGTCTAATGTGATGATGTTGTTGTAATTGAGTGACTCTGATGTAAAGACTATGTAATAGTTATGTGATATATTATATTTGGTTCCGTTTTCACTATGAGATTTTGATGATTGTTTAGTTCTTTCTTCTATATATTCTATTTCTACCTATTTCTTTCTTATTGACGATGCTTCTTTCTGTGGAATGAAAGTTCGGGTCATCACTGTTGGTATCAGAGCATAGGTTGAGATAATACCTAGGCTTTAGAGTAGTATCTGTCTTGAGAGCGCGTATTTGTAATTTTTATATAACTATATCCCTATCTATATTTGTTGGGTTACATGTCCAGGTTGCCGACATGAGTTCTAGAGAAGTTTCATCTTTCTCCTTGTTTGGTTGACCATCCTATTTGTATCTAATCCTACAGGACGGGTAACTAAGTTAGATAAGATCTGTAGAGACCTAAGGCTTTCTTATCTGTCTCATAGTTTTTGTTGCGACCCTTTTTTATTGGATTTCTAAGGGTTTGATCTTATTCTATGTATGGATTGGTTGGATAAGTATAAGGCTGTCTTGATGTGTAAAGAAAGGATTGTGTCTTTGGAGACTGAGTTAGGAAGAATCGCAAAAGTGACTTTCGATGATTCTGGAATTCACTTGAGTAAGTTTCTACATGGAAGCGAAGCATATCTAAAAGGTGAGTTTTTCCCCTTTACCAAGAAATAGAGTTTTCGGAATTCACTTGAGTAATTTCAAAGGATTGTGTCAGAGATTTTTCGGATGTTTTCGAGGAAGTGAAAGGTTTGCCCTTTCACTAAAAGATAGAGTTTCAGATTGACTTAGTTTCTAGAGCAATACTTGTTGTTCACCCCAGTATGCGTATGGTGCTGAAGGAGAGAGAAGATTTGGTGAAGCAGACCCAAGATTTCTCAGAGAAAGGTTTGATCCGACCTAGTTTTTCCAGTTATGGTTCTTCCGTAGTCTTTATGACCAAGTCGGATGGGTCTTTGAGATTCTGTGTGGATTACCGGGAGATGAATAAGGTTACTATTAGGAATAAGAATCCATTTCCCTGTATAGATGATCATTTTGATCAACTCCATGGAGCTTTTGTTTTCTCCCAGTTTGATTTAGCTTCGGGTTTCCATCAGTTAAGGGTAGCGGAGGACAGTATCCCCTTGACTTCGTTTAGAGGACCCAATTGTTTTTATGAGTGGTTGGTTATGCCTTTTTGGGCTGACCACTGCTCCTGCCTATTTGGTAGATTCGATGAACCGAGTTTTTGGGGATGTGTTGAATAAGTTCGTACTCATGTTCATTGATGATATTCTTGTCTACTCCAAGTCTGAAGAAGAGCACAAGAGGCATTTGGGGATAGTGTTGGAGACTTTGAGGAGGCCTGTTCTGAACGCTAAGTTTTTGAAATGCCATTTTTGGAAATCGAAAGTCAAATTTTGGGGCATATTGTTTCTAGTAAGGGTATCTCTGTAGATCCAGCCAAGGTAGCTAGTATTCAGAAGTGGAACAGCCATAGTCTCCGACAGAAGTCCGTAGTTTTCTTGGTTTGGCCGAGTACTACATGAAGTTTATCAAGGACTATTCTAAGATTTCTTCGCACTTAACTAAGTTAACTCGGAAAGGAGCAAATTTTAAGTGGACCTTCGAGTGTGAAGAGGCTTTCTTGGATTTGAAGGCAAGGCTGACCAGTGCACCTATTCTAGCTATTACGGATGGTAAGAGCAAGTTTGAGGTCTACATGGATGCTTATGGAATTGGGCTGGGTGCAGTACTGATGGAGAATGGGAAGGTGATAGCATATGCGAGTAGGAAATTGAAGCCTTATGAAAAGACTTACGCTACGCACGATCTGAAATTGTTAGCCATCGTTTTTGCTTTGAAGATCTGGAGGCACTATTTGCTAGCAGAGAAGTTCGAGCTTTTCACGGATCACAAACCTTTGAAGTACCTTTTCTCCCATAAGGATCTGAATTTGAGGAAGCAGAGGTGGGTAGAATTTTTAGCATCATATGATCTGGAATCCTCTATACTCCAGGGAAAGCGAACGTTGTGGCGGATGATCTGGGTAGGAATGCAGTTCTGTCTATCTTGGAAGTTGTTTCACCTCTTCTGGCAAGGATTTCAAGTAAGCAAGGATCAGATAGAAGATTATGTGAGTTCATTAGGAGAGTCATGAATGGTCCGTGTTCCAGTTTTAAGATTGATGACCAAGGAACATTGAGGATCAACATAAGGATTTGTGTTTCGCATTTCAAGGATTTGAAGCAAGAAGTTCTGTCAGAGAGTCATCGCTCCAGGCTGAGTATCCTTCTGGGAATTTCAAAGATGTATAAGAATACGAAGAGAGTCTTTTGGTGGAAGGGTATGAAGAAGGACATAGCTGCTTTCGTCAATGGATGTGCGATCTGCCAGCAGGTTAAAGGTGATCAGCAGAAGACCGTAGGATTGTTGCAGCCTTTAGAAGTTCTGAGGTGGAAGTGGGAAATGATTTCTATGGATTTTGTCGACGGTTTACCAAGGACCAAAAAGGGAAATCAAGGAATATGGGTAATTGTAGACCGGCTAACTAAGAGCGCCCATTTTATTCCAGTTAGGGCAACCCGTACTGCAGCATCTTTGGCCGTGATTTTCTTGAAGGACATTGTCCGACTACATGATGTTCCAGTCAGCATTGTTAGTGGCCGTGATCCTATCTTCACCAGAAAATTTTAGGAGGCTTTGCGATCATCTCTGGGTACGAGATTTAGTTTGAGTACAGCCTATCATCCCCAGACCGACGGACAGACTGAAAGGCTGAATAGAGTTCTGGAGGATATTCTAAGGGCTTGTGTTTTGATTTTAGTGGATCTTGGGAGGACCATTTACATTTCACGGAATTCTCGTACAATAACAGTTATCCGGCGAGTATCAAGAAAAGCACCCTATGAAGCTTTATATGGAAAACCTTGTAAATCCCCATCTTGTTGGGTAGAGTCAGGAGATCGTCTTGTTCTTGGTCCAGATTTGATTAGAGAGGCATCTGCGAAGGTAAAGCTTATCAAGAAGAGAATGAGAGCAGCGTAGGATGACCAAAAGAAATATGCGGACAAGAGATGAAGACCATTAGAACTTGAGATTGGAGATTTGGTCTTTGTCAAAGTTTCCCTGATTAAAGGAGCGATCAGATTTGGAAAGATGGGAAAACTTGCTCTAAGGTATATCTGTACGTTACGAGTGCTCGAGAGGATTGTTGTTGTGGCCTATAGGATTGAATTGCCAGTTTGGATGGCTGGTATTCACAATGTTTTTCATGTATCTCATCTGAGGAAATACGTGCACGATCCATCTCTTATTGTGGAGCCAACGGTGCAAGAAGATTTAGTGATCGAACCGGACTTATATATTATCAGGCACCTAGTCCATATCATTGACCATGATGAGAGGCAACTCAGAAGCAAGGTGGTGAAGCTAGTCAAGGTGCAATGGAGCGAGGATCCCAGAGACTATACCTGGGAAACTCTGGATAGTGCTAGGAAGGCTTATCTGGATCTGTATCCCGATAGCTAGTAATGTTTGTTTGGAGGAAATTGTTTGTTTGGTTATTAATGTATGGATGATATGTATGCTTAAATTGCTGAAATAAAATAAAATCTTTTGGATTATCTTTTGTTTTAAATTTCGGGGACGAAATTCTTTTAAGGGGGAGGAAAGTGATATCCTGGAATTTCAAGAAATTTAAAATGTGATAATCTCTTTTATTAATTATTTAAAATTAGCAAAATTGTTATTTTTAAACAATAATGATAATGTGTTGTTTTTAATATATAAATAAATTTTAAATAGAATTATTATTTTCAAAATGAATTTGTGTTTGTTTAAATATATATATTTATCTGAATTGATTTTAAATTGGATTTTTAAATTTAATTTGAATTTGAATTTGAATTTGAATTTGGATTTAAATTTGAAATTTAAAGGATATATATCTTTAAAATGTTTTGGATTTAAAAATATATGTATATGATTTTTATTAATATATGATTTGCTTTATATTATTTTCTTTAAAGAAATTTATTTATAAAAGTATTTATTAATTTGGAAATTTGATATAAAAGCTTCCAAACCATTTTAAAATTAATTAAAATGTATAATGACAAGTGTTAATAAATTAAATCATGTTAATAACATGTGTAACGTGATTAACAAGCTAATTGACAAATGTTAATTAAATTAACAAGTGTCATCTTTTTATTTTTATTTTCTTTACTTTTTAAAAAATCATAAAATTAGTCTATATATTCATCTTTCTCTTCTCTTCACTTCTTTTTCCTATCTCATTTTCAAAAACCTGTAACTCAAAAGAAAACAAACCTGTAAACATTTTCAAACAAATAAAAAAAAAGCCTGTAACAAAGATCATCAAGCAATCAAAACCTGAAATCATCAAAACCAAGCAAGCAAACCTGAAACCAAACGTCTTAAATCATCTCATCATCAAAATTCCAGCTAACAAGTTCAAGCATTTTTAAGTTCCGGTCAAAAGCATTTCAGCTTTCAAAATCTAGAGGCAATTCAAGCTTTTTCAAAAATCAAAACAGTTTCAATCTCTGGTCATTTGTGTTTATATAAGTGAAATGAATTATGCTTCGTTTGTGTTTATATAAGTGATATCTCTGTGTATACGAATGTATCGAAGTATGCATGTCTGATATATCTGTGTGTATCTCTGTTCGGGTTACAGAGTTCAAATTTGACAAAAATTTCAAAATCCCTTCTTCTGTTCTTTGTTAGGTTCTGGTTTTCAAACAATTTAAGTTTGTTTAAACATAAACTAGGATAAAAAATAGCTTTAAATATATTTTTTTATATATTATTTGGAAATCAAGAATTATAGCAAAAAAATTTTTAAAACATGTTAAATGTGAGTATCATAATCCTTTGATCTACTTAGATAATCTAGAACATCATCTAAAATCATGATTTTTAAAAGAGAAATCACAATTTTTAGATTTTTATTGAGGGTTTTGATCAAAAAATGGTTTTTGAGAAAATTCGGGTGGCCGGAGATACTCAGGTTGTCGGAGTTTCGGCTGGAGGTAGCTAGGGAGTTGTCGAGGCCAGGAAAAATGGTGGATGATTTTCTTCGTCACCGTGGCGTCGAGATTTGGATGGAGTAGGGTTTAACCCTAGAATGGGTCGTGGTCGGAAATTGTATGGCTAGGTCATCTCTAGTGAATTGGAGTTCATCGGACCTGGTGGGAAAGCAGCATGGAGGGCCTGCGAGTGTGTGGCTGGGATTGCGCGATTTCTGATGGTCGGCATCGGTTGTTCGTGGTAGTTTTCTGGTGATGTTGGTTGTGCCAGTTTGATCGGGATAGCTCGATCTTGTTTTTGAGTCAGACTGAAATTTCTAGGTGGTCAAATGGCTAGAGGTGGTCAAATGGCTAGAGGTGGTCGAAGGGGTCCTGTCGGCGGTGGTCTTGGAGGCCGGGGCTCAGACGATTGACGGTGCATGTGCATGGGGTAGTTCGGTATCAGTGTGTTGGGTTGTGGAATTGACTCAAAGGGAAGCTCGGGTAAATGGGTAGAGTAACTTGGGATCATCTTCGGGTTTAACTTGAGTGTTATAACCATGTTCCAGGTTTAAAAATTTTAAGCTAACAAAGTTTATTTTTAAAAAAGAAAGGGAAACTCGGGGTAGGACTCGGGTGAGGACCGGGTCAAACCTGAAGCAGTTTTAAAACAGATTTTTAAAAGTTTTTTATAAAGCAGGTTTTTAATTTTGAGATAAATCTAGTTTAAACACTTTTCTTAAATTAATTTCTATATAGCAAATGTTTTCTTTAACATTTATTTTTAAGAGGTTATAAAATTTGGTTAGCTTTAATTTGTTAAGTTAAAATGTTATTTTATTTTAAAACTTAAACTAAATGATTTAATTATGTAAGTTAATTATTAAGATAAATGTTTTAAATATGCTAATGAAAAATTAAGTCATTAATAAAGATAATGATTCACCTTAAAAGTTAATTAAGGTTTTAATGATATAAGATTAATTAAATTAATAAAGTATTAAAGAGTGTTTAATTAATTTAATTAATTAATGATTAAGAATAAATTAGTATATAATTAAATTTTAATTATTTAGTGATTAGAGATTAATTAATTAAGTAATTAAGTTATAATTAAGGATTAATTAATTAAGTAATTAAGATTAATCAGTTTATAATTAGAGGTTAACTAATTCAGTAATTAAAGAGTAATTAAGTTTTAATTAAGAATTAATTAATAAGTAATTAAAGATTAATCAATTGGTAATTAAGGTTTGATTAACTGGTAATTAAGGATTAATTAATTTGTAATTAAGTTTTAATAATTAATAATTAAGGTTTATTAATTAATAATTAAGGGATAATTAATTAGTTAATTAAACGTTAATTAATTGATTATGAAGGTAATTAAGGAATGATTAATTAATTAACTGGTTGTAACTAATTAATGATTGATTAAGCAAGATAAGGTGATAAATTCTTAAGTAGTTAATTTAATTTAAGTTAATTAAATTAATTGTGGTATATGTTAATAAATCTTGCTTGTGGATGATTGTTTGAGTAGAATGTCTGGATTGATTGATATCTATAGTTGATAATCTGTGATGTTCTATGATGTGGTATTTGATAAAATGCTATGATAAATGTGTAATATTTATCTATGATAAATGCTGTGTGAATTCAATATATTGAATTAAATTAAATTGTTAAACCTTAAACAACTTGGTATTTAAGAAATGTTTGGATTTCGATGAGACTAGGATCGGATATCATATTTGATTATTCGAAAACCACATCAATCCAAGTCAAACAAAAGGTCATGAAATCTCAAAGTGAAGATCGAGATGGAGTTTCAGAGTGTAAAGGTTATTGTCGTTAACTCTGAGGGTGATTCCAAAATGAGTGTAACGAGATAATGCCTTCGGTTTCGTTCGAACCCATAATAAACTTGTATGGATGAATGCTATCAGACCATCGTCAATGGAGGACGATGAACATTCCAAGATGTGTTCTTTAAAGGTAATCGTAGCCTCAAGCCTCATCAATCGGGAATGGTTAAAACAGGGGAGGTGCAGCAAGGCTAAGTGGGTAGCACCCAAGTAGGATAAGATTTTCTTCTGTCTAGAGTCCCATTATTCGGCTGTGTGCGGTTGCTGGCTACAACCACGGGGTTGTCTTATTCGGACTATACAGTTAGGGGTACCTCCGGCTTTGTGTTGTAGGGGATCGAGAGGGATCCTCGGTATGGTGATCTTGGCCATGTACTACGACGGGCGGTACCCCAGTAGCTCTATCATTGTATGGAATCCAATTTCCACTAAGTAATCTCGGACTTGATTGTATACCTATGTATGCTGGAATTTGATGAATGTAACAATTTCGGCTATGTGGATATTTATTTGAAAACCCTAGACACTATTATAATAAAATCAGATTTCCTATCAAATGTTTTGGTTATCGTAAGGGAAAAACTTGTCCGCATTTATTGGCTTAGAGTCTTACGAGGTACCTTTTCTTCAAAGGTTTTTCATGTTAAACAACTTAACCATTTACTCACACCAGACCCATGTCTGAATTGGAATTTATTCTGTTTTCTTAAACTCTTGGGTACTCAAATTTTTGTGAGCAGCGAAGTGATCAAGTTTGGCTTGATGAATTTTAGATAGCTCGGAGCAAGAGCCTGGCGTGTGTGTGCATGTATATATATATATATATATATATCCACTCTGTTGAACCTTTTTCCCTGTTATATTTTGAAATGTAATGGATAGAAAGGCCTTTATAACTATCTAATGTGATGATGTTGTTGTAATTGAGTAACTCTGATGTATAGACTTTGTAAAAATTATGTGATATATTATATTTGGTTCCGTTTCCGCTGTGAGATTCTGATGATTGTTTAGTTCTTTCTTCTATATATTCTATTTCTACTAATTTCTTTCTTATTGATGATGCGTCTTTTTATGAAATGAAAGGCGGGTCATCACAGTTGGTATCAGAGCATAGGTTGAGATAATACCTAGGCTCTGGAGTAGTATCTGTCTTGAGAGCGCGTATTTGTAATTTTTATATAACTATATCCCTATCTAAATTTGTTGGGTTACCTGTCTAGATTGCCAACATGAATTCTAGAGAAGTTTCATCTTTCTCCTTGTTTGGTTGACCGTCCTATTTTTGTATCTAATCCTATAGGCAGGGTAACTAAGTTAGATAAGATCTGTACAGACCTAAGGCTTTCTAATCTGTCTCATAGTTTTTCTTGCAACCCTTTTGTATTGGATTTCAAAATGTTTGATCTTATTCTAGGTATGGATTGGTTGGATAAGTATAAGGCTGTCTTGATATGTGAAGAAAGGATTGTGTCTTTGAAGACTAAGTTGGGAAGAATCGCAAAAGTGACTTACGATGATTCCTGAATTCTCTTGAGTAATCTTCTGCATGGAAGCGAAGCATCTCCAGAAGGCGTAGAGTACATCGAAGTGGTCAGAGATTTTCCGGATGTTTTCGAGGAAGTGAAACATTTGCCCCCTCACCGGGAGATAGAGTTTTGGATAAACTTAGTTCCGGGAGTAGTACATGTTGTTCTGCCTAGTAGGAGGATGGCAATGAAGGAGAGAGAAGAGTTAGTAAAGCGGACCCAAGATTTCTTAGAGAAAGTTTTATCCGACCTAGTTTTTCCAGTCGGGGTTCTACCGTAGTCTTTTTGACCAAGTCGGATGGGTCTTTGAGATTCTATGTGGATTACCGGGAGTTGAATAAGGTTACTATTAGGAATAAGTATCCATTGCTCCGTATAGATAATCTTTTTGTTCAACTCTATGGAGCTTCTATTTTCTCCCAGTTAGATTTAGCTTCGGGTTTCCATTAGTTAAGGGTAGCTAAGGATAGTATCCCCTTGACTGCGTTCAGGGGACCCAATTGTTTTTATGAGTGGGTGGTTATGCCTTTTGGGCTGACCAATGCTCCTGCTTATTTTGTAGATTTGATGTACCGAGTTTTACGGGATGTGTTGAATAAGTTCGTACTCGTGTTTATTGATGATATTCTTGTCCACTCCAAGTCTGAAGAAGAGCCCAAGCGGTATTTGGGGATAGTGTTGGAGACTTTGAGGAGGCGCGTTCTGAAGGCTAAGTTTTTGAAATGCCATTTTTGGAAATCGGAAGCCAAATTTTTGGGGCATATTGTTTCTGGTGAGGGTATCTCTATAGATCCAGCCAAGGTAGCTACTATTCGGGAGTGGAAGCAGCCACAGACTCCGATAGAAGTCCGCAGTTTTCTGGGTTTGGCAGGGTACTATAGGAAGTTTATCAAGGAATATCATAAGATTTCTTCACACATACCAAGTTAACTCGGAAAGGAGCAAAGTTTAAACGGACCTCCGAGTGTGAAGAGGCTTTCTTGGATTTGAAGGAAAGGCCGACCAGTGCGCCTGTTCTAGCTATTTCGAATGGTAAGAGCAAGATTGAGGTCTACACGGATGCTTGTGGAATTGGGCTGGGTGCAGTACTGATGCAGAATAAGAAGGTGGTAGCGTATGCGAGCAGGCAGTTGAAGCCTCAGGAAAAGAATTACGCTACACACGATCTGGAATTGTTAGCCATTGTATTTGCTTTAAAGATCTGGAGGCACTATTTGTTGGGTGAGAAGTTCGACCTTTTCACGGATCACAAACCTTTGAAGTACCTTTTCTCCCAGAAGGACCTAAATTTGAGACAGCAGAGGTGGGTAGAATTTTTAGCATCGTATGATCTGGATATCCTCTATACTCAGAGGAAACTGAATGTTGTGGCGAATGCTCTGAGTAGAAATGCAGTTCTGTCTATCTTGGAAGTTGTTCCGTCTCTTCTGGAAAGGATTTCGAGTAAGCAAGGATCAGATAGAAGATTGTTTGAGATCATTAAGAGAGTCATGAATGGTCAGCGTTCCAGTTTTAAGATTGATGACCAAGGAACATTGAGGATTAAGGAAAGGATTTGTGTTTCAAATTTCAAGGATTTGAAGCAAGAAGTTCTGTCAGAGAGTCATCGCTCCAGGCTGAGTATCCACCCGGGAAGTTCAAAGATATATAAGTATATGAAGAGAGTCTTCTGGTGGAAGGGTATGAAGAAGGATATAACTGCTTTCGTCAATGGATGTGCAATCTTCCAGCAGGTTAAAGGTGATCAGCAGAAGACCGTAGGATTGTTGCAGCCTTTGGAAGTTTCAAAGTGGAAGTGGGAAATGATTTTTATGGATTTCGTCGACGGTTTTCCAAGGACCAAAAAGGGAAACGAAGGAATATGGTTAATTGTAGACTGGCTAAATAAGAGCGCCCATTTTATTCCAGTTAAGGCAACCCGTACTGCAGCATCTTTGGCTGAGATTTTCTTTAAGAAGATTGTCCGATTGCATGGTGTTCCAGTCATCATTGTTAGTGATCATGATCCTATCTTCACTAGCAAATTTTAGGAGGCTTTGCAATTAGCTTTGTGTACGAGATTGAGTTTGAGTGCAGCTTATCATCCCTAGACCAATGGATAGACTGAAAGGCTGAATAGAATTTTAGAGGACATGCTGAGGGTTTGTGTTTTGGATTTTGGTGGATCTTGGGAGGACCATCTGCATTTGGTGGAATTCTCATACAATAACAGTTATCAGGCGAATATCAAGATAGGCACCCTATGAAGCGTTATATGGAAAACCTTATAGATCCCCATCCTGTTGGGTAGATTTAGTAGATCGTCTTGTTCTTGGTCCAGATTTGATTAGAGAGGCGTCTATGAAGGTAGAGCTTATCAAGAAGAGAATGAGAGCAGCGCAGGATTGCCATAAGAAATATGCGGATAAGAGACGAAGACAATTGGAATTTGAGATTGGAGATTTGGTCTTTGTCAAAGTTTCCCCGACTAAAGGAGCGATTGGATTTGGAAAGATGGGAAAACTTTCTGCAAGGTATATTGGTCCGTTCCGAGTGCTCAAGAGGATTGGAACTGTGGCCTAAAGGACTGAATCGCCAGTTCGAATGGCTGGAATTCACAATGTTTTTCACGTATCTCATCTGAGGAAATACATGCACGATCCATCTCTTGTTGCGGAGCCAGCGGTGCAAGAAAATTTAATGATCAAACCGGATTTATCTGTTGTCGGGCATCTAGTCCAGATCATTGACCAAGATGAGAGGCAACTCAGAAGCAGGGTGGTGAAGCTAGTCAAGGTGCAGTGGAGCAAGGATCCCATAGACTGTACCCGGAAAACTCTGGATAGTGCTAGGAAGGCTTATCCGGATCTATGTCCGGATAGCTAGTAATGTTTGTTTGGATGAAATTGTTTGTTTGGTTATTAATGTATGGATGATATGTATGCTTGGATTGTTGAAATAAAATAAAAGCTTTTGGATTATCTTTTGTATTAAATTTCGGGGAAGAATTCTTTTAAGGGGGGAGGAATGTGATATCCCGGAATTTCAAGAAATTTAAAATGTGAAAATCTCCTTTATTAATTATTAAAAATTAGCAAAATTGTTATTTTCAAACAATAATAATAATGTGTTGTTTTTAATATATAAATAAATTTTAAATAGAATTTATTCAAATTGAATTTGTGTTTGTTTTAGTATATATATTTATTTGAATTGATTTTAAATTGGATTTTTAAATTTAATTTGAATTTTAGTTTGGATTTAAATTTGAAATTTAAAAGATATATATCTTAAAAATATTTTGGATTTACAGATGTATGTATAAGATTTTTATTAATATATGACTTGCTTTATATTATTTTCTTTAAAGAAATTTATTTATAAAAGTATTTATTAATTTGGAAATTTGATATAAAAGCTTCTAAACCATTTTAAAATTAATTAAAAATGTATTATGACAAGAGTTAATAAATTAAATCATGTTAGTAACATGTGTAAGGTGATTAACAAGCCAATTGACAAATGTTAGTTGAATTAACAATGGTCATCTTTTTATTTTTATTTTCTTTAATTTTTAAAAAATCATAAAATTAGTCTATATACACATCTTTCTCTTCTCTTCACTTCTTTTTCCTATCTCATTTTCAAAAACCTGTAACTCAAAAGAAAACAAATATGGTAAACATTTTCAAACAAATCAAAACAAAGCCTGTAACAAAGATCGTCAAGCAATCCAAAACCTTAAATCACCAAATCAAAGCAAGAAAATTTGAAATCAAAAGTCTTAAATCATCTCATCATCAAAATTCTAGCTAACAAGTTCAAGCATTTTTAAGTTCCAGTCAAAAGCATTTCAGTTTTCAAAATCTAGAGGCAATTCAACATTTTCGAAAATCAAAGTTGTTTCAATCTCTGCTCATCATTACCAGGTGAGTAAACATCCTTTTTAAAAAGCTTAATTAAGTGAAATTCTGTTGCATGTGATCTACTGAAATGAACTATGCTTTGCTAGTGTATATATAAGTGGTATCTCTGTGTATATGAATGTATTGAAGTATGCATGTCTGATATATCTATGTGTATCTCTGTTCATGTTACAGAGTTCAAATTTGACAAAAGTTTCAAAATCTCTTCTTCTTTTTTTCTGTTAGGTTCTGGTTTTCAAACAATTTAACTTTGCTTAAACAAAGCTAGGATAAAAAAATAGTTTTAAAATTGTTATGTATATATTATCTGGAAATCAAGACTTACAGTAAAAAAAAATTTAAAACATGTTAAATGCAAGTATCATAATCCTTTGATCTACTTAGATAATTTTGATCACCATCTAAAATCATGATTTTTAAAAGAGAAATCACAATTTTTCGATTTGTATTGAGAGAGCATTTGGGTTTGATCAAAAATTGGTTTTTGAGCAAATTCGTGTGGCCGAAGATACTTGGGTGGTCGAAGTTTCGTTTGGAGGTAGCTGGGTTGATGTAACAACCCTAGTTCAGTTGTTATTTTATTTAATTTATTTAATTTGTTTTTATTTTTAAATAATATATTTTATAAATTGGGTTTAACAATATAGTTAAATATTTAAAATTTGAGATATATTTTGAAAATTTTTATATGACAATAAAATTAAATAATAACTGTAAAATTTTAAGCTAGGATTGAACCGTTAAATTTCGAGTTTGAAAGACGCGTGATTTATCGGGTTAAAGTGACGTTATAAAACGTGTGTTTTCAAAATGTTATTTTTGTGAAATTTTTTGATATTTTAGACTGCGTCTGTTTAACGCAGTGTAAAAATAATATTTTCAAATTTTTCTGAAGAAAATTTTTGGTCAGTGATTTTAAGACGGACGTTGGTTCGTTTTAAAGGACCGTTGTTTTATATAATCTTTGACATACGTTAAATTTTAACCGACTACATAAAAACGTAACGTTGCATTTAAAAATATCAATCTAAATCAGAGGAAGATTTAACTAAATTAAATCACAACATTTATATATATTCAAAACGTTCAAACTTTTATTTTCTTCTCTCGGCTGTTTTTTTTTTTTTTTTTTTATCTTGTACACATTCATATTTTAAACTGAAGCATGCAAAATCATCGGCCCTATCACAAACACAAATCGCAACACATACACAAACTAATGAAAAGCACTGAGATTACGTTCGAATAATGAATTATACACTGGAAAATAAAAAGGCTGAACGTTTGTTTAGGAATAGAAAAGCTCTGCATTTACATATATCTCCATCTCACCATTCGCTGCCTTAGATCACGCATGCAAGAATTTATCTGATCTTATTATCAAGCCAGGAATTGTGATTCGAAATACACATGTTCACTGGAAAATCATGCATCAACATATCAGCTCCTTTTAGCCTTCAGTTATCAAAAATAAAGCATGAATATGAAACTGAACTGGCATCAATCTTTCCCCCTAACTTCGACCTTCAGTTATAAAACAATTATCTCAAGCCTTATCAAATTTATCAGTTCTTCAATCTAATGCATGCCTCTCCTTTAATCACGCCAGAGGATAAGTGCTTGCATTCTTCTTTTGAAACCGACCAATAGCATTGATCTAGTGTAACTGCCTTTGATTCCTCTGCATATATCAAGTCTTTGCCTATATATTTTGCATCTCTCTCTTCATATTCCTCTGCATACTCCTGTCAGTTCTTTTGCTCAGTAGTTCAGGTAATTGTCTTCCTTCTTTTCTTATCCTATGTATCTTTATCTCCTGACTTGCTCGGCCATACCATTTTGGTATAAGTTCTGTATGTGTACTGTCCTTAGCTTCACTAAATTGACATATAGGATGTTGTGAAACCTAGGCAAATCTATAGTTGATAGCTAATCTGGTGAAAACATGATAGCAGTTGTAGATCTGGGGTGTGTGTGTTTTTGATGAAGCCTGCAGTGGAGGAAGTAGGCTATGGATTGGTTATAGGAGCTGTCTGCATTCATACTAATGGAATCTGGATAGGATGATTTTAGTTTGCATCAGGTAAGCATGTTATAAGTAGCATAGGGACATGGTTTCAGTTTGCATATGGATAGGGTACAGATCTGAATATTTTCAGTCTGCACTTGCACTAGATGTAGCAGTGTAAATGGCATGAGAAGGTAGCATGTATGTCTGAAGCTTAGTTGCATGTAGTCAGATGGTAGAGCAGCTTGCCAGGTCATAAGGCAATGATCTGGAAGTGAGACAGTCTTGGTGTAGAGCCTGGCAAAATCTGGAATGAAGAGCAAAATCTGGAATGAAGAGACATGACATGTCTGGTGAAGAGGCAGGCAAAGCTGAAAATACTTAAGTGAATTGATGTTAGGTTGAAGATCTTTGGTTGCTTGGCAGTTGAGATAAGCTGGCAGTAAAGTTTGGAGGGGGAGAAATGTGAAACTGCAGTGCATGTCTGAAGTGTGCACGTGCACAAAGCATGCACACAGGAGTTGATGGGTCTGACAGGTAGGCATGGTGTATAAGAGGTGGCTGGACTGGAGAAGGCAGTGATAGGAGGAAGCAGTGGCAGTGATGGCCAGAAGGAAGGTGGATTTCCTGGAAATCAAGTGGTTTAACATTTCCAGACATGACTCGAAGCAGACATCAATTTACCCGAAGTAGAACTAGTGTGGACTCGAAGCAAAACCTGTTGTGACTCGAAGCAGGTAGGATGGAAACTCGGGTCAAGTGAAATTTGTAGAGTCTGTTTAGCACAGTGTGATCTGAAATGATTTTTGATGGATATTGGAAACCATTTGTGAAAGAAAAAAAAAAAGAAAAAAAAATGATGAAATTGATAAATGAAGAAACGGGTAGGCAGTGCATATGTATAGGGTAGGCATGAACAAGTTAGGGGTGCACTCGTATTCATTTTGCAATCGGGTTTTTAGAAAATTTGGTCGAGCAAGTCAAATTTCTTTTCTTATCTTTAATTTTTCGTTAACTAAAAACTAAGTCGCGTTCCTATATTCTGAAAATTTGTTCTAGATCTAAATCTAAGCGACGCCCGGAAAATTTGACTGTTATTCTCTGTCAGTCTATACCAGTGAATTTTCAATTTTTGAATTCAAATTTGCTGCAACACCCAGGTGAGTATTTCTCACCAGACATACGTATTTATATTTTGTAAATTATTGAAAGTGTATGTGTAATTCGTATTTCACTATTATCTGTCTGTAGTGTAATATAGAATGATAAACCCCATTAAATTGACACCCCATCAGTTATTTATATGTTATATGATATCTGCAGTTATATTATGTTATTATTTACTGCTTAAATCACCACTGCAAGTTCCCTGTTATTATAGATGGTATGGGCTGAAATGATAGGCCTAATTGGTTATTATTGTTCACTTGTTCGGTTAACTGCTGTAAATTATCTTGGGATTGCGGGTTCGAAATGATAGAACCCGGAGTTGTGTAAATATCGGATTGAAATGATATAGATCCGTTTCACTTGACCTAGGCTAGAAAATCTTATACAGGCCCGTGGTTTATATATATTATTTTCTGGAAATATTTTAAATTATTTTTAAGAAATTGAGGATATTCTAGTAAAATTTTTATAATGTTTTAAATGTTAAAAATAAATAAATATAGAATAAAATTTTAGTATAACTTGTTCCAAAAATTCTGGAGTTTTGAAAGAATAAGATTTAAATTTAGAAAATTATATATATATATATAACAAGTTATATTTAGAAATAGATTTTAAATCTAAAAATCTACAACAGCATTTAAATGCTATCTTTTGAAATTTGACTAGGTTAAACTCATAACTTTAGACAGCATTTCCTGAATGCTGTAGAAATTAAGGTGGATTTATTTGAAATTCTATAGAAATTTTGAGAATAAGTTAAACTTTGGAATTTAAATATGTAATAAATAAAAGAATCTAGAATTTAGCTTGGATAGATTTAAAAGAAAAATATGATTTCTATTATAAAAGAAATAAATTCCAAATTTGATTGAATAAATTGAAATGGTATATTTTTAAAGAAAATGTTTAAATCAAGGATTTGAAAAATTTAAGGTATTTGAAATATATATTGATTTGGAAAAATAAATACCATTTTTCAAACTATAACCACGGGTTATAATAACGTTTGGTTGGCAAAGAGACCGGGATCGGATATGGACATACTCTCTGTCGATACCGAAAACCACTTTGACAACCGTGTACGCGGTGGAGATTCCGGAATGAAGTAGGTTGGTGGTGACGGTTTCTTAAAGGTATATACGTGGACCCGACTCCCGTGAGTTGGCTTAAGGTGGCTAAAACAGGAGCGATTCTCGGATTAATGAGGTAGCTCCTCTGATCGAACGCACTTCTTCGTATGCCATTCTATTACTCTTGTGATTGTTTTGGTGCGCACCTTTGATTTGGGAGTGTTGTTCGAGGTGGGCGGTTGCTGCGGCTTCGCGTTACCACCGGTCCGGATAGCAATTGGTATATCTACCCTGGCATTGCCTAGTTGTGCCGTGTCACCTACCATATCGAGCCTTGTACGAGTTTGGTTTTCTCCCGTAGCCCGTGTGGTATCCTCTAGTTGCTTCCCGATCAGGAGGAGCTATGATATTGGATGGACTACTGGGACTATTACGTGTTAAGGGCTATATGGGTAACCCCTTAACGCTATTAAAAAGTAAGTTTATTTTAATATAGACACTATTATAATAGCGCAATATACTATATAGTAAATAGTTTAACGGATCCTTAGAGGATGGGCGATCCCAAGCATCCTTTAAGTTACTTGCTCTTTACATTACAGTACACTTGATTTAGCTTACATTATATAAGTATGTATGTCCTGACTCGAGTGTTTTGTTTTATTGTATGCTCGGGTCAGCCTGAGTTGCAGATTCAGCTTTTCTTTCTGGAGCTAGGACTAGATCACTCTTGCTAGTTGGAAGCTTCTTCGTCTTTATCTATTTTGTAATTCAAGACATTTGGGAACTATTTTTGCTTATGGCTTAAAAATTGTACTAAAGATTTGTAAACAATGTATTTATGTTGGTAATGGTTTTCAGTGGCTTCATGAACCACTGTATTATTTTATATTCCGCTGTGAGATTCTGATATCTGTGTCTGTGATTCTGTGTATTTGGTTTCATTTGTTCCGTAGCTATATTTACAATCTATTATTTTGAACTATTCCAGCTTGACATGTTCTATTATTGTCGAATTCGAATGGTACAAAATAGTGGGTCGTTACAGTTGGTATCAGAGCCAGGTTTAAACCATAGCCTAAGGAACAAAAACCCATTAGAGATATAGTAGCAATACTCTAGAATGAGTGAAGCCAAATTCCGGAATCTTTTCTTGTGAGAGAACGTATTTTAAGGGTATAAAATGATTTTCAAAAAGATTTTAAAAGAAGTATTTTAGAATAAAACTTCGTGTTTTAAAATAAGTTTTCCAAACCCTTCTGCCTTCTCTTCATCGTTATATTCGAGCTTTTGTAAATTGCTTAGACTTTGTCTTATCCTAGAATATCTTGATTTTTCCCTCTGTCCTTAGAATTCATTCTTGACCTTTCAGGATGAATAGGAGAAACAATCGAGGTCGAGGGCAAGCTGTTCCTCCTCCTGCTGCCCCAGTCCGATTCACTAAATTGTGCAAGGACTATGTTGAGCTAGGTGGCACAAAATTTATGGGAACAGAAACCATCATAGAAGCTCAACAATGGCTTGGGGACTTAGAAAGGATTTTCTCCTGCCTCGAGATTACTAATGCCCAGCAGAGGCAACTCGCAGCTTGGCGGATGAAAGGTGCTGCCTTGAATTGCTGGCTGTTGTATTTGCTTTGAAGCTTTGGAGACACCATCTCTTGGGAGCTAAGTTTGATCTGTTCACCGATCACAAATCTCTGAAATATATCTTTACCCAGAAAGATTTAAATCAGAGACAGGTGCGATGGCTCGAGTTCCTTGCTGCATATGACCTCGACATCAACTATACTCCTGGGAAAGCCAATGTAGTGGAAGATGCGCTAAGCAGGAAGAAATCTTTGTTATGTCAGATTTTTGTATCTTCCCCTCTTTTGGATCGTATCGTGGCTAAACAAGATGAAGACGAGATGCTTAGGCGTATAAAGGGAAGTGTTCGTAGCAGAATTGGTGGTAATAGCTCTGATGGAAAGGGAGCTCAGATCGATGATAAAGGAGTTTTAAGGATAAATGGAAGGATTTGTGTGCCGAATGTTGACGGTTTGAGGCAGGAATTACTTCGGGAACATCATCAGTCCCGACTTTCTATCCATCCTGGCGTAGCTAAAATGTATCAGGATTTGAAGAAGCTATACTGGTGGAAGGGTATGAAGCGAGATGTCTCCATCTTTGTCAGTAGATGTGCGACTTGCCAGCAAGTTAAGGCAGACCATCAGAAAACACCCGGTTTGTTGCAGCCTTTGGAGATTCCAAACTGGAAGTGGGAACAAGTTTCTATGGATTTTATTGATGGATTGCCGAGATCCCGGAGAGGAAATGAAAGCATCTGGGTTATTGTGGATAGACTGACTAAGTCCGCTCATTTTATTCCAGTCAGATCCACCCGCACAGCTTCGAGTTTATCTGAGATTTATATGAGGGAGATTGTTCGTCTCCATGGCGTTCCTCTTAGCATTGTTTGCGATCGAGACCCTATTTTCACTAGTCAGTTTTGGAAAGCGTTCCAAGAGTCCTTGGGTACTCGTTTGAACCTGAGCACCGCTTATCACCCACAAACTGACGGTCAGACTGAAAGGGTAAATCAGATTCTAGAAGACCTTCTTCGTGCTTGCATCTTGGACTATGGAGGATCTTGGGAAGACCATCTTCATCTTGTGGAATTCACCTATAACAATAGTTATCAGGCTAGTCTTAAGATGTCTCCTTTTGCTGCTCTATACGGGAGACCGTGTAGATCTCCTTCGTGCTGGATTGAGTCTGGTAACCGCTTAGTTCTTGGTCCCGAGATGATTCTAGAAGCTTCAGAGAAGGTAGAGGAGATTAAGAGGAGATTAAAAGTTGCTCAAGATAGACAAAAGAAGTACGCTGATCGGCGTAGAAGGAAATTGGAGTTTGATGTTGGTGATTTGGTATTTCTGAAAATCTCTCCTTTAAAGAATGTAGTCCGGTTTGGTCGAAGAGGAAAGCTAGCCCCTAGATTCATCGGTCCATTCCGTATTTTGGAGAGGATTGGGTCTCTCGCTTATCGACTCGATCTACCTGAGAGATTTGCCGGAATTCACAATGTCTTCCATGTATCCCACCTTCGCCGCTGTCTTCACGACCCATCTTTAGTCATCCAGCCTACTGCTCTCGATGGTCTGGACATCGAGCCTGATTTGACTATGGAAAGGAAGCCACTTCGATCGTCGATCAAGGTACGAAACAGCTCAGAAGAAAATCAGTCCCATTGGTCAAAGTGCAGTGGAGCACTGATGGGCGAGATTGCACATGGGAAACGGAGGAGAGCATCCGTGCTTCAAATCCAGAACTATTCGTTTAAGGTACCTATCTATCTAGCTTATTCTTCCTTTGTTCTTTTTCTTTCGTTCCTTTTCGAGGACGAAAAGTTCTTAAGTGGGGGAGAGTGTAACAACCCTAGTTCAGTTGTTATTTTATTTAATTTATTTAATTTGTTTTTATTTTTAAATAGTATATTTTATAAATTGGGTTTAACAATATAGTTAAATATTTAAAATTTGAGATATATTTTGAAAATTTTTATATGACAATAAAATTAAATAATAACTGTAAAATTTTAAGCTAGGATTGAACCGTTAAATTTCGAGTTTGAAAGACGCGTGATTTATCGGGTTAAAGTGACGTTATAAAACGTGTGTTTTCAAAATGTTATTTTTGTGAAAATTTTTGATATTTTAGACTGCGTCTGTTTAACGCAGTGTAAAAATAATATTTTCAAATTTTTCTGAAGAAAATTTTTGGTCAGTGATTTTAAGACGGACGTTGGTTCGTTTTAAAGGACCGTTGTTTTATATAATCTTTGACATACGTTAAATTTTAACCGACTACATAAAAACGTAACGTTGCATTTAAAAATATCAATCTAAATCAGAGGAAGATTTAACTAAATTAAATCACAACATTTATATATATTCAAAACGTTCAAACTTTTATTTTCTTCTCTCGGCTGTTTTTTTTTTTTTTTATCTTGTACACGTTCATATTTTAAACTGAAGCATGCAAAATCATCGGCCCTATCACAAACACAAATCGCAACACATACACAAACTAATGAAAAGCACTGAGATTACGTTCGAATAATGAATTATACACTGGAAAATAAAAAGGCTGAACGTTTGTTTAGGAATAGAAAAGCTCTGCATTTACATATATCTCCATCTCACCATTCGCTGCCTTAGATCACGCATGCAAGAATTTATCTGATCTTATTATCAAGCCAGGAATTGTGATTCGAAATACACATGTTCACTGGAAAATCATGCATCAACATATCAGCTCCTTTTAGCCTTCAGTTATCAAAAATAAAGCATGAATATGAAACTGAACTGGCATCAATCTTTCCCCCTAACTTCGACCTTCAGTTATAAAACAATTATCTCAAGCCTTATCAAATTTATCAGTTCTTCAATCTAATGCATGCCTCTCCTTTAATCACGCCAGAGGATAAGTGCTTGCATTCTTCTTTTGAAACCGACCAATAGCATTGATCTAGTGTAACTGCCTTTGATTCCTCTGCATATATCAAGTCTTTGCCTATATATTTTGCATCTCTCTCTTCATATTCCTCTGCATACTCCTGTCAGTTCTTTTGCTCAGTAGTTCAGGTAATTGTCTTCCTTCTTTTCTTATCCTATGTATCTTTATCTCCTGACTTGCTCGGCCATACCATTTTGGTATAAGTTCTGTATGTGTACTGTCCTTAGCTTCACTAAATTGACATATAGGATGTTGTGAAACCTAGGCAAATCTATAGTTGATAGCTAATCTGGTGAAAACATGATAGCAGTTGTAGATCTGGGGTGTGTGTGTTTTTGATGAAACCTGCAGTGGAGGAAGTAGGCTATGGATTGGTTATAGGAGCTGTCTGCATTCATACTAATGGAATCTGGATAGGATGATTTTAGTTTGCATCAGGTAAGCATGTTATAAGTAGCATAGGGACATGGTTTCAGTTTGCATATGGATAGGGTACAGATCTGAATATTTTCAGTCTGCACTTGCACTAGATGTAGCAGTGTAAATGGCATGAGAAGGTAGCATGTATGTCTGAAGCTTAGTTGCATGTAGTCAGATGGTAGAGCAGCTTGCCAGGTCATAAGGCAATGATCTGGAAGTGAGACAGTCTTGGTGTAGAGCCTGGCAAAATCTGGAATGAAGAGCAAAATCTGGAATGAAGAGACATGACATGTCTGGTGAAGAGGCAGGCAAAGCTGAAAATACTTAAGTGAATTGATGTTAGGTTGAAGATCTTTGGTTGCTTGGCAGTTGAGATAAGCCGGCAGTAAAGTTTGGAGGGGGAGAAATGTGAAACTGCAGTGCATGTCTGAAGTGTGCACGTGCACAAAGCATGCACACAGGAGTTGATGGGTCTGACAGGTAGGCATGGTGTATAAGAGGTGGCTGGACTGGAGAAGGCAGTGATAGGAGGAAGCAGTGGCAGTGATGGCCAGAAGGAAGGTGGAGTTCCTGGAAATCAAGTAGTTTAACATTTCCAGACATGACTCGAAGCAGACATCAATTTACCCGAAGTAGAACTAGTGTGGACTCGAAGCAAAACCTGTTGTGACTCGAAGCAGGTAGGATGGAAACTCGGGTCAAGTGAAATTTGTAGAGTCTGTTTAGCACAGTGTGATCTGAAATGATTTTTGATGGATATTGGAAACCATTTGTGAAAGAAAAAAAAAAGAAGGAAAAAAAATGATGAAATTGATAAATGAAGAAACGGGTAGGCAGTGCATATGTATAGGGTAGGCATGAACAAGTTAGGGGTGCACTCGTATTCATTTTGCAATCGGGTTTTTAGAAAATTTGGTCGAGCAAGTCAAATTTCTTTTCTTATCTTTAATTTTTCGTTAACTAAAAACTAAGTCGCGTTCCTATATTCTGAAAATTTGTTCTAGATCTAAATCTAAGCGACGCCCGGAAAATTTGACTGTTATTCTCTGTCAGTCTATACCAGTGAATTTTCAATTTTTGAATTCAAATTTGCTGCAACACCCAGGTGAGTATTTCTCACCAGACATACGTATTTATATTTCGTAAATTATTGCAAGTGTATGTGTAATTCGTATTTCACTATTATCTGTCTGTAGTGTAATATAGAATGATAAACCCCATTAAATTGACACCCCATCAGTTATTTATATGTTATATGATATCTGCAGTTATATTATGTTATTATTTACTGCTTAAATCACCACTGCAAGTTCCCTGTTATTATAGATGGTATGGGCTGAAATGATAGGCCTAATTGGTTATTATTGTTCACTTGTTCGGTTAACTGCTGTAAATTATCTTGGGATTGCGGGTTCGAAATGATAGAACCCGGAGTTGTGTAAATATCGGATTGAAATGATATAGATCCGTTTCACTTGACCTAGGCTAGAAAATCTTATACAGGCCCGTGGTTTATATATATTATTTTCTGGAAATATTTTAAATTATTTTTAAGAAATTGAGGATATTCTAGTAAAAAATTTATAATGTTTTAAATGTTAAAAATAAATAAATATAGAATAAAATTTTAGTATAACTTGTTCCAAAAATTCTGGAGTTTTGAAAGAATAAGATTTAAATTTAGAAAATTATATATATATATAACAAGTTATATTTAGAAATAGATTTTAAATCTAAAAATCTACAACAGCATTTAAATGCTATCTTTTGAAATTTGACTAGGTTAAACTCATAACTTTAGACAGCATTTCCTGAATGCTGTAGAAATTAAGGTGGATTTATTTGAAATTCTATAGAAATTTTGAGAATAAGTTAAACTTTGGAATTTAAATATGTAATAAATAAAAGAATCTAGAATTTAGCTTGGATAGATTTAAAAGAAAAATATGATTTCTATTATAAAAGAAATAAATTCCAAATTTGATTGAATAAATTGAAATGGTATATTTTTAAAGAAAATGTTTAAATCAAGGATTTGAAAAATTTAAGGTATTTGAAATATATATTGATTTGGAAAAATAAATACCATTTTTCAAACTATAACCACGGGTTATAATAACGTTTGGTTGGCAAAGAGACCGGGATCGGATATGGACATACTCTCTGTCGATACCGAAAACCACTTTGACAACCGTGTACGCGGTGGAGATTCCGGAATGAAGTAGGTTGGTGGTGACGGTTTCTTAAAGGTATATACGTGGACCCGACTCCCGTGAGTTGGCTTAAGGTGGCTAAAACAGGAGCGATTCTCGGATTAATGAGGTAGCTCCTCTGATCGAACGCACTTCTTCGTATGCCATTCTATTACTCTTGTGATTGTTTTGGTGCGCACCTTTGATTTGGGAGTGTTGTTCGAGGTGGGCGGTTGCTGCGGCTTCGCGTTACCACCGGTCCGGATAGCAATTGGTATATCTACCCTGGCATTGCCTAGTTGTGCCGTGTCACCTACCATATCGAGCCTTGTACGAGTTTGGTTTTCTCCCGTAGCCCGTGTGGTATCCTCTAGTTGCTTCCCGATCAGGAGGAGCTATGATATTGGATGGACTACTGGGACTATTACGTGTTAAGGGCTATATGGGTAACCCCTTAACGCTATTAAAAAGTAAGTTTATTTTAATATAGACACTATTATAATAGCGCAATATACTATATAGTAAATAGTTTAACGGATCCTTAGAGGATGGGCGATCCCAAGCATCCTTTAAGTTACTTGCTCTTTACATTACAGTACACTTGATTTAGCTTACATTATATAAGTATGTATGTCCTGACTCGAGTGTTTTGTTTTATTGTATGCTCGGGTCAGCCTGAGTTGCAGATTCAGCTTTTCTTTCTGGAGCTAGGACTAGATCACTCTTGCTAGTTGGAAGCTTCTTCGTCTTTATCTATTTTGTAATTCAAGACATTTGGGAACTATTTTTGCTTATGGCTTAAAAATTGTACTAAAGATTTGTAAACAATGTATTTCTGTTGGTAATGGTTTTCAGTGGCTTCATGAACCACTGTATTATTTTATATTCCGCTGTGAGATTCTGATATCTGTGTCTGTGATTCTGTGTATTTGGTTTCATTTGTTCCGTAGCTATATTTACAATCTATTATTTTGAACTATTCCAGCTTGACATGTTCTATTATTGTCGAATTCGAATGGTACAAAATAGTGGGTCGTTACAGTTGATGTCGAGGCCAGGAAAAATGGTGGATGATTTTCTTCATCATCGTGGCATCGGGATTTGGATGGAGCTGGGTTTAACCCTAGAATGGGTCATGGCGGGTTCTATTTCATTTGGCACCTGAATTCGCACGTATCACTCAAATTATTGGCCCAGTACTGGATGTTGTTTTCCCCCGGGGCGGTCTAAGTTCCTATGACCGAGTCTTTCTGGCCCCTGTGAACATTTTCTTTTTGTATTAAATAGGGCCTCTCTAACCGGTGAAAAGTGGTAGGTGTCCACTAACGGCTATTCCCGGCTCGGCTCCGATAACGCAATTCCGGGAGGTTATATTTAAAGCAAAAGATCCTTTCTCTTTTTCTAAATTTTGTATTCTACTTACAAATTCGTTCCTTTCTTTTTTTAATGGAAGAAAAAACCCCTTCATTAGAAAAAAAAGAATCTCTTAAAAAAAAGAGAGATAGGATCGGTCGCCTCACCCGAAAACCTACAGGAGCCTGGCTCCCCCAATTGATCGGGGTCGCCTCCTTTTGCACTGAGAACACAATTCATCACCGTCCTTCTCACAAGAGTCGCGCGCCCTGGCCCTTAATTTTGATTTCTTCTGTAAAATGAATGAAATTTCAATAAAATAAAAAGGAGTCTTTACTTTATGTCTTCGGAAATTGTATGGCTGTGTCATCTCTGGTGAATCGGAGTTCACCGGACCTGCTGGGAAATCAGCATGGAGGGCCTGCGAGTGTGTGGCTGGGATTGCACGATTTCTGGTGGTCGACGTCGGCTGTTCGTTGTAGTTTTCTGGTGACATTGGTTGTGCCAGTTTGATCGAGATATCTCAATCTCGTTTTTGAGTCAGATTGAAATTTCTGGGTGGTCAGATGGCTAGAGCTCATCGAAGGGGTCTTGTCGGCGGTGGCCTTGGAGGCCGGAGCTCTGGCGATTGACGGTGCATGTGCATGGAGTAGTAAGGTATCAGTGGGTTGGGTGGTGGAATTGACTCGAAGGGAAGCTCGGGTAAATGGGTAGGGTGACTCAAGATCATCTTCGGGTTTAACGTGAGTGTTATAATCATGTTCCAGGTTTAAAATTTTTAAGCTAACCAAGTTTTTTTTAAAGAAACGGAAACTCGGGGTAGAACTCCGGTGAGGATCGGGTCAAACCTGAAGCAGGTTTTAAAACAGATTTTAAAAAGTTTTTTATAAAGCAGGTTTTAAATTCTAAGATAAATCTAGTTTAAACCCTTTTCTTAAATTAATTTTTATATAGTAAATGTTTTCTTTAACATTTGTTTTTAAGAGGTTATAAAATTTTGTTAACTTTAATTTGTTAAGTTAAATTGTTATTATATTTTAAAACTTAAACTAAATGATTTAATTATGTAAGTTAATTATTAAGATAAATGTTTTAAACATGTTAATGAAAAATTAAGTCATTAATAAAGATAATGATTTACCTTAAAATTTAATTAAGGTTTTAATGATTTAAGATTAATCAAATTAATAAAGTATTTAAAGAGTAATTAATTAATTTAATTAATTAACGATTAAAAATAAATAAATTTATAATTAAAGATAAATTAATTAATGATTGGAGATTAATTAATTAATTAACTTAATTGTAATTAAGGTTTAATTAATTAAGTAATTAAGATTAATCATTTATACTAGAGGTTAATTAATTAAGTAATTAAAGATTGATTAAGTTGTAATTGAGAATTAATTAAGTAATTAGAGATTAATAAATTTGTAATTAAGGATTGATTAACTGGTAATTAAGGATTAATTAATTTGTAATTAAGTTTATAATTAATAATTAAGGTTTATTAATTAATAGTTAAGGGATAATTAATTGGTTAACTAAAGGTCAATTAATTGATTATAAAGGTAATTAAGGGATGATTAATTAATTAAATAATTGTAATTAATTAATGATTGATGAAGCAGGGTTAGGTGATAAATTCTTAAGTAATTAATTTAGTTTAAGTTAATTAAATTAATTACGGTATTGGTTAATAAATCTTGCTTGTGCATGATTGTTTGAGTAGAATGTCTGGACTGACTGATATCTATAGTTGATAATCTGTGATATTCTATGATGTGATATTTGATATAGCTGTGATAAATGTGTAATATTTATCTGTGATAAATGTTGTGTGAATTCAATATATTGAATTGAATTAAATAGTTTAAACCTTAAAAAACTTGGCCTTTAAGAAACGTTTGGTGTTCGATGAGACCGGGATCGGATATCAGATTTGATTATCCGAAAACCACATCGATCCAAGTTAAACGAAAGGCCATGAATCTCAAAGTGAAGATCGAGATCGAGTTTCAGTGTGCAAGGGTTATTGTCGTTAACTCTGAGGGTGATTCCAAAATGAGTGTGACGAGATAATGCCTTCGGTTTCGTTCAAACTCGAAACGAACTTGTGTGGATGAATGCTATCAGACCATCGTCAATGGAGGACGATGATTATTCCAAGATGTGTTCTTTAAAGGTAATCGTAGCCTCAAGCCTCATTAACCAGGAATGTTAAAACAGGTGAGATGCAGCAAGGCTAAGTGGGTAGCACCAAAGTACGATAAGATTTTCCCCTATCTAGAGTCCCTTTATTCGGCTGTGTGCGCGGTTGCTAGCTATAATCGCGGGGTTATCATATTTGGACTATCCAGTTAGGGGTAGCTCCGGCTTTGTATTGAAAGGGATCGGGAGGGATCCTCGGTACGGTGATCTAGGCCACGTACTGTGACGTGCGCTACCCCAGTAGCCCTGCCATTGTATGGGATCCAATTTCCAATAAGTAATCTCGGACATGATTGTATACCTATGTATGCTGGAATTTAATGAATATAACAATTTCGGCTATGTGAATATTTATTTGAAAGCCCTAGACACTATTGTAATAAAACCGGATTTCCTATCAAATGTTTTGGTTATCGTAAGGGAAAAACTTGTACGTATTTATTGGTGGAGAGTCTTACGAGATACCTTTTCTTCAAAGGTTTTTCAAGTTAAAAAACTTAATCGTTTACTCAAACCAGACCCATGTCTGACCCGAAGTTTATTCTATTTTCTTAAACTCTTGGGTACTCAAATTTTTATGAGTAGCCAAGTGATCAGGTTTGGCTTGACGAATTTTGGATAGCTTAGAGCAGGAGCCTGGCATAGCTATATATATATATATATATATATATATATATATATATATATATATGCACACACACATATATTCCCGCTGTGTTGAACCATTTTGTCTGTTGTATTTTGAAATTTAATGGATAGACAGGCCTTTAAAACTGTCTAATGTGATGATGTTGTTGTAATTGATTAACTCTGATGTAAAGACTATGTAATAGTTATGTGATATATAATATTTGGTTCCGTTTCCACTGTGAGATTCTATGATTGTTTAGTTCTTTCTTCTATCTATTCTATTTCTACCTATTTCTTTCTTATTGATGATGCATCTTTCTATGGAATGATAGGTGGGTCGTCACATCATATTTAAAATAAAATAGTTTTTAATGGTTCATCTGAAAATAATATGAATAGATGAATAGACAGACTACCACAAGCTATCTCATTGCCTTCACCTTCAACATCATCATCATTTTTAACCTGTGTTGTAATAAGCAGCGAATCAGAACATGATATGTCTGGTGAAATAAAATCTCGAGCCCTACTATAATAGTACTTGTGCGGTATAATTCAAATAGAAATATGTCTTTCACATTTTATCTACATCCTAAGTCTTTTCAAATATAAGTCAAAAAGGCTTTCCAAATATAAGCACAAAGCCATCTCGCTTTTAACCAATAACCCTTATTTGTCATCAATAATATCTTATCAACGTAAGAGATAGTACCCAAGTAACTTAATACCTTTCAGTGGAAACTAAGTAGATCCTAACCATTTAATACCTCTTCTAAGTCAAGTCCTCGTCCTTTAATACCTTTAAGGCGGACTCCTCTCTAGTAGCTATCTAGCCGACATTGCATGGAATCCCTTTAGCCAATTAGTACTTCATATCGAAGCGAGACCTTTCCCGAGATATCTTCTACCATGCCTAACCCATAACCCTGACCATTTACTATTTGCTACATAGGGAAGAGGTGGTTCGTCACACAATCACTTAATACCTTCAACCCCTGAAGTAGGTCCTTCATATTATGACCCATGCCCTACAGTGACATCTCACATTAGTCCGGCTATTCATAGGTACTGCTTGCCAAACTAGCTAGGCAGATTTACCCTATATAATTTTGGACTAACCTCACGTTGTTTGTAGTTACTTATTATAGGCGACGTCTCACACCAGTCCCAAAGTCACATTACTCGTAGCTAGATTGATTGGGCATACTTCTATGTGCTTTTGTCTGACCTAACATCCCCATAACTTAGTCATAATTTATACATATACTATCACGCAACTCCCCACATTCCTAAGAGGGATTTAATAAGAACTTATAGCTAATTAACAATGCAATTAACATGTTATAATTATACATATATACATATATATATACTCACATTTGTGTGCGTGCCTAAGAATTTCTAAGTGTGCGGAGTTTACGCCCTAAACTAACATTTAAATGTCGACACTTTCAAAATTATACAAGTCTCATTTCCATATTATTAATATACCATAATTCCAATACCTAAAAACCCAATTAATGGACCTGTATACAAATAAAATTCAAACCCAATCTATTATATTAAATCAATGGAATAAATCAGTAAGCAAATAATTTCAATTTTTGAGGCTCTATTCAACTTCTTTTTACATGAAATTAGACAAAGGGGATTTCTATTAAAATTTTGGAAATAAGCGGTGCAAATTATGAATAAGAATTTGTAACTTACAAAACATTTTGTAATCGAAACCCCTAATCAACTCGAAAGAAAAAGAATACAAAGTGGAACAGAATATAAAAACACTAAAATTGTAAATCTACACGATTTCCATAATTTAAATATAAATAATAGAGATTCCAACCTAAAACTGACATTTCGCTTTGGTGGAATTTTGGGGATTTTAATATGGCATTTTCGTGAAACAAAAATCCCCAAGGCATAATTCAAATCCAAGTTACACAAATCAATGACTAAGATAGAAAGACTAATATCTCCGATAACAACAGGTCCTTGGATCTTCCTCCTTTTGGATTTTTCATGCCTTCAATAATCTCTTTTAGATCTTCCCTTTTAGATATATACAATAAGTGATTTGTATATATGTTAGATTCAGAAAATTAAAGGTTTGGAGGAGATAAAGTTTAGAAAATAAACAATAAAGAAAATTATACATATAGGATTTGTTACCCGAAACCCTAAAGAAGTTTTCTCAATCTTGGAAGAGATGAACTGATAGAGCTATGCTAAGGTCCCGGAATCATTTGTGAACAAAAGTGAGAGGCTAGGCATTTATGGTGATTGAAATCCACCAGAACGTCGGATTTAAGTTGGTTTAAAATAATAAAAATCCGGACTTTCACTATTGAAAAAAACCCAAGCTACCACAACCTTCACCCGCCGACCGCCGCTACCCACCGATCCAATAGGAGCGGTCGACCGATCCTTCTACTTTGGGATGAATTTTACTTGCCATTGTTTTTAATTATTTACTTAATTACCACTAAACGTTAACATTAATTTTAACGTTTACTTAACTCCCAAGTCTAAATACTATTAACTTTCAAATTTAAAATTTATGAATTAATTTATTATTTGAATTTGAATCCTATTTAAATTATTTTGAATCTAAAAACTTCAAATGTTTGTAACTTTTTCGTTTGAGCTCCATTCTCAACATATTATATATGGAAATTGATCGGAATTTCGCCACGAAAATAATAGTACAACTTTCACAGTTAAATTTTGACTTTTGCGAAATTTTATTTTTAACCTTATCTTGTTTAATTAGTTTATCTAATTTATTTATTATAAATTTTTATGGGTGTTACATTCTCATCCCTTAAAAGGATTTTGTCCTTGAAATCTTTCCAAAGGGGTACACAGCATAACGCGCAATAAGCATGCATGTTATACAACCAAGTTATCTACATAACCCTCTACTCAATCAAAAGTGCAATATGATTATGTGTGTATACAAACTATATGTGAGCTCAATCCTAGCACGAATGTAAGTGTTGTGACATATAGGCATGTATGCAAACGTCATAAATAGGCAAAAAGTGTTCTATATGAGTACAAAAGTGATAGTAAAAATGTAGCAATCATCTCCTACCATCCAATCTACCAACCATGATGCAACAAAACATAATTTTGAAGAGAAAATTTTATCAGTGAGAAACGTAGGATGAGAAGTCCTCGTGCTTTCCACTAGGTTTTCCCGCCATTGTGCTCGAATCAATCCAATTTCTTTGTTGCGAAACTCCCTAGTTCTATGCGCCATAATGCGTGTAGTGGGGTTGGATGTCATTGGCTCCATCACAATGTCCTTGTAACGGCCCGTGTTTTTAACTATTTTAATTTATTAAATTTGATATAATTATTGAAAAAAAATTGTTAAAAATAAAATTTTAATGATTTTGAATGTAAGCTATAGGATATGAACATGAATAAAATTTTGAAATAAACTAATTTCGAAGATTTGACGATAAAGAGTATTGAAATGAAATTATATATATTAACTAGGTTTATATTCAATAATTGAAGTTGAATAATAATTGTGAATTATTTAGATAGAAATAAAATGATGTCGATGACTAAAATTTATTTGGAACTTAATGATTTATTTATATTGATTTATATGATAATTAAATTGTTTAAATTTAATATTAGAAATTATTTGAATAACTGAGTTCTAAATTTAACATGACTGAAAATGAAATTGGAAGTTGATTTAAAGTTTATTTAAACAACAATGAAGATTGTCAATATTTAAAATTGAATTTAAAAATGAATAATTGGAAATTGGAAATTTCATAATATAATTAACGAGTAAAAATAGCCATTTTGGCCACTGTCTCGGATTTCAACAAAACCAGTTTCAGCAGATCCGTAATAATAAATTATTGTATGATTTCAAGTTTCGTAGCAATTGGACTTGCCGTTTGAGGGTGTGAGCTTGAAACGTGCAGAAATTAAATTCAGAATTTAATTAAAATAATTCGATTGGAAAAGGCATCTTCTGCATACAATCAAATTAGGCTTTGAAACTAGTTCCATTGTGTTCAGGATGGAGATAAAACATTATAAACATCGAGCAGCATGCTTCGTTTGGAGTTCGTCCAGAAAAGCACGTGTACAGGGGAAAATAATAATAAAATAACACATATATACGTATATTTACGTGTATTTCACCAATCACTAGCCTATTTTTAATCAAGTCGCCATTCATAAAACAATGGCAAGAAAAGTTCGAGATTTCCTCCTCGATTTCCGTTCGATACATTCACTTTTACAGAAACCTTTCAACTAGGAAATTTAAGAGCAAAACGAGATCCATAAATCCAACGGAGAATTCAACATATGGCGTGACGATCGAGGCAAAATCTTCTCGTCAATGCCATATGTTTGAACCAGAATTTTGCATGTTAAGGGTGGTCGAGCTTCATGGGGTCGAGGGCGGAGGTGTGTGGTGGCAAGGGCTACACGATGGTGATCACTGATCATCGTATATATCATCGATGGAGGCACAACGTGCGATTATACGTGGTTGAAGTTGGGTTGTTTTTGGCCAAGGATGCTTGGAACGAAGAAGAATGAGGGAAGATTGAGAATAGATCGTGCGGCCTGGATCTTAGGGTTTTGAAAGTGAACGGCCCAGATGAAGTTAAAAAAAAGAAATTTATTTATATAAATTTTATTCGAATCTTAAAAAGTGTTTCATACGTTGTTTGAATTGGACAAAACAAGCGGGGACGGAATCATGGCGACGAGCACTACATCATGGAGCTGATTTGGAGACGATTGAGATAATTAAAATTTGAGGTTAAATCGAAAATCGTTCGATTTGATTTAAAATCGAAAACTCAAGGTGAGTGTTTTATAGCGCTTACGAAGTACTAGAATATTTTTATGCTTGTTAAAATTGAAATCCTGAAGTGATATAAATTTATTGACTGTTGTTTGATAATTTTAATTGACATTTAAAATTGACATCTAATTTAAATGACAGAAATTTAAATTGATGGTTAAATTGAAATTGAATTAAATCATTAGTAAAAATTATCAATTACTGGTAACTGGGTAATTGTTGCGATTGACAGATTGTTTGGATGATTGATTGTGATGGATGCCAATTGATTGATATTTGGATGATTGGATGTTTATTAATTTTTATATATATCATGTTATCACCTCATAAATTATTTATAGTATGTAAAACTGTAAATTGAATTATTTCGAATAAATTAAGAAATATGTTGAAATGATATATACCTATGACACTGTGATTTGGATTGAAATGATATATATCCATCCTTGAATAAAATCGGAATAACTGATTCACTTGGCCATAGGATATAAAACTATATACAAACATAGGATTGGTTAAATTAAATGATTTAAAAAATTTTGTTTTGAAACTATTTAAATGATTGATTTTATGAAAGAAAAAAATTGAATTTATGGAAATTGAACGATTTTGGAACTTTGGATATTGCTAATAAATGTGATATAAAACAATATTTCAAAATTGAGCTTGGAATTGTATTCTATTTGATTTTAAGTTGCATATTGAAAGTTAATTGGATTTAAGTGTTTTGAATCGATATCTTGAAAATCAAACTCGAAACCGATATAAATCAAAATGGTTTTAATTTGGAATTGGAATGGTTTTAACTTGAAATTGAAATTGAAATTAATTTGGGATTGAAATTAAATTGGAATTTCATTGAAATTTATTCAAGTTGAAATTTGGTCAAAAATTTGAATCGAAATGGAAATTGTAATTGATTGGAATTAGAAAATTTGGATTTGAATCGGTTTGACTTTGAAACTATTTTCAAATAAATTATTTTAAAATAAACTGTTTAAAATCTATCTTCTTAAATATACAAGTTATTTTGATTTTCCAAACTATTTTACTATATAAACCATTTTCAATACTCAAACTATTTTCCACTAAACTATTTAAACTATTTTAGAGCTATTCAAACTATTTTCTAAAAATTCAAGCTGGTCAATAGAGTAAAATGTTTAAATTTAAATCTTGGATTTAAATACGAATTGAGTTAAAATGAAGTTATAACCTAAATTTAAATTCGAAATAATTTTGTAAGAGAAATCAAAATATTGAGGCGAAACGATTTTTGAAGTGAAATAGTATATTTTGCGTAAATATGATGATTTTGAAATGGATTTGATTTTGAAGCGAATATGATATTTTTGATATCAAGTATGAACTATTTTCGAAATGTAAAAGTACCAAACGGTGTGTAAAACGACGTTTGGTTGTTACCGAGGCTTAATATGGGCATACTGTTTGTCGATATCGGAACCACTTTAACAAATGTGTACGTGGAGTGATGGTCTAGAACGATGTGGTTGGATTTGGCGTACGTTTGTTGGATTTGAAGAAAGAGAACGATGATGGATTAGCCTGGCATTTGTGCCAACTGAAATGACTAAAACAGGAGCCGTATCGGCCAAGCAGGCTAGCTACCCCGAGCGGACATACTTCTTCGTATTACTATCATTTACATTCTGATTGATTGGTGCACACCCTTGGATTTTTAGGAGTGTTGGACACGGTGGGCGATCATGGCTATGATGAGTTAGCACCAGTCGGGAAGGGTAAACTGGTAGTATACTACTGTGGGCATTGCCTCACGTGCCTTGTTATACTTTTATCCCTATACGAGGCCACTACAATTTTTATTTAGTGTTGTCGTATCACGTCACATCCCTATCCACCGATAGTTTACTGGTGTTTTATATGCAAACTATACAACAATGCTTAAAAACGCGTTAAGGGAGATTAATGTAAAGCCTTGACGCTAAGAAAAATATTTATTTTACCGATTAGACATTATATATATAACGTAATCTACTATATATAAATATTTGACGGATCCTTAAGAGATGGAAAATCTCTTAACATCTCTTGAGTTATTGCAAGCACGTTATACACTGGATAGGTGATGTAAAACACCGTAAACATCTCTGATGCCATGGCACTCATATTATATGCGATATTGATTTGACTCACATAAGAATATTTTAGTCCTAATTCAAGTGTTTTCTCTTTTCATTACGCTCGGATCATCCCTGAGATTTCAGCTTATTAAATATTATTCTATGAAGGACGGAGACGAAGATTTAGTATATTATTATTACTAATATTATTCCCAACATCATGTTGTTCTACTGCATTATATTTTGTTTTGTTGTATATGTGTAACGACCCAGAATTTCTGTCATTTGAAATTTATATATTTAATTGATTTTAAATATCAAAAAGTAAAATTTATAGGTCAAATAATTTATTTTTCGAATATCTGGATTTAATAATAATTAAATCGGTAATTTAATATTTGAAAATGCGTAAATAATTGGAAATTGGGTTTAATGTGTACAAAAATGATTTATAAAATTATATTAAACCATATTTGAGTTAGAACAATGTTTGTGAACTTTTAAATTTGAATTAAAAGTTAATTTGTGAAAATTGAATATTTTAATATTTAATTGACGAGTTAAAATAGCCATTTTTCAAACAGTCTTAGATTTCGACGAAACCACTTTCATCGGATCCGTAATGTTATATTATTGTATTGTTTCAAATTTCGTGTCAATTGGATTTACGGTTTGTCCGGGGCAAGCCGAAACGCATAGAAATTTGTTTAATCGATTTAATTTAAATTTGATCGTTTATTTCCATAACTCGTACATATGATCGAATTAGCTCCCGAAACCTATTCCATTGTGTCCGGAACGCGGGGTAAACTCTAGAAACGCTAGTCACCGTGTGAGATTTGGAGTTCGGAAAATTCCGGATGAATAGTAATTTGTGAATTTTTCTATATAAGGACCTAGTTTTTCCCATTTGCAAAGAAATTCAACCCTAACCCTAATTTTAGCTTCAGCCGCCGGCCTAGCTATCAATGGCCGAAATGTTCTTGCTTTTCCCTCAATTTTTCTCTTCATCCACGCTACAATTCGAGGAACTCTCAACTAGAAAACTGTAGAACTCGTCGAGATCTACGATTCCAACGGTCGAGATGGAGAATGGTGCGACGTGGAGGGAGATAGTGGCTGCCGTTCGTTGCCATTCATGCTTCATTTTTCTCAAGCCATGGAGGGCCGAGCTCCACCATATTGCAGCCGAGTGTAGTGCTTGACGTTGGCTTCGAAGTGGTGCTTGCTGATCGATGCAGAAGTCGTCGTGGTGGCTGCAATTTTTAACCCTAGGTCGATGGCTTTGGGTTTCTTTCCGTTCGAACAAGCCTGGATGAAATGCGTTTGGGAAGATGAGTATAGTCACGGCCTGGATTTGTTTTAGAAAAAGTACGGCCCAGATTGAATCTAAGGTTTAAATTTATAAAAGAGAATTGTAAATCGATTTATTTTAACTCGTATAAACTTTGTGACATTATAACTTTTTGATACGAGGTCGAAAAATTACGAAAAGACTTGTGTTGGCTTCGTTTTGTCGAGCACTACGCAATGGAGCTTGTTTGGAGTCATTTGGAGCTAGTGATAATTTCAGGTAAAATTAAACTTACGTTTAATTTTATTCGAAATAAAACGCTACAATCGTTATCGAAAACTCAAGGTGAGAACTTCTCACTCAATCGAATTGTTTCGATTTAAATTTTAAATAGTTTGATTTATAATTGCTTGATTATGTGATTGGATGATAGTTATTATCTGTTGTATTTAAATAGACCCTATACGCCATATATTAAGCGGATGTTATTTATGAAAAACATATACCGCGATAATTCCAACTTGTATGGAATTGGTATTATATATGTACTTGGAGTTGATTTCCTACATTATATAGCGGATGAGACCCTATTGTGCCGCATAATAGCGAATAATATTTTATAAATCCCATATACCACGATATTTCGTCTCGAAACGGAATTGGTATTGTGTTAACATCTTTGGATGCAGGGAAACAGGTTGGAGGGATCCAACTGGATTCCTCAAATTATTGAATTGGTTTCAATGTTATGTGTTGATCTATTTATTGATCTACTTATAATCTGCGTGATTATCTTTGTGATTGAAATCGTTAAAGGCTAAATTTTAGCCGAATATATTTTTGGTATCGTTAGATGCCCAAAATAAATAAAATTTGATTTTTGAAAATTAAGTTGAGAATTCATAATAAAAATTTAATTTTGGAATTGATTCATTTTAAATGAATAAACGTTGTAATTTTTATGTTATAAAAATTATGATTTTTGTTAAATATAACCGAAATGTGAATTTTGAAATAAGTAGTTGATTAATTTATAAAATGGTTTAAATTGGGATTTTTGAATTCTTATAAAAGATTTATATAAAAGATTTATAAAATTGATATTTATAAATTAAAAATATTGGAATTATAAAACGAGTTTTTATAAGTGTAAAATTGAAGTATAAATGGATTTCATAAGTGGATGAAATCTATAGGTTTATAAATTGTGAAGTTATAAAATGAATGGATTTTGTTAAATAAAAGATTTATAAGTAACTAACTTATAAACTGGATTTTGGCATGTAAATGGGATATGGATAGAATTTGTAAATAAAGTGATTTTAAAAGTGAAGTTGTTATGGAATTTATAAACGTTGTTTTTATAAATCCGAAATTGACTTATTTTAATAAGTTTAATTATTATAGCTTATTAAAGGAAATATATCCACGATTTTGGGGCAGTGGATAATCTTTTAAATAAAATATGCAGAAATTGAATTTAGTAAACGAAGTATATTCACGATTTTGGACGGTGAATAATATATTAAAGAAATATTTTGGGAAAGTGATATTTTAAATAGAATTTTGAACAATTTAATTTTTTTTTAAAATGTATTTAGTATCAAAACCATAGATTTCAACATTCATTGTTGAAATAGACGTTTTCGAGAAATAGAAGGAAATGGTGGACTATAACACTGTTGTTATAGTAAATGATTTCCGAGAGGAAATGTTTTATATAGTATTGGGATTTATATATCTATCTTAATTTCGGATCCCTATACTAGTGATTTTGGGTTGTCGTAACGATGTTTTACGCAACATTCAATTTGACCCAAATAAATGTGTTTAGAATGAAATGTTTTCCTTAAAGAATAAAATATATACTTAATTGGGATTTAAGTATATTGAATATTTTTCAAATATTGAAAATAAATGGATTTGTGAATTACTTATTATTGAACAAGTATGGAAATGTTTTCCAATATGAAGTGAATGTTTGAGATTATATCTTTTAAAGATAAATTGAAAGTGAATAATTGAAATGGATTTGAAAAATCGTATAAAAAGTGAATATTTGGAAATGTAAATTCACAATGGAAATTTAAAGGGAAATTTGTTTTAAAACTAAACATTGATTTATTTTTAAAAGTGTGGAAATAAATTTATGGATTTGGAACGTAAATTAAATAAATCGGTAAGGATTTATTTGATTGGTTTAAATGAACCATTTTGAAATGAAAGTTGTAAAGGTGAAAAGTGATTTGAAATCTTTTTTCAAATGGTTGAAGTATGGAAATTATATCTTGGAAAGATATTTTTTGAAAATAAATCATTTGGGAAATTATTTGAAATCGGGTTATGTTGTGAATATTGATTGATAGTTTAATAACCGACTATCAATATTGACCTTTAAATGGCTATTTGTTGGAATTGGTTGAAATTGAATGCTACACTTGTTTTTAAATTATTGCGCACGTTATTCGGATTACCCATTCCGAATAGTGATACGACGTAATGGATAACATTGAAGACTGGTAGTGAAAACCGGGTATTTGTGAAAATGATAGGATGACCTATCAATTGTCTCTGCACCATTAGCTACGATATGGAGATTTCCTTTGTGATGTGAAATTCGATCGGGATTGTAATACCCGAATTGCAAGGGCTTCTTTTGAAGTGCCTTCGGTTCTGTTCGAGCCTGGAACAGACTTATATGGTTACGTGTCTAACATTACATTTTGAGATATAAAGCAGATTTTTTTCAAATACATCTCTGTTGGTGGCGGAGAATTTATTCTCTTAGCTTAACACCCTTCTCTGAGACGTACGAGCTCAGAGGTTTTGTAGTTGAAAGTTATCAGCGATATATTCCCAATTTGATAATGTGGCATGCTGAGTGTTGCTGTGTGATGATTATTTATTGATCATTTGTTGATCAAAGCGTGGCTTTTTGAAAAAGCATAGCTTTGTTGACGAGACTTCGTCAGACCTCACACCCCAGATATGGTCGAAACAGGAATATATGGCAAGGTTATGAGGGTCGCTCCCTTTAGGGTACGTCATTTTCTTCCGGAAAAGGGTGGTGTCAGGTATGGAGCTCTAATGCTAAACCTATGTGGTTGCTCCAATCTCATTTTTCTGTATGGTTGTTGCTTGGTGATAGAGGGCCCTCGGATAAAGGTCCCAAAGGACCGGGGAGTGGCATACTCGAGTAGTAGTCACCTAGTTACAGAGGTAACCCGGCCTTGTGTTGGCAGAGATCCGGTTAGGTTCTCGGGACGTCCCCCCAGAGGCGATCCCATGTGGCAGTCGAAAGTTCCTTAGCCTGACCATTTGTTGGAAAATCCAAAGAAACAATACGAGCCTTGTAAGGTTTTAGTTGTATTACCTGTCATCGAATGTGGCGGTAACCTGCTATTGAACATGGTAGCTATAGTAGGCATACGATAATGGTCGTATGTTGGCTAAGATTTATATTCTATTTTCGAAATGCTTTCTACACTATGCACTAATAATAATATCAAAAATAATTTGTTTTGCGTAATAAGCATCTTTGACTATCATAAGGGGAAATCTCCTCCAATTCTGCCTTTGCATGTGTGTGTGCGGGGGGCCTTATGGTAGTTTCATTTTCCAAAAGCATTGCGGATATTTTTCCACTTCTATCGTTGTTGTTGTTTTAAAAGATAAATAACTGTTTTAAGTTCTCACACCAGTCCCATGACTGACCTGGAGTTTATTGTTCTCTTCCTAAACTCTGGGTGCCCATAATTTTCCACACGGGCAGTCTAGAGTCAGGTTATCAGGTCATTCTGGATTCAGAAGTGCTATGGAGCTCAGGTGGCGAGCTGGATGGTGAGGCATATTACTTGTATATGATATTATCTTTCCGCTCTAAATTCACTTGTAAGGACACGTTCGTATAACTGTCCATTGTTTGTTGTGTTGTGTATTGTTATATACTCTGATGTAATGTAATGTAATAACTGATATAATTCTTTGATTTGAAGATTATTCATTTATCTATTATATGTTGTTCCGTTGCGATATGTGAAATTCTGATATTGTTTTCTGCTGTTTCTTCTTTCTTTGTTCCTGTCTTCTTCTATCTTTTTCTTCTACCTCTTCTTTTTAACCCTAACAGTTCGGTTTTTCGGCATTCGATTATGCGGCATTTGATACAGTGGACGTAAGAATGCCGACCTTCGGATCCCGAAAAAATCGCGTATGTTGCATGTGGTATCAGAGCATATGGTTAAGTGACAACCTTGGCTCTGTTGGGAATTACTCATTGGAGATAGAGTCAGCAGTATTCTAGAATGAGTTTGAGTGTAATAATAGATATGAGCGCGTATTTGTTAGTGAATATGAAATTGTTTTGTATTGTGTTGACTTATCGGTTGGTTGTTTATAGATTCTTGTCGGCGCAGTTTGGCCAACTGTTTAGATGGGGATTTCTAAACTCTTAAACAAGATAAACTGACACAATATTGTTTTGAAATAGGGTAAATGAAATAATTTTTACCCAAAGCTATTTTTGTATATAAAGGAAATGATTTTGTGTAAATGTTTATAATATATGATTACTTGGTTGTTTGGAAGTGATGATATTGAAGTATTATCATTATTATATCAGAACTGAAATAATAACCAAATGAATGAATTTATATACAAATGGAATTTGAGTATGAAAAAAATGTGATTTATAATTTGGAATCAAATTCATTAATGGGATGAAATTGGTAATGAGAATGTATAAGTGAGTTTTATAAATTGGAATGAGATTTGATTGGGATTAAGTTGAATAATAATCCAAACTTGGGAAAAATAAATTAGAATGGATTGAATCCAAGTAAATTAATATGATAACTAATTAATTCATGATATAGAAAAAGTTGAATTAGTTGAATTAAAACTTGAATTGTGAGTTAAATAAAAATGATTTAAATTTGCAGGAAAATTCAAGTAAGTAGAAATAAATTGAAAATTGAACTTTGTTGTGATAAACAAATTTGAAATTAGAAATCCAAGTCGAAATTGATGAATATAAGTTATCAAGTTTTGAACTTATAATATGAAATAATAAAGATTTAAATTTGGTAAAATTGAAATAAAATTGAAATAGTATGATAAAATATATGATGTGAAATTTAACTAAAGGAAGTTAAATAAATTAAAACAGATTTGGAAGTTGAATAATAAGTTGTATAACTTATTAAATGTGAAGATGTAAGTAAAACCAATTATTAAGATGGTTAAACAACTTTGTTAAGCAAAACGAGGTATGAATCTGAATAAGTGATAAAATTGACTTTAGTAAAAGTTAAATAGAATTTATTTTGAAGTTGAAATTTGAATTGAGTTTTAACTGGATTAGATATGTTGTTGAAATGGAAATTTAAGTTAAGATAAACAAAAGATGTTTAAAAGGATTATAACTTAAATGATGCTGAATGAAGTTGATTTTGGTATCGAAGTAAAATAATGAAGTGAATTAAATGAATATGAATTTGAGTTATATAAAGGATATTCAACTTTATTTGTAAAATAAATAAGTAACTGAACTAATGAATTGAATATTAATCAATTGAATGTAATGAGTTGACATAGAATAATAGATATAAGTGTTAATTCATTTAAGGCTAATGGAATGTTAAACCAAATTGAAGGTAAACAAAGTGAATATGAATGTTGAATGTAAAGTGAACAAATTCGGTTGTGTTGAATATACATTGGTTGTTATTTGATTATAAATTGGTTGTATGTAAATTCATTGAGTGTTGATTAAATGGAATTAGTGAAATTGAAAGCTATAGTAATTGAATTTGTAATAAAACTAATTTAAAATAGTGATACGAATCAATTGTGAATGAAGGATAATTGATAAATTCAAAATTCAAAATGTAAATCGAATCCAAATAGAATTGAAAGTGTAAATTGAATTCGAATGAAATTGATAATGCAATCTAGAATGAAAATGGATATATAACTTCAATATTAAAGTAAAAAAATGGTATAAGAAGTATATATTGAAAATTTTGCAAAGGAATGTGCAAAATAAATTTGAAAGTTGTAATTGGATATTATGGCTAGCAGGATATACAGGTGTATTAAAGGAAATGGAAGTGGGATTTTGATTCTGAAGATAAAAATTGAATTGCTCTACAAAAAGGTATGTATTTGAATTTCAGTATGAAATTTGATGATCTTCTTGTCTAGCCGCTTGGCTTTTCGTTTTTTTTTTGAAATTGGGGTCCCGTTATGGCATTTTGTAGTCGTACCGAGCTAGCCGCGCAAAGGAGGTTACGGCAAAATTTTCTAAAATTTAAGGCGTTAGAAAATTTTCGGAAAATTTTGAATTTTTTTTTTGAAAACTAAGTTTTGATTTGAAGTTAAAGATTAAACGATATAGTTAGTTTTGAAAAGATAACCATATATGGATTTGAAAACTTAGTAAATATTTTGTAAGAGTTTTAACTATGGATTTTGGAAAAGTTAAACACTTAAGAGATTTGTGAATCAAATTTGAACGGTTTGTTTTGGAAAGTTAATGGATTTTAAAACTCTTTCTTACTTGGCAATTTCGAGGACGAAATTCTTTTATGGGGGGAAGTTTGTAACGACCCAGAATTTCTGTCATTTGAAATTCATATATTTAATTGATTTTAAATATTAACAAGTAAAATTTATAGGTCAAATAATTTATTTTTCGAATATCTGGATTTAGTTGGATAATTAAATCGATAATTTAATATTTGAAATTGCGTAAATAATTGGAAATTGGGTTTAATGTGTGCAAAAATGATTTATAAAATTATATTATGTTATCCCGCCTTTTGGCAAGGCCGTGACACCAAGAACTTGACTAGAGATCAAGGATGGTTCGTCCTGGAGATCGTAAACGCATAGGTCTGCTATGGATGTCGGTAAATTTTTTCCGAGTCTAGATCGAGCTACAATTGATATGACATGATAAGAAAAGCTAATAAAGCCAACATTCCAAATTTCAAGTCAATCGGAGTTGGTATGCTCAAGATATTGATCGATCACGGTTGAGAAATCCAAACTTGCATCGATCATAGCTCAAGATCTACAAGTCCAAATGCCACCAAATTTTCACAGTAGCTTACTGGCAACATGTGGAATGTTCACGCCAAATTTGAGCTCAATCGGATCAAATCTTGATGATTCGAAGTTGCTTCATATCGATCACGGACCAACTTGCATCGATCATATCTCACAATCCACATGTCCAAATGCTATGAAATTTTCACAGTATCTTACTGCCAACATGAGGAATGTTCTTGCCAAATTTGAGCTCAATCGGATCAAATCTTGATCGATTCGAAGTTGCTTCGTATCGATCACGGACCAACTTGCATCAATCATATCTCACAATCCACATGTCCAAATGCTATGAAATTTTCACAGTATCTTACTGCCAACATGAGGAATGTTCTTGCCAAATTTCAGCTCAATCGGATCAAATCCTGATCGATTCGAAGTTGCTTCGTATCGATCACGGACCAACTTGCATCGATCATATCTCACAATCCACATGTCCAAATGCTATGAAATTTTCACCGTATCTTACTGCCAACATGAGGAATGTTCATGCCAAATTTCAGCTCAATCGGATCAAATCTTGATCGATTCGAAATTGAGTTCGAATCGATCCCGGAACGGGCCCCAATTTTCTAAGGCCGGGCATGTGGGCCCCCTCACGTGCTAGAAGCGGTCTCCCCGGATTTTAGGCGAAATATCAGCCTCCTACACCTATAAATAGAGCCCCTGGTCATTCAGAAAGGGGATGGGAGAATTTTAGAGATAAAGCACGTCCGGACGCTGCCAGAATCACTCCATATTGTCGTCACTGCTATTGATCTCGAATTTAAGCTTATTATCTGTTGTATTTCGCTCTAAAAAACCTTGTAATCTTCAAGAATCAAGTAATAAAGTGATAAAACTTCATAGTGGACGTAGGCCATATGCCGAACCACTCTAAAACTCTGTGTTTCTATGCATTTTCTTATATGTTTATTGGTGTGTTTGTTAGATCTGCTTCATTTTACAAATTTTCTCTTCAAACACATCCGAAGAGTGTTGTGCCCAATTTTGGTACAAACACTTTGGTGCTTTCACCGAGAAAAACCCAGTTTTTCTCCCGTTCGTTGGATCTACTTTCGATATCGGATTGCATAAATCTAAGGAGCAGATCCAGATCTATGGTTCAGCGGTTCCTTCTATTCTATTCAGATTGCCCCAGATCTAAGAGGAACAATATTCATCATGAAGTCTGTACCCATATTTTCGAATCCATGAAAATATGATCATTTTCGAACCCATATTTTCGAATCCAGAAAATATGCTGTTCTTCGTAGCCATATGTTCGAATCCATGAAAATATGATCATTTTCGAACCCATGTTTTCGAATCCAGAAAATATGTTGTTCTTCGTACCCATATGTTCGAATCCGTGAAAATATGATCATTTTCGAACCCATATTTTCGAACCCAGAAAATATGGTCATTTTCGTATCCATGTTTTGTATCCATGTTTTCGAACCTAGAGAATATGGTCATTTTCCTATCCATGTTTTCAAAACCAGAGAATATGGTCATTTTCGTATCCATGTTTTCGAAACCAGAAAATATGGTCATTTTCGTATCCATGTTTTCGAACCCAGAAAATACGGTCCTTTTCGTATCCATCCAAAGGTGGCTTCCTTCGCATCGACCTTGTTCGTAGCCCTCAGCAAGCATTCGTTCGAATCGATCAGGATGTACCACTTCGTATCCATCAGAGAGCGCTACTTCGTATCGATACTCAGATGCAGTTCGTATCCATCCATCTGCCTCCAATTCGTATCGATACGCACATGCAGTTCGTATCCATCCATCTGCCTCAATTTCGTTCGATACGAAGAAGGACTTTTTCAGGTTGCTTGATGGGTACGGAATTTCAAAGAAAAAATTCGGAAACTCAACATAGTAAAGAAACATTCTGATCGTTCCATGACTGGACTGGACATAGGAGATTACAACAACAATTGTTGAAATGCAATCGAGGAATGGGTATTGAAATACTACTCAACTGGTGACCCTAGAGGCTGGAGAACCTAGCTAGTATGCCAAGAACTGGAGTTGATTAATATATCATGCTTCTAAGGTGAACTGCAACTTCCTCCAATTGACCAGCTTTTAAAACTCCTGAATTGACAACTATGGTACGATGGCTAATATGAAAACTGCTCTACACTGTCAACTCTGCCAATTCAAAGCATAGTTGGTCACCACTGAATCATCTTCAAATGCCCACATCTTAATCATTCCACATCTATATGACTAAAAGCATGTCATACAACCTCCAGAGAACTTCCTTAATACCCTATACTGGTCACCTATCTGTCAGCCCATCTTAACCAACTCACATCGAACCAACCGCTCGAACGTTGGGAAATCGGGCATACATCATTCACTAGTATACAAGGCCCTGTAGCCTTAAAATGAACTTGATAATGTTGACATTAGTGTCTCTACTAGTCAGGACCCATTCATTGAAATCATCCTACATGCAAAATTTACAGCAAAAATTCAGCATGCTGACTATGTCAGTGTACTATGGAAATTCAACCTCCGACACTATCTCATGAAGGGAGAATGGTGCATGGATTCCATGAAGAATGATGAATGCCATCAAATGCGAAATCCATGCTCTAAATCAGGAAGCTCCTCTTCTTTAGATGGCTACCGTGGATGCCAACGCCATAGGCTGCCTCGGAAAGGATAACTCTAACAATATGTTCGAGCCTTATAAAATGAAGGGCCGAGAATCCCTAATCCCTATCAGTCACAAACTTTGGTCAAACTGAGCCACTTGCATTAGACTTCCAACAGAGAAGGGCTAGACTGAAGTGCAATAGCAAGCATACGACGCTGCTTCACACATCAATGAGATTTAATCCGATCTCTTTTGAATTAATTCTATTTCAATTTCATTTATGTTGCGAAATATGACCGACTTGAATTAAACTACTTGCAAATGATGCAGGTAACCAAGTACTTAAGGATGGGTGCAAAACAACCTCCGTGTACTATGCTCAAATCATTGAGGTATCATCACGACGAGCATGATTCAACCACTCGTCGGCTGCTATATGCACCTGACTTGGGGGCAGGGCATCAAAGCGGAAGAGACAGACAAGTTCAGGGCTCCAGTACGAAGTGGATGCAACCGACCATCCACTCACTTACCTATGCAATTTAATTAGGAGATTTGAGAAAGACTTGGAGTTATATGTCCCAACCATGCACTCTCCATCTCTCACTTGAAGCTCGCCAAAATACATATGCTTCTTCTGATGCCCAGTAGAATCAGAATCATACCAAGGGTGGACGTGACCGTCCATGTGTCCAATCCTGCATTAGACGCTTGTGGTTACTTAATAACACTTGTTTGAAGTGGATATGATTTGACCATTCACTCCCCAGTTCGCGTCTGTGATTCCGCAGAACAATCGTGCCTTAAATCGACTTCATCAGGGGCTAAGCCTCAATTTATAGACATCAACAACCGACTGCTTACTCACTAATCATCATGAGCCATCGTTCCAACTCTCTTCCTCAACTCGACTGGAAGAGCGCAAAGCGTAAAGTGGACGTGGCTCGACCATCTACTCTCCAACTCTTGCCCCCAACTTAAGGGAAAATACACAACTCACAGTAGATGTAGTTCAGCCATCTTCTCCTCTGCTCGAGCTCAAAGCTTGCCAAAACACTAATCTTACTCCTTAGGCTTGGCAGAACCGGAATCCAAATGAAGATGGATGTGATTCAACCATCCATAAACTAAATCTCATCCTTCGTTGATAGCAGATAAGTGGAAAGTAATCGAGATCCCATCGATCACTTGCTAAGTGAAACCCTGAGCACGGGGACAAGTCACCACACCAAAGCCAAAAAAGGATTGATACATGATAATCTTCAACTAACTCCAAACTCTCGGAGTGCGAGTTGGGGTATAAAACTCATAAATGCGGTTTCGAAGAGGGTGGATCCCTTCACCTAACGACTTTGGCTGTATCCTAACCAAGTTAGAGGAGGATGGACCCGTCCATCTAACGACCTCGCTTGTTAACTTAGGGTGGATGTGATCCGACCATCCACGTCCGTCTCTTCAATCGACCAGTTGCCACAAAATTTGTTAAACAGTTCCGCATGCACGTCGCAAGCCCAAAAGATGTCGGCACTCTATCTAGCGTCACTCAAGCTCCTGGAGAGACGCTCAGACACTACTTAGAGAGATTCCGTACTGCATGTGTGGAGATCAGCAATTCGAACGATAACTCCATCCTTATGGCGTTGACTAAGGGGATCGACCCCGATTCTGAGTTCGGCAACTGGTTAGCTGGAAAACCACCTGCATCATTGGACCGTTTCCACGCCAAAGCGGCTCAATTCCTGAGAAGGGAAGATGCGAAACAGTCTAGGAAGCAAACTGATGCAGGGCCAAGCACGGAAGGAATCCACAGCAATGTCGCAATCAAACAGTCCGGTGAGAGCTCCGGAAAAGTTCTGTTGAATGTTAAAAACAAACAAGCTCGGCGGAGAGAGAGCGTGAATCACAATAGAAAACGAGATCAAAATCGTGGCCCACAGTGCAATAATCCCATGTTTGACAGTTATACTCCTTTGAATACATCATTGGAGAACTTGTATTTACAAACCTGTAATACAATTCAGTACCAAAAACCTGCACCAAAACCGTCGTCAGAGAGGCAAATCCAGACGGCAAAATTTTGCAGGTTCCATGAAAGCTTTGGGCACAATACGAACGAGTGTCGTCACTTACAAGATCTCGTTGAAAAATTGATAAGAGAAAGGAAGCTAGAATAGTTTGTGTGGGCACCGCAGCCTAGAGAAGCGGGCCCATCAAATCAAAACAATGATCTCGGTCGACCGAGACAGGAGGATTCCACTTGTCCCCACGGAAGATTGGTGATAAACGCCGTCAGTGGCAGACCCGCTTTGTCAGGAGCCTGGAACGACGAGGATCTTCGTCACTGTTACACATGACAGGCTCTATTCAATCTATGAATACTTTGCAATTTCCTTTACATTCTGAAATTTGAATTTGTAATAAGGCACTAACTTTGCCATGTTTTTCCGTTCCAGCAATAAATTACTATCTCTTCAAGCTAGAGCTGTGATTCACCGAATGTAACATTCCACAATCACGACACACGAAGAGCTAAGTTCCATCGAACAACGGATTTTATTCAAATAGCGAGTGACTGTGATACGATCGGCCACTCACTAAGTGAAACCTCAGCTCGGGGACAAGCCATCACATCAAAGGCTGAACTGGAACGACACACGACAGTCCTACAACTAACTCCAAATTCCCAGAGTGCGGATTGGAGTATAAACATCACATAAATCATTCCAAGAGTGCGAACGGACTCCAAATTCCCAGAGTGCAAATTGGAATATAAACATCAAATAAATCGTTCCCAGAGTGCGAACAGAATCCAAATTCCCAGAGTGCGAATTGGAGTATAAACATCAAATAAATCGTTCCCAGAGTGAGAACGGACTCCAACTTCCCAGAGTGTGAATTGGAGTATAAACATCCAATAAATCGTTCCCAGAGTGCGAACGGACTCCAACTTCCTAGAGTGTGAATTGGAGTATAAACATCCAATAAATCGTTCCCAGAGTGCGAACGGACTCCAACTTCCCAGAGTGTGAATTGGAGTATAAACATCCAATAAATCGTTCCCAGAGTGTGAACGGACTCCAAATTCCCAGAGTGCGAATTGGAGTATAAACATCAAATCCATCGTTCCCAGAGTGTGAACGAATTCCTAAAAAGCCCAAATAGGTGTGACTGACCATCTATCGGCTGACTCCAACTTCCCAGATTGTGAATTGGAGTATAAACATCTATTCCAGGTTCCCGGAGTGTGAACCAACCCATCAATGCGAACTCCAAGTTCCCAAAGCATGAATTGGAGTATAAACATAAATTACAGGTTCCCAGAGCGCGAACTGAAGCATCCGTGCTAACTCCCTGTTCCCAAAGCATGAATTCGAGTATAAACATAAATTACAGGTTCCCGGAGCGCGAACCGAAGCATCCATGTAACTCCAGATTCCCAGAGCGCGAGTCGGAGTACAAACATCAATTCCAGGTTCCCGGAGCGCGAACCAAAATATAAATACCAACTCCAGATTCCCAGAGCGCGAATTGGAGTACAAAAATCAATTCTAGGTTCTCGGGGTGCGAACCGAAACGTCAATGCTAGCTCCAAGTTCCCAGAGCGTGAATTGGAGGATAAACATCAATTCCAGGTTCCCGGAGTGCGAACCCAAAACATACATGATAACTCCATACCCCCAGAGCGTGAAGTGGAGTATAAACATCAATTCCAGGTTCCCGGAGCATGAACCAAAATATACATGCCAACTCCAGATTCCCAGAGTGCAAACTGGAGTATAAACATCAACTAACTCTAGTCCCGAGAGCGCAGACTGGAGTATAAATACCAAACGGGTTTGACTGACAACCCATCAACCAACTCCAGTCCTCAAAGCTAGAATTGGAATATAAATATCAATAGGGATGTGACTCGACTGTCCATCTATCAACTCTGATCCCGCAGCAAGTCCTGTAGACAAAAAGTGGATGTGATTCAACCATCCGCTTCCCTATCTTCCCCTATCATGGGGGCATACTTATTGTTTGCGCCAAAATTGGTCACAAACACCCAATATCACGAAAGCACCCGTTTACGTACTCAACTCGATAATAATCAACGCAGAACTCAGCAACAATCAATATAGAATTCAGCTCTAAGTAACAAATCACAGTAATTCACAAACAACAATCACAGACACAGGATTTATAGTGGTTCGGCGTTCGTGCCTACGTCCACTTTGAAGGTTTTCTCTTTATTGCTTTGCTTGATTAAATCGATTACAACGGATTACAGTTGATAATAGCTTTGAAATCTGAATACAACAGTGATTCTGATGAATAGATTTGAATCCGGCAGAGTCTTGGTGTTCAATGGAAGAAGTTCTCGGAAGATCCCCTTTTCTGAAGGCTTCAGGGTGCTATTTATAGGCGTTGGAGGCCCAGATCTTGCTGAAACTTCGGGAGACCTCTTCTGGCACGTGAGTGGGCCCACGCGACCGACCCCACCAAGTTTCGTCTCGATCTGACATCGATTCGAAGTCATTTTGAACCCATCAAGAAATGGTCCAATCGAGCTGAAACTTGGCAGGAACAATCTTTATCTTGTATGGAAGCTACTGTGAAAATTTGGTTGCATTTGGATCAGTGGTTTAGGAGATATGATCGGTTCGAAATGAGGATTCTCGGTTGGCTGTGTGGTTCGAACCGATAGTCTCGAACCCTTGAGTTCGAATCCATGAGTGCACGTGGGTCTGCAGTGACATGGCGCATATCTCTCGAATCGATCCTAATTTATCTCCGAATGGACCGCTTCGACTCCGTGAACTATGGCGACTTCGTATCGATGGAATGACACGTCATTCAAACCAGCTGACTCGGTGGATTCGAACAAAGGAGTATCCCTGGCTTCGAACGCGACCGATTCGAATTAGGGAGTCCGTATGGGTTCGAACTCGATCGATTCGAACAGGGTCGGTTCGAAGTGACATGGACTCAGAGCTAGAGGGTTTTCTATGGACTCGGACATACTGGTGAGGATGGATTCGAAGTAAGGGCTTGCATGGATTCGAAGCAAGGATACGAAGGGGCTTTAGTTGGATGGATGCGAAGCAGGGTGACGTCATGGATTCGAAGGACGGGCAGGTACGAAGGAAGGCTTTGGGATGGTTTCGAACCAGATGGGTTCGAAGCAAAGACAGTGGATGGGTTCGAAGGTGATGTTTTCGAATCAGACAATGACTACCTCTCTCAAATTGAATCCATCATATCTTGAGCATACGAACTCGGATTGACTTGAAATTTGAAATGACGACTCCTTCGACCTTTCTTGTCATGTCCTATCAATTTTGGCCCGTTCCGGACTCGGACAAAATTCATCGATATCCATAGCAAAGTGAAGTATAACCAATCTTTGAGACGAACTGTCTTTTGTTTTCGATCAATCTTTTGGTATCACGGCTTTGCCAAAAAGCGGGATAACATTTTGCCCCCCAAAACATGCCTTGCGGTAGGAAGGTGTGTTTTGTAATGCTTCGAGTTGGACGTTCGTATCCGATCATCAACCTGCAAAGAACATGATAGTTTCATATGGCCTCAAATGACGATCGTTCGGGATCGAGCTATTTGGGATGAAGCGCGACCGTTCGTGGTCAAGCGCTCAACTTCAAATGACGATCGTTCGTGATCGAGTCATTCGAGGTGAAGTGCGACCATGCGCGGTCGAGCGTATAAATCCATGCGTCGATCGTTCGGGATCGTATGCTGTTTGAGGTGAATCGGGACCGTTCGCGGTCCGTGCCGTTCGTGGCATAGGATGGAATAGGACCGTTCGCGGTCGATGTCGTTCGCGGCAAATGATGAGATGGGACCGTTCGCGGTCGACTGCTGTTCGTGGCAAATGATGATCGTTCGCGACCAAGTGCCGTTCAAGGCGAATGGTGACCGTTCGAGGTCGGATTTTATAATTAGTGAACCATGACCGTTCGCGGTCGGTGCCATTCAAGGCAGAAAGTGATCGTTCGCGATCGTGTGCCGTTCGAGGCAAATTTGTGACCGTTCGCGATCGGGTGTTGGACCTCAAGTGACGACCGTTCGCGATCAAGCCATTTGAGGTGAGGTGAGTTGTGACTGTTCGAAGTCGAGTGCCGTTCGAGGCGATAACGTGTGACCGGGAGGGCTTGATGTTATCGATGCCAGGGGCACGTTCGGGTGAGATCCTGGATCGTTTGTCAGGGCGGTTCATCGCCATCTCAGAGCATGCCTAAGGATCGTTCGCGACCCCATACATGTGTAAGTAGCTTAGCCATTCCAGAGTTATCAGAATCAAATATCTATTAAACGGATGAGTTTTTAAAACAGAAATGTCCAAATAAGCAAAGTCTAAATGTTCAAATCAAAATGAAACGAAAGCAAATCATGGATGTCAAAGTGTAAGTTCCCACTACGAAACGGTTAATGATCACTCAGAGCATGCCTGGAGATCGTTCGCGATCTCGCACATGTGTAAATGATTCAATTGCGTTAGTGGGAGCTTACAACTTGTTCATCGTTATTTCACTCAATTGATAACCAAACGGTGCCTTGATTCAGGGTCGCCTCTAGCTGATGTGGACGGTGGCCGTTCTGGTTCTGCCACAGGAGCTCGCCTCCTTACATATTGAAGGAGCATACCGTTCCTGATATGCCCTTCCACCTCGTCCTTCAGGTGCCTACAATCATTAGTGTTATGACCATTTAATTCATGGAATACACAGAACTTATCTGATTTCCTTTCGTCAGAGGTTGGATCCCTTCGCATTGGTCTACGATACGGAATCTGTGCTTTGGTATCCTGATAAATTCGTTCCGAGCTCTCATTCAGCTCAGTGTAGGTGGTGAATCGCGGCTCCCTCCGTTGCCGCTTTGATCTGTCTCCGTCATTATCAATCCTTCTTTTACCTTTATCCTTGTCCGATTCCCTTCTAGGGGGCTTTTCGTCTTTGAGTGCATAAACTTCTATCCCATCTCCTTCTTCTCTTTTCGTATTTGCATCCTCTAATCGTAAAAACTTTTCTGCCTCATGATAGAATTCTCCCAGATCTACGGGTGGATCCTTAGTTAATGAATTTTTGAACTCCGTTCCGTCTGCTATTCCGGACACAGCCGCCATCATAACCATGGATGGATCCGGTCGATCCACCGAAGCTGCTACCGCATTGAACCGTGTTAGGAAACTTCTCAATGTTTCTCCTGCCTTCTGTTTTAAAGTTGCCAACGTCATCACATTCTTGGGTCCTGTAATGTGAACCCTGAATTGCCTCATAAATCTCTCAGTTAAATCGTTCCATGTTCCGATGGACCCACTATCTAGTTGCCTGAACCATAACGCCGCAATATCCGTTAAATACAATGGGAAGCACCGGGCCATAACCTCCTCTGATGCCCCCAGCACCTCCATATGTCTCATATATTTCGTCAGATGGACCGTGGGGTCCGTTCTCCCGTCATACATATCCAACGATGGTAATTTGAAATCCGGTGGGTTTCTAGCTCGTCTGATTGCCGGAGTGAAAGGACTCCTATTAACATCCTCTAGGTCTTTGTTCACCAAACCGCCTCTCATTGCTCGCCTAACCATCTCTGCCAACTTGTCGGTGTCTCCAAGATGTAACCTTCGTTCGTTACTTTCATCCTGCCCCCCGAGTTCGTGAGGGAACTCTGGAATCTGCCCCCTTGACTGAGCGTTCACTCCTCTACTACTCCTAGGTTGCGCAGATCCTTCTCTCTCTCTTTCCAAGATTGGGTCAACATTTTCCATATCCGTGCCCCCTAGCTCGGGTGCTATGCCGGATGGTACTGCTCCGTTCTGGACTCCATTGGCTTCTCTATTCTGTGCTCCAAGCTGTCCTATCTGTTGAAATAAACTCTGGATCAACTCCTCTTGCTTCTTCATCATCGTCTCCATCTCGTCCCTAGTGATGTAGATCGATGGTTGATTCGCTCCTGAGGAAGCCTCCTGACTTCCTTGTTGTTCACTTCTCTCTGGCCTTGGCCTTCGGCTTGATTGTCTCGTCATAATTTCTCAAATTTGAACTTTCAAACTCTCTTTGAATTTGTTATCAATTGGTAGAACTCCTGAGTTCAACTCTCAGTGAAAGCACCAAAATGTTTGCGCCAAAATTGGTCACAAACACCCAATATCACGAAAGCACCCATTTACGTACTCAACTCGATAATAATCAACGCAGAACTCAGCAACAATCAATATAGAATTCAGCTCTAAGTAACAAATCACAGTAATTCACAAACAACAATCACAGACACAGGATTTATAGTGGTTCGGCGTTCGTGCCTACGTCCACTTTGAAGGTTTTCTCTTTATTGCTTTTCTTGATTAAATCGATTACAACGGATTACAGTTGATAATAGCTTTGAAATCTGAATACAACAGTGATTCTGATGAATAGATTTGAATCCGGCAGAGTCTTGGTGTTCAATGGCAGAAGTTCTCGGAAGATTCCCTTTTCTGAAGGCTTCAGGGTGCTATTTATAGGCGTTGGAGGCCCAGATCTTGCTGAAACTTCGGGAGACCTCTTCTGGCACGTGAGTGGGCCCACACGACCGACCCCACCAAGTTTCGTCTCGATCTGACATCGTTCGAAGTCATTTCGAACCCATCAAGAAATGGTCCAATCGAGCTGAAACTTGGTAGGAACAATCTTTATCTTGTATGTAAGCTACTGTGAAAATTTGGTTGCATTTGGATCAGTGGTTTAGGAGATATGATCGGTTCGAAATGAGGATTCTCGGTTGGCTGTGTGGTTCGAACCGATAGTCTCGAACCCTTGAGTTGGAATCCATGAGTGCACGTGGTTCTGCAGTGACGTGGCGCGTATCTCTCGAATTGATCCTAATTTATCTCCGAATGGACCGCTTCGACTCTGTAACGACCCGCCGCTCTGACCGCCTCTAGTCGGTAATTAAACCAACTAGAAACGTTCAAAATGACGAATTGTTAGTCAGTTTATAAAGTTTAAACAGAATCAGCCACAGAATCACAGAATAATCATAATATTATTCATAAATGAATTTTTCTTACATACATATATCAGAGTTTGTACAATGCATTAAATTTTTATACAGCGGAATATATCCTTTATTAAATACAAGAAAATTTTTACTGAAAACTTTAGTAGAGTGCTTTAATCCCCCTCTCTCTAACTTCGCGGCCTGAAAATCTTCACGCTGTAAAAATACTCGGTCTGACCCGAGCGTTAATTGCAAAACACAAAAACACTCGAGTCAGGATTAATCTTAACTCAAGTAAATAAATTTGCAATGAACTGAATAAAATGGATCACATGAATCAATTCAAAATCTATTATGGATTTTCATATTAACAACTTTAATTTTTTAAAATCTGTCAATCCCGTGTGGCTGCAGTACACACGTATACTTTGCACACATGTGCACTGCCTCGCCAACACGCGTGCAAGCGCAAATCGGACAAATCACTGCAAAGAAAATGCTCAAGGCAAGACCAGTGCCAATTTGAACCAAAACAGTAAACAACAAATATGCAAGTCCAAAACAAGTACAGGCACAGTGCAAAATAACATGCAGCAGCAACATGCAACACAGGCTATGTACAAGGGCAATGAAACTGGGTCAAGCAACTGCGACAGCAAGTGTCATGAAGCATCAAATATTAGCAGATGGAATGTGCCACTTAAATCCCAAAATGAAATCATTGGATATGAACATATAAAAAATTAATATGGCAAGGCAGCAGCGCTCCTGCAACTGTTGGTTCTGACTAAAATTGTGTTACATCTTTCAGTTATTTGTTAAGTCTATAAAATGAGGCAATAATGACTTGCTTGTAGAAACATAAAATTACTTCGTGCATGCTAGCACAGACCTTTTGGAGATATAGTTTTAAATTCTTGGAACCCGTTTGCATTTTCAGTATGTATTTTAAAAAGCATGGAAGAGGAGCAGAAAGTGGAAAAATCATAGCCATTACAACAAAAAGGGGAAAATAGTAAAGGGGAGAGATCTTTATGTTTCCCAAAATGCAGAAAATAAGAATAAGTGATATTCAATTTTAAATGACAGCACTGTAACTAAAAAAAAAAAACTCAAATGCATGGAGCATGATAGCAAGTACAAGGTACAGGCCGCAGTTTTTTCTAAATGACATAGTGCAAACAGCACTGTCGAAGCAGACTATCAAAGGAAGTGGCTCAGAAATGCCAAAGCCATGAAAATATAAACAACAACAAGTGCAAGACCCACTGCACAAATGACATAGCAGAAGTAATCAAGGACATCTGCAAAATTTGATACAACAAATCAAACTGCAGTCATCATAAAGGCACAAAGGCACAAAGGCCATACTCAAACCAAAAGAAAACTCGGTGACAATCAAATGCAATGTAACAATGTCTTGCATACATATGAATCAATTTCATATGTACAACAAACATCCAAACAATGCAACCTGAACCCGCAACTCAAAAATGCAAGTCGAAGCTGCAAAACAAATCCAACTACAAGTAGACACTGCATAAACATGTATACATAAACATGTATGACAGCAAAAACTCAAACCAGGCCTATAAAATGACCAGAGCAGGTTTCATAAAAAATCATAGTTCAGTGAAACTCAAATGCAAAATAATTAAATGGTCTAATGGTTACCAGGCATGGGACAAACATGCCAGTTTAAATTCATAATGCAATTGTTTGCAAACAGTTTCCAAGCAAGATATTCAGTAGCATCTGTACTTATCAATTTAATAAAAATTAACTTCAATAGTATTTGTCCTCATTAGTTTTAAAACAAAATTATAGTGTCTGTTTTATCAACTTAAAACAAAACCAATAGCATAGCACCTGTGCTTAACAGTTTTTTAAAAAACAAAACTAATAGCATCTGTTCTTATTAGTTTTAATTCAAGCAATCGAGCAAGTGGCAGTAAATAGCATCTGTTTTTCATCAGTGAAAATTCAAGCAAATCGAGCAAGTGATAGCAATTAGCCCCAAATCATAGCATGCAACCAAACCCAATTCAAACAAATTTAAATACTTGCATTAAAATAAATCGTGAGCCAAAAGATTCACCTTTCAAACGAATCGAAATGGAGCGCACGCGAGTCGAAGCAAAATTGAAGCCGAAGCAAGGGAAAGTTGAGCGAATTGAAGAATCAAAGCTCCAATTTGCAAAGCCCTAATTTTTGCTGAAGGTCGGCGAAGAAAATTACACGGCCGCCATTTTTTTATTTTTATTTTTTTTATTTTCTCGTATGAATGAGATAGTGGGGAGAGGGCCGGGTATAAGATAGAAGAAAAGAACGTGATTTTGGCGTGATAAAAGGCATGGAACACGGCATGGAACAAGGTAAGGTAGGTAAGGTAATGTTTACTTGTTATTTTATTTATTTATTTTTTTTTATTTTTTTTTTATTTTTTTTTAATTCAATTAGTTTTTGTTAATAGTTTGCTTTGTTTTTATTTTGTTAAAATTATGTTGTTAAAAATTTTAACTAGTATATTCTTTATTTATTTTATTATATATATATATATTTTTATATTATATTTTCATTCTTATTTCAAATTCAATTATTTTTATAATCATTAATTCAAATTTAAATTATAAGTTCAATATTAAATTTCAACTTCAAAGTCAAAATTTAAATTTCTATTCAACTTTTAAATAGATTAAATTCTAAATTTTAAATTACCAATTCATTCTGATAATTTGAAATTTAAGTCAAATTATCATTTAAATATTTAAATTAAATTAAATATTTACAAATTTAATTGTTCAAAATTTAGGATCGTTACAGACTCCGTGAACTATGGCGACTTCGTATCGATGGAATGACACGTCATTCAAACCAGCTGACTCGGTGGATTCGAACAAAGGAGTATCCCTGGCTTCGAACGCGACCGATTCGAATTAGGGAGTCCCTATGGGTTCGAACTCGATCGATTCGAACAGGGTCGGTTCGAAGTGACATGGACTCAGAGCTAGAGGGTATTCTATGGACTCGGACATACTGGTGAGGATGGATTCGAAGTAAGGGCTTGCATGGATTCGAAGCAAGGATACGAAGGGGCTTTAGTTGGATGGATGCGAAGCTGGGTGACGTCATGGATTCGAAGGACGGCGGGTACGAAGGATGGCTTTGGGATGGTTTCGAACCAGATGGGTTCGAACTAGATGGGTTCGAAGCAAAGACAGTGGATGGGTTCGAAGGTGATGGTTTCGAATCAGACAATGACTACCTCTCTCAAATTGAATCCATCATATCTTGAGCATACGAACTCGGATTGACTTGAAATTTGAAATGACGACTCCTTCACCTTTCTTGTCATGTCCTATCAATTTTGGCCCGTTCCGGACTCGGACAAAATTCATCGATATCCATAGCAAAGTGAAGTATAACCAATCTTTGAGACGAACTGTCTTTTGTTTTCGATCAATCTTTTGGTATCACGGCTTTTCCAAAAAGCGGGATAACACTTATCATTAAAAATCGAATGCTCCGACCATCTAGCATAAAGCGGGCACGACATGACCGTTCATGCATCAACACTTATCCCCGGCATGGGACCTATAACATAATCTTATACGGATGCACTCCAACCCAGCAAGACAAGATTTCTTCCTTGATTAGACAGGGAGATGTAGATTCGCAAAACGGACCTAGCTGAACGTCTTATTCCAAATGGATGTGATTACCCATCCTACCGCCAATGAACGTGACACGACCGTTCATCCGCTAACTCTAGCCAATGATCTAGCGGGTTGTGCATGCAACGTGGCCGGATATGACCCAACCATCCGCCAGTTAGCTCCTTTCTCCAAAATCAGAAGGAGGAACATCAAATTAAAGTTGTCGCAATGTGACCGGCTACACTTCGACTCTCGCCCTTGACTAGTACCAGGGGAATTAATTGAGGAAAATGTGGTTCGACCATTTTCTGCTAAAATTATTAGTCCCCAGAGTTTGGACAGGGATGTGAATATCAAATAGGTGTGACTAATGGCCCTTCAACTAACTCTCATCTCCGGAGTACGACTACGAGCGTAGACAAATAAATGAATGTGATCTGACCATTCATTCACCAACTTCGACCAAAAGTTGAAGGGAGGAATATAAACTCGCTATAGGTGCAATTAGACTGTCCACAAACTAACTCTACGACTGGGGGCAGAAGAACAAATCGTTGAAAGAAGAGAAATGAAACTCGCTACATTGCTAGCTATTCAGATTCCTTTACAACTTAAGGCAACGACTGCAAGGAGGCCTTAATGCTAACCAATCAGATTGATGCTCGAAGTTACGAGAAGCCAATTATCGTACCGCCGGATCGATGGGCAATATCGATCTGCACATTTCATATCAAACCAATGGATCGATAGGCAATGAGGTTCATGCATTCTGCATTATGTCGCTAAATCGACGGCCAATATCGATCCTCTTCGACTACGATTCGATGTGACACGAGCGCCCATCGGATACCTACGACTACCAGAGCATGGATAGAACCACGAATGAGTGTGACTTGACCATTCATCCTCCGTCGCCTTCCTTCGATCCGCTAGGAAGAGCATGAGAATGGATGAGCATGACTTGACTGCATTTGAGCTAATTTTGTCCGTAGATCTGATGGGAGAACGTAAATCAAAACGGACGTGGTTGGTCACCCAACTCCGAAATAATGCAATGCGACCATTCATTCTTCGACTCTTACCATGATCCGACTAAACGAGCTTTTCACAACGAGTGCAATAGAACTGTCCACGCACCGATTCTTACCCTCGATCCGATAAGGGAAGTATCAATCCTACATTGGATCTTACTGGACGATTCACTCTTCAATTTTTGCCCGGAGTATGACGACATAAGCAACAAAGTGAATGTCGATGAGGCAACGAAGTATTCTACCTAGAGGAAAGAACTAGGACAGGATGCAGAATATGGCACGGCTCGGCCTTCCATCGGTTAACTCGATATCACGGTTCAATGGGATAGAGTGCGAAATTGAAGCGAACATTATCTACCTTGCTGCTTATCGCGATATTCCCTAGACTTGGGGGCATGCACGAGAAATGAGATGAATATAATTTGATCTTTTATCAAACATCTCTAGCTCTTACAACTTGGACTACAGTATAAACACAGTAGAAGCTAGGCTCGATCATTCACACAATACACCCATCAACCCAAGACTGGGGACATGAATGTGATCATCCAAGAGCTGGATACAACTACTCAACCCAATAACTTGTGCCTAGTATTTATAACAACTTGAGGTTACGGTTGAAATGATGCTTAGAGATAGAATCCTCAGATCGATGCCTAGACTTATGGGCAATTGATCATCATTCTGACCCTTCTAATGAGCAATGGATCGTGAGTACATTGAATGGAAAACGCATTGCTTGGAAACACATATAGATTCAAACTCGTAGTTGGAGCCAGCTATGCAGCAGCACACAAGACAGGGCTAAACTTTGCTAAGCCTTTGATTTAACACGCCTATAAGGCTAATCTTTTACCATTGCAAATAAGCACATGGAGTGTATACAACCCATCACGAGTATTGTAGATCAGATCACAACTCTGTGCAATAATTGTGCAAGAGTCAACCGCATTGCTCCAGGTGAATTTGATATGTTCGCTTGGACTCAATCTCAAGTGTATATATGGACTCTAGCCCACCATTAAGAACTCTGCATTAAGTGTCAACCCGCTGCATGTTTCGGTGAATAAAAATGAAGCGACGTGGATCTAGAAAGATCTACTACACTTAAGGAGGAGCGAATCTACTCAAAACCAATAGGTTTATCCACGATGTCCTCTACCCAAAATGAGTATTCATTCCTTTGCTTATGAGAGAAACAAAAGGAGAGTGGCGAACCTACGCCGACTACTCAGATTTGCACGAGGCATGGCAAAGCATAGCTTTCCACATCCAATGATCTACCAACTAATAGACTCAACCATCATACACGAATTACTCTCATCCATGGACGCAAACTCCAGATACAATCAGATACTGAAACGTGTCCCAGACTAGGAATATAACTGTTTCATTACTGACACGAGCCTATAGTGCTATGCTGCATTCCTTGGATTCAAACTTGAGAACGCTTATACTACTTACCAAAGGAAGATTAACAAATCATTCGAAAATCAGATCGGCCGATCAATGAGAGTATATGTAGTTAACATGCTTGTGAGATCACGACCATCAAAAGACCATATCGATGACTTGGAAAAGATATTCAGTGATCTCTAACAACTCTAGAATGAAACTTGATCCTTTGAAATGCTCTTTGAGCACTGTATAGGAAGAATTATTTGGTTTCGTCATCAATTCTCGTAGGATTGAGGCTAATGTCAGAAAATGCTGAAGAGCAAAGTCAACCATGTAACGAGGAAACCAAGCAGCTCTGATAGATCGCTCAAAGAGACCTCTCATTTTATCCAAGCCGTTGGATCATGAAGATCTATACCTCAATTGGGTCATGTCAACACACGCCATAAGCATTGCAATGCTATGTGAAGATGAACCAATCCAAAGACCAGTTTACGATGAAAGCTAGCTATTGACAAGCTTACCCCGTTAATGTTTGTACCGACCAACCGTTATGATAGGTCCGATGGCAACCTTAGGTGTCTGAAAGGTTACTCAAATGGATAATGAAGCTAAGTATGAATCCTTGGTCACCATGCTAAGACTTGCAAAAAGAATAGGAATGGAAGCTTTACATATCTTATACGATTTCTGCTTAATGTGCCAAGTCAGTGAGGACTAACTGACTAGGGGGCAACGTCTTGCTCCTTATCTCAATTGGATCCTAGAGATACTAGTCGACTTCTAGTATTACACCCCTACACCAATCCTTAGAGAACGAAACGAAAAGGCTGAATCATTGGTCGAGCTTGCCAGTTCTGGGGATACTCAACAAATAGACTTTATCCCAGTAGAAATACTTATTATTCCAAGCACTGAAAGATGAAGATCAACTAGATTTTAGAGATGGATCTAAGAAAGGGGTCATGGATGACTCCTATCAAAGGCTATCTACCGTGGGGAATTCTTCTTGAATAGACGAATGAAAGATGGCATATCCTCCGCGAACAATCACTGCATGATTATGTCTGGATCGTTCGACTCCATCGACACAAAGCATTACACTTGTATCCATCAAACCAAGATCCAATATTACGTATCCATCGATACGAAGCATACATTCTAACATCCCAAATCGATCCGGGAGAGGATCGATACAAAAGAAGGAGTTAAAACAATTATCGAACGTTGTTACAACTCAAGTTTCACTTCGATCCCGGAGAGGATCGATACAAACTCAATCCAAACAAAAACTAAGGAACTTGATGACGACCCGCAAATGTGCAAACATGAATAGGTGTCATCCTAACATATGTGCATGTATGCCAAACTAACACTCAATTTTCAAAGTTACCAGGAATTGAAATTTCTTACCTGATGACAATTAAAATGATGAACAACAAATCGCTAGTGCTCAACACTCGGTTACAACAAAACACTTCATGATCATTGACAATCAACAGTTTGACATCTACGTCACTGAAGATCAACCAAAGGCAAAATCTTTTGACGAAAAGATAGCAACTACTCAGTGAATTGGATAGAACTTTTCAGAATGAAGATGGCAGTTATCAAAGCACATCATGCTCACACAAGACGTACTTTGGGGGGAAAATGTTATCCTGCCTTTTGGCAAGGCCGTGACACCAAGAACTTGACTAGAGATCAAGGATGGTTCGTCCTAGAGATCGTTAACGCATAGGTCTGCTATGGATGTCGGTAAAAATTTTCCGAGTCTAGATCGAGCTACAATTGATATGACATGACAAGAAAAGCTAATAAAGCCAACAATCCAAATTTCAAGTCAATCGGAGTTGGTATGCTCAAGATATTGATCGATCACGGTTGAGAAATCCAAAATTGCATCGATCATAACTCAAGATCTACAACTGCAAATGCCACCAAATTTTCACAGTAGCTTACTGGGAACATGAGGAATGTTCATGCCAAATTTGAGCTCAATCAGATCAAATCTTGATCGATTCGAAGTTGCTTTGTATCGATCACGGACCAACTTGCATCGATCATATCTCACAATCCACATGTCCAAATGCTATGAAATTTTCACAGTATCTTACTGCCAACATGAGGAATGTTCTTGCCAAATTTGAGCTCAATCGGATCAAATCTTGATCGATTCGAAGTTGCTTCGTATCGATCACGGACCAAATTGCATCGATCATATCGCACAATCCACATGTCCAAATGCTATGAAATTTTCACTGTATCTTACTGCCAACATGAGGAATGTTCTTGCCAAATATCAGCTCAGTCGGATCAAATTCTGATCGATTCGAAGTTTCTTCGTATCGATCAAGGACCAACTTGCATCGATTATATCTCACAATCCACATGTCCAAATGCTATGAAATTTTCACAGTATCTTACTGCCAATATGAGGAATGTTCATGCCAAATTTCAGCTCAATCGGATCAAATCTTGATCGATTTTGAAATTGAGTTCGAATCGATCCCGGAACGGGCCCCAATTTTCTAAGGCCGGGCATGTGGGCCCCCTCACGTGCTAGAAGCGGTCTCCCCGGATTTTAGGCGAAATATCAGCCTCCTACACCTATAAATAGAGCCTCTGGTCATTCAGAAAGGGGATGGGAGAATTTTAGAAATAAGCACGTCCGGACGCTGCTAGAATCACTCCATATCGTCGTCACTGCTATTGATCTCGAATTTAAGCTTATTATCTGTTGTACTTCGCTCTAAAAAACTTGTAATCTTCAAGGATCAAGCAATAAAGTGATAAAACTTCATAGTGGATGTAGGCCATACGCCGAAACACTCTAAAACTCTGTGTTTCTATGCATTTTCTTATATGTTTATTGGTGTATTTGTTAGATCTGCTTCATTTTACAAAATTTTTCTTCATTTTATCTCTTCAAACACATCCGAAGAGTGTTGCGCCCAATTTTGGTACAAACATATTAAATCATATTCGAGTTAGAACAATGTTTGTGAACTTTCAAAATTGAACTAAAAGTTAATTTCTGAAAATTGAATATTTTAATATTTAATTGACGAGTTAAAATAGCCATTTTTCAAACAGTCTCGGATTTCGACGAAACAAGTTTCATCGGATCCGTAATGTTATATTATTGTATGGTTTTAAGTTTCGTGTCAATTGGATTTACGGTTTGTCCGAGGCAAGCCGAAACGCATAGAAATTTGTTTAATCGATTTAATTTAAATTTGATCGTTTATTTCCGTAACTCGCACATATGGTCCGAAACGTAGGCTGAACCCTAGAAATGCCAGTCACCATGCGAGATTTGGAGTTCCAAAAATTCCGGATGAATAGTAATTTGTGCATTTTTCTATATAAGGACCTAGTTATTTCCATTTGCAAAGAAATTCAACCCTAACCCTAATTTTAGCTTCAGCCATCGGCCTAGCTATCAATGGCCGAAATGTTCTTGCTTATCCCTCAATTTTTCTCTTCATCCATGCTATAATTCGAGGAACTCTCAACTAGAAAACTGTAGAGCTCGTGGAGATCTACGATTCCAACGGTTGAGATGGAGAATTGTGCGACGTGGAGGGAGATAGTGGCTGCCGTTCGTTACCGTTCAAGCTTCGTTGTTCTCGAGCCATGGAGGGCCGAGCTCCACCATATTGCAGCCGAGTGCAGTGCTCGACGTTGGCTTCGAAGTGGTGCTTGCTGATCAATGCAGAAGTCGTCGTGGTGGCTGCAATTTTTAACCCTAGGTCGATGGCTTTGGGTTTCTTTCCTTCGAACAAGCCTGGATGAAATGCGTTTGGGAAGATGAGTATAGTCACGACCTGGATTTGTTTTAGAAAAAGTGCGGCCCAGATTGAATCTAAGGTTTAAATTTATAAAAGAGAATTGTAAATCGATTTATTTTAACTCGCATAAACTTTGTGACACTGTAACTATTTGATACAAGGTCGAAAAATTACGAAACGACTAGCGTTGGCTTCGTTTTGTCGAGCACTACGCAATGGAGCTGGTTTGGAGTCATTTGGAGGTAGTGATAATTTTGGGTAAAATTAAACGCACGTTTAATTTTATTCAAAATAAAACGTCACAATTGTTATTAGAAACTCAAGGTGAGAACTTCTCACTCAATCGAATTGTTTCGATTTAAATTTTAAATAGTTAGATTTAAAATTGCTTGGTTGTGTGATTGGACGATAGTTATTATCTGTTGTATTAAAATAGACCCTATACGCCGTATATTAAGCGAATGTTATTTATTAAAAACATATACCGTGATAATTCCAACTTGTATGGAATAGGTATATATGTACTTGGAGTTGATTTCCCGCATTATATAACGGATGAGACCCTATTGCGCCGCATAATAGCGGATAATATTTTATAAATCACATATACCGTGATATTCCGTCTCGAAGCGGAATTGGTATTGTGCTAACATCTTTGGATGTAGGGAAACAGGTTGGAGGGATCCAACTGGATTCCTTAAATGATTGAATTGGTTTCAATGTGGTGTGTTGATCTATTTATTGATCTACTTATAATCTGTGTGATTATCATAATAAAATTTAATTTTGGAATTGATTCATTTTAAATGAATAAACTTGTAATTTTTATGTTATAAAAATTATGATTTTTGTTAAATATAACCGAAATATGATTTTGAAATAAGTAGTTGATTAATTTATAAAATGGTTTAAATTGGGATTTTTGAATTCTTATAAATGATTATATAAAAGATTTATAAAATTGATATTTATAAATTAAAAAATATTGGAATTATAAAACGAGTTTTTATAAGTGTAAAAATGAAGTATAAATGAATTTCATAAGTGGATGAAATCTATAGGTTTATAGATTGTGAAGTTATAAAATGAATAGATTTTTTAAAATAAAAGATTTATAAGTAATTAACTTGTAAACTGGATTTTGGCATGTAAATGGGATATGGATAGAATTTGTAAATAAAGTGATTTTATAAGTGAAGTTGTTAATAAACGTTGTTTTTATAAATCCGAAATTGACTTATTTTAATAAGTTTAATTATTATAGCTTATTAAAGGAAATATATCCATGATTTTGGGGCAGTGGATAATCCTTTAAATAAAATATGTAGAAATTGAATTTGGTTAACGAAGTATATTCACGATTTTGGACGGTGAATAATATATTAAAGAAATATTTTGGAAAAGTGATATTTTAAATAGAATTTTGAACAATTAAAAAATGTTTTAAAATGTATTAAGTATCGAAACCATAGATTTCAACATTCATTGTTGAAATAGACTTTTTCGAGAAATAGAAGGAAATGGTGGACTATAACACTGTTGTTATAGTAAATGATTTCCGAAAGGAAATGTTTTATGTAGTATTGGGATTTATAAATCAATCTTAATTTCGGATCCCTATTCTAGTGATTTTTGGTTTTCGTAACGATGTTTTACGCAACATTCGTTTTGACCCAAATAAATGTGTTTAAGAGGAAATGTTTTCGTTAAAGAATAAAATATATACGTAATTGGGATTTAAGTATATTGAATATTTTCCAAATATTGAAAATAAATGGATTTGTGAATTACTTATTATTGAGTAAGTATGGAAATGATTTCCAATATGAAGTGAATGTTTGAGATTATATCCTTTAAAGATAAATTGAAAGTGAATAATTGAAATCGACTTGAAAAATCGTATAAAAAGTGAATATTTGGAAATGTAAATTCACAATGTAAATTTATAAGGGAAATTTGTTTTGAAAATAAACATTGATTTATTTTTAAAAGTGTGGAAATAAATTTACGGATTTGGAACGTAAATTAAATAAATCGGTAAGGATTTATTTGATTGGTTTAAATGAACCATTTTGAAATGAAAGTTGTAAAGGTGAAAAGTGATTTGAAATCTTTTTTCAAATGGTTGAAGTGTGGAAATTATATCTTGGAAAGATATTTTTTGAAAATAAATAATTTGGGAAATTATTTGAAATCGGGTTATGTTGTGAATATTGATTGATAGTTAAATAACCGGCTATCAATATCGACCCTTAAATGGCTATTTGTTGGAATTGGTTGAAAATCAATGCGACACTTATTTTTAAATTATTGCGCTCGTTATTCGGTTTACCCATTCCGAATAGTGATACGACGTAATGGATAGCATTGATGACCGGTGGTGAAGGCTGGGTATTTGTGAAAACGATAGGATGACCAATTGATTGTCTCTACATCGTTAGCTACGGTATGGATATTTCCTTTGTGATGGGAAATTTGATCGGGATTGTGAATACCCGGATTGCAAGGGCTTCTTTTGAAGTGCCTTCGGTTCTGTTCGAGCCCAGAACAGACTTGTATGGTTACGTGTCTGACATTACATTTTGAGATAAAAGCAGATTTCTTTCAAATACATCTCGGTTGGTGGCGGAGAATTTATTCTCTTAGCTTAACACCCTTCTCTGAGACGTACGAGCTCAGAGGTTTTGTAGTTGAAGGTTATCAGTGATATATTCCCAATTTTGTAATGTGGCATGCTGAGTGTTGCCATGTGATGATTATTTATTGATCATTTGTTGATCAAAGCGTGGCTTTGTGAAAAAGTATAGCTTTGTGGACGAGACTTCGTCAGAACTCACACCCCGAAAATGGTCGAAACAGGAATATGCGGCAAGGTTATGAGGGTCGTCCCTTTAGGGTATGTCATTTCCTTCTGGAAAAGGGTGGTTTCAGGTATGGAGCCCTGATGCTTAACCTATGTGGTTGCTCCAATCTCATTTTTTTTTGTGGTTGTTGCTTGCTGATAGAGGGCCCTCGGATAAAGGTCCCAAAGGACCGGAGAGTGGCATACTCAAGTAGTAGTTACCTAGTTACAGAGGTAACCCGACCTTATGTTGGCAGAGATCCGGTTAGGTTCTCGCGACGTCCCGCCAGAGGCGATCCCATGTGGCAGTAGGAAGTTCCTTAGCCTGACCATTTGTTGGAAAATCCAAAGAAACAATAAGAGCCTTGTACGGTTTTAGTTGTATTACCTGCCATGGAATGTGGCGGTAACCTGCTATTGAACATGGTAGTTATATTAGGCATGCGATAATGGTCATATGTTGGCTAAGATTTATATTCTATTTTCGAAATGCTTTCTACACTATGCACTAATAATAATATCAAAAATAATTTGTTTTGCGTAATAAGCATCTTTGACTATCATAAGGTGAAATCTCCTACAATTCTGCATTTGCATTGTGTATGTGCGAGGAGGCCTTATGGTAGATTCATTTTCCAAAAGCATTGCGGATATTTTTCCACTTCTATCGTTGTTGTTGTTTTAAAAGATAAATAACTATTTTAAGTTCTCACACCAGTCCCGTGACTGATCTGGAGTTTATTGTTCTCTTCCTAAACTCTGAGTGCCCGTAATTTTTCACACGGGCAGTCTAGAGTCAGATTATCAGGCCATTATGGATTCAGAAGTGCTATGGAGCTTAGGTGGCGAGCTGGATGGCGAGACGTATTACTTGTATATGATATTATCTTTCCGCTGTAAATTCACTTGAAAGGACACGTTTGTATAACTGTCCATTGTTTGTTGTGTTGTATATTGTTGTTATATACTCTGATGTAATGTAATGTAATAACTGATATAATTCTTTGATTTAAATATTATTCATTTATCTATTATATGCTGTTCCGCTGCGATATGTGAGATTCTGATATTGTTTTCTGCTTTTTCATCTTTCTTTCTTCCTGTCTTCTTCTATCCTTTTCTTCTACCTCTTCTTTTTAACCCCAACAGTTTGTTTTTTCGAAATTTGGTTATGCGGCATTTGATACAGTGGACATAAGAATACCGACCTTCGGATCCCCAAAAAATCGCGTATGTTACAATATGTATAACTCTGATAAATGTTGTATAAATTATAATCAATTATTTAGTAAACAGTTTCGTGAACTATTTATTTGATTATTATATTTTATCATTCCGCTATGAGATTCTGTGTTTGCTTCTTTATTTTTTTTCATTTTTTCTTATTTTTCTTAATTAACCTCATTGATTATCTATGTTTCAGATTGTTTGAGTTGGGTATGTGTGGATTATTGTCGATTCAAACTTTTAGAAATGTGGGACGTCATAGTCCCTTAATTAATCAAGCTCTATCATAGTAGTTGTACTATGAAGGCATTTCCTCAAGTTCGAAACATAAAAAACATCATGGACTCCTGACGACATATCTGATAGCTCATCATGCTAAGCAAGTCTTCCTATTCTTTCCAAAATTGGGGAGGACCTAACAATTTTGGTGCCAACTTTTCCGACTTTCCAAATCTCAAGACCTTCTTAAGTAGAGAAACTTTAACGAACACCATATCCCCAACTTCTAACTCTAACTCCTTTCTTTGCTTATTCGCGTAGAATTTCAAGCGATCTTGTGCGGCCTATGTTCACTGCTTAGTCAATTTATCTTTTTCGTTTTGGCATGTCAAACGCCTATTAGAATATTATACCACTTTCTTCTTCGTCCTTGTCCAATAGAAATTCCTCTTCATTTCCTTATTCATTTTAACTCCTCTGGGGTGAATGGTCGTTCTTGAATGGTGTCACTTTTATTCCTAGTTACTAAATTAACTTCCTCATTAACTTCTAGCTTTACTTATAGATTATCGCTAGTTAAGTGTCCTTATGAAATTTCCTTATTTACGTTGTTCCTCTCTCTATATATTTATCTAGTGATCTAATCTCATCCACAAAATCAATTCAATGATAAAAAGTGAACATATCTTATACCATAACACATGCTTTTCCAGTAAACTAAAGGAGACATTTAGCAATTGCAACCAAATATTTCTAAAAGAAATTTTTGCTAGAAGCTGCCGTTTATCATCCACTGGTGTAAATAATGTTGTGGTCCTAAAACTCCTTATTCAATTAAGATGGACATTTCTGATATATCATTCCACTATCATCTACCTTCCCTAATTTTCCTTCTTAGTTGCTAATAAATGTGGTTCATTCATTACTTCCGCTAATATATCCTTAATAATTGATCATTACTGTCAAAATTGGACCATCTCTAATAAATCCTCATTTTATCTCTTCTCTTTCTTTTACCAGTTTTAAAACTCCTCTATTATACCGATTCAATTCCTCCATAAATGCCATGTTAAATTCCCTAACCAGTCCCCATTTCGTTGCTTTGATGAAATACAAATTTACCGCCCGTTCAATTTGTAATTAATGCCCATAAATTTTACTCCTTTACTTACTAACTAATACGTATATAGTCCTAAATTATGCTATTTATATATTTCTATTTTGTAAGTTAAGCGCAGTTACACGTGTATCTATATATTAATGCCTTAACTAGAATATTTCTTTTCACATTTTAATTTATCAGAGCTATCCTCGAAAAAGGATTAACATCATAATTTACCATAAATTAACCAAAAGTGAGATCTTTTCTTCATTTGAAATTATAAGGGATTATTTCTTTCCTTTTAACAAAATACGTAATATAAACTATGAAAGAAAATATCCATACCTTACACATCTCTTTCCCTTTTTGTTATATGCCTTATTAATTCAAATGTCGTACTTTTATACATATTATGGAATTGGAAAATTTATGGAAGTTACGTCGAAACCGCTCCAAATAAATCAAAATATAGAAATTCACATTCCAAGTCAAATATTGAAACCTAACTTACAACCCAATTATAGATTTGAAATATCTTAATAACTTTTCCAATATTCTATACTTAAATATCAAGCACTGATTTAAAGTTCCCAGATCAGGTTGAACGCATTATCTTCTTTTATTCATATCCTAAAACTTTTTCCCTACCTTACCTAGGTAGTGACCACTGTCTGCTCCGTAAAAAAAATTGTATTACACCTTACCATTCTTAAAACTAAAATTCCATAATTATAAAGTACCTAATCCAAAACTTATATCCTTGAAAATATAAAGTTGGAGATCCTTTTTGTCAATTTCAAAAATTGCTTAGTTCCTAAGAGGTGCTAAGAAATTTTTTCCTTTCTAATCAATTTTTCCTTTTTTAGGACTTTCTTCAACAGAGATTTATTTCTTTAAAAGTTAGATTTTTAATCCAAAACATTTAAAACTCAATTATTAAACCAAACTATTATTAAATCAAAAATAAAAATTGCTTAATTCCATAAAGGAGCAAAATAATTTCCCTTCTCAAAAACAAACAAATAAACTTATCACATTAAATTTGAAATCAGCATTTCTTATTTATGAAATTTTTGCCTATACGTATGAAAAGTTCATTGACCATTCATTTTAATGATACACTATTATTATTTTTCAAATTTAACTCCATTAAAATCTATTACAAAGATAGCATTTCAAAACAATAAATTTTCCTTTATTAAACATTTATTATTTAAAAGATATTTCTAGTTACAAGACAATTATTTTAGCAAACTTCAAAGTACAATCTATTCATATGCATGTCAAATTCCTAATTTCAAGTTATTATATTATCCTAAAAATATACATCAACATCTATTGTTTTATTACTCAAAATGACTGCCACTTAACTGAATACTTTTTATAACTTTGTTTAAGCCTTATTTAAACTCCTATATAATCTTTCACAATCCTTTTCTTATTAATACCAATTTATTTCTCTTTTATTACCACTTTAAATTTGGTATTATTTTATTCGTATTCAAACAAATTCTGAATAGGAAAATGTATACATATAATTCTCGCCTTCACATATATGTTTTTCTTTATAACATTCATAAAATTATCCCAATTCATTTATTAATTATCATCATTTAATTCCATCCCATCGTAATTTTTTTTTTAAATATCTTCTATACCCTTAAACAATGAAAAGTGGAGCAGATAAGAATAACTTATACCCTATTAATTCCTAACTAGATTGCTGATCATGTTTAATATAAATTCCTAATGTTATTTCTATCCAAATCCTCTAATATTGCCTCTATTTATATTTCTCCTAACTGATTGGCTCTTACTTCGGCTGTTATTCTTCATATTTTCCTTATAGGGAAATGTTCCTTCTATTCAAGTTATCCTTATCCTTCTATTCTCTATTCCTTAATTAAATTAAGTTTCATTTCCATTTGTTCCCCTTTTTAGAAAGAATTTTTTTCTAAAGAACTCCTAAATTTATTAAATTGAAGGAAAACCATCAAGTTCAACCTACGCTCTATTTTATATTTATTTTAAAAACGAAGATTCCCTTTCCCGAAAATTGAGAAATTTTTAACTCAACCAGTTTTAAACTAGAATTTCATATTGAAAATCCTTTTATTAAAAAGCTTTTAATCAAAAACTTTTGACTCAATAGTTTTTTCTACTAAATTAAGAATTTCTTCGCTCTTTCAAACAACTTCCTATAAAATCATTTGAAAACTCATTCAAAACATTTCAAAGAATTTTTCAACAAATTCTTTCACACAGGATTAGATTTAGAAATTTATTTTAATTGTCCTCTCTATTAAACTTTCCTTCTTCCTTACTTAATCTTCATATAAAAAATCCAATTATCTGCCTATGGTGATTAAAGTACACATTCTTATGGGAACTTGCTCTACTCCTTCTTCACATCTTACTTCATTTCTACCATTTCTTACTTTTGGATGTTTACAACACACTGGTTCTTATCTCCCATTCATTTTCATGTATTGGGCTAGGCCACTAACCTTCATCTTTATAATTAAGGCTATATAATTTACCATATTGACAATTATACTAACTTATAATATTGAATTACTATCTAAATGTTTATTTGCTATTTCTATAAATATCAGTTGTCCATAATAAATTATTATTATTCTAACGGACAATTTTTAAAGGCATTTATTTATTCATTCTAATTTTTTCATACTATGCCATCCTTATATCTCTATAAATACCCTTGTAGTATCTTTAATTTGTTCACTTATATTCTTATTAATTTCTTGTAACTCCCTATTTATTGCAAAGTTATTTCCTTAGTAACTTTAGAATTATAATATTTTCCCTCTACATTTTTTAATATAGTATTATATGTTGAAGTAAAGATTTTCCTAGTATTTTTGCATATGTTTAAAATAAGTGCATGTATGTATATTGTAGGATTTTTGAAAAACATTTTCAAAAATAAAAAGGACGCATCTCATATGTGTACCTACCCCATTGATCGGGTAACCTAAGCTCTGATACCAAATGTAACAATCACCCTTAAACAGTGGTGGCTACAAATGGTAATCCCAAGCATATTGGTTTTGTGACTAGCCTCTTCACTCCTAGGCCAGTCCTTTGACTGCATGACTAACCCACATTTTCGGGACTTGCAGTGGAACGAGATAAAGCTTTGCAATAGTTCACAATGCGAGAACCCCTATCACGATTCATCAGCACGCAACCGGGTTTGGTGAATAAAAATCCCGAGCCGTACTATAGTAGTACTTAGGCAGTATAACTTAAATAGGAGTATGTCTTTTGCATTATATTTACATCCTAAGTCTTTCCAAATATAAGTCAAAAAGGCTTTCTAAATATAAGCTTATAGTCGTGTCGCTTTTAACCCAATAACCCTTATCTATCATCAATAATGTCCTAGCAATGTAAGAGGTAGTACCCAAGTCACTTAATATCTTTTAATGGAAACTACATAGACTCTGATCATTTAATACCTTTTTCATGCAGGCCCCCTTCCTTTAATACCTATCCCAAGGCTGAATCCTCTCTAGTAACTATCTAGCTGATGTTGCATGGAATCCCTTCAGCCACTTAATACTTCATACCGAAGAGAGCCCTTTCCCGAGATATCCTGTACCATGTCTAACACATAACATCGACCATTTACTACTTCCTACGTCGGGAAGAGGTGGGCCCTAACATAACCACTTGATACCTTCAATCCCGGAAGCAAGTCCTAGTATTAATAACATGCACCCTACAGTGACATTACACATTAGTTTGACTATTCATAGGTATTGGTAGCCTGATTAGCTGGGTGGATTTACCCTACAGAATTTGAAAATAACCTCACGTCGTCTGTAATTACTTGTTGTAAGTGATGTCTCGATCCGTCTCAAAGTCATGCTGCTGGTAGCTAGATTAATTGGGCTGCTTTTGACTGATCTCATATCCCTATAACTTAGGCATATTCAATAACATTCTCTACATATATTATCACACATCTCACCGCATCCATGCAAAGGTCTTATAATAAAACTCTTATTTGGTCTTTTTAATTAACTTCTTTCCTAAGACGGATTTAATTAGAACTAATAGCTTATTAACTGCGCAATTTATATGTTATATTCACATACACACATAGATATGTGTGTGTGTCTATACATATACATGTATGTATGTATATGCGACCTAGGAATTTCTAAACGTATGGAGTTTACGCCATAAACTAACATTTAAATGCTAACTCAAGTCTTATTTCCATATTATCAATATACCATAAATCTAATATCCAAAAACCCTATCAACTGACTTTTATACAAACAAAATTCAAACTTAACCTACTATATTAGAACAAAGGAATATATCAATAAACTTACAATTCCAATTCCTTTTTAGGCTCTATTCAACTTCACTTTTCATGGAATTAGACAAAGGGAATTTTTATTAAAATTTTAGAAATAAGATATGCAAAGTACGAATAAGAATTCATACCATACACACCAATTTCTAATCAAAGCCCTAAATCAAATCCAATGAAAAAGAATAAGAAGTGGAACAGAAAGTAAAAAAAACATTAAAATTACAAATCTATGCAATTCCAATTATTTTTATACAAACAATTGAGTTTCTAACCTAGAATTGCCATTTTTCTTTGGGGGAAATTTGGAGATTTTTAATATGATGTTATCGTGAACCAAAACTCTCCAAAGCAAAATTCAAATCCAAACAACGCTGATCAATTACTAAGATAGAAAGACTAAGATTTCCACTCATAATAGATCCTTGGCACTTCCTCTTTTTGTATTTTTCACGCCTTTAATAATCCTTTTCACATCTAATCTTTTATATAAAAATAGCTAGGGATTTGTATGCACGTTAGGTTTAGAAATTTAAAGGCATAGAGTAGAATAGGTTTAGAAAATAAAAAAATAAATATATAGAATTTCTTACCTGAAACGCTAAAGAAGTATTTTGTATCTTGGAAGATATGAATTGAGAAAGCTACGCTTGTATCTTGAAATAATCTGTGAATAAAAATGAGGAGGGATAGGCTCTTATTTATAGTGGTTGAAATGCACCACAACCATTGGATTTAAGTGGGTCTAAATTAATAAATATTTGAAATTTCACTATTGTAGAAAACCCTAGCCGCCACAACCTTCACCGTTTGACCGCTGCTACCCATTAGTCGGCCGCTAACGGGTGACCGGTCCTATAGGAGCGTTCAACCAGTCCTTTTATTTTAGGAAGAATTTTATTGGTCGTTGTTTTTAAGTATTAAATTCCTTAACTACTACTTATTGTTAACTTTAACGATTGCTTAACCTCCAAGTCTAATTAATGTTAACTTTCAAATTTTAAATTTACAAATTATTTATTTTTTTTAATTTGAATCCTATTTAAATTATTTTGAATGCAAAAGCTTCAAACATCCATAACTTTTCTGTTTGAGCTCAATTTTCAATATATTAGACATGGAAGTTGATCAGAATTTCACCACGAATACAACAACACAACTTTTGTGGTTACCTACTAACTTTGCAAAATTACCATTTTTAATCTTATCTTATTTAATTGAATTTATCGAATTTATTTATTATAAATTTTTAAGGGTTGTTACATTGCCCTCATGGGCTACCATCACGACTCCCGTCCTAGAGCCATCCTCATCAAAACACTCTGGACCTCTATATCAGTCTAGAATCAATATCTCAAAGTCTCAAAGCCATCACATTGAAGCTCTCCAATATCGCTTTGTTTCTAAAACATCGGTCTTCATCGCGCTATCATATCACAACCGAACGCTGAACGAACGAATATCTCTAGTATGTCCTACAAGACCCTGCTTCCCTTCCCCATAAGTTTGGCCCTGAACTGACATCATTTTTTAGATCGATACTGACATGAACTTTTGACCCCAATTTGGTCAATAGGCCTTCGCTCGAACTTCTCTTCACTTTTTGAAGTCCTCAAGCTAAAACTTTAAGTCTAGATCTCCCTTGATCAGGTTGATATTGACCTGACCTCTGAACCAAATTTTGGCCTTAAGCTTCCAAGCTCCACTTCACTCCTATGTGAACCCAGAGCTCGACCTGAAATATCTCCTCCCTTATCCCAAAATCTTCAAGCTTCTAGCTCAAAGTCACATTTACTCCGACCTATTTGAACTTTTCCTTCACCAAAAATCTCCAACCCGAAGTCTTCACCTTGTCTTTCCCCAAGCAAGCCCGAAGCATGTCCCAAAGTGAAATCCCACTGACTTGAAGCTCCACCGTCAACCTTTTTTAGGTCATCGTGACCTGAATCCACCATGTTAAACTGCTTGCGACGTGAAGTGCGAACTCCAACCATCCTCCAAAGCCTGCCTTCCAAATTTCATCCAGTTTCCAGAAAATTTAACTTCGTTTTTCTCATTTTGACAACCTCACTTCCTACTATTTAAAACACCAATAAACCATATCAAACTGTTCAGTTAAACATATAAAGGATTCATAAGCATTCATACAACATGATCAAGAAAATCTAACATGTTTAATACATAAAATTTAGCTCGAATCTAGCTTTTACGCAAGAATAACAATGTGGTCTAAAAAAGATTATTAAATCATCAAAATCCATTTTTAATCTTTTTAGTTTATCCATAAACATATATAAATGTGTATTTAAAGTTAAAATCATAGAACCATGTTTACTATATCAATACCAAATTTATCTACACAAACAACCACAAAATAGTGAGAGATCAATAAACACTCACCTAATACCCAATTACCACTTTAATCCTCCAAATCCGAGATGGGACAGCAAGAACACAGATTCGAAGACAACCAAAATAGTAGATCTACCATTCCCTTTTAATAATTATTTCTCTAACATTTGGTTGGGCTAAGATTAGTAAGAAAAATATATGATTTTTGAACAGATTAATGTTAATTGAGGCTTAGAACTGTTTTGGAGAAGATGGAAATGACTTGGAACAGTCCCATCAGTACCCCTTAGGCTTCAATCCTAGGGTTAGCCCAATTATCCGATAATATTGGCCAACAACAGCCAAAACTAAAAACAACCATATCTTTCAAATTGTAAGTCCATTTTACCATTACGACCACTGTACCAAATGAGAAACTATCATCCTAAAGCAATTGAAGTGGTTTCAGATCCTTACTCGGCTTCTATCAAAAGTTATAGATCATACAAGATTTTCAAGGTCAAAGTTATCATATAAAAATTCAATAAAAATTGTAGTTGTGGAAAATGTCCTTAAAAGTCATTTTCTGAAATATCAAAGTCATGCAACCTTATATAAATTGAATAAAAATATTTTACGATCCTACGATATGTTTAATACGAGTTTTTACACTTTCATTAGTTTATGACTTTACTTTATATTCACACACATAAACACACAATATATACTTTTCAATGGTGGGTTAACTCACCCAAATCCATCTAACATCAAGCATAAGATACAAGAACCCGAGAACACTTCCTACCATCACCCGTAAGCAAGCAAACACCATCTATTGCTTCAAAAATGCTCACGAGCACCTCCTCATTCAATTTAATGTTTGTGACATCAAGTTCTTTAGGGATTTTTGCTACGTCCATTTAAAGTTATTATTCCATGCACCCATATTTTGCTAAGACCATTAAAAAATGTTTGGTGGAATTTGGAGTTCATTTGCTTAGGTTTTAGAAAGTTAAATTAAAGAGATAAAGAGGATAGAGACATAGTTTTTTTTTGTTATTTTGCATATGGACTTGTGAGCTTAGTGTAGTGTTTATGTAGCATTATTCTAGAAGTCACCCTACCTCCCTAAACCTCCCATGGAAAGTCATAAGCATGCTACTTTCCATGTGCTTCCACCATCCAAAATTATCCTCTTACTTCATCCTTAATGCTCCTCCACTAAAATATCTTCCATGGCATACTTAAAAAGTTTGAATTACTTATATCGAGTAAAAAGCCGATTATCAATAAAATGATTTTCGGCCACATTAACAATATTTCTTCAAAATATTTATTTTTCTAAACACACTTCAAAAACAAGTGTACCTTTATGTGTTATTAATTAAAAAGGGTTAACCAAGGTTATAAATCACTTTTATCACTTTGAATCCAAGGTTCAAATATTTAAACAATTCAGATACATTAATACAAAGTGTTCGGAATTACAGATCGATGCATTCTCCCTCACTTAAATTCATCCTTGAAATTCCAACATGACCAACCAAACAAAGAAATAAGCAAATAATACTACTCAATAGTATTCAAAATTACTAGCAAACAAAGCTCAAGGTTGCTTAGGTTCAAAACCCCTCTCATCGCACAAGGATAATAAATAATTTACTAAGCGTACCTTACATGCAACAGTCTCAGGTTATTACTTAGAAGATTATTCAAACTACCTCTAAAAAATTCGATAAGGCATTCCCTGAACTCGCATAAGCCAACAAAACTTAATATCCATGTATACTTAAGTTCGTACGATGTACATGGATCATTCTTACACAATATTTGATTTGATCATTTGCTGGATCATGTAAATTTTACTCCGAACTAGTATAGACCATCTGACCTCTCTAGTGTGGATTCCGATCAGAGTCCTTGGTTAGAAACCTATGTTTCCCTTAGATCGCCATATACTACGATATGAGGATCATATCAAGAATCGGGTTCAAGTGTTCGCTATTAAGAATTGGGTGAAAAGTTCTTGCGGACTTATGTAAATCACTTAGAAACCATGTATTTGAATCCTGGACCAAGAACTGTCACGCTAATAAAATGATCTACATACTAATTACATATTTTATCGCACTGGTGTCTTCAACTGTATTAATTATTTTTTATTTCATATTTATTAACACAAATAGTATCTCATTTAATAATAAAATCATTTATGAAACATTTCATAAAACATTACTCAAACTTATAAATATATCATAAAGTCGTAACTTTATTTATAAAATATTTCATAAATATCACTTCAAGTTTATACCCATATAATAACTTACTACATCCTAAGAATATATACAAAACATCATATTCACTCTACTTCCTATAATTCCAATGAAGACCAAAAATAAATCTGGATCCTTTAACCTAGTTAACCTTTTAGACTTCTTTATCCATCGGGTTAGGCAAGTAGCTAGGAAGAGTAGGGCACTAGTATCCAAACTCAGGCCTAGAGTCTACATTTCTTGGACACCCCTAAGGTAAAGACATTTATTAGTTGGTCCATTAATATCAAATGGTTTGCATTACAAGGATGTTCAAACCACTTTAAAACTTACATTTAACTTTATTACCTTCTCTATTCAAGAGTTAAAAAAACTCGTCTTTAAATTTTCAAAAACACTTAGCTTCAAATTCTATAACAATCTAAAAGTTTCAGACTATGTAAAATAACCAAAAAAATCTATTTCATTCTAACAACTTAAACTACCAAATAAACACATAATAATATAATGAACACACCACACTGTACAAAATAACTTATTAAAGTTTCATATACTTGTTAGACATACTTTATTGTGAAAGGAAAACATGAAAAGGTTATATAATTATCTAGGCTATGCCATTACTACTCGGGCTACCTATGAACCATGCATACGAATCTTTTATATACGAAAAGCTCATATCAAACTCCATATTACCAAAATTACTCTATATCAAACTACTTTGTAGTTAACTACTTTTTATTTATTTTCATCATGTTTAAAGAAAACTTTAGAACTAAACACCCGCTTTTAATTCCAAACCATTTTGAAATAGTAATACATACATATACCTTTGGTATATTGAAGCACTTTCAGGATTAAATCAAAATTATTTTCAAAGCAGCATCAAATACATCGTAAAAGCATACTAAGTGTCATAATCTCAATTTATAAATCAATTTCCCAAAAATTTACTTTAAAATCCATAAAAAATATTATAACATGCATAATTTTAAAAATAATTAATTAAAATGAAATTAATTAATACTTAGCAATGTCGAAAATAGATTTTTTTTATAAACATCATAATCTCACTACAAAACATACACTATTGGGTTCATGGTGTTTTTTGATAAATTTTCATATATAAAGTTTTCCAGATTAGAGTTCAAACGAAAAGGTTAAAGTTTGAAGTTTTTGAATCGAAAATAATTATATATGTAATTAAGGTAATTAAAGTAATTAACTAATGCAAATTACCATTAAATAGGTTTAACCGATAATTTACGTAACTTAAACATTCAGTGAGTTAATATTGAAAGAAATTGTATTGACTGGGTCAATAAGGAAGTAAATGAATCAAATCAAATGTCAGTGCATAATTAACAAAAACGTTAAGGATCAATCAACCCCTAGCCCGACCCCTGACTTGGGCCGATCAACTGGTTGGGATAGCGATCGACCAGTCGAAATGTCAAATTTGAGATTTGGATGTGGCCGAATGGCCCAAATTTAAAATAAATAAATCGAACGACTTGCATTGATTCGAATTCCTATAAATACTGACTTAACCCTTCGCTTTTCCTCTCATATTTTATGAGCGACGTCGGAGCTCTGCCTTTTTCTCTTCTCCATAGAAAAACTAATCCTTGAAAAATAGTTATAGATTATATACTTATATACAAATGGAGAATAGTAAAGGATGACCTAGAAGAAGAATAGGATCGAATCAAGCCATAAAGCCAAGGTAAATTTTAAATCCAAATCTCTCCTTGGATATTCTATATTTCTGATAAGTATATGTATGCTTGAGGTGTATGCATTCAAATAAGGATAAAAGGAAGTCAAATTGAATAACATGGATTATATCTAGAGATTAGGAAATCTAAAAAGTAGAGCAAGAAACTATATATTTTTATTAATATTGTATTTATATCATTGTGAATATATTCATTTATGCCTAAATGAAAAATTGGAGTTGTAAGCCAAATTATATATGCAAAATGAATTTGTAAAGCCAACCTGCATATTTTGTGACTGATAGCTTGAATTACATATTGCATGTATATGAATCTAGAAAGTATAGGATAGTAGTAGTCCCTGAATTTGATAAATTATATGTAGTTCCGATCTGTAGATTTAAATGGGTATGCAAGTAAATGCAAATCAGAAGTTATCATAATATATTATTGGGATTGAAGTAGTATTTTAATTCGTTGGAATGTCGGGCGTGGCAATGTAAATTTATGTAGATTATCAAGTTTAGATTCATAAATAAAAGTGTATCATTTTCAATAATAAGGAATACGCCTAAAAGAAAGAGATATATAAAATAGGGACATTTATCATATTTTGTACTATCTATTTCAATAACTACAAAATATAATTCCTTGTAATTCCAAACGTAATACAAATTCCCTTTTTGGATAAGATATATAGATTCACCATGTTAACCTTTCTTTTTGAGAAAGATGTACAATGCATTAAACGTAGAAATACCTAAGTACGAATTAAAAGAACTGAAGTGTGATAATAACAACGGTTAAATTGTAAAAGTAATATATGTAATATAAGCAAGAGAGAAATCAAGTAATAACGATGACAAAGTAGGCAAGTGATGGTTTAAAATAAAGTGAGCATGGAAGGTTCATTAAACACTGATAGTAAATGTTAAAAAAGGATATAAAGAAAAGTTCAATAAAAAGAAATGGGAGTAATGGAAAAGATATTTAGACCTTTAAAAAAAAGTGGTAAATGACATTAAATTGGGTAAGAAGTAAACGCATGAAATAGTAAGAAATTTCATTAATAATTGAACAATAGAGGTGTAATAATCAAACAAGAATGAAGGAATATACACACACACACATACGTATACGTATACATATGCATATGCATATGCATATAAATATACATTCACACACACACACACAGATATATATATACATATATATATATATATATATATATGTAGCCTCAAGTCTACGTTTATGAAGGATGTGAATTATTATGGTTAGTAAATAACTTAGATGTATAAGCATGACATAGTTATTAGAATTGGTTGGAATGCGAAGTCAGTAGTGTTACACAATTGAAGTCTGCCCACCACAAGGGACTACCATCAATTCTATATACATTATACTGATATGGGAAATATCCAATGGTAGGATCTGTGGAATTATATATGCTCATGTATGGGTAATGGAATACCTCAATAGGGTCTGCTTCAATCTTTTGGAAGGGGTATTGTCTTGATTGCATTAGGCAATCTAAATAGGACAGTAAACAAAGATCGATGCTATGCTAGTGTGTCCGTACCATGTTAGGGAGTAGGGGTTTACATAGATCGAGAACGTCATCCGTCCTGAGCGGTCAACGGGAAAGACGAGAGTTACACCTCTTACTAGTATGTTTTACATTAGGTCATGCACTACCACAGTTGTTTGCAAGTTTGTTATCTGAAATCCTAGATAACCCTTAAGAGAGATCCTTCAATACGAATGGTGTAGTCCACGGAGCGGAGTCGATAATAGTCCAAGGTGCTGAGTCCTCTATAGTCTATGGAGCCGAATCCATAATAGTCCGAAAAGCCAAGTCTTATGTAGTTCGTGAAGCTGAGTCCACAATAGGAAGTAGACAAGTATAAAATCCAAAAGGCGGGTAGAATATAGCTAAACTATATGATGTCGCTAGTAGGCACTATGAGAGTTCTTTGTTATGCACGACGATGAGACATGTTGCTACGTTGATGATGGACCTTGACAGGGTATTGGGTTAGGGGTAGTATTTTGGTCTAAAAGGGGATTGGGGTACTAAAACGCATGGGCGCACTCGTTTGTAGTTGTGGTCTACTTGGATGGGGCATATCATACGCATACATGAAGTTGAGACAACTAAGTAAAATAAAAAGACATAACATGTGATGGTAGGTAATCAACATAAACTAGTGTTAAATTTATAATTTACCAGTCACATGAACATTGTTTTAACTCCCTCCTCATTACAACCTACAGAATAGCTTTAGAGGGACATGTACTGTTGCAAGGCATAAACAGTGGAAGGATGGGTTTCCTTATGCATGCTCAATACTAATAAGGACACTTGATACTGAAGTGTCAATCTTGGTAGGTAATTATATGATTTATTGTCCTTTACTGTTCTGTTATGTGTTCTATCGATACTGCTCCGGTATGCATTTATTTATTTATTTACAGGATACCAAACCAGCAATCCATACTTTAGTAGACTTGGGCTTTTAATTTAGCGATAATGTGGGCCCACTGGGGTGCGGTGTTACATTTGGTATCGGAGCTCAGGTTAGTCAATCTTGAAAAAAAATAGTAAACATTGAGTGAACGTATTGTATTAAACCTATAAATATATTATACACCAAATCCTATAAATTTCGACTATAGTGTAGCTGCAACCATTTACTGAAAGATGGATAAGTCGATTACGAGTCGAAACTATGGATGAAGTTGAAGATATATACCTGCTCAGATTACCCCATTGGAAATAGGTCATATGGAAAGGCATGACTTAAGAAGAGTATGAGTGCAACAATGTAAGGTCCCAAAAGCTGGATAGAACATTACTTTTAAATTGGGCCCATCGATATCCTAATAGTTGTACATCTATGCAAGATTGTCGATTGATGATGTAACGTTGGTCCAGATTAGGGGAAAGTAAGGATCCATATGTTGTAGATATCCGAAAGCAAGAATTAAATGAGTTCCCGAAGTATGGCGTGTAGCAGTCAATTCGAGAAAATAGCTGGATTTTTAATGTTTTGGAAGAAGATAAGTCAATGAATAAGTAAAAAGAAGAAAATCCCAAAAGAGTGAACAAATAAAAATCCACTCTGAGTCCAGTCCTATACTGAAGAATTTAATAAAAGTTGAAATGATTGTAAATTTTGAAAAGAAAACTTGAAAGGGTTTCCAAAGAAGTTAATTGAAGATTAAAAAACCTGTTTTTGAAAAGTAGGTAAATAGTAGATTTTTATGAAAATAAGAATATTTATATTTTATTAAACAAAAAATTATAGTACAGATTAAGTTAAATTGGAAATTTCCATAAATGGATTTTTATAAGAAGTAACTCGTTTGAAAAAAATAGAGCATATGTAGCTCCTTAGTTTTTCTGAGAAGAAAGAACATTTTAAAGTAGAAAATTTATTTTTGGTTGAAAAATAGGAAGTGTTACAAGTTTAAAATAGGGAAAATAATATGGAAAAGAATATTAGAAAATAAAAATAAAGTGGTAGGTGAATGCACTGCAATTGTTCATCAAAGAGGACAATAAATTGAGAGCAAAGCTACATAAATAGAACTAATTTAAATAAGTGCAGTTTCAATAGAAGAAAGTTAAATAGCAATAACATTATGGGAAACTTACATAAGATAATGTTAGTAATTAGAAATAACATTAGGAGATCATATCAAAGATAATGCTACTATTCTAATTAGAAACAACGCAAGAAATTAAAGATAAAATAGCGAAAATAGATATTTTCCATGGTAATGCGCATTGTTTACATGTATCTTTTGAAATTCCCATTCATACGCTATTAGAACCTTCCTTAAAGTTGGATGTGAAGATAGAACAGGTAAAAGGAAATTAGTAGTATGGAAATGTCCTTGTCTACTCCATTTTTTATTGTTTGAAATTGTTAAAGATGTTTTGGAAACACCATAAAGAGTATTTTTGAAGAAATGGTCTGGTACAAGAATTAATTGTAAAAAACAGAGTAAATGGTTTGAGTTATTAATCCAAATGTTTAGAAGTAAAAATCCTTATTGTTGAAAAAGGGCTTTTAAAGGAGATGTTGTTTGAAGAAAATGGAAAAGAATTTTTAAAAATTTAATTGTAGTTTTAAAAGTTAAGATGCCAAGTTATTTTTCAATTTAATAAAAGGTTTCCAAGTTTGTATCTTTAAATATTTTAGGATTAAATGCTTTTATATTTTTAAGTTTTAATTTTTAGAAAAATAAGTGGCGAAAATCCAGACGAAAATTTTAATATGGAGTAGATAAGGATGATTGCATAGGTAAGACGGGGTAAAAGGTAAGGCTACAAAGAAAATAGCGATGATTGCTCTTAAAGTAGAATCCTAATAAAGTGTAAGGAATATTGGTGAGAATGTAGGAATATTTTATTAGACATGTGTGCAAGCCATAAGAAGAACCCGTAAAGCAACGATGAATGGTATCAAAGTACACTTCTACGAGTTCTAGAACAATCTCGCAAGAAAGGTGAAGATAAAGAAAGTATATACCAAGAATTTGAGAATACTATCAAGAGAAGATAGTAATAGAGGGTAATAAGATGATAGACACACATAGATGACGTTAGTTGACTCAAGGTTAAGGAAGACAAGACAAAAGGTGAAAAAGTTATTCCGCCAGGCCAATTTACCAGCGAGTCATTCTAAATGTGCATAATTTATATTTCTAACCCACCGTAGTGTGTGGATGTATAGTTTATCACATCATCGGTTGTGATATTGGAAGTAATAAATCGAGCTCAAATATTGGAAGTCGAAAAGGAAAGTTATGTGGGTTGAAGTGAAACGACATGTTAGGAAGGTCCATTTAATTTTAATAGAGTGATAGGGCCAAACATATTTACTGTCAGTTGCTGTTGAAGGAAAACTTCAAGTAATTATTTTTTAGCTTTGGGTTGTAAGCATTAGATGTTTCTACTATATAAAATGCGTACGATATCATGGAAATGTTCTTCTTGGAAATTGATTTTTTGGATGGATCGCTTTATTAATTGGAAATTCGTGGAAGTAAAGAAATTTCATATAGGTAATGCAAGTAAGACTGAAGTTTATAAAATAAATTATAAAATTTATTAGCCGCTAAAAGTAAAGTAATGTAAGTCTCAAAATCCTTAAAGTTTTAGGGAAATAAATTTTAGTGAGCAAAGGACAGAGAAAGTTTACCGTGAAGCCACGGGTTTGCGTCCTTGTAACGACCCAGAATTTTAGTCATTCGAATTTGGAATATTTAATTGAGTTTAAATATTGAAAAGTTAATTTTATAAGTTGAAATAATTGAATCTTGAATTTAATGTGAACAGAAACAATTTCTATAGTTGATTCAAATTCTACTTGAATTAGAATGGAGATAGTAAACTTTTAAATTTGAGCGAAAAGTAAATAAACAGAAATTGGAAATTAGTTGTTCTAATTAACGTGTAAAAATAGTCTTTTCGGGCACTGCCTCGGATTTCGACGAAATCATTTTCATTGGATTCGTAATAGTGAATTATTATATGCTATCAAATTTCACGGCTATCGGACTTATCGTTTGGTCGTACGAGCTTGAAACACGTAGAATATAATTAAAGAAATTTAATTTAATATAATTTGATGTTGAATTCTGAATATGATGGAATTGACTTATAATATATATTCCAATGTGTTCGGTATAGAGGTATAATATATAGAACGCCATGCAACACGTTTCGTTTGGAGTTCAGAACTTTCACGGATGAATAGTAATTTGAAAAAATTTCTATAAATAGCCCCCAACAATCTTCTATTTGCAAACCCTAGCCCTAAATAGATTTCAGCCGCCATTAAAACTCACCATCAAACGGCTAACAATGATCGGAGCCTCTAAGGGCTAAATTAGCCTTCGACTTCAACTCAGAAAATGTAGAGGACATTGATGCGAGGAAAGCTATCGGTTGGATCGTCGAATCATTGCTCGACATAACAGAAATTTGTTCGCGTTTGCAAGCAGCAAATTTGGGTTTGGTGATGGATTTTGTGCGTTCGCGTGCACGGTTGAGGGCGTAGCTCGATGGCGAGGTGGTGCCCAAGCATGGACAAGATGGCAGCCTGGTGAGCACGGTCGACGTTTGAGCAAAAAATAAAATATACGCACGTGTGTGCCTGTAGCACGTAGGTGGGAAGCAGAGGAGGAAAAGGTTTTAGTTTAAATGTTTAATTATTTAAGTTAATTAAATTTTAACTGTATCACTTGTAAATTAATTCATAACTTGTTCGTACGAGGTCCGTTACAAGCGCGGCAAGTTGCTTGTGTTTGTATCAGCGAGTACTATGCTATGGGAATTGGGCAAAGTGCTAGTTTGAATTTTTAGTAAAATTGAATGACCTTTCAATTTTAATTCAAACTAGAGTGCTTTTGCGATTCATGGCATTTTTTTGATTTATAGCCAGCTTATATTTTTATATTAGCGGAAGTAATTTTATATTTGTCGTCGGTGGCTTGTTTGGATGATATACTATATATATTGGTTGGTTTGGATATATTCTCGCCCATTGGAGCGGATGAGACCTTATTACGTTCCCATGTAAGAGCGAATGACCCTTTGTGCACGGATCCTGCCTCGAAGTGGTTGATTTATATTTTTAGGATTATACGCTATCTATGATGCAGGAGGACAGGATGGAGGAAACTCACATGATTCCTTATCACTGTTGATTTACTTTTCATATATATACTGATATATGATATTTTGGATGTCATGTTGATGTCTTTGATGTGATTTGACTTATTAAGTGCTATAGCACTGGCACATATTTTTGGTATTTTTGAAATATTGAAACAATGATTTTGATTTGAAAAGGATTTCAAAATCATTTTGGAAGTATATATATATGTTTCAATAATTTTTTGAATTACTAAAAGGAATGAATTTATTTTTAATAAATAAAAATTATGATTTTTAAGTTATAAGGTATTGTTTTGAGAAATACTTTGATTTAGTGATTTTTGAGTAATTTTATATAAAAAGATTATAAAAGTGATATTTTATAAATAAAGAAATAGATTCATAATCGTAATTTATAAATTTTTGTAAATGGATTTGAAATGAATTTATAAATTGATTTTATAAGTAAATTAGATTTATAAAGAAAGTGGATTTTGATAGTAGAATTAGTTTCATAAAAGACGATTTATAAATAGGATTTTGTAGGTAAAGGAATTTTTGTAAATAGAAGTTTTATAAAATCGAAAGGAGATTTATAAAGATAGTTTTATAAATATAGAAATGGCTTACGTTGAAATTTCATTATGGATTTTTTATTTATGGAAAGTTTGAAAGAAATATTTTGCTGGGATTAAATGTTTTTAAAAAGTAATTTATCTTTTGGAAGTAATGGTTTTGGAAATAATAATTCCAAATGGAATTTAATGGTTTGGAAATGGTTTAAAATGTGATAAATATCGAAAACATAGATTTCAACATTCATTGTTGTTATAAATCTTTTTGGAGAAGTAATGAAGGCATGGTTTATAACACTGCTGTTATAGTAAATGATTTTCGAAAGGAAATGTTTTATGTAGTATATGGAATTATATATATAATTAACTAAATCCCTATACTAGATGTTATGGGTTATCGTAACGATGTTTTACGCAACATTCGTTTTGACCCAAATAAAGTGAGTGTTGAAGAATACTTTCCTTAAAATTTGTATATATACTTATTTCCATTTTAAGTTTATAGAGATATTTTTTAGGTGTTGAAAATGAAATGATTTGTGAATTTTCTTATATCACTAAAATAAGCATATGGAAATGTCTTCCATTTATCGAAGATTTGAGTGGTTTTGTGGATATATCTTTTTTAAAGATAGTTGAAGTAAATATTTGGAAAGTGATTTAAGTAATAAAAGATTTATTAAATGGGCCTAGTGATTTCTTATGTGCTAGATTTTGCTGTTTTCTTTGATAATTAAATAGCCGATTGTCAAATTTGGCCTCTTTTTCATTGTTGGTTGAGAAAGACCGAAGTCGGATTTATCCGAGAACCACTTCGGACCAATGTATATGCGTTCGAATGTGCAGGTATTGGAAGACATTGATATATGGAATTTTCGTAATGAAGGAATTCTTGTTGATCATTTGGGGATAAACTCCCAATGTACATATAGTAGCAGTAATCTCTTCGTTATGAAATATCAAATGCAAGGACTAATCGATACTAATCCTTGGGGTAATTCCGGATAGGATATGGTAGGAAAGTGCCTTCGGTTTGTCTTGTTCCTGAATAACTTGTATGGAAGAATATACGATGTTGCATTTCTAATTTCACCGATTGATCTCTGTAAACGTATACTATGCTTGGTGGGGGAGAAGGCAACTTCTGTTAGCTTAACACCTTTTCTTAAGACGTACGAGCTTAGGAATTATACATTTATAGAAATTGGTTGTGTAATTATGGAATGGTAATGTGGCATTCAAAGAGAAAAGTGATATGTGTTATGTAAAGGTAAACGTGACCTTAAGCCTGCACCCGGAAATGACCGAAACATGGTAGATGCAACAATTCTATGTGCTTCGCAAACATTAGGATATGTTCATCCCCTTCTAGATATATTTGTTCTTGCTATGATGCATGAGTTTTAAATTATTTTGGATGTATATTATAAGGGCACTAGGATAGGTCGGTAACGACCGGGGTGATGACATATTCGGTACTATCTAGTGAGAAAGGTAGGCCGATCTTATGTTGGTAGAGATGCAGATGTTCTGTAGCCTTTGTACATTCCTCTAGAGATGTACTGCCGGAAGGTAGTCCCTTCACTTGGTCATTTGTATAGAAATGCATTATCCACTGTGTGCCTGCAATTTTGTTTGTGAAACCCACATTTTTGGCCAGTATTCTGGAATTTAATCAATGTAACAATTTCGGCTATGATTAATATTATTTCTATACTGGATACTAGTATAATATAACATGATCTGATATGAAATGTTTTGGTTATCGTAATGTAAAAACCCATCTGTGTTTATGTGTGGGCATGGTCTTCCAAGATCCCTTTGTTTTGATAAAGGAAGTTTTTTTATAACTTTAAAATTTAGTTGAAAGGTGTTTTCTCACCCTGGTTTACCAGACTGATACGGTCATTCTTCACTTTCAATGCTCGGGTCAGACCGAGTATATTTACAGATTTAGATTTGGATGCTTTGTAGCTTTAGCAAACGAGCTGGAGGTCTTCTAGATGTATTCATGTATATGTTTATTTCTCCACTGCATTGTTGTTAAATTATCCGCAATTGTAAGAACAGGTTATTATAACTATCCAGGCTGATGATTAGTGATTGATTGTTGTACTCTGATGGATGTATGTATATTACAATTTCTATTTCGTAAAGATCATAAATATTATATTATATGATTGTTCCACTGCAATTGTGATTGTATGAATGTTTTAGTTCTTTCTCTCTTCTTCTTCTTCTTTCTTCTTTCTTTCTCACGACTATTCGTATTTCCATTCAGTTTAGGTTGGACATGTGTGGTTCATTGTCAACTCGAACAAGGTTGGATTTGCGGGTCATCACAGCTAGTATTAGAGCTTAGGATTTTGCGAACACCTAGGCTTTGGTTGGGTACTCATTATAGATAGGGTCAGTAGCACCCTAGATTAAGTTTGAGTGCATTATATATATGAGCACATATTTGATTAGTGATATAAAAAATGTTTTATATTGGGTTGTTTGATTTGTTGAGTTTGAATTTTGGGTTCTGGTCGATGCATCTGGCTAACATCATCAATTGGGATTCTAAACCATTTGAGCAAGCAAATTGACACAATATTGTTTTCAAAAGTGGGTAAATGAAATAAATTTACCTAAATTATATTATATGTATATAAATAAATTATTTTTTATAAATCATTATAGTATGTATGAATTGTTTGGTTGTTAATGAATGGTAGTATATGATTATTATTATTTATCATTTGTTGTTTATGTTTGAATAAAAGTTGTTGTTGTTATTATAAATGTAAACAAAGATAAACAATAAGAAATGATTTTATGTAACCAAAGTGAAATTTTATATAAGTATAAATTTATAAATGTGATTTATAAATAGAAATAAAATTTAAAAGAGATTCAAGCACTAAATCACTTTAGTCGATGGGAAATAATTCAGATGATGACTGCAGCACCATCAATGTTCATTTTTGAGTTTCTAAGTGATGAATTGCTACCTTAGTAATTTACTGTTGGATTTTTGTTTTGGCAAAACAAGTTTTGATTGTAAAATTCCAAGTATGCTTTGATGAATATAAAAGAGAAAATAAGTTTTTTGAACTGGTAAATTAAAATAGTATAGATAAGAAATAAGTTTACAACTTATGAATTTGAATGGGAAAGTAAAACCAAATTTTAAAATGGTTAAACGTTTTGGTCAAGCTAACAAAAGTAATTTGAAATTGATAATAAAAAAAAGAAAATTAAACTTAAGTGAAGTTAAATAAATGAGTTAATAAAATGAAGTTTATCCTAAGAAAAGTTAAATGAAAGTGAATTGAATTTGAAATGAATTGGTTAATATAATGAAATTTAACTCAAGATTAAGTAAGGGGGATGAAACGAGTTAAATAAATTTGAATCTGAATTTTGAAATGAATATAAACTTTACTTTTGAAGTGAAATAAAAATAAGCAGTGTCGTATAAAATGTTTATAAACTTAAGTAAATAATTTTATGTAATGGTTGTTGAGTGTTGTAGTACTAAAGGAAATATAATAAGTAAATGGAATAAGGAATGAAATGTTGTTAAACATAAATTGAATTAATAAGTGAATGATTAATGAGTTGAATGTAAGTGAAATTAGTAAGAATTATTGAATTTGATTTAAATTGAATGTGGATCAAACGAATGTAAAAGGAATTGAATGTGAATAAAGCAATACGAATAATGATTATAAATAAATGAATGTAAATAAAAGAATCGGCAATAAAGAATAGGATATAATAAGAAATCAATTGGAATAAATACGTAAGTTGTATGTATATTATTTTATTCGCATAACCGTTTAATCCAGATTTGAATATACGATTTCAAGGTGATTTACACTGATCCGAGTTAGGATTTTTCACTCGATTTCTTGACGGTGAACACTGAATATGGATTTTTGATTGATTCTTATATTCTCTACCATATTATATGGCTATGCAAGGAGGATGGCGGATTTCTAATCAAGAAACCGTGTCTGGGTCTGTACTAGAGTGGTCGTGTGAACGATATTAGTTAGGAATTGAAATTATGCGATCAAGCAAGCGATTAGGTATGGTACATTGTACAGGTGATATATGGTTTTGAAATGAATAACGAATGGTTTTGCATACATGTGATATATGTACATCGTACATGTTTAATAAATCAAATATTAACATTAGAAAATGAAAATTGATATAGATATGAGTTAATTGGATGAATATTAATTGTTTGATGGTTTCTTTTGTTGCATTTGCTACCTTGGCATATAGTTATTGTATTTGTATGTGTTATAGATTGATATTACTTTATGTATACTTGTTCTCATTGGTTGTTGAGTGATTAGTAGGTGCGGATGGCGTATGTTTCGCATTTGGAGCACGCTTTCGCATTATATCCGTTCTATATGCTTGCTAATATAATAAAAGGTACATATCATGGATTACATATCATACTTTTAAATTTTTCCCTACGGGATGCCACATCCTCGAAGATGAGATGTATTACAATCGAGCTACGTAAAGGAGATGCTGATGAAATTTTTCGTAAATTTACGGCATTAGAAATTTTTGACAATTTTGGGAAAAAAAAATTTGGTAACTAAAATTTTGATTTTGAGTTTTAACTTGAAATGATATTAATTGGTTTTTGGAATAGTATCAGTTAATAACTATGAATGAATTTGAAGACTCGGATAAATTTTTTATAAGAAGTTCAAGTTTTGAAAGTTAAGGCGTTTTGGGGCATTTTCCTTACTTGGTAATTTCGGGAACGAAATTCTTTTAAGGAGGAGAGAATGTAATGACTTAGAATTTCAGTCATTTGAATTTGGAATATTTAATTGATTTTAAATTATTGAAAAGTTAACTTTAAAAGTTAAATAGCTTATATTTCAAATATAGTGATTTAATTGATAATTAAATTGTTAAATTTAATATTTGGAATTATTGAAATAATTGAATCTTATATTTAATGTGAACAAAAACAATTTCTAAAGTTGATTTAAATTCTATTTGAATTAGAATAGAGATAGCAAACTTTTAAATTTGAGTTAAAAGTGAATAAACAGAAATTGGAAATCACTCGTTTTGATTAACGTGTAAAAATAGTCTTTTTGGTCACTGCCTTGGATTTCGACAAAAATAGTTTTATTGGATCCATAATAGTGAATTATTATAAGCTGTCGAATTTCGTGGCGATCGGATTTATCGTTAGTTGTGCGAGGTCGAAATGCGTAGAATTTAATTAAATATAATTTGATTTTGAAAAGTTATCTTATGAGTATGATGGAATTAGCTTCCGTTATATATTCTATTGTGTTCGGAATAGGGGTACAACATATAGAATGCTGGGAGGCACATTTTGTTTAGAATTTGAAATTTTCACAGATGAATAGTAATTTGGAAAAATTTCTATAAATAGCCCTCAACGTTCTTCCATTTACAAACCCTAACCCTAAATATATTTCAGCCGCCATTAAAACTCCACCAATCAACGGGTAACAATGATTGGAGCTCTAGGGGCCGAATTAGCCTTCGAATTCAACTAGGAAAATGTAGAAGGCATCGATACGAGGCAAATTACCGGTTGTATCGTCGAATCGTCGCAAGAGGTGATAGAAATTTGCTCATGTTCGCAAGCATCGAATTTGGGTTCAGTGATGGATTTCGTGCGTTTGCATGCATGGTAGAGGGTTGGGCTTGGCGACGAGGTGGCATGCGAGCATAGAAGAGGCACGCGGCGTTGGCCTGGTGAGCGCGATCGACGTTTGAGCATAAAAAAGAAAGAAAAATATATGTGTGTGCGTGCTCGTAGCACATAGGTTGGAAGCAAAGGAGGAAATGGTTTTATTTTAAATGCTTAATTATTTAAGTTAATTAAATTTTAATTATATCGATTGTAAATTAATTCATAACTTGTTTGTATGAGGTCCGTTTCGAGGTTGACAAGTTGCATTGCGTTCGTATCAACGAGACGACATGGAGTTGGATTGGACGAATTTGGAGCTAGTTGGAATTTTGTGTTAAATTGAACGCCTATTCAATTTAAATTCAAATTGAAGCGCTTTTGCGATTTTTTGCATTTTCATGAGTTAACTCACCTCTATGGCATGCTTATATTTTTATATAAGGGGGAATAAATTCATATATGTTGCATGTTGCTTATTTGGATGATATTCTATATATACATATTAGTTGGTTTAGATATGTTCCCGTCTGTTAGAGCGGATGAGACCCTATAACGTTCCCGTGTAAGAGTGGAAGACCGTATGTATACGAATCCCACCTCGAAACGGTTGATTTATATTTTTATGGCTATATGCTATCTATGATGTAGGAGGATAGATTAGAGGGATCCAACAAGATTCCTCACCACTGTTGATTTACTTTTCATGTATATGCCAATATATAATGTTCTAGATGTCATGTTGATGTCTTTTATGTGATTTGACTTATTTAAAGCTATGGTAGCACTAGGCATAGTTTCGGTATTTTTGAAATATTGAAATGATGATTTTGATTTGAAAAGGATTTCAAAGTGATTTTGGAAATATATATATACATGTTCCAATAAATTTTTAAATTATTAGAAGGATTTAATTTATTTTTAATAAATAAAATTTATGATTTTTGACGTTATAAAGTATAGTATGGAGAAATAGATTGATTTAGAGATTTTTAAATAACTTTATATAAAAAGATTGATAAAAGTGATATTTACAGATAAAGAAATATATTTAAAATCGAAATTTATAAGTATTTCTTATAGGGATTTGAAAAGAATTTATAAATGATTTTATAAATAAATTAGATTCATAAAGAAAGTGGATTTTGACAGTAGAATTAGTTTTATAAAAGACGATTTATAAATAGGATTTCATAGGCAAAGGAATTTTATAAATAGAAGTTTTATAAAATCGAAAGGAGATTTATAAATATAGTTTTATAAATATATATATATGACTTATGTTGAGATTTCATTATGGATTTTTATTTAAAGGAATGTTTGAAAGAAATATTTTGATGGGGTTAAACGTTTTTAAAAAGTAATTTATCTTTTGAGAGTAAATGTTTTGAAAATAAAAATTCCAAATGGAATTTAATGGTTTGGAAATATTTTTGTGACGACCCATCTTTCACTTCCCAGAAAGACGTATCATCAATAAGAAAAGAAAGAGATAGAAATTGAAAAGATAGAAAGAAAAGAACAACAATCATCAGAATCTCACAGCGGAAACGAACAAAATATAATATTACACACATCCATTACATAGTTTACATATCAGAGTACACAAAATAATAAGACTTCATTAAATTGGACATTCATAAGAGTTTGCCAAACCACATAACCCAAAATACAACATCAAAAGTCACTACAGCGTATAGAGATAGATAAGTACGTCTGGACTCCAGCTCCAGCTTCCAAAACATTTGCTAAATCCAACCTAATTACTTGGCTACTCATAAAAACTTGATTACCCAAGAGTTTATAAAAAAAAATCAAAATAAACTCCGGTTCAGACATGGGTCTAGTGTGAGTAAACAGTTAAAGTTGTTTAACTTTAAAAATCATTTGAAAACAAAAGGTATCACGTAAGACTCCCCACAAATAAATACGGGTAAGTTTTTACCTTACGCTAACCAAAACATTTGATAGGAAATCCAGATATTATAATAGGGTTTAGAGTTTTCAAAATAAAATACAGAAATAGCTGGAATGCTTACATCTCACATTCCAACATAGTTGGGCACAATCAAAACCGTATAGGCACTTATTGGAGATTGGATTCCATACAATGGCAGGGCTACTGGGGTATCGCCCGTCACAGTACGTTCCTAGATCACCGTACCGAGGACCACTCCTGATCCCCTGCAACACAAGGCCGGAACCATCCCTTATCAGACAGCTCCGTAGTTGTGGCCAACAACTGCCCACACAGCCAAAATAATAAGGGGCTTCTAGACAGGGGAAAATCTCGTCCTACTTGGGCATGACCCACTTAACCTTGCTGCACCTCCCCTGTTTTATCCATTCCCGGTTGATGAGGCTTGACGCTACGATTACCTTTAGAGAACACATCTCTTAGAATGCTCATCGTCCACCTGACGATGTTCTGAAAGCATTCAATTCATACAAGTTCGTTCCGGGTTCGAACGAAACCGAAGGCATTATCTCGTTACACTCATTTTGGAATCACCCTTAGAGTTAACGACAATAACCCTTGCACTCTAAAAACTCCATCTCGATCTTCCTTTTGATATGTCACGACCTAACGTTTAACTTGGATCGATGTGGTTTTCGGAAAATCAAATTTGATTCCCGATCCCGGTCTCATCGAAATCCAAACGCCATATTAAAGGTCAAGTTGTTTAAATATTTAAACAATTCAATTCAACTTAAATATAACATCCACACAGTATTATCCACAGATAATAACCAATATCTATCACAGATATACTATATCTCATCACAGAATATCTTAACTATCATTCAATAGATATCAACCATATTCAGATATTCAATTCAAACAATCATCCATAAGCAAGCACTTCTTTAATTCATATTATAATTAATTTAATTAATTTAAACTAAATTAATTACTTAAGAATTAATCACTTAATCTTGCTTAACCAAGCATTAATTAATTAATCACAATCATTTAATTAATTAATCACTTTTAATTTATCCTCATTATTAATTAATTAATCTTTAATTAATTAATAATCCTTTATTTAACTATTAATTAATTACTATAATTATTTATTATTAAAACTTGATTAAAAATTAATCATTCCTTAATTGGTTATTAATTAACCCTTAATTTATAATTAATTAACCTTAATTAATTTCTTAATTAGTTAAAAATTAATTTATCTTAATTATTTAATTAAGTATAAACTAATTATCCTTAATTATTTAATTAATTAAGCCTTAACCACTAATTAATTAATGTTTAATTACTTTATTAATTAACTCTTAATCAATTAATTAATTAATTATTAATTACTAATTAATTAATCATTAATCACTTAATTAATTAGTTACTAATCACTTATTAATTAATCTTTAATTAATTAATTATTTAATTAAGGATCCATTAATTATTATTTAATTTAATCCTTAAATATCAAATTAATAAAACATAATTAATTAATTAAGTCTTAATAAATTAATTAATCTAAAATTATTAATTAATTTTAACCTTAATTAATTTATTAATTAAAGTAAACTTTAATTTTAAAACTTAATTAATTTTCAAAACCAAACAATTTCATTAATTATTAGAAACTATTACATATTTAAAACATTTTCAATTTGTTAAAAACTAATTACCTTTTTAAAAGTTAAATTTAAAAGATGTAAAATCATTTTAAAACTTCAATTAACAAAATATGAAATACTTTGAATTAAAAATATTTAACATTTCATAAAGTAGTTGAGATAAAATTTTAAAGTTTTAAACTTAAACAAATTCGAAAATTTAGATTTGAAATCTTCATACTTCACTTGCCCCCTTTTTGTTAGACTCGACCAAAACTCAAGACAAACACAACCCAAACCCCTATTCTTCCCTTCCTTATCTTCTTAGTTTAAGCTAAAACTAACCCAAAACAAATAAAACTGGAAAGAACACTACATCCCCCAATCCCCTACACGAGCAACAACGAGATTCCCCGTGCACACACACGAGCCACACCCCAAACAACTCGAACGCTGCTTAGAGTCACCCTGACACCCCATCTCACTGAGACGGTCGTTGTCTTATGCACGTGCACGACTCGCTGACGCCGTCGCCACCATCCATGATACCTCGTGCAAACTCCACTACGACCAACGACACAACTCCGGCCCTCAATCCTCACTTACATGAGCTAAATCAAAATCGAGACGGCTCGAACCCAAAACCAGAACTGCATCACCAGAAAAACACATCAACCCATGATTGCCGACCACCGTTCGCCTCAAGACTTCGGTCACATTTACCGTACGACCCTAACGCAGCTTCGCCCCAAACCACTCGCGACTCGATCCATCCCTTCGTCCCCAGTTAGTCCTATTTCGAATGCGAACAAATACACAACACAAACCCTAGTTTCACAAAATCCCAATTCTCTGCTAAATGATTATCACTTCAACCATTTTTCTTGAGTTTAACAACCATCAATACAACTTCAATCCAAGGACCAATCCCTAGAATTGAACCAATCACAAGAATTTTGCCCAAAACCCAAATTCGGTCAACACAGAATTTCTAACCCAAATTCAATTTAAAAATCTTGAACTTTGCCTTAAAAATCATGTTATATGAAGTAGATTTAAGATGTGAATTCGATTCAACAAAATTCAAAGCATGATTTTATCATGATATTAATTTTTTTATTGTATTATCTTGATTCATCAGATTTTAAAACAGTTTCTTTTTGAATATCAAACTAATACTTGATTCATGTTTAAAAGAAACTACTGCATTGAAGATTCTAACTTAACAATGATTTGTTGCATATAATTTGAAGCTTTTGTTTAAATTTACTCTGAACTTGAAGATACAGAGAAGCATTAGTAGTATTTTTAACATGCACAGTTAAATTATAACATGTAAACAAAGATTTTAGAAAAATAGGTACATGCAAGCATCAACAGGACTAACATTCACATACAAACATTTTACTTAAATTTCTGATTTTAAAATTTACTCACCTGAATTGTTGCTAAGCAGAGACAACAATTTAAATTCTGGAAAATAACTGCAGTTTTTAACTTGAAATTTCTTGATCCAATTGTTTGCTTGATGATGCTACAATCTTTAATCCGTCAGTACTAGGATAGAAGAACTTTGAATTTTCTTTCAGAAATTTTGAAGATTCAGGAACCTTTGGTTTTGTAGTTTTCTAATGTATTTTGTATGCACATTTTCTCTGTAATTTGCTTTACAGATTGAGGTTTTAGAAATGAGGCTAGAATGTTTGATTAATTTTGATTGAAAGTTGAAAGATTTGATGAAACTTCAGATTTTGTTAATGGAAGAGTAATTTTTTTTCTTGCTTAGGAAAAATTAGAATGAGAAATTTTAGATGAAGAATAAGAAGTGGGTTTTTATTAAAATAGTTTTGTTTTATAAAAGATTAAAGAAAATAAATTAAAATTTGTGACACTTGTCAGTATACCTTGTTAACTTCTTAACACATGTTTATTAGTGTGATTTAAATTTAAACAAGTGTACTTTTCATGAAAAAAGAAATTTAAAATGTTTTTACTAATTGATTTTCTTATTTTAAATTCACTTTTAATTCATATAAAATCAATTCTTCTTAAAGAAATAAATATAAATCAAATGTTATATCCTAAATAAAATCACGAAAATACTCTTTTAAACTCAAAGTATAATTTAGAATATAATTAACATATTTTCACTCTTTTAATTTGACAATTCAAATTCAAATTAAATTTTCAAATTCAATTCAAAACTCAAATTTTATATGAATACAATTTTAACACATCTATTTCCTTCATTGTATATATTAATTTCAATTAAAATCAATGTACATTTAGAATTCATTTATTGTTATTATTTAAAATTACAAATTTATCAATTTAGTTTAATTTATTACAAAGATTATCATATTTTAATTGGGTTTGAAATTCCGGAATATCACAATTTTAAAAAGTGGTAAGTATCTAAAACATAGATTTCAACATTCATTGTTGTAATAGACGTTTTCGAAGAAGTAAGAAAGGCATAGACCATAACACTATTATTATAGTAAATGATTTTCGAAAGGAAATGTTTTATGTAGCATATGGGATTATATATATAATTAATTAAATCCCAATACTAAATTTTATGGGTTATCGTAATGATGTTTTACGCCACATTCGTTTTGACCCAAATAAAGTGAGTTTTGAAGAATACTTTCCTTAAGATTTGTATATATACATATTTCCATTTTAAGTATATGGAGATATTTTCTAGGTGTTGAAAATCAAATGATTTGTGAATATGCTCATATCATAATATAAGTATATGGAAATGTCATCTACTTATCGAAGATTTGAATGGTTTTGTGGATATATCTTTTTTTAAATAGTTGAAGTAAATATTTGGAAAGTGATGTAAGTATTAAAATATTTATTAAATAGGCCTAGTGATTTCTTATGTGCTAGAATTTGTTGTTTGCTTCGATAGTTAAATAACCGACTATCAAATTTGGCCTCTTTATCATTGTTGGTTCGGAAAGACTGGAGTCGGATTTATCTGAGAACCACTTTGGACCAATGTATACGCGTTCGAATGTGCAGGCATCGGAAGACATTCATATATGGGATTTTCATAACGAAGGACTTCTTTTTGATCATTTGGGGATAACTCCAATATACATATAGTAGCAGTAGTCTCTTCGTTATGAAATATCCAATGCAAGGACTGATCGCTACTAATCCTAGGGGTAATTCTCGATAGGATGTGGTAGGAAAGTTCCTTCGGTTTGACTTATTCCTGGATAACTTGTATGGATGAATGTTGACATTGCATTCCCAATTTCACTGATTGATCTCCATAATGTATATTCTGCTTGGTGGTGGAGAAGGCAACTTCTCTTAGCTTAACATCCTTTCTTGAGACGTATGAGCTCAGGTGTTATACGTTTATAAAAATTAGTTGTGTGATTATGGAATGGCAATATGGCATTCAGAGAGTGTGCAATCTGAATGGTAAAGCTGGCCTTAAGCCTCACACCCGAAAATGACTGAAACAGGCAAGATGCATCAAGGCTTTGTGGCTCACAACTATTAGGATATGATCATCCTTTCTAGGTATATTTATTCCTGCTATGATGTTCGAGTATTAAATTATTATGGATGTATGCTATGAGGGCCCTTGGATAGGTCGATAACGACCGGGGTGATGACATATTCGGTACTACTTGTGAGAAGGTAGGTCAGTCTTGTGTCGGTAGAGCTGCAGATGTTCTGTAGCCTCGGTACATTCCTCTAAAGATGTACTGCTGAAAGGTAGTCCCTTCACCTAGTCATTTGTATGGAAATCCATTATCCACTACGCACCTGCCATTTTGTTTGTAGAACCCCATTGTGGCTAATATGCTAGAATTTAATCAATGTAACAATTTCGACTATGATTAATATTATTTGTATATAGACACTAGTATAATATAACAGGATTTGATATGAAATGTTTTGGTTACCGTAAGGTAAAAAACCCGTCCGTGTTTATGTATGGGATGGTCTTACGAGATACCTTCGTTTTGATACAGGAAAGTTTTTATAACTTTAAAATTCAGTTGAGATGTGTTTTGTCATGCTAGTTTACCATACTAATATGGGCATTGTTCCCTTTCAATGCTCGGGTTAGACCCGGTATATTTACAGATTAAGATTTGGATGCTTTGGAGCTTCAGTAGACGAGATGGAGGTCTTCTGGTCACATTCACGTATACATTTATTTTTCCACTGCCTTGCAATTAAATTATCAGCAATTGTAAGGACAGATTATTTTAACTATCCAGGCTTATGATTAGTGATTGTGTACCCTGATGGATGTAATGACCCGAAATTTTCGATCCCGAAAATTCCAGATAGTTAGAGAAAAGAAGAAAAGAGATAGAAGAAGAAGAACAGAAACACCAAAGCACAATCTCACATTCGCAGCGGATAAAGTATAATATCAATAATATCAGTTTACAAAGGAAAACTATAATTGTCAAATTGCACTTTAATACATCAGAGTTACAACATACACAAACACTGGGCAGATACAATCCACATGTCCCAGATAAACTACAATAATGTACTCAGCAGAAAACACTCCATACGTTCCTACCATCCAGCTCCCCTCCTAGGCTCCAGAAGGTCCTTACCTGGAAATCTGTAATACTCGGTCTGACCCGAGCATTACATCAAAATAACACCCGGGTTAGGCTAGAAACCAGCGTGAGTAAACCCATCTAACAAGAAATACAACAGCATGAAATTATTTAAGACATGGGTAATTCGTACCTTACTACGAGTTCATAACTTACCATAGTCAATGCACATCATATAATCATATCTAAGTATTATTACTTAGATTAAATGACCAAGCTTACATTATAATTCCATTCCAGCCTAATTATTACATGGTCAAATCCATAAAGAATTATTGCAAATTACAATTCGAAGTGGTTTTGGGTATTTACTTATACCCGACCACGGTCTCTTCGAACCCAATATCATCTTAAAACAAAACTGCTTAATTTTTAACAATTCCATTTATACCCAGGATTACATACTTACATTGTCATTCGTCACAGATAGACAAACCATATTATCTTAGTTCAACCCAAACATAACATATCACCTATCATCACAAATCACATATCATAAATATCAAATAATCCAATGCATACCATATCATTCAATCATTCAGAAGCAAGATTAATTTGTCACACCATTTCTAGTTAATTAAATTAATTTCTTCAATCACTTTATTTTTACAATCCTACTCACTGAATCATTAATTAATTACAACCCATTAATTAATCATCCTTTTGTTATCCATTAATTATCCATAATTACTTCCATTAAGTAATTATCCATTGGTTAATTATCCTCAATTAATTAACCTTTAATTATTGATTAATTCATTCTTTAATTACAAGTTAAATTAACTAATCCTTAACAAATTTATCCTTTAATTACTTATATCAAGTAATTATCAATTAAGTAATTAATTCCTAATTAATTAATTGGTAATTCTCAATCATAGATTAATTAATCACTCAATTATAAATAAATTAATCCTTCATCATTAATTCATTGATCTCCTTTTATTAGTTACTTCATTAATTTAATTAATCTATAGTTTCCCAAAATTTTAATTAAATTAATCATTAACCTTAATATTTACTTAATTAACACCTAAATTTTAAACGCTTTACCTTTTAATCAAATATAAAAACATTTGTTATATAAAGAATTAGATTTGAGAGATAGTTAAACTAGATTCATTTTAAGTCTATAAAACTTGCTTGGAAACCTTTGTTTTAAATTTTTGCTTTGCATTGCTTTAAAAACTTGTTTTAAGACATTTAAAAAAAAACCTGGGACCAAGTCCAGTCAACACTAATGTAACTCGAGCCAAAACCCATCCCTTCCGATCTCTCTCTTAATTACTAAAAACTTAAAACCTTAATCTATGAAACAGACCTGAGTTGATCCCTGAAACAACTCCGAGTCAATCACTACCCAACTCGATGCCAAACAAACTTCTACTCGAGCTCCACCATCACAATAACCCCCTGACACCCTTGATACCTCGTGCATGTGCACGGTGCCTCGTCGCTGTTCCGATCAACTTTACCATCGCCTAAAAGTCGACGATGACCTCTGGAAAAATCGAGGTATGGAGCTCTTCTTGGAATTCAAAACCCCTCTGGCAAAATCATCAGCACCGTCGCTTCCTATCCCCAGAGGCCTTACGATCACGTCCATCGCTTCACCACTCATCTGTGCTTCGTTTCCCATGACTGTGATTGAGTCTGGCACAATGACGACAGCTTTCTAACCACGAACCCAACATCGACCCAGTACCCAGCTAAAGCCCTACTCGCCGATCTACCGCTTCCACCGCGAATGATAACCACCTCTATCATTTTTGTCGTGGTCACCACCCTCCCTGCTTGCTTCTGTTCTGACCTTGAGACCCTTAACCTCGTCGATCACCAGAGAATGTTCGAAATCCAATATACGGTCATCTCTTGTTATCTCTTAATTTAAATACCTAAAAATCATGATTATTTTTCTAAAAATCCTAGTTTTCAAAATCGAAACTGATTATACACCTAAATCAAACATTCAGTATGTTGGGATTCTGACATGTATTCGAGTTCTACTGTTCTTCTTCCATTTTTTTTAAAACTAGCTTCAGACTTAATTCTAGAAATATTTTTAAACTTGATATCTTGATGTAACAAACATATTTTGTTTACATATTAAGGTCTAAAGAATATTAGATGAAGAGCAGTTAAATTTTGAATACTATTGCAACCTCGAGGATGAAGAACAGAACAAAATGTTGAAGCATAGACATAAACACAGATATTTATATATCTATATTCATGTATTTATCATAAAACCATCATGTAACCATTTCTATAAGCATTTACCACAGTCCTACTTCAAGAATTTCCACATGCATCAAATTTTAAATTGTTTAAAACTTTATTTTACTCACTTCTTTTGTTTGAACAGAGAGAGTCTGGAAATTGTTTTTCTTTTTCTTTCTTTCTTTTTTTCTATGGGAGTAAAGAACAGAGCAAATTCATTGATGCTCATGCATGCTCTCAGATATATTCATATATATGCACAAGAGATCATATAAAACACTCAAGCAAAATAAAATTCCTTTTACAATTTGCTTAAAATTTTACTGCATGCAGCAAAATCCAAAACACACTTAGAACCCCTTTTTTCTTTTAAACAAAAATTGTTTATTCTCCTGGCTATACTCTGATTTGACAGAAAATTCTGAAATTTTGCTTAAACTGTTTAAATTTTTAGTTTACTCACAGAAATATCATTATATACCCAGGCAACACATCCATTCACTCATGCAAGTAATAATCGAGACATTTCTATAATCAAATCTTGCATGCATCCAGTCATAAAGTAGAATTTGGTTTTCAGAAGGGTAGATTTACTCACCTATTCTGTTTGAATAGAGAAGGTTCCGAAGCAGTTTAAACTTTGAAAACTTGGACTCTGAAACCTTTTTTTTAATCTGGCACTTTGATTTGCTACTGATCTAAGATGCTTAAAACTATAACTTGATATTACTTAAAAACTTGTAAACTGAATGCTTTAGATCTGAACTGGAACTTGGTGAGTTGCTCCTGCTTCTAATCTGAAGCTTGAAATGATTTGCTGATTTAATATCTGGTTTGAAATATTTATAGGCTTCTGGTTGAGTTTTTGTTGTTTGGAAAGATTGACGATTTTTTTTCAGGTTTGTAGTTTACAGATTTTTTATTTTCCTTTGTTTTGTAGACTTTTTTTTGAAGATATGTAATAAAAGAAAATGAAAAATAAGTAGGAGTATATATATATAAAATAATTTTATCATCTTTCTAAAATAAAAGAGAAATGGAATAAAACTTGACACTTGTATAAAATTTACATTACAAATGTTACACTTGTTAATTCCTAAGTTAAATGATTTGCATCTGTTAATTTATATGCATATTTATTATTATTATTATTATTTAACACATGTGATTTTATTTTATTAAGAGGTTTTTAATATATACTTATACTATTTTAATATTACATTTCAATTTAGTTTTGTATTAAAAATAAGTATATTAAGTGTATGAATATTTAAACTATCTCTTTATTAGTCAGTATTTTTTTTAAAAGAAAAAGATATAAATCCCAATTATACACTTAAAAGTAATTATACAAGTTCAATATGTCCTTTATAAAATCCTTTAAAGACAATGGTATAAAACTAGTCTTATACTAATAAAAATCATATATACATATTATATACCTTTTTTTATCCAATATTTTTTTAAGATTATTTACATTTGAATTTCATTTCCCAATTCTCTTTAAAAGCTACCTATATACATATCCAAATATACTCTAATTATCAAATTTTTTATTTATTTAATCAAACTAAATCTGTATTTTTATAAAGGAAAAAAACCAGCTAATTACAAATTTCATATGACAAAAATCCGGGTTATCACAATGGATGTATGTATATTACAGTTTATGTTTGTAAAGATCATTGATATTATGTTATATGATTGTTCCACTGCAATTGTAAGATTCTATGATTGTTTTAGTTCTCTCTCTCTTCTTCTTCTTTTACCTTCTCCTCTCTTCTTTCTTTCTCATGACTAACTGCCTTTCCATTAAGTTTGGGTTGGACATGTGTGGTCTATTATCAGCTCAAACGGGATCGGATTTATGGGTCGTCACGGTCCTTTTGCTTTAAAAGCCAAAATTTATAAATGAACTTTTGTGCCGGTTGTTATTTTAAAATAAATGAAAAGGTTTTTGAAATCGACATTTACTATGTAATAGAATAGAGTCCATTGCGGACATTAAACTATTGGCTAGATCCTGACTACATAGGAAGTGGCATGAATTGTTTTGAAAGAAAAATATATACTTTTGAGAATTTTTGTTTAAAATCTTTTGAATTTTAAAAAACAAAATAAAATGCTTTACGGAAAACTTTGAAAAAAAGACCTTTGAAGATTTTCCCACTATTAAAATTTTTTAAATTAAAAGGGTTTTGAACAAAAAAGCGGAAAATTTCTAATTTTGAAATATCACGTGCTTAGCATAGGGTTAAAATTGGCAGGTTAGGATATAGAAATTTTGCTTTGTAGTGGAAGTGATAGTAAAATAAGATATAGTTAAAGACAAGGGAAAAAACTATCTCAGATATGGAATCTATTTCTCAATGCTTGTCGGTAGGTGAGCAAAAACTAGTTTTAAAATAATTCTATTTTAAAATTTTAAATTTTAAAAGTAAATCTACTTATATAGACTATATTTGGAAAAGTAGACAGACAATTGTGGGCAAAATAGGAGGTTCCAAGATACGGTGGAAAATGGGTAATAAGAGAAGGATGGAAATATGGAACTTTCCATTTAAACCCTTTTTTGGCATAAAAAAATAGGTTTGGACAACTAGATTTTTCATAAAATTTGGATGTTAGCAACGATGTGCTAGGATTTTGGATGGTATGGATTTGATGCAAATTTGGTTGAATTATACTTCTAGACATAGAAGTGCGGGAAAATTTAAATGCAAAACAAGTTTTTGATTTTCAAAATTTGCATACATATATAACTACTAGTATATATAGGTTGTTTGCATCATATTTTCAAAAAAAAATTAAAAGGAAACATTCACACAGGAGGTGCCGATATAGAATTGCTCACTATGCAGATCTTATATGTTATGATATACCGTGCATTTGTACATGATTGGTTGTAACAATTTGTAATATCCTGGAATTTTGGACAATATAAATTTAATAATTTGTGTTTAAATTTAAATTGAATTGATAATTTTTGTTGATAAATTTGAATTGCTTTAATAATCTTCTTTATTTAATATTTAATTTGTGAATTTATTTTTAATAAATCTATTTTCTATTTAATAATGTATATGTATCTATATATATTTTAAATAGATAAGTTGTTTTTAATTAGATTAGTATAGCATAATTTTAATATTTTGAATTTAGGAATTGTGATTTATTTTGATTTAAGCTTTTCAAAAACATTTAATAAATAACTAAATGATTTTAAATATGTGAGATAAATGTTCTATTGGTTTAAAATTCATTTTGACTTAAGTTTGAATATTTAAAATAAGTTATAAAAATGTTTGTGTTATTTTTTTTAAAATATTGATTTATAAAATGTGATTTGAAAATTTAATATGAAATTTAAAATACAATTTAAAATACATGTATTCATTTAAGTTACAATCTCTTTTATAAATTTATTTTAAGTATTATTTCCAAATAATTGATTTGTATATTATTTTCATTTATAATAATACTTTGTTTTATTCTTTAAAAATTATTTATCTATATATAACTAAGTATTTATAAAACTAATTAACTAAGCTTAATATTTCATTAACTCTAATTATAAATACCAATTAATTTAAGATGACAAATGTAAGCATATTAAGGCATAATTAACATGTGTAAGTTTAAACACACAAAACATTTACAAGTGTCTATTTTTTTTTACAAGTGTCATTGTTCAAATTTTTATTTTTCTTTAATTTTAATTTATCTTTAACAAAAGTTATATAAACTCACAAATTTTTCCATTCCTTTCTTTTTTTCATTTTCATTTCATTAACATTCCACCTTAAGATCATATCAATTCTCATAAACAAAATACAAATATGCATTCCCCTCTTTCAAAAGCAAACATGCATACCATTTTCAAGCAAACAAACTTGCATTCAACCATTCTAAAATCTGGAAATCATGATTTCCTGCATCTTCTTTACTGGAAGCACATGCAACATCAAATGCATGGTAAACCTGAAGCAATATGCAAAATTCCAAAACCTGCATTTTATCTGGACCATGCAAATGAATCTGGAAAAGCAAGTTTACCTGCATGCATGAATTTTTCAAAGTTGATAGCATTTTAAAGCAAGAAAGCCTACATGCAACAATCTTTCAGCATGCATTCAAGTTTAAAGTTTTATAAAAGGGCATTCAAGCAAGTATCACAGGGGATTTCAAACTGTGCTCTGCATATTAAAAATCTGGGCTCTGCATAATTCAGGTGAGTAACTCATTTTAAAATTTGTTTAATAGGTAAATTTGTACATGCTTTTTAAATTAGAAATAAAATCATATGAAATTGCTGAAATATTATACTGTAAACATATGCCTGTATACATGATGATGACTGATCCATGTCTGTGCTTCAAAAATCCAAGCTCCTGTTTGATTCTTGATTTCTTTTCTTTAAGTTGTTGCTGTTATGACTTAAACTTTGGAATAAAACCTATTTATTTTAGAATAGAGTAAGTTTAAATTTTATATAAATTGAATGGAATTGTCTGAAACCTGGGAAATTAAGTTACACAGAGCAGATTTAGCATAGAGTGAAAATTCAAACCTTATAATTTAATGTTTCAGGTTTATAAATAGAAACATCAAGTAAATTTATGAATTATAAATCAAATATTACAATTTATAGTGTTTTAAACAAAGTGCAGTTTTGAATTTTCTGTATTTTACATATTGGTTAAGTACAGTTGATGCTTGCATTTGATTTGGGTGAATTTGATTCTGAAGATAGTGTAGCTATCAAAGATTATAGGAAAATTACTGTATTGGATTGCAATTCAATATTTAGGTTGTAATTTGGGATTTTTAGTGGTGAACCCTAGTTTTATTGGGTTACTGTTCTTGTTTGACTGTGATCTCCTCGGTTGATCGAGTTCAACCATGTTTTGAGTGTTGGTAGATGGTGGTTTGGGGAAGTCTTTGCCGAAGTATGGAAGGTGATGGTGGTCGAAGACGGGAGGAATTGGTGATGACAGGTTAGACATTGAAAGGGGGAAGATGTTCCAGGTTTCGGTTTTAAGCATGAATTCAAATTCGAGTTGAATTCTGGGTGATGTGATGATCGTGGTCAGGTGATATGGTGCTTGGCGACTTGTGGAGATCGTCACTGGTGGTCAAGAAGGGCCGGCATCGCTGTGCATATGCACGGTGGAGTGTTGTCAGGTGATGTCTGGGTTGGGTTTTGGAACAGAGGGGTTGCTCGAGTAGATCTTCTTTTTGACCGAAGCAAATCAGGTTTGAACTCGAAGCAATGATGATTCTGACTCGAAGTAAATCGAGGAATTGCTCGAGTCACCTGTATTTCAGGTTTTGGTAAATAAAAAAGGAATCTGTTTACAGTGTTTTTTTTAAATAGAAGTAAAAGTTTTTAAATGTAAACTTGAATCTGAACCAAGTTTAAGATTTAAACTGGATTTAAACATAAATTCAATTAGTTTAAATCTTAGGTTTTAAAATAATTTAAATTTTGAAACTCTAGTTTGGTCTTAGCATAATCTGGAAATCTGTTTGCAGTTTTTAAATTTTAAAAGTTAAAATTTAAAATGTAAACTTAATTTGAACTTAGGTTTTACAACCTGAATTTAAATATGAATTCAAATAAGTTTGAATTCTGGTTTTTAGAAATAATTTAAATTTTTAAAAATTTAAGTTTGGTTTTTTTAAATAAAAACAGAAACTGTTTTCTGTTTTTAAATATAAAGTTTAAATTGCAAGTTAAAGTTTAAACTGGATTTTAAAATCTGAAATTCGAATAAGAAATTAAAATTAGATTGTCTGAGATTTAAATTCATTTATGTTTTTAAATTTAAACTTGATTTCAAACTCACAAGCGTAAATGCATGTGTGTTTTGCATTTGAATTGAAAGGTTAAAATTTTAAATTAGAAATTTAAAGTGAGTTTAAATCTGGGTTTTTAAATCTGGAATTAAATTTAAACTACAGTTTTTTTAAAATAAAGGTTTCAATTTAAATTTCTTTAAAATGATTAAACGATTTGCATTTGAATTGAAGATGTAGATTGTAGGAAGAGTTTTAAAGAGTTAAGTTAAATCTAGAATGAGTTTGGAAGCTGTATTTCAATTTTGAAATTTAAAAGTAACTTTAAAATTGATTTGAATTTAAATTGAATTGTAATTTAGATTCTTTTAAACTTATTGATAAAATAGATGTTTCTTTTAACATATAAGATAAAAGTTTTGAATTGTTTTAAAATCTTGCTTAAGATAAATTTGCATCTTAAGTTTAAAATGAAGTTAAATGGAATTTGAAGTAAATTAAAAACAAAATTGTTTTAAATAATTAATTAAATAAGGAATGTTTATCTTAAAGATAAATAAAATTTTAATGATTGATGTTTATTAATTATTTAACTAATAATGTGGATGATTAATTAAGTAATTAATAATTTTTAAAATTGATTAATTAAGATTTGAGATTAATTAATTAAGGTTAGTTAATCTATAATTAAGGATGGTTAATTAAATTTTAATAAATAATTAAGATTTATTTAATCAAGCGATCAAAGATAAATTAAGATTGTAATTAACACTTAATTAATTAATAATTAGAGATTAATTAAATTGTAATTAAATATTAATTAAATTGATAATTAATAATGATTTGTATAAGTTAACTCTTAATTAAGTAATTAAGAATAGTTAATGAAGGTCATTAACTTAAGATTATTTAACAATTAATTAATATGATTAATTTTCGATAATTAATTAAATTAATTAATTAATAATAATCAATTGCTTAGGTTTAATTACTTAATGAAAGTAATTAATGAATTAATTACTTGGTGTAATTAATTTGATAAATGTGATTAGTTTAGTTTAATTAAGTTAAATTAAATTAAACAATTGTGGATTGATGAATAATTACCATATGTAATTAATGGGTTTGTAATTACCTAAGGAAGTAATTAATTAATAATTACTGGATGTAATTAAAGATATTAAATTGTGGAAGTAATTTAAATTACTTTGAAATTAATCAAGGGATTAATTTAGATAATGAATTAAGAGTAATTAATTTATGGGATGAGTAACTAAAGTAGTTAATTACTGAATGATTATTAATCATGGGTGATTAATATATATTGTTTTAATTTCAGATTAATTACTTATGTAATTAATTCATATTGAGAGATTGATTAAATGTAATCAGAAATCATTAATTAATTAATTAATTAATGATGTAATTTAGAATTGATTAATTAAGGTATAATTAATAATGAATAAATGATTAATGTTATTAATTTTAGCTAATTAATTAATTAAGCAATTACAAGTTAATTATTTGCAAAGGGTTTAATATAATTAACTTGTGTAATTAATATTAAAGGCTAATTATTTATCGTAATTAGAGACGATTAATCAATAAGGATTAATTGAAATGAATATTGAGATTATGTTTTATCTTATTGATTTGTATTCAATTGATGGTTAAGTTAAGCAGGATTTTAATGAAGAAGTAATTAATTTAATTCATTTTAAATTAATTAGAGATTAAGTAATTAATTTAATTCATTTTAAATTAATTATAAATGGTGTGATCATTAGATCATTGCTTATGTTTGATGATTTGTATTGGTTGTCTGGTATGTTTTGTAATCTCAGCTATGAGATGGAAAATGTATGGATGCATTGGTTGCTTTTGGATGATAATATGGATTATCTGATTATGATATGAATTATCTGTTGGTAATGATAAGGTTAATTATCCATTGTTATGTTGAGAATTATATATCTGTGTGTACATAGATAATGAATTGAATTGTTTTAAACTTTAAAACAACTTGGCCTTAAAAAGACACGTTTTGGATTCCGATGAGACCGGGATCGGGTTTCCATATTTGGATATCCGAAAACCACATCGATCCAAATTAACGTTAGGTCGTGAATCTGAAGTGAAGGTGAAGATTCAGAGTGCAAGGATTATCGTAGTTAACTCTGAGGGTGATTCCAAAACGAGTGTGACGAGATAATGCCTTCGGTTTCGTTCGAACCCGGAACGAACTTGTATGGATTGAATGCTTTCAGAACATCGTCAGGTGGACGATGATCACTCTAAGTGATATGTCCTATTAAGGTGATCGTAGCCTCAAGCCTCATCAACCGGGAATGGATAAAACAGGGGAAGTGCAGCAAGGCTTCATGGGTAGCCCCCACTTAAGAGCGAGATTTACCCCTGTCTAGATGTCCCTTTATTTTCGGCTTAGTGCTGCGGTTGCTGATCACAACTGCATGGTGGTCTTGTTCGGAACTGTTCAGTAAGGAATGGGTCCGGCTTTGTGTTGCAAGGGAGCGGGCGTACTCCTCGGTATGGTGATCTAGGCCACGTACTATGACGGGCGGTACCCCAGTAGCCCAGCCATTGATGGAATCCAAATTCTAATAAGTGCCAACGGTTTTGATTGTATTACCCACTTTTGTGGCTAGTAGCTGGAATTTAATGATTGTAACAATTTCGGCTATTTCTTATTTACTTGAAAACCCTAGACACTATTATAATATCATCGGATTTCCTATCAAATGTTTTGGTTAGCGTAAGGTAAAAACTTTTCCATGTTTTTGTGTGGGAAGTCTTACGTGGTACCTTTTCTTTTCAAAGGTTTTTCAATGTTAAGCAACTTTAACCTGTTACTCACACCAGACCGATGTCTGACCCGGAGTTATTTCTATTTTTCTTTAACTCTTGGGTACTCAAATTCTTACGAGTAGCCAAGGGAATTCAGGTTAGGATTCAGGTTAACTTTGACGAATTATGGAGGAGTAATGGAGCAGGAGGCTTCTGCGTATAGTTATATAGTTTTCCGCTGTGTTGGTATCTCTGAGTGTCTTCTGTACTGTGATTGAGTTGTAATAAGTAGACAGGTGTTTATAACTGTCTAGTATGTGTTGTATTGTCTGTGTAACTCTGATATTTGATGTATACTATGCAATACTTATGTTATTAATATAATTTATTCGTTCCGCTGTTGAGATTCTGGTGTTGTTTCGTCTTTCTCTTCTTTCTTTCCTCTTTTCTATCCTTTTCTTTCTTTAGGATGATACGACTTATTGTGGAGGAAAAAGTCGGGTCGTCTCAGTTGGTATCAGAGACCTAGGTTGAGCGAATACGTAGTCTCTGGAGTGGTGTCTATCTTGAGAGAGTATTTGTATTTTTAATATATATATATATATATATATATATATATATATATATGTTTCTACCTATTTGTTGGTTTACCTGTTCAGGTTTTTCCAATGTAAGTTATAAAGGTAGATGAGGTAGAAGTTTGTGTAACACGACTAACATTGGTTGGAGTTTGAATGGATGAGGTTGGAAGTGTATTTGTCGAGACTGTAGACCTAATACTGTCTCGAGTGAGTTTTGTTGTGGTGTAAGGACTTCATCAATCTCTGAAGGAAACCTTCTAAAGGTTCGGAGTTCATCTTTGAAATGCAGAATTGAGTTTGGATCTATCGATAAGGCTGAAGCAAGTGAGTGACGCTATTTTGATATCTCAGGAAGTTGTAGCTGCGTAATGAGATGCAGTGACTATGGATATTTCCGAAGATGTTTCTTTGGAACAAGAGTAAGAAGTGGGTCTGCTCGGTGATGTGGCTGGGTTTAGCAGAGTGTTCTGAGTTGGTAAGGAATCTTCTAGCTGAGTAGTTTTTCTGAAGTGGAATTCAGAAGCAGCAAAGTGGACTCATTTCTCTGGTAAGTTGGCTAGGCCAGCATAAGCTGTTCTGTTTGGTTGAGTGAGAGCAATTTCTTTGGATATAGGCTGACTTGATCACAAATGTGCTTGCGATAGTATGTTCTTTTGATTGTTGGAGATTGTCTGCGTGTCTTCAGAGAAGTCAGAGTTTGTCTGCATCTGGAGATCGAGTTTTCTTTCCAGAAATGGAACTGGTGGTTCAGTTAGTAGAAAGATAGTTCTTTGAGATAGAAGTTGGTGAAGCAACTCAGGTTTCGGAGAAACATCTGAGTTTTCTTTAAGGATATGTGGAACTATATTTCTGTGCTTGCGCTGTTCTTCAGCATTTTCTTCTGCTTTGGATCAGAGTTGTGTAGCGGAAGCAGTTTGGAGTGTTTCTGTATCTGTAACAACCCGCATATTTGTCGATTTTATATTTAAATATTTTATTTAAATATTTTATCGTTAGTCGGATTTTAGTCCGAAAGGCTACTTTTTGCATACGGTCGAATTAGGGCTCGGGACCACTCCCATTGAGTTTAAAATGCCGTTTGCGACCTTTTTGAGTATATGCTTCGATATGTTTGGAGAAAGTTGATTTCTGCTACTTTTACTTTGGGTTTGGTTTTTGGGCTCAACCCCATGTTAACATATGCTCAAATCTGAGCCACTCTTCCCCACTCACCCTCATTCTCTTCTCATTTCAGTTTTTAGAGTGTTAATGGTGGGAGAGATTGGAAATTAAAATTCCAAAACCCTAGTTTCTCTTGCAAATCAAATTCCTTGCTCCAAACTCAAGAAGAACACATTGGTAAGCTTCTCTTCTTCTTCTCCAACTTATTCTCTTACCAATTTCAGAAATTCCTAAACCTAATCTTGGGAATGTTCTTGTTTTTGAGCTTAGATTCAAGCTCATTTGGGTTGTGTTGAAGAGAGGTTGATTCTCCATTTTCTTTCAAGCTTCTTCTTGTTCGATTTTGTGAAAAGGTGAGATTTTTATCTCAAATCTATGACTATAATTATCTTTGGTTGTTGGGTATGAATTCCTAACACTTCTTCATGTGCATTTGCTCTTGATTTGGATTGGTTTTGTGAATATTCCAATTTTTGGGTTTTTAAACCAAATTTGTGTGAAAATCCTTTTATGGATGTTTGATCATGCTTTTGGTGATGCATGGAGGAGCATATAGGGCCGGGTCGCCGATTGGCATAAACCCTTAGAGCCAATGTTCGTCCGGTTGCATTTTGGAAGAGTTTGCTCTTCATTTGAATAAGGCTGAAAAACAGCCCAGGCATGATTCAGTCGACTGAATATCTCTGTTCAGTCGACTGAACCTGAAACCCGAGAGTTTCCAGGCATGATTCAGTCGACTGAAAAACTCTGCAAAGTCGACTGAAACTGGAAACAGAAAGTTTCCTGAACCTGGAGAATTTCCATGTACAGGGTCAGTCGACTGAAAATCTCTGTTCAGTCGACTGAACCTGCTGTTTGAGTCCAATTTGCCTTTTTGGATTGAACTTCCAATTTAAATCGATTCGTGATAATCCTATTTGTTGTTATCATCTATTATGACTTTGATGACTCTTTTTAGGGATTTTTGAATATCCATTTCGATGGATCCTTTATCGATTTCGTTGGATTTTATTCACGTCTTCGTATGTGAATTTTTGTGATTGATTGTTCCTACAATCTTCTTCGTGATTTGTCACTTTAAAAAAATATAAAGGTTTTTCTACACTAGTAGTAAATATCAAAACTCTTTCCTCAAACGATTTCAATACTATTTTAATACCAAATTCGTTTATAAAACCGTTTTCCAATCTATTAGTATATACAAACCTTTACCTCACTCGTATGAGAAATCTAATTAAACGGCTTAGTAAAACAAGTGGTATGAAACGCTTGCGTTTACTTTGTCGGTTAATTCTTGGACTTGTTCGATTGAACCTCTTGTGACAATTTTCTAGTGGAGATTTACAGCTTGTTCGTAAATATTTAAGTTAAGCAAGTGGTTATGGGACATGAAGCTAAACTCATATATTTACTAGCTTAGTGTAATCGACACTTCTCGTTGATCATGACGATCATCTTTGTGATTTAGACTAGCAATGTGCGATGTCTCTTTGTCTGCGAGGGAGACTAAACCCCGTTTTGTGGAGTTTCGACTCAATTTGTGATAGGGTAGCAACCCATGGTCTTCGGGCTGTTTGTGGAGCTTCGGCTCAATTTGTGATGGTTAGCGACCATGGAATTAGCGTTCCGTTTGTGATACACGTGTTGGTGAGCTTTATGCTCCCGTTTGTGATAGGCCTCCCCCCCTTTGTGATTTCTGGATTTCTTGTGTAGATTCCTAGAATTTGTGTTTCACCAATTTTCGTGATTTCCATTGATAAGTTTTATCAATATTTGTGCATTGGTGAATTTGTGTGTCATTGACTTTAGTGGTTTCTGGATTTCTTGTGTAGTCTTCTGGAATTTGTGTGTCATTGACTTTTGTGATTGACGTTGATATTATCGTCAATATTTATGGTATGGTGAACGAAATTAGGAGTATGACGTTTCTTTGATTCTTGTGTAGATTTGGTGACATTGATTAATCTCTTGATGATTATCAACTTATATATTTATATATATATATATATATATATATATCACAGCTTGGCATTGTGATTATTATGTGTTTAGTCATATCTATTATTCTATATCGTTTCATATTATATTTATAGTTAGACTGATCCGTTTATTATTTTCTTATTAAATAATACTCGGGTCAGACCGAGATGTTGCAGGTGCTTCTGCTTGACTTCTCTCTTGGGATTGATTTCTCTTGCTTTTGGTTAACTACTTAGATTAGTAGTTTTTGTTGTATACATTTGAGATATAGACTCCTTAATGTATACTTATTATTTTGTGTAGTTCGTGTAACTATTCTTTTGTGATATTGTGGATCTTTTTAGACCACTACTCTGATGTACACTTTCTAGTGTAGTATTCATATCTTATTCCGCCTTTGTGATATGAATTATCTGTGACTGATTTGTGTTATGCTTATTTCTATATTTGTTTTCCGAAGGATTTATATAGCCACCGTGTAGTAGCTTTGAGTTTGTGTCGGTATGTCGGATTTCCTCTTGAAATAGAATGCATGTTATATTATCTGACATATCGGTGCTCGCGCAAAGAAATTACACGGATGGTCGCTCCTCAACAGCCTTATTCTCCGTGCTAGTCGACAGCATTCACCGTAATGTTCTTGGCTAGCGTGGGTATAGAGGTGGGGCGTCACAGCTTGGTATCAGAGCCAAACTTCGGAAAAATATGGAATATTATAACGAGGATCATCGTCCTAAGTCTTTCTTAGGAGTCGTGCTTTAGGATTTTATTCGGGTCTTCGTACCGTTCCATCCTATTTTCTTTATGATTCCTTGTTTTATCTATCAAGATTGCTTGATATTCAATTTGGTGAATAACCTTTTATTCTTCTTCTTTCTTTCTAAAGGAAGAGAAATGTCTAGACCAGGTCGTCCCAGAGCCGTGCCATCTAGCACTCCACCCCAAGATGGAGTTTTTATGACTGCTCAACAGCTTCTTGATTTGGTAACAAATGCTCAAGCGGCTGGAGCTAACCCGGAACCTACTCACCCAAAGTCGGGATTTGCACGCTTGTGTAGCGATTACATTAATTTGGGTGGGGAGCCATTCAAAGGTTCCGAAACTGTTATTGAAGTACAGGCCTGGCTAAGAACATGCGATCGCATCTTTTCGCGCATGAATCTTATTGACCTTCACCGAGTTCAGGTAGCCTCTAGTATGCTCCGAGAAAGAGCATTAGACTGGTACGAACTTCTTATTTCTGAGATCAATGAAGCGGATCTCACTTGGGAGAAATTCCGAGAACGCTTCGAGTTGAAATTCGTACCGGAAGCTGAAAAAGTGACATTGGCTCGACGATTTATAGACCTTGTTCAAGGTGAGTCCTCCGTGACTGATTATGCCGCCTCCTTCGAGTCGCTTTCCAAATATGGGGTTGAATACATCAACACCCCTCTGAAGAAGAATCAGAGATTTGTTTATGGCTTAAACAAAAGCCTCAAGAAGCCATTACTTTTAAAGTTAGAAGTTTCTTTCGACCAACTCGTTGATATCGCTCTTCGTCTTGAAGAGGCGGATAGAGAGAATGATGTTGAAGTGGTGGGTTCCAAACCAAACTTCAACAACAGAAAGAGGTCAAACAAATTTAAAGGCCCTTATCCCAATAAGAAAGGGAAGCAAGCAACCTCCGTGGCAAAGACTTCTTCCTTTGGTCGTGGGGAATGCTATAATTGTGGTTCGAAGGACCATTATGCGAACAAGTGCCCAAAGTCTCTTTCTTGTCGCTACTGCAAAGTTCCCGGTCATGTTATATCTTCATGCCCCAAGCTTCAGGGCAGGAAGGAGGGAAAGTTAAATGTTGCTCAAGCCCCTGGCAACACATCTCGTGGCCAAGGTATTTCTCATTCTATTCTAGATGGAATTATTTTGTTTCGTGATCATCCTATTCGAGTTCTTTTTGATACGGGTGCGTCCCATTCTTTTATATCAAAAGAACTTGTTGATGCTTTTTCTTTGGATGTTTTGTGTTTAATGACTTCTTTGAGAATTGCGAATCCAGTTGGTGGATCCGCAACAATCAGTTTATTGTGTAAAGATGTCGAGATTATTTTGTGTGATTTATCTTTCCGAGCCGATTTGCATGTCATGCGTTATTTAGGCTTTGGAATGATTTTGGGAATGGATTAATGGCTTAACCGTTATGAAGCTCATATCCTATGTCCTGAGCGGACTATTCATCTTTGACATCCTCAATCTGTTAATCAGGTTTCTATTATTCTTAAAGATTCAGATTCTGCTTTGGTTGCATCTTTATATTCTTTAAATCCTCGTGATGACGATGATGATGATGAGGGTGATATTATTTCTCTTATTCACGTCGTTTGTGAATTTTCCGACGTATTCGAGCCCGTTTTAGGATTACCACCTAAGCGAGCAATTGAGTTCAGAATTAATCTTATTCCGGGAGCTCAACTTATCACTCTTCCTCCTTATCGTATGTCCAATAAAGAAAACGAGGAGATGCGTAAACAATTATCTGAATTGGAAACGAAGCAATTTATTCGCTCTAGTTCCTCGCCTTGGGGAGCTTCAGCTATTTTTGTGAAGAAATCCGATGGTACACTTAGGCTTTGTGTTGACTACCGCAAGCTTAATGATTTTACTATCAAAAATAAATATCCTTTACCTCGGATTGATGATCTATTCGATCAACTTAGTGGTGCTAGAGTCTTTTCACAATTGGATTTGGCTACTGGTTTTCATCAGCTTCGTATTGCAGAGGATAGCATTCCTTTGACATCGTTCCGTACTCGTTATGGATCTTATGAATGGCTTGTTATGCCATTTGGATTAACTAATGCCCCGGCTTATTTCGTTGACTTAATGAATCGAGTTTTTAGAGACTTTCTCGACCGGTTTGTTCTCATCTTTATCGATGATATTCTTGTTTATTCTAAAACCGAGGAGGAGCTTGAAAAACATCTTCGGATTGTGTTGGAAACACTTAGGAGTAATCAATTAAAGCTAAAATTTTCTAAATGCCATTTTTGGCAATCTCGTGTGAAGTTTCTCGGTCACATTATTTCTGAATCCGGAATTTCCGTGGATCCTTCAAAGATTGAAGCGATTCAAGATTGGAAGAGACCGGAGAATGTGACAGAGATTCGTAGTTTTCTTGGATTGGCGGGCTATTACCGTCGTTTTATTAAAGACTTTTCTAAAATTGCCGTGCCTCTCACTAGCTTGACGAAGAAAGGTGTTAAATACATTTGGTCGGACAAATGTGAAGCTTCTTTTCAGAAATTAAAAGAACTTCTTTCTGATGCTCCTATTCTTGTTATTCCCGAAGGGAATCAAGATTTCGTTGTTTATACCGATGCTAGTCGCATTGGTTTGGGTGTCGTTCTTATGCAAAAGGAACGCGTTATTGCTTATGCTTCTAGGCAATTAAAGCCTGCTGAGACTAGATATGCCACTCATGATTTAGAGCTCGCGGCTATTGTTTTTGCTCTTCGGATTTGGCGTCACTATCTCTTGGGAGAGAAATTTGTTCTTTACACAGATCATAAGTCTTTGAAATATTTATTCTCCCAAAAGGAACTTAATTTGCGTCAACAACGTTGGCTCGAATTTCTTGCACCATATGATCTTGATATTCTTTATACTCCCGGTAAGGGTAATCTTGTCGCCGATGCTCTTAGCCATAAACAACAAGCTGTTGTTTCTATGATGATATCCGAATGGAACGATCTCGAGATTTTATCCACTTGCGAAATTCGAGACCGTGTTTTCGATTTATGCTCATCGTTTGTTTTATGTAGCCTTGTGGCTCATCCATCTCTTTTAGACCGCATTCTTGAAGCTCAAGGGCTAGATCCCGACTTGGCTCTTCTTGGCCAAAATATTAGGGATAAAATGGATATTGAAGGTTTGAAAGACTTTGATATCGATTCTCGTGGCGGCATTCGGAAATTTGGTAGACTTGTCGTGCCAAATATTGGTGATCTTCGTAAAGATATTTTAGAAGATTCACATCGTTCTAAATTTACCATTCATCCCGGTAGTAGTAAAATGTACGCTGATATGAAGCGACTTTATTATTGGAAGGGAATGAAACTTGACATCGCTAACTTCGTTAAACGTTGCATGACTTGCCAACTCGTTAAGGCCGAACATCAAAGGCCCGGAGGGTTATTGCAACCTTTAGAAATTCCAGTTTGGAAGTGGGATCAAATTTCCATGGATTTTATAGATGGCCTTCCCCGTTTTCGATCGGGTTATGATAGCTTATGGGTAATTGTTGATAGACTTACTAAATCCGCCCATTTTATTCCCGTTCGGTCTAACCGAACTGTTCCTCTTTTGGCCAAAATATTTATCAAAGAAATTGTTAAATTGCATGGGGTTCCTACTTCAATTGTTAGTGATCGTGATCCATTGTTTACTAGTGGATTTTGGAAGAGTCTTCAAAAAGCTTTGGGAACGAAGCTTAATTTTAGCACCGCTTATCAACCCCAGTCCGATGGACAAACCGAGCGTGTGAATCAAACTCTTGAAGATCTTCTTCGTGCTTGTGTTCTTGATTTTGGTGGAGGTTGGGAAGATCATATTTCACTTGTTGAATTTTCCTATAATAATAGCTTCCAATCTAGTATTGGTATGGCACCTTTCGAGGCACTCTATGGTAGGCCATGCCGATCTCCTTCTTGTTGGCTTGAGGCCGGTGAGAAGCTGGCTTTAGGTCCAGATCTTGTTCGTGATTCCACGGAAAAGATTGATCTTATTCGTCATAGGATGAAAGAAGCCCAGGGTAGACAAAAATCCTATGCCGATAACCGAAGAAGGAAGTTAGAATTTTCTGTGGGAGATCTTGTGTTCATTCGTGTTTCACCTATGAAGGGTGTTGTACGTTTCAGTCGATCGGGAAAGTTAGCGCCTCGATATATTGGGCCATTTCCTATCACCGAACGTATTGGTTCCATGGCTTATCGCCTTTTATTACCGGCTCAATTTTCTGCTATGCATGACGTGTTTCACGTTTCTCAACTTCGGAAATGCCTTCGAGATTCCGATTCTATTCTTGAGCCTGGTGTTGTGGAAGAGATTGAAGTTTCGCCTAATTTAACTTATGAGCAACATCCTATTCGTATCATTGCTTCGGAAGTCAAACGACTTCGAAATAAAGATGTTCTGCTTGTTAAAGTTCAATGGTCTTCAAATCCTAAGGATTGTTCTTGGGAATCTAGAGAGTACATCGAGCGTACACATCCGGACATACTTTCTTGTGCTCTTGGAGGTGAACTTCTTATTTCAAACTTCTTTTGTGTTGAATATGCTTTTATGGTTGTTACTATATATCTTCTTCTTGTAATATTGCGAGGACGCAATTTCTTTAAGGAGGGGAGTCTGTAACAACCCGCATATTTGTCGATTTTATATTTAAATATTTTATTTAAATATTTTATCGTTAGTCGGATTTTAGTCCGAAAAGCTACTTTTTGCATACGGTCGAATTAGGGCTCGGGACCACTCCCATTGAGTTTAAAATGCCGTTTGCGACCTTTTTGAGTATAAGCTTCGATATGTTTGGAGAAAGTTGATTTCTGCTACTTTTTACTTTGGGTTTGGTTTTTGGGCTCAACCCCATGTTAACTTATGCTCAAATCTGAGCCACTCTTCCCTACTCACCCTCATTCTCTTCTCATTTCAGTTTTTAGAGTGTTAATGGTGGGAGAGATTGGAAATTAAAATTCCAAAACCCTAGTTTCTCTTGCAAATCAAATTCCTTGCTCCAAACTCAAGAAGAACCCATTGGTAAGCTTCTCTTCTTCTTCTCCAACTTATTCTCTTACCAATTTCAGAAATTCCTAAACCTAATCTTGGGAATGTTCTTGTTTTTGAGCTTAGATTCAAGCCCATTTGGGTTGTGTTGAAGAGAGGTTGATTCTCCATTTGCTTTCAAGCTTCTTCTTGTTCGATTTTGTGAAAAGGTGAGATTTTTATCTCACATCTATGACTATAATTATCTTTGGTTGTTGGGTATGAATTCCTAACACTTCTTCATGTGCATTTGCTCTTGATTTGGATTGGTTTTGTGAATATTCCAATTTTTGGGTTTTTAAACCAAATTTGTGTGAAAATCCTTTTATGGATGTTTGATCATGCTTTTGGTGATGCATGGAGGAGCATATAGGGCCGGGTCGCCGATTGGCATAAACCCTTAGAGCCAATGTTCGTCCGGTTGCATTTTGGAAGAGTTTGCTCTTCATTTGTATAAGGCTGAAAAACAGCCCAGGCATGATTCAGTCGACTGAATATCTCTGTTCAGTCGACTGAACCTGAAATCCGAGAGTTTCCAGGCATGATTCAGTCGACTGAAAAACTCTGCACAGTCGACTGAAACTGGAAACAGAAAGTTTCCTGAACCTGGAGAATTTCCATGTACAGGGTCAGTCGACTGAAAATCTCTGTTCAGTCGACTGAACCAGCTGTTTGAGTCCAATTTGCCTTTCTGGATTGAACTTCCAATTTAAATCGATTCATGATAATCCTATTTGTTGTTATCATCTATTATGACTTTGATGACTCTTTTTAGGGATTTTTGAATATCCATTTCGATGGATCCTTTATCGATTTCGTTGGATTTTATTCACGTCTTCGTATGTGAATTTTTGTGATTGATTGTTCTTACAATCTTCTTCGTGATTTGTCACTTTAAAAAAATATAAAGGTTTTTCTATACTAGTAGTAAATATCAAAACTCTTTCCTCAAACGATTTCAATACTATTTTAATACCAAATTCGTTTATAAAACCGTTTTCCAATCTATTAGTATATACAAACCTTTACCTCACTCGTATGAGAAATCTAATTAAACGGCTTAGTAAAACAAGTGGTATGAAACGCTTGCGTTTACTTTGTCGGTTAATTCTTGGACTTGTTCGATTGAACCTCTTGTGACAATTTTCTAGTGGAGATTTACAGTTTGTTCATAAATATTTAAGTTAAGCAAGTGGTTATGGGACATGAAGCTAAACTCATATATTTACTAGCTTAGTGTAATCGACACTTCTCGCTGATCATGACGATCATCTTTGTGATTTAGACTAGCAATGTGCGATGTCTCTTTGTCTGCGAGGGAGACTAAATCCCGTTTTGTGGAGTTTCGACTCAATTTGTGATGGGGTAGCAACCCATGGTCTTCGGGCCGTTTGTGGAGCTTCGGCTCAATTTGTGATGGTTAGCGACCATGGAATTAGCTTTCCGTTTGTGATACACGTGTTGTGAGCTTTATGCTCCCGTTTGTGATAGGCCTCCCCATCTTTGTGATTTCTGGATTTCTTGTGTAGATTCCTAGAATTTGTGTTTCACCAATTTTCGTGATTTCCATTGATAAGTTTTATCAATATTTGTGCATTGGTGAATTTGTGTGTCATTGACTTTAGTGGTTTCTGGATTTCTTGTGTAGTCTTCTGGAATTTGTGTGTCATTGACTTTTGTGATTGACGTTGATATTATCGTCAATATTTATGGTATGGTGAACGAAATTAGGAGTATGACGTTTCTTTGATTCTTGTGTAGATTTGGTGACATTGATTAATCTCTTGATGATTATCAACTAAGTGTATATATATATATATATGTATATATATGTATTTATATATATCACAGCTTGGCATTGTGATTATTATGTGTTTAGTCATATCTCTTATTCTATATCGTTTCATCTGATATTTATAGTTAGAATGATCCGTTTATTATTTTCTTATTAAATAATACTCGGGTCAGACCGAGATGTTGCAGGTGCTTCTGCTTGACTTCTCTCTTGGGATTGATTTCTCTTGCTTTTGGTTAACTACTTAGATTAGTAGTTTTTGTTGTATACATTTGAGATATAGACTCCTTAATGTATACTTATTATTTTGTGTAGTTCGTGTAACTATTCTTTTGTGATATTGTGGATCTTTTTAGACCACTACTCTGATGTACACTTTCTAGTGTAGTATTCATATCTTATTCCGCCTTTGTGATATGAATTGTCTGTGACTGATTTGTGTTATGCTTATTTCTATATTTGTTTTCCGAAGGATTTATATAGCCACCGTGTAGTAGCTTTGAGTTTGTGTCGGTATGTCGGATTTCCTCTTGAAATAGAATGCATGTTATATTATCTGACATATCGGTGCTCGCGCAAAGAAATTACACGGATGGTCGCTCCTCAACAGCCTTATTCTCCGTGCTAGTCGACAGCATTCACCGTAATGTTCTTGGCTAGCGTGGGTATAGAGGTGGGGCGTCACAGTATTCTTTTCCGGATAAGAAGAAGTTTGTTCTATCTTCTGTTGTTGAGAAGCAGGGTGTGTGTTCCTGGTTTTGGAGTGATCTTGAGGAGATCATTGGATTGTTTTGATCCAGTTTGTTTCTATAATCATCAGCGTAGAGTTAAGCTGACTAGGATAGATATTAGTAGCCCAGAATTGTTTGAAGAGTTTTTATGGAGAAATTTGGATTCTGGAGTCGGAGATTGGGTTTTGGGATAATTTTTCTTTGATCCAAGGAGCTATAAGTTTGGGAAGCTAGCTCCGTAGTGTTTTGGATTTCTTCTGTGTTTTGGTAAGATTAGTGTTTGGTTTTCTAGAGTTGAATTGGCAGTTTGGATAACTGGGATTCAGAGTGTTTCACGTATCTCTGTGGGAGTACGTGTTGGATATTTCTGCAGTTCAGAAGGTTTGGTTGTTGAGTAAGACTCGTTTGTAGTCTTGTATTCTGTATAGAATTGTTGTTAGGAGCTCTGTAGCTTAGTAGTTTTGATTGTTTGAATTTTATAGAGCGAGTATCTCGATATATATACCAGGGAAACTCGTGAAAGTTTTATCAAAATTCTTTTGGCTAATTGGATTTGTTCTGATTGTGTGAATTGGTTGCTTTGGTTGTCAGCATATGATTAACATATGTTCTATTTTAAAATAAATCTGTAAATAGATTATTAAATTACTTTTGTTTTAAATTTCGGGGACGAAATTCTTTTAAGGGGGAAGGATTGTAATGTCCCGGAATTTCGGACAATATAAATTTAATAATCTGTGTTTAAATTTAAATTGAATTGATAATTTTTGTTGATAAATTTGAATTGATTTAATAATCTTCTTTATTTAATTTTTAATTTGTGAATTTATTTTTAATAAATCTATTTTCTATTTAATAATGTATATGTATCTATATATATTTTAAATAGGTAAGTGTTTTTAATTAGATTAGTATAGCATAATTTTAATATTTTGAATTTAGGAATTGTGATTTATTTTGATTTAAGCTTTTCAAAAATATTTAATAAAATAACTAAATGATTTTAAATATGTGAGATAAATGTTCTATTGGTTTAAAATTCATTTTGACTTAAGTTTGAATATTTAAAATAAGTTACAAAAATGTTTGTGTTATTTTTTTTAAAATATTGATTTATAAAATGTGATTTGTAAATTTAATATGAAATTTAAATTACATTTTAAAATACATGTATTCATTTAAGTTACATTCTCTTTTATAAATTTATTTTAAGTATTATTTCCAAATAATTGATTTGTATATTATTTTCATTTATAATAATACTTTGTTTTATTCTTTAAAAATTATTTATCTATATATAACTAAGTATTTATAAAACTAATTAAGCAAGATTAATATTTCATTAACTCTAATTATAAATACCAATTAATTTAAGATGACAAATGTAAGCATATTAAGGCATAATTAACATGTGTAAGTTTAAACACACAAAACATTTACAGGTGTCTATTTTTTTACAAGTGTCATTGTTAAAATTTTTATTTTTCTTTAATTTTAATTTATCTTCAACAAAGTTATATAAACTCACAAATTTTTCCATTCCTTTCTTTTTTTCATTTTCATTTCATTAACATTCCACCTTAAAATCATATCAATTCCCATAAACAAAATACAAATCTGCATTCCCCTCTTTCAAAAGCAAACATGCATTCCATTTTCAAGCAAACAAACTTGCATTCAACCTTTCTAAAATCTGGAAATCATGATTTCCTGCATCTTTTTTACTGGAAGCGCATGCAACATCAAATGCATGGTAAACCTGAAGCAATATGCAAAATTCCAAAACTTGCATTTTATTTGGAACATGCAAAAGAATCTGGAAAAGCAAGTATGGAAGGTGATGGTGGTCGGAGATGGGAGGAATTGGTGATGATAGGTTAGACATTGAAAGGGGGAAGATGTTCCAGGTTTCGGTTTTAAGCATGAATTCAAATTCGAGTTGAATTCTGGGCGATGTGATGATCGTGGTCAGGTGATATGGTGTTTGGCGACTTACGGAGATCGTCACTGGTGGTCAAGGAGGGCCGGTGTCGCTGTGCATATGCACGGTGGAGTGTTGTCAGGTGATGTCTGGGTTGGGTTTTGGAACAGAGGGATTGCTCGAGTAGATCTTCTGTTTGAATCGAAGCAACTCAGGGTTGAACTCGAAGCAATGACGATTCTGACTCAAAGTAAATTGAGGAATTGCTCGAGTCACCTGTGTTTCAGGTTTTGGTACATAAAACAGGAATCTGTTTACAGTGTTTTTTTTAAGTAGAAATAAAAGTTTTTAAATGTAAACTTGAATCTGAACCAAGTTTAAGATTTAAACTGGATTTAAACATAAATTCAATTAATTTAAATCTTAGGTTTTAAAATAATTTAAATTTTGAAACTCTAGTTTGGTCTTAGCATAATCTGGAAATCTGTTTGCAGTTTTTAAATTTTAAAAGTTAAAATTTAAAATGTAAACTTAATTTGAACTTAGGTTCTAAAACCTGAATTTAAATATGAATTCAAATAAGTTTGAATTCTGGTTTTTAGAAATAATTTAAATTTTTAAAAATTTAAGTTTGATTTTTTTAAATAAAAACAGAATTTTTTTTCTGTTTTTAAATATAAAGTTTAAATTGCAAGTTGAAGTTTAAACTGGATTTTAAAATCCGAAATTTGAATAAGAATTAAAATTAGATTGTCTGAGATTTAAATTCATTTATGTTTTTAAATTTAAATTTGATTTCAAACTCACAAGTGTAAATGCATGTGTATTTTGCATTTGAATTGAAAGGTTAAATTTTTAAATTAGAAATTTAAAGTGAGTTTAAATCTGGGTGTTTAAATCTGGAATTAAATTTAAACTACATTTTTTTTAAAATAAAGGTTTAAAATTAAATTTCTTTAAAATGATTAAACGATTTGCATTTAAATTGAAGATGTAGATTGTAGGAAGAGTTTTAAAGGGTTAAGTTAAATCTAGAATGAGTTTGGAAGCCGTATTTCAATTTTGAAATTTAAAAGTAACTTCAAAATTGATTTGAATTTAAATTGAATTGTAATTTAGATTCTTTTAAACTTATTAATAAAGTAGATGTTTCTTTTGACATATAAGATAAAAGTTTTGAATTGTTTCAAAATCTTGCTTAAGATAAATTTGCATCTTAAGTTTAAAATGAAGTTAAATGGAATTTGAAGTAAATTAAAAACAAAATTGTTTTAAATAATTAATTAAATAAGGAATGTTTATCTTAAAGATAAATAAAATTTTAATGATTTATGTTTATTAATTATTTAACTACTAATGTGGATGATTAATTAAGTAATTAATAATTTTTAAAATTGATCAATTAAGGTTTGAGATTAATTAATTAAGGTTGATTAATCTATAATTAAGGATGGTTAATTAAATTTTAATAAATAATTAAGATTTATTTAATCAAGCGATTAAAGATAAATTAAGATTGTAATTAACACTTAATTAATTAATAATTAGAGATTAATTAAATTGTAATTAAATATTAATTAAATTGATAATTAATAATGATTTGTATAAGTTAACTCTTAATTAAGTAATAAAGAATAGTTAATGAAGGTCACTAACTTAAGATTATTTAAAAATTAATTAATATGATTAATTTTTGATAATTAATTAAATTAATTAATTAATAATAGTCAATTGTTTAGGTTTAATTACTTAATGAAAGTAATTAATGAATTAATTACTTTGTGTAATTAATTTGATAAATGTGATTAGTTTAGTTTAATTAAGTTAAATTAATTTAAACAATTGGATTGATGAATAATTACCTTATGTAATTAATGGGTTTGTAATTACCTAAGGAAGTAATTAATTAGTAATTACTGGATGTAATTAAAGATATTAAATTGTGGATGTAATTTAAATTACTTTGAAATTAATCAAGGGATTAATTTAGATAATGAATTAAGAGTAATTAATTTATGGGATGAGTAATTAAAGTAGTTAATTACTGAATGATTATTAGTCATGGGTGATTAATATATATTGTTTTAATTTCAGATTAATTACTTATGTAATTAATTCATATTGAGAGATTGATTAAATGTATCAGAAATCATTAATTAATTAATTAATGATGTAATTTATAATTGATTAATTAAGGTATAATTAATAATGAATAAATGATTAATGTTATTAATTTTAGCTAATTAATTAATTAAGCAATTACAAATTAATTATTTGCAAAGGGTTTAATATAATTAACCTGTGTAATTAATATTAAAGGTTAATTATTTATTGTAATTAGAGATGATTAATCAATAAGGATTAATTGAAATGAATATTGAGATGGTGCTTTATCTTATTGATTTGTAATCAATTGATGGTTAAGTTAAGCAGGATTTTAATGAAGAAGTAATTAATTTAATACACTTTAAATTAATTAGAGATTAAGTAATTAATTTAATTCATTTTAAATTAATTATAAATGGTGTGATCATTAGATCATTGCTTATGTTTGATGATTTGTATTGGTTGTCTGGTATGGTTTGTAATCTCAGCTATGAGATGGAAAATGTATGGATACATTGGTTGCTTTTGGATGATAATATGGATTATCTGATTATGATATGAATTATCTGTTGGTAATGATAAGTTTAATTATCCATTGTTATGTTGAGAATTATTTATCTGTGTGTACATGGATAATGAATTGAATTGTTTTAAACTTTAAAACAACTTGGCCTTAAAAAGACACGTTTTGGATTTCGATGAGACTGGGATCGGGTTTCCATATTTGGATATCCGAAAACCACATCGATCCAAATTAACGTTAGGTCGTGAATCTGAAGTGAAGGTGAAGATTCAGAGTGCAAGGGTTATCGTCGTTAACTCCGAAGGTGATTCCAAAACGAGTGTAACGAGATAATGCCTTCGGTTTTGTTCGAACCTGGAACGAACTTGTATGGATTGAATACTTTCAGAACATCGTCAGGTGGACGATGAGCACTCTAAGTGATATGTCCTATTAGGTAATCGTAGCCTCAAGCCTCATCAACCGGGAATGGCTAAAACAGGGGAAGTGCAGCAAGGCTTCGTGGGTAGCCCCCACTTGAGAGCGAGATTTACCCCTGTCTAGATGTCCCTTTATTTTCGGCTTAGTGGTGCGGTTGCTGATCACAACTGCGGGGTGGTCTTGTTCGAAACTGTTCAGTAAGGAATAGGTCCGGCTTTGTGTTGTAGGGGTGCGGGCGTACTCCTCGGTACGGTGATCTAGGCCACGTATTGTGTCGGGCGGTACCCCAGTAGCCCAACCATTGATGGAATCCAAAATCCAATAAGTGCCAACGGTTTTGATTGTATTACCCACTTTTGTGGCTAGTAGTTGGAATTTAATGAATGTAACAATTTCGGCTATTTCTTATTTACTTGAAAACCCTAGATACTATTATAATATCATTGGATTTCCTATCAAATGTTTTGGTTAGCGTAAGGTAAAAACTTTTCCATGTTTATGTGTGGGAAGTCTTACGTGATACCTTTTCTTTTCAAAGGTTTTTCAAAGTTAAGCAACTTTAACCTGTTACTCACACCAGACCCATGTCTGACCAGGAGTTATTTCTGTTTTTCTTTAACTCTTGGGTACTCAAATTTTTACGGGTAGCCAAGGGAATTCAGGTTAGGATTCAGGTTAACTTTTACGAATTATGGAGGAGCAATGGAGCAGGAGGCTTCGGCGTATAGTTATATAGTTTTCCGCCGTGTTGGTATCTCTGAGTGTCTTCTGTATTGTGATTGAGTTGTAATAACTAGACAGGTGTTTATAACTGTCTAGTATGTGTTGTATTGTCTGTGTAACTCCGATATTTGATGTATACTATGTAATACATATGTTATTAATATAATTTATTCGTTCCTCTGTTGAGATTCTTGTGACGACCGCCCATGACTCCCGCACGGAAACAAGGGAATGGTGCATTGAAAGTGTGCCAGGCAGCCATGAGTGACCGTCAAGGGTAAAATAAACATTTCAGACTCTATCGTAAAACACACAGCGCATGGATAAAATACAATAGAGAAATATAATATAGTGAAGCTCCCATAGAACAGAATATCATCATCTAATCATAATAGCTTTATACATGGTCTGAAACATGAATACAAGAAGCCTCACTACATAGCACGCAGAGTAATCAACAAACAGCGTAATATCCAGTACATAGAATATGAAAATAATATGTAAAGCCTCCTGCTCGCCTTCGTCATCATCAACGTGAGCCACTAAGATCAGCACCTGCCACCTGTCACCTAGTCTGCCCATCCCAACATGGATGAACATCCCAAGGTAATAAGAGGAGACATAAAACCTTGAGTCAGACAAAGTCTTAGTGAGCAGTAAATCAACTATCAAACATACCAAAAGAGCATAAGGGATAAAAGGAATAGGAACCAAACCATCCCACTCCGCCTCTTACTACAGTGATAGCCCCCAGACTCACACTAAGGAGAAGCAAGCATACATGGGAGACAATTAAAGTAAAGCAATAATCATTCGAGTCAAGGTCGATGTTTTCCAAATACAAACCCCCAAGGCCTAAACCAAGATCAGATAAGCACCCGGAAAACACCGCTCTTGAGACCGAATGATGATACAACCAAACGTTCAAACATCCATGACTCTGGCTATCACTGTTATCATTGCCTTGATTTCACCGTTAGTTGAATGACCACCTGTCAAGGGCTAATGGGAACCCCGGTTCTAGACATAACTCCGCACGTCGTCGCAGCCCGTGCCTAGGAATTTTCGCAACTACCCAGAGTACTAGCACGTCGTCGCAGCCTGTGCTTGGAACGTCGTCGCAGCCCGTTCCAACGTACTCTTGCTTTGAGCATGCTAGAACCTTCAACAACGATGAGATCTCAGCCTCCTAGTCATCCTCCTCGACGACTATTTCCATACTAGCTCAATCGCCTCTCAAGCTAACCATTATCATCAACCCGGATCGCATCACCGAGTTATCAACATAGCTTCGCACGTCGTCGCAGCCCGTGCTTGGAACGTCATCATAACCCGTCCCATTTCATCATCATGCTTTGCCTCCTCGCATCATGGCAAAGTCCATCTCAATACCATGCTTTACCTCCTCGCATTATGGTAAAGTCCATCTCAACATCATCTACTCCATACATATGAGCTTCAACATCTGCTTCATATGCCACAAGCAGCTTTCACTATTCAAGAGCCTTTCCACTTAGCTTTTGAATCATCTTCGACCATCTTGTCTAGATCTAACTATCAATCAACTAACATACAAAGAAATCAAGTAATCGAATATGGTCTAAGTAGGCATTTATAACTACAATGGCAATTTCGTAAATAAATGAGCATAGATATAACATACATGAATCATGGGTTTCTAGCATAGATCCAACAAATATAAATCATGGGTTTTTATCTCTACAACTTGGTAAATGAACTTGCATAAGTAAACATCTTCATAAGTAATGGATCTACACTTGGATCTAAGGAAAAATGCATAAAATCACTATCTACAACACTCCAACAAACCACCAATCCAATATACTCCTTTGGGTCCACGTGAGAGATAACCACCACTCACCAAATCACCCAAACACTTCAAAAACTATCAACTTCAGATCTGGACAGCGAAGCTTCAAGCTTGATTCGTCGAAATCCCGCTTGAAACGATGAAATCTAGCTTGGTTGGGTGAAGATCTTCAACTTTAGCTCTTGGATCTTCAATCTCGATCTTCGATCTTGGATGGATGTTAGAACTAGATTGGAATGGAGAAAATAAGATAAAGAAATGTTGTGGTCGAGCTCTCAAAATGGCAGCACTTCGTTGCTTCGAAATCCGGTGCCAAAAAGTGAGCCAAAGCCCTCTATTTATAGGCTGAATTCTCCTTAGGTCGCCCAGATCTTAACTCGTAGGCTCGCTATTAGGTCGTTGCCGACCTAAAAAGTCTCAACCTAACTATACTACGACCTAAGACCCACAGTATGCACGCTACCTAAAACATAAGCGCGCGACCTAACAATCTATGCAACCTACCTTAGGTCGTCTAATCGACCTAACTGCACCACATAACTACCCAGCGACCTAACTATTGCCGACCTACCATTCCCAACGACCTTCGACTCATCGAACCCAACGACCTAACTGGGACGAGGCTTATCACACGACCTAAAAACTCAACGACTCACTTAGGTTGCTCACGACCTAACTGAGTTACGACCTATCAAATCCACTCGACCTAACACACCCCCTATCTTAGGTCGGTTACGACCTATCTATACACAGCAAACTTAGGTCGTTAATCCTCTTAGGTCGGTCAAATACTTATGTAGGTTAAATTCCTTAGGCCGTTAACTACCTCTAACCCATTAACTCGTCTGACTGCTAGGTCGTTAACCCTAAGTCGCTCATATCTATAGGTCGGATATCTGCCTTAGGTCGCTCCCATCCTATAGGTCGCTAATCCTATAAGTCGCTTCCCTCGACCTAAACATCACCACGACCTAAGCCTCTACACAAGTTAACTTCTATAACTCGGCAAAACCCTATAAGTCGCTAACTTGCTTAGGTCGGTCAAAGCCTTAACCCGGTCATATCTACTAACTCGTTAACACATTAGGTCGTTCACCACTCCTCAACGACCTAACATCCAAACGACCTAACCCCTTAGGTCGTCAACCCCACTAACTCGTCCATCCCCTAAGTCGCTATCTAACTCATTAACTCGTAACTCGCGAAGACCACTAACCCGTTAACTCGCTCCAACACTAACTCGAGTTAACTTTCCAATCTAATTTCCTCGCGACTCAAACAACATACAAGTTATCTTCCCCTACGACTTAGGTTAAGGACGACTTGTCAACACTAACGACCTAGAATTCTACGATATATCGACACGTAAAATACGGGTCGTTACAATTCTGGTGTTGTTTCGTCTTTCTCTTCTTTCTTTCCTCTTTTCTATCCCTTTCTTTCTTTAGGATGATACGACTTTTTTTGGAGGAAAAAGTCGGGTCGTCTCACAATTGATTGTACACTAACTGTCGAATAGTTTATAATGGTTGAGCATCATGTTATGCAATTCTATTCTTAAGGAATTTTGAGGATAAAATTCTTTTATGGGGAAAGAATGTAACACCCCGTAATTTTAATGATAATTAATTAAAAAGAAACTAATTAATAATTAGTAAAGCCAAAAAAGAATTTATATAAATATTAAATTTGGCTATGAAGCTTTCACCGTTTTGTTTGTGGTGATTTTCTGGTCAATTTTCATACATAAAGCAGTTCAATCGTAGTTCAAATGAAAAAGTTATTTGCATTTGAGTTTTTGAATTAGAAATAATTATATGTGTAATTAGAGTAATAAAAGATGTTGACTAACGTTAATTATTTTCAGTTAGAGTTAACCGATAATTAACGTTACTAAAACATCAAGTAAGTTAACAGTGGAAAGAAATTGCATTGACTGGGTTAAAAAGGAAGAAAATGAAATATATCAAATATCACTGCATAAATAACAAAAATTTTGAAGGACCGTTCGATCCCTGACTTGGGCTAGTCGATGCTAGCGGTCGACCGGTACGGGGCGGTGGTCAACCATCGAAACATCAAATTGGTGATTTAGAACAGTTAAGTCAAACCGCCGGCATTAATTTGAACCACTATAAATATAGACCTAACCTTTACTCTTCTTCTCATGTTATCTGAGTGACATCTGAGCACTGCCATTTTCTCTTCTCGATAAAATTGTTTATTTTAAAAAAAATAGTTATAGTTCACATATGTCTATAAAAATGGAGAATAGTAAAGGATAATTGAGAAAAAGAATAGGGTCGTATCAAACCATCAAGCCAAGGTATATTATAAATCAAGATCTAGAATTTAAATTAAACCCAAATCTCTCATCTGATCTAGATTTCTAATAAGTATATGTATGCTTGCGGTGTATGTATCCAAATAGGGATAAAGGATGTCAAATTGAATAACAGGGATTAGATCTAAAGATTTGAATAGATAAAAAGTTGAGTGAGAAATTATATATTTTTATATAATATTTTATTTATATCGTTGTAAATCTATTCATGTATGCCTAAATGAAAATTTGGATTTGTAGGCCAAATTAAATATATATGAAATGAATTTGTAAACCATGCATACATATTTTGTGATTGATAACTTGAATTATATATTGCATGTTTGTGAATCTAGAAAGTATTGTGTAGTAGTAGTTCCTAAATTTGATAAATTATGTGTAGTTCGAGATCTTTTGATTTAAAAGAGTATGTAAGTAAATGCAAATTAGAAGCTATCATAATAAATATTTGGATTTAAATGGTATTTAATTCGTTGGAATGTTAGACGTTGTAATGTAAATTTCTAGAGATTATCATGTTCGGATTCACAAATAAAAGTGTATCATTTGAAATAATGAGAAATATGCCTAAAAGAAGGAGATGCACAAAATAGGGAAATTTACCGTATTTTGTACTGTTTATTTCAATAACTAAAAATATAATTCCTTGTAATTTCAAATGTAACATAAATTCCCGTTTTGTATAAGATATAGAGATTTATAGTGTTAACCTTTCCTTTTGAGAAAGATGTAATTCTAATGCATTAAAATGCTGAAATCCCTAAGTATGAACTAAATGAATTGAAGTGTGATAATAATAATGGTTAAATTGTAAAACCAATATATGCAATAAAATTAAGACATAAATCAAGTAATAACGATGAAAAAGTAGGCATGTGATAGTCTAAAATAAAATGAGTGTGGAAAGTTTATTAAACAAAGGAGGGTAGTAAATTTAAAAAAAAGGATAGAAAGAAAAGTTCAATAAAAAGAAATGGGAGTATATTGAAAAGGTATTTAGATCTTTTAAAAGAAAGTGGTTAATGAACTTAAATTGGGTAACAAGTAAATGCAAGAAAAAGTAAGAAACATCATCAATAGTTGAACATTGGAGGCGTAATAATATTACAAGCATGAAGGAATATATATATATATATATATATATATATATATATATATATATATACACGTAGTCTCAAGTACGCGTTTATGATGGATGTGAATTATTACAGTTAGTAAATAACTTAGATGGATAAGAATGACATAGTCATTAGAATTTGTTGGAATGCGAGGTCAATAGCGTTATACAACTGAAGTTTGCTCACTGTAAGGGGCTACTAGCAATTGTGTATACATTGTACTGTTGTAAGACATATCCTACTATAGGATTCCGTGGAATAATATTTGCTCGCATATAAGTAAAAGAGTATTCCAGTAGGGTCTACTTTAATCTTTTGGGAGAGGTATTTTCTTGAGTGCGTTAGGCAATCTAAATGGAACAGTGAGCAAAAATCGAAGCTATATCAATGTGTTTGTACCATATTCAGGTGTAGGAGCTGTATGTAGGTCAAGCACGTCATCGGTCCTAAGCAGTCAATGAGAAAGACGAGGGTTACACTTAACGGGATATACTTCCTACTAGTGTTGGTCACATTAGGCCATGCACCGCCATAGTTGTTAGCTAATTTTTTTGTTAGGGGCAAGGCTAAATAACCCTTAAAAGAGGTCTTTCAAAATGAATGGGCTAGTCCGTGGAGCTGAGTCCACAATAGTCCGAGGAGTCGAGTCCTCTACAGTCATGGAACTGAGTCCATAATAGTCCATGGAGCTGACTCCTTTCTAGTTCGTGGAGCTAATCCATAATAGGAAGCAGATAAGTAGAAATTTCCTAAGGCGAGGTAGAATATGACTAAACTATATGATGTTGTTATCAGGCACTACAGGAGTTTCTTGGTATGCACAACGATGAGACGTAATACTGCGTTGATGATGGATCCTGATGGTGTGCTATGTTAATTCCATATGGGATCCACTAAGCCTCTTTAATTAATCTTCACTAATTAAATCACTTTAATTATTGACAAAAATATTCATATACTTAACTCATCGGTATAAGTATATTCTCAAATCATTTTACTTTCTATACTTGGAAGACATAACCTTATACTTATATATTGGCATAAGAATATTCACAAAGCATTTAAGAATGGTTCCTTATTTTCAAAATCAAACAAAACGGATCAAGAACAATATTATCAAAACACCGTTTACAATCAACCCTGGTATAAGAACAATATTATCAAAACACTGTTTACAGTCAACCCAAACCACTAATTATTCGGTGTTAAGTATGAAAAATGCTTTCATACAACCAAAATTAAGAAGGGTTATTTATTAATTTTATAAATTTGATTTTCATAAGTGATCCAACTCGTATACGGGAATAATACTTCATATACCTAACATCAGTCTTCAATTTCAAACTTAGACTATCCTTCGAATAACAACAAAGTTGTTGAAATTGGGATATTATTACATCCCACTTTAACTCAATAACATTCTTACCCTTCAGGATGGGCAGAAGTTTGCCTACCTCGAAGTTTATTGTCAAGTACATGGTTTCAAAATTCACTGTATACTATTCATTTAAAATCAAATTTTTACAAACCAAACTTCTTTTCGAATTTTCAAGATCTTTTTCCAATTTATAAACTCTTTTATTAAATATTTTATTTAAAAATAATTCTCTTTATAAAACAATTTTTTAATTTTAAACACCTTTTATAAAACAAAATTATTATGTAAAACACATTATTAAATTAACTAAATAAATTAAACACCATTTTTAAATAAATTAATTAACTTAAAACACTATTTAATAAATGATTAATTAATTTTAAACAGCGCTATTAAATAATTAATTAACTTATATAACTATTTAATAAATGATTAATTAATTTTAAATAGCGCTATTAAATAATTAATTAACTTATAGCACTATTTAATAAATGATTAATTAATTTTTTAATATCATTAATAAAATAATTAATTTACTTTAAAATAACTTTAATAAAATAATTAATTAACTTTAAAATATTAGTATTATTCAAATAATTATTTTACTTTGAAATACTATTATTAATCAAACTAGTATGGGCTCATGCTTCACACATGGGCTGTTTGTATTATTATATACGTTGATATTTTGTTTGAGTGCAAAACATGTAAATGGAAAGAAAAGGCATTTTTGGAATTTCAAAAAGGCACCAAGTAAATTAGTTCAACCCATTTTCTGTATTAGTAGTAGAGATAATATTAACTCAAAAATATTATTATTATTCAAATAACATTAACTTAACCCTTTAAATAAAGAAACACTTTACTTTAAAATATTATATAGTAAAAGTGTATTTAGATCCATTTCTTTTCTAATTTGGGAAGACGCTTAGCGACCACAATGACACTTAATAAGCTACCATTTTTTTCAGTTCAACATTATAAGTTATCACTGATATATACATAAGCAACATATAAGTAAATAAAATTCATAATTATCAATCAATAGTTAATACAACATTTATACAAGTTGACCAACATACCATTAAAGTCATTAAAATAGCATAATAGAGATTTATTCTGCCAAATAGATGTCCAATAAAATCTATTTAATTTAAATTCAGTAGAACGGTGTTTTATTCTGCTAACGGAATGCCAGTGATACAATATAATTATTAAACTATGTAATCATAATTATATTCAAAACCCATATTTTACCATTATTTTACACTTTGTCAAATCTATTAAATAATTATACCGAAGTGTTATACTAGCTAATATGAATCAAGTGTCGAAATCCATAGGTCAAATAGATCTAAATGAGTGATTTATAGCTTTTCAAAATTAATCACTTTTTAAATTAAATAATTTAATTAACCTAGTTACTTCTACCCACCAACATCCTAAACCCAGACTCGAACAAAGCCCAATCAAACCCAAACTTCTTCTTCCCTCCAAAGAAAACCCTAAATAAAACTTCCAATGCCTGAACCCATGAACCACAGTGCTCGCCTGCATGTCCACGCCATCTTACCCTGTCGACCATCAATCCACCAATGCCCACAAACTCCACCTGACTCGCTCGACACAAAGTCACCTCTACCTACTACTCCGGCCAACAGTAACCGATTTGGACCATCTCCCTCCAATTCAAAAAAAAAAAGAAAAATTATGCCCTGGCTATTGCATACGTGCCTCTAAAACAAGCTCGACATGCCGCTTCAACCAACACCAGGCCTCGTTGCCACCTCCACCAGAGCCGTCGACTACACCCGTACCTCCAGGCCTAAACATGGCCAACTCGGTGACCCACCGTGCCGTGACCCCGAATTCGAACTCCAAAAAGAAGTTTGCCTAAACCCTAACTTAAGCTCGGCTGCACCACTCGACCACTGCCCACACCATCACCTTGATCTCCACTTCTCCCAGTGCCACAATACCTCCCCTCATCGCCTCGATTGCCAAAATTCTAAAGATAAATGGAAAACACACAACAATCATCCACGGCCAAGTCCTGCAACATTAACCTCTACGTACACCCTTAAAAATCTCAAATCGATGATTTGAACCCAATCGTACCCTCCGTTTGCCATTTGCAATCGACAAATTTTCACCTTTTCTCCACACTTTATGAAATCAAACAATTTTGACCACCACCGTCGATGAAACGTCAAGCTACCATTTTTAATTTTTTTATAGATTATAATATACAACTTCACATTTGATCGTTTTAGCTAATTTTAAACGATTTAATAGATATTGAATTTTGAATCCAAGATGGAGAGTTTATTTCATATTTTCAAAGAATAGTAAGTGGAAAAAGAAGATATGTTATTTCCTATTGGTTTCCAAAGCATATTCTTCCATTTTCAAATCAAAATATGATTTTTAAACCATTACTTAAACATGGGAGATATATTAAAAATCAACCAAGCTGTAAGTAAATTTTCACAACATTTATCTTATAAATGTATAATAAAAAAAGAAATGAAGACCTCACCTTCCCAAATTATTTGAAATGCAGAATCCAAGCCAAACTTTTTTTCTCAAATACTCATGAGTGATGTAGAAATTAAGATGAAAATTAGAAGATGAAGTATGAAGTATGAGATGTGAATAGTGTATATATAAAAGGGTTGTATAAATCAATAAAAATAAGAAAATAAAATAGAGATTCCCTTAAATCACAAATTTCAACTCTTGGATCAAATCTCAAGCCACCAAAATGTCAAGCATATGCAAACATGTTGGTTAATATAGTGGCTCAAGTACTTTTGTTCATTTGATTACTTAAGGAATCTTACATCATTTCATATTCAAATTTTAAATATACTTAATGTTATTATTATCATTATTTTCTTTATTCCTCTTACATTCCAAAATAAAAAGTCTTTTCTTTAAACACTTGAATATTGTTTAAAAGCCTATGCAAGGGTACTTCGACTTTCTACAATTTGTCGTTCGATAAAAAGCTGAAAATCCAAAAAGCTGTTTCAGTCACATTTTCAGTTTTCCGTTGAGCTACCTATTTTTTTAAACATAATTCAAGAAAGAATTTTTTATCACTAGTTATAAATTTAAAAGAAAGTTATTTAATTATAAAAACCATTGATTAAATATTTAAAATAAATTAATATCTACAAATCAAAGCGATAAAATTCTAAGTCGTTACAATTCATTTTCTATTCTATATGCTAACATCATTTTTAAAATTGGTTGTTTTAAAAAAATACATAGGTTGTGTGTATGTTTTTTGGAGAAGATACAAAACTAAACATGACAAACCAAACAGAGCCTTGCCTTTTCTAACTTTTTCCCAAAATATTCCATCCTCGCCATTATCGTTAAAATACTCTTTTTAAATAACAAAGTATATTTACACTTATACTCAACATGGTTAAAAACAAATATTTCTAAAACATTGTTACTATACACCCAAACCTTTTATGCTTATCATCATCTTTAAAACATTCTTTTTAAGATCTAATTATGTTCAAAAGTATATTCAAAAGGGTTAAAAAATGTTACTAATTTATTATTTACTATAGACCCAAATCTTTTATACTTCTCATTTTTTTTAAATATTCTTTTTAAAGATCTGATTGTATTCAAAAGTATATTCGTAAGGGTTAAAAACAAATGTTACCAAAATATTGTTTACTATATACCCAAAACATTTTATACTTTGCTTTATCATTTAAACATTTGTTTTAAAGATCCAAGTATTTCTACACTTATTAAGCAAGGCAATATACTATTAAATAACTTATTAAAACTATTCAGTACAATTAAAAGTTATACCAAAAACCACTTAACCTTTTATAAAATACTCAAATTACTTTTCCCAAACTTATTTACATATAAATGCTTTAAAAATACTTAACTTACTTTTCTAAACTTTTATGTATATAATATTATAAAAATACTTAACTTACTTTTCCAAACTTATAAATATACTTTTAAAAACACTTAACTTACTTTTTCAATCTTATATATACATATTTATATATAATTAAAATAATACTTATAAATATATTTTTAAATCTCTGTGTAAAATATCATGTAATAACTAATTTACAAATTACTAGAAAGATCGTTTTAAATTAATGCTCCAAAGAAAACCTTTTACTTTTAAAGTTTTATATATAGTAATTAAAATCTATTTAAACTTGAAACCAACTTTAAAATACTCTAAAGCCTGCTATTAATCATTCGTAAAAGGATCTTATTGAAATGATAAATTTAACTATCATTTTAAACTCATTTAAATAATTAAAATTAGTTGAAAACCACAATACGACAAACAGTGCTATGGAAACTTAGAACTGCTGCCGCAAGTTGGATAACTGTTGCTGTTAAGTGCCGTAAAAGATACCTGGACAGTGAATACTTGTGAATACTTAAAAATGCCTAAAAGCTTTGATCTGTTTTGTCAGCCCAAACAACTAATTAATACTATACTTAGAGTACTTAATAATCATGCAAAGAAACCCCTAAGAATGTCTTTCAAAATCATGTTAAAAATTCCCAAAACAAGGCATTTACAAAGTGCTCATATAGTTAGCTTTCTCGCTTTCTAACTGTTGCATTTTTTGAACTTCTTTAATTTTTCAAACCTTTTCCTTGTTGTCCGATACATTACTAGAAGTGTAGTGCACATATCATAATATATTACATATCATCATTTTAAACGAGTTAAATACAAGGGATTTCGAAGTGCACTTATAGTGACACTTTCGCTTCAAACAAGTTCACACATATTTCCACATCATGCATAACTATACTAAACATGTAAATGCAATGTCTAGGCCACTTTACATGTTTTAGACGGTAATAGAAGTGAATATATTACATATAAAGTTATCATTTGCTTTCCAAAATAAGCGGGGTCTAAAGTTATAACTTTCATTATTTTGTGACTTTACTTTATATTCACATACATGTATATACAAGTATATATACTTTTAAATGGTGAGTTAACTCACCCAAATCCTTGCTGAAATCAAGCACAAGCTATAAGAACACAATAACACCTCCTACCATCACCCAAAAGCAAGCAGACACTGTCCATTTTTCCAAAGTGCTCACGACCACCTCCTACTTCAATTCAATGCTGGCGCCTCAAATTTTTGAAGGTTTTTTTTTTCTCATTTTATTTAAGCTTTGAGTTGTTATTCCATGCTCGTATGTTGTGCTAGGACCTTTTCTAAAGTTTGGCGGACATTGGAGTTCATTTACTTTGGTTTTGGAAAGTTAAAGTGAAGAGGCAAAGATGACGAAGACACGGTTTTTGTTCTTTATTTTGCAGATGAATTTGTAAGCTTAGTGTAGTATATATGTAGAGTTATTCAAAAGGTCAACCTATCAGCCTTAAACCTCCTATGGAAAGTCATAAGCATGCTTATTCCCATGTGCTTCTGCCATCCAAATATCTCCTCTTACTTCATCCTTAAGGCTCATCCACCATATCTTCCATGACATGACCAGTGGCATTATCCCAAGCATTTAGTTAGCCATAACCACTTAAATATTTTTAGTTTCTAATTGATGGTGCAATAATATATTAGATATGCCCAAAAATTTCAAACAACTTATATCGTGTAAAAAGTCATTTATTAATAAAACGATTTTTGGTCATATTATTGATATATCTTCGAAATATTTACTTTTGCAAAAACATTTCAAAAAAAAGTTACCTTCATGTGTTATTAATTAAGTAGTTAACCAAGGTTATAAATCACTTTTAACACTTTTAATAGAAGATTCAAATATTTAAATAATTTGGATATTGAAATATAAATTGTTCAAAATTATGGGTCCTAGGATCGAAGCGAGTAAAAACAATGAATGTTATATCATATCCAAATGTTTAATATATCATCTCAAAATTATGCAACTCACAACACAATTAATCACTTAACTAATACAATGGAATCTTAATACAGAAAAACAAGCATTCATAAAATAATTTTCCAAAACCCATATTCCTAAGATCGAAACAGGCTCCAATACCACTTTGTGGCTTCATAGCTTCAGTGACTGAAATATCAGAGGGAGTTTACCATCTGATAACTCGGATCACTGCGGAAGGAGCAATCTCTTATATACACTACTTTGGATCAACGCAGACATGTTTTCGATACCTGAATACATATGAATTTAATATGTATCTTGTCTTGATGTAAGAAAATATATGTTACTTCTTAATTGGAATAATACAATATTAGGGACACACATAAAAAGTTCCTATCTAACAAAATTAGAGTGAAGAAAAATGAAGAATATTATGATATTTCTAATAATTTGATACATTATTTCATATATATATATATATATATATATATATAACTTATCAAATCTTGTTGACCAATACGATGACATTTCAATTAAGTAAAATAAAGTAAATACCGGCCCCGTATCCTGATCCAACTCCATATCATAGCCCACAAAGCATATACAATCATAATATTGACTTGTAAAACAAACACAACCTGACTCGGGGTTGATACCATATTTGATACCATGTTATAATGCTCTGGCTCTAGTGATCGAAATATCATAGGAAGTTAACCTACCAATAGCTCGGATCAATGGCCACAGAACGAGCGATCTCTTATATAAACTACTTTGGGTCAATATGGATACATTTCAATATCTGAGTACATCTAAAATACTATGCATCTCATCTCAATGCAAAGCAATGTACATGAGTTCTAGAATAATACAGTATTAGAGACAGAAAAAAATTTCTAACTAACAATTGGAGTGAATAAAATTATTGAATTTTATAACATTTTTGAAAATACAATACATCATCTTATATAGGCACACAAACGTACCAAAAACTCATCAAATCATATCGACTAATGCATTAACATTGCAATAAGTAAAACAAAGTAAATACTCGCCATTGTCATCTTCTCCAACTCCATATTGTAGCCAAAAAAGCATATACAGTCATAAAATTGACCTGTAAAACAACCTCAATCACTTTGTAATGCCGTGTATTTAGCGATCGAAATATCAAAGGGAGTTTACAGTCCAATAACTCGGATCAATGGGCATGAAGGAGTAATCTTTTATACACAGCATTAGGTCAAAATAGATACATTTCAATACTTGAATACATCTGAAACAGTATATATCTCATCTCGATGCAAGGCAATGTACATGTGTTATAAAATTAAATAATGTAGCATTGGTGACACAAATCAATATTTTCCAACTAACAAAATCGGAGCAGATGACGATGGCGAGTAATTGCTTTGTTTATACTTATATTGAGATGTCATTATATTGATCGACATGATGAAATAAGTTTTTTTTTGTGCATGAGATGATATGTCAAACATTTGGATATGACATAACATTACTTATATCCATATATATATCAAAAAATTACACCATTAATGAAACTACAAGTAGAATTTAAACTATGTTATATATATGCATATCATACAAGCCATGCTTACTTCACTATTTTGTTAAAAAATATTATAATAAAAACATATTGTAAAATACATCCAATCTTTATGATGCAATATAACATTCTCATTCAAAACGTCAGCCACCTATAACTCAAAATTTAAGATGAATTTGAGCGTAGATTTTGCGCATGCAACCGAAATGTAATATGTAAAGGGAAACGAAATGTACAAATCAACTTGCTTTTGCCCTATCGTTGGACCCTATGGAGTTTCAAAATGATTTGAAACAGTTACGGCACGTCCCCACCCATATCGTGAACGGGTGCGCTAGGGTTGGAACATAAGGTATCGATAGATTTGTGTTGCATAGTAGAGTGGAATGCTATCTTAGTTCGATCATTGGTGGCCTAAAGAGGTGAGGCCATAGATAAACATCCGATGAGGAAGAAAATAAAAAAGTAACATAAAATAAAACGTGTTGAAGAGGTGGATAACAAAGTTAGAGTTCCTAGTGTTGGCATAGTTGTCTGGCGGAGGCATGACTGAAGATAGGGTCGTGGCAACACGTGCTCATGATGGGGTATGGTCCGAAGTGTTTAGTTTGGTGTGGATTAATTTTTTTCATGCCATGCATGCATGTTTCATGCATAGGAAAATTAAAAGAAGAGAGTAGGAGAGAAATGGGTGATGTAGCCAAGAAAAGAAATATTTAACTGAGCATATAACGAAGTGGCCAACATTTCATGCATGCATAAGGAAAGAGAAAATATAGAAATAAAATAATAATTTTTTTATAATATATATATTAAACCATGAAAGATACTTCATTTATTTAGAAAAATGTATGTGCACATGCACGATGACACACCGTGCACTATATATGATTTAATTTGAAATGTTGTCTAATTTCTTGAATATATGAAAGTATATGTCATGGATGATTTATGAGCGTTAACGGCTAAATATTAAACTGATTATATTGCAAGCGCACTCAAGTTATAACTATATTTTGGGACTTAAACTATGATCAAATGAATGAATTCTATTTAAAAAATTAAAATTCGCTTTGGATTGAATAATATGAATTTGTACAATCATAAGCTCATATAGATGATAATATATGAGTTATTTAGTTTGCATTCCATCACTTAAAATTAAGTACTTTAGTTTTATCTCGAATATTAATATTCACTGTCGTGTTTGAAATTGCTATTGTTATAAATAATGCTGCTACCTATAAGCTAAACCCTATTGCACGAATAAGACTAATCAATCAGCTATATGATGAGTTTAAAGGGACATTTTGAGGATAAATATCGTATGATCAAATGATGTTAGAATTAATAGATTTAACATTTATCGAGTTTGGCATAGGAAATTGATTACTAGATTGCTATTGTCCATCCATACTGATTCGAGGGTCACAACCTAAATCATGATGACCTTGTCCCTCGTTATTATATCGAAACTATATATTAGTAGGACATATAAAGTTATCAAGGACAATGATAATCATCGGAGACGTACTGCAAATGAAGAGAAGTAGCGCCACCGATGAAGATATGATGTAGTGGACTACAACACTGGTAAGATTTATCATGCCTTTAGATATTTGATGGGTACACCAACTAAGGATCATGTGAAGTGCACATCAAAACTGACCAAAAGTATACGGGTGAAATAGATCGGGATAACTTGTTGGGCTAGATTAGTCCATCTAGAGGGTAAATCTAAAGATTAGATTTATATACGTACAATCCCCTACGATTCACAAGATGAGAAGATGATTTAGCCTTCTTTAAGTATTAGTATAAATGTTGTTTGGCTCGTAAAATTATTTCGAATATTGACTTAAACTTGCACAACACAATGAAACTCAAATGAAAAATGTACAGGATATGATATCTCGGCTAATTAGAGTTGCAACATTGTATAGCATAGTGTCATGAGATGAGTGTTATAATGGATTTGTGAGAATGAGGATTTGTGAATTGTTTGGTATATGTTACCTATATCCCCTATAGATCCCAACACGACACATTCATTTAATATTATATTGCATGATTATAATCACAACTAGATTTCTTGCCTGACCTTGAGTTCATTTTATAGTTAACAACCTTGGGTTAACCTAAGATTGTTTTACAGGTCCGTAGTATGACTATATATGCTTTATGAGCTATGATATGGAGTTAGAGCATATGAAAATAGTGAGTATTTACATTGTTTATAGTTGTATTGAGAGTTCATTGTACTAATCGATATGATATACTTATGTGATGATTTGTTTATATATGAGATGATATATCCGATTTTCAAAAACGATATAAATTCATTATTTTATTAACTCTAATTTTGTTTAATTGGGAAAATTTTATTTGTGTTTTAATACTATATTATTCAATTTTAGAACTCCTGTACACTGCCTTTGTAACACCTTGCACACTAATAGGCCCGAATTTCGACTAAATGAAAACCCAATGCCATTAGGGTACAAATCACTGGTGTTCGTAAACCTTAATAAGCATGAGCATATTAGGGAGAGAACTCATAACAGAATAGCAAAATATAGTAAAACATATAAATTGACTAGGACTACTACCTTGGAATCAATATTGTTCCTTGAATATCTAATTTCATTGTCAATGCTCAACATAAATGCGAAGGCCCTCCATCGACCATTCCCATCTTGCTCCTGTAGCATGTACCTCAAAACCATCATGTGGACTGTAATGAGGAGGGGGTCAGAACAACGCTCCAGCGACAGGAAAATAACACATTTTATCCATGACACTAGTTTATGCCAATTGGTTTCTATTTTAGTGTTACGCATATTGTTCACGGTTTATCCATCTAATTCCATATGCATGTACGATATATCCAACTCTCTTCAAGGTATAACGCTATTTATTTGTCTATATATATGCGATGTACTACCTAAAAAGGAAACCTCGACCACTTAATACTTCTTAAATAGGGAGGAGGCAGAGCCAATAGCCATTTAATACCTTAACTCCGAAGCAGGACCTACGTAATGTATTCGCTAGTCAACTGACACTAGCTGCGATGGTTAATGACCCATAGATATTGTGATATCCCGAAAATTTTGACAATAACAATTTAATAATTTATGTCAAAATTTAATTGATTTGACAATATTTTTAATAATAAATTTGAATTAAATTTAATAATCTTCTTTAAAATAAATATTTAAACTGATAATCTATCTTTTAAGGCTAATAAATTGTTTTGTATTTGAATATATACATATCTGTATATATTATAAATAGATAATATTTGTTTTAAATTTAATAGACATAGGCATGTTTTCTTATTCTAATATTTTTGATAAATTAAAAATTGGATTTGATTTGATATTATGCTATTAAATAAATAACCATATGATTTTGATACTCAAGATAAAAACTTAACTATTTAAAATTGATTTTAGCTTAAGTTTAAATTTAAATAAAAAGTTTTATTTTGTTTTTTATGTAGCTGATAAAATAAGTAATTTATTTAATAAGAAGATTATTTTAATTTAATAATGAGTTATATTTAAACTATATTGATAATGTAATATTTTTACAAATGGATTTTTAATATAAATAAAAATTTGTTATCTTAAATTTATATATGTGTATTTTGATAAGAAAGCTATGATTTGTAAATTTGAAATAACATCTTTCAAACATGTTTAAAATAAAACATATCTTAAATATATTAAACACAAACATAAGTCAAATGAATGGTATTAAAATGAGTATAAATACATAAACAACTATGGTGTAAGCATAAGTATAAAAATAGATAGTAAGTAAATTAAGTATTTAATAGTTAAAGTTTAAAAACAAAGGAGAAATAAAAATAAGCATAGAACTAAATACTTAAGTTAAAATCATAACAAATAACTAAAACAACTTCATATATGTACATAAGCACAATCAAGCAAGAACAAACTAAGTAAAGAAAATATTTGTAATCTGTAAACTAAATAGGCAAGACAAAGTAAAAGAAAAATCTATCAACATCAAAATACATATCTATATACAAGACAAAAGTATATATGCAAGTACAAGTAAAAAGATACAAACCAGGTTTTGTCATGTTTGTTGCCTACAAAATAATAATCCGCAAGAACAAAGTATGCACAAAAAAAAAAAAAATCAAATTGTAGCAAGCCTGTAAACAAGATAAGGAACCGGGCATTAAATAAGATCATCTCAGCACAAAACTTGGTCAATTCGAAATGTTTGAAAATCATTTCAGTTTGTACAAGAATCTGGCCAAAGCAAAGAAGGAGATCATCTCAGCCTCCATATAAGAAAAATATCTCTGACCTAAAGTAAAGCTTGTTCCAGATAACACCTACCCCTTATACATAAACCTGTCTTCTTATATATATGCAATACTTTTGCGTTTAACTAAGCTAACCAGAAGAAAAAAATAAGTAAGCTTTTCCTTTCTTTTACAAACTCAAACAATATCATACAACTTCAACAATCAAAAGCAAGATGATTAGCAGGGAGATCAAAGCAAAGTATTTTCCCAGTTTTAAAAGTTCAAAACCGAACTAAGGAGTGCTCTGTTCATCCTCTCAAAATCATGTGAGTAACAACACATCTATAAATGTTTAAGTATATTTATTCTGCTATATGTTCTCTCTGAAATTTAGTTATTTGTGAGTATATTTTGTAAATATATCTCTGTGTTAAGGTATGGATATATGATACTCATTTCTGTGTATCTTTCTATGTTTTGATTCCAGGCTTAAGTTCACATAAAAAAATATTCTTTTGTTCTTAATTCAAGCTTTAACAAGACATAAGTTTTGAACATAAAATGTTGTTATAACATAGACTTGAGTCTAAAAATTGGTTTAAAAGAAAAACAGTTTGTATTAGTTCTGAAAAATATAGAACAACAGTGGAAAACTAAAATAAGTTAAAACCTAATTCTTATAAATCATAGTTTCAGGCATATGAATCAAATGCTAAAACAAAAATTTGATTTTTAAAACCAGAATAATTATTTTTAGTTAAGTATTTAAGGTATAGTTCGGGGTTGAATATGATATGTGAATCTGTGATTTTGGGGTGATCTATTTGGATATGGGAATCGGGTTTCTTTTTGGAAGAAGAAGTATGAGTGGAGATTGGTGGAAAAATGGTTGATGGTGATAAAATTCACCAGGGAAATTACGGCAGGGGATTTTCTTTTAGAACCCTTGTTTTTGTTGTTTATAAAGAATCGAACACCACGGCTGTTTGGATGGATCGAGTGCAGCGGGGTTTCGATGGATGAAAGTTTGGTCGTGGACAAGGTTATGACCGGAGTTTCAGCGTTTACAGTGGCCGGAGGATCGAAGGTGAGGCGATGACAGGTTTCCAGTGGGTGATGCTTTGTTATTTTCAGATTTGGTACGTGGTATCTTTTTTTGATTTTTGTGAGTGGAAATTCGATTTAAGGGTTGAGATGGGTTGCTGAGTTGTCCTCTGACAGGGTGCGATCACCGTTGGCGATCAATGGTGGTAGGAACCACCGTGCATATGCACGGTGTTCACGAATGGGAGCTGTGTTTTCAGGAGTAAGGTCGCGAGTGGTACGCGAGTTGTTGAGGGTTTTTACTCGAAGCGCGTTCGTATTTGACTCGAAGTAAAACGTAGGGTCCTGGGTAAGTTAGTAACAGGTTTTAAAAACCTCTAAGGTTTAAAATTTCTTTAAACCTGGGTTTTAAAAAAAATGAGAAATAGTTATTTAAAATAGGTATTTAAATCAAAGATAAGTTTGGATTCAAATGAAGTTTGAATCTCAGTTTAAGGTAAAATAAAGTTTTAACATTTTAAATTATCTATAACCACTTTAAAAAGGGGGATATTTGCTCGAGTTTCACTCGAGTGATTTGAGTGTTGGACTCGAAGAAATTTTGGGTTTTGCTCGAAGAATTTTTTTGTTTATCTCGGGTATTTTAGTTACAGGGTTAGAACCTGTAGTTTTATAAAAATTTTAAAACTGGGTTTTTAAATGAGAAAATAGGTATTTAAACAAAGTTTAAATCAAGTTAGGTTTGGTTTCAAAAGTAGTTTGAATCTCAGTTTTTAAGTAAATAAAGGTTTTTAAAATTTAAAATTTTTTTAAACAAATTTGAATTATAAAGTGAATTTTTAAATTTGATTTGAATTCAAAATGAAATCGTGTTTAAATTCTTTTAATCTTCTATTTTAAGATAATTACTCTTTAAGTTGTAAAATAAACAGGTGTTTGGAATTGTTAAGATTAATTTGATTTCATTTTAAGTCTTAAATTTAAAATGAATTTAAAAGTAAATTTAAATTAAATTGATTAAATACCTTATTAATGATAAATTGATCATTTAATAGAAAAAGGTTTTAAAGACTTAAGGATTTGTAATTATTAAGTTAACTAAGTGGATAATTAATGACTAGAATCAATTAACTTAGAAATTAAGAGTTTAAATTTATTTAAAAGAGATAAAAGTTAATTAATTTAAGGTAAATCAATTTGTAATTAAGAATCATTGATTAAATATGGATTGATTTTTAATTAATGATTCGTAATCAATTAAAGAATTAATTAAGGATTAATTAATGAGTCATTAAGACTAATTTAAAATGTAATTGAAAATAAATTTTAGTTCATTACTTTAGGAAAAGTAATTTAAGAATTGTAAATAGATAATGAAGGTCATTAACTAAGATTATGAAACAATCAATTATAATTAATTAAATTATTTATATAGGATAAGCAATTGTGAATTGTTAAGTATAATTACTTAACGGAAGTAATTAAGGAATTAATTACTCATTGTAATTAATTCTATGAATTGTTTAAGTTAATTAATTAAATTTAATTAATTTAAATAACCATTTGAGGATGCGATAAGTATAATTACTTAAGGAAGTAATTAATGATAATTACTGGATGTAATTAACTGAGGGTGATTTAATAATGAAAGTAATTTGAGTATAATTACTTTGTATAATTAATCAGGGGATTAATTAAAGAAAATTAATTAAGGAATAATTTATTTACTTGATGGAGTAATTAAAGGAAGTTAATTACTGAATGGTATTAATCAGAGGTGATCAATAAATGTGGTTTAACTAAAGATTAATTACTTAAGATAATTAATTTAAACAGGGAATTAATTTAAATGTAATTAGAAATAATTAACTAATATAATTAATGATGTAATTAAGGGATGATAAACTTAGATTAATGAATCAATAATAAGTAATTAAAGAGAAATTAATTTCTGTAATTAAAGATTTAAGTAAACTAATTATAGTTAATCAATTTAGTAAGTAATTAGAGGTTAATTTCTGTTTTTAGTCAAGGTTAATTAATTTGTGAAAATAAATTAATGATTGATTACGTGGGTGTAACTAAAGTTAATTAATCAAGAGTGATTAATTAAATTAAATAATTGGATGATGATAAATTATTTGATGGGCGATTAATTATAGATATATATACAAGATTTATGATTGTGAAGTAATTAATTTAATTCGCTTTAAATTAATTAGAGATGCAAGTAATTAATTTAATTCATTTTAGATTAATTATGGCTGATATGATTGCTTATGTATGGATGATGATATCATTTACCTTGAATGATTTAAGATCTCAGATATGAGAAATTGATGCTATGTGATATGGATGCTTTGACTTAAGTATGATGATAATATGAATTATCTGTTATGATGATAATATGCATTATCTGTTTGTAGTGATAATATTGATTATCTTTTCATGATGATAATGTTGATTATCTATTGTAATATTGTGAATTATCTATCTGTGTGTATATGGATAAATTGAACTAAATTGTTTTAAACTTTAAACAACTTGGTCTTAAAAGATACGTTTTGGATTTCGATGAGACCGGGATCGGGTTTTCCATATTTGAAAGTCCGAAAACCACATCGATCCAAATTAACGATAGGTCATGAATCTGAAGTGAAGATGAAGATTCAGAATGCAAGGGTTATCGTCGTTAACTCTGAGGGTGATTCCAAAATGAGTGTAACGAGATAATGCCTTCGGTTTCGTTCGAACCCGGAACGAACTTGTATGGATTGAATGCTTTCAACACATCGCCAGGTGGGCGATGAGCATTCTAAGAAATGTGTTCTCTAAAGGTAATCGTAGCCTCAAGACTCATCAACCGGGAATGGCTAAAATAGGGGAGGTGCAGCAAGGTTAGGTGGGTCATGCCCAAGCAGGACAAGATTTTCCCCTGTCTAGATGTCCCTTTTTATTCGGCGGTGTGGACAGTTGTGAGCTCCAACTGTCGAGGTTGTCTTGTTCGGGACTGTTCAGTAAGGAATGTTTCCGGCCTTGTGTTGTAGGGGTCGGGAATGATCCTCGGTACGTTGATCTAGGCCATGTACTGTGACGGGCGGTACCCCAGTAGCCCTGCCATTGTATGGAATCCACAATCCAATAAGTGCCAACGGTTTTGATTGTATTACCCTCTTTTGTGGCTAGTAGCTGGAATTTAATCATGTAACAATTTCGACAATTTTCTATTTACTTGAAAACCCTAGACCTATTATAATATCATTGAATTTCCTATCAAATGTTTTGGTTAGCGTAAGGTAAAAACTTACCCGTGTTTATTTGTGGGGAGTCTTACGTGATACCCTTTGTTTCAAAAATATTTTCAAAAGTTAAGCAACTTTAACCTGTTACTCATACCAGACCCATGTCTGACCCGGAGTTTATTTTTGTTTTTCATAAACTCTCGGGTATCCAAATTTTTACGGGCATCCAAGGGATTCAGGTTAGCTTTGACGAATTCTGGAGGAGCAATGGAGCAGGAGGCTTCAGCGTTATAGATATAAATATAGTTCTACTGTGTTGGTATCTTTGGGTTATTTGTTTGAGTTGTGTTGTATTAACTAGACAGGTGTTTATAACTGTCTAGTATGTGATGTATTATCTGTATAACTCTGATGGATGTTGTATATTATGTAAATACTTATGTGATTATTATAATTTATTCGTTCCGCTGTGAGATTATGATGTTGTTGTTCTTTCTTCTCTATCTTTTCTATTTTCTCACTCTTTTCTTTCTTCAAGACGAAACGGTTTTCTGGGGTCATAAAATCGGGTCGTCACAGTTGGTATCAGAGCGCTAGGTTGAGTGAATACCTAGGCTCTTGAGTGATTTCTATCTTGAGAGAGCGTATTCGTAATTTTGGTATATAAATATATTTATGTTTATTTCTACCTATTTGTTGGGTTACCTGTCCGGGTTATCCAATATAAGTTATAAAGGTAGATAGGGTAGTGGTGTGTGTAACACGACTACCAATGGTTGGAGTTTGACTATTCGAGGTTGGAAGTGTATCTAACGATACTGTAGACCTATTGCCGTTTCAAGTGAGCTTTGGGTGGTGTAAGGATTTCATTGAATCTCTGAAGGAAACCTGTTAAGGTTCGGAGTTCATTTTTGAAGCGTAAGTTTGGATGAGCTAGAGTTTGGACCCGTCGATTTTGGCATGAGTAAGTCCGGATATCTTACCTCAGGATGTAGTAGCTGTGTGATGAGACATAGTGACTATGGAAGTCTCCGAAGATGTTTCTTTGGAATCAGTTAAGGAAGTGTATTTGCTTTGGTGTTGGGACTGAGTTCAGTAGAATGTTTCTGTTTGGTTCGAGGTCCGAGTTTCTTGAAGAGCTTGGGATAGGAAGTCTTAGCATCTCAGTCAGCAGTACAGCTCGGAGTGTTCTAGGTGCCATCAAGGAGATCTTCTGTCTTGGCAGTTTTTTTTTCTTGAAGAAATTTCAGGAGCAGCAGAGTGATTCCATTTCTTCGATGGATTGGCTAATTAAGCGTAGGTTGTTCTGTTTGGTAAAAAGAGAACAGTTTTTCTTTGGTAGTGGGCTAGATTGATCGCAAAAGTGACTTGCGGTTATTTGAGTGTTCTCTTGGGTTATCTAATTTTTTCTGGATGTGAATTTTGTCCGTGTCTAGAGATTGAGTTTGGTATCGACTGGATTCCGGAAGTGGTACCGATGGTTCAGCTTAGTAGTAGGATGATTTCTGGAGATTGAGTTGGTGAAGTAGCTTGGGTTTTGGAGGAACTTCTGAGTTTTTGTTAGGGATCTGTTGAACCATAGTTCTTAGATGTGTTGTCCGGTTTGTCCTCGTGATCATCATCAGCATTTTCACCTGCTCTGATCAGAGTTGCGCAGTGGAAGCATGGTGGCAGCTGTTTGGTGTGGAAACAACTGGAATTTTCAGTGTTTGGATTAGAGAGTTTCTACTGGAAATTTTTCAGGACCTTAAGATTAGATTGGAATGCATCTGTATTATCTTTCCATATGAGAGAAGTAAGAACAATCTCTTGATTTTGGAATCGAGTTGTGTTCTGAGTTGTGGTTGATCTTAGGAAGATCATTTTATTGGATTGTTTTTGGTTCAATTTGTTTCTGGGGGTAACAGCAAGGGTTGAGATGATCAGGAAGGATGTAGGCAGCCCAGGATCGTCCGAAAAGTTTTGTGGATAAGAGACGGAGAATTGGATATTCATAGTTAGAGACTTTGTTGTTGTTGGGTTTTCTTCGATCTATGGGAGCTATAAGATTGGATAAGATTGGGAAGCTAGCTCCGAGATATTTGGATCTTTTTCTATTGTTCTTCTTAGGATTAGTGTTTGGTCTTCCGGAGTGAAATTGCCAGTTTGGATAACTGAGATTCATTGTGTTTCACGTATCTCTGAGGGAGTACGTGTAAGGTCTATCTCTGATTGTAGAGTCAGCAGTTCAGAGAGTTTTGGTTGTTGAGTCAGACTTATCTGTAGTTTGATATCCTGTCTTATTTTGTAGATCTAGATGAGTAGAAACTCAGTAGCTTCGTAATATTGATTGTTTGGATTCTGTAAAGAGAGTATCCCAATATTTGTACTTGGGGAAACTCGAGGAAATTCTATTTAGAATTTATCTGGACAATTAGATTTGTATATTGGATTAATTGGTTGCTATGGTTGCTAGCATATGATTGATATTCGCCTGTGTTTAAAAATTAAATCTATAATTAGATTATTAAATTACCTTTGTCTTAATTTTGGGGACGAAATTATTTTAAGAGGGGAGGAATGTGATATCCTGAAAATTTTAACAATAACAATTTAATAATTTATGTCAAAATTTAATTGATTTGACAATATTGTTAATAATAAATTTGAATTAAATTTAATAATCTTCTTTAAAATAAATATTTAAACTGATAATCTATCTTTTAAGGCTAATAAATTGTTTCGTATTTGAATATATACATATTTGTATATATTATAAATAGATAATCTTTGTTTTAAATTTAATAGACATAGGCATGTTTTCTTATTCTAATATTTTTGATAAATTAAAAATTGGATTTAATTTGATATTATGCTGTTAAATAAATAACCATATGATTTTGATACTCAAGATAAAAACTTAACTATTTAAAATTGATTTTAGCTTAAGTTTAAATTTAAATAAAAAGGTTAGTTTTGTTTTTTATGTAGCTGATAAAATAAGTAATTTATTTAATAAGAAGATATTTTAATTTAATAATGAGTTATATTTAAACTATATTGATAATGTAATATTTTTACAAATGGATTTTTAATATAAATAAAAAATTGTTATCTTAAATTTATATATGTGTATTTTGATAGGAAAGCTATGATTTGTAAATTTGAAATAACATCTTTCAAACATGTTTAAAATAAAACATATCTTAAATATATTAAACACAAACATAAGTCAAATGAATGGTATTAAAATGAGTATAAATACATAAACATCTATGGTGTAAGCATAAGTATAAAAATAGATAGTAAGTAAATTAAGTATTTAATAGTTAAAGTTTAAAAACAATGGAGAAATAAAAATAAGCATAGAACTAAATACTTAAGTTAAAATCATAACAAATAACTAAAACAACTTCATATATGTACATAAGCACAATCAAGCAAGAACAAACTAAGTAAAGAAAATATTTGTAATCTGTAAACTAAATAGGCAAGACAAAGCAAAAGAAAAATCTATCAACATCAAAATACATATCTATATACAAGACAAAAGTATATATGCAAGTACAAGTAAAAAGATACAAACCAGGCTTTGTCATATTTGTTGCCTACAAAATAATAATCTGCAAGAACAAAGTATGTACAAAAATAAAATAAAATAAAATAAAAAAATCAAATTGTAGCAAGCCTGTAAACAAGATAAGGAACCAGGCATTAAATAACATCATCTCGGCACAAAACTTGGTCAATTCGAAATGTTTGAAAATCATTTCAGTTTGTACAAGAATCTGGCCAAAGCAAAGAAGGAGATCATCTCAGCCTCCATATAAGAAAAATATCTCTGACCTAAAGTAAAGCTTGTTCCAGATAACACCTACCCCTTGTACATAAACCTGTCTTCTTATATATATATATATATGCAATACTTTTGCGTTCAACTAAGCTAACCGGAAAAAAAATAAGTAGGCTTTTCCTTTCTTTTACAAACTCAAACAATATCATACAACTTCAACAATCAAAAGCAAGATGATTAGCAGGGAGATCAAAGCAAAGTATTTTCCCAGTTTTAAAAGTTCAAAACTGAACTAAGGAGTGCTCTGTTCATCCACTCAAAATCATGTGAGTAACATCACATCTATAAATGTTTAAGTATATTTATTCTGCTGAAATTTAGTTATTTGTGAGTATATTTTGTAAATATATCTCTGTGTTAAGGTATGGATATATGATACTCATTTCTGTGTATCTTTCTCTGTTTTGATTCCAGGCTTAAGTTCACATAAAAAAAATTCTTTTGTTCTTAATTCAAGCTTTAACAATACATAAGTTTTGAACATAAAATGTTGTTATAACATAGACTTGAGTCTAAAAATTGGTTTAAAAGAAAAACAGTTTGTATTAGTTCTGGAAAATATAGAACAACAGTGGAAAACTAAAATAAGTTAAAACCCAATTCTTATAAATCATAGTTTCAGGCATATGAATCAAATGCTAAAACAAAAACTTGATTTTTAAAACCAGAATAACTATTTTTAGTTAAGTATTTAAGGTATAGTTCGGGGTTGAATATGATATGTGAATCCGTGATTTTGGGGTGATCTATTTGGATATGGGAATCGGGTTTCTTTCTGGAGGAAGAAGTATTAGTGGAGATTGGTGGAAAAATGGTTGATGGTGATAAAATTCACCAGGGAAATTACGGTAGGGGATTTTCATTTAGAACCCTAGTTTTTGCTGTTTATAAAGAATCGAACACCCCGGCTGTTTGGATGGATCGAGTGCAGCGGGATTTCAATGGATGAAAGTTTGGTCGTGGACAAGGTCATGACCGGAGTTTCAGCGTTTACAGTGGCCGGAGGATCGAAGGTGAGGCAATGACGGGTTTCCAGTGGGTGATGCTTTTGTATTTTCAGGTTTGGGACAAGGTATCGTTTTTTTTATTTTTGTGAGTGGAAGTTCGATTTAAGGGTTGAGATGGGTTGTTGAGTTGTCCTCTGACAGGGTGCGATCACCGTTGGCGATCAATGGTGGTAGGAACCACCGTGCATATGCACGGTGATCATGAATTGGAGCTGTGTTTTCAGGAGTAAGGTCGCGAGTGGTACGCGGGTTGTTGAGGGTTTTTACTCGAAGCGCGTTCGTATTTGACTCGAAGTAAAACGTAGGGGCCTGGGTAAGTTAGTAACAGGTTTTAAAAACCTGTAAGGTTTAAAATTTCTTTAAACCTGGGTTTTAAAAAAAATGAGAAATAGATATTTAAAATAGGTATTTAAATCAAAGATAAGTTTGGATTCAAATGAAGTTTGAATCTTAGTTTAAGGTAAAATAAAGTTTTAACATTTTAAATTATTTGTAACCACTTTAAAAAAGGGGATTGTTGCTCGAGTTTCACTCGAGTGATTCGAGTGTTGGACTCGAAGAAATTTTGGGTTTTGCTCGAAGAAGTTTTTTGTTTATCTCGGGTAAAACTGGGTTTTTAAATGATAAAATAGGTATTTAAACAAAGTTTAAATCAAGTTAGGTTTGGTTTCAAAAGTAGTTTGAATCTCATTTTTAAGTAAATAAAGGTTTTTAAAATTTAAAATTGTTTTAAACAAATTTGAATGATAAAGTGAATTTTTAAATTTGATTTGAATTCAAAATGAAATCGTGTTTAAATTCTTTTAATCTTCTATTTTAAGATAATTACTCTTTAAGTTGTAAAATAAAAAGGAGTTTGGAATTGTTAAGATTAATTTGATTTCATTTTCAATCTTAAATTTAAAATGAATTTAAAAGTAAATTTAAATTAAATTGATTAAATACCTTATTAATGATAAATTGATCATTAAATAGAAAAAGGTTTTAAAGACTTAAGGATTTGTAATTATTAAGTTAACTAAGTGGATAATTAATGACTAGAATTAATTAACTTAGAAATTAAGAGTTTAAATTTATTTAAAAGAGATATAAGTTAAATAATTTAAGGTAAATCAATTTGTAATTAAGAATCATTGATTAAATATGGATTGATTTTTAATTAATGATTAGTAATCAATTAAAGAATTAATTATGGATTAATTAATGAGTTATTAAGACTAATTTAAAATGTGATTGAAAATAAATTTTAGTTAATTACTTTAGGAAAAGTAATTAAAGAATTGTAAATAGATAGCGAAGGTCATTAACTAAGATTATGAAATAATCAATTATAATTAATTAAATTATTTATTTAGGATAAGAAATTGTGAATTGTTAAGTATAATTACTTAACGGAAGTAATTAAGGAATTAATTACTCATTGTAATTAATTCTATGAATTGTTTAAGTTAATTAATTAAATTTAATTAATTTAAATAACCATTTGAGGATGCGATAAGTATAATTACTTAGGGAAGTAATTAATGATAATTACTGGATGTAATTAACTGAGGGTGATTTAATAATGAAAGTAATTTGAGTATAATTACTTTGTATAATTAATCAGGGGATTAATTAGAGAAAATTAATTAAGGAGTAATTAATTTATTTGATGGAGTAATTAAAGGAAGTTAATTACTGAATGGTATTAATCAGAGGTGATTAATAAATGTGGTTTAATTAAAGATTAATTACTTAAGGTAATTAATTTAAACAGGGAATTAATTTAAATGTAATTAGAAATAATTAACTAATATAATTAATGATGTAATTAAGGGATGATAAATTTAGATTAATTAATCAATAATAAGTAATTAAAGAGAAATTAATTTGTGTAATTAAAGATTTAAGTAAATTAATTATAGTTAATCAATTTAGTAAGTAATTAGAGGTTAATTTCTGTTTTTAGTCAAGGTTAATTAATTTGTGAAAATAAATTAATGATTAATTACTTGGGTGTAACTAAATTTAATTAATCAAGAGTGATTAATTAAATTAAATAATTGGATGATGATAAATTAATTTATGGACAATTAATTATAGATATATATGCAAGATTTATGATTGTGAAGTAATTAATTTAATTCACTTTAAATTAATTAGAGATGCAAGTAATTAATTTAATTCATTTAGATTAATTATGGCTGATATGATTGCTTATGTATGGATGATGATATCATTTACCTTGAATGATTTAAGATCTCAGATATGAGAAATTGATGCTATGTGATATGGATGCTTTGACTTAAGTATGATGATAATATGAATTATCTGTTATGACGATAATATGCATTATCTGTTTGTAGTGATAATATTGATTATCTGTTTATGATGATAATGTTGATTATCATATGTAATATTGTGAATTATCTATCTATGTGTATATGGATAAATTGAACTAAATTGTTTTAAACTTTAAACAACTTGGCCTTAAAAGATACGTTTTGGATTTCGATGAGACCGGGATCGGGTTTTCCATATTTGGAAGTCCGAAAACCACGTCGATCCAAATTAACGATAGGTCATGAATATGAAGTGAAGATGAAGATTCAGAATGCAAGGGTTATCGTCGTTAACTCTGAGGGTGATTCCAAAATGAGTGTAACGAGATAATGCCTTCGGTTTTGTTCGAACCCGGAACGAACTTGTATGGATTGAATGCTTTCAAAGCATCGTCAGGTGGGCGATGAGCATTCTAAGAAATGTGTTCTCTAAAGGTAATCGTAGCCTCAAGCCTCATCAACCGGGAATGGCTAAAACAGGGGAGGTGCAATAAGGTTAGGTGGGTCATGCCAAAGTAGGACAAAATTTTCCCCCGTCTAGATGTCCCTTTTTATTCGGCTATGTGGACAGTTGTAAGCTCCAACTGTCGGGGTTGTCTTGTTCGGGACTGTTCAGTAAGGAATGGTTCCGGCCTTGTGTTGTAAGGGGTCGGGAGTGATCCTTGGTGCGTTGATCTAGGCCATGTACTGTGACAGGTGGTACCCCAGTAGCCCTGTCATTGTATGGAATCCACAATCCAATAAGTGCCAACGATTTTGATTGTATTACCCACTTTTGTGGCTAGTAGCTGGAATTTAATCATGTAACAATTTCGGCTATTTTCTATTTACTTGAAAACCCTAGACCTATTATAATATCACCGAATTTCCTATCAAATGTTTTGGTTAGCGTAAGGTAAAAACTTACCCGTGTTTATTTGTTGGGAGTCTTGCGTGATACCCTTTGTTTCAAAAATATTTTCAAAAGTTAAGCAACTTTAACCTGTTACTCATACCAGACCCGTGTGTGACCTGGAGTTTATTTTTGTTTTTCATTAACTCTCGGGTACCCAAATTTTTACGGGTAGCCAAGGGATTCAGGTTAGTTTTGACGAATTCTAGAGGAGCAATAGAGCAGGAGGCTTCAGCGTTATAGATATAAATATAGTTCCCCTGTGTTGGTATCTTTGGGCTATTTGTTTTAGTTGTGTTGTATTACTAGACAGGTGTTTATAACTGCCTAGTATGTGATGTATTATCTGTATAACTCTGGTGGATGTTGTATATTATGTAAATACTTATGTGATTATAATTTATTCGTTCCGCTGTGAGATTCTGATGTTGTTGTTCTTTCTTCTCTATCTTTTCTATTTTCTCACCCTTTTCTTTCTTCAAGACGAAACGGTTTTCTGGGGTCAGAAAATCGGGTCGTCGCAGATATGGATTTATAATTTAGTTAGTCATATTACTAATGCATCTCAAAGACTTATCTAAGGGTTAACTTGGCTACTTCCGACAAACAAAGAACTAATTAAATTTTGAGGTATTTGTGTACCCTATACAGATTCTACACTAGTACGAAGAAAAATTCAACAAGGTGTAATCCAAGTCTTTGCTAATGACCGATGGAGTCAAAGCCTATATGCCAGCCTTACTTCTAAGTATTGATTTATCAATGACACTGACATAGCCCGTCAACCTCACACAACCGAAATCTAGTTTAGACTTACCTAATATAAGTTAAGGAAAATTCTTATATGTATATTTTCGAGAATGGCAGAAAATAAAAAAGCAAAAGAGAAGGAGTGAATAAATATTACGGCAAAAGGTAATTTCTATAGTTATAAATCTATATTCCACTTAACTCCAATTCTCTTCTAAGATCTATAATTCAAATAGTATGTATATATCTTTTCATACGTATTCTTTTGAATTTTGATGGAAAAGGAATCAAATCAAAGAGATGGATTCAAATATTGAAGATTGGAAAGCTAGAAAGATAGGTGGAAAATTATATAATTTATAACATTGAAATTTATATCGTTTGAATTTTATTTAATTATTATGTTTATGCAAGATCTGTGGAGATATAGGCTTAGGAAGAATGTATTCAATCAAAATCCCACCTATATATTCTGTAGGTTAGGTAATTTGTGACATCGCACCTCTATATCCACACTACTTAAGAGTACTACATAGTAATACTATCGAATAATGCGAAGAATAAGGTGATATGGGATACACACATGAATATTCCATTTTTCTAACATTAGCATGTATTTAAACATCGAATATATAACTCACATATACGTACGCAGTATAGGCACAAAGGCATAAGCATGCGCGCATCTAGAACATGACAATATACAGTAAAGAGAACACAAGATCAATAACGCAACGACAAGATATAATATAAAGTATACATGGTAAGGTATGCATCACAATGTCAAATACATACATGAGTCTATACAATACAAAATATGGTACTGCGACACTGAATAACTAGTCTCCTCTATGCCCAAATTTTACAGGCTAGTCTCATCGTCTCTGTACCTAAATGTCTCGGACTGACCCGAGTATTATATAAATAACGCATGTTTCAAATTATATCTAAGTCAAGGGTTAATACACATAGGTAACTCAATGTATATAGGGAATATAATATATAATATCGATAATACCAATAAAATGTTGTAATGTATGCATGGTATATATTTATAATAAAAATACCACAGATAACCCCAAATGCATCATATAACATCAATATCACAAAACCATGTATAAAATGTCATCACCCATATATAAAAGCGTATCAAATCATAATCGCAAAATTAATATCAAGTGAGCGAATCATACATATCTAAAAAATCATCAACAAATCCATAATTCATAAATAATGAGACATCCTCAAGTAAAGTCGAGAAATGGCGAAGTAATGCCATAATATCTCTCAATCTCATAGTATAAAATACTATCATCAAATCACTAAAATCAATAAGAAAATTATAAGCCAGCTCATAATAATGTTTAACTATAATCAACATATAGTAGATCGTCTGCCGGTAGAGAATTGGTCATCTTCTTAAGAAGGACACAAGGTTGACAATACTCTAAACACAGTCTCAGTTATAATCTCATCTATACATAATATATGTCTATTTACCACTCACACACATACCCATACTCCAGAACCAGATGGAAAACTGACAGCATGTGCGCTTGCTTCAGGAGCCACATATGGTCCATATGACACAACTCCTATATTCATCATTTACCATTATATTTCCCTTCTCGTTATCATGACAATGATCCACTATAAGCTCGACAACATATAGCCTCTTCGGCCATAACTACCAACATATGCCCCTATGGTAACTGACTGCTGGTTTATGTGAAATAAGGGGCAACCAACTACAAATCTCATGATGTGCACTGAATATAATAAACAACATTGGTGCCACAATCAAGGGTACGACCTCCTCGATTAGGCCATCAAGATGGATGGTGCATACTGGCCAATTTGGTTCACACTCGAATTAAAGGGAGCTGGATAAAGGTAGACAGACACATAATGTACATAAACTATGTGCTAACAAGTGCCTCCATAAATGCGCATTGCAGCGATTACCAAATTTTAGGTATCTGAAATGTGCTGATCATGTTGATTATGTCATGGAATTAGTGAAAGGAAAATTTGGTGAGGGCACAGTAAGTGCTTATGATAATGCCTCAACGAGACCTAGTGCTACAAACCAGTTCGTTGATGCTCAGCCCAATTCGAACATAGGTTATCAAATGCCTGGTTCGAGCAAGTGGTCCTCCTTGTTCAAGTCTTTGCCCAAAAATTGGGCATCTTCTCCCTCTAGTTCTTTCAACAAAGTTGACCTTAATGGTGTTAGTGTTGCACATGCGGAAGTGATTCAAAAGGGCATGAATTATTGGTCCGATCTAAGTTGGTTTTCCTTGGATTCTTCCCCACCAGATAAAGATAGTACATGATTAATGCAAGCGAGTTTAGAAATTGAAAGGTAGTCTCCAAGTCTAATACTTCAACACCATTTCCTACTTTAAATTCTCTAAAATGGAAGATAAATTTATATTTTTTGAGAGCGGCCCAACCATCATTGAAGGGAAGCCTTTTATAGGTATGTCATGGGGCCTTGGGGTGGACAAGGCTAAGGAAAAGGTTCACTTTATTCTAGTTTGGTTACCTTTACTTATATTCCATCTTTCATGCAGCCCTTGATTGGTTCAGTTGGCTAGCCAGTCTCATAAGCGAACTCAAATGTTTTGATACTAGTACCAAGGCTCATAAAAGTTTATTGTATGCAAGAGCTTTGATTGAAATTTCTCCTACTCGATGCCTTCAAAGCTGAAAGTTAGATTAGCTGATGGTCATGATGTGGAAGTCGATGCTCCGTACAAAGGAAACTAGATATTTGCATTTCTTGTCAGCCTTTTGGGGATATATCAGACACATGTTTGGCTTGGCGCACTTCTACTACCTAATCTCTTCCTACCAAGATTCCTCTTCCTAGGCTAGTTTTGAAGTGGGTTCTTAAGATTAGGATTCCTTCTAATACTACCACTAATCCTATTATCTCTATTCTTGTAGTGAAAGATTGGCCCATTGGCATTCATATGCCTCCTGTTGTCACAATCCCTATTGTTCTAGTTGTATCAGTTATAGTTCCACCTGTCAATCATATTTATTGGCAAATTTGTAAGCATGCCTGGATTCATGTAGATTCCAAAATGAGATATTGTCCGTAATTTGAGAGCTATCATAAGTTTGTTGGTGACGATGGGGAGGAACATACATTGATTTACCATGCCCATAGGGTTGGTTTGTTCTTGGCCACTGAAGATGAAAATGGAGACATTAATAAGTTAGACTTAGAGGATGTTACGTGAGATATGAAGAATTTATACACTTGTGATTCAGCGCATTTTATGCCTAACCTTGCTTTGCTTTTTTTTGGGTTTAAGCGTGTCATGGGGCCTTCCCCTGTTGTTGTCAATTGCAATGCTAATGGGGAATAGTTGTGCTTGTTTTTAATAGTTTTGGTGATTCTACCTAACCCCTGTTTCTTATTTTCATTGATTAGTTGTTCTAAAGCATGTTCTAGAACACCTACTCTTTAAAGATTTAGATATGTGGATGGCCCACTCCAAAGTCGGTTAGCTTTGCTAAAATATATTATTCTCGAGGTTCGAAAACTCTTTCAAAAGTAATTAAATAATCTTTATAATAAAAATCACTTAAAATGATATTATCCTAAGAATTTATTTCATGAAATAGAAATATATTATATTTTCCTTTAAAACAATCCCAAACTATAATATATATATATATATATATATATATATATATATATATATATATATATATAAATTCTAGAATGGGTTTTATACCCATATGAAGACTGTATTCGTATTTATAATTAAAAATAGATCCCTAAAATACGAAAAATAAGTTAAATTAAATACTTAATAACTAATTCACAAAATACTTTTCAAATGATTTAAACCCTTAAAATAATTTTCCAAAACTTTTCAAAATCATTTTAATGGAAAAAAATAAAAAACATTTATAAAAGCACTCATATCAACATTCAAATATTTATAAAGTTCAATTCGTAAATAGATAGAGTTCCATTTGAAAATTAACACGTCTAACCAACACAATCAACCATTTAACGTGACATCATCCTAATACTACACCAAACAAACAATTCAACCAATTCAAATTACTAAACTAAAATTCATCACGAAACATAATCAAAGAAAAGCATGCAAGGGGAATAATGATTATAAATATAGTAATGTGAGTATAATAGAATATCTCACCAATAAATCTTTGTTCCCATCAAAACTTCTTCGTTACCCCTTTCTTTAGCTGTTGACAACACCATCCATCGACAATCACCACCCTAGATACGACCACATCGTATCAGTCTTCACCATCGAACAACCAAGCCTCTAAGAACACAGTGCATGCCACCACAACCAGGCTACCATCGGACAACTTCAGTCTCCATCATGAAGATCACATGCCCAAACTAACATCACCAGCATGAACATCAATTGAGTTCCTCCACCACATGCCATCGTCGCCTCACCATTGCACGCCTCTAAGAATCAAGCACACACACCATAAATTGTCTAACCTACCTTTGCTCACCTTCATCACTGATGTTGTGTTCAAATTGCCCTCCTACCCAGGTCGACCAACATTCAATTGATTTTTTCTTTATTAGATGCGATTTGAATAGGCGAATTAGGGAAAGAGAGGAAATAGAGTTCAGTTGGTGTTTCTTTTGTGTGAGTGAAATGGAGTAATTTTTGGAAATAGGAAAAAGAGTGTAATTGGGCTTGTATGGGTTTGGGATTTTAATTTTTGGTTAGATTTTAGTTTTTTCTTTTATCTTGAATAACTCTTACATTTATTTGTTAATGAAATTCCAATTTAATATAAATTGACTTACACATTATTTTGTAAAATATAATTTGATAGCTTCACAATTTTAATCAATTCAATATTATTTCACTTTATTTAATCATGCAGTATATTATTCAAAAAGAATTTATTATTTTATTTCAGTTTATTAAATAAAAATCTTATATTGAATAGAAATTTACTTAAATAAAGTTTATTTTTAAAATATAAATTATTACAAATCGAATTCGAACACTTGTATTTTAATTAAATTTATTTAATTTACAGCCTAGAAAGTAGGATTGTAACATAATTAGAATAGAATGGTATTTGCATGCTAATTTGGAGACTAGTCCCTAAACTTTTTATTGTAGAATATTGGTAAGATTATAGGATTTATTCTAGATTTATGATAACAGGGTTGTAAATTATTAGTATTAGTTTAGATTGCCCTAATTTGACTTGGAATGTGAATTTCTATATTCTAATTTATTAGAAGCGTTAGGGGTATAATTCAGTTGTATCTACTTCCATGTAATTTTCATGAATTATCTAATTCCACAACTATGTAGAAAAAGTGTATCATTTGAAATAATAAGGGTTGTATCAAAAAGAAAGAGATATGTAAAGTATGGATGTTCTCCTGTGCAGTTTGCACTATCTATTTCATTAAAGAAAAGAGGTAATCCCTCGTAATTTCAAACGGAGCAAAAGTCTCTCATTTGGGCAATTTATGAAAAGGTATATCGATGATCTTTTTTTGGGAAGGATAGCTATAAAAAATTGAAACGTGGAAATTAATATTCTTAAAAGAATCTACATAGTATGTTCTAGAGTTCCTAAGCATTGGAATCAATGAATTATAAATTCCGATACACGGACACACACATACATATAACCGTGCTTACCAATTAGAAATATATATATATATCATAATATACGTCGATATTCATATTAGTTATAATTAGGAACACTAGTTACTAATAGCGTAGTAAACCATAAGATTAGGAGGTTGAAATGGAAAAGATATTGTAACTCCAAAATTAGCAGGGCAATAAATGTATAGTTAATAAGGAGTTATAGGAATTAAATGGGGACACAAATGCATTTTGTAGGGGTGGTCAAAGGATTTAATATTTCATTTATGGGGAAATGAAGTAGGAACAATAGGTTGAATTAGAATGAAGAAATAAATATCATTAGTGATTGTCCAATTTGAATAATAATGATCCTTTATTACAAACAATTGACATTATGAGACATATGAGCATTCTATACGTAACAAACATATAAGGTAGGAATTAAATACTAGGAGGCAGTATGATTTTCATAGTAGGAAATTATATAGGCTCAATAATACGTTTATGATGAGCATGAATTGATGGGTTTAGCCCAACATTAGGCTTAAAATAATTGATTTGGTTTAGAATGGGTTGGGATGCAAGGACCTTAGAGTTACGCAATAGAAGTATGTCCTTCACATAGAGGCTACCAGCAGTTGTGTGTACTTATGACTAATGTGTGACATCCCCAACCATAGGCCCATGGGAAAGGGATATGTGATTGTGTATAGGTATGGGAAAATATACCAAAGGTTCACCTCGGATCTGAAGTATTAAATGGATCGCTACCTTTAGGGATGCCAAGAGGTTTACTTTAAGGTGGAAGGTATCAAATGACTAATGGATCTACCTCCTTCCTTTATAAGAAGTCTTAAATAACCTATGAAGGGACCTAATTAGGAAATAAGGTATGATTCATTTCTAACAAGAGGTATTAAGTAACTAGGATGAGTATTTTTCGTTGAGTTGCATTAGATTAGTCTAAACTGGATTTTGGCTATAGAAGGTCGACGGGCTATGTCAGTATTGTTATTGGTCTAGTATTTAGTAACGTTGGCATATAAGCTCGGACCAACATTGATCCCAAGCAGTCGTTAGCAAAGACTTAGGTTATGCCCTGACAGATTTTGCTTCCTACTAGTGTAAAATCTGTATGGGATACGAAAAGACACAAAGTTTAATTAGTTAGTTATTTGTTTGTCGAAGGTAGGCTAGTTAACCCTTAGACTAGTCTTTGAAATGCGTAATTAACACGACTATTAAATTATAAAGCTGTATGTAGGGGGTCATCGGTCTTTGTAGTTAGGGTCGACTGATTAGGTTTACATTGCGGAGGGCACACTTCGGGATTGATGTATAAAATGGGCATTAGATATGCCTCCTCCCTATTTAAGAAGTATTAGTGGTTGGGGTTTTCTTTTGGATAGCGCAACGTTTAGATATATATGTATATAGGCATACATATGCCTTGGAGAATGCTAGATATATCGTACACATAGATGGGATTACATGGAATAGCAATGAATAATGAACATAACACTTAAATATAAATCAACCGACATAAATTATTATTATGGATAAAGTTTGTAAACTAACCACTTGAATGTTGTTTTGACCCTCTCCTCATTACAACCCATATGATAGATTTAGAGGGACAAGTTATTGGTGCAAGATGAGAACTGTAGATGGTGAAGTCTTCTCATTCATGCTCACTATTAGGAAGGAAATTAGTACTAAAGGAAAAATATTGATTCCCGAGAAGTAGCATTAGTTAAGTTATATTTTCTATTATATTTTTCTACTCCATATGTAGATAGCTTTCCTTATGTTATTATAGGTTACCAAAAACAACAGTCTGTATCCAAATGGACTTGGATTTCAATTTAGTTGAAATTCGACTCATTAAGTTGCAAGTTGTTACAATAACGTGCACCCTGGAATAATGTTGTACAACCAAGTTATCTACACAACCATCTAATCAACCAAAATCATAACGTGATTATGCATGCAACATATCCATAGATATGCTCAATCCTAGCACAAATGCAAGGTCATGACATATAGGCATGTATGCAAACAACCTAAATATGCACGAAGTTTTGTATGAGTGAAAAAAGAAGAAGGAAAAACAATCATATCCTACCATCCAATCTAGCAACCACGATGCAACCAAAACTTATATAACGCTAAATATAGAGAGATTTTTTCAAATAAGAGCTGTATGAGGAGCTTTTATCTTTTCTTCTGTTTTTTAGTTGTTTTCAACTAGATTGTCTCCACTTGTACATCCTGGACTGATTAGAATTTATCTTAATGGCTATGTAATTTATGTACTTTTCTAAACATTGAAGGCATTATGAACTCTTGGTTTTTCTATCTCCCCAGTGGTATGTGATTAATTTAAAGTAGTGTTATGCTAACGTCATTTATTTGTCAACTTTAACCAGTCATGACTCAGAAGTATTATTATCCCAAAACTAGGAGAAGCTATTAATTTCCTATCATAAAGTGAATAAAAATTGCTTGTAATCCTAAATTTTTATACTACGTAATCCTAAAAAATGTAAGGTTCCTAGATGCCTTAAAGAATATTTTTTAACTAAGTTTCATTAAATGTTTCGTCTCCTTTAGTCCAAGGGTTGACTGAAAAGACACTTCTAATCTTCTTATCAATAAAATTTTGAGTTCTAAATATTATTTTCGATCACCATCAAGTCTAATCATTATCCATGCTTGTCTATACAACATATAATATCTCGTATTCCAATATTGGCTACTCTAGAAAGTGACGTATTGTTTTCTCATCTTTCATCAATCAGCTCTATTTAGAGTTATCCCAAGTGGATGATGTTCGCACAAAAAATGAAAAAATAGCTCTAATTGAAATAATAACATCAGGTATAATAGAAGTTAAATGCAAGAAAAGTAAAGGACACACAGATTATAATGGCTTAACCACCTTAGGCCTATGTCCATTGTTCATGTTTATTCATTTCGTATATTTTTTCTATTACAAGATTTTTGATATTAAATACAATAATTTATAATTGAATATGATAATTTAGAAGTTCGATTCGGTCATTATTGTAGCTTAGAAGCTTGTGGATGCCAAAAAATTGTTCTTGTAAATGCTAAATGTTTGAATATTAACAAGGGTGAAGTGGTGATGTGATTAATCTGGAAGGTCTAGAAATTTCCATGTAACCCGCCCAAATCAAATACTTCCATAAATAAATGATATGATTGCTAATTTCCAAATATATGTAGATCTTGTTCCATGTACAACTTGCTTGGTTCAGCAAAGAGCTTGATTCCTACTTGGTTGGGTCGGTGAAGTGTACTTGAATATGTTGCTGGCCAAGTTCCTGCACTTCTCTTTTTGGTTCGGTAAGCACCTTTACCCTTGGCTCAATGAGGTCCTTTGCCCTTGATTCGGTGGGATCCTTGGCCATTCACTCTGTAGGCTTCCTAGCCCTTGGTTTGGAGGGCTTCCTAGCTCTTTTATCAGTGGGCTTCCATCCGTCGAATAAAAAATCCTATCCGGTACTTAGTTACTGGACATGAAGGCCAGTTCGGTACATTGAGTGTCGAATAGGATTTGTTGTTCGATACCTTAGGAGCCGAACAAGATTTCCTCCTCGGTACTTGAGCTATCAAATAGGTGGGTGCTCCTTATCTCTTCCCCTTGCTTTGTCTTATCGTGCTCACCTTCCCTTCCCTTGCCTTAGCTTCCATCCAGATCTTTGTTTCATAGGCGAAATTGCCCATAACACTTGCCTCCTAAGCTCAGCTTGTAAATTACGAGGTGGACTTTATGGAGTGTCATCTAAAATCCCTTAGTTAACATCTATCATCCTCCTTGTATTAGTTGGGTTCGGTATGCTACTTGCTAGATCGGTAGCTAGTGTTTGTTCAATGTGCTCATGGTTCGGCACTTCTTCAGCTCAACATGTCATTAGTTCGATATAGGGCATGATCACATCCCTATATAAACTCCTACACCTCTACCCACCAAACATACATGTTCATTTTTCTGAGTCCCCAAATTCTTCAAGATCATTCATCTCCCTTGAGCTGCCTTGCCGATCTTCACTCCTATCGCCTCCAATTTAACATAACTTCTATCTAAGGTCATCACACGATTTGGTGAGCATTTCTTCTTACTTTTGCATCTATAATTACTAAATTATGGCCCTGATTGGTCTTTGCTCAATCATGTCAGGGCTTAAGGTTTAGGCTTGCTTGGTTCTGGCCAAAAACAAGAATTAAGGAGGCTTGATGTGTTGGGAGAGGTGCAGGTTGCCAAAAACATGGTTGTCCATCCCCTTTGTGCTAGTAGGATCTTTGGACCAATGTTTTGGCTCTTTCTAGGTTTAACCTTCGAATAGGAGAGGCTGGTCATTTATCGATCTCTTCCTATTGTTAGGGTTTTGGTAATTGGGCAAGATTTCACTTGGTAGAGAGTGAATTTCGAATAGTTTTTCTAATAGTATTTGAATGTCAGATTAATATTGCTTTAGTTCTTTTTCAATGTACATGCACACACTCATACGCACGCATGAAAACTTCCTCCACCTACAATAATTTATGAGATAAATTATCAAATTAGTTGGGTATGTCGAGCCATCGAAAGACTCATTCGCAAAATATTTCTGGAGATCAAGGTATGTTTTCTTCTACATCCCTGGATTCCGTACTGGTAGGGCTCCACTCTAATCTGCCCAGTTCCACTCACTCTCTAGTGTACGGGTATGGCATATGAATCCTATCGACTCCAAGCCATCCACCTTTACTACTAAGCAGTTGGATATCATCATGGCCACTCATCACATTCCCAAAGATGATCTCTTTCTGCCTACTCTATAACAACGGGCACATGCTCCACCAAAAGGTATACGGCCTACTCTCGCTACCACTAGCCGGTCGAAGCCCCAACTCCTCTTCCCTAATGGATCGCTGGATTCCTTGTGTGCCTAAAGATTGCTCCATTCTAGTTGCATCCCAATGGATAACCTATCCTTACTAGTATGTATGCCATTTTTATAAAGGAGATCAAAATTCCCCTTACCCACCATCAAATCAGACTAGAGGGATCTCATTTTATCTATCTTGAGGCGGGGAGCAAGTTTAAGCTGGTTGAGAACTTGTACTCTAAGTATAGTATGTCCAATCGTGAATATATTTTCGTTCTAGATGGCTCTCTGTGCTTTCATCAGTGGCATTCTGGATGTGAGTCTCTAACTTACATTGGCTTCTTCTCATAGCTTTGCAAAATCTTGTGTTAAATGCTAATTTTTCCTTCTTTGGATCTTCTTCCAATTGCGGTGAGGGTAGCAACTAAGGATGATTTGGAGAATATGTTACAGAGACTCCAGCAAGTCTTGAAGGAATTTCGTGAGGTTCCTGGCCTATTACCGAAGAGAATCTAAAGCAGCTTAGGTTATTGGCTGCTGGTCACTCAATTGGGAGAAGTAAGAGACCTTCAACTCATAAGCCTACTAAGAAGAAGAAAGGAAAAGACTCGGCTTTCGATGGGACGAGCGAAGTTCCATCTTCTCAGCCTTCTATTTTTGATGCCCTCTTGGCTATAAAGGAGTTGCTCCTACTATCCTTACGGGTTCAGAGAAGCAAGAGTTAGATTCCTTCAAGGTAAAACCTCACAAAAACGGCTTGCTCAAGACTGTAAGGAAATGGGATGATGACAGTATTCGCACGAAGACACCAGGAGAAGCAGGCTCCCATTCTCATGATAGAAATTGTACTGCTTTGGATCCTGCAAAGCACATTCTTCCAGGCATATTGGTCTAGATAATCTGCCTAATTTATAGGTGGATGAATTTTTTCACCATGTTTTTGGTCCCAAAGATGAGGGAACATTCATTCTATGGAACATTATTATTTATTCCTATCTTCATAATCCGAGGCTTAGGATCGACTACAGAGATTCTGAGTTAATAGCAAAAATCCAGCGTCAATTGGAGACCCATGAGGACCCTAAGGGTTCGTCCAGATGCCATGCACTCTCACACACACGTTTGCAAAGTTGCATGCTTAATTCATAGTTAGGCAACTTTCAAGCGTTTGTTCTGATCCTAACTCGTCATGTCTTACAATTACAGGAAGCATGTGCTCGAAAAGAGAGAATATGCTCTCTATGATGAAATAGTTAGTGCCTCCTAAGGATGTCAAAAAGGCAGCTTCTTCATTCGGACCCAGTAAGAATGCTTGGCAACCAGCTATAGAGTTGAAGACCGTGGAAACCATTCACTACCGTCCGATAGGGGACAATGGCAACCGCAACCCCAAATATGGCTCATGGAAAAGATCCCAATTCCCCGATAATAAATTAAGATCATAAGCCCCAGTTCTCCTCTTTAAATCTCCTCATATTTCAAATTTTCCTATATCTGATTTGGACGCCTTCAAACAGTAAGATAAGATGGATAAGTAAGCAATGATTGTCCTTACCCGGGAAAAAAGACTATAGGAAAGAGCATGAGGGGGTGGGGATCATCACCGACCCTCCAAATCCAAATTTTAACAAATTTCAACAACCTTATTAACTAAGGGACCCACTGGCGCACTTGCTTGCCGAGGCACCTCCTATCTCCTTTACGGAGATGATCGATCTTCTTGTTGACGATCGGGTAGCATGAAGTCCCTATCCGATTTCCATGCTAAAGCCATCAAGGCTGGGGGAGATCAGTAAGAAAACTGTTGGCCAGAGCATTAAGATTTTTGATATAAGGAAGAAACTCCACAAAAAGGATCTGGTCACAAGAAGGTGATCGATGCTCTAGAAAGATCTTAAACCAAGGAGATTGAGAGCGTTAAGGCCACTCACGCTGAAGAGCTGAAGCGGTTGAAGCAGGCCCAATCTACCAATATTAAGGCTTCCAAGAAGGATTATAATGACAGGGTGGGTAGCTCTTAGATGATTACAAGAATGTCAAGGCCAAATTTACAAGAGGGTGGATAAGCTCTAGGAGGTTATCGAGGGAGTGGTGCCCGACATCGCTGACATAAAGGAAAGAGCGGTAAAGTAGAGAGCCGAGTGGGTCTCCCTACAAGCAGAGGACAAAGCTCTATTGGTTCGATAGGTCGACGAGACTTTTAAAGTTGAGAAACTACAAGAATAATGTGATGAGATTCATAATCTTCTTGACTAGGTGGAATCCCTTCTTGATGAGATTTATTATGGGATGTTCACAAAGAAAGTCCTAGCATGGATGGATGACTACTAGGAAGTTATGGCTTCTACCCATCGATGGTCAATTACAGAAGCAAAAGCTGCTAGTGAGCAAGAAGGTATGTCCTTTAACCTTGAGGCTATTGATGCTACTTCTCGGTAGATGAGATGGAAGTCATTCACCTCAACTGCAACAAGTTGGCCGAGGTTAAAAGGCTTAGAAAGAAGAAGAGGCAGAGAAGAGAAAGGATGGCGGATCAACCTCTAAAGTGATAATGCAAGGTCAGATTTCAAAACCGGTTATTTGTGCCCACATACACGAAGTCAGGCTCAAGAAATTCCTCCACCTCTGGACTACCTCATCCTCTACGATGCCCAACGTTCTCCTAAAGAAAGTAGGATTCTGCAACATAGCCCATGGGCCACCGTTTAATACATCCAAGCTTGCTTAGGAAAAAACACATTTGATGGTTCTCAGTATTTCCCTAAAGGTAGTTTGCTACGATAGGTCCTACTAGTGCTATAATTACTACTGACATTTCGCCATCAAGTACTCTTCCTCCAGACCCTTTTGGTGCCCTTATCGGTAAAGCCTATAATGAAATGATCGCTATCCTCAAGGACGACGCTAACAACAAGAATTTAGGGGATATTAATCATACTAAGGGCTTCTACAGAGGTGAAGCCTTGAAGAAGAAATTCATGCTGATATTTCCTATAGAGATGGAAAGTCTAGAAAAAGTAAACAGTGATTAATGCAGGTGCAGCCGCCAAGCGAGAGGAGGAGCGGAAATAAGGTGAGAAGAAGGAATCCAGGTCCCACAATAAGAAAACCATCTCCAAGTCTAGGTCCAAGTGAAACTGGGCCTGTACCCAGTCGGTATTTTCTTTTTTTGGGACACAATGATGTGTATGTTCTTTCTTTGTTTGTATTAAACTCTACTGTCTATGCTTGACAGATTTTGATGCACTAATGAGGTCGACCATATGTTACTTCCTAAAACTCATGATTTTTAGCTAATAAACATTTGGACGTATAAAATTATGATTTATATTTATGATTTTGATATCCATTATCCTTGCACGCCCCAAATTTTGTTAGTTACTGTGTAATTCCTATATGCCTTAGGTAAGTCTGGACTGATAGTTGATGTCTACCATCGTCGAGCTCAGCTGTCCACCGCTGGCTGGATCTTGGCCTGTTAGTGGGGGGAGAACCAAACTGGTGGTTATGATGTTCTAACTACCGAAAAGTCAAGTTCTTCATGACTTTAACAAAGTGTTCAAGGCTATTGACCATTGTTAACTTCCTGGTAGGATCACCCTGGTATGTTGTAACTGATGGGAAAATGTGAGCCAATCGTCATTGATGGACACCCAGTTAACAGATCACTCCGTTCTACTAATATCGATGAGGAGTTTGAGCTGATCATCAAATATGGACACCTAGTCAAGGTATCACTCTGGTCCACCACTATCGGCAAAGAAGTTGAGCTGATTGCCATTGATGGACATCCGATTAAGGGATCACTCTGGTCCACCACTACCGATGAGGAGTTTGGGTCGATCATTAATGAGGAACACACGACTAAGGGATCACTCTATCGCACCACTTCCAATAAGGAGTTTGAGCCAATTATTAGTGATGGATACCTAGCTAAGGGATCACGTTGGTCTACCGATGTAGGCAAGGAGTTTGGGCCAATCGTCGATGAAGGACACCTTGCTAAGGGATTATTCTGGTCCACTACTACCAACAAGGAGTTTAGGTGGATCATCAGTAATGGACACCGGCTAAGGTTCACTCCACTCCACCACTCTTGGCAAGGAAGTTGACCCAATCATTGGCGACAACACCCGATTAAGAGATTACTCTAGTCCACCACTGCTATTAAGTAGTTTGGATAGATCGTCGGTGATGAACACCCGACTAAGGGATCACTCTGGTCCAACACTATTGGCAAAAGGTTAGGTGCGATCATCAGTGATGGACATCTGGCTAAAGGATCACTCTGGTCCACCACTATCGGTAAGGAAGTTAAGCCGATCATCAGTGATGGACACCTGGTTAAGGGATCCCTCGTGTCCACCACTACACGCAAGGAGTTTGGACCGATCGTCGATGATGGACACCAAACTAAGGGATCACTCTGGTCCACCACTGCTGGCGAGAAGTTTGAGGGAAGATATCATGATAACACGGCTTTTTTGCTGAGTCAACTCTTAGGGTGTGGATGATACTTCCTCATGGTGCTATTGTTAGTTTGACACGTTTGAGTGACAACACAACATCACATTTCCTACTTGTTATCTGAAATGACAAGATATTATGGAAGAGCACACTTTGTTAGAATTCATTTCATAATTTTTTCAGTTACAAAGTTACAATACTAGCGGAGTTCATGCAAAATAACGACAGAGATGGTGTGCATTCTAAGCTATTCTGAGTATAGCTCTATTTGTGGGTGTTGAGGATGAAAGCTCTATCACCCAAGTCCTTGTGGATGATGTACGTTCCTTCCTAGACTTGATCGAGTGCTCCTAGTATGGGGTATATTAATTTTAACACCAGGTCCTCTTCCTTAAGCGAATGGGGTTTGACTTTAGAGTTGTATTGAGAAACCACCCTTCGCTTGTGTACATAAGGTGGCTTCCTCATGCTTTTCGTTAATCAAATCCAATGACATGTTCATTAGTTTCTTGTTTTCATTAGGGTTATAGTGAATCTCAGGTGTGATGGCATTGCTGTCTTCACCAATAACATTGCATCTGATCCATACGCCAATGAGAAAGAAGCGCGTCCAGTTGTCACCTTAAAGGAAGTGTCGTAGGCCGATAATCGTCCACCCATGCTCCCTTCACCTTTTCCAATTACTTTATGGTTATCTTAAAAACTTTATTTACTGCCCCAATGTAACAAAATATATTTTTATAACATTATTTGGAATATTTAATTAGCAAAATTTAAATTAAATAATATGTAAATTAATGGATTGAGATTTGTTTTAGTTAAGGGTAGCCGTGCCATGATAGTGTGTTAGTTAATATAAAATAACCTAAACAAAGGTGTTAGGAAATGACAAGGGAAATATGAAAAATAGGTGGAGCTTATACCCTAAACCCTTAGAAGATAGAATGCTTATGTTCATTCTCATTTATATCAAACCAAAAATACTAAGGCCGACCACCATTTTTACTTTCAAGAAGAAGATTAAAGATAGGATTCAAGAGAATGAAAATAATCAACTAAATCAACATCAAATCGCACATCTATAATCTCAAAGTTAAGGTGAATAATTACTACATCCCATATTCTTTTGGTTTTCGATTTAAGGCTAAGATCTGAAATATTTTTGCAAGTAATTTCTATGTTTTGAGGATTAAGGTCATAGGTATGTTTGTTAGTGAATTATGCATGTTCATACTTGTTTTAAATGATATATTTGAAATGAAAACCCTAATTGATGACATCCAATTGTCATGAAAATTTAAATATAGGTCTCGTATAATATTTTAGAGATGGGTTTTGATTTTCATAATTTTTCGATTTATTATGGATTTTATATAAATTTTGGAATGAAGAAAACTGTTTATTGGGTTATAGATAATTTTCGACTAGAACAATAATTGTTTGGGTTTGAGATTTTAATATGATAGGCAAGATATTGAAATAGATTTTCTATGATTTTTCTAGAATTTTCCTAAGTCATCTGAGAGGTATATAAATTATTTAAGCTATAGGACTTAGATGTTTTATATATTTTAAGGAGAAGGGGCATTTTGCAAGAAAGAATGATTTATAACTTTTAGTAACAGCGGCAGCACATTTTTGAAAAGTATTTTATTGACCAATGAAAATTTGACAAAAAAGGCATGTTAGTTGAAAAGTTTCCTTTTTAAGTTTAAACACTTTTTCCATGTTTCATCCTATACGGTAGTTTACCTTCTGCACCAGACCTTTCATCTCAGTCGAAAGGTTAGCTTTTGATAAGGTCAAAGTTCAATGCATAAGGTATCAAGTAATTGGTACATAATGAATTGAATATATCCGAATGGTTCTAAGCCGATAGGTTGATGGCCTAAGAGGTCGGAATATACTCGTTTTATAAGTGAAAAGCTTTCGCTTGCTTTGCTTTCAAATTTGAGCTTCCGACTTGGTCACTTATGACCAGGAAAAATAATTCAAAAGAAAGATTTTAAACCTTTCGACATAGTCGATGGGTTATTGCTACTTCCGCCATTATTTTGTATTGAAACCATCCAACATAGCTGAAGGGTTTTTACCGCTTTTATAAAGGTTTTTTGCTTTGAACCTTCTGACCCAGTGAAAGGTTTACCTGTTTTTAAACTAACCATTTCTCCAATGCTTTCGGAAGGAAGCTTCCGACTTAGATGGTTTATCCTTGTTTATGAAATATAACCCAAGGCTTTCGAAAGGTTGTTTTAATAACAACGAAAGGTTTTAAAAGAAGGTTTCCAAATTATTTTAAGTTGAACCGAGTATGCCTTTGAAGGTTTATGTTTTAAAAGGTTTTATGTATTCAAAGGGTTTGTTTACTGATCTGTTTCGAAAGGTTTAGTTTCTGAATGATTTTAGAAGGTTTTAAATAGAAGGATAAGCAAAGATTTCCTAAGGCAATGTTTCAAGTCGTTCAAAATAGGATGTCTAAGGTTTTATTGCTTGCGAAAGGATTGAAGTTCAATGGGTTCGAAAGGTTTGAGGTCACATGGTTTTGAAGGGTTAAGTTTAAATGGTTTTGAAAGGTTTTGGATTTCTAAGGGTTTTGAGGGTACCAATGGAAAAATTAAATAAATGTGACCCAAGTTGGGATACTGATGGAAATAGGTTAAACATGGGGCTAATATGATATAAATAGAATCATGGGGTTAACATGATATATATATATATATATATATATATATATATATATATATATGGAATCATGGGGCTAACATGATACAAATAGAATCATAGGACTACATGATACAAATAGACTCATGAGGCTAACATGAGACCATTAAATTCATGGGGTAAGATGAAATAATTAGATTCACGGGGCTAGCGCGAATCAAGGCAAAATAATGGGTTCATAATCGTCCTAGGAAAACTATATGATGTGGGATGGATAGTCTACATCAACTTAAGCAAAATGAATTTGGAATAGGTATCCCCTCTTTGATATAATAAAACTTTAATTGGGGATGGGGAAATCCTAGTTGTTTTCAAATATGCATATCACCATGATGTTTTATAAATACATGTTTTAACCATTGTGTATGTAGGGGAACAGTATATGGTTTAACGAAAGGTTTTGCAAAAGATACGTTTTAAAAGGATGTTAGTGAGGGGAAACTCATTCCGCTAAGCGGTGTGGTCTTACTTAACATGTTTAACCGGGATGTATAGTATTATTCATACCAGGCTTTATGTCTGACTCAAAGTTTATGTTTTCCCCTTAAACTCTCAGGTGCTCAAAATTAGTTTGAGTAGGGTGAGGGATTATTTTCAAGTTTTAGTAGGATGATGAATAAGCTACCGGAGGTACGCAGGAGGCAAATGGATAGCTATTTAGGAGTTGCACTTCTTGTTGTGTTTTGTTGGATTTTCTGCTGTGTTGTTTTCTATTAGTCTAGTATGACCATATGACTCTGATCAACCAAGTGGGTATCTTTATATACCGCTCTTGGCGTGTTTTGTAATAATTATATTTGATATGTGCTTAGGAACGATATGGGATTATGTGTTGTTAATGTGAAACAATTAGTTTTGAAATGTAACAAAGGAAAAAAATTGTTTTGAAATCTGTGTTTTGTTTCATATTCAAGTGCTTCTGATATTATTGATACCATTAACATGGCCGTGTCGTCGGAAGCTAATACTATAGATGATGCAGAATCTATAGCGCTTAGTTTTAGGCCTCTAGATAGGAGATGTTATAGCTTGGTATCAGAGCATGGTCTATGAAATACTTTAACTAAAAATGATTTGCGAAAACATAATCCTTAAAAGTTAGAGTTAATATCGGGGTATGTGACAATGTTATAGCAAGGTACTTGTACTTGCTATTTATATAAGTATACGCTGTATCTCTAGACTCCTATCTTAGTGAGGCTATTCATCTGTAATCTCATGAGGTTTGAATACAGATATGGAAGGAAGAAGAGGCAGAGTAAACATTGGAGGAGATAGCACCACTACTAATGGAAATACCAGACCAAGTGCTAAAAGAGGTTCCGGTCAGGCTCAAGCTAAAAATATGGGTGCACGGGTTCCTCAAGTGGATATAGGAGCCTTTTATCAGTTGCTGGAAAACCTTTTGCAAGCAGAAGCTATTGGAAATTTTGGTGGGGAAAATCATGTAGTTCCAATTAGATATAACTATGCTACACTAAGTATAGACTATATCAGTCTGGAAGGAAAGCCGTTTGCTGGAACAGAAGATGCCGTTGAAGTAGAGAATTGGTTGTTGAACTATGAAAAGATATTTACAAATCTAGGATTAAATGATAGGAAGAAGAGAAGGCTAGCCTTAAGACAGTTGTAAGGGTTAGCGCTTCAATGGTGGAACAGTGTAACGGCCGGAGTGCCAGAGGAAGAGTTGACTTGGGCTGACTTCAGGAGGAGGTTTGAGCAGAGGTTTTTGTTTGAGGTGGCCAAGTCGACGTTAATGATGAATTTTATGGATCTTTTTCAAGGAAAAATGCCTGTGATCGAGTATGCTGCTAGGTTTGATGAGCTATATCAATATGGTTATACTTTGGTTGACACGGATGTCAGAAGGAATGAGAGATTCATTAGAGGATTGAGGCCAGAGCTTGGTAGAATACTATGGCCTATATTCGAGATACTTCTAATGTATCAGTGGAGATGGCCATTCACCATAAAGAAATACTTGTTGTTTCAGCTAAGGAGAAGCCTGTTGAATTCAATGGTCCTCAAAGGAAGAAGAGGGAGTTCTTTAACAAGAAGGGCGCTCAAAAAGAAGGAGCCACCAAGAAAGGGAAAGAAGATATAGTTTTCTATAAGTGTGATAAGAAGGGTCACTATGCTAGTGAGTTTCGTTCGGGAGATGGAAAGTTGGTTGTGGGGAAGCAGAATGTGCAATGATATAATTGCAACCAAATGGCGCATTACAATAATAAATGTCCTAAAGCCCCAAGGCAGGAAAAGGAAAGGTCTTTGCTTTGGAGCCATCATCCTCTAAATCAACTACTACTAAGAAAGGAAAGTCTGTGATGGAAGGTACACTTTTGATCTGTAGTATACTAATTAGGGTATTGTTTGATACCAGAGCATCTCATTCTTTTATTTCTCGATGTTTGGTAGATAAGCTTAACCTAGTACCCTTATATCTAGTTACTTCCTTAAGGGTTGTAAATCCGATAGGAATATATGCAATGCTTGGGATGAGGTGTGACCATTTAGAGTTTGATTTGCTAAGCCATACTTTTAAGTGCTGTTTGCATGTGTTTGACTTTGTAGGATTTGGGATTATCCTTGGGATGGATTGGTTAAGTAAATATGATGCTAGGACATTTTGCCATGATAGGAAAATATCACTTAGTCACCTGGATTGTAGTGATCGTATAGTATATAACGTAGAGAAACTTAGTTGTGAAATGAATGCTTTATTGGGCATTATAGAGTTGGAGGATGAGTTGCGTTAATTCTTTGTACTTAGAGAATTCATAGATGTATTTGAGATAGTAATTGGGTTGCCACTAAAACGAGTCACTGAGTTTCAGATTGATTTAGTGCTTGAAACAGAACCGGTGAGTAGATCGCCAAGTAGAATGACTCCGACCGAGATGAGAGAGTTAAAGGTGCAGTTACTGGATTTGGATGGTAAGAGTTTTATCGGACCAAGTAGTTTTCCATAGGGAGCTACCGATGTATTTGTTAAGAAGCCGAACGGATTGTTGAGGCTATGTATCGATTATCGTGAGTTGAATGAGAATACGATGAAGAGCCGTTGTTCATTATCGAGAATTGATGATTTGTTCGATAAGTTAAGTGGAGCCAAGGTATTCTCTCAGATGGATTTGTCAATGGGATTTCATCAGCTTAGAGTGGCACAGGACAACATTCCTTTGAGGCATTTAGAATGACATATGGATCATACGAATGGTTAGTTATGCTGTTCGGACTAACTAATGCGCCGACATTTTTTGTGGATCTGATGAATAGGATTTTTCAAGATCACTTGGATAGATTTGTATTGGTCTTCGTAGATGATATTTTGATATACTCTAAGGATGAGGAGCATGAAGTTCATCCTAGAGTCGTGCTTGAGATGTTGAGGGAGCATCAGTTGAAGGCTAAGTTTACGGAGTGTCATTTTTGGAAGAAGGAAGTGAAGTTCCTTGGTGATGTCGTCTTTGAGAAAGGGTTGTTTGTAGATCCGACTAAGATTTAAGCAGTGAACAATCGAAAGAGATCCTGAGACGGTAACCAAGATAAAGAGTTTCCTTGGGTTGGCTGGGTATTATCGAAGATTTATAAAAGATTTTTCATGGATAGCAGCACCGATGACTAAGCTTACATGAAAAGATGTGAAGTTTGTATGGACTAATAAACGTGAGGAAGCATTCTAGACCGTGAAATACGGGAATCAAGGTTTGGTTGTTTATACTAATGCGTGTGGAACTAGATTAGGAGCTGTGTTGATACAAAGAGGTAAAATGATTGCGTATGCTTCTAGATAGCTCAGACCACATGAAGTTAGGTATCCAACGCATGACTTGGAGTTAACTGTCGTTATATTTTCTTTAAAGGTGTGGAGGCATTATCTTTTGGGAGAGCGATTTGACCTTTATACTAATCAAAAGTCATTGAAGTACATGTTCTCTCAGAAGGAGTTGAACATGAGACAGTAGAGATGGTTGGAGTTTATTACTGCTTATGATTTTGAAATTGAGAACACACCTGAAAAAGGAAATAAGGTAGCAGATGCACTCAGCTGGAAACATCAGAATGTAGTATTAGCTATGATTGCTGAGTGGAAAGATTTGGAAGCATTATAAGCTTGTAGAGTGTAGTTTAGATCCGGAGAAGGTTCTACCGGAAGCACTGTATTGTCTTGTTTAGAAGACCGGTAATGATTAAGAAAATAGCTTCTAAGAAAGAGGAGGATCCAATTTTGGCTGAACGAATCAAAAGGTTGAGAGAAGGAAAAAAGAGCGACGACCTAAAGGATTTCAGTCTTGACCAAAATGGGTGGTTGAGATAGAAAGGAAGGTTGTGTGTTTCGAATGTAGAAAACATGAGGAAGGAAGTTTTGGATGAGTGTCATCGATCGAAGTTCACTATCAATCTAGAAGGAATGAAGATGTATCACAATATAAAGAGAAGTTTCTTTTGGGAAGGTATGAAATGAGATATTGGTTTGTGTGTTAGGCAGTGTTTGAATTGCCAGCAGGAAGAGGCTGAACGCCAGAAACCGAGCAGATTGCTTCAACCGTTGGAAGTTTCGTTGTGGAAGTAGGATTCTATCTCTATGGATTTTATTGACGGGTTGCCCAGATTTAATAGAGCGAATGAAAGTATATGGGTCGTAGTAGATAGATTGACTAAGAATGCCCATTTCATTCCTGTAAAGTCAACTAGGACATCACCTATTTTGGCTAAGTTATTTTCGAAGAATGTAGTTAGGCTGCATGGGATTTCTTGTAGTATTGTAAGTGATAGAGATTCTTTGTTGACTAGTCAGTTCTGGAAAAGTCTATAGGAAGCATTAATAACTAAGCTCAACATGAGTATCGCTTACCATCCGTAGATTGATAGGAAAACGGAAAGAGTTAACAAAATTTTGGAACATTTGTTAAGAGCTTGTGTATTGGATTCCGAGGGATCATGAGAGGACCATCTTTGTCTAGTTGAGTTCTCATATAACAATAGTTATCGGACTAGTATTGGGATGGAACCATTTGAAGATTTGTATGGAAGACCATGCAAGTCTCCCGTATGTTGGTTAGTGACTAGGGATAGGTTGGTTCTTGGCCCGAATTTGGTGAAGGAAGCTGTAGAGAATGTTGAGTTAATCGAGCTAGGATGAAGGAAGCTCAATCTAGGCAGAAAAACTATGCTAACAGAAGAAGGAAAGATTTGGAATTTTCTATCAGAGACTATGTGTTTATTGAAGTTTCACCGATGAAGGGCGTGATTAGAATCGGGAAGTCAGGAAAATTAGCACCCAGATTCAATGGTCCTTTTTGTATTGTGTAAAGGATCGGGAATCTCGCTTATAGAGTAGATTTACCGAGTAGTTTGGCTGAGGTCCATGATGTTTCCATGTTTCTCATCTTAGAAAATGTGTTAGAGACCCGGAGACTACTATAGCACTTGCAGTTATAGAAGATTTAGTAGTAGAACTGGATTTGACCATAGTTAGAAAGCCGATTCAGATTGTGGCCAGAGATGAGAAGAAATTGAGGAACAAGACATTCAAGTTTGTAAAGGTTCGGTGAGTGACGATGCTAGAGACTGTACTTAGGAAATGGAGAGCAGAATTAGAGATACTTAACCTGACTTGCTTGATGGTATGTCTTACCTTTGATTGTTTTGATGTGTACATTACGTAATTTCGAGGACGAAATTCTTTAAGGTAGAGAGTCTGTAACACCCCATATTTTTACAACATTATTTGGGATATTTAATTAGCTAAAATTAAATTAAATAATATGGAGATTAATGGATTGAGATTGGTTTTAGTTAAAGGTAGCCGTGCCAAGATAGTGTATTAATTAATATAAAATAACCTAAACAAAGGTGTTAGGAAATGACAAGGGAATTATAGGAAATAGGTGGAGCTTATACTCTAAACCCTTAGGAGATTGAATGCTCATGTTCAGTCTCATTTCTATCAAACAAAAAATATTAAGGCCAACCAACATTTTTACTCTCAAGAAGAAGGTTAAAGCTAGGGTTCAAGAGAAGGGAAGCAATCAACTAAATCAACATCAAATCTCACATCAATAACCTCAAAGCTATGGTAAAGAATTACTACATCCCATATTCTTTTGGTTTTCGATCTTAAGACTAAGATATGAAATATTTTTGCAAGTAATTGCTATGTTTTGATGATTAAAGTTATATGTATGTTTGTTAGTAAATTATGCATGTTCATACTTGTTTCAAATGATATGTTTGAAATGAAAACCCTAATTGATAACATCCAAATGCCTTTAAAGTTTAAATATAGGTCTGGAATAATATTTTAGAGATGGGTTCTGATTTTTAGAATTTTATAACATATTATAGATTTATATGGGTTTTCGAATGAAGAAAATTGTTTATTGGGTTATAATTTATTTTCGGCTAAAATAATAATTGTTTGTGTATGAGATTTTAATATGTTAGACAATCTATTAAAATAGATTTTTTTAGATTTTTCCAGAATTTTCCTAACTCACTTGAGGGATATATAAAGTTGTTTAAGGTATGACACTTTGATGTTTTATATATTTTAAGGAGAAGGGACATTTTGATACATAAAATGATTTATAAATTTTATTAATAACGATAGCACATTTTTGGTATTTTATTGACCAATGAAAATTTAACAAACATGCAGGTTAGTTGAAAAGTTTCCTTTTTAAGTTTGAACACTTTTTCCATGTTTCAGCCTATACAGTAGTTTACCTTCCGCCCCAGACCTTTCGTCTCAGTCAAAAGGTTAGCTTTGATAAGGTCGAAGTTTAATGCATTAGGTATCAAGTGCTTGGTACATAATGAATTGAGTAAAGCCGAAAGGTTGACATCCTAAGAAGTTGGAATATAATCGTTTTATAAGTGAAAAGCTTTCACCTGCTTTTCTTTTGAATTTAAGCTTCCGACTTGTTCACTTCTGACTAGGACAAATTATTTAATAGAAAGACTTTAAACCTTTCGACGTAGTTGATAGGTTGTTGCAGCTTCCGCTATTATTATTTTTTGAAACCTTCCAACATAGCCGAAGGGTTTCTACCGCTTTTATAAAGATTTTTGCTTTGAACCTTCTGACCCAGTCAAAAGGTTTACTTGTTTTTAAACTGCCCATTTCTCCAATGCTTTCGGATGGAAACTTTCGACTTAGGTGGTTTATCCTTGTTTATAAAATATAACCCAAGGCTTTCGAAAGGTTGTTGTAATAAATTCGAAATGTTTTAAGAGAAGATTTTCAAACTATTTTAAGTTGAATCCTAGTTGGGGATGGGGAAATCCTAAATGTTTTCAAATATGACATATCACCATAAGATTTTATAAATACACGCTTTAACCGTTGTGATGCAGGGGCACAATATATGGCTTTACGAAAGGTTTTACAAAAGATATGTTTGAAAAGATTGTTAGTGAGGGGAAACCCGTTCCGCTAAGCGACGTGGTCTAACTTAACATGTTTAACCGAGATGTATAGTATTATTCATACCTGGCTTTATATCTGACTCGAAGTTTATGTTTTCCCACTAAACTCTTGTGTGCTCAAAATTTATTTGAATAGGATGAGGGACTAAGTCTTTTTTAGCTTTTATCAAGATGACGAATGAGCTACCAGAGGCATGTAGAAGGCAAACGGATAGCTATTTAGGAGTTGCAGTTCCTGTTGTGGTTTACTGGATTTTCCACTATATTGTTTTGTATTAGGTCTATTATGAACATATGACTCTGATCAACCAAGGGAGTATCTTCATATACCACTCTTGGCGTATTTTGTAATAATTATATTTGATCTGTGCTTGGAAACGATTTAGGATTATGTGTTGTGAATGTAAAACAATTGGTTTTGAAATGTAATGAGGTAAAAAATTTATTTTGAAATATGTGTTTTGTTTCATATTCAAGTGCTTCTCGAATTATTGATATCATTAACATAACCGTATTTAGTCGTCGAAATCTAATACTATAGATGACTGCAGCATCTGTAGCGCTTAGTTTTGGGCCTCTAGATTGGGGATGTTACACCCAACCTGCCCGTTAGCCTATAGGTATTCTACTATGGAGAAGATTTACTTTGTTCCATGTTGTTGGTAGAAATCGACGAACTCTACAATTTCAAATTGCAATCCATTGTTGCATATCACATTCCTAATTAAAAAGTCTATGACCTTGGTTGTTAACATTTTAGTAAGGGGCTCGGCTTCCACCCACTTAGTAAAGTAGTCAACTGCCACTATAGCATGCATAGCTCCGCCCTACGCCATTGGAAGTTCTCTAATTAGATCAATTACCCAAATCGCGAAGTACCAAGGGCTAACCATATGACTCAACTCGGTCGAAGGCAACATAGGAACTTCATGAACCCTTACATTTATCACACCTCCTTGCATACTCCATCGAATCATGGTTCAAAGTTGGCTAGAAGTATCCATACCACAAGATTTTATTAGCCAAGGTATGCCCCTGGATGTAGTCTCCGCAGCTCCTTCTGTATATGTGCTCTAACATCTCCTCAGCCTCCCTTTTAGTGACACACCTCTGTGATGGATTAGAAAATTCCCTCCGATACAGCACTCCATTTTGAATGACGGAGTAAGGCTCCACTATAGGACTTTTTTTTCTTTGCTCCTATTTCCTGGTAATACTCCTTTACTCAGATATTTTATTAATGATGTGATGTAGGTCTCCTCGTCATTTACAGCTGAGATCATGTTCACCTCCTTGAAGCTAGGTCTATGTAGGGTTGCAATAGGTACCGATCCCAATAGAGACCCAACTCCCGAACTTGCCAACTTTGCTAACTCATCAGTTTCCTGATTCTCCTCTAAGGGAACATGCTCGATCATGTAGTGATCTATTTCATTGAGTAAGACCTTCACCCTCTCTAGATAGGATTCCAAATGCTCTCTTTTAGCTTGGAATTCTCCGTGAATCTGGTTTACTATCAACTGTGAGTCACTATGCACGTACAACGCCCTGATTCCTAGTTCCTTTTCTATCGCTATCCCTGCTATCAAAGCTTCGTATTATGCTTCGTTGTTTGTTGCCTTGAATGCAAACTGTATTTCATAGCTTAGCTTCTTCCCTCCAGGTGTAGTGTCACTCCTACACCAGATTCATGGTCATTTGATGCTCCATCTATGTATATTTTCTATTCAAGAGCGTCTTCATCCTCGGACTCCACTTCATCATCTCTACTAGTGAATTCGACAATAAAATCTGCCAACACCTATCCCTTCATTGTAATTTTTAGGTCATAGGTTATCTCATAATTGCTTAATTCAATACTCTATATGGTAAGCCTCCTAGAAGTATTAGGTTTGTGTAGAACTTGTCTCAGGGGATGACCTATAAGCATTCTGATGTGGTGTGTCTAGAAAAAGTGCCTTAACTTCCACGATGCTATTAACAAACAATATGCCAGTTTCTCTAGCTAAGAGAAACTTGATTCTGGCCTCGTGAAACACTTCAATCGCGTAGTATACCGGACATTGCACTCGTTCTTCTTCTCTAATCAATGTTATGCACGGGGCGTGGAGCGATACTGCCAAGTACATGTAAAGGTTTTCTTTCTTGACATGTATAGAATGAACTAGCGGCTTCAGCAAATGGTCCAACAAGTTTAAGAAAGCAGCTAAGCACTCGTCTATCCATCTGAACATTCTATTTTCTTCTTGAGCGCCTCGGAAAAATGGAACATATTTACTTGTCACCCTGGATATGAACTTGCTTAACACTGCTCGTTCGGACTTTGCATTTCCTTTTGAGTTTTGGGAATTTTGATGTCCTTTAAAGTCTGAACCTGTTTCGAATTGGCCTCGATTCCCCTAGCGTGCATGATAAATCCCAAGTATTTTCTAGATGATACCTCGTAGGAAATTTTTTGTAGATTCAAATTCAATCCAAATTCCTGCAGAATTTGAAACATTTCCTCCAAGTGTAAGATGTGATCCTTCGCCCTTTTTTATTTCATAAGCATGTCATCGATTTTATACTTCTATAGTCTTCCTAATCTGGTCAGCAAACATCTTATTAACCAAGCATTGGTATGTTGCTCCGACATTCTTTAACCCAAATCGATGACTATGTAGCAATAAAGCCCTAAGTCATTAACAAAACTAGTATGTTCCTAATTGAGGATATGCATTGCAATTTGGTTGTATCCAAAGTATGCTTCCATAAAAATAGAAGTTCGTGTCCGAAAGTTACTAGTTGATCAATCCTTTAGAGGTGGAAGCTATCCTTAGGACATGCATCATTCATGTTAGAGAAATCGATACAGATCCACCATTTTCCATTGGACTTCTTGACTAGGACCTTATTTGCAATCCACTTTGGGTATAGAGATTCTTTGATCAAGCCGTTTACCAGCAAGGTCTTCACTTCCTCATTTAGCACCATTGAGCGCAACAGACCCATATTCCTCTTATTTAGTTTCACTGGCGGTTTGCTTGGGTTAACATTTAAAGCATGACAAGCAATTGAGGGAGAAATTCCATACATACCTGCATGAGAATAGGAAAACGATCTTAGTTGTCCCGTAAAATATAATTAGCTGTATCTTGAGACCCTATTCCATGCTAGATCCAATTTTCATAAGTCTCATAGGGTCACTGCCATCAATTTCCACAAACTCCATCACCTTTCTAGTCTTTGCTGTGGCTACCTCTCCTCCATCCCTTGAGAAAAGCTCATTATGAAGATGGCTAGTGAACCTGAGAGAAGGCCCTTCTTTAGTTGCTATGCAGGGTAGTTCTTAGCAGAAAAAGTGATCTATGTGCCCTTCTCTTTTTCCCTCCATTTGTTTTCTCGAAGCTCCGCCACATAGCATTCCCTAATAGCAACTTGGTTTCCTTGCACCATTTACCTCATTGGCCATTGGGAACTTCATGGTTAAACACTATTGGGCTATGACTGCACGAAAGTCTGATAAAGTCGGTCACCCTAGGAAGGCATTATATGCCGAGAATCCACCCACCAAGACGAAAGTATGTTTTCATATGGCTAAAGGGGACGAGTTGCTATCTTGAAAAACAAATCCAACCTGCCTAAAGGCATCGTACCATATCCTGTAAAGCCGTATAACTGCTGATTGCATGGTGCAACTTCCTTCATAAACAATACCATCTTATCAAACGTATCTTTAAATAAAATATTTACCCAGCTCCCATTATCAACTAGAATTTGATGCACCTCTACTAGGCCAAGCTTGGCTATTATAACCACAAGGACAGTGTGCCGGTACTACTTACCTCGTAAATAAATGTCATTGAAGGTGATCTCATCTTGTAACAGCCCGCAAATCCGTACCCCTTGAGTTAACACTATTCTACCTAAATCAACTTAAGTTGTACAGAAATACGAACCATTTGGGTTAAAGAAGAAGAGGTAGAAGAAAAAAAATAGAAAACAACATCAGAATCTAACCATCGCAGCGGAAATAAATATAATAGGAAATAAATAATCTTTACTCAAAAATCAAATATATCTGTTATACATTACATTATCAGAGTACATCATAAGAGTTCACACAATATCAATAGCATACAACTAGATACACAACTACTCAACACAGCGGCATATACATATAAAACAAGTACGAGAATACGCATCGTCGTCTAGCTCGTCTCCTGAGCTCCACAGCATCAAAACCTGTATTCTATAATACTCGGTCTGACCCGAGCATTACAGTTAAATAACACCCGAGTCAGTCTGGAATACCAGCTTGAGAAAATCACACCCAATTGATTATTAAAGTTTTAAAAAATCTTTTGAAAACAAAAGCATCCCGTAAGACCACGCCACAAATAAACATGTCGGGTTTTTACCCTACGATAGCTAAAACAATTTTTATAGAAATCCTCTGATATTATAATAGGGTCTATATACAAATACTTATAAAATAGCCGAAATTGTTACATGATTAAATTCCAGCTACTAGCCACAAAGTGGGTAATACAAACAAAACTCGTACAAGGCTCGTAGGGAGAATGGATTCCAACTAATGACCAGGCACTGGGGTACCACCTGTCACAGTAAGGGCCTAGATCACCGTACCGAGGAGTACGCCCACTGCCTTGCAACACAAGGCCGGGACTACCCCTTACTGGGTAATCCCGAGTGAGATCACCCCGCGGTTGGGATCAGCAACCGCCCACTAAGCGGAAATAAAAAGGGACATCTAGACAGGGATGACCTCACCCTGCTTGGGTGCTACCCACCTAGCCTTGCTGCATAACCCTTGATTTTCAGTCATTCCCATTTGATGAGGCTTGAGGCTAAGCGTTACCTTTTTAGAACATATCCCTTAGAATTCCCATCGTCTACCTGACGATGTTTCACAAGCATTCATCCATACAAGTCCGTCCCGGGTTCGAACAGAACCGAAGGCACTATTCCTACTACATCCATTTGGAAATATCCTCAGGATTAGTAGCGAGTAGCCCTTGCACTTCACTGCTCCATCTTCGAATCCAAAATCGTTTTTCACGAAAACGTACAAATCGGATCGAAGTGGTTTTTGAGAAATAAATCTCGATCCCGGTCTCTTCGAAACGATCAACGCATTTGTCCAATATTGATAGTCGGTTATTTAACTATCAATTAATATTCACAAACATCCATCCAACAATAAATAATTTCCCAAATTATTTATTAACCTCAAAATATCTTCACAAGATATATTTCTACTTTCAATCCTTTGAAAACAGTTTCAAATCTTCTTTTTCTTCAAAATAAACTTCCATATATTTCTATCTCCATTGAAATCACCGAGCACAAAACTAGATTTTTTTTAAAAAAATAATAATTTAAAAACACTTAATTGTAGAATATATTAGAAAATTTTACTTTAATTCTTGATTTAAAACAATGCTCTAGAAATACTAAAATAATATTACCTTATAACTATACATTAGATTTCCTTCTTTAAATTACCAAATCATTCTTTATATAATTATTACGATAGTAGATTAAAATAAAATACTTACTTTGGAGTTTACTTTAGAACATTTAAGTTAAGACTACTTCAATAGTTGGCTAAGATAGATTCTATATGAATATTAAAAATAAGGTTACTTTATAAAATATAGAACTAGGTTTTTCACTTTTTAAAACATTATACTAAGTCATTCTTAAAATAACTACTACCATGATAGATTAAATGAAATACTTATTTTAGAATTTAAACACTAGAAATAATAAATTTTACAAAACATACCCTTTTTAAAACAACTTTAAAATCTTTTAACTTATATTTAAAAATTTACTTTGAAAACGTACTTGTTTATCCAGGGAGAATTTCAAATTTCGGTCATTTAAATCAATTTCCCAAATTGATTTCCAATTTATTCCATTCTAAATAAATTTCTTTACTTATCAGTTCATTTCAAAATTTATCAGTTATGGACTTTATTATTATTATTTTCTGTTTGACTTCAAACCCCTTTTAACTAAAATATACAAATTTCAGGTCATTCCCCATTTCTTCTTTATTCTTTCCAATAATTTAAATCCTGAATTTTAAATAAATGTTTTGTTCTTTTTAAATAATAACACTGAATTTTAAAATTCATTAACTTCCTGTTTATTCAAATTTTCCTTTCTATACTCACAATTTATTTATTAGAAATTTAACGTCACTTTATTTCTTCTCCAATTCATTCTTAAATTTATTCTATAATTACTTTACTTACAGATTCACTTCTTTTATTTTCTTCAAAAATCCAATTATATATATATATATATATATTATTTTGGTATTTCATTGTACCCAATTATTTCAACCAAGCCATATCATTCAATACTTCCACATAATTCATTCTAAAACATCAAATAATTAGAACAGAGAATATTAAATAATTTAAATAAAAGTTGAGGGGTCCAGTCGGATCCCTCCAACCTGTTTTCCCTGCATCCACAGACGTTAGCATCACATAATATGCCAATTTCAAATTATACTATACTATATCACATCAATCAATTCAACCATACAATCCATTATTTAAATTTAATCATTTGAATTTGAATTTAAACTGAGTGAGATTAACTCACTTTAATTTGTTTGTAATCCAATCCGGCTTGCTTCTATCAGATTTTAACCTTGAATAGCATTATATTATCTATTAATATTTGAACAAATCGAACTGTAAATTTTTATTTTAAATCAATTTAATTAACCAGAAATTTAAATCTAACTAATTTTCGTTTTAAATAAATTACCCATAATAAATAAAACTATTTAGATTTAATTAAACAAATAAGTCATCGCCCTATGCAAATGGAATATGAATAGGTATATTTACTTTAAATTACATTTTCAACTGGTTATAAAAATAATCAATACCCTTTCAAATTAAATATATTTTCGTTTATATTTTTAAACAGAAACATATATGTATCTATATTTACATTACCCATTTCCCTTCACTGTGTATACATACTTTTATATACATCTTTAAACTAAAACGTATTCACTATAAACTTAATCTGAAATTGAAAAGTGGGTGTGTATATATATATTTAATATATTTTCTGGAAACACATATGTTTAGCAAAAGTAGATTTATATTCTCAGTTTATAACTTCTGTTTCCTGTAAATCATTTCCAAAATTACTTCTATTCCTCTAGCTAACAAATTCTTAGATTTAGTATATAAGTTTAAGTTGTATCTTACTGCTTGCTGACAACGCGAGGCCCCAAATTTTACGCACGCAGCGACCTTGATGCCCCGCCACCACACTCAGTGACCACACTCCATACCATCCTCACTCGCGAGCTCGAGCTCGCCAAGATAGCGATCGGCCTCAGATAACCGCGAAACCCTAAATGCTCGCGTTCCCCTCAAATACTCGCCAACCCTAGTTTCGAACAGACCCCCAAATCGTGTGTGTGAACGCGAACACGTGCTTCCCCTCCTTCAAACCCAACGCTTCGCCGTCGCTCCACCCCAGCCTCGTGCTCTCCGCCTCCATTGTTTTATATATATATATATATATATATATATATATATATATATATACACGAACTGAGATTGAAAAAGGGTAGGGAGGGGAAAGGAAACTCGGCCATGATTTATTTGGTTTTCCCTTTTTTTTCTGCGTATTCGGTTTTGAAGGAGGCTTTGGCCATTTTTTTCCAAAGGATTTCGTTTTTAGGAGGAAAGGGAACAAGACAACGTAAAGAGATAGGAAAGAGATCTTTCGTCTAAAGGAAGATAGGGATGAGGGGAGAGGCGTATAAGAGAAGTCTCGATTGTTAATTTAAATTCAATTTGACTATTCTAGGCATTAACTAGTCGTACGACCCAACGGTAACTCCAAATAATGCGAAAATTGAAATCCGATAATAATAAAACATTACGGATCCAATGGAACTGATTTCGTCGAATTCCGAGACTGCGTCTCGGAAGGCTATTTTTAAATTCAATTTAAACGATGAAATTTCAAAACTAAATATTCTAAAACTTCTATTATCTTCAATATTATCAATATAAATTTTATAAGCTGTCAAATTATTGTTAATAGGCTTAAAATTCCAGATTCAACATTTCATCCAATTTTAAATTATTTAAATTCAATAATTAAATTGTCAAATGAATCATGATATTCGTAATTTAAGTTGATAATTAACCTTTAAATAATTTAAAATCAATTCAATATTCTGATTTTAAATGCTTGAAAATTCCGGGTCGTCACATTCATCCCCCTTAAAAGAATTTCGTCCCAAAAATTACTAGTTAGGAAGAATGGTCCTATACCCGTCACTATTTCTTCAAAACCAACAATTTAACATCCTACGAACTATCTTTTTAATAAAAGACACATCACCTTTCTTATTAACTTCCCAAACTATCCTATAATTTGCAAACAATCCTACCCCAACCATTCAAGTTTTAATTTAAAACCAATTTTGAATTATCAAATATTTCGCCAAAATTTCTAACTCTCTAAATTTTCGAAAAATTTCGTCAGCGTCTCCTTTGCACGGCTGACTCGGTACTACAAAATGGCTCTACGGCCTCCCAAATCCAAAAAGAAAACAAAAGGCCAAGTGGCTCCATCCAAAATCCCAATCAAATTTCATATAGAAACTTAAACACACATACCTTTTGTCGAGCATTTCAAATTTATCTTATGAAATCAAATCCAATTCTCCTTTCCCTTTATAATACCTGCATATCCTGCTTAGTACTAATATCCAATCACAATATTCAAATAACATTTTATCGACTTCCTTCCAAATGTCAATATTTATTCATTCAAATATTAACCTAGAATTTATTTGAAGATCAATTTCTAATTAAGAATTCACCATTCCTTATATTTAAGTTTAATATAAGCACTTTATATGTTTCTTATACTTATTTTCACCTTACCACTTTAGTTTATATCTATTTCTATTCAAAACGATTCTTTCATTTCCATATGGATTCAATTTATCTTTAACTCTGAATATATAAATTTTATTTGTCATTTATTACTAATTCATATCATTATTTTAATTGGCTTCATTTACTAACTTATTTCAAATTCCAGTTCTAAATCGTTTTGTCGTTAACAAAATTTTCAAAAAAATTTCTAACTCCCAAAATTTCCGGAAAATTTTGGCAGAGTCTCCTTTGTACGGAGGAGCTTTTACAATTTGACAGAAGAGATAAATATATATACATCGACCCACCCGGTCAGAAAAACCAAAAACAGTTCATATTTCCTATTTTTATTGCGTAGGCGTACTTTATTTAGCATTTTAAGCAAACATCTTATTTATTTAGCAGTTAGCGCGTCCAAAATCCAGCCACACGGCTTCTAGGTTACTGTACTTACTCAATTTAAACATGTAAGTGCCAAATATATGCAGTTTAACTATATTTCACTTGGTTGCAATGGTTAAAACATATGAATTCTAAAAGAAATGCACATCAAACATTTTCCGTATGCAATTTATACAGTTTTCATACTAATTCCACTATTTGAATTAATTTATAACCCATTTTCATTCAATTTGAATGGTTTTCAATCCATTCGTATACAACTTCATCAATTTGAATGATTTAAAACTCAATCGCTTACAATTAATTTATTTTTAAGCGAACTGAACTCATATTTAATTCAATTGCCCTCGGAATCAATTTATTTTACTCTTATCAATTCATATAATTTTAATTACTTCCATTTACATCAAATGGCGATTTATTCCATGCAATTTGACGAGATCTATGTGAATAAATAAGTATTTATGTTTTATAAGCAATTTAAATTGATTTCAACTCAATTTGTACTTAATTCTATTCCATTTTTAAACTTATTCACGATCCATATATTCTCATTTTCATTGCATTTTAAATTTGAATCTATTCACTTGCATTTCATTTTATTAACCAACTAGTCTATTCAAAACCATTGACAACTTAGGTTCATCTTCATTACGTATTAAATTTTATTCACAGTCCACTCATTTATACTTCATTTCTTATCCACATTCATTTAAATCCATTCTATTAAACTTGAAACATTCTATTTTCTTATATTATCAAGTTATTTCAATTCCTTAATAATTTTAAATGTTTACTTATTTATTCTAGAATTTCATTCCATTAATATTATTTATAACTCACCGAATTTTATTTCGATTAAAAAATTATTTTCTCTTGATTTAAAACCAACCAATATTATTAAACTTTGTTTAAGTTGAATTCAATTCAACTCTCATTCATTCATTTAGCTTAAGTCAAGTTTACTTTAATTTATCCAAAAAATTTTTTTTCTCTATACTTAATCTCATTTCATTTTGCAAATAAATTTCTCTTTTCAATTTAACTTGATTCTATTTTAATCCAATCCCATTTCAAACTACAAATTTATTTGATCAATTATTATACATTTTAACTTTTTAGATTCAGCTCATTCAATTTATTACAAGGCCATTTTCAATTTATTTCCACTCATGTGGATTTTATTTGTAATTCATACCATTACTATTTTAATCCATTGCATTTTATTCGATACATTTCAATTATATTTAATTTGTTAACACTTCACGTTAAATTTTCAATTTATAACTCAAGTTCTGAATCCACTATCCCTTTTCAATTTACCACCCAATTTTTATGAACTCACAGTTCAACTTCATTCTCAATTACTTTTACTTCATCAACAATTTAAGTCGAATTTAATTTATAACTTGAGTTTATTTCCAAACTTCATCATAAATTCACAATTCAGCTTCTACTAAACAACATTGGGTTCTCATTACATATTTCATTGTTTAATTATCATCTACATAGTCTTTCCCCAACTTATAGTCCAGAACTTGATTTTAATCTCAAAATCTCTTCATCAAATTTTCTTAAGTTCAACCTATTTATTTTATTTTTAAGTTTTGATTTTCATTTTATTCTTCAATTCATCAAAAATATTTATTTTAGATTTTCTATCCCACTTTTCAAATTTAATAAGTCACAACTTATTATTTCCACAATTCCATTTATTATAGGCTTGAATATATTCTTTCTTTATTTTTAACTCAAGCCTTATGCTTATTTATAACCCAAGCATATTTTATTCCATGTATTATAATTCTTTTACACGTTATTCTTATTTATTTATTTCAATTCCAATCCTTATCCCACTTATTTTCCATCTATTCAGGTAAGAATCTAATTCCATTTAATAACTTAATTGAATTTTTATTCCTATTCAACTTTATTTTAACTCGGATTTATTTAACTCAATTCGATTTCAACTCAATTTGAATACAACTGGATATTATTTTCAGCTTATTCAATTAATTTTCAATCCAGTCAAATTTTATTCCCCAATCCAAGTTAACATCATTTTCATTTTAAATGTAAATTTCATTATTCAAAGCTTATGTCTCTTTCATGATTTAAAAGTCATCTCAATTTATAAGCTTATAACTATCTAATCGGGATTTTTAAACACCCGACTTTTGTTTCAAATCATTTTGAAATCTTCAACATCTCAAATCACATTTCTCAAATAGTTAAACCAATCCTGGTTTTATTCCCAGCAAATTTCCTTAGAAATTTTCAAACACAACTAGCGTTTCTGAACAAATCAATTTGGCAGCAATTTATCACTTAGAAATTTGAAAATGAATACTGATGATGCGGCCGTCATCATCAGAATTATTTTCCAATAATCCAAGTGATTTCAATGCTATATCACTTTCAAAATCCCTTTAAAACACATTTCCTTTTTGAAATACCTCCAAAACAATTGTGCTATTATTTATCTTCAAAACACTTCCAAAATCTCTGGGATTTAAATTTCCAAATCCTACTTAAATAAATTTTAACTGTAATTCATTTGTACAGTTTATGCTTATACAAATTTCCATTTGATTGTATTTCAATTCATAAATTACATTTATAATTCATATTTATAAATTTCATTTTATAATGAATTTATTCTCTTTAAACTTTGGTTATATGTCAATTCATAGTTAAATTTTTACCCACGATGATAATAATTTAATATAAATTTTTTTCCTTAACATCCAAGCAACCATATATTAGCTAAAATAGTTTACAAAACTTTTATTTATATCAAAATATATTTTGGGCAAAATTATTTCATCTACCCACATTTAAAACAATACTGTGTCAATTGTTCTATTCAAGTGTTTAGAAACCCTTTCGATACAGTTGTGCAAACTGTGTTGACGAAGGTTCATATGCCACTCAATAAATCAATCAACGCGGTATTAAAACAATTTATATTCACTAACAAAAACACGCTCATATCTATTAATACACACAAACTCATTTTTAGAGTACTATTGACTCGATTAATAAGGAGTAAGTCCCACCAAAGCCAAGGTTGTCGCCAACCTAAGCTCTGATACCAAGTGTAACAACCCGCAAATCCGTACCCCTTGAGTTAACACTATTCTACCTAAATCAACTTAAGTTGTACAGAAATACGAACCATTTGGGTTAAAGAAGAAGAGGTAGAAGAAGAAAATAGAAAACAACATCAGAATCTAACCATCGCAGCGGAAATAAATATAATAGGAAATAAATAATCTTTACTCAAAAATCAAATATATCTGTTATACATTACATAATCAGAGTTCATCATAAGAGTTCACACAACATCAATAGCATACAACTAGATACAAAACTACTCAACACAGCGGCATATACATATAAAACAAGTACGAGAATACGCATCGTCGTCTAGCTCGTCTCCTGAGCTCCACAGCATCAAAACCTGTATTCTATAGTACTCGGTCTAACCCAAGCATTACAGTTAAATAACACCCGAGTTAGTCTGGAATACTGGCGTGAGAAAATCACACCCAATTGATTATTAAAGTTTTAAAAAATCTTTTGAAAACAAATGCATCTCGTAAGACCACGCCACAAATAAACATGTCGGGTTTTTACCTTACGATAGCTAAAACAATTTTTATAGAAATCCTCTGATATTATAATAGGGTCTATATACAAATACTTATAAAATAGCCGAAATTGTTACATGATTAAATTCCAGCTACTAGCCACAAAGTGGGTAATACAAACAAAACTCGTACAAGGCTCGTAGGGAGAATGGATTCCAACTAATGACCAGGCACTGGGGTACCACCTGTCACAGTAAGGGCCTAGATCACCGTACCGAGGAGTACGCCCACTGCCCTGCAACACAAGGCCGGGACTACCCCTTACTGGGTAATCCCGAGTGAGATCACCCCATGGTTGGGATCAGCAATCGCCCACTAAGCGGAAATAAAAAGGGACATCTAGACAGGGATGACCTCACCCTGCTTGGGTGCTACCCACCTAGCCTTGCTGCATAACCCTTGATTTTCAGTCATTCCCATTTGATGAGGCTTGAGGCTAAGCGTTACCTTTTTAGAACATATCCCTTAGAATTCCCATTGTCCACCTGACGATGTTTCGCAAGCATTCATCCATACAAGTCCGTCCCGGGTTCGAACGGAACCGAAGGCACTATTCCTACTACATCCATTTGGAAATATTCTCAGGATTAGTAGCGAGTAGCCCTTGCACTTCACTGCTCCATCTTCGAATCCAAAATCGTTTTTCACGAAAACGTACAAATCAGATCGAAGTGGTTTTTGAGAAATAAATCTCGATCCCGGTCTCTTCGAAACGATCAACGCATTTATCCAATATTGATAGTCGGTTATTTAACTATCAATTAATATTCACAAACATCCATCCAACAATAAATAATTTCCCAAATTATTTATTAACCTCAAAATATCTTCACAAGATATATTTCTATTTTCAATCCTTTGAAAACAGTTTCAAATCTTCTTTCTCTTCAAAATAAACTTCCCAAATATATTTCTATCTCCATTAAAATCACCGAGCACAAAACTAGATTTTTAAAAAAATAATAATAATTTAAAAACACTTAATTGTAGAATATATTAGAAAATTTTACTTTAATTCTTGATTTAAAACAATGCTCTAGAAATACTAAAATAATATTACCTTATAACTATACATTAGATTTCCTTCTTTAAATTACCAAATCATTCTTTATATAATTATTATGATAGTAGATTAAAATAAAATACTTACTTTGGAGTTTACTTTAGAACATTTAAGTTAAGACTACTTCAATAGTTGGCTAAGATAGATTCTATATGAATATTAAAAATAAGGTTACTTTATAAAATATAGAACTAGGTTTTTCACTTTTTAAAACATTATACTAAGTCATTCTTAAAATAACTACTACCATGATAGATTAAATGAAATACTTATTTTAGAATTTAAACACTAGAAATAATAAATTTTACAAAACATACCCTTTTTAAAACAACTTTAAAATCTTTTAACTTATATTTAAAAATTTACTTTAAAAACGTACTTGGTTATCCAGGGAGAATTTCAAATCTCAATCATTTAAATCAATTTCCCAAATTGATTTCCAATTTATTTCATTTGAAATAAATTTCTTTACTTATCAGTTCATTTCAAAATTCATCAGTTATGGACTTTATTATTATTATTTTCTGTTTGACTTCAAACCCCTTTTAACTAAAATATACAAATTTCAGGTCATTCCCCATTTCTTCTTTATTCTTTCCAATAATTTAAATCCTGAATTTTAAATAAATGTTTTATTCTTTTTAAATAATAACACTGAATTTTAAAATTCATTAACTTCCTGTTTATTCAAATTTTCCTTTCTATACTCACAATTTATTTATTAGAAATTTAAAGTCACTTTATTTCTTCTCCAATTCATTCTTAAATTTATTCTATAATTACTTTACTTACAGATTCATTTCTTTTATTTTCTTCAAAAATCTAATTTTTTATATATATATTATTTTGGTAATTCATTGTACCCAATTATTTCAACCAAGCCATAGCATTCAATACTTCCACATAATTCATTCTAGAACATCAAGTAATCAGAACAGAGAATATTAATTAATTTAAATAAAAGTTGAGGGGTCCAGTTGGATCCCTCCAACCTGTTTTTCCTGCATCCACAGACGTTAGCATCACATAATATGCCAATTTCAAATTATACTATACTATATCACATCAATCAATTCAACCATACAATCCATTATTTAAATTTAATCATTTGAATTTAAATTTAAACTGAGTGAGATTAACTCACCTTTAATTTGTTTGTAATCCAATCTAATCTGACTTGCTTCTATCAGATTTTAACCTTGAATAGCATTATATTGTCTATTAATATTTGAACAAATCGAACTGTAAATTTTTATTTTAAATCAATTTAATTAACCAAAAATTTAAATCTAACTAATTTTCGTTTTAAATAAATTACTCATAATAAATAAAACTATTTAGATTTAATTAAACAAATAAGTCATCACTCTATGCAAATGGAATATGAATAGGTATATTTACTTTAAATTACATTTTCAACTGGTTACAAAAATAATCAATACCCTTTCAAATTAAATATATTTTCATTTATATTTTTAAACAGAAACATATATGTATCTATATTTACATTACCCTTTCTCTTCACTGTGTATACATACTTTTTTATACATCTTTAAACTAAAACGTATTCACTATAAATTTAATCTGAAACTGAAAAGTGGGTGTGTGTATATGTATATTTAATATATTTTCTGGAAACACATATGTTTAGCAAAAATAGATTTATATTCTCAGTTTATAACTTCTGTTTCCTATAAATCATTTCCAAAATTACTTCTATTCCTCTAGCTAACAAATTCTTAGATTTAGTATATAAGTTTAAGTTGTACCTTACCGCTTGCTGACAATGCGAGGCCCCAAATTTTACGCACGCAGCGATCTTGATGCCCCGCCACCACATTCAGCGACCACACTCCATATCCATCCTCACTCGCGAGCTCGAACTCGCCAAGGTCGCGACCGGCCTCAGATAACCGCAAAGCCCTAGATGCTCGCGTTCCCCTTAAATACTCGCAAACCCTAGTTTCGAATAGCCCCCCAAATCGTGTGCGCGAATGCGAATGCGTGCTTCCCCTCCTTCAAACCCAACGCTTCGTCGTCGCTCCTCCCCAGCCTCGTGCTCTCCGCCTCCATTGTTTTGTTTTTTTATATAAAAACTGAGATTGAAAAAGGGGTAGGGAGGGGAAAGGAAACTCGGCCATGATTTATTTGGTTTTCCCTTTTTTCTCTGCGTATTCGGTTTTGAAGGAGGCTTCGGCCATTTTTTTTAAAGGGTTTCGTTTTTAGGAGGAAAGGGAACGAGATAACAGAAAGAAATAGGAAATAGATCTGTCGTCTAAAGGAAGATAGGGATGAGGGGAGAGGCATATAAGAGAAGTCTCGATTGTTAATTTAAATTCAATTTGACTATTCTAGGCATTATCCAGTCGTACGACCCAACGGTAACTCCTAATAATGCGAAAATTGAAATCCGATAATAATAAAACATTACGGATCCAATGGAACTGGTTTCGTCGAATTCCGAGACTGCGTCTCGGAAGGCTATTTTTAAATTCAATTTAAACGATGAAATTTCAAAACTAAATATTCTAAAACTTCTACTATCTTCAATATTATCAATGTAAATTTTATAAGCTGTCAAATTATTGTTTATAGGATTAAAATTCTAGATTCAACATTTCATCCAATTTTAAATTATTTAAATTCAATAATTAAATTGTCAAATGAATCATGATATTCGTAATTTAAGTTGATAATTAACCTTTAAATAATTTAAAATCAATTAAATATTCCGATTTTAAATGCTTGAAAATTCTGGGCCATCACACATCTTGCTCTTGGTGTTGGGCCTAATTCTGTCATTCCTCACATACAGCATACATATAAGCTTCTCTATTCCTTAATAACTTTCCATGTCTTTCCATCTTTGTCCATATCCTACCGACTACATGTGGCCTTTTTGTTATGGTGTTGATAACCAATCTCTCATCCTTCTCACGATTGGCACTGAATAGCTCGCCTCCTTTCCCTAGATGGACCTACCTTGGGGCCTACTTTTCAGGAGCCGAAGGATCATTCATACTCTTAAATTACCAATCTAATCTCCTTCTCCTAATGTGCTAATTGATTACATCCTGCAAATGACAATATTCATTAAGGTTATTCCATGGGATTCATGGAATCTACAATACTTTCCCACGTTCATTTCTTCTTTAGTTTCCTTCTTTGGTGCATAGCTTTTTATTTTAGCTCCTCTTGTATGGTGAGGTAGATATTTTCTATGGTGTCATTCAAGTTTGTGTAAGTGTCAAACCTTTCATCGGGCTTAAACCACCTTTGCTCTATTTTCTTTCCGTGTATTTATCAGGGTTTTTATTTTTCTTTTTTGCGTTACCATCGCCTTCATCATTTTTAACCATAGCATTCACACTATTAGAAGCTTCTAATGGTTTGACAGTTGTTCCAGTCTGTAGCCCCGCTATAGCTTCCTCCAATTGCGTGAACTTCACGGCTCCATAGAAGAAATCTTGAGGAATAGTTGTTTTCTCTTTAGTCAATCTCCAAGCCATCTTCATGTCAGGATGAACACCACCACATAATGCCATAAGAATTAATCGTTCATCTGCATTCTGAATGCCAGCGGCTGTAGCGTTGAAGCGAGCCAAGTATTGTACAGTGTCTCATCCTCCCATTGTTTCACATTTGACAAAGAATACAGGTCCTTAGGTTATTCTATATGAACTTAGAATTGGCCGATGAACTTCTACTTTACCATCTCTCATAAATTAATTGAGCCAAGCGAAAGACGACAGAACCACATAGTCTCCAAATCCGACAGGAAGAGGGAAAGCACTTACATGGACTTTTTTCTCACCATGCTCATTAACATATGCTACGTATATCACTGTAGATGCACTACAGAATCGGTAAAGCCTTAGTAAGGGTTCATCATAGGCATGTGGAAGCTCCTAGGATTTCAACCAGCCTCTATATCCACAGAAACGAGCTACCGACTCTCTCTTTGATTTCATGCTCAATTTCCTCACAGTGGATACACACCCTTATAAGTCATTCCATACGGTCTTCTGGTTCGGGGGATGAACGAAGTTGAGTCAACTACTTCAACCGGTGTAAAAGACTTCTTTTATGCCTTCTGTGGTGACTCATCCTATGATTCTGCTTCGTTCTCTTCTCCAAGATCGTTCAAGGTGATAAGTTCATCTTGCATTAATTGCTACTTCAATCAAAATTGGAGAGTGTTGCTTTGGTCAGGAGGGGGTTCAATTGTTGCAGCCCCTAGTTCGTCAACACCCTAGTTTGGTTTGATTCTGAACTGGTCCTAGGGTGCTAGGTCGGCTGAGCCCTTGCTCAACCTGTTTCCTTGACATTCACTCATACTAATCCTTGATTTTCTTGATCTAATTTTCCATCAGTGTGCGACCTCCTTCGTCGCCTAGATCCTCGGGACATATTTCTCCCTCTGATTTCAATCTTATGCACATTTGGCCGCGTCTGCCCCGAGTGTGTCATGATTTGATCCATGATGGCATGGTACTAGGAAACTAAGAGAGTCAAGAGATCCACCCAACTCTATCCAAGTGAACCCTAGTGATGGTGTATGGTCCCAATGTACTGGATGTGATTAGCAACAATAAGATTGACGTTCCCGCTGGCACCACTACTTTTGCTTTTTAGTTTAGGAGGCATGCTTATAAATTGCCCCCTCTCAATGAAAGTACCAAAACATTTGCATAAAAATGGACAAACATCTCCAATAAAAATAATAACAGCAGGTATAGTAGAAGTTGAATGCATGAAAAGTAAAGGACGATAGATTTATAGTGGTCCAGCCATAATAAGCCTACATCCACTATTCATGTTTATTCATTTTCACATAATTTAGATATTAAAAGAGTTTTGATATGAAATACAATAATTTATAATGAATATGTGAATCCAGAAGCTTGATTTGGTCATTGCTACATCTCAGAAGCTTGTAGATCCCAAAAAATTGTTCTTTTGAATGCCAAATGATTGGATATTTATAGAAATGAAAAGGTGTGTGATTAATCTAGAAGTTCAGGAAATTTCCATGTATAACCTGCTAAAATCAGATACTTTGCATATAAAAGATATGATTGCTAATTTCCCAATATAAGCATACTTTATTCCATATATAGCTCACTTGGTTCGACTGAGTGCTCGATTCGGCGTTGGTTGGCTCGGTCAAGTGTACATGGATGTGTTGCTGGCCAAGCTCCTACACTTTTCCTCTTGGTTTTGTGAGCACCCTTACCCATGGCTGGGTGAGCACCTTTTCCCTCGATTTGTGGGCTTAGCCCTTCGCTCGGTGAGCTTCCATCCATCCAACAAAAAATACTATATGATACCTTATGTACCGGATAAGAAATCATGTTCGGTACCTTAAGTGCCGAATTGGATTTCCTGTTCGGCACCTAACAGGGGTGCTCCTCCCCTCTTCTCCCTTGCTTTGTCATGATGTGCTTTCCTTCCGTTGCCTTGCCTTGGCCTCCATCAGATTTTGGTCTCACAGGCGAAATATGCTATAATATATGAGTTCTAACTTCCACCTAATTTATTTTAAGGACCTTAGGATGGTCGTGCTATGATATTGCCTAAGACGGTGACCCTTGGAATCCATGTGGTATGCTACTCTATGTTTGGTAAATCTATGTTTACCTACATGCAATCCCAAATAACTCTCTTGTGGTTGCAGTGATGACCTAAATAGTATCATTTTTATAACTATAATCCAAAAATACATATGGTGAGATGACATCCTATTGGCATGGTGAACAACAAATCCATAACCAAATAAATATATATGGCCCCATAACGACCAAAATGTCTAAGAAAACAACATGCATACTTAAAGCAATATGATCATATACCTTCTGGCTAAATATCATAAGAAATTTCTTTGTATAATATACCATTGTTTGCTAAGGTGACATCATTTCATTGATTACCTTAACTAATCTGAGTGGTATCCTTACATATCATATTGTTTTAATCTTCTTTTTAATGAGGCAAATGTTTCAAATTTCACCAACCATTAGTTTTTAAAACCATCATTTAGCCTTAAAAGTGCAATTTCAGAACTTATATCATGTAGTAGATCCCTTTCCTTTTAATATGTGTATAAAAATTTATAAATTCCAATTTTAATGGAGGAAAGAGATATTTATGCGATTTAGGCCTAATGTGTTGCCTACATATAGAACTTTTCCAATAATGGATCATTTCGTTTAGCATGGACTTGCTTCATAATATGAGGTCAATGTCTCTTAACATTCCCTTTTTGTATCACTTTCCTTTAGTATTAACATCCTTAACAAAATGGCTAGTTTTGAAACCTTCCCAAGATTTCCACTTCCAATCGATGTAACATTTGTAGCTATTTCTCATAGCTTTTAGCCCATCTCTATTTTCCTTAACTAGTCCTCCCTAACTTCTCCATAACATGGCTGGGTTGGCCTTCACTTCATTTTATAAATCATTAAGTTTCATAGTCACAGACTACTTAACCCCAATTTTAGCATTAAAAGTATAAATTTAGAAACTTATTATTAAATACAACAATTGTTTGGTCTCGGAAAGGAGCCATGAAAAACTCATTTTAGCCAACTTTAGCTGTAGGTGTCCTAACTTTTAAAACTATTATTCATTATTTATTAAGTTTAATAGTCAATGTCAGAAATATAATTTATAATGATCCTTTCCTTTAAACAACATTCTATTTCCTTCTTAAATAATAAGAGTCAAGTTTTTATTACATTAATAGTCATCAGATCAATTTTCCCTTTAAGACCTTTTTTTCAACAGGGATGTACTTCTTAAAAGGAAGGATTTTTAACTCAAACCATTTATTAAGTTATGCATTCAAAAACTCAATTGTTATACCAAACCATTTTTCGAAAATGCGCTATTATGGTGTTTCCACGATGTCTCCTATAACTATGAACAATAGAAGCTGGAGTAGGCATTGGTAACTTTCATATTATTATTTTCACGTTATTCATGTTATTTCCGCTTTCAACCTTAGCGGTGACTCTAATAGTATATGAGAGGGAATTTTAAAAGATATATGCAATTACTATACATAGTTATGGAAACCATCCATTTTTCTTTTCTTCTGCCTTTAATTTCTTACATTGCTTCTAATTTTATTGTTTTAATAAAATTTATAACATTGTTTCTACTTAAATTCCTAATGTTGCTACTATCTAAGTTTCTTCTACCCGAATTGCTCTTATTTAAATTGTTCCTCCTTATATAATTTTTTTCTCATTTGTTTGATCACTTTCTTCATCAGACCATTGCAATGCGATCGTTTACTGTTTTTGCCATTGAGCTTTTCTGCATTTGCATGAAACTGTTTACTTTTTGTGTATAAATCTATTTAATTAGTTTTCTTTGTATTTTCCTTATATTGGAATATTCTTTCTATTTTCACTAACGAGCGTTCTTACCCTTCCTTCTCTTTATCTTATTTAAATCAAGTGCCATTTTCATTTATCCATCCCTTAAAAAGAATTTTACAACTTTTAAATTTACTAAAATAGAAAAATCGTCGAGCCAAACATAGTCTTCTTTTACATTTATTTCAAAAATAAAGGTTCTTGGCTTTTCCTAAATTTTCTAGTTTTTTCCAAGAATCTATTCCAAATGGGTAATTTATATGGCAATTTTTTTTGCATTTACTACTTCTAAAAAACCATTTTTCAGTGATAGAGTTCTTCTAATTTTAAATTAATCCTTTAAAGCCATTTCAAATAATTTGAGAAACTTCAAAATTTTCTCTTACTAAGTCTTTCATATAGGTTAGACTCAAAAATAGGTAGTTACGAGTCCCTTATTTTGGATTTTTCCGCTTTTCCAATCATTCTTAATTTATTTCCATCAAGAATATATTAAAATCCGGTTATCATCTTAAGGTGGTTAATGCATACCTTTTTGCAGAAACTTGCTCATTTCTATTTATATCTTACCTTCGGATATTTGCAACATATATGTTCTTACTTTCCATTTGTTTGGACAAAATGTACATCATCAACCGGCAATCCAACAAAATCCACAATCATAAGGTAGTCTAGTCCCAAGAAAAGGAGTCAAGTATCACCCAGCTTCAAGAACCCTTCTATATTTCATGCTCGTATACTTCTTAAGTCGACTCCTAATGGTACGACCCATATCCCATAGGGTAATCATGGTATGTGTTTAAATTTGACTCAATTTATAGTCAGAATTTGTAGAGTTTGGCATGTGATATATAAAATTCTAGGAAAAAATAAAAATATGTTCACTCATGATATCCTAATTCTTGTGTTCTGATATCAATGTAACGACCCTCTCCAAAACGGGCCTAATTTTTGACCCGATAATATCCTATCAAACCTTATGTCCATTCCTGAGCTGACTGTAGAATGATATAATTAGCTTAACAAAAAAAATATGCAGAGCGATATATCTAAGCTTTCAAAGTCTTACAATTGAAGGAATAAAATAAAGTATCATCTTATAAAACCAAATCACTGGAGTACAATGTCACAATAGTCAAGAAACATGTCTAATACATAGTTTGTGTACATTATAACAACAAAAATTCAAAACTGCCCACCAAGTCTCCACCATCTTCTCCACACTTGTCACTGTACCTAACCTGAAGGTTGTAATAAGAAGCGAGTCAGAACAATAAAGTTTGGTGAATAAAAATTCAAATTTTACAATAAAAGTATATTTATAGAAAGTATTTTGAACAAGTATTATGTCTGACATATTTATTATACTTCTCCAATTATATCTCTAATTATTGGATAATGGCCCTACACGTTTAACTCCATCACTATGAACGCAGATGCTGTGCAACTATGTAGTATATTGAGTTTAACAACCCCATCTCACATCCAATCATATCCTAATGATATGAGAGAAAGTACTTAGGCCACTTAAGACCTTTAAATGGGGAATGGGGAGACTCTCCAATCATTTAATAACTAGACCCAAAGCGAACCCCTCCTGGTACTCTCTAGTTGACATCATAGAAAATCTCTTAAGGCCACTTAATACTTTTTAGGTTGAGGAGAGGTAGACCTTCTGACCATTTAATACCTCAACCTCGAAGCAATTACCCAATAAGAGATTTCCATTAACACACCTAAATGATAATTTCGACCATTTAGTACTTCTTAAATAAGGAAGAGGCAGACCGTAACAACCATTTAATAACTCAACCTCGAAGTAGGCCATCCTAGAATTACCCCGCATTTTATAAAGGAAATCCTGATCATTTAATAGTTCCTAAATAGAGAAGAGGTGGACCCCAGTATACATTTAACACCACAACCCTAGAGCAGGTTCATTTTGGGATTACCCAACGTTATTCATGAGAAATTCTCTATGTCAATTAATACTTCTTAATAGGGAGGAGGCAGACCCTAAGCCAACCATTTAATACCCCAACCCTAAAGCAATCCCCCTTGGAATTTCCCCTCTCTTATGGCCTGCAACCCAACTGTGACGTCCCATATAAGTTCGACTATTTGTAAGTGCTGGTAGCAAAACCATCTTGACGGACTTACCCTACGAATTTGGAACAAACCTCACATCCACTGTGGGTACTCATTGAAGGAAATGCCCCACATTAGTTAAAAAAAGTCATGCTAATGGTAGCCAGATTAGCTAGGAAGACTTCTATGTGTTCTCAACTAACCTCGCATCCCTATAACTTAGCCATATTCCCACCACCAGAAATTAAACGCTAAACTATGGTAACATACACACACGCACGCATGTGTGCATACATACCTCACTCGTATTTACGCATTTAAAGCCCTTATAACGGAAACTTCTTATTTCACATTCATTTTTGGATTAAATTCCATAATTATCCTTAATTTCCTTCATTACGTTTATTGTTGATTTTATTTATTATTTATTTGTGCAGTTTCCTTTTAAATGGTCGGTTTCTTTATTTAGTGCCTTATTTATTATTAGGTTAAATATTTGCAATTTTGTTGGTTAATTTTAAATTTTAAAAGAATACACTATTAATACATTTATGCCTAACATTAAATTATGGCTAATTTGTTTCTACATATATTCAATCATTTTATCTATTTCTCCATTTCTTATTCGAGGTGGTATGCTATTTTAATATGTCAACAACTATAATTTCTATACTAGTCCCAATCCAATATAGCAAATTACATAATAGCTAAATCATTAGTAAATTTTCTAATCTAAATAGACTTGTATATATTCAAATTGGAATCTAAAATGTGCAAATTATTTTATGTTAATATAGTAGGACTACGAGCTCTTTTTCTAAAGAAAAATTAATAATATAAATCTTTTATATTTCATTCAACCTTTTAAGTGCATAGGATTGAAATGACAAAAAAATCATATTTGTTTTAACTATCAAAATAGGCGGTGTTAACCGCGGATAAGAGCAAAAATCGTTTTTTTTCTCTTCTTTGCACACCTATTTCTATTTTCCATGTAGAATTCTTTGCCATTACAATAAAAATTTGAGAGGTAGATTCGAATGAAATACAAAATACCTATATTGTGATAATGACAAATCCTATTCTACTATTAGAATTCCAATAAATCTGAAATTTTACATATTATGGGGGAATTTTGGGGTGTGAATTGATAATTTTTCATATTCAAAATTTCCCAAGGCATAGAACAAATCCATAAACAAACTACATAAATTACTGTTAAGGAAAATTAAGACTTTCAGTCACATGTAATCCCAACTGAAATCTCCTTGGATTTGCCTTCCATGATATTGCCTATCTCTTCCTCCAATTTAACTCATTTTCCCTCAACTTTTTTTTCCAATTCTTCCTCTAATCTCTGGTTGTATAAATTTTATTTTGATTTTGAGTTTTAGATATTTTTATGGAGGAAGACAATTGGGTAGGATCGTATTACCAAATTTAGATTTGTATGAAGAAAAATGAGGGTCTAGCCACTTATTTTAGTGGCTTGGATGCGTTAGGATTGTTAGTTTGGTATTCTCAAATCCATGATGTTTACCCAAAAGAAAACCCTAGACGTCATAAACCAAGCGGTCGACCAGTCCCTATGAGCGGTTAACCGATGGGTCCCAACAGCTTATTATTCACTACACCAAATCAGTGATTTTGTAACATTTTATATTTCTTAATTTCTAACATTTATAAATGTTACAGACTACCTACATCTAAAAAGTGTTAGGATACATCAAAAAGTATTAGTAAAAACAAATGATTTTCTCTGTAAACTTTGCAACACAAAAAAGCGTTACAATACTCGGTAAATATGTAAATAAATCAATATCAATGGACTACATTGTAATTTAATGCCATTCATTCATTGTAACGTTGTCCCTTTTCTATCTCTTCTCTTGGCCACATAAAGTTTAATTCCATAAAATATCATAACTAGGGTTTCATAGAATCTCTTATCCCGACAACAAACCGTTCAAAGCGGCGGCAGCGACAGATCGTTCATCCAGAGGCAGCCACTTACATCTGTACCTAAGGATAAAGCAGCTGCGAAAGCTATTGCAATGGATACTGCCATAGATTTAGAACGCAATGCAAAAAATTGGTTCTGGGAGGGGCCTTAGTGCAGTGGCGATGGCCACTTCTGCACAAAGAAGAACCTCGAGCGATACTGAGAGAGCAAATAGATGGAATATATCTGAAGCATTGGGCACTGTTTGGAAGGAATGCCTACAGCCAGTTGATTCTAAATCAAATTCCAGTCTACAAACTAATAATAAGTTTGTTGGATTGTTAGTAACTAGCTTTAATTTAGCAAGAGAGCTCCAAAGAGATGAGGTATGTACTTTATTATTATTTTTCATTTCTAGGGTGTTTATTGACAGCTTGGTAACATTTTCCACGATTTTAGACAAAGAGACGTTCCAGTCAGTATGCTTTAGATCGCTATTACCAGGCCCTGGGAATTCGTTTCTGGAGGAAATTTATACATTGTTTGATAGAGACAGCAGGACTTTTTGGGCCTTTAGCTAAGCAACTATACGATTCTCATCATTTATGTACATGTAAACCACCATGCTTAAGTTATCTAGGAAATTTATGTATTTTATATCATTATACTAATAACATTAACAACCTACTATTTCATGACATTTTTTTTCTTTGTCAACTAAAATTCTTTTTGCCAAGATGTTTATGTGTGGAAAAAAACAATAGGTTATGTATATTCATAATATAAGAGGTTTTTGAAGCATTATTCTTGCAGCTTAGGCTAACTATTGTCTAAACTCCATATTGTGGCAGCTTTAGTTTATACTTACGATTTCACTGATTGGTATTATCGATGCAATCATACAGGTCTTTTGGAAGTTGGATTTTGCAGAAAGTTCTTCAAGAATGAGAAGATTTTTTATCAAAAATTTCAAAGGTACCAATCACTTTGGGGCAACTGCTGATTATGAAGATCATCTGATTCCTAATAATAGTGACTGTTTGGACACTAATCTTCCTTCTAATACTTCGATCATCATTTCTGATGCTGTATCTATAGAAGATGGAAATGACAATGATGAGCAAATGGAAACTGAAAACTCCGAAAACATAATTGAAAATAAACAGGCCTCATTGTCATGGTCCTCTGTGTCTGACCAACCTAAGCGAGCCACGGCCATAGATTCTAGCATCTCTCAGTCGATGCCATTCCCTTCTCCTGATCATGTGCCATGTGAAACTGATGAAGAAGTTATTCTTGCACTTTCATCCTTGATGATCCGGCCATTAAAAATTGTTGCGGTTACATTTCAGGTATGCATACTCGTTTCTAATCTTGCAACATATGTTCCTTGTAACCTATCGCTAGTGTTCTTTCTTTTTCTTTTTTTACTACTAACGTCGTAGAAAATAAGAATTATTCTTATTAGCCATAGGCAACATATGTAAATTGTTAACTTAAAACTCTATGTTGATTCAACTTGCATTGTGAACTACTACAACATCAATATTTTAGGATTAGTTATTTAACCTGCCAAATCTTGTACCCAAATCTTGTGTATTATTGCAATATTCTCCAAATCTTGTACCCAAAAGGGACACAATCATATGTCTATATGTTAATGTCTCATCCTTGAGGTTGTTGCTTAAGTTTTTATCACTAAAGATTAGTTCTATATGAAGATATCAAGTGTTCCTTCATGCTTGCTCAATTTTTTTTTTACATTTTAAAGGTAACAACAAAAAGAATCAATTTCATAGCTAAAGAAAAAACTGATGGTGAGAACGTTGAGAAAGAGAAGGATAGGAGATGGACTATGTCTTCTCTTCATCAAATGTATAGTAGAAGGTGAACATCTTTCATCACTGTCTATTTTGTGTATTTAAAATATTTTAGTTGAATAAGTATTTTGAAAATTACTTTTTTTAATCATTTTTTTTTTGCCAACTGCAAGACTCATATTATATGTGCAAACTTGCTATATTTAGACTTGCTTTTAACTCTTCCACTCGTTATTTCTTTACCCACTGACTCGTTGCTTTTTTGCTTAAGCTTCATTTTATATTTTCACTTACTCATGGGAACTTTACAAATATCTGCTTCGAAGAAGTGCTTTAGAATTACTTATGGTTGATAGGTCAAATTTTTTCTTCGATTTCGGGGTTATATTTTTATATACCTATGAAATGAATTTATATCGGACCATAAATATTTTATTGAAACTTTTTAGAGTATTGAGTTACAAAAGAAAGCATACTATGCTGTAGTTCAAGCACGCCCACCTCATTTAAACAATGTCTACTTGGCAACCCAGATCTGTTACTTTCCCATTGTTGCACGTTTCTTTAAAATGAATTGTTTATCTCATTTTACTCAAAACTTTTTTTGTATTCAGAGGCCTGATCAATTATACAAAAGGACACAATTAATGGAAAGGTAGGCTAGGTGGGAGGTAAGTGGTGATGTTAAATTCTTAACACATTCAGTTTGGCTTCAATATTCTTTTTTATCTTTTCTGCTCTAGCCTTTTGCTTTCATACAATGTCTTATCGTACATATAAACTTTCTTGCAGTTAAGCAATTTTGAATATCTTATGGAACTAAACACAATGGCTTAGGGAATAACCCAAATTTTCATATCTGATGATCTGTAAATTTTTATTGATGATATTATCATGACGTGTCCTAAAATCGTGTTTGTTTCAAAATTATGATGTGTGTGCAATATTTTTCTATTATATCCAAATCAATATATTTCTTTTCTCTTAAAATAGCATTTCAAGAAATTCCGTCTATTAGATGATGCAAACACAGCTTAATAATATCCTATTTGAAATCATCTTTCCACTTATGTGCTTCAATGACCATGATCAGAAATTATGGGAGGAAGATCCTCAAGAATATGTCAGAAAGGGCTGTGATGAGGGTTGAAGCTGCACAGTAGTTTTATTATGGACAAAGTTTGTCATAATATGATTGTGATGTTGTTCTGTAGGTGTTTTCTTTTTTAAATGCATATATTATTGAAGATTTATACAGTCCTCGTACTGTAGCGATGGACTTCATTACTAAGTTAGTGAGGAAACGTGGAAAAGATAATCTCCACAAGTATCTTGAGTTAATTGTTGAAACTTTTACAAGTTATGGAATCGTAACTTAACTTAGATCAGTTATCATATGGATATTAAATATACATATATAATCACTTTCCTTTTGTAGGTATGACGCGCTACCTGTTGAGAAAAAACCATACCGTCAAAAAGATGGTGCTCTTCTTGCTATTGGAACATTGTGTGATAAGTTGAAGCAAGCCGAGCCTTATAAATCTGAGCTTGAACGTATGTTAGTGCAATATGTTTATCCTGAATTCACAAGCCTTGTTCGTCATCTTAGGGCAAAGGTGTGTAAATTAATCAATCAAATATCTTTCTTTTCTATTAAACTAAATTATCGTTGTCACTGTATATAGGCAGCATGGGTTGCAGGCCGTATGCATACATAAAATTTGCTGACCAAAACAATTTCCGAAGAGCATTGCAATTTATGGTTGCTAGGATGCGTGATCCTCATCTTTTTGTACGAGTTGATTCAGTTTATGCGTTATGATCTTTTGTTGAAGCTTGTAAAGGTGTGTATTTTCCTTTTGTTTTAACCAATGTGATAAAATAGTTTTCTAATAATATCCTATAATTTTTTATTCGAATTTCTCTTACAGATCTAAATGAAATTCATCCAATCATTCCACAATTACTTGATGGTAAGCCCATTTTTATTAGTTTGGCCTCTTGAATCTGATTTCTTACACATTCCAACGTTGTCTGCAGAGTTTTTTAAACTTATGAATGAAATTGAGAATGAAAATCTTGTTTTCACGCTCGAGACAATTGTGGACAAATTCAGGGGAGAAATGGCACCATATGCTCTTGGGTTATGCTAAAATTTGGTATTCTTAATTATATACTAGTGTAGTGTATATACACAATTTTTGGTTTTTTTATCTTGTAATCATACATTTGTCAATGAAAATTAACACTAAGAAATAAAAAAATTGTAAAAATAGTGAATCATAATCTACTGCATTATACTCCAAACTATCACATCAAAAGCTTTAAAAAACAATAAATCACACATCATAATCATAATCATATAATTGTGCTTTTGATTTGGAGAATAAATGAGGCGTCGCAATGGTTCCTTGTGCATTAAATCTCATTTTAAGCTCAAAGTATGAATACCAATAACTGTTTTTACAATCACTTATGTTACCATAGTTGTTGGGTGAACAAATATTTGGATCATGAATGATTAGTCTTATAATCAACCCTACGCGTTTAAATAAATATAGACCTTTTAAAATGGCTGTCAGTAGCTTTTTATTGATTTATTTGGAAACTTAATGTAAAATTGACAACTAAAAGAAATATGCTATTTCAAAAAATTTACTAATTTGATCGCTTGTCATTGTGAAATTTTAATATTAAATAGCGTGTGAAATTATATGTAAAGTATTTGGAAAATCAAGCATAGTTTGTGCATAAACTGATACATAGTTTGCCAATCGAAATATTATAGCACACCTGCATCCTGTTTCGAACATACTGCTTTGAGATGGATAATGCTTTTGTTTATTGGTTCATCAGACAATTTGACCAAATTATTTTAGTCCCTAATTAAAATTTCTTTTAGCTTGAAACATAATTGTTAAGAAATGCTTAAGTCAGGTACCATTTTGTAAACAAATGTCAGTATGCCCTTCTCGTTGAACCTTATTACTCTTTGGGGTGAAGTTCTATGTTTATATAGTCATTCTTCTGTATGTGTTTTGTTCTAGTGATTTGCATTTCTTTATGACTGATTTTTGCTGACCTACTCTTACTTCCGTCATCGGTGAGTGCCTTGATTTGGTTTTATCTGGTTTGTATAAAACACAATAATTATCAGCGATGTACTCATAATTTTCTTCTGATTCCTGATAACTATTTTCCCTGTTATGTTGCACTATAGATCTAATATATATGTAATGTGAATCATGATCGTTTAACCATCATTCATTTCTAAGGAAGATGATCTTGTTTCCTGCTTTCCGTAGATGTCTATGAGGAGGTTTTGGAAATTGTCTCTTTACATTTTATTCCCCTACAATTTCATTGGAGATGTAGAGTCAGTAGCCTTTGATGATGGAAGCACTGGCCTATTAGGCAATCGATTTCTTTGAGAGTAGGTTTTGGCAGATTAATTTAACATTTATTTTCTTATTTAATTTTATAGCTTGATAGTGCAAAGCTTTGTCAGTCAAAATTGAAGTTGGAAATGATTAGTCTCCTAATATGAATCATATAAAACAAATTACATATTATCACAACCACACACATGTGCAAAATAGTGTCTAGTCCATGCAGCATTGATCCAAGCTTACTGTTTTGAGCAATTGGTGATTATTAGGTGGTGATTCGCGGTAGCGGTTCGCGGTGGTGTTTGATGCAACGGTCGTTGTTGCTTGCGACTGGGGATTTATTATTAGTTTTTTGTCGATGAAGGACGGTCAAGGCAGTTGAAGCCGAAGTATGTATATTTGAAAGTGTTGTTTGGGATGTACTGATAGGTTGGGATAGAAATAAGAGGTGTAGGTCACAGTAGTTTTTTATGTGGTCAAAGCAGCGGTGGAGATTGTCCTCTCGTAGTCGTGGCAGTGGTCAGTGAAGGAACAGTGAGACTGATGCTATGGGCTATTGAATGGTAGCTACTGTGTTGTTGCCTTGGTGACTTGAAGGCGATGGTTGATATGTCAGGATGGCAGGTGAGAATGTTGACAGTAGTTTGTCCTGGTGGTTTGTATGAATATGCAGTAATAAGGGTTACTGGCAATGGTGAGGGGTTAGTTAGGAAGAGTTGGTGATATGTTGAAGTTTGACAGATTTGCGGTCGCTGTGATGTTGAGGATTTGAGAAGTCGCTATTTTGCTAGTGGTTCGGCGGTTAGAGATGAAACAGTTGATAGTTTTCAAGCAGGATTGACAGTTTTCAGGCTTGTGGAGTAAGTGGATTTGCAAGAGGATGGTGGTTGTCAAAGTGGTGAGTATGGTGGAGATGAAGGCAATGTGATGGCAATTTGAAAAGATATAGTTGAAATGTCACAATGAATTGTTTGTGGGGAGGTGCTGAATTGTGGCAGAAGTCAGTGTAATGGATATGTGAGGTAGCAAGGAGGAGTTTGAACAGTTGAAGTGAATGTTAGAAATATGTTCTGAAGTGGTGGATGTCAATGGCAAGATGGATTTGAACTGAGGAGAATATTGAAATGGTTGATGGTATGTTGTCAGAGATAGAGGAGGGTCTGGTAGAATATGGTGATGGTTGAGGCTCGAACAGGTTGGATGATGGAAATGTGATATGATATGCAATGTGCAATGTGATGAATTGTTTTCGTAGAAGTATGTGGATGTTGGTGGGACTGTGATACACCGATGATGGCTGTAATATCAGAATACATGACATTGTAATATTAAGATATCTTTAATAATTTTCTATGACATATTTACTCCATTTGCGGAGCATTTTAAATTTTGCAATCTGTATGATGAATTGTCTGATATGGGACCACTGTTTATAATATCTTATACTCCATTTGCTTTAAATATTTTAATATTAGTATTGCAGGAAATTATGTAAAATCATAAGTTTATATTTGCAACACTTACAAATGTTGTCAGTATTTGTAAAAGCATTTTATGTGTAACAACACATATATGTTACTAAATAATCATTTTCCAACACTTATAAGCGTTACCGTATATTTCTGTACCAACATTTATAAGTGTTACCGCATATTTCTGTACCAACACTTATAACCGTTACCGTATATTTCTGTACCAACACTTATAGGCGTTACCGTATATTTCTGTATCAACACTTATAAGTTTTAGTAATACCTATGTTCGCAACACTTATAAGTGTTACAAATTTGGCCGCTTCATTCCTCACAGTCCATTAGTAACACTTAAAAAGTGTTACTGAAATTATTTGTAACACTTAAAAATGTTAGGATTTGTCAATTTTGGTGTAGTGATTATTTTAATTCATTCTGAATTATTTTTTATCTGAAATCTTCAAACATCGATAACTTCTTCATTTGAACTTCGATTGCGAAGCTTTATTTATGAAAGTTGCTCAGAAGAATGCTATGAACATAATGGTGCAAGTTCTGTAGCCAATTTCTAACGTTTTCTCAATTTCCATTTTCCGCTTTACTTTTATTTAATTGATTTTCTTAATTAATTTTCTGTAAATTTTATGGGGTGTTACAACAAAGTGTTGAAAGTACCCTCTCCGTGTAAGTAGGAAGTATCAATCTCCAATATCATGATGGAAAAAATTGTCCCAATCCACCAACTTACTCTCTCCATGTGCACCATGTGGCACATAACAGCTTAATAAGCGGATCAGATTCCAGCAATGCTCAAACTTTGCAGCACGCAAGGATTTGCAAAACTTATATGTTGCATTTTCCTCCGTTCGGACCTTCAATATATGAACTAGCTTTTCTTCATTCATCGAGGCAAGAAAAGACTCTATCACTTTTATGTGCTTCGTCCTTGAGCTAGAAGCCAGATTTTAGCACATTGACTATCACAATACACCACAACTCCATTACATACGAAGCCCAAACTACATATCAACCGCTTCAAATACAATGCTTCCTTAGCTGCTTCAAACAGCGGCTATTAGCTTTACCCTCTTAGTAAACAAAGCAATTATCATTTATAATCTCGCTTTTCAACTAACAGTTGCCCCTCCAATTATGAATGCATAACTCGAGGTTGATTTTATTTGATCATTATCTCCAACATCATCGGAATCATAAAATCCTACCAGACAAAATTCTCTATCTTTATCGCCAAAAATAAGTCCATGATTTGGGGTTCCATTAAGATATCTATAGATATTCTTCACTTCCTTCAAGTGCGCCTTTCCTAGATTTGTCGTATATCTACTAACTGAACTAACAATCTGTGCGATGTCAGGCCAAATGAAAACCATTGCATATATCAAGCTACTAACTACATTCGCATAAGGCACTTTCTCCATGTACGCATTGTCCTTCTCTGCTAAAACATTATATGTGCAAAGGCATGGGTATATCGATCGTCTTTGCCCCCTCTATGTGAAACAGAGAAAGCACCTTCTGGTTATATTCCTTTTGAGTGGGCCTCAAAATTCCAGCTTTATATCCCTTTCATTCCCAAAATTTGATTTGCTTCCCCTAGGTCTTCAATTCAAATTTTAACTATAATTCATTGATTTCAACTTTATCATTGGAAGCAATTAACATATCATCTATATATAAGAGAAAATACACCCAATTACCATTCTTTAAATGCTCAGAAGAAACACATGCGTCTTTGAAACTACGATTAAAACCAAGTGTAAGTATAAAAGAATCAAACCACTTGTACCACTATCTAGGCGAGTGATCAAGTCGATATTCTTCAACTTACAAACTTAATCATCTTTCCCATGTACAACAAATTCATCTAGCTACTTCATGTAAATGGCATCCTCTAAGTTGCTATGCAAGAAAGTGATCTTCATATCAAGTTTTTCCAACTCCAAGTCATGAGTAGAAACTATAGCAAGCAAAATCAAAATGGAGGTATATCTCACTACATGAGAAAATATCTTGTAATACTCCATCCTATATTTCTATGAAAACACTATAGCAACTAATGAAGCCTTTTATCTCCCATTATCCTTTATCTCGCATACGCACTTGCAACCTACGGCTCAACTTCCTAGAGGAGGTGGTATCAAATCCAAGTCTTGTTCTTCTTCAACGGCTCTAATCCTCTTTTATAGTGCATATCCACTTCGAGCTATCACTCGACTTCATGGCCTCTTAAAGGTTGAATGGCTCATCATGAACACATATACGGAACAATCATATTGATCATCAGGCTTTCATATTGTCAATCTCCACACCTATTAGGTGTAGCGATCCTGACTCGACCTTCGAAAATCGGCACCGAATACGGCACTCATATTCAAATGTCGCAGATCCAAATGTCAAATCTGGTTCACCGGAGCTTATAACACCATTGAGTACAACATAGCAGAAGAAAAGAATATCAATATATATCACATTATACAATGACAGATACAATATCTGATATAATATGATACAAGAGAATGATACAATAGATATCAATACTATCAGAGATACAAGAAAATAGCAGCGGAAAGATATGATAACACCAACAGCAGAAAGAATATCTTCAATAGAATGCATCCCCAAATCCAATCTCTAATCAAAATCTAGCTCGAAACAACATCACGTTTCACCTAGATAAGCAAGTCTCGTCCAAATCCAGAGAGAGAACCAACTCTAGATAATCTACTAAACCTGACTATCTGAAAAACCCAACACTAAACTGCCCGTGTGGAAAAAGTGTGGGAACCCAGAGTTTAGGAAAGGAACAATAAACTCCAGGTCAGTCATGGGACTGGTATGAGTAACAAAAACATTTTTATCTTTTAAACAAGCAAAAGAATTTAGATTGAAATCCGCGATGCTTTTTAGAAAATGAAACTACCATAAGGCCTCCCACCACACACACAATGCAAACGCAGAATTGGAGGAGATTTCTCCTTATGATAGTCAAACATGCTTGATACGCAAAATCTTTTCAATATTATTATCATAAGTGCACAGTGTAAAAAATATTTCGAAAGTATAATATAAATCTTAGCCACCATATGACCATTATCGTATGCCTACTATAGCTACCATCTAAATAGTGGGGTGCCACCATAAGTAAATGGCAGGTTATACAACTAATACCGTATAGGGCTCGTATTGTTTTGTTTGGATTTCCAACAAATGATCAGGCTAAGGAACTTCCCACTGTCCATGGGGACACCTCTGGCGGGATGTCCCGAGAACCTAATCGAATCTCTGCCAACACAAGGCCGGGTACCTCTATAACTAGGTAACTACTACTCATGCATGCCACCCACCGGTCCTTTGGGACCTTTATCTGAGGCGCCTCTAAACCACAAAGCAACAACCATACAGTAAATGAGATTGAAGACCACCACATAAGTAAATATCTGGGCTCCATACCATGATACCACCCTTTACCAGAAGGGAATGATACACCCTAAAAGGCGTGATCCTCATAACCTTTCCCATCTTTCCTGTTTTGACCATTTCCGGGGTGTGAGGTCCTGATGCAGTCTCGTCCACAAAGCTACGCTTCATACAAAAGTCATGCTTTGATCACAAATGATCAACAAATGATCATCAACACACAACAGCACTCTGAGCTAAAGACAATCGACTACATAACCTCTGAGCTCGTACGTCTCAGAGAAGGGTGTTAAGCTAAGAGAATAAATTCTCCGCCACCAACAGATTTGTATTTGAAAGAAATCTACTTTATATCTCAAAGTGTAGTGTCAAACATACAACCATACAAGTTTGTTCCGGGTTGAACAGAACCGAAGGCACCTCCGAAGAAGCCCTTGCAATCCGGGTATTCATAATCCCGATCGGACTTCCAATCACTTAAGGAATCTCTATACCAGCGTGACTCAGTGCAAAGACAATCGACGGGTTACCCTTTCATTCTCGAAAATACCCGGTCTTCACCACCGGTCTTTAAATGCTATCCATAACAACGTATCATTATTCGAAATGGGTTATATGACACAAAGTCCTCTCCCGGCTAAATCGAATAATGAGTGTAATATTTAGAAACATTTGAATAATATCCAAAACTTTTCCTTCAAATGGTTTAAACAAATTACCATTTTAAATCTTTTTAAACAAAAATATTTATCGTACAAAGTTCACACTGTTTCACAAAGATCCATTCATAGATTTTCAAAAAAAATTCCATTTCGATTAGGATTAACTCATTAAATCTTTAAATTAAAGATTTAATTTATAGCTTTCAAACCATTTCCATAACTTGGAAATCATTTCCATTTCAAACTAGAAATCACTTTTACACAAATTGGAAGTTCTTTTCTTATGTGAAAGCTTTTATTATTTGAAAACAATTAGTTTTTGTTTCATAAAAATCCAATTATATTTACACGGGTTAAAGCCCTTGAATTAAATTCAAATTCCCAAATCAATACCTTTAAAATGGCTTAACCCATATGTAACTGGTATAACCTCTTTAGTCCCTAGTTTCAAATCATAGGATCCAGTTTCAAATTTTAAATTCAAATCAAATTATTTAAACTTCAAAACTTAATTAAGTTATTCAAAAACAAATTTTATCTATGAAATTCTATTTCAAAAGCTTTTCACTTTAAACCTAATCCATTTTCAAACTATTTGAATTCAAAATTCAAATTCAAAATTATTTCAAAAATCTACGATTTAACCAAATCTCCACGGGAAATCCCTATTTGTGTGTGTATAAGTGTGGTCTGGGGGTTTTACACAATAGTGCAACATCATCAATCATCACAGATTCAATTAGATCAATCTCGATAAGCGGTGTAATCCATAACGCTTATCTTATTCACAGATTCACAGATAAAGTAAATTTCTCAATCACAGAGATTTACCATTTGATTCGATGTGGGTTTTGGATAACCAACTGGAATCCGACTCCCTGTCGCATCGAAATTTAAATGCCGTTTTACGGGAAAAAAGGGTTTTCACATACATACAGAAACAAATCACAGATCACAATTCAGTACAAAACAATTCACATCACACAGTGTCATAATCACAAACAGAAATATCAATCCAGCACACAATATTTAACAATTAACTTAAATTAATCAAATTAAACTCAATTAACTACAATGAGCAATTAACTTCTTAATTACTTTCATAAAGTAATTACACTTACACAATTTCATAAATGATTAATTAATTAATCTAATTAATTGTTTAAATTAATCTCGTTGATTAATTATTTAAACAACCTTAGTTAATGACCTTCATTAACTAATAACAATTCTTTAACTTCTTTCCAAATCAATCTCCATTATAAATTAATCTAAATCATTAATTTATAAATTAAATAAATAAGTCATTTCTTAATTATCTTATTCATTAAATCATTTTAATACCTTAATTATCTCTGAGGTAATCCATTTCTATGTTAATGACTTCATGAATATTAAAGTGTATTTAAACATTATGCTTCTAAATTTAGATTCAAATTGAATTTTGAATTTAAGATTCAAAATGATTATACATTTGAACATTAACCAAATTTAAATATCAATTTATAAACCTATATAACAAAAGTGCTAACTAAATTACTCAAATTTTTGTTTAAAATTTAAGCTTTAACATACATTTGCAAATTCAAGTGAAAAAAAATTATTTAACTTTTCATTGAAAATTCTTTTTATAAAAGAACTTAATCAAATCCAATTCAAATATTTATTTGAAAACAAATAACTTTAAAATGCTGTTGATTTAAACCTGATTAAAACATTCAGGTTTAAAAACTAATTTAAATCACAGATTTGAATTCAAGAAACTTGAATCCATATCTAAACATTTGATTAAACTTGGCTTTAAACTTAATTCAAAACTTTGGTTTAAACTTACCTTTATAATCTTGATTTTTAAATTCTTGATTTAAAATACCAATTTCATTTTGAAAACTTTAAGATTCAAATTTTCATTTGAATCTTAACTTCATACTAGATTTAAACTTTGTTTACATCTAGCTTACAAATTTAAATTCATTTAAATTTGTTTTAAATTTAAATTTGCAGACAGGTTTACAAAAACCCGTACAAACCAAAACTAACCCGAGGCAATTCATGTTTGCTTCGAGTCAAAACCTAATTTACTTCGAGTAAACTACTCGAATAACTCGAGTAAATCCCGAGTTCAAAACCTCTGCACCAAAACAATATATCATCAGGAAATTTAAATGGCACGGTGCACATGCACCGTGGCTCTGGCCCTCTCCGACCACCATCCTAACCTCCAACATATCGACGACCATCACCTGACATCATCATGGCCATCCAAATCCATCACGGTTGCTCAAATCAAAATCGAGCTCTCAATCCAAAACCTGGAACTAAACAATGCAACACAGACCAAAACCTGGCAACGCCTCGTGCTCGCAATACCGCCACCAGAAAACACGAGCCACCGGCCACGACTCCATCACCCACCCAGCTATCACCTTCCAAGGCCACGTGCAACTCGATGCACGAACGAGGCCACTTCGACCAAATTTCCTCGACCACAGCCAAACTAGGTTTAGAGATTAAATCCCCTCGCCATCGTCACCACAGTAAACTGCCGACCATCTCACTATTTTTCCCTCCATCGTCGAATATTCCTCCACCACCTGGCAAGTTCCCGACCACCACTACTCAATAGATCATCAGAAATCGTCAAACAATGAAATTCGAATGAACCCAAACTGCTCTTTGATTCGTGATCTAAAAATTATAATTCTTGCTTTAAAAATCATGTTTAAGCTTACGAATTCGATCTTACATGAATTTGTAAATTGAAAGGTTCTAATTTTAACAAAATTTTAAGTGGTGCTCAGTTATATTGATTTCCAACAACTTTGACAGGTTATTTTAACTTAAATCAAATTTCAAAACATAATACGTACTGTAACAAGCAACTTTTGTTTTAATCTTAAGCTCAAACAACAAGTAGATCAAGAGGAATTGATTTTTTTGAAACTACAATCTTGTGTTAGAATGGTAGACAGAGAACAGAAATGAACAATAGCCTACTCGTAGTTCATCGTTCAAGTATACACAGAAGATTTATATATATATATATATATATATATATATATATATATATATACCTGTGTAAATATACCCATTCACAGATGTATGCAACATATTGTACTTTTAAGTTAAATAAAAACAAAAGTTACTCATCTTCCACATTCTAGTTCCACGTTGTTGAGTTTGTAAGAAACAAAATGTTAAATTTCCTTTTCTTCCAGGCTGCTGAGTTATGATGAACGAATTGAAATAGATATATATATATAGATATATATATATATATATATATATATATATAGAAAGGCTTGTACAAGGTAATAAGATTTGTACAATATTGTTCAGAGATTTTTTTATTGACTGAAATGTTGTTTTGGTAGCTGAAGTGATATGTATTTGTATGCTAAAGATTTTGCATTAATTAATTTTGTCTTGTGTTGCAAGTTAATTCATATATATATATATATATATATATATATATATATATATATATATATATATATATATATGTTTGTTTCTAGCCTGATTTTTCTTTTCTTATGTCTTGTCTCATGTACATTTTATTTTTTTTCTTTCTATCTTTCCAGGTTTACTTGCTGCATTGAATACTTGAAAATATATATATTTCTTTGCTTTGGTCCTATACTTAGTTGAGTATATTTTGACCGCCTTATTACTTTGTTTTATTTCTTCTTTTCTGTTTTGTTCTATTACTTATATTTTAGATGAAATCCTATTATTAATATGTTGTTAAATTTAGCCAATTTGTTTACTTTATATTTTGTAATTTATCTTATACCTATATTTATATTTCTAGCTTAAGTATTGATTTTATCCTACATCCAAATTGTCTTGTATTTTCCTATATATTTATTTAAATTGTTTATACTTTATATTTATTTTTTTTGGTGAATTTTGTAAGCACATTTTGTTTGTTTTTTATCTTACCATCTATATTTACTCCTATTTTAACTTAAACATTTATTTTTATAGTTTATAGAATTCTAGAATTATTTAATATGTTCATTTTACATAGCCATATAATTTATTTAAGATATTTATTGTCTATTCTTATTAACTATCAAATTTTTTTATTTCAATTCCTTTTAAAGTTTAATTATCTAACATCAAAGTTAATCATATCAAAAATCCAAATACAAATTCATTTCCTAAGATATTTAAATTTGAATCCAAATTCAAATTCTATCTTTATATACATATTTATCTCAAATATCCAAATTAATCTCAATTAATTCATATTTAGCAACTATTTTATGTTAATTACCAATTATTCACAAATGTTTATTCAAAAATTAAACTAATTAACAATTTAAATTTAATTAAAATTCGGGATCGTTACAAGTTCCCCCCTTAAGAAATTTCGTCCCCGAAATTTGCCAATTTAGTTTTATAAATTATCCACACTCACAGAATAGACCAATAACAACTCAACTATACAGGTAAATACATAGATTCTTACGGGTAATTCAAAATACACCTTACATTAAGTATCACTAAGAACATTCATACAGATGTTATAATCATTCATCCAACCATACATATACGTACATCACCTTATCAACATCTAGTATTCACGATGTCCTTGAGTCAAAATACATACACAAAGCATACACTGTCCAAAGGAAACAACCCAACCAACTACAGATCCTCACTATCAGAGTTCTCTCTTTCAGGCCCTGACAATTCCCTAACCTCTGCCTATACTGTCTGATTCCGAAACTTCCACTGGATCAGGTACTACAGGGATAATACCTACACCATATGACTCCTCAATGGCATTATCTAAATCCCAAATAACTGCGTCATCATTTTCTGACTCTACATATTCCTCATCTTCAAACTCTTCTTCGTCCTCTTCGCGTTCTTCCTCGACCTCGAACTCCTCTTCATCGTCGAATGCCTCCTCAGGTTCTTCTTCTGCTTCCTCCCTGGGCTCCTCAACTGCTTCTTCCTTGGGTTCCTCTTCCTGAGGTTATGGCTACACAATAGACTCCACTGGCACTTCCTCATATATTAACGGCTCGCCCAGATCCTCCTGAATCCTCCAAGCCAGACCATAATCGCCAACTCTTCTGGCCTTTGGAGTGCTCCACCCCGACTGATACTACGGGTTCTCTACAATCAAAACCAAAATCCAAAGATAAGATCCTAAGGTTCTAGAATTTTATAGGCCAAGGAGTAAATCAAGGTTTACATTTCAAGATTTATTCTTCCTTTTAAATTCCTATTATCCTAGATTTTTTTATAAAATCATTCTTTCAAATTAATTTAAATGTACATATTTAAAAAGTGATTATCAGATGAAGAAAATACACACATATATATAGTAAGTTTTTACAACCCACTCGTTTCTTCACTTTATAATTCATATCTATTATCACATTCGAACTCATTCTAGAGTACTACTGACTCTATCTTTAATGAGTAATCCCTACCAGAGCCAAGGTTGTCGCTTAACCAAATCAGAATGTCAATAATAGATACAAGAACGAATCTATTAAATTTTTCACAAACTCGGGTCATCTAGATCTACGAAATATGCAATGGCATTGGTTAGTCCGAAGGGATACCTAACCATTCATAGAATATATCCAGACCTAAAGAGTAGATAGATATATAGATACAATTCCCAAAAAATGTTAGTTTAAAAACCAAAGTATACCTATCAACCATAGCAGGCAAAGCAAACTAGGCAACCAATACATCCAAACAAACAATTTTAACCTATCTGGGGTTTATGTCCCCTACAAATATATCTAATTTCCTTCCTGGAGTTGCCAGGAACTATCAAAGAATTGAGAAAAAATGCTGAATAAAAGAGATTGATAGAGAAAAGATCGTTTCCTTGTTGTTACAGGGTATTGAGAATTTATAGTGGTATTCCCATGTCCCCTACCTCATTCTCTTCTTACACTCATACTTACTATCAGTGGATAGCAAGAGAATTTTACTGAGACATACGGGCGGATATCTTAGGGATATACTCATTCTAGGGTTTACTTCACCCTATCTCTAATGAGCTACTTAATGTGTTATGCTTCTGAGCTAAAGTTTTACCCATCCGCTCTAATACCAAATGCAGTGATCCTGACTCGACCTTCGAAAATCGGCACCAAATACGACACTCATATTCAAATGCCGCAGATCCAAACGTCAAATCTGGTTCACCGGAGCTTATAACACCATTAAGTACAACACAGCGGAAGAAAAGAATATCAATACATATCACATTGATACAATGACAGATATAATATCTGATATAATATGATACAACTGAATGATACAATAGATATCAATACTATCAGAGATACAAGAAAATAGCAGCGGCAAGATATGATAATACCAACAGCAGAAAGAATATCTTCAATAGAATGCATCCCCAATCCAATCTCTAATCCAAAGCTAGCTCGAAACAACATCACGTTCACCTAGATAAGCAAGTCTTGTCCACATCCAGAGACTGAACCAACTCTAGATAATCTACTAAACCAGATTATCTGAAAAATCCAACTCTAGACTACCCATGTGGAAAAATTGTGGGCACCCAGTGTTTAGGAAAGGAACAATAAACTCCAGGCCAGTCATGGGACTGATATGAATAACAAAAACAGTTTTATCTTTTAAAAAAGCAAAAGAATTTAGATTGAAATCCATGATGCTTTTTAGAAAATGAAACTACCATAAGGCCTCCCACCACACACAAAATGCAAACGCAGAATTGGAGGAGATTTCTCCTTATGATAGTCAGACATGCTTGATACGCAAAATCTTTTCAATATTATTATTATAAGTGCACAGTGTAGAAAATATTTTGAAAGTATAATATAAATCTTAGCCAGCATACGACCATTATCGTATGCCTACTATAGCTACCATCTAAACAGTTGGGCGCCACCATAAATAAATGGCAGGTTATACAACTAATACCGTACAGGGCTCGTATTGTTTTGTTTGGATTTCCAACAAATTATCGGGCTAAGGAACTTCCCACTGTCCATGGGTACGCCTCTGGCAGGACGTCCCAAGACCCTAACCGGATCACTGCCAACACAAGGCCGAGTTACCTCTGTAACTAGGTAACTACAACTCGAGCATGCCACCCCCGGTCCTTTGGGACCTTTATCTGAGGCGCCTCTAAACCACAAAGCAACAACCACACAGTAAATGAGATTGAAGCCCACCACATAGGTAAATATCTGGGCTCCATACCATGATACCACCCTTTACCAGAAGGGAATGACACACCCTAAAGGGCGCGACCCTCGTAACCTTGCCGCATCTTTCCTGTTTCGAGCATTTCTGGGGTGTGAGGTCCTGATGCAGTCTCGTCCACAAAGCAGCGCTTCATACAAAAGCCATGCTTTGATCACAAATGATCAACAAATGATCATCAACACACAGCAGCTGTAACAAACGCAAATTTTCGACTTTCGAAAATTCAACATCGACACTCACTTTATCGACTGCCGAGAAATCGAAGGCCGGAAACACGAAATGTTATGGGTTTTAAGAAAGAAAAAGAAAGAAAAAAGAAAGAGGTAGAAGAGAGAAAATAGAGGGAAAAGAAAATAGAAAATAGAACGGAACAGAACAGGACAACAATATCAGAATCTCACAATTCGCAGCGGAACAACATATAATAAATAAATAAATAATCTTTAAACAAAGAACTATATCAGTTATTACATCACATTATATTACATTACATCAAATCATCAGAGTGTACAACAATATACAACATCAAACAGCGGAAAGAAAAGTACTAGATGATAGTAATACGCCATGCCATCCAGCTTGCCTCCTGCAACTCCTGAATATCCAGAATATCCTGATAAACCTTAACTCTTGACTGCCCGTGTGAAAATTGGTGGGCACCCAGAGTTTAGGAAGGAAAACAATAAACTCCGAGTCAGTCATGAGACTGGTGCGAGAACTCAAAACAGTTTATTTACTTTAAAATAAAAATAGAGGAATATTTTTAAAGTCAATTCGCAATGCTTTTAAAAATGAGACTACCATAAGGCCTCCCGCACACACACACATGCAAACGCAGAATCGGAGGAGATTTCTCCTTATGATAGCCAAAGATGCTTGATACGCATTTAAAGGAACATTTGATATTATTACTAGTGCATAGTGTAGGAAAAATTATTTCGAAAGTAGAATATAAATCTTAGCCATCATAGGCATTTCGCATTTATGCCTACTATAGCTACCATCCAAACAGTGTTGCGACACCATAAGTGAATGATAGGTCCTACAACTAAAACCGTACAAGATCGTATTGTTTCTTTGGATTTCCAACGAATGATCAGGCCAAGGAACTTCCCATTGCCACATGAGAATGCCTCTGGATGGACATCCCCGAGAACCAAACCGGATCTCTACCAACACAAGGCCGGGTTACCCCTAACTGAGTAACAACTGACCGAATATGCCATCCCCCGGTCCTTTGGGACCTTTCACCGAGCGCTCGTAATCAATTCACACAATCATAACAAAGTGTTTTCAACATGAGTAAGTATCTGGGCTCCATACCATGATACCACCCTTTTCCAGAAGGAAATGCACATATCCTAAAGGGCGCTACCCCTCATAACCTTGCTGCTTCTTTCCTGTTTTGACCATTTCCGGGATGTGAGGCTCGACGAAGTCACGTCCACAAAAACATACTTTATACAAAAGCCATGCTTTGGGTCAACAAATGATCATAGAAATGATCACCAAGATAGACGATCAAACAAATGATCCTATCACAAAAAATCAATACAATGATCATTTCACAGCAACACTCAGTATGTCACATTACCAAATTGGGAATATATCGCTGATAACTTCAACTATATAACCTCTGAGCTCGTACGTCTCAGAGAAGGGTGTTAAGCTAAGAGAATAAATCCTCCGCCACCACAGAAATATATTTGAAAGAAATCGGCTTTATATCTCAACTTGTAATGTCAGGCATACTATCCATACAAGTCTGTTCCGGGATCGAACAGAACCGAAGGCACTTACAAAGAAGTCCTTGCAATCCGAATAATTTCTAATTACGTTCGGATTTCCCATCACTTATGGAGATCTCTATACCGGGGATCAGCCAGTGCAGAGACAATCAACAAGAAACCCTTTCGTTTTCGAAAATATCCGGTCTTCAACACCGTTCTTCGAATGCAATTCATAACGACGTATCACATACTCGGAATGGGTTATACGACCCCAAGGTCCTTTCCCGGTTAACCCGAATAGTGAGCGCTTATTTTAAAAAAATAAGTGTGGCATTCAATTTCAAACAAATTCACAACAAATACCTATTCAAAGGTAAATATCGATAGTCGATTATTGAACTATCAATAGATATGCATAACATCACCAGAATCCAAATAATTTTCCAAATTATTTATTTCCCAAAAATATCTTTAGAAGATATAAACTTTCCATACTTCAAAAATAAATCAATATTTATTTTTAAACCCATTTCCCAATTTCATTTATAAATTCCATATTGAATTTATATTTCCAAAATATTTATGAATATATGATTTCAAATATTCATTTTCAATTTATCTTCAAAAAGATAAATTCTCAACATATTCACTTTATATTGGAAAACATTTCCATACTTATTAAATAAGTAATTCACAAGTCTTTTTATTTTCTACGCTTAGAAAATATTTAATATACTCTAATCGAAATTAAGTATATATTTCATTCTTTAAGGAAATCATTCTCTTAAACATATTTATTTGGGCCAAAACGAATGTTGCGTAAAACATCGTTACGACAACCCAAAATCACTAGTATAGGGATTCGAAATTAAAATAGATATATAAATCCCAATACTATATAAAACATTTCCTTTCGGAAATCATCTATTATAACAACAGTGTTATAATCTATTATTTCCTTCTATTTCTCGAAAACATCTATTTCAACAATAAATGTTGAAATCTATGGTTTCGAATCTCAACATATTTTAAAACATCGTTAGATCGTTTTAATTCTATTTAAAACATCACATTCTAAATAATTTCTTTAACTTATTATTCACCATTCAAAAATGTGAATATACCTTGTTAATAAATTTCATCACTTCGATTCATTTTATTTTAAGGAATTATTCACTGTCTAAAACATGAATATAACTCCATTAACAAATTACAACTATTTACTTATCAAAGTAAATCGTTTCAAATTTATAAAACAACGTTTATAAATTCTATTCTATTTATTTTATATCAACTCCTTTTATAAATTCCTTTATTAACCTATATCAATTCATATCACAATGATATACTAAAATTCATATTATAAGTCAAACACTTATAATTTATTTGTTTACAAAATTGTTTCTTTAAACTTCCCAATTTTATAAATCTTATAACTTATAAGATTCATTTATTTATCCAAAATCTATCCTTTTCCATAACTTTATAAATTTTATAAACCTACTGCTTATAAAATTTCATTTATAACTTCACCGTTATAATTCTATAAATTTCATTCATTTATGAAATTCATTCACAATTCTTTCTAACACTTAGAAAAGCTCGTTTTACACTTCTAATATTTTTAATTTATAAATATCAATTTATAAATCTTTTAATATAAAACAATTTATATTACTATTTTTAAAATGTCTTTAAACCCCTTTATAATCTCATCATTTGATTTATAAAAATAATCCAATTTTATAAATCCTATTTTTAAACTTTTTATAATAAATTCAAAAATCCCAGTTTAAACTATTTTATAAAATCATCAATCCCATATTTTCAAAAATCAACTTTTAACTATATTTCTCAAAAATATAATTTTTATAACATTAAGATTATAACGTTTATTTATTTATAATGGATCAATTCCAAAAATATTTTATAAACGTATATTTCCAAAAATCTCTTTAGAAATTAAATCGTTGTTTTTAAACTTCAAAATTGGATCCGATGATGTAACACATCAAATAGTCAATCACGACTTTCAAACATCATATATCATCCACGATAAACAATCAAATATCACAATATATGAAATCAAATAAATATTTGTGAGGAATCCAGTTGGATCCCTCCAACCTGTTTCCCTGCATCCACAGACATTAGCACAATACCAATTCCGTTTCAAGACGGAATATCGCGGTATATGGGATTTTATAAATATATATCCGCTTACTAACGGCGCATAGGGTCTCATCCGCTAAAAGAAAATGCGGGAAATCAATCAACTGCAATATATACATATGCCAATATATATATATTGCTATATATATAATATAATACCAATTCCACTTCAAGGTGGAATATCGCGGTATATGTGTGTAATAAATAACCTCCGCTTACTAACGGCGTATAGGGTCTATTCACATCCAATATATATATATATTACAATCATCATTCAAGCATTCAATCAACACAGTCAATCAATTTTAAGTTTAACTATTTAAAATTTAAATAAACAACAGAAATTCCTTTTGAGTGAGAAGTTCTCACCTTTATTCCCGTTTGCCATCCACTTCCAATTTAACTTGTTTTCTTCATTTATACCTTGTATAAATATTTACACAATTTATTAATATTCGAATAAATCGAATAATAAATTTTCCATTTTATAATTTTAATTCATCGGTTTTGTTCTAAACCAATTCCTTTAAATAATTTTATTCAGCTAATTATTTCATCTCAAGTTAATGATTTTTATTTTAAACTAAAAATTAAAGATTCAAACTGATTTTCTTTTTAAAATAATTCTAACATCTTGCTTATATAAATTTTCTTAAATCTTTTAAAATTCCTTTGTTCAATAATTTATTTTAACTAAAATTTTAATTTAATTAACCAAACTCACTTTCAATAAAATTATCTAATTGAAGATTTAAATCCTAAACCAGAATTCCTTTAATTTATTTATCCAATAAATTAAATTCTTATTAGGTAAATTAAATTAGCCAATAATTTTATTAATATTCGAATTAAATCGAACTATTCAATTTTCGTTCTTGATTGTTTAATTAATCAATTGTTTTATTTAAACCAGTTTCTTCTTTAAATAAATTTATTAAAACTAAATTTCCTTTAAAAATAATTCTAACTAGAAATTTCCAATTAAACTAATAAATTCAAATCAACTAATTTTTCTTTAAACAAATTTATTTAACTACAATTTAATTTTTAAAACTAAATTTTCTTCTTTTAATAAATTATTCTTAACCCATTTTTCCAAAAATAATAATATTTCTTTTGATAAGTCATTTTATTAAATAAATTAAATCTCTAACACATTTTCTTTTACAAAATATTTTCCATTTGAAACTAAAATTTCTATTCCTTTAATAACATTATAAATTTTTAAACAAAATCCCTTTTATAAAACAAGTTTTCCTTTTTATAACTTATTTAACTAAAATTTAATTTAAACAATTAAACTTCCAAAAATTTATTTTTTTAGTAACTTAAACGAATCAAATAAATATTTGTTAACGAGTTAATCACTTTAATGTAACTATTAAATATTCTTTCTAGGTTTAAACATGATAACAATATTTAATTTCAATTTATTTTTAAAACTAACTTTTCCTTTATTAAATTATTTTTAATACCTATATGTAAGTATATTTTTTTTATTTTTTTTTCTTCTGCATACAATCTAAATTAAAAAAAAAAATTATTACCTTAGTGTCGATACCCAGATCCATGTTTGCTCTGCCTCGAGTCGCGACTGCTACGCCCTCTGCATGGACTCGTGCGCGCGCTTCGTCGCCGCGAGCTTGAAGCCGTCGCCGCCCACGATCCACTGCCACCCTCGCCTCCTTGCGCGTACACACATGCTACTCGACGACGCCATCACCTCGCGCTCGAAATCCCCAAATTCGCGACATCGCGATTGCCGCCGACCTCCCACGCGCGCGTGCGCCTCGCCGTTGCCTTCGCCCCCCCTTGCCATCACGAACGCTGCCGTGCGCCGCCCTTCACGGCATCGTCGCCTCCGAGCATGCGCGCGCCCATCCCACGAATCGCCTCATCGCGCGCGTGCGCCAATTCCCCCTTTTTTTTTTTATGAATCGGTTTGGCTGTTGATTTGAGGGGGAAAGAAAGGAAATAGGAGAGGGAGAGTCGTTAGTTTCTGAAGAGGAGATAGCGGCTTCGATTTCACGTACCAAGCTTCGACCATTATTTTTTTTTCTTTGTTTGTTTTGGAACTGAGGGGAGAAGGAGATGATATTTAAAATTGAACGAAGTATGGTTTGCACGACTTCGTGATTTCCTGCGTGATGCTCGGTGTGAGTTTAGGGAAGACGTGTATTTGTTTGACTAAGTTTATATTTAAATTTAAATTTAAATCGTTGAAAATTTTGACGCGTTTACGTGTCGTGTGCTCACATATTAACTCCAAAAAATGCGAAATTTGAAATCCGGCAATAATTTAATATTACGGACCCAATGGAACTGGTTTCGTCGAATTCCGAGACTGTGCCTCGGACGGCTATTTTAAATATCGATTCAAACGATTTAATTCAAAACTGAACAAATCACTTTCTAATTAAATTCTGAAGCTTCGATTATCTTCAATATTATCAATATGAATTTTACAAGCCTTTGAAATATTTTTAATTGGCTTTAAATTGAAGATTCAAATTTTTATTCAACTTTCAATAGATTAAATTCTATAATTTAATCGTCAAATTCAAAGTTATATTGAAAATTCAATTCAAACCATCATTCAAATATTTAAAATTAATTAAATATTCTCAATTTAAATTGTTAAAAATTCTGGGTCGTTACAGCAGCATTCAGCGCACCACACCGTCAAATTGGGAATATATCGCTGATAACCTTCAACTACATAACCTCTGAGATCGTACGTCTCAGAGAAGGGTGTTAAGCTAAGAGAATAAATTCTCCGCCACCAACAGATATGTATTTGAAAGAAATCTACTTTATACCTCAAAGTGTAGTGTCATACATACAACTATACAAGTCTGTTCCGGGTTTGAACAGAATCGAAGGCATCTCCAAGGAAGCCCTTGCAACCGGGTATTCACAATCCCGATCGGACTTCCAATCACTTAGGGAATCTCTATACCGGCGCGACTCAGTGCATAGACAATCGACGGGTTACCCTTTCGTTCTCGAAAACACCCAGTCTTCACCACCGGTCTTCAAATGCTATCTATAACGACGTATCATTATTTAAAATGGGTTATATGACACAAAGTCCTCTCCCGACTAAACCGAATAATGAGCGTAATATTTAAAAACATATGAATAATGGGATTTCAGTTAAGTCACAACTTAATATCCAAAACTTTTCCTTCAAATGGTTTAAACAAATTACCATTTTAAATCTTTTTAAACAAAACGATTTATTCTACAATGTTCGCACAGTTTCACAATGATCCATTCATAGATTTTCAAAACAATTTCCATTTCGATTAGGATTAACTCATTAAATCTTTAAATTAAATATTTAATTTATAGCTTTCAAACCGTTTCCATAACTTGGAAATCATTTCTATTTCAAGCTAGAAATCCCTTTTACACAAATTGGAAGTTCATTTCTTATGTGAAAGCTTTTATTATTTGAAAACAATTAGTTTTCGTTTCATAAAAATCCAATTATATTTACACGGGTTAAAGTCCTTGAATTAAATTCGAATTCCCAAATCAATACCTTTAAAATGGTTTAACCCATATGTAACTAGTATAACCTCTTTAGTCCCTAGTTTCAAATCATAGGATTCAGTTTCAAATTTTGAATTCAAATCAAATTATTTAAAACTTTAAAACTTAATTAAGTTATTCAAAAATAAATTTTATCTCTGAAATTCTATTTCAAAAGCTTTTCACTTTAAACCCAATCCATTTCCAAACTATTTGAATTCAAAATTCAAATTCAAAATTATTTCAAAAATCTGTGACTTAATCAAATCTCCACGTGCAATCCATATTTGTGTGTGTATAAGTGTGGTGCAGCGGTTTAACACAATAGTGTAACATCATCAATCATCACAGATTCAATTAGATCAATCTCGATAAGCGGTATAATCCATAACGCTTATCACCATTCACAGATTCACGGATAAAGTAAATTTCTCAATCACAGAGATTTACCATTTGATTCGATGTGGGTTTCAGATAACCAACTGGAATCCGACTCCCTGTCGCATCGAAATTTAAATGCCATTTTACGGGCAAAAAGGGTTTTCAAATACATACAGAAACAAATCACAGATCACAGTTCAGTACAAAACAATTCACATCACACAGTGTCATAATCACAAACAGAAATATCAATCTAGCACACAATATTTAACAATTAACTTAAATTAATCAAATTAAACTCAATTAACTACAATGAGCAATTAGCTTATTAATTACTTTCATAAAGTAATTACACTTACACAATTTCATAAATGATTAATTAATTAATCTAATTAATTGTTAAAATTAATCTCGTTGATTAATTATTTAAATAACCTTTGTTAATGACCTTCATTAACTAATAACAATTCTTTAACTTCTTTCCTAATCAATCTCTAATTACAAATTAATCTAAATCATTAATTTATAAATTAATTAAATTAGTCGTTCCTTAATTATCTTATTCATTAAATCATTTTAATACCTTAATTATCTCTGAGGTAATCCATTTCTATGTTAATGACTTCATGAATATTAAAGTGTATTTAAACATTACGCTTCTAAATTTAGATTCAAATTGAATTTTGAATTTAAGATTCAAAATGATTATACATTTGAACATTAAGCAAATTTAAATATCAACTTATAAACCTATATAAGAAAAGTACTAACTAAATTACTTAAATTTTTATTTAAAATTTAAGCTTTAACATACATTTGAAAATTCAAGTGAAAAAAATTATTTAATTTTTCATTGAAAATTCTTTTTATAAAAGAACTTAATCAAATCCAATTCAAATATTTATTTGAAAACAAATAACTTTAAAATGTTATTGATTTAAACTTGATTAAAACATTCAGGTTTAAAGACTAGTTTAAATCACAGATTTGAATTCAAGAAACTTGAATCCATATCTAAACATTTGATTAAACTTGGCTTTAAACTTAATTCAAAACTTTAGTTTAAACTTACTTTTAAAATCTTGATTTTTAAATTCTTGATTTAAAATCCCAATTTCATTTTGAAAACTTTAAGATTCAAAGTTTCATTTGAATCTTAACTTCATACTAGATATAAACTTTGTTTACATCTAGCTTACAAATTTAAATTCATTTAAATTTGTTTTAAATTTAAATTTGCAGACAAGTTTACAAAAACCTGTACAAACCAAAACTAACCCGAGCCAACTCATGCTTGCTTCGAGTTAAAACCTAATTTACTTCGAGTAACCTACTCGAATAACTCGAGTAAATACCGAGTTCAAAACCTCTGCACCAAAACAATAGATCATTGGGAAATTTAAATGGCACGGTGCACATGCACCGTGGCTCTGGCCCTCTCTGACCACCATCCTTACCTCCAACATATCGACGACCATCACCTGACATCATCATGGCCAGCCAAATCCATCACGGTTTCTCGAGTCAAAATCGATCTCTCAATTCAAAACCTGGAACTAAACAATGCAACACTGACCAAAACCTGGCAATACCTCGTGCTCGCAATACCGACCACCAGAAAACACGAGCCACCGGCCATGACTCCATCACCTACCCCACTATCACCTTCCAAGGCCACATGCAACTCGATGCACGAACGAGGCCACTTCGACACAAATTTTCTCGACCACAGCCAAACTAGGTTTAGAGATTAAATACCCCCGCCGCCGTCACCATAGTGAACTGCCGACCATCTCACTATTTTCCCTCCATCGTCGATCACTCCTCCACCACCTGGCAAGTTCCCGACCACCACTAATCAATAGATCATCAGAAATCGTCAAACAACGAAATTCGAATGAACCTAAAATGCTCTTTGATTCGTGATCTAAAAATTATAATTCTTTCTTTAAAACTCATGTTTAAGCTTACGAATTAGATCTATATACCTGAATTTGTAAATTGAAAGGTTTGAATTTTAACAAAATTTTAAGTGGTGCTCAGTTATATTGATTTCCAACAACTTTGACAGGTTATTTTAACTTAAATTAAATTTTAAAAATTAATACGTACTGTAACAAGCAACTTTTGTTTTAATCTTAAGCTCAAACAATAAGTAGATCAAGAGGAACTGATTTTTTTGAAACTACAATCTTGTGTTAGAATGGTAGGTAGAGAACAGAAATGAACAATAACCTACTCATTGTTCATCATTCAAGTATACGCAGAAGATTTATATATATACCTGTGTAAATATACTCATTCACAGATGTATGCAACAGATTATACTTTTAAGTTAAATAAAAACAAAAGTTACTCACCTTCCACATTCTAGTTCCAGGTTGATGAGTTTATAAGAAACAAAATGTTAAATTTCCTTTTCTTCCAGGCTGCTGAGTTATGATGAACGAATTGAAATAGATATATATGGAGAGAAAGGATTGTACAAGGTAATAAAATTTGTACAATATTGTTTAGAGATTTTTTTTATTGACTAAAATGTTGTTTTCGCAGCTGAAGTGATATGTATTTGTATGATAAAGATATTGCATTAATTACTTTTGTCTTGTGTTGCATGTTAATTCATATATATATATATATATATATATATATATATATATATATATATGTTTGTTTGTTTCTATCCTGATTTTTCTTTTCTTATGTCTTGTCTCATGTACACTTGATTTTTTTCTTTCTATCTTTCCAGGTTTACTTGCTGCATTGAATACTTGAAAATATATATATATATTTGTTTGCTTTGTTCCTATACTTAGTTGAGTATATTTTGAGTGTCTTATAACTTTGTTTTATTTCTTCTTTTCTGTTTTGTTCTATTACTTATATTTTAGATGAAATCCTATTATTAATATGTTGTTAAATTTAGCCAATTTGTTTTCTTTATATTTTGTAATTTATCTTATACATATATTTTGTATTTCAAGCTTTAGTATTGATTTTATCCTACATCCAAATTGTCTTGTATTTTCCTATATATTTATTTAAATAGTTTATACCTTATATTTATTTGTTTGGTGAATTTTGTAAGTACATTTTGTTTGTGTTTTATCTTACCATGTATATTTACTTCTATTTTAACTTAAACATTTATTTCTATAGTTTATAGAATTCTAGAATTATTTAATATGTTCATTTTACATAGCCATATAATTTATTTAAGATACTTATTGTCTATTCTTATTTCTTTTAAAGCTTCACTATCAATTTTTTTTAATTTCAATTCCTTTTAAAGTTTAATTATCTAACATCAAAGTTAATCATATCAAAAATACAAATACAAATTCATTTCCTAAGATATTTAAATTTAAATCAAAATTCAAATTCTATCTTTATATACATATTTATCTCAAATATCCAAATTAATCTCAATTAATTCATAATTTAGCAACTATTTTATGTCAATTACCAATTATTCACAAATGTTTATTCAAAAATTAAATTAATTAACAATTTAAACTTGATTAAAATTCGGGATCGTTACCTTAGGCCACTCAATAGTCCTACGACTAGGTCAAGTAGGTACAACATCGCGTAAACTTCCTCCAACTTCACCTTGAAGTGAACTTCCTCTAGCTTCATGTACATCACAAACACTACTATCAGGCACATATGGACTACTCTATGATGTCTTATTAACTACTCATTAACTACATCTTCACCCTAATCAACAATAGTTACAACTCTACTGCTAGGCTGAAATGTGGGAATCTCTCCCATTTCCTTAGGCTTATCAGAATCTAAATCTGATGCGGTAGGTAAATCTTCCTTAGGCTTAAACATCGCACACTCATTAAATGTAACATTTCTGGAATGCACAATCTTCCTATCAATAGGGCTCCAAATGCGATACCATTTGACTCCAATTGTGTAACCTGTAAATTAGCCCTTGTATGCTTTAGCCTCAACTTATCATTGTTTATATGATGTACATACACATGACAACCAAAAACACAAAATAACCATGATATACTGCTTTACCTCTCCAATTTTCTTATGAAATCTTCCCTTCTACGGCCGAGCATGCAATTCGATTTATGATGTGCATTGTAATCGATAAAGCCTCGGCATAAAGACTACTGAATATGCCTATCGTCAATTTCTAGCAACGGGCCTTCTCAAGTAGAATCATATCATCCTCTCAACACCTTATTAGATTGTGAATCTTCAGGTGTAGTGAAATGTCTCTATATACCAGATGTTTAAAGAAATTGAGGATCTCCAATTTGCTGCCATTATCATATCCAAACACCCTCAACTTACAATTAGATTAGTTTTCAACAAGCACTTTCCAAGGTTTAAATTTCTTAAAACTTTCTGATTTGGCCTTCATCGCATATACCTAAACATCTTGCTTCCCTACTAGAAATAGTAACTACTTATCCTCAAGCATCCGAATGTACATAATCAAGTACACTCTCTAATCTATGAAGTCCAACTTCGAAAGATACTTTCATATGCTTACCTAACACACATTCCTAGCAGAAATGTAACTTGTTGAAGCTTTCTCCATTGATCATATCCCATCCGTAAAGAAACTCCAAGCCCTTTCTCTGAAACATGGCATATTCTAAGATACCAAAGTTCAGTGGCATCCAAAACAAGAGAACTATCAACTCCAACACATGAGTCCTTAAGTACCTTGGTTCTTTTCGGTAGATATAGGTTCCCGAACACACCAACCTTCATCAAAAACTAGAGCGCCCCACAAAACCTTCAAACTATCCTTCTTTATAGTCACCTTACATCCACTGGATCTAAACTGGCATAAACAAATCAAAGCTTTCAAGGACCTAGAACATATTGAACACCTATCAAATGTGAATCACTCTGTCAAACATTTGAATATGTACTACACCCTCTCCCATGGATTACAACTAGCATCATTCAACATAAGGTTTACGCTTCCTTCCTTCCTAACAAAAGAGTTGAAATAATCTCTATTTGGCATCATATCGAATGACGTCCCTGAATTAAGCATACAATGGTCTGATACATCTGATACTGCTGCAATCAACACAACGTCGAATATGGTCTTCTCTAGTAAAATTAATGAAGACCCATCCTAAGTCATTTTCTTCAAGTCCATTCAATCTCTCTTCCAATAGCTTGGTCTCTTACAATGATAGCACTTCCCTTCTTTGATCTTTCCTCTCCAACCATTTCCAAGCATCATTGATTTGGAATGTTCCCTTGCATTTTAGCCCTTCTTCTCTTATTTTCCTCCCTCAATAAATAGACCTTGAATACTCCCATCACTCTACCTTTACTCGTTTCCTTCATCTAATCCTTTAAGTCCTTAAATAGAAGACCTGACTTCACATCTTCTAATGTCAAAGTATCTGACCTATATATCAGACTATTATCGAAACCCATGTATCACTCCACAAGTGAACACAAAAGAACCATCATCTTTTGATCTTCATCTACCTTCAAATCTATAGTCTCCATCTTCATTAGAAAATTATCAAAGAGACTGAGATGTGCCTAAATTGAAGTACTCTCTCATCTTCATAGTGAAAAACGTTTTTTAGAAAAATTAGATGGTTTGTGAGCATCTTCTTCAGGTAGGTATTCTCGAGCTTGACCCAAATTCCTTTAGTTGTGATTTCATTAGTAATCTTTAAGAAAACATTCTCTCTCATGGCCAACAACAAAGTAGTAAAAGGCCACTCTTCCACCTACTTCTTCCCTATGATTGAAATATTAATAGGCAATTTATTAGTGTCAAACTCTACATCATGAACCATATTCCTCCTAAGAATAGCTTTTATCCTCCATTGTCACTTCTCAAAATCACTGTCCTATTCCATTTCTGTATCACTAACTAAGATTCTTATGCCACATAAGATCCTCTAACATAGGGTGTAAAAGGTAGGGTACTTTCTTCTTCTACCGTATTGCCTAACACCTTCTATTAATCAACCTAATAGTTGTGATGTCAGACCATTAGGGAAAAATTAGCTTAACGCCCCAAACGCAACAGAAATAATAGGATCGTGTTAACGGTGATGTAGAACAAACAAAAATATACTATCCTAAAATATGCAATCACAAATCACAGTTGCAAAAAAAAAATCACACACAAGATTTATAGTTGTTCCACAATCATGAGATAATGTGCATCCACTTTGGTCAAAGGAGATTTTATTACTTTCTAAGAAAAGGAATTACAAAGTTAATAATGCAGGATGAGAGAAAAGTATGTAGAAATACAACTTAAGAGGATGATTCAATCTTTAAAGAACGACTGGCATTGTATAGATGTTATTACTTAGTGTTGAAGTAATTGATTTATGTCGATAATTCATCGTCTCATCAATTCATCGATTCGTATGGAAAACATATATCTTTTGATTTTTCTATATTTTTCTACTACGTATGCACCTAATAGAAGGCTTGTTCATCAACTGATCCAAGAATTGATTGATTATCTCCATCTCCAAAAATAATTCCTTTCCATGTAAATAATTCATTGTTTTTTCTTTAATGTAATAGAAGAGCCAATTGACTCAAAATATCTCCAAATTCTTCTGCAATTTGTAAATACTGTATCATTAAAATCTAATAAAAAAGCAATGTACAGATAAAAAAGTTTGGCTATCCAAAAATACAACTCAATTGATGGTGATTATTGAAGTTGCAAATGCAATTCCACATAAAGAAAATACAACATTGGGAAAAAGTGAATAACGGAAGAATATAATTGATATGGATTATCATATTCCATATATGAAAAATCAAGAATTCTGTAAAGATGGGCATGGACAAAAGCAATCAAACATCAAAGGTATAAAAGGTTGCAACATAATCAACAGGAGGCAACTATTGCCATAACAACTACAAGTTAACAAAATCTAATGAAAGAAAGTATAATTCAGCTATAGGACCAATCCAGTCATCTCATGGCTAGAAGTTTTAAAATACCAAAACCAAACTAGCTAAGTATGCCACAAACAAAGCAAAACAAAGATACTGCGGAAGCAAATAATATATAGGTCTTTGAAGTTGTAACCTCGTAGTCTACCACTCCATGTTCTATTATAAGACAAGTGAATCAGATAACAAATAATCACTTAGAGTATTTTTCCAACCCAACAATTTCAGTATCCTATGAAGAAAATGAGCAAAATAATGCAACACTTTATTACAATAACATGCTTGCCATTATCAACACAAACATGCCTCCCATTATTGGCAAACTAGAGCATCCTTCACCTCAAACTGTAGGTAAAAATAAAGACAAAAATGATAGAAATTTGGCTAGTAAGGAATTCAAGCATAGGTATGTCTCTAACTACCCCAAATTTGATGAACTAACTCAAAATTTCAAAGTAAAGAAAGTTGTCCAAATATGACTCAAGGGGCAGGTGTGATAACTAGTTCTTTATCGTCGTCTTATTAATGCTTGTTACATCATCGAACTTTGGAAATTGAACTCACCCTCAAAACCAGAGATGCAACTCATGTACTGAACTATTATGAGCCTTTAATATATTCCTTATTAGAAAATAAGTTAGATAAAGTTTTGGTGGTTTCTGCAACTTGCCACTAGACGGATGGAAAGGTATTAAGAAGAACTGTGAAGGTAGTAATGAAAGAGTAAAGGTATTATAAAATTCCAATGCATGGAATTTGCACCACTTACAATATGTAATTTATATGTAATTTATGAACCATGTTTTTTAAAATAGGAATGGTTAATTATACAAATTGGAACTATTTATGCAAGTAATTTTGAAAAATGAAAGAGCTATCCTATGGTTTGAATTATTCAAAATAAATAATAATAGTAAAATTCCTAGGGCCATCGTTAGAGATTTCAGCATTGTTTTACACATATATGAAAAAAGTGGAGGGATACCCATCCCTTATAGGAAATTAGGTAAACCAAATAATAATATGATAAAAATAGTACTAACAGAACCAAACATCAATGGTAACAAATGTACATAATGCAACAACCTTCACCTTAGTGGGCCCGAATTTTTGCTATATCGAAAATCCAAGTCCACCAAAGTACAAATAGTTGGTATTTGGTATCCTACAATAAAAAAATCATAACAGCGCATTATCGATATAAACTCACAATGAAATATAAAAGTATAATTAAACATATGATTACCGACCAAGGATGAAACTTTTGTCCGTGTCAAGCATGCAGAAGGAAATCTGTCCTCCCACCGTTCTCACCTTATTCCAATACATGTTCCTCTAAAGCTATCTGTGGGTTGCAATGAGGAGGGAGTTAGAACAATGTTTTGGTGACTGGTAAATTACACACTTTATATATAACACTAGTTTATACTGATTTCCTTCTATTACATGTTATGTCTATTGTTTTACTTAGTCGTCTTGACGTCATCCACTTGTGCGACACATCCCTTCAACTCAAGGTTGACAATAACTGTTACGATCCCCATTTTTGAGTCAGATTTAAATTAATAATTAAAATAACTTTTTTGATTAAATTGTGAATTAATTTGAATTTTTCAACTAAAATAAATATTATGCCTGACTAATTATACAAATAGATTGTAAAAAGAATTATGAGTTTGAAATTCAAATAAATATTGATTTATAGCTAAAGTAGTTCAAGATAATATGACATTTCATAAGGTATAATAGTTTAACTAAAAATAGGATTTGATAAAAAAAATTAATCTTTTATAAATGTAACATGAATAAATGTGATTTGTATATGATATACAAAGTAATATATTGGATATTAATTTTTAATATAATAGTGGATTTGAAATTCTAAATTAAATATCTTATAAATAAAGATTTGAATTTGGAATTTGATTTGAAGTTCAAAATTAAATATTTTGAAAATAAAAAATTGGATTTATTAACTTATTTCTTTTTGACCTAATATATATAAATATTTATTAGTAATGTATAATTTGGATTTCAAATCATCTTCTTTAACGTTGTATAAATATAAAATTGAAAACATAAATATATGTATATAACTAGAATTATGAATATAATATGCTGTTAAAACAATGTTTAATAAAAGTTTAAAATATACATATCTTTTGGAAATTAATAAAATTGGTTTGTAAATTTATAAAATAATATTTAATATAAAGGTTCAAGGAATTCTCTTTTTATAATTTTACTTAAAATAAAAGTAGTTTGTGTATATACAAAATGTAAAAGTTAAGACCCTATTTGTAAAAAAACATATGTTAATATAGAAAAGAATGTATTGTAAATAAAATACTACCTAATGGTTTAAACACAAATTTCCTCCATTTTAACAAATGTAAGATTAGGATTTTATATATTAACATGTGTTGCTTAATGATAAATTTGCATTGACAATTGTATGGTTTAATTAAAACAAGTGGCATTAATCTTTTTCAATTTGAATTAAAATTTTATAAACATACTGACGAGTAAAAACCAGGTTACTCATTTCAGTAAAAAAAATCTCAAGTGCCATTAATATACAATTCTCTTCATCTTCATTTTAAAATCTAAAACCTGGAAAACAAAGCAATTCAAAGCTTTAAACAAAATTCAATTGTAAAGAAGAAGTATCAGAGCAAATCAAAGCAGGATTTCAGAGTTCAAAAGACCAGATTCAACTCAAAGTATTCAACCTGAAAACCAGAAGAACAAAGCAAGATTAAAACCAAACCTGAAAGAAAATTAGTAACTGTGATCAAGTAAAGATTAAAAAAAATCAACAGTAGACAAATTCAAATGAATGCAAGAGTCATGCTTCAACAACAATTCAACCTGATTCCAAACTAAAGCAAATTCAGTTCAAGCTAAGCATTGAAATCAAACAAAGTTCAGCTTCATATCAAAATCAAGGGTAACATTTCCATATCAAATAAAATCACTGTTTTCTGTTCTCTGCTTTATCCCAGTTGAGCAAACTTCCTTTATAAACTCTTAAATTTGTTATATCTGAGTAGCATGTGATCATCTATGATGTTGTGGTGTGAAATGTGTTGTATGATTGAAAAATGTGCCTGCATGTTTGTGAGAATGTATGAGTATGCCTGTACATAAGAAACTATGTTCTATTCTACAGGGCCTTAAGAATTCATAAAGAAAAATTCAAAATCTACTCCTTCAATTTCTGTTAGGCCTTGATACCTAAATGAGAAATGATTGTAAAATTCTAACATTTTATTTAAAAATAATCTTAAGTATTTGAATTGGATATTTATTTCAAAATTAACACATAACAGTAAAAGAATAAAACACACCCTAAAATTCGAATATCAAATTTTCTCGTTTTGATTGTATATCTATAATTGTATTCAAAACCGATGAATTTTGATATAAAGATTGGAATTTTTAAGTTTGAAAATCGTGGGCATTGTCAAGTTGAACGGAAAATGCAAAATCATCAATTCCCAATGAATGACCAAGTTTAGGAAGTCATGATTCTTGGTGAAGTTAGCTAGAGCATCAGTGATCATCAGAAAAATGATTAGACAAATTCTATTTCTCCGTGGTGGCCGTGAGAAGTCAATGTAGGGTTTGAGGATAGGTTTGCAATAGCTGGGTTCTCGTTGTTGCTGCGTGTTCGTGGGTGATTTGGAGATGATTGGTGGTGAGGGAATAGGTTCGTGGGTGTCTGGCAAAGTTTTCGACGCGGCGGCGAGTTCATCAGTGGCCGGAGGTGGCAACACCAGGCGGTTTTCTGGTGACTGTTTGTTCTAGGCGTTGCTCGATTTTACTTGAATTCGAACTACGGTGAAGTGATGCTATCTGAAGGGTTGTGTGGGTCGGCAAGGTCATTTCTGGTGTGTCAAAGATTACGATGGTGGTCGGAGGACGATCGTCTGGATGAGCACGTGCACGAGCCTATTTTTGTACCTGTTGATTTTAGGCTTGGAAGATGAAGTGATCCTAAGGAATAGCTCGAGTAGTTTCAACATTGGCTTGAGTGGATTGTCGTGGGTGCGCGAGAGTTGAAGGAATGGGATTTTTAAATTTAAATCAAAACAAGTTGAGAAAAATAAAAGAAAGAAGGAGCTCGGATGTTATCTCGAGATTGAGCTCGTGGATTTGGTGTGTGGGCTTACGTTTTTCTTGTGCAAGCGGATAAGTTTTTCAAAAGCAAAAGGAAACCAAGTTTTAAAGTAAAAACAATACAAGATTTAAAAGTAAATTTTTAATAATTTTTTAAAGCAAGTTTCAAACTTGACTTTTAAATTCAAATATGATTTGGAAATAATTTGATGTGGTTTTGAAATAGATTTTTACTAGGTTTCTAATAGTTTTCAAATGTAATTAATTGATGTGATTAAATGGATAATCAAGTAATGATTTAATTTTATATCTTGAGTAATTAAAGATTGTTTGATTACTTAATAATAAAAGGTTAATTAATTGATTAAAGGTGATTAATTTTAAAAGATAACTACTTAATTAAAAGTAATTAATGATTAAAATTAATTTATCAAGAGATAAAAAGGATAATTACCCAAAGAAATTAATTTGTAATGTATTAGTATAAGTGATTAGGATAATCGCTTATTGTAATTAATTAAGAATAATTAATTTAATGGTAATTAGTTAAGGGTTAATTAATTTATTAATTAATTAACTAAGGGAAGTTAATTTATAATTAAATAATTGAAGGTTAATTATTTAATGAGTAAGGATTGATTAATTAGGAATTAAAGGTTAATTTATTTATTATTAAAGGTTAATTAATTTATTATTAATGGTCTACTGATAAAGGATTAAAGGTTAATTAATTAAGATGGTTTGTAATTAATTAATATTAATTAACCAGGATTTATAATTTATTCATGAATGATTAATCTGATTTAAATTAATCTGATGTTAATTGATCTTACTTATGGATATTCGGATTGTATGGAATACTTTGAATTGTTTAATATCCCTGGTATGTGATGCTTTGTGGAATGAGTTATTTTGATTTATCTGTGATGAATGCAATTTATTTACCGGTGATGAATGTATATTATTTATCTGTGAATCTGTGAATGAAGATAAGCGTTATAGGATTATACCGCTTAGCGGTATTGCTGTGTTTATTGAATGTTGTTGCACAATTATGTAAAACCCCTGGACTACACCATACACACACAAATATGGAGTGCATGACGAAATTGGTTAAGTCACGGATTTTTGAAATGATTTTTAAAGTTAAGTTTCCTTTTGAATTCAAATTTTGGAAAAGGAATTGGGTTAAATATAAAAGCCTTTGAAAAGGAGTTTTAAAGATAATAGTTGTTTTGAATAACTTGATAAAGTTTTGAAATTTGAATAATTAGATTTGAATTTGAATTCAAGATTTGGAATTGAATTCTATGTTCGAAAAATTTTGGTTTAAAAAGGTTATACAAGTTATAAATGTGTTTATATGGGTTTTAACCATTTTTAAAGTATTATTTTGGAAATTTAAATTTAACCCAAGTTTGAAAGACTTTTACATGTGCAGATGTAATCGGATTTTTCCGAAACAAAAACTATTTGTTTTCAAATAATAATAGCTTTCATATAAAGAAAGGATTTCCAATTTGTGTCGAAAAGATTTCAAGTTTGAAATAGAATTGTTTGGAAGTTATGAATAAATCTTTTCGAAAGATTATTGGACCTTTGTAACGACCCAGAATTTTAATTATTTAAAATTTGAATATTTAATTAATTTTAAATATTAATAAGTGAATTTATAAGTCAAATAAATTTTAATTTGAATTATTGGATTTAATTGAATAATTAAATCTATAATTTAATACGTTAAATTATGGAAATAATTGAAAGTTGAGTTAAATATGATTGAAAATTATTTGTAAAATTTTATTCTATCATATTGAAGTTAGAACAATATTTTAGAACTTTTAAAATCGAATTTAAAGTTAATTTGTGAAAATTGAATATTTTAATATTTAAATCGACTAGTGAAAATAGTCAATTTTTGAACAGTCTCAGAATTGAACGAAACAAGTTCCATTGGATCCGTAATAGTTAGTTATTATCGGATTTAAATTTTCGTGTCAATCGGAGCTATCGTTTGATCGCGGCAGCTCGAAACGCATCGATTTATTTTTAATATTAATTTGGCGAGTTAAAATAGCCATTTTTCAAAAAGTCTCGGATTTCGACGAAACCAGTTTCGTCGGATTCCTAATTTGATATTATTGTAAGGTTTAAAATTTCGTGTCAATCGGATTTACCGTTTGTCCGGTACGAATTAAAACGCCTAGAAATCGATTTAAATCGGTTTAATTTAAATTGAACGTTTATTGCCATAACTCGCACATATGTCCGAATTAGCTTTCGAAACCTGTTCCATTGTGTCCGGAACGCGGGGTAAACCCTAGAAACGCTGGTTACGGCGTGTGAATCGGAGTTCGGAATTTCCGGGATGAATAGTGTCGTTCAAAACTCTATAAATAGCACCCTTCTCTTCATAAAATTAAAAAAAAATAACCTAATCTAAAACCCTAGCTGCCAGTTATCAAATGGAAGGCCAGAATTTGATTTCACTTCCTCCTCAAAATCTCTCAATCCATTCACAATCAAGCGAAGTGATCAACTACAAAGATGAAGATCTTGGCGAAAGCTTTCAATCCATACGGTTGAGATCGTGTTTGGAGCATCAGAGGAGGAGCAGGAGGGGGCCGACCATGGCCAGTTGCGCACGCAACCCTAGGCACATGATGAGGCCGAACTTCAAGTGGTGCATGGTGGAGGTAGCTCTTGCAATGGGCTTCGACATGGCGGTGGTGTGATGAGGTTTAGCGTAGCGAGGAGGCTCGAATTTGAAAACCTAATTTGTGTTCATGGGTTTGTGTGTGACGGCAATAACCTGGAGGGAGAACGAAGGAGAAGGGGAAGGGTAGGCACGGCTCTGATGGCTTGGAGTTGGATCTAACGGCTGTGATTAAAAGTTAGGTTATTTATGTTGTAAATTTTAGTTTAAATCGTGTAAAACTTGTAAAAATCATAACTTTTTCATACGAGGTCGAAAACGCGCGAAACCAGTTGCGTTGGAATCGTATGGACGAGCACTACGCGATGAAATTGGATTGGAGTCGTTTGGAGTTAGTGAGAATTTTGGGTAAAATTAAACGTCCGTTTAATTTTATTCGAAATAAATCGCTAAAACGGAATATAAAATCAAGGTGAGAACTTCTCACTCAATCGAATCAGTTTCGATTTTATTTTAAATAGTTAGATTTAAAATATTTGAATGCATGTTTGAATGATGATTGTTATCTATTTATTGTTAAAATAGACATTATGCGCCGTTAGTAAGCGGATGTTATTTATTAAAAACATATACCGCGAATATTTCATAAACAGTGAAATTGGTATTATATATAATAGCAATATATATACATTGGCATATGTATATATTGGAGTTATTGATTTCCCGCATTTGTGTAGCGGATGAGACCCTATTGCGCCGTCTATTAAGCGGATAATATTTTAAAATCCCATATACCGCGATAATTTCGTACTGGAGCGAAATTGGTATTGTGCTAATGTTTGTGGATGCAGGAAAACAGGTTGGAGGGATCCAACTGGATTCCTCAACAGTATTTATTTGATTTCAGATATTTTGATATTTGATTAACTATCATATCGATATATGATGTCGTTGTTGTCGTGATTGACTATTTGGTGTGTAGCATCATTGGACCAAATTTTGGAATTTTAAAATGATTTTTAAAGTGATTTTTGAAATTATTATAAAAAGTTGAAAACATAGGATTTATAAAATTTAATTATTTTATAAATCAAAATGATGAAATTTTTAAAGGAGTTTAAAGACGTTTTGAAATATTAATATGAATTGATTTATATAAGAGATTTATAAATGGATATTTATAAATCGAAATATTGAAATTATAAAACGAGCTTTTATAAGTGTTAGAATGAATTGTGAATGAATTTCATAAATGAATGAAATTTATAGAATTATAAACGGTGAAGTTATAAATGGAATTTTATAAACAGTAGGTTTATAAAATTTGTAAGGATATTAAAAGAATAGATTTGGGTGAATAAATAAATCTTATAAGTTATAAGATTTATAATTGTGAAGTTTAAAGGAACGATTTCGTAAACAAATAAATTATAAGTATTTGACTTATAATATGAACCTTTAGTTTATAATTGAGTTATAAATCGAATAGGTTAATAAAGGAATTTATAAAGGAAGTTGTTATAAAATAAATAGAAATGGAATTTATAAACGTTGTTTTATGAATTCGCAAACGACTTATTTTGATAAGTAAATTGTTGAAACTTAGTAATGGAGTTATATTCACGTTTTTTAACTGTGAATAATCCTTTGAAATAAAATGAATAAAAGGATGAAATTTGTTAACGTAGTATATTCACGTTTTTGAATAGTGAATAATATGTTAAAGAAATTGTTTTGAATGTGATGTTTTAAATAGAATTAGAACGACCTAACGATGTTTTAAATGTGTTGAGATTCGAAACCATAGATTTCAGCATTGATTGTTGAAATAGACGTTTTCGAGAAATAGAAGGAAATAGTGGACTATAACACTGTTGTTATAGTAAATGATTTCCGAAAGGAAATGTTTTGTATAGTATTGGGATTTATATATCTATTTTAATTTCGAATCCCTATACTAGTGATTTTGGGTTGTCGTAACGATGTTTTACGCAACATTCATTTTGGCCCAAATAAATATGTTTAAGAGAATGATTTCCTTAAAGAATGAAATATATACTTAATTTCGATTTAAGTATATTGAATATTTTCTAAGTGTTGAAAATAAATAAAATTTGTGAATTACTTATAAATAAATAAGTATGGAAATTTTTCCAATAATAAGTGAATATTTTGAGAATTTATCTTTTTGAAGATAAATGGAAAATGAATATTAGAAATCGAATTGAAACGTATATTCACAGATATTTTGGGAAATATAAATTCATTATGGAATTTATAAATGAAAAGTGGAATTTGTTTAAAAATAAATATTAATTTATTTTTGAAGTATTGAAATTATATATCTCGTAAAGATATTTTTGGGAAATAAATAATTTGGAAAATTATTTGGAATCTGGTGATGTGTGCATATCCATTGATAGTTCAATAACCGACTATCAATATTTCCCTTTGAATGGGCAATTGATGTGATTTGTTTGAATTTGAATGCCACACTTATTTTTGAATAAGCGCTCACTATTCGGGTTAACCGGGAAAGGACCATGGGGTCGTATAACCCATTCCGAATATGTGATACGTCGTAATGAATTGCATTTGAAGACCGGTGTTGAAGACCGGGTATTTGCGAGAGCGATAGGATGACCTGTCGATTGACTCTGCACCGAGTTGCTCCGGTATAGAGTTCTCCATATGTGATGGGGAATCCGATCAGGATTGTGGATATCCGGATTGCAAGGACTTCTTTGTAAGTGCCTTCGGTTCTGTTCGAGCCCGGAACAGACTTGTATGGATAGTATGTCTGACATTACAAATTGAGATATAAAGCCGATTTCTTTCAAATATATTTCTGTTGGTGGAGGATAATTTATTCTCTTAGCTTAACACCCTTCTCTGAGACGTACGAGCTCAGAGGTTATGTAGTTGAAGGTTATCAGCAATATATTCCCAATTTGGTAATGTGACATGCTGAGTGTTGCTGTAAATGATCATTGTGTTGATTATTTGTGATAGGATCGTTTATTTGATCGTCTATCCTGGTGATCATTTCTATGATCATTTGTTGACCCAAAGCATGGCTTTTGTATAAAGTATGTTTTTTGTGGACGTGACTTCGTCGAGCCTCACACCCCGGAATGGTCAAAACAGGAAAGAAGCAGCAAGGTTATGAGGGGTAGCGCCCTTTAGGATATGTGCATTTCCTTCTGGAAAAGGGTGGTATCATGGTATGGAGCCCAGATACTTACTCATGTTGAAAACACTTTATGATTGTGTGAATTGATTACGAGATCTCGGTGAAAAGGTCCCAAAGGACCGGGGGATGGCATATTCGGTCAGTTGTTACTCAGTTAGGGGTAACCCGGCCTTGTGTTGGTAGAGATCCGGTTTGGTTCTCAGGGATGTCCATCCAGAGGCATTCTCATGTGGCGATGGGAAGTTCCTTGGCCTGATCATTCGTTGGAAATCCAAAGAAACAATACGTGACTTGTACGGTTTTAGTTGTAGAACCTGCTTACTCAGGAAGTAGCTATAGTAGGCATAATATAATGGTACCTATGCTGGCTAAGATTTATATTCTACTTTCGAAATATCTTCTACACTATGCACTAATAATAATATCAAAATTGATTTGATTTTAATGCGTATCAAGCATCTTTGACTATCATAAGGAGAAATCTCCTCTAAGTCTGCGTTTGCATTGTGTGTGTGGCGGGAGGTCTTATGGTAGTCTCATTTTAAAAAGCATTGCGAATTGACTTTAAAAATATTCCTCTATTTTGATTTTAAAGATAAATAAACTGTTTTGAGTTCTCACACCAGTCTTGCTAAGCTTTGGGCTATGTGATGGGGGGTTCTCGCTTCGCGGTTTGGTGGCGAACGGGAGACTCTTACCCCTACACGTCCTCTTTTAGGGGGTTGGTTAGGTGTAACCTCAGACAGTCGAGAGGCTAGCCGTAAAAGCAAGTTTGGGATACCAGTTGTTGCCACGGTGGGGCTGGGATGGTTGAAAAGCCTACCGGTTGTGACTGCTGTCGATGGTTGAAAAGCCTGGATCTGACAATGTGGTATCGGAGCATATGGTTAAGCGACAACCATGGTTCTGTTGGGTATTACTCATTAGAGATAGAGTCAGTAGTACTCTAGAATGAGTTTGAGTGTAATAATAGCTATGAGGGCGTATTTGTTAGTAAATATAAAATTGTTTTATATTGTGATGATTGGTTTGTTAAGTGGTATATGAACCTTCGTCAGCGTGGTCTCGACAACTATGCCGAAGGGGTTTCTAAACACTTGAATAGAGCAATTCGACACAATATTGTTTTAAAATTTGGTAAATGAAATAATTTTACTTGATTATATTTTTATATATAAAGGGATAATTTTTCAGAATAATTTAAAGTATATAAGTTGATTGTTTAGATGTTTGAATAATCTAAATAAAAAAATATTTGTATAAGTAAAAAGAATTATAAGAGTTAAATTATAATTAATGTGATTTACAATTGTGAAATAAACTTATATATATATATAAGAAGTGAAACTATATGAATATATTTATGAATATGAGTTGTAAATAAAAATGAATTTAAAGTTAAATGGAAGTATAACTTAAATGATATGGAATTAAGTTGATATTGGGATCAAAGTAAATTAATAAAGATAAGTGATAGATGTGAACTTAGATTATGTAAATGGAATTCAACTTTTGAATTGAATTGAATTAATGGATTGAATGTAAATCAATTGAATGTGAATTTAGTTGATATGGAATAATGAATATAAGTGTTAATTCATTAAAATCTTAATGAAATTGGAAGCTAAAGTAATTGAAATTCAATTTGAAGTTAAGTGAATCTTAAATAAATTGAATTTGATTTGGAAGTGAACCAACTTGAACATGATTAGTGAATGCAAACTAATTAAAATTGAAAATAAATGTTAGTAAAAACATACACTGTTAATGAATCAAATGTGATTAAATTGAAAACCTATTTCATTGAATATTAATGAGAATATGAATGAATATTTATTGGTTATGGATGATGGTTGATGTTTGCATTTGTTGTTTAGTTGCATTTGCTATGTTGGTATATATAGTTATTATGTTGCTATATGATGTATATCGATAATATTATCTATATGCATGATTCTCATGTTGTTTGTTGAGTGTTTAGCAGGTGCGGATCGCGTTTGCTTCGCATTTGGAGCTCGCTTTCGCGCTATATTAGCCGTATATGCTTGCTAATAAAATATAAGGTAAATATCTCGGATTAAATATCGTACTTTTATACTTTTTCCCTTCGGGATGCCTCATTACTTGATGAGATGTATATTTGTGATATATATATACTGTCATTTTTTTTTCGGATCGAGCCGCGCAAAGAAGACTATGGCGAATTTTTCCGAAAATTTAAGGCGTTAGAAAAATTTAAGAAAATTGGAAAGTTTTGAAAACTATAACTTTGATTTGAAATTGAAAGTTAAACGATAGTAGTTGTTTTTGAAAAGATAACTAAGTATGATTTGAAAACTTAGTAAGTTATTATAAGAAGTTTAACTATGGATTTTATGGAAAGTTAATAAATTTTATAACTTTTCTTACTTGATAATTTCGAGGACGAAATTCTTTTAAGGGGGGAAGATTGTAACGACCCAGAATTTTAATTATTTAAAATTTGAATATTTAATTAATTTTAAATATTAATAAGTGAATTTATAAGTCAAATAAATTTTAATTTGAATTATTGGATTTAATTGAATAATTAAATCGATAATTTAATACGTTAAATTATGGAAATAATTGAAAATTGAGTTAAATATGATTGAAAATGATTTGCAAAATTTTATTTTATCATATTGAAGTTAGAACGATATTTTAGAACTTTTAAAATCGAATTTAAAGTTAATTTGTGAAAATTGAATATTTTAATATTTAAATCGACTAGTGAAAATAGTCAATTTTTGAACAGTCTCAGAATTGAACGAAACAAGTTCCATTGGATCCGTAATAGTTAGTTATTACCGGATTTCAATTTTCGTGTCAATCGGAGCTATCGTTTGATCGTGGCAGCTCGAAACGCATCGATTTATTTTTAATATTATTTTGGCGAGTTAAAATAGCCATTTTTCAAAAAGTCTCGGATTTCGACGAAACCAGTTTCATCGGATCCATAATTTGATATTATTGTAAGCTTTAAAATTTCGTGTCAATCGGATTTACCGTTTGTCCGGTACGAATTAAAACGCCTAGAAATCGATTTAAATCGGTTTAATTTAAATTGAACGTTTATTGCCATAACTCGCACATATGTCTGAATTAGCTTTCGAAACCTGTTCCATTGTGTCCGGAACGCGGGGTAAACCCTAGAAACGCTGGTTACGGCGCGTGAATCGGAGTTCGGAATTTCCGGGATGAATAGTGTCGTTCAAAACTCTATAAATAGCACCCTTCTCTTCATAAAATTAAAAAAAAAATAACCTAATCTAAAACCCTAGCCGCCAGTTATCAAATGGAAGGCCAGAATTTTATTTCACTTCCTCCTCAAAATCTCTCAATCCATTCACAATCAAGCGAAGTGATCAACTACAAAGATGAAGATCTTGGCGAAAGCTTTCAATCCATACGGTTGAGATCGTGTTTGGAGCATCAGAGGAGGAGCAGGAGGGGGCCGACCATGGCCAGTTGCGCACGCAACCCTAGGCACATGATGAGGCCGAACTTCAAGTGGTGCATGGTGGAGGTAGCTCTTGCAATGGGCTTCGACATGGCGGTGGTGTGATGAGGTTTAGCGTAGCGAGGAGGCTCGAATTTGAAAACCTAATTTGTGTTCATGGGTTTGTGTGTGACGGCAATAACCTGGAGGGAGAACGAAGGAGAAGGGGAAGGGTAGGCACGGCTCTGATGGCTTGGAGTTGGATCTAACGGCTGTGATTAAAAGTTAGGTTATTTATGTTGTAAATTTTAGTTTAAATCGTGTAAAACTTATAAAAATCATAACTTTTTCATACGAGGTCGAAAACGCGCGAAACAGTTGCGTTGGAATCGTATGGGCGAGCACTACGCGATGAAATTGGATTGGAGTCGTTTGGAGTTAGTGAGAATTTTGGGTAAAATTAAACGTTCGTTTAATTTTATTCGAAATAAATCGCTAAAACGGAATATAAAATCAAGGTGAGAACTTCTCACTCAATCGAATCAGTTTCGATTTTATTTTAAATAGTTAGATTTAAAATATTTGAATGCATGTTTGAATGATGATTGTTATCTATTTATTGTTAAAATAGACATTATGCGCCGTTAGTAAGCGGATGTTATTTATTAAAAACATATACCGCGAATATTTCATAAACAGTGAAATTGGTATTATATATAATAGCAATATATATATTGGCATATGTATATATTGGAGTTATTGATTTCCCGCATTTGTGTAGCGGATGAGACCCTATTGCGCCGTCTATTAAGCGGATAATATTTTAAAATCCCATATACCGCGATAATTTCGTACTGGAGCGAAATTGGTATTGTGCTAATGTTTGTGGATGCAGGAAAACAGGTTGGAGGGATCCAACTGGATTCCTCAACAGTATTTATTTGATTTCAGATATTTTGATATTTGATTGACTATCATATCGATATATGATGTCGTTGTTGTCGTGATTGACTATTTGGTGTGTAGCATCATTGGACCAAATTTTGGAATTTTAAAATGATTTTTAAAGTGATTTTTGAAATTATTATAAAAAGTTGAAAACATAGGATTTATAAAATTTAATTATTTTATAAATCAAAATGATGAAATTTTTAAAGGAGTTTAAAGACGTTTTGAAATATTAATATGAATTGATTTATATAAGAGATTTATAAATGGATATTTATAAATCGAAATATTGAAATTATAAAACGAGCTTTTATAAGTGTTAGAATGAATTGTGAATGAATTTCATAAATGAATGAAATTTATAGAATTATAAACGGTGAAGTTATAAATGGAATTCTATAAAAAGTAGGTTTATAAAATTTGTAAGGATATTAAAAGAATAGATTTGGGTGAATAAATAAATCTTATAAGTTATAAGATTTATAATTGTGAAGTTTAAAGGAACAATTTCGTAAACAAATAAATTATAAGTATTTGACTTATAATATGAACCTTTAGTTTATAATTGAGTTATAAATCGAATAGGTTAATAAAGGAATTTATAAAGGAAGTTGTTATAAAATAAATAGAAATGGAATTTATAAACGTTGTTTTATGAATTCGCAAACGACTTATTTTGATAAGTAAATTGTTGAAACTTAGTAATGGAGTTATATTCACGTTTTTTAACTGTGAATAATCCTTTGAAATAAAATGAATAAAAGGATGAAATTTGTTAACGTAGTATATTCACGTTTTTGAATAGTGAATAATATGTTAAAGAAATTGTTTTGAATGTGATGTTTTAAATAGAATTAAAACGACCTAACGATGTTTTAAATGTGTTGAGATTCGAAACCATAGATTTCAGCATTGATTGTTGAAATAGACGTTTTCGAGAAATAGAAGGAAATAGTGGACTATAACACTGTTGTTATAGTAAATGATTTCCGAAAGGAAATGTTTTGTATAGTATTGGGATTTATATATCTATTTTAATTTCGAATCCCTATACTAGTGATTTTGGGTTGTCGTAACGATGTTTTACGCAACATTCGTTTTGGCCCAAATAAATATGTTTAAGAGAATGATTTCCTTAAAGAATGAAATATATACTTAATTTCGATTTAAGTATATTGAATATTTTCTAAGTGTTGAAAATAAATAAAATTTGTGAATTACTTATAAATAAATAAGTATGGAAATTTTTCCAATAATAAGTGAATATTTTTAGAATTTATCTTTTTGAAGATAAATGGAAAATGAATATTAGAAATCGAATTGAAACGTATATTCACAGATATTTTGGGAAATATAAATTCATTATGGAATTTATAAATGAAAAGTGGAGTTTGTTTAAAAATAAATATTAATTTATTTTTGAAGTATTGAAATTATATATCTAGTAAAGATATTTTTGGGAAATAAATAATTTGGAAAATTATTTGGAATCTGGTGATGTGTGCATATCCATTGATAGTTCAATAACCGACTATCAATATTTCCCTTTGAATGGGCAATTGATGTGATTTGTTTGAATTTGAATGCCACACTTATTTTTGAATAAGCGCTCACTATTCGGGTTAACTGGGAAAGGACCATGGGGTCGTATAACCCATTCCGAATATGTGATACGTCGTAATGAATTGCATTTGAAGACCGGTGTTGAAGACCGGGTATTTGCGAGAGCGATAGGATGACCTGTCGATTGACTCTGCACCGAGTTGCTCCGGTATAGAGTTCTCCATATGTGATGGGGAATCCGATCAGGATTGTGGATATCCGAATTGCAAGGACTTCTTTGTAAGTGCTTTCGGTTCTGTTCGAGCCCGGAACAGACTTGTATGGATAGTATGTCTGACATTACAAATTGAGATATAAAGCCGATTTCTTTCAAATATATTTCTGTTGGTGGAGGATAATTTATTCTCTTAGCTTAACACCCTTCTCTGAGACGTACGAGCTCAGAGGTTATGTAGTTGAAGGTTATCAGCAATATATTCCCAATTTGGTAATGTGACATGCTGAGTGTCGCTGTAAATGATCATTGTGTTGATTATTTGTGATAGGATCGTTTATTTGATCGTCTATCCTGGTGATCATTTCTATGATCATTTGTTGACCCAAAGCATGGCTTTTGTATAAAGTATGTTTTTTGTGGACGTGACTTCGTCGAGCCTCACACCCCGGAATGGTCAAAACAGGAAAGAAGCAGCAAGGTTATGAGGGGTAGCTCCCTTTAGGAAATGTGCATTTCCTTCTGGAAATGGGTGGTATCATGGTATGGAGCCCAGATACTTACTCATGTTGAAAGCACTTTATGATTGTGTGAATTGATTACGAGATCTCGGTGAAAAGGTCCCAAAGGACCGGGGGATGGCATATTCGGTCAGTTGTTACTCAGTTAGGGGTAACCCGGCCTTGTGTTGGTAGAGATCCGGTTTGGTTCTCAGGGATGTCCATCCAGAGGCATTCTCATGTGGCGATGGGAAGTTCCTTGGCCTGATCATTCGTTGGAAATCCAAAGAAACAATACGTGACTTGTACGGTTTTAGTTGTAGAACCTGCTTACTCAGGAAGTAGCTATAGTAGGCATAATATAATGGTACCTATGCTGGCTAAGATTTATATTCTACTTTCGAAATATCTTCTACACTATGCACTAATAATAATATCAAAATTGATTTGATTTTAATGCGTATCAAGCATCTTTGACTATCATAAGGAGAAATCTCCTCCAAGTCTGCGTTTGCATTGTGTGTGTGGCGGGAGGTCTTATGGTAGTCTCATTTTAAAAAGCATTGCGAATTGACTTTAAAAATATTCCTCTATTTTGATTTTAAAGATAAATAAACTGTTTTGAGTTCTCACACCAGTCACATGACTGACTCGGAGTTTATTGTTTTCCTTCCTAAACTCTGGGTGCCCACCAATTTCCACACGGGTAGTCAAGAGTTAAGGTTTATCAGGATATTCTGGATATTCAGGAGTTGCTGGAGGCAAGCTGGATGGCATGGCGTATTACTAGTTGATATAGTAGTTCTTTTTCCGCTGCATTGTTTGTTGTTGTACACTCTGATGATATGATGTAACGAAATGTGATGTAAAGTAATAACTGATATAGTTCTTTGTTTAAAGATTATTCATTTATCTATTATATGTTGTTTCGCTGCGAATTGTGAGATTCTGATGTTGTTCTGTTGTTTGTTTTCAGTTCCGTTCTATTCTTTGTTTTCTTTTCCCTTCTATTTTCTATTTTATTTCCTTTCTATCTTCTCTCTCCTTATCTCTTCTTCTGTCTTTTTCTTCTTCTTAAACCCTCAGTGTTCGGTTTTCCGTCGTTCGATTACTCGGCAGTCGATAAAGTGAGTATCGATGTTGAATTTTCGGAAGACGAAGAATCGGGTCCTGACAACCTTGTTTTGAAATTAAAGAGGCTTTTAAATGATGTATCTTTTATATGTAAAAGATTTGAAATAGTAATTGTTTTGAAAGCTATGAATCAATGGAAATGGTTTTAAAAGCTGTGAAATGAATCTTTAATCTAATGATTGGATGAGCTAAACCAATTTGAAATGGAATTGTTTTGAAAAGCCATGAATAAATCTTTGTGGAAGATGAGTGAACTTTGTGAAGTGAATCTTTTTGTTTAAAGATATGAAAATGGTAATTTGTTTAAACCATTTGAAAGAAAGGTTTTGGGTAATAAGTTGTGACTTAACTCAGATCCCAATATCCATATGCTTTTTAAATATTGCGCTCATTATACAGTTTAGCCAGGAGAGGACCTTGTGTCGTATAACCCATTCCAAATAATGATATGATGATATGGATAGCATTTGAAGACCGGTGGTAAAGACCGGATATTTTTGAAAGCGAAAGGATAACTCATCGAATGTCTCTGCATCGGCTGATCCCCGGTATAGGGATTTGATCATCCTTTATGATGAGGAGTCCGGACGTGATTAGTGAATATCCGAATTTGCAACAGCTTCTTTGGAAGTGCCTTCGGTTCTGTTCGAGCTCGAAACAAACTTGTATGGATGTGTCTGACATTACAGTTTGAGATGTAAAGCTGGTTTCTATCAAATAAATTTCTGTTTGGTGGCGGAGAATTTATTCTCTTAGCTTAACACCCTTCTCTGAGACGTACGAGCTCAGAGGTTATGTAGTTGATGATTACTAATGATTCATTCCCAATTTGGTAACATGGCATGCGAAGTGCTGCTAATCATTTGTTTTTGTGGACGAGACTTCGCCGAGCCTCACAACCCGGTAATGGTCGAAACAGGAATCGTGGCAGTAAGGTTATTTGGGGGTAGCCCCCCCTAAGGGTATGTCATTTCCTTCAGGATTATGAGTGGTATCATGGTATGAAGCCCAGATACTTAACTTTGCGGTTGCTGCAAAACTTATTGCTTTGTGGTTGTTAGTTGATAGGCGCCTCAGATAAAGGTCGGTAACGACCGGAGGGTGGCATACTTATGTCAGTAGTTACCTAGTTACAGAGGTAACCCGGCCTTGTGTAGCAGAGATTCGGTTAGGTTCTCAGGGACGTCCCTCCAAAGGCATTCCATTTTGTATGGAAAGTTCCGTTGCCTGACCATTTGTTGGAAATCCAAACAAAACAATACGAGCCCTGTATGGTTTTAGTTGTATAACCTGCCATGGAATGTGGTGGTAACCTGCTATTGAACATGGTAACTATAGTAGGCATACAATAATGGTTGTATGCTAGCTAAGATTAGTATTATACTTTAGAAAGAATTTTCTGATCTACGCATTAATAATAATATCAAAAGGTTTTTACGTATCAAGCATGTTTGACTATCATAAGGAGAAGTCTCCTCCAATTCCGCGTTTGCATTGTGTGTGTGGTGGGAGGCCTTATGGTAGTTTCATTTTCCAAAAAGCATTGCGAATTTCAATTTTTAAAATCTTTTGTTGTTTGTTTTAAAGATAAAACTATTTTTGTTTGTTCATACCAGTCCCATGACTAACCCGGAGTTTATTGTTCCCTTCCTAAACTCTGGGTGTCTACAATTTTCCTCACGGGCAGACTAGAGTTGGGTTTTTCAGATAACCAAATAGTAGATGTAGATTCGATAACATTCAATCTCTGGACATTAGCAATCGCATTTGGATCGAATTGCTTCACTTCAGCATTGATGGTGGTTCTCGCTTTTCGGTTTGGAGTCTTTCTAGCTTTGGAGCTTTAGAAATGGAGTCGCTATAGGTTGGAGTATCTATATTGCTGAGTTCTGAAGAGATTATCTTTTGGAGATATCTTTCCGCTATTGATGGTTGCAAAGTCTAGACCATCTTCTTGTGTTGTCTTCTGCTATTGTATATCTTTTGGCTCTGATTTGTATTGATACCATGTTGTATCATATTGTATCGGATATTGTATCAATTGTGTATCAACGATATTACTCTTTTTCTTCCGCTATTTGTTGTACTTAATGTTTTATAAGCTCTAGAACGAGTCGGATTTCAACAGTTGAATCTGCGGCATTCGAGTACAAGTGAAGTATGGGTGTCGATTTTTCAGCACTGAAATTCGGGTCGTGACAACTTGATATCAGAGCTGAAGGTTGAAACTTTAGCTCAAAAGTATAACACATTAGGTAACTCATTAGAGATAGGCTGAAGTATACCATAGAATAAGTATATCCCTAAGATATTTGCCCGTATGCCTCAGTAAATTCTCTTACTATCCACTGATAGTGAGTATGAGTGCAAGAAGAGGACAAGATAGAGGACAGGGAAATATGACTACAAGTGGTCGATAACCTGCAACAGCAGAAACAACTTTCTCTATCAATCTTCTTTTGATCTTCATCCGATTTCAATTTTTTGATGGTTTCGTGGCAGCTGCAAGGAGAAGCTTTGGTATGGTGATGGCCTTGCGGATCATTGTAGAAAAGATTGTAATTCCTATCTCGTATTCTTGTTATCAGCTTTTCATTTTAGACTTTAATGAATTTAAAATTCTATTTAAAATTAATTGATGAATAAAATATGAAAATTTGTATCGATAAAACGATTTCGGTCAAAACCAAATTGGAAAATTTTGTTTCTTGTGTGGATCCAAGTCCGAAGAGGGACAAGTTGGTGTCTACTTTAGGATATTTCAACCTGGGTTGAGTATCCATTGTTTGTTCTTTTAGGTCCATATATATATTCTATGAATGGTTAGTTATCCTTCGAACTAACTGAAGCCCCTACTTATTTTGTAGAACTGGTAAACCGAATATCTTGTGTAGTATTGAGTGAGTTCGTTCTCATAATTATTGATGATATTCTGATTTGGTAAACCAAATGCAGAATAAATATTCAGTATAATCTGGTGACCCATTTCTCTGTGTGTTCATCTATTCTTTGTTGTCTCCCTGGCAAATTTCGAGGAAGAAATTTTCTTAAGGGGGAATCTATAACGATTCTGATTTTTGAGTCAGATTTAAATTAATAATTAAAATAATTTTTTTGATTAAATTGTGAATTAATTTGAATTTTTCAAGTTAAATAAATATTGTGCCTGTTTAATTATATAAATAGATTGTAAATTGAATTATGAGTTTGAAATTCAAATAAATATTAATTTATAGATATAGTATTTCAAGATAATATGATATTTTATAAGGTATAACAGTTTAACTAAAAATAGGATTTGATAAAAAAATTAATCTTTTATAAATGTAACATGAATAGATGTGATTTGTATATGATATATAAAGTACTATATTGGATATTGATTTTTAATTTAATAGTAGATTTGAAATTCTAAATTAAATATATTATAAATAAAGAATTGAATTTGGAATTTGATTTGAAGTTCAAAAATAAATATTTTGAAAATAAAAAATTGGATTTATTAACTTATTTATTTTTGAACTAATATATAAATATTTATTAGTAATGTATAATTTGGATTTCAAATCATCTTCTTTAAAGTAGTATAAATATAAATTTGAAAATATAAATATATGTATATAACTAGAATTATGAATATAATATGAAATTAAAACAAGGTTTAATAAAAGTTTAAAATATGCATATCTTTTGGAAATAATAAAATTGGTTTGTAAATTTATAAAATAAGATTTAATATAAAGATTCAAGGTATTCTCTTTTTATAATTTTACTTAAAATAAAAGTAGTTTGTGTATATACAAAATGTAAAAGTTAAGACCATATTTGTAAAAAAACATATGTTAATATAGAAAAGAATTTATTGTAAATAAAATACTATCAAATTGTTTAAACACAAATTTCCTCCATTTTAACAAATGTAAGATTAGGATTTTATATATTAACATGTGTTGCGTAATGATAAATTTGCATTGACAAGTGTATGGTTTAATTTAAAACGGTGGCATTAATCTTTTCAATTTGAATTAAAATTTTGTAAACATATTGAAGAGTAAAAACCAGGTTACTCATTTCAGTAAAAATAAAACTTAAGTGCCATTAATCTACAGTTCTCTTCATCTTCATTTTAAAATCTAAAACCTGGAAAACAAAGCAATTCCATGCTTTAAACAAAATTCAATTGTAAAGAAGAAGTATCAGAGCAAATCAAAATAGGATTTCAGAGTTCAAAAGACCAGATTCAACTCAAAATTTTCAACCTGAAAACCAGAAGAACAAAAGCAAGATTAAAACCAAAACCTGGAATAAAATTAGTAACTATGATCGAGTAAAGATAAAAAAAACTCAACAGCAGACAAATTCAAATGAATGCAAGAATCAAGCATCAACAACAATTCAACCTGATTCCAAACTAAAGCAAATTCAGTTCAAGCTAAGCATTGAAATCAAACAAAGTTCAGCTTCAAATAAAAATCAGGGGTAACTTATCCAGATCAAATAAAATCACTATTTTCTGTTCGCTGCTTTATCCTAGGTGAACAAACTTCCTTTATAAACTCTTAATCTTGTTATATCTGAGTAGCATGTGATCATCTATGATGATGTGATGTGAAATGTGTTGTATGATTGAAAACGTGCCTACATGTTTGTGAAAATGTATGAGTATGCTTGTACACAAGAAACTATGATAAAGAAAAATTCAAAATTTACTCCTTCAATTTCTGTTAGGCCTTGATATCTAAATGAGAAATGATTGTAAAACTGTAACATTTTATTTAAAAATAATCTTAGGTATTTGAATTTGATATTTATTTCAAAATTAACATATAACAGTAAAAAAACTCAATCATACCCCAAAATTCGAATATCAAATTTTCTCATTTTGATTGTATATCTGTAATTGTATTAAAAATGATGAATTTTGATATAAAGATTGGAATTTTTAAGTTTGAAAATCGTGGGCATTGTCAAGTTGAACGGAAAATGCAAAATCATCAATTCCCGATGAATGACAAAGTTTGGGAAGTCATGATTCTTGATGAAGTTAGCTGGAGCATCGGTGATCATTAGAATAATGATTAGAAAAATTCTATTTCGCGGTGGTGGTCGTGCAAGTCAATGTTGGGTTTAAGGACAAGTTTGCAATAGTTGGGTTCTCGTGATTGCTTGTGGTCGTGGGTGACTGGAGATGATCGGTGGGGGGGGGGGGGGGGAATAGGTTCATGGGTGTCTAGCGAAGTTTTGGGCGCGACGGCGAGTTCATCAATGGTCGGAGGTGGTCGCACGAGGCGGTTTTCTGATGACTGTTTGTTCCAGGCGTTGCTCGATTTTACTTGAATTCGAACTACGGTGAAGTGATGTTATCTGAAGGGTTCTGTGGGTCGGCAAGGTTATTTTTGGTGTGTCAAATATTACGATGGTCGTCGAAAGGCGATCGTCTGGATGTGCACATGCACGAGCCCATTTTTGTACCTGTTGATTTCAGGTTTGGGAAGATGAAGTGATCACGGGGAATAGCTCGAGTAGTTTCAGTATTGGCTCGAGTGCATTATCGTGGGTGCGCGAGAGTTGAAGGAACAGGATTTTTAAATTTAAATCAAAACAAGTTGAGAAAAATAAAAGAAAGAAGGAACTCGGGTGTTTTCTCGAGATTGAGCTCGTGGATATAGTGTGTAGGCTCACGTTTTTCTTATGCAAGCTGATAAGTTTTTCAAAAGAAAAAGGAAACCAAGTTTTAAAGTAAAAACAATACAAGATTTAAAAGTAAATTTTTAATAAGTTTTCTAAAACAAGTTTCAAACTTGACTTTTATATTCAAATATGATTTGGAAATAATTTGATGTGGTTTTGAAATAGATTTTAATTAGGTTTTTGATAGTTTTTCAAATGTAATTCATTGATGTGATTAAATGGATAATCAAGTAATGATTTAATTTTAAGTCTTGAGTAATTAAAGATTGTTTGATTACTTAATAATAAAAGGTTAATTAATTGATTAAAGGAAATTAATTGCTTAAAGATAATTAATTAATTAAAAGTAATTAATGATTAAAGTTAATTTATCAAGTGATAAAAAGGATAATTACCCAAAGTAATTAATTTGTAATGTATTAGTATAAGTGATTAGGATAATCGCTTATTGTAATTAATTAAGAATAGTTAATTTAATGGTAATTAATTAAGGGTTAATTAATTTATTAATTAACTAAGGGGAATTAATTTATAATTAAATAATTAAAGGTTAATTATTTAATGATTAAGGATTTATTAATTAATAATTAAAGGTTAATTGATTTATTATTAAAGGTTAATTAATTTATTATTAATGGTTAATTGATAAATGATTAAAGGTTAATTAATTAAGATGGTTTGTAATTAATTAATATTAATTAACCAAGATTTATAATTTATTCATGAATGATTAATCTGATTTAAATTAATCAGATGTTAATTGATCTTACTTATGGATATTCGGATTGTATGGAATACTTTGAATTGTTTGATATCTTTGGTATGTGATGCTTTGTGGATTAAGTTATTTGATTTATCTATGATGAATGCAATTTATTTACCGGTGATGAATGTATATTATTTATCTGTGAATCTGTGAATGAAGATAAGCGTTATAGGATTATACCGCTTATCGATATTGCTGTGTTTATTGAATGTTGTTGCACTATTGTGGAAAACCTCTGGACTACACCATACACACACAAATATGGAGTGCACGAGGAAATTGGTTAAGTCACAGATTTTTGAATTGATTGTTAAAGTTAAATTTCCTTTTGAATTCAAATTTTGGAAATGGAATTGGGTTAAATATAAAAGCCTTTGAAAAGGAGTTTTAAAGATGATAGTTATTTTAAATAACTTGATAAATTTTTGAAATTTGAATAATTTGATTTGAATTTTAATTCATGATTTGGAATTGAATTCTATGTTTGGAAATTATGGTTTAAAAAGATTATACAAGTTATAAATGTGTTTATATGGGTTTTAAACCATTTTTAAAAGTATTATTTTGGAAATTTAAATTTAACCCAAGTTTGAAAGACTTTTACTTGTGCAAATGTAATCGAATTTTTTCGAAACAAAAACTATTTGTTTTCAAATAATAATAGCTTTCATATAAAGAAAGGATTTCCAATTTATGTTGAAAAGATTTCAAGTTTGAAATAGAATTGTTTGGAAGTTATGAATATATCTTTGCGAAAGATAATTGGACCTTGTTTTGAAATTGAAGAGGCTTTTAAATGGTGTATCTTTTATATATAAAAGATTTGAAATGGGAATTGTTTTGAAAGCTATGAATCCATGAAAATGGTTTTGAAATCTATGAATTGAATCTTTGATCTAATGGTTGGATGAGTTAATCCAATTTGAAATGGAATTATTTCGAAAAGCCATGAATTAATATTTGTGAAAGATGGGTGGACTTTATGAAGTGAATCTTTTTGTTTAAAGATTTGAACATGGTAATTTGTTTAAAACATTTGAAAGAAAGGTTTTAGGTAATAATTTGTGACTTGACTGAGATCGCAATATCCATATGCTTTTTAAATATTGCGCTCATTATTCGGTTTAGCCGGGAGAGGACCTTGTGTCATATAACCCATTCCGAATAATAATACGACAATATGGATAGCATTTGAAGACCGGTGGTGAAGACTGGATATTTTTGAAAGCGAAAGGATAACTCGTCGAATGTCTCTACACCGGCTGATGCTCGATATAGAGATTTGATCATCCTTTTCGATGGGGAGTCCGAACGTGATTAGCGAATATCCGGATTTGCAAGGGCTTCTTTTGAAGTGCCTTCGGTTCTGTTCGAGCCTGAAACAGACTTGTATGGATGTGTTTCTGACATTACACTTTGAGATGTAAAGCTGGTTTCTATCAAATACATTTCTGTTTAGTGGTGGAGAATTTATTCTCTTAGCTTAACACCCTTCTCTGACACGTACGAGCTCAGAGGTTATGTAGTTGATGATTGCTAGTGATACATTCCCAATTTGGTAATATGGTATACGAAGTGCTACAGATCGTTTGTTGATCAAAGCATGGCTTTGTGAAAAGCGTAGCTTTGTGGACGAGACTTCGTCGAACCTCATAACCCGGTAATGGCCAAAACAGGAACCGTGGCAGCAAGGTTATTTGGGGGTAGCGCCCCCTGAGGGTATGTCATTTCCTTCTGGATTATGAGTGGTATCATTGTTTGGAGCCCAGATACTTAACTTTGTGGTTGCTGCAAAACATATTGCTTTGTGGTTGTTATAGGTGCCTCGGATAAAGGTTGGTAACGACCGGGGGTGGCATACTCGTGTCAATAGTTACCTAGTTACAGAGGCAAACCGGCCTTGTGTAGCAGAGATCTGGTTAGGTTCTCGGGGATGTCGCTCCAGAGGCGTTCCATTTTATGTGGGAAGTTCCTTTGCCAGACCATTTGTTGGAAATCCAAACAAAACCATACGAGCCCTGTACGGTTTTAGTCCTATAACCTGCCATGGAATGTGGTGGTAACCTGCTATTGAACATGGTAGCTATAGTAGGCATACAATAATGGTTTTATGCTGGCTAAGATTAATATTATACTTTCGAAATAATTTTCTGCACTACGCACTAATAATAATATCAAAAGGTTTTTACGTATTAAGCATGTTTGACTATCATAAGGAGAAATCTCCTCCAATTCTGCGTTTGTATTGTGTGTGTGATGGGAGGCCTTATGGTAGTTTCATTTTCCAAAAAGCATTGCGGATTTCAACTTTTAAATTTTTTTGTTGTTTGTTTTAAAGATAAAACTATTTTTGTTTGCTCATACCAGTCCCATGACTGACCCGGAGTTTATTGTTCCCTTTCTAAACTTTGGATGCCCATAAATTTCCACACGGGTGGTCAAGAGTTGGGTTTTTCAGATAACCAAATAGTAGGTGTAGATTCAATAGCATTCAATCTTTGGATATTAGCAATCGCATTTGGATCGAATTGCTTCACTTCAGCATTGATGGTGGTTCTTTCTTTTTGGTTTGGAGTCTTTCTAGCTTTGGAGATTTAGAAATGGAGTCGCTATAGGTTAGAGTATCTATCTTGTTGAGTTTTGAAGAGATTATCTTTTGGAGATATCTTTCCGCTATCGATGGTTGCAAAGTCTAGACCATCTTCTAGTGTTGTCTTCTGCTGTTGTATATCTTTTGGCTCTGATTTGTATTGATATCCTGTTGTATCATATTGTATCAGATATTGTATCAATTGTATATCAATGATATTACTCTTTTTCTTCCGCTGTTTGTTGTACTTAATGTGTTATAAGATCCGGCACGAGTCGGATTTTAGCGGTTGAATCTGCGGCATTCGAGTACAAGTGAAGTACGGGTGTCGATTTTCGAACGCTGAAATTTAGACCGTGACAACAACTACATATGTGTGTGTATAAGTACCATTGTTCCCCATTGGACCGGGATACTTTCCCTGCTAATATCCCTAACTCAGCACCCCATTAGGATCCATCATCAACGCGTTATCACATTCTCCTCATCGTGCATACCAAGGAACTCCTGTAATTCCTATTAAAGACATTACAATTATTTATCTGTATCTACCTCGTTTTTGAAAGATCTCCATTAAAAGGTTACTTAACCTTGCCTCCTAAATAAAAAACTAACTACAAACAACTGTGAAATGGTGCATGTCCTAAGAAAGGTCTACACTAGTGGAGGTATAGCCCGTTTAGGGTAACACTGGTCTTTCCGCTGACCACTCAAGACCGATGACGATCTTAACCTAGTAAACAGCTCCAACTCCTCATATACAAACTCACCATCAAAGCACTGAGCCTATGCTCATCATCCATTAGATTGCCTAACAATTTAGGAAATTCCCACTTGGTTACTTAACTCTTACCCCCTAAAAGGTTGAAGCAGACTCTACTTATCATTTGACACTTTGACTAGGGTGAACCATCCTACTTTGGGTATTCCCTCTACCTATACATGAACATATAATACCATGGGTCTTACATTTAGATATGTCCCATTTCAGTATAATGTATAAACAACTGCCGGTAGCCCCTTGCAGTAGGCAGACTTCTGTTGTGTAACACTACTGACCTTGCATTCCAGCCCTTATTAATGACAAACACTATTGACCTCGCTTTCCAACCCTTATTAATGACTATGTCATTTTATCTAATCTATTGGCTAAATTCAATAATTCACATCCATCATAAATATATACTTAAGCCTACATAAGTTTATTTAATTATTATGCCTCTTAAGCTCAACTATTGCGTTCAGTTATTTTTACGCTACTTAGTTCTTGTTTCATTTATTCCATTTTAATATCATTTACCGCTCACCTATTATTTAAATAGATTAATCATCTTTTACTACTTAACTTTTACTTCATTCCATTAAATATATTCTACTTCTCCTTTTTTTACTATTGTTATCTTTCTTTCATTATAATAATCTTATTACTTACTCATTTCGCTATACTTCATCGTCTATTGTTTATTTTGTAACATATCGCATATGTTAGATTTATAGCTGAATGTTATTATCTCTAATTACAATACTTTAGCTGTATATAAGAAATTCTAATTTTTGATCTGTTGGAATTACATCCTCCAAAAGGAAATGATAACACTATAACTTTCCATAACTTATCAAAAATGGTACTTGTTATACGTTTGAAATTACAAGGAATTGCCTTTTCTGTTATTACTGAAATAGACAGTACAATATCAATGAGCATCCCTATTTCGTACATCTTTCTCTTTTATATATTCCTTGTTATTTCAAATGATACACTTTTATTCACATTTGTAAAACTGGATAATTTGTAGAAATTTACATTGCAACACATTTCATTCCTATGAATTAAAATACTTTTTAAATCCCAATCCATTTTATAATAACTTTTAATTCTTATTTACTTACATATATCATTCAACCAACAAACATGAAATTACTATACAATCTTGTTAATTTAGGATCTACTTTTACTCTTACTTTCCAGATTTAAGTGTATGCAATATTTAGTCAAAGTTGATCATATGTACAGTATGTAGGCATGGTTTCCAAATACATTATATATATATATATATATATATATATATATATATATATATATATATATATATATTAGCCTATAACTCCAAAATTATATTCAGGCATAGAAGGAATAGATTTACAACGATATAAATCCCATATTATATAAAAGTGTGTATTTTCTCACTCACTTTTAAGCTTTCAAATCCCTAGATCTAAACTATTTAACTCCTGCTTGACTCCTTTTCCTTTCTACCAAAATATATATCATAGAATTATACATATTCATTTGAAATCTAGATCCGAGAAAAGATTTGAAAATAATGTAGGGTCGGAATTATAATTTATCTTGGCTTTGGCGATTCAATTCGATCATATTCTTCTTCTCTACTATTCTCCGCTTATATATACATATATGGATTATAGTTTTATTTAGATTTAAGAATTTTTAGAAAAAATAAAATCGCAGGGCTTCGCTATGCTTCAAAAAATATCAAAAGAAAAGTGAGGTGTGTTGTCCATATTTATAAGGGTTTGAAACAATGCGAACCGTTAGATTATTCTATATTAAATCCAGGCCATTCAACCTAGGTTCAATCTACAACCATCGCTTACCATGGCTAACCACATGATGCCATAGGTGATCATTGATGGTGGACCAGTCCTAATACAAGGATCGATCGATTAGTTTGTTTTCGTTAATTAATCTATGTCATTTTGTTTAATGTCATTTATGTTGATTTAATTCCTTTTATTATTTAACGGAGTAAATTTTTTCTCCCTTGATTAACATTATCCTTGCTTAAAATTAACTAACTCTTGACATTAATTAGTGTTAATTAATTACATTTATTTCCATAATTGTATATATAATTATTTTTGATTCAAAATATTCAAACGTTAATAACTTTTTCGTTTGAACTCCTATCGGAAAGCTTTGAATATGAAAATAGACTAGAAAATTGCCATGAACACAATTGTGTAAGTTTTATAGCTAAAGTATGATGTTTGCAAAAATCCTATTTTTGGTATTACTAACTATTAATTTATTTATTTTTAATTAATTATCGTTAAATTTACGGGATGTTACACATGAAGGTCACGTGAATATAGAGACATACATTGTAACTTAGATAGAGTTCTGGTTAACAAAAACTTCAATAATCAATTCTATTTATGCATTTGTTACATTGGTAGACAAAATACAAGTGACCATACTCTAATAAAATAACATTAAATTATGAAAATACAAATCGAAATATACCATTTATATTTAAAAATTGGGTGGAGCATGGAAACAAGGTATAATGTTGTTATCAAAAAATGTAAAACATTTTTTTGTTGTGGAACTAAACAGTACTAATTTAATATAATTTTGAAAAATAACAAGTATCATTTAAATAATGCAATAGATATAAAATAAAAGAAAATGATAAAATACACAAGTTAAGAGACAAAGGTGAAATTCTAAAAAAACACGATGGATAGTGATACATCAAATAATGAAACATATCAAAATTCTTTGAAAATCAAATTATGTCTTCAAAAAATATACAGATACAAGCTATAAATATAAAAAAGGCAAGGTAGTTTGGCTAACTAAAGGAGGATATGAATAACATAGTCAACATGTTTGATAAAAATGGTTAAGTAATAAATGATTTTGAGAAAATTGGTAATAATGTTATTGACTACTTTGAAAATCTATATAACATAGAGGGAAGGCATCAAAATAAACTAGAAATAATTTTTAAAAATCTATTATATGCTAGTAAATTTTACTAGCCCCCGTTAATATATAAGAAATCAAAAATATAATTTTTAACTTCGAGGAGAATAAAAGTCCTGGCCAAAATGGATTTAATGCCAAATTTACAAAGTGCACTAAAATTGTATTAAAGAATAACAGTGTAATTTTGTTGATGAATTTATGAATACAAGATACTTAACAATACTATTCATACCTTGATAGCTTTAATATCTAGAACTTAAAATCCAACTGTGAATGGTGATCATGGTTATTTCATGTTGCAACTTTATATATAAAATAGATGTGACTATGCAGTTAAAGCACTTATCGATTCCATAGTGGTAAAAGTGCAAAAAATTATAGCAAGGATAAAACAGGAATATAGCAAAATAGCGAAGATGCAAAAAACTTCATTAGATATAAAACGAAATATGTAAAGTTAATTTATTCTCATCCTTACATTATTAGTGAAGGAAAAAGAAATATTGTTTAATCTTATATAACAAAGCCAAAGAATATCATGATTTATGCAAACTAGATTTAGTGATTATAATATATTTCTAACTTACATTAAGCACTCATGCCTTAAGATTAGGTCTTTATGCTAACTTTGTTGACTTGGTTTGAAAGAGAACTAGTCAAACCAACCTTAGTACATTAATGTTGCTAAAGCGGATGCTAAAAAGCCTTAATATAGCAGGTGTAGCAGAAATAGCAAGGTCTAAAGTGGATATAATGTTTAAAGTGCTAAACTAAAATAACATAGCGGTTGAAGGCCGCCATGCGCTATAGCTGTGATTTTACAGGGCTTTAATGGGACTTTAACTGCACAGCTTATATACTAGGCATATTACTTCAAGAAAATCCAACACTAGCACATGAGAAGGTCATAAATTTTATTTCTTCAAAGGGAGATCACTTATATGTGAAAATTGATATACAAGAAGCATATGATAAATAAACAAAAAATTCATAATTAAAACGATGAATCCAATGGGTTTTCTTAAAAAGTTCTATGGATGTATTTCTGAATGTATTAATGAAATTTTTCTGTATTTGTTCAAGGAAAAATAACAGGATTCATTCATGTCAAAATTGGTATCAGATAAAGGATCATCCATCCCCTTATCTATTTACAATTGCTATGGAATTAATTTCAATACAAATGGAAATTGTATATATACCAAGTATCACACATCTTATCTATGTATATGATCCAATGATTTTCACTAGAGAAAACAAAGAAAATGCAAGCTCATTTAATAGAATTCTTTATTAAGTATATAAATATGCTGGACTCAAAATAAATTAATTCAAAAGCAAAATATACTTTAATAAATAATACAAAAAAAGGAGTCCTAGAAAGCTTATAAATGCTTGTAGACTTTCTACCAATCAAATTTTAGATTTTCCTTTATTTTACGAACCAATTAAAAGACTAAGTACACTTCTTTAATAGATAAAATACAAGATAAAATCAACACATAGTCTATAAGGTTTCTACAGGTGGAAGAGTAAAACTCATCCAGAAAGTATTATATTCTATGATTTCTTATTAGATGCATACACATCAAATACTTTCTACATCCATAAAGAATATTAAAAAAAATGAGTGCTAACTCTAGGAAAGGAAGATATCAGAAATCTAATTGGGATAGTGCATGTAAGCCAAAAAAACAAAGTGGTATAGGACTTAAAAACTTAGATGTCATTAATACCACCTGTCATGTAAAATTACTTTGGATATTTATAAATGAGTAGCCTTTGTCGGCAAAATGGAATAAAAATAAATATCTCAAAAATGATAACTTTTAGAATATGAAACCAAACGACTCTCACCCTAATACTTGGAAATGTATTCTAAATTTTAGAGAAGTTCGTAAAAAATTTATAAAAGGAAATTTCAATAATATAGCCTATGATTCTAAACAACCAACTTCTAATTGGAAATTTTGGTTCGAATAAATTAATAAGTTTTAGAATCGCCAAAGCAAAGGTAGCTAAAATTTTTAAAAACGATATATTGTGCCATTAACTTAATTCTACTAGAAGGAGTTATAAAGAAAGTATCAAAATATTACCAATTGATCAACTATCTTAGAATGACGGTTGGGAATGGACATTAAATAAAAATTGTAGACTCTCTTTTTGAAAAAGTATGGAACTATATCAGAGTAGGTCAGTTGGAAGTGGACTAGTATACATGCATTTAGAATAAAACTACCATAGATGACTTATTGTTCATACTTCGCAATCAAATATAGATTCTCAATCATAGATAAAATCATCAAGAGGAAAAAAATCAAGGATAAGTGGAGATTTCTCCACTGAGAAATGCAGTTCAATTTAGCAATAAGAAGAAGTTGACAACGAGATTAGTAGGACCTTTTTCGATACTTGAGAGGATTAGGAACCTTGCATATACATTTGAATTATCACAAAAGATGGCAGGTATGCTAATGTCATTCATGTTTCGCATCTTTAAATTCTGTGAATGATTCAGGCCTGATTGCTGCACCAGATCAACTCTATGACATAGAAGTTGAACCTTAAGCCATGAGATCTCGTAGGTCGATTTGTATTGTCGAGATGAGTATAAAGCAGCTTAAGAGGAAATCGAAAAGCTAGTAAGGGTTCAATAAAATAAAGGCAAAGGCTAAGTACTTAGGAGACTGAGGCGTGTAAAATGATTTCTTATCCAAAGCTTTTTTTACTTGGTAAGATTATATTTATTGCATTTACTATCACATTTGGTATTTTATTTGATTACCTATAGTATATTCGTGGTAGGCTGATAATATAGTTTGACTGTTGTACATGTGTTGGTTTATTTGTTTTTATTTATGTTTCATCGATGTTGGAATATCGGGGGCTAAACTCTTAAAGATGGAAGGGAGAATGTAATAGCTAACATTTCACATATCGATGGATAGTAAATCATAACCAAATAAACATGAAATGAGATAAAATTTTGGGTATGCACTAATTTGATATTTTTGTCCTTTAGAATAAATTATGACATTTTTAGGGTAGAAAAGTTGTAATGGCCACAACTTTTGATAGGAGAAGAATTTCGACCCGAAATATGTTTCAATTGAAAGATATGATATTTGACTTTTCGCAAAGTGGTCATAACAGAAATTTGGCCAAGACGTTTAGAAGATATGATAGTCTTTGTTTGAATGTTTTAGGTATATTTTGGTAATTAGGTCCACTAATCAAATTTCAGCATGATTAAAAATTTCAAGAATTGTATCATTCCCAATAGTTGGTGCAGTCCCAAATCACTTTCTCTTCTTTCTACAATTTATCTAAACCTTCAGTAATCTTATCTTCATTAAATCATTAATAAATCATTCAATTTTTAGTTAAAACAATAAATTAAGGCATGATTAGACTAGAGATCCATATATGATTAACAAAACATCATCTTTCGAGGAGAATTTCGAGATTAGTTGTTGCATATTTTAAATCTACCTTAATTTGGGTTATTTTCATTGATTTTACATCAGTTGATAGGTGATCTTTGATCACTTACTTATTATATATCACTATATATTTTTAAAGACATTTTGGATCCATATTTCAAACCAAAAATATGATTTATTAGATTCGATTTGATTTTAAAATAAGGACAAAAATGTGTTTACTAATTTTAAATGTTTTAAAGCATGCATTTATGTGATATGAATTTTCATATGTATGTTAGGATATGATATGATTGTTTACATGCTTGATTGTCATGATATGACGAATAAGCATTTGTTATTTATTTTGCATTTCATGTTTGATGGATGAAACATTCATATGGAGTGAATGAGGTTAAGTCGTTATATGAGCGAGAATCGTTAAATGTAGGTAGAGGCTATTTGATAAGCTCTCTGATTCGATTACAATAAGGATAGAAGATAATAGTCGTAAAATGAGCTTCAATGGATCAATTCTAGAGACTTTGAAGTTAAATCGTTGTAGTAAGAGGTGCATATAGATCAAAGGAGTTCGATTGATAAAGAAATTAACCAAGGCATAAAACATAGTCATGATTTAACTAAGTCATGGATCAGAATCGATCCATATGGATCGGTTCCGATCCATGGCAAGGTTGAGAGATGACACTTTAGAGCTTTAGAGAATTAGAAGAATCGAACACCTGAAGATTTGAAGGAATTTTGTCTAAGGAATGGGTCGACACTAATTTATCTAAAAGAGTTAGGAGTATGCCTTAGGGGCAATTTTGTAATTTGTTACATATATCTTACCAATAACCAATCTATTTCATAATAAATGTATTTGATTTCTAATATGTACTTTGTTATATAGTGATATGATTAACTAAGTAATCAATTTAAAGTACATTAGTTAGAAAATCTTTAAATAATATGCTATGTGATAATAGTTATAAAAAGTTATAACCGTGACAAAATTATCACAATTTTAAATAGCATATTATTTTAAATACTCCTAGTCAAGAAGTTTCAAGAAAGGATATCGACATATCCATTGAGACCAGAGTACATAAAGCTCTCCAAATGTTGGACAGTGTATTACTCATGGCTGCTGGGGGCCCCAAGAAGTTATGTACTGATGTTATTAGATAACCATGAAAGGACTCGTCCGAGTTTGCTATTGATTAACAACAACTAGGTAAAACCAAAAATCTAGAATGATGATATTACATAATTCCCTCAACTTGAAAAATACCATTAAACTTCAATTAGGAAACTTTACTATGAATATAGATAAATCATGGCATGGTGTCCATCAAACGAATATAATTGGTTTTGAGTTGAGGCATTTGAAATGAAACACGATTCAACAAAGAATTCATCTCCTTAGTTGTATGAGATTAGTATCATGGTCAACTGTAATCAACTCAAAGTCAAAATCTTGGACCAGAGTAGTATGGTTAATAATAAATGTTATTATTGAACCAATGACTTTGTTTATAGACTAACCAAGTTAAATGTGGATGATACTGGTATATAGCAAAACAAAATTCCATATAACCTACCGCGATATAGCGTTGAGAAGAGCATTGATGTAAACAATCATTACTAAATAATACCATTTAAATATTATAAAAATGGATTTTATCGATGATACTTGTAAGCGATGAATTAAGTCGACCTAGCACTACTAGCCAATGACATGTGAACATTAATATTTGAATTGTTTGAATAGTAATTGCTGGCGAAATTCATGCCTATGAGTCATTCAAATATATCTATTTAGTCTCTGAAACATTGTCTGATTTAATTAATTTACAATAGTCATATATTAACTAAATTAACTAATATTTATGAAATATTAATTATTATTATTATTATTATATTTATTATATAGGGTGTGCTTAGTAAAATGAAGTTTCCTCCATAACTGTTTAGGATGGTATTAGTAATTTATTAGTTGTGCATATAAAGTTATTGTATACGTATTGATATACGATATATAAATATATTTAAATTGGATTTAAGTCATATAATCACTTTGGTACTAAATGGTATTTTTGTCCATATTAGACCAAGTGAATGGCCAACCTAATAAGAGGAGAAAAGGAGGGGTTTTGCATTTGAATTAATATGAGATAGATAGGGAGATATTTGTTCCAAACCATATTATAAATTCAAACATGTTGCCCTTAATTTTGGTTAACATTTCAGATTTTTCTCTTCCTCTATCATGGGCAGAAATACATCTCTTCATCCCCTTCATTTCCAGACTTTAATCACATCTAAAAAATAAATTTTAGTAGATCAATGTTGGCACTTCATTTATTTGCAGCAGTGGGTGCAGATTTGAGAGATCCAAGGCGTCTCTTTGGATCCACCTGTGTTTTCTATGGCATATTCCTAAGGTAAAATTTATTTAACTTACTCATATATACATACATATATATATATATATGTGTGTGTGTGTGTGTATGTATGTATGTATGTATGTATGTATGTATGTATGTATGTATGTATGTCATTGCATGTCACACCTGTTATATTTACATTACCTTTTTCACATATGTCATGCCTTGTAACTTTATTATAGTACTAAATTCAATAATCGATTTGTATGTATTGTATCATCATTATTATTTATTATTTATACTAAAAAAATTTTAATGTGTGTCTACACACACACACACACATATATATATACATATATACACACACATATATACATACATATATATATATATATGATGTCAGCTAGTATCTAAAAAAAACTAATTATATGTGTGTGTGTGTATATAACAGTGTTTAATTAATTTCAAACATTGCTTAGAAGTTTATGTTTGTATATCTACCTAAAGAAAATATCAAGTAAAAAAAAGGATTTTTCTTTCGAAAATCAAAAAAAGGCTCTCGACTGAAATTTTAAATACATAAATATTATATAACTTTATGTTAGTTATATATTTGTAAATTATAAAATATAAATATGGTTTAGAAAAAAAATTATAGACGAAACATGTGTATATATATACATTGTATAGGTATTTAGTAAAATACAATATATTTATTTATATATATTTGAATATTTACTTATATATTCACATTAAAAATAAACATTTGGTTTTAAATGAATGCTTCGTATAATGTACATACATTTATTTATTTATTTTTAAATTTAAATTATTTAGTGTATATGTGTCAATATATTTTTATTTAACACCTTGCAAAGTCAAATAAAGATATTTACATTTTATATTCAAATGTCAGATAAGTTTTAAATTTGGATCTTCTTTACTAAGTCAAATTTAGATATTAAAATCTAAAATTTAAACTAAAACTTTGTCAATTTTATTTTATAACACTATTAATAAAATTAATGTATATTTTCAATATATATATGTATGTATGTATGTATGTATGTATATTTTTATATATGTTTGTATTTATATATGTATATATACCGACATTTGAATTACAAATGTTAGATCTAGCTTTAAATTTGGATCTTGCTGATTAAGTCTAATTTAGATATTATAAAATTAAATTTCAAAATTAAAACTCAGTCTTTTTTTATAAGTATCTATTAATAAAATTAATTTATATTTTCAAAATATATTTATTTAAAAAAATTCCAAGTAACTAGCATATATGTAAAAGCCAAGTATATACATAGAGAATGTAAATCCCAACATTTATGTATATATTTAAACCATGTATAGCCTATGCTAAATTACACATGCATGTTGGACATACATGAGCATATATTGATATTCTCATAAACCATATAACATATCTTTAATTAAATTCATTTATTAATTGAATTAGAAAATTTAATAGAATATGATTTTATTTAAATTAATTAGATTGGATCTAATTAACAAACCCTTTAAACTGCATAGGCCCGAAAGATATAAAACAAGATTTTTCTTTTTTTTGGAAATCTACCCCCATTAACCAAAGACCCAACCACATTCCTTCAATGATATCAAAGTCCAATAGCCTATTTGGTCTCATTACCAATACTATGGCAAACTTATTAAAATCTACCTATTTAGTAGAGTGTCTAGAAAGGTAGTGTCTAAAGTTGAATTTAGATGATCAAGTACTCTGTCCTACCTAGCTACTGGTATGGCCCGAATGATGAAGTAAGTCTGAAGGTTATCCTCAATATTAAGGCTCAAATTTCTTTTAGGCTTTGGGCTAATCTTCTAAATTTGTTTTGAAATTTTAAATAATATTTTAAGTTTCAAAGTTAAGTTTAAGATATGAAAGAAATTTTATAAATGTTATAAAATATTTTACAGAATTGTTTATTTCAAAATTTTCATATTGACTACTTGGATTAATTAAATGAATAATTAATTAAAAGTTAATTAAATAAATCAAAACATATATAATGATATATGAATATTTATCTCAAAATGTTTACGATAAATAATAATAATAATCAAAATTAATTATATTTTCATTAAAATTGTTTTAATTAATTAAACTACAATTAATAAATAATACAGATGTAAAACGGTATGAATATATACAATTACTATAATTGTTGTAGCGGGTATTTATTTTTAAAATGTTTAAAGTGAATAAAAGTTTAATCAATTAAGGTGTTAATTGAATAATTAATTAAATTAATTAAATATGATTTAATTAATAATACTATAATCAAAATTAAATTATATACTATTGATCAAATAGGAACTATAATAAATCCAAATTAGATCTAAGGAATAAATACATATGTATGGTACGTAATCATGATTTCGGATATGTCTGATACATGACTCAAGATGATATTTCCACAAGAAATACATTATTCTATAAGTCGATATCACTTAACTAATTATATGAAAGATTATGAATCTTTAATATAAATTTTTGTCCTCTATCATTTATATGTTAATAGATAACTTCTATACTCTTTAATTATTAAGCTTTCCTCAAGCTTTAGATGTTATGTGTAGTCGATTAATATATTGATTAGACAAGGTAATATACATGCACGTACTTGTTGAGCTTTCCTCAAGGTACATGCATTATACTTAGGTAATCATGAAATGTTGGTATGAATGAATAATCTCTCTTGATTTGTTGTGTTTTCCTCAAGTTCAAGATGACATTATGACAAAGACCATATATTAGGAGTGGTATATGTGCAATTAATAAGGTGTTATCCATCACATGCAGGTTTATCATTTGTTGAGCTTTCCTTAAGGTCTAAAACTCAAGCATGCGAATCCTAACACCCATTACAGAAATCGAAAAACTTATGTTTCATTTTTGGTTTTGTAGAACATAAAAGTTTAGTGGGAACTTATAAGAAAATTGAAATGAACACATTTAACTTTTTTAACATTGTAAGAATATATGTTATAAAATTTAAACAAATCCACTTCAATAAATTTGCAATTAATACTACAACAACTAAGCCATTATTCCCAAACACGCTGGGATCAAAAATAAATATGCGATTAATATAATTGATAAACTATTTATTAGTTAAAACCATATATAAGTAAACCGAATTTGGATTGAAGTAGAAATATAAAATATACTTACCCATAAATCCTTTGACATGTTGTCAATTTATGACTCATGCAAGCGCCTTATTATACAACGTTGAAATATATTCGTAACTTGACCACTTATGTTTTGATTTGACCGAGACCATGTAATTTCTTCTATGAGTCTCGAACTCTAAAAACAACACAAGAATATGAATATTTCAACTTTATCCAATCACATATAAACACAATATGGTGAACTAATTCGTAATGTACGAAACCTTGATGAAATTACTTCATTCAAAATAAGCAAGTAAACCATAGTGCAAGATCATGTATTTAATATGATTGATTACAGTAAGGATTTTGTTGGGTTAAATGTAATATAGACAAAGAGCTATAAGATGAATATAAGAATTCCATTACTGAAATGCTAGTATGATCAATTTACATAAAATTACAACTTATTCGATATCCTCCAATGTTAAGGACGACCAAATACACTTTTGTAAAATAGTTCGTTGCAGTCTTGTAACGACCCAGAATTTTAAACAATTTAATTTGCAAATATTTAATTAATTTTAAATATTTGAATGATGGTTTGGATTGAATTTTCAATATAACTTTGAATTTGACGATTAAATTATAAAATTTAATATATTGAAAGTGAATAAAAATTTGAATCTTCAATTTTAAGCCAATTAAAATATTTCAAAGGCTTGTAAAATTCATATAGATAAAATTGAAGATAGTCGAAGCTTCAGAATTTAATTTGAAACTGCTTTGTTCAGTTTTGAAATTTAATCATTCAAATCGATATTTTTGAAATAGCCGTCCGAGGCACAGTCTCGGAATTCGACGAAACCAGTTCCATTGGGTCCGGAATATTGAATTATTCTACGATTTCAAATTTCGTATTTTTCGGAGTTGATATGTGAGCACACGACACCTAAACGCGTTGAAAATTTGTATCGAAACAAATTTAATTCAAATTTAAATTTGAAATTTAATTACCGACAGCATCCCTAAACTTTCGCCTAAAAATCACGATACCAAATCGTGTGAGCATGGCCGAACATGCCTCAGTTGATTTTAAATACCATCTCCTTCTCCCCTCAGTTCCAAATCAAAGAAACGAAATAAAAATATTAATGGCCGACGCCGTATTTCTTTTCCCCCTCGTTCTTTCCCCTTCGTCCTTGAACCATCTCGTTCAACATAAATAAAACCGAAACCCTCCTCAGTTATAAAAAAAAAAGAGTTCAAATCAAAATCGCGAGGCGCGCGCGCGCATGGGAGTGGAAGGCGACTCGCGTAGGGTGGTGGCGGCGCTGGGAGTTGGCGCATACGCGTGCGTGTGCACGTGGGGGATCGCGGCGGCAAGCAAGTCGAACCCTAAATTGAATCGCGTGCGTGAAGGAGGCACGGCGCGCGATGATTGGTGGCTGCGCGGAGGCCGAGCAAGTCGCGTGGATGGGAGGGTGCGCGATTCGAAGGGGCGTTCGTGATGGTCGCGTGGAGAGGGAGAGTCGCAAGCGCGAGGGCACGCGGCGGCATGCGATTCAAAGGACCGGGGGGGTAGCCGTGGTTCTTCGATTACAGTCAGGTAATTTTATTTTATTTATTTTTTATTTTTTTTAATATGAATTGATAGAGGAAAAAAAATATAAAGTTTAAACAGATAAGTTTAAACGGAAGAAAAAAAAATTTAATTATTTGAGTTAAATCAAATCGGTATAAATAAAGAAAATGCAGTTCGAATTTTTATAAATGTATATAGATTTGAAATAAATAATAATAAGAATTTTAAAACTTGAAGAAAATTTAGTTTAAAACTAAATTATTAGTTGAATAGAAAATTTTAGTTTCAAATGGAAAATATTTTGTAAAACAAAATGTGTTAGAGATTTAATTTATTTAATAAAATGATTTATCAAAAGAAATATTATTATTTTTGGAAAAATGGGTTAAGAATAATTTATTAAAAGAAGAGAATTTAGTTTTAAAATTTAATTGTAGTTAAATAAATTTATTTAAGTAAATTTAGTTGAAATTTAAATTTTATTAAATAAATTTGTTAAGAGTATTCTGTGTAAAATTAAAAAGAAAATTTGTTAAGAATTCAAATTCATTTGATAAAATGAATTATTGAAGGAAATTTGATCTTTAAATTAAATAAAGAAATAAATTAATTAAGTTATTAAAGGGTAAGTGATTTTTCACTTAGTTCAAATATTCTATTTAAAAGGAAAATTTATTTATAACAAATTTAATAGTTAAAACCAAAATTTTTAGTTGATTTAAATTTATAAAAAGGAAATTTAGTTTAATTGAAAATTTCTAGTTAAAATTATTTTAAAAGTAAAATAATTAGTTAAAATAAATTATTAAACAAGAAATTGGTTAATTTAACTATTAAAGGAGAAAAACCGATGAATTAAAAATATCAGATGAAAATTTATTTATTTTTCAATCTGTTTGAACATTAATAAATTGTATAATATTTATACAAGGTATAAATCAAGAAAATCGAGTCAAGATGAGAAATGGATTGCTAATAAAAGCAAAGGTGAGAACTTCTCACTCAAAAGGATTTATTTAAATTTTAAATAGTTAGATTTAAAATTGTTAGTTGTGTGGATTGAATGCTTGAATGATGATTGTTATATATATATATATTGGATGTGAATAGACCCTATACGCCGTTAGTAAGCGGAGGTTATTTATTACACACATGTACCGCGATATTCCACCTCGAAGTGGAATTGGTATTATATTATATATATAGCAATATATATATATTGGCATATGTATATATTGCAGTTGATTGATTTCCCGCATTTGTATAGCGGATGAGACCCTATTGCGCCGTTAGTAAGCGGATATATATTTATAAAATCCCATGTACCGCGATATTCCGTCTTGAAACGGAATGGTATTGTGCTAATGTCTGTGATGCAGGGAAACAGGTTGGAGGGATCCAACTGGATTCCTCACAAATATTTATTTGATTTCATATATTGTGATATTTGATTGTTATCATGGATGATATATGATGTTCGAAAGTTGTGATTGACTATTGATGTGTTGCATCATCGGATCCAAATTTGAAGTTTAAAAATAACGATTTTGATTTCTAAAGTGATTCTTGGAAATATACGTTTATAAAATATTTTTGGAATTGATTCATCTTAAATAAATAAACGTTATAATTTTAATATTATAAAAATTATGATTTATATTAAAAGATTTATAAGTTGATATTTATAAATTTAGAATATCTTGAATTATAAAACGAGCTTTTATAGGTGATAGAATGATTTGTAAATGAATTTCATAAAGGAATGAAATCTATAGAATTTATGAAATTTGATTATTTTATAAATTAAAATGATGAAATTATAAGGAGCTGAAAGACGTTCTAAAATAGTAATATAAATTGTTTTATATTAAAAGATTTATAAATTGATATTTATAAATTAAAAATATTGGAATTATAAAACGAGCTTTTATAAGTATTAGAAAGAATTGTGAATGAATTTCACTAATGAATGAAACTTATAGAATTATAACGGTGAAGTTCTAAATAGAATTTTTTTTTTAAAATAAAATTTATAAAGTTATTTAGGAAATAGATGTGGATAAATAAATGAATCTTAGAAGTTATAAGATTTATAGATTTGGGAAGTTTGAAGGAATGATTTTGTAAATAAATAAATTATAAGTGTTTGACTTATAATATGAATTTTTAGTATATCATTGTGATATGAATTGAGATAGGTTAATAAAGGAATTTATAAAAAGGAGTTGATATAAAATAAATAGAAATAGGATTTATAAACGTTGTTTTATAAATCCGCAACGACTTATTTTGATAAGTGAATTGTTGTAATTTATTGATGGAGTTATATTCATGTTTTAGACAGTGAATAATTCTTTAAAATAAAATGAACAGAAGTGATGAAGTTGGTTAACAAGTATATTCACGTTTTTTTTGAATAGTGAATATTATGTTAAAGAAATTATTTTAGATGTGATGTTTTAAATAGAACTAAAACGATCTAAAGATGTTTTAAAATGTATTGAGATTTGAAACCATAGATTTCAACATTTGTTGTTGAAATAGATGTTTTCGAGAAATATAAGGAAATAATGGACTATAACACTATTGTTATAGTAAATGATTTCCGAAAGGAAATGTTTTGTATAGTATTGGGATTTATATATCTATTTTAATTTCGAATCCCTATACTAGTGATTTTGGGTTGTCGTAACGATGTTTTACGCAACATTCGTTTTGGCCCAAATAAATATGTTTAAGTGAATGATTTCCTTAAAGAATGAAATATATACTTAATTTCGATTAAGGTATATTAAATATTTTCTAAGTATAGAAAATAAAAAGATCTGTGAATTACTTATTTTTAATAAGTATAGAAATGCTTTTCCAATATTAAGTGAATATTTTGAATTTATCCTTTTGAAGATAAATTGAAAATGAGTATTAGAATTCAAATGGAAATCGTATACTCATGGAAACATTTTTTGGAAATATAAATTCAATATGGAATTTATAAATGGAATTTGGAAAATGAGTTTAAAAATAAATATTGATTTATTTTTGAAGAATGGAAAATATATATATCTTGTAAAGATATTTTTTTTGGGAAATAAATAATTTGGAAAATTATTTGGAATCTGGTGATGTTGGCATATCTATTGATAGTTCAATAACCGACTATCAATATTTACCTTTAAATAGGTATTTGTTGTGATTTGTTTGAAATTGAATGCCACACTTATTTTTTTTAAAAATAAGCGCTCACTATTCGAGTTAACCGGGAAAGGACCTTGGGGTCGTATAACCCCTTCCGAATATGTGATACGTCGTTATGAATTGCATTCGAAGATCGGTGTTGAAGACCGGATATTTTCGAAAACGAAAGGGTTTCTTGTTGATTGTCTCTGCACTGGCCGATCCCTGGTATTGAGATCTCCATATGTGATGGGAAATCCGAACGTGATTAGAGATTATTCGGATTGCAAGGACTTCTTTGTAAGTGCCTTCGGTTCTGTTCGAGCCCGGAACAGACTTGTATGGATTGTGTGTCTGACATTACAAATTGAGATGTAAAGCCGATTTCATTCAAATATATTTCTGTTGGTGGCGGAGAATTTATTCTTTTATCTTAACACCCTTCTCTGAGACGTACGAGCTCAGAGGTTATATAGTTGAAGTTATCAGCGATATATTCCCAATTTGGTAATGTGACATGCTGAGTGTTGCTGTAAATGATCATTGTGTTGATTATTTGTGAAAGGATCATTTATTTGATCGTCTATCTTGGTGATCATTTCTATGATCATTTGTTGACCCAAAGCACGGCTTTTTGTATAAAGTGTGTTTTTGTGGACGTGACTTCGTCGAGCCTCACATCCCGGAAATGGTCAAAACAGGAAAGATGCGGCAAGGTTATGAGGGGTAGCTCCCTTTAGGGTATGTACATTTCCTTCTGGATAGAGGTGGTATCATGGTATGGAGCCCAGATATTTAACCTATGTGGTTACTGCGAATTTATTACTTTGTGGTTGTTGGTTATCGGGATCCCGTGAGAAAGGTCGTTTACGATCGGGGAATGGCGTGCTCGTGTCAGTAGTTACCCAGTTAGGGGTAACCCGGCCTTGTGTTGGCAGAGTTCCGGTTTGGTTCTCGGGAATGTCCTTCCAGAGGCATTCTCATGTGGCAATGGGAAGTTCCTTGGCCTGACCATTTGTTGGAAATCCAAAGAAACAATACGATCTTGTACGGATTTAGTTGTAGAACCTATCATTCACTTATGGTGTCGCAACACTGTTTGGATGGTAGCTATAGTAGGCATAGTTCGAAATGTCTATGTTGGCTAAGATTTATATCTTTATTTTCGAAATAATTTTCTACACTATGCACTAGTAATAATATCAAATGATTCTTTTTAATGCGTATCAAGCATCTTTGACTATCATAAGGAGAAATCTCCTCCGATTCTGCGTTTGCATGTGTGTGTGTGCGGGAGGCCTTATGGTAGTCTCATTTTTAAAAGCATTGCGAATTGAATTTAAAAATATCTCTCTATTTTGATTTTAAAGATAAATAAACTGTTTTGAGTTCTCACACCAGTCTTATTAAGCTTTGGGCTATGTGATGGGGGGTTCTCGCTTCGCGGTTTGGTGGTGAACGGGAGACTCTTACTCCCACACATCCTCTTTTAGGGGGTTGGTTAGGTGTAACCTGAGACAGTCGAGAGGCTGGCCGTAAAAGCAAGGTCTGGGGTACCGGTGTAAGCCACGGTGGGGCTGGGATGGTTGAAAAGCCTACCGGTTGTGACCACTACATGTTACATTTGGTATCAGAGCTGTTGGTTAAGCGATAACCATGGTTCTGTTGGGTGTTACTCGTTAGAGATAGAGTCAGCAGTACTCTAGAATGAGTTTGAGTGTAATAATAGATATGAGCGCGTATTTGTTAGTGAATATGAAATTGTTTTGAATCGGGTAAATAAAATTTTGCCCAAAACTATTTGGTATAGAAAAGAAATGATTTTCTATGAATTATTATAGTATATGGTTGCATGATTGTTAGAAGTGATACTATTGAATTATTATCATTAGTATATGGAATTAAATAAAATAAAATGGATTGATTTCAAGTAAACTAACTTGATAAATTATTAATTCATGGACTGATGAATTTGAATTTGAATTGGTTAAATTAAAGTTTAGTCGTGAGCTAAATTTGAAAATAAATTTGAATTTGTATATAAATTCAAGTAAGTAAAGGAAATATATTGAAATTCTCTTTGTTAGTAATTAAGTAAATTTGAGATGAATTGAATATGGAAAATTGAAATTTAAAATGAATTAGTGAATGAAACTAGTTTGAAGTAGTAATATGAATTGCTAAATGAAAGTTAATCATTAGAATTCAATATTTAAAATTGAGAATTGAATTCAAATGAAATTTAAATTGAGAATTGAATTCAAATAGAATTGAAATCGTGAATTGAATTGAAATGTGACATTGAATGAAAATGAATATGTAACTTCAATAGTGAAGTAAAAACGTATAAGAAGCATATGTTGAAAATTTTGCAATAAAATTGGCAAAATAGTTTGAATGTTGGATTTGGATGCTACTGTTAGCGGGATATACAGGGGTATAAAGGAATTGAAATTTTGATTTCGAAGATAAAAATTGAATTGCTCGACAAAAAGGTACGTATTTCAATTTCAGTATGAGATTTGATGACTTTCTTCTCTAGCCACTTGGCTTTTCTCTTTTCTTTTTGATTCTGAGGGGCCGTGGTGCCATTTTGTAGTCGTACCGATCGAGCCGCGCAAAGGAAACGCTGGCGAAATTTTTCGAAAATTTTGGGTGTTAGAAAAAATTTTTGAGAAAAATTTGAAAGTTTGAAATTTGAATTTAAATTTGAATTGTTAGGAAAACAATATTGTTTGAAACCTACAATTGAAGTTGGAAAGCTAGTTGAAATGATAATGAATCTCTAGTAAAAAGATTTAGGCTAGAAAGTTGATAAAACTATTTGAATTGTGAAAAATAGTAAACGGGATTAGGGACATTCTTCTTAACTTGTAATTTCGGGACGAAATTCTTTTAAGGAGGGAAGATTGTAACGACCCAGAATTTTAAACAATTTAATTTGCAAATATTTAATTAATTTTAAATATTTGAATGATGGTTTGGATTGAATTTTCAATATAACTTTGAATTTGACGATTAAATTATAAAATTTAATCTATTGAAAGTGAATAAAAATTTGAATCTTCAATTTTAAGCCAATTAAAATATTTCAAAGGCTTGTAAAATTCATATAGATAAAATTGAAGATAATCGAAGCTTCAGAATTTAATTTGAAACTGCTTTGTTCAGTTTTGAAATTTAATCGTTTGAATCGATATTTTTAAAATAGCCGTCCGAGGCACAGTCTCGGAATTCGACGAAACCAGTTCCATTGGGTCCGGAATATTGAATTATTCTACGATTTCAAATTTCGTATTTTTCGGAGTTGATATGTGAGCACACGACACCTAAACGCGTTGAAAATTTGTATCGAAACAAATTTAATTCAAATTTAAATTTGAAATTTAATTACCGACAGCATCCCTAAACTTTTGCCTAAAAATCACGATACCAAATCGTGTGAGCATGGCCGAACATGCCTCGGTTGATTTTAAATACCATCTCCTTCTCCCCTCAGTTCCAAATCAAAGAAACGAAATAAAAAAATTAATGGCCGACGCCGTATTTCTTTTCCCCCTCGTTCTTTCCCCTTCGTCCTTGAACCATCTCGTTCAACATAAATAAAACTGAAACCCTCCTCAGTTATAAAAAAAAAAGAGTTCAAATCAAAATCGCGAGGCGCACGCACGCATGGGAGTGGAAGGCGACTCGCGTAGGGTGGTGGCGGCGCTGGGAGTTGGCGCATACGCGTGCGTGTGCACGTGGGGGATCGTGGCGGCAAGCAAGTCGAACCCTATATTGAATCGCGTGCGTGAAGGAAGCACGGCGCGCGATGATTGGTGGCTGCGCGGAGGCCGAGCAAGTCGCGTCGATGGGGGGGTGCGCGATTCGAAGGGGCGTTCGTGATGGTCGCGTGGAGAGGGAGAGTCGCAAGCGCGAGGGCACGCGGCGACGTGCGATTCAAAGGACCGGGGGGGTAGCCGTGGTTCTTCGATTGCAGTCAGGTAATTTTTTTTTATTTTTTTTTTATTTTTTTTAATATGAATTGATAGAGAAAAAAAAATAAAGTTTAAACAGATAAGTTTAAACAGAAGAAATTTTTTTTTTAATTATTTGAGTTAAATCAAATCGGTATAAATAAAGAAAATGCAGTTCGAATTTTTATAAATGTATATAGATTTGAAATAAATAATAATAAGAATTTTAAAACTTGAAGAAAATTTAGTTTAAAACTAAATTATTAGTTGAATAGAAAATTTTAGTTTCAAATGGAAAATATTTTGTAAAACAAAATGTGTTAGAGATTTAATTTATTTAATAAAATGATTTATCAAAAGAAATATTATTATTTTTGGAAAAATGGGTTAAGAATAATTTATTAAAAGAAGAGAATTTAGTTTTAAAATTTAATTGTAGTTAAATAAATTTATTTAAGTAAATTTAGTTGAAATTTAAATTTTATTAAATAAATTTGTTAAGAGTAATCTGTGTAAAATTAAAAATAAAATTTGTTAAGAATTCAAATTCATTTGATAAAATGAATTATTCAAGGAAATTTGATCTTTAAATTAAATAAGAAATAAATTAATTAAGTTATTAAAGGGTAAGTGATTTTTCACTTAGTTCAAATATTCTATTTAAAAGGAAAATTTATTTATAACAAATTTAATAGTTAAAACCAAAATTTGTTAGTTGATTTAAATTTATAAAAAGGAAATTTAGTTTAATTGAAAATTTCTAGTTAAAATTATTTTAAAAGTAAAATAATTAGTTAAAATAAATTATTAAACAAGAAATTGGTTAATTTAACTATTAAAGGAGAAAAACCGATGAATTAAAAATATCAGATGAAAATTTATTTATTTTTCAATCTGTTTGAACATTAATAAATTGTATAATATTTATACAAGGTATAAATCAAGAAAATCGAGTCAAGATGGGAAATGGATTGCTAATAAAAGCAAAGGTGAGAACTTCTCACTCAAAAGGATTTATTTAAATTTTAAATAGTTAGATTTAAAATTGTTAGTTGTGTGGATTGAATGCTTGAATGATGATTGTTATATATATATATATTGGATGTGAATAGACCCTATACGCCGTTAGTAAGCGGAGGTTATTTATTACACACATGTACCGCGATATTCCACCTCGAAGTGGAATTGGTATTATATTATATATATAGCAATATATATATATTGGCATATGTATATATTGCAGTTGATTGATTTCCCGCATTTGTATAGCGGATGAGACCCTATTGCGCCGTTAGTAAGCGGATATATATTTATAAAATCCCATGTACCGCGATATTCCGTCTTGAAACGGAATGGTATTGTGCTAATGTCTGTGATGCAGGGAAACAGGTTGGAGGGATCCAACTGGATTCCTCACAAATATTTATTTGATTTCATATATTGTGATATTTGATTGTTATCATGGATGATATATGATGTTTGAAAGTTGTGATTGACTATTGATGTGTTGCATCATCGGATCCAAATTTGAAGTTTAAAAATAACGATTTTGATTTCTAAAGTGATTCTTGGAAATATACGTTTATAAAATATTTTTGGAATTGATTCATCTTAAATAAATAAACGTTATAATTTTAATATTATAAAAATTATGATTTATATTAAAAGATTTATAAGTTGATATTTATAAATTTAGAATATCTTGAATTATAAAACGAGCTTTTATAGGTGATAGAATGATTTGTAAATGAATTTCATAAAGGAATGAAATCTATAGAATTTATGAAATTTGATTATTTTATAAATTAAAATGATGAAATTATAAGGAGCTGAAAGACGTTCTAAAATAGTAATATAAATTGTTTTATATTAAAAGATTTATAAATTGATATTTATAAATTAAAAATATTGGAATTATAAAACGAGCTTTTATAAGTATTAGAAAGAATTGTGAATGAATTTCACTAATGAATGAAACTTATAGAATTATAACGGTGAAGTTCTAAATAGAATTTTTTTTTTAAAATAAAATTTATAAAGTTATTTAGGAAATAGATGTGGATAAATAAATGAATCTTAGAAGTTATAAGATTTATAGATTTGGGAAGTTTGAAGGAATGATTTTGTAAATAAATAAATTATAAGTGTTTGACTTATAATATGAATTTTTAGTATATCATTGTGATATGAATTGAGATAGGTTAATAAAGGAATTTATAAAAAGGAGTTGATATAAAATAAATAGAAATAGGATTTATAAACGTTGTTTTATAAATCCGCAACGACTTATTTTGATAAGTGAATTGTTGTAATTTATTGATGGAGTTATATTCATGTTTTAGACAGTGAATAATTCTTTAAAATAAAATGAACAGAAGTGATGAAGTTGGTTAACAAGTATATTCACGTTTTTTTTGAATAGTGAATATTATGTTAAAGAAATTATTTTAGATGTGATGTTTTAAATAGAATTAAAACGATCTAAAGATGTTTTAAAATGTATTGAGATTTGAAACCATAGATTTCAACATTTGTTGTTGAAATAGATGTTTTCGAGAAATATAAGGAAATAATGGACTATAACACTATTGTTATAGTAAATGATTTCCGAAAGGAAATGTTTTGTATAGTATTGGGATTTATATATCTATTTTAATTTCGAATCCCTATACTAGTGATTTTGGGTTGTCGTAACGATGTTTTACGCAACATTCGTTTTGGCCCAAATAAATATGTTTAAGTGAATGATTTCCTTAAAGAATGAAATATATACTTAATTTCGATTAAGGTATATTAAATATTTTCTAAGTATAGAAAATAAAAAGATCTGTGAATTACTTATTTTTAATAAGTATAGAAATGCTTTTCCAATATTAAGTGAATATTTTGAATTTATCCTTTTGAAGATAAATTGAAAATGAGTATTAGAATTCAAATGGAAATCGTATACTCATGGAAACATTTTTTGGAAATATAAATTCAATATGGAATTTATAAATGGAATTTGGAAAATGAGTTTAAAAATAAATATTGATTTATTTTTGAAGAATGGAAAATATATATATCTTGTAAAGATATTTTTTTTGGGAAATAAATAATTTGGAAAATTATTTGGAATCTGGTGATGTTGGCATATCTATTGATAGTTCAATAACCGACTATCAATATTTACCTTTAAATAGGTATTTGTTGTGATTTGTTTGAAATTGAATGCCACACTTATTTTTTTTAAAAATAAGCGCTCACTATTCGAGTTAACCGGGAAAGGACCTTGGGGTCGTATAACCCCTTCCGAATATGTGATACGTCGTTATGAATTGCATTCGAAGATCGGTGTTGAAGACCGGATATTTTCGAAAACGAAAGGGTTTCTTGTTGATTGTCTCTGCACTGGCCGATCCCTGGTATTGAGATCTCCATATGTGATGGGAAATCCGAACGTGATTAGAGATTATTCGGATTGCAAGGACTTCTTTGTAAGTGCCTTCGGTTCTGTTCGAGCCCGGAACAGACTTGTATGGATTGTGTGTCTGACATTACAAATTGAGATGTAAAGCCGATTTCATTCAAATATATTTCTGTTGGTGGCGGAGAATTTATTCTTTTATCTTAACACCCTTCTCTGAGACGTACGAGCTCAGAGGTTATATAGTTGAAGTTATCAGCGATATATTCCCAATTTGGTAATGTGACATGCTGAGTGTTGCTGTAAATGATCATTGTGTTGATTATTTGTGAAAGGATCATTTATTTGATCGTCTATCTTGGTGATCATTTCTATGATCATTTGTTGACCCAAAGCACGGCTTTTTGTATAAAGTGTGTTTTTGTGGACGTGACTTCGTCGAGCCTCACATCCCGAAAATGGTCAAAACAGGAAAGATGCGGCAAGGTTATGAGGGGTAGCTCCCTTTAGGGTATGTACATTTCCTTCTGGATAGAGGTGGTATCATGGTATGGAGCCCAGATATTTAACCTATGTGGTTACTGCGAATTTATTACTTTGTGGTTGTTGGTTATCGGGATCCCGTGAGAAAGGTCGTTTACGATCGGGGAATGGCGTGCTCGTGTCAGTAGTTACCCAGTTAGGGGTAACCCGGCCTTGTGTTGGCAGAGTTCCGGTTTGGTTCTCGGGAATGTCCTTCCAGAGGCATTCTCATGTGGCAATGGGAAGTTCCTTGGCCTGGCCATTTGTTGGAAATCCAAAGAAACAATACGATCTTGTACGGATTTAGTTGTAGAACCTATCATTCACTTATGGTGTCGCAACACTGTTTGGATGGTAGCTATAGTAGGCATAGTTCGAAATGTCTATGCTGGCTAAGATTTATATCTTTATTTTCGAAATAATTTTCTACACTATGCACTAGTAATAATATCAAATGCTTCTTTTTAATGCGTATCAAGCATCTTTGACTATCATAAGGAGAAATCTCCTCCGATTCTGCGTTTGCATGTGTGTGTGTGCGGGAGGCCTTATGGTAGTCTCATTTTTAAAAGCATTGCGAATTGAATTTAAAAATATCTCTCTATTTTGATTTTAAAGATAAATAAACTGTTTTGAGTTCTCACACCAGTCACATGACTGACTCGGAGTTTATTGTTTTCCTTCCTAAACTCTGGGTGCCCACCAATTTCCACACGGGCAGTCAAGAGTTAAAGTTTATCAGGATATTCTGGAGTTGCTGGAGGCAAGATGGACGGCATGGCGTATTACTAGTACTTAGTATTTCTTTTCCGCTGTTTTAAAATTGTTTGTTGTTGTACACTCTGATGATTTGATGTAATGTAATATAATGTGATGTAATAACTGATATAGTTCTTTGTTTAAAGATTATTCATTTACTTATTATATGTTGTTCCGTTGCGAATTGTGAGATTCTGTTGTTGTTTCTTTCTGTTCTATTTTCTATTTTTCTTTTCCCTCTATTTTCTCTCTTCTACTTCTTATCTCTTTTCTTAAATACCTCTTTCTTCTTTCTAAAACCCTAATGGTTCGGTTTTTCGGCAACGAAAAATCGCTTCCGTTACAAGTCTCGTATTAAGGATCTTTTCGAATAGTTTCACCATTTGGGAAGGAAAGAAATGTGCGAGAGTGTTTGTAATTTAAGCCACAGTTGGTATGAAAGAGTGAATGGCACTTCTATTTCATGAAGAAACTTTGGAAACGATAATTGTATAAAATAAAAGTAACTACTTAATATGGAATGAGAAATATAATTTTTATTCATAATTTACATTCATATAGAATTTTTTTCTATAAAAGTTATATCTTTGAGTTTAAGAAATTTGATTTGCAACTCACGAATATAAACCAATTAGTATATGAAATAAAATTCAGTAATAAGTCGTTGCATCGAGCTTCGTATTTCGTACTATTATAGTAATAATGGAAATAGTGAGAGCGTACCATATAATATTTTCTTAATGGGTGCATCAAGTTATGAAAATTATTTTCGTAAGCATAACAAATATTAGGGGTGGGCATAACCACACTTCTATATGAAAATCGCCCACACCGGACCGTCAAAACGGTGCGGAAACCCGTATCAAATCTTATAACTAAAGTAATTACCTTAAATCGAACCGACCCTCAACTATATGGTTCGATTGTGGTTTAGGCGATTGAACCGACCATATTGAATCGGACCGAACCTAATGTTTACATTAGTATTCTTATGATAATAATATAAGCAACTCCTATCTCATTTTACATTCTAATGATGTGCATTTTATTTTCAGCTTATATTAATAATGATCGTTGTCAGAAGAAAGAAGTTATAGTTTTAGTATAATATTTTCATCTCATTTTGTGGATATGCTAATTATAATCTTATTTTAGTTATTTTACTTAATGATTATACATTGATTAATGTTGGTGATTGGTTAATCTATTAAAAATCTCACGTGTAGCTAACTATCAAATTGAAATATTCGTACAATTAAGAACTAATCTTTCCTTTCAATATAACATTATGTGTTTTATCCTTTATGTGCAAAAGCTTCACATAGTTTCCTTCGTAAATTGATTGTTGATGGAAGTAATGTTCTTATTCCATATTAATATGGGTTCAAGTCGTACCGGGCCAAAATTGGATTGTATTACATTAAACCGAATCAAAACCGAATCGTTGAAAATATTAATATAATGGTTTGTATTTTTGATCCACCGTTTCATGTGGTGCGGAAGCGGTTTGGGATTCAAACCGCACCAAATCAACCTACCCCACCCCTACCAAATATTATTTATCAAATAATAACTATTTTTTATTATTGACTAAACATGGATATAATTTTATTTCAAAATTGGTAATATGAATATTCGTTGTAAGAAAAAACTATAATAACGGTATTTGTTTTCAAAACAAAATTGATGCACTAGAAAATTCAATTTCGAAAATTTTATGGTTATTTTGGAGGACTACGCCACAATTTAAGAAATAATTCTTTAATTATATGATTATAAATCATATGGTACTTTTGAATTGTATCTCAAATGATTAATGTAACGACCTAGAATTTTTAACAATTTAATTTGAGAATATTTAATCAATTTTAAATATTTGAATGATGGGTTGAATTGAATTTCAAATTATCAGAATGAATTTGGCGATTAAATTATAGAATTTAATCTATTTGAAAGTTGAATAAAAATTTGAATCTTCAATTTTAAGCCAATTAAAAATATTTCAAAGGCTTGTAAAAATTCGTATTGATAATATTGAAGATTATAGAAGCCTCAGAATTGAAATTGAAAGTGAATTGTTCAGTTTTGAATTTAAATCGTTTGAATCGATATTTAAAAATAGCCGTCCGAGGCACATTCTCGGAATTCAACGAAACCAGTTCCATTGGGTCCGTAATATTGAATTATTACCGGATTTCAAATTTCGTATTTTTCGGAGTTGTTATGTGAGCGTACGAGAGATAAACGCGTCGAAATCAAATTGGATTCGATTTAAATTTAAATTTAAATTTAGTCGATACACACACGTTCTCCCTTTTCTCACGCAGAGTATCACGCCTAAAATCATGCAAAGCATACCCCTTCATCTCCAAGCATACTTCTTCCCTTTTTAAATAACCGTTCCCCCCTCTTCAAAATCGAATCACGCAGAAGAAAGAAAATATGGCCGAGCTTCATTCCCCTTCCTCTCAAAATTCACGGCCGAAGAAAAAAAAAAGAAGAGGGAGCTCATTCAATAATGGCGCGCTCGAATTCGTGAAGAGATGGGGCGACGCGACAAATGGCGGCGCGTTTGAAATTGGGGCTCACGTGGGGAAGCGCACGCACAGCGGAGGCTGGTAGAGGAGGCGCGCGTTGATGGTCGCGATTGGCAGTGATGGTGAGGAACTCAAGCTTGAGGCTGTGGCGTGCGTACGAGATTGGGCGACAGCGAGGTGGTGCTCGCGCGTGAAGAAGCAGTGGCGCGCGATTCAGAGGCGTTGGCGTTCGCGATTTGGGGGAATGGGCGCGCGGAGTATGGAGGCGATGGAGACCTCGTTCTCGAGGCAGTGGCGACGTTTGGTGCTGGGTTCATCAAATTAACAGTAAGGTAATTACTGTTTGCAGATATTTGATTTGTTTGGATTTGTATAAATTCGTAAATGAATGAAAATTTAAAACAGTAAGGTAAAAATTAATTTAAGTTTAAAATCTGTTTTAATTAAGATAATAACTATATATATATATATGCAGATTTTTAATTTATATATATACAGAAAAAAAATAGTTATGGTAAAGAACTGTTTAACCGGTAAATCAATTATTTTGGTAAAATAACTTATTAAAGAAAATGTTAACGGTAAAGAAAAAAAAATATTAGTTCAAATTATTATATTTAGAATAAAATTGTTAGTTTAAAATATAATTTTTAGTTAATCAAATTTATAAAAAAAATAGAAGGAAAATTTTGGTTTATAATTAAACTAAGAAAATCATTAATTTGATAAATTTAATTATTTAAAAGAAATTGTTTTAAGAATAAAAGGAATTTGTTAGTTAAAATAAAATCTTGGTTAAATAAATTTAAAATAAAAGGAAATTTAAATTTTAGTTAAATAAATTTATTTAAAGAAGAAACTGGTTTAAATAGAACTATCAGTTAATTTAACTATTAAAATGAAATCACCAATCAATCGAAATTATCTAATGAAAATTTATTATTCAATCTGTTTGAATATTAATAAATTGTGTAAATATTTATACAAGGTATAAATCAAGAAAATCGAGTCAAGATGGAAATGGATTGCAAAATAAAAGCAAAGGTGAGAACTTCTCACTCTAAAGGATTTATTTAAATTTTAAATAGTTAGATTTAAAATTGTTAGTTGTGTTGATTGAATGCTTGAATGATGATTGTTATATATATATATATATATATATATATATATATATATATATATATATATATATTGGATGTGAATAGACCCTATACGCCGTTAGTAAGCGGAGGTTATTTATTACACACATATACCGCGATATTCCACCTTGAAGTGGAATTGGTATTATATTAGTATATATCAATATATATATATTGGCATATGTATATATTGCAGTTGATTGATTTCCCGCATTGTATAGCGGATGAGACCCTATTGCGCCGTCTATTAAGCGGATAATATTTTAAATCCCATATACCGCGATAATTCCGTACTGGAGCGGAATTGGTATTGTGCTAATGTTTGTGGATGCAGGAAAACAGGTTGGAGGGATCCAACTGGATTCCTCAACAGTATTTATTTGATTTCAGATATTTTGATATTTGATGGATTATCATATCGATATACGATATCGTTGTTGTCGTGATTGACTATTTGGTGTGTAGCATCATTGGACCAAACTTTGGAATTTTAAAATGGATTTTTAAGAGATTTTTGAAAGAATACGTTTATAAAATATTTTTTCGGAATTTATCCATTTTAAATAAATAAACGTATAATTTTTAATGTTATAAAAATTATGATTTTTGAGAAATATAGTTAAAGATTGATTTTTGAGAAATGTGAGGCTAATGATTTTATAAAATAGTTTAATCGGGATTTTTGAAATTATTACAAAGAGTTGAAAATATAGGATTTATAAAATTTAATTATTTTATAAATCAAAATGATGAAATTATAAAGGAGATTAAAGATGTTTTAAAAGAATAATATAAATTGATTTATATAAAAAGATTTATAAATTGATAATTTATAAATGAAAATATTTGAATTATAAAACGAGTTTTATAAGTGTTTGAATGAAGTGAAAATGGATTGCATAAGTGAATGGAATTTATAAAATTATAAATTGTGAAGTTAAAAGTGAAATTTATAAATAATAAGATTTATAAATTTCGTGAAGTTATTAAAGAATATATTTGGGTAAATAAACGAATCTTATAAGTTATAAGATTTATAATTATGAAGTTTAAAGGAACGATTTAGTAAACAAATAAATTTTAAGTGTTTAACTTAAAATATAGACCTTTGGTTTATAATTGAATTATGAATTGAATAGGTTAATAAAAGGAATTTATAAACGTTGTTTTATAAATTCGTAAACAACTCATTTTAATAAGTAAATTGTTGAAACCTATTAATGGAGTTATATTCACGTTTTTGAACTGTGAATAATCCTTTAAAATAAAATGAATAAAAGGATGAAATTGGTTAACGTAGTATATTCACGTTTTTGAATAGTGAATAATATGTTAAAGAAATGTTTAGATTTGATGTTTTAAATAGAATTAAAACGATCTAACGATGTTTTAAAATGTGTTGAGATTCGAAACCATAGAATTCAACATTCATTGTTGAAATAGACGTTTTCGAGAAATAAAAGGAAATGGTGGACTATAATACTATTGTTATAGTAAATGATTTCCGAAAGGAAATGTTTTGTATACTATTGGGATTTATATATCTATTTTAATTTCGAATCCCTATACTAGTGATTTTGGGTTGTTGTAACGATGTTTTACGCAACATTCGTTTTGGCCCAAATAAATATGTTTAAGAGAATGATTTCCTTAAAGAATGAAATATATACTTAATCTCGATTTAAGTATATTGAATATTTTCCAAGTGTTGAAAATAAATAAAATTTGTGAATTACTTGTTAAATAAGTATGGAAATGTTTTCCAATATAAAGTGAATATTTTGAGAATTTATCTTTTTGAAGATAAATTAAAAAGGAATATTGAAATGAATAATTGAAATCGTATATCAGTAGATATTGTGAAATGTAAATTCAATATGGAATTTATAAATGAAATTGGAAAATGGGTTTAAAAATAAATATTGATTTATTTTTGAAGTATTGAAAATAATATATCTTGTAAAGATATTTTGGAAAATAAATAATTTGGAAAATTTTTTGGAAACTAGTGATGTGTGCATATCCATTGATAGTTCAATAACCGACTATCAATATTTCCCTTTGAATGGGTAATTGATGTGATTTGTTTGAATTTGAATGCCACACTTATTTTTGAATAAGCGCTCACTATTCGGGTTAACCGGGAAAGGACCATAGGGTCGTATAACCCATTCCGAATATGTGATACGTCGTTATGAATTGCATTTGAAGACCGGTGTTGAAGACCGGATCTTTTTGAAAGCGAAAGGACAACTCGTCGATTGTCTTTGCACCGAGTAGCTACGGTATAGAGACTCCCTATGTGATGGGAAGTCCGGATGTGATTAGAGATTATCCGGATAACAAGGACTTCTTTGTAAGTGCCTTCGGTTTTGTTCGATCCCAGAACAGACTTGTATGGATTGTATGTCTGACGTTACAAATTGAGATATAAAGCCGATTTCTTTCAAATATATTTCTGTTGGTGGCGGAGAATTTATTCTTTTAGCTTAACACCCTTCTCTGAGATGTACGAGCTCAGAGGTTATGTAGTTGAAGGTTATCAGCGATATATTCCCAATTTGGTAATGTGACATGCTGAGTGTTGCTGTAAATGATCATTGTGTTGATTATTTGTGATAGGATCATTTGTTTGATTGTCTATCTTGGTGATCATTTCTATGATCATTTGTTGACCCAAAGCATGGCTTTTGTATAAAGTATGTTTTTGTGGACGCGACTTCGTCGAGCCTCACACCCCGTGAATGGTCAAAACAGGAAAGATGCAGCAAGGTTATGAGGGGTAGCGCCCTTTAGGATATGTGCATTTCCTTCTGGAAAAGGGTGGTATCATGGTATGGAGCCCAGATACTTACTCATGTTGTAAACACTTTATGATTGTGTGAATTGATTACGAGCGCTCGGTTGAAAGGTCCCAAAGGACCGGGGGATGGCATATTCGGTCAGTTGTTACTCAGTTAGGGGTAACCCGGCCTTGTGTTGGTAGAGATCCGGTTTGGTTCTCGGGGATGTCCATCCAGAGGCATTCTCATGTGGCAATGGGAAGTTCCTTGGCCTGATCATTCATTGGAAATCCAAAGAAACAATACGATCTTGTACGGTATTAGTTGTAGAACCTATCATTCACTTATGGTGGCGCCCCACTGTTTGGATGGTAGCTATAGTAGGCATACGATAATGGTCGTATGTTGGCTAAGATTTATATTCTACTTTCGAAAAGAATTTTTCCTACACTATGCACTAATTATAATATCAAATGTTCTTTTTAATGCGTATCAAGCATCTTTGACTATCATAAGAAGAAATCTCCTCCAAGTCTGCGTTTGCATTGTGTGTGTGGCGGGAGGTCTTATGGTAGTCTCATTTTTAAAAGCATTGCGAATTGACTTTAAAAATATTCCTCTATTTTGATTTTAAAGATAAATAAACTGTTTTGAGTTCTCACACCAGTCACATGACTGACTCGGAGTTTATTGTTTTCCTTCCTAAACTCTGGGTGCCCACCAATTTCTACACGGGCAGTCAAGAATTAGGTTTATCAGGATATTCTGGATATTCTGGAGTTGCTGGAGGCAAGCTGGATGGCATGGCGTATTACTAGTATATAGTATTTCTTTTTCCGCTGCACTATTGATGTTGTTTGTTGTTGTACACTCTGATGTAATGAAATGTAATGTAATGTAATGTAATAACTGATATAGTTTTTTGTTTAAAGATTATTCATTTATTATTATATGTTGTTCCGCTGCGAATTGTGAGATTCTGTTGTTGTTCTGTTGTTTTCTATTCCGTTCTATTTCTATTTTTTTTTCTCTCTATTTTCTGTCTTTCCTCTCTTCTTCTACCTCTTTTCTTTTCTTAAAACCCTAAGTGTTCGGTTTTCCGTCATTCGATTGCTCGGCAGTCGATAAAGTGAGTATCGATGTTGAATTTTCGAAAGACGAAGAATCGGGTCCTTACATCTGGTATCAGAGCATATGGTTAAGCGACAACCATGGTTCTGTTGGGTGTTACTCATTAGAGATAGAGTCAGCAGTACTCTAGAATGAGTTTGAGTGTAATAATAGATATGAGCGCGTATTTGTTAGTGAATATAAAATTGTTTTTAAATCGGGTGAATAAGATAATTTTGCCCAAAACTATTTTGATAGAGAAGAAATGATTTACTATGAATTATTATAATATATGGTTGCATGGTTGTTAATATCATTAGTATATGGAATTAAATAAGAAATAAAATGGATTGAATTCAAGTAAACTAACTTGATAAATTCTTGGACTAATGAATTGGAATTTGAATTGGTTAAAATTAAAGTTTAGTCGTGAGCTAAATTTGAAGATAAATTTGAATTCGTATATAAATTCAGGTAAGTAAACGAAATAAATTGAAATTCCCTTTGTTAGTAATTAAGTAAATTCGAGATGAATTGAATATGGAAATTGAAATTGAAATGAATTAGTGAATGAAACTAATTTAAAGTAGTAATATGAATTAGTAAATGAAAGTTAATCGTTAGAATTCAATGTTTGGAATTGAGAATTGAATTCGAATGAAATTTAAATTGTGAATTGAATTCAAATAGAATTGGAATTGTGAATTGAATTGAAATGTAAAATTTAATGAAAATGAATTTGTAACTTCAATAGTGAAGTAAAAATGTATAAAAGCATATATGGAAAATTTTGTAATGGAATTGGCAAAATAGTTTGAATGTTGGAATTGGATGTTATGACTAGCAGGATATACAGGTGTATAAAGGAATTTGGATTTTGAAGATAATTTAAATTGCTCGACAAAAAGGTACGTATTTGAATTTCAGTATGAAATTTGATGATTTTCTTCTCCAGCCACTTGGCTTTCTCTTTTCTTTTTGATTCTGAGGGGCCGTGGTGCCATTTTGTAGTCGTACCGAGCTAGCCGCGCAAAGGAGACGCTGGCGAAATTTTTCGAAAATTTAGGGTGTTAGAAAATTTTTGAGAAAAATTTGAAAGTTTGAAATTTGAATTTAAATTTAAATTTGAATTGGAAGTGAACAATGTTGTTTGGAACTTATAATTGAAGTTGGAAAGCTAGTTAAAATGATAATGAATCTTTAGTAAAAAGATTTGTTTTAGAAAGTTGATAAAACTATTTGGATAGTGAAAAATAATAATCGGGATAAGGGCATTCTTCTTAACTTGTAATTTCGGGACGAAATTCTTTTAAGGGGGGAAGATTGTAACGACCCGGAATTTTTAACAATTTAATTTGAGAATATTTAATTAATTTTAAATATTTGAATGATGGGTTGAATTGAATTTCAAATTATCAGAATGTATTTGGCGATTAAATTATAGAATTTAATCTATTTGAAAGTTGAATAAAAATTTGAATCTTCAATTTTAAGCCAATTAAAAATATTTCAAAGGCTTGTAAAAATTCGTATTGATAATATTGAAGATTATAGAAGCTTCAGAATTGAAATTGAAAGTGAATTGTTCAGTTTTGAATTTAAATCGTTTGAATCGATATTTAAAAATAGCCGTCCGAGGCACAGTCTCGGAATTCAATGAAACCAGTTCCATTGGGTCCGTAATATTGAATTATTACCGGATTTCAAATTTCGTATTTTTCGGAGTTGTTATGTGAGCGTACGAGAGATAAACGCATCGAAATCAAATTGGATTCAATTTAAATTTAAATTTAAATTTAGTCAATACACACATGTTCTCCCTTTTCTCACGCAGAGTATCACACCTAAAATCATGGCTAAAATCGTGCAAAGCATACCCCTTCGTCTCCAAGCATACTTCTTCCCTTTTTAAATAACCGTTCCCCCCTCTTCAAAATCGAATCACGCAGAAGAAAGAAAATATGGCCGAGCTTCATTCCCCTTCCTCTCAAAATTCACGGCCGAAGAAAAAAAAGAAGAAGAGGGAGCTCGTTCAATAATGGAGCGCTCGAATTCGTGAAGAGATGGGGCGACGCGACAAATGGCGGCGCGTTTGAAATTGGGGCTCACGTGGGGAAGCGCACGCGCAGTGGAGGCTGGTAGAGGAGGCGCGCGTTGATGGTCGCGATTGGCAGTGATGGTGAGGAACTCAAGCTTGAGGCTGTGGCGTGCGTACGAGATTGGGCGACAGCGAGGTGGTGCTCGTGCGTGAAGAAGCAGTGGCGCGCGATTCAGAGGCGTTGGCGTTCGCGATTTGGGGGAATGGGCGCGCGGAGTATGGAGGTGATGGAGACCTCGTTCTCGAGGCAGTGGCGACGTTTGGTGCTGGGCTCATCAAATTAACAGTAAGGTAATTACTGTTTGCAGATATTTGATTTGTTTGGATTTGTATAAATTCGTAAATGAATGAAAATTTAAAACAGTAAGGTAAAAATTAATTTAAGTTTAAAATCTGTTTTAATTAAGATAATAACTATATATATATATATATATATATATATATATATATATATATATATATATGCAGATTTTTAATTTATATATATACAGAAAAAAAATAGTTATGGTAAAGAACTGTTTAAACGGTAAATCAATTATTTTGGTAAGATAATTTATTAAAGAAAATGTTAACGGTAAAGAAAAAAAAATATTAGTTCAAACAATTGTATTAAGAATAAAATTGTTGTTTAAAATATAATTTTTAGTTAATCAAATTTATAAAAAAAAAATAGAAGGAAAATTTTGGTTTATAATTAAATTAAGAAAATCATTAATTAGATAAATTTAATTATTTAAAAGAAATTGTTTTAAGAATAAAAGGAATTTGTTAGTTAAAATAAAATCTTGGTTAAATAAATTTAAAATAAAAGGAAATTTAAATTTTAGTTAAATAAATTTATTTAAAGAAGAAACTGGTTTAAATAGAACTATCAGTTAATTTAACTATTAAAATGAAATCACCAATCAATCGAAATTATCTAATGAAAATTTATTATTCAATCTGTTTGAATATTAATAAATTGTGTAAATATTTATACAAGGTATAAATCAAGAAAATCGAGTCAAGATGGAAATGGATTGCAAAATAAAAGCAAAGGTGAGAACTTCTCACTCTAAAGGATTTATTTAAATTTTAAATAGTTAGATTTAAAATTGTTAGTTGTGTTGATTGAATGCTTGAATGATGATTGTTATATATATATATATATTGGATGTGAATAGACCCTATACGCCGTTAGTAAGCGGAGGTTATTTATTACACACATATACCGCGATATTCCACCTTGAAGTGGAATTGGTATTATATTAGTATATAGCAATATATATATATATATTGGCATATGTATATATTGCAGTTGATTGATTTCCCGCATTGTATAGCGGATGAGACCCTATTGCGCCGTCTATTAAGCGGATAATATTTTAAATCCCATATACCGCGATAATTCCGTACTGGAGCGGAATTGGTATTGTGCTAATGTTTGTGGATGCAGGAAAACAGGTTGGAGGGATCCAACTGGATTCCTCAACAGTATTTATTTGATTTCAGATATTTTGATATTTGATGGATTATCATATCGATATATGATATCGTAGTTGTCGTGATTGACTATTTGGTGTGTAGCATCATTGGACCAAACTTTGGAATTTTAAAATGGATTTTTAAGAGATTTTTGAAAGTATACGTTTATAAAATATTTTTTCGGAATTTATCCATTTTAAATAAATAAACGTATAATTTTTAATGTTATAAAAATTATGATTTTTGAGAAATATAGTTAAAGATTGATTTTTGAGAAATGTGAGGCTAATGATTTTATAAAATAGTTTAATCGGGATTTTTGAAATTATTATAAAGAGTTGAAAATATAGGATTTATAAAATTTAATTATTTTATGAATCAAAATGATGAAATTATAAAGGAGATTAAAGATGTTTTAAAAGAATAATATAAATTGATTTATATAAAAAGATTTATAAATTGATAATTTATAAATGAAAATATTTGAATTATAAAACGAGTTTTATAAGTGTTTGAATGAAGTGAAAATGGATTGCATAAGTGAATGGAATTTATAAAATTATAAATGGTGAAGTTAAAAGTGAAATTTATAAATAAAAGATTTATAAATTTCGTGAAGTTATTAAAGAATATATTTGGGTAAATAAACGAATCTTATAAGTTATAAGATTTATAATTATGAAGTTTAAAGGAACGATTTAGTAAACAAATAAATTTTAAGTGTTTAACTTAAAATATAGACCTTTGGTTTATAATTGAATTATGAATTGAATAGGTTAATAAAAGGAATTTATAAACGTTGTTTTATAAATTCGTAAACGACTTATTTTAATAAGTAAATTGTTGAAACCTATTAATGGAGTTATATTCACGTTTTTGAACTGTGAATAATCCTTTAAAATAAAATGAATAAAAGGATGAAATAGGTTAACGTAGTATATTCACGTTTTTGAATAGTGAATAATATGTTAAAGAAATGTTTAGATTTGATGTTTTAAATAGAATTAAAACGATCTAACGATGTTTTAAAATGTGTTGAGATTCGAAACCATAGATTTCAACATTCATTGTTGAAATAGACGTTTTCGAGAAATAAAAGGAAATGGTGGACTATAATACTATTGTTATAGTAAATGATTTCCGAAAGGAAATGTTTTGTATAGTATTGGGATTTATATATCTATTTTAATTTCGAATCCCAATACTAGTGATTTTGGGTTGTTGTAACGATGTTTTACGCAACATTCGTTTTGGCCCAAATAAATATGTTTAAGAGAATGATTTCCTTAAAGAGTGAAATATATATTTAATCTCGATTTAAGTATATTGAATATTTTCCAAGTGTTGAAAATAAATAAAATTTGTGAATTACTTGTTAAATAAGTATGGAAATGTTTTCCAATATAAAGTGAATATTTTGAGAATTTATCTTTTTGAAGACAAATTGAAAAGGAATATTGGAATGAATAATTGAAATCGTATATCAGTAGATATTGTGAAATGTAAATTCAATATGGAATTTATAAATGAAATTGGAAAATGGGTTTAAAAATAAATATTGATTTATTTTTGAAGTATTGAAAATAATATATCTTGTAAAGATATTTTGGAAAATAAATAATTTGGAAAATTATTTGAAAACTGGTGATGTGTGCATATCCATTGATAGTTCAATAACCGACTATCAATATTTCCCTTTGAATGGGTAATTGATGTGATTTGTTTGAATTTGAATGCCACACTTATTTTTGAATAAGCGCTCACTATTCGGGTTAACCGGGAAAGGACCATAGGGTCGTATAACCCATTCCGAATATGTGATACGTCGTTATGAATTGCATTTGAAGACCGGTGTTGAAGACCGGATCTTTTTGAAAGCGAAAGGACAACTCGTCGATTGTCTTTGCACCGAGTAGCTACGGTATAGACACTCCCTATGTGATGGGAAGTCCGGACGTGATTAGAGATTATCCGGATAACAAGGACTTCTTTGTAAGTGCCTTCGGTTTTGTTCGATCCCGGAACAGACTTGTATGGATTGTATGTCAGACATTACAAATTGAGATATAAAGCCGATTTCTTTCAAATATATTTCTGTTGGTGGCGGAGAATTTATTCTTTTAGCTTAACACCCTTCTCTGAGACGTACGAGCTCAGAGGTTATGTAGTTGAAGGTTATCAACGATATATTCCCAATTTGGTAATGTGACATGCTAAGTGTTGCTGTAAATGATCATTGTGTTGATTATTTGTGATAGGATCATTTGTTTGATTGTCTATCTTGGTGATCATTTCTATGATCATTTGTTGACCCAAAGCATGGCTTTTGTATAAAGTATGTTTTTGTGGACGCGACTTCGTCGAGCCTCACACCCCGTGAATGGTCAAAACAGGAAAGATGCAGCAAGGTTATGAGGGGTAGCGCCCTTTAGGATATGTGCATTTCCTTCTGGAAAAGGGTGGTATCATGGTATGGAGCCCAGATACTTACTCATTTTTAAAACACTTTATGATTGTGTGAATTGATTACGAGCGCTCTGTTGAAAGGTCCCAAAGGACCGGGGGATGGCATATTCGGTCAGTTGTTACTCAGTTAGGGGTAACCCGGCCTTGTGTTGGTAGAGATCCGGTTTGGTTCTCGGGGATGTCCATCCAGAGGCATTCTCATGTGGCAATGGGAAGTTCCTTGGCCTGATCATTCGTTGGAAATCCAAAGAAACAATACGATCTTGTATGGTATTAGTTGTAGAACCTATCATTCACTTATGGTGGCGCCCCACTGTTTGGATGGTAGCTATAGTAGGCATACGATAATGGTCGTATGTTGGCTAAGATTTATATTCTACTTTCGAAAAGAATTTTTCCTACACTATGCACTAATAATAATATCAAATGTTCTTTTTAATGCGTATAAAGCATCTTTGACTATCATAAGAAGAAATCTCCTCCAAGTCTGCGTTTGCATTGTGTGTGTGGCGGGAGGTCTTATGGTAGTCTCATTTTTAAAAGCATTGCGAATTGACTTTAAAAATATTCCTCTATTTTGATTTTAAAGATAAATAAACTGTTTCGAGCTCTCACACCAGTCACATGACTGACTCGGAGTTTATTATTTTCCTTCCTAAACTCTGGGTGCCCACCAATTTCTACACGGGCAGTCAAGAATTAGGTTTATCAGGATATTATGGATATTCTGGAGTTGCTGGAGGCAAGCTGGATGGCATGGCGTATTACTACTATATAGTATTTCTTTTTCCGCTGCACTATTGATGTTGTTTGTTGTTGTACACTCTGATGTAATGAAATGTAATGTAATGTAATGTAATAACTGATATAGTTTTTTGTTTAAAGATTATTCATTTATTATTATATGTTGTTCCGCTGCGAATTGTGAGATTCTGTTGTTGTTCTGTTGTTTTCTATTCCGTTCTATTTCTATTTTCTTTTCTCTCTATTTTCTGTCTTTCCTCTCTTCTTCTACCTCTTTTCTTTTCTTAAAACCCTAAGTGTTCGGTTTTCCGTCGTTCGATTGCTCGGCAGTCGATAAAGTGAGTATCGATGTTGAATTTTCGAAAGACGAAGAATCGGGTCCTTACAATTAAGGACAAAACTCTCATTTAATGGGAGCGACATAAGAGTTGGTGAACTCTTTGAACTGATAGATACAGATGAATACAATCGTAAGTCTAATGATACCAAAGTGGTTCCTCATGCTTCAATAAATTGACTGATGAATTATCATAAATATAAACATGTGTATTTGATACACATGTTATATGTCTATAGTAAGCTTATAGAATATAAAATAGAAGTAAATAGCATAACATGCAAAAGGAAATAAAACGATTCAATCAGATAGATGAGTATATTGGGAAAAACTTCCAAATGAACCTAAAATGAATAAAGATTCAATCTTAGAAGTCATTTCTCCCTACAGTATATAACCGTGTATTGATAAGGAGTAATCAAACTTGTTGAACAAAGTATGATTGACAACGAGTGAAGCTGAGTTAATTTCTTTATGAAAGGTTCCGTACTTTAGAGTAAGTATATAAAGCTAAAATTAATTTTTTATAAAACATAGTTTATAAGACCATACAAAGTAAGAGTTCTAAGAAACCACTATATATCCTTGGTCAAGGAGTTGACAGGTTGTGCTAGTTGAAAGACTGCACGTAATAATTGTTCATAAGAAATCTTGAATAGACCACCCTAAATAAGTTCGAGATTAATCAATATTGATTGACCAATTTATGTTATAAACAGAAGTTTCATAAATTATAAAATAAATATGTTTTATACGTATATAAAATAAATACATAAAATGTTTATGAATACATATTCAATTGCACTGGGAAACAATCGTTATTTCAAGAAACACTAACTTAGTGATGAAGGAATTTCTTTTTGAAATTATTGGTAGCAAAATGGATTTGGATATGATCCAAAGATAAAACTGATTACGAATGATGAAATGAAAAATAACCAAGCCTAAATAGACATAGTACATTAGAATGTCTAATAAGAATTCTCGCACATTAATGAGAAATTGTGAATTTCTTATCAATGTCTAGAAAATAGAATTTCCTCAATTGCCATTAACCCATTAAGATTATTGACTCTACCATATGAAATAATGTCAAAATCCAATATGGATTCCAAGTACATTATCAACATATGATTTTGATAGTTATACTTGAAGGTATATGATCCATCGATCGCAAATTTGTTTTCGATACAAAGATGATTGCATTGAAATATAGTAAGCAGTGTTGATACGAATAGCAATGTAAATTTAAATTGTTAAAATTACATATCAGATTCATCATTCATCCTACTTAAATAAATTCAGATTGTATTTGCAAAATTATCGCATGGTATGATTTTGAGTTTGGTATATATATGCTGAAACAAAATTCTAAGTGATGATTTAGAATATATTGTTCCCAAATAACAACCAAAGTTTCTCAAAGTCAGTATAAGCGATATCGAGTTTTTATGTTTCAAATATGACCCAAGAAATGATATGAAATTATTATTTAATAAGCATCTGAGTTGAACAAGTATTTTGACAAAAATATCAAATAGTTAGATCTTTGGTCAAGAGCAGAGGAAGCATGTGCATATAAGAAAAAACTATAAAGGCACTAAGATATTTCTAAAAATATAAGTCAGCAACAAACTTATGAATATTGAGGATGCCGTATTAGAATCATATGAGTTTGGTTGTTTGATTCTCGATATTGGAGTTGAAAATGATATCTTTTACAATCAGTACAACATGATGTTTGGATAATCCGATACAATATATGTAGACACCGTATTGAAATGTTTAATGTGAAATGTATGAGATGAATTCCTTATGTATTGATAATAGAAATTATCACATATGCTATATAGTCCACTATATCACATTTCACTTATGCACTTGATCCATTGAGCGAGTATAAAATTCAAATTAAGATCACTATATGGTTGTTGAGAGTGTTCTCAAGTATTTAGAAATGCTAAAGAAATGTTTAAAGAAACAATGAACTTCTTATGAAGAAGCGCTCGGACTCGAACTTCATAAGTCATATGGAGCATAGTATGCTCATCCTAGAATCATGTTTAATCATAAGTTAAGAACGTTAAGATGGAATTGTTCCAAACGATAAGCAGTGGCTGATCTAACCAAAAAGGCTAAGTACATCATCTAGAATAGTGCTGCAATAAAAGAAGTATAATAAAGGCACAAATTTATAATTAAGCTAGGGGTGATTCCAAATGCTGAGAATCATATAACATTGTTATACGATAACAATGTTGCGATGTAGTTCATGAAAGAACTCAGAGCTCACTAGAAGTTTAGAAACATACTTTGAAAAGGTTCCATATGATAAAGGTAGCATATCAGTGTCTAAGAGAGTCATTTGACAAAGTAGATAGTTAAGACTATATAGCATATCCGTTCGTTAAGAGACTGGCCCGATAAATTTTGAGAAAACCAGTCAAAGGAACGGAAATGGGATTCCTTAATTGACTCTTCAATTGAAAGTAGGAGATTGATAGAGTTAGGGGTATGCTCTAGGGATAATTTTATAATTTTTACTAGGGATGGCAATAGGGCGGGTTGGGGCAGATTTTTTGTGCCCCAAAACCTCCCCAGGTTTTTTAAACCATGCCCAAAACCTTCCCCCGTAGACCCAGTATAGGTCTGGACTTTCGTCCCATAACCGAAACTCATACTGGTCAAGATAGACCTGCCCTGCCTTAAGACTTGGTGAGTTTTTATATATTTGTTCAAAATTATGTGTTAATGTGTATATATATAGACATATATTATTTGTAAGAGCGATTATCACAAAATGATACAATAAACATAGATATTAATGTGTTTGAAATGATAAGTAAGGTAATAAAAATGAGGTGTATCATAACAGTTCAAGAAAAACATGCATACGTTAATATATAGTTACTAGTGATGCAACTTAATACTATAAAAATCATATAGCTCATTGAATGGAACATTAGAATATCCATGTTATAACTGCAAATGTATAGAAGGATTAATAAATCATCGTTATAGAAAGAAAGCGATTTTATGAGATCTAAGCAATGCATGTTGGGTTAGGGCAGATCAGCCAACCCCTAACCCAACCCTAGACCCGGAGCTCTTAAGAACGAGTCATGAGTGCACCTGTCTTGATGACCAAATGGGATGAGTCTTGGCGGGTCAAAATAGGGGGGTCTACTAGGTTTGGATCTTAAACCTACAACATTGCTATCCTTATGTTTACATGTATATAACTTGATAACCAAACTTGTTCATAGTAAAAGTACTTGATTTCAGATATATATTTTGGTGTATAGTGATATAATTAATTAAATAATTAATTTAAAGTATATTAATTAGACAATCCCTAAATAATATGCTATGTGATAATTGTTACAAAGATTTATAATCGTGAAAAAATTATCACAATTTAAATACAGATTATTTTAAATATTTCTGGTCAAGATGTTTTGAAAAAGGATATCGATACATTCGTTCAGACCAGAGTACGTGACGCTCTCTAAATATTGGATAGTGTATTACTCATGGCTGCTGGGGACACCAAGAGGTTATGTACTAATAGTTATTGAATAACTATAAAATGACCATCTAAGAGTTCATGTTGGTTAATAACAACTGGGTTAAACTGAAAATCTCGAGCGACGATAATACACAGTTCACTTGACTTGAGAATATCGTTGAACTCTAACGTGGAAACTCCACTTTGATTATAGAATCGTGGCATGGCATCCATCATTTGGTTATAGAATCATGGCATGGCATCCATCACATAAATATAGTTGGGTTTGAGTTAAAGCATTTGAAGTGAAACACTATTCAATAGAGAAATCATCTTCTTGGTTGTATAAGGTTAGTATCACAATCAACAGCAGTCAACTCAAATTAAAATCTCTAAACTAGAGCAGTATGGTTAATGATAAATGTTCTTGTTAAATCAAGTACTTTACTTATAGACTAACTAAGTTGAATGTGGATAATATTAGAATTTTGACCGAAACCAAATTCCATAAGTCCTAATGTAATATAGTGTCGATAAAGAGAATTGGTTGTAAATAATCGTTACTGATGGTACCACTTAAATATTGTAAAATTGGATTTTACCATCGAGTTTTGTGAACGACAAATAAAGTAAAACTATCACCCTACTAGCTAAGGGGACATATGAACATTACTATTTGAATTGTTCGAATATTAATTAATTGCTAAATTCACATATGTGATTCGCACAACCGAATCTATTTCGTCTTCTAAACACGGCTTGATTTAATTGATTTATAATAGTTATAAATTAATTAATATTTATGAAATACTAATTATTATTGTATTATTGTATAGTTTGTGTTTAGTAAAATGAAGTAGCCTATAGAATTGTTTAGGGTGTTATCAGTAATTTGTTAGGTGCGTATATATAAGTTGTATATGTACGTATCGATATACTGTATCGAAGTATATTTAAAATTAGATTTAAATCACATAAATTACTAAGCAATTAAATAGTATACTTTCCATATTCGACGGCCGGCCTAGTAAAAGGTGGAAAGGAGGTTTTGATGTTTGAATTGATATGAGATAAATATGGAGATATATGTTCCAAACCACACTATAAATTCAAACTTATTACTTCCACTTTTGGTTAATACTCTTGCTCTTTCTCCTCCTTTATCACAGCCATAAATACATCTCTTCATCCCCCTTTCAAATTTCAATCACATCCAAACAAGTTAATTTAGTAGATCGATGTTGGCACTTCATTTTTTTATAGCAGTGAGTGCTTATTTGAGAGATCCAAGGAGTCTATTTGAATCAATATGTGCTTCTATGGCCCTATCTCAAGAGGCATAATTCATTCAACTTATCAACGCACACACATATAAATATATTGATTATATGTCATATCTCTTATATACACATTACCTTTTTTCATATATGTTACAACCCATTAACTTTATATCAGTATTAAATATAATAAATAATCTGTATGTATCGTATCATCATTATAACTTATTATTCATATAAAAAAATTATATATATATGAATGTATGTATGTATGCATGCATGTATGCATATGCAATTTCAGTTGGTATTTAAAAAAAATTATATATACACATACATTGGTATAACATTATTTGACTAATTTCAAACGTTCTTTTGAAGTTTAAAATGTATGTTTGAATATGTACCTAAAGAAAGTATCAAGTAAAATAAAGGATATTGTTTCTAGAAATAAAAAGGGCTGTGGGCCAAATTTTTTATATAAACCAAATGTAATAAATGTAATATAGTTTTATGTTAATTATATATCTGTAAATTATAAAACTTAAATACGGTTTAAAAAATAATAATGGTCAAACCATATATATTAAACATATATATAGTATGCATATTATATATTATTTATTTATATTTAAATATTTGCTTACATATACACATCATTAAATAAACATAAGGTTTTAAATGAATGCTTTATATCATATACACACGCACACACATTTTAACATATTGCAAATTTAAATTAAGATATTTAAAATTGATTTTCAAATGTCAGGTCTAGTTTTAAATTTGGATCTTGTTTACTTAGTCTAATTAAGATATTTAAAGTCAAAAACTTAGTCATTTTTAGTTTATACTTATCCATCAATAAAATTAATAATATATTCTAAATTCATATATATACATACACACAAACGCATACATATATTTGAATTTCAACTGTCAGATCTAGCTTTAAATTTGGATCATTTTTATTTAAGTCTAATTTTGATATTATAAATTTAAAATTAAAACCTTGACATTTTTATTTTACAAATGTCTATTAATAAAATTAATATTTTTTAAAAACTTTCTTTTTTAGGCATTTAACATAAATGTAAAAGCCAAGTGTATACATAGGAAATGTAAATCCCAACATATATATGTGTGTGTACACATCATGTACACCCTATGTTATGTTGCACATGCACATTTTACACACTTGAGCATATATTGATATTCTCACAAATTTTATAATATATCTTTAATCAAATTCATCAATTGGTTAAAATTAGAAAATTAAATTAAATATGACTTTGTTTAAATTAATTTGATTAGATCTAAAACTATTTAGACTTCATAGGCCCAATAAATCCAAATAGAAATTTTTCTAAAACCTACCATATTTACTCCCTACGACTAAGCCTAGTTCCTTCATCAACAAGAAGTTGAATTTGGGCATGGTACGATTTGGAGAGCAGCTAGAAGTGGATATTGGTTAAATACACAGACTTGTAAAAATTCATGCTATATTGACTAAATGTTGAGTACTTCAGGGAGAAACTAGCAGGTGCGTTTAAAGATCGTCAAAGCAAACAAGTTTTAGAGATGCTGACTCATGGAGTCAAACAAGTGAGTTCTACAAATGGCATGTGCATCAAGGGATCGTTGATAACCAAAAATTTTAATATGTTCTCATAAATAAAGAGTAGATGGGGATGCTCACAATGGATAGTCTGAGTTATCTGTATCTCCAAACAGTCTAAGTGAGTTTAGATCCTAGCCATTTGAGTGAGCAAGGATTTAAGGATTGTAGTAACCGAGATGTTCAGTAGTTATTGACAATCTGAGTGGGTCATTTGAGTTATCGTATATCTAACGACATTGAGTATGAGAGATATGGGACTGTGTGATGGTTGTTATGTTTGCTATGGATGCCAAGTGATGTAGGTATTATCGAGTCTAATACCCTAGCACCTTAATGTGTACTTAGAGTAATAGTACACCCATACTGATGATAATTATTTAGCATATATTGTATTTATGTACTAACTTGTTGGTTGTAGGAGCATATCCGATATTACTTTCCGTACCATATGCTCCTATTATGATACATCGACTTTATATATCGGATTTTGAGAATATCAATCACTCATACCAGACGATCGTATGACCCGAGATTATTTGCATTGCTTCTTATATTCTTGAATACCCTTTAATTAGCAGACGGAGAGACATGTATGACAATTGTGCATGGAACTGTGTGGAGGATGCGAAGGATGTTGGCGCTTTCTTATGTGTTATATTATTAGAGCCGCTGCCGCTTATTTTCTTATGCAATGCAGTTGAGTCGTTAGCATTTATAATGTATATAGAGTCATGTTTATTATGGAGTTTATCATGTATCGGGATACATAAACTCGTATATAAAGTGAGTATGACCTTATGAATCTTATTGCGCTCTGATGACGATATACTTTGGTTCATTTGATCATAGTATTATCTCGTCTATCTTTTATTAAATTTGATATTATATTTTATTTATGTAATATAAGATATATTACAAGTTCTTGTATGGATCAATCGTTTTACCTTGACCATTTCTCTCGATCGACCAGGCACCATTATTACACACAACTATTATTTGAGTATACTGAACACCCGAGATGGAGGTGGTCGTCGTAGCTACTATATAGTAGCATCTTGTACCAAGTACCTTTTTTGGTTGTAATGCCTTCTTTTACTGCTACAATATATTAGCATTTTGTACCTACTACGATTTTTTCTAAATATTTTATTATCCCAATGATACTAGGTAGTTTCATCTCGAATTCGTTGCTAAAATGTACAATTGGTGATAATTTCTAACAAGGGCTGGTGTCAATAGGTGAGTTTGAGCGATTAGCTTTAAAAATAGATTATGTGTTGAGGAAAAAAGTGGAAAATTTCATGATGCTAGACTTTTGGGTTTGTGTGTGGTGATGAATGTGATGGTAGTATGAGGGGTTTGTCATAGATATTAAGAAATGGACGATGATGTTACGATAGATGTTGGAGCATGGTGTGGTGGGAACGACTAATGTTAAAGGATATTGAGGTTGGTGTGATCTGAGACGTTGAGTGAAGAAACGAGATGTTCATGACTTTTTGACAAAATTGGAAGTTATAGTCAATAAACTAAAAATGTGTTTAAGTTTGTCTTTCAAACAAAATATCCCTATGAGAAATTGATATTTAATATGTTAAAATATGTGAAAGTTTGCATTGACATTTATCGGTAGGTTGAAATACTAAATACATTGATTAAGTCGATTAGTGTGTTAATTGCAATGATTGAACGCAGTTAAAGTTTAAGTGCACTGTATTAATCGAGTAAAGTTAAAATTTAACCTAAACCTTGTATATGATTTTTCTTGCTTTCTGAAATTGAGTATTTAGATAGTTTTAAGAATTGACTTTTAGGTGGCGGCATTTACTAACACCCCGCAAAATGTCTTACCCATCCTACCATTTTTTTAAAAGAATTCACACTCCACATAATCTTTTCCACCCATTTAATTCCACAATATCTTTCTTCCTTCTCTTTTATTTTTCCAAATCCGGGAATATGCTATTCAACTTCCCCACTGTAATGACCCGCAAATCTGTACCCCTGAATCAACACTATTCTTCAACATATCAACTCAAAGATGAACAGAAATACGAACCATTAGGGTTAAAGAAGAAGAGGTAGAAGAAGAAGATAGAAAACAATATCAGAATCTAACCATCGCAGTGGAATAAAATATAATAGATAATCATAGATAATTTACACCAAAAACAAATACTATATCTGTTTATACACACATCATCAGAGTATACATAATCACACAACTAGACAGTAATCATAATCTGTCCTCACAATCTGAATACACAGCGGAATATGTAACACAAATATGGAAGTACGTATCGCCCTCCAGCTCGTCTCCTGAGCTCCACAGCATCCTTTCCTCTATTCTATAATACTCGGTCTGACCCGAGCATTATAGTTAAATAACATCCGAATCAATCTGGAATACCAGCGTGAGAAAACCACACTCAAATTGGTTATTAAAGTTTCAAAAATCCTTTGAAATCAAAAACATCTCGTAAGACCACGCCACAAATAAACATGTCAGGTTTTTACCTTACGATAGTTAAAACACTTTTTATTAAAATTCTCTGATATTAAAATAGTGTCTATAGAAAGTAAAATAGAAAGTAAAATAGAATCTAGCTGAAATGCTTGCATCTCACGTTTCAGCAATAGTTGGGCAAAATCAAAACCGTACAGGCGCGTAGGGAAAATGGATTTCCAACTAATGACTAGGCACTGGGGTACCACCTGTTACGGTACCTGGTCTAGATCAGCATACTGAGGATCGCTCCCGACCCCCTGCAATACAAGACCGGGACTACCTCTTACTGGATAATCCCGAGTAAGATGACCCCACAGTTGGGATCAGCAACCGCACCACTAAGCCGAATAAAAGGGACATCTTGACAGGGATGACCTCACATTAATGGACGCTACCCACCTAGCCTTGCTGGATAACCCCTGATTTTCAGTCATTCCTGGTTGATGAGGCTTGAGGCTAAGCATTACATTTTTTGAACGTTTCACTTAGAATGATCATCGCCCACCTAACGATGTTCTAAAAGCATTCATCCATACAAGTCCGTTCTGGGTTCAAACGGAACCAAAGGCACTACTCCTAATACATCCATTTTGAATCATCCTCAGGATTAGTCGCGAGTAGCCCTTGCTCTTCATTGCTCCATCTTCGAATCCAAACTCCTCTTCCGCACGAAAACGTACAAACCGGATCGAAGTGCTTTTCGAGAAATTAATCCTGATCCCGATCTCTTCAAAACGATCAGCTCATGGTCCAATATTGATAGTCGGTTATTTAACTATCAATTAACATTCACAACAACCATCAACCACAAATAATTTCACCAAATTATTTATTAACCTCAAAAGATCTTCGCAAGACATATTTCCGCTTTCAAACCTTTTTGAAAACGGTTTTCAAACCATCTCCCTTTTACAGAATAAATTTCTCAAGTATTTTCTATTTCCACTGAAATCACCAGTACAAACACTTTAGATTTTAAAATAATTTAAAACACTTTATTATAAAATATACTTTAAACATTTAAATTAAAAATTACTTTAATACTTATTAAAATATATACTTTAAGAATATTTAAAATAAAATTACTTTGTGCAATATAAAACTAAATTTCAAACTTTTGAAACCAAAATACCAAGCCACCTTTAAATGATTGCTGCTAAAAATAGATTAAAGAAAATACTTATTTTAGAATTTAAACATTTAGAAATAATAAATTTCCTAAACATACTTTTTAAAACAACATTAAAGCCTTTAACTTAAATTTAAAATTTTTACTTTGAAAACGTACTTGGCTATCCAAGGAAATATGCTTCTCTTCATATCCTATAAAAAAATTAATCCTTAAATTTTAAAATAAATTCTTTTATTACTTTAAATAATATCACTTTAAGTTTAAAATTCATTCTCTCTTTGTTTATTCAAAATCCCCTTTTCCATACTCGGAATTTATTAATTAAGATTTAAAATCACTTTTATTCTTTTCCTATTCATTTTTAAATTTATTCAGATGCTTTATAATTATTTTACTTAAAAATTCACTCTTTTATATCTTTCCAAAAATCCAATTCTATATATTTTGATAACTCAGTGACATGAAATATTTTCAAGCAAACAATAGCATTCAATATTCCAAATATCAATATGATTCATCACAGAATATCAAATATTCATAACACAGAATATTAAACAATCTAAATCATTTTGAGGAATCTAGTTGGATCCCTCCAACCTGTTTCCCTGCATCCACAGATGTTAGCACAATATAAAATACCAATTCCACTTCGAGGTGGAATATCGCGGTATATGGAATTTATATAATATCATCTGCTATTATGCGGCGCATAGGGTCTCATCCGCTACATAATGTGGGAAATCAATCGCTCCAATATATTCTATATATATAATACTACTACTATATAATATAGCACATCTAAAACAATTCAATCATTCAATCAATTATTTAAATTTAACTATTTAAATTTAAATAACCCAGATGTGTGAGATTAACTCACCTTTGTTTTGTTTGCAATCCAATCCAACTCTGATTTGTTTTCTTCACAGTATTAGACCTTGTATGACATTACACGATTTATTCATATCTGAAATAATCTATAATGATTTACCATTTATTAAATTGACCAATAATTTAATTTAGCTAATCATTTTTAACTAATAATTTGATATTTCCTGGATATTTGTCTAAAAGAACGGTAGGCTAAATATATAAATTAATATATATATTTTTTCATTTTAGAACTACACGTTTATATACTTATAAAATAATAGATATAAACCAAGGGTCTAATTTTCAAATCAAAACGAACCCTATATAATTTTCAGTAAATACAAATTTAATTTTCTGTTTACTATTTAACCATTTAAATTAAAAACAGAAATCTTATATCTCATTGTAAAAATAAATTTTCTACTTAACTATACTCTCCATGCATAAATTATTTAAATTAAAATAAAATCAAAATAGCTTACTGTAAAAATTTCATTGTATATTTACAAATTCATTTTTTTTTAAATTAACTGTCTAATTCAAAAGGCTAAAATTAACTATAGGAAACACCTTGCTACGCATACGCAATCCACGCATGCATTGATGGCCGAATCCTTTCCCCCAAAAACCTTGCCGCCGCCGACTAGCTACCCTCTCAAACTCCACCTTGCTGCCGCAACCATCGCGAGGGCCTCTCCTTCGCGTGCTCGCCTGCTCGAGTACGCCACGTGACCCCACCACTCACCCTTAGACAATATGTACACAACAGCATACATTTTCATCCCTTTGCCATTCTCTTCTCATTAGAAAATTATAAAAGTCGATTCTTTGAGTTTTACTTGGTGGCATCGTCATGTCAAGGTGCTTGGTAAAGGGTGTAGCAATGTTTTAGAGATGGTCGCCAACTGATGTGAGCTAGGGTTGCAATTTGGTTATGACGTAGGACGAATGAAGTTAGGTAAGTACAGATTGGAGTTTGTGGTGGAGTAGGGCACCGGTGGCCTGGATTTGGTGGCGTGCGATGGATTTGGGGAGTTCGCGTCGTTCAAACAGAAGGAGTGCAAGTTAAACGTCGAGATTTAGGAAGGTGGTTCGGGTGGTGCAATATTTGGTCGAGGTGATGGAGTTTCTGATGAGAAGTTTGTAGACATCGATGATTTTGGATTTTATAGGAAACAGAACATGGAAGGGAAAGGGAAAACATCACCAATGGAGAAAATGGAAGTAGGAAGGTGCGGGAATTTATTTTAGAGGAAGATTGTGTATTATCAGCTGAAAATGGGAACAAGGAAAATATGTTTACGTGATCCACTCAACTTGCTACAGTAGCCTGAAGTGAATAAAAAAGACAATTGACGTGAAGGAATTTCAACTGATGTCTGACCAGGATATAAATATAAATTAATTCAAATTCAAATCCAAATTGTCTCGATTTACGTAGCTTAAAATCTTTGACATCCTATCGAGGCGTGCCGCTAGGTGTTTATAACGTTATACCCCTATTCCGAACGCAATGGAAAAGGTTTCGAGTCTTAATTCGATTGTAATTCGATTGTATGGAGAAGATAGCATTTTAAACCCAGTTATTATATTAAATTTTCGATATAAATTCTAGCGCGTTTATATATCATACGCTCACACAACAACTCCAATTACTTCGAAAATTTAAATCCGACAATAGTACAATATTACGGATCAAATGGAACTGGTTCCATCGAATTCCGAGATTGTGCCTCGGAAGACTATTTTTAAATATCAATTTAAACGATATATTTTCAAAACTGAACAAAACACTTCCAAATTCAAGTTAACATTAACTTTTAAATATTTAAAATTATTTAAGTATTCTAATTTCGAACATCCAAAAATTCCAGGTCGTCACATTCCTTCCCCTTAAAAGAATTTCGTCCCCGAAATTAAAAGTTAAGAAGAATGGTCCAATACCCGTTTTCTATTTTCCCAAAACCAAAAAGTTTTATCAACTTGCCATAACATATCTTTTATTAAAGACCCACTATTACTTCAACTAACTTTCCAAAACCTTCCATAGTTTCCAACAACATTATTTACTCCACTTATTCAAATTTAAATTTAAATTTAAATTTAAATTATCAAAATTTTCTCTAAAATTTTCTAACTCTCTAAATTTCCGAAATTTTTTGCCAGCGTCTCCTTTGCACGGCTAGCTTGGTACGACCACAAAATGCTTCTATGGGCCCCTAGATTCCAAAAGAAAACAAAATGCCAAGTGGCTAGATCAAAAACCCAACCAAAATTTCACAGAAATTTAAACACATACCTTTTTGTCGAGCAATTCAATTTTATCTTCTGAAATCAAAAATCCCAACTTTTCCCACTTGCTTTTTAATACCTATATATCCAATTTAACCATATCCAACTACATATTCCAAAATTATTTTTTACATTTCCTTACAGAAGTTTTCATATCTACTTCTATTCAAATTCGTTTTCTCATTCCCATATGAATTCAATTTATCTTCAACTCTGAATATTGAATTTTATCTTCCAATCATAACTGATTCATATCATTATTTTAAATTAGTTTCAGTTCCCATTTCCAAAATTCCTTATTTCAATTCCAATTTGAAATCATTTTGTCGCTAACAAAAATTTCCAAAAAATTTCAAAAAATTTCTAACTCCCAAAATTTTCGAATTTTTTTGGCAGAGTCTCCTTTGTACAGAGGAGCTTTTGCAATTTCACAAGAGATATAAATATATATACATCGACCCACCCAGTCGGAAAAACAAAAACAGTTCATATTTCCTATTTTTATTGCGTAGGTGTGCCTTTATTTAGCATTTTAAGAAAGCGGCTAATTTATTTAGCAGTTAGCGTGCTGAAAACCCAACCAAACGGTTTCCTGGTACCTGGACTTACTCAATTCAAACATGTAAGTGTCATATATATGAAGTCTAACAACGTTTCACTTATTTGCAATAGTTAACACATTAATTCTAAAAGCAATGCACGCTAAACACTTTCCGTAAGTAATTTATATAGTTTTAATACTAACTCAACTGTTTTCAATTAATTCATATACCATTTTCATTCAATTTGAATGGTTTACAACCCACTTGCTTACATTCAATTCATTTTTAATTTTAAACAAACCCATATTATTTCAATTGATTTAAAAATCAATTTTATTCACCTCTGTTAATACATTTACTTTCGTTTACAACAAAATGACTAATTTTCTGTGCAAATTTGATGTTATTCATGCAAATAACAATTACTTAAGCTTATAACCATTTTAAATTGATTCCACTCAATTTATATTAATTCTATTCCATTCTACATTACTTACAACCCATACACTTGCTTTTTCATTTCATATCTGTATTTGTTTATTCAAAACTATTTTATTTAGCTCGAAAACAATCCAGGCTAATTCGTTCAATAACTATCTCAACTTATTTGAACCACACTTCTATTTGAGTTCAGCTTTCATTCAACATTTACTTAAGTTAACAGCTTAAGTTCATTTCCATTTTGAAATAAATCCTATCCTCCTTTTGTCGAATCCATTTAGGTTTGCATCAATTCATTCAATTAGTCTCTTTTAACTCTAAATTCAATATTATGTTCGTTAAATAATATCCAAGGCCATTATTGATTCATATCCACTTGGATTTCATTTGCAATTCGAACCATCACTATTTTAATCCAATTTCATTTTTATTTGACACATCTCCAATTATATTTAATTTGTTAACACTTCAAGTCGAATTTTAATTAATGACTCAAGTTCTGACTCTACCATTCACTTTTAATTCACCATCCAATTTTATTAACTCACAATTCAATTTCTATTTAACCAATTTAAATTCCATTAACAAATTCAATTAGTTAATTTATTCTAAATTAGTTCGCTCCCAACTTGCAATTCAATTTATTTTGGATTTTTATTTCATTCCCAAAATATCTAACAAAATTTATTTTGGCTTATTTATTTCCTTTTACATTTTTGTAAGCTACTCACTTATTAATATTCATACTTCTCCATCCATTTACAGTCAATCACATTTTCACTTTACTGTTAACTAGGGATTATATTTTTATTCAGTGTTTTTCAATTCTTTTATAAGCTTCCAAAGTTTACTTATCCTAATTCAATACTTACTTAGTATACGCCTATTTATTTAAGCAAGAATTTTATTCCATTCAATATTATCTATAACTCAACTGAATTTATTTCAATCCAATTTTATTTAACTTCACTTCAGTTAAATATAGCATCATACCATTTTTCTTTAATCCATTCAATCCACTTGAATTTTAATTAAGTAAGAACTTACTTTCACTTCATATCATCTACATCTCAATTTATCTCATTTCAACTCAATTTCAACTAAATTCAAATACAATTGGGTTTTATTTTCAGTTTATTTCAATTTATTTCAATCCAATTAAATTTTATCCCCCAATCCAATCACATTCAAGATTTACTAATTATTTCTTTCAATCATCCATTAAAATTTCCACAATTTAATTTTCTCCAAATTAAATTTATTTAACTTTTTCGCTTTAAATTTTAGTTCCAACATTCAAAGCTCGTATTTTCCTTTCTTATTTAAAAATCATCTCAACTTTAACAGTTTATAACTTACCTCATCAGGATTTTCAATTCAAATGAGGATTCAGGATTTTTAAACACCCGGCTTTTGGTTTCAAATCATTCGAAATCACCATTATCTCAAAATCACATTTTTTTTCAAATTTTAAACCATTCCTGTTTTTTGTCCCCAACAAATTTCCTTTGAAATTTCGAAAGCAAACTTTGTTTTTCCCCAAAACATTCCAAAACAGTGACCACGAAAGAAACCCATCACTTAGAAACTCAAAAATGAACACCGATGATGTCGGGATCATCATCGGAATTATTTCCCAGTGACCGAAGCGATTTCAGTGCTATGACATTTCCAAAACCTATTTACAACCGTTTTCTTTCAAACATATCTCCAAAATAACCTTTCCAAATACTTCAGAAAACACTTCCAAAATAATAATGCTATTATTTATCTTCAAAGCACTTCGAAAAACATTTCCAAATCTCCGGGATTTTAAATTTACAGATTTTACTTAAATCAAATTTTAACTATAATTCATTTGTATAGCTTATACTCATACAAATTCCCATTTGATTATCTAGGTCATTTCAATTTTAAAAATCTTATTTGTTAAAATATTATCATCCAAACATCCAAGTTATATAACAATTTAAGAAAATGTTTTCTTTATATCAAAATATATTTTTGGGTAAAATTATTTCATTCACCCACCTTCGAAAACAATATCGTGTCGAATTGTCCTATTCAAGTGTTTAGAAACCCCTTCGATACAGTTGTCCAGACTGTGCCGACGAAGGTTCATATGCCACTCAATAAATCAATCAACACAATATAAAACCATTTTTATATCCACTAACAAATACGCGCTCATATCTATTAATAAGCTCGAACTCATTCTTGAGTACTACGGACTCTATTTTCAATGATTAATTTCTACCAGAGCCAAGGTTATCACCAACCTAAGCTCTGATACCAACTGTAATGACCCGCAAATCTATACTCCTGAATCAACACTATTCTCCAACATATCAACTCAAAGATGAACGGAAATACGAACCACTAGGGTTAAAGAAGAAGAGGTTGAAGAAGAAGATAGAAAACAACATCAGAATCAAACCATCGCAGCGGAATAAAATATAATAGTTAATCACAGATAATTTACACCAAAAACAAATACTATAACTGTTTATACATACATCATCAGAGTATATATAATCACACAACAAGATAGTAATCATAATATGTCCTCACAATCTGAATACGCAGCGGAATATGTAACATATATATGGAAGTACGTATCGCCCTCCAGCTTGTCTCCTGAGCTCCACAGCATCCTTTCCTTTATTCTATAATACTCGGTCCAACCGGAGCATTATAGTTAAATAACACCTGAGTCAGTCTGGAATACCAGCGTGAGAAAACCACACTCAAATTGATTATTAAAGTTTCAAAAATCCTTTGAAATCAAAAGCATCTCGTAAGACCACACCACAAATAAACATGTCGGGTTTTTACCTTACGATGGCTAAAACACTTTTTATTAAAATTCTCTGATATTATAATAGTGTCTATAGAAAGTAAAATAGAATCTAGCTGAAATGCTTGCGTCTCACATTTTAGCAATAGTTGGGCACAATCAAAACCGTACAGGCAAGTAGGGAAAATGGATTTCCAACTAATGACTAGGCACTGGGTACCACCTATCATGGTACCTGGTCTAGATCAGCATACCGAGGATCACTCCCGACCCCCTGCAACACAAGACCGGGACTACCCCTTACTGGATAATTCCGAGTAAGATCACCCCACAGTTGGGATCAGCAACCGCACCGCTAAGCCGAATAAAAGTGACATCAAGACGGGGATGACCTCACCCTAATGGGTGATACCCACCTAGCCTTGCTGCATAACCCCTGATTTTCATTCATTCCTAGTTGATGAGACTTGAGGCTAAGCGTTATCTTTTTTGAATGTTTCACTTAGAACGCTCATCGCCCACCTGACGATGTTCTGAAAGTATTCACCCATACAAGTCTGTTTCGGGTTCGAACGGAATCGAAGGCACTACTCCTACTACATCCATTTTGGAATTATCCTCAGGATTAGTAGCGACTAGCCCTTGCTCTTCATTGCTCCATCTTCGAATCCAAACTCGTCTTCCTCACGAAAACGTACAAACCGAATCGAAGTGGTTTTCGAGAAATTAATCCCAATCTCGGTCTCTCCGAAACGATCAGCGCATTGTCCAATATTGATAGTCGGTTATTTAACTATCAATTAACATTCAGAACAACCATCAACCATAAATAATTTCACCAAATTATTTATTAACCTCAAAAGATCTTCGCAAGATATATTTCCGCTTTCAAACCTTTTTGAAAACAGTTTTCAAACCATCTCCCTTTTACAGAATAAATTTCCCAACTATTTTCTATTTCTACTGAAATCACCAAGTACAAACACTTTAGATTTTAAAATAATTTAAAACACTTTATTACAAAATATACTTTAAACATTTTAATTAAAAATTACTTTAATACTTATGAAAATATATACTTTAAGAATATTTAAAATAAAACTACTTTATGCAATATAAAACTGAATTTCTAACTTTTAAAACCAAAATACCAAGCCACCTTTAAATGATTGCTGCTAAAAATAGATTAAAGAAAATACTTATTTTAGAATTTAAACATTTAGAAATAATAAATTTCCCAAACATACTTTTTAAAACAACATTAAAGCCTTTAACTTAAATTTAAAAAATTTACTTTGAAAACGTACTTGGCTATCCAGGGAAATATACTTCTCTTCACATCCTTTAAAAAAAATTAATCCTTAAATTTTAAAATAAATTCTTTTGTTACTTTAAATAATATCACTTTAAGTTTAAAATTCATTCTCTCTCTATTTATTCAAAATCCTCTTTTTCCATACTTGAAATTTATTAATTAAGATTTAAAATCACTTCTATTCTTTTCCAATTCATTCTTAAATTTATTCAGATGCTCTATAATTTTTTACTTAAAATTTCACTCTTTTATTTCTTTCCAAAAATCCAATTCTATATATTTTGATAACTCGGTGAACTGAAATATTTTCATGCAAACCATAGCATTCAATATTCCCATTATCAATATGATTCATCACAGAGTATCAAATATTCATAACACAGAATATTAAACAATCTAAATAATTTCATAGCATTCAATATTCCCATTATCAATATGATTCATCACAGAATATCAAATATTCATAACACAGAATATTAAATAATCTAAATAATTTTTTAAGGAATCCAGTTGGATCCCTCCAACCTGTTTCCCTGCATCAACAGATGTTAGCACAGTATAGAATACCAATTCCACTTCGAGGTGGAATATTGCGATATATGGGATTTATATAATATCATCCGCTATTATGTGGCGCATAGGGTCTCATTCGCTATATAATGTGGGAAATCAATCACTCCCATATATTCTATACACACACACACACACACACACACTATTATATATAATATAGCACATCCAAAACAATTCAATCAATTATTTAAATTTAACTATTTAAATTTAAATAACCCAGATGAGTGAGATTAACCCACCTTTGTTTTGTTTGCAATCCAATCCAACCCTGACTTGTTTTCTTCACCGTATCAGACCTTGTATGACATTACACGATTTATTAATATCTGAAATAATCTATAATGATTTATAATTTAATAAATTAAATTGACCAATAAGTTAATTTAGCTAATCATTTTTAACTAATAATTTGATATTTCCCAGATATTTTTCTAAAAGAACGGTAGGCCAAATATATAAATTTATATATATTTTTTTTTCATTTTAGGACTACGCATTTATATATTTATAAAATAATCCATATAAACCAAGGGTCTAATTTCAAATCAAAACGAAGCCTATATAATTTTAAGTAAATAATAATTTAATTTTCTGTTTACTATTTAACCATTTAAATTAAAAACAAAAATCTTATATCTCATTGTAAAAATAAATTTTCTACTTAACTATACTATCCATGCATAAATTATTTAAATTAAAATAAAATCAAAATAGCATACTGTAAAAATTTCACTGTATATTTACATATTCATTTTTTTAGATTAACTGTCCAATTCAAAAAGCTAAAATTAACTACAGGAATACCTTGCTTCGCATACGCACTCCACGCATGCATCAATGGCCTAATCCTTCCCCCAAAAACCCTCTCATCGAACACTAGCTACCCTCTCAGACTCCACCTTGCTGCCGCAACCATCGTGAGGGCCTCTCCTTCACGTGCTCGCCTGCTCGAGTATGCCACGTGACCCCACCACTCACCCTTAGACAATACGTGCACAGCAGCATACATTTTCATCCCTTTGCCATTCTCTTCTCATCGGAAAAATATAAAAGTCGATTCTTTGGGTTTTACTTGGTGGCATCTTCATGTCAAGGTGCTTGGTAGAGGGTGTAGCAATGTTTTAGAGATGGTCGCCAACTGATGTGAGCTAGGTTTGCAATTTGGTTATGATTTAGGACGAATGAAGTTAGGTGAGTACAGATTGGAGTTTGTGGTGGAGTAAGGCACCGGCGGCCTGGATTTAGTGGCGTGCGATGGATTTGGGGAGTTCGCGTCATTCAAACAGAAGGGGTGCAAGTTAAATGTCGAGATTTAGGATGGTGGTTCGAGTGGCGCAATATTTGGTCAAGGTGATGGATTTGCTGATGAGAAGTTTGTAGACATCGACGATTTCGGGTTTTGTAGGAAACAGAGCATGGAAGGGAAAGGGAAAACATCACCAATGGACAGAATGGAAGCAGGAAGGTGCGAGAATTTATTTTAGAGGAAGATTGCGTGTTATCAGCTGAAAAGGGGAACAAGGAAAAGATGTTTACGTGATCCACTCAACTTGCTACAGTAGCCTGAAGTGAACAAAAAAGACAACTATGTGAAGGAATTTCAACTGATGTCTGACCAGGATATAAATATAAATTAATTCAAATTCAAATCCAAATTGTCTCGATTTACGTAGCTCAAAATCTTTGACATCCTATCGAGGCATGCCGCTAGGCGTTTATAATGTTATACCCCTATTCCAAACGCAATGGAAAAGGTTTCGAGTCTTAATTCGATTGTATGAATAAGATAGCTTTTTGAACCCAGTTATTATATTAAATTTTCTATATAAATTTTAGCGCGTTTATATATCTACGCTCACACAACAACTCCAATTACTTCGAAAATTTAAATCCGACAATAATACAATATTACAGGTCAAATGGAACTGGTTCCATCGAATTCCGAGACTGTGCCTCAGAAGACTATTTTTAAATATCAATTTAAACGATATATTTTCAAAACTGAACAAAACACTTCCAAATTCAAGTTAACATTAACTTTTAAATATTTAAAATTATTTAAATATTCTGATTTCGAACATCCAAACATTCCGGGTCGTCACACCCACCTCCTCTCTTTTGTGTAACCGTTATAATTTTCTTAAAAAATTATACTTTATGACATCTAAACTAGAGTGATACGGAGAAAAAAAAGAGATCCAAATGAAAATTTGTTAATTTGCTATTTATTTTTTATATTTGACATGATATAAATGTAGTATATTCGATTTCATGTTTGCGAGTAATTCAAAATTAAAATTGCTATTAATAACTTAATTTGTTTTTAGATCCAAATGGAAATATTTTATGATATTCCTAATTTATATATTTATAGCTCATAAATTCATTTTCTTGTGTTTTTGTTTAGGATTAGGTTTTTATTTTAATTGTTAAATTTGGGTATGTCTGGTAGAGACAAAAATGTAACACCATTTTCGGGGTGTTAATAGAAATAGCTTTTTAGGTGTGAGCCATGTTTAATATAGGAAAGCTTATAATCCTGTGATTTAGCTAGGGCTGAATTGGTTCAAAATTACACTGTTTAACCGCATAAAAAACACTGTTATGAACCGCTTAAATTACAGTCAAACGGTTTCTGTTTGGCCAAAGATAGTGTGGTTCTTCTCACTACGGAAGTCGACAACGGAAATGGTGACAATTTTTACAACTAACGGTCAACCACACCCTTCATTTCCACCGTCGTTTGAAAATTAGGGTTTTTCCTTGCCTGATTTGGGACCGTTGGTGTAAAGGAAATCAATCTCGTCCATTCAATCTACTTTATAAGCGCTATTTTAGAGAGAAGTAAATTCATTATCATATCTTTTACGTCTCCAGTCATTTTGCTAAATCCTTGCCGATCATGCTTAATCACTCATCGCCTCACTCTAACCCATCTGAAGATCCTCTCACTCAAGTACAACCTGAAGTTAATGGTAATTTTTTTAGTCTATTTGCTAGTTTCTTTTCAAAATACAAAAATCTGACTTGGTATTAAGTTCTGAAGCAGCAATTTGTTTTATAAATTAAAGGGCCATGTTGCTTCTTTTAATCCATGGTACCAATTTGGCAATTAATGAGTCATGGTTGGAATTTAATTTATGGATGTCATAATTTGGTGAGACTTGTTAATATTTATTCCCTTGAATACCCGTTCGTTGCAATTTTGGAAGAATTGTTACTTTAATTGCAGCATTTATCTAGTAATTTGGTCAGTTTTTTATTTTATTTGCGATGTTTCTTTGATTAAAGAAAGAAATATTCATTAAGTATAGATTGTTATTTCATTCATTAAATATAATGCCATTCATAAACATTGGTTGCTTTAATCACTGCCTTCAATAAATATTTATTTCCTCAAATACTAATTCTTATTGCAGTTAATATTAACTTGGCATTATTGAATAATTACTACATTACCGCATATTCAAAAATTGACAGTACAGTATATTTAGCTATACCTTATACATTTGTAGTGTAATTCAACTACATTCACAAATATTTTTCTCCACATAATTTTTTTTGCAGGAATGGATATTATTCAAGAACAAAATTCATCTATTCATAATATGGAAGCCCTACCAGTGGTAAATCAAATTTAAAATTCTTCTTCGCAGGTAATTCCTAAACTAAAGTCCAGTAAGTAAAAACGTAAGTCTTGGGTGTGGGAACATGTCACTGAGTCTAAGGATGTGAGTGGAAAAAGAGTTGGCATTTGTAACACTTGTAAAACAATATTGCTAGCAGATTGTATGCTTTATGGTACTACCACCGTTGCCGAGCATCTTAAACGTAAATGTAAAGAATGTCCGGCTTATCAAGGCGTTCTTAAAGGTCAGCCCATTATAACTAAAAAAATAGGTGGTGCACTAATCCCTTATTCCTTTAGCCAAAAAAGATGTGAAGAAAAATTAATTCGGTTTATTATTCAAGATAAAATGTCTTTTACAATAGTGGAAGGAGTTGATTTTAGACGGCTCTTATTGGAATTATGCCCTAAACATAAAATACCCAATAGGCAAAAAATTGCTTCTCTTGTATGGGAAATGTATTACATTTATGAGTATAATAGGGAAACAAAAGAGTCGGTATTACAACAGATACTTGGACATCTATACTAAATATCAACTACATGGTTGTCACGGCTCATTTTATGGACAATGATTGGAAGTTACACAAAAGAGTAATTAATTTCAGTAAAATTACTAGTCATGTTGGTTTAGAGGTTGGTAAAAGCATAGAGACTTGCTTGAGGGGATGGGGAATAGAAAATGTGTTATGTATTACAGTAGATAATGCTAGTTCAAATGAGCCGTCTATCGAGCATGTAAGGAAAAGACTAGATGACATGAATGGGGTTATTCTCGATGGAAAACATATTCATATGAGATGTGCTTGTCATATTATCAACTTAATTGTTAAAGATGGCCTAAAAGATCTTTATAGTTCAATTGAAGCAATTCGAAATTGTGTTAAATACATTCACTCTTCTCCTTCATGATTTAAAAAATTTAGAGTGTATGCACATTTTTTGAAAATGGATCAAATGTCCAATATACCAATGGATTTATGTACTAGATGGAATTCGACGTATAAAATGTTAGATGGCGTAGAAAAATATCCGAAGATGTTTGCTATGATGGAGGAAGATGATCTCCCTTTCATTAATTATTTTAATAAAAAAGAAAATAGGAAACGAAAGAGGGTTGGACCACCATGTGATGATGATTGGGTGAAAGCTAAAGCCTTTATGCACTTTTTAGGAAAGTTTTATGAAGCCAAGCGCGTTGTTGCTTAGTGCATCAAAAATAAGTACACCTTATCTTATTTTAAAAGATGTGGCTGAATTATTATGGGAGACTAACTTGAAGATTGAGGACTGTTCTAATCCCGTTTTACAAAATGTGGCAGTGTCTGTGAAAGAGAAGTTTAATAAATATTGGGGAGATTTTGAATATGTCAATAAGATGATACACATTGCTCATTTTTTAAATCCTAGATGAAATCTTGACATCATTGAAACATGCTTTGAGTGCATTTGTAACGACCCAGGAGTTTTATTAATTTAAATTTGAATATTTCATTAATTTTAAATATTAATAAGTGAATTTATAAGTCGAATAAATTTTTATTTGAATTATTGGATTTAATTGAATAATTAAATCGATAATTTAATATGTTAAATTATGGAAATAATTGAAAATCGAGTTAAATATGATTGAAAATGATTTGTAAAATTTTATTTTATCATATTGAATTTAGAATGATATTTTAGAACTTTTAAAATGGAATTAAAAGTTAATTTGTGAAAATTGAATATATTAATATTAAAATCGACTAGTGAAAATAGTCAATTTTTGAACAGTCTCAGAATTGAACGAAACTAGTTCCATTGGATCCGTAATAGTTAGTTATTACCGGATTTCAATTTTCGTGTCAATCGGAGTTATCGTTTGATCGTGGCAGCTCGAAACGCATCGAATTATTTTTATTATTAATTTGGCGAGTTAAAATAGCCATTTTTCAAAAAGTATCGGATTTCGACGAAACCAGTTTCATCGGATCCGTAATGTGAAATTATTGTAAGGTTTCAAATTTCAAGTCAATTGGATTTACCGTTTGTCCGGTACAAATTAAAACGCCTAGAAAATCGATTAAATCGGTTTAATTTAAATTGAACGTTTGTTGCCATAACTCGCACAGATATCCGAATTAGCTTCCGAAACCTGTTCCATTGTGTCCGGAACGCGGGGTAAACCCTAGAAACGCTGGTTACGGCGCGTAAATCGGAGTTCGGAATTTCCGGGATGAATAGTGTCGTTCGAAATTCTATAAATAGGCACCCTCACTCTAAAAAAAAATAAAAAAAATAAAAATCAAAACCCTAAACCTAAGCTAGCCGCCACCCCCTAACCTACGGCCGAAATCATCCCTCCTTTCTCCTCCTTTTTCTCGAAATCCACACAATAATTGCGAAAACTTTCAACATAAAAGATGTAGAGGGCAACGAGACGAAGAGATCCATACGGTTGTGATTGTTTCTAGGCGAGTGGATCAGTGGGGATTCATGTTCAAAGGGTGGCCGTTCGGCCTCGATTCGCGTGCAAATAGGGGGGCCAAGCTCCAAACCCTTGCAGCCGTGTGTAGAGTAGGTGGAGGGCATCGCGAGTGAGGCACCTGATCGAGTTCACGATGGACATTGGGGTTGCGATTTTTAACCCTAGATTCATGTAATGGGTTCGGCTTTACAGGGGGGGTTTCGTGATTTCACGAAGAAGAGAGGGGTAGGCACGAGCGGTCATGATGCAAAGGGGAGAATCCTACGGCTATTAATAGAGTAGGTTTAAAAATAAAGATTTATGTTGTAATTATATTTAATAAAATTCGAGTAAACTTGAAAATTGTATATCTTTTTCATACGAGGTCGAAAACGCGCGAAACCAGTTGCGTTGGAATCGTATGGACGAGCACTACGCGATAGAGTTGGATTGGAGTCGTTTGGAGTTAGTGAGAATTTTGGGTAAAATTAAACGCACGTTTAATTTTATTCGAAATAAATCGCTAAAACGGAAAATAAAATCAAGGTGAGAACTTCTCACTCAATCGAATCAGTTTCGATTTTATTTTAAATAGTTAGATTTAAAATATTTGAATGCATGTTTGAATGATGATTGATATCTATTGATTGTTAAAATAGACATTATGCGCCGTTAGTAAGCGGATGTTATTTATTTAAAAACATATACCGCGAATATTTCATAAACAGTGAAATTGGTATTATATATAATAGCAATATATATATTGGCGTATGTATATATTGGAGTTATTGATTTCCCGCATTTTTTGTTTAGCGGATGAGACCCTATTACGCCGTTATTAAGCGGATAATATTTAAATCCCATATACCGCGATAATTTCGTACTGGAACGAAATTGGTATTGTGCTAATGTTTGTGGATGCAGGAAAACAGGTTGGAGGGATCCAACTGGATTCCTCAACAGTTTTTATTTGATTTCAGATATTTTGATATTTGATGGATTATCATATCGATATATGATATCGTTGTAGTCGTGATTGACTATTTGATATGTAGCATCATTGGACCAAGTTTTGGAATTTTAAAATGATTTATAAAGCGATTTTTGAAAATGTACTATATGTTTGGAATTTGATCCATTTTAAATAAATAAACGTTATAATTTTTTTTAAGTTATAAAAATTATGATTTTTTGAGAAAAATAGTTAAAAACTGATTTTTGAGAATATGATGCTATTGATTTTATAAAATAGTTTAATCGGGATTTTAGAATTTATTGTGAAAAGTTAAATGTAGGATTTATAAAATTTAATTATTTTATGAATCAAAGTGGTGAAATAATAAAGGAGATTAAAGACGTTTTAAAGAATAATATAAATTGATTTATATTAAGAGATTTATAAATGGATATTTATAAATTGAAATATAGACATTATAAAACGAGTTTTTATAAGTGTTTGAATGAAGTGAAAATGAATTTCATAAATTGAATGAAATTTATAGAATTATAAACGGTGAAATTATAAATGGAATTTTATAAACAGTAGGTTTATAAAATTTATAAAGTCATTAAAAGAATGGTTTTGGATAAATAATTGAATCTTATAAGTTATAAGATTTATAATTATGAAGTAAAGGAACGATTTTTGTGAACGAATAAATTATAAGTATTTAACTTATAATATGAACCTTTAGTTTATAATTGGGTTATAAATCGAATAGGTTAATAAAGAAAATTTATAAAAGGGAAGTTGTTATAAAATAATTAGAAATGGAATTTATAAACTTTGTTTTATAAATTCATAAACGACTTATTTTGATAAGTTAATTGTTATAACTTATTTAATGGAGTTATATTCACGTTTTGAACAGTGAATAATCCTTTGAAATGAAATGAATAGAAATGATGAAATTGATTAACGTAGTATATTCACGTTTTTGAATAATGAATAATATGTTAAAGAAATTGTTTTGAATGTGATATTTTAAACAGGATTAAAACGATCTAACGATGTTTTAAATGCATTGAGATTCGAAACCATAGATTTCAACATTTATTGTTGAAATAGACGTTTTCGAGAAATAAAAGGAAATGGTGGACTATAACACTGTCGTTATAGTAAATGATTTCCGAAAGGAAATGTTTTGAATAGTATTGGGATTTATATATATCTATTTTAATTTCGAATCCCTATACTAGTGATTTTGGGTTGTCGTAACGATGTTTTACGCAACATTCGTTTTGGCCCAAATAAATATGTTTAAGAGAATGATTTCTTTAAAGAATGAAATATATACTTAATTTCGATTGAAGTATATTGAATATTTTCTAAGTGTTGAAAATAAATAAAATTTGTGAATTACTTATGAATAAGTAAGTATGGAAATGTTTTCCAATATAAAGTGAATATCTTAAGAATTTATCTTTTTGAAGATAAATTGAAATGAATAATCGAAATCGAATATTCATAGATATTTTGGATTATAAATTCACTATGGAATTTATGAATGAAAAGGAGAATTTGTTTAAAAATAAATATTGATTTATTTTTGAAGTATTGAAAATTTTATATCTTGTAAAGATATTTTGGAAAATAAATAATTTGGAAAATTATTTGGAATCTGGTGATGTTGTGCATATCCATTGATAGTTCAATAACCGACTATCAATATTTCCCTTTGAATGGGTATTTTGATGTGATTTGTTTGAATTTGAATGCCACACTTATTTTTGAATAAGCGCTCACTATTCGGGTTAACCGAGAAAGGACCATGGGGTCGTATAACCCATTCCGAATATGTGATACGTCGTTGTGAATTGCATTGAAGATCGGTGTTGAAGACCGAGTATTTGCAAAAGCGATAGGATGACCTATCGATTGACTCTGCACCGAGTTGCTCCGGTATTGAGTTCTCCATATGTGATGGGAAATCCGATCAGGATTGTGAATATCCGGATTGCAAGGACTTCTTTGTAAGTGCCTTCGGTTTTGTTCGAGCCCGGAACAGACTTGTATGGATAGTATGTCTGACATTACAAATTGAGATATAAAGCCGATTTCTTTCAAATATATTTCTGTTGGTGGCGGAGAATTTATTCTTTTAGCTTAACACCCTTCTCTGAGACGTACGAGCTCAGAGGTTATGTAGTTGAAGGTTATCGGCGATATATTCCCAATTTGGTAATGTGACATGCTGAGTGTTGCTGTAAATGATCATTGTGTTGATTATTTGTGACAGGATCGTTTATTTGATCGTCTATCCTAGTGATCATTTCTATGATCATTTGTTGACCCAAAGCATGGCTTTTGTATAAAGTATGTTTTTGTGGACATGACTTCGTCGAGCCTCACACCCCGTGAATGGTCAAAACAGGAAAGATGCGGCAAGGTTATGAGGGGTAGCGCCCTTTAGGATGCGTGCATTTCCTTCTGGAAAAGGGTGGTATCATGGTATGGAGCCCAGATACTTACTCATGTTGAAAACACTTTGTTATGATTGTGTGAATTGATTACGAGCGCTCGGTGAAAAGGTCCCAAAGGACCGGGGGATGGCATATTCGGTCCGTTGTTACTCAGTTAGGGGTAACCCGGCCTTGTGTTGGTAGAGATCCGGTTTGGTTCTCGGGGATGTCCATCCAGAGGCATTCTCATGTGGCAATGGGAAGTTCCTTGGCCTGATCATTCGTTGGAAATCCAAAGAAACAATACGAGACTTGTACGGTATTAGTTGTATAACCTGCTATGGAATGTGGCGGTAACCTGCTATTGAACATAGTTAGCTATAGTAGGCATAGTTCGGAATGTCTATGCTGGCTAAGATTTATATTCTACTTTCGAAATGATTTGTCCTACACTATGCACTAGTAATAATATCAAATGTTATTTTAAATGCGTATCAAGCATCTTTGACTATCATAAGGATAAATCTCCTCCGATTCTGCGTTTGCATTGTGTGTGTGTGCGGGAGGCCTTATGGTAGTCTCACTTTTAAAAAGCATTGCGAATTGACTTTAAAAATATTCTTCTATTTTGATTTTTAAGATAAATAAACTGTTTTGAGTTCTCACACCAGTCACATGACTGACTTGGAGTTTATTGTTTTCCTTCCTAAACTCTGGGTGCCCACCAATTTCCACACGGGCAGTTAAGAGTTAGGTTTATCAGGATATTCAGGATATTCTGGAGTTGCTGGAGGCAAGCTGGATGGCATGGCGTATTATTAGTATATAGTATTTCTTTTTCCGCTGCACTGTTTGTTGTTGTATGTTGTTGTACACTCTCATGATATGATGAGATGATGTAATGTAATGTATAAAATGTAATAATTGATATAGTTCTTTGTTTAAAGATTATTCATTTATTATTATATGTTGTTCCGCTGCGAATTGTGAGATTCTGATATTGTTCTGTTGTTTTTCTATCCCGTTCTATGTTTTCTTTATTTTCTTTCTTTTCTATTTTTCTGTTTCCTTTCCTCTCTATCTTTCCTCTTCCTTCTCTCTTCTTCTTTCTTCTTCTCTTTTCTTAAATTCTTTTTCTTAAACCATAACATTTCGGGTTTTTGGCCTTCGATTTCTCGGCAGTCGATAAAGTGAGTATCGATGTTGAATTTTCGAAAGTCGAAAATTTTCGGGGCGTTACATTTGGTATCAGAGCTTATGGTTAAGCGACAACCATGGTTCTGTTGGGTATTACTCATTAGAGATAGAGTCAGTAGTACTCTAGAATGAGTTTGAGTGTAATAATAGCTATGAGAGCGTATTTGTTAGTGAATATAAAATTGTTTTATATTGTGATGATTGGTTTATTGAGTGGCATATGAACCTTCGTCAGCACGGTCTGTACAACTATACCGAAGGGGTTTATAAACATTTGAATAGAACAATTCGGCACAATATTAATTTTAAATTGGGTAAATGAAATAATTTTACCTTTATTATATTTTATATATAAAGGAATAATTTTTCAGAATTATTAAAGTGTATATAAGTTGATTGTTTAGTTGTTTGAATAATCTAAATAAAAGAAGAGTTGTATAAGCAAATGAATTATAAGAATTGAATTATAATTAAAGTGATTTACAATTGTGAAATAAACTTATATATATAAGAAGTGAAACTATATGAATATATTTATGAATATGATTTATAAATAAAAATGAATTTAAAGTTAAATGAAATATAACTTAAGAGATGTTGAATGAAGTTGATATTAGTATCAAAGTAAAATATTAAAGTTAAGTGATGGATATGAACTTGAGTTATGAAATGAAATTCAACTGTTGTAATTGAATTGAATGAATGAGTTGAATATTAATCAATTAAATGTGAATAATTGATATGGAATAATGAATGTAAGTGTTAATTCATTAAAATCTAATGTCATTGGAAGTTGAATAATAGAATGAAAATCAATTTAATTAAACCAATTGAAAGCAAAGTAATTTGGTTGTAATTGATATACATTGATTGTTATATGGTTGTTAGATTGATTGTATATAATTCATTAAGTAATAATTAAAATTCCATTTGAAAGTTAAGTGAATCTTAAATAGAATTGAATCTGATTTGGAAGTGAACCAACTTGAATATGAAGTAGTGAATATAAACTAATTGAAAATGAATGTTAGTAAAAACATCCACTGTTAATGAACCAAATGTGATTAAATTGAAAACCCAATTCATTGAATATTAATAAGAATATGAATGAATATTTATTGATTATGGATGTTAGTTGGTTGATGGTTGAATATATTGTTTTTACTACATTTGCTATGTTGGTATATATAGTTGTTATGGAGATATATGTTGTATATTAATACTATTTTCATATATGCATGTTTCTCATGTTGTTTGTTGGGTGATTAGTAGGTGCGGATCGCGTTTGCTTCGCATTTGGAGCTCGCTTTCGCGCTATATTAGCCGTATATGCTCGCTAATAAAATATAAGGTACATATCTCGGATTACATACCGTACTTTTATACATTTTTTCCCTTCGGGATGCCTCATTACTTGATGAGATGTATATTTGTGATATATATACTGTCATTTTTTTTTCGGATCGAGCCGTGCAAAGGAGACTATGGCGAATTTTTTCGGAAATTTAAGGCGTTAGAAAAAATTTGAGAAAATTGGAAATTTTTTGAAAACTATAATTTTGATTTGGAATTGAAAGTTAAACAATAGTAATTATTTTTGGAAAAGATAACTAAGTATGATTTGAAAACTTAGTAAGTGTTATAAGAAGTTTAAAAAATTTGTTTTGGGAAAATTAATGGATTCTGTAACTTTTCTTACTTAATAATTTCGAGGACGAAATTCTTTTAAAGGGGAAAGATTGTAACGACCCAGGATTTTTATTAATTTAAATTTGAATATTTAATTAATTTTAAATATTAATAAGTGAATTTATAAGTCGAATAAATTTTTATTTGAATTATTGGATTTAATTGAATAATTAAATCGATAATTTAATATGTTAAATTATGGAAATAATTGAAAATCGAGTTAAATATGATTGAAAATGATTTGTAAAATTTTATTTTATCATACTGAATTTAGAATGATATTTTAGAACATTTAAAATGGAATTAAAAGTTAATTTGTGAAAATTGAATATTTTAATATTAAAATCGACTAGTGAAAATAGTCAATTTTTGAACAGTCTCAGAATTGAACGAAACCAGTTCCATTGGATCCGTAATAGTTAGTTATTACCGGATTTCAATTTTCGTGTCAATCGGAGTTATCGTTTGATCGTGGCAGCTCGAAACGCATAGAATTATTTTTATTATTAATTTGGCGAGTTAAAATAGCCATTTTTCAAAAAGTATCGGATTTCGATGAAACCAGTTTCATCGGATCCGTAATGTGAAATTATTGTAAGGTTTCAAATTTCAAGTCAATTGGATTTACCGTTTGTCCGGTACAAATTAAAACGCCTAGAAAATCGATTAAATCGGTTTAATTTAAATTGAACGTTTATTGCCATAACTCGTACAGATGTCCGAATTAGCTTCCGAAACCTGTTCCATTGTGTCCGGAACGCAGGGTAAACCCTAGAAACGCTGGTTACGGCGCGTAAATCGGAGTTCGGAATTTCCGGGATGAATAGTGTCGTTCGAAATTCTATAAATAGGCACCCTCACTCTAAAAAAAAATAAAAAAATAAAAATCAAAACCCTAAACCTAAGCCAGCCGCCACCCCCTAACCTACGGCCGAAATCATCCCTCCTTTCTCCTCCTTTTTCTCGAAATCCACACAATAATTGCGAAAACTTTCAACATAAAATATGTAGAGGGCAACGAGACGAAGAGATCCATACGGTTGTGATTGTTTCTAGGCGAGTGGATCAATGGGGATTCGTGTTCAAAGGGTGGTCGTTCGGCCTCGATTCACGCGCAAATAGGGGGGCCGAGCTCCAAACCCTTGCAGCCGTGTGTAGAGTAAGTGGAGGGCATCGCGAGTGAGGCACCTGATCGAGTTCACGATGGACGTTGGGGTTGCGATTTTTAACCCTAGATTCATGTAATGGGTTCGGCTTTACGGGGGGGTTTCGTGATTTCACGAAGAAGAGAGGGGTAGGCACGAGCGGTCATGATGCAAAGGGGAGAATCCTACGGCTGTTAATAGAGTAGGTTTAAAAATAAAGATTTATGTTGTAATTATATTTAATAAAATTCGAGTAAACTTGTAAATTGTATATCTTTTTCATACGAGGTCGAAAACGCGCGAAACCAGTTGCGTTGGAATCGTATGGACGAGCACTACGCGATAGAGTTGGATTGGAGTCGTTTGGAGTTAGTGAGAATTTTGGGTAAAATTAAACGCACGTTTAATTTTATTCAAAATAAATCGCTAAAACGGAAAATAAAATCAAGGTGAGAACTTCTCACTCAATCGAATCAGTTTCGATTTTATTTTAAATAGTTAGATTTAAAATATTTGAATGCATGTTTGAATGATGATTGATATCTATTGATTGTTAAAATAGACACTATGCGCCGTTAGTAAGCGGATGTTATTTATTTAAAAACATATACCGCGAATATTTCATAAACAGTGAAATTGTTATTATATATAATAGCAATATATATATATTGGCATATGTATATATTGGAGTTATTGATTTCCCGCATTTTTTGTTTAGCGGATGAGACCCTATTACGCCGTTATTAAGCGGATAATATTTAAATCCCATATAGCGCGATAATTTCGTACTGGAACGAAATTGGTATTGTGCTAATGTTTGTGGATGCAGGAAAACAGGTTGGAGGGATCCAACTGGATTCCTCAACAGTTTTTATTTGATTTCAGATATTTTGATATTTGATGGATTATCATATCGATATATGATATCGTTGTAGTCGTGATTGACTATTTGATATGTAGCATCATTGGACCAAGTTTTGGAATTTTAAAATGATTTATAAAGCGATTTTTAAAAATATACTATATGTTTGGAATTTGATCCATTTTAAATAAATAAACGTTATAATTTTTTTTAAGTTATAAAAATTATGATTTTTTGAGAAAAATAGTTAAAAACTGATTTTTGAGAATATGATGCTATTGATTTTATAAAATAGTTTAATCGGGATTTTAGAATTTATTGTGAAAAGTTAAATGTAGGATTTATAAAATTTAATTATTTTATGAATCAAAGTGGTGAAATAATAAAGGAGATTAATGACGTTTTAAAGAATAAATAAATTGATTTATATTAAGAGATTTATAAATGGATATTTATAAATTGAAATATAGACATTATAAAACGAGTTTTTATAAGTGTTTGAATGAAGTGAAAATGAATTTCATAAATTGAATGAAATTTATAGAATTATAAACGGTGAAATTATAAATGGAATTTTATAAACAGTAGGTTTATAAAATTTATAAAGTCATTAAAAGAATGGTTTTGGATAAATAATTGAATCTTATAAGTTATAAGATTTATAATTATGAAGTAAAGGAACGATTTTTGTGAACGAATAAATTATAAGTATTTAACTTATAATATGAACCTTTAGTTTATAATTGGGTTATAAATCGAATAGGTTAATAAAGAAAATTTATAAAAGGGAAGTTTTTATAAAATAATTAGAAATGGAATTTATAAACGTTGTTTTATAAATTCACAAACGACTTATTTTGATAAGTTAATTGTTATAACTTATTTAATGGAGTTATATTCACGTTTTGAACAGTGAATAATCCTTTGAAATGAAATGAATAGAAATGATGAAATTGATTAACGTAGTATATTCACGTTTTTGAATAGTGAATAATATGTTAAAGAAATTGTTTTGAATGTGATATTTTAAACAGGATTAAAACGATCTAACGATGTTTTAAATGCATTGAGATTCGAAACCATAGATTTCAACATTTATTGTTGAAATAGACGTTTTCGAGAAATAAAAGGAAATGGTGGACTATAACACTGTCGTTATAGTAAATGATTTCCGAAAGGAAATGTTTTGAATAGTATTGGGATTTATATATATCTATTTTAATTTCAAATCCCTATACTAGTGATTTTGGGTTGTCGTAACGATGTTTTACGCAACATTCGTTTTGGCCCAAATAAATATGTTTAAGAGAATGATTTCCTTAAAGAATGAAATATATACTTAATTTCGATTGAAGTATATTGAATATTTTCTAAGTGTTGAAAATAAATAAAATTTGTGAATTACTTATGAATAAGTAAGTATGGAAATGTTTTCCAATATAAAGTGAATATCTTAAGAATTTATCTTTTTGAAGATAAATTGAATGAATAATCGAAATCGAATATTCATAGATATTTTGGATTATAAATTCACTATGGAATTTATGAATGAAAAGGAGAATTTGTTTAAAAATAAATATTGATTTATTTTTGAAGTATTGAAAATTTTATATCTTGTAAAGATATTTTGGAAAATAAATAATTTGGAAAATTATTTGGAATCTGGTGATGTTGTGCATATCCATTGATAGTTCAATAACCGACTATCAATATTTCCCTTTGAATGGGTATTTTGATGTGATTTGTTTGAATTTGAATGCCACACTTATTTTTGAATAAGCGCTCACTATTCGGGTTAACCGGGAAAGGACCATGGGGTCGTATAACCCATTCCAAATATGTGATACGTCGTTGTGAATTGCATTGAAGATCGGTGTTGAAGACCGAGTATTTGCAAAAGCGATAGGATGACCTATCGATTGACTCTGCACCGAGTTGCTCCGGTATTGAGTTCTCCATATGTGATGGGAAATCCGATCAGGATTGTAAATATCCGGATTGCAAGGACTTCTTTGTAAGTGCCTTCGGTTTTGTTCGAGCCCGGAACAGACTTGTATGGATAGTATGTCTGACATTACAAATTGAGATATAAAGCCGATTTCTTTCAAATATATTTCTGTTGGTGGCGGAGAATTTATTCTTTTAGCTTAACACCCTTCTCTGAGACGTACGAGCTCAGAGGTTATGTAGTTGAAGGTTATCAGCGATATATTCCCAATTTGGTAATGTGACATGCTGAGTGTTGTTGTAAATGATCATTGTGTTGATTATTTGTGATAGGATCGTTTATTTGATCGTCTATCCTAGTGATCATTTCTATGATCATTTGTTGACCCAAAGCATGGCTTTTGTATAAAGTTTGTTTTTGTGGACGTGACTTCGTCGAGCCTCACACCCCGTGAATGGTCAAAACAGGAAAGATGCGGCAAGGTTATGAGGGGTAGCGCCCTTTAGGATGTGTGCATTTCCTTCTGGAAAAGGGTGGTATCATGGTATGGAGCCCAGATACTTACTCATGTTGAAAACACTTTGTTATGATTGTGTGAATTGATTACGAGCGCTCGGTGAAAAGGTCCCAAAGGACCGGGGGATGGCATATTCGGTCAGTTGTTACTCAGTTAGGGGTAACCCGGCCTTGTGTTGGTAGAGATCCGGTTTGGTTCTCGGGGATGTCCATCCAGAGGCATTCTCATGTGGCAATGGGAAGTTCCTTGGCCTGATCATTCATTGGAAATCCAAAGAAACAATACGAGACTTGTACGGTATTAGTTGTATAACCTGCTATGGAATGTGGCGGTAACCTGCTATTGAACATAGTTAGCTATAGTAGGCATAGTTCGGAATGTCTATGCTGGCTAAGATTTATATTCTACTTTCGAAATGATTTGTCCTACACTATGCACTAGTAATAATATCAAATGTTATTTTAAATGCGTATCAAGCATCTTTGACTATCATAAGGAGAAATCTCCTCCGATTCTGCGTTTGCATTGTGTGTGTGTGCGGGAGGCCTTATGGTAGTCTCACTTTTAAAAAGCATTGCGAATTGACTTTAAAAATATTCTTCTATTTTGATTTTTAAGATAAATAAACTGTTTTGAGTTCTCACACCAGTCACATGACTGACTTGGAGTTTATTGTTTTCCTTCCTAAACTCTGGGTGCCCACCAATTTCCACACGGGCAGGTAAGAGTTAGGTTTATCAGGATATTCAGGATATTCTGGAGTTGCTGGAGGCAAGCTGGATGGCATGGCGTATTATTAGTATATAGTATTTCTTTTTCCGCTGCACTGTTTGTTGTTGTATGTTGTTGTACACTCTGATGATATGATGAGATGATGTAATGTAATGTATAAAATGTAATAACTGATATAGTTCTTTGTTTAAAGATTATTCATTTATTATTATATGTTGTTCCGCTGCGAATTGTGAGATTCTGATATTGTTCTGTTGTTTTTCTATCCCGTTCTATGTTTTCTTTATTTTCTTTCTTTTCTATTTTTCTGTTTCCTTTCCTCTCTATCTTTCCTCTTCCTTCTCTCTTCTTCTTTCTTCTTCTCTTTTCTTAAATTCTTTTTCTTAAACCATAACATTTCGGGTTTTTGGCCTTCGATTTCTCGGCAGTCGATAAAGTGAGTATCGATGTTGAATTTTCGAAAGTCGAAAATTTTCGGGGCGTTACATTTGGTATCAGAGCTTATGGTTAAGCGACAACCATGGTTCTGTTGGGTATTACTCATTAGAGATAGAGTCAGTAGTACTCTAGAATGAGTTTGAGTGTAATAATAGCTATGAGAGCGTATTTGTTAGTGAATATAAAATTGTTTTATATTGTGATGATTGGTTTATTGAGTGGCATATGAACCTTCGTCAGCACGGTCTGTACAACTATGCCGAAGGGGTTTATAAACATTTGAATAGAACAATTCGGCACAATATTAATTTTAAATTGGGTAAATGAAATAATTTTACCTTTATTATATTTTATATATAAAGGAATAATTTTTCAGAATTATTAAAGTGTATATAAGTTGATTGTTTAGTTGTTTGAATAATCTAAATAAAAGAAGAGTTGTATAAGCAAATGAATTATAAGAATTGAATTATAGTTAAAGTGATTTACAATTGTGAAATAAACTTATATATATAAGAAGTGAAACTATATGAATATATTTATGAATATGATTTATAAATAAAAATGAATTTAAAGTTAAATGAAATATAACTTAAGAGATGTTGAATGAAGTTGATATTAGTATCAAAGTAAAATATTAAAGTTAAGTGATGGATATGAACTTGAGTTATGAAATGAAATTCAACTGTTGTAATTGAATTGAATGAATGAGTTGAATATTAATCAATTAAATGTGAATAATTGATATGGAATAATGAATGTAAGTGTTAATTCATTAAAATCTAAAGTCATTGGAAGTTGAATAATAGAATGAAAATCAATTTAATTAAACCAATTGAAAGCAAAGTAATTTGGTTGTAATTGATATACATTGATTGTTATATGGTTGTTAGATTGATTGTATATAATTCATTAAGTAATAATTAAAATTCCATTTGAAAGTTAAGTGAATCTTAAATAGAATTGAATCTGATTTGGAAGTGAACCAACTTGAATATGAAGTTGTGAATATAAACTAATTGAAAATGAATGTTAGTAAAAACATCCACTGTTAATGAACCAAATGTGATTAAATTGAAAACCCAATTCATTGAATATTAATAAGAATATGAATGAATATTTATTGATTATGGATGTTAGTTGGTTGATGGTTGAATATATTGCTTTTACTACATTTGCTATGTTGGTATATATAGTTGTTATGGAGATATATGTTGTATATTGATACTATTTTCATATATGCATGTTTCTCATGTTGTTTATTGAGTGATTAGTAGGTGCGGATCGTGTTTGCTTCGCATTTGGAGCTCGCTTTCGCGCTATATTAGCCGTATATGCTCGCTAATAAAATATAAGGTACATATCTCGGATTACATACCGTACTTTTATACATTGTTTCCCTTCGGGATGCCTCATTACTTGATGAGATGTATATTTGTGATATATATACTGTCATTTTTTTTTCGGATCGAGCCGTGCAAAGGAGACTATGGCGAATTTTTTCGGAAATTTAAGGCGTTAGAAAAAATTTGAGAAAATTGGAAAATTTTTGAAAACTATAATTTTGATTTGGAATTGAAAGTTAAACAATAGTAATTGTTTTTGGAAAAGATAACTAAGTATGATTTGAAAACTTAGTAAGTGTTATAAGAAGTTTAAAAAATTTGTTTTGGGAAAATTAATGGATTCTGTAACTTTTCTTACTTAATAATTTCGAGGACGAAATTCTTTTAAGGGGGAAAGATTGTAACGACCCAGGATTTTTATTAATTTAAATTTGAATATTTAATTAATTTTAAATATTAATAAGTGAATTTATAAGTCGAATAAATTTTTATTTGAATTATTGGATTTAATTGAATAATTAAATCTATAATTTAATATGTTAAATTATGGAAATAATTGAAAATCGAGTTAAATATGATTGAAAATGATTTGTAAAATTTTATTTTATCATACTGAATTTAGAATGATATTTTAGAACTTTTAAAATGGAATTAAAAGTTAATTTGTGAAAATTGAATATTTTAATATTAAAATCGACTAGTGAAAATAGTCAATTTTTGAACAGTCTCAGAATTGAACGAAACCAGTTCCATTGGATCCGTAATAGTTAGTTATTATCGGATTTCAATTTTCGTGTCAATCGGAGTTATCGTTTGATCGTGGCAGCTCGAAACGCATAGAATTATTTTTATTATTAATTTGGCGGGTTAAAATAGCCATTTTTCAAAAAGTATCGGATTTCGACGAAACTAGTTTCATCGGATCCGTAATGTGAAATTATTGTAAGGTTTCAAATTTCAAGTCAATTGGATTTACCGTTTGTCCGGTACAAATTAAAACGCCTAGAAAATCGATTAAATCGGTTTAATTTAAATTGAACGTTTATTGCCATAACTCGCACAGATGTCCGAATTAGCTTCCGAAACCTATTCCATTGTGTCCGGAACACGGGGTAAACCCTAGAAACGCTGGTTACGGCGCGTAAATCGGAGTTCGGAATTTCCGGGATGAATAGTGTCGTTCGAAATTCTATAAATAGGCACCCTCACTCTAAAAAAAAATAAAAATTAAAAATCAAAACCCTAAACCTAAGCCAGCCGCCACCCCCTAACCTACGGCCGAAATCATCCCTCCTTTCTCCTCCTTTTTCTCGAAATCCACACAATAATTGCGAAAACTTTCAACATAAAATATGTAGAGGGCAACGAGACGAAGAGATCCATACGGTTGTGATTGTTTCTAGGCGAGTGGATCAATGGGGATTCGTGTTCAAAGGGTGGCCGTTCGGCCTCGATTCGCGTGCAAATAGGGGAGCCGAGCTCCAAACCCTTGCAGCCGTGTGTAGAGTAGGTGGAGGGCATCGCGAGTGAGGCACCTGATCGAGTTCACGATGGACGTTGGGGTTGCGATTTTTAACCCTAGATTCATGTAATGTGTTCGGCTTTACAGGGGGGGTTTCGTGATTTCACGAAGAAGAGAGGGGTAGGCACGAGCGGTCATGATGCAAAGGGGAGAATCCTACGGCTGTTAATAGAGTAGGTTTAAAAATAAAGATTTATGTTGTAATTATATTTAATAAAATTCGAGTAAACTTGTAAATTGTATATCTTTTTCATACGAGGTCGAAAACGCGCGAAACCAGTTGCGTTGGAATCGTATGGACGAGCACTACGCGATAGAGTTGGATTGGAGTCGTTTGGAGTTAGTGAGAATTTTGGGTAAAATTAAACGCACGTTTAATTTTATTCGAAATAAATCTCTAAAACGGAAAATAAAATCAAGGTGAGAACTTCTCACTCAATCGAATCAGTTTCGATTTTATTTTAAATAGTTAGATTTAAAATATTTGAATGCATGTTTGAATGATGATTGATATCTATTGATTGTTAAAATAGACATTATGCGCTGTTAGTAAGCGGATGTTATTTATTTAAAAACATATACCGCGAATATTTCATAAACAGTGAAATTGGTATTATATATAATAGCAATATATATATATTGGCATATGTATATATTGGAGTTATTGATTTCCCGCATTTTTTGTTTAGCGGATGAGACCCTATTACGTCGTTATTAAGCGGATAATATTTAAATCCCATATAGCGCGATAATTTCGTACTGGAACGAAATTGGTATTGTGCTAATGTTTGTGGATGCAGGAAAACAGGTTGGAGGGATCCAACTGGATTCCTCAACAGTTTTTATTTGATTTCAGATATTTTGATATTTGATGGATTATCATATCGATATATGATATCGTTGTAGTCGTGATTGACTATTTGATATGTAGCATCATTGGACCAAGTTTTGGAATTTTAAAATGATTTATAAAGCGATTTTTAAAAATATACTATATGTTTGGAATTTGATCCATTTTAAATAAATAAACGTTATAATTTTTTTTAAGTTATAAAAATTATGATTTTTTGAGAAAAATAGTTAAAAACTGATTTTTGAGAATATGATGCTATTGATTTTATAAAATAGTTTAATCGGGATTTTAGAATTTATTGTGAAAAGTTAAATGTAGGATTTATAAAATTTAATTATTTTATGAATCAAAGTGGTGAAATAATAAAGGAGATTAAAGACGTTTTAAAGAATAATATAAATTGATTTATATTAAGAGATTTATAAATGGATATTTATAAATTGAAATATAGACATTATAAAACGAGTTTTTATAAGTGTTTGAATGAAGTGAAAATGAATTTCATAAATTGAATGAAATTTATAGAATTATAAACGGTGAAATTATAAATGGAATTTTATAAACATTAGGTTTATAAAATTTATAAAGTCATTAAAAGAATGGTTTTGGATAAATAATTGAATCTTATAAGTTATAAGATTTATAATTATGAAGTAAAGGAACGATTTTTGTGAACGAATAAATTATAAGTATTTAACTTATAATATGAACCTTTAGTTTATAATTGGGTTATAAATCGAATAGGTTAATAAAGAAAATTTATAAAAGGGAAGTTTTTATAAAATAATTAGAAATGGAATTTATAAACGTTGTTTTATAAATTCACAAACGACTTATTTTGATAAGTTAATTGTTATAACTTATTTAATGGAGTTATATTCACGTTTTGAACAGTGAATAATCCTTTGAAATGAAATGAATAGAAATGATGAAATTGATTAACGTAGTATATTCACGTTTTTGAATAGTGAATAATATGTTAAAGAAATTGTTTTGAATGTGATATTTTAAACAGGATTAAAACGATCTAACGATGTTTTAAATGCATTGAGATTCGAAACCATAGATTTCAACATTTATTGTTGAAATAGACGTTTTCGAGAAATAAAAGGAAATGGTGGACTATAACACTGTCGTTATAGTAAATGATTTCCGAAAGGAAATGTTTTGAATAGTATTGGGATTTATATATATCTATTTTAATTTCGAATCCCTATACTAGTGATTTTGGGTTGTCGTAACGATGTTTTACGCAACATTCGTTTTGGCCCAAATAAATATGTTTAAGAGAATGATTTCCTTAAAGAATGAAATATATACTTAATTTCGATTGAAGTATATTGAATATTTTCTAAGTGTTGAAAATAAATAAAATTTGTGAATTACTTATGAATAAGTAAGTATGGAAATGTTTTCCAATATAAAGTGAATATCTTAAGAATTTATCTTTTTGAAGATAAATTGAAATGAATAATCGAAATCGAATATTCATAGATATTTTGGATTATAAATTCACTATGGAATTTATGAATGAAAAGGAGAATTTGTTTAAAAATAAATATTGATTTATTTTTGAAGTATTGAAAATTTTATATCTTGTAAAGATATTTTGGAAAATAAATAATTTGGAAAATTATTTGGAATCTGGTGATGTTGTGCATATCCATTGATAGTTCAATAACCGACTATCAATATTTCCCTTTGAATGGGTATTTTGATGTGATTTGTTTGAATTTGAATGCCACACTTATTTTTGAATAAGCGCTCACTATTCGGGTTAACCGGGAAAGGACCATGGGGTCGTATAACCCATTTCGAATATGTGATATGTCGTTGTGAATTGCATTGAAGATCGGTGTTGAAGACCGAGTATTTGCAAAAGCGATAGGATGACCTATCGATTGACTCTGCACCGAGTTGCTCCGGTATTGATTTCTCCATATGTGATGGGAAATCCGATCAGGATTGTGAATATCCGGATTGCAAGGACTTCTTTGTAAGTGCCTTCGGTTTTGTTCGAGCCCGGAACAGACTTGTATGGATAGTATGTCTGACATTACAAATTGAGATATAAAGCCGATTTCTTTCAAATATATTTCTGTTGGTGGCGGAGAATTTATTCTTTTAGCTTAACACCCTTCTCTGAGACGTACGAGCTCAGAGGTTATGTAGTTGAAGGTTATCAGCGATATATTCCCAATTTGGTAATGTGACATGCTGAGTGTTGTTGTAAATGATCATTGTGTTGATTATTTGTGATAGGATCGTTTATTTGATCGTCTATCCTAGTGATCATTTCTATGATCATTTGTTGACCCAAAGCATGGCTTTTGTATAAAGTATGTTTTTGTGGACGTGACTTCATCGAGCCTCACACCCCGTGAATGGTCAAAACAGGAAAGATGCGGCAAGGTTATGAGGGGTAGCGCCCTTTAGGATGTGTGCATTTCCTTCTGGAAAAGGGTGGTATCATGGTATGGAGCCCAGATACTTACTCATGTTGAAAACACTTTGTTATGATTGTGTGAATTGATTATGAGCGCTCGGTGAAAAGGTCCCAAAGGACCGGGGGATGGCATATTCGGTCAGTTGTTACTCAGTTAGGGGTAAGCCGGCCTTGTGTTGGTAGAGATCCGGTTTGGTTCTCAGGGATGTCCATCCAGAGGCATTCTCATGTGGCAATGGGAAGTTCCTTGGCCTGATCATTCGTTGGAAATCCAAAGAAACAATACGAGACTTGTACGGTATTATTTGTATAACCTGCTATGGAATGTGGCGGTAACCTGCTATTGAACATAGTTAGCTATAGTAGGCATAGTTCGAAATGTCTATGCTGGCTAAGATTTATATTCTACTTTCGAAATGATTTGTCCTACACTATACACTAGTAATAATATCAAATGTTATTTTAAATGCGTATCAAGCATCTTTGGCTATCATAAGGAGAAATCTCCTCCGATTCTGCGTTTGCATTGTGTGTGTGTGTGCGGGAGGCCTTATGGTAGTCTCACTTTTAAAAAGCATTGCGAATTGACTTTAAAAATATTCTTCTATTTTGATTTTTAAGATAAATAAACTGTTTTGAGTTCTCACACCAGTCACATGACTGACTTGGAGTTTATTGTTTTCCTTCCTAAACTCTGGGTGCCCACCAATTTCCACACGGGCAGTTAAGAGTTAGGTTTATCAGGATATTCAGGATATTCTGGAGTTGCTGGAGGCAAGCTGGATGGCATGGCGTATTATTAGTATATAGTATTTCTTTTTCCGCTGCACTGTTTGTTGTTGTATGTTGTTGTACACTCTGATGATATGATGAGATGATGTAATGTAATGTATAAAATGTAATAACTGATATAGTTCTTTGTTTAAAGATTATTCATTTATTATTATATGTTGTTCCGCTGCGAATTGTGAGATTCTGATATTGTTCTGTTGTTTTTCTATCCCGTTCTATGTTTTCTTTATTTTCTTTCTTTTCTATTTTTCTGTTTCCTTTCCTCTCTATCTTTCCTCTTCCTTCTCTCTTCTTCTTTCTTCTTCTCTTTTCTTAAATTCTTTTTCTTAAACCATAACATTTCGGGTTTTTGGCCTTCGATTTCTCGGCAGTCGATAAAGTGAGTATCGATGTTGAATTTTCGAAAGTCGAAAATTTTCGAGGCGTTACATTTGGTATCAGAGCTTATGGTTAAGCGACAACCATGGTTCTGTTGGGTATTACTCATTAGAGATAGAGTCAGTAGTACTCTAGAATGAGTTTGAGTGTAATAATAGCTATGAGAGCGTATTTGTTAGTGAATATAAAATTGTTTTATATTGTGATGATTGGTTTATTGAGTGGCATATGAACCTTCGTCAGCACGGTCTGTACAACTATGCCGAAGGGGTTTATAAACATTTGAATAGAACAATTCGGCACAATATTAATTTTAAATTGGGTAAATGAAATAATTTTACCTTTATTATATTTTATATATAAAGGAATAATTTTTCAGAATTATTAAAGTGTATATAAGTTGATTGTTTAGTTGTTTGAATAATCTAAATAAAAGAAGAGTTGTATAAGCAAATGAATTATAAGAATTGAATTATAATTAAAGTGATTTACAATTGTGAAATAAACTTATATATATAAAAAGTGAAACTATATGAATATATTTATGAATATGATTTATAAATAAAAATGAATTTAAAGTTAAATGAAATATAACTTAAGAGATGTTGAATGAAGTTGATATTAGTATCAAAGTAAAATATTAAAGTTAAGTGATGGATATGAACTTGAGGTATGAAATGAAATTCAACTGTTGTAATTGAATTGAATGAATGAGTTGAATATTAATCAATTAAATGTGAATAATTGATATGGAATAATGAATGTAAGTGTTAATTCATTAAAATCTAATGTCATTGGAAGTTGAATAATAGAATGAAAATCAATTTAATTAAACCAATTGAAAGCAAAGTAATTTGGTTGTAATTGATATACATTGATTGTTATATGGTTGTTAGATTGATTGTATATAATTCATTAAGTAATAATTAAAATTCCATTTGAAAGTTAAGTGAATCTTAAATAGAATTGAATCTGATTTGGAAGTGAACCAACTTGAATATGAAGTAGTGAATATAAACTAATTGAAAATGAATGTTAGTAAAAACATCCACTGTTAATGAACCAAATGTGATTAAATTGAAAACCCAATTCATTGAATATTAATAAGAATATGAATGAATATTTATTGATTATGGATGTTAGTTGGTTGATGGTTGAATATATTGCTTTTACTACATTTGCTATGTTGGTATATATAGTTGTTATGGAGATATATGTTGTATATTGATACTATTTTCATATATGCATGTTTCTCATGTTGTTTGTTGAGTGATTAGTAGGTGCGGATCGCGTTTGCTTCGCATTTGGAGCTCGCTTTCGCGCTACATTAGCCGTATATGCTCGCTAATAAAATATAAGGTACATATCTCGGATTACATACCGTACTTTTATACATTTTTTCCCTTCGGGATGCCTCATTACTTGATGAGATGTATATTTGTGATATATATACTGTCATTTTTTTTTTCGGATCGAGCCGTGCAAAGGAGACTATGGCGAATTTTTTCGGAAATTTAAGGCGTTAGAAAAAATTTGAGAAAATTGGAAAATTTTTGAAAACTATAATTTTGATTTGGAATTGAAAGTTAAACAATAGTAATTGTTTTTGGAAAAGATAACTAAGTATGATTTGAAAACTTAGTAAGTGTTATAAGAAGTTTAAAAAATTTGTTTTGGGAAAATTAATGGATTCTGTAACTTTTCTTACTTAATAATTTCGAGGACGAAATTCTTTTAAGGGGGAAAGATTGTAACGACCCAGGATTTTTATTAATTTAAATTTGAATATTTAATTAATTTTAAATATTAATAAGTGAATTTATAAGTCGAATAAATTTTTATTTGAATTATTGGATTTAATTGAATAATTAAATCGATAATTTAATATGTTAAATTATGGAAATAATTGAAAATCGAGTTAAATATGATTGAAAATGATTTGTAAAATTTTATTTTATCATACTGAATTTAGAATGATATTTTAGAACTTTTAAAATGGAATTAAAAGTTAATTTGTGAAAATTGAATATTTTAATATTAAAATCGACTAGTGAAAATAGTCAATTTTTGAACAGTCTCAGAATTGAACGAAACCAGTTCCATTGGATCCGTAATAGTTAGTTATTACCGGATTTCAATTTTCGTGTCAATCGGAGTTATCGTTTGATCGTGGCAGCTCGAAACGCATAGAATTATTTTTATTATTAATTTGGCGGGTTAAAATAGCCATTTTTCAAAAAGTATCGGATTTCGACGAAACTAGTTTCATCGGATCCATAATGTGAAATTATTGTAAGGTTTCAAATTTCAAGTCAATTGGATTTACCGTTTGTCCGGTACAAATTAAAACGCCTAGAAAATCGATTAAATCGGTTTAATTTAAATTGAACGTTTATTGCCATAACTCGCACAGATGTCCGAATTAGCTTCCGAAACCTATTCCATTGTGTCCGGAACGCGGGGTAAACCCTAGAAACGCTGGTTACGGCGCGTAAATCGGAGTTCGGAATTTCCGGGATGAATAGTGTCGTTCGAAATTCTATAAATAGGCACCCTCACTCTAAATAAAAATCAAAACCCTAAACCTAAGCCAGCCGCCACCCCCTAACCTACGGCCGAAATCATCCCTCCTTTCTCCTCCTTTTTCTCGAAATCCACACAATAATTGCGAAAACTTTCAACATAAAAGATGTAGAGGGCAACGAGACGAAGAGATCCATACGGTTGTGATTGTTTCTAGGCGAGTGGATCAATGGGGATTCGTGTTCAAAGGGTGGCCGTTCGGCCTCGATTCGCGCGCAAATAGGGGGGCCGAGCTCCAAACCCTTGCAGCCGTGTGTAGAGTAGGTGGAGGGCATCGCGAGTGAGGCACCTGATCGAGTTCACGATGGATGTTGGGGTTGCGATTTTTAACCCTAGATTCATGTAATGGGTTCGGCTTTACGGGGGGGGTTTCGTGATTTCACGAAGAAGAGAGGGGTAGGCACGAGCGGTCATGATGCAAAGGGGAGAATCCTACGGCTGTTAATAGAGTAGGTTTAAAAATAAAGATTTATGTTGTAATTATATTTAATAAAATTCGAGTAAACTTGTAAATTGTATATCTTTTTCATACGAGGTCGAAAACGCGCGAAACCAGTTGCGTTGGAATCGTATGGACGAGCACTACGCGATAGAGTTGGATTGGAGTCATTTGGAGTTAGTGAGAATTTTGGGTAAAATTAAACGCACGTTTAATTTTATTCAACATCGATACTCACTTTATCGACTGCCGTGAAATCGAAGGCCAAAAACCCAAAATGTTATGGTTTAAGAAAAAGAATTTAAGAAAAGAGAAGAAGAAAGAAGAAGAGAGAAGGAAGAGGAAAGATAGAGAGGAAAGGAAACAGAAAAATAGAAAAGAAAGAAAATAGGAAATAGAAAATAGAACAGAGAACAGAACAGAAAGAAAATAAAGAAAACATAGAACGGAACAGAAAGGAAACAACAGAACAATAACAGAATCTCACAATTCGCAGCGGAACAACATATAATAGATAAATGAATAATCTTTAAACAAAGAACTATATCAGTTATTACATTTTATACATTACATTTCATTACATCATATGATCAGAGTGTACAACATCATACAACATCAAACAGCGGAAAAAGAAATACTATATAACTAGTAATAAGCCATGCCATCCAGCTTGCCTCCAGCAACTCCAGAATATCCAGAATATCCTGATAAACCTAACTCTTGACTGCCCGTGTAGAAATTGGTGGGCACCCAGAGTTTAGGAAGGAAAACAATAAACTCCAAGTCAGTCATGAGACTGGTGTGAGAACTCGAAACAGTTTATTTATCTTTAAAATCAAAATATAGGAATATTTTTAAAGTCAATTCGCAATGCTTTTAAAAATGAGACTACCATAAGGCCTCCCGCACGCACACACATGCAAACGCAGAATCGGAGGAGATTTCTCCTTATGATAGTCAAAGATGCTTGATACGCATTAAAAGAACATTTGATATTATTATTAGTGCATAGAGTAGAAAAAATTGATTTCGAAAGTAGAATATAAATCTTAGCCAGCATAGACATTCCGAACTATGCCTACTATAGCTAACTATGTTCAATAGCAGGTTACCGCCACATTCCATAGCAGGTTATACAACTAAAACCGTACAAGTCACGTATTGTTTCTTTGGATTTCCAACGAATGATCAGGCCAAGGAACTTCCCATTGCCACATGAGAATGCCTCTGGATGGACATCCCCGAGAACCAAACCGGATCTCTACCAACACAAGGCCGGGTTACCCCTAACTGAGTAACAACTGACCGAATATGCCATCCCCCGGTCCTTTGGGACCTTTTCACCGAGCGCTCGTAATCAATTCACACAATCATAACAAAGTGTTTTCAACATGAGTAAGTATCTGGGCTCCATACCATGATACCACCCTTTTCCAGAAGGAAATGCACACATCCTAAAGGGCGCTACCCCTCATAACCTTGCCGCATCTTTCCTGTTTTGACCATTCACGGGGTGTGAGGCTCGACGAAGTCACATCCACAAAAACATACTTTATACAAAAGCCATGCTTTGGGTCAACAAGTGATCATAGAAATGATCACCAGGATAGACGATCAAATAAACGATCCTATCACAAATAATCAACACAATGATCATTTACAGCAACACTCAGCATGTCACATTACCAAATTGGGAATATATCGCTGATAACTTCAACTATAAAACCTCTGAGCTCGTACGTCTCAGAGAAGGGTGTTAAGCTAAAAGAATAAATTCTCCGCCACCAACAGAAATATATTTGAATGAAATCGGCTTTATATCTCAATTTGTAATATCAGACACACAATCCATACAAATCTGTTCCGGGCTCGAACAAAACCGAAGGCACTTACAAAGAAGTCCTTGCAATCCGGATATTCACAATCCTGATCGGATTCACCATCACATATGGAGAACTCTATACCGGAGAAACTCGGTGCAGAGTCAATCGACAGGTCATCCTATCGCTCTCGTAAATACCGGGTCTTCAACACCGATCTTCAAATGCAATTCATAACGACGTATCACATATTCGGAATGGGTTATACGACCCCATGGTCCTTTCCCGGTTAATCCGAATAGTGAGCGCTTATTCAAAAATAAGTGTGGCATTCAAATTCAAACAAATCACATCAATTACCCAATCAAAGGGAAATATTGATAGTCGGTTATTGAACTATCAATGGATATGCACACATCACCAGATTCCAAATAATTTTCCAAATTATTTATTTCACAAAATATCTTTACAAGATATATAATTTCAATACTTCAAAAATAAATCAATATTTATTTTTAAACAAATTCTTCTTTTCTTTTATAAATTCCATATTGAATTTACACTTCACAATATCTATGAAAGTTCGATTTCAATTATTCATTTCAATTTATCTTCAAAAGGATAAATTCCCAAAATATTCACTTTATATTGGAAAACATTTCCATACTTACTTATTCCTAAGTAATTCACAGATTTTATTTATTTTCAACACTTAGAAAATATTCGATATACTTAAATCGAGATTAAGTATATATTTCATTCTTTAAGGAAATCATTCTCTTAAACATATTTATTTGGGCCAAAACAAATGTTACGTAAAACATCGTTACGACAACCCAAAATCACTAGTATAGGGATTCGAAATTAAAATAGATATATAAATCCCAATACTATACAAAACATTTCCTTTCGGAAATCATTTACTATAACAACAGTGTTATAGTCCACTATTTCCTTTTATTTCTCGAAAACGTCTATTTCAACAATAAATGTTGAAATCTATGGTTTCGAATCTTAACACAATTTAAAACATCGCTAACTTGTTTTAATTCTATTTAAAAACATCACATTCAAAACAATTTCTTTAACATATTATTCACTATTCAAAAACGTGAATAACTACGTTAATCAATTTCATCATTTCTATTCATTTTATTTTAAAGGATCATTCACAGTTCAAAAACGTGGATATAACTCCATTAATAGGTTTCAACAATTTATTTATCAAAATAAGTTGTTTGCGAATTTATAAAACAACGTTTATAAATCCCTTTTCTATTTATCTTATAAAAACTTCTTTTTATAAATTCTTTTATTAACCTATTCCAGTTTATAACTCAATTATAAACTAAAAGTTCATATTATAAGTCAAATGCTTATAAAATGATTATTTTACAAAATCGTTCTTTTAACTTCCCAAATTATAAATCTTATAACTTATAAGATTGTTTATTTATCCCAAATTCGTTCTTTCAATAACTTTATAAATTTTATAAACCTACTGATTATAAAATTCCATTTATAACTTCACTGTTTAAAATTCTATAAATTTCATTCCATTATGAAATTCATTTTCACTTCATTCAAACACTTATAAAAACTCGTTTTAAAATGTCAATATTTCAATTTATAAATATCCATTTATAAATCTCTTAATATAATTCAATTTATATTATTCTTTTAAAACGTCTTTAATTTCCTTTATTATTTCACCATTTTGATTCATAAAATAATTAAATTTTATAAATCCTATATTTAGACCTTTCACAATAAATTCTAAAATCACGATTAAACTATTTTATAAAATCATTAGCATCATATTCTCAAAAATCAACTTTTTACTATATTCTTCAAAAATCATAATTCTTATAACATTAAAATATAACGTTTATTTATTCAAAATGAATCAATTCCAAAAATATTTTATAAACGTATACTTTCAAAAATCACTTTGAAATCATTTTAAAATTCCGAATTTGGTCCAATGATGCTACACACCAAATAGTCAATCACGACTACAACGATATCATATATCGTATATGATAATCAACGAATATCAAAATATCCATAATCAAATAAATACTGTTGAGGAATCCAGTTGGATCCCTCCAACCTGTTTTCCTGCATCCACAAACATTAGCACAATACCAATTTCGCTCCAGTACGAAATTATCGCGGTATATGGGATTTAAAATATTATCCGCTTAATAGACGGCGCAATAGGGTCTCATCCGCTAAAAAATACGGAAAATCAACAACTGCAATATATACATATGCCAATATATATATATTGCTATTATATATAATACCAATTTCACTGTTTATGAAATATTCGCGGTATATGTTTTTAATAAATAACATCCGCTTACTAACGGCGCATAATGTCTATTTTAACAATCAATAGATATCAATCAACATTCAAACATGCATTCAAATATTTTAAATCTAACTATTTAAAATAAAATCGAAACTGATTTGATTGAGTGAGAAGTTCTCACCTTGATTTTATTTTCCGTTTTAGCGATTTATTTCGAATAAAATTAAACGTGCGTTTAATTTTACCCAAAATTCTCACTAACTCCAAACGACTCCAATCCAACTCTATCGCGTAGTGCTCGTCCATACGATTCCAACGCAACTGGTTTCGTGCGTTTTCGACCTCGTATGAAAAAGATATACAATTTACAAGTTTACTCGAATTTTATTAAATATAATTACAACATAAATCTTTATTTTTAAACCTACTCTATTAACAGCCGTAGGATTCTCCCCTTTGCATCATGACCGCTCGTGCCTACCCCTCTCTTCTTCGTGAAATCACGAAACCCCCCCCGTAAAGCCGAACCCATTACATGAATCTAGGGTTAAAAATCGCAACCCCAACGTCCATCGTGAACTCGATCAGGTGCCTCACTCGCGATGCCCTCCACCTACTCTACACACGGCTGCAAGGGTTTGGAGCTTGGCCCCCCTATTTGCGTGTGAATCGAGGCCGAACGGCCACCCTTTGAACACGAATCCCCATTGATCCACTCGCCTAGAAACAATCACAACCGTATGGATCTCTTCGTCTCGTTGCCCTCTACATCTTTTATGTTGAAAGTTTTCGCAATTATTGTGTGGATTTCGAGAAAAAGGAGGAGAAAGGAGGGATGATTTCGGCCGTAGGTTAGGATGAAGCCAATATCTCTCATATTGTAAGTGAAACCAACAGAACTTTCCTCTCTTTGTTTAATGAATAAAAAGGGGTGAATAATAATGTATCTTCATCACCGACCATTCAAATCCCTATAAGTTCGGAGAATATATCGTTTGGACTCTCTCCATTTGAATTGCAAGTCAAACGAAGAAGGGAGGCTATAGAGGTGGCAGATATCGCTAATGAAGTTGACAAGTATTTTTCCGATCCTTGTGAAAAATTCGATGGTAATTCTTTTGATCTATTGAATTGGTGGAATGTTAACCAATCTTGGCATCCGATTCTTTCCAAAGTGGCTAAAGATGTACTATCAATCCCAAGTTCCACCGTAGCAAGTGAAAGTGCATTTAGCTTAGGGAGAAGAATAGTGGATCCCTTTAGAGCTTCACTTACTCCAAAACAGTTGAAGCTCTAATATGTGCAAGTGACTAGATTAAAGCGGAAGATTTTAATTTTTACATAGAGCCAACGGATGATGAAATTCAATTATACAAGGAACTCAAGGCTCTTGAAATAAGTAAGAAATATCAATTTATATCATTATCTTAATATTGCTGATGATTATTAATGTGTTCTACTTGTGCAAATGTTATGCTCATGTTTATTTGATCTTGCATTAGGTACTTTGAAAGCGGCTCCTACAAGTGCCGATCCAAATGCAAGTTAGTGCTTTGTGAGAGGTACTACTTTATAATTTGTTTTCTCCTTTAATAATTGTCATCTGAAATTTGTAAGTTACGATATATTAGACTGAAATGCTCTTATTTTTGCAACTCTTTGATATATTTGCTCATTACAATAAATTCCATTTAATCTCTATCTATTGCTTAAAGTTTGATGAGTGAAGTGTTCCTGCTATTTAAATTTTCAAGGAATGGCTGCACAGTCCCCAGAATTGAAAGATGATGGAAGAAAAGTTCCTCTCGAAATAGTTATGAAAATTAGGTCCCTATTTTTAGTTTTTAGCTAATTTATGCTACTTTTGCCCCTGATTTTTATGCCGGGCAGATTTTCAGTGAGGGGACGGTTTGGTAAAAAATAACAAAATAGGGACCTAACTTACGTTGGTTTATGAGCAGGGACTTTTTGTGCATGAGCTTCGAGAATAGGGACCTTTGGTGCAAAACCCCTTAAATTTTAAAATGTTAAAATGAAGGATTATAAACTTTTTACTACCTTTTTATACATTTGCTTTTACAATAAATGCAGTTTAACTTTTGTAGTGCTTAAATTTGATGAATGCGGCAATCTTCTTATTTAAAGTTACAAAATCGATAAATTATTTACTACCTTTTGTTGTATTTGCTATATATAAATGTCATTTAATCATCAATAAATGTCACTTAATTTTAATTAGTGCTTACAATCAATAGTCCTTTATTTAAATCGTTAAAATGAGTATAGTGACTTGAAAGATGAGCAATGTATGTTATGTCAAAGATGAATGCACTACAATAAATGCTATTGTTACTTGAATAATTAATTTTGTACTGAGTCGGTTTTTCATGCATTCATTAGTATGTAAAGAAAATTATTCATTACCATAGAAGCTAGTCAGTTTTCACTTTCCAACGAAAAATTAACAAAACGAACATTATTTCATCAATTCACTGTTCTTTTCTTCCTGCAAAGTTTGAGCAACATTTAATAAAGTTACACAAATACTTCAATACATCACCACTTCATTACAATATACTAGAAATCTATTAGCAATCTTGTTTTTGGCAGTATTTTGGATTTTTGTTGCAACATGCATTTAGACTTATAAAGTCATGTGATGATAATTGCAAATTGTTGCTCTGCTACGCCGTATGGAGTCGGGCTTCTACAAGATGGTGTGCTCATGCTCTGTGCCGAGTGAAGCCTATGGACTGCACTTCAAGTCTGCTCATGCTGTGCTGAGTGAAGTCTATGGACTGCACTTCAAGTCTGCTCAAGCTGTGCTGAGTTGAAGTCTATGGATGCTGCATCCACAACTTTGCATACAAAAAAAATGAATTAACGCCATGTATAATGAAATGAGTAGAATTGCTTGTTAAAGTTGAAGCATAAACTCTTTAGTAAATTAGTTTTTTTTATGAAATATAGCATATGTATTTTAGTTCCCTGCATGAACTCTTTAGTAAATTTAGTGAATTGTGCACATTAATTTTTTGTGGACCTATGTATTTTAGTTCCCTGCTAAAATTTGACTTGATTCTAAGCTAAGGTACATTTATTTTATTTCTATTTTCAACAAAAATAAAAATTACATTGTGTCACAGCGGTTGGAACTCAACCATACCACAATGAATGCAATGACAACCGTATAATTTAAAGGTTAACCGTTACGAATGGTCGATGGTAGCGGTTGGCAAAATGATCTAACCATCAAAGAGAAGTACGTTAATGGTTGGCTTTATTGGCAGCGGTTGTCGCACCGTATACTCCCCAATATTTAGCAATGAAAAAGAAATAATTAATCCAAACACCCTTAAATTTAGCAATGAAAAAGAAATAATTAATCCAAACATTTCTCCAAAATGCCATGACGTTTTAAAAACTAAAAATAAATTAGTTGTGTTGCAGAAGATAAATTGGATTAAAGTAAAATAACTATGACCTATTTTCGCATAGATTACTAACCACTTCACAACAACACCACCATAATTGATTAGGCTAGGAAGATTCTATTTTTCTTGAATTTAAAACAGCACCAATGAAAGCAATTTTGAAACTCAGGATATTCTGTCTCTATTTAAGTTCATATCTGAATAGGACTTAGATCACTAGAATTCAAGCAGACCAGTAAATCTGTAGTAGATAACCAACCAGATTGATCCAACTCAATTTAATAACCATACACAACGTCCAGAATTTCCGTTTAAGATAGCCAATAAATACCTGAATATTATACTTAATTGTGGCAGCTAACCAACCAGATAGACTGGTTTAACTTAATGTGAACTTGACATGTCTGACTCAACTTATGTTAGGATAATTCAATTAATATAATCAATGCACAAAACAATGCGTTCACATAATATACTTAATTCTCATTAGAAAAATTGCAAAAGTATTAAGGGAGGCAAATTAATACAGGGTACTTAAACTCCCATAAATCCAAAATATACATCAAATCTCTTCATACATTCTTTCTTTCACCAATGTTTTCTATACAAAAATAACTTGTAACTTTTGCTTAGACAGGAGGGAAATATTTGTTAAGACTGTAAGGCAGCGCATAAAATTCTTCACTTCGTGCATCGGTTTTATATGACCTGAATTTTTCCCACCAGTGCCATCCTCTGTCTCTTCTTACTGCACTGTCACCCCTTAAAACAGTGCTGTCTAATAAGTATGATATCAATGCTGCCACTGTTGCCGGCGATGAAAATATCACATTCACTATGTCATTAAACTGCATAAATATTAAAAATATATACACATATTACAAAAATATCAATAGAAGAAAATTGACTCTGCATACAATGTATGTGTGTATGTATGTATGTACATGCATGCATGTATATGTATGTACACTATTAGACAAAATAAAATAATTTTTTAGGGAATTTTACCGATCTTGTATGAGTACGAACAGGACCATATCCTGATACGAGCTCGTATTCTCTGAAATATTGAGCTACTGATAAACCCATGAATAACGAGAACCCCAGAATGAATTTTGTTCTCATGCTGTTCAGATTGCAGAACTGAAGTAAACCAAGCCCTGCGGAAGCTGCTTTCGCAATAATAAATTAGCCTCTATTTGATTTTGTTTATTTTTATTTTTGTATGAATGAATCAAGATATACATACCGGTGCATGCGTAGAGGACACAGTTTATAGCAGCAAAAATTGGCAAGGGAATTGATGCGAAAAATGAACCAAATTTTGCTTAATAGTACAAAAAATGTAACACCAATCAGAAACATATGAACTATATGTAGAATTTCAAGAAATGATATATTGATGTTTTTACCTAATACAGAGAAGAAAATCATGAACCCAGCAGATATGTGAATTACTCTTCTACTTCCAACTCCAGTTAATCCCAGTAGGCCTACATTCTCACTGTACAATACAAACACATAGGACAAGTTATTCTTATTCTTACTTAAGCTGTTTTTTGAAGTTTATCAGATGATTACACTGATGCCGAGGACCCATTTACAGTGCCAAAAATGCCGTCTAATAATATGCCAATACCCTATAATGGATTAAAAAATTGCATTAGAGTTTACAGTTAAAATTATTATTATTTACTTTGGCAAGAGAAGAATGAGTGTGTGTGTGTGTGTATAGGATCACCTGCCAACCGATGCCTCGACTAAAAATGGAAGGTGGTATAGGTGTTGCACTTGAAAATCTTGCTGCAGCTATGAATGCACCTGTTGACTGAAATCAGGGTACATAGTGTTTCAGTTCTGAATCCTTATATTGAATATGCTAAATGTATGCCAATCAATATGATAATGTAAGATACAATCATTTCATTTAAGGTTTAAGTTCTCAGGCAAAGCACTTGTTTTACCTCAATAAGAGCAGCGAATGATGCGGCCATCATGGCAAATGCATCTCCAGGATGGAAAATCGGAGGCCCCCATTGAAAAGGGGATGGTATTTTGAACCTGCATTTCAAAGTTAATGTAATGAATCCTCTCTAAATAGTATGATATCAGTCTCCACACTGCAGCTAGCCGAAATGTAAAAGAGACCGATTCTCCTGTGTTTTTTGTCACAAATGGTACAAAATTCTGAACCAAAATTTTAAAATTTAGAGTATTTTCGGCAACTACAATTACATGTTTGTAGTATTACGCATGTAGTGAAAATTTTCATCAACGGGGATTTCAAAATGAAAAGCTGGACACTTGTTCAACAGGCTTCTAGATTATGGATGCATGTTCAACAAGCGTCTAGATGCTGAGATTTTGAAGTTTCCAGCATTTAGACTTCTGTTGAACAAACATAAAAGGGCAAATTAAGTTAACATATGTCCAATATTAGCATAGTTTTCAACTTTGAGCAAAGAAGAGAAAACTAACATAAAGATTAAAAAAATTAAATAGATAGAGTCTTTAATATAAAGTTACCATTGTGAACCCCATATTAGTCCTGCACGGTCAGTACGGCAACTAAATTGAGTTGCAGGTGGTCTATGTCGATATGCACCAGCCACAGTGAGGATATGTGAATATAACCATATTATCGCAATCGTAATTATAATTGCATATCTGTCAAAGATCCTTTTCTTGAACATTGAAACTCTGGCATACTGAAATTTTTTTAAAGCCAATGGTGAACCCTCATGTATCATATTCTTATATATGTGCGTATGTGTGTGGTATGACATAGAAAATTTCTTATATATTATGCTGAGTGATTATACCAGAAATAGAACAACTAAGAGGAAAAGTGCTGGAAGACCAATCTCAATACATCTTCCTACCTAACAAACCATGATATGAAAACTATTATGTAAAATTATGGAAGTAAAATGATATGTGAATTAGCAAAACCAGAAATTACAACTGACCCCTGGAAAACCTATGTAGAAAAGCCCTAATCCTGCAAGAGTTACAATAGGTACAGCAGCAAGAGGGCTTAGATACCTGATATAAATTATGAAAATGTTCAAAATATAAGAATACTTAGACATAACTTGTTGTGATTTCAAAGTAAATAAACTGAAAGTTACCTCATAACAATCCTCCACACACCCAAGAACCCTAAAGCAATTTGCAAAAAGGAACCTGCAATCATAGCCCCTTGTATTGTCCTCATTGTATGTCTAAATCTCTCGTATGGGTCTATAATGTATGCAAATCTCTCACTAAGAATGATTGAAATGGTTGGAATAATATAGGTAAAGGAGCCTCCGATCACAATGGGTAGCCTCGAACCAAAATATGTCTGCAACAAAGTGTTGATTCCTGCTACAAATAACATGGTTTGTATCACCCTTGCCTTCTCTTCCTACAAAATTTCAAAAAGTTACATTATTATACATACATATACAAAAAGATTCATTTTAGTGGGAAGAATACTTACAAATCCACCACCCATTTGGGGAACAAGAACGGCTGGGATTATAGAAACAGTGCCTAGCATGACAAGGAAATGCTGGAAACCAATCAGTATAGCTATTGCTGCAGAGTAAAGCGGAATGTTTAGTACATGTATTAGTATGTATATATAATGATGAAAGGAGAAGAAGGATGAAGAGACAAACCCCATGGAGGTGGACTAGAAAGACAAAAATCAACGGGTAATTGTTCTTTTATTGGATGAGGAGCGAAATCGTCTACTTTCGCAGCTGCCATTTTGGTGTTTGGTTACCTTTTCTTGCTCTGTTTGAGTAGAAAGTGATGAGAGTGAGGAAGATGGAAGAAGGCAATGGCGGTAATTATAGAGAGGGGAAGATTAGGCAAAGAAAGGAAGAAAGAAACGGTAGCAAAATATGTTAACGTTTCCTTGTATTTAAATGTGGAGAATTAAATGGGCCATGGTTTTGCACTCCCTTTGTGTTCGTTGAGGTATTTATTTTCGTGATTTTATACAAGGAAACAAGGTATCGAAAACTTGCAATTTATGGCCATTGGTAATTAACATAATGGTGACTTTAACTTGAGTTACAACATATCAAATTCAAATTTATTGAGCTTTTAATTGGTGATGTTATGTTTTGATGTACCGATATTTATTGTTGCTCGTCCACCATTTAAAAAAAAGGTTACGTTGACAAATAAAAATAAATTTTTGTACATTTTATTCGATTGTTTTAGTGTTTGGATTTTTAGGATTAAATGAAATTAAATTGGACATCCATCAAACTATGATAGGTTTTTGGCCAATGTATTTTTGCTGATTTGATTGTGAATTAACGCAAATTGCTAATTATCTGATGCATATTGCCGGTTACTTTTGTATATTGACAATTATTTTGTGTTGATCGCCGATTTAAAGGCATAATTCTTATATTAGAAGTAAAGATCGAGTAAAAAAAATCAATGAGGACCAATATAAAATTCGAAATATAATAGAAACTAAAAAGTTCACGTGGTTTTATTTTACATGTATAACAACCCATATTTTGAGGTGTCATAATATGATATTCATCAATAATAAAATTTATTTGAATCATAAATAAAGAATTATCATTATAGTAAATTCAGTTATAATAAATTAAATAAGTAAAACAAAAAGGCAAATTATATTCATACATTAACAATCACTTAGCATTCGTTATTATTTTGCTTAGAAAATATAAGACCGGGTTACTCTTCGTTTTAATAGTGTTTGGTCATTTTCTTATAACATATCGGATTAAAACATTAAAATAAGTTATATTTGATTAAATCTATATATTTTGAAAAAGTTAATGAGATATAAAATATATCAAATATGACAATTTTCATAAATAATTGTTTAAATTTAAAGTATTTGAATATTTTTGTAAAGCTAATGTTCATTTTGGTGTTATTAAGAATTTAAAAAAAACATTGAAGAAATTACAATATTAGTGCCAAAAATTAAAGTTCGTTTTGAAAAATATTAACTTAATTTAGTGGCAGGGATTTCTAGTTTTGTGTAAATGAGTTTTACGTTTTCAAGTGGGAAGATGATGAAGATAAAAATAATCGTTGTTTTGTAAAAGAGATGGTGTATGCATTAGTGGTATATACTTGTTTACGGTATTTTTCTATTGTGTGTTAAAAGATTATTGGTTATGAACAGAATTAATAAGATTAATGTGATAATAAAAGCGGCTAACTAATAAGATTATTCCAGAAAGAGATTTTAGCCCAAAGCCTAAACTATTACCCTTAAAACATATCATTCTCCTCATATATTCTCATTCCAGCCTATATATTTATATATCACTTATCCAAGTTATTTAGCGATGTGAGATTATTCCAATTTCATACCGTCATTCATATATGCCACACGCAAGAAACTCTAACAAAATTAAACAAGAGAAGATCAAAGCTTCCATTTTAAAGAGAATAAGAGAAATTTTAATCAAACTATTAATTTATGTGAGTAACGCTTATCTTAATTCATGTTCCGGTCTTGTTAGACTTAGATTAATCTTAGGGCATCCTACTTTTCGACCAAATATTATTCCAAACCTATGATTACAAGAATATATTTTGATTCTGTATAACCTTAGGGCATTGGTGATCGATCTTCAACCTTGGTTATTGATGCCATCTAGGAATGTTTTGGTGATGCCCCACCTGCATTGGAAGTAGCACTATTGGTTAGCCTTACCTACGTCTTTCATATGGTAAACTTTCACGATAATTTTCTTACACTTACTACGTATATTTTTAATCGTTGTTTTTAAAAGAAACAATTAAATATGGCAATACCTTTCTTATGCCCTCCATGGTTCTTTCTGTATGTTTAATTAATTTTAAGTTTCCAATGAACGTTTCCCTATTCCCCATGCATTTCCTAGGAATTTTGACCAGATTTTGACTTTTTTCAATTTTTTTCCATCACAAATAACCACAATACAGGATAGAGAACCAAATCGGTGGCGCTGAGTCAATAACAATATCAGTATATATCATCATATGCAATTATATAATAATTTTATAATTAGAAAAATACGATAAGAGACAATCAAAAAGTCCGTGTCTAATATCATAATGCCTAAATAGTGCATCAACATATTTGGATACTACAATAAGAAGTCATAATACGACGATACTCAATAAAAACTTAAGTCTAAGTAAAATACATGCATGCATGCATATATACATATAACCTACATAAATATATAAGATACATATATTGTATATATTAGAGAAGTACTTTTCATGGATAATTTAAATCATCTCATCTGTCAGCACTTAATTTTTGCATCTGTAGATTTGCAAGCGCCACGACTGACTACTGGAGTTGTTAAACCATCTCATTTTGCTTGGTTCATCTTTGTGTAGCTTCCTGTTTGGTGGCGATAGCTTCCTCCAAAGCAGTGCAAACTTGCACATGCATCCTCAATATTTTTTCAATATGGATGCTACTGACATTATTGATAATTCTTTGTATGTATATATATATATATACACACTTAAAGTATTATTCAATTATTTACGTAATTAAGCCAAATTATGATCACATGGCATATATTTGAATGTGTTTAATTAAGTTTTAAAAAAATTACCCTAATAATGTTTTCGTAACCATGTTTACACCATTTCTCACCTGTGAGAGAATTGAAGATTCCTTTGTGTACATCGAGAGTGATTTTAGTGTCTATCATATGCAACTCATCGACTCTAACTTCTACTTATCATATTGCATATTTTTTAAATTTAATAATACATATAGTGAACTATTAATATTTAATATTTAATTATACACATGGATTACCAGAAAGACTTGAGCTAACATCAAACTATCGAATGTTGCCTACATCAGCCTACACGCTAGCATAGTGCATCCTCTCTTATAGCTCCATTGCAGTCGATTGCATATGAAGGTTGTCTGTTGAAAAGATGTTATAAAACTATCAATATGTGCATTTTGTATTACATTATATAACTCATCAAATTCTACAACACTTAATGACAAATTTCAATAATAATAGGTTGACTTCGAACCACCTTCGTGCAATCTAGGATTTATTTTTCATCTTCCGAAGATAAATGTAGTAGTTTATGCACACTTGGATAATCCTAATATTCTATAAACTATTTGAATACCCACTCAAGAAAAAAACCAGGCTACTTACTATATCATTTTAAATTATAAATAAATTTATGTTATCGTGTAGTAGCTTTCATCGGTCGTCACTATCAAATATATGCCTTTGTAATAATATGTTATGACATATACAAATATGTATACAATATAACAATGGATGTGTAACTTGTGCTTTACAACAACATGCAACTAGATCATCAATTAGAACAAGTGATTTCAGGGTGTATACAACATAATAATGGATATGTGGATTCACATAATAAAAATAAAGAATGGAATAGATTTGGTTTTAAGGTGTATGAGCCCAAGATTGAAATATTGTACATCAGTGGTCCAACATGCATATATATACCTTCAAATTGATTATTGACATCAACGTGCATGTATAAAAGAAGTCTTACAATCAATTATACATATCCCACAATTGTCAATGCCAATATTAATATCATCATCATCCTCTTGTTCATTAACTTCAACTCCACCACCACCATCGTCATTAACCACGACATCTTCATCTACTTCAACTACATCAAATACTTCTATTAAGTGGTCTTCTATCAACGGTATCTTTTGTTATTTGGCGTGTTTCGTTGTACCCCGAATCATTTTTGTATTGTTGATAATCAATTATGATCTTGCCCCCATTAAATGACCATCTCTGTTGTGTTTAAACAACAAACAACTGGATCTCTTTGTTTTTGTTCGTGGTAGGACAATAGGTACAATAAACTTATTATTATTTTTTGAAAACCCAGGAGAACCCGGTGGGCCGGTAAACTTCTGAAAAGGGTATAGTAAAGCCGTTCGCTGATCCAAGCCTCCATACCCCCCCGGTAAATTTATATAGGACAGGGAAGCGCATGGTAGGAATCGAAGCTGGGTCTTTTTACCAGAACCCAAGCCTCCTTTCCACTGTGCCGCACCCGTGGACGGTACAATAAACTTATATTACAAGCACAAGTGGATTGTTTTCTCTATATCAACTTTTATGGTTTACCTCAACAAATTATAATCTTTATATATGATGTGCTTCTACATCAGGAGTAGTATCAAACACTTGCATTTGAATAAATAAGTTTTAAGCTATGGTATTACTGATTTAGCGAGTTTAATTATTTCCTATAACACTCCATAATAATCTTGTAAATTATCATCAAGTTCATCACCTTTAACACATATCTCATTATTATAAGTTGGTTTACTAGCTCCGGACACAGTCATGCAAAATTAAAGTTGTTTACGTACATGATTGGGCATTGTCCGTATTTCTTTAACGGACCAAATGCAAGTTTCATATAAGAAATATCACAGGCTTCATTATCAACAACTTATTGAATTAGATTAATACATATTAATATACATAATAAACTTCTTCAAATTAAATTTATTCCACGACTATATATGCTTACATATTTTTGAAATCAAGCCTCAAATCCTTTACTGGATTGAACCCTCAGATTTTATTGCTCAAACCGACAACTAAACAATTGATATTGTTAAAATAAATATGATTATGACATATAACATGATATTAACAATAAATAAATAAAATCTTTTTACAAAGCTAATAAGATTTGATAATTCTACACAATTGAGAAAGACCATTGGTCTGACTCTGGAAATATTTTTGAGTGTTTAAAACATTCCATCCTTTAGATTTCCAAATGAATGTCCTGGTTCTTTAAAAATAGAAAGAGAAATGTCATGTGACTCATCCATAGCATCGTCATTGTGAGGACCATTATTAAATAACACGGTCTTCGAAATAATGTTCAAAAACCATGGATGCTTTTTTAACAATATGTGCTTGGCATATTGAGCCTTCAATGCCATCCTTTTGTTTCACCTTTTTTAAGGCGGCCCATATACCTTCATACGAAAATGTTCAAAAAGCGTTCAATTATATGAAAAAGAATATAAATTCTACTTGTATTACATATACCTCTCAAAAAAATGTATTTTGTAACACCTGTATTTTTAGTAAAAATAAACAATTAATTAAAAATGACATTTTGATAATATTACATAAAATTTAAAAACTAATTTTGTAGAAATAAAGGAATTTTGATTTTTCCATTGCCTTAAATAGATTTTTCTAACCTAAATTCATATATAAAACGTCGAAAACGGATATCCGGTGAATGAGATACAGTTTTTTTAACGTAGCATGGGTTTCAAAGGGCAACAGGTCGAGGCTTGTGTGGGTTGATTAGGATTTTGGGATTTTATCTATAGAAGGGACATATAATTAATCTTAAGTCATTATACATTCATTCATCTTTATTCTAAAGCTGCCACAAAACCCTAGCTTCAAATCCTATTCTTTCTTCTCCTTTTTCCATAATTCGAAACCAAAATCTTTCAAATAATTTTAAATCAAATAAAGAAAAAGAGAAGAGATCTAAGCCAAAAAAATCAACAAAGAAAATAGTAGATGAAGGGAAAACATACAAAACAAATTAAAGGGGAAAAGCATGAAGGTGTTAACCAAAAAGAATTCTTCAAAACAACGAATAAGGTGAGTGGGTTTAACTACGACATAACTATTATGTAAATAAGTAATTAATTTCCTTTCTACATCTATTTAGAATTTTAATATGATTTTTGATTTGAATTGGTGTACACAAAAAAAGATGACTAGAAAACCCTAGGCAATTATTCGATACTATATTTATTGGAACTAAGGGAAGGTAAATTGGATAGAATTCACCTCTAAACATATAAGCCTAATTTAGCAATAAACCTGAATTGATAAAAGTGAATTCATACATACATCCTTCAAATTCACCTAAATCTAATTCTATTAACTTTGAAAGAAATCGAATATGTAGATGAACCGTTAAATGTATAAAATGTTGGATGTGATAAAGGGGTTGGATTTATACATAGATACCTATTTAAGTTTGAGGTCGTACAATTTTAAAGTTCATATGATAAACATCAAATAAAAAGAACTAAATTGACTAATTAAAACTTGACTAACATGATAATTTAAAAAACAAATTCTTAAATATCCAATTGATTAAAAATAACGTCGATCAACTGAAATTGGTCCATAAAGCCCTAAGAAAACTCGGGTTCAACCGGCAAGTAACCAGTTCATTTTTGGGGTCAAACCATTGACTAACCGAAGGATCCATTCGAATGAATTCCATTCCCTTTGACTGGAATTTTTGAATAGTCGACTAATCTTGCTTATGGAAATAAATAGGGTGCAGAAATCTAGTCAATTGACATGAATATTGAGTCGACTAAAAACATGTAGACATCCCCGGTTAAACCTAGACCTGATGCAGGACAAGTATGATGGATTGGAGAAACTTTCCCACTTTCTTGACTTTTGGGAATTCACATAACTGCATGGAGTTTTGTAACATGTTGGACTTGTTTCACACTTGGTGACATACATAGGTTCATACTTCATGATGCTGTATAACGTGATACTCAGCACGATGTGTGATTATATCACACTTAGATGCTCTTATCGTTAATGTGGCCGGCTATGGTCACATGTGGGTTGACTGGGGAGAAGGAGGTGGAGACATCTCCAATTAGTAGGATGAGTATGCAAATAAGCGGATACGCCTATAAGGGAGTCTAATTATTGGTCGACCCTTTTTGCTGCAGGTTGGATGATATAGAGTATAGGATATTGGCACTAACAAGGAGGTTACTCAATTCTTTGGTGGCAAGTTATCATCAAGACTTTGTGTTTCGTATGTACTTAGGTGTTGTGATTTGTACTCTGGACTGTGCAACTTAACCGATTTACCATTGATAATGTTTACTCAATGTATGATTAGGCGGTTCATTGTCGAGACATTATACTCGATGAGTTCATAGGTTTACCTAGTTTTAGATGTTCAAACTTCAGGTGGGAATACCATATATTATTTTTGAATTTAGACTTACTAAGGATTGTTACCTTATGGTGTGTAAGTTGACTAATTCCATATACACAGTACACACACAAATGAACAACCTTAAGTATTGTAGACTATAAATGATAATCTAATTACATGCTTATACCATACCACTAGTGATATAACTCCTTCATCAGACTTTGTTTGATCCCCTCCATCTCCCACTTTATATCTATTACAAGAGGACAAGGTAGTAGATGGGGATAAGGTGCATGGAGAAGGTGACTTTAGAGAATATTTACTTATAGTTATTTTCGTATTTACCTTATATATTTATCAGTCAGACTATGCTGTTTTCCAATTTGGAGACACTATTTAGATATTTCTTGTATGGACTACTATTTTTTGTGATGAAAATGATTTGGCATATTTTTAGTATTTGTATTTTATTCCTTTTGCTATAAGACTTGAAAGTATAGAATGTTTCAAAAAATTATTTATCTATATATCATATTCCAATTTTATTACTTTTTCAAAAGAAATAGTAGCCTATGTAAGAAATTTATTAGTGTTGTCCCCAAATAAAAATACAGCAAAGTCTACCTAATAAGTATAATAAGACATAAAGAGAAAATGACTATAAATAATATATCTCCAAGCATCAAGTCACCTTACCTACTGCCTTATCCACCTGTAATAGGTATAAAAGAGGAGAAACGAAGGGGACCAGACAAGATCTAACGAGTGAATTATATTACTAGTGGTACGACGTTAGCGAGTAATTAAATTTCAGTTATAATCTACACAACCTAGGGGTGTTCATTGTATGTGTACAATACATATAAAGGATTGTTCACTTTACACATTATAGGGTAATAATTCTTAATGCAGCTAAATCCAACAATGACCTATGACGGTTTCCACCCGAAGGTTGGACGTCTAGAACCTAGGAATCCCCCTAGCATACGGTCCCAGTAATGGACTACAAACTATTCATTGAGTTAACATACTCAATAGTAAACTTTTCAACCGCGCACACACACTGAACATACATTACAATGCCTAAGCATGACACCCAGGCAATTTATGGCCAACCAAAGCATCAGGTAACCATCTCGGTGGTAAACATGTCCTACATTCTATGTCATTCATCCTAACGCTAAAGAAGTCGCTTAACCATTTGGCTCCTCCATAGTTTCAACCGCTATGTTGGCCGTAAAACCAAACTGTTGCAGATGTCTCCTTCACCCTTCCCTAAACCCAGCATGCTAAAACATGAGACTGAGTGCACTATAGTGATGATAAGAGCATCCAGTTGTGACATAATAACCCATCGTGTTGAGCATCATTATACAACATCATGAAACATGAACTCCCGAACATCACTAAGTATGAAACAAAGTCTATCATGCTACATAGCTTCACGCACTAACGTGAGCCCTAAAGTCAAGGAAGTGGAAATAAGTTTCCCTCAAAATATCCTACTTGGTCTACACTAGGTTTAGGTTCGGCCTGTCCTTCTATAACAATTTAGATGCCTTAATCTATTATTCTGGTATATGGACCCCTTTTTAGATGTATGACTTCGGTTTCAGACACTGGTTTCAGATGTCTAAATATGATATTCAGATGTCTGAACCTCCTTAGATTTTAATGTATTTCCTTGTTTTTTTAGTTTCATGCATTATTCGTATGTTAGGTTTTTTTTTCCAGACATCTAAACTAGTATATTTGTTGTTGTTCTCTTTGTCATTATTTTATTTATTCTGGCTTTAAGTATAATTGTAAAGTTCTTCTTTAACCAGGTATTTATATCCTATTTTAACTTTATTCATCTCCAAATTTCTACATAGTTTATCACATTGATTATATATAGTTATTTAACTATCCATCATATATTCAGTTTTATTCAAAAGTGATATAATTGAATCTAGAAGAATTTTTAAAGGATATATATATTATATATATTCGCTTTCACTTAGTAAATTTATTCAAACTTACCACAACGGTCAAATACATATGATTTCACAGTTATATATAGGTTCATCTCTATTTGTTTAATTTAATATAAATCTATTACAATAAACAAGATTAGTATAATTTTAAAGGTGAATTTTTATCCAATTTACCCTCCCCTAAACCTTACAACATTAATGTTGATAAAGTCATTACCTACGGTTTTATCAAATCACACAATCCACTAATAAAAATTAAATTTTCAAATAAAAATCACATATTTAATTTTTAATAGATATATAATTTAAATTTTAACTAAATATCTCCATCATAATCATGTCGTAGATAAATCCACTTACCTTGGAATGATGTTTGAAGATACCTCTACCTTAACTAGACCTAATTTGGTGTTTCTTCCTTCTCTTCTTACCTTGTAATTACTGATTCGATTATTTTTTATTAAAATTGATTTTCTATTCTAATTTGAATTTTTTAATTTTACTTTATCTGAAGAGATAGTTTTATGGTTGGAGGAAGGAGAAGAAGAAGAAGAAGAACATATGAAGAATTGTAGATGCAGTGGATAGGGTTTGGAAGAGAGAGGTTAGAGTTAAGCATGTATTTATAGGTGTAAATTAAGTGAAGTTAAGATGTGGGAAATTATTTCTTATTCATATCACTTCCCCTTACATATATGAAAAATCTATTTCCATTTATTTTTTAAAGAAAATAACGTTAGTCCTTTCACAACTAAAGTCATTAATTATAATTCAAATCAATAGCATTTATTATAATTTAAATCACTCGTTTATTAGTATTCATTATATATACATATACACATATATATTATTAATTATTACAAGGAATCATAGATTAATATGCGAACGTGTGTGTAGAGTGCATGTGCATTGACATTAATTAAGAACCTTATTCTTTATTAGTAATTTCTCACAATTTGTAATTGATTGGTATTATTCTTTCTAGTTTCAAAAATCAGATTTACCCTTGCACTTTAAAAATAAAGAGATAGCTTATCTTTCCTTTAAGAAATGCTTTCCTTCGATGACTATATTATAATCTTATCTTTTTAATGTATGTGACATTTCTTTCATTAATTATGACAATTAATTTTATTATCATGGTATTTAAAGTTTCACGTCACAAGTAGTATAATGTTTGTGCATGTGCATATCTTTCACCTTTTCTTTTAATGCACCTAAAACCATTATACTCTTTTTGAAGTAATTCAAACATGTTCGATTAATTACTTACTAAATAAATCTTGATTTATTCCTGTATTAATTCTGAAAATTAAATTTCAAAATAGGTAGAAGACCTGAAATGCATGCTAAAGTAAACATTGCTTATCTTCTTCATCCACTATCTGTTTATGGCATTTTAAACATGAATTCGGGCTAGAAAACTCTACTTGACACAATGGTAAAGTCCAATTTCCAAAATTCCTTCGTAAGTGAAAGTTCATTTATACGTATGTTGGGTGTGGAGGATGTGATGAACAGATGATTTGCTTCATGACACTTGTAAGGGGAGGCCTTGAACTAGTATGATACTAACATTGCCGAGACAGAAGAGACTGCAATTGCTTAAACTATTTTTAAGAGGTGATTTGAATTCAAGTTAATATCAAAAGCAAAATGGGGAGTAGAGCTAGAGAAGTTCATTCAATTGGAACAAGGAGGCCGTAGTGTCAAGAAGTACGTCAATGAGTTTAATAAGCTTGCGGAGAATGGACTAGACTATATCAATACACCAGTGCAGAAGGAAAAAAGTTTCAAAGGGTTATACCAATCCTTGAGGGATATTTCTTTGATCCATGTACCTATTGGAGATAATTTTAAGAGCTTGGTTGAGATGGCGCTGCTAAATTCAACTACTAAGGAAGAACCTAATAAAGTAGAATGAAAGACAATTCAATAGAATACATGCAAGGAAGAAATGAGGGCCGTGGTAGGATATAGAAATAAGGAATTAGGCTTAGGTAGTGGACTAACAATCTGTATATGGAAACGGATTGCAATTTGAATTTTTCAAAGACCAAATGCTAAATCTACAACCAGTTCGGACATATGAAGAGGAAAAGTCCAACCGTACCTAAGACTTCTACTCAAGTGGTTCCAACTTACATATTGATGTTGTTCCTAGCTCAAGCACAACTCCAGCTATGGAAAAGGAGAAGAAAGTCATCCGAGAAGGCATTTTAAATCTTTCTAATTTATCTATTTGCACTTTACCTAACACCAAAACATCTCACCCACAAGCTAGTAGATGAATTACACTTAGAGACTAGTATGATAACAGATCCAGTTATAGAATTGAATCCTGTTGGAGGGTCGGCCTATTTATCTATAATTTGTAAGGGTTTGAAGTTAAATATTTTGGGTGTCGAATTTGATTTGCGATGGCTTTATGTTAGGATTTTTGGTTTAGTTTATTTCTAAGAGTGATTGGATAGCTATGTATGGAGTGGTGTTTGATTGTGATAGGCATTTGGTTCATTTGGGTACTTATAGTGGGTGCATCTTGGAGGTTTACTATGATCTAATTATTATATTATGTTAGGTAACCTATATTCTGTGTGCCTATAACATGATGAGTTAGTTTCTGTATCGGTAATTCATGACTTACCAGACATCGTTATCGAAGTTCCTAATCTTCCTCTTTGAAGGGAGATTGAATTTTGAATTTATTAAGAAAAAATGCCAGACCTATTGCCTACCAATTATGCATATTGTTCCTAGAAAAAGGCGCGAGCTTAGTAAACAGAAGAATGAACTACTGGAGATAGGCTTTATACAAAGTGGTACTTTAGAATAGGCAGCACATGTTGTAACATTCCCCATTTCAAGACTGTTTGCACGAAAAGTGGACAATCATCTCCAATCTATTTATTGAAGAATTTTAAAAAGAGGGTATATAACATAACTATTATATTTGTATTGTGATTGATTTTCAAAGACTAGACTGTATATAGGTTATGTAGAAAGTAAATTGTAGTAAGGTAAAGAACACAAAGATTTATAGTGGGTCGGTTAGAATGTGCCTAAATCCAGTGTCCAATTTCATTATTCTTCTTACAAAACTTTGATACAATGCCTGAGATAGAAAATACAATGATCCATAGCTCAACAGAAAGTAAGATATAGCCTTAGGAAATCTATTCGGCTATTCTTGCTCGACTATTCCTGTTAACCTATCCCTATATGGTTGTCCCTTTCAGGTAGTTCCTGTTAGACTGTTCTTGCTAGACCGTTCTAGGTAGGTAGTTCTTGTTACGATATTCTTGTTAGGTTGTTCCTGCTAGGCAGTTCTTGTTTGACTATTCCTGCTAGGCAGCTCCTGTTCTCCTATTCCTTGCTTTCTCTAATTTGTCCGCCATATGGTTATAAGCTTGGATATCCAGTATTCTCCTCCATTGTTATTGGAAGCTTTAGTATTTATAGGAGTGAAGGTGTGGAGTGGTCAGGCCAATAAGATACACGGTTTCCCTATATAGCATGCTCGATTTTGTTATTTCCATATATAGAAGATACGCTCCAAAACTTCCATATATTCAAGATTACCTTTCCATATATGCTTTGTTCGGTCCAGTAGTAGTTGGATCGATGTTGTTTAGCTCGGTGGCCATGTCGTGGTTCATCTTAGCTTGGGTTCGGTAGTAGGCTACTGAATAGGAATCTATGTTCAATAGGTGGTGTTTGGTGATGCTTGGTTCAACGGTACCTTGGTTCGGTCGTGGTTTGGTTCGACTATTCCTTGGTTGGATGTGCCTTTTTTCGGTTGTTATCTAAGTGCCGAAAACACATCCTTGTCTACTTTCTTCATTTCCGGACAAGAAATCTTGCCAAGGCCCCTACTATCAAATAGGAATTTCTATCCAATAGTTTGGTACTGAATAGGGATTCGCTATCGAATAGAAGTTTCTGTTTGGCAGTTTGACTACCAAACATGCAAGTATGGTGTGCTTTCTTCTGCCTTTTCCCTCATTTCAACTTGACATACTTTAAGAGCTTCTTACTCTTCATTTTGGGGTACTCAGACAAAGTGATGATGCTCAAGGGATTTGGTTAGGCAAGACTCTATTAGGCGGGATTTGGTTAGGAAGTCTTTGAAGTTCCCAGCATGTTTGTCATTGTTTCTCATTCGTCTTTTTTCTAGGTGTGCTAATCTATAAGGTATTTATAGGTGTGAGGTTGAGTAGAGATGTATTAGGTAGTAGATGGTCGAAACTAAAAAGTTAGATTCCTTACTGGATCATTCCTTCTATTCCATAAAAATAATGTGCTTGTCAGGAATCGAATTCCTGACCTCCCCATTGGAAGTTTGAGCTCAACCACTTGAGCCATACATGTTTTTGTGCCATAACTCGTTCATTTTAAGTCAAAATTAAATGAAACTTAAACAAACAACTTTATATGATTGAGTAGAGTATTCCAATGCCTTTTAATGTTCCATTTGATTAAAGTAGGTAGTAGCTCTCTAAGGTGGAGCCAAAGTCGGTTTAGTGGTGAACGAATTTTAAGATGATCATATCTTCCAACCTGTAGCTCAAATTGAGATGCGGTTTCAACACAGGTGCATGTCCTAACCTTAGGAACACTTTACAAGCACTTTAAGTATATTTATAGAATGCCAAAACCTCTAAACTTCACCTAGCCTTTGTGATTACATGATGGCGCCTTTATTTAAACCTTTCGGCCATTTCTACGCTCTTTGACATCTTTTCGTAGTCACCATGCTATGGGCGAAAATGCCCACAGTGCCCAAAAATGAAAGTTGATGGTGTTGTAGTCATCACCAGAATTAATTTCATGAAAACACAATTTAAACAGAGCAGCTACATAACTTCGTTGCATTAAATTGTCTTTACAAAAATGCCATTACATATTCATTAACCCTACTTGTTCCCATATGGGTTAATTATAATAAAGAATAAATATGGTATACTTCCCAACATATGAAGATGCCAACAACATGAATATTTGACAAGTTATAATCTTCGGTTTCATACAACGAAAATTTCAAAATAACTTTTATTTGCAAAATAAGCATCCTGCTTTGTCTTAAGAGTATTTATTCTTCTTTTTGAAATGCAACTTGTCAATACAATAAACTCGGCTTACTCGAATGAGTACCAATGAGTTTATAGAAAGTAATAAAAAAATAGATCATGCATAAGATCTGGTATAAGTAACATTTTACCCTAAGCAAACAATCATATAGTAATCCACGTCGCTAAAGCACAGAATGTGCTTTCCAGTTATTATTCCATTTAACATCAATTGCAATATACTATGTAATGACATCGTACCATGATTAAACTTAAGTCATCAATTTCAACATAAGTGTGAGATTTCCTTCACAGCATATTCTTACTGGTTTCTACAATCATCTCAATTTAAATAGCCACACATGCCATGCTCTAACCAGCACATAAATGGTCGCATAACACTTAGGTGTTTTATCTTACCGTAACACCCCTTATTTTTGGTAAGATTATTTAGAATATTTAATTAGCTAAATTAAATAAAATAATACGTTGATTAAGGGATTGTGATTTGATTTTAATTAAGGGATGGTCGTGCTATTTGACCAATGAATTAAAAGAAGAGTTAAAATGAAATAATAGAGGGGTAAAATAGGAAAGAAGCCATTGCTATACCCTAGACCTTGGCCATGTATTCTCACACATGTTCATTTCATTTGATAATCTTTAAAACTTAAGGTTGAGCGCCATTAATAAGAGAAAAGGTAAGAAGATTAAGAAAAGCTAAGGAAGAAGCTAATTCAAATTAAATCCATTCACGTCTTGGTCTCTTTAATCTCCACAGCTAAGGTGAATAATGTTTACATCTCCACAGCTAAGATGAAGTCTGAAATATTTTGCACTGATTTTCCATGTTTTTGAATGATGGAATGATTATATATACTTGTTGATGATTTATAGTTGTTGATATAGATTTTATGACATGTTTTGATATGAAAACCATATTGAATGGAATCCAAATGCCTTGTGAATATTTATGTAGACAAGAAATAATATTTTGGAGATGGGCTTCAATTTTCAGAATTTTTGTGCAATTTATATAAATTTTCTAGTGAAGAAAATGTTATTTTGGGTTAAAAATTATTTACGGTTAAATAATTATTGGTTTGGGTCTGAAGATAATATATGTTAGAAAACATATAAAATGTGGTTTTCTGTAATTTTTGTAGAATTTTTCTTAGGGTTTTAATGGGTATATAAAATTATTTAAGGTATGGGGCTTAAATGTTTTATATACTATTAAAAGAAGAAGGGGTTTTTTGTAAATAAATTCAAATTGCTACCTTAGGAAAGTTGGTAGTATTTCGGAAAAGAAAACGTGCAACCAATCACAATTTGACAAACAAGGTAGTTACGTGTAAAGAAATGGTTTAAAAGGACAAATAAATGTGTTTTTCACTATTTCGATGCTTTTGGCACCAGGTTCCGCCTCCTTACCTTTTCCACCGGCTCCATCGAAACCAATGCACTTGGTATTAGGGAACTGGTACGTAGTGAATTGGATGTATGCTAATGGTAAAGGGTCGAAACCATAGGCTCCAAAGCAGTTGAGGGACTGCTTTGCTTTAAAAAGAAAATGCGCCTGCTTGCTTTCAACTAAGTAGCTTTCGACTAGGTTGGCTTTCGACCAGGTCAAACGGTTTTAAAGAAATGGTTTCAATTAGGTTGCGCTTTTGTTTTAAATGACTGCTTTCGTCTAAGTTGAAACCTTTAGCTGCCGCCTTTTTACCTTTCGACCCGGATGGTTTCGAAGAGGTTACTTGGTTTTCTAAAATTTGGCCACTCCTCTAATGCTTTCGAAGGGATGGTTTCGACATCATCACTTCTTTACTTAGGAAATGGTTTCAAAACAGATGCTTTCGACTTAAATGATTTAATGACCCTTTTTCTCTGAATTGAAGTATAACCCAAATGGTTTCGAAAGGTGTTACCACATGTTGTGAGTTGAACCCAAGTGCTTTCGAAAGAGTTGAGTTTTAATGCTTTCGAAAGGTTTTAATGAATGGTTTCGAAGGGGTAGTTTCTTTTTGATAGGGCTAAAAGGAAAGGTTTTTCCTATGTTTTCGAAAGGCGATATTTAAGTTTTTTAAAAGAATGATGTTTAAGATTCTAAAGCTTTCAAAGGGAAGGTTTTTATGCTTTCGAAAGGAAGGATTTGAATGGTTTCGAAAGGAAAGGTTTGGCCATTTGGCCTAGGTTAAGCAAAGGGTTTTACTTGGTTTCAAAAGGGGTACTTTCAATGGTTTCGAAAGGGTTGTTTAAAAGTTTAAACCAAAGGTTTCGAATGTATTAACTAGGCAATACAGCCTAAGTATTTTTAATCTAAAAAGGGTTTTAACTTGTTTTGGGAGGATAGGTACTCTCTATTAATTTTCATCAACATTATTTTAAGTAAAATATATATAACATGGCAAAATAGCTTAGAGTAAAGCTAAAGATATATTTTTCTTATACAAGTATGATTTAAAAGGTTTGAAAAGGTTTTTCAAGGAAAAGATGAAGGGTAGTTAACCCTAGGAAAATGACTCAGTTTAGAAGACTAAATAGAACTTGTGTAGGGTCATGCCCTATACTCATTAGCTATTAGCCCCTAGCAAATTTAGTCCAAAATTCCAGTGTGTAGGGCTTAGTCATAGGTAAGACTAAAATAATGGTTACATACAGAAAGGAATATTCATGTGCAAAGGTAAGTTATTAGTTAGCCCACAAAACCATTAGGATCAGTTGACCATTGGAGAAGTAAGTTAAGGACAGACCATCCAGAAGTTCTGTCTAATACATGTTTAGACCATCTATTATTTTAACTGGTAGGCCCAAGTCAGCCAAAGGGACAGTTAGTCCAGTTTGCGGGTAGTTAGCCCATACTTCGAATAGATAGTCCATTTATTACCTATTTTTTAGCATAAAGGATATTGCTATTATTGATATAATCAGATTGATTAACCAGTTTAGTTGTAGGAAAAGAATTGCAAAATATAAGTTTTGAAAAGGATATTAGTGAGGGAAACCTGTGTCATTAAGCGGTGTGGTCTCACTTAATATCAGTAAACAAAGATGTAACGATATTATTCACACTGGGTTTTATGTCTAACTTGAAGTTTTTGTTTCTACTTTAACTCTCGGGTGCTCAAAATTGATTTGAGTAGGCTAAGGCTTGAGGTCTTCGGGTTTTAGACATTTTGGCGAATAAAGCTTCCGGAGATGAGCAAGTGGCTGATGGGTGGTCAATTTGGAGTTATAGTTTATTTTTCTTTGATTCCTCTATGTATGTTAAGTCAAATATGACTATATTGACTCCGATCAACCAAGAGAGCATCGTCATATGTCGCTCTTGGCATATTATTGTAATTATATTTGATCTTTACCTAGGAAATGATTGTGAGATTATGTAACTTGGATATGATTCATTGTTTTGAAATGTAATCAGTAAAATGTTGTTTTTGAAATCTTTGATTTATTCAGATTCAAATGCTACTGATATTATGGATACCATTGGCATTATCGTATTTTGTCACCAGAAGTTAATTCGATAAATGATTGCAGCATCTGAGCGCTTAGCTTTTCGCCTTTAGATACGGGATGTTACACTTACCCTTTTTTGGTTTTATCATTAGTGTATAATTAGGTTGCCACATAGGCCTTATGCCTCTGATATCGACTCGACTATTGTATTTAGATAAGTGGTTGCCACACAAGTCGTAATTAATCATTATCGAATTTTTTATCATGCTTAGACAAATGGTTGCTATACATGCCTTATGCCAAAGTTACCAAATATACAATGTCATGTTTAGACAAATGGGTTCCACAAAGGACTTACACCACGTTACCAAATATATAATGCCATGTTTAGACAAATGGTTGTCACATAGGCCTTACACCAACGTTACAAAGTACATAATGTTGATTTTAGGCAAATGATTTCCACATCTGTCTTTCGCCAATGTTACCTAATATATAATGGACGTGTTTTGATAAATGGTTGCTACATAGACCTTACACAAATGTTACCACATATATAATGTGGTGTTCAGAAAGATGGTTGCCACACAGGGCTTACATCAACGTTACCAAATATAATGTCATTTTTGATCAAATGGCTGCCACACGGCCTTACACCCACTTTGCAATATAATGTCATGTTTAGACAAACAGTTTCCTCAAAGGCTTACACCAATATTTTATCATCTCATTGATACTACTTAATATCTTATAGTTTTCTTAAGTTTAGACCCAATTTTTTCCTCTTTGAATAAGTTATTTCATGTTAGTTTACTTTTCTCTGTAGTCATTTTATCTTTATAAAATTCTCAACCATTACTTAGAAAGATAACTTCCAAAGTGCTACAAAAAGTTCATTTATATACGTAGGAATTCTACGCTTCATTAACCATTGCATGTTGATATTACATGGCTTTCACGCGTTAAGCATTTTGTTTATATCGCTTGCTAAAACCTATAACATGTGAAAAGCTATCAAGTGTCAAGGAGCTACCACATTCCTATACCTATCGCATGCTAAAAGCTATCGAATGTCAATGAACTATCGCATGCCAAAAGCTATTAAATGTCATGGAACTATAGCATGCCTAAACCCATTGCATGCCAAGAGCTATCGAATGTGAAGGAGCTACCACATGCCTATGCCTATCACATGGAAAAAGTTATCGAGTGTCATTATTTTAAGGGTATCGCCTATTCACTTTGCAAAGAAATCACACACAACACTTTGAGCTATTACATGCTAGCATTTTGAGCAATCGCAGGTCGATAATTGAAGCTATCGAGTATCAAAGTTTACATATCTATCAGGTGCACAACTTGTTAAGCTATCGCGTGCTATGGCCTAAAGTTATCTAGTGTCAAGGCTTATATAAGCTATTACATGCTTAATAGACTATTTTTTAATTAAATTGAGAACTTTTTTTTAAATATAATTACATTACACTAGAACCAATTATATGTCAAGTTATCATTAGTTTTCCTAAGCATTTTCATGCGGTCTAAACTGTCTAGAAGCATAGGTAATCACTTTACCTCTCTGCATCAACACAGCTCCTAATCCTATTCTACACGCATCGGTAAAGACTGCAAAATCCTAATTCCCCTCTGGAACTATTAACACTAGTGCATGGGTCAATAAGTATTTCAAACTCTGGAATGCATCCTCATACTTATCGGTCCACACAAACTTCAAATCCTTCCTCGTCAGCCTGGTCATCGGTGCAGTTATCCGTGAGAAATCCTTAATTAATCTCCAATAATAACCAACCAACCCAAGGAAACTCTTAATCTCGGTTACTTTTTCGGGTCTCTTCCAACTATTCACCACCTCAATCTTAGTCAGATCTACTGATAACTCTTCCCCTGAGACGACATGACCAAGAAACTACACCTCCTTCTTCTAGAAGTGACAGTTCGAAAACTTCGCTTTCAGCTGATGCTGCCTCAGCGTCTCAAGCGCTACTCTCAGATGAACTTCATGCCCTCTTTTATCCTTAGAATAAATCAAGATATCATCTATGAAAACCAGCATGAACCTATCCTGCTGCTTTTGGAAAATCATGTTCATCAAATCCACAAAGAAAGCTTGAGCATTCGTCAGTCTGAATGGCGTAACTAACAATTCATACGATCCATAACTCGTCATGAATGTTGTCAAAGGTATACTGTCCTCTACTACTCTGAGCTGATGGAAACTGGATGCTGCCATATCCAATTGAGAAAATTCCTTTGCTCCACTTAGCTGGTCGAATGAATCGTCAATTCTGGGCGATGGATATCGATTCTTTATCATCCACTCATTCAACTTATTATAGTCGATACATAGCCTCAACGATCCGTCTGGCTTCTTAACAAAGACTACCGCTGCACCCCCACGGCGAACTGGTCGGCTTGACAAAATTCTTCCCTTCCAGATCCACCAATTGCACCTTCAACTCCCTCATCTCTGGAGGGGTCATCCTACTTGGCGGTCTACTCATCGGTTTTGCTCCCGGAACCAAATCTATCCTAAACTCAATCGCTCGTTTCGGTGGCAATCCAACTACAGGCTCAAACACATCTGCGAATTCTCTAACCATAAAAACTCAGCTCAACCTATCATCCGTATCCATGCACCCAATAAAGCAAATACTGCACCACTAGAACCTCCTACGGTGAAAACAATCTGATCGCTACAATCTGGGTGACTGAGAGATATCTTCCTTCCCTTGCAAAATATCTTAGCATTGTATTCACTTAATCAATCCATATCTAGGATGATCCTAAACCCCATAAAATCAAACACATGGAGACTGCACACAAAATTATGACCTAACAGGTCAAACTCAAACTGGTCACACCTCAACCCTAGAGTTGCATACCCTCCTATTGGATTCGCAACCTGTAAGGAAGTAACTAAATATGTGGGTTCAAGGTTAAGCTTATCTATCAAACATCTAGATATAAAAGAATGCGATGCAGCAGTATCAAATAAAACACTAACATACATATCATGAATCCAAAGCGTTCCTCCAAGAACTGCCTTCCCCTTCTCCTGGACAGTTGGCTTGGAAGCAGCAGGCTCCAATGCATACACCTTGCCTTTACCATCTCTAATGGACTCCTTGCACTGGTTCCTATAACGGCCTATCTGGTCATAGTTAAAACACCTGACATTCTTCCCCTTAGCAACATCCTACGCTTTCCCTCAGCAGCACTCATTAGCAAAGTTCCCTTTCCTGTTGCATTTATAACAGACAACTTTCGACTTCGCTTTCTTGGCTGCTCCACACTTCTGAGCACTCTTTTTGTGAAAGAACTTCTACTTCTAGCTGTGCCCAACCCGGACAACTTTTCCTTGCCCTTCACCAAAGATTCAAGGACTTCTTCCTGCCTCAAATTCATCTCTATAACAATATCAGAAGGATCTCTAAGATGTGACAAAGTAGCATTGGCCAATTCGGGCTTCAATTCTCTGATAAACTTCTCATTCCGTTTCAACATGGTATCTACAAAAGCATAACCATACCGAGCCAACTCTTCGAACTTCCTAGACTCGACAACATACATTTCTCCCTGCACCACCTCAGCAAACCACCTAATCAAAGCTGACTATGCCATTACCGACATAAACCTCTACTGGAATCTCCACTTGAAATCCTCCCAGGTTACTGTCTCCTCATCAACTGTTACTGATACACTGTTCCACCAGAATAATGCGGTCCCCTGAAGCTGTCTGGACACCAACCACCTATTCTGATCGTCATTGAGCCCTAAATCTGCAAAATTCCTTTCATAGTGCAGCAACCAATTCTCCACTTCATTGGTATCCTCTATTCCCATAAACGGCTTCCCTCCTAGCTTCACATAATCACCGATCATCTTAGAAAAATGATTATCTATTGGAACTTCTGGAAACCGTGCTCTTGCGGCATTCCCTCCTACCACTTCGGCTACAACTCCATCCCACATATTCCTGAAAAACCGATACATGGCTTCCATTCCGACCAGCGGGATTTCGGCACTAACATTCCTTGCTTGACCTTGGCCTCTCCCTACATTACGTCCGACATTCCCTTCGGTTCTTCCCCCTCCTTGGTTAACTTTGCTTCTTATACCATCCATATCAGTATTAGAACCTCATGAGATACAGAAAGATAACCTAATCAAAGACAGATGAATGGAGATAAAGCACATACTTATATATAACAAATACAAGCACGTTACTATAGCATTAACCCAACCCCAAATCTACGCTAATTTCTTAGAAATTTTTTTTCCAAAACCAATTTTTTTAGTTAAGTTTTTATAAACGTATGCTCTGATACCAAGGTGTAACATCTTGTATCTGGAGGCCAAAAGCTAAGCGCTATGGATGCTGCAGTCATCCACCTTATTAACTTCTAGTGATGTAATATGGCAGTGTTAATGGTATCAATAATATGTAAAGCACTTGAGTATGAACAAAATCACAGATTTCCGAAAACAAAAATTTTAGTGATTACATTTCAAATAAATTATATCCAAGTTACAAAAATCCCAAAGGTAATCCCAGGCATTGATCAAATATAATTGACATCAATATGCCAAGAGTGACATATGAAGATGCCCCTTGGATGATTAAAGTAATGTAGACATAATTGTCATAATACAAAGTGAAAATAATTCAAAATAGGATTTCCTAAATAAGCTATCCGCCAGCCACCTGCTCGTCTTCAAATGCTTTATTCGCCAAAATCTGCTAAACCTGAAAACCTAAACCCTCAGCCTACTCAAATTAAATTTTGAGCACCCGAGAATTTAAGGGGAAACGAAAACTTCGAGTCAGACATAAAACTTGGTATGAGTAACTTCTGCTACATCTTGGTTTTCTGATAAATAGTGAGTGCACGTCGCTTAGCGGAACGGGTTTCCACTCACTAATATTTCTTTTCAAAACATATATATTTTGCAAATCCTTTCCTTCAACCATACTAGTTAATCAACTGATTAAAATAATAATAATAATATAACAATATCCATTATGCTCAAACAGAAAATAAAATATACCATCTGTCTAAAATCTGAACCATCTGTTTGTCCTAGACTAAGTCCTTTGGGATGACTGCCCTCAAAATGGACTGATAGTACGAATTTAAAATGAGCTGACTGCCCAAATTTTCCTTTAGATTAACTACGCTTCAAATATCGGAGCTAACTGCTTTACAATATCTGAGATAACCGCTCTTTAAAATATCTGAGTTGACTGCTCTTTAAAATATCTAAGCTGACTACTCTTTAAAATATCTGAGCTGACTACCCTTTAAAATATCCGAGCCGACTGCTCTTTAAATTTTCCTTGAAACCTTTGTAAAATGATTTTACCCGTGAAATCATATATATATACAAGGAAAATATATCTTTAGCTTTGTCTAAGCTATTTTTGCCATGTTATATGTACTTCACTCGAAATAATGTTGATGGTGTTCAATTAGAATTGTCTATCCTTTAAAATAAGTTAAAATCTTTCATAACCTAAAACACTTAGGTTATCTGCCTAATTCTTATATTCGAAACCTTTGTTTGAAACCCTTAAAAACATTTTGAAAACATAGAAGGTAACTCCTTCAAAATTCATAAAACTCTTTGAAAGTATTGAAGGTAACTCCTTCATATCCTTTACTATACCTTTCGAAATCATTGAAGGTAACTCCTTCAAAACCATTTATAAAACCCTTCGAAAGTATTGAAGGTAACCCCTTCCTATCCTTTAATAAACCTTAGTAAATCATTGAAGGTACCTCATTCAAAACCATTTAAAAAGCCTTCCTTTTACAAGCTTTAAAATATATGACATCCGCCTTATAATCCTTTACCGTAGCCCTTTGAAAACATTACAAAACAATACCTATTGACCTTTCCGAAAGGTCCTACCTTTCGATTTTGTCAGAAGGTTTCTTTTCAACCTAGCTGAAAGCCTAGGGTACCTCCCCTATATAATAAACCTTTCAAAAGCAATGATGCTCAAAACCTTTCGAAGAAATTTGGTTCAATTTAAAAACAGTGGAAACCTTTCGAAATCATTCAAAGTTAACTACGTCTTTAAACATTTTGACTTAAAACATTTGGATTATGCAAAAGGATCAAAAAAACATTGGAGTCGAAAGCAACTGCTTCGAAACCTAAAACATTTTGAAAACATTCGAAAACAATAAAGTGTTGGTGTTGGAACCAACCCTTCGAAATCATTGGAGAGAGGCGGCAAGTTTTAGAAAATAAAAAATAACCTTTGACTCTGTCTATGTCGAAAGGTTAGGAAGCAGCAAATATGCTTCCGACCTTGCTGAAAGTTATTCCTTTCGACTATACCGAAAGGTTTCGTTTAAAACAAGAAAGCAAACCAATCAAAAGCTTTTCCTTTTAAACCTTTCAACAATTTCAAAAGCTCTTTGTCGAAAGTTAGTAGGTGTATTTTCTTTAAAACCAAATCAAAACTTTATCTCTTCTGAAAGCTATAACCCTTCATCCCTAACCTTTCGACTTCCTCCAATTCACTACATACCATTTTCTTGATACCGTATGCATTGGTATTTGATCTAATTAGAAGGTTCGATACCCTTCGAGCTTGTCGAAAGGTAGATCGAAGCTCTTGCCGAAAAAGCTGAAACTGTGAAAATACTGTTTGAAATAGTTCTTTTGAACCCCACCTGCCTTGTTTGTACAAATCTGTTGGTTGCCAGAATTTTATATTCGAAAATTGCTGCTAATCCTCCATATTTGGAAATTTGAATAATTTTGAAAAAGGCCCTCTCTCCTTTATAATTATATAAAACATTTAAGTCTCCATAATAACTTTTTAGATCATCATAAATATTCGCAAGGCTAACAGATGTAATTTAATACGGTTTTCTTCCTAAAACATGTCATAAAATCTATATGAACATAAATCACCAACATGTATATATAATCTTTTATCATTTGAAAACAGGGAAAATGTTTGCAAAATCATTCGGAATTAACATTAAAAACAAAAATATTTGGAGATGTAAACGTTATTCACCTTTGATTTAATGATTAAGGAGCCTGAGATTTGTTTGATTTGAATTTGCTTTCATAAAGCTTTTCTTTTGTTTCCTTCTTCTTCTTCTCTCTTTGTTAATGGTGGCCGGACAAGCTTTTAGAAAATTTGAAATGAAATGAATGTGTATTGCAAAACACGACCTAAGGGAGACAATATAGGAATGGCCTATTTCCTATAATACCCCTCCTCTTATTCATTTTAAACCCTTTATTTAATTTATTAGTTTAAAAAGGCACGGCTACCTTGATTAAATCAAATTTTAATCTCCTAATAAACACATTATTTTATTTAGTTTATCTAACTAAATCTTCTAGATAATGTTATCAAAAATCTGGGATGTTACACTTATCCCAAGTAAAATAAAGAAGATAATTTCCCCCTTTCGAAACCACTGCCTCAAAAACCATTTAAAAACAGTTACAGGACCTTTTCGAAAGCATTGATAAGGCAGCTTCAAAGTACAAAGGCGAAAGCAACCTTTCAAAACCATTGTTTAATGGCCATAAAGAAAAGCGGCTTTAACTTGTTCGAAAGTAATAAATGCGGCAACATGAGTTTTATCCTTTCGAAAGCTTCTTTTATAACATAAAGGCACCAACTCATTTGAAAGCACTTTTATATAAACAAAGGCAAGTTGATAGAATAACAATATATATAAGAGACCGCACTAGCATAAGCAACTAACAAATAAATATATGTACAGAATAGTAAGAATATATCAAATCTAAAAGCACGGAGTTCTGAATACATATCTGGTACAATAGTCTCATATATAAATAATAGATCTGTCATGTACAATAAAATAACAAGTATATATCTTAAAACATCGATGTCATGCCTCTAAAATTATCCTTTTGTGAACTCTGCTAGCGTATCCCCAAAAGCACCTAACTCCCCAACTACTCAATCGAGTACCTAGAAGTTGTCATGAGAGAAGCAGATAAAGAAAAAACACGGGTCAGACATAAAGCCTAGGGTGAGTGAAACTATCTCAAAATACCATATATTAAAACCATATACAAATAGAAAGGAATAACAAAATCACAGCCGGCCCTCTCCACAAACGTCCACATACGTGGCTTAAGGGAAATCCGAAGTGCCTATAAACTAGTACGGTAAATCCATCTAAAAAGTAGGGAATCATACCATAACGTGCTCTTCTCCTGTAAAAGCAAGTTAATATTATATCTCGTTTCACTATATTAGCCTAAAAACTACTAATAATATAGTACCAATATATCATGATCCCAAAGCAACGATCGCTACTGCTAAGATCGATAAGATACGCCCAACGCATATAATCCCTATGGCTAAAACCAAATAGGTACTTCACAATGTGTATGGTCACTACTACTAAGGCCAAATCGTAAATGAATCACTACTGGGGAAATCTATGTCCCAACTTGCTATCATCGAAATCGTAGATAACTCGCTACTGAGGAACTCCATGTCCCTACCTGATATCATCACAAATCATATATGATACGTTACTGAGGAACTGTAAGTATTAGGCAGCTATCATATAAAAACCTAGATGACTCCCTACCAGGGAACTCTATGTCCCAGCCCCCTATCATCAAAACCTAGATGACTTGCTACTAGGGAACTCTATGCCCCAGCCGACTATCATTAAAATTGTGGATGACTTGCTATTGGAAAACTCCATGTCCTAGCCCGCTACCATCACAATCGTATACAATCGCCATGCATGGCTTTAGTCACCATGGCCTAAAACCCATCGGGAAAATCTACCTAAACCCCATACTAACCCAACTCATATTTCAAATTTAACGCATGACCCCAATGTCATAATACTCTCCCGATCTACCAAAAATCTAGGGTTTTAGAATACGTGTTGAGGTGGGTCCCACGTAGGCTCTAAAATCAGAGTATTCCAAAACTTACCAAAATTTCACAGATTGTAGCCCTTGAAAAATGGTGAACAATGGTTTAAACTTCACCATAATCTGACTTCATATGCGAAGCTACTGTGTTTTGAAGTTTCAGTCGAACAAGGCAATTGACTGACCTATCGACTAAACCAATCTCCCAGTTGACTGAACCCCACTTATCCCTTTGGTTTGAAATAGACCCAATTCAGTTGAGTGGTACCACCAGTTGACTGTGGTTGTACCTGGACTATTTTTGCACCTTCCTGGATCTTCAAATGTCCATAACTTTTGATCCGTAGCTCCAAACGACTCGTTGTTTCTTCCATTATGATCGTGGAGAAATCTTTTTCCATCATGAGACATTAAATAATGTATTTACATAATTTGATATGGGTGCTTTTACTTAAATGCCTTCATACCGAAAACTCACATTTTGCATGAGTAGAGTTTAATGGCCAATCGTAATGACATGACCTCTTCTAACACGCCAAAATGTCATTCGTGGTCTTCTTGCCTTGTGCGTAGCCCAGACGAGTGTCAATGCACTCATTTGTGTGCACCTATGCACACATGTCCATGTCAATGCACAAAAAACACAAATCACATTCGGACTTCAACGAGGCAATTACTAGACACAGTATACTCTCTTGCAATTTAGCGTACACGATGGTCGCTATGGCTAAGAGAAATGCCCATATGAACTCAATAATACTTCTGTATAATCAAATAATTGCAAACCTATACAATCAAATAAGCACACAATAATTCTAATTACAATATAATCTTTTGTTTTCATTGTCGCTTAGTTCCAAATGCACGTATACATATACATGTTCATGCACATATACGTACATGTATAATCGAATAAGTAATTCAATTTTTACTTAAATCAAATCTTGCTTTTTTTACTAAATCCATTTAAAATAAAAGTGAAACATCTCCTTATATCATTTTGCAAAATATCATACTTTCTCATAAACCACTTTTAAAATATAACACTAGCCCGTAAATTGATTTAGCCCTTTAAAATACTTATTTCTCCTCATTGAAAACCAACTATTCGTCATTTACTATTTTATAAAATCTCATATCTATTTTATAAATATATTATTCATTTATAAAATCATGAAACCATTTTATAAATACTAATTAAGCTTCATTATTCTCTAATCACTTTAATAAAAAGTGTAGAGTTCACAAACCACTTAAATTGCCTTACTAACATTCTTCAAATCAATTCAAATGGGCTAATTAATATTTTCTAGTGACGTGCACATCATTACACTGCATAATTAGTCCTAATTCAATTCTCAACACCAAAAAAATCACCCAATTTAACCCCAAATCAACTTTAGGGCTCACTAACTTTTCAAAATACAGTAATTACGGTCTTAAACAATTGATTAGCTAAGAGAAACATATTTATAACATGAATACAAGTCTAAACTACCCAAATCACTCTCCAAATAACTTCATATGATTCAATATTAAGCAGTAAATGAAAATATGATGTATAACACATAAAATGATAAGGAAAATAATTCCACTTACCTTCTCTTTTCCTAAATCAAGCTCTAATCACCAAAACTCATCTCCAAGCTAACTTTAAAGTTCAGATCTCTCTCAAAAATACGGTTCAAGCTAATTCCTTTGTAGGTCTTGTAGAGATTTGGAAGATATGAATTATGGTGATTTTTATTTGAATTTAGAAATTTTATTTAGAGATGTTAGGTTTAAAGGATTAGAAGGTGATTAAGAGAGGATTAGGAGACCATTAGAGAAAGAGGAGAATGAATGTAACACCCTTAATTTTTAATTACATTATTCAAGATATTTAATTAAAATAAATTAAATAGAATAATGTAGATAACGACATTGAGGTTGATTAACTAATATGTAGTGGACGTGCTTATTTAAATTAAATGAACTTATAATTAGTTAAAGGTTTGCTAATTGATCATAAGCGCATTAGGGTCATTCACCCCATTTCCACCCTTGTACTATATCCTTAGTTGTGCACGTTCATTTTATCCTAAAAAACATAAAAAAAGAAAGAGAAAGGCTAACTATTAGGAAGAAAGAAAAGAAGAGGTAATCAAATTAAAGCTTAGGATTCAAGCTAGACTATCTCAATCAATCTTCAATTTCCTTATCCAACCTAAAGTGAATAATAATCACTACATCTCTATTTTTGAATTTATAATTATATGGTTTCCGATTTAAGGGATAAATTCATTTCTATGATTTATTAAATAATGATATGATTGAATTTATGATTTATGTGGTTTAAAAAAGATAGTTTAAATGGGGATATGCACGGTTTTAGGGTAAAACCCAAGTTAAATGATTTTTAAATGCCATGGAAAAATTATATGTTATGGAAAACATGATTTTGGAGTTGGGTTCCAATTTTTATAATTTTTCAAGCCGTAGAGAATTATTTATGAATTTTCAAAGGAAAATATGGTTATTTGAGTTTATAAATTTATTTTGGAAAATGTATTGAGAATTTGGGTCTGAAATTTTGATATGTTAGACAACATGATTAAAGTGAATTTGTGGAATTTTTGGGGATTTTTTACTAAGTGATTTAGTATGGAAATTAAATTGTTTTGAAAGGAAGACCTAAATGATTTAATTGTTTTTTAATAGTAAGGGCATTTTTGTTAAAAGTTATCATATTTTAGATCTGAGAAAATGTGAAAAAAATTATCCAAATTATTCAAAAAGTTTAAGACATCTAATCAAATGTCTACAAGTAGGCAAGGTTGTTTTAAAAGAGTTTACTTTATTCGGTAACAATTGCCTTTTTCTCAGAAAAAGGGTTCCATCTTCTTTAGAAGGACCTTTTGACCCAGAGCTTTGGCCTCCAACCTAGTTGAAACCTTCTAGGTTGAAACCAGTAAACCAATAAATATGGTATCATTATTACGGTACGTAGTGGATTGGAGAAAGGTGGAAGGTAGGGTGTCGAAAGGTAGCTTTCCAAGGGGTTGATTACTTTGTTTTATTTGGTTTTGAAAGAAAAGTGCTTGCCTGTTTATAAAGGGGTTTCGGCATAGTCAAAACCTATTGTTGCGAAAGGTATTTCCAAAAGAGGTTTTCGAAAGAGAGTCGCATCCTATGTTTTAAAGAAGTAGCTTCTGAAGGAGTTACTTAGATTTTCTTTAAAGCTTTCGGAAGGGTTAGTTTCAATCAAGTCGAAACCCTTCTAAGAATTGATGACTTTTCGATAGTAGTGAAGACATTAATGTTGTCGAAAGGTATGATTGTTTTTATAAATATAAGCCGCTTCCTAATCCTTTCAAAAGGGGTTAGCAGTTTCGAAGGCAATGGTTTAGGAAGGGGTTTCGAAGCCAACCATCAATTGTTTTACCCAGAGGTTCAATGCTTTCGAATGGATGGTTTCGACACCATCAAGTTTGCTTAATACATTTTGAAATAAAGAATGTTTTCGAAAGAGATGATTTTGCCTATATGCAATTTGACCCATAATGATGTTTTATGTATGAACCCAATACTTTCGAAAGGAGGACTTTCAATGGTTTCGAAAGGTGACCTTCATTGGATTCGAAAAAGAACTTTTAAATGGTTTTGAAGCTATGCTTCAATACTTATATGATAATACTTTAACATGGTCTAAAGGCGCTTCGAAAGAGATGTTTTAAAGTATTCGAAAGGCAGGAGCCTAGTGTTTCAAAGATAAATTTTATGCTTTTGAAAGAGGTCATCCGATGAGGTTGAAAGCAAGGTTTCGAAGGTGTTGAAGGTTGCAAAGCCCAAACTCAATTTTTTAAAGCAAATGCCGATGGCTAAATAAAAGAGTTTTGAAAGGACTTTAAGTGTGTAAGTTTAAAGAAGTATTGCCTTGATAAAAATATTAGTTAAAGGGATTAACTATGTTTTATATGAATTGTATTTCAAGGATCGTAAACCCACAAGAGTGGTATTGTCAAATTGTTATGTTTACTTCTTCAAATATGAATATATTCACATGATAAGGAACCCATAATTGTATTTTAGGGATTAAGGGGTAGAAGAAACAACTAGGTTAACCCAGTAGTGAATAAAAATTAAATAAACTCATGAATGAGTAGAATTGTATCCATGAAGTCAAGGAGACAAAAATATGGGATGCCTAAACTTTGAAGTTGTCTGGGAGATAGGTTCATAGTAAACCCATGAAAACTATGATTAAGTAGTTATTGGGGATAACCAACAGGTTCATAGTAAACCCACGAAAACTACATATGAAGGTAGGTTGGTAGGGGCTAATTAATTTGTAGTGAACTCACGAAAACTATATCCGGACTAAGAATTGATATCAGTCAAGAGGTTCCTAGTCAACCCATGAAAACTAGGATAAGAAATAATATAATGGAGGAATAAGTAGATTCCTAGTCAACCTATGAAAACTAGGAAAAGAAGTCAGTTACTGGATAATTCCATAGGTTCCTAGTCAACTCATGAAAACCAAGATAAAGGATTAGATATCAGAATGACTGATAGGTTCAGGGGTACCCATGAATTAATTAAGTTAAGTAGAAGGGGCCTATAGGTTCTTGGTGATCCCATGAAAACTATGAAATAGAATAGGATGTCCATGTATAATGAAAAAAGTTATTAGTAAACCAATGAGAACTATTAGGTTAATAGTGACCCTAGAAACTATAATTATGACAGGGTGTCAATTTAAACCGGGGATGGGAAATCCTAAATGTTTTTATATATGCATATCATCATTATATTTTGAAATGTATGTTTTAACCATTGTGGATGTAGGAACATATTATATGGTTTTATAAAGGTTTTAGGGTACTAGTAAGGGAAAAACCCGTCCCGCTAAGCGGCAAGGTCTCACTAGATATCTAAAAGGATTGAGATGTTAGATTGTTATTCATACCAGCCTTTATGTCCGACTCAAAGTTTTAGTTTTCCCCTTGAACTTTTGGGTACTCAATTGAATTTGAGTAGTTTGAGATTTAAGGTTTTCAGGTTCTCTTCTTTGACAAATAAGCTTCTGGAGGCGTGCGGGAGGAAGTTTGTTATTTAATGTTATCTTTTTCCGCTGTGTATTTGGATGTAAAGGCAGATTTATTAGCCTTATGACATAATCAGATGATCCAAGGGGCATCTATATATGTCGCTCTTGGCGTATGTGTAATAATTATATTTTGTTGAACGTGGTTTATGGTTTTGGGATTATATAAAGAATATCAAATGTTTTGAATGAAATGTGGAAATGTGTTTTTGAATTGTTAAATTTTTTCCATATTCTTGTGATTTGTGTATCAATGTATCTAGCACCACCGTATTTGGTCACCGAAGATTAATAACTATGAATAACTGCAGCATCTCTAGCTGTTTGTTTTTGGCCTCCAAGTAGTGGATGTTACAAGTTGGTATTAGAGCATAATTTAATAAAACTTTAAAAGAAAGTTAAACCTAAAGGATTTTCAAACATAATCCAGTGAATTCGAAAATATGATCGGTGTTTGGGTTAACGCTATAGTAACATACTTGTAACTGATATATATATAGGTATATGTCTAAGTATGTATTTCCCTCTCTCTTAGACTGTTCTTTTGTATGTTACTAAGGCTCTTATGCTGGTTTATGAGAAAGAGGATATCGAAGCGGAAAATATAAGAGGAAATCTAGGTGGAGGAAGCATCACAATCGACGGAAATGCTCGACCTAATACTAGAAGACACCAAGGTTGACAGGCTAATGCAAACCAAAATGCTGAAGCTAATGGAGCTGTTGGGAATCCAGTGGATGTGAGGATGGCGTATCAGTTGTTGGGTAATCTTTTGAAAGGAGGAGTTGCTAGTAATATTGGTGGAGTTAATCCTGTAGTTCCAGTTGGATATAATTATGCCAGGCTGAGCAGGGATTACACTGTTCTGGGTAGAGAGCCATTAGTTGGAACGGAGGATGCAATAGAAGTTGAGAATTGACTTTTGAACTGTGAGAGGATCTTTACTGATTTAGGCTTAGATGATTTAGAAAAGAGAAGGCTAACCTTTAGATAGTTATAAAGGTTAGCGCTTCATTGGTGGAACAGTGTGACAGCCGGAGTTTTGGAAGAAGAGCTGACATAGGCAGATTTTAGAAGAAGGTTTGAGCAAATGTTCTTGCTTGAGGTTGCCAAATCGGCATTGATGAGGAAGTTCATGGATCTCGTTCAGGGAGAGATGTCAGTGATCGAGTATGCTAATATGTTTGATTAGCTGTCTCGATATGGATATGCTTTGGTAGACATTGATATCAGGTGGAATGAGAGATTTATTCATGGACTAAGGCTAGAGCTAGGAAGAATGACAATGAATCATGTCAGAGAGCCTTGTAATATAGTGGTGGAGATGGTCATCCGCCATGAGGAGATGCTTGCTGTGTCAAATAGATAGAAGCCAGTTGAGTCCCAAGGACCTCAGGGAAAGAAGAGGAAATTGTTTGAGAAGAAAGGAGCCCAAAAAGGGAAGGCTGCCAAGAAGACAAAGGCTGATTTGGTGTGCTATAAGTGTGATAAGAAGGGCCGTTATACCCACGACTACAGGACTAGTAAGGGGAAGAATCCCGCCGAGAAGAAGAATGTGAAATGCTTCAACTACGACTAAGTTGGGCATTGTAAGAACTAGTGTCTAGATCCAGTCAGTGCAGACAGAGGGAAGGTGTTTGCTATTAGACCACCGTCTTCTTCTAAACCTACTACTGCAGGAACAGGAAAGACTATGATGGAAGGTACCTTTTTTATTTAGAGTATACCGGTTAGGGTACTATTTGATACCGGTGCATCATAGTATTTGGTTGATAGTTTATGCAAAAAACCACATACCTTGTTACTTCCTTGAGGATTGAGAATCCGATAGGAGGTTATGCAACTCTAGGGATGAGATGTGACCAGTTAGACTTGTTTTGTTAGGTCATAATTTTACATGCAGTTTGTATATTTTTGATTTTGTAGATTTCAAGATCATTTTGGGTATGGATTGGTTGGGTAAACATGAGGCTGGGATATTTTGCCACGATGGAGAAATATAGTTAAGACACCCATAAAATCATAACCAAATCATCTACTAAGTGGAGAATTCCAGTAAGAGTGTTTGTACTTTGTTGAGTGCCATGGAGGTTGGAGACGAGTTAAGTCAAATTCGGGTAGCAAGAGAATTTGCAGATGTCTTAGAGCCAAACACAGGACTACCGCCAAAACGAGCTGTTTAGTTTCGGATAGATCTTGTACCGGGAGCTGAACCTATCGGTAGACCGCCTAGCATGATCACACCAATAGATATGAAGGAAGTGAAGGCTCATCTAGTGGTCTTGAGTGGAGGAATTTTATCATACCTAGCAGTTCGCTTTGGGGAACGGCCGCGATTTTCTTGAAGAAGCCAGAGGGGTCGTTGAGGATGTGCATCGACTATCGTAAGTTAAATGATAGAACGATCAAGAATAGGTACCCTCTACCGAGGATAGATTATCTGTTTGATCAGTTGAGTGGAGCCAGAGTGTTCTCCTCATTGGATTTGGCGATGTGGTTCCATCAGTAGAGAGTGGTGGAGGATAGTACTCCTTTGACAGCATTTCAGACTAGATATGGTTCATATGAGTAGTTGGTGATGACATTTGGATTGACGAACACACCTACTTTCTTCGTTGATTTGATGAACCAGGTTTTCCAAAAACACTTAGATAGGTTCGTGTTAGCATTCATAGACAACATTTTAGTGTACTCAAAAGATGAGAGAAAGCAATAGATTAATCTTAGAGTGGTGCTGGAGATGTTGAGGCAGAGTCAGCTGAAGGCAAAGTTTTTTAAGTGTCGTTTTTAGAACAAAGAGGTTAAGTTTCTTAGTCATGTGGTTTCATAGGAAGGATCGCCAGTTGATCCAGTTAAGATCGAAGCCATTAACAATTGGAAGAGACCAAAGATGGTAACCGTGATTAGGAGTTTTCTTGGGCTTGCTGCCTATTAATGGGGATTCATTAAGGATTTCTCATGGATAGCAGCACCTTTAACTAAGCTGACCAGGAAAGATGTGAAGTTTGTTTCATCCGACAAATGTGAGGAAGGGTTCCTTAAATTAAAGCATTTTCTGACCAATGCGCCAATGTTAGTAGTTCCAGATGGTAACCAAAGGTTGGTAGTATACACTGATGCATGTGGGACTAGATTAGGAGCAGTGTTGATGGAGGGGCAAAGTTATTGCCTATGCTTCCGGACAGCTTAGACCGCATGAAGAAAGATATCATACTCATGACTTTGAATTGACTGCGGTGATTTTTGCCTTGAAGATTTGGAGGCATTATGTGACACCCCACCTCTATACCCACGCTAGCCAAGGACACTACGAGGTAATGCCGTCAACTAGCATGGAGAATAAGGCTGTTGAGGAGCGACCATCCGTGTAATTGCTTTGTGCGAGTACCGATATGCCAGATAAAAATATGACTTTTCATCTGAAGGAGAAATCCGACATACCGACACAAACTCAAAGCTACTACTCGATGGCTATATGTAATCTTCGGAAACAAATATAGAAATAAACATAACACAAATCAGTCACAGATAATTCATATCACAAAGGCGGAAATAGATATGAATATAACACATAAAAGTGTATATCAGAGTAGTGGTCAAATAAGATCCACAACATCACAAAGGAATAAATACAAGTGCTAGACAAAAATATGTATAAATCAAGGAGTCTATATCTCAATTGTATACAACAAAAAACTACTAAACTAAAGTAGTTAACCAAAAGTCAGATGATGGTTCCAGATAGGAAGACAAGAGGAAGCACCTGTAATATCTCAGTCTGACCCGAGTATTATTTAATAAGAAAATAATAAACAGATCAGTCTAGCTATAATTATCAGATAAAATGAGATATAAGAATAGATATAATAAAAACGTATGATAACCAAAAATGTCATACCTCGACAAGTATACATTAGAAAATCAACAAAGGAAAATCATACAAATATCTCACGAATCTCATAGCATAAAAAGAATGTCATATTCTTTATTTAATTCACCAAGCCACAATAAATGACATACATATCAATGTCAATCGTAAAAGTTGGTGACACATAAATTCCAGAAATCATCAATTAGAAATCCAGAAATTACAAGAAAAAGAGGATGGTCAATCCCATAAACTGGACATCGACGCACCTAGAAAGACACGCCCCATGCACAGTCGAACATAGACGCACCTAGAAAGATATGCCCCATGCATAAATAAACATCGATGCACCTAGAAAGATACACCCCATGTTAAGACGAACATCGAAGCACCTAGAAAGGTACGCCCCATGCTCTAGCATCGACGCACCTAGAAAGATACGCCTCATGCATAAATAAACATCGATGCACTTAGATAGATACACCCCATGTAATGTCTAACATCGATCCACCTAGAAAGATACACCCCATGCGAAGTCGAACATCGACGCACCTAGAAAGATACGCCCCATGTCCTGACTTATTGAGCCGATTGCTCCACGAAGTAAACAAACATCGTCGCACCTAAATAGATACGACCCATGTGTAAATAAACATCGATGCACCAAAATAGGTACAACCCATGCTAGAAATGTGACGAAGCTCAATAAAATGAAGTACAGTCCTCCACATGGACAAAGAGACGTCGCACATTGCTAGTCTAAACCATAAAATGATCATCATCGATCATCAAGAAGTGTCAATTACAGTAAGCTAGTAAATATATGAGCTTAGCTTCATGTCCCATAACCACTAGCTTAACTTAAATATTTACGAACAAATTGTAGATCTCCACTAGAAAATTGTCACAAGAGTTTCAATCGAACAAGTCCAAGAATTAACCGACGTAGTAAACGCAAGCGTTTCATACCACTCGTTTTACTAAGCCGTTTAATTAGATTTCTCATACGAGTGAGGTAAAGGTTTGTATATACTAATAGATTGGAAAACGATTTAAGAAAGGAGCTTTGTAATAAAATGGTGTTGAAATCGTTTTAATGAAAGTGTTTTGATATTTACTATTGGTATAGAAAACCTTTATATTTTAAAGTGACAAATCATAGAAGTGATTGTAGAAACAATCAATCATAAAATTCACATACGAAGACGTGAATAAAATCCAAAGAAATCGATATCAAATCCATCAAAATGGATATTTCGAAAATTCCCAAAGAAAATGTCATCAAAGTCGATAATAAATGATAACAACAAAAGGGAAACAACACGAATCGATTAAAATTGGAAATTCAACAAAATAGGCAATATAGGCAAAATTGGAAAATAGGAGCAGGTCAGTCAGCCGGACTTCCTGAGTCGGTTGACCGAACCAAAGATGGAAGTGCCTGGGTAGCAGGTCGGTCGGCCGGCCCAGGGGTTCGGTCGGCCGAACCTGATGTTCTGCAATTTGAAACCCATTTCAAAGGAGGTGCAAACTCCTTCAATTTGCAAACAGACAAGCACGGACGCTAGGGGTTTACGCTTATCGGCTTCTCGGTCCTTTAAGCTCATCGATTCATCACCAAAAACATGATCAAAACATCAAGTTAGGATTTTTAAAGAATTGAACTCAAAACACTAAAAATTGGAATATTCACCAAATCAATCCAAACCAAAAGCAATTGCACAAGAATAAGTGTTAGGAATTCATACCTAACAATCGAAGATAGTTATAAACTAAGATGTGAGATAAAAATCTCACCTTTAAACCCAAAGAACAAGTAAGAAGAAGCTATAGAGCAAGGCAAGGACAAACACTCTTCAATTCCAACCCAAGAAGCTTCAATCTAAGCTTACAAGTAAAATATTTCCTAAGTTAGTTTTAGGAAATTCTGAAACTGAAAGGAGAATGAGTTGGAGAAGAATTACCAATGCTTCTCTTTGAATTTGGAGCAAGAACTTGATTTGCAAATGAAAACTAGGGCTTAGGATTTTAATTCTTTTTCCCCATTAATCTCTTTAGAACTGAAAAGACGAGGAAGAGAGAATGAATGAAGAGAAGTGGTTCAGTTTGGGAAATTAAGTTGGCTAGTGGGCTGAACCCAACCCCAAAGCCCTAAGTGAAAAGGTAGCAAAATTTTTGGCTAGCTCCAAACATATCAATGTTTATACTCAAAAAGGTTGCAAACGGCATTTTAAACTCAATGGAAGGGGTCTCGAGTCCCAATTCGACTGTTTGCTAAAAGTAGGTTTTCGGATTAAAATCCGACGAACGATGAAATATTTAAATAAAATATTTAAATATACAATCGATAAATATGCGGGTTGTTACACATTATATCTTAGGAGGGAGATTTGAGTTGTTTACTGATCATAAGTCTTTAAAATATTTATTCTCTCAGAAGGAGTTGAATATGATGCAGCAGATGTGGCTGGAGTTTTTGGCTGCTTATGATTTTGGTATAGAGTATACACCAAGGAAAGGAAATAAAGTAGCAGATGTTCTTAGTAGAAAACATCAGAATGTGGTGTTAGCTATGTTGGCAGAATGGAAAGATCGAGAAATTTTTACTATATGTAATGTGCATAGCTTCTAAGCAGAGAGAAGGTCCAGTTTTAGCCGAGAGGATAAGAAGGCTTTGAAATCAGAAATCGATGTTCTAAAGGATTTTAATCTTGACCAAAGAGGATGGTTGAGAAAAAAGGGACTGTTATGCGTTTCGAATGTGGAGAACTTAAGAAGAGAAGTTCTTGAGGAATGTCATCAATTAAAGTTTACGATTCATCCTGAGGGACCAAGATGTATCAGGGTATGAACAGGAGCTTCTATTGGGAAGGCATAAAGGGGATGTTGGCTTGTAGGTTAGGCAGTGTGTTAACTTTCAACAAGTGAATGCCGAACATCAGAAGCTAAGTGGATTGCTTCAACATATAGGGATTCCCATATGGAAATGGGATTGATATCCATGGATTTCATAGATGGATTGCCAAGATCAAGCGAAGGAAATGAGAGTATATGGGTTATTATGGACAGGTTAACCAATAGTGCCCATTTCATTCCAGTAAAGTCGAACGGGAAGGCAGAAGTTTTGGCTAAGTTATTCATGAAGAACATAATTAGACTTCATGGAGTTCCAAGTAGCATGGTCAGTGGCAGAGATGCTTTATTCACCAGTGAATTTTGAAGGAGTCTACAAGAGATATTAGGTACCAAACATAAGATGAGTACAACAAACCAGCCACAGACGGATGAGTAGACAGAGTTAGTCAATAAGGTACTCGAGGATTTATTGAGAGCTTGTGTATTAGACTTTGGTGGATCTAGGGAGGATCACCTACATTTTATTGAGTTTTCCTATAATATTAGTTATCAGACTAGTATAAGAATGGTGCCTTTTGAAAATTTGTATGGAAGGCCATGCAAATCACCAGCATGTTGATTAGAGACAGGAGACAAATTGGTCTTGGGTCCGAATTTGGTTAGGGACGTCAGAACAATCCGAGGACAGATGAAGGAAGCTCAATCCAGGCGGAAGAGTTACGCAGATAAGAGGTGAAAAGACCTTGATTTCTTAGTGGGGGGGTAGGGTTTTCATTAAGGTATCATCGATGAAGGGTGTGGTACGGTTTGAAAAGACGGAAAAGTTAGACCCGAGATATGTAGGACCATTCCAGATTATAGAAAGGATTGGAATGCTCGCCTACAGAGTAGAGTTGCTGAGCAATTTAGCAGGTGTTTATAATATATTCTATGTATCTTATATTCGCAAGTATATGCATGATCAAGAGGCTATCATTCCTTAGACAGAGTTAAAGGACTTGGTAGTGGAGCTTGATTTGACTTTTGTTAGACAGCCAGTTCGGGTTGTAGCGAGAGATGAGAAAAGATTGAGGACCAAGACAGTTAAGTTGGTGAAAGTTCAGCAGAGCGACAACGAGAAAGACTGTACCAGGGAGACAAAGGACAAGATTCTAGATGCTTATCCTGACCTGCTTTGATAGCATGTCTATATTAGATTTATGTAGATTAGTTGTTAGTCGGGTAGGCTAGTATGGTTGTCAGGAGATGTTACATATGATTGGTATATTTGCTAGTTAGTCCTTATTGAATTTTGAGGACAAAATTCTTTAGGGTGGAGAGCCTATAACACCCTAATTTTTATTAACATTATTTAGAAGATTTCATTAGAATAAATTAAATATAATAATGTAGATAAGGACATTGAGGTCGATTAATAAATATGTAGCGACCATGTTTATTTAAATTAAATAAACTTATAAATGGTTAAAGGTTAGCTAATTGATCATAAGGGCATTAGGGTCATTCACCCTATTTCTACCCTTATACTATTTTCTTAGTCATACACGTTCATTTTATCCTAATCAAAAATGAAAGAAAAAGAAAGAGCAAGGCCGGCAATTAGGAAGAAAGAAGGGAAGAGAAAATCAAACTAAGGCTTAGGATTCAAGCTAGAAGAAATCAATCTCAATCAATCTTCAATTTTCTTATGCAATCTAAGGTGAATAATAATCACTGCATTTCTTTTTTTTGCTTTTATAATCATATGGTTTCGAATTTAAGCGATAAATTTAGTTTTTGATTTATTGAATGATGCTATGCTTGATTTATGATTTATGTTGTTTAAACAAGATGTTTTAAATGGATATATGCAACGATGTGAACTGGCATCCTCACTGTGGTAAAGTCCGGTTCAACCACTAAATCATCTAGCACTGTCGGCGCAATAGCAGTCTCCGAGTCTCTAACACACTTTATGAGATGAGAAATATGAAAAACATCATGGATACCTGCCAAACTGTTCGTTAACTCAAGCCTATATGCGAGCTTCCCGATCCTCTCAAGAATAGGATAAGGTCCAATGAACCTAGGAGATAACTTCCCCGACTTCCCAAATTGAAGTACACCCTTTATCGATGATACTTTGACGAAAAAATGGTCCTCGACTGAGAACTCCAAATCTTTCCATCTCTTATCTACATAACTTTTATGCCTAGACTAAGTCTCCTCCATCCTATCTCGAATGACCTCAATCTTTTCTGCAGCTTCTCTAACCAAATATGGACCAATTATCAACCTATCCCCGGTCTCCAACCAACAAATGGGAGATTTGCATGGCATTCCATATAATGCTTCAAACGGTGCCATCCCAATAATAGTTTGATAACTGTTGTTATACGAAAAATCGACTAGATGTAAATGGTCTTCCCATGATCCCCCACAATCCAGAACATAAGCTCTTAACAAATCTTCCAAGATCTTGTTAAACCTTTCCGTTTGTCCATCTTTATGCGAATGATAAGCGATACTCATCATAAGCTTAGTTCCCAAAACTTCCTGAAGGCTCTTTCAAAACTCGCTAGTGAACAAGTGATCTCTATCACGAACTATGCTGCTAGGAACTCCATGCAGTCTAACCACATTCTTCATGAACAACCTTGCTAAAACAGGTGTCGTCCTGGTAACCTGTCTATGAAGTCCATAGAAATAGAATCTTATTTCCACACTGGAATATCTAATGTCTGAAGCAACCACTCAGTTTCTGTTGTTGGCCTTTGCCTGCTGGTAATTCAAGCACTACCATGCACACATACTAATATTCTGCTTCATTCCTCCCCAAAATAAACTCCTCTTCATATCCTGATACATCTTGGTACCTTCGGGATGTATACTGAACTTCGAAGATGACATTCATCTAAGACTTCTTTTCTTATGTTTCCTACACTCGGAACACATAATCTTCCTTTCTTTCTCAACCACCCATTTTGATCAAGACTGAAATCTTTCAAGTCATCTCTCTTGGTTCTTTCCTTTAGCTTACTAATCCGTTCAGCTAATATTGGATCCTCTATCTACTTAGAAGCAATCTGTTCGACCATAATTGGTCGAACTTCCAAACAAGACAGTACAACTGTATCACCACTAGACCCTGCCTCGGTTCTCCACTGCACTCTATAATTTGCTAATGCTTCTAAACCTTTCCACTCACCCATCTTTGCTAACACTGCATTCTGATGTATCCTTCTATGTGCATCTGCAAACCGGTTGCCTTTTCCTGGTGTGTACTCAATCTCAAAATCATAAGCGCCTATGAATTCTAAACATCTCTACTGTCTCATGTTCAGCACGTTCAGAGAGAATAAATAATTCGATGACTTATGATCTATAAATAGTTCAAACCTTTTCTCAGAAGGTAATGTCTACATACCTTTAAAGCAAAAATCATAGAAGCCAAATCTAAATCATGCGTTGGATATCTGACCTCATGCGGTCTAAGCTGTCTAGAAGCATAGATAATCACTTTACCTCTCTACATCAACGCAGCTCCTAATCCTGTTCTACACGCATCGGTATAGACTGCAAAATCCTAATTCCCCTCTGGAACTATTAACACTAGTGCATGGGTCAATAAGTGTTTCAAACTCAGGAATGCATCCTCATACTTATCGGTCCACACAAAATTCACATACTTCCTCGTCAGCCTGGTCATCGGTGCTGTTATCCGTGAGAAATCCTTAATTAATTCCAATAATAACCAGCCAACCCAAGGAAACACTTAATCTTGGTTACTTTTTCGGGTCTCTTTTAACTATTCATTGCCTCAATCTTAGTCGGATCTACTGATAACTCTTCCCCTGAGATGACATGACCAAGAAACTTCACCTCCTTCTTCCAGAACTGACACTTCAAAAACTTCGCTTTCATTTGATGCTGCCTCAGCGTCTCAAGCACTACTCTCAAATGAATCTCATGCTCTCTTTCATCCTTGGAGTAAATCAAGATATCATCTATGAAAACTAGCATGAACCTATCCTGGTGCTTTTGGAAAATCCTATTCATCAAATCCACAAAGAAAGCTGGAGCATTCGTCAGTCTGAATGGCGTAACTAACAATTCATACGATCCATAACTTGTCCTGAATGTTATCAAAGGTATATTGTCCTCTGCTACTCTGAGCAGATGGAAACTGGTTGCTGCCATATCCAATTGAGAAAATTCCTTTGCTCCACTTAGCTAGTCGAATGAATCGTCAATTCTGGAAAATGGATATTGATTCTTTGTCATCCACTCATTCAACTTATTATAGTCGATACATAGCCTCAACGATCCATCCAGCTTCTTAACAAACATTACCGCTGTACCCCACGGCGAACTGGTAGGCCAGACAAAACTCTTGCCTTCCAGATCCACCAATCGCACCTTCAACTCCCTCATCTCTGGAGGGGTCATCCTACTTGGCGGCCTACTCACCGGTTCTACTCCCGGAACCAAATCTATCCTAAACTCAATGGCTCGTTTCGGTGGCAATCCAACTACAAGCTCAAACACATATGCGAATTCTCTAACCACAAAAACTCAGCTCAACCCATCATCTATATCCAATGCACCCAACAAAGCAAACACTGCACCAATAGAACCTCCTACAGTGAAAACAATCTGATCGTTACAATCTAGGTGACTGAGAGATATCTTCCTTCCCTTGCAAAATATCTTAGCATTGTATTCACTTAACCAATCCATACCTAGGATGATCCTAAACCCCACAAAATCAAACACATGGAGACTGCACACAAAATTATGACCTAACATGCCAAACTCAAACTGGTCACATCTCAACCCTAGAGTTGCATACCCTCCTATTGGATTCGCAACCTGTAAGGAAGTAACTAAATATGTGGGATCAAAGTTGAGCTTATCTATCAAGCATCTAGATATAAAATAATGCGATGCACCAGTATCAAATAAAACACTAATATACATATCATTAATCTGAAGCGTTCCTCCAAGAACTGCCTTCCCCTTCTCCTGGGTTGTTGGCTTGGAAGCAGCAGGCTCCAATGCATACACCTTGCCCTTACCATCTCTAATGGGCTCCTTGCACTGGTTCTTATAACGGCCTATCTGGTCATAGTTAAAATACCTGACATTCTTCCTCTTAGCTACATCCTTTGCTTTCCCTCAGCAACACTCATTAGCAAAGTTCCCTTTCCTGTTGCATTTATAACAGACAACTTTCGACTTCGCTTTCTTGGCTGCTCCACACTTATGAGCACTTTTTTTGTGAAAGAACTTCTACTTCTAGCTGTGCCCAACCCGGACAACTTTTCCTTGCCCTTCTCCAAAGATTCAAGGACTTCTTCCTGCCTCAAATTCATCTCTATAACAATATCAGAAGGATCTTTAAGATGTGACAAAGTAGCATTGGCCAATTCTGGCTTCAATTCTCTGATAAATTTCTCATTCCATTTCAACATGGTATCTACAAAAGCATAACCATACCGAGCCAACTCTTTGAACTTCCTAGACTCGACAACATACATTCCTCCCTGCACCACCTCAGCAAGCCACCTAATCAAAGATGACTATGCCATTACTGACATAAACCTCTCCTGGAATCTCCACCTGAAATCCTCCCAGGTTACTGTCTCCTCATCAACTGTTATTGATACACTGTTCCACCAGAATAATGCAGTCCCCTGAAGCTGTCTAGACACCAACCTCCTCTTCTGCTTGTCATTGAGCCCTAAATCTGCAAAATTCCTTTCATAGTGCCGCAACCAATTCTCCACTTCATTGGTATCCTCTATTCCCATAAACGGCTTCCCTCCTAGCTTCACATAATCACCGCTCATCTTTGAAAAATGATTATCTATTGGAACTTCTGGAAACCATGCTCTTGCGGCATTCCCTCCCACCACTTCGGCTACAACTCCATCCTACATATTCCTAAAAAACTGTTACATGTCTTCCATTCCGACCAGCAGGACTTCGGCGCTAACATTCCTTGCCTGACCTTGGCCTCTCCCTACATTACGTCCGACGTTCCCTTTGGTTCTTCTTCCCCCTCCTTGGTTAACTTTGCTTCTTCTACCATCCATATCAGTATTAGAACCTCATGAGATACAGAAAGATAACCTAATCAAAGACAGATGAATGGAGATAAAGCACATACTTATATATAACAAATACAAGTACGTTACTATAGCATTAACCCGACCCCAAATCTTACGCTAATTTCTTTGGAATATTTTTTTCAAAACCAATTTTTTTAGTTAAGTTTTTCATAAACATATGCTTTGATACCAAGGTGTAACATCTTGTATCTGGAGGCCAAAAGCTAAGCGCTATGGATACTGCAGTCATCCACCTTATTAACTTCTGGTGATGAAATACGGCAGTGTTAATGGTATCAATAATATATAAAGCACTTGAGTATGAACAAAATCACGGATTTTCGAAAACAAAAATTTTAGTGATTACATTTCAAATAAATTATATCCAAGTTACAAAAATCCCAAACGTAATCCTAGGCATTAATCAAATATAATTGACATCAATATGCCAAGAGTGACATATGAAGATGCCCCCTTGGATGATCAAAGTAATGTAGACATAATTGTCATAAAACACAGTGAAAACAATTTAAAATAGGATTTCCTAAATAAGCTATCCGCCAGCCACCTGCTTGTCTTCAGATGCTTTATTCGCCAAAATCTGCTAAACCTGGAAACCTAAACCCTCGGTCTACTCAAATTAAATCTTGAGCACCCGAGAATTTAAGGGGAAACGAAAACTTCGAGTCGGACATAAAACTTGGTATGAATAACTTCTGCTACATCTTGGTTTTCTGATAAGTAGTGAGTCCATGCCGCTTAGCGGAACGGGTTTCCACTGACTAATATCTCTTTTCAAAACATATATATTTTGCAAATCCTTTCCTTCAACCAAACTAGTTAATCAAACGATTATAATACTAAAGATATAACAATATCCATTATGCTCAAACAGAAAATAAAATAGACCATCTGTTTAAAATCTGAACCGTCTGTTCTAAACTTTGAGCTATCTGCTCTTTTCTGTACTGTCTGTGCTAAAATTAATTATAGCAATATCTTTTATGCTAAATAATGGGCTATCTACCCAAAATAGGTAAAATGGGTGGACTAACTATACTTAAAAATTTAGCAAGATCCGTTATGCTAAAAAATGAACTATCTATTCATTTCAGAGCTGATTGCTTTTTTTGGACTAATTATCCCAGGCTAAGTCCTCTGGACTGACTGTACGAATTAAAAATGAGCTGACTGCCTAAATTTTCTTTTGGGTTAACTACCCTTCAAATATCTGAGCTAACTGCTTTACATATCCGAGCTAACCGCTCTTTCAAATATCTAAGCTGACTGCTCTTTAAAATATCTGAGCTGACTACTCTTTAAAATATCCGAGCTGAATGCTCTTTAAATTTTCCTTGAAACCTTTTTAAAATGATTTTACCCATCAAATCATATATATATATATATATACAAGGAAAATATATCTTTAGCTTTTTCTAAGCTAATTTTGCCATGTTATATATACTTTACTCAAAATAATGTTGATGATGTTCAATTAGAATTCTCTATCCTTTAAAATAAGTTAAAATCTTTTATAACCTAAAACACTTAGGTTGTCTACCTAATTCATATATTCGAAACCTTTGTTTAAAACCCTTAAAAAACATTTTGAAAACATAGAAGGTAACTCCTTCAAAATCATTCATAAAACCTTCGAAAGTATTGATGGTAACTCCTTCATATCCTTTGCTAAACCTTTGGAAATCATTGAAGGTAACTCCTTTAAAACCATTTATAAAACCCTTCGAAAGTATTGAAGGTAACCCCTTTGTATCCTTTAATAAACCTTTCTAAATCATTAAAGGTATCTCCTTTAAAACCATTTATAAAGCCTTCCTTTTACAAGCTTTAAAATATATGACATTCGCCTTATAATCCTTTACCTTAGCCTTTTGAAAACATTACAAAACAATACCTTACGACCTCGCCGAAAGGTCCTACCTTTCGACCTTGTCAGAAGGTTTCTTTTCAACCTAGTTGAAAGCCTCGGTTACCTCTCCTATATAATAAACCTTTCAAAAGCAATAAAGCTCAAAACCTTTCGAAGACACCGGGTTCAATTTAAAAATAGTGGAAACCTTTCGAAACCATTCAAAGTTAACTACATCTTTAAACGTTTTGACTTAAAACATTTGGATTATGCAAAAGGATCAAAAAAACGTTGGAGTCAAAAGCAACTGCTTCGAAAACTAAAACATTTTGAAAACATTCGAAAACAATAAAGTGTTGGTGTTGGAACCATATTTTCTTTCATAGAAAATTCAAAATAAGTCCATAATAACTTAGAAAATTATGAAACTTGAAACCCGCTTCATAAAAAAAGTTTTGGACTACATATAAAAGACGCAAGTCATTTGGATGTCAACAAATAGGTTTTTCAAATAATTTATCATAAAACCTATATGAGGCAACATAAATCATCAACAAGCATATATATCCATTTAAACAATCATATTATGGTATATTATCTGAAAAATTAATTCAGATCTAACCAGAAACCGAAATCAATAAAATGAGATGTAAGATCGTTATTCACCTTAGCTTGGTGTTAAGAAGATTGAGATTAGCTCTTTGCTTAATTCCTTCAAGCTTTCTACTTGATTCCTAGCTTTTCTTCCTCTGATTTCTCTTAATGATGGCCGGCCAAGCTTGTAAGTACTTTAGTTTTGTTTGCGAATGTTGAAATGAATAAGGAATGAAGGTAAGAAGGGTTTAGAGTATTAGAACATAATCTATTCCTATTTTTCCCTTATCATATTCCTTATACTCACTCCATTTTAATTCTCTTTAGCTTATAGATTCATTAAGGCACAACCCTCTTATTGGTTAAAAATCTCAATCCCTTAACCATCTACATTATTTCATTTAATTTATCTAATTAAATGTCCTAAATAATGTTAGTCAAAATTAGGGTCATCACAGACTCCCTTCCTTAAAGAATTTCGTCCTCGAAATTATGATAAGGTACCCATAACAATCAAACATAAATGTAAAACATACCATGAAATAAGTCAGGATAAGTATCTCTAATCGTGCTCTAAGTTTCCCAAGTACAGTCTCTCTTGTCGTTACTCCATTGGACTTTGACTAATCTGACTGTCTTGTTTCTTACTCTCTTCTCATGCCTTGCAACTATACGAACTGGTTTTCTAACTATAGTCATATATCCGATTCCACTACTAAATCATCTAACACAGTCATGCAATAGTAGTTTTTGGATCTCGAATACACTTCCTTAAATGAGAAACATGAAAAAAATTGTGGATTCCTACCAAACTATTTGGTAACTCTACTCTATATGCGAGTTTCTTGATCCTTTCTATAATAGGAAATGGTCCAACGAATCTCGGTGCCTATTTTTCTTGATTTTCCATATCACATTACACCTTTCGTTGGTGATACCTTGACGAAAAAAAGATCTCCAACTGAGAACTCTAAGTCTTTTCATCTCTTATAAGCATAACTTTTCTGCCTAGACTGAGCTTCCTTCAACGTAACCCGAACCAGCTCAATATTCTTTGCAGGATCTATAACCAATAGACCAAGGATCAACCTATCCCCTATCTCTAACCAATAAAGGGAAGATTTTCATGGCCTTCTACATTAAGCTTCAAAGGTGTCATCCCTATACTAGTCTAATAACTGTTATTATACGAAAACTTCACTAAGTGTAGGTGATCTTCCCATGATCCTCCAAAGTCTAGCACACAAGCTCATAACAAATCCTCTAAGACTTTGTTAACTCTTTCTGTTTGTCCCTTTTGCTACGGATGTTAAGCGATGCTCATCTGGAGCTTGGTACTTAAAATTTCCATTAGAATCTTCTAGAAATCGCTGGTAAATTAGGAATTTCTATCAGTTACTATACTACTAGTAATTCCATGCAGTCTAACAATATTCTTTACGAAAAATTTAGCCAAAACAGGTGTCATCCTGGTTGACTTGGCTAGAATGAAATAGGCACTTTTGATCAACCAGTTTACTATGACCTATATACTTTCATTTCCTTGATTTGACCTTGGTATCCCTCTATAAAATTCATTGAGATAGAATCTCATTTCCAAACTAGAACATCCAAAGGTTGAAGAAATCCACTCGGCTTCTGATTTTTCATCTTTAACCTGTTGAGAATTCGAACATTGCCTCACCCAAAAGCCTACATCTCCCTCCATACCTTTCCATAAGAAACTCCTTTTCATATCCTAATACATCTTAGTTCCTTCAGGATGAATGGTGAACTTAAATGATGGAATTCTCCAAGAACTTCCTTCTTAATGTTTTCCACATTCGGAACAAATAATCATACTTTCTTCCTCAACCACCCATCCTGGTTAAGACTGAAATCTTTCAATTCATCGCTCTCTGTTCCATTCCTTAGTTTTCTGATCCGTTTAGTTAATAATGAATCCTCCCCTTGCTTAGGAGCAATCCTTTCGATCATCGCTGGTCAAACTTTTAAACATGACAACATAGCAGTTTTCTTGCTAGAATTAACTTCAGATCTCCACTATATTCTACATGTTGTCGATGATTATCACTTAGCTATCTTTGCCAATACTTCTTTTTGATGTTTTCTGCTAAGTGCATCCACAACCTTATTGCCTTTTCCGGGTGTGTACTCAATTCCAAAGTCATAAGCAGCTAAAAACTCTAACCACCTTTGATGTCTCATATTCAACTCCTTTAGAGAGAATAAATATCTCGGTGACTTATGACCCGTATATAACTCGAATCTTTCTCCCAAAAGGTAATGTCTCCACACCTTCAATGCCAAAATTAATGCAGCTAATTCCAAATCATGAGTTGGATATCTAATTTTATGCGATCTGAGCTTTTGAGAACCTTAGGCAATCACCTTACATCTTTGCATTAACACAACTCCTAGTCATCTTCCACATGCATCTATGTACACCACTATTCCTAATTCCCCCTTGGAATCACCAAAACAGGTACATTAGTCAATAAACGTTTCAATTTCTGGAATGTCTCCTCACACTTATCGGTCCAGACAAACTTCACATCCTTTTATGTTAGCTTAGTCATTGGTACCGCTATCAGCTTAAAATCCTTAATGAATATTAGATAATAACCAGCTAATCCAAGAAAACTCTTTATCTCAATCACTGTCTCGGGTCTCTTCCAATAATTCACTGTCTCAATCTTAGCCGGATCTTTGGACAACCCTTTCTCTGAGACTACATGACCAATAAATTTTACTTCCTTCTTCCAAAAATGACACATCGAAAATTTCGCTTTCAGTTGATGCTTCCTTAACTTCTCAAGCAGCATTCTAAGATGAACTTCACGCTCTCTTTCCTCTTTAAAGTAAATCAAAATGTTGCCTATGAATACTAGCACGAATTTATCCAAATGCTTTCGAAAGATTATGTTCATCAAGTCCAAGAAAAATGTCGGTGCATTGGTTAGTCCGAAAGTCATTACTAACCATTCGTACGATCCATATCTTTTTTAAACGCCATCAAAGGAATACTATCCTCTACTACTATAAGCTGATGGAACCATGTCGCCAAATCCAACTAGGAAAATACTTTGGCTCCACTTAACTGGTTGAATAAATTGTCGATTCTAGGCAACGGATATCGATTCTTCATCATCTTCTCATTCAATTTATGATAATCGATGCACAAGCTTAACGATCCGTCAGGTTTCTTTGCAAACATTACCGCTGCTCCTAAGGGCAAACTACGTGGTCTGGAAAATTTCTTACTATCCAAATCAACCAGCTGCACATTTAGCTCCTTCGTCTCGGTAGGTGTCATTCTACATGGCGGTCTAGTCACTGGTTCTGCTCCGGGTACTAAATCTATCTAAAACTCAATAACTCATTTCGAAGGTAGTCCTACTACAGGCTCAAAAACGACTACGAATTCTCTAACAACGAAAACTCGATTCAACTGGTCTTCTTCCTCCATAACACGCAACAAAGCATTTACCCCAAAATTAGGGTTTCTATGGAGTATATAACCCAATCACTACAACTAGGGTGTCTAATTAATATTGTCCTATCATGGAAAAATATCCTAGCATCATGTTACTTAACCAATCCATACCCAAAATAATTTCAAACCCCACAAAATCAAATACATGCAAACTGCAAGAAAATATATGACCTAACAAACTCTAAGTGGTCGCATCTCATTCCAAGAGTTGCAAACCCTCCTATCGGATTCAAAACCCTTAAGGAAGTAACTAGATACGAGGGTTCTAGGTTAAGCTTATCTACCAAACAATGAGATCTAAAAGAATGTGATGCACTAGTATCAAATAGAACTCTAACTGATACACCATGAATCAAAAGCATACCTCCCATCATAGCTTTTCCTTTCTTCTCAGCTTTTGATCTCCACGCAGTTGGTTCCAATGCAAAATATTGCCTTTTCCATCCTTGTCTACTTCCTTGCAGGTTCTTATAATGTCCAATCTGATCACAGTTGATGCGTCTCGCTTCCTTCTTGTCAAAGGCCTTCTTCCATTTTCCTGTATGGCACTCGTAGGTATAGTGTCCCTTCTTGTCGCACTTATAGTAAATTACACCGGCCTTCTTTTTCTTGGTTTCTCCTCCTCTAAGGCCCTATCTTATGGAAAAAACTTTCTCTTCTGGTTCTACCCACTTTGAGCTTTCCTGCTTTGCTACCATCATGAAAAGCAAGCATCTCCTCCTGCCTTAAACCCATCTCAACAACTATGTCACACGGATCCCTAATATATGGCAAAGTGGCTTTAGCAAGTTCAGGTTTCGGTCTGCAGATGAACTTCTCATTACTTTTGATAACTGTATCAACCATAGCATATCTGTATCTTGATAGTTCCTCAAATCTGGTTGCATACTCAAGCACTGTCATGTCTCCTTGCTCCAACTCCATAAACTTCCTGAGTAGATTTGACTTAGAAATCTCTGACATGAATCTTTCCTCAAACCTCCTTCTAAATTCAGCTCAAGGCATGGTCTACTCATTAACTCTAATAGTTACACTGTTCCACCAGTATAGTGCTGCTCCTTATATCTGTTTAGAAGCAAGTCTCCTTTTTTCTCATCATCAAGCCTTAAATCAGCAAAGGTTCTTTCATATGGAGAAACCAATTCTCTACTTTAATTGCATCATCAGTTTCGACAAACGGCTTTCCACTAAGCCTGGCATAATCTCCGCTTAGTACTGCATAGTTATTGACCACCGTAGCTCCTTGATTTCCTCCTTCAACATTTCCTCCGACTAAACCCGCAGCAACTCCAGCTTACATTATATTAACGAACAATTGATATATAGCTCCCATATCAGCTTGCGGCACTCCTGCACCCACATTAGCAGCTTGTTCCCAGCATGGATTCTTTCTATTGTTTCGTCTATCATTCCCATAAATTATGGTGCTTCCTCGACCAATGTTAAATCTTCCACTCCTAGCATCCATATCTTATGTCCTTAAAATCTGCATTCGAGTCTTTGTAAGATACAGAAGAATAACCTAAGAGAGATGGAGAATAGAGATAAAGCGTATATTTATATATGACAAATACAAGAACGTTATTATAGCGTTATCCCATACCCCAGTCTTTTCTTTAATTCCTTAGGTTTATGTTTTCAAAACCATTTAAAGTTTAAAATCTCTTTTAAGTTTTTATAAACCGATGCTCTTATACCAAGTTGTAATATCCTCTATCTTGAGGCCTGAAATTAAGCGCTACAAATGCTGCAGTCATCCATAGTTGGTGAAAAAATACGGTAATGTTAATGGTATCTATAATATCAAAAGCACCTGAATATGATATAAAATCAACATAGATTTCAAAAACATCTTTTCCAATTACATTCCAATTCATATTCAGTTACATAATCCCAAAACGGTTCCTAGGTTTTGACGAAATATAATTATTACAAATTACGCTAAGAGCGACATAAAAAGATGCCCCCTTGGACGATCAGAGTATTAGATAGACTATTAGCCATAAATACATCATAGTGGAAATAAAACTAAATAGCTCCTAAATAGCTAACTTTGCCTCTTACATGTCTTTGGAAGCTTATTCTTCCAACCTACTAAACCTGAAAACCCTTGCACTCAGCCTAGTCAAATTAATTTAAAAAAACTTTAAATGTATTTATTTTATAAATATTTTGACAAACTTTGAAACAATGTTGCAATATATACTTGTGAAATTTTTTATTTATAAAATTACAAATTTAAAAGGATATTATTCACATGTCTTCTTTCTATTGAACCGTTTGAGAAAAAAATTGAAGAATAATGTCATGATTTTTGTCAAATGGAAACGTTTGTTAAAATAAACAAAAGATTTTACAGTTTTAGATGCTTACTAGTTTTGTGGAAATAATGTTAAAATAATTTTTTGTGATTTAAAAAGTAAAATGAGAGTGGTATTAGGGTTATCACTTAAGGTTAAAAGTTTAGATTGGAGTTAGATTAATAGAGTTATGCAACCTACAAAATTTGAACTAATTATGGTAAACGATGTAGAATAGTTAAGATTAAGGACTTATGAGTATTGAACATGATGGAATTATGAAACATGGGAATATTTGGGTGAAGAAAGGAATTAAAATAGAGATATGCTGACGTTTTCAATCAATGTTTGAACTGGAAGGGTAGAGTACCAAGTTGAATTTTCTGTAATAATAAAAACTAACCAACACCTTTGTTTTTCTATCCAAGTATGGTTTGAGTTGTCGAATCTTTACACAAGAAAGGTGTGAAGTTGTGATTTAAATAAAACACTTTTAGTTTCAAAGTAAGGAAAGGGTCAGCAAAGATATATTACTTTACCAAAGGATGCTACAAAGGTAAAATGTTTCATTTGTTTGAGTATCTATTATTATAAGAAGTACACTAGACAAACATTGGAAATACTTCTGCACCATCGTCACGTCTTATTAAAAAGAAATTTAGTTTTCCTATGGAACTTGAAATGTGGGCATGCTTTTATCAGGCTAAAAGAGTTATTGACTGGTATATATAATTTAGTATTCCCTGATGGTTCGAAAGTATTTGCTATATATACCAATGCTTGCGGCATAGGATGAGACTCTGTTTTGATGTAGGAAGATGGAGTTGTTTGTTACATAATGAAAGTGCTTGAGACGAATTATCCAATGCATGATCTTGAGATGAAAACTATTGTTTTGCTCACAAGTCTTGGAGATAATTTAGATTGTTTATAGAGCATAAGTCCTTAAAGTTTTTGTTATTTTAACATTGTCGGAAGAGGCAACTATTTGGATTATTTTGTGGATGGGTGCCGTTGATCCGACATTTCGGGTAATGTACCACATATGTTGTTTTTTTCTTGGGAAGTTATAGGTACCAGGTAAGTAATTTACCGTCTTACAGTATATATTCTATAGCTATTTCTATAAAGTATTTATACCTAAGTAGTCATTGCAACTGCAAGTACATTGTTTGGGGCTGAGGTGACATGAATTTCATACCATGTTCACTAGACTATGACATCATCCATTTTAGATGTTCCTAGAAATTTTTTGGTATGACAATATTTAAGTAATAAACATTATGTATATTGGATTAATGTGACAAGACACTATCCCACCTTGAGTTATCTTGACCGTAAAACAGTTGTAGAAAAATTATAAGAAGTTATGTTTAGGGAAGATCCCATTATTAGATTTCACTAAAGAATGGTTGAAAAACTTGGAAGTTCAAATAGCAAAAGATATCCTTGATGGATTTGTAAATAAGATTACACAAGGATTGTCTAATTCAAGAATTTGAATACTCATTAAAAAAAAATATTACAATTTTCTTGCATTGAGAATGTGGAAGCGATTTCCATAGGAAATGAGGTTTGGAGATTTTAGTATGAATTTGATAAAAGGATAAATTCTTTTCAATTACCCCTCGGATTATAAGGAGACTATTTATTTAAGAAAGTTATCATGGAATATTGATTTAGGGTGTATAGTACGTGTTCCATATTAGTTTCACGTGAATGATGTGCATCTAGTCATTACCTTTAAGGCTAAAATAATTTTAGGTTAGAATTCATTTAAATTTATGACTTCATTTAGGCTTAAGATTTTGATTTCCATATTTAAATAGATGAATAGATTAAGATTACCCTACCAAAATGTCTGAGTGCTTACTTGCGTTTGTATAGTTAATCTCAGGATAATTTTTTTGTAAACTATTAATATGGTACCTTAGGATCACGATTGTTGGAAGATTTGAGAAGCGATATCATAAGTGAAATGATAAAGCTTAATTTGAATCAGAATTAGAAGAAACGTTATGCTATTTTTACCAATTATGCTATTTTTACCCGTTTAAGAGATTACCGTATTTTGACATTCTTGGGTGAAACTGTGGAATAGCAAAAGATTCAAGTTATTAGATACTAGTAAAGACATCATCCACTTTTATGTTATCTTACCTTAGTATCCAAAAGTCCAGTATACTACTTGGATGATTGAAAGCATGGTGTATGAGCATTGAGGGTTGCATGAGGCTACAAATTCCATTAAGGCATATTATGCTAAGGTTATAGGTTGTGGTGCATGCCGACATCAGTTTATCCCAGTTAGTATCATGGATTGTAGAAGTTTACCAATGTACGTACATTTGTAGTTATTTGGATTGAGTCTCCATGCCAGTAGTAAAGTCAATAATTTAAGATTGGAAGAAAAATATAGTTGAGAATACATGGGAGCCCGAAGAGAAAATCTGAGCTATCCATTCTCCGGTACGCTTCCCTTTAGGTTGGTATAATAACTATACACATAGCATTTAGCTTAGTTTATTTCATAGATAGGAGTGTTTGGATGTTAGGCATGGCTGTGAACATGTGGCTATGACATGTCTTGAACGATGGCTACTAATGGATGTATTTACTAACTTAATTATTGCATATATAGGCTACTATACTTAGCTTAGCCTATACACACCACCATTCATTTTATTTTATTAAGTTATAAGCATATGGTTGTTGCATATGTATTGAATGGTTGCTCATTAATATAGAATTGTACGTATAGGATATTGCATACATTTTGGACGCATGACATAAGCATTGGCATTCCAAGAGGTTGACTAGTTCAGGAGGCCATCTAATTTTTCATTACTTATAGGTTTATACGCATTCCATTTCAATATGTACACACCGCATTAGAAATTGAAATTTAGGAAAATGGTTGTAAGTGTTTGATGGTTGAGTATATGGTAATAGATATTGGTTTTCATTTATCAGAGTTTCATTTTTCTATCCTTGAGATTTGGGGTTGAAATGCTTGATGGGGGAAATTGTAACACCCCGTGGAATTGATAGAAAATCTATTAAGATAAATTGATCAATTTAATAATAAGGCTAAAAATAAAATCTGAGCAAATTTTAGAATTCAGCTATGAAACTTACACCATTGTGTTCATGACAATTTTCTAGGCAACTTTCATACATTAAACTTTGTGATCAAAGCTTTAGCGGAGAAGTTATTAACTTTGAAGATTTAAGATTAAAAATAATTCATAATGTATTAAACGAAAAATAATTAATAATTAACACAATGTTAATAGTAACGTTAGCTATAATAACAGAGGACCACTGGTCGATAGCCATTATAGTATCAGTCGACCACTGGCGGTCGACCGCTCCTAAAGAACGGTCGACTGATTGACGTTTTCTTGGCTAGAGTTTAGTAAAGTTTGAATGGGCTAAAATCAATTATATTAATCGAACAGTCATGGAGTACTCGAGCAGCTATAAATAAGGCTTAAGCCTACACTCTTCTCATTCATAAACCCTTTTCAAGTTGTCACTTTTACGTACAATTTTCTTTTCCCTTTCAAAATCTCTATATATTCCCCAAAATTCCAAACCAAAACAAAAATAATTCATTATAAGATCAAACGAGAAGAAGGAAATCGGCTAAAAGAAAGGAAAGAGAGAAGAGGAGATGATTAAGGTCAAACTAGGGAGAGAGAAGCCTTGAAGAGGTGAGTGGGTTGATTTGTAGAATATGTTATTTCAAAACTAATCAAATTTATTTAATTTTCTACGTGATTTTAAATGCATTCTTTTAATTAGAGACAAAATTTTATAATTAATTTTAAAATAAGTCAATTCCAACTATGCAGAGATATTATGATAAAGTCTAAATTTTGTATACGATAATTTTAGGAAAGATAGACTAGATCACTTCACTCTAAATTGACTCTAAATTGAATGAATATAAACCATTATTTGATATAGTTTGAAGATGATTTAGATTTGATAAAAAAGGAAATCGAATACCCTTATATTTCACCTTAAATTAACCTTGAAATTATATATATGTATATATATAATCTTAATTAGGAATATATAATGGTATTGAATAAAAAGATATAAATATTTGCGTATCGAAAACTTTATAGGTTAAATCCGTGTAAACAAAAATTATCAACTATACACAAAAATCTGCTTAAATTATAGACGAAGTAAATGATGAAAATCCGGTCCAGCAAGGGCTAAAACTAATCGATTTAGCTGATAATACATTTGATGGTACAATATAATTAACATTACAATATATATTAACCGAATTGCTAGTATAATTAAATTCCATTAATCGACGGCTTACCTAAGGCGGCCGACTGCGAGCGCTCGTCTGCTGAGGTATAGGAGGTCAACTAATTGGTGAATGGCGGGCGGAAATCGAACCTTAGTTTAAATGGCTTAGAATTAGTATTTAATAATCATGTCAATATGGAAAAATTAGTTCCCATCTCTTTGACATTTGGGATGCCCATGGAATTGGAGGAAGTCATGCAGCAAGAAGGCGAAATATCACGATCAATGATGTCTTAGGTTTACATTTTATGAAGTCCCAATGCTAGGCATTCCACGTGAAAACTGTAATGACCCATAATTTTAACACTTTGAAAATGACATATTTAATTATTTTAAATATCGAAATATAGAATTTTTAAACTTAAACAATCATTTTTTATATAATAAATATGAATGGTAAACTTATTTTTGATATTGAATAAAGATTTTGGATTCCCGTTGTAAAACTGACAAAAGTCAAATTCCGATAAAGTAGGATAAATATTCGATAAATTTATTTAAAGGATAAATATCCTTTTAAATATACATATATATAATTGATATCAAGCTAATTTTATAATAACAGTAATTTAATTTATAATGGTTTGATAAACATATAAAACTTGTTTTATAAAATTGACAAATTTCGTCGTATATCGATAAATCGATGTCGTATTTTTGTATGAAGATTTGGATATTGTTATGTATAATTATATAAGTAAAATATGATTGTTTTATTTATTTAAAGGTAATAATAAATTTATTTTGAAGTTTGGATTACATGAATAAATAGTTTAAAAAAACGTAAAATGTGACCGGAAAAACATTTTGTCGAAAATCAACATTTAGTTTAAAATAAGTTGCCACAATGTTATCGCACCTTTATTAACATGTTTTAACATATATATTACACATTTTAATAACTAAACATATCTAATTTTACTAAATAGGATTAGAAAACTTCTAAAAGTCATTAGTAAAATTAAGCAAGAATTAACAAAAGTAAGAAAAATAAACATCAAATCACATCAAATCAAAATCAAACAAAATACTTACTTTTGTTTACTTAATCCTTAAGTGACTAAGACATAGAGTAAAAAGTAAAAGGATGATGTTAAGTATTGAAAAAGTGGATGTTGCTTTAGGTTGAAGTAAGGATACTTTGGAAATTTGCTAAGAGGTTATTTTGGTAAATATACCACTTCTTTCTTTTTCAATAAATACTCACCTCTTTCTTCACTTTCATTCACATTTATCTTCTTCTTTTCTCAAGTTTCTTCATCTTATTCCTCTTATCTTTAATGGTTTCCAAGCTATAGGAAAAACTTAGAAAGAAATAATGTCAAAATATTTACAAAATATTCAAAAGAAATCAATGTTCATCCTCTTCAAATCAAATTCCTTTTTACTCCATATTTTACCTCTTCTTCTATCGGCAATAACTTCATAAAAACAGAACCAAAATTCAAAAATATTTTTCTAAATAATGTAATTTTCTAGTGGCTACAACTTTTATGTAGACCACTTTGTCTCATTTTGAAATTAACCATGTCAAAATTCCACTTCTTTCCACTACATTCTCTGGCCCAGTTTTTAATCCAGAGAATAGGTCATTTTGTTTTGAACATAACTTGACCATAACTGATCCAAATTATAAAATTATTTTATATAGACCATACGAAATTTCAACGGCTGCAACTTTTATGTTGATCAATTTTTCCTGTTTTGAGGTTCGATATACCTAAAACTCAATTCTTTGAAGTGCACTTTTGAGCTTTATATTTGTGAATCCAAGAATAGCTCTTTTTCTTTTGGCCATATCTTCCTCAAAACTAATCAAAATGAAGTGATTCTTTTTTTAAATTCAAGTGAAAAGAATTTGCAACAACTTTTCAGTTAACAAGTTTTTCAAAATTTTAGAGTAAGAGAGTCAAAACAAAAGAGAAGATGACCTATTTTTCATGTCTAATTTTGAGAATTCAAGTTAAAAGCTCTACCACTTCTTCTCTATACTTTCAGCCAATCTCCACTTCAAGCCTTGGCCAAGCATTAGGAAGGACGAATTTGGGCTTATTTACATTTGGTTCCAAAGCATGATAGAAAGTATGCATTAGATCTTAAGTTCCTTGCCTTAAAGTTTGACGGAGTGGAATCCAAAGTAGGTTATTTCTTATTTTAGTTCATTAAAACCATTGCTAAGTTGAAATAACTTTAAGTGTTAAGTGTTGTTTGAAAACCCTTGTTGAATGCTTGTTTACTTTGTTTTCTAAAACAATGGTTGATTTCCTTGCCCGATATTATGTACGGATGGTTAATTAAATAATTTGCAATTTAGAAGTTAAATACTTAATGGGGTATGTGGAAACGACTAGTACATGTATTTCGTCTGTGAGATCCAAGAAGACTTAGACGAAGGATGGAACATGTCGAAGGGAAAGCTCGAATGCTCTAAAATAATTGCCAAATCATTTTGACCAAGGATAAAATAAATTGTTACAAATATTTGATAGAATGAAGTGTTGATTTATCATTTATTGCTGTGTTTATTTTGTTAATTGATTGTTTGGTTGTTTGGATTGCGCTCGACCAGTTTATGAGCACTTATTATTATTTATTTATTGTTGACTTTGCTCAACTAGTTTATGAGCAATTAATTATCCATATGCATGGGCTGGGTAGAAAATAATTGTAGGACGACACCTTAAGATTTATTTCACGATTTGACTATAAGATGTTTAGCGGTAATATTTGGTTCACTTTAATTTAGTAAATTGTTTCGAAGATTGATTTTAAAGTTGAAAAGCTATGAAATGTTTTCCTTTAAAAGAGAAAAAAGATATTTGATAATAAATATTTTGAAGTGATTTATATAATGAATGGTTTTACAAAGTGTTTTATAAATTGGAAAGAATTTCGAGGACTAAACTCGATGATTTTAAGATGATTTTTGAAAGGATTTAGAAATGGAAATTATTATAGATTTGAAGTATTTATGAATATTAGTTTGAAATGCTTTATCGCTTTGGCGTATAAAATGATTTTTTATATTACCGATGATTCGGGTAACCCGTAAATAAAAAGTGGACACAAGGTTTTGGTGTAGTCCACTCTTGGAATAAAGGTATTTACTTATTTATCGATTGTATGAAGGCTGGGACCTCGTTGCCTTGTTATTGGAAGAAACCTCCCGATCTGGTTGCATATGGTTTGACATGTTTTTATTACTATATTTGGGATTTCCAATTAAACTTTTCAAAAGTGATTTGATTTAAGATCCTAAAGTAAAGTATAATTTGAATATAAAAGATATATATATTTCAAAAGTTTTGAAATAATAATTCGGGAATAAAGTCCAAAGAGATAATTTCCGTAAAGTTAATTAGATTTTGAAAATCTAAATTTAAAGATTAAGCCTAAGTGGGAAGTTTTAGGAATGGCATATTATTTGTTGTATCGTAGGCTCCATGAGTCCTATTTACGGTAGTAGAACTACGTTGGTTTGATCCTGTATCTAATTGGGTACCCAATTAGATAAGGGTACGTAGGCAATCACAAGTGGTAGTGATGTAGCCTATAAAATAATATAACCCTTTCATGTTTATCCGTTATTGTTTTGTTTATCTTGTGTTATTGTATTTTTGCTGCTTACTATTTTATTCCGCATTTACATTGTTTATTAATTTGCAGGTAAGGATAGTGTTGCCTCTCTCTCAGAGTTGTGTAGTGGTAGATTATAGTCGTTGTATTTGGTCGTTTTAAAGTACACTTTGTGGGATGAATAAATAAATTAATTACTTTGATAAGTTGTATAATTGATATTGTATCTTATACATTTAGTAATGTTGAATATTTATCAAATGTTGTGTATTAAGTTGGTAGTTTTCATTTGTAAGATTACAACGGACGGGTTTTTTGGCAGTATTGACTGGTCGAAAAACTCGGGTCGTCACAAAACAATTTTATCGTGATGGTGCGCTTGATTAAATTATTTAAAATAATTTTTAATACAAAAGTGATTGGGTATCATTTTTATAACCATTGCCAAGGTCTTTTAGAGCTGATCGGTTTAATATATAATTTTCATGAATTTAGAGCAACAATTTAGAAGATACCGACTTTACAAATCTAAAAGATTTACACATACAATTAATAAATTTCAAAGTTTTAATTTTGAAAAAAAAAGTATGTTTAGTGTACTTGGTTAAGAGAGCACTTCACTTATAAAGACCATGGGTTCAATCTTGACTAACAACACATTTTGTTGAGAGAAAAAAAATCTGTATGTATGCACTCAAATACACACACACACACATACATACATGCATACATACATATGTATGTATATATGTGTGTAGTTAATCCAATGGAATAAAATATAAATTTGATAAGTGTGCGCAATATTAAACTGAATGAATTATGGATACATACACACACATGCACATGGATAAACAAATATATTTAATGCGACGAATTTATCTAGTATAACTTAACTATTGAATATATATGTATATAATTAGTTACATATTTATTTTTCTATATTATAGGAAATTAATTGTGTGGGTTAGCAATTAATTGTGCATTGATTGACATATAGGTAAATTAATATTTTTATTTATGGAGATTGATTCCATATCGATTGGAAATTAATTGTAAGAATAAAGGTTAATTGATTAAATGAGAAAATAAACGAACTGAACAAGTTAAATATACGAGGAACATTTATTTACTTTGTAAATACGGCACCGAATGAAAATGTACGAAATCTAACTGAATAGGATGTAATTTTATTTGGCAATGAATAAGGAAAATTAATAAATTGTTATTAAAGGCAATTAGATATGATTAATTTCGATCGTAAATATGTAAGAAGAAGATTCAATATTTGAATAATGGAGAACTTACATTAAAGGTAATTAAATTTGGTCGTATATATAAAAGGGAAATATAAACATATGAATGATATATGTTTTTACATTAAGGGGAATAAATTAGAATAGGAAGGATTGAATATAGGATATTTATATTAAAGGTAATTACATATAATTAAATTTGGCCACATAAAATGGGAACCGATTTAAATATCAAAATGTGAAATATTTAATGTGCGCATAGATAATCAAATTAGAATTTGAATAAAGATGATATTGCAAAGGAGGCAATAAATTAATGAATAAGGAAGCAAACCAAAACCCTTTCTATAAGTACCACCAAACAAATCTTCCTCCTCATATTTTTTGTTTCATTCTCTATAAAGAAAAACTAAAGAAAATAAATAGAGCCAACCACCAATAAAAGAAGAGAAGAAGAAGAAAAGGGGAAAAAGCTAAGGAAACCTAAGAAGATTAAAGATCTAGTAGGAATAAAGACAAAGGTGGGTAATATCATTTTTTTCGGTTATCTTCACTTATATTAATTACGATGTAGTTATTTCATCACGAAGTTCATATGATATGTGTTTTTATATTCATAAATAATCTATTATGAACTTGATTTGCGATGTTCGTTATTATTTATAAATTGAAGTGATATTTCATGAATATTAATATTGTTTTAGAAAAATTATGTTAATTTGAGTAAGGGAAATGTAATGGATTTTATAATGTGTATTGGAAGGTATTATCATGTGAGTAGTAAAATAAAGTTTATTTTTGAAATAATTTTAGTAGTAAATGTTTCCCAAAGTTCTTTCAGATAGAATAATTAATATTTTGAGATGAGTATGAATAAAAAGGTGTTTTGGTGATTTAGGATAAAGTACTATTATTTTTGAGATAAATATAGTAATAAACTGGTTTTGGAAAATATTAAAGAGGATTTTATATGTACATCGTTATTTGGATGCCGAATAATGAATATTTGATTTGAAAATTGATTTAATGTAAATTACTACTTTGGGAAGAAAATAGAACATTTTAAGAGATTTAAAGCAATGAGACTACATAAAGAGTTTTTGAAGTGTATTTAGACTTTAAAAAGATCTTTATTATTTTTTGCATATTTAAAAAAAGGTGACTTTATGAAAAACAATAATAAAACAAATTTATACTTAAGACAATAATTGATGCAAATGTAATATTGAGATGGCCATTGAATGCGTGAGTTATTATTGCTTGTAATTATCACATATATTGGATGCTTGATGGCAGTATTGCATTTTGATGAGTGTGTGATATTTTACCATTTTTGGCATAAGATGATATGTAATTATTTGTGGTTAATTGATAATGAATGTTGTGTCACTAATTTTGATTAGATTAGTACACATTTGATTATTTATACTTGCATTGATGATGCACTACTTATATTAATGAATTATATATATATGTAAGTATATTCGTGTTGGTTTCTTATTTGATGTACTGGGGTTATCCTTGGATATTGTTGATGTTTTATGGTTATGTACCATTATTGTTGTTATCCTATAAGATGATTTGTTATAATGGATGAGTATGAGTAAAGTTTTATGCTTTTACTATTTGTATTGGTTGCAATAGCTGCGACGATTGTATTGGTTGCAATAGCTGCGACGATTGCGTAGATGTTATGGTTGTTATGTATTAACAAGTATTTGGATGCATGAAAAGAACATAAAATAGAACTATGTGGCCCTAAAAAGGGGTACGTAGGTAGTCTTTTTCTGTGCAACATCCCATGGTTCCCTTGTGGTTAGGGTGTATAAAAATTGGTGCAATTCCAAAAGTATTTGACACCTTTTACCTTTTGTTATATGCATGTATATGTGTTTGTAAGTTTGTATGTGAAGGCAAAGAAGGGAGCAAAAGTCCTAGAAGGAGTCGTGTCCAAATGAGAGATTGGTATATCTCTTGCATCATAGCTGCACTGTTATTGATTTTATAATTGATGTGTTGAAATGTGTATATTATGTAACATATGAGAAAAAGTAATATTTTTACTGTTAAAATGATTTGTGTATATATGTTTACATTAACGTTTGAATTCTACTGTGAGGTTTCCCTTTTTATTCATTAGTTTAATTTTTAGTTTTACACATCCACGGTCCACTATTTTTAACATTTGAAATCAGTTGTAAGTGTATTCTAATGGCATTTATAATTAGTTTTAGATGTTAAATATAATGGATCATTACAAGTCTCCAACTGCAGTTGCATCTACAATAGATCCATCAACAATGTGAAGCCAATTTTCACCTTTTTCCACATGTCGTCTGCACCTAAGTGCTTGTACCAAAATACTGGATACGAGTCCTATATCCAATATCTAAAATCCAAGATAATTTATTGATTGCAAAACAATTTTGAATCAAAACATACCAGTAGAAGCGGTAGAACCATCTTTTTTTTCTATTTGATAAGTTTAGGTAGTTTGGACAGTCCAAGTTCCAATGCCCTTTCTTGTGAAAATGGTGACATTCACCCTTTTCATTTGATCCATTTAAAGACGATGCCTCACACTTTTTAGCAAGCATTGTGCCTTGATCCTTGAATGAGCACTCGGCTAACCTCGGCATACTGCATAGCTCTACGAGGCTCACTCACATTCAACTGGTTCATATTGTAGTTCAATATGAATGGCTAAAACTATGGTGTAAGATTCCCCGGGATGAAGTATACTTACTGCTCATTACTTATTGCAATGCCCAATTGGAAATGCCTATCAATATAGCCTTTCACTAATAAGATGTACAAGACGTACTTTTTAATACCCCATAAAATTAACAAGAAATCAATGAAGAAAATTAATTAATAATAAAGGTAAAACTGGAAATTTAGAAAACATTAAAATTTGGCCATGAAACTTTCACCATTGTGTTTATGGTGATTTTCTAAGAAACTTTCACTTTGTAATCGGAGTTAAAATGAAGAAGTTATTAACATTTGAAGATTTCAGATCAAGGGAAATAAATATTAATGGTAAAGTAAACGTTAATAATAAGCTTAACGTTTAAATAAGTGTTAAAAATAATGGTTAGAGGATCATCTATCGACCCCTTCTATGGGGCAGGTTGGCCGCTAGAGGTCAACTACCCATAGAGACCTATCTATCAGTTATTATTGTTAAGGCTACGGTTATTCCACAGTTTACATCGCCTATTTTTAAAATTAAAATAAGTATGATTTGTCTGTCATTTCAACGCCGTACATTCAATGTGTTGAATGGAATATTAAAGATTTTTATTGCAAATTTGCTTCTTTGGAAAAAGAGGTATGGTTCATTGGAAAAAGAGGTATGGTTCAACTATATTATCCTGAAATAAATTATACGTTTTGAATTTGATTTTTAATATATATACATAAGTCTAATTTGTATAGCTAAATTATTGATGATATTATCTTTTATGTAATTGCTATATCGAATTAAAATTATATAAAAATTATAGTTGTTAACGTTAAAATAATATAACATCCTGAATAAGTAACGGACAAACTACTTGAATACGCATAAAATTAAATGGACATAATTTGTTATTAAGCATAAATATTATAATAACATATTGGTTTAAACTTTGAAACTTACAATTATAATTGTAAACCTCTAACATGTATAATTATTAAGATGCTAAATAAAGAAACCAACAAATAAATGGTAATTAACAATTACTGTTCAATCCAATAATGTGATTTAGGAACAATTATGGAAGTTAATCCATGAATAACGGCAAAATAAGGAGTTTCTCTTATAAGGCCTTTAATGCATAAATATGGGTGAGGTGTATATATATACACTATATATGTATATGTATATGTATATGTATATGTATATGTATATGTATATGTATATGTATATGTATATGTATATGTATATGTATATGTATATGTATATGTATATGTTGATGTAATTTTACATTAAATGTTAGAAAAGTGGAAATATGGGTAAGTTATAATGATGCAAGTTCAGTTGAAAGCACATAAAACTTTTGTAATTGATGTGGGGAATTTCCTATTATAAGTACCCATAGTGGACATGAGGTTAGTCCCAAATTTTATAGGGTAAGTCTTTCCAGCTGATCTGGCAACCAGCACCTACAAATAGTCGGACTAATGTAGGATGTCCCGGTTGGGTTACATGCCATAAGGATGAGATAATCCCAAAATGGCTTGTTTTGTGGTTGAGGTATTAAATAGCTCTGTTAGGGCTTGCCTCTTCCTATTCAAGAAGTATTAAATGGTCAAGATTATGCGTTAGTGAAAATCTCTTGGGTGTGGTCCGCTTCGTGGTAGAGGTATTAAATGGGTAACACAAATAAAGTAAATTTTGGATTTTACCAAAGCTGTGTTGGCTACAACTTGCTAAATGACGTGTGAACGTTAATATTTGAATTGTTTAATATTAATCGCTAATCGAATTTACACCTAAGAGTCACACAACTGAAACGTTGAATACTTTTACTACCACTTGATTTAATTAATTATTATTGTTTTAAATATATTGAATTAATTAATATATATATATATATGTAATATTAATTACAAAGTTTTATTTAATACGTGTTGATCGGTATTAAAAAATGTGTATATAACTACTATAGAAACATGTATCGATATGCGATATCGATGTGCATTTGAATTAGATTAAATTGCACCTTTATTTTATAGGGCTTGAAGCAGTTTGGAAGCCCAGAAATGGGCATGTTATGACCGATTATAAGAGGGACAAAGGTAAGTTGAATGTTGATTCAAATTGAGGTGAAAGGGTAGGAAAAAAAGGTGGATCTAAATCCTCTTTTCGATCCTATGAACCTACACTATTTAAACACCTCAAACCTCATTTTTCTTCTCTCTAATTTTTTTCTCCCCTCTACATGATTAGGCTAGCCATATCCCTTACTTCCCTCCTTCGTTTCAAGCTTTCAATCCAAAAAATTAAGTACAAATCGAAGATCGATGGCTGTTGCTTTAAGGTTGTTGCTTTTCCTGGATTCTATATACTGATTCAAGGAGTTATTCGATTCAATGTTTCAAGGTATTTCATCTAAGCTTTGGACAAGGTAAATCCTTTATCTACATTATGTATATAAACGTTCATTATGTTATATATGCATGTTTATACAGTGTAAGTTTATTATGAATCTATATATGATTGTGTTATTTTCATTGGATGAAATTTTATTTATGTATGCACTAAAAAATTTATTTTTTGTATTTATTTATATATATTACACATAGGCAAAAGTAAAAAAATATTTTGAATACTGTAATACTAAAATAATTTTTAAACAAAATTTATTTTAGGGCAAACATTTCCATTGGATCTGTAGTAGTGTACTATTATCGGATTTCAAATTTCATAACGTTTGGATTTACCGTTTGGTCATACGGGCTAAAAACGCCTATTTAATGGAATTTAATTTAAATAGACAATTCAAAAAGCTCTCTTCCGTATACAATCAAATTAAGTCTCGGAACTCGTTCCGTTGGGTTTGGAATAGTAGTATAACATTATAACGCCAGGTGGCATGCCTAAACAGTGGTTCGAAATTGCGAGGTACGTAACAAGATAATTTCAATATTTAAATTTATAAAATCTAATCAAGGTCAGACTCAGTCATACCCTACCTTCTGCAAAGACGCCTCCCTATCATAGACCTAACTTCTCTATTCCAAGCCGCCATCTCCAAATTTCAAAATCAGGTATCCTTCCCCTTTTAGGTAAAATCAAAAATCAATTTAGGAAAGAAAAAAGAAGAAAAAATAATATATAACATATGAATCGCGATACTCTCTGATCGACACAAGGCCATCGCGCACGAGGAGGCAAAATTCACAAAAGAGATGGTCGAGCACGAGCAGATTCTTAGCTAGCGTTTTGGATTCTCGAATATAGGTTCATCAATTAGCAATTTTGCGCTTGTTCTTGGATTTATAGGATCGGTTAGCACCTTCGTCTAGATTTTTTTGGGGTTCGGTCTTGTTCAAGGCAGCACGATCATTCCTGGATGTGTGGGGAGGAGGCCGAGGTCGCCTGTTCAAGTGTTGGAGGTTGGGCAAGTCATGATGGAAAGCAGGTGGTGGTGTTGTGGGGGATGCTGTAGAGGATCACGACAAAGGGGGAGGGCTTTTGATCGACTGTTGAACAACAGGGGGGCCGCTGCTACACAACATTTTCTAGACGAAGTCACGATGGATAAGAATTGGACTCGAACTTAATGGCGTGGGTGGTAGGGTGGAAAGCTTGAGAGGATGGAGGGTACAAATTTTAAACCATTGTTTTTATTTAAGCTGATTTTTTTTATTTGTTGAGTTAAGTATAAATTTATCTTTCAATGTTAATTCGAAAATGGGTAATTAGTTAAATTTAGTAATTAGATGATTGATTAAAAACAAAAATTGAAATCATTAGTTTATATAACTTGAAATTTTCTTATGCGAGATTAAATCAAACGGAGTCCATCAAGTTGGATTCGTTAGTGCAAAATATACAAATCTGGATGCTTGGCGGTGTAAGGAATAATAAAAATCATGGTGAGTAAATCTTACTTTTTTTGGATTACTGGACTTAATTTATATAATTAAAATTAATTATTGGATGCTGGATGAATTTACTAAATATTATCAGTTGAATGTTACATTATATTTATATATATATACTAGTAGTTGGATATATTCCCACCGTTGGAGCAAATGAGACCCTATGCTCCCTGCATAATAGCAGTTTACCCTATATACCATGATATCTCGCCTCGAAGCGGGATTGGTATTTTTATGTTGAATTAACATCTGTGGATGCAGCGAAACAGGATGGAGGGATCCAATTGGATTCCTCAAATTTATGTTAATTGTTTTCCATATATAGTAATATATGATGTGTTAGAATAATTTGTTAAAGATTATTGTTTTGATTTGAATTATTGAATGCTATAATAGCGCTGGCCTGAATTTTGGTATTTTAAATACCATAAATTTTATTTTTGAATTTAAAAGAAGAATTTGAATTTAAAAGAAGAATTTGAATATAAAAATAAGTATATCGAACTTGGATTATTTTAAAAGAAATTGATTTGGATAAACGATAAATTGATTTTTGGGTTATACTTAACTATTCGGAAAAGTACATTTTGAATAGAGATTTAAAAATAATTTATATAGAGGATATTTAAACAATGGATTTTAAATGATATCCTGAAAATATGGAAAGGAGTTGGAATCGATATTTTAGATAGATCTGCAAAATAAATGGAATCTATAAGAAAATGGATTTATAAAATTCAAATTTTATAACTAAGATTTGTTTATATAAGCAAGTAAAATCCTAAGGAGTTATAAAAATTTATAAATGATGTTTATAGATAAGGGAAAACGATAGTAGTTGCTAAATTGGGAATATAAAATTCATATGGTGAATTTATATTAGAATATGGAAAAAGGGTTGAGGAAAATAGTGGATACTATGTTTGAAAAGTGGAAATGGTTAGGAGAATCGGAATGAAATCGATGTGTAACATCCTGCTATTTTGGACCATTCAAATTGATAACAAAAGCACACATGTTGGACTTGAATAATTCAAAACGACATACTGTTAATAAATTTTGGGGCAAATAAAATCAATCGTAGAATCACAGATATAGAATATCAGAATAACTCGTAGCGGAATAAAATAAACATAATAGTTCATAAAGCTACTAGATACATAGTCTCAAAACAAATACATAATACCAGAGTCTGAAAGCAAATACACCTGGAAATCCAAATAAATAAGTCCACTAATACATAAGCAAAGGCTGAATGGAAATAACTGAAATAGAAATAATAGATAAATAGCTAAATATCCAGCAGATCTCTAGCTCCAAAAGATGAATCTAAAGCTATGATACTTAAGCTGACCCGAGCATAAAGAAAAACACAAAAACACTCGAGTCAGGACATACATACTTATAAAATGTAAATCAACTCAAGTGAACTGTATAAAAATGCATTAGTAACTTAAAGGATGCTTGGGATCGCCTATCCTTAAAGGATTAGTTAAACTATCTACTATGCAGCAATATACGCTATTAAAATAATGTCTAAAGTAAGATAAACTATTAAAATAGCGTTAATGCGTTATCCATATCCCCCTTAACACATTTTATATAATCCCATAGTCTATACAATAACGTAATCTCCCCTGTACTAGGCGTCGTCAGGGAGCACTCCATAGGCACGGTACAAAACAAACTCATGGTGGTCTCGATAAGGTAGGTGACACGACACAACTAGGAAATGCCATGGTAGATATACCAATTACACTTTCGAGTTAGTGGTAACGCATAGCCGCAGCTACTGCTCACCTCGATCCACACTTCCCAATCAAAGGTGCGCACTAAATCAATCACAAAGTAATAGAATGGCAATCGAAGAACTGTGCCCGATCGGAGGAGCTACCGCAATTGGCCCATTAATTGCTCCTGTTTTGGCCACCTTAAGCTAACTCACGTGAGTAAGGTTCACGAATATACCTTAAATAGAACGTCGCCAACCACCTGTTTCATTTTGGAATCTCCACTGCGTACACAGTTGTTAAAGTGGTTTTGAGTATTGGCAGAGAGTATGACAATTACCGATCTCAGTCTCTTTAACAAACAAACGTTAATCTAACCCGTGGTTATTTATTTTCAAATGGTTTATATTTCAATCAAACATATTCATTTAAAACCATATACATCCGATATCATTATTCTTTAAAATAATATTCATTTTCAAAGTCGTAGCATTTTCAAATTTACACTTAACTATAACACTTTAAAAAACATAATATTTTAGAAACCGTAACACTTTGAAATGTAACCTTTTAGAATTATAGCAAATCGAAAATATTACCATTTTGAAATCATAGCATTTTGAAAACGTAACCTTAAGAAACATAGCAATTTGAAGACACGATACTTTTCACTATAATAGTTTATATAATCAAAATATTATTTATATATATATATATATATATTCACAATTTTAACATAGTTATCATATAAAATCTGTTTTTTAACACAAAATTATTTATTTGGATATTAAATAAACTATTTGAAATCCTTGATTAAGAAAAATGATTTCAAACGAGCACAACTTCGAATAAGCACGATAATCATGGACAAGCTCGAGTGGGAGGAGAATTCAAATCCAAAGCTTAGAAAAAATAAATAAAAATATATGTAAATAAATAAATAAATTTACATAGGAAAAATATTTTCAAAGAAACAAGAAAATGGGCTAGCCTAAAGGCTAATAGGCACGGCCACTCTTGGCTTTGGGGTTCGACCTATGGGCTTGGGAAGTGGTTCGGCCATAGCTTGGTCAAAGGGTCAGCTAGCATGGCTTGGGAAGTGGCTACAAGGCTCGACCTAAGGCAAATACAAAAGAGGGCAAAGGGTTTGAATGAAAGGTTCGGCCATGGTGGAGCTAGGATCAAGACAAGGCTCGGCTAGGCTAGGCTCACGGTAAGGCAATGGCAAGGTCACGGCAAGAGGAAGGCAAAAGGTTTGAGAAGGCAAGTTTTGGCTAGTGGTGATGGTCATGAAGTGGTTCGACTAGGGTTTGGGAAATGGTGATGGTAGTCGATCATATGTGAGTGGTAGAGTGGTTTTTCCTTGAGAAAAACAAAGGGGTTTAGTGGATGGAATGGTCAGCTATGGAGAGGAGGAGGTCGGTCTTGGTTGGAGAAGAAGGAGGTAGAGATGATGATATGGTATGGCCAAAAATAAGAGGAGGAAGGAGGAAAAATATAGAGAAAAATTTTGAGAAGAAGGAGAACTTATTGTGATTTCCTCAGCAGTAGAATGAGAAGATGAGAAATGAGAAGTCAAAAGGAAGTTTTGTACGTACTTTTCTTCTCAAAGGGTGGCTTTTCAAATGTACTGACTATTCAAGTGACCATTTACCTCCTAGCCCATTAGCCTAAGCCCAACAACAATAATCAAACCAAATCTCAACCAAATCTGCCCCATAAACCCCCAAGATAAATAAGATTATGGAAATAATTGCATGAAATATGCTAAAGATTGTAATTTTGAGAAGTAGAAATCATAATTTAAAGAAAACCCAATCACCAACAGAAAACTCCATTCTCCTCCTACGCCTATCAGCGTACTTCTTCTGCCTATCCTGTGCAATCCTCATCTTCCTCCTAATCTCCTCAACCCTCTCATATGCTTTGAGAATCATATCAAGACCCAAGAACCAAACGATTACCGGATTCAATCCAGCAAGATGGAGATTTACAGGGTCGTCCGTAAAGAGCAGAAAACGGAAGCATTGCGATACTAGCCTGAATTCAAAAGATGAAATAAGACAGATAAATGTTTAAGACAACCCTGAATGGTAAATTTGAGATTGTACCTGATAATTTTTGTTATAGGTGAATTCGACGAGATGGAGATGATCTTCCCAATATCCTCCATAATCAAGAACATAGGCACGAAGAAGATCTTTCAGAATCTGATTCACCCTTTCCGTTTGACCATCGGTCTGCGGATGGTAAGCAGTGCTCAGATTCAGGTGAGTACCTAAAGTTTCCTGAAAATATCTCCAAAACTAGGTGGTAAAGATGGGGTCTCTATCACAAACAATACTGACCGGAACACCATGAAGTCGAACAATCTCTCTCATATAAATCTCACTAAACTCGAAGCAGAATGGTTGGACCTAAATGGAATGAAATGAGATGACTTGGTCAATCTATCCAAAACAACCTAAATACTCTCATTACCCTTCCCAGACCTCAGTAATTCATCAAAAAAATCCATAAAAACCCGTTTCCATTTCCAATTGGGAACCTCAAGAAGTTGCAATAATCCAGGGGTCTTCTGATGATCAGCATTGACCTGTTGACAAGTCGCACACCTACTAACAAAAAGGGAGATATCACGCTTCATACCACTCCACCAATACAACTTATTCATATCTTGATACATCTTAATCACACCTGGATGAATAGAAAGTCTGGACCGATGATTTTTACAAAGTAACTCTTGCCTCAATCCATCGACATTCGGGACACAAATTCGATTGTTAATCCTCAAAATCCCATTATCATCAATCTAAACTCCATTTCCATCTTGGCTACTACTACCTCTACTACAAACATTCTTCTTAATAAGCCTAAGCATCTCATCCTCATCTCGATTAGCGACAATATGATCCATAAGAGAAGAAACGACAAGCTGACACAACATCGCCTTCTTTCGAATCAAGGCATCGGCTACATTAGCTTTTCCAGGGGTATAGTTGATGTCGAGGTCATAAGAAGCAAGAAACTCAAGCCATCTAACCTATTGATTCAAATCCTTCTGGGTGAAAATATACTTCAAAGGTTGATAATCCGTAAAGAGCTCAAACTTTGTTCCCAAAAGATGATGTCTCCAAAGCTTCAAAGCAAGAACCACCGCAAGCAATTCCAAATCATGGACTGCATAATTGGCTTCATAGGTCTTTAACTGACGACTGGCATAAGAAATAACATTCCCATCCTACATCAGAACAGCTCCCAAACCATCACGACTAGCATCAATGTATACCGTAAATCCCTTATTTCAACTTGGAATGATAAGAGCAGGTGTAGAAGTAAGCTTGCACTTTAACTCATTGAATGTAGTTTCATACTCATCATTCCATATAAACTTAGCATTCTTACAAGTCAAAGTAGTGAGAGGTGCAGCAATCCGAGCAAAATTCTTAATAAATCTTTGATAATAACCAGCAAGGCCTAGAAAGCTACGGATATCAGATGGAGTCCTAGGAATTTCCCAATCCTGAAATAGAATAGAGAAAGGTAAGAACCACTGAGAAAGATAGAATAACTAGATTACAAAAGAAGGAAGAGAAAATAGATTTACATTGATCGCAGCGATCTTAAATGGATCAACTGAAACTTCATTACCAGAAACAATATGCCCAAGAAATCGGAGTTCGTTTTTCCAGAAATGGCATTTCGAGAATTTAGCTTTCAACTGATGACTCCTAAGAGTCCCAAGAACAAAGCTCCAATGCGATTCATGCCCCTCCTCTGACTTAGAGAAGACAAGAATATCATCAAAGAAGACTATAAAAAACTTGTTAAGAACATTACGAAAAACACGATTCATAAGATGGAGAAAGAAAACTGAGGCATTAGTCAAACCAAAAGGCACAACTAACCATTTCTCATTACGGAAAGTAGTTTTGGGAATACGTTCCTTAGCAACTCTAAGATGGTGGAAACCGGTGGCAAGATCAAGCTGAGAGAACACTTTAGCTTCATAGAGCTGGTCGAACATATCATTGATATGAGGCACAGGATATCTGTTTTTCATAGTGAGCTTATTCAGCTCCCTATAATCAACACACATCCTCAAATAACAATCATCCTCAAAGAATAATCGGACTTAGTGACGAAACCACAGCTGCTTCCCCATTTGAAATGACTAGGTCTAATCAGACCTTTGGAGAACAAGTCTGCAATTAGCTTCCTCAACTCAACCTTCTCACGGGATGCCATTATTCTAGCAGGAAGTACTATAGGTTGAGCATCAAGAATAAGATCAATACGGAATTTGATTTCCCACTTAGGAGGTAAAGAAGTGACTTCACCAAACACATCGGGACAGAGATTGACCACAGGAGTTGAATCAAAATCACCAAGAGAAGAACCAAGAGATAAGATAAAAATGCCAGCATAATCCTGAGGCATACGGCACTAAATCACCAAAGGATTACCCCGATCATCAATAAGAGAAACAGTTCGGGCTTTACAAGAGATAACGGCTTCATGATTCTTTAGCCAATCTCCTCAAAGCAACATATCAAAAGCATCGAAACCCAGAACATAGAAATCACCAGAAAAACGATGGTCAGAATAGAAGAGTTTCACTTCGTTACAAATCCTGCTAAGGTTCGCGGGACCACCAATAGGATTAGTAACACATAAAGGTTCAATTGCATACACAGGTGAAAGGATATACTCAAAGCTATCACAGAGATCCACAGAAATGAAATTATGAGAAGCTCCAGTGTCAAATAAAACATGAACAGGAAAATTAAACAAAGTAAAGGTGCCCTAGAGATCACCTTGGGTATCACTATGATTATGTGGATTGGATGAAGTAACTGCAAAGATACCAGATGGATTGCCCTTCTGCTGAGTAGGACAATCCTTTTTAAAGTGGCCAAGCTACAAACAAATATGGCAAAGATCATGCCTAGTCATCTGAACTAGAGGAACAGAAGCACCAACTAAAGTAGGGTAATTATTAGCATAGTGTCCCTTCTAGTCACACTTGAAGCAAGTGATGGAGGAAAGATCAATAGGTTACCTCTGAGAAGAAGATCCCAAACCCAGAGTCTTAAGCCAATTCTTCCTCTGCTAATGGAAATTAGGCTTCGTCTTCTTAGAACTACCAGAAAAAGGCTGAGATGAAGGTGCACGAGCAACAGATGAATCCTTAGAAGGGGGGTTCTCAAATCTAATGGCCATATCTATTAATCCAGTAAAAGGGCTATGCACATGAGAAATCAGATGATCATAAAACTCTAAGCGAGCTCTGCTATAAACTTATCATTCTTCTTAAGAGGAGTATCAATCAAGCTAGGACCAAACTTGGAAAGTGTAACGATCCGTTAAATTTATAATATTTAATGAATTAAATTTAATAAAATTTCTAATCTAATTTAGAAGGAAATATAAGTCCTAAGATTTTATTTGAGTAAATATAGGAATTTGATATAGTGATTGTAATTTTATGGTAACAATTAAATATTTATGTGGCATAGATTGAATTAACGTGAATTAGTGGGTAGTTATTAGTTATAATTAGTTGTTTTAAAGGGTATTAATGAAATGATAACTGAATTTGGATTGCAAATATATATAAACGTTAGAATATTTATTAGGTGGACTTAATTTGTTAAAGTTCATAAGTTGTGTAATTCAATTCAGTAGAAATTCTACATTTATAAGCAGAGATTTAATATAAACGCTAAATATGTAAATGGTGACTTAAGACCTAGTTATAGGAATTGGAATATAATCCAATCTGAATTAAGTATAAAAAGGATTTGATTTATATGTAAGTTATTTTTCAAAGGATTGAATAAAAATTTGGAAACCAATCATAATTAATGATAATAACGTTAGTATTAGTAATAAATAGATTCCAACGCAGTACCCAAATGAATGGAATAAAATGAGTATATATTGAATAGAAATGAAATGTAAATTGTCACATTTAGATGGAGCTAATTTTAAGAAACATAAATGTTGAATTAGTAAATATTAGTAAAAATATTACCTAGAATAAAATTCATTTAATATAAGAATTCAAAAGGGAAAGATTTACATTTGGATTGAAAAATGGATAGTTACTAATTAAAAGTGACCATGGAATAAATTTATGTAAATGTGGGACTTAGTAAAAGCGTGTAATTATGGGTATGATAACAATTAGTATAAAATACCTATATATTGGAAACACGTTTGTAAAGTATAATTTATTTGAATTTGGTGGATTGGGGATTGAATTCAAAGGTTACATTAAAATAAATATGGATAAAAAGAGGTTAGACTAAGAAAGTGGCATTACTTGATTTTAAGACTTAATTAATACGTTAATAGACAAGACTCCGCATTCATACATTTATACAAAGCTAAGTCGTAAAATATTACGTTATTAAATTGAAATGGAATTTGTAAACATTGAGTGAAATCTTAAACTAATGTTAGTATTCGTCGTATTTACAACAATAACTTTGAATAATAGAAAGGAAGTGAATATAATAAATTAATCAAATTTATAGTGTTGAATTCAATTGGATTGGAATTAATAAATAGTAAGAAAAATAAGGGTTATTGATAATTTGGAATTTAATTATAGTAAAAAAGTTAATTTCAATCCAAAGATGAGTTGAAATGGAAATCAAGTATTTATTTAATTTGATTTAAGAGGTGAGAATAAAGGTATAAGATTTAATAATTGGGTTTAGAATAAAATTTATAATCTCTAAATAATAAAGGAAGTGCAGATATTTAGCTGCAAATTTATATACTGATAGATTTTAATTCACATCCAAGCTTGGTAAATAATTTAGAATTGATTGAAATATATAGATAATGAAATGGGGCCTATATTAGAAATTGAAATATAGAAATTGGATTTTTAATTTATTTAATTTATTCAATAAATATTAAAAAATAGCCATTTTTGTCACGGACTCGGATTTCGACGAAACCAGTTTCATCGGATCCGTATCGGTGAATTATTATAGGGTTTCAAATTTCGTATCGATCGGACTTGTCATTTGATCGTACGGACGCGAAACGCCTTGAAATCAATTTTATTAAAATCAATTTGAAATCAATTTGGAAATCTTGTTTTTAGCATAACTTCTTCATACGATCAAATTTGGACGTGAGACTTTTTCCATCGCGTTCAGAATATTTTTAAATACCTATCTGGATATATAGATTTAATAGATTCGGTTCCGGAGGCATAGCGGGCTTTTGGGCCATAGTTTGTTGCGTACGTTCACGCTTCTAGCCTATACGCTCTAACCTAACCCTAACTATAAATATACCATGATAAACCCTAGCCTCCTTCCTACTGTCAGTTGGATATACGTACATATTTCTTCATCTCCTCTTTCCCTTCAATGGTTGCAAATCTGGATCTGCTTCAATCTAAAATTCAGTGAAAATTCAAACACCTCAGAAAATTCTCAAAAAAATATATGTCATAGTTCTCAGTGTTCGTAATCTACTGGTGTGATCCGTTTTTCGTTTGGAGCTATCGTTTGCCCAGTAAAATTCAAAACAGTTTCGGCCATCCGTTAGTAGACGTTGATTTCAACGGCGGATCTTCGTTTTGGTGACGATCGGGGGGCACCATCGCGTAGAGGAGGCCGAGTGCTTTCAATCCATACGGCTACTCCATGTCAGAGGTGCTTGGATTTGTTGGAATTAGCGATGAAGGCGTGACGGAGGCGGTTCGATTGGGGAGCCTTTGGGCGTGCGCGTGGAGCCCATAGGCTCGACTTGACGTGGGCACGGGGCCGGCGTTGCTCGATCTGGACGGCGATGAGGGAGGAGGCGGCGAAAATTTCGAGTAGGGTTCGGTAGTGGCGGCTGGGCTTCGTGCGTTGCAGGGGGGGTTTCGGCACTACTGTAGCCGAACGAGTGGGAGAAAGAGAATGGGGTGACGTGTAAAGGGGTGAGTAGAGTTTTGTTTTCTTGTTTTAAATTAAATTAAAAATTTTCCAAGCGTTTAATCGAGTAACTTTCTCATACGACATCCAATTCACACGAAATTTCTTTTGTTAGGATCGTAATTTAATTCCGGACTCGATGACGCTGGTTTGGACGAATTCTGAGACGGGCGAATTTTTGGGTTTAAATCGGATTTGAATTCGATTTAAATTCAAAAGGTGAGTGTTTTAACCCACTCACAATTACTAGAAGCTTTTATGTTTGTTAAATAAATTTTAGAAATGAATAGAGATTTATTTATGGGTATTTGGCATGTTTATTTCATTCATATCTGTTGAATTGCCTTTTATTGAATTTAACTGTTAATTTAATTGATTTATTGCGCGTTAATTAGCTGTTAGAAATTTTTGTTGCATATGAATTGCTAGTTAACAGTTGTATTAATTATTACTGAATAACTGTTAGATTAATCGTTGATAAATTTAATTTGAATAAACTGCCAGTTATCCCCTGTTATATATGATCATATATATATATATATTGTTATTGATTGATATTGGTTGATGGTTACGATTGGATGATGGATGTTGTTGATGAATGGATGTTTGTTGCATATCATTTAATTTCAAATTATCATGCATATTTCATTTCTTTCGGGATTGTGGTTTGAAATGATATAAAACCGCAAATTTTTATTTTTAAATTGCGGATTGAAATGATAAATATCCGTATCACTTGACCATAGGGTAGAAAACTATATACAGACACCGCGGTCTATATATATAACTATTTTTAAAATGTGATTTCTATGGTTTGGATGGAATACGGTTTATAAAATCTTAAATTTTTATATTGCATAAATGTTTTCTTCCATATTTGTATACATATGAAGTTGAAAATTTGAAATAAAAAGGTGTATAAATCTCTTTGTTAAAATGGAAGAAAATTTAGAAAATGGAGTTGATAATTTATATCCTATGTTTAAATGTTAAGTTGGAAATTTTAAGATATTTATAATTGGATTGTTCCCAAATAAATTAAAATGAATATTCTAGTATAACTTGAATTGAAAAAAAATATATATAATTTATTACTAGAAATTTGAGTCTTATTAATTATGGATTCTATGTGAATATTCAAGAATATTTAATAGAACATTTGATTTGAAAGAATAAAATCCAACTTTAGTTGAAATATTTATACTCAAAATGGATATACGTATATATATGAATTTATTGAAATGGTTTTGGAACTTGGAGCGATATTAAATTTTGGTTTTAACTTTAAATAAAGAAATGTATTGTAAAGCCATGAGAAATATTTCTTTTCAAAGTAACATTTAAGTTAAACCACTTATTTTATATACTGTTGAATATCCAAACCATTTAGTTTTGAAAGTAATGGTTTTAAAAAAAAACTATGGATTTCGAAGTATTATGTTGAAAGTTAATATTCAAATATTTGATTACAAGGAATTATAAATTTTAAAAGTGGCATAATTTTTGGAAAGGATTTATATTTGGGAAATGATATCATTGATTTGGGTTTATAAAAATAATATCAAATAAATCTTTTTGGGTTTTAAAGAAGAAACGATATCGTAATATTATGGTTTTGAAATGGATTATATTCTGGTTTTAAAGTATAAACTATTTTTAAATGACCGCGGTGTTATAATAACGATGGGTTGGCAAAGAGACCGGGATCGGATATCTGACATACTCTCTGTCGATACCGAAAACCACTTTGACTAACCGTGTACGCGGTGGAGATTCCAGAATGAAGTAGGTGGTGGCGACGTTTCCTGTAAGGTAAATACGTGGACCCAACTCCCGTGAGTTGGCATAAGGTGGCTAAAACAGGAGCGATTCTCAGGCCAATGAGGTCATTCCTCTGATCGGACGCTCCTCTTCGATATTATAATTTGACTTGGATTTGATTCAGTGGCCACTTCTATATTTTGATTTTGGGGAGTTAGTCCGAGGTGGGCGGTAACTGCGGCTACGCGTTTCCACCAGCCTGGATAGCAATTGGTATATCTACCCTGGCATTGCCTAGTTGTGCCGTGTCACCTACCATATCGCGCCTTGTACGAGTTTGGTTTTCTCCCGTAGCCCGTGTGGTATCCTCTAGTGGCTTCCCGATCAGGAGGGGCTATGATATTGGACGGACTACTGGGACTATTACGTGTTAAGGTGGAAAATGTGAAGCCTTAACGCTATTTAAAAGTAAGTTTATTTTATAAATAGACACTATTATAATAGCGCAATATACTACATAGTAAATAGTTTAACGGAGCCTTAGGAGATGTAAATCCCGAACATCTCTTGAGTTACTGTACTCATATTTATATTCTGTTTATTTAACTCACATAAGATATTCTAGTCTGACTCGGGTGTTTTTGTCTATTCAAATTCGCTCGGGTCAGTCCGAGCATTTCAGGATAGCAGATTTTAGCTTTGGAGGACGAAGACAAAGAATAAGTATTATGTTATATATAGTATTACACCACACTCTTTCTATTCCGCTGCATTGCTTGTATTGGTATGTGTAACTCTGATATTTATTGTAAAAGAAGAATCAAGCTTTTGTAAACTGTTTATGAACTGTATATTTGTTATTATATTTTATCCTTCCGCTGTGAGATTCTGTTTTTGTTCTTATTTCTTCTCTGTTTTTCTTATTTACCCCATAACAATCCGCCCTTGCGTATGCTTTGAATTGGCACGTGTGTTGGTTTAAAGTGTGCAAAAAGGCGGGATGTTACAGTTGGTATCAGAGCTTTGGTTTAGCGATAAACCTTGGCTTTGTGGGGTTTGACTCTTTGTTAATAGGGTAGAAATATCCTATGGGAGTCGCTGAGCGTATATATATGAGAGAGCGTACTTGTTAGTGTTATAAAAAGATTTTTATATTGTGTTAATCTGTTCCGCTTTGTATTTATAAATTCTGGTTGATGCATGGGACGCTATGTCATCAATAGGGATTTCTAAACACTTAATAGGGCAGACCGACATAATATTTGTTTTTAATATAGGTGAATGAAATAATTTTGCCTATTATATTTTCTATATATAAAAATAGTTTTATAAAGATATATATATATATATATATTTGGTTGCTATAGATTGGGTGTTAGAAAATAAAAATATCTATAATAACTGAAGCTAAGTTGAAATTATGATAAATCAAATTGGAAATTTTAGAACTTAAGTCCGGGATTTTTCCAAATATGTTTTCAAAGAATTTATGAAAAATAATGGTTCGGTTTATAAGTATTTTCTTATATAAATATTTCGTATAAATTGGAAGAATTGTTTGAAAGAAGATTTTGGAGAAAATAAATTTTTGTACTTTCCTCTCTGTCGTTGGAAAATAAATTCGGTGATGACGGCCGCATCATCGACTTTCATTTTTCGAGTTCGAAGGGAAAGGCCACTGTAGTAAATTCTACTGCAGATTTATTTTGAAATTTTTTTAAAATTTTTTTTTTTCTTTTATTGCTCTAACTATAATTAGAGATATTGAGATGTAAGAACTTATTTACCTATTATTTTGAAACAAATTGAAATTTAACCCGGTATTTAATTCTAAATTTTTCCGTTAATTAATTGTTTAAAATTTGTTAGTGAAATAAAAGTTAAGTAATGAATGAATTGAAACCTATAATTGAAATAAGAGAATAACTGCAAAGCTATAAAGAGGAATTTGCATACATATGAGATAAAGGGTAATATGAATAAACATTAAATTTAATTAAAAGAATTGAGAATTAAACTTGTATAAGTTCAATTGCAATTTTCTTTAACATAAATAACTTACCAAATATAAAAGTTGAAATGTTAAATAAGAAACTAGGATTGAATACTTTACAAGTAGGAATTTAGGAAATAATGAAGTATTCAATAAACTACGGTATAAATAAGAATTTAATGGTATAAACTTAGGTTATAATTGAAATTTTACTGAAAATAAAGTTAAGCATTTTAAATAGGTGATTTGAACTTAGGTATATAAAATGAATCCTAAATAAAAATTTATTGAAGGATTATTAATTTAAGTATGTTTTAATTTTCCCCTATTCTATTATAATGGAAAGTAGGAAAAATCTAAATGACTGAAATCCATAGATAGTGAATAAGTAAAATCTTTCACCTATAGGAATGCAAGTTTTAAGGTAAATAAATGAAGTGTAAGTAGAAGGTTATTGTAATTAATATTATAAAACGTAAACATTAAATAAAGTAATGAAATTTAGAGTAAGTTGAAATTGTAGTTATAAAAACGAATATATGTTTGGTGAACCATTAATTAATAAAGAGGAGTTACTGTAATTAAATATAATAGATGTAAGCATTAAATAAATGATTGAATTTGAGGAGTACATTTAAGGTGATACAAATAAAAAGGAAACAACCACTGTTGAGCGAATAAAATTAAAGGTTGTTAGATATAAATGTAAATTATAAAAGGATAACTTTGATGGTATGAATAAAGAAAAAATTTTAACTTAAGAAAAGGGTTGAAGTTATTCTAAATATAACTTAGAGAAATAAGATGAAAACAAAAGATAAACTGTTATATGAATGAAAAGATCAAACAGCTAATGTATGAAATGAAAATTTAAAGTGAGTTGATTGATTTGTTGATTTGAATTGTTATTGTTTGATGTATGGTTGGTCGGGTAAGGGAATTTGAAGATGTTGGATGAATAAATAATCTATTTTGTTCCATCTAAGGCTGTTGAGAAACGGATGTACTTGATGGTTATTCTTCATTCGTACAACTTCAAAATTTGAACCCGAACGACTGATTGTTTGGTGAGTGAATGATTGTTTGCTTGTGGTGTGTGCTGTTTATTAAAATGTGTAGTTGTTACATCTGATTGGGTATGAATGATTGAATCCACCTAAACATTTCACTGTAAAATAAATATTTAACCTTTTAGATTATATAAGTGAATACAGGTGATGGAAGCAACTGCTACTGCTTTTGGTTCCAAAATAATAAGCGTTTTGCCCGACAAATAGGTACGTTTTCGGATTTCGATTAAAGCGCTATTTATATATTTTCCCGTGTGGGATATTTTATTTTGGATATATATGTAATATATTTGTATATTTGGATATTATATTTTCTCCAGAGTCCCTCCGTACAAAGGAGACTCTGCCAAAAATTTTCGTAAATTTTGGACTTAGAATTTTGTTGAAATTGTTTTCCAACTTTAATAATTCAAGTATTAAAAGACATAATGATTATAAAACAAGTGTAATTCATTAAAGGAAATTAATTTAGTAAATTATTGTTATAAGTTAATATTTGAAATTAGATATACTGTTTATTCTTCCTTCTCCCTTCCTTTTCCTTTTCGGGGACGAAAAGTTTTGAGTGGGGGAGATTGTAACGATCCGTTAAATTTATAATATTTAATGAATTAAATTTAATAAAATTTCTAATCTAATTTAGAAGGAAATATAAGTCCTAAGATTTTATTTGAGTAAATATAGGAATTTGATATAGTGATTGTAATTTTATGGTAACAATTAAATATTTATGTGGCATAGATTGAATTAACGTGAATTAGTGGGTAGTTATTAGTTATAATTAGTTGTTTTAAAGGGTATTAATGAAATGATAACTGAATTTGGATTGCAAATATATATAAACGTTAGAATATTTATTAGGTGGACTTAATTTGTTAAAGTTCATAAGTTGTGTAATTCAATTCAGTAGAAATTCTACATTTATAAGCAGAGATTTAATATAAACGCTAAATATGTAAATGGTGACTTAAGACCTAGTTATAGGAATTGGAATATAATCCAATCTGAATTAAGTATAAAAAGGATTTGATTTATATGTAAGTTATTTTTCAAAGGATTGAATAAAAATTTGGAAACCAATCATAATTAATGATAATAACGTTAGTATTAGTAATAAATAGATTCCAACGCAGTACCCAAATGAATGGAATAAAATGAGTATATATTGAATAGAAATGAAATGTAAATTGTCACATTTAGATGGAGCTAATTTTAAGAAACATAAATGTTGAATTAGTAAATATTAGTAAAAATATTACCTAGAATAAAATTCATTTAATATAAGAATTCAAAAGGGAAAGATTTACATTTGGATTGAAAAATGGATAGTTACTAATTAAAAGTGACCATGGAATAAATTTATGTAAATGTGGGACTTAGTAAAAGCGTGTAATTATGGGTATGATAACAATTAGTATAAAATACCTATATATTGGAAACACGTTTGTAAAGTATAATTTATTTGAATTTGGTGGATTGGGGATTGAATTCAAAGGTTACATTAAAATAAATATGGATAAAAAGAGGTTAGACTAAGAAAGTGGCATTACTTGATTTTAAGACTTAATTAATACGTTAATAGACAAGACTCCGCATTCATACATTTATACAAAGCTAAGTCGTAAAATATTACGTTATTAAATTGAAATGGAATTTGTAAACATTGAGTGAAATCTTAAACTAATGTTAGTATTCGTCGTATTTACAACAATAACTTTGAATAATAGAAAGGAAGTGAATATAATAAATTAATCAAATTTATAGTGTTGAATTCAATTGGATTGGAATTAATAAATAGTAAGAAAAATAAGGGTTATTGATAATTTGGAATTTAATTATAGTAAAAAAGTTAATTTCAATCCAAAGATGAGTTGAAATGGAAATCAAGTATTTATTTAATTTGATTTAAGAGGTGAGAATAAAGGTATAAGATTTAATAATTGGGTTTAGAATAAAATTTATAATCTCTAAATAATAAAGGAAGTGCAGATATTTAGCTGCAAATTTATATACTGATAGATTTTAATTCACATCCAAGCTTGGTAAATAATTTAGAATTGATTGAAGTATATAGATAATGAAATGGGGCCTATATTAGAAATTGAAATATAGAAATTGGATTTTTAATTTATTTAATTTATTCAATAAATATTAAAAAATAGCCATTTTTGTCACGGACTCGGATTTCGACGAAACCAGTTTCATCGGATCCGTATCGGTGAATTATTATAGGGTTTCAAATTTCGTATCGATCGGACTTGTCATTTGATCGTACGGACGCGAAACGCCTTGAAATCAATTTTATTAAAATCAATTTGAAATCAATTTAGAAATCTTGTTTTTAGCATAACTTCTTCATACGATCAAATTTGGACGTGAGACTTTTTCCATCGCGTTCAGAATATTTTTAAATACCTATCTGGATATATAGATTTAATAGATTCGGTTCCGGAGGCATAGCGGGCTTTTGGGCCATAGTTTGTTGCGTACGTTCACGCTTCTAGCCTATACGCTCTAACCTAACCCTAACTATAAATATACCATGATAAACCCTAGCCTCCTTCCTACTGTCAGTTGGATATACGTACATATTTCTTCATCTCCTCTTTCCCTTCAATGGTTGCAAATCTGGATCTGCTTCAATCTAAAATTCAGTGAAAATTCAAACACCTCAGAAAATTCTCAAAAAAATATATGTCATAGTTCTCAGTGTTCGTAATCTACTGGTGTGATCCGTTTTTCGTTTGGAGCTATCGTTTGCCCAGTAAAATTCAAAACAGTTTCGGCCATCCGTTAGTAGACGTTGATTTCAACGGCGGATCTTCGTTTTGGTGACGATCGGGGGGCACCATCGCGTAGAGGAGGCCGAGTGCTTTCAATCCATACGGCTACTCCATGTCAGAGGTGCTTGGATTTGTTGGAATTGGCGATGAAGGCGTGACGGAGGCGGTTCGATTGGGGAGCCTTTGGGCGTGCGCGTGGAGCCCATAGGCTCGGCTTGACGTGGGCACGGGGCCGGCGTTGCTCGATCTGGACGGCGATGAGGGAGGAGGCGGCGAAAATTTCGAGTAGGGTTCGGTAGTGGCGGCTGGGCTTCGTGCGTTGCAGGGGGGGTTTCGGCACTACTGTAGCCGAACGAGTGGGAGAAAGAGAATGGGGTGACGTGTAAAGGGGTGAGTAGAGTTTTGTTTTCTTGTTTTAAATTAAATTAAAAAATTTCCAAGCGTTTAATCGAGTAACTTTCTCATACGACATCCAATTCACACGAAATTTCTTTTGTTAGGATCGTAATTTAATTCCGGACTCGATGACGCTGGTTTGGACGAATTCTGAGACGGGCGAATTTTTGGGTTTAAATCGGATTTGAATTCGATTTAAATTCAAAAGGTGAGTGTTTTAACCCACTCACAATTACTAGAAGCTTTTATGTTTGTTAAATAAATTTTAGAAATGAATAGAGATTTATTTATGGGTATTTGGCATGTTTATTTCATTCATATCTGTTGAATTGCCTTTTATTGAATTTAACTGTTAATTTAATTGATTTATTGCGCGTTAATTAGCTGTTAGAAATTTTTGTTGCATATGAATTGCTAGTTAACAGTTGTATTAATTATTACTGAATAACTGTTAGATTAATCGTTGATAAATTTAATTTGAATAAACTGCCAGTTATCCCCTGTTATATATGATCATATATATATATATATTGTTATTGATTGATATTGGTTGATGGTTACGATTGGATGATGGATGTTGTTGATGAATGGATGTTTGTTGCATATCATTTAATTTCAAATTATCATGCATATTTCATTTCTTTCGGGATTGTGGTTTGAAATGATATAAAACCGCAAATTTTTATTTTTAAATTGCGGATTGAAATGATAAATATCCGTATCACTTGACCATAGGGTAGAAAACTATATACAGACACCGCGGTCTATATATATAACTATTTTTAAAATGTGATTTCTATGGTTTGGATGGAATACGGTTTATAAAATCTTAAATTTTTATACTGCATAAATGTTTTCTTCCATATTTGTATACATATGAAGTTGAAAATTTGAAATAAAAAGGTGTATAAATCTCTTTGTTAAAATGGAAGAAAATTTAGAAAATGGAGTTGATAATTTATATCCTATGTTTAAATGTTAAGTTGGAAATTTTAAGATATTTATAATTGGATTGTTCCCAAATAAATTAAAATGAATATTCTAGTATAACTTGAATTGAAAAAAAAAAATATAATTTATTACTAGAAATTTGAGTCTTATTAATTATGGATTCTATGTGAATATTCAAGAATAATTAATAGAACATTTGATTTGAAAGAATAAAATCCAACTTTAGTTGAAATATTTATACTCAAAATGGATATACGTATATATATGAATTTATTTAAATGGTTTTGGAACTTGGAGCGATATTAAATTTTGGTTTTAACTTTAAATAAAGAAATGTATTGTAAAGCCATGAGAAATATTTCTTTTCAAAGTAACATTTAAGTTAAACCACTTATTTTATATACTGTTGAATATCCAAACCATTTAGTTTTGAAAGTAATGGTTTTAAAAAAAAAACTATGGATTTCGAAGTATTATGTTGAAAGTTAATATTCAAATATTTGATTACAAGGAATTATAAATTTTAAAAGTGGCATAATTTTTGGAAAGGATTTATATTTGGGAAATGATATCATTGATTTGGGTTTATAAAAATAATATCAAATAAATCTTTTTGGGTTTTAAAGAAGAAACGATATCGTAATATTATGGTTTTGAAATGGATTATATTCTGGTTTTAAAGTATAAACTATTTTTAAATGACCGCGGTGTTATAATAACGATGGGTTGGCAAAGAGACCGGGATCGGATATCTGACATACTCTCTGTCGATACCGAAAACCACTTTGACTAACCGTGTACGCGGTGGAGATTCCAGAATGAAGTAGGTGGTGGCGACGTTTCCTGTAAGGTAAATACGTGGACCCAACTCCCGTGAGTTGGCATAAGGTGGCTAAAACAGGAGCGATTCTCAGGCCAATGAGGTCATTCCTCTGATCGGACGCTCCTCTTCGATATTATAATTTGACTTGGATTTGATTCAGTGGCCACTTCTATATTTTGATTTTGGGGAGTTAGTCCGAGGTGGGCGGTAACTGCGGCTACGCGTTTCCACCAGCCTGGATAGCAATTGGTATATCTACCCTGGCATTGCCTAGTTGTGCCGTGTCACCTACCATATCGCGCCTTGTACGAGTTTGGTTTTCTCCCGTAGCCCGTGTGGTATCCTCTAGTGGCTTCCCGATCAGGAGGGGCTATGATATTGGACGGACTACTGGGACTATTACGTGTTAAGGTGGAAAATGTAAAGCCTTAACGCTATTTAAAAGTAAGTTTATTTTATAAATAGACACTATTATAATAGCGCAATATACTACATAGTAAATAGTTTAACGGATCCTTAGGAGATGTAAATCCCGAACATCTCTTGAGTTACTGTACTCATATTTATATTCTGTTTATTTAACTCACATAAGATATTCTAGTCTGACTCGGGTGTTTTTGTCTATTCAAATTCGCTCGGGTCAGTCCGAGCATTTCAGGATAGCAGATTTTAGCTTTGGAGGACGAAGACGAAGAATAAGTATTATGTTATATATAGTATTACACCACACTCTTTCTATTCCGCTGCATTGCTTGTATTGGTATGTGTAACTCTGATATTTATTGTAAAAGAAGAATCAAGCTTTTGTAAACTGTTTATGAACTGTATATTTGTTATTATATTTTATCCTTCCGCTGTGAGATTCTGTTTTTGTTCTTATTTCTTCTCTGTTTTTCTTGTTTACCCCATAACAATCCGCCCTTGCGTATGCTTTGAATTGGCACGTGTGTTGGTTTAAAGTGTGCAAAAAGGCGGGATGTTACAGAAAGTTCGTTGAACTTCCGCTTATACTCAAAAAATGACATATTCCCTTGCTTAAGATCCATAAACTCCCTGTATAGATGAAAATTCCCGGCTTCGGGCATCCACTTAGCCACAAAAGCATCCCTGAAATACGATACCCAAACTTAAGAAAAATTCCAAAGAGATAACTAAACCAAATAAAAAACCAACTCAAGATAATACCTAAACTGCTCCCAAGAGATATTAGCCTCAATAGTGTGGGCTGTAACGGACTCCCACCAATCTTGGGCTGCCTCCTGCAACTGCTAAGCTGTTAATTAATGCTTCTGAGCGTCGGTGATCTCACGACCAGAGAAAATCCTCTCAAAACTCCTCAACCATTGTTGAGCCTCAACGATGCTCACTGCTCTAGTAAACTTAGTACCACCAAGCTGAGTGAATTCCTTATAGAGAGTGGTGAACCTAATGGGTGCAACTGGTGCTGGTGCTGGAGCTGGGGTAATACCACGAACCCGACCTCTGGCATTCCTACGATTCATCCTGGAAATTCAAAAATGAATTTTAAAAGAAAGATGAAGTAAAATATAAAAGAAGGGTTCAAACTAGAATGGAAATCCTAATCAATGAATTCTATTAAATAAGGTGGATTCAAAAAGGAAGGAAATTCTAAGAAAGAAATTGATTTTAAAACAAGAAATTTTTATATCCAAAATAATCTTTAAAAACCATTTTAAAAATCATTTTATGCTTAAAAATATGTTCTCTCAAAAGGAATGATTCTAAAGACTGATCTTACTCATTCTATGGCTTTCTACCCTATCTCTAATGAGTTTTCACCCCACAGGCTAAGGTTTACCTAAAACCTGGCTCTGATACCAAATATAACATTCTGCTATTTTGGACCATTCACATCGACAATAAAACCACACATGTCGAACTTGAATAATTCAAAACAACATACTGTTAATAAATTTTGGGGTAAATAAAATCAATCACAGAATCACAGACATAGAATATCAGAATAATTCGCAGCGGAATAAAATAAACATAGTAATTCATGAAGCTACAAGATACATAGTCTCAAAACAAATACATAATACCAATATCTAAAAGCAAATACAACTGGAAATCCAAATAAATAAGTCCACTAATACATAAGCAAAGGCTGAATGGAAATAACTGAAATAGAAATAATAGATAGATAGCTAAATCTCCAACACATCTCTAGCTCCAAAATATGAATCCAAAGCTGTGATACTCAGGCTAACCCGAGTGTAAAGCAAAACATAAAACACTCAAGTCAGGACATACATACTTATAACATGTAAATCAACTCAAGTGAACTGCATAAAAATGCATCAGTAACTTAAAGGATGCTTTGGATCGCCCATCCTTTAAGGATCCGTTAAACTATCCACTATGTTGTAATATACGCTATTATAATAATGTCTAAAGTAAGATAAACTATTAAAATAGAATTAAGGCATTACATATATCCCCTTTAACACATTTTATATATTTCCACAGTCTATACGGTACCGTAAATCTCCCTCGTACCGGGCGTCGTCAGAGGTCACTCCATAGGTATGGTACAAAACAAACTCGTAGTGGTCTCGATAAGGTAGGTGACACAGCACAACTAGGCGATGCCAGGGTAGATATACCAATTACACTTTCGGGCTAGTGGTAACACATAGCCGCAGCTATTGCCCACCTCGATCCACACTCCCAAATCAAAGGTGCGCACCAAATCAATAACAAAGTAATAGAATGGAAATCGAAGATGTGTGTTCGATCGGAGGAGCTACCTCACTTGGCCCGTCAATTCCTCCTGTTTTAGCCACCATAAGCTAACTCATGGGAGTCTGGTCCACGTATATACCTCAAATAGAATATCGCCAACCACCTGCTTTATTCTAGAATCTCCACCGCGTACACAGTTGTTAAAGTGGTTTTCGGTGTTGGAAGAGAGTATGACAATTGTCGATCCCGGTCTCTTCAACAACCAAACATTATTATAACCCGTGGTTATTTATTTTCAAATGGTTTATATTTCATATAAAACATGTTCATTTTAAAACAATATAAATCTGATATCATTATTCTTTAAAATAATATTATTTTCAAAGTCATAACATTTTCAAATTTATAATTAAATGTAACATTTTGAAAAACATAATATTTCAGAAACCGTAATACTTTGAAATGTAACCTTTTAGAATTATGGCAATTTGAAAATATTACCATTTTGAAATCATGGCATTCTGAAAACATAACCTTAAGAAATCATAGCATTTTAGAAACATAATACTTTTCACTATAACAGTTTATATAATCAAAATATTATATATATATACTCACAATTTTAACATAGTTATTATATAAAATCTATTTTTTTGTACAAAATTATTTATTTGGATATTAAATAAACTATGATTTCAGTTAAATAAAATTTATTACTACAATATCCAATTAAAGTAGAAATTTCTTATATTAAGTTAAAAGTACATTATTAACTTAAAATTTATATTGCTAGGTTAGTTTAAAATTTTTATTATTAAGTCAAAGTAAATTATTAAATTAAATTAAATTTTTATATTATAAACCAAATGTTAAATTACATCTTAAACCATTTATTGACATATAAAAGTTTTAACTCACGGAAAATAAATATATAAATTTTTATAAAATCATTAAATTAAATATAAGTCAAAATTTATATATTAAAAATCCAAAATACTTAATAATTTCAGAAAATTATTTTAAAACCAACCATGGAGTCTATATAACTTAGGTCAAGTAAATACGGATATATATCATTTCAATCCGAAAATATTAAATTTCGGGTTTATATCATTTCAAACCTGCAATCCCAAGTCAAAACAAAAATCGCTCGAGCCTATCAATTATGCTCATTACAAATTTTCCTTAATCTAAAGGACGTTCGGGTATGTATCATTTCAACCCATAGTGAAGGAACTTGCAATGTGAGAACTAGATATGTAATAAACAGAACAATATATAACATATCATAGCATATGATCATAACAGATATAACATCAGGTGAGATGACATAATATAAGCATATGTGAAATTACTAACATACACATGCATATCAATACAATTCAAATGACATCACCAAATTATAAGTATGTAGTCAAGAGTGATTGCTCACCTTCCTTGGTTAAGAAAAATGATTTCAAACGAACACAACACCTCCAAATAAGCACGACAACACAGAGAAGCTTGAGTGGGAGGAGAATCCAAAGTTGAGAATATATATATATATATATATATATATATATATATATATATGTAATTAAATAAATTTACATAGGAAAAACATTTTCAAAGAAACAAGAGAATGGGGTAGCCTAAAGGCTAATATGCTCGGCCACTCTTGGCTTTGGGGTTCGGCGTATGGGCTTGGGAAGTGGTTCGGCCATAGCTTGGTCAAAGCCTTGGCTAGCATGGCTTGGGAATTGGCTACAAATCATGGCCTAAGGCAAATACAAGGGAGGGAAAAGGGTTTGAATGAATGGTTCGGCCATGGTGGGGTTTGAGTCAAGGAAAGGCTCGGCTAGGCTAGGTTCACGGCAAGGCAATGGTGAGGTCATGGCAAGAGGAAGGCAAAAGATTTGGGAAGGCAAGTTTTGGCTAGTGGTAATGGTCATGAAGTGGTTCGGCTAGGGTTTGGAAAATGGTGATGGTAGTCGATCATATGTGAGTGGTAGAGTGGTTCGGCCTTGAGCAAAACAAAGGGATTTGGTGGATAGAATGGTCGACTATGGAGAGGAAGAGGTCGGCCTTGGTTAAAGAAGAAGGAGGTGAAGATGATGACAAGGTATGGCCGAAAATAGGAGGAGGAAGGAGGAAAAACATAGAGAAAAATTTTGAGAAGAAGGAGAACTTACTATGATTTCCTGAGCAGTAGAATGAGAAGGTGAGAAATGAGAAGTCAGAAGGAAGTTTTGCACATACTTTTCTTCTCAAAGTGTGGCTTTTTAAATGTACTGACTATTCAGATGACCATTTACCTCCTAGCCCATTAGCCTAAGCCCAACAATAATAATCAAACCAAATCTGGCACACAAACCCCAAAATAAATAAGATAAATAAGAGTGTTAAAATAATTGTGTTTAATACGCTAAAAATTGCAATTTTGAGAAGTAGAAATCAGAATTTAGCGAAACGAAAAACAGAGAAAATGTCATAATCAAATACATCTTCATAAAAAAGAAAAGAAATCTAAATTTAAAATTTAAAATTTTCAATAGAAAGTAAAACTTTGACCAAGGTTGATCAAAATCTGAATTTTCGAAAAAAAGTTAATTCCATTTAAAAATATTTACTAAATTTACGGGTTGTTGCACGATGGGTTGTGAATCGAGAGGAATCTATAAATTAATTAGTTATTGAGATTTTAAAAATATATTTTACTACAAAGAAATTAAGTTGGTTTTAAAAGGGGAAGTTTTATTTATCAAACTATGTAATTTTGAACTAGTAGAATTGAAATACATCGAAAAGTGAATTTTTCAAATACTTACTATTTATTTTATTAAATCCTAATTTTTAAAATCAGCTTTGAAAATAGATTTTTTAATCTAAAAATGAGTTAGTGATGTTTATAAAAAGAGATTTGATATTTTTAAATAATTTCTTGAACATGTTTTAAAAATAATTTATTATTCCTTAGATACTTATTCTATATAGATATACATATAGAGCTTTGTGATGATTTGAATTTATTTATAAATCTTCTCGCGGTTTAGAAGAGGGGTTTATTCAGTAGATAGAGTTTATAAGAGAAATTCTCAACATGGAATTTAGGAAAATGTAAGGAAAATTTTCGAAGTATTTAAATAAATGTGAACTTCGAAAAATGAATTAGGATTCATAAATGAAGTTAAAAATGGATATTGGGAATTATAGACAACTGTTTTGACTTTGGAAATATTAAAGGTAATTAATTAAGGAACTCCGAAACTTATAGAATTCATTATAAACGAGTTAAGCGATTTACAATATAAATTGTGAAGGATTTTGAGAAAAGAGAATTAAATGGGACTTTCCTAAGTGTTGAGAATAAAGGGTTTAGGAAAATATATTTTTAAATATTTTTCTAAGAGTTGAAATAAGAGATGGTTTGAAATATCTTGATATGGATATAAGAATTTGAGTTGTCTCAAATACTGAAAATATCAAAAGAGACTGAATATATATCTTTGTAAAGATATTTTTGAAACGAATGTTTTGAAATTTTTTAATATGAGCCTAGAGACAGCTTATGGATATTATTTGATAGTTAAATAACTATCAAATTTGGCCAAAATCGTCGATCGTTTCGAAGAGATTGTGATCAGATTTAATTATCCAAAAACCAATCAATCCGATTTGAGCGTTAAGAATGGATATCATGATGATAGTGAAGATGATGATTTGGTTTGTCCAGAACTAAGATAATTTGTATGGACGAATGCTATCATTGCATCGTTGCTTGGGAGGCAATGTTAGCATTCCAAGAATGAATCCTATTCTAAAGGTAAACGTTAGCCTCAAGCCTCATCAACTGGGAATGACTAAAACAGGGGAGATGCAGCAAGGCTAAGTGGGTCGCATCTAATTAGGATATGTTATCACCTTTCTAGATATCCTTGGATATATAAAAGTTATGGATTTGGTTGTATATGAAAAAAGAAGAGCGCTCGATTTAAGGGTGGGAACACCCCGGGTGATAGCATATTAGGTACTATCCTGGTTAGGGGTAGGCCGGTCTTCTGTTGGCAGGGGATCCCGACAAGGTCCTCGGTACATTTTTCTAGAGGTGTACTGTGACGGACGGTACCCTAGTAGCCCAGTCATTGTATGGAATCCATTCTCTAATACGAGCCTTTACAGTTTTGATTGTAGAGCCTAGTATGCCAATTAAATTAACGTAACAATTTCGGCTACGTGAATAAGTATTCGTACTTAGACACTACTATAATATCACTGTATTTTCTATAAAATGTTTTGATTATCGTAAGCTAAAAACCCCTATGTTTATGTGTGACGTGGTCTTACGAGATACCATTGTTTTCAAAGGATTTTGATAATGGTAATAATTCAAATTTAGTGTGTTTTTTCACGCTGGTTTCCAGAGTGACTCGGGTGTTATTTTATTATAATACTCGGGTCAGACCGAGAATTACAGATTCAGGTTAGGACACTATGGAGCTCAAAAGATAAGCAGGATGCAGAGATGTATGCCCGAACTTGATTATATTCCGCTGCGTATGTAGACTGTGTGGTCAACGGACAAGTTGTAGATAACTGGCCATGTTGATTGATGATTTTTGTACTCTGATGATTGTATGTATATTAACTGATACAGATTCTTCTGTATAAAAATTTGTTATTACATATTATATTTTGTTCTGCTGCGTTGGTAAGATTCTATGTTGTTGTTTCTATTTCTTATTCTACCACTTTCTTCTTCACCCCTAGTAATCAGTATTTCCAGCACTTGAACATTCGGCATGTTATATAGTGAACGTATATATGTCAATTTTCGAGGGTCGAAAATCCCGGGTCGCTACAATATATGTTTCAATTTCTAAATCCTTCAAAAATTTGATTTTTATTTTGTTCAAAGATATGGCATTTGTTTTTCTTGAAATTAATTTTAAATCCTTTATACTTCATAAGTTATGTTTTAAATTTTCTACAATAAAACAATAGTAATAATAGAAGAATTAGAATTACCGATATTGATGACTTCTCCAATTCCGATGACAAATCCTTTTGAATTATGTCTGAATGTCACAGTGCTACCATCTATATATGTTATATTGGATAACATATTAGCATTTCTAGTCATGTGCTTGGAGCACCCACTATCAAATATTCATTTCTCTTTACTCTAGGAATGTAATTATTGTTAAGAATGACTTTTTTTAAATATTCACCAATATACATTTGTCTAATGAGTTTATTATTTGTTTGAGGAATCCATATTTTGAGCATACTTGTGCATGAATTCCTAATCTTAGCTTCTAACTTTGGCTTTTGAATTTTGTGTATAATGTGCTATAATTCTTTGACCTTTGTTTGATTTTAAAACCTTATCCATTTCGATTTATCGATGGTTTAGATAATTTAATAAAATTTTCTAAATTTTATTTTCCTTTGTTGAATTTTGTCACATTATTAGTTATTTTATCGGACTTATTTTTAAGATCACAAATTTCAATATTACTAGAGTCTAAATTATCCTTTTAATTCTTGTTTTTCTTTTCATGATTAACTTTTTTTAACTTATAATTTTCTAAATCATGTAATAAGATGTCATTTGAGATAATAACATTGCATATTTTTTTGAATAATTTCTAATTCTTCTTCTAAGATTATGTTTTCATCTTTTAACAATTCAATTTCAAAATCTGCTCTAGTTAACTTTACTACATACTCTTTATTTTTATTTTTTTATTCTCCGTATTTATCATTTAATTCAATGCTAATTTCCATTATCTACTTATAAGTAAGTTCAGGATGTACATCATCAGTGTTAGCCATAAAACACACATTTACTTATTCCATGTTACTTTTACGATCACAGTCAGATAAAGAAGATGAATCTGATCGTCCCACGTTACTTGAAGGCTCTTTTCTTTTTCTTGAATTTTCCAAACCTTCTTTTCGTTTTATTATTATTGAGATGTAGAAAATCCTTTGATGTTTGATTTAAGGAGTTTGATTTGCCACCATTTTGAAAACCGGTCATCTTCTTAAACTTCTTGAATTTGATGTAGTTTTTGGCGCAAAAAAACAATTCCATTTTCGCCTAAGTCCGAATCTCCGTTACTTGCTTGGAATGATATGTTTTTCTTTTCATGATTTCGATCCTTTCAAGCTTGCAAGTTAGCTTCATACGACATCAGATTTCTTATTGGCTCTTGGGAAAGATCATTTGCTTCTCCGATGGCTAAAACTTTTCTTTCCCATTCATTTGTCAAAGAGTTTAAAATTCATGTTACTAAATCAAAATCTGTGAATTTGACTCTAAGTGCTATAAGATCGTGTTGAATGGCTTGAAATCTAGCATACATATCAATAATTGATTCATTATCTTTCATTTTGAAAGATGAAAATTGGTTTTGTAAAATTGAGATTTTAGTTTGCTTGGACTTAGTTGTGCCTCCATGTATGACTTGTAAAGTGCGCCATATATCATATGCATTAGTGCAAAGCATGACACATGAAAACTCATTTTACTCAAGTGAGCAAAACAGTACATTAATTGCTTTGGCATTGTTAGATGCCCCTGCGTTTTGTGCATCTTTCCAAGAGCTAATGTCGGTTTTAGGTGCTTCATATTTGTTTTGAGTTGCTAGTAATATTTCTAACCAATTTACTTCCATAAAAATTCTCATATGAGTTGACTAGTAGGCATAGTTAGAACCATTAAATAGTAGAGGAACGTGCGGTTGATTGACTTTTATGAAAAGTGCTTGCTATATTAATGATGTTTCAACTATGTTTTACTATAGATTGAAATGACCGTGCTCCGATATCAAATGAAAATGTATAGGATCTTATATTATGCAACTTATATACTAATGTAAAAGTATGTATTGATAATTATACTATACATGGTATAAATAAGAAAGATAATAAAAATGAGCACACCAGATACTCTATACTGGTTCGAATCTCCCGTCCTACGTCCAGTCCCGAAGCTCCCTTTTGATATTTCATTTGATTAAATAATCCTCACTTCCTATGGAGGAGTAGGCTAATACAAAAGTAATTCTATGACAATCATGTGTTGGAAATAACACGGATTTTGGCCGATATTACAAATCTTCTGATGATGTCCTTTGATTATGTAAACGTGAATACTTTGAGTTGTTGGAAGTAGTTTAATCAAAATAGTATTTTGATTATGATAGATTGAGGTTATGGAAGCAAGATATGCATGAATTTGTAAATTGGAAGTTAATAGGAAATCAAGAGAATAGAATTACTACAATTCTCAAATTTAGAAGTATATATAGGTTTGAATAGATGTATATGATGAGTTGATATTGTTAAACAAACTCTATTTGTTTTAATGGCTGCAACCGTTGAACAAAAGATGTTACTATTTGCTTGCACCAAAATTGGCCATAAACCCTAAATATCATGAAAGCACCTGTGTATAAACATAGATCGGTAGTATATGATTACAGATTACAGATCAAAATAACGTAGAGGATAAAAATGAAAAATAACAAACTTAAAATGGAAAGAAGTAGACAGAGACACAAGATTTATAGCGGTTCGACAGAGCCTGGACATCTTAGAATCTAAAAGTCCCCTTTTCTTTTGGCTCTGGGATGCTATTTATAGGCGTAGGCTGCAAATATCTCGCTCAGATCTCGAGAGGCCTCTTCTGACATGTGTTTAGGCCCACACGATCGATCCCAGGTGATTTCGACTCAATCCGTGATTGGTACGAACAAATTTCGTGTCGATCAAGATCTTGTCCTATCGAGTCTAGATCAATCATGAACATTCTTTAGGTTGTATGCAAGCTTCTATGAAAATTTGGTGGAATTTGGACTTGTACATTGTGAGTTACGATCGATGCAAGTTCATGGTTCGCGTGAAGGCTGTCGTGTCCGTATTAATCCCCGCTCCACGTTCTCCTATCTTTGCATCGATATAGTTTGCATCGATAACGTGTCTCAAAGATCCAGGAAAGATCACCTTTTGTGCCACGTCGACTGCTTCCTACGTATCGATCCATACGAACACGATCGATACGAACATGACTCCTGAATCCTTCATATCCATCCAACACAACCATCCTGAGTATGCCCGTCATATCCATATGCTACCATCTATCTGTTAACGCCTTTGGTTTTATTCGTATCGATGCTTGAGCATGTCCTTCGTATCAATCAGTAATCGATCGATACGAAATGCTCATCCAAATCCCTACAACCATTGCTTCATTCTTCGTACGATCCCTCCCCTGATCGATATGAAATGCATTAACATACTTCGTCATACAATCGATGCGTATGTATCGACACAAAATCCACAGCTCGAGTTCATCCTGATTGATACTAATGTATCGATCCAAAGAAACTAGCCGATTCCACTTTTATCGATACGAACTGTATCGATACAGAAGGATCGATACAAAACCAGCTCTTTCCAACACTGATCCAGCCATAACTTGAGCGTACGACCTTCGATTGACCTAAAATTTGAAACGTAGCCTCTCTTAGCCTCGTTCATCATTCCCAGTCGGTCTCATCTCGATTGGAGCTCGGCCGAATTTTGATGACATCAACTATAGCCTTGTTTCCGATCGATCTTCAATCCTGATATCCATCATTTTCAGCCAATTTATCGATATCCCAGCCTTGACCAAAAGATGGGATAACATTTGCCCAACAAAACATGCCTTACGGTAAAAGGGTGTGTTTTTGAAAAGCTCTGATTCCGACATCCGAAGTCCATATTCCATCCATAGCCATAACATCCGATTCATAATCCAATCCATTACCAAGCCATCTTATCCGAGTGCCACAGCCATATCCTTATCCACATTCTCGACTGCTCCGAGTCGATGTTCGATTCCAAATCTAGTAACCAAATTCATAGCTAATAATTCCATATCCATCTGAACCCGACAACCGAGTCCTAATCCAACCTTATTCAATAACCGAATTCAGAACCTCTTCGGGTCGATATCCAAGTTCTTAGCTATTCATACCGATATCTGAATCCAAAACCTCTCCAGGTTCTTGTCAAGCGCAATCCACACCCGACGACCTATACCAAGAAATTCCTTGGAGTCCATGGTCCAGTGTCCCTGAACGTTGAGTAATGCCATGGCTTAAGTCCTAAGCCGAATCCTGGCCGCTCTGAACCCTTTCCGGGTATAGTCCATACTCTTTGACCTGAAATAATAACCAATAATATAGGTCCTAAGTCCTAGGCCAAATCCTGATCTCTTTAGACCCTTATCGAGCTTAGTCCATACTCGACGACCTGAATAAGTCTCGCCATGCTCGGACGAAGAGACTTACCCCTTGTCAGGCATAATCCGTACCCGACGACCATTGGCCAAAAGCCAGATAAAAAATCCAATCGGAATTCAGTTCAAAATTCGAACCAAATCGAGAAATCAAAAATCCATACCAGAAACCCAAACCAATATCCAAACCAGAAAAATAAGCATCCAGACTAAAGTCAAAACCAGAAAACAAACAAAACTAGGAGCTCAAACCAAACTCCGAAACAAAACCAGTAAAAAATAAATGTCAAAATCAAAAAATAAATTTCACAAGCGACACGGTTCATCATCATCTTAGAGCATGCTTAGGGGCTATCTCCATTCATGTACATAAGTAAATGACTTAGTCGTTTGCCCAGAGTTTGCTACTTATTCCATGTCATTCCTATTAGTTGATAACCAATCGACCATTATTCCTCATGCCATTGTCATTTGAGGTAGATGGTGGCTGCTGCTATTCCACCGCTGCATTCTGAACTCTGACATACTGTCGCAACTGGCCACTCCTTACATGCTCCTCGACCATATCTTTTAGATGCCTGCCGCTGTTGGTATCATGTCCATCCAAATCGTGAAAGAGACAGTGCCTTCCAGATGCCCTTTCATGTTCTGAAGGTTCTCTCCTTGCAGGCCTTCGGCAGGGAAGGCGATCCGGAGTCTCCATGAATACTCGTTCTAATGGCTCGTTCAATCCTGTGTAAGTGGAGAATTTTGGCTCTCTCCACCGCCTCCTAGCTTTTCCTGTTCCTCTTTCCTTTATCTATACCCAAGCTTCTGCCGGATGGTTCTCCATCCTTGGCCTCGTTCACTTCCTTCAACTTCATCTCTGAACATGCATACTCTGTCGAAGGAATCTCTCGACTTCGTGAAAGAATTCCCCGAGATTCATTGGTGGGTCCTGTATCAATGACACTTTAAAATTCGAATTATCTCTGACTTATGACACTACTACCATCAAAACCATCGATGGATCCGGTCGATCCATCGAAGCAACCGCTGCATTGAACCGAGTTAAGAAAACCCTGAGCGATTCTCATATACTTTGTTTTACCGACATTAGCGTCATTGCGTTCTTCGGCCTTTTGATATGGACCAGAAAGTGCTTTAGAAACCTATCCACCAATTCTGTCCATGTCCTGATAGATCCCTCTTCCAACAATCTGAACCACATAGCAGCTATATTCGTCAAGTACATAGGGAAACACTGGGCCATTACTTCCTCCGATGCCTCCAGCACTTCCATATGTCTTGTGTACCTCATCAAGTGATCAGTAGGATCAGGCTTGCCATTGTATACTTGCAGAGTATGTAGCTTGAATTCTGGTGGGTTCCGGGCCATTCTAATTTCAAGGGTGAACGGACTCCTATTTACTCCTTTCGGATCTCTATTTGCTAAACCTCCACGCATAGTTCGCTTGATGATCTCAGCTAATCCTGCGTTGTCCACCAAGGGTTGCCCACAAAGTCCTCGAGGGAATTCTAGAAAATACTCTTCATCATGCGCTCCTGTATTCCTGCCCACATCTAGTTGTGTGGTATCAGCTTGAGTCCCTCCATAGATCTGTCCATCGTTGCTAGCTGGTGTTCCCCTGAGCCAGGATCCTTCCAGATTAGCAGTTGTGTGCTGATTAGGAGCTGTGCCTTGTTGAGCTGCTCCGTTTGATTGCCTGTTGGGTCCTTCTGTCCTAGCTCCATGGATCAGAACTCCAGCAACTCTAGCTATTCCTGCCTGTCCAAACTGTCTGAAAAGTTTTTGCATCATTTCCTCTTTTCTCTTTAGAAGCTCTACAGCATAGCTCCCATCATCATCTCCATCTCGTCTCTGGAGATAAAGGCTGAAGTATGATTAGCTCCTGAAGATGCTTTCTGGATTCCTTCATGCTGACTTCTCTCTGCTCTTTGCCTCTTTGTTGATTGCTTTGTCATGGTTCCTTTCAGATCTGATCCTTTAGCCTTTCAAATCTAAACTCCAAATCCATTATAGAGGGTGCTAGTCCTTCTCAGTGAAAGCACAAAAGAATTACAGATTTCAGATCATCAGTATATGATTACAGATTACAGATCTAAGTAATGTAGAGGATAAAAATGAAGAATAACAAACTTAAAACAGAAAGAAGTAGACAGAGACATAAGAATTATAGTGGTTCGGCTATCTTCGACCTACGTCCACTTCAAAAGATAATCTTTTATTGACGTTGCTTATTGGTTACAGCGGATTACAGCAGTAATATTCGAGTAAAGCAGTGAAGTTTGAGTACAATGGTGATTTCGACAAAGTCTGGACGTATCAGAATCTAAAAATCCCCTTTTCTGTAGGCTCTGGGATGCTATTTATAGGCATAGGCTGCAAATATCTCACTCAGATCTCGGGAGACCTCTTCTGGCATGTGTATGGGCCCACCCGATCGATCCAGGCAATTTCGACTCGATCCGTGATCGATACGAACGAATTTCGTATCAATCAAGATCTTCTCCAATCGAGTCGAGATAGATCATAAACATTCTTTAGGTTGTACGCAAGCTCCGGTGAAAATTTGGTGGCATTTGGACTTGTAGATTGTGAGTTACGATCGATGCAAGTTCGTGGTTCGCGTGAAGGCTACAGTGTTCGTATCGATCCCCCGCCCACGTTCTCCTCTCTTTGCATCGATATAGTTCGCACCGATGACATGTCTTGAAGATCTAGGAAAGATCCACCTTTCATGCCGCATCGACTTCTTCCTTTGTATCGATCGATACAAACACGATCGATACGAACATGGCTCCTGAATCCTTCGTATCCATACAACACAGCCATCCTGAGTATGCCCTTCATATCTATATGCTACCATCCATCTATTAACGCCTTCGATTTTATTCTATCGATGCATGAGTGTGTCCTTCGCATTAATCAATAATCGATCGATACGAAATGCTCATCCAAATCCCTACGACCATTGCTTCATTCTTCGTATCGATCCCAACCCTGGTCGATATGAAATGCATTGACATACTTGGCCATCCAATCGATACTTATGTATCGATACGAAATCTACGGTCTGAGTTCATCCTAATCGATAAAACGTACCGGTCCAAAGAAAATAGTCGAGTCCACTTTTATTGATACGAACTATATCGATACAGAAGGACCAATACGAAACCAGCTCTTTCCAATGCTGATTCATCCATAACTCGAGCACAAGACCTCCGATTGACCTGAAATTCGATATGTAGCCTCTCTTATCCTCGTTCATCATTCCTATGCAATCCCGTCTCGATTGGAGCTCGGCGAAATTTTGACGACATCGATTTTAGCCTTGCTTCCAATCGATCTCCAATCCTGATGTCCATCATTTCCCACCAATTTATTGATATCCTAGCCTTGACCAAAAGGTGGGATAACATTATTCAATATGAAATGAAGCATCCTTTCATATTAGAGCAGTTGCCAAATGACTGACGTCTATGGATTTTCCACAGACATCTGTGGCTTTAGGGAATATTTTCCCGAAAATATTCACAGACGTCGGTGGCTTTTCCACAGACGTCTGTAGATGTCCTTATATGGTTATCATAGTTTTCAATGCCAATGTTAAATGTTTGTAGTGCTAATTTTATGTATATGAATTCGTATGTGTGTGTGTATACTCAAGAAGGCCTTACAATGTTTTATCTAAGACTCTTAATACACCAGTATTACCTTACTAATCATGGCATGGCCCATAATTATTTGCTTGTCGAGTCCTAATACCTTTGAGCATGATGATTTCTTGTAGTATATACCTGTATTCTTGATAAGATATATAATATATGTGATTGTATAGCCATTGTCATTGAAACCATAGAATGGAGGTTCTAACAAATTCCTATATAACAAAATAGGAGAATCAAATTAAAAATAGGAGAATCAAATTAAATATAAGAGAGGAAGCAAATCAAAATAACTGCAAGCTAAATAAAAGGAGGAGAGCACAAAATAAAATAAAGGTGGAGAAGGAGCTTTCTTTAAAACAGTGTAAAAGGAGAATGGGTATATCTACGACATGATTATGATGCAGATAAGTAATTAAATTCCCTTAGACATGAATTTAGGATTAAAAATATAATTATTGATTTGAATTGATAATTTTAATTGAAGATCTGTATGAATTTAGATAATTAGGAAACCTTAGGCAATGATTTGATAATATAATTGTTGAAACATAAGGGAGGGTAAATTAGCTATGATTCGCCTCTTAAACATATAGATTTGATTTATTTAATAGAATTGAATTGATAAAAGTGAATTTATTTATACGTTCCATAAAATCACCTAAATCTGATTCTACGAAATGGAACTGAAAACATAGATGAACTTTTAAATAGTTATATACAGTTATGGGATAAAATGTATAAATTGTTAAATATGATAAAATTTTGTAATTGTACAACTGTTTAAAATTAAGACTATGCTAATTTGAATTTATATGTAAAGTCTAAAAAAAAGAACTAAAGATAAACAATTAAAATTTAATCAAAATGATAATTTAAACATGTTGAAAAAACCCTAATTCTAGAAATCCAGTTGATTGAAAATAGGACTAGTCAATTGAATTTTTTCTGTAAAACCCTGAGAAAAACACTAGTCCAACTTGCAAGAAAATAGTTCATTTTTTGAGTCAAACAGTCGATTCTCTAGAGTATCCAATCAAACGAATTCCTTTTAGTCAATTGTAGTCATTGTCTGGTTGGCTGATTTTGCAGTCTGTAGAAAAAAATGGAGTACAAGTAACTAGTCGAATGGCATGACTATTCTGTCGATTGAAAACCTGTAGACATGCCAAATTGAATCTAAACCTGCTGCATGCCAAGTAGGATAGTTCAATGAAACTTGTTCCCGGTTCCTTGACTTTCAAGAATTCATGTAACAGCATGGAGCCGCATAATGTGCTAGACTTTTTTCACACTTGGTGGCACATATAGATTCACACTTCATGATGTCATGCAATATGACACTCAATGTGGCGTACGATCAAACCGCAATTAGACGCTTTTATTGTTATTGCTACTGGCTCCGATCCCATATTTGTTGTGTAACGCCCCACTATGTTTCACATCTAAAAATAATTACAAATGCCCACCAAATACGCTTATAAGTAGTTTCAAATGTTAAAGATAGTGGATCGTTGGTATATAATATTTAAAAATTCTAAATCAATGAACAAAAAAAAACTTCAAAATGGAATTTAAACATAAATAACATTTCAAAAATTAAGTATTGTGTAAATTTAAACATTGGACGGTAATCATATCAATACATTAATTATTTAATTCACAACAACAAATATACAACTATAAGGTAGGATATATACCAAATCATACTTTAAATATGACCCATTCCAGACTCTTTGTTCCCTTCTTTTCTTCAACCTACAAACTTACAAATAATACAAGCATTTCACTTTTGGAGGATTAAGCCATGTAGTTTTATTTCCTACTCTTCTTCTACATCAAAATACTTGTCAGTACATAACAACCTAGCAACCAATGCAACTAATGCAAATAGTACAAGCAGAAAACGGTATTCCTACTTATCCATCACAGCAAATCATCATACGAGGAACAATAATTATACACAACAATCAAACATCATCAACAATACTGAATGCCAAATTAGTCCATCAAATAAGAAAGCAACATGAATATACTTACATACATACTATCATCAACTATAGTAATGTATTGTCAATGTAAATACAAAACATCAAATTTGTACTACTTACCGCAAAATAGTGACAAAACATCAACCATTTAGTGTGTACTAATCAAATCGATATTGGTAGCACAACGTAATCAACCTATGACCGTAATTAACAACACGTCATCTAGTAGCTATAATGATACATTAACGCACACTCACCAAAATATGATATCGTCATCAAACATCAAATATATGTGTTAATTACAATCGACACTCACTTACACATCCTACAACCACCTGAATAATATATTTACGACCATTATTCTCCTATGTATAAATTTTTTTTATTTTCGCTTATTATAAAAGCTTAATTTATCTATTGCATCTCAAAACAAAATGACTCTTTTTAAACGATGATATACTGTTTAAATCCTTTGTTGTACTTCCATTTCTCCCAATACTTCTAAACGTCACATCTTAAATCAAAAATTGTAATCTTCATCAAATCACCTTTTAAAAAAATATTATAGTTATTTTACATCAAAATGGTAACATATATAAAAACAACTTTAATAGTTTTCAAAACCAGTTTATTACTATTTATCTCAAAATAGTAATTATTTTATCCAAAAACACTTTTGAAAAACATTTATTACTATTACTATTATTATTGTTATTGTTATTTTCCAAAAACTACTTTTTTATTTTATTAATTAGACAGTAATAATGTTATATCTTAAATACCATAAACACTACGAAATTGATCATTTTATCACGTACACAAAAAAAAAACTATTTTTACTAAAATTCATATTACTATTATTTAAAATCCCGTTTCATTTTATAAATAATAATAAACTTTCTAAATCATAATTTAGAATATAATTTTAGTTTTTTTTCTAGAAATTCATAAATACTAACCTTATATAATTCATACTTTAATTTCAATAAAAAAATTAAATCATTGTTATTTATAGACACAATTAATTTTTTCAACCATTAACTTTTCAACTCAAACCATCCTCATCTTAGTAAAATATTTTCTCAAGGTATTGTAAAACAAGACACTTTATAATAAATCGTTTCTTGATAATATATCTCCAATATATCCTTAATAGAACAATTTTCAATTCAGGTCTTTTTCGACCAACACTCTTTACCCCAAAAATGTTTTCTTTTCAAAACATCATTTATCAAAGAGTATCCTCTAAGAGAAAAAATCCTTACAACCAAAATCAATTTCCGAAGAAACGTTTTCTAAAATAAAATATACTCCTTTGAAAAAAGTTCTTTCAAATAGATATTTTATCGCATTCTTTACTCCAAAAGATGCTTCTTAAATAAAAATACTTCCATTAATTATTTTTAAATATTTTCTACTAATGAAATAATTTTCCAACTGAAAGCATTTTTATTATATAATTTTCAAATACTTCTTTTGAGAAAATAATTCATTTAAAATAAATATATTTTTCTTTAAAATAAGGGCTCTCGCTAGGTATTTTCCAACAAGGTACGTTTGAAAAATATATTTCAAATATTATACAATTATAAAAATAATTTTTTCCCTTTAAACATGTTATTAATTAAGTACTCCTCGGACCTTGTAGTATACAGTTTAAAATTGTTGTTAACCGGGAGTATTATTTTCCAAAATAACCCTTTATATAATATTTTACAAAGTATCCTAAATCAAAATGAGGTTGCAAAATAATTTTGAACATGTATCCTTTCAAAGGATGTTACCAAATTAAAGACAAATTTTAACTAAAATGTTTTCATTAAAACACTTATCTCAAATTAAAATATTTCAAATGAAAACATCCTTTCATAAAAGTATTTTCACATAGAACATTCTTCAACTGAAATTTCTCTTTTCCATAGAATTTTTTTTCCCGCTTTCGACCAAGCATTTCTATATCATAATACTATTATAGAAATACATTCCAAAGAATATCTTAAAAACAAACAAATTTTCCTATACTAAAATGCCTCTTTAAAGACTGAATTTAAGTTCCAATATCTAATTAAAACATCTTTTTACTAAAATGCTTCCAAATAAAATATTTTTACAATATTTACTCTTCTTTATAAAAATATCTTCCTAAAAGTATTTTATTTGCCCAAATTAAATACTTTATTTCTTAGCAAATTTTTTAACAAATCACTTTATATACAAAAATAAACATTTTTCCCATTTTAATAAAATATCTTTAAAATCAAAAATGTATGCAATAAATTTTCCAAATAAATATTCACTTAAAAATAAAACCGGTTCCATCTTATTAACGTTAGGTTCCGATTGTAATTTAACATCAGGTGTGTATCACATGGTTTATAACCAACAAGTATCCCCTCTTATAAGTGTTCGTCCTACCCACTCCTACTTTATCTATCTTGGTAATGGTGGTTAAAAAACAACCAATACACACAATGCATACAATTGTCAATCAAAATGCCCTCTCATTTTCTGTTCTAACCTAACCAAAGATATAAATTAAACTATAGTGATTGGTTTATAACTACCTAAGAATTAGGGAATCACTAAACCTAAGTTTTGATACCAGCTTAACAACCCACTATTTTAAACATCTAAAAATAATTATAAACATCAACAAAGTACGCTTATAACTGGTTTCAAACGTTAAAAATAATGGACCATGGAAAAATTCTAAAACAATAAACAAAATGGGAAAACCTCACAATGAGATTTGAACATAACTAACATTTCAACAATTAAGTATTGCACAAATTTAAACATTAGATAATAGTCATATCGATATATTAACCATTTAATTCACAACTACAACTATACAACTAAATGAAGGAGATATACCAATCATACTGCAGATTTGACCCCTTTTAGATTCTTTGTTCCCTTCTTTGCTTCCACTTGCAAACTTATAAATATACAAATATATACAAATATATATATGTGTGTGTGTGTATAAAAGAAAAGGGTCAACTATGTTTGGGACTATGCCAATTTCTATACGCCCTGACCATAAGGGAACTTTGGAATGTTGCATAGAAAAACACTATCAACAACCACTTTTGGAGGATCAAGCCCACTAGTTCTATTTCCTGCATCCAAATACTTGTTAATATATAACAACCATAGCTTCAATGCAACTAATGCAAATAGTAAGCATAAAATAGTATTTCTACTTATCCTCCACAACAAATCATTATATGGGACAACAACAATAATAATAAACAACCATCAAACATCAACAATGCTCAATCCCAACTCAATCCATCAAATAAGAAAGTAATACGAATATATTACTTACAAACTAATCGTCAACTATTGTAACGTACCATCGATGTAAGTATAAGACATCAAATGTGTACTAATCACCACACAATAGTGACATAAATTCAATCATTAAATTGTAATAATCAGTTAACATTAGTAACATAACATAAATCATACAATAACCATAATTAATTGCACATCATCTACAAGAAATAATGGTAGGACACCATATGCTCATCAAAATGTGATATAGTCATCAGACATCAAATATATGTGATAATTACAAACAGTGCTCAATTACACATCCTACAACCACCAGAATAATATATTTATGACCATTATTTTCTTAAGTATAAAATTATTTAATTATTGTTTGTTGTAAAATCTCCGTTTACTATTGCATCTCAAATATACTCCTTAAGCTATTTATTGTATCCAAATACTTCTAAACATCGCATCTTAAATCAAAAATAGTAATCATCGTCAAAATGCTTTTTAAAGCGATATTATTATTATTTAGATCAAAATAATAATGTATATTAAAGCACCTTTAATACCTTTCAAAACCAATTTATTACTATTTATCTCAAAATAGTAATTATGTTATCCAAAAGAACATTTTGAAAACATTTCTTTATTATTTTTATCATTTAAAAACTACTTTTTATTTTATTAAATAGACAATGATAGTAATATTTTCTAAATACTATAAACATCATGAATCAATCATTTTTCATTTACACAAAACTGTACTTTTTTCACTAACATTCATATTATTATTATTATTTAAAATCCTAGTTCATTTTATGAATAATAATAAACTTCCAAAATTCTATGAAACCGCTTGCTTCTAACAGTTACCAACCTCCTCTACACAACAGGACTTTTGCCGACCCACCTAGGTGCTTATAGTGCTGCCAATCATTGGTCAAAGTTGTGGCCAATCAACTTCAAAGTCAAATTCCCACTACATTGTGCTCTATTCTCAAATTCTAAATGAGATATGATTTCCTCTCATTGAGCTCTACCATTTTGCATCTTTAATTGCGTCAATTGGTCATCGAACAATACCCTCCAATTTTCACATCTAGGGTTTTGCCATCGGCATCTTTGACTGCTAATTTTGGTCAATTAGAGCATTTTTATGACATCAGAACACTTTTCATTGATTCCCTTCATCGAGAGCTTTGAAATGATATATAAAATGTATGTTTCATAAAATTTGAATTTTAAATTGATTTGTAATTAGCGAAAATCATCCGCCATTGAACTATGAGTAAGAGTAATTATAGGATTAAGGAAGAGAGATTGATATGATAGTTTTCTAAGAATTATTTATATTGGGGATGAGGTAGGTTCAGTTATATGTAACCATTTGTCCCAAAAGTGGCTACATACCCTATTTAAACACTGTATCGCCTCTATTTCGCAGAACATAACCCCAAGTCCAACAAAAATATATATCAAACCGATCGGCTTTGAAAGACCTTTGTAATGGTAATAAACACAATACCTAATTCATCTTTAAATTAAAAATTCATTTTAGTTACTTTAATATTAAAAGTGTCAAAATTGTCGGTCGTTACACGTTGACTACGTAGGAGGAGGTGGAGACATCTACCAATAGTAGGATGGGTATGAGGATAGGAGGTTTGCCTATAGGGTAATTGAATTGTTGATTGATCAGTTTTGTTGCAGGTTGAATGATATAGAATATAGGATATAAATATTAATGATATGGTTACTCAATGCATTGGTGGCAAATTATCATCGAGACAGTGTGCTCGATGTGTGTGCTCAGGCGTTGTGATGTATACCCGTTGCACGTGCAACTTAAACAGTTTATCCATTGAGAATATTTTCTCAATGTATTACTAGATTATTTATTATCGAGATCGTAGACTCGGGGTATTTCTCGGTTTATCTAATTTCAAGATGTCCAACCTTTGGGTGGAAATCTGATAGATTATTATTGAATTTAGACATATTATTATTGACTAATTCCTTATACATAGTACACAAATAAAAATGAACGGCTTTAGGTAGTGTAGATTATATATGATAATTTTACATGACCATACCACTAGTGATATAACTCTCTAACCAGACCTTGTTTGATCCCCTTCTATTCTTTCCTCTTCGTACCTATTACAAGATGATAGGTTAGTGGATGGTATGATGACAATAAAATGCATGGAGGAGGAGACCATGCACTTTAAAGCTATATTTGGAGACACTATTTATACATTTCCTCTATTGACTACTATTGTTATGAGACGAGTAATGATTTGAGATATTTTCAGTATTTATATTTTATTCATTCTGTTGTAAGATCAGAAAGTATAAAATGTCTTAAGATTTTATTTATTCAGTATCATACAAACTGAAAAACCCGAACAATTCGTATTTCTTGGCACGACACAAGTTCAAATGCCCTTTTTGGACTTTGGATTGGTGTGTCCTAAGATGCAAGTTGTTACAGCTCGTTTTGATGCACCTAACAACCCGAAAAACTTTTTTGCTTTCAAGTCAAGATGTTCCTCCAAATCCGATTCATTGGTCCACATACCCAAACTAGCAGCATCATGAACCATTTCATTCATTTTATTTTCAACATCTACAATTTCTTCAATGGTGGTTCATCACAATATACATCCTTTTTTAAAGTCTCCTCTTGTACAATATAATCGTTTTCTCCATGCTACATCCACACATTATAGTTTAGCATAAAACCATATAGATGTAAATATAATATCACAGTATAATGCTAAAAATTTTAGGTAACAACATTTTGAGAATAACATCGGACTTCTTTCATTTTTTTTTATTACAAGATGTCACTTTCATGAATGCACCCATAACATTTCTAAAGTGCAATAGTACCATTCCTCTTTTTATACCATTCATGTACATCCAATTTTGATCTTTCAAATAATTCATCTTTTATACTCTACATGTGAATAAAAATTACAATATTTTTCATAGAATGGTATATTCTCAATTTTTAATTAAACCAAGCATTAATAATGACATTTTATCATCTATTTAATAACATTATTATTATTAATGTAATGATATTATTGTTCATATATTGTTGTTATTGTTAATTTAATAATATTATTATTGATTTTTTTGATATACTATTGTTATTCTTATTATTATTAATTTTTATTATTAATAATTTTTATTAATAATAGAATTCACAAATAATTTGTATTTTTTATTTTTATTAACGGTTTATTATTATTTACGAATAATTTCAATGTTATATCTAGGGATTTCTACTTTTTTAATAGTTGGCCATCCTACTTCCCATTACAAACTCAATGATATTTATGTTTCATAAATCATTTCAAAACGAATGTGTAACAAAATTTCGGTAGCACTTTTCTTTATTCTTCGTATCATACGCAAAGAAGCATACCTTAGGAACAAGAAAAATGTGTTGTCGAAATTTTGTTAACCGTGCAATTTGAAATAGTGATTTATGAAATATAAATATCATTTGTGTTTATAATTTGTCCAATACTAGGATAAACCCGACAAATAACGTATCAGATGAATATTGATTTTTGTTTTGGTTAAAAGACGAATATCTATATAACGATCAAATACGGTACTTGTTAAACAATGCCAAATTAAACATCTATGAGTTTTTATTAATAATACCATATCAATAGCAATGAATTTATTAAACAATTTCAAAACAGGTGCAACAATCAAATCATATACCAATAATCATACACCAACGAATATATACCAACTATCATATACGAATTTAATCAAATCAGAGCATTGAATAAAACAATGAATCAGAGTATTAAATGATATCAAAAAAGAGCTTAGTGTAAAGCAAAGGACGGTGCTTGTTTGCATCATGGATGGCATGTAAAGGGCATGCAAAATTGGGTGGCAGGTGAGACAGTGCTTTTTGTGACGTAGGATCAGAGTGGTAGCAGCGTGGTGGAGAGCAATGGTGGCTTAAATGCGGTGGAGAGGGGGCATGCTATGGGGACTTGTAATCAAAGAGATAGTAGGGATTTAAAAAGAAGCAACGACGGGGGTTGAGAGAAGATGAAGGAGGAGCGATGATGGTTTTTCTTTTCTTTTTTAGTTTTTTTATTGATATGAAGAAGGGTGACGCGTTTGGGCTAGGTGGCGTATGCTTGAGAGCGACCCCAAACTAATTATATGCCAAGGCCAGAAATATGGCGTCCATGCCGCATTGGTATGTTTTTATAGGCAGCTAACTATATACGACCTAACGTTGTTACATTGACACCAAAAATATGGCGTGGGCATGGCGTGGCATCGGTAATGCAAAATGGGTATTTTTCTATTAGTGGATATAAATGGTTAGGATTTAAATATTAAAGGGAGATGAAAGTGAAAAAAAATAAACGGAAGAAAATATGGTTAAATTTTTATTCACGAGAGTATAAATGAACCAATAGTAATAGCCCAATCTTTAATAATAATTGTAATAACTTTAGTGTTACACTTACTTGGTGTTAGTATGAACTACCAAATATGTCCCTCTATAAATAATATTATCAATTCTTAATATAACTTCAAAACAGGATCTAGCAACTAAATTTTCCATACAAACTCAAAACATGTAACATCCCTCTCCTTAGGGGCCCAAAAATAACAGCTACGGATGGTGCAGTTGTCCATAGTTATTAATCTACGACGACCAAATACAGCGGTGCTAGGTACATTGATAAATATATCACAAGAATATGGAAAAATTAACAATTCAAAAATATATTTCCACATTCAAATCAAAATATTTCATGTTCATTACATAATCCCAAAGCGTTAATCACGGTCAGCAAAATATAATTATTATAAATACGCCAAGAGCGACATATGAAGATGGCCCCTTGGTTGGCCATAGTATATAGTAAGGCTAATAAATCTGCCTTTGCATCCAAATTCACAACGGAAAAGAAAATTCTAAATAACTATCTGCCTCCTGCACGCCTCTGGAAGCTTTATTCATCTAACAAAAACCTGAAAACCCTAAACCTCAAGCTACTCAAAATCAATTAAGTTCCCAAGAGTTTAAGGGGAAAACAAAAACTTCGAGTCAGAAATAAAGCCTGGTGTGAATAATAGTCTATGGTCTCAAACCAAATGGATATCTAGTGAGACAACGCCGCTTAACGAAATGGGTTTTCCCCTCACTAGTGTCCTAATTTTTTTATAAAACCATATGTTATGCTCCTACATACACACTGGTTAAAAAATAAACATTACGATGATATGCAAAACAAGCAAATCAAATCTGGATTATTCCTCCTCATTCATTTGGACTATCTGTCTTAATTATAGTTTCAAGCATTACTATTACCCTTATAGTTTTCATGGGCTAACTAATAACTAGTTAAACATTTAAGAACTCACTGTCCAATTACATAGTTTTCAAGGGCATATTATGAACCTGCCTATCTGACGTCTTTATTTACACATAATTTTCATGGTATAACTATAAACCTATCTACCTGACATCATCATGTACACATAGTTTTCATGGACTAAATATGAACATGTGTATTTGACATCTTCATTTTCACATAGCTTTCAAGGGCTAACTACTAACCTATTAGATGCTGCCAATATCATACAGTTTCCATGGGCTTATTGGAAACCTATCAGCCCGCCAATATCTTTCCTTTATATTTTAATCATTTAGATTTTATTCAATTTATACTGACTACAGGGTTAAGCCAACAGTTTCTCCTACCCTTTTTCACATATTACAGTTATGGGTCATTTATAAAGCGAATATGTTTATATTAGAAGAAGCAATATAACGACATAGTAATACCACTCCTATGGGTTAAATTTATCAAAGATATATTCTTCTTTAACCATTGTAAAAATTCCTTTAATATAGCCATGGTTTTTCCTTTAAAAATATAGAGTTTCGGTCATAAAACCTTTCGATAACTTCGAAATCTAGCTTTCGACTTCATAAGGTAACTTCCTTCGAAAGCATCTAAAAACATTAGGCTCCTGCCATATAATACTTTAAATTCAGCCTTTCGAAAATATAAAACTTAATCAAAAGAAAACAATTTTACAACCCCTTCGAAAGTATCTGCTTCGAAGATAAAGAAAACCAAGAAAACATATTCGAAAGCAAAGAAAACGACCTCCTTCGGAAATATAAAACTTTGTTTTAGCCATAACTTTTTATAAGTCCAGAATTAAGGTCTCTAACCTATTCCATCGTGTTCAAATGATGGTTTGCCTTTCCGTAGAGTGTTCACAATGGAAAAACGGGCTTACGGTTAAAAAGTTATACCTATTGGAAGTTTTTAAAAGAAAGCTAGAAAAAACTGCTAAAAGAGAGCTTCCGTAGCGTTTTAACTTAAAACGCTGCAAAAAGCTGCATAAATGCTGCGGAAGGTTTTATGACGAAAGGTTTAGGTTCTATGACGAAAGGTTCATTAAAAACTCTGCGGAAAGCTGCAAAAATGCTACGGAAGGTTCTACGACGAAAAGTTTAGGTTCTATGATGAAAAGTTCATTAAAAAGATTGTAGAAAGCTGCAAAAATGCTACAGAAGGTTCTATGACGAAAGGTTTAAATTCTATGCCGAAAATTTATTAAAAAGGTTGTAGAAAGCTGTAGAAATGCTGCGGAAGGTTCTATGACAAAAGGGCTTTTAGGTGGAAGATTTTAAATGGAAGGTTCAGTGGCAGAGTCATAAATATCTTGAAAACTGCCACACATAATCTTTGTCGAATTCCTATTGGTTAATAACATACTTTATTAATTTTTTGCCAAATTTCTATTGGTTAAAGACATATCTTTGTAGAAAATCTGCTACAGATCAGAATTATTGTTATAGAAATTTATTTTCAAAATAATAATTGTATTAATATTTTAATATAATCATTAAGCCTTTTTGGCTTAGAAAATTTATAATAAACCAAAGTCACTTGTGAAAAATCTCAAAAATTCACCAAAATTTGAAAATATATTTTCTTCATCATACAAAAATTTTGAGGCAGAATTCATTATTTTATTATTTTTAATAATTAAAGCCAAAATAAATATCTTTATCACCTTAGGAAATTCACAAAATGTTCCTTTAAATTTCGAAAATTTTGAAATTAAAAACCCATTTCCAAAAGTGCGTTTACATAACATATCCAAAAGTCAAGTTGTTTGAAGGTCGTTTACTAATGTTTTTACTTTAAAACTCATCATTTTAATTCCATAAAAATCTCAATAAATCTCCATAAACCATTGTTTTATCTAAATAATGATTATTAGATCCAAATGTGACTAGAACAGCAACATGCATTCAGTTACTATCTATAATCAAATCAAAACGAGTAAAAATGAGATGATTACACTATTATTCACATTGATTTAGTTGTTGGAATTTGAGATTTGCTTTACCTTTAATCTTCTAACTTTCTCTCTTGGATCTTCCAAGTTTGCTGATCTCCTAAGGTTATTTAATGGCTGCGATATCTTCTTTTTAGTTATTTTGATTTATGAAATGGTAGGGGAGAAAAATGGAGGTTTTAAGGGTATATGGGTGTGGCTATTCTCATATTGCCCTCCTCTTATTTCTCTAACTTATAAATTATAACCCACACTTATACATTCATTTGTTTAGCCATAGCCAAGTTAATTGACAATTAAATATCAACTCCTCAATCAACCACATTATTCTATTTAATTTTATCCAATTAAATATTCTAGATAATGTTAAACAAAAATTAAAGGAGTTACAAAACGTCTGTCTACAAATATGATTAAACCTTAATATCACTAAAGTTAAGATCTAACACATAAACTTCATTTACATATCAGTTAAAATAAGATCTAGCAATTAAATTTACTTTACAAATTCAAAACGTTTCTCTAAAAATATTACCAAATCATATTAATTAAAAATACATCTAAAATATAAACTTCCTTTATAAATTCGTTCTTTACTAAATAATAATATAAACAAAAATTAATATTAACAAAAAATTAGATGTTTTAACTTAAAATAAAAATTCAAACAAGCTAAACATGATTTTAATGCAAAAAATAAATCAAATATTTATGCAAATCATTTTCTATTAAATGCGTTAAATATATATAATCTAGAATAAAACAATTCAATATCAGGTGCGAAGCGCGTGGTGTAACACTCATTGATTAAAATTAGTAATTAACCCTCACTTGCATAGGATTAACAAAGCATGCAGCGCTCTTCACAGTAACTTGTATAAATAAATTAGGTTTTTCCTATTTTATTTGCACCAAAAATCGGCATAAACACCTAATAAAGATTTTACAGAGAAATAAATGAAGAAAACCCAATGAAATCAGAGGAAACAAGCAATTAAATAACAGAAAATAAGCAATAACAAGAACACAACAATTTATAGTGGCTCGGTGTTGAAAGCCTACATCCACTTTGAAGAAATAACTTATTAATGATTTGAATTGCTGAGTACAGAGAGATGGATCGGGTACGATCCATGGTTATAATGGAGTACCAAGGAAATAGCAGTGTAAAAATCCTAAAAATAAACAATCAAGACTATATTATAGGGGGAGACAGTGAAATATCTTCCTGAAATTTTAGCAACGGAATCTCCAAACCCAGAAGAAGTCATAGTATCGATCATGGATCCCACATCATTCATAATAATAATATGCATTGATCACTCTATGATCTTCTTTTGGAATGCGATCGATATGGTGGGCTCCACTCTTCAATTTATTGATGATTCCAAAGTTTTATGTGTATTCGACTTGTATATTTTGAGATATCAAATGTTTTCCACTAAGTTTAAATGTAATATCGATACGGTATGATCCATAATTTGTGAATATGGATCGTACCCGATCCATTTTCAAGGAGTCATGTATATTAATATTTAGTCGCTCTATTGAATCCATCTTTCGCTTTCGCTTCGCTGCTTCTTCATATAATGATCTGGAACTGATCTTTGGGGTTCATGATCGTTAATATGATATGTTAACCTTGATGATGGTCGTCTCTAGCTTGTCAAGTCAGTTTGAGTACAGCAGGGCAAAAATGTCGGATAATACTTGCCCTCCAAAGTACGTCTTGTTTCAATAGGAAGTGCTTTGAATTAATGCAAGTTAGTATCATCAGAAAGAAATCCATCCAATTTTCTGAACAGTAGTTATCCCTTCGATGAATTTTTTTCCTGAAGAGTCGTAGCTCTTCCTGTTTGAAATGACAATTGATTAATTTCCAATAGTATAAATTCTAGGTTACATCTTGATGGTGATCATTTAAGTCTTCGTTTTAATGAATCTGTAGGACTCGGCTGATTTTCCTTTGCTTAATACAGATGAGAATTAAATTTCTATCGATTTTAAGAAATCGAAAGTTTTACGACGTACACTAGCACGTATACGTATTCATCCTTGACTTCCAATCATGATTGCACATACACGAGTCTCTGTCAACTTTCCATATATGTTTCAATCCTTTTTTAAGGATGAATCGGCTTGAATCCATCAAGTAAATGAATCATACCTGATCCATTTTTAATATGGATCGGATCAAATTCGTTTGAGATCGGATCGTGTCCGATCGTTCTCCTTTTTCTCCTTTTTTTATAGGAAATAATGGATCATTTCAATTCCATTAGTTTTGGATCGTACATGATCCAAGTGTAAGTTGAATGGACCAATTACACCACGTATTAAAGAGAGGGACCGGTATGCATCCACCACAGAACGATCGCACCTAATCATTTCTTGATTTTGGCCATTTGATTGAACTACAGGCTTCGTTGGTTTGGTCTTCACTAAGGTATAAATATGGAACACTTAACCATTTTTGATTTCTTAACCTCGTTTATATTTTTAATATCCAAACCAAAAAAGAAAAACCCCATCTTCATCTTCTCCTTCACCATCGATCCAACAAGCTCTTCGATCCAGCTTCAACTTTTCCCGTAACTTCCTGCATAAGTCGGTCCAACTCCTTAATACCTCAACCATTAACACAACCATCTCCTACAGATCTTGTTTCATAACCAAATCCAAATCACCTTCGCTTTTCAATTTCTGACATAGGTAGGACGAATGCCTTTTACTTGTAATAATTTAATGATGAGATGATAGGATCTCGTCCTAGTTTGCATGGTTCGGGTCATGGTGGTCCGATCGGCCGTAAAGAAGGGAGAGATAGTGACGATAGAGTCGTGCTGCTTATGTCAGTATGATGGTTGTGGTGGAATTTTTGTTTTGAAATGGAAGTCGAGGACAGATTTTTTGGAGATGGTGATGGAATAGTTAAGATAATCATGGTCGTACAAATCATTTGCTTTAGTGGTTGATGTGGACTGTTACCGATCATTTTCTGGTAGGGTTTTGGTCGATCATTTTTTTGGGATTAGTGATTGGAGATCGAAGATTTAAATTGAAGTCAAGTTTGGAACCGAAGCCGAAGGTTGGATTGATCACAACGATCGGTTGGAGAACGATCGTTGTAAAACACTCGGTTATGTGCACAGGGATAGTTCAATCGTAATATCATTTTTAGATCAGTTGTTGGTTTAACTTTGATGAACATACTTAAAATCCTCAAATCTTATAACTTTGCGATGAGCTTCGGCCTTGAATGCTTGAATGGTCGTATATGACTTGCATATAAAATGGACTGCATATTTAGACATATATGACAATCGAACCGTGGAACAAACTTGACTAATCTTCTGCATACTTATATTTGCTGCCTATGCCTTGGACAAATTATTAAAGCTCATCCACTCCTGAATGCATAATTTGAACTTTAATATGCCAATAATGGATCCTAATGATTAGACTGAGTCCTTAGCCAGTGACGTCGAGAATCGGTTGAGACGGTCAGCAGTGACGGTCACCCCGCTCGACCCTCGGAGTCTCGTCATAGCCATGGTCTTTAATTCTAAACTATTTTTCACCGCATTACACGACACTGCACCACTCTGCACTAGCACACACTTTGCATGAGAGAAACGGGTTATTTTCCCTAATGATGATTATCTACTGAGTTTAGCTGTCATGGGTTCCAACGCTCGGGGAATTTAGTTGTCATATCTTCTGGACAAACTTCACAGTTCAACAGTACAGTGACGAATCGAGCTCCGCAACTTCTTTTGATAAACTCTCCCATGGACATTAAGCTGAACAAATGGAAATTTCCTATCCACCATTCGACCTTTTATCTGTTGTTCCCGTCCTTCAGCAGAAGTGATAGACCCTGCTACCGACACTCTAGAAGATGCTATATTTTTGGAATATCCAAAGGATTCTATAGCTTCGAAAATTAATAAAGCCTCTCTTCGTAGAATTTTTGCCAGGGATTATGTTTGATGATGAGAGAGTCCCGACTCGGAATGACAAAGCTCATATGCCCCCTGAGGGTTTCACGGTATGCAACAAATTCATGTGCTGAGTAGGGGGCTTCCCACCCTTCAATTCATTTATTCGAGAGATGCTATATTATATGAGATTAGCACTGACACAACTTCATCCAAAAGGCTATGCTTTGCTTAACTGTACCTACATGGCATTCATAGAGTTTTTATTCTGTCCTCCGACTTCTAAAGACATTTGATTTCTTTTCACCTTCAAGCGATGAAAGAGAAGCCTTTCGTTCACATTTCTCGAGTCGGCTAAGAAGTGCCAGATCCTGACTGGCACTTGAAAGAAATTAAGTGCTTTCAAAAGTGAGTGGTCCTACATTTGTTGCTCGCCCAGCTTTTCCAGATGATGGTTAGAAGAATGTAAGTATTGCTATCTACTTAGTTTCTTGAGTGCTTGTACCCAGGTCGTGTTCTGAACTAAGCAACTTTTCTGGTTTGTACATATTCTTATCCTCGATTCGGTGGAAAACAATACACAGACATGTTCTTGGGGATCAAAACGGTTCCATTAAAAGATAGAGGCATTTAGAATCTCCTTACAGATGAATGCCTCATTACCCACTATTTGATGGAAGAGGGTCGTAGCATAGGGCTACCGGTCACTACTGGAGTTATAATGACTGAGCAGCGGAATGCAGATGATGATGAATGCCATCAAGGTGATCCTATTTTTCCCCTAGTTAAGAGGGTTCGGGAAGCTACTGATAAAGATGCAGCAGGAGATAAGGGTGAAGACCCCAGTGATGATGACACGGGTCTAGTTTCAGGGCTACGGTCAAATTCTCGCAACACAGCCCCCCCTCCCGAAAAAGGAAGAAGGAAGAAGCTCATTTGTAGGTACCTTAAGAGCCACCTCTTCAAATAGCCCAAGCTATCCATCACCCCTCAGGTCATTTCGGATCGGTCTGCTTCTCAAGCTTCGGAACACTTAAATGAAACATTTAAGGTATTATTTGATCTTCCAACATGGGATGACGTTGATGCCTTTCATTTTACTGATATGAGTGTTAAGGGGTCAGAATCTCCTTCCATAGCTGGAGTTGGAATCCCTCCTACCACTAGTGAAGAGGTTACTCTTGCTAGTAAAGCTTCAATAACTTATCCATTGGAAGGACATAAGGTCACACACAATCGCATGCCCTTCACGATATCTCATCGCACTTATCTCATGTCCTTCAATACCAAAAGTTGATTCATTCTTTATCTTTCTTTACAGAATCATTGGTGAGGAAAATCACATGTTTCGGTCTCTACAGGAAATATCATGCTAGAAACCTAGTTCTCGTTCGTGCTCGTACCACCACGGTAATGGTTGTAAATACGACCCTGGTTATTGCTCCAATCAGGATCAGGATTACAAAAATAGAGGTGACAGAGACAAATCTTCCCATGGTAAACATCAATCCAAGTCTAGATTTTCTCCTCCTAAAGATTCTGAAAGGAAACAAGATCATCATGACGATGTTCCTTCTATTGACACCTTTTGTGGTCCCCCTTCCACTTCAATTTCTTCACAGTCCGTTGTTCCATCTCATCCTCAAAAAACCAATGATCATTGGCGTCATAGTGAGTATGATATTCACCAAAAAAGGCCGAGCAAGGAAAGCGCTGACATCCAAGTTGTCACTGAAGCTCAACAAGACGATGCTGCCACTCGTATGGCCCAACGTAAGTCAGATTTTCCAAATTGATGGAATCTTTTTTGTACTTGATCTTAAGAAAATTCCTGAAAAAGTCCAGCAAATGACCATTGATTGCGTAAATGATATCCTTAAGCAGTATAATGAGTGGATGAGAGCAACGAAGAGGATTTCTAAAGTATCTTGGGAGAAAGCGGCAGAGATCGAGAAGTTGAAACGCCAAGTGGCCCGGGACAAGCGAATCATTGAAACTCTAACCAATGAGTTAGGTTCTTTAACAAGTTTGTAGGCATCCGAGAGAAAGCAAAAATGCCAATCAAGGCACTTAAGGATGAGAAGGCTAGGCACTTCGCCAAGGTTAAAGCGCTTCATCATCAACCATAAATTGGTGTTAGAAAGGGAGTGACCCAAAGAAGCGCAGCTCCGTACAAAACTAAGTTTAATCGTGAATCCAAAGATAAAGTGGAAGCACGGAAAATTAGTCAGGATGCCTGTGAGGAATTAGTTACCGCCTGACTTGAAAGAGATGTTGTTGTTGAAAAGACCAAAGACATTGATGCCTTGTTAAACGAGAAGTGGATGCCATGAAAGAAACGACCAGAGAGGAGGTTATGGAAGAACTAGATCCACTGCTTGTCCTTTACAATGCCAACTTCTTGAAGCATAGAAAATTGGAGTGGCTCCAGGGTGACTACCCTTACCAACCGGTACATGCTTGGGAATATCTTGTTCAAGAGGAGAAAGAGGCTCTTGGCACTGAAAAATTGATCAGATAGGGCTGGAAGGCGAAATTCTATTGGGTGACGAACACAAGGTTCTACATGAAACCTAGCTTATACTCCAAAAAGAGCATGCCATAACCTCTCGACATGAAGTTGGTGAAGGTTTCGCATCTGTGTCACACAATGCTGCAGATGACCGGAATTTGATGACCTAAGCTATTCCCATCACCACTGTGGATTCTTCTATCAGCCCTAGTTACAATCTGAAGAAGTCGTATATTGCTACATCGAGTGGGCTTTCTCCGATTATGGAAGGAGGTTTCAGTGGCACTTCGGCTCACATGAGGGACCAATCTAGAGAAGGTATTCATTAGACTCACATGTTCTTTAGAAAGCTGGAGCGTCCCCGATCGATATATCTAATCTCTTTAGTTATGTTTCTTCAGCTTTAGATCCGTAGGATGGAATTCTACCTCTTCCTCAAGAATCTTAGCCAGGACCTTAGGTGCCAATGACGAAGTCCGTTACTGTCACGGCTTCGGCAACACCGAAGATGTCCTGGAAGAGGAAGCTCTTATGATCGACAAGCACTTAGTAGATGCTTTCTTGAGGGAAGAAAGCGATCCGCGTCAAGAGATTCCTATTGATGACGACGTCGTGATTATTGGAACTTCCCAATCCTTGTCAGGCCCCTCTATGCAAGAAATGGCACAGAAACTCAGGATGGGCATTTCCCTTGAGATGAAAGTCAAGTACGAGAAAATGGAGATCATTCCCCCTTCCATCTCTGTCATTTTGCCTGGAGAAACCGTGGATGCTTTCGCTCCTCAGTCAGAACCTGCTCAAGATGCACCTACTGGGTCAACCAAGACTACTCCGGTGAAAGGCTAAGGAAGCAGGAAGAGAGGAGAGAAGAGGAGTAGGGAAAGTTCAAGTGAAATCTTTGCTGAATCCAAGAAGAAGAAGAGGAAGCCAAGGAGGAAGTGATTCTTTGGTGCACTCATGATCTCAAGTCTTTTGGGTTTGTTGGCCAAATTTGTATGGGGTCGGCCCCTTTTTTTGATTCTTTTGCTATGAATACTTGTACTTGACTTTCCAAGCTTATATAAATAAATTTCTTTTAACTTTGTCAAAACTTTTGTGTGAATTTGCTTAAGTAGTTGAACTATTAAATTTTCCGTTCAATGTACTTGTAATTCGTTGCTTATTGTTTCAGATGATAATCCGTTAATTTTATCCCAAGGCCCCTATTCGATCGTGGCCTCAAGTCATACTAGACATTAGGCTCAAGCCCTAGTGTTGTGCTATCGGATTTAGCAGTTTAAGTGATTACACTCCTGCCTTCATTTCTTGGATTAAAGAGATAGATAGTGGACGGTCGAGTTCCATCTTTAGCGAATTTATACTCCTCTAGTCGATTTCAGGTCGGAGTTGATGGAATAGTAAGTGGTTGGATCACACTCGTCTATTTGTTTATACTCGTATCCGCACTTTAGAGATAAGAGTTCGTTAACGGATGTTCGGATCACATCCAAATTGTGTTTATACTCCATTTCATGCTCTTAAGACTTTGAATTATTTCGGAAAATAGTCAAACTGTATTTTCCTTGATTGATTGATTGATTTGCCCTTAAGCCTGGAGTTTAACTTGAAGAGCGATCCATTATGTTACGACTGTTTTTTGATTCACTCTATCCCATTGCTTGGTGGGATTAATTTAATCATCGGATGGTCAAGCCATATCCATTCCTTGTTAGGTACTCCGTCTATCGGATTGTGAGCGAGAATCATCGAATGAATGGTTGGCCCACGTTCATTTTTTATTTCAGTTGTGAAATTGTGTAATCACCTGGCTCCAAACTCTAGGAACCTTCTTAGACATGTCATTATTAGTTAGTCGGGATCGCAACTAATATGTAATGCTACAGCAATTATAGATATGAAGGAAATTTCAAGCATTATTTTCCAAATGGAAAGAAATGACATAATTTGTCATATTATATCTGGAAAATCAAATTCTAAAGAAAATTCAAAAAATTAAATACGAGTGAGTGGAAAAGAAATAAACTAAATGAAATAGCTTTGTAAATGCTTGTTATTCCACGCTCTTGGGAGTGTGATGCCATCAACACTCGCTAGCTTGAAAGTTCCTTCTCTAAGCCTTTGTTCAATGACATACAGGGTCTCCCAAGTAGGATTCATGTGTGACAGGACATGAAAGTCCCGTTTCAAGACGAGATCGTCGATTTCAAAGACCTTAGGTCAGACTTTAGTATTGTAGTATCGGGTGACTCGATATCAATGTGCAGCTGCCCTCAAATCAGCTTCTTCGCGCTTCTCGTCTACCAAGTCTAGAGATTCTAAGAGGGGATCTCTATTCATTTTGGGGTTGTAGTAAGTCACATGATGAGAAGAGATTTTGAATTCAAAGGGAATTATGGCTTCAGATCCATAAGCAAGGGCAAATGAAGTATGGTCAGTCGCAGACTTATGGGTGGTTATGGAACCCCATAACACTGTTGGGAATTCATCCAACCACTTGCCTCTAGTCTTTTCCAAACTTTTCTTTAGAGTGGACTTTATGATTTTATTCACAACTTACCCTTGTCCATTTTCTTAAAGGTGAGCAATTTCTGTAAATATTTTTAAATATGATGTCGCCGACATAAGTTTTTGAATTCAGCGTTGTCCAATTGGGTTCCATGTGGTTTATGGAAGGCCAAAACGACAAATGATGTTCCAGACAATGAAGTTGGTTACTTTCTTTGTCATGGTCATGGCTAAAGGTTCTGCTTTGGCCTATGTGGTGAAGTAATCAACTGCTATGATGTGTACGTTGCACCACCTTTAGAGATAGTTAAGAAACCGATAATATCTATGCCCGATGTGGCAAACGGCCATGGACCGACCATTTGTGTAATTTCTATTTCGCGGAGCTCTTGAAAGTTTCATGTACATCTAGCACTTGTCACATCAATTAGCATAATCAACAGCAACTCAATTGACGGTTGTCCTGTAATATCCATAACGAAGTATTTTCTTTGCTAGGGTTTGCCCTCCAGTGTGATCGTCGCATTCCCCTTCATGAACTTCCCTTAAGACTCGTTATATTTCACCATGAGCGATACACCAGAGTAGGGGAACAAAAAAACCCTTCCTATACATAATTCCTTCCTGATTGATATATCGTGAAGCTTTGCATAGGATTTCTCGTCTTTCATTCCTCCATTCGAGAAGGACTCCCTGCAGATAAATAATCTTTACTCGACGACTCCTTCTCAGGTTCTACCTCTAGTACATAGTTGATTTCCATCTGGCTTATGCTCGGAGTGTCTAGTACTTTGACTGTAACCAAGCTCATTTGTTTGCATCCCTAGTGCTAGCAAACTTTGCAAATGAGTCAACCTCTTTGGTTGATCTAGGGGAATGTGCGTGATGTCATGGTACTCAAAGTCGGTCAATAACTCTTGGACTCGGATAAGGTACGGAGTGAGCCATTGTCCTTTAACATGATAATCTCCCCTAACTTGGTATACCACCAAATGGGAATCACAAAAGATTTTAATAGATTTTATTCACGGTTCTCCAACAAGTTTGAGTCCAGCAATCAAAGCTTACTCAACTTCATTGTTCATTAAAGGAAAGTCAAACTTCAAAGCATAGAAATTAATCGATCTTCTAGATTTACTAGCATAACTCCGACTCCAGAACAACGATCATTGAATGTTGCATCCATATACATTTTCCACCGAATGGTAGAGGCTCCTTTTCTTTATGGGAGATCGTCTTCTGCAGTGAATTCTGCTATAAAGTCTTCCAGTGCCTATCCTAGGATGGCTCTCTGAGAGAGATAAGTGAAATCGAATTGGTTCAGTTCAATATTCCACTTCGGTAAACTTCCCGACGTTTCAAGTCACTGTTAAACTTGTCGTAACAACTAATCGGTGTAAACATTGATGGGATGAGCCTGAAAATAGGGGGCGGAGCTTTCGTGAGGCAGTCAACAAGCAGTATGACAATTTCTCTATCTTCAAATAGTTCCTTTCAGCTCCTGTTAATCGTTTGCTAATATATTATATGGGTGTTTGGATTTGATTCTCCTCATGAAGCAGTGTGGCACTTATAGTGTGTACCGACGTAACCAAGTAGATATACAAGTCTTCCCAATCCACCGGCTTTGATAAGATGGGAGGATTCTCTAAGTGGTCCACCAAAGTTTAGAATGCATCTTCACAATCATGTATTCATTCAAAGTTCCTTTGCCCTCTTCTAATCTAGTCGAAGAAAGGAATGCATTTATCGATGGCTCTAGAAATAGATCAACTTCGGGCGGCAACCTTACCATTTAGGGTCTATACTTGTTTGATAGTTTTTAGCACCTGGATGTTGCGAATTGCTCGAATCTTCTTGGGATTAGCTTCGATTCCACGACCATTGACAATGAACCCAAAAATTCTCCTAATGCGCAATCAAAGGAACATTTTAGAGGATTAATCTTCATTTTGTAATATCAAAGGATACGAACATTTCTGCTAAGTCTCTAATGTGTTCGCTTGATCATCGTGACTTAACAAGCATATCATCCATTTATGCCTCCATCATCTTTCCAATCTGATCTTTAAACATTCATTTGACTAGGCACTGATAAGTTGCTCCAGCATTCGTCAAACCAAGTCACATTACCACACAACAATACAATCCCACGTCTGTAAATAAAGCTGGTGTGCTTCTGGTCGGGGATATGCATCGAGATTTGATTATTTTCGGAGTATATATCCATGAAAGATAGCAACTCGTGTCTTGTAGTTGAATACACCAGCTGGTCGATCCTTGAAAGGGGAACTGTCTTTCGGGCACGCATTGTTTAAGTACGAATAGTCAACGCACGTTTGCCACTTTTCATTCGCCTTTCTCAGAAATATAGGGTTGGATATCCATTTATGGCAGAGGGCATCATGAATAAACCCATTACTTTTGAGCCTATCCACCTCCTCTTTAAGGGTGGTAGATCTCTTCAGATCCATGCCATGCTTTTTCTATTTCACTGGGATATGCCTTGGATCAATATTTAATGTGTGGCTCGCAAAGGAAGGCGGTATCCCACACATATCCAAATGAGTCCAAGCGAACACATCATGGATTACTCAAAAAAAACCAGCAAGTTCTTTCATGGTCGTGGGGCTTAGCTATGATCCGATATATAGGACCTGTGATGGGTCATCGTGGCTAACCGTGATGTCGATCGTCTGCTCTATCGATGCAGCCTTAGTCTCTTGGGGATCCTCCTCATCATCCCTTGGATCTATATCTTTATAGAACCGATTGTGGCACCCGAGCCAAGGCCCAAGCGTTGGTTGTCAATCTTCGGTGGCTTGGATGTGGATAGATTATCCATACCTTTACATTTCCCCTTCCACTGAGCGTCCCTCAACTCAGCCACATAGCAAGCACGTTCGGTCCCCTAATCTCCATGCACAACTTCTACGCCATTAGTCATTGTTAGTTGGGAAGTTTAAGGTAAGATATGAAAGAGCGATGGCTGTCCGGAATTTAGCAAGGGCTGGTCGACCTAGAAAAATATTATATAAACTGTCTATATCCAGCACAACAAAAGGAAAAATCCGCACTATTGTGCGGTCGCATTCCCCTAACTCTACGAGCAATTCAACATAACTAATAGCTTCAGTCGCAGCACTGTTAAAGCCATGGATGCGGGGTTTAGACGGTTTAAGTCCTTGGCTTCCATCCCATCCGATCATAAGCCTTTTTGAAAATAATATTCATGGAATTACCGCAGTCAATCAAGACTTCCTCACTAAGGAGGGGTCGATCACGGCCTAAATGACCATTGGGTCGATCGTCGGTGCCTACATCTTATTTGCGTCTCTGTTTTTGAATATAATGTCATCTGCCATTGTATGTTGCTGTTTGGCCAGCACCTTTTAAATTTGGACAACACTCAAAATTTATATGTTTGATTGCGCTAGCATAGCGCTACATCTCGCGCCAACTCTTATCCTGTGGAGTCGGATGTCCCCTGCCCGCCATCCTGCAGGGATTTAACAAACTGCTGTGGTTTTATTTTCCGAATCAGCTTCTCGATAACATCCTAGAGATGCCTGTGTTGTGATCATAACATTCATGGTACCAGCAATATTTTCCAGTCCGCTTTTATTTCTCCGTCGACTCCTTCGGAGGTGACTTCTTATGCTGCATGATATTGCATGTAGAAAAGTAGACATTCTCTACAGACGTATTCAGTAGTGTGTATGTATCATAGATCGAAATCCTTGGATTTTCTCTTCCAGAATCCCTCTTACGTTCACGGTTCCAATCGCCATCTTTCTTTTGCCGAATCGGTTTATTTTGAATATTTACTTAAACTTTTTAGAACTCTCCCCAGACTATTTTATTACAATGTTACTCTACAGCCCTCTCCACTTGGTCCGACAACATTCTTTTTCCTAGAGCATCTTGCATTCTCTTTTCTCAAATACCGAACTGCTTTTGCATAGAAATACTCCAACATTGCAGGTGGTTTGCCAGCTAACTAATCGCAAAAGTCAGTTTCTGGATCAATCTCTCTTGTTACCACCATCAATATTGAATGGTCATTTGGATTGCTAATTTCTGTGATGGACATATGAAATCTCTCCAAATAATCATTCAGCGATTCTTCCAGGGCCTGAATCATGCTTGATAAGGACATTACAAATTGGAGCGAGTTGCATGCATACGGAACTGCTTCACAAATTTTGTTACTAAATCATCAAATCCATAGATTGACTTTGGAGGCAATCTCATGAACCACATCGTTGCTATGCCAGAAAGAGTGATGGGAAAACATCCACATTTCGTGGCATCATCCGCTCTTGTGGAGTCCATTAGCCATTCATATCTCACGGTGTCTTGCCCGAGGTTGGTTTTTCCATCGTAGGCAGGCGTCGACGGCGTGCTAAATCTTCTTGGGTATTCCACGGATAAAATATCGTCTGTGAACGGGGTATGGCTTCTTGAGATTCTCCAATCATCATTGGTCAAGCCTTGTCTCTCCCTTGCTAGCTGTCTGACCATAGCCGACAATTCAGACGCTTGAATAGTTGGAGCCAAACGGTAGTCATGCTCCACCTCATGTGAATGGTTCTGTTGATGTCTATGCGTTGTTCCATGCCTTCTTGGATCAACATCCTCTTAATGTGTCGTGTGCGTTCACGTTATTGTCGTTCCGAAGAGGTAACCGATCTGCATTAACTTGAACTCCACGTCTAGATCAATCGCAACATCACTAGTATGAATTCTTCCCATCGTCTGCTGTAACCCGCTTCCAAAAGTTGGATCGGCACCGATCGTTCCAGATGGATCGGTGTCGATGTGATCGGTCTGTCTGGACCAGTTGGATGATGGTCGTTTCACATTTCGGCATGGTATCCGTCGGTTCTACAACGTCTATGTCTGTGATAATCATTTGATGAAGTCGAGCTTTCCCACGGAGAATAGGAGTTGGCTTTCTCCTAGTTTTCATATATTTTTGATCCCTGAGTTGATTCATTAGATCGATATTAGCTTGAATCTACTGGTCCAACTGTCGGCGGCTATCCATGAGCTCTCTCATCAAATTCTAAAAATCAGCTCTTGTGATGGAATTAGCTGCATTCTGGACGTTAACAGGATTTGTAGCATTCACATCTAATGATAGATTGCCCAGGCCACCTTGCGGGATGCTGACGTTCTCGTTCCCTTCTGCGTTTTAAGCGGACATTTGGTGTTCCGAACCATTTTTAATAGTTTTCCTTATACTTTTGCAAATCTGAATAGAAATGGAAGCTTGTCGGTAGAAAGCTGGATCTATCTTGTTATCTGAATCCATAAGTAGATGATGAGATGTAATCAAGCTGAGAATTCGATTCTTAGTGAAAGCAAAAAAATGTTTGCACCAAAAATTGGCGCAAATATCCAATAGAAATTTTGTAGAGAACTAAATGAAGAAAATTCAATGAAAACAGAAGAAACAGACAATTAAATAACAGAAAATAAGCAATAATAAGAATATAATGATTTATAGTGGTTCGACGTTGAAAGCCTGCGTCCGCTTTGATGAAATAACTCTGTTAATCACTTGAATTGCTGAGTACAGAGGTATGGATCGGGTATGACTCGTAGTTATAATGGAGTACCAAGGAAACAGCGATAAAAAAAATTTCGAAAATGAACAATCAAGGCTATATTTATAGGGGAAGACGGTGAAATATCTTCTTGAAATTTCGACAGTGGAATCTCCAGATTCAGAAGAAGTTACGGTATTGATCGTGGGTTCCACATCATTCATAATTACGATCGGCACTGATCGTCCTATGAGCTCCTTTTGGTATGCGATTGATATGGTGGGCTCCACTCTTCAATATATTGATGTTCCAAACTTTCATGTTTATTTGACCTATAGATTTTAAGATTTCGATCATTTCCGTTGAATTGAACTGTAATATCACTACGATGCGGTCCATAATTGGTAAATATGAATTCAGGGAGTTGCGTATGTTAATATTTTGAGCGTTATATTGAGTCCAGCTTCTGCTTTCGTTTCACCGCTGCTTGGATCATCTGTGTTTGATCTTTGGGTTCATGATCGTTAAGCCGACGAGTTAATTTTAATAATAGTCGAGTCTATCTTATCCAGTTAATTCGGATATAGCCGAACAAAAAGGTCGGGTAACAAATCTAAACGAGAATTATTTGAATTCTCTTCGTGCATAATGTTGGTAATTTGCATAAAAATAAAAAATAATTAAAAGAAACTACGTTTTTGTAAGCATAATTTTTTTTTCTAATTAAACTTGTGCAATTGAAATTTGTATGTTTAGCCAAAAGTGAATTTATTGTCATAATAATTTTTGAATGTGGCTTAAAATTGAAATAAATATTTGTCTAGGCATATAAGCAAAATTTATCCGTTTTATGCTATTCCCATACGTGTCAAATCTTGCAAGAGCTGATAACAATAGAGGTAAAAGGCGAAATTGAAATTGGAGACGAGGAAAGGACGAATGATGAGAAAACATTAATGCGAAATTGTCGCATTCTAACAACAAAAGTAAGCCTGCGAGATGACACGTAAACCGTCATATTCCATCACGAAGCATATATGCACGTTGATGTACTGTTTTAGGAACAAATGTTTATTTGTTCACGTTGTAATGGTACAAGTTTACCAATTTATACACGAAACCGACATGTTAGGCAAAACACAAACAATTGAGTAACATTATATATTACATTTTTTTTTTGGTAATTACAGAAAAAGGACAAGACTTGATCGTATGAAAAACAAACATAAACATGCAAGGGTTGCTTAACAACCATGACTACGTGCACTACATATATGTATATTTGATCACCAAACGGTATCTAAATTCTCATTGATTCACTGGACACTTCATGTATGAGTCAATAATCGTAGTAGGACTAAGTTGGATATCTTCCTTTCCTAACCGCTAACTTGTTACTTAGCTACTTAACGGAGATGACCTTTTACTAATCTTGTGTGGTTTTTAACGCTATATAAGACGTCTTAGGAACTATAACGGAGCAAATGATCAGTTGGGTTGAAATCAAAATTTCGATGTGTTTGTGTTTATACATGTAATTAAATGAAACTTAATTTTTTATAAAATTTTAAAATGAATAATTTATGCAAGGCTTTTTGCGTTGCAATCGTATCAAAGCATTCTACATTATTATAGAGTGGGTTTTAACTGAATTCGAGCAATTTATAATTTTAAAGTTTATTTATTTATTTAGTTCTGCAAATTATCGATACATATTGTTCATTAAAAATACAATTATTAATTATTTAAATATAAATTAAGTTTATTTAAAATATATATTTCAAATACTTCGTTCAAATTCTTCAATCAATTAATATGGTTGCAGTAAAATGCATTTTCCGTTTAATCAACTTCTCAATTTAAATACCCTATTCAAATTACCGATTGAAATTCATGCTTACCGTTGGTCGAGAACAAATGGCATGGTTACTTGATACTTAAACACGTGGAAAAGAAACGACGTGGTTGTTATATTTTAGTGCATTTATTAACCAGTTTTACTGTACGTAAGTAGAAATAGCAACATGGGACCCCCAAATTCATGCCGATGTTGATATTTCAGTTTGTATAAAATTTATTCTACCAGTTACTGACATTGCGCACTATGCTTTATTCACATACTTGATTTCTTTCAACCTCCAAAATTTATGATTTTTCTATTTTTAGTTTCAATAAACGAGTTACAGGACCATATATTTTATGTTGTTATAAAAAGAGTCCATGTAGGTATAAATATGTAAATTTAGTCTCTATTTTCTGAAAAATAGAAGACGTAAGATGCTTTGCATTTTTCTAACAGAAAATGCAAGCTAACTTGCAACTTCTAGACTTTGAATTTTTTTTAAAATTTTGAAAATTTTAAAACTTTTGAAATTTTTGAAAAGTACAAGTTAATCAGCGCTTTCTATCGGGAAAACGCAAGCTAGTTTACACTTTTATTTTGAATTTTTTTGAAATATTTGAAAATTTTAAAATTTTTGAAAAATGCAAGTTCAATCTAGTTTTTGCTTTTTGATTTTTAAATTTTTAAAATTTTCGAAATTTTTGAAAAGCGCAAGTTAACTTCATATGGACTTTTCTTACAACAACATCAAAAATAGGGACCTTCGATGCAAAGATCCGTTTAGTTTTGCCTTTGACTTTTTTACAGCCAGTAAATATGCAATAAAAACAAATATAATTCACATTCAAAAGGAGTGTTGTTATTGGAAAAACAAAATCACCCCCACAGTCATGTCCGATAGTTACGAAGCATGGTTATACCGGTAACCTCGTTCTTGGCGAGGTGTTAACATAGAAACCAAACTCGTGTTGATATCGGGTACGCTCTTTTGGAGTATGATTGGTGAACTCACGTTAGCTACTATTGGTCAATAAGTTAATCAATACCCCAATTCAATAAAAATATGAAATTTTAAAAATAGAACTTTGCAAGAAAGAAAAGACGGTAGCAGGATTTTTATAGTAGGTCAACGAATTTTATGTGTATATCTACTTTGATATTTTTATTCATTATGACTGACAGATACAAATGAAGTACAAGCAAATTTCGTTTATCGACGGCTTGATTTTGAATTCAGCAGAGTTTCGGTGTAAATATCAATCAGTATTCCTTAAATCCATTTTCCTATATTGAATATGGTTATTTATAGATGAATCCATGCAACAAAATTGCTAGGTCTAGTTTAAATCACTCAAACAACCAGATTCAAAAAGATGTGATTAAAAAACAAGTTGAAATTGCTTAAAAGCCTCAGATTTGATAGATCGGTACCAATCAATACCTTTGACCAAATCTTTGTCATTTTCTTTCACGTTGCTTAAGTCTTGGAACTATGGATCCTCAAAGACAAAATGTAATTTGGATCAATCGGCATCAACCAATGTCCTTTCTGCAATACTTATTTTTTCTTCAAAGTGGCATGCACAATCATAGTACAAGAAAAACGATCCCATCTTTACTCTATGGTCTATCGACACCGATCAATGGTTTGACCGGTAACGGTCAATTCAGATTGCTTTATACTTGAACATTATTTCTTAGCAATCCATCCATGAACTTTTCAAAGCCTTATAATCCATTCATCACTATTTCACAGTCCAGTCCCATTGACATATCGTTTAGTTCAAATGTTGGATAACATTTGCCTCCTCAAGTATGCTTCTGTGAACATAAAGCATGCTTTAAATCGAGGCAAGCGACCAAACACAGATCTGTGAAAAAACTTTTATCACTTAATCAGTTTTCATGGAACGTTGTATCTTCACTGAGAATATCGGCACTTCGTTTCAAACAACAATAGAGTTGTCTTTTCGGCAAATTTAAATGTTGAAATCTTCGATCATCGTTGAGAATTTCTCCAAGTTATTCCAATCCTTGATTAGGTAAATTTTCTTTTGTTTTTTTACAACGATCATTGATCAATTTTTTATCTGAACTATAAAAGAAAAATACTTAGCATTTTTCCAAGTACTTCCCTTACTTCAGATTGGGTTGTTTTCATGCCTTTTTTCTTGAGAAAATAATCATCCATCTTTCCAACACAAAACTAAGCCTGAATCCAACATAGGCATCAAATTTCATTCGGGTTTCAACTATTGAACCATCTCAAAATCGAGGAGCCGATCTGTTTTCAACTTTCAATGGTCGTGTAATCAGATCCATCGTTGAAATAAAGCAGCCTTGGCCACCACCTTGGCCTAAGGAGTCATCGCCGTCCACTTCCAAGCCATTATTGCCACTGCCGATCCATACTACCACCAGTGCCATCATTCAACGTTGTCGACCTTAGTATCTTTCTAATGCCTTAGTTGTTCGTGTTGGATTGGTAGATGGTGACGGTGTGGAGACAAACTTCACAAGTTGATTTAGCTATGGATTGGTTTTTAGTCCCGATCGAGTTAGTTCGTCGGATTGACTCGATTGATGCATCCCGATTTCCAGTGAATTCAAATGTCGATATGTCCTAGGATGTTAACCCCATCGAAGCTTGATTTTGACTATTAGAAATCCTTTATCTTACAAAGATAAAGCTCTATGCCGCCTTGGATTCCATCCAATTCTGTTAATGCAAATCCTACACTTAATGGGTAATATCAGACACATAGTTCCATCGCATAACGGAGCATGTTAAGCTTTTACCTAATCCTTAATTCCTAGGCTTCCTAACCTTACAAATACTTGGATCCTCGCCTTACTTTCTTCCCCTAAAACCAAAAGCAAATCATCGTACTAGAATCCTTCATAGAAGGTAGGGTTTCCACCTTTATAGCAAGATAAATCAAAGCAAAGGAAAACAAAGTGAGTATAATTATTATTATTATTATTATTATTATTATAGTAGTATAACTCTTTTTATTTTAATTTACAATGAACTGTCATAACGTTTCGATTCAATTGTTTAAATATGACTTTGTGAAGGCTTGGCAGCTTGATATAATTTAAGTATTCTCTAAAAATGTTGATTTGGTGGTTTGTTGAGATGATACAATTATTGATGGCGCATTCTCATGATGTTAATTGAATAATGCTCTACATATAAATTCGGATTTTGATGTTAATATAATATGCATATGCTTTTTTATAAAGGGAATTATACAGAATTCATTGAGATAGTGGTGAAAGTATTTTATAAATGAGCTTGAATTCATTTAATATAAAAATGCAAGTATATGGTTTAAATTTGAATACCTAATGGTATTAAATAATACTTGGTTAAATTTAAAAGACTTTAGCATGATTTTGGAAGAACAAAGTATATATGTATATATTTTGGAAAGCATGAGTATATATTTCATACAATTACAAAGTATACATTTTAATTTGGTGAATAAAAAGTTTATTTGAGTTTGATCTAAGTTATTGAATATTTAGTTCACACATGTTATGCAAGTACCCTTATATTATGTTAAGTGACAGAAAACTTGCTTGGTTTGAATTTGAATAGATTAGATGATCCTTTGCTATGAATGATATGTGAAGTAAACTAAGAATACAATGAATTGCCAAGTATGCCATGAATGAAATGCAAGATAAATATGAATTATATGCTTTGAATGAATTTGGATGATATTAAATACTCTTTTGATTTTAGAAATACACGTATATGTTATGATTATAGTTTCACCCTTGACATGAATTTAGTATATCCCAAAGTGAATATATGCTTAGTCGTGTTTGAATTGAAGCGTTTTGAACACACTATTGCTTGATGAAATGAAATGTATATACACGACATTTATTTGCTTAAAAATGAGATATAAAATCTTTTTGGGAATAAATGATGTTCTTGGAAATTCAAATGTTTTTAAAAGTAGAAAATTTAAAGTATTGGTTATAGACTGCTAGATCCATCCTAGTAGATTGATTTAAGGATCACAACTCAAATCATGATGACTTTATCTCCTATCATTGAGTTCAACAATCTGTTACATGGAAAATATGATGATAGTTGATGAGCAATAGGAGCGATAGTACTAGGAGAGCTAGTGCCTCAAGATGGAAATGAGCTAGTGACTACATCACATAAAATGAATACGTTTTCAAAAGCACGAGAGGCGGTGCAACTAAGGAATCGTGTGAAATACACTCACAACGTATTGTAAGAAACAGGTGAAAAAGACTACATGGGCCTATCAAGGCGGTTAGTCTAGTAGAGAATAAATCGAGAAGGGGTTGCCAGCTGGAATTCCTACTAGGAACTCGAGGAAGAGAGTTAAGATATTACCGTTATTTATATATATCGACCTCGTAAAATATATATGCATCTGTTGATTGTTTATATGTGCGGTTGAAAAAGAACATAGTATGGTAAATAATCAAATCAAATTTATGAAATATGAAAACAACGTAATGGAATTTGAATAGATTGCAACTTATGAGTAGGGATGGGATGTGATATCTCGGTTGATTAGAGTTGCAACTACGGGTCACTTCGAATTATGACACGACACCAATATGATTACATTGTTTTTTGTTGATGATAATGGATTAGTTTTGTATAGAGTGAGTGACATTGTGTTTGGTTGATATGCCATATGTATATACTTGACACCACACTTGTACGTTATTCTTATTGCACTATATACTCACATTAAGATCTCTAGCCTGACTCGAGGTGCTGTGATTTTAAGATGATTATCTATGGACGTCGGTCAGTTTTGGTTGTTGAGTAGTCAGTAGGAACTATTATACATAATATATATTATGTTTGGAGTACTACTACATTTTAGTTTAACAACCATTGCCTGAAGTCAAGACTCACAACACCATTCATTTCATTAAGAGGAATGATGGAGTTGTGATGATTCTAGAAGTTATGGACGTGTTTTAAGTTAGGTTGCAGGAAGAGTCGTTGCATGGATGTTTGAAGTGGGCAGTGTCTTGCATTGCACGTAGCCTATCAATTTCAGAGTGATATATTTTAAGTAGTCCATGTATTAGACATATTTTAATATTAATATATTATAGTTTCCATTAGATATTGATACCTATGTCATATATATATAGTTTGTTCTTGATATGTGATCTATATAATGCCGCAATCCTATATGCTTTTTATTGTTGGGACGAGATATGTATTGTTCAAATGTGATCAGGTATTGTAATGTATACATGATGGCCTAAATTAATGTGTAGGAGAGATTGCTCCTTCGGTGCCCTTTGATTCGAGCTGTTGGACGGTAAACTCCCTACGATAATTTGATCACTGAAACTAGGGCATCCCAACAACCTAAATGTCAAAATATGACATTATTTAGGAGTGATGATGTAAGGTCTGAATGGAAACCTTAAAGAGATGACTATAATACAGAGTTCATGATATGATGTTAAGTGTAGGGCATTCTTATGGTAGATTTTTTTGTTAAATTATGATTCATGTTATGATGTTCGTTCTACATAGTATGATGAAATTGATGATGCTAGATTAGGGAAGAAAACACATTCTGCTTGATGGTGTGGTCTCACTGCATGTTATGTTTATTGTAAAGTATCGCTCATACCATGTTTTATGTTTGATCCATGTTTTTATTACATTTTCTTAAGACTCATGGATAGTCATTTGAGTGGGATGAATTTATGGGATTAGACAAGAAGCATTTTGGAAGACAAATATAAGTTCAGATGACGAAAAAAGGGGCTTAGTTGATAATAAAGTTTTATTTTGAATACTATATGTTATAAAACCAAGTTATATAATTGGTTAAGTGTCCGTGATCGCATTACGTTGGAGTGCTATTAGTTATGCTTACCATTATATTTACCTCTGCGTGGCCACAAATAGGGATATGAAAATGTATGGGTAATTTGTGTAATGAAAATTATTTAGCTACTTTGCTTAGTTAGTGTTGAAAAAACTGATCTCATCGTATCGCTTGTAATAAAATCATGTTAATGACTGCAGTGTCATCGAGGTTCATTTTTTGTCTCGAAATGAGGGATGTTACAATTTAAATTAATTAACTTAAATTAAATTGAAACTATTATAGCTGTAAAATTTAAAATGGATTTATATTCAAAATTTAAAAGAATTTAAACTAGAAATTTTAAAGGGTTAAAATTTAAAATATAAATTAAATGTTAATATAAATATTGAAAGGTTTATATGAAACAAAGCCCATTTAGATATAAAGGAATAGACAAACACTTGATGTCTATGTGTATTTTAATACTTAGTACTACTTAACATCGATAATACTAAAAATCAATCTTAAATTTTAGAATATTTAGATTTTAAATAGGGTGCTCTCCGTCATTTATATTCAAAATAATACTAAAATAAATGCATGGTTATTGAGCATCCTTAAGTTGTACCATTTGATTTTTGTAAGATTTTAAATGTCAATAGGATCATGAATCAATATGTATGATTCTGTTGATTACCCACAAAATTTATATATATTGATACATGCATTTGCAAAATAATGTGTATTGAGTATCTAATATGCTTTGTGATTTGTTGGCACCCCAAGGTCATAAAGTTATTGAGAAAAATGTTCAAATATATTTAGGAGTAATATATGATATAGTCAATAAATAGTTATCCACTATTTAATAGTCAGAATGTGTTGTGCACCCTCAAGGTTGTGATTACATGATAAATAGGTCCTAACTTCCCTTAGAGGAATTTTAAAGATATCACTTTGAACTTTAAGAGATAAGTCAAAATCTAGTGGGAGTCTAATTAAAAATAGGATAAACCATTCTAATAACTTTTAGAAGATATGCAATAATGCCAATTCTACATAACCAAAATTTACGCAATTAATAATGACTATCATGAAGTTGTTTCTATTTAACAACACCTTAAACGAAACTAGTTATAACGATTGGCTAAAAATGTCAAAATTGCACTTCAAGTTGAAAAGGTCAGGCATGACCTTATTGGTAAACCTAAAAAGACCCGCTGCAACTAATGCCAATGACGAAGAGAAAGCTTTTGAATCGTGGTCACTTGATTATGCCTTAGCTCGGTGTTATTGTTATCAAGCATGAGTCATGAAATCCAATGAAAACTTGAAAATATGAATGTACATGTCATATTTAAATAGCTACAGAAGATATATAATGAGTGGCTTGTTCCACATGGTGCACGTTTTCGATGAAGCCATTTCACTCGAAGATGAGCAGAGGTGCACCTGTGCAAAACCATGTACTTAATATGATTGGGTTCATCAAAAGGAAAGGGGTGTTGGGGAAAATTCTTGATCTGGAGCACCAAGTTGACCTTATCCTTCTATCATTGACTTCTCGTTTTTGATTTATTCATATTAAACTATAATATGAATTCCCTAAACAACACTATCGTCAAGCTCTATGTCAAGGACAACCGAGAGTGACTTCGCTAAGGATATTGGTTTGCTCCTTGTAGTTAAAGGCCGATCATCTTTTAAGAATAAGACTTCTAAAAGGAGGAAAAGATCATATAAGGTAAGAGTAGAAAATGATTTTTTGTTAACGAGGAGAAATATGTGTATTATCATTGCTCCGAGAAAGGACACCATGGATGGAATTATCCTATATATTCCAAGAAGCGTAAAGAGAACAAAGAATCAGAGTCTTCCTCTAAAGGTATATTGATGATAGATTATCTATATGGCGAATTAGGAAAAAAGGTAAACTTTGAAAAAATATGGGCTGAAGGACATTAATTTTTATTCTTAGACTAAAGGACAAATGCCAGTTATAATTAGCATTATATTCAACTTTTACACTATACACAATGCTAGTTATAACTAGCATTATATTCAATTTTACACTATATAAAATAATAGTTATAAATAGCATTATCTTTCGGCCAAAATAAAAAAATTACTATCCTCCATCCTAATTTTTTTCTAAATTTGTCTTTGTGCCTATTTTCCTGTTATCTACATGTAACCTCTTAATCTTGAATTTTGAATATTGGATCAAAACTTGTATTTGTAATTACTTGAAATGATTTGTGATAGATTATCTCTCTCCACTCCTCTCTCTTCATATAATATGGTTGAAATTACATGTCATCAAATGACATAAATTTCCATAAATCACTTCATGTATTTATCTTTTATTTAAATTACATCGATATCGTATATCAATATGCACATATATAACATTATATATGCATTCAAATAATTATAGATAACTCCCAAACACAAGTAATTAAATAGTAGTTTATATTTCATAAATATTAATTAATTTGATCAATTTACAACATTTTATAAATTAATTAAATCATGTGGTATTTTGAAGAATTCATCATTACGGTTGTGCGTCTTAAGGTGTAAATTTAGTCAGTGATTAATATCAAATAATTCGAATATTAATGTTCAAACATCACCTTAGCTAGTGGTATGATATTTTGGCTTAATATATTCCTTACATATCTTTTGGTAAAATCTAATTTTACTTATTATAAGCAGTACCCGGCAGTGACAATTATTTATATCAATTCTCCTCATCAAAATTATATCACATTAGGACTTATGGAATTTGGTAGTGGTCAAAATCCCAATATCGTCTATATTCAACTCTATAGTCCAAACAAAAAGTCATTGGTTCAACAACGATAATTATTATTAACCGTACCGCTTTGGCTAAAGGCTTTGACTTTGAGTTGACTTCAGTTGATCGTGATACTAAACTTGCATAACTGGGGAGAAAAATCCTCTATTGAATAGTATTTCATTACCAATTCTTCCACTTGACCCAAGTATAGTCGTTCAACGGACACCTTGTCATGATTTAACTATAATCAAAGCGAAGCTTCCACATTAAAGATCAACGGTGTTCTTAAGTCGAAAGAACCGTGTAATTTTATCACATCGATATTTTCGATATAACCTTAGTTATATTAACCAACAAAAAACTATCGAATGAGTCAATCCATAGTTATACAATAATTATTAGTATGCAACCCCTTGGTGCCTTCAATAGTTATGAGTAATACACCATCCAACATTGGAGATCGTTATGTACTCTAGTCTCAATGGATGTGTTGATATCTAGTCTCGGTATATCTTGACTAGGAATATTTAAAACAGTAAGTTTAATTTCATTGTGATAAATTACTTCTGGTTACAACACCTTGTAACTATTATCACTAAACATATCATTAATGGATTTTCTATTAAACATACTTTTAATCAAATCAATTAATGAATATAAATCATTATATCAAGTATATAATAGAGAGAAAATGTCTTTTATTTCGAACTTGATTGGTTATCGAGTTAGATATTTTTAATAAGTCACATAATTGCCCCTTAGGGCATATTCCTAAATTTATAATAATGGTTATTGAGTATCTAATATGCTTTGCGGTTTATTAAGCATCCTCAAAGCCAGAAAGTTACTGGGAGAAATGTCCAAATATATTCAAGAGTTATATATGATATAAACAATAAATAATTATCAACTATTTAGTCATAATTTGTTGAGCACCCTGAAAGTTGTGATTATATGATAAATAGGCCCTAACTTCCTCTAGAGGAATTTCAAAAAATATTATCATATTTCTTTAGGATTTAAATGATAAATCAAAATATAGGGCGAGCCTTATTAGAGAAATGGGATATACGATTCTTATAAGTATAAACATATATGAAATAGTGCCTAATCTACCATAACCAATGCAGTTAATAATGGCTACCATGAAGTTGTTTCTAGTGAAAAACACCTTAAATGAAACTAGTAATCACGATTGGTTAAAAATGTCAAACTTACACCGAAAGTTGAAAAAATCGAACAAGTCTTACAATTAAACCTAAAAAACCTACTACAACTGCTACCAATGACGAAAAGAAAGATTTTAAATCATGGTCAATTTAATATGACTTAGCTCGGTGTAATGCGTTATCAAGCATGAGTGAAGAACTCTAGTGACAACATGGAAATATGGATGTACATGTCATATTTGAATACCTATAAAAGTTATATGGTGTGCAATCTTGTTCCACGAGGTATGAGTTTTTGATGTAGATTTTTATCACCATTATTGACTTTGAAGATATATGAAGGGAGATATGGATACGACGTCACCTTTCATGATGAATAAATGCTCTTTGTTTACATCGACTGCCATCATCACTTTTGAAGACATGTGATCAACAATACGCTTGTGATACTAGTGATCGACTTCAAGAATGTAAAGTTGGATTAGCAATGAACGGTTAGGATGCTACGCTTCATCAATAGAGGGACCTAAACAACATCGCTAGTAATAAAAGACGCCGGTAATAAAAGAAGCAATGACGTCAAACCTAATTGGTATAAAAACTATACAACATCATGCCTCATCAATGAAGAGTCCCAGTTGTTACTACCTTGGCTATCTTAGAAAGAACACATATGAGTTAAGGCCAACACCAATGACGCCGACCTTCATCAATATTAGCATCATATATCATCAACAAGTTCAAGAACCGAAGATAATATCGATGTCAACAACTTCCATATGTTACTTAAAGGACGTCATGCATCAATATCTGCGATGTTGATGACGAACGTTGTTTATGTCTCGAAAACCATCGAATAAAGCAAGTCGCATTTCACAATACTTAGGAGATGGTTATCACAAATCATCAGTGTCGTCGTTATCTATTTGTTGCCACTGCAGTAAGCTCGTCGCCAATAAAGCTCTAATGATGTTGCTACATGATGCTGCCAAGCACTATCAATGCCGACAATATACCAAGTAAAGTTGCTTTATATCAATGCTACACCAAGTCGATGTCTCTTCTCATCAAGTGTTAACACTACTTCCGAACGAGGCTGCTAGTGATCAATCAAGGGTATCTTAAGCCAAAGAGTCATCGACGCCAAAGTTTATTGCCCGAAGCTGCTTCGAAGTTCCACTACAACCATTAAGCAAACACATAGCAGCATGAAGGTCGTCGAAGCTGTTGTTGAAGCTTACCGATGGCGTGAGCCATGCCACTTCTTACATTTTCAACTATGTAAACCCTGAATTGGTTTGGGTATTTTGCTGATTATTATACTCAAACTTATGCACATAAGGAATTGAATATCAAACGGTTGCATATCATATTTGAATACTTGACTCTTGAACTGAGACTTGCACATTACCTTGCATGTTGACTTTGATTATACATGAAATTCAATGTGACTATAATGACTATGCAAGGACTTGTTATGGACTTAGCACCATGCATGCTTCATCAACTTCGACTAGCTTTGACTAGCTTCGACAAAGCCTCCACTTGATTGGCTCTATTTCCTACACACTTTTGGGTTTAATAAATTTATTCGTTAATATTATGGCACTAGAAGGAGGACTCGAATCTATGACTTCATTAAAACCCTTAGCGGAACTACCTTATCCTGCATATTTAGGGCTTAAAGGACTTAACCACCCAAGCAAATCCCATTCCTAGCTAGCCTACCTTAGGTCTTGATATCATGTTAATTAACCATGTTAAGATGTCTGAACAAGGATCCTCCGTACTTCGAACGACTAGGCCCATTTACCCAATCACTAATGATCCCAGCTTCATCAAGAACAAGTATTAAGAGTCAAAGTACTACAAATCATGGAAAATAAGATAAGACAAGTAGCATTTTACAGCCTAAACAAATGGATCTTGAACCTGTTCCATCTAGGATCATCGTCGATTTTTGCCTTAGGAAAATAGTGCAAGAAGGATAATGTTTTCACAAAAATAAGAAAAGAGATTCAACTCAAAGCCCAGGGAACCATTTTTAAAAAAGAAATGACAAAGGATTTTGATCGTTTCACTAGAAAGAGGAAAATATTCTTAACCACTCTTAAAGACAAAATGAAACTTGAGATTCTTTGAAAAGAAAGCTTATTATGGAAGCTAAGGAGGCTATCATGCATAACAGAGCCAAAAGGAATTCTGAAGGACCAACTTCCGTAAGATCGTGCCCTTAAAAACCTACACTCTTACCACTTCCATGAGAACATTTATCTCTTGACTAAAGATGAACTCACATTGTGGCCTTCACAAAAGAGGAGACCCAAGTTCAAATGGAATCGCGGAATATCATATTGTCATTATCGTCTTGAAAATGGCCATGACACCAACCAATGTAGGAGCTTGGATAGGATGATAATTAATTTTTTAGAATAAGGAAAACTTAAATAATTTGTAAAGAGATGCTAAACAAGTTTACAATAATTGAAGGTTCTCCAAATAAATAAATCTACATGGTCAAGGAGTAAGATTTCTCTAAGGCAAAAGACCTAGCCATATAAGGTTCATGGCCATCAAAGGCCCATGGTCATCAAAGACCTTATAAAATCTTTTTGTACCATCATTAAAGGCCTCATTGAAGCGCCTTCTAGAGAGAGGATGGAGTAAGCCTTCAGTGCCATCATCAAAGGCCTCACTAAATCACCAAACAAGCCTTTAGTTTCATCATGAAAGGACTCACTAAAGTGCAACACAAAGGGAGGACGAAGTAAGTCTTTAGTGTTGTCATCAGAGGCCTCACTAAAGCATTGAACCAACCTTCAAGACCATCACCAAAGGCCTCACTAAATCACCTCACAGATAAGCCTTGGCCCGTCCAAAGTGTTGAACCAGCCTTTAGTGTCGTCATTAAAGGCCTCACTAAAGCGCCTCCAAAAGGAAGGGTGGGTAAATATTTGGCTTTTCTCAAGATAGCTAACCTACCTCACCAGAAAACAAACCTAAATCATCATCTAAGACGGTGACAAATGGTCTGAGCCAAGTAGTGTTCCAAATGAATCATCTTTTAGATGAAGATCAATCAAGATCCGAACTAAATAGTATTCCAAATCAATCAATATTCTAGAGGAAGATCTATTAAAATCTAAGCCATGTAGCATTGCAAATCAATCAAATCTTCTAGAGGACGGTCCATCATGTGTGAGTTATTTATGCTTCCTAACAAACGCAGTTTTCAGCTACCAGATAAGGATTTTTGGTCTTCTATTATTTCTGCCAGATAAAGGTTTCTAGTTTCTATTATTGACAGATAAATATTTATAGTCTTTTATTTTTTCAAGATAAGGATTTTTGGTCTTCTATTATTTCTGTCTGATAAAGATTTCTGGTCTTTTATTATTGTTGGACAAAAATTTCTGGTCTTCTATAAATGCCAGATAAGGATTTTTACTCTTATATTAATTTTGTCAAATAAAGTTTTCTGGTCTTCTATTATTATCAGATAAAGGTTTTTGGTCATTTATTATTATTGCCAGATAAGGATCGTCGGTCTTCTATTCTTCCTACGAGATAAATATTTTTGGTCTTTTATTATTATTACTGGATAAGGATTTCTAGTCATATATTATTATTTCCAGATAATAATTTCTAGTCTTCAATTATTCATGCCAGATTAGGATTTCTGGTCTTCTATTATTCTACCAGATAAAGATTTTTGGCCTTCTGTTGTTATTGTCAGACAAGAGTTTCTGGTTTTCTATTATTTCTGCTATGTAGTCCCTTACTAGATGCTAAATAGAATTTTTGGACTTTTATTCACACTATAACCATATTGAATTGTTGGGCTTCTATTTAACTTGTCATCGGAAGGACTTTCCCAAATAGTAGAGCAATAAAAAATCAGTTCTCAATTCCATATGGAATGCATTTAATGGAAATCTCGGTTACTAAGCAAATCGTTGAATATTTATGAATAAAATTCTTACATCGAGTCCTAAAAGTGCCTAATTAGAAGAGTTCTTAATAAGCAGACTATCAAAAGTTCTAAATACAAAAAAGCAACATATCGATTGATATCTGATTCAAGGATATCTGCTTTACATTTGAGGTAAATTTCATTTCAATGCAAGTTTGTTTATAACTATTATGTTACATGCAATGTTACAAAACAAAAATCAGACAGAAAAGAGAATCTATTTAAGGCAAATTTTACTAAGGCTCAAGACTCTATGGTTGCTAGTCCAAGTCCATGGCAATCAAAGGATCAATAACGTGGAGATTGGCCACATCTAGAAGTTCTTTGAATTTTTTTCCTTTTTTTGAATACCACTTGCATCCTTAATTGGGTCGATCTAAGTTTTCAAAACGCCCTGGTGAGTTTTGTTGGCTCCTCGTCAACTTTGAACCATGCTCTTTAACTCTTCTATCTTTTGTTTAAAAATGTATCCCTACCCTCGAGCTCTTGAAATTTGCTCTAATATTCATTGATGCGTTGAGATACTTTTTCATCCCATTTATTGTTGTGATGTTGCATACATTCAAATTTAACTTTTCTACTCCACTTTGATATCGTTTCATTGCTTAAACCCGGAGGTGGTATAATAAAGTAAGGAAATCTTGGCTCTCCAAAGACCGAGATATGGTCATACTCTCGGGAGTAGGGAGGGAAGGCTAACTTCGCCTTCACTCGCAATCTAATAACTGACAGTAGACTTGGCTTTTCATTAGCTCCACTTCAAGATTGTTATTTGTTAATACAATTTAGTCATTTCAGCGTCGAAATCAACTTGACGTTTGGATTAGAAGACCGACTCAATACTCTCCATCAACTATTGAGCTCCTCCGTCCTCCTTCTTTTCTCCTTCCAAGATAGAAATTCCCTTTTTCGGACCTTTAAAATCACTTTCAGTTGAAAATATTTTATGTGCCATTTTTGTACTTCTGGACCATTCGGAAATAGTAACGTCGAATCGTCTTAGGAAGATTTCTTCTTCTCAATACCTGCTAACAATCTATCTCTAATTTCTATAACTCATCAGAAGGCATCAAGAGGATCAGATGTATGCACTAACTAAGTCTTCTATTAGCAATAAGTGAAACAAGAATTAATATATGAGGAATAATCTTTTATATTGATAGTAAGCAGAGTTTAAAAGTAACATAGAAAGTCATGTTACATCATAACTCTGTTCCAAACATTCAAATAACACTTAGAGTTTCAAAACTGCGGTTTTAGCCTTTTCGAATGACCTAACCGATAAAGTGAGTGTAGAATCAAAAGAAGCTTTAATTCCTTCTTGGGTATAAATAAGAGGGAATCGATGATAATCTCACTCTACGACTGAAAGGTTATCACACCACATATTAGATTAGCATGATAGGATCGAATTTCGCTGAGTAATGTGTCCTTTTCATCACCAAAAAGTGAAAACGAAGACGGGAAAACTGCATGTAAACTTCATGTATATCTTCAAGGAAGCAATGTCTTACTAATTTTGATGTTTTAAGAATCAAAGGTTTTTCCTTAAAATCCTTTTTTAACTTACAAACTTACCTAAGAATTTCGTGGGGATCAGACTTCTTGATAAATCTTTAGTCCGTACAGTATGTTGAAATTAGACTAAGCATAAGAAAACTAAAATGATAAAGTCCATAAGTAAACTAAGTTGCATATTATAGTTATACAATCATTCGAGTTCATAAAAAATTGATTTCTTATATATTTTAGAAAAGAATCTATTCCTATTATATTTAAGGTTTTTTTAGGGGAAGAGAATAAGAAGAAAGAGGAATAGGGGCAACTCTAGGGATATTCCAGCACACTCCTGGATGGGGATCGAATCCATGTGCATCTAGGTATTTATCTTAACAGTTGTCGCCTAAATATGATAAGTCAAAGAATTTACCTCTCGAGTAATCTCTGAAGAGAAATTCTTCTAAGGCATTCCTATCAACGATTAACATCTAGAAAAGGGTCATTAGCTCAGTGTTCTCCATCAAGAGTTTTTTTATTGATGGTGGCATGCTCTTTCATCCAAGGAATGTCTTCCTTTTCCTTGAAGAATATTCATTTCGATGTACTTACAACAAGCTTCTCATATTTTTTTAGACAGCTTGTTATAATCCTTCATTTGTCTATCCAATTCCCAATTCGATTCGTCTATCTCCATTTGTTTCTTTTCAAGTATAACATCATAGTGATATTTTGCTTTCTTTCTTAACTAGGATAGTAATACATTAACTATGGATTACTAAGCTATTTAAGACATCTAAATAAAGAGATCCATACCCGAGTAAGTGGAATTAAGGATGATGAACTCTTTTCTTTTCCCTTGACTTTTTGGCCTCAGGAAGCACCGACCTTTTTAGGAGAGTTTGTCCTTGGAGGGTTAAGAATTTCAGCAGCCTCCATGCCTTGAGCCGCTAGGTCTGTGTTCGCATCTCTCAATCCATCCTTGTCATTCGACGGTCCAAAGAGACCATTTCTATCACCTCCACCATTGTCATTGTTTTTATCATCATTGTCATCATCAGGAACATCATTGTCATGATCATCCTCATCCATGTTCTTCTCATCATCCTTCTCTCCCTCATCTAACTCTGTCTCCTCACTAGTTGATTCATCGAAAGTTAATAGCTTTGCAGCATCAATCTCCTCCTCTTTCTTGGAGGGACCTTCTCCAGGTGCTGGAGAATTATTCGATATCGTTTATTTTTCCATGAACTTTCTATTCCATGCTCTAAGAAGAGAAGGGAACCCAAAATCTAGACATTTGTGGTTATTATCAACGTATGAAATAAACGGTGTTTTCTCATGAGAACTCTCGATTATGGTATCGAGGGGCGTGCCGATAAAATGGGACACCTTCCGTTGCACATTTTTAATCATGTCGGTTGACTAATCTAAAAAAAACCTTTCTTTTTTAGCCTTTTCTTGAGAGATGTGTTCTACGCCACAAGCATAGCCTCCTTCATGTTGGCTTCCTCAAGTGCTAATTCTTAGGCCTTCACCTTATCATCTGAAATCTATTTATCACCTTTTTCTTTAAGGAGTAAATGTAACATCCCCTATTTAGAGGCCCAAAACTAAGCGCTACAAGTGTTGCAGTCATTTATAGTATTAACTTCCAGCGACTAAATATATTTATATTAATGGTATCAATAATATCAAAAGAACATGAATATGAAACAAAACACAGATTTCAAAAACAACTTTTACTCCATTACATTTCAAAACCAATCGTTTCACATTCACAACACATAATCCCAAATCATTTCCAGGCACAGATTAAAAACATAATTGTTACAAAATACGCCAAGAGTGTTATATGAAGATACCCCCTTGGTTGATCAAAGTCATATGGTTATAATAGACCAAATACAAAACAACACAGCAGAAAATCCATCAAACATAACAAGAACTGTAACTCTTAAATAGCTATCTGTTTGCCTACTACATGCCTCTGGTAGCTTATTTGTCATCCTACTAAAACCTGAAAAAGGTATCCCTCCGCCTACTCAAATTAATTTTGAGCACCATAGTGTTTAAGGGGAAAGCATAAACTTCGAGTCAGATATAAAGCCTGATGTGAATAATATTATACATCCCAAAATAATCATGTTAAGTGGGACCACGCTGCTTAGAAAAACGAGTTTCCCCTCACTAACATCCTTTTAAAACATATCTTCGCAGACCTTTCATAAAACCATATATTGTGCTCCTGCATCCATAACGGTTAAACACTGTAAAGCAATCATTATGTAAACATACACAAATATCAGGTAATAATGAACTATCTGTTCAAACACACAAATTTTGTTTGTATAACTTTTAACGTTTGGCTAAATCGGGCCTACCAAACAATATAATCAAAATTAACCTAACACCTATTAGATATTCTTCTTATGGATTATTTATCCTTAATTATCTGTTAAACATTTTCCATCTGGATGGTCCATCCTTAACTATCTGTTAAAGACATCACTTTTGGACGGTCTGTCCCTAACTTAATCATCTCCTAGGTCTTCTCGATCCTAATGGTTTTCGAGCTCGCCAATAACCTACCTTTGTACAAACAATGTTCCTTTTGGTGTGTAATCATAATTTTAGTCTATCTGCGACAAAGCCTTACACATTGGAATTTTAGACAAACTATTAGCAAATGTATAGGGCGCAACCCCATACTAGTCCCAACTGGTTTTCTAATATCTGAGTAATTTTCACTTAAGGACCCTCCCATAATTTTCCTTGAAAACATTTTCAAAATGATTTAAAACCTTTAAATCAAACTTAAATAAGGAAAAGTATATAGTATTTATATTTTACTCAAAATCATATCACCATGTTATGTATATTCTTTACTCAAAATTTAGTTGATGAAAATATTTAACCATTTGAAAGAACCTCTTTTTGTACTTTGAAATCATCTCTTTCAAAACCAATATCAAACCTTTCGAAATCATTCCTCAGACCTTTCGAAATCATACATCAAACCTTTTGAAACCATTCTCCAAACCTTTCGAACCCATCGAAATGCAAATCTTTCTAAAGCTATAAAAGTTTGAGCATCCTTCTTTAAAACCACTTTAAAACGTTGCCTTAGAAAAACCTTTGGAAAACCTACCTTCATAAACCTTTCAAAACCATTCAGTAAACCTTTTGAAACCATTCAATAGACCTTTCGAAACCATTGAACTAACATTTCCAAACCATTCGATAAACCTTCATAAACAATTCGATAAACCTTTTGAAAACTTACTGGGTTCAATTTAAAACAAATTGAAAACTTCTTTTAAAATCTTTTAACTCTATTGGAAGCAACCTTTTGACTAAGTCGAAAGCTCAACTTCGAAAGCTTAGTTATACTTCAATTAAAAAAAGGGTAAATATCCTAAATCGAATGCTTCCTTTCAAAAGCATGGAGAAGCAGCTAGTTTTTTAAATAAGTAAACCTTTCGTCTCTGTTGAAAGGTTCAAAACAAAACATTTATAAAGTGCAAGTAACCTTTCGACTATGTCGAAAGTTTAAAACCTTTATTTTAAACATTTTGATCTGGTCCAAAGCAACCAAGTCGAAAGCTCTTATTCGAAAGCAAAGCAGGTGAAAGCTTTTAGTTTATAACACAAACATACCCCCAACCTCTTTAGCCAACAACCTTTCAACTTAGAACCCTTCGACTTTGTCATATTCATTACCAAGTAGCTTGATAGCATAAGCGTTGGTTTGACCTTGTCAAGTCCTATTCATTACCAAGTAGCTTGATAGCATAAGTTGGTTTGACCTTGTCAAAAGCTTATAGCCTCTCGACCTTGTCGGAAGATCTGGGTCGGATGGTTTGTTGCCGTAAAGGCCGAAACATTCTAAAAGCATGTTTTCTTTGTTTTCAACTTAAAAAGATAACTTTTCAACTAACCTCTCTTTGTTTGTCAAATTTTCACTAGTAACAAATTCTATTCATTAATATGCTGCCACTATTTTCAGGATTAAATAATAATTTCATTTTATAAATGCTCCTTCTCCTTAATTAAATATATAAAACATATAAGTCTCATACCTTAAATAATTTTATATATTCATCAACAAACTTAGGAAAAACCTGGAAAAATCCCAGAAAATCTATTTTAATATGTTGCCTAACATATAAAAAAATTAACCCCAAATAATTATTAATTCAGCCAAAAATAATTTATAACCCAATAAACAATTTCCTTCACTAGAAAATTAATATAAAATCCATATTAATTCAGAAAATTTTGAAAATTGAAATCCATCTCTAAAACATCATTTCATATTGATGTTTAAATTTTCAAGGCATTCTGATGTCATTAAATAGGGTTTTCATGTCAAACGTATCATAAAAGCTTATGCGAACATATATAATCCATTAACAACACACACACACAGATATATATATATATATATATATATATATCACTTTAATCATCAAAACATGGCATATGCTTACAAAATCATTTTGGGGCTAATCTTAAAATAAAAAACTAAAGGAAATTGGGATGCAGTAATTATTCAACTTAGCTTTGAGATTATAGATATGAGATTTGATGTTGATTTAGTTAATTTTCTTCCTTCTTTTGAATCCTAGCTTTAATCTTCTTCTTGAGAATGATAATGGTGGCCGGCCTTAGTATTTTTAGTTTGAGTAAAATGAAATGAACATGAACATTCTGTCTCCTAAGGGTTTAGGGTATAAGCTCCACCCATTTCCCATATTGCTCTTCTCATATCCTGACACATTAAGTTAGGTTATTTCATTTCAGTCTGCATATTATCATAGCACGGCTACCCTTAGCTAATTAATTATCAACTTATTAACCTCCATATTATTTATTTAACTTACCCAATTAATTATTCTAAATAATGTTATAAAAATATGGGGTGTTACAGACTCCCCGGCTTAAAGAATTTTGTCCTTGAAATTAAGATAAGGTACACAATCAAAACAACCAAAGGTAAAACATATCATCAAACAAATCAGGATAAGTATCTCTAACTGTGCTCTCAGTCTCCCAAGTACAGTCTCTAGCATCGTCACTCTACTGAACCTTTGCTAACTTGAATGTCTTGTTCCAAAACTTCTTCTCATCTCTAGCCACAATCTGAATCGGCTTCCGGCTCTACTAATAAATCCTCTAAGACTGTAGGTGCTATGGTAGTATCCGGGTCTCTAACACATTTCCTAAGATGAGAAACGTGGAAAACATCATGGACTCCAGTCAAACTACTCGATAACTCTACTCTATAAGCGAGTTTTTCGGTCCTTTCAACAATATGGAAAGGTCCAATGAATCTTAGTGCTAACTTTCCTGATTTTCCAAATCTAATCACACTCTTCATTGGTGAAACCTTAATATACACATAATCTCAGATAGAAAATTCCAAATCTTTCCTTCTTCTATCAGCATAACTTTTTTGCCTATAACGAACTTCCTCCATCCTAACTCGGATCAACTCAATCTTCTCCGCAGCTTCCTTCACTAATTCCAGACCAAGAACCAATCTATCCCCAGTCTCTAACCAACATATGGGAGACTTACATGGTCTTCCATACAAAGCTTCAAACGGTGCCATCCCAATACTAATCTGATAATTATTGTCATATAAGAACTTGACTAGATGAAGATGGTTCTCCCATGATACCTCGAAATCCAATACACATGCTCTTAACAAATCCTCCAAGATTTTATTAACTCTCTCCGTTTTCCCATCAATCTATAGATGGTAAGAAGTAATCATGTTGAGCTTGGTTCCTAATGCTTCCTGTAGACTTCTCCAAAACTCACTAGTAAACAAAGAATCTCTATCACTGATAATACTATTAGGAATCCCATGCAGCCTAACTACATTCTTCATATATAACTTGCCAAAATAGGTGCCGTCCTAATTGACTTTACTAGAGTGAAATGGGAACTCTTAGTCAATCTATATACTATGAACTATATGTTTTTATTTCCTCTACTAGACCTTAGCAACCCAACAATAAAAATCCATATAGATGGAATCCCATTTCCACAATGGAACTTCTAGCGGTTGAAGCAATCCACTAGGCTTTTGGCGTTCAGCCTTTTCCTATTGGCAATTCAGGCACTTCTTAACACACAAACCTATGTCCCATTTCATACCTTCACAGAAGAAACTTCTCTTTATATCATGATGCATCTTCGCTCCTTCTGGATGGATAGTGAACTTCGAACGATGGCACTCATCCAAAACTTCCTTCCTCGTGTCTCCTACATTCGAAACACACGACATTCCTTTCTTCCTCAATGACCCATTTTGGTCAAGACTGAAATCCTTTAGGTCACCGCTCTCCGTTCCTTCCTTCTACCATCTGATTCATTTAGCCAAAACTGGATCCTCCTCCTGCTTTGAAGCTATCTTCTCAATCATTACTAGTCGAACTTCTAAACAAGACAACATAGCATTTGTTGCACTTGAACCTACCTTGGATCTAAACTGCACACTACAAGCAGATAATGCTTCCAAATCTTTCCCCTCGGCAATCATAGCCAATACTGCATTTTGATGTTTCTGGCTGAGTGCATCCGCCACCTTGTTTCCTTTTCTGGGCGTGTACTCAATTCCAAAATCATAAGCAGCGATAAACTCCAACCATCTCTGTTGTCTCATGTTCAGCTCCTTTTAAGAGAACAAGTACATCAACGACTTATGATCAGTGTAAAGCTCAAATCGCTCCCCCAAAAGATAATGCCTCCACAACTTCAAAGCAAATATAACGGCAGCTAACTCCAAATCATGCGTAGGATACCTAACTTCATGTGGTCTGAGCTGCCTAGAAGCATAAGCAATCACTTTACCTCTTTGCATCAACATACCTCCTAATCTAGTTCCACACGCATAGTATAAACAACTAAATCTTGATTCCCCTCTAGAACCACTAACACCAGTGCATGGGTCAATAAGTGTTTCAAGTTCTGAAATATTTTCTCACACTTATCAGTCCATACAAACTTCACATCTTTTCGCGTAATCTTAGTCATCAGTGCAACTATCCATGAAAAATCTTTTATAAACCTTCGATAAAATCTAGCCAAGCCTAGAAAGCTCTTAATCTCGGTCACCGTCTTGGGTTTTTTCCGATTATTTACAGCCTCAATCTTAGTCGGATCTACCTAAAACCCTTTCTCTGAGACGACATGACAAAGGAACTTCACTTCCTTCATCTAGAAATGACACTTCAAAAACTTAGCCTTTAACCGATGCTCCCTCAACATTTCAAGCACAACTCTAAGATTAACTTCATGCTCCTTCTCATCCTTTGAGTATATCAAAATGTCATCTATGAAGACCAACATAAATCTAACCAAGTGCTCTCAGAAAATTATATTCATCAGATCCACAAAAAATGTCGGCGCATTAGTTTGTCCGAACAACATAACTAACCATTCATACGATTTATATCTTGTTCTAAACACCGTCAAAGGAATGCTATCCTCGGTCACTCTAAGCTGATGAAATCCCGCCGTCAAATCCAGTTGAGAAAATACCTTGGCTCCACTTAACTGATCGAAAAAATCATTAATTCTTGGCAATGGATATCTGTTCTTTGTCGTCTTCTCATTCGAATTCTGATAATCGATACTTAGCCTTAACGATCCATCCAGCTTCTTAGCAAACACTACGGCAGCCCCCTAAGGTGAACTACTTGGTTAGATAAAAATCCTGCATTCCAAATCCACCAACTGCACCTTCAACTCTCTCATCACAGTGGGTTTCATCCTACTCGATGGCCTACTCAACGACTCTGCTCCAGGCACCAAATCAATCTAAAACTCTATGGCTCATTTTGGTGGCAGTTCGACTACCAGATCAAATATATCAGAAAATTCTCTAACTACAAAGGCTCGATGAAACTTGCCCTCCAACTCCATAATATCCAATAAAGCATTTACTTCACAATTAGGGTTCTCTATGGTATAAACTATCCTATCGCTACAATCGGGTAACTAAGTGATATTTTCCTATAATGGAAAAATATCCTAGCATCATATTTAATTAACCAATCCATCCCAAGGACAATCCCAAATCCCACAAAGTCAAACACATGCAAACAGAAATCAAAAGTATGGCCTTGAAAATCAAATTCTAAATGGTCACACCACATCCCAAGCGTTGCATACCCTCCTACCGGATTTGCATCCCTTCAGGAAGTAATTAAGTAGGAGGGTTGAAGGTTAAGCCTATCTACCAAACATTGAGAAAAAAAGAATGGGATGCTCCAATATCAAATAGAACGCTAACAGACATACCGTGAATCTATAACGAGCCTCCCAGAATAGACTTCCCTTTTTCATGCACAACCGGCCTTGGAATTTCTGGGCTCCAGTGAATACATTATCCCTTTCCATCTCTAGCAGGCTCATGTCAGTTGTTCTTATAATGGCTGATCTGATCATAATTAGAACAACTGACATTCTTCTTTCCACCAGCCTCACACTCATTAGCATAGTGTCCCTTCTTATCGCATTTGTAGCAAACCACTTCAGCCTTTCCTCTCTTCTGCGCTCCTCCCTTCTGAGCATTTTTCTTCTGGAAAAACTTCCTTTTCTGTCCCTGTCCCATTTGGGCATCCCTCATCTTCTTCCGTAAGCAAGCCAATGCATCTTCTTGCCTTAATGCCATTTCAACCAGTACATCACTGGGTTCTATAAAATGTGGAAAAGTGTCACTTAACAACTCTAGCCTGGGCCCCTTATAAACTTTTCATTCCTCCTGATCACAGTGTCTAGCAAAGCATACCCGTATCGGGACAACTCCTTAAACTTCCTCGCATGATCCAAAACAGACATACCTCCTTATTCCAACTCCGCAAATTTCCTCACAAACGCTAACTGCGTCATTGTAGACATAAATCTTTCTGAAAACCTTCTCCTAAATATCTCCCAAGTTATGGTTTCCTCATCAACTCTAGTAGTAACGGTATTCCACCAGAATAAAGTAGCACCCTGCAGCTGCCTCAAAACTAATCTCCTCTTCTATTCATCATTCAATCCTAAGTCATTAAACATTTCTCGCAATGCAGTAGCCAATTCTCCACTTCGATCACATCTTCAGTACCAATAAACAGCTTCCCTCCAAGCCTGATGTAATCCCTACTTAAGTTAACATACCGATTGACCATCGGAACTTCCTGAGCTCCACCTCCAACGGTATTTCCTCCGACCACTCCGGTTGCTATTCCATCTTGCATCATGTTTACAAAGAACTGATACATTGCGCCAATGTCCATCTGTGGAACTCATATACCAATAATTTCAGTTTGATCCTGACCGGGACATCTCCTAATGTTTGATCGGGCATTTCCATTAGTGGTGGTGCTATCTCCTCCAAGATTTACTCTACCTATTCTTCCCTCCATATTTGTATTCAAACCTCGTGAGATACAGATTAATAGCCTCACTAAGATAGGAGTCTAGAGAGATAGCATATACTTATATATATAAATATATAAATATATATATATATATATATATATATAGAAAATACAAGTATGTTACTATAACGTTATCCCATCCCCGATCCTAACTCTATTTACTAAGGATTATGTTTTCAAAAATCATTTTCAGTTAAAGTACTTCATAAACCATGTTATGATACTAAGCTATAACGTCCCCTATCTAAAGGCCCAAAACTAAGCGCTGTAGATGTTGCAGTCACCTATAGTATTAGCTTTTAAAAACTAAATACAGTTATGTTAATGGTATCAATAATATCAGAAGCACTTGAATATGAAACAAAAAATAGATTTCAAGAACAATTTTTACTCCATTACATTTCAAAACCAATTGTTTCACATTCACAACACATAACCCCAAATTGTTTCCAAGCATAGATTAAACATAATTATTACAAAATACGCCAGGAGCAGTATATGAAGATACCCCCTTGGTTGATCAGATTCATATGGTCATAATAGACCTAATACAAAACAACACAGTGGAAAATCCATCAAAACATAACAAGAACTGTAACTCCTAAATAGCTATCAGTTTGCCTCATGCATGTCTCCGGTAGCTTATTTGTTATCCTACTAAAACCTAAAAAAGGTCATAATTCCTTGGCCTACTCAAATTAATTTTAAACACCCAAGAGTTTAAGGGGAAAACATAAACTTCGAGTCAAACATAAAGTCTGGTGTGAATATTATTATACATCCCGGAATAATTATGTTAATTGAGACTACGCCGCTTAGCGGAACAGATTTCCACTCAATAACATCCTTTTCAAACATGTCTTTGCAAAACCTTTCATAAAACCATATATGGTGCTCCTACATCCACGATGGTTAAATATTATATCATTATGTAAACATACATAAATATCAGGTAATAATGAACTATCTGTTCAAACACACAAGTTTTGTTTGGATAACTTTTAACCTTTGGTTGACTTGGGCCAACCAGACAATATAATCAAAATTAACCTAATACCGGTTAGATATTATTCTTCTAGATTATCTATCCTTAATTATTTGTTAAACATTTCCCATCTGGACGGTCTGTCCTTAACTATCCATTAAATACTTCACTTCTGGACGGTCTATCCCTAAGTAATCATCTCCCAGGTCTTCCCAATCCTAGTGGTTTTTGAGGCTCAGTAATAACCTATCTGTGTGTGTATATTCCTTTCGATGTGTAGTCATATTTTAATCTACCTGTGACAAAGCCCTACACACTAGAATTTTGGACAAACAATTAACTGGGGCTATTAGCGAATGTATAGGGCACAAACCTATACTAGTCCCATCTGGTTTTTTAATATCTGAGTCATTTTCACCTAAGCATCCCCTTCCATAATTTTCCTTGAAAACATTTTCAAAATGATTTAAAATCTTTAAATCAAGCCTAAACAAGGAAAAGAATATAATATTTATACTTTATTAAAAATCATATCACCATGTTATATATATTCTTTACTCAAACTTTAGTTGATTAAAACATCTAACCATTTGAAAGAACCTCTTTCTATACTTTGAAATCTTCTCTTTTAAAACCAACATCAAACCTTTCGAAATCATTCCTCAAACCTTTCGAAATCATAAATCAAACCTTTCGAAATCATTCTTCAAACCTTTTAAACCCATTCAAAAGAAAACCTTTTGAAAGCTATAAAATTTTGAACATCCTTCTTTAAACATTTCCTTAGAAGAACTATTGTAAAACCTTCCTTCATAAACCTTTCGTAACCATTCAACAAATCTTTCAAAACCATTAAACAAAACCTTTCGAAATCATTCAACTAAAACCTTTCAAAACCATTCGATAAACCTTTCAAAACCATTGAACTTAATCTTTCGAAACCATTCAACTAAAACCTTTCGAAACCATTCGATAATCCTTTTAAAACCATTGAACAAAACCTTTCGAAAACTTACTGGGTTCAATTTAAAAAGATTGGAAACCTTCTTTTGAAACCTTTCAACTCTATTGAAAGCAACCTTTCAACTAAGTCGAAAGCTCTACTTCAAAAGTTTAGTTATACTTCAATTAAAAACAAGGGTAAATCACCTAAGTCGAAAGCTTCCTTTCGAAAGCATGGAGAAGTAACCAGTTTTTAACACAAGTAAACATTTCGCCTTTTTTCGAAAGGTTCAAAACAAAACATTTATAAATCGGAAAACCTTTCGACTGTGTCGAGAGGTTTAAAACCCTTCTTTTAAACATTTTGACTTGGTCGAAAGCAACCAAGTCAAAAGCTCTTATTCAAAAGCAAAGCAGATGAAAGCTTTTTGGTTTATAAAATAAACATACCCCAACCTCTTTGGCCAACAACTATTCGACTTAGAACCCTTCGACTCTATCCAATTCATTACGTACCAAGTAGTTTAATACCATATGCATTGGTTTGACCTTATCGGATGCTTATAACCTCTCGACCTTGTCGGAAGGTCTGGGTCGAAAGGTTGTTGCCGTAAAGGCTGAAACATGTTAAAAGTATGTTTTCTTTGTTTTTAACTTAAAAATATAACTTTTTAACTAACCTACCTGTAACGACCCTGGATTTTGGCAATATATTTTAATAAGTATTTAATCTAATTCAAATAAAATACAAGCTTTTTATTTTATAAACTGATAAGATCTTTGGACGTTTATCAGTTATATGTGTATATATATGTTTAGTGAAGGAAATTTTGATTTGAAAATTTAAAATAGAATCTTTCAAACTATTTAAAATAAAATCTATCTTATTCAATCAAATTAAAGGTTCTATATTATTAACATTTAATATAATATATATATAAGTGTAATCTAAATAATAATGTTTAAAATAAAACAATCCTATCAATATTAAATATAAATATAAGATATAAATATAAAATATGAGTTCAAATATAATGTTATAAATCAAATGTTTAAAGGTTAAATTACAAATAGAAATAAAATTGAGAAGTTATGTTAACAACAACTTATATGGTTAAATAGAACATAGGATAATTCTAGTATAAATGGAGATTCATATAGTATGCAAGACTAAACAAAAATCTTTGACAAAAATAATAACACATATGTGTTGTATAATACATGTATAACCAATGCAAGAAGAAGACAAATCTATTTACATATGCAAAATATCTTTGTACAGAAAAAAATAAAAAATCAGCAAACCATAATTAGATGTAAACAAATGGGAGACATATGCATTTAATTAGCACAACAATTTGTCAATTCGAATTGCAAGAAATCCTTTCAGCCTCTATAAAAAAATCTTGTCTGATCAAAACAAGTTGAAGCTTGTACCAGAAGCCCATACCACTGTTTAAAGCTATTCCTATATATAAATACATCATCCTATTTTAACTCGTTCACAAAAAAATTTAGCAAACCTGAGAAGCAAACTTGAAAAGAAAAAATAAATAAACATCATCTTTACAAACTCAAACAAATTCAACAACAAAGCAGGGAGGTTTTCAGGAATTCAAACTCCAGCTTTTCAACAAGAATTTATTCTCTGTTCAAAAAATTTTGTGACAGGTGAGTAAACAAATTTTAAAAATCTGAGTATAATTGAATCTTTATGTATGATTCAAGAAATACTGTGCTTTGCTTAAGTATTTTCTTTCCAATTTAACACTATATATATAAATATGTAATTGTCCTATGTAATAGAGTTGTATATGTTCATCTCTGTTTTTGGGTTACAGGGTGCAAAATCACCAAAAAAAATCAATATATTTTCAATAAAACTTTTTTAGGCTCTAAGTTTAAAATAAAACATGTTTGTTCACACTTGAGTTAAAATCTAAAAACGGTTTCAAGTTGTATGGTGATATACAACATCTAAAAATTTGAATTTTACAGGGAAGCTTAAACATATGATAAATTCGAATATGATGAATCATTGATTCAAGTACATAATGTGAATTGTTATTCGAAAACAAGATTTTTAAAACAAAAATTGTGATTTTTCATTGAGTATATCAACAACAACTTGTAGATGAACTGAAAATGGATTCTATCCAATGTCCAGCGATCGAAAAATTATTTGATGTTGGAATTTTGCATGAAGCAAGCCTAGTAATTGATAATATCAAGAAAATTGTTAAACAATTTTTCTATTGAAGGAGATTTTGTATCGAAGCAACTTTAGGGTTGAGCAGTCGTTTTTGGTTGAGGTTGGAGATGAGGTGTTTCCTCCACCTCTGCTTGATCGAGCTACGTTGTATTACAGGGGAGGGTAGTATGGTCGGTTGGCGAGGTGAGGCCAGAGCTGCAGCACCTCCGATGGTCAGAGCAAGGTGGGGCGAAGCGATTTGTTGGATGGTCATATGTTTTAGTTTCGAATGGTAGTCCAGTTTTCGTTGAGGGCTTCGTGGTGCTCGTTCGAAGGCTGAGGTGGCACGTGGGGTCGGTCGGCGACATGTTCGTGGTGTCGTCGGAGGTGGCATCGTCGTTGACGATCTATGCACGTGTACAGGAATGGGATGGTGTCAGTGGGTTTTGGGGTTGTGAGTTACTCGAGTAGTTTCTCGAGTAAGTATAGATATTGCCTTGGGTTGTATCTTGTCTGTGTAAGCTTTCTTTCCAGATTTTAAGTTTTAAACTTAAACTTAACTAAATTAAAAAAAATGAAGAAGAAGAGGGGGGTTCGGGGATAATGGAGAGGAAACTCGAGTGTATACTCGAGTATAATTGAGATTTCCTCGGGTTTGGTATTCAAGTGCTTACCCTTTTAAAATTTGAAGCTAATCATCTTAAACTATTTTAAGTATGGATAAATTAGTTAATGTTTGTTAATTTTGAGTTAAGAATTTATTTTAAGTTTTAATTAATTAAGAATGTTTTTAAATTCTTAATTAATATTCTAATTAAGTAGTTAATTTAAATAAGTGTTTAAATTTAATTAACATTAAAGCTTTTAAGTTAATAATAATTTGATTTCAAAGTTATGAAGGAAGATTATGAAATGTAAGATAAATGATTCTAACTTAATTAATTTATATTGTAAGGTAATTAAGAATATTAATTCATTAATAAATGGCTAATTAATTAAGTAAATTGAGATTTATAAATTTGTTATTAAAGATGAATTATTTAAATAATTAAGTGTTTGATTAATTTGTAATTAAGAATTTTAAAATTTTGCTAATTAAAGCTAATTAATATATGATTAGGAGTTAACTAATTAAGTAATTCAATTGAGAATTAATAGTTGATTAATTAAGTAATTAGTGATGAATAAATGGGTAATTAAGCATTATTAATTAATAATTAAGGTTATTAATTAATAATTAAGGAGTAATGAATTAAGTAATTAAGGGTTAATAAATTGATTAAGAAGTAATTAATTAATTAATTAATTAAATAGTATGAAATGGAATAATTAATTAATTAATGATTTATCAAGCAGGATTATAGATGTTTGCTTATGGATGATTATAAGTAGAATATCTGGATTTGTGATATCTATTTGGTGATATTCTATGATACTCGGTGATATGCATTGATATATCTGTGATGACTATGCATAATTTATCTATGATAACTGTTATGTGAATTCAAAGTATTGAATTAAATTGTTTAAACTATTAAACAACTTGGCCTCTAAAATGTCATTTGGATTTCGATGAGACCGGGATCGGGTGTTAATTTGATATTCGGAAAACTACATCGATCCAAATTAAACGATAGGTCGTGACATCTCAAGTGAAGGTCGAGATGGTGTTTCAGAATGCAAGGGTTATTGTCGTTAACTCTGAGGGTGATTCCAAAATGAGTGTAACGAGATAATGCCTTCGGTTTCGTTCGAACCCGGAATGAACTTGTATGGATTGAATGCTTTCAACACATCGTCAGGCGGACGATGAGCATTTTAAGAGATATGTTCTATAAAGGTAATCGCAGCCTCAAGCCACATCAACCGGGAATGGATAAAACAGGGAAGATGCAGCAAGGTTAGGTGGTAGCACCCAAGCAGGATGAGACATACCCCTGTCTAGATGTCCCTTTTTATTTCGGTTGTGTGGGAAGTTGTTGGCCACAACTACGGGGTTATCTTGTTCGGGAATCTTCAGTAAGGAATGGTTCCGGCCTTGTGTTGTAGGGGGTCGGGAGTGATTCTCGGTACGGTGATCTAGGCCATGTACTGTGACGGACGGTACCCCAGTAGCCCTGCCATTGATGGAAACCCATTTTCCCTACAAGACCCTACGGTTTTGATTTGTATTACCCACTTTCGTGGCTAGTAGCTGGAATTTAATGAATGTAACAATTTCATCTATTTCTATATTTTACTTGAAAACCCTAGACACTATAATAATATCACTGGATTTCCTATAAAATTGTTTGGTTAGCGTAAGGTAAAAACGTACCCATGTTTATGTGTGAGGAGTCTTACATGATACCTTTATTTTCAAATGATTTTCAAAGTTAAACAACTTTAACCCGTTTACTCACACCAGACCCATGTCTGATCTGGAGTTTATATTTTGTTTTTCATAAACTCTTGGGTACTCAAATTTTTATGAGTAGCCAAGTGATAGGTTTTGGATTGTTGAGTTCTGGAGGAGCTTGGAGCAGAAGCCCAGATGTATTTATCTATCTATATAGTTCCGCTATGTAGTTGATGTATTTTATATTTTGGATGTATGTAATGACAAATATGTATATGACTTTCTTGTTGTATAATGTTGTGTAACTCTGATATATGTAAAAACTATGTAATAGTTATGTGATGTATTATATTTTGTTCTGCTCCGCTGTGAGATTCTGATGTTGTTATTCTTTCTCTCTTTCTTTTCTATTTCTATCCCTTTCTTTTCTTATTGATGATACGTCTTTCTGTGGTTAGAAGGACGGGTCATCACACTACCTTTGTTTTTCAAATTTTCATTGGTTAAAAAATTCTTTTTAGAAATATGCTGCCACTATTTTCAGGATTAAATAACAATTTCATTTTATAAAATGTGCCTTCTCCTTAATTAAATATATAAAATATTTAAGTCTCATATCTTAAATAATTTTATATATTCATCAAATTACTTAGGAAAAATCTGGAAAATCCTAGAAAATCTATTTTAATATGTTGCCTAACATATAAAAATTTCAACCCTAAATAATTATTAATTTAACCGAAAATAATTTATAAACCAATAAACAATTTCCTTCACTAGAAAATTAATATAAAATCCATGTTAATTCATAAAATTATGAAAAATGAAACCCATCTCCATTTGATTTATATTTAAATTTTAAGGCATTCGGATGTTATTAAATAGGCTTTTCATGTCAAACATATCATAAAAGCCAACATGAACTTATATAATCCATCAACAGCTTATATATATGACTTAGTTCATCAAAACATGGAATATGCTTGCAAAATCATTTTGGGTTTAATCTTAAAACCGAAAACCAAAAGAAATTGGGATGTAGTAATTAATCACCTTAGCTTTGAGATTATAGATTTGAGATTTTATGTTGATTTAGTTGATTTTCTTCCTTCTTTTGAATCCTAGTTTTAATAATCTTCTTGAGAATGATAATGGTGGCCGACCTTAGTATTTTTAGTTTGAGTAAAATGAAATGAACGTGAGCATTCTATCTCCTAAGGGTTTAGGGTATAAGCTCCACCTATTTCCCATATTGCCTTTCTCATATCCTAATAATTAGCTTAGGTTATTTCATTTTAATTTGCATATTATCATGGCACGACTACCCTTAGCTAATCAATTATCAATTTATTAACCTCCACATTATTTATTTAATTTACCCAATTAATTATTTTAAATAATGTTATAAAAATATAGGGTGTTATAGTAAAGCTTTTGCTTCCTTAGGAGAGGTAGCTAGTTTTTGCTTTTCTTGCACTGCTTCATCTCTCGCTGCGAAGATACCAATTATATGATTGTTAAGCAAGGACTTTTGTTCCTTAGGCTTGGAAATCTTGCTAGACAATCCTGAAGCTTCCTCTTAAAGTGAGAAAAAAAATTTGGTGGCCTGGAACGAGTAACAAAACATGAGTTAAAATGTTATAGATGAAATAATACGAGTTTAAAAAAGTTAAACAGGAATGGTACGTACTGATAATTATTGCTTGAGAAAGGAAAATCATTTATCTTGAGTATAAGAGGAAGGCTATAATGGTTTGGATGATCAATTGGAGAAGGTCATCAAACTTACTAACTGGTGTAGAAAATTGAGACTTGGATGGATGCGGATCCTCCGGTGCAAAAGAAAATCCAAGATCCTCATAAAATGTGATTTAGAGATTCAAAGAGAACTTAATGAAAGTAATATGGAGAAGTAGGTCCTGAGAATGCCCTACTTCAGCTACCTATTGGATCCCATCTCCAGTAGCATTAAATTTTGAGGTCTTAAGGTTCGAATCAGTACCGACCAATTCTTCCTCTTCAATAATAACAGGGGAATGCACGTCCCTAATCTTAAACTTTTTACTGGGAGTGAGTGTAGCAACTGAACTATCACTCGGTTTTCTTTTTGCAAACACGAATGAGCTAGAAATATCATCCTTAAGAGATTGGGGTTTATGAGCCTAAACCGAGACAGAAGAGCCATCTTTATTCGATTTATTCTTAAGAGTGTCTTTAATGACATGCTTCTCTATATGGTAACTAAAGCAGACGAACCCGAATGAAGGGAATAAGCTTATAAGATGATATTATAATGGATTTATGATAAATTCAATAATATCTTATTGATTATCCCAAGTTGAATGAGGGAGTTATATGTAAAGATTCAGGTTTGCCCATTACTAATAAGTTTTTGCATTGAGCATTGTACTTTACAATCGAAGGCTCTCTCATAACCTTGTGGCAGTCCAAAATGACAGAGTATGTAATGCCCCATATTTTAGTAACATTATTTAGAACATTTAATTAGGTAAGTTAAATGAAATAATGTAATTTGTTAAGAGAATAAGAATTGTGATTTATAAGGGGTAATCGTGCCTAGATAAACCAATGAATTAAAACGAACTAAAGAGTTAAGTATTAGGAAATAAGGAAGGGGTAAAATAGGAAAGAGAGCCTTCTAATACCCTAAACCCTTAGGAAATCAAAACACATATCCATTTAATTTTCTCAAAATAAAAAGATAAGGCCGGCCACCATTAGAAGAAAAAAGAAACCAAACAAGTTTCCTAGAGGAAGAAGCTTAAGCTATTTAAATCAAAATCAAATCTCACATCCTAAATCACAAAGCTAAGGTGAATAATGATTACATCTCTTTTTTTGATTTTTTGTTTTAAGGGTAAACTTAATTTATTTGCAATGGTTATGCCATGTTTTTGAATGTTTAAATGTTTATATATGCTTAGTGTCGATTTATGCTTATTCATATAGATTTTATGATATGTTTTGATGTTAAAACCATATGTAATGACATCCAAATGCCTTGTAAATTTAGATATATATCAGAAATGATATTTTAGAGATGAATTTCAATTTTTATAATTTTCTGAATTCATGTGGATTTTATAAAAAAATTCTAGTGAAGAAAATGTTTTATTGGGTTAAAAATAATTTACAGTTAAAATTATATATAATTTGGGTCTAAAATTTATATGTGTTAAAAAACATATCAGAAATGATTTTTTTTTTGGAATTTTTGTAGAATTTTCCAAAATGTTTTGATAAATATATTAAATTATTTAAGGTATGGGACTTAAATTTTTATATATTTAAAAAAAGGAGAAGGGGTATTTTATAAATAATTCAAACTATTATTCATGAAATTTGCAATAATTTGGAAAATAATTTTTTTGCAACCAATCAAAATTTGATATACAAAGCAAGTTAGGTGAAAAGAACTTTTTATCTACATGCTTTTTACTATTTCGTTACTTTCGGCACCCTGCTTCCGTCTTGATTGGCTTCCGACTTAGTAGCTTCGCCTTCATGCTATCAAAACCAATACACATAGTATCAATAACTTGATACATAGTGAATTGGACAAAGGCAAAAGGTACTGGGTCGAAACTAGTGGTTCCGAAGCGATCGAAGCGCCATTTTATTTTAAGTGAAAAATGTGTCTGCTTTGTAATAGGTTGCACTTTTTTTAAGTAACTGCTTTCAACAGTATTTCTTTCGACTTGGTTTTCTTTCGACTGGGTCAATGATTTTAAGACAGTGGTTTCAAAATGGTTGCGCCTTTGTTTTTAAACAACAACTTTCGACTAGGTCAAATCCTTTTTGGTGTCGCTTCTACCTTTCGAAGCAATACCTTTGAAAGGGTTGATTTTGTTTTGTAAAACCCTACTGCTTCATTTTTAGAAGGTTGGTTTCGACAATAACACTTCCTTACTTAGATAATAACTTTCGAAAGAGTTGCTTTCGACCCTGTTGTTTTGTGACCCTTAGACATTTTTAAAGATTAACCCAAAGGTTTCGAAAGAAATGGTTTCGAAAGGTGTTTTCATATGTTTTAGAGTGAACCCAAATGCTTTTGAAACGTTTGCGGTTTTAATAATTTCGAAAGTTTTTAAGAAAGGTTTCAAAGGGGTGTTCCCTAATGATCTCGAAAGGTTTAACCAATGTTTTTGAAAGGTTTAGAAGGAAAGGTTTTCCAGTCTGTGTCGAAGGTTTGAAAGGAAGAATTTTCCAATGTTTTGAGAGGCAATGTTTAAAGGTTTTAAAGAAGGATGTCTAAGGTTTTATAGCTTTCAAAGGGAAAGGTTTTTCAATGATTTCGAATGGTTTATGTTAATGGTTTCAAAAGGAAGGTTTTGGCCTTTCGACCTAGATGAAAGAAAGGATTTTACTTGGTTACAAAATGGATACTTTCAATGGGATCGAAAGAGTACTTTCAAAGATTTAAATGTTTTCATCATAAAGATTTGAGTAAAGAAATATGGCAAGGTGATTTTGAGTAAAGCATATAGTATCTATATTTTCCTTGTTTGATTTTGGTTTAAAGATTTTAAATCAATTTGAGAAAAGGTTTTCAAGGAAAATTTTGGGAAAATATTCCTAAGTGAAATGACTCAGATATTAGAATACGAGATGGAACTGGTGTAGAGTAACGTCCTATATTAGCTACTTGCCCCAACTAATTTAGTCCAAAATTCCAATGTAGGGCTTTGTCACTGGTAAGACTAAAATTATGATTACACACAAAAAGGAATATATACTTGTATACAAATAGGTTATTGGTGATCTCGTAAAACCATTAGGATCAGGTGACCCTAAGAGATGTTAAGTTCGGGACAGACCATCCAGAAGAGGAGAATTTAACAGATAGTTAAGGACGGACCATCCAGAAGAGGAGTATCCAAATGTTAGATTATTTTGATTATATTGTTTGGTAGACTTGAGTTAGCCAAATTTTAGTAGTAAGCCTAACAAAACTACGGTGTATGGATAGACAGTCCATATGATAATAAATATGTTTGTTTACATAATAATGCTTTATAGTTTTGACCAGTTTGGTTACAGGATAAAGAAATGCAAAAGATATGTTTCAAAAATGACATTAGTGAGGGAAAACCCATTCCGCTATGCGGCATGGTCTCGTTTCATATCATATATCCGAGATGTATAGTATTATTCACACTAGACCTTATGTCCAACTCAAAGTTTTATTCCCCGTAAACTCTCGGGTGCTCAAAAATTGTTTTGAGTAGGCTGGGGGATTAGGATTTATTGGTTTTAGTAGGTTGGTGAATAAAGCTTCTAAAGACGAACATGTGGCCGATGGATAGCTATTTAGGAATCACAGTTTTATTTTGATGATGTATTCCACTGTGTTTTAATTATGCCATATGACTATGACCTTGGTCAACCAAGAGGGCATTTTCATATATCGCTCTTGGCATAATTATGTAATATTTATTTTATCTGAACCTGGAAAAGTGATGGTATTATGTAATTTTTTAATATGGAACATGTTTGAAAATGAAATTGAAAAGATGTTTTTTGAAATCTGTGACTTTGTTTCATATTCATATGATGCTGATATTGAATACCATAAACATTACAATATTTGGTTATCGAAAGTTAATACTATGGATTACTATAGCATACGTAGCGCTTAGCTTTGGGCCTCTAGATAGGAGATGTTACAGCTTGGTACCAGAGCAAGCTTTATGAAATACTTTAACTAAAAATGATTTTTTGAAAACATAATCCATAGAAAATTAGAGAAAAGATTATGGTATGGGATAACGCTACAGTAACTTGCTTGTATTTGTTTTATATATAAGAATCCGATTTATCTCTAGTCACCTATCTTTATTAGGCTATTTTTCTGTATCTCTTGAGGTTTGAATACTGATATGAATCCTCAAAGAGAAAATGTTAGTGGAGGAAGCACCACTGCAAATGGAAATGCCAGACCTAATACCAGGAGAAACCTAGGTCAAGCACAAGCAGAGAATGTGGGTGCTAGAGTCCCGTGGGTTGGAACAGAAGTTATGCATTAATTTTTCATGAATATGATGCAAGCAGGTGTTACTACTGGAATGACGGGAGGAGGAGTACAGGAAGCTCCGGTAATCAACAACTATGCTGATTTGAGTAGAGACTATGCTAAATTTAGAGGGATGCCCTTTATTGGAACTGAGGATGCCATAGCGGTGGAAACTGGTTACTGCATTTATGAGATGATCTTTGTTGATTTAGGGCTCAATGATGAGCAGAAGAGGAGACTTGCATCAAGATAGCTTCATGAAGCAGCTTTGCTCTAGTGGAATAGTGTGATTGTAGCAGTGAATGAAGAGGCAATGACATGAGCTGAGTTCAGGAGGAGGTTCGAAGAGAGATTCATGTCAGTGATGACTAAGTCTACTCCGATTAGAAAATTTATCGAACTGGAACAAAGGGGATGACTATGTTGGAGAATGCTTGAAGTTTTGAGGAGTTGGCTAGATATAGGTATATCATGGTGGATACTGTGATGAAGAGAAATGAGAAGTTTATCAGAGGGTTGAAGCCTAAGTTGGAAAGGGCTACATTACCAATATCGGAGATCCTTGTGATGTCGTAGTGGAGATGGCATTGAGACACGAGGAGATGTTTAATTTGCTGGAGAAGAGTAAGGTGAAAGAAGTCCACGTGGGGAAGAATATGAAGAGGAATTTTTTTCATAAGAAGGGTGCTAAGAAAGGTGGAGCCGCGAAAAAAGGAAAGTGTGAGGTGTTATAAGTGCAATAAGAAATGTCACTTTGTTAATGAGTATTGCACAAGAAAGGCTAAGGAAGCGATCGGGAAGAAGAGCATCAGGTGCTTCAATTGCGTTCAGATTGGCTACTATAAGAACCAATGCAAGGAACCAACAAAGGAGGAAAGAGGAAAAGTATTTGCATTGGAATTGGTTACGTCTAGGCCAACGGCCCAGGATAAAGAGAAATCAGTGTTGGGAGGTACGCTTCAGATCCATGGTATGTTTGTTAATGTTTTTTTGATATTAGTGCATCACAATCTTTTGTATCTTATTGTTTGGTAGAAAAGTTAACATAGAACTCTCATACCTAGTTACTTCCTTAAGGGTTGCAAATCCGAAATAGGAGTATGCAACACTTGGGATGAGATGTTACTACCAAGAGTTTGACTTGTTAGGTCATACTTTTGATTGTAGTTTGCATGTGTCTGATTTCCTAGGGTTTGGAATTATTTTGGGTATGGATTGGTTAAGTAAATACGATGCTAGAATATTTTTCTAGGATAGGAAAATATCGCTTAGACACCCTGACTGTAGTGATCGGATTGTATATACCGTAGAAAACCCTAGTTGTGAGGTGAATGCTTTGTTGGGTGTTGTGGAGTTAGAATAAGAGTTGAGTCGAATTTTCATTGTTAGAGAATTTGCAGATGTTTTTGAGCTGGTAGTAGGATTACCACTGAAACGTGCCATTGAGTTTCGGATAGACTGGAGCAGAACCAGAGTGTAGACCGCCAAGTAGGATGACACCAACATAGAGAGAGAGAGCTGAAAGTGCAGTTGGTGGATTTGGAAAACAAGAGTTTTATTAGACCAAGCAGTTCATCTTGGAGAGCAGCCCTAGTGTTTGCTAAGAAGCCAGAGAGATCATTAAAGCTATGTATCGATTATTGAAATTTGAATTAGAGGACGATAAAAAATCTTTATCCATTTCCAAGAATTGACAATTTGTTCGATCAGTTGAGTGGGGCTAAGATATTTTCTCAGTTGGATTTGGCCATGGGTTTTCATCGGCTTAGAGTAGGAGAGGAGAGTATACCTTTAATGGCATTTAGGATCAGATATGAATCATTCGAATGGTTAATTATGTTGTTTGGACTAACAATGCGCAAGCATTCTTTGTAGATCTGATGAATATGATTTTTAGAGAGTACTTGGATAGATTCGTGTTGATGTTCATCGATGATATTTTGATATACTCTGAAAGAGCATGAAGTTCATCTTAGAGTGGTGTTGGAAACTTTGAGAGAACATTAGATAAAGGAGAAGTTTTCAATGTGTCATTTCCGAAAGGAGGTGAAGTTCCTTAGTCATGTTGTCTCAGAGAGAGGATTGTTTGTAGATCCGACTAAGATCGAGGCCGTGAATAGTTGAAGAGACTAGAAGTAGTAACTGAGATAAGAAGTTTTCTTGGATTGGTCGGATATTATTGGAAGTTCATAAAGGATTTTTCGCGGATAGTGGCACTGATGATCAAGCTAACGTGAAAGGATGAGAAGTTTGTTTAGACCGATAAGTATGAGGAAGAATTCCAGAGCTTGAAACACCTATTGACTCATGCACCTATATTAGTTGTTCCGAAAGGGAATCAAGATTTGGTTGTTTATACAAATGCATATGGTATTGGATTAGGAGCTGTGGTAATACAGAGAGGTAAAGTGATTGCCTATGCTTCTAGATAGCTTAGACCGCATATGGTTAGGTACCCAACACATGACTTGGAATTAACTGCAGTTATTTTTGCTTGAAGGCGTGGAGACATTATGTTTTGGGAAAGTGGTTTGATCTTTATACAGATCATAAGTCATTGAAGAACTTATTCTCTCAAAAGGAGCCGAGCATGAAACAATAGAGATGGTTAGAGTTTATTGTTGCTTATGATTTTAAAATTGGGTACACACCAGGAAAAGGCAACAAGATTGTTGCATTGTTGGCTATGATAGTAGAGTGGAAAGACTTAGAAGAGTTGTCTACTAGCAGAGTGCAGTGGAGATCTAAGGCCGGATCTAATGAAGGATCTGATGTGTTATCTTGTTTAGAAGTCCAACTGGTATTTATTGAGAAGATTGGTTCTAAACAGGAAGAGGATCCGGTGTTGGCAGAAAGGATCAGAAATTTAAAGGAAGGAACGGAGAGCAATGACTTAAAAGATTTTAGTCTTGGCCAGAATAGGTGGTTGAGAAAGAAAGGAATATTATGTGTTCCAAGTGTGGGGGACATAAGGAAAGAGGTTTTGGAGGAATGCCATCATTTGACGTTCACTATTTAATCAGGAGGAACTAAGACGTATCTGGACATGAAGAGAAGTTTCTCCTAGGAAGGTATGAAGAGGGATGTAGGCATATGGGTAAAACCGTGTTTGAAGTATCAGCATGTGAAAGCCGAACATCAGAAGCCATACGGGTTGCTTCAGCCACTGGAGATTCCATATGGAAGTGGGATTCTATTTCGACGGGCTGTCGAGATCTAGTAGAGGAAATGAAAGTATATGGGTCATAATGGACAGGTTAACCAAGAGTGCCTATTTCATGCCAGTCAAGTCAACCAAGATGGCTGCTGTTTGGCTAAGTTATTCATGAAGAACATAGTTAGACTACATGGGATTCCTAGTAGCATAGTCAATGATAGAGATGCTTTATTCACAAGTGAATTCAAGAAGAGTCTACAAGATGTATTAAGCACTAAACTCGAGATGAGTACAACATATCACCCTCAAATAGATGGGTAGACAGAGAGAGTTAATAAGGTACTCGAAGATTTGTTTAAGGCTTGTGTATTGGATTTTGGTGGATCTTGAGAAGATCACCTGCATTTGGTTGAGTTTTCCTATAATAATAGTTATCAGACTAGTATAGGAATGATGCCTTTTAAAGCTTTGTATGAAAGGCCATGCAAATCATCAGCATTTTGGTTAGAGATCGGATACAGATTGGGCTTAGGTCCAGATTTAATTAGAGAAGTGTTAGAGAAGAGTGAGTTGATCTGGGAAATGATGAAGGAAGCTCAATCCAAATAGAAGAGTTATGCAGATAGAAGACGAAAAGATTTAGATTCTCTGTTGGAGATCAGGCTTTTGTCCGAGTGTCACTGATGAATGGTGTTATCAGGTTCGGAAAGACAGGGAAGTTAGCACAGAGATTCGTAGGAGCATTTCCTATTTTAGAGAGATCGGGAAATTCACGTACAGAGTAGAGTTACCGAGTAGTTTGGCAGGAGTCCACGATGTTATTCATGTTTCTCATCTGAGATAGTGTGTTAAGGATTCAGACACTACTATAGCACCGACTGTGTTAGAGAATTTATTAGTGGAACCAGAGATGACTATAGTTAGGAAGCTCATCCGTATAGTCGCAAGAGATAAGAAGAGGCTCAGGAACAAGACAGTCAAATTAGTTAAAGTCTACCAGAGTGACGATGATAGAGACTATATTTGAGAGAGCGAGAGCAGGATTAAAGATACTTATCCTGACTTGTTTCATGGTACGTTTCATCTTTGGTTATTTTTATGTGTAGCTTATCTTAATTTTGAGGGCGAACTTCTTTAAGAAGGAGAGTCTATAACACCCTATATTTTAGTAACCTTATTTAGAAAATTTATTTAGATAAATTAAATGAAATAATGTAATTTGTCAAGAGGGTGAGAATTGTGATTTATAAAGAGGTAGCCATACCTAGATAAACAAACGAATTAAAATGAACTAAAGAGTTAAGCGTTAGGAAATAAGGGAGGGGAAAAATAGAAAAGAGAGCTTTCTAATACCCTAAACTCTTAGGAAATAAAAACACATGTTCATTTCATTTTCCCAAAATAAAAACATAAGGCCGGCCACCATTAAGAAAAAAAGAGAAGCAAAAAAAAATTTCAAGAGGAAAAAGCTTAAGCTATTTAAATCAAGATCAAATTTCACATCCTAAATCACAAAGCTAAGGTGATAATGACAACTTCTCTTGTTTTGTTAATGATTTTCGGTTTTAAGGACAAATTGAATTTATTTTCAATGGTTATGCCATGATTTTGAATGATTAAATGTTTATATATGCTTGTTGATGATTTATGCTTATTTATATAGATTTTATGATATGTTTTGACGTGAAAACCCTATTCAATGAAATCCAAATGCCTTGCGAATTTAGATATAGATCAGAAATGATATTTTAGAGATGGGTTTTAATTATTATAATTGAATTTTTGTGGATTTTATATAAATTTTCTAGTGAAGAAAATGACTTATTGAGTTAAAAATAATTTACGGTTAAAGTTATACATAATTTAGGTCTGAAATTTATATATGTTAGAAAACATATTAGAAATGATTTTCTGGAATTTTTGTAGAATTTTCCAAAGTGTTTTGATGGACATATATAATTATTTAAGATATGTGACTTAAATGTTTTATGTATTTAAAAAAAGGAGAAGGGGTATTTTGTAAATAATTCAAATTGTTATTTTTGAAATTGGCAGTACTTTATAAAATAATTTTTTTGCAACTAATCATAATTTGACACACAAAGGTTAAGTGAAAAGAATTGTTTGACTACATGCTTTTTATTATTTCATTACTTTCGGCACCTTACTTCCGTCTTGATTGGCTTCCAACTTAGTGGCTCCATCTCCAAGCATTCGAAGCCAATGCACATGGTATCAATAACTTGGTACATAGTAAATTGGACAAAGGCGGAAGGTATTGGGTCGAAACTAGGGGCTCCAAAGGGATCGAAGCGCCATTTGTTTTAAATGAAAAATATGCTTGCTTTGCTTTCGACCGAATGAGTTGTGCTTTTGTTTTTAAGTAAATGCTTTCGATGGTATAGCTTTCGATTGGGTTATTGTTTTAAAAGAGTGATTTCAAAATGGTTGCGCCTTTGTTTTTAAAGAATTGCCTAGGTCGAAGCCTTTTTGTTATAGCTTCTACATTTCGAAGCAATACCTTCGAAACAGTTTTTTTGTTTTATAAAACCCTACCTCTTCTCCAATGCTTTCGAAAGATTAGTTTCGACACCAACACTTCCTTACTTAGATAATAGCTTTCAAAAGAGTTGCTTTCGACCCTATTGTTTTGTGACCCTTGGAGATTTTTAAGATTAACCAAAAGATTTCGAAAGAAATGGTTTTGAATGGTTTCGAATGGTGTTTCCACATGTTTTAGATTGAACCAAATGCTTTCGAAAGGTTTTTAAGAAAGGCTTCGAAGGGGTATTCCCCAACGATCTCGAAAGGTTTAACCAATGGTTTCGAAAGGTTTCGAAGGGGTATTCCCCAATGATCTCGAAAGGTTTAACCAATGGTTTCGAAAGGTTTAGAAGGAAAGGTTTTCCATCTGTGTCGAAGGGTTTGAAAGGAATGGTTTTCCAATAGTTTCGAATGGAAATGTTTAAAGGTTTTAAAGAAGGATGTCTAAAGTTTTGTAGCTTTTGAAGGGAAAGATTTTTCAATGGTTTCGAAAGGTTTATATTAATGGTTTCAAAAGGAAGGTTTTGTCTTTCGACCTAGATGAAAGAAAGAGTTTTACATGGTTACAAAAGGGATACTTTCAATGGGACAGAAAGGGGTACTTTCAAAGATTTAAATGTTTCATCAACAAAGATTTGAGTAAAGCATATTTATAACATGGAAAGGTGATTTTGAGTAAAGCATAGAGTATCTATATTTTCCTTGTTTGAGTTTGGTTTAAATATTTTGAAACAATTTGAGAAAGGGTTTTCAAGGAAAATTTTGGGAAAGTATCCCTAAGTGAAATGACTCAGATATGAGAATACAAATGAGACTGGTGTAGGATCGTGCCCTATACATTAGCTACTAGCCCCAGCTAATTTAGTCCAAGATTCCAGTGTGTAGGGCTTTATCATAGGTAAGACTAAAATTATGATTACACACGGAAAGTAAAATATATTTGTATACATATAGGTTATTGGTGAGTCCACAAAACCATTTGGATCAGGTGACCCTGAAAGATGTTAAGTTTGGGATAGACCGTCCAAAGGAGGAGTATTTAACAGACAGTTAAGGATATACCGTCCAGAACAGGAGTGACTAATAGATGTTAGATGATTTTGATTATATGGTTTGGCAGGCTTGAGTCAGCCGAAGATTAATAGTAATCCCAACAAACTACTGTGTATGGACAGATAGTCCATATGATAACTGATATGTATGTTTACATAGTAATGATTTACAGTTTTGACCTGTTTGGTTGCAGAATAAAGATTTGTAAATGATATATTTTAAAAAGGATATTAGTGAGGGGAAACCCGTTCCTCTAAGCGATGTGGTCTCACTTAATATCATATATCCGAGATATGTAGTATTATCCATATCATGATTTATGTCTGACACGTAGTTTATGTTCCATTTAAACTCTTGGGTACTCAAAAATTGATTTGAGCAAGCTAAGGGATTAAGGTTTACAGGTTTTGGCAAATAAAATTTCTAAAGACGAACAGGTTGATGACGGAAAGCTATTTAGAAATTACAGATTTATTTTGATGATGTATTCCATAGTGTTTGTATTATGTCAGTATGACTATATTGTGACTTTGGTTAACTAAGAGGGCATCTTCATATGTCGTTCTTGGCATATTTATGTAGTAATTAATTTATCTAAACTTGGGAAAGTGATGGGATTATGTATTTTTAATATGGAACATGTTTTGAAAATGAAACTGAAGTGTTGGTTTTTGAAATCTGTGATCTTGTTTCATATTCATGTGATGCTGATATTGAATACCATAAACATTACCGTATTTGGTCACCGGAAGTTAATAATATGGATGACTGCACCATCCGTAGCGCTTAGCTTCGGACCTCTTGATAGGGGATGTTGTAGAGCATTGAAGAAGCTTAGCCAGGGTCAATAGTTTGAGCCTTTTCCTTATTTCTCTACTGCCTGAGTTAGTGATAACATAAGTTCTTGAGGGAAGGACCTGAAAGAGAGAGACCTATTAGTAAGAAACAATAATTCAATACAGGAAACATGGGGGCAAAAAACTTACTAGCAGTAGAAAATGTCCCTCTGATATGGAAGAAACATTTGACACATTTCTCATCCTCTCGTCTTGTTGAGATCCTCAAAAATCATACTTTTTGGTTGGAGATTGTTTCGATACAATTGATGGCCCGGTTGGCTACCAACCTTAGCAGGACTAGCTATGGAATGTAGATTCTAGTACTAAGGGAAGGGAGTCCTACCTCCTGAGCTAAGACTTCTAAGCTAGTCAAATATGTTTAAGCATTTGGAAAGAACTGGATCAACGCAATATTCAGATGTTCCAAATATCCTAAGAGAAAGTTGGGGAAAGGTTGTAGCCCGTGTGCCAGATATGTACGGGAGTGAAAGCAAAGTATCCTTATGGTGGGCTATAAATGTTGTCTGTGCGGCCAGCGGCGATGGCTTCAATCCCATTGACTCTGAATTGTTCAAAATAGAGCCCATCTCAGCCTGACATGTTATGTACGATGGATTTGAAATAATATCTCCCTTCTTGCTAGCTAAAGGTGAAGGTTTAGGCCCCTCTACTAGGCTTCTCCGTGGACTTCTTGCTGCACTGTTGACTTTCATTTTTCTGTCAGGTGATATATTCCAAACTTAATAAATTACCATGAACCATATTATATTAAAATAATTAGTACATGCTAAGTCTAAAATTGTTGCATAAGTAATCTATTTACTTCCAAAAGTGATAAGTAATATGTTAGTCATAGGGTAACAAATCTTAAATGACAAATGCCAAGTTGAATAGTAGACTTAAATATAAATCTTAATAAGAGAAACTCGTGAAGGAGATATATAGAAGATAAATGAGAATAGATATCTAGCACCAATAAACCCACGTCGACTGCAAGGAGTAACTTGAATTATAAAACATTAACGAACTCCAAAACCATAACTAACATCAAAGTAGTAGGATCATCGACATTATGAATAGCAGCGACATTGGTTGGTAGTAAGCTAGTTGGACAAATAACTCATAAGTGTTAAGCCAGATCGGTCGAGGACAATGATACTGAATAAAGCCTAACTTAAAATAGTTATGGAATAATAGCGATGAATAAAAAGACCATTGACATCAAATTAGAGCTTTGTAAACCAACAATGAAAAACAAACGACATCGATTATTGTTAGATGATGTCACACCTGATTGATATACACCTACTTTTAACAATGACAGGCTATCAAATATCATCTTGGTCAGTAACGACACATGGATGCAGCATAAGCGAAGTAATAGGTTAATGAGGAATCTTGTCAACATCGAAAACCATCAACATCGATCGTCATAATGACATCGTGGACGATGTATTGAAAATCGATATCGAGTTTCAAGTCTAGAACATTTTCGTCGATTAATAACCCAGAACATATCAGCTTTTCACACTAATATCGATTAATATCTAAGCCAATTTGTGCGATACGAAAACCTTATGCTATTGGTTAATCAATGTTAAATTTTCAAGGGGTGTCATGAGCATCGATGCGAACACGGGTTTAAATGAAAGGCGGATATGGGTTTAATAAGCAACTCGCTTCATCACTAAGTAAAAGCCCAGAACATCCAGGTCGACGTCGATTCATAAGTAATTGTTAAACAATTAATGTAAATACAAGATATACAACAATGACAGATTTACAATTGCAATCCTTAACACGTTGATGATCAATGAAACCCACAAATCAAACTCTAATCGCAACCTTAAAACCTGATTGATTGAATCGGCTTCTCACTTAAATTGATCTAAAATAAGGGTCATACCTGAACGAGAATCAGATGCTTGAGAATTAAAGAAGTTTTAGTTTTCTGATTTCTTGCTTGAGCTTTCAATTACATATAAAGGAAGAAAATAGAAAAGGCTTGGGTTTTTATAGGAAGAAGTGGGCATGTCGAAGCCGTAAAATTGATTTTAAATGAACACTAGCAAGAAGACCAATAGGGAGGAAAGACGACGTCAGCAGTATTAACTTGAAAAGTCAATGGCTCCTATATATAGAGGGGAAATGTTATCACCATTAAGATATACGAAAAAGATATGGATATGACAACGCCTTTCATGATGAGTAAATGCTTTTTGTTCACGTCAATGGCCATCATCACTTTCGAAGACGTGATCGATAATACACTTGTGATACCAATGATCAACATCGGGAACGTAAAGTTGGATTAGCAATGAAGGGATAGGATGCTGCGCTTCATATATAGAGAGATATAAACAACATCACTAGTAATAAAGGAAGCAACGACGTCGAACCTAATCAATATCGTGAGTATACAACATAGTGCCTCATCGGTGAGGAGTCCCATTTGTTACTACCTTGACAATCTTAGAAAGAACAGAAATGAGTTGAGGTCTACACCAACGACGCTGACCTTCATCAACGATTGGCATCATATATCATCGCAAGTTTAAGAACCCATGGAAACATCGATGTCAACGACTTCCATACGACACTTAAAGGACGTCGTACGTCAATATCTGTGATGTTGATGGTGAACGTCATCAATGTCCACGAAAGCCATCAACATTACATTAAAGCAACGTCGCACTTTACAATACATAGAAGATGGGTATCGCAAATCATCAGTGATGCCGTTATTTATTTACTGGCATCGAAGTAAGCTCGTCACCATTAAAACTCTAATGATGTATCTCCACGATGACTCCAAGGGTTATCAACACCGAGAATATACCAAGTGAAGCCAATTTATATCAACACAACACCAAGTCGACGTCACTCCTCATCGAGGGTCAACACTACTTTCAAATGAGGCCGCTAGTAATCAATCAAGGGTATCTCAAGGCAAAGAGTCATCGACGCTGAAGGTTATTGCAACCGAGGCAGCACTGAAGTTCCACTATAAGTAAACACATAGCAGCATGAAGGTCGTTGAAGAAGTTGCTGAAGCTTACCAACGTCGTGAGGGCTCACACCACTTTTTCCTCTATAAATATAGACCTAGGGGTGCCATTTTGGAAGACGAATTCATTCTCTTTCTACTTCTTACATTTTCAATTTTGTGAACCCTAAATTGATTTGAGGTTTTTTCCGATTGTACACTCAATCATTGTGCACATAAGGAATTGAGAATCAAACAATTGCATAGCATATTTGACTACTTAACTCTTGAACTGAGACTTTCACATTAGGCCTGTCAAATGGGTTGGGTTGGGTCGAGTTCGACCCAACCCATTTATGATCCATTCTCTTTTACCCATTTATGACCCAACCCATTTATGACCCAACCCATTTATGATCCAACCCACTTAATAAGCGGGTTACCCATCTAACCCATTTAAATATTTAAATTTAATTTGACTAATAAAAAATAAATAAATATAAAATAATTTTAATTCCAAGTTTTATGTTTTGAGATCCGACAAAAATTTAAAATTTTAATTATAATTTTCATCAAAATTCAATTATGGGGATGAGGTAGCTTATTATTTACTAAGTACAATTGTCGGTTTCCTTGGAGAACTACAGTGTACGTTCACACGATGAAGTATCCGAGTGTTCCATACTGTCCGTAATTTAGGTGTGAGTTCGTTGGTCGAAGTCTCGCCTGATTCCGAGTTAGAACGAAGGAGTTATTGCAGTTTGAACAAAAAAAAATAGCGGCTTCTGCACTAGCCGGAGTTCAATATGCAGGTGTGGTAGCCTGTTATTTTCTAAGTACAACTGTCAGACCCCTTGGAGAACTACAGTGTGCGTTCACACGATGAAGTATCCGAGTATTTCATACTGTCCGTAATTTAGGTGGGAGTTGATCGGTCGAAGTCTCGTCTGATTCCGAATTAGAACGAAGGAGTTATTGCAGTCCAAACAAAAAAAATAGCGGCTTCTGCACTAGGCGGAGTTCAATATGCAGGTGTGGTAGCCTGTTATTTTCTAAGTACAACTGTCAGTCTTCTTGGAGAACTACAGTGTGCGTTCACACGATCAAGTATCCGAGTGTTGCATACTGTCCGTAATTTAGGTGAGAGTTGATCGGTCGAAGTCTCGTCTGATTCCGAATTAGAACGAAGGAGTTATTGCAGTCCAAACAAAAAAAATAGCGGCTTCTGCACTAGGCGGAGTTCAAATATAGGGATGTAGTAGCCTGTTATTTTTTAAGTACAACTGTCAGTCTCCTTGGAGAACTACAGTGTGCGTTCACAAGATGAAGTATCCGAATGTTTCATACTGTCCGTAATTTAAGTTGGAGTTGATCGGTCGAAGTCTCGTTTGATTCCGAGTTAGAACAAAGAAGTTATTGCAGTCCGAACAAAAAAAATAGCGGCTTCTGCACTAGGTGGATTCAAATATGGAGATGTGGTAGCCTGTTATTTTCTAAGTACAACTGTCAGTCTTCATGAAAAATTATAATGTATGTTCAAAATTCTTATTTTTTAAATTTATATTAAAATTTAATATTTTTAATAAATGGGTAAATGGGTTACCCATTTATAACCCTTTTAAAAATGGGTCAACCGAACCCATAACCCATTTTATGATATTCATAAATGGGTTGACCCAACCCATTTATAAGTAGGGTAAATGGGTTGGGTTAATGGGTTGGGTCAAATTTTGACAGGTCTATTTCACATTGCCTTGCATATTGACTTTGATTATACATGACATTCGACGTGGCTATAATGACTATGCAAAGACTTGTTACGGATTTTGCATCATGCATGCTTTATCCTAAGGACTTCGAGTAGCTTTGAAAAAACCTCTACTCAATTCGCTTTATTTCCTACGTACTTTTGGGGTTGACGAAGTATTCGTTAACAAAGCTATTTCACTCAAAGATGAGCAGACAAACATCTAGGCAAGACCGCGTACTCAATATAATTGGGTACATCAAAAGGCTTGTGAAGTAGGGAAATACTCTTGATCTGGAGCTGCAAATTGACCTTATTCTTGGATCACCGGCTCATCGATTTGATTCATTCATATTAAACAATAATATGAATTTCCTAAACTGCTGTCATCAAACTCGTTAATATGTTAAGGATGGTTTTGCTAAGGATAATGGTCGGTCGTTGTTGTTAATGGTCGGTCATCTTCTAAGAATAAGACTTCTAAGAAGAGGAAAAAATCACCTAGGGGTAGGAGTAGCAAAGGAGTTTCCGTTAACAAGGAGAAATGTGAATGTTACCATTGCTTCAAGAAAGGACATCAAAGAACGTATTATCCTAAATATTTGTAGATGTGTAAAGAGAACAAAAAATTAGACTCTTCTTCAAAAACGTATATTTATGATGGATTTTCTAGCTGGGTTTTTTATATTGGATTTGGAACTCATATATATAATTGTTTTAAATGATTTAGATACCAACGGTCGATTTCAAGAGACGTTTTGAAACTTCGAATCGAGTTGGAAATAGAGCAATCGTTGCTACTGTTGAGATTGAAATTCATTATAAAACTCTTGCAAACGAACAATGAATTATTTTAAATAACTATCATTTTGTACTAAATTTTTATGTAAAAAGATCTCCGATTGACGGAGAATAGTTGTAGTTTTGTTTTAAAGAATAATGTTATGAATATTATTTATTATAATAAAACAATTGATTGTTGTACTTTGAATAATGACAGTTATATTTTAAATAAAAATTCTGTGTTGATTGCTAAGAATCACTTGCTCAAGTGATATAATGTTGTAGGCTGAGGTCTTATGGATCATGAACTCCCGTGATGTCAAAATGAACGTTTTGTTTAAGCAAAGTACAACTATTATCATCAAAAAGTAATAACACTGTCTAGTAATAATATTAAGGGCCATCATCTTTGTCATTAAGACTATCACCGGAGCCCTTGAATGAAACACAAGCATCATCTACCATAACAGTCAATTTGATCGTAGGATCTTTCAGGGCTCATCAATATAATACGGATTCTAATGACCATGGGGACTTGAATTGCTGGATCAAAAAGTCACCGATCAAAATATCCCAATTTCACATGCTAAGAAGGCCACGCTCTAATATATTTCTAATAAATACAGCAAAGATTTTATGAAATAGACCTACATTTAGCACCTGCTTAAATTACAATCATTACTTTACTATCATATAACGCCCATATATACTGTCATTCGCAATTTCACTGGTGAGGTACTTTGCAAAGCTATCCAAAAGTAGCTTTTGCTATCCAGAAAAGATATGATACAGAAAACACACGACCATGAAAATAACAAGGTCTATAAAGAAAAGATTATCTACAATATACGGCCTGGCATTTTTAGTCCAGCTAGCGATTAGCACTAAAATCACCCCAAGTTGCAGTATATGTCCATACATTTTACCTTCTAATACCATATATTACAATATAAAACTATTTAAAAACCCAGGTTAAGATCTTTCAGCTAAAAAGAGAAAGAGACAGCAAAATGATACAGAGTAAAATGATTTTGGTTTAATCAAGGTGATCTGCAAATTAGTAGCTTCCCTTTACTATGCATGTCAATCGAATTAGTCAGACTGTTCTGAGTCGCTTGGCGGTCTCTATGAATTTAACAATTACTTGCACCTCATCTACTTGCTGCAAATGAATACAGGGTTAAAGGATATCAGCTTTATTTTATAAAATTTCCATGTATGTTGCCTATGATATTGAAAACACATCAAAAAGTCGTAAAGATATGAGCTTTATGTTATAAAGTTTCCATATATGCACCTCATCTAGTAACGAAGGAGCTACGGATCCTAACCCTCCCCCCCCCCCCCCCCCCAAACATCCACACACACCAACACACACACATACATAGATGTATATATAACACGATGTATAAGTGGTCTTACCAATGACATGAAATGCCTCTGAACTACATCTATTAACTGCTTCTTTGAAGGGTTAGGGCTAGTATCCATCTGCAACATGAGAAATGGCAAATTTAATGCTATTTATATGCATGCTTATATGCAAAAAATATATTTCATGCTTATTTTCGTAGCACAGATTTTAGTGCAAAAATGGCTTACAAGGTTGAAGTGGCGCCAGTATTTCCATAATGTAGGTGTTTCCAATTTGCTCAAGTCAACTCTCTGTTTCTAGATCAAAATATTTGATTATAAACAATATTCAGAAGGAGAAAAAAAAACAGGCATTTAAAATAGCTTATAGGAGCCTGTAGAGCATTAACAAGGGTTCATACAGTAATGCCATGAGAGGAAGAAACAGAGCCTTTAGAGTGCGAATCACATGATAAAGAACGGCTAATGGATTTGTGACCATCAGATTGCCTGCGTTGCCTACTTCTTGGTCTTTGTATCTTATGGTGTTGTATTTCATGATCAGATGCTGTAAATGAATTCAACGTAAAAATAAAAAGCTTGTAAGGAAAGACATGCTTGCTATGGTTGATGAATAATAACTCAATGGACAGAATTTCAAATTAGGCTTCAGAAAAAGAAAAAGAAAAAAATTATTTCAATAACAGATGTTTTTCATATAAATTTCAAACGGAGCCTATTATTAAAATAAGTTTTTGCCTGAAGCCTAATTTGAAAATTTATCCATGTTTAATTCCCATGAAGTAAAAATGAAAATAATACATATACATATATATACTCGCACACAGACATATATGCAGAGGAGGGATTTGCATCATGGTCTTTCCATATCCCCAATTTGTGCCTAATTGATTCCCTAATTTTTACCATTATCAAATTTTGGTAACTTTCGCAGTTGTGACTTTTCCTATCATCAACATGAACTCTGAAAACAATTATCTTAACCCAACATATTTACATCGTCAAAACCAGTTATGCATGTATTATATACTAAAAATGTTTATTATAGTCATTAATTATAAAGTGTTAATTTTGGAGGTTAGAGATATTGGAATGATATAATTTTTTTGTAGAGATGATCTTGATGATAAATAGATTGATCCTACCAACAAAAATTAAATTCCAGTAATTGTAGATATGTAAAAATCAGTGCAGGCCGTGGGCCGGGACATCTGAGCGACCGCCCAGCACCCAAACTTAGGGGAAGAGTCCAATTTTTTATTTCAGTTATAAAGTTTATAGCAGCAAGTATATTTTCAAATGATTTAATTGGATTGTGTGGTTGAGTATGCACCTTATGTTGGAATTGTGCAAGGTTTAAATCCCATAATTAACATTTGTACATTATCTCTAGATTAATATCCTCTTTAACTATAGTGGTACATATTTAAGTCTTGCCCAGGGCCCAATTTTAGGTTGGGCTGGCGAAAACAGGAAATAAGAGTTCAAATCTCCTAGTGACAACATTCTGTATACCGGTGTGCCTAATCAATGTGAGCTTGTAAAATTTTGAAAAAAAAATATTCACATGAAAATAGAATGAACTTCTTTGCAGAATTTCGGGATCTCTCATTGGCTAAGAAGTAAGAACACAGAGGCATTAAAAGTTGGAACTAGGTGGTTTGGGTCAAATAAGCAGTAAAAGTTTCAAATTTCAACAGATACAATAAATTGTCATGCTAATTCCCTCTAAATGTGTGAATATGCACATTCTTCTATGAACTTACGAGCTTTGTGTGATTCAATTGGGTTTAGAAAGACTGGGTATATAATTATGGGTAATGTTAACACGTGCACAATAAACACACCTTAACATCAACAATTGATTCATAATGAAACAGTCCCTACTCTTTTAAAAAATCAATGTTGTTATAGTGTATAATACATATATTTTGCGTTATTATTTTGAAATAAACGATTATTGTTTCAGTATGATATGATGATGATTAAGGTTAATGTGCGCTCATTAGACACAAATAAACATTAACATATACTTATAAACATAAATACATACGCATGCACTTCAAATTGCAACTTAAATTTAGAGATCAAAAGAGTGTGAAGTAAGTCTAACCCATATCTGAACAGTTCCATTGCATATTATCACATTCTAAATCATCATCGACCTCATCACCGGTCGGTGCTTCAATTACACTTAGAGCATTTCTTTGCAATTTAACTTCTATACCATTTGTAAGAACCTGAGAAATTCATTATGCATAATTTTAAAACATTGCTGACTGTTAAATATCACATGTTAGAGGTCACTTCATCATAATGTCAAGGTAAGTCGGTAAAGATACAAAAATAGAATGTGCCGCATGCTACGGAAGACATTAAAATCCAACAGCATCTTTAGAAATATATATATATATATATATATATATATATATATATAGATAGATAGATAGATAGATAGATAGAACCACTATATACCAATTTAAGTTTAATAGGCTCACAAAGCTTTCATGGTTAACGATGAAGTATAAATTTTAAACTTGCAGCATTTAATGTAGTCCAGTTATAAGTTCACAGTAATACAGACGTAGTATATATGATTTGTATGAGAACTTCACATGCATGCTATCTCTAAACAACATCTGGAGGAGAGAGGAAAAAAACAGATTAAAATTGCAAAACTAATGAAGGCAAAGTATAGAAATCCAAATGCAAAAACCAGAGGCAATGCTCCTTAGCAGGAATTGAATACTAAGGTATATGATAATGCTGGTGCAGAAAGAAAAGGCTATGTTTAATACATTTTATATTGACTGAATTAGTGACTCAATGAAGTAGAGAAGAATATGGCCATGTGAGTTCATTATATTATAATATTGAATGCATTGCATGTTTGCCATATGAAATGATCAAATATTTATGCCTAATGGACAAGGAATGTTTCTAGAATTATATTTTAAAGCCCATTGGCAACCAAAAGCAAGAATGCTTTTGCATTTATGAAAAGCTTCCTAATTTTTAATATTTAAAAAAAGAACAAATCAATCCAGCACAACAGTCGTTGTTAAGTTAAAAGAACTAAAGGAATAACATAAGTCAATCCTTCTCAAAGTCAAAAGCAAACAATGTTTGCACTTTAAGCTAAATTCAAAAGGAAATTTTTATAAGTTTTTTTGGAGCGTCCACAATTTGGGCACATAAATAAATAGCAACAGTTAACAATTATTTAGCTAGCCAAAATTAATTTATCTATTGTGGATGTTCTAAAAAAATAGCCAGAGCTAACAATAGTTTCATGTATGCCAGTAAGGGGACCATTTAACACTTATTCTAGCATCTCTATTGTGCACATAAAGTCATAAACACCACATCTATGTAAAATCTGACAAACAATTGTAGAGAAGGTTCCATTGTGGATGCTCTTATATGCAACCAAATTGAATTTTAACTTTGACTTTCAAAATAGAAAATAGCTGATTTTGAATGTTACCTAATGGTCCTTTTGGATAACTTTTATTTTATTTTATTTTTTGCTTTATAAGAGATTTTTTACAAAAAAGAAGAAGGCAAAAGTTATAAAAAGTCTGCAATGACTACTAGTAATAGCAGTAAGTCATCTAGTTTGATTAGTGAAATCTTGAGTTTTAAAAAAATTTTTATCAATTTTGATGTGTGAAAAATATACGAATTTAATGCTTTTACTAATTTAATTTGAAAAAGAAAATTAGCTAAACTAGCAAATATTTTGACAAAAAACGGTGAGCTACTGTGAGAGAGAAAAAAACCGTAAGTATTTCATACCATTCCATTTACTTTCTAGAATCAAAAGATATTCAAAAAGAGCGAAAACATTTTTGCTTTTAATTGCTAACTATACTCTTAAAATGGAGTAAAATTTTGAAAACTTATCTTGAAGATAGCATTCAGCCATATTTTTGCATTTCCCAGTTCTTTATTTCTTCGTAAAATATGTTGCATTTGAAAGCAAATTTACCTGATGCTACTCCTTAAAATTGGAAAATACAAGAAATGAAGAAGAATCATGAAAACAAAGGAAATATCTTGCATGAGCTTGTGCTTTACAATCATGTAAAAGTTCAACTCACTTATATGTTATATGGTCAGCCAGTTACTTTTCATGTAGCGCTTTTTTTTTAAAAAAAAAAATTAATACATACATGATACTGTATACCTTTATGTTTATGGAAATTTATATTCGTTTGTAAACTTTGGTGCATCCACATATGTTTAGTGCCATGTAGTATGTGACTACATCAAGTGCCCATGATTCACTGAAAGAATACAAATTATTCATGTTGCAAACATTCACCTACAAACCCTAGGATTAAGCTTCTTTCTGTCACAAATTTTAACTTTTTCCATTAACTTACAAACTACTTTCTTACACAACTATTTTCTAAAAAATCTTTGGTACAACAATGGTAAAGTTAGGCAATTGGCATGTAACAAAGTAAGACCCTTGAATCAATCATTCAAACCAAACCAGTAGGACAAAATAATGAGCCACAACTATTTCACTCATGGTAGTAAATTGATGTTTAATTTCTGAAATGTCTATTGAATTAAACCAAATAATGGTGTTCAAGAAATAATGATAGATAATAAATGAGCGTAATAATGGTTGAGACTATAAAATAGAAAATTAAATAAACGAGAGTGGTCTTCTAAAAAAATAAATGGGAGTGGCCTTTAATTCTAAAATTCATCAAATCTAACAAGTAAACGTCCATTATTCAAACTTCAACCAAATTTAAATCAAGATAATTCACAACAAATTAAAGAATAAAGTTAGAAGGATAAAAGTAGAAATTACATGATCATTCATCACTAAGTCAATACAAGCCTGCACAAAACAGCAATGACAATCTATACCAATCAATGATTTCAATCATACAATAACACCCAACAACACGTAATTTAACTTTTCAAATTCCCAGTTGTTAATAGAAAATTTTATAATTCAATCATTCATCAAAGAATGAAAATCGAGATGCAAAACATCAAACGAATCGTAAATTGAAACTTGTGTCATAACAAAAAGGATATTTTTTGCATGTAAATAAAAAATAATCAAAAATCACTCAAATTGGTTGCGCGAAGTATAAAAATAAGAAATAAAGCAAAACCGATTTCCAGAATCCAATCAAACCCTAAAATCAACTAAAATTCAACCACATTACGCAATTTAATTATTCAAATTACAATATTATCAACATCAAATAAGCATAAAGAAAGAATTACCAGCCAATGCCATCCACCAAGCCCAATTGCCTTCTTTACAACTCCTCTCAAGCCCACAAGAACCGATTTTGTCCTGTTATTGCCAGTCACGACCACCTTAGTATGACGTGGCAGCACCGTGAGCTCCTCCTCGCTTCCGCTTTCGCCTCCGCAGCTGTCTACTTCCATCGATCCCAGCTCTCTCTGGGCCTTTCCGAAAACTTCCAACATATAATATTTATCAGGGTGTTGTGGAAAGTTTTCCCTACTTTTATAATAATTGCTGCAAATTTTAAAGGAGAGAGAGAGAGAAAGGAGTGAGCAAGTGAGAGTGTGTTTTTAATTTTGTTTTTTTGCAGCTTTGAACTTCGGCACCAAGGAGTACCAATTACATTTTGCCGCGTGGTGAATTTGCCTCGGATTCGAGTAGCGGTTACGGAAAGGGAAGTTTTATTGATTTGTAAATGACGTAAATGTCCTGAGTTTTGTATGCAAGACAGCTAAGTTTGGAACTTCACTTATTTAGTTGCATGAAAATAGTATTATTATATTATTTTGACTGCTGTACGAAGTTTGGACGTAAGGAGAAAAAAGACTTCTTTATACGTTATACGGTAATTGGTAAAGTCTGCTGATTTATATACAGATGTTGCTGTTTGAAGCTCTCTAAACCTAGGCTAAGTGATATTTTTTCATTATAAATTTTTTTTTGGCAGTAGTGCTATAACACAAAATTGAAATTAAAAAAAGTAACTAATAGAGATATTTGTTACATGGGTGGTGTTAATGGACTCAACGTATGTCTTAATTGTTTTGTATTGTTTTGTTAGAATGAATGACTATTTTGTAAATCATTTTTTATTAATTCTGGATGAATTCGGCGCTCCTTTAGAAAAGATTTTGGTAAAGATTATGACAAGCAATTATATTTTTACAAACATGCAGTTAGTTGGAAAGCATTTACCTAAAAAGGCAAAACAGTTTTGTACAGATTTATTGTTCCGCCACTTCTGGTGGCAACCTTTCGACCTCATACCTCCAACCCCAACCAAGTCTAAACCAATATACATGGTATCGATGCTTTGGTACGTAGTGTATTGAAGAAAAGCTGAAGTTATAGAATCGAAACCATGCTTTTGAAGGGGTTGAGACCATTTTAAATAGCTTTCAAAGGTCTTTATTTTGCTTTCAAAACAGATGCCGCTTATCTTGCTTTTAATGGATGCTTTCGAAAGGCAAGCTTTTATTTTATATTAACAAAGTCGCTTCCCAATGCTTTCGAAAGGGCTCCAGTAGCCATTTGAATTAAGGGTTTCAAAGACAATGGCTTCAAAGACGTTTCAAAGCTATCCTTTCGATTATTTTACTTAAAAGATTAAAGCTTACGAAAGGATGGTTCCAAAGCCATCTGTTTTCCCCAAACTCTTTTACTTGAAGGTTGATGATTTCAAAAGGCTTGAAGTCTCTTATGTTTACTTTGACCCAAAAGTTATATTTAAGGTTAAACACAATGGTTGTGAAAGAGGTACTTTCAAATGGTTTCGAAGCTATACTTCTATAAGTTGAAAGGTGATGCTTTAATACTTTTCGAAAGGAATGTTTTGATGGTTTCAAAATCAAGGTTTTGATGCTTTCGAAAGAGATATTTTAAGTATTTTGAAAGGCATATGTTTAAGTGTTTTGAAAAGAACATTTGAATGCTTACGAAAGATATATTCTAATGGTTTCGAAAGTAAAGGTCTAAGGTTTCGAAAGCCTTAGTTTTCAAAATAAAGAACCCCATCTTATTTTTAAAGGAAAAAACCATGGTAATATAAAAGGTGCTTTGACATGGTTTTTAAATTTTGGAGTTTTCAAATAAGCTTTCCTTGATAAAAAGAATGGGTTAAAGGGATTAACCATGTCTCATATGGAAATGATTTCAAGGATATTAAATCTTAAATGTTGGTATTGTTACGTTATTGTATATGCTTCTTCTATAAATTATTCACTATGCAATGGACCCGTAACTTTATTTTGGGAACTAATGGCATAATTACCAGCTAGGTTGACCTAGCAGTGAATATAAATTAAGTTAACTTCCGAATGAGTAGAATTGCATCCACGAGGTCAGGTAGACCAGAACATAGGACGTGTAAAGACTGATCAAGAAGTTGTCAACTTAGACAGATTCATAGTAAACCCATGAAAACTATGTTTGGAAAGAGTTATTAGCAGGGAGCCAACAGGTTCGTAGTAATCCCATGAAAACTATATTTGGATAAAGTTATTGATAAGGATCAATGGGTTCATACTCAACCCATGAATACTATGATATAAAAACAGTTATTGGAGATACCAATAGGTTCAAGGAGAACCCATGAAATAATTGAATGAAGTTATTGGCAGGGTTCAGTAGGTTCTTAGTGATCCTATGAAAAATATGAGAATGGACAGACAGTCCATAAGCTTTAAACAGGTTGTTAGTCAGCCCATGAAAACTAATAGGATAATAGTGACCCTAGAAATTATAACCGTGACAGATAGTCAAATAAATAGGGATGGAAAATCCAGGATATTTTGTTTATTTACATATCATCATGATATTTTAAATTGCTATGTTTTTAACTATTATGAATGCAGAAGCATAGTATATGGTTATTATAAATTTCTAAGTAAGATACCAGTGAGGGGGAAACCCGTTCCGCTAAACGACGTGATCTCACTAGATATGTAAATGGTTCGAGATGGTAGGTTATTATTCATACTATGTTTTATGTCCGACTCAAAGTTTATGTTTTCCTCTTAAACTCTTGGATGCTCAATTGATTTTGAGTAGTTTGAGAGTTGAGGTTTTCAGGTTCTCCTTTAGACGAATAAGCTTCCTGACATGTGCAGGAGGCAAGCTAGCTAATAGGAGTTCTTTTCTATTTGATTCGTTGTGTTTTGATGCAAAGGAAAAGTTGTTCAATTGCCTATATATATATATATATATATATATATATATATATATATATATATATATATAGACTCTGATCATCTAAGAAGGCATCTTCATATGTCGCTCTTAGCGTATTTTGTAATAATTATATTTTCTCTGAACGTGGTTCTTGCATTTGAGATTATATAATGAATTTGAAATATGATTGAAATGGAATGAGAAATTTGTTCAATGGTTTTAAATTTTTTTCATATCCATGTGTTTTTGTTATATCAATGTATCTAACATTACCGCATTTGGTCACTGCAGCATCCGTAGCCGTTAGTTTTGAGCCTCCAAGTAGGGGATGTTACATATAAGATGTCCTATCTTGGTAGTAGGCAATAGAATTTGGACAACATTATAGAAAGTGTTATTAGCCTCTACTTGCTGGCATGATCCTCATGTTAAACAAATAGTAGTGGTTAGGCATGTATATGTAGATTTCTGTTTAATGCGATGTAGGCGAACGATGCGGTAAAATGCCGTAGTACTACTGGTGCATTGATGTACATACATAGTGGATCTTGGCCTTACCAAAAGTCCCAGGGCCCCTTAGCATATTATGTGGTGGTTAAGTCATGTTCGGGTACCATAATGATTAATAGTTGATAGATGCAGTATAAGGTATGGGTTCGCTACCTCGTACTACGCCATTTGATATTATACATGATGTATTAGTGTATTGGTTATCATTCAAATTAGTGATGTTTTCTCTTCATCGGACTTTACGTCCAACCCTCTCTATGTTGTCTCTTTTGTTATCTGTTCCTTGAATAGGTTTTAGAGGCATGGTTTCTGTAGTTAGAGGTGAGTTCTAGAGCTATAGCCATTATTGATATTACCATATCTATTTAGTCATTTTTGTTATTGACATGCTAGACTATTATGTATTATGAGGCATGTTGAATATGGATCTGATCTATTATTTAGACTCGGTTTGGTTTGGGACATGATGTACTTTAATATTGAATATTGTATATCACTTGTATGATATGCATTTAGCCTATTATATGTTTATGTTGATATTATATTTAGTGGAAATTTGGATCCACCCCTTATTTTCAAGCATGATACATGAAAATCCCACCTCAAAAACCTGTTTTAAATTAAAAACCTGTCTTATTTCAAACTTTATTCCTTTACATTTTGCAAAAATTAAATCTTCACTTAACGCTTGTTTTTGTAACCAAAACTATTTTCTATTTTCTTTGAATATTTAGAAAAAGTTTCCGGTATTTGCATTTTCTTCTTTAAATATTTATAGTTTTTACAACAATTATTTACTGTTCAAGAAACTAAATATTTGTACTTTCAGATTGCATTTTGGCTGAAATTAAAAATAAGGGTGTTTCTCAAAACTTGTTTTTGATGCAGAACGGCTATATATTTTGAAACTTAAAGAGGGTGTTTTACAAAAAGTTCCTTCATTCTTCTATAAGATGGTTAGGGCGTGTGTTTATATATATATATATATATATATATATATATATATATCTGTGTGTGTATGTGTATGCATGCAGCTCTGTTCGTTTTAATTACTACTGGATGAACCGTCATTTGTGATGCAATAACCCGTATTTTATGTATCGTAGTATTGTAAAATATAGTTTTTAAATTCATATTGAGCCGTATGATGCTATAAATTTGGTGAATGTTGAGTAGTGATATTTTTGACCCTTGAAATGTTTATCGACGATTTTAACCTTGAAACTTATAGCGGTTATAACTTTTGATAGAGACCGAACCAAGTCCTCAAACCACTTTCTTTTGAAAGATACAATGGTTTGCCTTTCCATAGAATGATCATAATAGTGATTTGGACTTACAATTTGGGGAATGTGACTGTTTGGATTTATACATATTTTGGGATATCTTATGGGTAATTAGAGAGGTTTGGGGGCAAGCCCAATAAATCATTTTGGGTTTTTGGTTAATATGGCTAAAATAGTCATTTCCAATCCATTCTTCCATTTTGCTAAATAGATCCAAGCCTCCATTAACTTTCTTTTAGCCAAAACATTTTCCTTTCTCTTTCAAATCAAGCAAAAATCATAGATTAAGGGTATATAAGCAAGAGACTTTCAAATATACATTTCTAGGGAGGAAATATCAGATATTTGCTGGCTATTTTTGGATTTTTCTCGATTTGCATGCAAACCTTCCCTTTTTGGTGTTTGGTGAGTGATTTATTATTTCATGTTATATTATATGTGTATTGCAGATTTTAACATGTTTTGTATCCATTATTAAAGTCAAAACCATATTTTTATGCCTTTTTAAAACCCAGCCTGAAGTAAAAACGAGAATAAAATGATTTAAATTGTTTTAATAATTTTGATGTATGATTGCCTCTGTAAGGGTTAGGTTATGTTATAGATACATTATACGGTGTTGCATGGTTTGATGTATGTTTGTATATTTGGATGTTGGTTTATGCTTGTATGGTATTTGCTTCTATGCTTGAATGGTTGAAAATGCTCACTGGAGTCAAATAGGGATGATGAATTATTCTGTGGCAGTGGGTCTTCGTGTAGAAGGAGTAGCAATGTTCTCTTCGGTTCGATACACAAACGATGGGAGATCCATAAGCGTGCAGTTGGATTTTGACGGATAGGAATGAGGATGTTTGGAGTCATATCGATGCATAAGGAATGCACATAGGTCGAATTATGAAGTGTGGTGATGGAATCAATACAAAATTGAAGTTGGAGTTACTATAGCATTTCTACTCGATGGTCTTAATACGGTGGTGGCTTGCTTCAAGGGTGACTTCGGGTCAGGTGAAAGTTGGCTCAGGGGTTGCTTCATGTTCGGTGGTGAGAAGACCTAGACATCAAATGTTGTCCGGTGAACTATGAAAGATCATATAGCAAACGTTGTCCAATGGTGTTGTTATTTTGGGGCCAGACAAAGGCATAGGTTTGGGGTGCTTCGTGGTTGGCTTGGGTATAGTGAGGGCTTGACTTTAGGACGGAATGGAAAAAGGACCGGACATGAAATTGAAAGAGGATTTTTCGCAGCAACATCGAGCAAGCTTGGGGAAGGCTTTGGGTCCTACACGTATGTGCTTTAGGGCAACTTGGGTGTCACTTCAAGGTTATTGAGCAATGGCTTGAGGCAAGGGTGTACGACATTAGGATGATGCAAAGTGACTTTGTGGGTTGTGTGGCGACAAATAGAGCGATGATATGATGCTTTGATGTTATGACTTTAAAACTTTAATACAATAGCTCTACGACTTACAATATATGTATTGAGTTGTTTCAATAATGGCGATTCAATGATGGGAGTTGTGATGGTGATCCATAAGGGAAAGTTCAATGATGGGGACTTATGAGTAGAATCTGTGATTGTGTTCTACTATGAATATAATTAAAATGGGATAACAATTGAGTTCCATTATGGCGACCTATGTAAGAAAATGATTGGTAACTCGGAGGTTTCTAATGTGCTCATGTAGAAGGGGTACATGGGGACTTCCACCTTGATTTACGACGATTCCAGATCTTATGATTGTAAATTACCTTGGACTTTTGTGATTGTGAGTTTGGTTTCTAGCATTATGAAGTGGCATGTGTCCATGCGCTAAGAAATCAGGATTTGATTGAGTCTCTAACTTATTATCGTGCCATACGAGTTATCGTATATCCAACGCACATGAGTGACTGTAAGGATTGATTGATAGATTTTATATTTCTCATGGTTGTTTAACACTCTAGGGTATCAAGGTATCGTCGACTGCACATTTAGACACTAGATATTGTGCTTCGGTTGTATTACACCCATATATGATGATGACAGTAGATTATCGTATATTGATTGTTATATGCTAACTGCTTGTTAAAATAATTTCAGTTATAAATTACTGATTTCGGTAGTTTTTTTAAGAAAAGGACTTTGATAAAGAATTTGGCAAATAACCATATTTTAAAAAATTGGATAAGTTAGGTAAAAAGGAATTTCTTTAAAGGCATAAAATCAGTTTTGTTTTGATTTACTATTTCGCTACTTCTATTTGCTAGCTTTCGTCAACGTACTTCTGCTAATAAACCCATTCGAAACAAATACACATGGTATCAAGCTATTGATACAGAGTGGAATTGAGAAAGGCGGAAGGGACCGTGTTGAAGGCAAGCTTTCGAATGAGTAGAAGTCATTCTTATAAGATTTTGAATACATTACTTGCTTTTGCTTTTTAAAGATGCTTTCGAAGGGGTGAATCTTTCGAATCAATCAACTTACCTTTGTTTAAAGGCCGCTTACTTTATTTTAAAAGAATCTTTCGAATGGGTTGCTGCTTGTTTGTTTTAAGAAGGAGCAATCGAAAGAGTAGCTTCTTTTGAACCTATTCGAAACCTAGCTGTTGCATTCATGCTTTTCGAATTAGTTAAAGGCTGCATTCTTTATAACTTTAAATTAATGCTTTCAATAAAGAATTTTCGTCCTTGTAAAATTTGAAGCCGCTTTCTTAATGCTTTCACATATGTAGTTTGAGATGCTTTTAATAAGAGATTTAGAGGCAATGGTTTCGAAAGGATGGTTTCAAAACTATCCTCTTCCCTAAATTCTTTTACTTAAAATCAATTCTTTCGAAAGGGTTACTTTTGCTTTCGTTTTCTCCGAACTGGAGTTTTTATTTAATGTTAACCCAATGATTTCGAAAGATATACTTTCAAACGGCCTTTGTATGGTCTATCGAGACTTAGCTTTATCGAGTCATGGATGTTATTTGTGATTGCTTTGTATTGGTTTTAAGGTGTTTGGTATTATTCCGGGGATAGACTGGCTCAAGAGGTATGGAGTAATAGTGGACTGTGAGAGGCCATTGTTGGTGATAGGGGTTGAGATGGGGGGAGATTGGTGTTAGACTGCCAACATGACAATGAGGTGATTATTAGATTTATGTATTCGCTCAAGATTCTACACGATGAATTATCATTTGTGCCTATACCTAGGGAGTATCCAATATATTCGAGGAGATGACCAGATTACCGCCACATAAGGAGATTGAATTTAGTAATATTTGGTGAGGATGCTAGATGCCATTGATGTGTATGACACCCAAAGAGCAGGGGGAGATAGAGATGTAAGTGAATGACCTATTACAATGAGGGTTTATTCAAGAAAGTACATCTGAGTGGGAAACACCTTGAGTATTCACCACTAAGGCAGACGACTCATTGAGAGTGTGCATTGATTACCATGAGATGAATAAGGTGATGAAGAGTATCCACTCTAGCATATTGATGATTGTTCGATCGGCTCTATTGTCTTGGGTGTTCTCTCAGCTGAACCTTGCAATGGAGTTTCATCAAGTAAGAGCAGCCAAGGAGAGTGTGTTGATTATAGCATTCGTATGTCATGTGGATTTTGTATATGGTTAATTATGCCATTTGGGCTGACCAACACATCAACATACTTTGTTGATTTTGTGAATCATGTCTTCGGAGATCAATTAAATAAATTCATACTTGTGTTGTGGATGATATCCTCGTTTATTCAAGGACATAGGATGAACACAAGGAACATTTGAGGGTTGTGCTGGAGGTGTTAAGGGAGCATCAATTGAGGGCGATTTTTTCTAGATATCACTTCTAGAGGAGAGAGTTTTTTTAGTCACGTTGTTTCTAGGAAAAGCATGTTGTAGATCTTGCAAAGGTGGCAGCAGTACAGAATTGGGATCGACCCAAGACCACTACAGACATGAAAAGTTTCCTTGGACTGGCGGGATATTATAGACGTTTAAGCAAGGACTTCTCCATGGTAGTAGCGTTGTTAACCAATTTTACGAAGAAGTTTAGAATTTTGTTTAGGATATGAGGTAAGAGCATTCATGAATCTGAAGGAGAGGTTAACGAGTGCACCGGTGCTAGTCATTCTGAGTGGGAATGATAAGTTGATAGTATACACATAAGCATGTGGTACTGGACTAGATGCGATGTTGATGTAGAAGGGAAAGGTTGTCGCGTATGCTAGCCAATAACTGAAGCCGCATAAGAAGTATGTAACACATGATTTTGCGCTGGCAGCAATTGTGTTAGCTTTGAAGCCATGGGGGCATTATTTGTTTGGAAAGAGGTTTAAGTTGTATACGGACCATAAATCATTGAAGTACATCTTCTCACAAAAGGACATCAATCTTCGTCGGTGGCGATGGTTATAGTTCTTGAACTCCTACGACTTTGGCATTTACTATATGCTTGGTAAGGGAAATCCAATCACTGCTACTTTGAGTAGCAAACATGCCAACTAGTGAGAAATGTTCCTAAAGTGGAAGTAGCTTAAGTATTGCCTATTATGATTTCAGACCTCAAAGTGAGCTTGAGCTGGATGTGGTTGCTAGTTTGACTATCAGATCTACCTTAATTAAGCGGATTGACACTAGTCAGAGGTAAGATGCTAGACTAGTGGAGATCATGGCTAAGAAAAAAGGAGTAGAGTTTGAGGAGATGAAGTAATATAGGCACGACCATAATGGTTGGCTCCGTAAGGATGGGCGATTGTTTGTACCTGGTGTCGATAGGTTGAGGACGGAGGTGCTACGAGAGTGCCATCATTCGAGACTGACTATACGTTACAAAGGTAATATGTACCATGATATGAGGCATACATTTTATTGTTAAGGGGTGGAAGAAGGACATAAGGGCATTCATCTCAAAGGGATGAAGAAGGCATGGAATGCAACCAAGATGGATTCTATAGAGACCTCAGTTAAAGCTTCCGCCTCAGCTAGGGCTTATGAGGTTATGAGCCGCCTTTTCGATTTTTAAGGCCATGATGTTGTAGTGGTATATGAAGAACATACAAGTACAATTTACTAGAGAGGAAAGCTGTCCTCCTTCTAGCGCTGAAAATATTAGTGAAATTTTTCATCTCACAAATACCCTAGTATTTTTCATGAAGTAACCACGATGCTATGCTTTTGCGATTATGAATTAACAAAATTAATTTATTCTAACTTTGCCTTAAAGTGGAGTAATTATATTACTATTCTTACGTACAATATCGTAAAGTGTAACATGTTAAACAAATCAATTAGTTATCAATACATTCGAGCTAACAAAAAACAATAAAACTGCAAAATAAAGTATTGAAAATAGCAAATGGACATAAAGAACTTATGTGGTTCGGATGTTAAGGGATCCTATGCCCATGGGAAAATATCACTTTCTTCCTTTTATATTCTTAGTACAAACAAATAAAGCTAGGGAGTACAGATACTTTCATTTCCATGCTTGAAAAGAGTAAAGTGAAAAAGATCCCTTCTCTGTTATAGTGCTTTTTCCATTTATAGTACAGAGATGCATGTGGATAGTCAACATCCCTCTTTCGCTCTCCTAATTTCCACCTTTGGATCATGTCGTGTGTCATCCATCCATCTCATTTGTTTGATGTGTCTGGATTGCTTATGTGTCTTCGATGGGAAATTATGTTTTGTGCGGTTGAATTTCCGACTTTGGGTGAGAAACTTGAAAATGTAATGGGAGTGTTTAAAATTGAGGCGGGAAAATCCAATGTTTTTAGCAACATGTGTGTCTTAGATTTTTCACAGCGCCTATGCTTATTTTTTTCTACCCCCACAAGTGAGTAGCATATGTTATGGGGTGTTTCCCTTCTTTTCAAGGAAATCTCACACCTCCATTGGTATTTTATGACTCCGCTTTGCTTCGTAGGATGTTGTAATGCCACATTTCATTAGTACTACACTGTCATTTCTTAAATTGCACTGCACCATCTATTCTATGGTGTTAACCTATCAAAATGTGGGATAGCCCGAGCTGGCTTCACTATTTGGTAGGAGAGATCAAGTTGCTATTTTCAGAGGTGGTTGCCTTATGTGATTTTGTTCTAATCTACTCTCAATCATTGGAGGACTGCGCTTTTTCATTTATCTTTGAATCTAATCTCATGAATCTAGGGATGAGGTTGGGTTGTCTTGGTAGTGAAGCAATCTCTTTTCTTGTTACATCTCTTAATCTTTTGGGTTTGGGGTCAGAATTTGTAGAATTGTTGTGCATCCTTCATTAATTTGGTATCGGTGTTAGATTGTGACGCTTTCTATTGCATCAAAATGGTGGTGCTTCCCCATTGTCCTTTGATACCCAACTGCAATGCTGACATGCCACTATTTATTATTAATTCAAGAGTGCGGCACATCCTTATTAGCATGTAAACGCTAAAGAGGATGTGACGGAGTTTTACTTTGCTAAGTTAGGCTTTTTGGATTAGCCTTCATACCTTATGGGGTTTTCTAGTTTCTGGTGTAGCATTATAGTGTCGAATCTATATTTAATGGAGAGCACAACTGTGTTTTTACCTTTAAAGCCCAGACACAATACCACCTGGGTTTTATTGTCGCACCCTTTTCATAATTTGACTTATATTATGGATGCAGTTTGTTATTGCAATACCACATGTGAAGTCTAGTAGAGCGACATCCAAATTGGTCAAATTGTACGTGAAGTGGATTGTTGACTCCATGATGTTCTAAAGAGCATTGTGAGCGACCAAGACCCTTTATTAACTAGTGGGTTTTGCAAGAGCTTACAAGAGACAATGGGAACGGAGCTGCATCTCAGTACAACTTATCACCCGAGACTGGTGAGCAAACTAAAGGGTGAATCATATCTTAGAGGATCTATTATGAGCCTACATTCTCGGCTTAGGAGGCTCATGGGATGATCACTTGCATTTGGTGGAGTTCACATACAACAATAGCTATCAATCTAACATCAGTATGGCACCATTTGTGGCACTATATGGTCGACCGTCCAACGCTCCTTTAGGTTCATGTAAAGCGGGCTAGAAATTGATACTTGGGTTAGATATGATCGGGGAGACTTTGGAGAAGATCGAGATCGATTGGCAAGGAATGAAAGCTGCTCAAGATAGACAAAAAAGCTATGTTGATAAGAGAAGACGTGATTTAGAGTTCTCAATCGATAATATAGTGTTTGTCAAGATCTCTTTGCTAAAGAATGTTGTTCTATTCATTACCAAGGGGAAGTTGGCACAAAGATTCATAGGTCCTTTTTCGATACTCTAGAAATTAGGAACCTCACTTATAGAGTCGACTTGCCCTAGAAGTTGACAAGCGGGGACAACGTGTTCCATATCTCTCATATGCGGAAGCTTGTGCACAGCTAGGACGTGATATTTAAACTAGATCAGCTTGATGATACCGAGATTAAACCAAAAGATTCGAGACCTTGTAGGTCTATTTGTATTGTTGGACATGATATGAAGCAGCTTGGGAGGAAGATGGTGGAGTTGGTGAAGGTTCGGTGATATGAGAGCAAAGGCGACTGCACTTATGAGAGCGAGAAGAATATAGAGATAGCTTATGCTGAGACATTCACCTGGCGAGACTTTATGTTTTACATTCGCTTTCGATATCATATAGAGTAGTTTAGTATCCTACATGTTAGGACAGGCGTAAATTATACTTCTTGCCTATATATACATGTTCACTTGTAAGCCTGCAGGTGAAAGCAAAGAAATAAATAAGGGTATGGAAGGGGTAATACCCACATGATAGATCGGTATGCCTCTTACATCAAAACTTTATATCAACTATTTTAATAATTGACATATTGGAAAATAATGCAAAATATCGGAAATACTGGATTTGTGTAATATCTACTTATTGATATGAGATTTTGTGTGTGTGTGTGTGTATGTATCTCTGTGTGTGTTGATGTTTAAATTCTGCTATGAGGTTTTCCCTTTTTATTCACTGTTTTAAGATTTTTTTATTTTATATATATCCAAGGTCCACTACATCTAATATCTAGAATTAATTGTAATAATATTTTAACGTCAATTATAATTGATTTAGATGTTTAAAATAGTATGCCATCAAATCTCAAATCTTAATTCGGCTACTATCAAAAGTTATATAGGCCTTACAAATTTTTAAGATTAAATTCATTTAATAAAATCACCAAGGGTCAAAAATTTCACTAATAAATATTCTCCAAATTTATAGTATCATTGGATCTAATTTAGATTTAAAAATAATAATTTACGATACTCTAATAAGTAAACACGGGCCGTTACAGTAAAAAAATCATATTAATTCCAAAATTAATGAAAAAAATCCATAAACAATCTCATTTTTGTCTTCTACATTGTAAAAAGATTCCTGGACAAAATTATTATTTTTTATATTTCAAATAATTAAAACCCAAAATCAAGCATTTTCCAACTTAGAAAATTCATATAAAATCCATATAAAATTGGAAATTTTGAAATTAAGAAGTCATGTCCAAATTATTGTTCTAATCATCATGTGAAAATTTCAAATAAATTAGACGAGGTTTGATCCACATTTTAACTTAAAACATGCCAAAACTATTGTCGTTTAATTCTCGAACATGAATGAAACCATTTTAACGTTGTTAAAACTTGTTCAACATTAATTTTGGCATCATATACACATATAGTCTGAAGCCAAATGGGTTTGGAAGGGATTAGAGAAAGTTTTACTTACCTGGGTTTGATTAAAACTTGATTAAACTCCTCTTTTCTTCTTAAAGATGAATTCCTTACCGTTTGTAATTTCATTTCCTTTTTCTTCAAAATTGTCCTTATCCTACCCCCTCTTTCTTTCTATTTTGTTTTTGAGTAGTGGATGAGGCGAATGAGGAGATGGAATAGTTAAGGGTTTATAATTTGGGCCTGGGCTAAAATCACTTTCAAGCATAGTCTTACTAGTCCCTTAAACTTTAAATCTTAACATTCACTTCTTATTCTATTAGTGAACTAGCTTACTTAATCATTGACTTATAAGATATTTGATGAATTAACTAATTAAGTAATTACTCATATTATGACACTCTAAAGCATGGGATGTTATAGTATTGCATCTCAACTTACACAAGTTGTCAACTCCTTGATCTAGGATACGAAGGAGTAAGAGCTAATGCTTTATCACAGATCACACTACGAGAACCCCCATTATAGACTTGGTTGTGATACCATATTAGGTCAGGCGTATTGGCATCACGTGGGAAAAACGCCAAAATTCAAAAAAAAAAAATCTTTTATCAATATTGCACTGGATCCTTAATTCGTATTATCACGGATAATATGGTCATATTAAATCATATGGAATTTGTATTGAGATTTGGTTTCAACCATAAAATATTTTTTGGTTTAAAATTTAATACACACATACACACATATATATAATTGCACAATATGTGTACAAATTTAAACTTAAAATTTATTACATTGCTAAATTATAGACATATATGCATATAATATCAAAAACAAATTTTTTAGGCTAATAATAAAAAATGTTAATATCTAATATTAAACATTAATATATATATATATATATATATATATACATATATTAAGTGTTATAATTGGGAGAGTTAAGAGTATGCCTTAGGAGCAATTATGTGATTTTCTATATATATTTAAACCTAGGGGCAATTATGTGATTTGCTACATATATTTAACTATATAACCTTTTTTCATAATAAAAGCGTTTTAATTTTATATTATATACTTATTATATTATGATATATTAATTAAGTAATTAATTTAAGTATATTAATAAAGAAAATCTGTAAATGATATGTTATATGATAAAAATTACAAAGAGTCGTAATCATGACAGCATTATCATGGTATAAAATAACATATTATTTTAAGCGTTCCTAGTCAAGATGTTTCAAGAAAGGACATTGATACATTTATTAGGACCAAAGTGTGTAACGCTTTCCAAATGTTGGATAGTGTATTACTTATAGCTGCTGGGGCACTAAGGGGTTACGTACTCATAGTTTTTGGATTACCATGGAATGACTAGTCCAGGAGTTTCCTATTGGTTAGTAATAATTAGGTCAAACGGGAAATCTTAATGTGACAATGTTACACGGTTCCCTAGACTTGATAATACCGTAGAACTTTGATGTGAATCCTCCACTTTAGTTATAGTCAAATCGTGACATGGCGATCCATGGAGCAGGTATAGCTGAGTATGACTTAAAGCACTAGAAGCGAAGCACTGTTCAATAGAGAATTCATCACCTCGGTTGTATGACGTTAGCATCATGGTCTATTGTTGTAAACTTTAACACGTCGAAAATTTAAGTAGAAAATTTAATAAAATAATTAAACTAAATATAACAAGGGCGAAATAGAATTTTCACAAATATCTGAATTTGGCTACAAAACTTGCAACATTGCATTCGTAGCTATTTTTTGGACTCACTTGTAGCACTTTAAAATGAAGTTATTATGAAGAAGTGATGAGCGTTTTAAAATGTGAAAACAAAATAATTTAAATAATAAAACCGTCCTTAATTAAACTACTCCACAAGTAACACCCTAGGGTGTGTCGGTCGATAGGTAGCAGTCGATTGGTTGATTCTGCTAAATGATAGATTTTAAGCAATGAATGGACTGGATTGACTGAAATATTTCACTTGGTGTCTACGTTAGCGAGCAACATACATAATATAACCCAATATTCTCCCATTAATGATAAATGCTTCATATTAACCTAGAACTCCTATAAATATACATCCAACCTAAACCTTAAATTAATTTGAAATTAGTCAGGACCCCAAACTCTGCCTAATTTCTTTCTCTTTCCTAAAAATACATTTCTTCAAAAATAATATAGTAATAAAAATAAAAAAACACAAGAGGTTCAGATCAAGGAAGGGGCAAACAGTCGAGTGTTGATTTTCGAATGAAGAAAAGGAATAAAGCTTGGATCCAATGTGAGTGGGAACATTTTAATAAGATGGTTATTTATAGTTAACTTTAATTTACACTTTAATTTACACTATCTGATCTAGTATGCTAGAACTAAATTTAAGAATTATATGGTTTAAATCTAATCGAATTTATAAATTAAATTGGCATAAACTAGTTAAGAGACATATGTTATTCTAGGTTAAACCCATTCTACTCAAATTGAAATTCCTCTAACCTATAATATAACTTGGTTATATTGATGTTAACCTATATTGGATTATTTTGAAAATGGAAAAATATGATCACTCTAGGTTCATGAGGATTGTAAAACCAAAAAATTGTAAGTGTAAGATTTATGTGTCCAAAAAACTGTAGGATCTATGTGTCCAGAGGTGTGGGACGTTACATTTGGTATCGGTGCCTAGGTTTAAAAATTCCTTAAGGACCAGGAGACTACTGAGAGAACGCACTTGAAAACATTTTGCAAAACTAAAGGTTTTCCAAATGCTTACTTTCAAAATGGGTTTTCAAAGTGTACATATATGTATGTATAGATAAAAGGTTTCAAAAAGTTCACCAAAATTTTTATACAAGCATAATCCCTCTCATGTTCTTGCCTATGATATCCGTGAAAAGTTCCTTAATCAATTCCTAAAAATCACATATAAAAGATGAGCAATCTCCCAGGTCCAGGCTCAGACGATGCAGTTGAGATTCTGAACGTGAAAGTACCGATTTAGTTCTGTCGGTACCTTCGAGCGAGGGGAAAAGCCAAGCTTAATCCCAAAAGAGGACTTACAGGGAGAGCGATAGGTGCAGTTCCTACCCACCCACCTGTCGTTGATTTTTCTAAGTTATATAAGGATTTGGCAAGCCTTGTAAGAACACCGTACATAGTGATTAAGTCATGTGTAGATTCAAGGACATGGATTTTTACATGCAAGAGGATTTTTGGATTGATGGGTCTTGTAGACGAGGTAAGGAGGCAGATAGCTACTTCGCATTTACAAAGGGATGCCCTGAGTTAGTGGGATATAGTTAAGGCTGAGACTGATGGAGGTGATATTACTTAGATGGAGTGTTAGAAACGTTTTGATATGAAGTTTCTATCTAGAGCTGAAGAGAGAGTGCAATTGGAGAAGTTTATTCATCTGAAGCAAGAAGACATGTCAATAAAGTAGCAGGTCAATCAATTCAATGAGTTAGTTACATTTGGGTTGGAATTGATCAATACCTTACATAAAAAGGCTTTGAAGTTTGTTAAGGGGCTAAACCAACCCCTTCAAGGTTTAGCTCTAAGTCATATTCTCATGGGTGATACATATGAGAGTTTAGTGGAGATGGCCTTGCTGATTACCGTCTCCAAAGAGGAAGTAAAGGAAGATCCCAAGAAGACTGAAGGAAAGTCGTCGCAGCAGAATTAGGGCAAGAAGGCTTTGAACCCAAGGGAAAAATAAAGAAGCGGGATATACCTTGTGGGAAGTGTGGCAAGAAGGGACATTTTACGAAGGAGCGCAGACAGATTGTTTAAAAGTCAAATTTTACAATTGCAATCAGTTCAATCATATGAGACATGAGCATCAACACCTTAGAATACCTCTATCCAAGTCATCCTAGCTTATGCAGTGGATGCATTACCTAGCTCGCGTACACCACCAGATGCAAACAAGGGAAAGAAGGTTGTGAATGAAGGTGTGTAAACTTTATCTGGTTTACCCATTTGCATTTCATTTGACATCAGAGCATCACATTCTTTCATTTCTAGTAGACTTTGTGGATAATTTACATTTAGACACGAGCATATTACGGACCCTATAGTTGTGTCAAGCCCCGTAGGTGGATCGGCCTACTTGTCTATGGTATGTAGGGGTTTTGAAATTATTCTTTTTGGGGGTCGAGTTTGATTGCGATGATTTTGCCTTAGAATTTTATGGGTTTGGGTTGACATTAGGCATGGATTGGATGGGTGATGTATGAGGCTATCCTAGATTGTGATAGAAAGTGTTTTAGGTTGGGTACATCTAGTGAATGTAGCTTAGAGGTTTATCGCAATCCCTAAGGATCAGTTATGCCGAGCTACCTATATCATCAGATCTATCATATGATGAGCTAGATTTCGTGCCTATAGCTAGTGATTACTTGGATGTATTTTCCAAGGTTACCGCTCTTCCACCTCAATGGGAGATCGAGTTTAGAATTTACCTTGTAAATAACGCCAGACATAATGTCTACCCTTAAGAGATGTAGATCTAAAGGAGATACGCAGTTGAAAAATTTATTAGAGAAGGGTTTCATTAGGAGGTGCATTTCAGAATGGGAATCACCAATTGTCTTTGCCACCAAGGCAGATGGTTCTCTAAGGCTTTGTGTCGGCTATAGAGAGCTGAATAAACTGACAAAGAAGAATAGGTATCCACTGCCCCGTATAGAGGATTTTTGACGCAGTGGAAATACGAAAAATTAGATGAAACGGTGAAAGTAGCAATCGGTGGATTGAAAGATACTGAAATGCCCAAATTCGTTGATCCAAAAATACCGAATTCTAGCTATCTCTGACACGTTGATCGCGCACGATACCGTGAAGAGAGATCTACAATTCTTCGAGCGTTGATCAAGCGCACTTGATTCCGAAAATTGGCTTCAACGAACGTTGATTCGAGCGCACTCGAATACCGTAAGTGGAGATAGGAGATCACACTCAACTACCGATTTAATGAAAGCACAAAGCTAACAAACAAGAATTTTATTCAAAAATCACCAACGTTACAAATGACCCACGCGGCCTATTTATAGGCGACACACTCACTAGGTCGTTGCCGACCTAACAACACCACACGACTCAACTTAGGTCGTAAGCGACCTAACAAATAAAACGACATACGACTTAACAATACAGCACATCAACGACTCAACATCACATGGCCTATCAATACAACACACGCGACCTAACTGACTCGAGTTACAACACATAGCGACTTAAAGACACACACGACCCAAAACTGGAGCGACTTAAAAGGAACAGTGGTACAAGAAATCCAAGCGGCAAGAGCTTCAACGACCTAAAACCATCAACGACTTAAGTTTGTACGCGACCTAACATAGGTCGTAACACGTTGTCATCTTCTCGCGACCTAACGACTTAAGGCTTCAGCAACTGGATCTTCTACTCACGACCTAACTAGGTCGTTCAACATAGGTCGTAGCTCGTCCATACCTCCTGAGCGACTTAAATCTTCAATATAACATCAATGCGATAGACCATTAGGTCGTTGTTTGTTAACTCGTGTGTCTTTACTAGGTCGTGACTCATTAGGTCGTGAGCAACCTAAGCCTTCTCCACTAGGTCGTGACTCGTTAGGTCGTGAACGACCTAAACTTCCCGAGCGATCTAAAACATGCTGAGTGAATAACTCGATAGGTCGAGATTCTGAACTTTCGTTAAGTCGTTCGCAACTTTCATAACCTTCATTTGCTATTTGCGGTGCCTTAAAGACCTTGATAGGTCGTAACTCGCCTTCCTTAAGTCGTGAGCGACCTAAGGATCTGGAGCGACTTAACTCCATTGTTGAACTTGTAGATCGCGCTGCATCATCCTCCTCTGGTTAACAGAAATTCGACCTCGAATTTTCACTTTCTCCTTCCACAACAAGTTTATTTCCATGATACGTAATTAAATGTTTGACGTTGAAAACATCAGAAGTATGAACATCCTCTGGTAACTTCAATTGATAAGCATTTTCATTGATTTTCTTCAAAATTTCAATTGGACCAATTTTTCGCGCCTTCAATTTATTATACGTTCCCACGGGAAAACGATCTTTTGTCAACACTGCATAAACCAAATCACCTTCCTTGAAATTCACACTTCTCCGCTTCTTATCCGCCAGTCGTTTATACTTTTCATTTGATGCAAGCAACCGGTCATGAACAGTTCTGTGGCACTCCTGTAACTCATTAACGAAGTCACTAGCCCGCTTAACAACTCCCTTCTGATATGGCATAGTTGTTAGATCCAACGGTCCCTTTGGAATTGTCGAATAAACAACCTGAAATGGACTGAATCCTGTGCTTCGATTAACCGCATGGTTGTGAGCAAACTCCGCTTGACACAATTTCGAATCCCAGCTCTTCAAATTGTCTTTCACAAGACATCTTAATAAGTTTCCCAACGATCTGTTAACCACCTCCGTTTGTCCATCAGTTTGCGGATGATAAGCGCTACTAAAATTCAGCTTCGTTCTGACCATCTTCCACAAACTTAGCCAAAAATGACTCAGAAAACGAGTATCTCTATCAGACACAATAGACTCTGGCAACCCATGAAGTCGATAGATCTCTTTGAAGAATAACTGAGCAACATGAACAGCATCTGCCGTCTTCTTACAAGCAATAAAATGTGCCATTTTCGAAAATCAGTCAACCACCACATAAATGGAATCGTTCCCCCTTTGAGTTCTAGGCAACCCCAAAACAAAATCCATACTCACATCAACCCAAGGTTTAGTCGGTACAGTTAATGGCATATATAATCCCGCATTGGTAGCTGTCCCTTTCGAAACCTGACAAACATGACATCTACGCACAAACCTTTCAACTTCCCTTCTCATTGACGGCCAATAATAAGACTGAGAAACCAACTGCAATGTTCGATCTCTACCCATATGGCCTTCTTCATGTAACTCTTTGATAATCTTCATTCTCAAACTGCCTTCTGGTACGCACAATTGATTCCCTTTGAATAAGAATCCATCTACCAACACAAATTCATCAGTACTCCCATCCTTGACTTTCTCAACAAACTTCATAAAGTAAGGATCTTCTTCAATCAACTCTGGCAATAGTTCAAACCCTGTCACTTCAACTTTCATTGTTGTCAACAAATGATTCCTCCTGCTCAATGCATCAGCTACACAATTCGTCGCCCCTGATTTGTGCTTAACAACAAAAGTAAACTGTTGTAAATACGCGACCCATAAAGCGTGTCTAGCTGAAATTTTATCCTGCCCTTGCAAATGTTTCAAAGCTTCATGATCCGTATAGAGAACAAACTCCTTCTGAAACAGATAATGTCTCCAGTGCTTTACGGTTTGGACAATCGCGTAAAACTCCACATCATAAGTGTTATATCTCAACTTGGCTCCAGATAACTTCTCACTGAAATAAGCAATTGGTCTTCCACTCTGACTCAATACTCCACCAATCCCAACTTTAGATGCATCGGTATGTAACTCGAACAGCAACTGAAAATCCGGTAATACTAGAATTGGCGCTGTCGTCAATAGTGACTTGATCTTCTCAAAAGAAACCCCTGCTTCCTCTGACCATGCAAATTTCTTTCCTTTCATGCAATCGGTTATAGGTGCCATTACACTGCCAAAATGTGGAATGAACCTTCGATAGAAAGATACCAATCCATGAAAACTTCTCACTTCAGTAATTGTCTTGGGTTGTGTCCAACTCCTGACAGCTTCTACTTTACTTCCATCCACTTGAATTCCTTCCTTCGATAGAACATATCCCAGAAACAAAACACTGTGCGTCATGAACACACACTTCTTCGCTGCTGCATAAAACTGCTCTTGTCATAGAATCAACGGTACTTCTTGCAAATGCTGGATGTGTTCTTCCATACTCCCACTATAGATTAAAATATCATCAAAGCAAACAACCACGAACTTTCCAACGAATGGTCTGAAAGTCTGGTTCATTACTCTCATAAAAGTACTAGGAGCGTTTGACATGCCAAACGACATAACCAATCATTCGTATAGACCCTCCCTGGTTTTAAAAGCAGTCTTCCACTCATCACCCAGTCTAATACGAATCTGATGGTATCCACTCTTCAAGTCAATCTTTGAAAACACAACAGCTCCACTCAACTGATCAATTAAATCATCGAACCTCGGCATAGGAAATCTGTATCTCACAGTGATCTTGTTTAAAGCCCGACTGTCCGTACACATCCTCCACGATCCATCCTTCTTCGGCACCAATAAAGCTGGCACTGCACAAGGACTCAAGCTCTCCTGAACACTCCCCTGTTCTAACAACTCCTCCACCTGCCTTCTTAGTTCTTCATGTTCCTTAGGACTCATCCTGTAATGTGGCCTGTGAGGTAATACTGATCCTGGCACAAGATCAATCTGATGTTGAATGTCCCTCAACGGTGGTAACTCCTTCGGCAATTCTTCTGGAAACACATCTCTGAATTCTTCCAATACCAGCTTTACTTCCTCTGGAACTTCTACAGATTCAGTGGCTTCATGTCCAATCAACAAAAACACCTCCGGACTCTCCTCTACTTCTTCAATAAATTCCTTCAAAGTCAATAAAGTCTTCAGCTCCTCAATCTCTTCTGACTTGCTTTCTCCTTGTTGTCTCTTCTTTGGTACTAAAATGATCTTAACACCTTCAAACATAAAACTGTAGCTATTGGTCCGACCGTCATGCTGCACTGCTCGATCATACTGCCATGGTCTTCCCAAAAGTAAGTGACAAACATCCATCTCCACCACATCACACCAAATCTCGTCTTTATATTTCTTCCCAATAGAAAATGGAACTTGAACTCGCCTGTCCACCTTCACCTCTCCTCCTTTTCTTAGCCACACTAACTTGTAAGGATTAGGATGTTTCTCCGTTTTCAACTTCAACTTTCTCACAGCTTCAGTAGAAATAATATTGTCACAACTTCCTGCGTCAATCACAAATTTACAAACCTTCCCCAGAACAGTGCATGTCGACTGAAAGATATTACTCCTCAACCAACTAGCTTGTTCTTCCTGCTTCGGTGTTAAAAAAGACCTCCTCATCATTCGATTACATCCTTCATCTCCTGACGCAACATTATGTTCATCCTCCTCAACTGGACTAGAATAACCTTCACCAACATCCTCACCTTCAACTTCAGCAATCATAGTTCGTTTCTTCGGCTTCGGACATTCATTACTCTTGTGACCCACTTCCTGGCAATTATAAGACTTGAAACTGTTGTTGACCTTCGTCTTCGCAACTTCATTCACAACTGGTTTACTGACAGTTTTGGAAACATTAGAACTTCCACTAACACCCTTCGCTTGATTGTTGGAATTTGTAAACACACCACCTCCACGCCTTCCCTGCTTCTCCCAAGCCAACGCCTTCTGATGTGCTTCTGCAACTGATCTAGGATCGAACATGTTCACCATATCCTGGATCTGTATTCTCAACCCTCCAACAAACCTAGCAGTTAGTTGTTCTTCCGTCTCCATAATATCATTTCTAGCAATGAGTTGGTAAAATTCATCTGCATAATAATTAACTGACTTCGTCCCCTGCTTAGATTCTGTAATATCTGGTACATAAGTGATTGATAGTTGTAAGGTAAAAATGTATCTCTCATCAACTTGTTCATCTTATCCCAAGACTCAACCTTTGATTTTCCCATTCTCTCCCTTTTAAGTTTAGTTTATTGCCACCATGCCAAAGCTCTTCCCCTCAACCTAATAGCAACCAACTTCACTCTTCTATGCTCAGGAACCTCCTTGAAATCAAAGATCTCTTCAACATTAGACAACCAATCCAAAAAAATTCTTCTGCTACCATTCCACCTTTAAATTCAGGAATTTCCATCTTCATACCCGACTCCCATCGTCGATCATCATCTACATCCCGATATGAATTTCGAACTTGGTCTCGATCTCGATAATGAATGCTAGCTCTATCACCATCTTCATCAAAATCAAATGTATGTCTATATCGATCTCGACCATCAACATCCCTTCGATCACGCATGTCCCTTCTACAATGTCTCTCTTCATCTCTATATGGCTCATCTTCAAACTCACGTGGAGTTCTTCTCTCTTCATGTCTATAATCATGGTGATCTCTTTTCGACGAAATTGATGTTTCTCTTCTTTCTCTAAAAGATTGTGGTGACACCCTTCTCGCTTCCATAACCGATGGCGAAACTCTGTTTCCTCCATGGTTCGAGACTGGCGACCTTCTCCTTTGAGTTTGATTCATATCTATCATCAACTTCTCTAGCTTTCCAATGCCTTCATCAAATTTCTCATTAATGCGTTGTTCCATCTGCTCGGCTTCTTCCCTTCTATACAACGCTTCAACATTTTGATGACGATTAGCTCTTCTCGGCGGCATGATTACACACCCACAAATACTTCAACAAATACAAATGCAAACTTCAAACTTTAACTTCAACTTGAAACTTCAAACTCGGCTCCAAGACTCGGCTTAGCTATGATTGGCTAAGTCTAGCTCTGATTCCAAACTGACGCAGCGGAAATACGAAAAATTAGATGAAACAGTGAAAGTAGCAATCGGTGGATTGAAAGATACTGAAATGCCCAAATTCGTTGATCCAAAGATACCGAATTCTAGCTATCTCTGACACGTTGATCGCTCGTGATACCGTGAAGAGAGATCTACAATTCTTCGAGCGTTGATCAAGCGTACTTGATTCCACGAATTGGCTTCAACGAACATTGATTCGAGCGCACTCGAATACCGTAAGTGGAGATAGGAGATCACACTCAACTACCAATTTAATGAAAGCACAAAGCTAACAAACAAGAATTTTATTCAAAAATCACCAACGTTACAAATGACCCACGCGACCTATTTATAGGCGACACACTCACTAGGTCGTTGCCGACCTAACAACACCACACGACTCAACTTAGGTCGTACGCGACCTAACAAATAAAACGACATACGACTTAACAATACAGCACATCAACGACTCAACATCACATGGCCTATCAATACAACACACGCGACCTAATTGACTCGAGTTACAACACATAGCGACTTAAAGACACACACGACCCAAAACTGGAGCGACTTAAAAGGAATAGTGGTACAAGAAATCCAAGCGGCAAGAGCTTCAGCGACCTAAAACCATCAACGACTTAAGTTTGTACGCGACCTAACATAGGTCGTAACACGTTGTCATCTTCTCGCGACCTAACGACTTAAGTCTTCAGCAACTGGATCTTCTACTCGCGACCTAACTAGGTCGTTCAACATAGGTCGTAGCCCGTCCATACCTTCTGAGCGACTTAAATCTTTAATATAGCAACAATGCGGTAGACCATTAGGTCGTTGTTTGTTAACTCGTGCGTCTTTACTAGGTCGTGACTCGTTAGGTCGTGGGCGACCTAAGCCTTCTCCACTAGGTCGTGACTCGTTAGGTCGTGAACGACCTAAAATTCCTGAGCGATCTAAAACATGCCGAGTGAATAACTCGATAGGTCGAGATTCTGAACTTTCGTTAAGTCGTTCGCAACTTTCATAACCTTCATTTGCTATTTGCGGTGCCTTAAAGACCTTGATAGGTCGTAACTCGCCTTCCTTAAGTCGTGAGCGACCTAAGGATCTGGAGCGACTTAACTCCATTGTTGAACTTGTAGATCGCGTTTCATCAATTTCTTTGCTCAGTTGATTGGAGAGAAGATGTTCTCATAGCTTGATTTAGTTACTGGATTCCACCAGTTACGTGTAGCTGAGGATAGTATCTAGAAGATTACTTTTGTACACCCGACGGACTTTATGAGTGGTTAGTCATGCCCTTCAGATTGACCAATGCACCCACCTACTTTGTTGATCTGATGAGCCAAATTTTCAGCGGGTTAGTTAACAAGTTCATCATGTGGATGATATTTTGGTCTATTCAAAGAGCGAGGAGGAGTACAGGTTGCATCTAGAAGAAGTGCTCAATACACTCTGTGAGCATAAGTTGAAGGCAAAGTTTTCTAAGTGTCACTTTTGGTGAGAAGAAGTTGCTTTTTGTGACATATTGTCTTGAAAAGTGGGATGGCGGTCACTTCTAGTAAAGTTGTTGTAGTTCAGGATTGGATGTGCCGAAGAATACAATGGAGGTGAGGAGCTTCCTTAGTTTGGCGGGCTACTAGCAGAAGCTCATTAAGGATTTCACGGAGATCTTTGCCCCTTTCACCCGCCTCACCAAGAAGAATTTACTTTTCTCGTGGGACGTGAAGTATGAGGATGCTTTTATTAAGCTGAAGGAGGCATTGACTAGTGCACCTGTTTTGGTATTACCCGATGGTACGAAGACATTCAATTTATATTGATGCTTGCGGTAAGGGGTTCAGAGCGGTCTTAATGTAAGAAGGAAGAGTGATAAGCTAGGATGGTTGGTAGTTGAAGGTCCATGTGAGAAACTACCTAACCCATGATCTTGAGTTACCAACCATTGTCTTTGCGCTCAAGTAATAGAGGTATTATCTTTTAAGAGAGTAGTTTGAGCTATATAAGGATCATAAGTCTCTGAAATATTTGTTCTCCCAGAAGGACTTGGATTTAAGGCAGCAAATGTGGATGTTGGTTTTGGCATCATACGATTTCGATACCTCATATACTTCGGGCAAGGACAATGTGGAGGCCAACGCCTCGAGTAGAAGCATTTGGAGTTCATTTCTATTTCCAACCATCGTCAAACATTACCTCGAGATTATTAGCAACTTTAATGTGCATCCTACACTTATGGTACGTATTAGAACCAGTCAGAAGCAGGATAAGGTGCTAGTAGACATTTTTGAGAAACCTGGTAGATTATGTGTTCCTCTTATTATGGATTTGATAGACACGATACAACCGAGTCTCATCGTTTTAGGATGACCATTCACCCTGGAGGAGATAAAATGTACCGTAACACGATGCGAGTCTTCTATTGGTAGGGAATGAAGAAGCATGCACCGAAGTATGTATCTAATCATATGACTCTCTAAAGGGTAAATGCGGAGAAGAAACCGAGAGGATTGTTATAGCCATTGGATATTCATCAGTGGAACTGGGAGAGTATTCTATGGACTTTGTCAATGGTTTACAGAGGAGTAGGAAAGGGAATGAGAGTATTTTGTTCATAGTCGATCAGCTGACCCAAATGCACAAATTTTATTCCAAGTAGGAATATGAGGATGGTGACATTTTTGGCAACTCTGTATATATGAGAGATCATTAGGTTAGACAGAGTTCCTACTAGCATCGTTAGTGATCAAAATTTGCTTTTTACTAAAATTTTTTAGTGGAGTCTACTACAGTCTTTAGGCACCAAGTTGAGCTTGTGCATTGCTTATCACCCGTAGATGGATGGAGAAAAAGAGAGAGTCGGATATTGAAGGACTTACCTCAGAGTGAATCTTGGATTTTGGAGGCTTTTGGTAGGATCACTTGCCATTAGTGGAGTTTAACTATAATAATAACTATCGGCGAGCATTGGGATGACACCATTTGAGGCGCTATACGTGGGACCATGTAAATCACCATCGTGTTGATAGGACATTACAGATAGGATTATTCTTGGGTTGGAAATGGTGAGGGAGACGTCGAAGAAATTAGACTTGATTCATCGAAGGATGAAAATCGCATAGGATAGGTATAAATCTTACGCTGATAGGAGACTTATGGAGTTAAAGCTCATGGTGAACGATATAGTGTTTGTAAAGGTTTCACCGCTTAGGCATTATCAGATTTGGTAGTTTAGGGAAGCTAGCACCGAGTTTGTATAACCTTTCCCGATTACTGGTAGAATAAGGAAGTTGGGGTATAGAGTGGAGCTTCCTGACAAATTAGTGAGGGTACGTGATGTTTTCCATATGTCGCACTTGCGAAAGTACTTGGATGATTCAGTTACTTTAGTCGAGCCGAGTCAGCTAGAGGAGGTGGAGGTAAAGAGTAAGTCACTTGTTTTCCATGCACCCACTTATATTCTTGCATATGATACAAAGCCACTCTGTAATAAAGAAATCAAACTTGTTAAGGTCCAATGGGAAGATGATCCATCAAAGAGTACATGAAATATCGAGGAGAAATTCGAGCTACCAACCCCCAACTCTTTTCTGGTATATTTTCGATTTAAACCTAGTAAATGTAAGTTAGTTATGCATTAGGGCTTAACTTGGTATACCCCTTTAGGAAGAGACCATTGGATAGTAGGAATGGTCGCGAACGTGTCATTATGACATGTTATGCACGATGGATACTAGTGGATGTATTATTTGGTTTGTTTCTTTTACACTTAGGTAAGTATTCTCTATATAGTACACATACTCACATCATCTCTTGTTATTTACTTTATCTTGTTGAGTATTATGCATATGGATGTTGCATGTGGATTGAAAGGTTGTGCATACTTGTAGAATTGCAAGTATATTTACCTAGGATATTACATATATCTTGGACACATAGAATGAGCACATGCATGATAGGAGATCAACTAGATCAGGAGATCACCTATTTTGGTTAGTATATGCTCACGTGCATTTCATGCTTGCATATATATATGTATATATATATATATAATGCATTAGACAATTATTAATGACAATGATTATTGTGGATGATGTAGCTATTGACTATTGCACATATGAGTTACATTTTTCCGCCCTTTGAGATTTTGAGGATGAAATCCTTTTAAGGAGGAGAATGTAACACCTCAAAATTTTAAGCAAAAAATTTAATTAAATAAAAAGGGAAAAATAAAATTTATATAAATAACTAAATTTAGATACGAAACTTGCATTATTGCGTTCATAGCTATTTTCTGGATAATTTTCATATATAGCACTTCGAAATCGGAGTTAGTATGCAGAAGTTACGAATAATTTAAAATTTGAAAATGAAATAAATTAAGTAACAAAACTTTCCATAATTAAACTACTCCACCAGTCAGCACCCTAGGATGTGCCAATCAACAGGTAGCGGTCGATCGGTCCCTCCTAGCGGTCGACCTGTTGGTGTTGCTGAATAGTGGATTTTAAGCGACAAGCGGACTGGATTGGCTAAAATATTTTACTTGGTGGCCACATTAGTGAGTAACGTACATTGTGTAACCCAATAGTAAAGGTCAACGCTCTGTATTAACCTAAAATCCTATAAATATACACCCAAACTAAACATTAGGTTCACTTGAAAATCAGTCGGTACCCCTAAACTCTTCCTAATTTCTTTCTCTATCCTAAAAATAAATTTCTTCAAAAAAAAGGAATACAAGAAGATCGGATCAAGGAAGGGGCAAGAAATCGAGTTTTGATTTCCAAATGGAGAATAGGAATAAAGCTTGAATCCAATGTGAGCAGGAACATTTTAATAAGATGATTATTTATAGTTAACTTTGATTTACGCTATCTAATCTAGGATGTTATACCTAAATTTAAGAATCATATGGTTTAAATGTAAGTTGAATTTATAAATTAAATTGGTATAAACTTGTCAAGAGACATATGTTATCCTAGGTTAAACCCATTCTAATCAAATAGAAATTCCTCTAACCTATTAATATAATTTAGTTATATTGATGTTAACCTAGATTGGACAGATATTGAAAATGGACAAATATCACTTTGTATTTAAGAGGATTATTGAATCTAAAAATTGTAAGTGTAAGGTTAGCTGTTGAAATCACATAACGTATTAAATTAATAATAAATCAAAAATCGAATAAACTATAATTAAAAACCTTATATTTTACATAGTGACCGATAGACCGTGCCACCTAAGTGGTCGACAGCAAGCTTTCGACCGCCTAGGGTATTGCGGTCGATCATTAGGCATTTGGAAGCATGGGTTGATCTTGGCCCAAGGCCAAGGTTTTAAATTATAGTTAAATGTTTATATTATATATGTATGTACGTATATGGGTATTTGGAATAGTAGGGAAGCTTGTTCCTTATGAGAGGACGCTAGGATATTGCAGGGTTAGGTAAATGCTCTTTAACCAATGGGGGTCGATTATTCGGCTGAGGGCTATTCTATCACACACAATACTCACATGAGGTTGTATGGTGGACGCGCAGCACTGACTATGCCTGATGAAGTGTGCGGGATTAATACAATGAGAGTTCCTTGGTATGTATGAATACTGATGCAACGTGATACTGTGTTGTTGATGGATCTCGATGCGAACTACCGTTGAAAGTTGGACACGAATATAGCCAATGAGACACACAGACAAGTTGGCATTGTGGGCTCCACCTCAGGCGTAGGTAGGGTATGTGTAGTTGTAGTGTTGGGAAATTTACGCCCATGTGGAAATTGTCGGAAGCCTATGTGAGATAGTTACGCATAATCCTAATATAAGATGTAGTCCCATATAGGAAAGTTGTAGAGAGAACCTATGTTGAGTAGCTCTATTAGCGGTGGCTAATCATTAGTTATTGAGGTTCGATCCTTATAGGAGCCCGCATAAGTATTTAGTGTCAGTTTATACTAAATAAAAACCCTTAAGTGAAGGACCCTAGGGATACACAAACACTTGCAGAGAACCCTAGATAACATAGAGTAGAATTAAAATCAACTGCGCATGATCATCATATATTAAACATGTACTCATTCACCAGATTTTTATCTGACCCACCATTTTCCTTTATTTTCCCCCCGCAGAAAGACATAGCAGTAGGTGGTTGACTCAATTTCAATACGTGGAGAGGCGATCTTAGCACAGGAGTTACTTATCTTTTACTTACTCTCCATGTAACTATCTATATTATCAGTACTTAGTATCCTATCAGACTAAGAGATGTATTTCTATGTACTCTGTATTTGGCTATGTACGGTCTTTTAGAACCGTGTTTTGATATATTTTCTAAGATGGTTATTTCATATATTTATGTTTTGTCGCTTCCACCATGAGTTCTGAAAGTGTAGTATATTGTTTAAGCCAAATGTTGGCATAAACATCCAGATATTAAAAGTAGAGAATTAAATGAAGAAAATAACTTGAATGAGAATGTTCATGCCAAAATTGGTCACAAACCTCAAATATTGTGAAAGCGCCAGTGTATGAACACAGATCGACAATAAATGATCACCAATCACAGATCTAAGTAATGTAAAGGATAAAAAAATGAAGAATAATAGACTTAAAGTGGAAAGAAATAGACAGAGACACAAGATTTATAGTGGTTTGGCTATCTCCGGCCTACGTCCACTTCAAAAATTAATCTTTTATTGACTTTCATTGCTGGTTACAACTGATGACAGCGAATTGCAGTGATGAAATTCGAGAACAACAGCAGCCTTGCAGTGCAAAGATGTTTTCGGCAGGGTCTGGACGTCAGATAGCCAAAAAAGATCCCTTTTCTGTAGGCTATGAGGTGCTGTTTATAGGCATAGGCTGCAAATATATCGCTCAGATCTTGGAATACTTCTTCTGGCACGTGGGCGGGCCCATGCAATCGATCCCATGCAATTTGCACTTGGTCCGTGATCGATACGAACCAATTTTGCATCGTTCAAGATTTGGCCCAATCGAGCCGAAACTTGGCATTCACATTCCTTAGGTCGTATGTAAGCTCCTACGAAAATTTCATAGCATTTAGACTCATGGGTTGCAAGTTATGATCGACGCAAACTTGGATTTTTCGGTTGTCGTTCTCTTCGCATCGATGCTGTTCGAATCGATCACTTCGTATCGATAACCACGCACGTGATCAGATGACGTGGCACTAAATTCCTGCATCGATCCACTTTTCATGCCGAGCGACCAAGTTTATTCGCATCGAATACCGAAGCCTTGTTCTATCGGTATTAGTAGTTCCATTCTGTTCGTATCGATCCTTGAGCACTCTGAAAGGGCATGCCTTCGTATCCATTACCACTCTCAGTTCGTATCCATGTTCTACCATCCATTTATTAACGTTTCGGTCTTCTTCGTATCCATCAACTATGCCTCTGTTCACATCCATCAACCAACCCTCCTTCGCATCGACTCGAAGTATCCAATGTTGATCGATACGAACAATATCGATTCAAAGTAGTCATACATCGATACGAACAGTATCGTTTCGAAGTATAATGCTACGCTCCATCCTGATGGAACACAAAATCATTGATTCAAACAAATCACCATGCGCCTATCTATTCAATCCAAGTCCACAGCCATCGAGTCGAAACCCAATTAATCCTTCTCCCTGATCGATACGAACGTCTTGTTTGTATCCATGGGTATCGATACGAACGAGATTCCCTTGAGCATGCATCCATCAATATCTCGAACAAACGAACGCCGTTCGACTTTAAATTTGAAAATAGCCTTTCCTAGCCTTGCTTTTCACTTTCTAGCAATTTCACCTCGAACGGAGCTTGGCCAAATTTTGACGACGTCGATCATAGCCTTGTTTCCAATCGATCTCTAATCTTGATATCCCTCCTTTCCAGTCAAATTGTTGATATTCTGGTCTTGACCAAAAGGTGGGATAATATTTGCTGCCCAAAACATACCTTGTGGTAAGAAGGTGTATTTAAATAGTTCCAAATCTGACATTCGAAGTCCATATTCCGTCTGCAGCCATACCGTCCGATTCATAATCCAATCCATTACCAAGCTATCCCATTTGAGTGAATCATTTTTGACTGCTCCGAGTCGATGTCCGATTCCAAATCCAATAACAAAAGCCTTAGCCAATTCCATATCCATCCGAACCTGATAACCAAGTCCTAATCCATCCTTATCCAATAACCAATAACCGAATCCAGTACCTCTCCAGGTCGATATCCAAACCTTCCCGTTCATAGCCGATATTCGTATCCATAAACTCTTCGGGTTCTTGCCAAGCGTAATCCACACTCGGTGAACTGTGCTAAGCATTGCCTTGGTATCTATGGTCCGGTGTCCCTAAACGCCGAGTTATGCCATGGCTTAAGTCCTCTGCCGTATCTGGTCGCTCCGGACCCTTGCCGAGCAAAGTCCATACTCGACGACCTGAAGTAATAATCGGTAATATAACGCCTAAGTCCTAGGCTGAATCCTGGTCTCTCCAGACCCTTGTCGAGCATAGTCCATGCTCGACGACCATTCACCAAAAACCCGATAAAAATCCCATCAAAAACCAATCCGAAATCCAGATCAAATCTGAAAACCAAAAATCCATACAAGATATCCAAATCAATATCCAAACCAAAAATCAATAATCCAAAAAAAAGTCCAAACCAGAAAATAAATTAAACCAGGAGTTCAAACCAAACTCCAAAACCAAACCAGAAAAAGCAAATGTCCAAACCAAAAGAAAAAACAGATTTCACAAACCATAGCGTCGCGGTTTATCGTCATTCAGAGCATGCCTATGTGCTATCTCCGTCCCCGTTCATGAGTAACTGACTTGGCTGTTTGCCTGTAGTTCTCTACTTATTTCATATCATCCCTGTCAGTTGATAACCAATCGGCCATAATTCCTGGGACTCGCGCCATTGCTGTTTGAGGAAGAGTGTGGCTGCTCATGTTCCACCGCCGCATTCCGAGCCCCGATATACTGTCGTAACCGGCCATTCCTTACATGTTCCTCGATGATATCCTTTAGATGCCTACAGCTGTTGGTATCATGTCCGTCCAAATCATGAAAGAGACAGTGCCTTCCTGATGCCCTTTCACATTCCAAGGGTTCTCTCCTTGCAGGCCTTTGGTAGGGTGGACGATCCCGAGTCTCCATGAATATCCATTCTAACGTCTCGTTCAATCCTGTGTAAGTGGAGAATTTTGGCTCTCTCCACCGCTTCCTAGCTTTTCCTGATTCCTCATCCAGCTTACTTTTTTCTTTATCCTTATATTTATCTAAACTTCCACTAGATGGCCCTCCATCCTCAGCCGTGTTCACCTCCTTTAATTTCATATTTGAGCATGCATCCTCTCGTCGAAGGAATCTCTTGGCTTCATGAAAGAATTCTCAGGTATACGTTGGCGGGTCTCGATCAATGACACTTTGAAATCCGAATTCTCTCTGACTCCTGACACTTCTTCCCATCAATGGATCCGGCCGACACCGAAGCAAAGGGTGCATTGAACCAAGTTAAGAAAGCTCTGAGCGATTCTTCTATCTTTTGCTTCATCTATGTTAGCTTCATTACGTTCTTTGGCCTTTTGATATGAACCCGGAACTATTCAGAAACTTATCCACCAGTTTCGTCCATGTCTTGATAGATCCCTCTTCCAACTGCCTGAACCACATAGCTGCTACATCCGTCAAGTAAAGGGAGAAACATCGGGCCATAACTTCCTCTAATGCCCCCGGCACTTCCATGTGTCTAATGTATCTCATCAATTGATCAGTAGGGTCAGCCTTGCCATTGTGTACTTCCAGCGTTGGTAGTTTGAACTCTGATGGGTTTTCAGCCATCCTGATGTCGCGGGTAAATGGACTCCTATTTACCCCTTCCAAATCTATGTTTGTTAAGTCTCCACGCATAGTTAGCCTGATAATCTCAGCCAATCCAGTGTTGTCCATCAAGGGATGTCCCTTGAGTCCTTGAGGGAATTCTGGTACATACTCTTCATCATGAGCTCATGCATTCCTACCAGCATCTTGTCATGTGATGTCACCTGGAATTCCTCCATGGATTGGTCCATCATTTCTAGGTGGCGTTCCCTCGAGCTTGGATCCATCTAGATTTACGGTTGTGTGCTAATTAGGGGTTGCGCCTTGTTGAGATACTCCATTCGATCTCCTGTTGGGTCCTTCTACTCCAGCTCCGTGGATCTGAACTCCTGAAGTTCCAGCTATTCCTGCTTGTCCAAATTGTCTGAGGAGGTTCTGCATCATTTCCTCCTTCCTTTTCGAAAATTCTTCATGCATAGCTCCCATCATCATCTCTATCTCGTCTCTGGTGATGAAAGCCGAAGTCTGATTAGCCCCAGATGATGCCTCCTGGCTTCCATCATGCCGACTTCTCTTTGCTCGTTGTCTTCTACTTGATTGCCTTGTCATAGCTTTTCAGATCTGAATCCTTAAGCCTTCAAATTTAATATCCAAGTAGTAAAATCCATGAATTCAATTCTCAGTGAAAGCACCAAAGTGTTCGTGCCATAATTGGTCACAAACCCCAAATATCATGAAAGCACCAGTGTATGGACACAGATCGACAATAAATGATCGTCAATCATAGATCTAGTAATGTAGAGGATAAAAAATGAAGAATAATAGACTTAAAACAGAAAGAAATAGACAGAGATACAAGATTTATAGTGGTTCAGCTATCTCCGGTCTACATCCACTTCAAAAGTTAATCTTTTATTGAATTTCATTGCTGATTACAACTGATTACAGCGGATTACAGTGATGTAATTCGAGTATAACAATAGCTTTGTAGTGCAAAGATGTTTTCGGCAGGGTTTGGACGTCGGATAGCCAAAAAAGATCGCTTTTCTATAGGCTCTGAGGTGCTATTTATAGGCGTAGTATGCAAATATCTCACTCAGATCTTGGAAGACTTCTTCTGGCATGTGGGCAGGCCCACACAATCGATCCCATGCAATTTGCACTCGGTCCGTGATCGATACGAACCGTTTCGTATCGATCAAGATTTATCCCAATCGAGCCAAAACTTGGCATGAACATTCCTTAGGTCGTGCGTAAGCTCCTGTGAAAATTTCATAGCATTTGGAGTTATGGGTTGCAAATTATGATCGATGCAAACTTGGGCTTTTCGGTTGTCGTTCTCTTCGCATCGATGCTGTTCGAATCGATCACTTCGTATCAATGACCACGCACGTGATCATATGACGTGGCACTAAATTCCTAGGTTGATCCACTTTACATGTCGAGCGATCGATTCTTATTCATATCAAATACCGAAGCCTTGTTCGTATCAGTATTAGTAGTTCCGTTCTATTTGTATCAATCCTTGAGCACTCCTAAAGTGCATGCCTTCTATCCATTACCACTCGCAGTTCGTATCCATGTGCTACCATCCATCTGTTAATGTTTTCGGTCTTCTTCGTATCTAATAACTATGTCTCTGTTTCTATCCATCATCAAACCCTCCTTCGCATCGACTCGAAGTACCCAATTTTGATCGGTACAAACAGTATCGATTCGAAGTAGTCATGTTGATCGATATGAACAGTATCAATTCAAAGTATACTGCTATGCTCCATCCTGATCGACACAAAATCACCGAGTCGAACGAATCACCATGCGCCTATCTATTCAATCCAAGTCCATAGCCATCGAGTCGAAACCCATTTAATCCTTCCCCCTGATCGATACGAACGTCTTGTTCGTATCCATAGGTATCGATATGAATGAGATTCCCTGAGCATGCATCCATCAATATCTCGAACAAACGAACTCCGTTCGACTTGAAATTTGAAACATAGCCTTTCCTAGCCTTGTTTTTCACTTTCTAGCAATTTCACCACGATCGAAGCTTGGTCAAATTTTGACGACATCGGTCACAGTCTTGTTTCCTATCGATCTCCAATCCTAATATCCATTCTTTCCAACTAATTTGTTGATATTCCAGCCTTGCCCAAAAGGTGGGATAACAGAGAAAAAATAGAACACGCATTTATTATAGTTGTTCGGCTAATCATTTTCCTACGTCCACTTATACTTTGTTGATGGTTTCAAATGAGAAGGCTATTCTTACGGATTGGTGAAGATCCGTAGAAGTACAAAGAAAATACAAGAATTTGTTAAACAACAAAAAAGATCCTCCGAACTATGCTCCTACCCCTATATTTATAACTATAGGTCAATGAAAATCACATGCCCATGTCTTAACCCACGTTTCCCACATCCAAGGAGGTTAACTAAAGAGATTGTGGCCACCTCACGAATAATCAATGATCAGTCCGGATCCACGCTTGAGTATCAGTACCGATCCACAAACCTACCTTATAGATCACTATTTTACTCATATTGATGTTTGTCATGCCTGTATCTTTGTCTTTGCTGCTTTGTTTGCATTGCTAGAGGTTTGGACTTAAGCGAACGCCTTGGTTTGGGTATAGAGCGATATTGTCTAACTTATGTGCTGGTCGTGGTGGTTGATACGGTCTTGAGAACCATCCCACATAGCATGAGCTTTTTTGTAAACTCATTATCTTGGCATGGCATGGGACTAGTAGCAAAATGGAGGAGTTTTTGGGGATCGGTACTGAACCCTAATCAGGGATTGATATTGATCCATGATTTCTTATGTCTTGTACTTTGAAGTTGTTGCTCATTGGAATGAGGTGTGCAAGCTTTTGTTTAGATGTTCTTGGGTACTCTTAGACTTTATTCCTTGGTTTTTCTTAGTACCTAAATTTAGTGGTTGTCGGGATGGATCACTGGTGGATAATTTCTTAGTTCGACCGACTTGACACGCCCGAACATGGCCTGGTCACAAGGCTGGATAATATTTGCCTCTCAAAGTGTACCTTGTTTTAATAAGACATACTAGACAAGTCGAAGGTTATGCATTGTTGGTTTCTTCTTTGTTTCAAAAAGATATCAACTTTCCCTTTAAACCGTTTTAACGAAGCGCACCATCTTTCATCATTCGTTGTACCGCTTTATTTAGGTTAAACTTGTAAGATCCCTATAGTATAAAAGCTAAAGCGTGCTCGACAAGTTCGCTATTCCAAATTCAAAAAAATTTCAATGATTATCTTCTCTAGGTTCCATATGTTTGACTCCGTTATCTTGGAACTTCAATAGATTAGCGTTATATGCATATACACACATCTGCTCATCCATTGCTTAGATATTCATATGTATACTTGCATTCATGCACATATATACATATACATATATATATATATATATATATCATATAAGTTGATATGTTGTTTGATTTTAATTTATAATTATATATATATATATATATATTGTGGTTTCATATCGATCCTTGATCAAGGATGGTACCGATCCATGCCTTGAAAACTTTAGGCTATTTTTGGTCTTAGTTTCTGGGTCGAATTCTAATATAGGCACTAAATCCATACTTTACCTTTTCCATCCTTATTTTCCTACTATCGAAGTTCCTCTTCTCTAAGCTTCTAATCCTCCATCACCAAACTCCCTTTTGACGATCTAGCATCCAAAGCCACCACCTTCGATCATCACCGCCTTTAGAGGCTCTGTTCTCCTAGCTCTTGAACATCGAACTTCCTAAATAATTTGAAATCAAATCCGAGCATAGCTGAACCCAATCATGTCGAATTGCTCTAGGTAGGTAACGCGACTTGGTGATGGTTATTGTTGGTCTGAGCTTCAATCGAGCTCGAAGTTAATCCTTCTCCTTAACCATATTCAACAAAAAAAGATAAAGAGGAAAGAAAAAGAAGAAAAATAAAGAAAGGAATATTCTCTCTCGAGGATCGATACCGATCCTTCCCTTGGGGAGATTTTCAATAAAAAATTGAGTGCATGAGGGCGCCTTACACACAATGCAAATTTTCTTGGGCCTTGGCTTTGTTTCCCCAAAGCGTGACTCAAGCTCGTGCCTTTAAGGTATTGGCTCATGTAGGCTACAGGTTATACACCCTCGCGACTTGATTTTTTGCTTATGGACTTGATTTTTATTTAAAAGACCCTAAAAATTCCCCAAAAGGTTACAAATGGAACTTTATACTAAAATTTGGTTAGGTCATGGTTGACGATGTAAGATTCATTAGGACAGTTTCCAATAACGATCACTTTGGATGTAGATCAATTTGAGTTGCCCGATGTTTAATGCATGCACTGCATAAACACTGCATAATTTTAATTGTACCACATTGTCCTTCGTCGACGTGCGAGACTCGATCGATTAGCACATGTTGATATCCATCGGGTGGTACATTGACTATACGGGGCTCTCTTTCAAGCATGGAGACTACTACTTTTAATGTGTTTGATATCGCTTATATGTGAAGACTTATCAGTTATAGATCGTAGACATTCCGAGCATCTCTATACTTTGGATCATAGATAGTTCCCATGGCGAACTTTTTATTCGGTCGATCGTCAAGCAGTACAACCTTTGGAAATGATCCATTTTGTGCTAATTGAGGGTCCTGTGGTTGAAGCTGCCCTGATGTTGACACAGGCGATGACATTATTTTAGACGATCCTCGGGATTCCCCAGCCCAAAAGTTGATAAGACATCTCTTCAAAGAATATGCGAAAGGCACGACATCCCCTGTGAGGATGTGTTGGTTCCGTCATGCCATGAACAAGCGTATCATCCACTAGTAGGATATATGGCTATTAACTGATACATGTGTATGGTCAGTTATATTCACTGTTCAGCAACTTCATCCATACAATTTTACGGTTCATGAAATTAGCTCTGGCTCAACTACACCCCAACCTCTACGCTTTTACGAACAAGATTTATATTATGTTCATCCACAATCTGAATCACGAACCCGGCACTCAATAAGTTTTGTACTTTTACAACTTCAAACACTAAAAGAATCCCTTTCGCTTACATATCTAGAACCCTTTCGGAGGCTCTCGAACTGTAAAGTCTCTAGAACAAATTAAGCTATTTTAAAGATGAATTCTTTTTTGTGCATTGCCTTTCTAGTTTTGCACATAGGTGATTGTCCAGACGTAAGTCTTACTTTCATCCTTTTTTACATGGACAATATAACTTTAATCACTCATATGATTATTTCTTGTTCTTGTAGATAGCTCAAGAAGGCCTAGCTGTGCAGCCTTGGCGAGCACTCTTGCATCTCTCCATCAAGTCCCATTTGAGGAAAGGGATATGAGAGCACTTCTACTTATGAGAAACTGAGAGCTTACCATCTTTTGGAAAGGAATCGTAGCATTGGCCATGTTCCAAAGACGGCGATGAAGATGACGACGGTCTTTATTAGAGGATGGCGATGAAAGCCAAGAAGTGCCCCTGTCCCGAGTGATGTTATGGAGGCTGGAGAAGTTCATGAGAATACTAGAAAGGAAGAAATGGTAGAGGAGATAATGATGATCCTGATAATGGTCATATGTCCTCCAGCGGCGAAGATGGTGTTGATCGAGCTTTCCTTCTAAAGTGACGACCCAAAATAAATATCATCCTGTTGCAAACTCCCATTTGGCCTTCCAAAGTCATTTATGGAAACCTCGGTCCGATTGCAGATGAGTTCGGTTTTATGTCCTGGGCAACATCAATATCAGGGATATTGGATCCCCTAGCCATCTTCCTGATGAAGTGCCAACCACTCGTATGAGGGAGATCACCCTCGTTAGCAAACTCCAAGCTCATGGTCTATAGTGGGACACCAGGATACACACACAGTCCATTGTTTAATTCGCATCATGCTTTTATCCCATTGGATCTAATTTTTTCTCCTTCGATTCACAGGTTCAATGGAGCATGGGGAGATGTGTACAATACTGTTAAGAGCCAAGATAGCACATGAGGAATGGATACTAAAGTCATCCTCATGGCTTCTCTTATAATTCTGATTCAGGGAGGCGTTTGGGCCGAGACTGCCAAAGTTGAGGTAGAAGCCATACAACTCATGAGTCGTCTCCATGGCACAGCACAAACAGACATTCTTCAAAGGCCTATCATACACCATCTGTTTACGTATCGTGAGTTGCTATCTCTGTTCCAATATTAGTACAATTGACATCATCCACTCATGTGCAGCGATGCTCGGAACATACATCAAGGTCGATCACTTTTGATTATCCTCATTCAAGGCCTTATAAGAGTGGTTCAAACATAAAGGGAGATTGCTTCCAGCCACCACATGGACTTTTTATAGTGCACATTCCCAAAACTATATTTTGACGACGTCAAGTTTGTTATCAATCTAAAGGACATTGCTCCACACATCGAAACTGACATCATGGCTTACATTGATGATGTATATGACTAGTACTTTAAATGGAGGCAGTTAGCCAAAGTCATTTCTGAAGGATCTTGTAAAAGAAAAGTGGAACTACAAAGAATGAAGCACGAAAAAGAGCAAGACAAACACATTATTGCCAACCTTAATAAGGAAGTTGATAAGCTCAATGCATCGTTAGCTGAGTCGAAGAAACAACTAGATGACTTAACCAAGTCTACTAAGGAAGAGCATGAAAAACAACAAAAATAAATTAAGGCCCTGCACCATAAGAGTTATAGGAGAACGAGCGGCTGTCTAAGGATTTAGAGGAGCCGAAGAAACAGTTGGAGGCAAAGAAAAAAGAGAAAGACGGCGCTCTAATTGTGGCCTAGAGCTACTGTGAAGAACCATTGGATGCGAGCGAAAAGAGAGACGATGCAGAAGCTTGGGAAAAATTATGAAACAACATGTTGAAGCCGTGGAGAAGCAGACTAAGGATGAATTTAAGCTAGCAATTGTTCATTATAATGCAAATGTGATATGGTTCAAAAGCTTGAAATGGCTCGACGAAGGATATCCCATGGCATTGGCTCTGACATGGGAGGAAACTACAAACAAAGAGTGAAAGCTTTACGGTAGGGCTGAGGTTGATGTAGAAAAGCTGAAGCTCTACTTTCTAGATGTAAAGAACCTGGAAGCCCTTAGGATAGGTGAATGTATGTTGCACCTTGAATCTACTATCGGGGGTCAAAAAAGATGATGGTAACAGCTTCAGATCCACTCCCCATGATTCAACAACGAACATTATTTCTAGGTCATCAACTGCTATAACACTTCTACCAGATGCTATATATAATCCCGGCAAGCTTCAGGTTCATAAATGAATTATTTTATCTCCAATACAGGAGGGAGGTTCTAGCGGAACTCTAGCCCACGTTGAACTCATGTCGCCTAAGGTATATCATTGACTTCGCCCGTGTTAGAGATAGCTCATATGGCATCGGTCAACGTCACTGATCTCATTTTTTATGTTTCTTAGGTAAACCTCCTATTGTCTCTCTACCCCAAGGAGGCTCACTGCAAGACACGCAAGTCTCGACGATTGATTCTGTGATTGTGTCTACTTCTCAAACAAATCCACTTGTTTTAACTAGTGTGACTCTCGACTGGAGCGCCGAGATGATCCAAAGGAAGAGATGACATGGGACATCCATGGGGCACGGGAAGAGGAGGACGTTACTATAATTGGGACTTTTGATCCTTCCTTGGGGCCCACTGTGGAAGGGATGCTCCAAACTCAAGTCCTAATGTCTAAGGAGATTAAGAAAGAGAAAGATGTTGATATAACTCTTCCTTTGTGGGTCTCATTGCCTGGTCAACCCATCTTTGTGCTTTTTGAAACTTCAATGAGCAATCTTCCTAAGGGTCGTAAGGGAAAGATAGTAGGAGGAAGCCTGGTGAGTCTGGAGCGCTTCTTCCAAGGAGAAAAAGAAGGAGTTGAAGAGGAGTCCTTTCTTGTTTTTTTTTTCGTTTTTTTTACTCGAATAACTGTGTAGATAGGCTGGAGTTATGCGAGTACAACTCTCGCATTTTGTTAATAAGAATTAGATTCTTTTTCCATTCAAGCCTTGTGTCAATGTGTTTAAGTATTGGGAAATGTTTTTATTATTTTTGCTTACATGCACGCAAATCATTTCTTTATCCTTATTCAGCCAAATTAATAGCTTGTTTCGCTATTCTCTAGTTGAGTTTTGTTTGACCAATGATAATGTATGAAATACTCTCAATTTAGAGAATGTAGCCTGAATGCCTATCTTTGGAAATTCTTGCTTGGACAAGCCAAATTTTGGGTCTTGGCCAAAATCGGTTGCTTAGAGTGGCGGTTCAAACTTCCATTTCATGGACGTTTCTACCCAATCTTGCCTAACTTTGGGAGTTGGCCGGGGTAGATCACCTAGAGTGGTGATTAAAGCATCCATTATGCAGATTTTTGTCCGATCTTACCTAATTTTAGGCATGGATCGTGGTTAATCACCTGAGAAGGTCGTTTAAGTGTCCATATCTTGGATACACGGATATGATCCCGCCTAGCTCCGAGCACTTTGACCTCCCCATTCTCTGGGTGAGGAGTTCGAGCTTCGTCAGACTCCAAGCGATAGCTTTGTAGGGTGCAGATCATCTAATTTTCCAACTTCAGGCAAAATCTCTTGGGATGTATTATCTGTTCGATCCCTTATATGTTTATACTTCAATGTCCAAGTCATAGGTCAAAGGAGTTAACTGGCATCTACTCCGGATGCCTGGAATAGTTGCGATCCTCAGGTCCAGTCATGGATCGTAAAGTTTGATTGGCACCAATCTTCGGGCACCTGTATTTATGTATTATACAAGTAAGTATCATTCAATCATGTTGTTGTTCACAACGCAAGAATTAGTTAATAATAATGTAGATTCATTGGTCCTCAAAGCCAATTCATTTTATATTCACAAGAATGGCCAATCATGTCTCTTTACATCGAGATACAAGATATGTACAAAGGTAGTTTTAAGTGAAATAACATCGTAAATGTTCGCTACTCCATGACCATGGAAGTGAAATTCATCTGTAGTTGCTAGCTTGAATGTTCCATCTCAAAGCTTATGTTCGATTGCATACAAACCTTCTCAAGTTGGGCCCATGTCTACGCAGTTAAAGCCCCACAAAAACTCTCTCATAGCGCTTGTCAACTTCCATGCTAAATAGCGCTATTAAATAGTAGATTTTCTTTAAGCCCCGCTATTTTTTCCTACACTCGCTAAATCAAGGGGTTTTAGCACCCTCTTTAGCAATATTAGTATACAAAGGTTAATTTAACTAGTTCACTTTTAAACTAAATCAACGAAGATAGGGTAATTACATAATTTTAAGGCATAAATGCTCAATATAAGTTAGAGATTATTGTAGTCACCAAATCTAGTATGTATAATCGGGAAATTCTTTGATTTTCTTATATAAAATTAAACAGCATTACTTTTTCTTCCACAATTGATGTGAGAGTGAATATAAATTCACTCTAAATATTTGATTTTACATCAAATGAAGCATTTTTAACCCCCCCTATATCCTTGCTTTGTCCCTGTTAAAACTTTCTATACCTCCATCGTCATTGAACTGCTAAGCGCTTTAACTACACAGGCCCATGTTCACTAGACCAGGAAAGATTCGTTTAAGAACAAAATCACCAATCTCGAAGGTCTGCTTCCTAACTTTATGTCGTAATGCCGAGCTGCTCACTTCCGATGAGAAATGGCTCTCAAATTAGCTTCACCATGCTTCTCATCGATCATGTTGAGGGATTCATGTAGGAGTTCCTTGTTATATTTGGGATCATAGTGGATCATCAGATAAGAGTGCACTTCCAATTCAATTGGAATCATAGCCTCCAACCAGTTGGCTAAAGCAAACGAAGTGTGACCACTCATGGATTTGTGAGTCCTTTGATTGCCCAAAGTGTCAGTGGTAACTTGTTGACCCACTTGCCTTTGGCCTTTATCAATCGCTTTTTCAAAATGGATTAGATGATTTTATTCACTTCTTCAAGTTGTCCATTCACCCGCAGATGCGTTACTGTAGAGAATCTTTTCTTAATCTAATACTTGCTGCAGAAGTTCTTGAATTTTGCACGGTTGAATTGGATCTCATTGTTGGTAATGATCATTTGTGGGATCCTAAAACAAAAAATAACGTTATTGACTTCAAAGTTGATCACCTTCTTCATGGTGATCATATCAAGCCGTTCTACCTCGACCTACTTCAAAAAATAATAAACTACAACAATACCGTAGTTCGCCTTACCCTTTGACATCTGCAGCACACCAATAATGTCGATGCCCCATAACGCAAATCCCATGGGTATACCATTTGCATAATCTCCGTAGGTGGGACTCTAGGAATTTTGAAAAATCTATGGCATCGATCACACCTTCTGGTATAATCAGATACATCTCAGTTGACGGTCGGCCAAAAGTACCCATAGCAAAGAACTATCTTCGCCAACATTTTCCCTCCAGTGTGGTCGTTACAGGCTCTATCATAAATATCTGCAAGGATCTTTTTGGCTTCTTCGTGGGAAACACACCACAGCAAGGGTACAGAGAAATGCCTTATATATAATAGCCCATCCCGGTATTAAATCATAGGGCCTAGCAAAGTAATTTCATTCGTTCACTCCTTCCAACCGAAAGGATTCCCTTTAATAAGTACTCCTTAAGGAGTCATTAACGATTCTCTTTCAGATTCATCCTCTAATATTAAATCAACATCCATTTGGTCAATGCTTAGATCTTATACTAGGGCTAAACCCACGAGCTGCGCATCCCCAGAGTTATCTATCTTGGCTAGAGAATCGATTTTCATATTTCCTTCCTAGGAATGTGCGATATCATGTAATACTCAATATCGTTGAGCAGTCCTATAACTTTCATCAAATAAGGGGCTAGCCCAGTGCCCTTTGCATGGAATTCCTTTCTTACCCGGCAAACCACTAACTGAGAGTCATTGTATATGTGTAAGGTCTTGACTCCTAATTCTTATGCAATCTTGAGTCTCACAATTAGTGCTTCATGCTCGGCCTTGTTGTTCATTGTAGGGGACTCAAGTTTTAAGGCATAGCAAACTAATCGTTCCTTAAGGGTTACCAAAACTATTCCTGCCCTTGAGCAACTTTCATAGGATGCTCTATCCGTGTACAGCTTCCATTGAGCACTACGCTCTGCTATTTCTTCCCTTTCATCACCTCGAGGAGTGGACTAGGTGATGAAATTAGCCAATGCTTGGACTTCGATCTCCCTCCTGGGATGATGTGAAATATCATACCAAATCAATTCGATGTTCCACTTCAACAATCTTCCATAGGTGTCAGTTCATTGCAGGACCTGTCTTAAGGGCTGGCCAGTTAGCATCTTAATTGGATGAGCTTAGAAATAAGAATGGGATTTTCTTGAGGCGATCAATAAACAATATGCCAACTTCTCTAACTTTGGATAATTCCCCTCAGCCTCTGCCAATTGTTTGGTGACATAGTATACTGGCCTTTGTGTTCTCATTTCTTCTCATACAAGGGTAACACTTAAAGCATGAACAGATACTTCCAGATAAACAGATAAATCTTCTTCTTCCAAAGGCTTTAACAAGATATGCGGCCTTTCTAGATGATCAACCAATTCTTGGAAAACATCCTTGCATTCCTACATCAAGCCAAAGTTTGTCTTCCCCTTTGAGGAATTGAAAAATTGTATGAATTTATCTATAGCCCTTGAGATGAATTGGTTCGGCGTGACTACTTTCCCATTTAGACTTTGAAACTCTTAATCATCTTTGGGCTCTTCACATTCCTTAAGGCTTTAATTTTCTCAAAATCGGCCTCAATTCCTCTCAACTTCACAATGAAACCTAAGAACTTCCCAGATGTAACTTTGAATGAGCATTTCAGTGGATTGAACTTTCCATATTTTTGGAGCACGCTAAACATTTTTGACAAGTCCTCCAAATGTTTCATCGATCGTTGCGACTTCACCAACATATCGTTCATGTAGACCTCCATTGACCATCTAATCTGATCTATGAACATCGAATTCGTCGGTCCATAGTAGGTAGCCTGGCGTTCTTCAAACCAAATAGCATGACAAGGTAACAATATAGTCCTAAGTCAGTTATGAAGTTGGTACATTTTGATCTGGGATGTGCATTAGAATTTGACTGTAACCACAGTAGGCATCCATGAATGACACTAATTCATGGCCGACGGTTGAATCTACCAGTTGTTTGATTTTTGGTAATGGGAAACTATCCTTTGGGCATGCATTGTTCAGATCTGAAAACCGATGCACGTCCTCCATTTTCTGTTGGATTTCTTAACCAAGACTAGATTGGATACTCACTCCGGATATAGGGCGCCATAAATGAAGCTGTTATCTTTTAGCTTATTTACTTCTTCTTTCAAAGCAGCGGATCACTCCAGATCCAAACAGCATCACTTTTGATTTACATTTGGGATTCGCATTTAATGTGTAGCATGCTATCTCTAGCGATATTCCACACAAACCAGAATGTGTCTAGGTAAACACATCAAGGTTTGCCCGGACAAAACCCATCAATTCTTTCCTTATCGTCTTGCTAAGTTGGGACCCGATTCTTAGGACTTGCGTAGGGTCATCCTAATTGACTAGGTTGTAGATTGTCGACTTGGCAAGAGCCACCCTCGCACCCTTTGGCTCATTCCTTGGATCCATAGCTTTGTGGAACCTCCTATGCCGACCAAGTCAATGCTTAAGCGGTGGTTGTTATGCGTCCATCGTCTTGACGCAGAGATTCTTCTCTACGTCTTTTCTTTTATCGCATCGCTTTGCTTCCTTTAACTCTGTGACATTGCATTCATGTATGACACTCTATTCTCCCTGAATGACACCTACCCTGTTCTCCGTAAGGAATTTCATTGTTGAGTCCAATGGGTCAAGGGCCACTCGCTCGCTAAGGCTAGTCGGTACACGGAAGCATTATAAGCAGAAAAAAATATCCATCATCATGAAGGTCACAACCCACACTCACTTGCGATAACCTTCACCTAGAACCACCGGTAAATTTATGCATATTACCACTCCCTTAAACCCCTAAATTCAAGATTTTCATGGCTTTAAATCTTGGCCATCCATCAGCATCTGACCATAATTTATTTAAACAAAATGGTCACTGAACTACGACAATCAACCAACACCTTTCTCACAGTCCTTGGCACAATTGTGGCTGATATTACCATGGAATCTAGCATAGGCTCTTCGACCTCATCAGCATCCCCATTTCTAAATACATCACATTCATTGTCCAGAGTTGCTTTGCCTGAGCTCCATCTTCGACAATGAAGCAACTTTCATGCACAACATACTTTAACGAACTTGCATACCTCTCTATCTCATTCCAGCTCCTCACGGCCGAGTGAGTCCACCAGTCATTTTGATAACCAATCTTTTTCTAAGTTTCCCAGGCTCATCATTACTAAGCCTGACTTGACTCCTTTGGAGCAGTTGCCTCTAGGGTTGAGCATTCTCTTGTCCCCCACCTTGCGTGGATTTAACATACTGTTAAAGCTTCTTTTTTCAGATCAAATCCTCAATCACATCTCGCAAGTGTCTCTATTCATTCTGTTATGGCCGTGGGTCTTGTGGAACCGAGAAACCTCCTAGACCTCTTCTCTCTCTTAGTCGATTCCTTCGGAGATGGCTTCTTATAGTATTCAGCATCCCACGTCGTAAGTTATATATTCTTAACTAAATTGTTCAATGGTGTGTAACTTTTGTATTTCCGACGTCTCTTGAAACCAAGTTTCCTGCCTCCATCCTTGATTGTTTTTCTTCTAGTTATTACCTTTATTTCCTACGTTCACGGACATGTTTCGGAAACTTTCATCGAAATATTTCACAACCATATTTCTTTGAATTACTTTACCTTATCGGTCACCATTGGCCTTTCCATCAATCATACTTTCCTCTTCCAAGCGAATGAACCGAGTTTCCTTCCTGTAGAAAACATCCATTGTCAGTGGGGTTTCATCTTCAACCACCTTCCAAAATACATATTTGGATGTATCCCCTCGATCAAAGCCATTAACATAATGTCCTCATTTTCATTGCTTACCTCTATCACTGCCATATTGAACCTGTTAAAAAAATCCTATAGCGATTCTCCTGCACCTTGGAAGAGGTTCAATAATGATATCACGTCTTTGGAATGGGTTGTGTGTAAACGAAACTGCTCTATAAACTTTGTTTCCAGCTGATTGAAAGTTGATATGAACCTCGACATGAGCTGAGTAAACCACGTCGTCGCTACACCTTCAAGAAAAATCGAAAAACATCTACATCTCACGGCATCCTTCGCCCTTACCTGTCTATATACCATTTGTATTTCAACAAATGTTGCCTCAGATCCATCATTCCATTGTAGGATGGCATCATTGGCATTGGAAACCTTCGAGGATATTCCTTGCGCAGTATCTCCTTGGTGAATGGGTATTCGCTAGGGGAAGAGCCATACTCATCGTTACTTTTGTGATGGTTTTCACTCACCAATTTCCTTCCCATATCCACTAGTGACTCTGGCTCGACTTGATCCATTGGATGACGATAATCATAGCCTACTCCAAGTGTTTAACCCCACAAACGGTCTTGGTTAGTTCCACGATAGGGTTTCCTGTCTTTGGGAGAACCATTTGTCAAGTTGATGAATTCTTATAGTTTCTACAAGGCAGATCAGTAGCAGCCGCCTGACTTCTAATATTTTGGCCATCAACAACACGACCAACATCACCATCCAAATCTGCAACATCTCCATTGCTCGAATCGAAAACTCAGGGTTCAGTATTGATTCCTGGGGTCGGTTCGATACCGATCCACGGTCCCTTACTCTGAGCACCTCCAGTCCATTTTTCAAAGCACCTATTTACTTTTGCTTCATTTTCTATTTTCCATCTAGATGTTTTTCAACAGATGAAGAAGAACTATCTTTTGATTTGGAAAGCGATAAATCTCTCCTACTCGTCCTATGACTATGGATTAATAGATTTAGCAAGTCGAGAGTCTCCTTCACTTTCCTCCTCAATTCATTGTGACTCTCTTACACTTTATCATTCATCTGCTTCAACATTCTATCCATCTCAACTCGCGTCATCGTACCTGAGGGACCTAAACTTTAACATTTACAGGTTGAGCAACTTCTTCAACATGTTAAGAACCGATGTTCTCAACCTCGGCAGCAGGTCTAGAGGCAGCAGATTTATCCTTTCGTTGGTCCATAAATTCTATTAATCCTATGATAGATTCTATGGAAATCTCAATAGTTACGGATTACAGCTATAAACTCATGGATCTACCTCGTGGATTTAAACAACCCAAAAGCAGAAAATATACCCTAATAGCCTGAGGTCGACACACTTTCGATGAATGCACTCAAACTTTATGGAGATGATACTGAGTATGATATTAACGCATACATAAAAATTTAGCATTTAAAATTGTGTAACTCAAAAAATGATAGTTGTACCAAAGGGGTGCTCTAAAAACGACAGTCGTCGAACCTTCGTCATACACACACATATATATATACTATGATATAATTCATTTTCTATGTGATGGAAAAATTCATTTATAAATGTATATTTATTAAATTCAAATCCAAATCCAAATTTTTGCCTTTAGATCTAAATGTTTTCCTTTAGATCCAAACGGTTGTTGACATGTCGTACTATTAGCGTTTTCTCTTTGGAATATGGCTCCGTCTTCCTCTTAAATAGGTTGAATTCCCATCTTCAGGGTTTAATCTGTAGGCAATGTAGTATAGATTTTTTTTGTTAGAATAGTGTAAATAAAATGGGAGAAAGATGTGATATTTATTTCATAAGATATTCAAAACATCACTTTATATTTCTCACTTTTTCATCTATATCTAATTTCTTCAGACGAGATATTCAAACCCCTCCTTCAAATGGTATAGTCAAACCCCTTCCCCCATGTAAGATTTAATATAAAATCTTGGGCCTTATCAATATTTCATAATGCTAATTTATTTATTCATTTAGATCCATATATCAGTTATATTAATGTTTAACTTATGTATATTATTTTAATAAATCTTAAGGAGTTAAATAAATAACACATAAATTTAACATAATATTTATATTTTTTTCTTTATTAATTTCTAGAATTTACAAATTAATTTTGTTTCAAGTTAAACTCAGAAAATCACTAACAAATACCGGTTCATTGGTGTGAACTCGGCTCTAAGTAATATTTATTCAATTTAAATATTAAAGCATGTATGGGCTTTTATGGAGTATGGTATCGTGCAAAAGTTCAGTCGCTTACGGATCATCTACATGAAATCTAATTTCTAATTTTATTAAGCTACGAAACTATATTTTGTGCATTTTTCTTTTCATCGTCACCGTATCATTAAGATACCCATAATTTGGTTAATGATCAAAGGCTCAGTAATATTCGTAGTGGTTTGTGTTTTACTACTTTAAAGATGTAAGTTAAAATCAATAACATTTACTGATTAACCGATTTACTCCAGACGTATATTTTTGGTTTAAGTTGACTACTAACTATGTTGATACTAACCTTTCATAGAGGATACAAATCCTTTCTTATGTAAATTTTCACTTTAAGTGGTTCAACATGCACCCAACTATGGTTGTAACATAATTGTGATGTCATGTGATTTACCATATTTAAAGTACAATATACATACTTAAGATCGATAGCACTCTCAAATCTGAAGATTATTGCATATTATTACATAAGATCTGTATCGATTGAGTTTTATTAACATATATAGGACTCTCATTGAGTCATTTTATGATTGTTCCAAACTACCACATGCACATAATCCCTTGACGCCCCTAAAAATCATGAGTAATTCACCATCTATAGTTTGAAGGGTATTATGAACACCAGTCTCAACGAACGCATCGATATCCTTATCAAGATATATCTTGGCTAGGAACATTTTAAGGATACGTATTGTAATATTCAATTCAATAGTTATTGTCATGAGCACATTCTTATCTATAATCCGTTATGAACTTTTCCTAAGATTATCCATTTTTATATATTTAATTTATTCAAACTTTAGTTATATCATAATATAAAAATATACAAAATAGGAAATAAATTCAAAGGCTAACTTCATTTTGGTCAAGGTTCATCATAAGATTTAAGTTATATAACCAAATTACATAATCTCCTCCAGGAGAGACCCTAACTTTATCACCTTGATTTAGGGTACCTCAACCATGATGAGATCCCTATTATCATGTGCGGTGTGGACCGAATTGGGTATAACTCGCTTGGGCATGATCAGCATGGATTTATAGAGCCTGTGTTTTGACTAGCTACTGTTGGAGGGTTCATGCAGTGCTATAACTCAGCCATCTCTCTGGCTACCTATCCTATTCCAGCAATACCAAGGACAAGAGTATTCTATTAGCCATTGCTCATTCCAAGGATGGAACTTACAGCTCTTATGCTAGTTCCACCATTGGATCTGTTATGTTTCTCAGGTTACGAGCATCCTACTATGTTCGCCATGAATAGAATTGGGGAACAAAGATGGAAAATTTGAGGGTCCTCCTTCTAGCACTATAACATTGACGGAAAATTAAACCAACCTCTAGTTATGAGATTTGAGTGGATTTAGAGCACCACTCAGTGGGATAAATTTGTTTATGTGTATATAATTATTATCGAACTAACATTAAGAAATAGAAAATGAGACCTGGTATTTTATAGTGGTTCGATCGATGCTATCGACATGCACTATGAATCTACTATTTTCATTGCTTGATTTTTTATTTAAGGAATTGGAATAAATATAGTGCTTTCTGCTATATTAAACTCTAGTTAGAATAAAAGCATGTGAACCCTTAAATAGATGCTTGAATGGTAGCTTAAACGACTCTGATGTAGCACGATTTTGATAGGATCTGGATGATGTAGATTAAAGGATTTCACCCCAACTATTACTATAACCATTGATGTTAGCTAGACGACTTTGATGCGTGATTTCGGACATTCAATTTTATGGTTGTGCTATGACATGGAAGCCATTGAAGGATAATGTCCTTGGCTATTGTTATATTCAAAAATGGTTTATGCTATAGTGCTTTTATCGAAGGGAGTGTCTCGACTACTGTTTGTGGGGGCATTGTTCCAGCTTGCTCCGCTCCAACTTCAGATATTCCTACATTAGCTCCTTGTCCTTGTTTCTGAATTCCAGTAGTCCTAGCTGTTCCTTATTGTCTCATTCTTTGAAAAAATCCTTTAATCATTTCCAGTTGTCGAGTTATTTATCCATCATGCATCTCCTTTATCATTTTCTCCACCTCTTCTCTAGTTACAGATGGATTAATGAGAAATAAAGGACACCTCTTGGCTTCCCCCATGCTCTGCTTGGCTTGCTCCAACCTTAGATATAGTGTTAGGCCTCTTCACCTTATCCAAATCTTAGATTGAAGCTTCAAGTCTTTAGATCTAGTTCTTTTGATCTCAATGAAAGCACTAAAATGTAACCCAAAAAATGGATCAACACCAAGAAGTCAGATGAAAGCACCAGTTGTGTTAAAAGTAAAGGAAATGGTAGAAAAGTAAATTGAGACGTAAGAATTTTATAATGGTTCGGCGTAATCTCTATCCGACATCCACTTTAAACTTTTTTATTAGTTGTTCTCCCTTTAGATTACAACTAATATCTCAGATCCGACCATAGTTTAGTAGATCTCAGATTTACAATGATGTTTTTAGAGAGTTTGAGAGTCACTAGTGCTATAGATTTTCTAAATGAGTTTTAGAATAACAAATAATAGCTTCCAAGGTGACTCTAATGGAAGAGAGGTTAGATGTGATGATGAGGAAAAAGTCTCCAATGGTAGAGAGATGATATCCCGTTTTGGTTGCAGCTGGGCTTGTTTTTAGTGAGAAACAGAGGCATTGTGTCAGAAGCTAGCTTGCAATGAACTCCAGAAGGTGTTCCGATGTCGCACAAGGAAAATTGGGATCACACGGCCTAAAGCTATAGGTCGGTACCGGGCTATTTGGCCCTATACCGAGTTATACTTTTTGGTGGAAGTTGAAGTCTTCCTCTTGTTATCTCTTTCCATCTTCTAGTTGAGTTGTTCTAGCCCTTTTCCTTCGTCTTTGAGTTAATTCTTGTGATCTTATTTACAGGGAAACAGAGGCATGGTGTTAGAAGCTTACTTGCAATGAAGTTCAGAAGGCGGTTTGAAGTTGCACAAGGAAAATTGAGGTCACATGACCTAAAACTATAGGTTGGTACCGAGCTATCCAACTCAGTACCGAGGTATCCTTTTTGGTGTAAGTTTAAGTCTTCCACTTGTTATCTCTTTCCATCTTCTAGTTGAGTTGTTCTAGCCCCTTGTCCTTCAGCTTTGAATTAATTCTTGCGATCTTTCCGATAACTACTTTCCTTGCTTTCTTCTCGTTAATCCTTGGAATTGCTCGTCCAAATCATCGGAAAGTCACTTAACCATGAGTTATTGGAGTAGCATAATAGGTATGTGGTGTTATGGTAGTGAGATGGAGGGGATTTATAGGTTGGTATCAACCTATTAAAGCTCGGCACCGAACTATGTATTTAGCTCTTTTTTGGTTACAACTCCTTTGAGTTGTTTTCCTTCTTCTTCTGACTATGCTTCCAAGTCTGTGAATCATTTCTCTTTTGATTTGATCTTCCAAGTCCACTTAAAGCTACTTGCTAAAAAGTGGGTTAACATGTATGAGGCCTTATTTTAAGGGACACTTTGGCTAAAGTCCTGTTAAGTTTTAAAATATACCAAACATCCTTGCCAAAAAAAGTATGTAAATTAGGTCCCTAGAATTAAATTATTGAAAAATTGCGGACATTTAGGCAATTATATCCAAAACTTGCAGACATTTCTGCAATTATTCACTGAAAAATTACAAAAATATCCACAATTATTCGCCTTGAATATTGCTAAAATTTCCATCGTTTTTCATTGATTAATTAAAAGACATTTATGTAAATTTTGAATATAATTGCATAAATGTTTCCAATTATTCACTAAATAATTGCACTGATGTATGTAATTATTCGGTAACTTAATTCTAATCACCTAATTTACAATCTTTTCCGGGGAGGATTTTTCGTGTATTAAGTTTGATTTTAAGGACGTGAGCTTAATATTCACTTATTTTAATCCTAATTTATGGAACTATTCTTGTTAGACCATGATAATTATCAAATTAGTTTACACGAATTCTCGAACAAAGGGTATTTATATTTTACACCCCCATTATTTACCATAATAGGTATAAAAAACTTGTACCTTTTGTATTGTAAATTATTTCAAAAATTAAAATAATTAAATTTCATACAATTTCATTACAATTCAAAACCAGTTATTTAAATTGTACATTTAAACATGAAATCTTCAAATTATGTATAAAATGAAAATTTAAGTTATTTGCATCTATTAAAATGCAATATAAAACGAATCATACAAAAAATATACTACTTATAATATTGTGAACATACAGTCTATTTATATTATTCGGATCAATGAAACATATTAATATTACAAATATAATCCATGTTATTTTAGCAAAAACATATCAGCTTAAAACCTCATACGTAACTCGCATGACAATGGTGCAATGTACTGAAATAATAATGGGTAAATCGTACTGCGATGCAATATAAATGCAACCAAAATTACAAAATAACTCATTATGCTAAACCCATGTAGTTAAAGCCCATAGTAATTCTATAGCGGTGATGTGCAAAAAGTAATAGTGATGATAAAGTGAAAAACAGCGGGGTTGTGACAATCCTCATTGATATAAAAAATATTTTTAAATTTAATATTCTCATTCTCACATCATTTATGTAGGAAAAAGAAATATTGTTTAATCTTATATAACAAATCTGAAGGATATAATGACTTGTGTAGACTAGATTTGGTGAGTGATTACGATTGATTTTTAACTTATATCGCCTTAAAATTAGATCTTTACGCTAATTTTATTGATTTGATTTAAAAGAAACTAGTTAAATCAACTTATATATATTTGTTATAATATATGTAAATATATAAGTGAATATGCTTTTGTGTATTTCTATTAGTCCCACATCATGGGATATGTTTCATCTCATGTTTCAATGCCTATATATAAAGGAGCCTGTGTAATGTAATTATATGAATCAATCTGATATAACCAATCTCTGAATGAATAAAATATCTCCATTCTTTTACTTTAATGGCTTCTTCTCTTATTTCTTTAAAACATATTCTTATTTGTTTATAACACGTTATCAGCACGATCTCCACAAAAGTTTTTTTTCCAGATCTACAGTTGTGATAATTTATGAAATCAAATCTATTCTTCTCCAGATCTAATTATAGATCTCAAAACGGTAAGTTATTTTTCTAATATGATTGATCTAATCTTCCAAATTTTTTTTATATATCTCATTCCATTCTAGATCTACTTCTTCAGATCTAAATCTATTGTATTATTTTTTAGATTTTATTATACTAGTCTTATAATTTTATATCTTATATAGATCTAAACTTTGAGATCTAAATCTTATTTTGTTGGTTATTATATTTCAGATCTAATTTGTTTGTTGTTGCTATTTTTCTGATCATATTATATTGTTGATCTGAATATCATGCTTATTTTTATGTTTTATAGTTCATTTATTTTGGAATGCAAGTTTGAACTTGACAAAATTTGATATTGTTGCTTCAACAAATTTATTGAATTTGATTGCATTTAGTTTGGATATGGATTTGAGAAATCAATCATGGTCGGTAAATGAAGTTTTCATTTTGAAAACATTTTGATTTGATTTAGATTTGATTGAAGGCTTTGAAAATAATTTCGATATATGATTTATATTTCCAGAAGAAATATTTTATTGTTTTTTAGAGAAACAAATATAAAGATAATACGTATCTAGAAGATGATCTAACATTGATTTTGATTTAGCACATCTGAAGTGAATGGAAACATTAATAAAAGCTTACATGATAAGCTTAATATCTTTCGATATTTCCTTTTAAAAAAAAGGGAAAAGAAAAATAAAATTTGAGAACCTGTAGATAAAAGGTTGAGTTTCCATAAGTCAATGATTTACAAGTTTCCTCAAAATAAAGAACCATAAGTTCTAACAAAAAAACAAAAAAAAGGAGGATCAGAAAATTTAATCATAAAAAAAAAAAATAAGTTTGAACAACCTGAAGTTGTGCAAAGATTTTTTTTTCCAACCAGAAGTTGTATAACTCAAAGTCCAAGACCTGAAGTCTTGAATTTTGAAAAGATTTTCTGACAATGTTTTAGAGATTTATTTATAGTTATATTGCAAAATCTAACATCCCAGAAGAGATGTTATAGGAATTTTATTTTAAAATTATGTGAAAGGATTGTCTAGTAATACTAACCTGAAGTTAGATCATTTCTTCGAAGATGAAGGAAACTTCATTAATGATGAAAATCTAAGTGCAGTAATAAATGATATGGTCGAATTGACCAATAATAGCAGCCCGAAGTCTGCTTTGTGGATTTTATTTTATTTCAGTTCAATAAATCAGTTTGAAGTTGGTAAAACCCAAGTTTTGATAATCTTTGGGTGTGTTTGCCAAACTATATATTTGAAGAAGTACATTTTAATATTCTCCAGAAGAGATCATCCATATGACATACTCTTGAAGAGATGTTTTATGATTTTTATATTTCAAAATCCAAACATCCTAGAAGAGATGTTGTAGAATTATGTCAATTATGTAGAAAAAGATATTGATTATTGATGACATGCCAAAAACAATGCATATAATGTATCTTTAGAAGTGATATGTACCACTCTAGAAGCGGTGTATATGAAATATCCCCAGAAGTGATATTATATCATCGTATAGCACTATAAAAGAATTGCCTATAAAATATTGTCAAATGTGATAATAAATTATCCAAAATTCAATCGTCTATTGTCATGGACCCGTAGCTCCATTTGACAAATAGTGATATGTAACCTTTTACTTTTCAGAACTTACGATGAATCAAATATTATATGCACAACTATTCTTGAAGAAATATCTTTATATATGCTCCTGAAGAGATAATCTATATGTCGTATCATAATTTTCACTAAAGCTGTATAAATATGGTCTTAAACAAATCGTTATGTGAAACCATTATAATTTCTTATTTTTATAACATTTCAAGAGTCCAGAAGATACTCTTATATATGTTGTAAATATATCTATTTTACTGAACTCTCTAGAGGAGATGTTTATATATAATTATAAGTTAGTATATATTTTCTAATAAACAATCATAATTAATGTTCAATAGTAATATTAGAGATATAATCAAGGAATAATGATATAATTTTTTTTAGTAATAACAATAATTTATTCAAAAAAAAAGAATAATGATATTATATACCAAATGTTACACTCCAGAAGTAGTGGTTTTATCTCTTGCATCTTACTTTCAGTTAGTGAATCTAATTTTGTCACTGTGTTTAAAGTTTGATATGCCATTTTAAAAGCAATTACAACAAAAATCTCCAACATGGATATTTTATGCTACTGTAAAAGTAGTAATTATATAATATGTATCAAATAAACAGCGTATATTGATATGGCATTCAAATAGTGCATATACATATATATCTCTAGAAGAGATAAATTCACTCCAGATGTAGCGATAATAAAATATCCCTAAAAGAGACTAATAAATTAGGAAATGATAACATATCTCTAGAAGAGATTTGCTTATATATTTGGTAATTTTATTAAACCAAATAAATGCATAGAAATTTGATTATAAATGATCCTAATTTAGTTTAGATTAGATCCTAAAAGTTTGAGAGCTATGCGACATGTATCATATATTTCATTATAATTATATCAAACGTGAGAAATATTACACGTATAATCAATTCTTGAAGATATATCTTTAAATATTCTCCTGGAGAGATAGTCTATATTTCATATCATAAGTTTCATGCAAGCTATACATACGGTCCTGAGGAAATCTGTATCTGTAACATTCCAAGTATCCAGAAGATACTATTATTATTTTTGCTGTAAATTTTTTTTACAGAACTCTCAATAGAGATGTGTAGAAATGTCCATATGCAATTAAAAATTATCCCTTGATTAGTAATCATAATTAGTGTTCAAAACTGATATTCGAGATATAATTGAGGAATAAAACTTAACAACTTGAAGTTGTGTGTATATTTTGTTCGAACCAGAAGTTCGGTATGCTTTCAAACCAAATGTTTTGAACATTATCATGCAGTTTTGACAGGTTTGCATTGACATTGATTTATAAATAGAAATTAATAGTTTGGATCCTTGTAATAGTTTGTTCTAAAAATCACTAATTCAAATGAGAAAGAATATGAAAAATTTATAATATATATGTGATACGTGGACGCACGTATACATCCATATATGTAAATATTTAGCTAACAACCTGAAGTTTGTTATAAGCTATTATTTAGTGATTATGCATAGATATTATTTAGTGATTTAAAATTCAATCAACATAAATGTTGAATGACCTGAAGTCATGTATGTATTCAAATGATCTACACAATAAGTAAATTCCTCCAATTGCTTAGATCAATGAATGAGAACAAACTCTAATAATCAATATCAATTGAATGCATCTTATAAAAGAATTATCCTCCTATTATTAATATGTATGATGTATTTGCTAGTAGCAATATCATAATGGATCAAAATAAGAATCCAAAGATGATTATTATTTAATGTGACAATGTTTGTCAACATTGAGGGGGAGGATAAAAGGGATACAAGTTCATTTTGATCATCAGTGTTAAATATTTATTAAAATATACAATGATGCAAAATATTATCAATATTATGCCTAGTAAACTTTCTCCAATATAGATTTGAATCCCTGAAGGATCAAAATTTGTAAACCACATCTGAAATATAGTTCAAAAATTAGTTCAAAATATTTTTGGAGTTAGTAATAAAGATGCCAAATAAAGGAGGTGGGTGTTCTTGAAGAAACACTTAAGGATGCTCTGAAAGAGATCCATGACATGATTCTCAAATAACCCTAGAAGTGGGTTAGGTACCTAAAACATAATTAAAGAGATCTCAATAATTCATGTCTAGAACTGACAAGAAATAATCATCGATGATAAATTTGCAAATAATAAAGCGCTTATATTTATAAATAGATTAAGAATCTTGAATTAGGGGAAAACATGACTGGCCATCATGAATTCCTTAATAGTAGAGAAATATGGAACATGTAGTCCGCAAAGTACCGAAAGTACTTGAAATGCTTAATATACCTTGAAGGTATAAATGTGGTTTAAAATCATATTAAATAATGAAAGCATACAAATTCCTGAAGAATATAAATAACTTTCATTGTTATAAAGAATGCAAAGAACAAGAAGAGTAAATTTCAACCTACTTTTAAGTATTGTTGTAATGAAAATCTTGATATAATTCATGATGAATAGATTACTTCCTATTTTTAAGTATCGTTGTAATGAAACTCTTAATATCCATTGAAGTGATAGTTGCGATATGCAAATACTTATTAAAGTATACAAATTTCTGAAGAATATATATAACTTTTGTAGCATGAAGTATAAATTACAAATTTCTTCTAAGTATTGTTGTAATGAAAATCTTGATACATCAAGATGAGTAGATTACTTCCTGCTTTCTAGTAATGTTGTAATGAAATTTTTAATATTCATGAAAGATGTATAGTTGCAATGCGCAAAAATAATTTGAAGCATAAAAATGAAAGCACATGAAGTGTTTTTCATAAAAGTAGCATACAAATGCATAAAATGCAAACCATATTTGGAAGAAACAATCTTAGAAAATTTGATTGTATCAAAGAAAACTATTAATAAATTGTATTATGAATGAGATACATATTTATGGATCCAGAAGTATCTATAACCAATTTAAGTTTTCGAAAGACGAATACGAATTCAGAGGAAAAATTAAAATCAGGGGGAGAATTCATAAGTATTTTATAATGCACTCTTTTTCCTTAACTAAGATTTTTCCCACTGGTTTTTTATTAGTAAGGTTTTAACGAGGCATTATCTTGATCCAGAAGTATCAACTCCCTAGTAACATTTGAAATAAGCTATAATGTACTCTTTTTCCTTATTTAAGATTTTTCCCACTTGGTTTTTCTTATTAAGGTTTTAATGAGGCATTATCTTGATCTAGAAGAATCAAACGTCTTTTCAAGAAATAACATCTCAAATATGTTATTTAAGTTAAATTATATTTTTATCCTTGACTAAGGTTTTTCCCATCTGGTTTTCCTTTGTAAGGTTTTTACTGACGTATTAAATTGATCCAGAAGTATCAAACTCTGTCTAATGCAGTAAATTATTGAAATATGACATACTATATTGTACTCTTTTTCCTTCACTAAGACTTTTCCCATAGGGTTTTACTTAGTAAGGTTTTAATAGGCATTAGTTTGATCCAGAAGTATCAAGTTTTATTTAAGAAATAAGAAAATAAAATATGTCATTGTACTCTTTTTCCTTCACTAAGATTTTTCCCATTGGGTTTTTTTTAGTAAGGTTTTAATGAGGCATTATTTTGATCCTGAAGTATCAAACTCTTATAAGGAATATCATTTTTAGTATGATATTTATGATTTCACAAGTTGCACTCTTTTCCTCGTTCAAGGTTTTTTCCCACTGGGTTTTTCTAATAGAGGTTTTTAATGAGGCAACAGACAATATCTATATCAACTGAATGGATGTATGAAAGCAAGATAATAATGATGGGGAGCAATTGTTATGGACGTTTTAAAGGAAACAATTTCTAGCAACCATATGAGCATCCAAGATTTTGAAGACGCATATTCAAGGGGGAGTGTTATAATATATGTAAATATATAAGTGAATATGCTTTTGTGTTTTTCTATTAGTCCCACATCATGGGATATGTTTCATCTCATGTTTCAATGCCTATATATAAAGGAGCCTGTGTAATGTAATTATATGAATCAATCTGATATAACCAATCTCTGAATGAATAAAATATCTCCATTCTTTTACTCTAATGGCTTCTTCTCTTATTTCTTTAAAACATATTCTTATTTGTTTATAACAATATTAATATTACTAAAATGGATGCTAAAAATGCATGATGTAACGGTGCAACGGAAAATAGTGGGGATTAAAGCGGACCTACTGTTTAATAGCTCTAAATTAAAATAGCATAGTGGTCTAAGAGCGCTGTACACTATAGCAAGGATTTTGCAGGGCTTTAACTACATAGGGCTGAATGCATTCTACTTGGTTAATATTGTTGGTGTTAAGCCATCTCACTAATTTTAGTAATAAGTCACATAAGTGGCAATGGTGGATTTAAATTGACGATTGATTACAATAAGAGTACCAATATTGTTCATTTAATAACAAGAACAAATAAATTGAACATTTAAAAGTACTGCACGGAATGCAAAACGAGAAGGAAAATTTACTAATTATTTAGACCGATCCAATTGATTACATAGCAAACCGATCCATTTGATAATTATTTAGACCTTTGTACCCAACATTGTTGCCTTACATAGAAGCATGGAAAATATGGTTTACGGAATGCATTTGCCTGAAATAATAGATGGCATTTCCTGTAATTTAAGTGAGGAAATTCATGTAACATGAGGGTAAAACAGTAAAAGTAAAGTTTAGTGATAAACGGAAGGAAGGCCCATTCTCAAATTAATGACTTCACGGTCTTATCCCATCAATGTACTTTGTTTTCTCGTATATGTATATATTTTAGACGGTTTTGCATAAGTACTTGTTATCAAAGTTCATACACAAAAAGTGTTAGAATTCCTAAAGGTCAAGTGAATGAAAAATAACATAAGTCCCACATCGCCAATTTATTGAGAGGTATATTAGTTTATATATGCCTTTCTCAAGTGGAGGTTGGGGGCCTGGAGCTCCCAAATGTATGCTTCGTTGTGAGGAGGGAGATCATGCATCACCACCACACGCGCGCGCCGCCGCCGCCGTCCGACTTTTACCAAGCCATTGTTTAACGGTTTTTGGGCATTTTCTGAAACTGGGCTGGGCCTGAAATTTGAAGAGAAGCGGGCGGGGTTTTTTCCTGAGAAGATGCGACTGTTCATGAGCGGACGCGAACAGTGACGGGTGCGACCCGTTGGAAGCAAACAGGTGCGAGCGAGCCGATTGAAGCGGACGCCGGCGCAAGCAGGTGCGACCCGACTGAACAGGCGCGGGCGAAACAGTGCGAGCAGGTACGAAACAGTACCGTTGGACGGGCGGGTGCGACCCGTTAACGAACAGCAGCGACCAAAAGGCAACGGGTGCGACCCGTCAAGCGGACGCGACTGTTTGAAGGGTTGCGGACGAAATTATAAATAGAAGAGAATACTGATCACATTCTAATTCTATTCCAATCTAATTTCTTCTGCTTCTTTGCTACGTTGCTCTATATTCCATATATATCACAGAGTTGACATACTCATTACAATCTCGTGCAGATTACGTCTGTTGTATCTTGGGAGAGTTTTGAAATAAAATTCTTAAGGAAATTGTTACGACAAGCCTCAGACGGAATTTCCTTTATATACTGGTTAGATTCACTGTAATCTTTCCCGTTTATAGGTTATACTATTTCTTACAATAGTATAACGTTGTTGTTGTAATTTATTTACAACGTAACTTATTGTTACATTTATCTAATACAAAATCCAACGTAGTGGAATTCTAATTAATAAACTTGTGCGACGAGTTTATTGTACCGTGCTATCTGTTTTGGTATACTAGACACATAACATCTTAAGAATTTTACTGTTTTACACTAAAACAGAGATGTTAACAGTTGACAACATGAAAATGGACAAGTCCAACTTTTCAGCGGTTATTTCTGAATGCAATTTGATTCAGAACCCTAACCAATGGTGGGTTGACACAGGAGCTACTCGTCATGTTTGCTTTGAAAAATCCATGTTTTCAACATACCAGAAATTCGATCAGAAAGAAAGACTCTACATGGGTAATTCTGCAGTTTCCATGATTGAAGACAGTGGCACAGTTATCCTCAAGTTCACTTCTGGAAAAACTGTCAAATTGAATGACGTGCTTCACGTTCCAGACATACGCAAGAATCTCATCTCTGGTGCAGTCCTATCAAAGAAGGGATTCAAGATGGTGTTTGAGTCAGACAAGATGGTTCTGTCCAAAGCTGGAATGTATATCGGAAGGGAATATTTATGTGATGGCCTATTTAAGGCAAATGTAGCCGTTACCGGCAATAAATCTATGTATTCTAATTGTGCTAATAATAAAATTGAAGTCTCTTACTTGCTTGAGCACGAAATTTTACTATGGCACGATAGATTAGGACACATAAACTTCCGAAAAATGAAGAAATTATCAAACTTGGGATTGATTCCAAATTTCCAAGTAGATAAGAACTACAAATGTGAGACATGTGTAGAAGCAAAAATGGTCAAACAACCATTTAAATCTGTTGACAGAAGCACCGAACCATTAGGTTTGGTACATACAGATTTATGTGATTTTAAATCACTACCTACAAGAGGTGGGAAAAAGTATTTTATTACTTTTATTGACGATTATACGCGATATTGCTATATATATCTTTTAAATAGTAAGGATGAAGCAATAAACGCGTTTATAAAATACAAGGCTGAGGTAGAAAATCAGTTAAATAAAAAGATCAAGATATTGAGATCTGATCGAGGTGGAGAATATGAATCACCATTTGAACAGTACTGTGCCGAAAATGGTATAATTCATCAAACAACAGCTCCATATTCACCACAACAAAATGGTGTAGCGGAGAAGAAGAACAGAACGTTAAAAGACATGATTAATGCCATGCTTTTAACTTCTGGTCTACCGACGAACTTGTGGGGGAAAGCCTTAAATATGTCTAATCACATATTAAACAAAGTTCCTCACAATAAACTGGGAACAATTCCATATGAGATATGGAAAGGACACAACCAAGCTTTAAATACCTCAAAGTGTGGGGGTGCTTGGCAAAAGTTCCAGTTCCGCCTCCCAAGAGAGTCAAACTTGGACCAAAAACAGTAGATTGTTATTATCTTGGGCCAGCTCAAAATAGTAGTGCCTACAGATTTTTGGTATTCAAGTCTGATATAAATGATATTCATGTAAATACAATCATGGAATCAAGAGATGCCTCGTTCTTTGAAGATGTGTTTCCATATAAAAGAAACGATGGAAATCCTGTCCCAAAAAGGACAAGAGATAACAGGGATGAGACATGTGAAGATGAAACTCATCAGGACAACGAGGAGGTTGAACCAAGAAGAAGCGTAAGGGCAAGAACTTCCAAAACATTTGGTTCGGATTTTTTAACTTATATGTTAGAACACGAACCTCAAACGTACAAGGAAGCAATGTCATCTTCTGAATCTTCATGTTGGAAAGAAGCAATCCAAAGTGAGATTGATTCAATTCTAAGTAATAAAACTTGGGAAATTGTTGATATTCCACCAGGAATAAAACCAATTGGCTGCAAATGGATTTTCAAGAAGAAAATGAAAGCAGATGGTTCTATCGACAAGTATAAAGCCAGATTAGTAGCCAAAGGATATCGTCAAAAAGAAGGAGTAGACTTCTTTGATACCTATTCACCGGTTACACGAATAACCTCTATAAGAATGTTAATAGCAATTGCATCCATTTATAATCTAGAGATTCATCAAATGGATGTAAAAACAGCATTCTTAAATGGAAATCTCGATGTGGAGATTTACATGGAGCAACCTGAGGGATTTATTTCCAAAGGAAATGAAAACAAAGTCTGTAAATTAGTCAAATCATTATACGGACTAAAACAAGCTCCAAAGTAATGGCATGCAAAATTTGATAGTGTCATGATGAAAAATGGTTTTCGTATAAATGAATGTGATAAATGTGTTTATTACAAACAGGTTGGACAATCATATGTGATGATTTGTCTATATGTAGACGATATGCTAATCTTTGGTCCTAATACTAAAGTAATAGAGACTATAAAGAAGATGTTAATCAACAATTTCGATATGAAAGACTTAGGAGTTGCGGACGTTATTTTGGGAATCAAAATAATAAGAACACCTAATGGAATTGAACTATCTCAGTCACACTATGTAGACAAAGTGATTGAAAAATTCCAAGAGTATGGAATTAAAGGAGTGAGGACACCTTTTAATCCATCGGAAGTACTGCATAAAAACACTGATGAGAGTGTAATGCAACTGGAATACTCTCGTGTAATAGGATTCTTAATGTATCTGATGAATTGCACCAGACCAGATATAGCTTATGCAGTAAGTCGATTGAGCAGGTATACAAGCAATCCAGGGAAGGAACACTGGAAAGCACTAATGAGAGTGCTTGGATATTTAAAAAATACCACTAACTATTCCTTACATTATGGAAAATATCCTGCCGTCTTAGAAGGATATAGTGATGCAAACTGGATTGCAGATTCAGAGGAATCAAAATCAACGAGTGGTTATGTCTTTACCCTAGCAGGGGCAGCGGTGTCAGGAAATCTACTAAACAAACATGCATAGCTCGATCCACTATGGAATCAGAGTTCATTGCATTAGATAAAGCAGGCGAAGAAGCAGAATGGCTTCGTCACTTTTTAGAAGATATTCCGTTTTGGACTAAACCTGTACCGGCCATATGCATACACTGTGATAACCAAGCAGCGCTAAGCAGAGCGCAAAACTTTGTGTATAATGGAAAGTCACGACATATTCGTCGACGCCATAATACAGTTAGGCAGTTACTCTCAAATGGAACTATTTCCATAGATTATGTGAGAACAAATGATAACCTAACGGATCCATTTACTAAAGGTTTATCAAGAGAGAAAATTGACTGCGCATCGAGGGGAATGGGTTTAAAAGCCTAAATCAACAAGAGTTACCTTATACGGAAACCTATCCTAGCGATTGGAGATCCCACGGACTAGGATCAATAGGCAAACCAGTTATGAGTAACTCAAGAAGTAATGCATTTGTCTGGACTTGGTCCTACTCCATTCCTATGGTGCAAAATATAATGCATGCCTACAGAAGTTTTAAAGGTTAAAACTATGTTTTTTAATGATGACCATATCTTGGAAATAACAAGTGGGGTATATGTAGGATACTCTTAATGGTTGCGATCACCTATGTTAGTGTGAGCTGGGTCGGCTCTATGAGAATACTAAAAGGCTTTTATTCTCTAAAACACTCGCAGAACCAAAAATTGTTCAGGACCAAAATGAACACAACCAAGAGATTGGATGAGAAGGGAATCAATGTTTCGTAAAGCTTATTGTCTGGATATACAATAACGGCCGACGGTTCAAGATGAAATAATTCACCGATTAGCCAAGTAGATCCGATAAGTTTTAACTAGGGAAAGTTCAAAGTGAAATATCTACTTATCCACGATAAAGCATTATTCCATATGTACTCTGTGATATTTCGCTTCGTGTGGGGGATATGTATATTATCATTCATGTGGGGATTGTTAGAATTCCTAAAGGTCAAGTGAATGAAAAATAACATAAGTCCCACATCGCCAATTTATTGAGAGGTATATTAGTTTATATATGCCTTTCTCAAGTGGAGGTTGGGGGCCTGGAGCTCCCAAATGTATGCTTCGTTGTGAGGAGGGAGATCATGCATCACCACCACACGCGCGCGCCGCCGCCGCCGTCCGACTTTTACCAGGCCATTGTTTAACGGTTTTTGGGCATTGTCTGAAACTGGGCTAGGCCTGAAATTTGAAGAGAAGCGGGCGGGGTTTTTTCCTGAGAAGATGCGACTGTTCATGAGCGGACGCGAACAGTGACGGGTGCGACCCGTTGGAAGCAAACAGGTGCGAGCGAGCCGATTGAAGCGGACGCCGGCGCAAGCGGATGCGACCCGACTGAACAGGCGCGGGCGAAACAGTGCGAGCAGGTACGAAACAGTACCGTTGGACGGGCGGGTGCGACCCGTTAACGAACAGCAGCGACCAAAAGGCAACGGGTGCGACCCGTCAAGCGGACACGACTGTTTGAAGGGTTGCGGACGAAATTATAAATAGAAGAGAATACTGATCACATTCTAATTCTATTCCAATCTAATTTCTTCTGCTTCTTTGCTCCGTTGCTCTATATTCCATATATATCACAGAGTTGACATACTCATTACAATCTCGTGCAGATTACGTCTGTTGTATCTTGGGAGAGTTTTGAAATAAAATTCTTAAGGAAATTGTTACGACAAGGCTCAGACGGAATTTCCTTTATATACTGGTTAGATTCACTGTAATCTTTCCCGTTTATAGGTTATACTTTTTCTTACAATAGTATAACGTTGTTGTTGTAATTTATTTACAACGTAACTTATTGTTACATTTATCTAATACAGAATCCAACGTAGTGGAATTCTAATTAATAAACTTGTGCGACGAGTTTATTGTACCGTGCTATCTGTTTTGGTATACTAGACACATAACAAAAAGTACCTATTTATAAATCCATATAAATTAGGTCCCTATTTTGTTATTTTTTTATCAAACTGTCCTCTTCTAAAAAATCGTTCCACCCTTGAAATCAGGGGCAAAAATAGTATAAATTAGTTAAAAACAAAAAATAGGGACTTCTTCCGTCATCTTTCAATTCTAAGGACTTGTCAGTCGTTCCTTGTATATTTTAATCAAAATATATGGTTCCAAATACTTTTTTTCGTCGTAGACACAAAACGTCAACCGTTAGATGACGTGGGAAAATAAGAGCGCGACTAAGTTTGATGCGTGGTGGTTAATGGTTATTAAATTAAAGGAAATGAAATGGTTGAGGCTTACTGAATTTGAAACCTAGGCCAAATCCAGATTATTATTTTTATTTGATTCCTCTAACTTCAAGAAATAAATGGACATATATCACACATGATGAAATGCAAAATAAATTTCATTCTGTACAATCTTTTTGGACCAGATCTTGAATAGTTATGATTATTGTTTTCATAACATTATCAAGAGTGTATTTATGCACACACTCTTTTTGTGCAAAAGAAATTAGTACTAAAGCAAATTTTTGTAAATGTGTTTATTGTTAGCATGATCATGTATGAACATTTTTAAAACATTTAGACTCCATTTGGTTTAACATTTTTTGTTTTGTGTTTTTGTGCAAAAAACAGACACATGACGTATGTATTTTTCAAAAATAGACAATTTAAAAAATAAAGCTACCATGTAAAATAGAAAACAAATTTATTTTCTTTTCATGTTTTGAGAAGTAAAAAAAGAATGAAAAATAATTCATTCTCTCTGCCGTCCCAACCTAAAAATTTAAAATTTCTCCTCCGTTATCTTCATATTTTATTATAAATGTTGAAAAACAAAACACAAAATGAAAACAACAAGCCCTCAACAATTTTAAAACTACTTTTCAATGGTTTAAATACGGTTCATATTGGTATATTTCGAAATAATTCAAATTAACATGTAACACGTCTTTAGAAGTTCACTTCATTTTGAAACTTTTTTGCAAAAAGGACGAAAGGGGATGAAAGGATAAATAAGAGTGGGTGGACGTCAATAAGCATGGGAGTGGATGTTTGTGTATGTATATGAGGAGCATTCGATGACACCCCCTAACAGTGCAGCATCCCAAATACCCTTTTATTCCTATCACAAGCTTCGATTTAAATATTAATAGTGATAGTGAAAACAGAGAGAGAAAATTATTATTTAAATCCGAGTTTGTGGTGGAAATCAGTGGGCATTTGAGACGCTGTACTGTTTGGAGTGGAAATCAAAGGGCATTTGGGGTGCTACCTTGTTTAGATTACCATTGAATGCGTTTGTTGTAAGAATTGGAGCTGAAAATTTAGGCTTGTGTAATACTGTTAAAGTAAGCCAAAAAAAAAATTGATGTTACATCGGACGAGTAGCTAAAGTCTTAAGATAATAGTTTCTGTCAAAGGTTTATATTCTATCTTACATGGGATCAATGTCAGCAGGTGCTGCACATCTTAACTGAAAAGTTAGAAGAAAAAAATTAAGAAGAAAAAAAGAAAGAAAGACTTACAAAGGTATCGAATATCAAAATAATTTTGCTTAGTCTATTAGTTTAATTTTGGTATAGTTAATGCTTAAGAGCATTTGTTCAATACATTAATTTTTAGAAAATGATCAAAGGGTGCATGTGTTCGCGTACAATGTTTACCTGTATCCATGTCTGGCGCATCGAAGGCATTGGATATCAACATTTCCTTTTTCAACGGTCGCCTTCTTTCCTTAAATAACCATCCCCGCCTCCTCTTCACCACCATCTTCTCCTAAAATATGAGCTTTTTCAAGGAAATGCAAGCTTTTTCGATTAGAATTTCAAGTTATATGTATTCATGTTTATTTCGGTTTTTTTACAGCATATTTTTCTTCAAAATTTTCTAATTTGACCTCTACTTTATAGCATGTCACACGGATCCTTCGATTCAATCATCTCCAAAACCATTGCCGACTGCACTCCATAACAAACGCCGATGTTCAATGGTATGTGTGCTTATATGATTGATACTCGTTTTGAAAATGTCAAGGTTTGGAACATCAGTTTGTAATCTCTTCAACGCCCAAGACGGCATTAACTTGAATGTGTCATAATAAAATATCAATAGGGCAACCTCAAGCAAATCTTATCTCCATGGAACAAAGCTTATACAAATTGAAAATGATGTTTGGAACCTAGTGTAGGATCGTGCATTATACTTTAGAAGGCAGGTAGAATAAGGTAATAAAAAATATTTTGCAAAGTTACATGAACACATTAACTTTACCTAATGCCTACTGTTGCCCCCAAAGTACTCATTAGAGTGAAATATTCAAATGATTATAACCGGTAAACTAGTAAAACCTTGCTAACAAGTATTCTTAATATCAATAACTCTGCCTTGACTCAATACACTAAGATGAGAATCGCCAAAACTATAGTTGGGGTTCATAAGTCAAAATTTAGAGTTCAAAATGATAAGAAAAGAAAAAACACAGAATTACAAACTTTAAACTAGAAAAAATTACCTTATTTTCTTTTCCACATAATTGATCCACCTCGAAATAAATATATTCTTCCACTTCAATTTGCTTCCTCAAAATAACAACATAGCCAAAATTAATTTCCACCACTCAAAAATTTGGTTTTGTGAGATAATAGCAAAGTTTATTGGCTGCGTTTGTGAAAGAGATGTACTTGGGATAAGCTAGATGCTTGGTGTGGAGTTGTGGTAGGGAGTTCGATGGACGTTTAGTAATGGTTGTATATATGGATGATGTTTGTGTATTTTGAGATCGTAATGGTGATGGTTTTAGCTATTGATGCATTTTATTGTGTATTCATATTTTGTTATATAAGGGATGAAGTGAGTCACTTCTCTAGTTGAATATGGATTGTGAAATTTTTTTTTCTCCTTTAATACGTATAAAGATCTGTATATTGAGAAAAAAACTTTTGATGTATCTTTAATTTTCAGAATATATTACTCCATATATTATTGCTTTCCAAATTCTCCTGATTGTGTGCTTGATACTGAATGATTGTAGAAATTTATTTCCTTGCCCCAAGTATTTTCCTCCTTTTTTGTTGTGATTTGCAGAATATATTACTTCAAATGGTATTGCTTTCCAAATTCTCTTAATTATGTATTGAATGTTGAATGATTGCAGAAATATATTTCCTTGCTCTAAATATCCTTAACTTTTTAGTTGCGATTTTTTGTTTTTAAGATTCTTTTGTATATACAGGCTTATATTTTGCACCGCCAAAAGTAGGTCTCATCACAAACTCTATTGTACACCTTGGCTGAAGGCAGAAATCTATATATGATAGAGTTAGGGGTATAGCCTAGGGGAAATTATGTAATTTGTTACATATATCTAACTCGTTGACCAATCTTGTTCGAAATAAATGGTACTTTCTTTTCTATAATATACTTGATATAATGTGATGATGTTAATTTATTTAATTAAAAGTATATTAAAATTTCATAAATGGTATGTATTGTGATAGTAGTTATGAAGTGATGTAACATTGAGTAATTTATCACAATAAAAATAAACATACCATTTTAAATGTTCCTAGTCAAGATACTTGAGATTGGATATCGATGTATCCATTGAGACTAGAGAATGTAAAGCTCTTCAAATGTTGGGTAGTGTATTGCTCATGGCTGTTAGGGGTACCTAGGTGCTACATACTGATAGTTGTTGGATAACTATGGAATGGCTCACTCGATAGTTTTCTGTTGGTTAACATAACTAAGACCAAACGAAAAATATCAACGTGACCGATTTGCACAGTTCTCTCCACTTAAGAATACTACAAATCTTCAACATGAAAACTCCGTTCTGATTATAGTCAACTCATGGCATGTCGTTCCATCAAGTGACTATAGTTGGGTCAAGTGGAAGTATTGGAAATGAAGCATATTTAAGAGAAAATTCGTCTTCTCAGTTACATGGGGTTAATATCAGGTCAACTCAAGTCAACTTAAAGTCAAAGTCTCTAGCCATAATATTTCGGTTAATAATAATTGTTATTATTAAATATAGGACTTTATGTTTGGACTATATGGTTGAAAATGGACGATGTTCGAATTTAGACCATTACCAAATTCCATAAGCCCACAGTGAAACGTAGTTTTGACGAAGAGAATTGGTGTAAATAAATGTCACAACCGGGTAACGCTTATTAAATTAAAATTATATTTTATCGAAACTGAGTAAGCGATAAATTTGACCATAATGTCACACCACCTACTAAGAGTCATGTGAATGTTAACATTCAAATAGTTCGATGTTAATCGCTCGCCGAATTTACATCCAAGAGTCACCCAACTGAAATGATGAGTCCTCTTTAGACAAAACGATTTAATTAGTTTATAATTGTTATAAATTAATTAATATTTATGAAATATTAATTATAAAATTTGAATATGATTTGAGAAGTAAATAAAACTATATATTTGTAATAGTTATAAATATATCAGTCGATATGAGATATCGATAACAGATTAAATTAAATATAATTGTATATATCTAATTTGGGCCAATTGGGCTCATGGCCATAATGTTATAAGGGAGAAATCAGCTGGTTTGGGTAGACATAGAAGGCGGCTAAAACGTAGGGATAGGTTTGAAGATAGATGGTTAAGATTAAGAGAGAATAAATAATATGATTAACCTATTTTCTCTCTTATGCAATCGTACACACACACATATACATACATATATATCAATTTCAAATATATATATATATATATATATATATATGTGTGTGTGTGTGTGTGTGGATCTCCAAACCCCAATCTCCGTATCTTTTTTTCCTATCATTATCATCTTGTTTGCTGGCCAAAACACATCCCCAAGTACTAAAATCTCAAATCAAATTGATAGTGAAAGGTCGGCGATTCCAAACTAGCAATTTGACGGATCGGGAGACATTCGGAGAACTGAATTCATTATTTCAACATGGACCTAAAGGAATCTATAATGGGTAATATTCATTCATATTATATATATATATAATATCATGTTATATAATAGGTTAATTATGGATATCTGAATACATATGTATATATTACCGTTATATAACTAGTTACGTGAGACTTTTATATGTAAATGTGGTTGTCACAATCAGATTGGTCATGTGCATGATTTTTGATGTTTATGTCCATAATTGAAATATAATCAGACATTATTTGTTATATAAAATTATTTTAATATTATGTTAATTAATATAAATGCATAAATATAGTAATTTGTATATAAATACATATACACTATTCATATAAAAGCATATATAATCATATACTGCATAATATTAATTCAAAATTTTTCTTATACTGTTTCATGTTTACTATGAATTGCAAACACCAAAAATTAATTTTATATTATATTATATTTTATTATCAATATTTAATGATTATATGGATGATTATTTTATGTGAAATAATTATTTGTTCTAAAATTCAATTTCATATTTTTTTAAATTACTATGTCATATCAGAAGCTCTTAAAAATATTTCCATAATTCTTTAACATTATTTTATATTTTTAACAATTAATATAAATTTCAGCTGAACAGTAATTATTTTAATAAAAATAATATTTTAATTCATAAAAATCTCAAATTTTTTATCAACCCCTAAAATATGAGTCTAGATTTTAAAATTTTAAATTTTTTGTCAAACAATTAGTTTATTTTAATCTATTATGGCTAAAACTATTAATTAATTCATCGACAAAATATCTTAAAATATTAAAATTATAATATCTACAAATCTAAGTTAGTTTCGAATTGGAAGAGATTAAAAAATTATTATTATTATTATATATATATTTATGTATTTATATAAATCATGAAATTATTTACCTTTAATTGTATAATTATTATATATATATATATTTATATTTATATGTATAATCAAATAGTTAATTTATATTTCACATATGCTAAAAAAATTATATACATATATGCATTTATTTATGTGCAAATTAGCCATAAGGGCCTCTTTAGCAAGTGCAATTAGTTTCTAGGACACACAATTGAAATAATTACTTTTAAGGACAAAATGCAAAATAATTAGTTTCTAGGCCTAAAAACCTATGAATTTATGTCCTTGAAAGTAATTGGACCATTGACTTTGTCCTTAAAAGTATATTTTGATGATTTTGGTCTTGAAATTAATTTCTATGGATGTGTGTCCTAGAAACTAATTGAACTGCAAAGTTTGTCCTTCTAGTGAAATGCCCCTCTATTTATCTACATATATACACATAAATGATTTAAGTTATTAATTATAATATTATATATATAATCATATGAACATAAAATGGCGGACGAGGCTACTGCAGAAATTCCTATAATCGAACCTATTCCCGTGGAAAACGAGGCAGATGACACCGGCTGACAAGTGGTAAGGCACAAAAACAAAATGAAGAATCAAATCAGGGGTCATCTGCAGTACCAATCTAGGGATCCAAATCTAGCACAGGTGGAACTAAACATAGGGTTTCAAATCAAGCATATGAGGGACCTAATCTTAAGAAACCAGAATTCAGGAAAGTTATTAGATCATGGGATCATGCGATAGCCGGTAACATGTGTATTGATGGTGGGGTTATTAAATTCGATAACCAAGAGGATGATGAAGGAGCCTTTGCTGACCTAGATGAAGAGGTCTTCAGTTCTTCAAAAAGTATGTGGGGCACTTCAATCTACATATATGTGGCTGGTAAAAAACCTTATTACATACATCTTAATGCTTATATTGAAAGAGAGTGGAAACCTTCGGGTAAATGGGACGTTTTCCCTAGGAAAAATGTTTTTTCTATTATCAAATTTAGCAATGAATTGGACTGTAAGAAAGTCTTGGATGGGAGTCCTTGGTACATAGTAAACTTATTTTCACTAAAAAATAGGAACCAAACCTAAGACTTGAGAGAGACATGCTAGAATCGCATACAGTCTCGGTTAAATTAATGAATCTAGATGTATCTTTATAGAATGCACGCGGGATTAGTAAAATTGCTAGTCTAATTGGTAATCCCCTTGCCATGGATGATTATAGTAGATATGTCAACAGACTAAAGTATGTTAGAGTCCCTGTAGAAATCAAAGCAAGTGATACTATTAAAAAACAGGTGAGGGCTAAAGATCGAAATGGAAATATTTACATACAGGAGGTAGAATATGAGCATATCCCACCTATTTGCCACAACTGCAAGTGTTTTGATCACTCCTTGGACCAATGTGAAACTGTGTCTCCACCCATCAAATAAGTATAGAGGCAAAAAACTACAACTGAGGCTAGTCAGACTATTCCTTCACAACAACAAAATAAGGCATAGTCTGATTCTAGAACCGTTGACATAAATATAAACACGAAACAAATAGTAACAGAGTCTAATGACCATAAGGAAAGTAATGATGCCCTAGAGGATGAAGATCTGGATGCTGTTCAATCATAGAGTAAGGAGAAAGTGGGTGCTGTATCAGTCCGTAGCCCAGTTGAGAATGCATCAAAGAATACATCTATAACATCAAAAGAAGAGAATGAACTTATTAATGTTGTTCTGGACAAACTTGACTCAGAGTCTGAAAATGTAGATAGTAGCATTAATGAATTCACAAAGCCCAATCAAGGGTATCCAAATCAATTCAAGAAGACAAGGACAAAAGCCAAAACGAGCATAAGTCGTGAGGTGTCTCCTATGAAACCGAGGAGCCGACTCCCCTCTCGAAATGTCTATAATTAGTTGGAATGTAAGAGTTCTAAACAATGATACTATATGTTTAGACCCCTTAAATCTTAGGAGAATTCATTCTCCTTCTATTTTAAGTATTCAAGAAAATAAACTTAGCACTGATAACTTAAACTTCTTTATTGAATCACTAGGCAACGAATGGAACTACAATCACAACAATGACGTTGGAGGTAAGGGCCGGATTCTTCTTTTATGGAATAACAAAATTTGGAATTTCAATCTTCTGGTTAAGGATGACCAACAAATTACTATAAGTGTTATCAATACGGGAGGTCTTAAAATAATCTTAAGTTGTGTTTATGCTAGTAACCTGGCCTCTCACTGTACTCATCTCTGGCAAATCATTACAAACATTAGTAAAAATGTCAATGAGTCCTGGATTGTCATGGGGGACTTCAACTCCGTGCTTAGGACAGAAGAAAAAAAGGGGTTCTCACCATGAGAGTATCTTAACTTGTAGAATTTAACAGCTGCATCATGGGAGCAGGGCTGCTTGAACCCATCCACTGTTGCCTGAAATTCACATGGAGAAGCGGGGAATGTAAGAAAATATCCTACAAGCTTGACAGAGTACTTGTCAATGTGAACTACATTAACAGATCTTCTAATATTAGAGTTAATATACTTCCTCCTTCCACTAGTGATCATTTCCTTATACTTGTAAATTTAAAGGAAAATAATTAAGCTCAAAAAGCCAAGCCATTTAGATACTCCAATCATTGGCATGAACTAGAAGGATATAAGGAGGCCGTCCATATTAATAATATTTTTCTGTAGGAGGGTACTCAATGCTACAAATTAGTACGGACTCTTAAGATGGCTAAGAATAAATTAAAAGAGTGGAACAGAAGAAGGGTTAAAGAAGGGGACCAAATCTCTGCTTTACAAAAACAATGCGAGGATCTAATGTTAATGATAAATGAAGGTGATGCAACTGACGACACTTGGAAATAGTATTACCAAACTCAGGGTAACCTAAAGGAGGCTCTCAGAATAAAAGCTACAGAGCTTAAATAAAAGGCTAAGGAAAAATGGATCACTGAAGGGGATGAGTGCGCTAAATTATTTTATACAAAAATGGAAATTCGAAATAATACTAATTATAATTTTCATCTTATTGATCAGGATGGAAATGCACTAATCAATACTGTAGATATAGAGGGCCAAGCAATTAAATATTACAGTGACATGTTTAATGAAAAAGTCAATACTAACTTACCAAACATTCAATGCAGAAGGCTGGTGAACTCCAAAGGCCAACGAATGCTGTCCAATAAGATCACTGAAAAAAAGGTCTGGGAGTCCTTGCAATCCATCCACATTGATTCCAGCCCAGGGCCAGATGGTCTCGGGTCCAAATTCTTCCTCGTTCATTCGCATGACCTGAAAGAAGTTGTCATATCAGCAATGCAAGATATTTTCCAGAATGGTAAATTTATAAAAGAAATCAATCACACCTTCATTTGTCTTATTCCTAAAAAGGACAACCCATCAAAAATTGATGATTACCGACCTATTGCTTGCTGCAATGTGATATACAATATACTAAGCAAGATCTTATGTAATATAATGAAGCTCATTTTACCCGACCTCATCGCAGAATCTCAAAGTGCATTCATCGAAGGCAGAAGAATTTATGAAAACTCTCTGATGGCACATGAATTGATTAGAAACTTCAATAAACCAGGCGCTGACAAATTCTGCCCTATGGTGGATCTCCGTAAAGCGTATGATAAAATCAACAGACAATTTATTATCCATATGCTTATATCTATGGGGTTCCCAACAAAGTTTGTAAATATTGTAAAAGAATGTATTTCTACACCAACCTTCTCTATCCCGATCAATGGAATACCAAAAGATTTTATAGGCTCCAATAAAGGTATCAAACAAGGTGATCCTCTTTCCCCTTACTTGTTTGCAATTTCCATGGAATATTTTTTGCTACAAATGGATCTAGTAATACACCATAAGCTAATTCAGCCTATCTTTAATTTCCAGCCTATTGTGAGCCATTTACTCTACGCAGATAACTTGCTCATCAGTATAAAATCCAACTATACATCAGCTAAAGTGGTTAAAGACATTTTTCTCAATTAGAAAGATATACTGGTCTTAAAATGAATGAGCAAAAAACCAAATGTTATTTTAATAAAACATGCAATAGGAGGAACGAAATTTTAGACGCCTTGAATGTGAAAGAAGGCACACTCCCTGTAAAATACTTAGGTATCCCTTTATCCTCCAATAAGATTACTGACAGAGAATGTGCAGTTTTGATTTCCAATTATGGATAGATTGTAGGGATGGAGCTCCAGACTCCTATCTCTAGCTGGTAGAATTGAACTGGTGCACATGGTTATCCACTCCAAAGTCAACTTCTGGTTACAAACTTTCCAATTACTAGATGCTTCCATATAGAAAATAGAAAAAGTTTGTGTAGACTTTATTTGGAAATGTGGCCTTCACAACATTAAATTTGAGAAATTATGTAGACCCAAGAAGGAAGGAGTGGGTCTTAGAAGACTTAAAGAAATGAGGCTGGTATACACCTTGAAACAAGCTTGAAGAATTATCAAGAGTAGGGGTCTATAGGGGAGAAGGATGAGGAAAAGATACATTAAAGAAAATTTCTGGCAAATGCCTATTGATGATAATGCTTCCGCGAATTAGAAAGCAATTATGAGAATAAAAGGAACATTAGCCTCTTGTTGCACTCGAGAAATAGCCAAAGGAAGTGAGAATGATTTGTGGAGAGGCCCTTGGATCAAAGGTCAATCCTTGATTGATATTTTAGGGCTTAACAACTTTTCTAACTTTGGTTGTCCAAACAAAAAAGTGTTAGAAGTGATAAACAACAATGAATGGAACTGTCCTTTAATCTCAATGTGCCCAGCTATTAAGCAAAAAATTCAATATATGCCAAGATTCAGTGGAAGAGAGAATGACATTTGGGTGTGGAAGCCTACTGGTAGCGGATGTTCCACTAAATCAACGTGGAATGAGATAAGACACAAAGACAACAAAGTATTATGGAGAAAAATCATTTGGAATCATGTCAATAATCCAAAGATGGCCTTTACAGCTTACAAAGCTATACTCAGAAGACTTCCCACAAGAGATAGACTTTCAACATAGGGAATAATAAGAGATACAGTCTGTGTATTATGTAATCAAGATGCGAAAACACATGAACATCTTTTTTTTGCATGCAATTTCTCGAAAGAGGTGTAGAAATCGTGTAAAAACTTAATTAACTCACCATCTCAATCAATTTTCCTAGAAGAAGAAGTCAATTACCCGATTCAGGGAGGTCACTGCGAAGACCTGAAAGCCAAATTGAGTGATATTGCCATTACTGTAGCTATATGAAGCATGTGGAAAGAGAGGAACCGCCATGTTTTTCAAAACAAGCGAAGAAATCACTTAGAGGTCAGTAAATTAGCGGAAGGCGACATGCGTTTGGTCCAAAGAAGAATAAAAAACCGGACACCTACCATGTCGGGAAGAGATGCAACTCAAACTAAAGGAGCGGATCTGCAATGTCCATCGATAGAATTCCCAAGTACAAGCTACTCGTTCCAGCCGCCATGAATCTTCGCCAGTTCAGATGAGGAAAGAATAGGAGTTTTGATGTATTTCTTGAACGTGCGAATCTATTGTAGTTTCTTTGTTTAATGTTATGTATGCTTGTCTTGGGCTAAGTCTTGGGCCAACGATCTGGGCTGAAATGCCTTAATAAAGCTCTTACCCATTTCCAAAATAATAATAATATAAACATATGTATATATATAAACGTATTCTGTAATATTTTAATAATGAAACATATTTATAATACACACACCCCTATATGTATATGTGCATAATTATCTGAAATTTAAAAATATATATGTATATATACACATTTACGTATTTGGGCAGCATACAACACATACAAAATGAGCTATTATGTCCTTTGCGATGTAAATCGCAACATCTGTATATGAGCATGTTATACTCTCCACAGATTATATATATATAGGTATATGATACATCACTATAAATTGAATCGAAACAATTTAACCTTATATTACAAAATATATAAATTTACATAAAATACATGATTTTATTTAAACCAAATTTAGAAATGTTCTAATAGATTAAACTTCATAGGCCCAAAAAGATCCAATATGGTATTTTTTTTTGAAATTTACCCATAACTTCTTCTGTGGGCTGGCCCAGTTCCAGCAATGGTGTTAGAGCCTAATAGCTTATGCGGTCTAAATTAGCCATGTTAGAGTTGACTATTAAGCTCACAACCCAAAGGATGTCCATAACAGAAAAGTCTGAAATTCGAATCGGGCCTTGGGCAAGTTATCAAAATTGTTTGAAAATTAAAAGTACAAGATTTTAAATTTAAAAGTTATTTAAAATAAGATATATAAATATTATAAAAGTTATAACATAATAAAATTTTCAAAATGTCTAAATATAAATATTAATTTCAAAATTATAAAATTTATTAATAAGATTAATAAAATAAATTAATTAAATAAGTTAATCAATTAGTATTTATATAGATGTATTATATATTATGATATATGTTATGATATTTTAAAATGTTTAAAATAATGTAAGTATACATATATGTATATGAATTGAATTTTGAAATTAATATAATATAATTAAATTTGTTTAACTAAATTAATTGATTAAAATTTAATTAATTATACAAATTAATTAAATTAATTAACTAAATCTTAATTAATTAAATGAATATACATATTTTATAATTAAATGAATATACATATATATAAAATATATGTGTAAAACTATAAGGTTATAGTATGTAATAAATATTTAATATAAATGTTATAAAAAAATTGTATAAAATTATGTAAAATTTTAATTAATTAAATAAGATTTAATTAATATAAAATTATACATAAGACTATTATACAAGCTGCATGAAATGTAAAAATTATATAATAGTAAAATAAATATAATATGAAGGTATGAACCAAATATGGAACATTATTGAAACCCTAAATATACTTAAGGAATAAATACATAAGTATTGTACCTATACCGTGATTTCAGATGTTTCTGACATTTGTATCACGAGGGTATTTCACATTATTCCATAAGTCGGTGTCACTTAATATGATATATTGAAGATTATGAATCTTCAATATAATGTTGTCTCTACCATATATATATATATATATTAATAAATTACTTGCGCATTCCTTAGTTCCTGAGCAAACTCAAGCTAGGGATGTTACATGTAGTATTAGTAACATACTGAATAGACGAGTTAAGATAACTATATGTATTTGTTGAGCAAACTGCGGGTACATGCACTATACTTAGGCCATCGCGATATGGTAGGTACGAGTAAATAATCTCTGCTGGTTTGTTGAGCAAACTCAAGGTCCAAATGCGATTAGGACAAGGAACCATGGGTTAGGAGTTATATGTGATACAACTAGTACGGAGTTATCCTGTGACGACCCATCTTTTTGATCCCTCGGAACGACACTTAATACATCCTCGATATTCGTGTGTCGTTGCCTAAGCATCCGAAAGATAAGTCGTCTTGGGGTGTAATAAAGAACGAAACAAGACAGAATAGATAAACCTCACAGCGGAATGGTTACATATAATATAAAATGATATAGCACAAAAGGTTACTCCTTATAAGGAGTTATCAGAATTATAAAAAATAATACATCAAACGGATTGATTTCTATAAATTCTGACTTTTCATTTTTAAGACACAAAATACATCCACATAATCATACAGTGCAAATCCTTAACTAGAAAACTAAGGAGCCGCTGTTCAATCACCATCTTCAAAGAGCACCAAAGAAAACCTGCTATTCTCAGACTATCCAAATATAATTGAGTACCCAAGAGTTTAGGGAAAATAAACAACTCTAGTCAGACAAAATACCTAGTATGAAAAAAACTATTAAACAAATGAGGTGTTTTTAACCAATAATATGTGGGACTACGCCGCTAACATGGAACGGGTTTTCTCCCACATAAAAATGGAAAGGAACAATATGGAAAAAAATCCAAACATGGATGATGGGAACAATTAGTATAACATTTAGACTTGAAAGAATGGAAATTGTCTGCATAAAAATCAAAATTTGATAGAATGGATAAAATAAGATAATAGTCCAAACTCGATAGAATGGACTAAACAAGATAACTATCCAAACTCGATAGAATAGACAAAACCAATAATTGAACACCATGAATTGTAGTTGAGTTGACTCTTCCGGTGTAATTAAAGAAAACAGATTCAAAGGTTCAAATCAAATAAGAAAAGGAAAATTTTCCAACAATGACCAGGAGGCTGCGACCCTTTACCGAAAGTATATCTCTAGAAATATACTTGAGAACTCCGATGGCTCTTGGAAACCTCCAAGCCGGACCCTGCCAATTGTTACCGAGAATCGAGTATTTCACATCTCAATGCACAACATTGAATCCAATCTAGAGTGGATGTGAAAATACCCTAATGGGAGCACCTCCACATAGCTTGACCCCTCGCTCTTTGGTTTTAGTCATCTTCGACAAAGGATATCAAAGCTCAATAGAGCAATACATCATCTTAGAATAATAATAATAAAAAGATGAAATAACCAATAGCTGAGAAACCAACTATCGAGGATACAAAACGATCGTACATGGAAATTAAGTCTTGTGTACTTATCACCACTCATTGAATTCCAATATTTCTTGGTTAACAATAATACCAAAGAAGTCAAGATAGTGTTACCTCAAAGTCATGTCTCATGATTATTCTTAAATTTTGAAATAGCAACGAGTCTACTTCTTCGATGTTTAGTGCTATGTATACAAATAAATCATTCCCATATAAGTGAATCGCTTTATGAAATTTAATTCATTTCCATGAACGAATCAAACTATTTCTATTAAAAGCATAATTTATGTTTGGCCTCACCTTATAAGTATTAGCTTTAAAGCACTTTGTAAAAGAGTTCACTAACTTGAAAACATCAGTTTAAAAAGGATTTAATAACTTAAAACATCTTTATTACATTGATTAATTAACTTTAAACTTCATCATATTTTGAACTTCGAATGTTTTTAAATACTAAAAAGGGTTAACCACTTTTAAACCTTATTAATTCAATTATTATTAAAACATAATTAACTAAATTAACAAATAATTAATTATCATTATTTAAAATGTTTAACAAAGTCAAAACATTCTTGTTACTTTAATAAATTCACTTTGAAACTTCATAAAATAAGTTGATTAATTAACTCCAATAACCTTTAATTAAAAAGTGAAATCACCTTAAACATCATTAATTCATTTAAATATAATTAAATAAATTAAATTACTAATTAATTAATTCTCATTATTTAAAAATTATTTATTAATTATAAACATCAATAAAGTAAAGGTCAATTAGAATTAAAAAAAGTTGATAAATTTTAAAAATCATTAATTAAAATGATTTATTGATTTAAAAGCATCATTAACAAATTAATGAATTAACTTTAATTCATCATTATCGAATGAATAATTATCCTAAAACATCATTAAATAAAATGATTAACCAATATAAACAATCATTAACTAGGTAATTAGTTAAATTTAAAACACATCATTAACTAAGAATTAGTTAACCTAAATCCTTATTAATTAAATTATTAATTAAATTAAATAATCATTATAAAATGGTTCATTACTTTTGAAAAGATCGTTAATCATAATCTTTCTTAATTTGTAAAACAATTCCAAGCATGAAGATGAAACCAAACGTTTTGATAAAAAGTGTTTTTCCGAAAGTGTCGGTATAGCAACATTCACTATATGGGCAGTTTGGCAAACAAACTTATGATATTAGCCATACAACAAAACATCAAATAACAATGGTTTAAGCACAATACAAGGTAAAAATGATGATACAACATGTAATAAGTATTTACTAACAATTATATTAACTTTAACTACCAACTTTTTATATAGCTAACCATTTGCTTACGAACTTTCAAATGCGACAACTTATTAAAGCATAAAACAAACAAACGACCAAACCATCACTTCACATATACAATAATCATTCATAATCTATTAACATAGTATAAACTTGGTTTAAGAAGGTGTAGTTTTACTCACCGAAAGCTATCTAAACCTTTGCTAACTTAGAGTATGATCCCGCACTTCCATTCTTAAGTAAAGATGGAGTCTTGGACCCAAAATACACTAGGTAGGCTTGGCCTTGAAAGAAGAAGGAAGTGAAATTTGTATTGGTAAGGTGGAATGACTTTGGATAATCATTGAACTCTTAGAAATAAAGCCGAAAATAAGTCATTTTACAACTGATTTTCAGACTATTTACGCTTGGATTTTGTAAAAGTAAACAAGAGAAATGTTTTAGAAAATTATTTTTTTATACAATTTCAAACAAAGAATCACTCAATTACAGTTAGTTTTGAAGAAGATATGGTCAAAAGAGAAAGAATCATTTTTGGACTTGAAATTCGGGGTCCGAAAATGCACTGTAAAGAAATGAGTTTTGAATATGGTTAAGCTTAAATTTAGAAGAAGTGACATAAATAAAATTTATAGCCACTAGAATTTGCTACGGTTTGAAAAAATGAAATGCTCCATTTGATTAAGTTTAAAGGTATTGCAGATGTAAAATAGGTGGAATTGAAGAAGTAAAAGGGGTATTTATAAGCAAGTGAAAGTGTAAATTACTTAAACACCCATTCTGCTTTACTATGACTACTCTCTTACCACCTCACCTAGCCTCCTAAACTATAACGATCCGTATTTTTTGATAATTAAAAATAGTAAATTACATAAGATTTGGAAATTTATATTGTAAAAATTAAAAACTTATGATTTATTAATGAGAAAAATATTTAAAATATGATTTGATAATGTTGTTTGAATGATTCTGACAACTATTTTTAAGTAATTTCAATCAATAGAAATGATCGTAAAGTTATTATGGTTATAATTATAAATAAGGAATTAAAATCAGTAATTAAGGAAATTGAGATATTGCAACTAATATTAAAAAAATGATAACTGTAAAATTTGAATGTAATAAAATGTAAACCAATATGAATTATATCTATAAGGTGATAGTTGATTTAATAATAAGAGTGGAATCAAAATAAAGGAATTTATTTGGATTTAAAATATAATTAACAAGGATTTTATTAAAGAAGAATTGAACGTTGAATCTAATGAAATATTTTAATAATGAATTTAGCATAGAAAATTTATTTTGATAGATTATTAATTTCTATGAAATCAAGGATGATAAATTGTTAACTTTTCAACTTAGAATTTAAAGTGTTTAAGCTAATTTAATAATAATTTATTTAAATTAATGTGTAAAAATAGCCATTTCGGCCACTCTCTCGGATTTCGACGAAACCAGTTTCATCGGATCCATAACAGTAAATTATTATAGGATTTCAAGTTTCATAACGATTGGACTTATCGTTTGATCGTGCAGGCTCGAAAGGTGTAGAAATCAATTTAATGAATTCGATTAAAATAATCTGATTTTAAAAGCTAACTTCCTCATACAATGGAATTTGGGTTTGAAACTGGTTCCATTGAGTTTAAAAATATCGAAAACCTATATTACAATATAGTGGATGATGCATTTTCCTAACAAAACTAGCTTCTCGGGCCATCGTTATCATTTTGACCTAATTCGATATGTTATTCATTCTTATCTATCTCAGCATATAAATATCTAACCCTAACAGCCTCTACTTCTGATTCTTTATGCACTTCTTATCCGTTCCTTCCTTACAATGGCAAAAACCTAATTCCCAATTATAAAACCCTAATTTCAAATTTTAAAAATTAAAACTCTTCAAACTATGTCAAATTATGTACAGTTGGAAAGCTATCGACAAACGTAATCTAGATCTGTTGCTCGTTTTTCGATTTGATGCATCGTTTGACCAGAAAAAGATGAAGAACCTTGACCATCCAATTCTAGGGTTTACGATTCAACGGTGGATCGTCGACTGTTTGGCGATCGGGAAGCGGCGTTTGGAAGGGGATGGAGAGCAGCATTCATCGGTGAGATTCGTTTGTCTCCAACAAGCCATGGATCACCAAAAGTTCATGAAATACAAGCTGACGGCTCTAGCCAATCAAGGGCGAGATGGGAGGTCACGACGGTCCAGGTAGGGGCGGCTCATTGCACAGAAGCTCGTGGCGATGGCTGATCTGATCTAAAATGGACGTGTGGGCGGCGATTTCATGATGAACACCGATGGCCGTGTGTGTATAGGGGTTTGTCGAGCACGATCATATTCTTCTACCAGGGTTAGAGGTGAGAATATTTACTAAATTACCTTTCATTTGTTTTAATTTTAATTTAAAATTTTAAACTTCTAGCGCCTATAACTTTTGCATATGAACACGGATTGTTAAGCAGTTTTCTCCATTGCGATCATATCGAAGTTCTAGACAATTTAGAACTTGTTTGGCTACATTCTAAAATTATTATAATTTTGGGCTTTAAATGGATTTTAAATCGATGAAAAATTAAAGGTGAGTGTTTTATCACAACTACTAAATCATCCCATGTTAGTTAAATTAAATTTATGATGTGATTATAAATTTACTGATTGCTGTTTGGTATTTTAAATTGTCATTAAAATTTAATTTGAATGTATATTGAATTTAATTACCATTATAAATTAATATTGGAATTTAAATTGATGGTTAAATATTTGGTAGTGATAACCAGTTGATTATTGTAATTTATTGGTTGATTTGAATGACGATTATGATGGATGTTTTTGGTTGATTTGATGTTATATTTACTTTATATATTGTTATCACGCTACAAGTTCCCTTAGTCGCTGTTATAAAAAATCACTGTGGGTTGAAATGTTACATACTCGAATGGACTTATAGATTTGGGAAAAATCGTTGTTGGTTTAAATGATAAACTCAAGCGATTTTATGGATTTTGAATTTTATTCGGGGTTGTGGGTTGAAATGATATATACTCGTAAATTTAAAATTTATTGCGGGTTGAAATGATATATATATATATCCGTATCAATTGATCATAGGGTAGAAAATTATATATGGACACCGGGTTGGTTAAATTAAATGATTTTAAAACCTTAATTTTTGAATCCCAATAAATGATATTTTGAAATAAAATTTGATTTATATGAACTGAATTGTTTTAAAAGTCCAAGCTTTAAAACGTTGAAATTGAAATTGGTTTAAATGGATTGTTTATAGAATTTAAATAGAAATTTCAAAAGTTGAATTTTGAAATATAAATGAAATTTATCAAAATTGAGTTATTGTAAACATTTGAATATATAAACTTTGAATTCTATGGAATTCGAAGTGGTTTAAATTTGTAGTTCAAACATGGATTTAAAATTGATATAGAAAATGGTTTTTAATGAGAATTTGAATTGAAAGATTAAAACTGGGTTTTGTTGCTTTGAAATGTGGATATGATCCAGATTTGTTAAAATGGAAGAAATAGTTTAATTTTGAATTATTTTAAAATTAATTATTTTAATATAAACTATTTAAAAATATATTATTTTAAAATTTAGATTATTTAGATTTTCAAACTATTTTCTATATAAACCATTTCAATAATCAGACCGTTTTGTACTGAACTATTTTTAACTATTTTAAAGTCCTTAAACTATTTAAACTATTTTAAACTAATAAAACTATTTTAAATTATTTTTAACTATTATAACTAATATAAACTATTTTTAATACATTAACTATTTTTATATATAAACTATTTTAATCTATTACTATTTTTAAAATATAAAGTATTTTTAATGTATAACTAATCTAATATATAGACTACTTTCAATATTCAAACTGTTTAAAGTTGGAACTGTTATGACTTAGATTTAATTGATCTAAATGAGAATATTTTGATAGATGGATTAACCTATTTTGTAGTTATGATTTTGAAAATGAATATGACATAAAGTGAATAACGATTTCGAAAGCGAATATGATTTCGAAAGTGATATGATCTTGAAGTGAATATGACATTTTTATATCAATTATGAGTCGGTTTTGAAAATGTAAAGAACCAATCGGTATGAAATAAGCATTTGGTTGTTAAAGAGACCGGGTTGGATATTGTCATACTCTCTGCCAATATCGAAAACCACTTTAACAACTGTGCACGTGGTGGAGAATCCAGAATGAAGTAGGATGGTTTGGCGAACGTTGCTGTATGAGGTATGAACGCAGCCCTGATCCCCTGGGGTCAGATTGATATGAGTAAAACAGGAGACATACTGGGCCAAGTGGGGTCGCTCCATCTATTGGGCATATTTTTTCGATGCCATAATTATTATGTTGTGATTGATTTGGTGGCCACTCCTCGATTTGGATTATGGGAGTGCATCTCAAGATGCGTAGTAGTAGCTGCTATGCGTTACCACAAGTCCAGATCTGCAAAATGGTAGTATCCTACCCTGGGCATTGCCTCGTATGCCGTGTCATATGCCTTATCGAGCCCACTATGAGTTCGGTTTGTGTCATACCTATAGAGTGCTCTCTAATAACCTACCAGTTTACGGTGGAGTTTACAGTACTATATAGACTACCGAATTTTTATAAAATGTGTTAAGGGAGATGGGTAACGCCTTAATGCTATTTTAATACTTTACTATACTGTAGACATATTATAATAATGTATTGTACTATGTATGTAGATAGTATTATGGATCCTTTGGAGATGGAATCTCGAACATCTCTTTAGTTATTGCACGCACGTTAGACACTGGGTAGGAGATGTAAAAACCCGTAAACATCGCTGTAGCCGTTACACTCATATTTATTTACCATTGATTTAGTTTACATAAGGAATTTCAATTCTAACTCGAGTGTTTGTCTTTTCATTACGCTTGGGTCAATCTGATCTTTTCAGTGTATTGAAGACTTTATTTTTGAAGGACGAAGATGGAGATTTGTATACTATTTATTTTATATATATTCCACTATGTTATGTGTTCCGCTGCATTATTTATTTAGTCCTCATGTATGTGTAACTCTGATTGTATTGTAAAGTGCAATCAAATTTTATTTGTAAAAAAGCTTCATGAACTGTTTATTTAATTATTATATTTTGTCATTCCGCGGTGAAATTCTGTGTTTTGTTTTTTCTTTCTTTTCTCTTCTTTTCCTTATTTACGCCTTAACAATCCTTCCTTTTGTATAGTTTGAGTTCGAAAAGTGTGGTTTATTGTCAATTTAAACCGTTGGAAAGGGTGGGTCGTTGTAACAACCTGCATATTTATCGAGTTTGTATTTAAATATTTTATTTAAATATTAACTCGTTAATCAGATTTTGGTCCGAAAAGCTACTTTTTGCAAACGGTCAAATTAGGACTCGAGACCACTTCCATTGAGTTCGAAATGTCGTTTACAACTTTTTTAAGTATAAACATCGATAGGTTTGGAGTTAGTGAAATTTCACTAACTTTTCCCGCTTTGAACTTTGGGTTAGTTTAGCCTATTAAGCCCAAGTTCCAACCCTCTTCTGCTCACTCTTCATAAATTTCCTAACTAATCAAGCTTTGGCATTAATGGTGGAGGGAATGGGAAATTAAAATTCCAAAACTCAAATTCAATTGCAATCCATCTTTCTACTCCAAATTCAAGAAGAAGACATTGGATTCAAGCTTCTTGTGCTTAGATAGAAGAAGGATTGATTCTTGCTTGCTTAAAACTTCATTTTCATTGATATTTGGTGCAAAGGTGAGATTTTTATCTCACGATTCTAGTCTATAACCATATTGGACTGTTGGGAATGATTCCCTATCACTTTTGCATGCATATTAGCATTTGGTTTGGATTGGATTGGCGAAAAACTCCAATTTTTAGCATTTTGGTGAATTTTCTGCACTTAGGTCGTTCTGGCCATTTTTGGTGTTCGGAGTTAGGTCGTTCGCGACCTAACCCTTAGGTCGTTCGCGTGTTATCGCGCTAAGTCGCACTTCCTTGAATCTTCACTTCGGAGTTAGGTCGTTTCACGTTAGGTCGTATGGCTTTTAGGTCGTAGGTCGTATGGCTTTTAGGTCGTAGGTCGTATGGCTTTTATCGTATGGCTTTTAGGTCGTAGGTCGTATGGCTTTTAGGTCGTAGGTCGTATGGATTTTAGGTCGTAAGTCGTATGGCTTTTAGGTCATAGGTCGTTGGCCTTTTGACCGTTAGGTCGCATGCCTTTCTACTTCGATAGGTCGTTCGGCCATGCTTTCTATTTTTAGGTCGTGATATCTTTAGGTCGTGTTACCTATATACCCCTAGGTCGAAAGACCTTAGGTCGTGCACCTTTAGGTCACGAACCCTATTAGGTCGCGAACCTCTTTAGGTCGCCTGTCCCTTAAGTAGTTAGGTCGTTCGTCCTGTGATGCCTTAGGTCGTTTAACCCGTGTTATGTTAGGTCGCGTAACCCCTTAGGTCGCTTGACCTTGTTTCCTGTTAGGTCGCGTGACCTTGTTTTCGACCTTAGGTCGTTTCACTTTTAGGTCACATGACCTTTAAACCGTTAGGTCGTTAGACCTATAACTCGATGGGTCGTTCCCCTTTAGGTCGCGAACCACTTTAGGTCGCATGACCTCGTCTCCGTTAGGTCGTGAACCTTGTTAGGTCGCTCATCCTTAGCCCGCGAACCTTTTTAGTTCGCGCACCCCCTTAGGTCGTAAGACCTCATTTTTTTGTTTTAGGTCATAGGTCGCTTGACTTCACTAGGTCGTACCGTTTTGGTCGGGGCGCTGCCCCGCACCCCGCCGGGGGCGCTGCCCCCTGGACCCCCGCGACCTGACCGGGCAGGTCGAACCCCGTAAGCGGTGGCGTTGCCCCCGCATCCCCACCTTGGGGGGTTGCCACCCCCCCGGACCCCCCCTCCGTAGGGGATCTTATCTGAAAAACATTGAGCTGATTTCCTTGGATTTTATTCACATCTCCGTATGCGAATTTTGTGACTGATTGTTTCTACAATTTGCTTCTGTGTCTTGTCACTTTATAATATAAAGGTTTCAATACTAGTAGTAAATATCAAAACTCTTTTAACAAACAATTTCAACTCTATTTTTAATAAAAAAGCTCTTTTCTTAAACCGTTTTCCAATCTATTAGTATATACAAACCTTTACCTCACTCGGATGAGAAATCTAATTAAACGACTTAGTAAAACAAGTGGTATGAAACGCTTGCATTCACTTCGTCGGTTAATTCTTGGACTTGTTCGATTGAACCTCTTGTGACAATTTTATTAGTGAAGATTTACAGTTTGTTCGTAAATATTTAAGTTAAGCAAGTGGTTATGGGACATGAAGCTAAACTTCTATATTTACTAGCTTAGTGTAATTGACACTTCTCATTGATCATGACGATCATTCTGATGATTTAGACTAGCAACTGTGCGATGTCTCTTGTTGCGAGGTTAGACTAGACACCACTTGTGTGATTCCACTCACACATACCTTTTTGCTTTTTGGTTAGTCTGGACCTTAATCTGTGTGATTCCATTCACACATGTGGGGTAGCTCCCCTTGGTCTTCGGACCGTCATGTGATAGGCCTCTTTCTCTTTTCTATGATTTCTGGACTTCTTGCATTGATTTCTAGAATTTATGTCATTGACTTGTTACGAGTACAAGTTTGGGGTATGATGCCCTTTCCGAATCTTTGAGAAGATTCTTGTGATATTGATTATCTCTTATTGATTGATCTTCTGTTGATCATTATTTACATACTTATAGTGGTATGTCATTATGGATGTTTATGTTTATGCCATATCTTTTATGTTATATCATGTCATCTGATATTTATAGCTAGACTGACCCGTTTATTATTTTCTTAAATAATACTCGGGTCAGACCGAGATGTTACAGGTGCTTCTGCTTGACTTCTTCCCAGGGATTCATCACTCTGACTTTTGGCTAACTGTTTAGATTAGCAGTTTTTGTTGTATACACTTGAGATATAGACTCATAGTTGTATTCTTTTGTATAGCACGTGTTGCTATTCTTTTGTATTATCGTGGATCTTACTAACCACTACTCTGATGTACACTTTTATGTGTTAGTTATATATTCATATCTTCTTCCGCCTTTGTGATATGGATATCTGTGACTGATTTGTGATATGATTATTTCTATGTTTGTTTCCGAAGATTATTTATAGCCACCGTGTGATAAGCAATTACATGGATGGTCGCTCCTCAACAGCCTTATTCTCTGTGCTAGTTGACAGCACTACTCCGGAGTGTTCTTGGCTAGCGTGGGTATAGAGGTGGGGCGTCACAGTCGTTACAATTGGTATCAGAGCCAGGTTTAGAGATAACTTTAGCTTTGTGGGGCCCGACTCATTAGAGATAGAGTAGTAATACCCTAGAATGAGTCTGAGTGTGTATATACACACACACACACATGAGAGAGTGTACTTGTTAGTGTTATAAAATATTTCATATTGCGATGATTTGTTCTGTTTAGTATTTATAAATTCTGATCGGTAGATAGGACGCTATGACATCGATATGGATTTCTAAACACTTAATAAGTCAAATTGACACAATATTGTTTTCGAAATATAGATAAATGAATTAATTTTTCCTACTATTATATTTGTGTATAAAGAACAATTTTTATAAATGAATGCAGTTGTTTGTGATATGTTGTTGGTTAGGAAGTGAATTTTGTAAATACTGGTTACAGAATAGAATTTACAAATAAAATGAATTTAATTGGAAATTTGAGAACTTAAGTCCGGAGTTTTGAAATTTTTTCTCAAAGATTTTGGATACAATATTAGAATTATTTGGAAGTATTTTCAGATATAAATATTTTCAAAGTGATTTAAAAGAAATGTTTCTAAAAGAATTTTTAAAAAGGGAAACAAGTTCTGTACTCCCCTCTTCTGTCGCTGGAAAATAATTTCGGTTATGAGCGCACGCATTATCGACATTCAGTTTTCGAGTTTCAAAGTAGGAAGACCATTGTAGTAGTTTTACTACACATTTGTTTTGATAAATGTTTTGATAAAAAAATCTAAAATTTTATAAATATGATTGGATATATAAATGATATGAGTACGTGAGTGCGTGTGTACGTGTGTCTATATATATATATATATATATATATATATATATTTGAATTGAACCCGACATTTAGTCTTTAAGATTCTATAAATTAGGGATTTTAATTATTGCAATGAAATTAAATCTTAACTATTTTAATAGTTGGAAACTACTAAAATGAAAAAAAAGAAACTGGATGCTAAGTGATCAATGAAATATATGTGAAATTGTAAATTTGTAACTTATAAATCAAAAGATATGAAAATTTAGAAGATGCAATTATTGAATTTTTTTTAAGTAAAATGAATAAGGTAAGCTTGTGTAACATTTAATTTCATTCTAAGCTAGGGGCGGCTTATGGCGTAGAAGCTCGTGGCGATGGCTGATCTGATCAGAAATGGACGTATGGGCGGCGATTTTTTGATGAATGCTAGCGGCCGCCTGTGTATAGGGGTTTGTTAAGAATGATTGTATGCTTCTGCTAGGGTCTTTAGGTGAGAATATTTAGTAAATTACCCTTCATTTGTTTTAATTTTAATTTAAAATTTTAAACTTCTAACGCCTATAACTTCTGCATATAGACTCGGATTTGGACACGGTTTTCTCCGTTACGTTCGTATCGAAATTCCAGACTATTTGAAACTGGTTTAGCTATATTCTAAGAATACTAGAATTTTGGTGTAATGACCGGGCGATTTTCGACCACCGAAAATCTACACTAATATGTTCACTATATAAAGTGCCGAGCAATCGAGTGCTGGAAATACCAGTTGTTAGGGTTAAAGAAAAAGAGATAGAAGAAGAAATAGAAACAACAACATAGAATCTCACAATCCCAGTGGAACAAAATACAATATACAATAACAACATTTTATATAAAGAAAGTAGTAACTGTCAACATACATTCAAATTATCAGAGTACTACCATCAATAAATAAATCGGGACAGTTATAATAACTTGTCCCCAAATACTGACTATATAGTCTATAACACACAGCGGAATATAATCAATACGACTCTGCCTTCTAGCTCGTCTCTAGATCTCCAAAGCGTCCTAACTTGAAATTCTACAATACTCGGTTCTGACCCAAGCATTACATTAAAGTAATACCCAAGTCAGGCTGGAAACCAGCGTGAGTAAAACACACTTAATTCGAAATACTAAAGCTATAAAAATCTTTTGAAACCAAGGTAACTCGTACAACACGTCGAGTTTTTATCTAATTATAACCAAACACTTATAACAGAAATCCATTGTTATTATAGTGATGTCTAATTACAATTACTTATTTAAAATAGTTGAATTTGTGAAATTAACCCAATTCCACCTATTTAAACTCTATAATCAAACCCATAAAGGTTCGTAGAGATTATTAAATTGAAGCGGTTCCGAATAACACTGATATCCAAACCCGGTCTCCTCCAACCCAAGCAATACGTTTAAAAGGATAAATTGTTTAAAATAAATAATTTATTAATTAGGGTAACAATATTCAAATATGGCATAAACCAGAAAAAACCTTTAGTAGAGTTGAAAAAACGCTACCAAAACGTTTAGTAGCGTTTTAAAGAACGCTACTACAAGTCGCGTAACTAAAAGTATGGTTTTTTTGGTTGCGTTTTTAATAAACGCTACAAAATATTTCCGTATAACTACATTTTTTAAATGCTGCTAAAAGTTTTTCTATGGCATTTATAAAACCCTACCAAAACTAACATTTTTACTTGCATTTGTACTTGGATCATTCCTTGATTTTATGGCGCTTATCTTGTGCAAATAAAAACTTTTTGTTGCATATATTTTACGCCACTAAAAATTTAGGTGGTATTTTACATTTGTTTCTGTAGCATTTTTATAACGCTACTAAAAGGTATTGATTGTTTTGTGGCATATTTTAAATGCTACTATATACTGTTAATGGCTTATATTATTTCCAGCAACAAGTTATATAACAGTCATATTAAAATCAACAACAATCGTATAATTACCATATTCAACCAACAATCATATAATCATCATATTTAAATAATTGAGAAAATGTTAATCACATAAGTATAATATCCATAACCATTTAGATAATAGTTATTTGACGAAATGAGCAAATTCACATACCATAAGCATTCACAAACAAGTTTACACATCCAGTAATAACACATATCATATTATATATAACAATTGAAGTCATGTCCATTGTTGCTGATAGTCTTCACTTTGGAAAAGCTAATTACATGTAAAAAAGGTTGATAATCAACAATAAGAATTTTCCATGAATTATCAAGTAACTACTGTAATCATATTATCCCAAAAACAACAAAAAGAAAATGCAAGTATTAACAATACATATGCACAGTATTTTGGAATTCCAACCACTTCAATAGATGGACTATTAAGATTTGAAATAAATCTCAGTGTGCATGCAAATAAAAATGTATCAATAAAAATGTTTGAACTGATCTATTCATGTTAATAGTTTTTGAAAGTGACATGAATTGCAATGAATCATGCAGTCCTAAACATCATTCATGGCGTGCACTGAATGTATTTTGGAATATTTTTTTTTAAGCTCTCTTACGATTGCATTTCGCATAGTTATTTTAATACACAAAATTTTCTCATAGAATGTTGCAGAATAGGCTATAGAACAACGAGTTAATTGGTAAAATACGAAGTCGTGTTTCACTTACAGAAGTTGTGGCAATAAATATGAGAGATTTTCTTACGAATCAAGTAAATAGAGGACAACAGTCCTTTGATATTTTTAAATTGTTGAAAAAAATGAAATGTTGGATTTCCAAAGATGATATAAAAAAGGGGACTAGACGATCAGCCTCAATAAATATGGCATATCATACTCCAATAATTCGTGGATGTGTTAAGCTAATTTATATAGCAATATCATTCCCCTTTAAGAAGTCCACAATAAATTTTCACGGTATTTTATTGTTTTTTTGATCTTAGAAAGTAACAGGATTATTACCAAGATATTGAATGATAAATGGTTTACTAATCTATACGATGCTAACGTCCATTGGTGATCCGAGTTAGATGTGTCAACTGGCTTTTCTTTTCCTAGTAATAGAAAAGAGACCAGTCAACATGACAATTATATGAGAATCTGATCCTACAACATGAAACAATTCTACTGCACTCATCTTCATCCTTCCACATACATATTGAATCTAACATCCAAATCTGCTTATACCTCTTAATGATAAAATAGGGAATACAATTAATATCTGAACCAAATATCATGCTTATAAATCAACATTCTACTAAACCGCTCTGCATATATCAGAAATTGAATGCAATTTCATAGTGTACGTAGACACAAATATGAGTAAATAAATCACCTTTCGATGATTATCACCAATTAATTACTCTTGTTTCTCTTTCTCCTTGCACTTCTACTTGCTGACAGTTTTTTTCCAGTACACTAATAAATAGACTAAAGTAGGATTTCCTTCTATTAAATGAAGTGGATGCATGCCAAGAATCTCTCTCTTAATTTTTTATCTTTAGCAATTTATTAGATTTTTTTTGAAATTTTGAAGTGAGAAAATGACAGGGCTTGTGAAAGAAAAATTTCATCCACACCTCTTTTTTTTCTAGGTAACTTATATTTAGCAATATAAACCAATGTTACCAATGAATTATCACTCCAACAACCCTCATTGAAAATCTTGACCTGCCGGAAGCCAATCCAACCACAAGTCTCTGCAAAATCCATAATTAATCTCACTCAATTCCAGCCTCTGCCAAACCCAGAAGCACCACCATCACCAGCACATACAGAATCATCAACTTTTCCTTTCACAACAACCATCCTCTCACCTTAACATCTTCTGCACTCTAAACATTTTCTCCAAACAAACACCTCGCCAACAATCACTCCACGAACAAAACTGTCACCTATAACTGCCACACCCTGCATTTCAACCATCTGCAAGCATTCTCCACATGAAAACAACTACCTCATTCAAGCACTACCTCTGCCAATACACACTGCAACCAATCTCTACACAGACTACACATCACGACGGTGCCAAAGCTGAGGTACAGAAGGTGACTAAACAGCTAAAAGAGGAGGCACCGAACTCAACTACGTGCCAAATCTACACAGACAGAGAGAAGCAAAAATTTAATAGGCATCAGACAAGTTCATTTGCCCACTTAATATCCAGACATTTCTATATGTTAATGTTGCCTGGTCATGTACGATTTAAACTTTAACACTAAATCATTAGATCATGACACTTTTCATTTCAACTAAAACATGCATATTATGAATCAAAAACTAGGTATGTTTCCATCATGTACATTTTATCTTTCTACGTCCCAATTTGATCTCAGCCCTTTAAATTTTACCTATTCGATTATTTTAAAAATCAACCAAATATGTGTTTATTTATATGCAGTCTGATAGGTAGAGTTCATATAATATTATTGCTAAACTGAAAAATAATACTTACCAGAACTTGATTCCCCAATGACTTATGCCGCCAAGCTATGGTAGCTCCAAAAGCATCTTCCATGTATGTACACTCCGATGTAGGTCTCCATAGTAATGCGTCATTAACTCTCATAAAGTCTACCAATATTTTTACTGCATCTTTTCCTAATGGAACACAGTGAACCATTGTTGTTGGATCAGTTGAAGCGATAATTCCTTTAGCCACTACTTGTCCTGTTTCACCCACAGCAATCAACTTGCATCTATTCTTTGCTACCAGATTTGAGCTCTGTTGGATAAGTAAACCAAAATAACAATTTTTACAAAATAGGTCTGGAAATTGTATCAGATATTGTATCATAAACAAGATATGTTTTTGGACAAAATCTTTATCACAAACACACTAGAAACCTTCAAAATTTGTTGATTCAACTTCCAAATTTTTTTCTAAAAATATTTTTTCTAAAATCATTCCAGCTACATATCTGTGTATTTTTTTCTAAAAATATTTTTCAGTTTTATAATATTTGATTTTCCATATTAATAATTAAAATGCCAAATTTAAGTAGAATTCACTATATTTATGAGAAAAATCTTTTTTAAACATGTGGCAAAAAAGATGATTTCTTCTATACTTTCCTTATGTTGAACCCACCAACAAAATAGTTTATATAATTTTATGAGTATTTATCCTAATGAAATTGGATTCAGGTTGCACAAATTCAAAAATTTGAGTTGATATAATTACTTTAATTTTTTAGAAACGAGACATTTCAACTATTAATCAAGAAAAGAAAAACTAAAGAATCTCATATGGTTAATTATATTTTAAAAGGTTTGGTAATTGATTTCTAAGAATCTCAAACTATGTTGAATCAATGATACAAAGACTTTGTATGCTTTGCTTGTTGTACACGATTAATTTTCTATGCAGCAGCAAGGTCTAAGGATTAGCATGATATATGAACTCCAACAAAATAAAATAAAATGTATGAACATCCACAGCCTAATTAGACCCATCCTAAGTAGAGGGCATGCAAATCCATTAGGTTAGGATAACTCTAACCTTCTTTCATCTTTGTTATTGATTTTATATAATTTTCCTTCATCATTAATTATTATTGTTGAATGTATATAGATTAAAAATGAAAACTTTATTACAACGCTCAATGCTTATACAATTTGAGAGAAGTACCATTATCAGTTTATCATACAACTATAATTTATATACATATATATACGGTGGACTTTAGTTACCTGAGGAGTTGATTTAGCCTTGCAAGGAGAAGTTGCAATGCTTGCTTTAGACTTGTAAGGAGAAGCCACAATGCTTGCTTTTTCAGTTACAACTTTTGATTTTGGCCATGCTATTTTCTTACCCATGGCCTCTTTAATGCATGACATATCTATTATAGATCGCCACAAGAAAGCATCTTCTTTTTTTTGCATAGTCTACCCAAACCAGCACGGCTAACGAACCAAGCGGAAAACCGTTCACAATCATTTCTGAATCACTCGAGCAAAGTCTTCCTTCGGCAACCAACACTTCACCCTCATTCCAATCATAAATCTTGCATTTGTTGTTTGTGCTACTAGTTTTACTCTAAAAAGAACAATAAATATATTTAATGGAAAATATATGTATACAATTACAAATAGTTACTACGAATCATAAATTTTACCATAATGTCTTCTATCATGTGTTCTCGCAGTTCAACAACACGATTTGCAGGCCATGCCACTGACTTTCCATTGGCTTCTCCTAATACTGATAAAATAGATGTAGGCCTCCATAAATAAGCATCTGCTTTCTTTATGCAATCTATAACAACTTCAATAGAATTTGGTCCAATACAAATGTCACTGAAACTTCATTTGGATCGGTGGACACCACATATGTTGTCTTTGTTCAACAATTATTCGGTAGAAAATTATGTTAATTATTGGATTTAAAACTAAACTCCAAACGATGTTATATCAATATAAGTGATTTATACCATTTCAAGTGTGCTCCCTTCTTTCGAACATTCTTTACCCTGCCAAAGAAAAGTTAGTAGCAACAATAGTTAAAGGTTTAATTATGGGAGCAAGAAAAATAGTTCAAATCGAGAATCAGCAGAAAACTGATAGTTAGCTACATATTATCACATATACAAATTAAAAGTTTACTTGTTTGTTCATTAGCAAGTATACCATACTCTCTAATTCCGAAATTCTTTTTTGACATTGAGTTATTTGATTATACCTAGATTGTGACAAAACTAACTTGGTTTTGTTGTATCCCCTTCCTAGTGCTCTTAACCGTCCGGGTTTATCTTGTCCCAATATTTGTGCAATTGCATCTTCTTGGACATTCTTTATCGAGTCGGATTGTTTAGCATTATCAATTTTTTTAATCTCCTCCTATATAAATTAACATACATATATGTTATATACAATGGTAAAAATGTCACAATGTTCAATTAGTGAAAAAAAAAATCAAATTTGAGCAGCAGCCGTCGGGACCGTTGAAATCATACAGTCCTTTGTAGAATATTGTTTTCTCGGAATTTGATAACGTACAAGGAGCGGGCGTAAGATATGTTTTCTTTCCATGAGATTGTGCATGAAGCTCATGCCGAATTCCGAAATCCCCTAGATCCTTTCTAGAGTTGGTTCCATCTTTTGATTTGTTATCATGCAACATTGTGCCTAATATGCTTTCGCCAACGTTTTCCTCCACATGCATTACATCTAAATTATGTCATAACGGAAGTTCCTGTTAAAATCAATAGTGTAACCCATAATTATATTATATTGCCATTTTTAATTATTTAAAAATTGAAAAAATAACCACTAACCTCTCAATTTGGCAAATCAAAGAAAAATCGATCTCTTTTTCTACCTTGATAGCTCCAATTTCATAGGATCGTTATCTTCATTATATCCATCTTCCATATCGTGGACAATGTTCCTCTTCCTATCTTAATGGCCTTTTTCTTATTATTTCTCTTCTTCCTTTTTTCTTTTCTTTCTCTTTCCCAAAATCATTTGGAAAAGCTTTTAACAATACATAAATATTTCTTTCAGTTAAAATTCTATGAGCATTACCTTTCTCCACGGTGTTATCAAACCAAGTTTTTGTTTCCTCCGTGCATCAAACATAGGTAGATATCTTCTGTGATCCATGTAGACATTCTTTCGACTATAATTCAACCAACGATGATGAGTATTAACACCACACAATGGACAAGTTTTTTCTCCCTTCACATAACATCCAATAAGATTTTCATAGGCTGGAAAATCATTTACTATCCATAGCAAGATTGCTTTCAGTTTAAACAACATTTTACTAAATGCATCATAAGCATCAACTCCATTACTCCATAAATAATGCAAGTCTTCGACCAAAGGCATAAAATATACATCAATATCGTTCCGGGGCTGCTTCATACCGGGTATAAGTAATGTTAACAACATATTTTCCTTCTTCGTACACAACATAGGTGAGAGGCTGTATGTCACAAGCATTACCGGCCAACAACTATATTTAGAACTTAACATAGAAAATGGATTAAATCCATCTGTAACAAGACCAAGTCTAAGATTGCATGGATCGGTTGAAAATGATTTCCATCGTTCATCCACCATATTCCATGTCATAGAATCCATAGGATGACGCATTTTTCCATCATTGCTTCTATTATTGAAATGCCATCTTAAATCTTCTACCATTTTCCTAGATCTAAACATTCTTCTAAATCTTCGAATTATCAAAAAATATCTCAACACTTTAACTGGAAATCTTGTATAATCTCCTTGGTATCTTGATTTATTTTCCATCTTAAAGAACCACATTTTGGACAAGTATTTAAATCTTTGTATTCTTTTCTGAAAAGGCAACAGTCATTCTCACAGCATGTATTTTTTCTCAAAACCCATTTCAAATGCTTTAAGAATTTTTTTTACTTCATACAAAGTTTTAGGAAGTATGTTATCTTTCGGCAAGAACAATTGTTGCACATTTAGAAGCTTGTCAAACCCACTATCAGATAGGCCGGTCTCACATTTAAGATTATACAAGACAGTGATGGCAGATAATTTTGTATGATCTGTACAGCTAGGATACGATGGAGTTATCGCATCTTCCAAATTTTTGAGCAACTCATCCTCTCTTCTTTGAGAATCAACATCATCCTTATCATCAGCAAAAAAAATTATGATTCATAAAATCTTCATCTTTATAGTGAATCATCTTGAATAAGTCATACGTGTCAAACAAATTTGTTTTTTTATCTACATTTGTTTGCTCATCGCGGCTATACCATCTGCTGCTCTTATATATATATGATCCATTTCTTTTATAATTAAACGCTCAACGATGATGTGGTCATCATGACGTCTAAGATTTCGACAACCCATGCATGGGCACAATTTTTTTTCCATATTTCTCAGATTTGTCTTTGCCACATGCACGAAATTGAAAGCTCTTTGCCGATACTCTATACTAGTCCTATGACAGAAAATAAATTAAAAATTTAGTTTTAATATTAGCATATATGTGTTAATTCTCAAAATACGTTTTAAGTTAAGTATTATATAGTCACATGTTTAAAACACCCAATCTTTTTCCATTTTCAATTTAGGCAATCAAGTAATTTTTCAAGCTTTGATGTAGAATTTGCTTTTCCATTTTAATCAAACAAAATACTACACATTTCATAATTCAAATTTCTATTACCCAAACTAACTGCAAAAATGAAGATTGATGTAAATTAAACTTACTGCAAAAGTAATCCAAACTAGCAGGCACATCCAAATAAATAACAGTTTTATATTTTTATATTACCATCCAAACAGCATCTAATTCACATCTATAGCATGTTATGTTTATATTCCTTAGATGACAATGACAATATACATCTATAGCAAGTGGAATATGAATGGAAGCCTACGGTATGCCAAAAGTGCGACTGTTTTGGACATCAATAAAAAAATTGTACGGTTGTAAAGGTATGGGTACAAAAATCATTAGGTCCAAATGACTGATGTAGAGAGCAATTTTAACATTAACAATGCTACAAACGATCATGTTTAGTCCGTAAGTATGGAGCTTGAAAACTCAGATAAGTCCAAAACTAATAAAACCATAATACACGCTTGTTTTGAAGGGAAACAAGAATCCTAAACTGATAACATGTAAAGAAGATATGCATTTCTGTCAAGATTCCAAAATGGGATTTAGATTGTAAAGTAGGTTTCAAATCGAAATGGGATACAAATTGGGAATAACTGATAAATGATATACTTAGCCCCATCCTTATATGCATGTATGCATACATTATAGACAAGGACACTTACAATTTTGGTCACTTCGAAAATCTTATGCATGTGATATACTTAATACTGATTTATGTGCAGACATGCATTCAGGATTCACTTCCCTAATACTGACGCATAATAGATAAACCTGAACCTTCATACTTGAACTTAAACATTAACCCACACACTAGCAATTTTCATTCACGATAAATTGGTATATCATTAAACAGATACATATAGAAGCAACACACATTTTGTAATGTACTAGAAAGTCTATTATTGATCTTAATGATTTTGCTACCTGGTGATATACACATTTAGAACTAAAACCCATTAAAACTTCACATTTTTGTTCCCTATCAAATATTCCTGAAATTCTAAGCCCGATGAACACTTAAAAATGATGTACATCCAAAATTTTCATTTAACAGAAACTTGAAGCATAATTATATACTCAAAATCATATTCACATTTAAAACCTATGCACTTAGAACTACTCATGAAAAAAGGTTTACATCAGGTATATATGTATGTATATGTCTGCAGCAACATATATTTATGTCTGCAGCAACATATGTTTATGTCTGCAGCAACCTTTGTGCATGTATTTATGTCTGCAACAACATATATATGAGTTTTATTTATTTAGACAATCATATTTTTATGGCTATATATGTATGTATATGTATTTAAGATCACATGATTGTTTGAAACAAAAAATTCATACACATACAAAACATCGTATGCTTTAAAACTTAAAATTCAAAACTGACATGTATTTTGGATTCATACATATTTATGAAATTTCACTTTTCAAAAAGCTTACTAATATGAAAAATAGAAAATATTGGGTTATTTATTTTAGAATCCTTGATATTTTAAAAATTGTATGTCTATCAAAAACCATACATCTATTTGAAGCTCAATACTCATAATGTATTCAAAGCCAATATATTTTTAGGACCTGACATCTTTTGAAATTACTTATATCCCAAACTAACTTAAATTTGATATATATATATATCTGTGTGTGTGTGTGTGTGTGTGGGTTTAATTTAGTTTATATAAAATTTTTATGTGAACATAACCAAAGCCTTATATTCCCTCAGAAGATCGATTGTGTTTGAAACAAAAATATGACTCATATTTGTACCTATAAAATTTATTAGATCCTCAAGGACCTGGTGTCTTCCAAAATCATGTAGATCACATATGCATAGTCATATATATTTAGAAATCCCGTCAAAATCTGATGTATTTTAAACTTCATATTTGAGTGTATTCAAAACTTAAACATACTCAAAAAAATTATATGATAGAAACCCACAAAACTACACTTATAAGATATTATATTTAAAACTATATCCTATAAAACCTTGGGATATTTGACATCAAAATCACAAAGCATTTATATTTTAAACTAGAAATAGAAAACTGACAATTTTTACTCGTATACATAAGAGATTTAACACATTTAGCATGTATACATATATTTGAATCTGAGTACATATATATTTAGTGACTGTTAACTTCATGCATTCAAAAGTATTGATAAGAAGCCCAATCTAGTTTTCGAAATCACGTATATTTGAGACAATAATTATATACTCCTAATAAGCCATTTATATTTGAACCCTTGTATCACTTCGAAACCTCTCTTCAAAATTATAAACCTCACAAAAAAGCAGTATATGTTAATTGTCTTGACTGGTTTTATATTTTTTGCAAGGGATAGACATAATAGATTTCTATTGTGTTAGTTCATCCACAATTATTAGTATTGAAATTTTAAATATACATAGTTATAACACATGAAAAATTACAGTGTCAGGCCCCTACGTAAACAAATTATCTGTTACATTTAAGCATTAAGAATTTACAAATATATCCTGAATAAACTAGTGTAGTGTTTGTAAATAGTAAAACATATTTATGTTTCTAAGTCATTATCCAAAGCTAATAGATGATGGAACAACAAGGCATGAAGAAATTTATGGTTATAACTCAAACCGCTAACCAAAAAAATTGCAGCTAGCGAACAACTTAATACGTCAAAATCAAAAATTAATTTACGTACCTTAACTACGAATCTAAATCTAAATCGATTACTCAATGTTGACTGTTCCACTAACCCAAAAGCGCGATGGAATCAAACCCAAGATCTCAATGGAAAGCGCGAGGGAAACAACCCCAAAAAATACGACGGTAGCTGAGGAAACGAAGGCAGAGAACAAGATGAATAAGGTTGAATACATTGGGAAGAAACAAAAGCAAAAGTTTTGTTGAATGCGTAGGTGACGAAAGTAAATTGTGAATTTAGGTTGAATACGTAGGAGACGAAAGTAATAGAGGGGAAAAAAATTTCAAGTGGAGGGAAGATTTGGTGAAAGAGAGAAAAGGTGAATAAAAGTGACTAGGGTTTGGCTATTCGTGGGTATAGGCTGTAAATTTTGTTCACGTTCTGGTAAAAAAAATAAGAGGAAAAAAAGGTTTAAAATAATATTGGTTGCATTCATACCATAAACGCTACCAATAAATGCAACTAAAGACATGTTTTCTTGTAGTGTGGGAATATATTACAAATTCTTGTTTCAAATAAAACATACTATCATTTTAATCTAATTATTTTAACTTATTTGACCACTTGATGGTACATACATGCATGATTGAAATAACATCTAATCGGATTAAGCCAAGGTATAGAATGTTAACTCATTTAACAATCAATAACCAATATCAAAACTATTCATACATCAGGGTTTTATTAACCTTGACTTACTGAATCCATTTATGTTTTAAATCCAAACTAATTTCAGTTTAAAAAAATTATAACACAATTTATTTAGTTAATTAAAATTTAACACTATACCTAATATCTAACTTGCTAATTTACATAAGTTTTAAGTCAACTAACAGTATAATTAATTACCCATTTAATTTATAAAATATCATTAACTTTATATTACGGTTTTAAAATGATAATAGCTTTTTAGTTAAAAGAAAGAAAATATAAATTATCTTGTAAATGTATATGTATAAATTACATCATTCTCTTCTTTTCCTTTTTTTTCTTCCTTTCTTTCCTTTTCTTTTTCTTTCTTTTCTTTTCTTTTTTTTCTTTTTTCCTTTCATTTACTTTTCTTTTCCCTTATCTTTCTTTTCCCTTATCTCTTCTTTGGCCCACCACCCTGCACATTTTCTTTTCCCTTCTCTTCCCTTCTCTTCCCTTTCCTCCTGCTTCCTTCCTTTTCTCCTTCTATTCACTGACCAATGTGCACACCACTGTGCATGTGCACAAACCCTCTGGCCGACCTACCACGCTGCCGACCATCTCCTCACCCTCGACCATCCCAAAGTATTCCCCCGCTTGAAACCCGATCTTTCTCATCATTCGAAAATTCGAACGTCACCCTCAAAAATTGGAACGACGACTCCACCTTACAACGCCTCGAACAGCCACCACACTCCACTGACCAACGTCAAACTTCACCCAAAGCTTCGCCGTCGTCTGCCCTATCATTTCCCCCATAACCGCATACCTATAGCCACTTCATCACGTCGCCATTGCTCCCAAATTGAAACACAAAAACAAGCCTCTAAAACTGTAGTTCGCCCACATCCGACTACCTCGATCACTTAAAAATTTACCCCGTCATTTTTCCGATGTGCCTCCACCCAAGCTTCCTCCACACCCAACCGCTTGCCATAAAACTAACCACCTCATCGAAATTCGTCCAAAAGCCCAACCCCATCTATCTTCCCCTTTCTACCCCATACCACCTTAAAAATTCCTAAACCACCATTAAAATTCATGTTTTCCAATAACAAACACCTCTGTGTAATCCATTTACTAATTTATGAAATTCAAAATTTGTCCATTTCTTGGTTGCTTACTGTAAAATATGAATTTCTCTTCCTACACTCGATGAAATTCCATGAAACCTATTTTAAGTTATCCTATACTCTAAAAAAATGACTTTTGTTTTATGGTCAAGTTTTAAAACTCCATAGATTGTGAGATAGTGATTTCCAAAGTAAGGTTTTAGAAAAACACAATTATAACAGAGTACAGGAAGAAGATATACAGGGATTTTTAAGGTGATACTGCTATGATGATCCACTTATTCTTACTTAGACTTACATAAAAAATGCCTACATTCATGACATAAATCCACGATCGCTTAAAATCACAACCATATGCTTAAAGATGTTGTATCCAACAGACAAAAACTAAAATGTCTACTCAAAGTTTAATATATAGATGAATTGCTGCTTCCTTATTCGTTTGATCTTCCTCTTAGGATAAGTTTTACTGTCTTGATTCTTGTTTAGTTTAGTTTAGTTTGTTTTATCAAGTGAACATGTGAACAATTGAAAAAAAACCAGGATGGCCGTATATATAGATGAAAAGGGAAGTGTATAGTAGAAGCAAGGCCCGAGGCATTTGTGTACAGGTTTCCACTTTATTTATTTTTATTTTTAATTTATTTTCCTTTTGTCTTGATTTGATTTATTATGAATTGATTTGATTTTTTATAACTTGATTTAATGTTTGGGTGCTTGAAATGATACCTTGCCATGATGATGTTTCCCCTAAGTATAAACATTTATTTTCATATATTATATGTATATATATATATATTAAGGGATTTACATATACATTATTTTACATTAACATATACTTTTACCTATTTATTATCTTATGTAACATATGTACATATACCTTTACTTGCCTGAATTTGTCACTATATATGTATAGGTTTACATTTATACATATTTCCGTATATATTACTTCCTTCGGCTATAAATATACACATATTTGTATACATATACACTTATATATATTATCAAACATCAACAAGCTTGCATATTCATATATATATACACATACATTTATGGATATTATTATCTTAATCTTAAATGGTGGAGTTTATATACATTTTTCTATAAATTTTATCATATACAGAATTGTATTTAAAATTAACATAGTTTTCAATCAATATATAGATTTAGGTATTTTAAATATAAGATTTTTTTTAATTTATTCAATTAATAAAAATATTATATTCCAAAAAATTAAAATCAGCTAATTACCCAATAACAACGTCCGAAAACCCGAGTCGTTACATTCCTCTACCCTTAGAACTTTTCGCCCTCGAAATGGAACGAACGAGAATTAGAATTTGATGTGTATTATTAATTTAATCATCTTTAAACATTTAACTCCTTATTCTTTTTATTATACAAAATTTAAAACACTTTAAAATTACATAATATTATTAAATTAGTTTTTACATAAAAATACCTTTCATGGATCGATGTCCAAACATGTCCATCCTCGTTCTCACAGAAATTTAGTCATACGTTGATCAGGCGCAGGACTGAAAATCTATAAGTACTTATTAGACCCGTTTCAACACCTAGTGAAAATACTTGAAAATTACTTTTTAAAAATGCTATGGAAAGATCAACCCCCGTGGATCGCAGTTGGCATGATGATTGCGTCGCCATCCCAATGAAATCCATAAGAAAACTATGAGCATCCTCGCCTCTCGACTTTTGCCATGGGAACTACACAGATCGCCGCTACACCGAGGGTTGAGTTGCCATCACAGCAAAACCCATGTAACTGTAGGCATCAACGCCACTCATATTATGCTTCCAAACGAAACTTTACCACATAGATCACAGGCTACACAAAGACTACGTCACTATCTCGGTGAAACCCAATGTAGACTGTAGGCACTTACTACCACACGAATTCCGCTATGGAACCAACCAGATAGATCGTAATCTACCAATGTTACGTCGCTCTCCCAGTGAAATCAAACGTAGATTGTAGGCAATCACTGCCACTCGACTTACGCTATGGAAATGTAGTAGATCGCAGTTACAATAAAGGTTGCGTTTCCATCATAACAGAATCCAATGTAACTTTAGCAACAGCGCCACTCGACTTACGCTACCCAATATGATCATCAATAACTCATGTTTTGTCCGGACGTCCTCTAGGATCCTAATTTTATTGAACCCGCCCTTAGGGTTCTATGCAGAACTACCTAGTGGATCTCCTTCTATAAGTTTCGACTATCATGGGGTGCCTTTTTTTCCATACCTTTCTCAAAACATATCATACTATATATAACACCTTTCAAATCATACTCTTTCTATGTATCACATATAAACTTCATCTATAAAAAATCGTTATCTTCAAATCGATAGTTTTTAAATTTTCTTTACCAAATTTCCAAATTGTCTTTCTGCCGAAACCAGAAGTCTTTAAAAAATCAACGGGTTGCAAAACTTCTCAGTTTAATTCTCATATACATATAAAATCATCCCTTAAACTTGAATTATTTTTGGATCAATAGTTTCTGAGTCTATCCCATACTTATATAAACTCCATTTAGTATTTCAAAGATCATTTTATTCTGATTATAAATTAAACAAGGGAAAGTTGAATATATAACTAACATTTATATTCTCGTTAATGCCAAATCAAAATTTCAAGTTCGATTTCCTTTACAAAGTTATTTGTTACATTACTTATTTCTTATAAAGTAAGTTTCAGTTATAGTACTATCCAACCTTAATTTTAAATCATCATATTTACTCAAAACATAATCTTTCACTTCAAAATCATTTTTTCCTTGTAATACGATTTTGGTTCCAATTCAAAATTGCTTTAATTTTCCGTCTAAATTAATACTTCAATTTTATCCTAATTTTTATTTAAATCCATGATTTAAGTATCAGTAATTTCCATTCCGACCAATTTGAATCTAGAAAATAGTTTAAAAAGTTATAAAATTGTTAAATAGTTGATATAAGATTGTTTGGGTTTTAAAAAGAATGGTTTGTATAGTAAATAGCTTGGAAAATCCAAAATAATTTTGAATATTTAAGAAAGTAGATTTTAGACAGTTTATATTAGAATAATTTAATAATTTACTTGAAAGTAGTTTCGAGGTCAAACTGATTCAATTCCCAATTTCCAATTCTAATCAATTTTCAATTTCCACTTCCATTTAAATTGAATCAATCCCGATTTTAGTTCAAATTAACTTCGATTCCCATCCTGATTTGAATCAATTCCCATTCCGATTTCAAATTAATTCAGTTTCGATTACCATTCCAATTAATTCAATTCAATTCCAATTTGAATTAATTTAAATCCCATTTTAATCATTCCGGCCGACATGTTCATTTTTAACATTTCAAATTTAAGTTTAGAATGATTCTGTTTTCATAAGTTCGATTCTTATTTCTTTAAATCAGACTCATTTAAATAGTTTCAAAATAAAGTTTTTTTTCATTTAATTTCAGGGATGGATATACATCATTCCAATGCACTTATTAATTTACTCAAAATAATCCAATTTACAGTTTTATATACTATAAATAATATACAGATTGATAGCAGGATATATTAAAAAAATAAACATCCAAATCATCTAAAACATTAATCAATAGCATCCACTAAAATTTTCAAAATTCGTAACACATTTTGTTTCAAAAATCGTTTTAAAATCATACATAACTTCTTTTTTACTTTAGCCCATTTAACTTCCATAAGTTAAATCTTAATCCCATCTTGAAATCTCCCATTTCAGGCTACAAGTTCAAAACTTATTTAACTTGCCCTGAGTTAAATTCCAATTTGTTTAATCCATCTAGACTTTTCAATTTAAATGTTTACCTCCCAAATTTAAATTTCTTATTAATATCACTTTCCTACTTATAAATTCAGAAACTTACTTCCTTTTGAGTTATACTTCTCATTCTCAAGGGGATTCCAAAATTCAACTCCCTGTTTCTATTTCAAATCAACATTGATACCATACATATCCACCTTTATATATACATATTTACCCTATTCCCATATCAATTCACACTTAAAATTTTAAATCATTCTTGGTTTTTAATCCAAAACAAATTCATCTTCAAACCACTCTTACAAACAAAGATTTCTATATTCAAAAATATTATAAATGATATTATTTATTTATTACCTCCTTTAACACTTCGTAACAATTTCAAAAGTTCTGGGACTAGATTCAAAACCTCACACTTAAGATCCATTTTTAATTTATAAGTCATGCTTATATAATTAAGCTCATATAATTTCACTTCCTTAACATTCCACCATGTGTTATCATTGTTTAATTTGTAATAAATAACCTTTATTAAGACTTAAGATAATTATCATATTTTGAATCCTGGTTTGAGTCTACTTAAACTTTTGGTTTTTAGCTTAACTTATGTGAAAAATTTATTCTTACCCAAATATCTATTTGGTTAAATATATTACCACTTAAATTTTATAATCTTATTTGATAATTACAGCCAATCTCCTTGATATACTATAATAATCTACAAATTTAATTTCTTTTATATCAAAATATAATCTTGTGTATAAACTATTTTAAAATCATTTTTGAAATCATTATATATGAAAATAAGTATGCCTTCATATATAATACGCTCAACTCATTCTAGGATACTACTGACCCTATCTCCATTGAGTAATCCCCACCAGAGCCATGTTTCTCGCTTAACCTTTAGCTCTAATACCACAAGTAATGTCCGGGCGATTTTCGACCGTCGAAAATCGACACTAATACGTTCACTATATAGAATGCCTCAAAATTGTGTGCCAGAAGTACCAGGTTGTTTGGGTTTAAGAAAAAGAGATAAAAGAAGAAACAGAAATAACAACATAGAATCCCATAATCATCGTGGAAAAAAATATAATATACAATAACAACATTTTATAAAAGAAAAGCTGTAATTGTCAATATACATTCAAATTATCAGAGTGCAATCATTAACAAATAAATCTGGGCAGTTATAATAACTTATCCCCAAATATTAATTATACAATCTATAATACACAATGGAATACAATTAATACATCTATGCATCTAGCTCATCTCTTGAGCTCCAAAGTGTCCTAACCTGAAACTCCGTAATGCTCGGTCTGACCCGAGCATTACAATAAAGTAATACCCGAGTCAGGTTGGAAACAGCGTGAATAAAACACACTTAATTTAAAATATTTAAGTTATGAAAATCTTTTAAAACCATGGTAACTTGTACAACACATCGAATTTTTATCTGATTATAACCCAATGCTTATAACAGAAATCCATCGATATTATAGTGATGTCCAATTATAGTTACTTATTTAAAATAGTTGAATTTGTGAGATTAACCCAATTCCAGCCTATTAAACTCCATAATCAAACCCATAAAGGGTCGTAGAGATTATTAAATTGAAGCGGTTTCGGATAACACCGACATCCGAGCCCGGTCTCCTCGAACCCAAGTAATAAGTTTAAAAGGATAAATTATTTAAAATAAACAATTTATTAATTAGGGTGACAATATTCAAATATGGGAATTTATTACAGGTTTTTATTTCAAATAAAATATATTATCACTTTAATCTAATTATTTTAACTTGTTTGACCACTTGATGGTACAGACAAGCCTAATTGAAGTAACATCTAATAGGATTAAGCTAAGATATAGAACGTTAACTCATTTAAAGATCAATAACCAATATCAAAACTATTCACACATCAGGGGTTTACCTTGATTTAGTGAATCCGTTTGTGTTTTAAATCCAAACTAATTTCAATTTATAGAAATTATAAAACAATTTATTTTGATTAATTAAAATTTAACACTCTACCTAATATCGAACTTGCTAATTTACATAAGTTTTAAGTCAACTAACAGTATAATTAATTACCCATTTAATTTATAAAATATCATTAACTTTAAATTATGGTTTTAAAATGACAATAGCTTTTTAGTTAAAAGAAAGAAAATATAAATTATCCTATAAATGTATATGTATAAATTACATTTCTTCTCTTCTTTTCCTTTCTTTTTCTTCCCTTCTTTCTTTTCCTTTTTTCTTTCTTTTCTTTTCCTTTTTCCCTTTCTTTTTTTTCTTTTTTCCTTTCATTTTACTTTTCTTTTCCCTTTTCTTTCTTTTTCCCTTATCCCTTCTCTGGCCCACCAACCAGCCCATTTTCTTTTCCCTTCTCTTCCCTATCCTCCCGCTTCCTTCCTCTTCACCTTCTTTTCACCGACCAATGTGCATACCACCGTGCATGTGCACAAACCCTCTGACCGACCAACCACATCGCCGACCATCTCCTCACCTCTTCCTCGATCATCCTAAAGTATTCCACCACTTGAAACCCGATCTCCCTCATCATTCGAAAATTCGAACATCACCCACAAAACTGGAACAACAGCTCCCCCTTACAATGCCTCGACCAACCACCTCACTCCACCATCCAACGTCAAACTTCACCCGAAGCTTCGCTGTCGTCTGTCCTACCATTTCCCCTACGACCGCACACCTATAGCCCCCACATCACGTCGCCATTGCTCCCAAAACCGAAACACAAAAACCATCCTCTAAAACCATAATCCCCCCACGACCGACCACCCCGATCACTTAAAAATTTCCCCCGCCATTTTCTTCGATGCGCCTCCACCCAAGCAACCTCCACACCCAACCGCTTGCCATAAAACCAACCACCTCATTTCAATTCACCAAAAAACCCAACCTCGTTCATCTTTCCCTTTCTACCTCCATACCACCTTTAAAATTCCTAAACCACCATTAAAATACATGTCTTCCAACAACAAACACCTCTGTGTAATCCATTTACTAATTTATGAAATTCGAAATTTGTCCATTTTCCAGGTTGGTTACTGTAAAATATAAATTTCACTTCCTACACTCGATGAGATTCGATAAAACCAATTTTAACTTATCCTATACTCTAAAAAAATAACTTTTGTTTTTTGGTCAAGTTTTAAAACTCCATAGATTGAGAGATATTGATTTTCAAAGTAAGGTTTTAAAAAAAATCACAAATATAACAGAGTAGAGGAAGAAGATATACAAGGATTTTTATGGTGATACTGCTATGTTGATGCATATATTCTTACTTAGAATTACATAAAAAATGCCTACATTCATGACATTAATCCAAGATCACTCAAAATCACAACCATATGCTTAAAGATGTTGTATCCAGCAGGCAAAAACTAAAATGTCTACTCACAGTTTAATATACAGATGAACTGCTGCTTCCTTATTTGTTTGATCTTCCTCTTAGCTCAAGTTTTACTATCTTGATTCTTGTTTTGTTTTTTTATCAAGTGAACATGTGACCAATTGAACAAACCAAGAATGGCCATATATAGAGATGAAAGGGAAGTGTATAGTAGAAGCTCGATCTGAGGCATTTGTGTACCGGTTTCCACTTTATTAAATTTGATTTTATTTTTAGTTTATTTTCATTTTGTCTTCATTTGATTTATTGTGAATTGATTTGATTTTGTATGACCTGATTTAATGTTTGGGTGCTTGAAATGATACCTTGCCATGATGATGTTGCCCTTACGTATAAACATTTCTTTTCATATACAATATGTGTATACATATATATTTAGAGATTTACGTATATATTTTATATTAATATATACTTTTACCTATTTACTATCTTATCAACATATGTACATATACCTTTACCCGCCTAAATTTGTCTATATATATTTATATGTTTACATTTATACATATTTCCATATATGTTCCTATGGCCATATATATACATATATGTATACATATGCACATATATGTGTGTGTGTGTGTATATATATTATCAAACATCACCAAGCTTGCATATATTCATATATATCTATATATACACACACACATATTTATGGATATTTTTATCTTAAGTTTAATTGGTGGATTTTATATACGTTTTTCTATAAATTTTATTATATACAGAATTATATTTAAAATTAACATAGTTTTCAATCAATATATAGATTCAGGTATTTTAAATATGAGAATTTTATTTATTTATTTGACTAATAAAAATCTTATATTCCAAAAAATTAAAATCAACTAATTACCAATAACAACCTTAGAAAACCAGGGTCATCACATTTGGGCTTTAATTGGATTTTAAATTGATGAAAATTCAGAAGTGAGTGTTTTCACCCACTCACAACTACTAAATCATCCATGTTAGTTAAATTAAATTTATGATGTGATTAGAAATTTATTAATTGTTGTTTGTATTTTAAATTGTCATTTAAATTTAATTTGAACGTATATTGAATTTAGTTGCCGTTTTAAATTTATATTGGAACTTAAATTGTTATTTAAATATCTAATAGTGATAACCAGTTGCTTGTTGTGATTTATTGGTTGATTTGAATGACGATTATGATGGATGTTTAATTGTTGACATTTTTGGATGATTTGATGTTATATTTACTTTATCTGTTTGTGACGACTCGAAATTTTTAAGCCTTTAAAATCGGAGTACTTAATTGATTTTAATATTTAAAAGTTAATTTTTAACTTGAATTCAAGTATCACTAATTATTTGATAATTATATTATTGAATTAAATAATTTGAAGTTGAGCTAAATGTTGAATCTGGACTTTTAAGCCTCTTAAAGATAAATTGAAGGCTTGTAAAATTTGTATTGATAGTGCTAAGAATAATAAAAGTTTTGAAATTGAATTTAACACTGATTTGTTCAGTTTTAAAAATATATCGTTTAAATTGAATTTAAAAATAGCCTTCCGAGGCGCAGTCTCGGAATTCGACGAAACAAATTTCGTTAGGTCCGTAATATTGAATTATTATCGGATTTCAAATTTCGTATTGATCGGAGTTGTTGTGTGAACGTACGATAAGCAAACGCGTTGAAAAATTAAATAAAATTTTAATTGATCAAATCAATGTCATCGGTGCCTTCTTAAACACGCTTCTCTTTTTAATATCTACAACCGAAGCCCTCATTTTCCTCTCTCGTCTTCTTTACTTCACCCTTCCCAAATCGAAGCAGTTCGATCTCTAAAAAAAATTAAAAAAATAAGGCGAGTGAATCGTAGTCGAGAGGAGGCATCAGGTTAGGGAGCATCGCGCGTGGGGGTATGCTCGAATTAAGGTGAGGAAGCGCTTGTAGGTCAGGCGCATAGTGGATGGGTCATCGTCGTTGGGAGTCGTGGCGAATTTCATGAGTTCAAGGCTTGGTCTGGCGATCTTGGGACTCGTCGACCTCTGGAATCAATAGCGAAAGGAGATTCGCGCTCATCTGGGAAGCACGAAGTCGCGAGTTTTTGACATCGTCGAGGCGCGTTGTCAGAGAGAGGGAAACGCGATTACTCAGGGTAGTCGCGACGTTGAGGGGAGCGCATGGCCACACGCATACTAGGGTATTCGAGACCGATGCAGGGAGTTCGAACAATCTGAGGAAGAAGCCTTCTAGGCAGAGCTTGTTTTTGGCTTTGAAATTTTATAAGTTTAAATTAAATTAATGTTTAGGTTTAGATTAAATCATCTTCGAAACAAAACCCAACAGAAAGAAGATAGAACAGTAAAGTTCTATAAAGAAATTTATTTGCTTAAATTTATAGATTCGTATATACGTATATGTGCACACATTCAAATATATATAGATAATTTGAATATATATGCGGGATTTAAATTTATATATACACCTACTGTTTTAAAAATAATTTATTTGCAGTAAGGTTAGGTTTTAAATTTATAAGGGTTAAAACAGAATAATAATATTAGAAATAATAATAATGATAATATAGGATTTACATAAAGATGAGATTTTTAAATCTATACAGGTTATTTATATACGTAAATATGTGTTTTCAAAAATACAAAAATAACAACAAATATGTGCATGCACATTTTAAACCTACCAGTTCAATTTTAAATTAACGTATTAAAGTGGTTTACTTGTTTAATTTGCTCATTCAATTATTTTAGTTACTTAAAGTAATTTACAAAAAGAATCGAGTTAAATTTACATTATTAGTTTAAAAGAAAGTTTGTTAGTTTAAAATTAAATTTAATTGTTCAATTGATTCGAATATTGATAAAAATTTAAATGTTTATACAAGGTTATAACCCAGGAAACCAAGTTGAATTGAAGTGGGTTGCAAACGAAAATCATAGGTGAGTTAATCTCACTCAGCTGAATTTAAATTTAAATAGTTAAATTTAAATAATTGGTTGGATGATTGAATTGATTTGATGTGCTATATTATAGTATATATTACATCTTGGAATGATTGATTTCTCGCACTTTATAGCGGATGAGACCCTATGCGCCAGCATAATAGCGGATGATTTATATTAATCCCATATACCGCGATATTCCACCTCGAAGTGGAATTGGTATTTATGTTATGCTAACGTCTATGGATGCAGGGAAAACAGGTTGGAGGGATCCAACTGGATTCCCCAGCATTTATTTAAATTATTTAATATTCACTGTTGTGATTATTATATTCTATGATGAATTATATTAGAATATTGAATGCTCTGGTTTGATTGAATATATTTGGGGATAATGAGTTAACAAAAATATATAAATTTGATTTTGGAAAAATAATAAAAGAGGTGAAATTGTAAGCGAAATAATTATAGAAAATTTGAATAAATTAAGAATGAATTGAAAAGAAATGAAAGTGATATTAAAATACTAATAAATAACTTCGAGTATGAAAAGGAAAAAGATTTTGAATAAACAGAAATTAATGAATTGTAAAAAAAATTAAGTGATATTATTTGAAGGAATAAAGAATTATTTTAAAATTTAAAGTATAAATTTATTTAACAGGATTAAGAAGCAATTTGAGAAATCTAAAATTGGTATTTTCAGTTATGTATTTTAAATCATAATTAAGGAATAAAATCTGAAATTAATGGATTTTGAAATAAAAGGGAGTAAATTATAAATCAATTTGGAAATTGATTCAAGTGTTTGAAATTAGAAATTTAAAGGGGAATGTGAAGAGAAGTATATTTCTCTGGATAGCCAAGTACGTTCAAAGTAAATTTTTACATATAAGATAAAAAGTTTTAATGTTTAAAAAGCATGTTTTTGGAATTTATTATTTCTAAATATCTAAATTCTAAAGTAAATATTTTTCAAATCTATTACCGTAGTAATTATTTAAAAGGTGACCTAGTATTTTGTTTTAAAAAGTGAAAATCTAGTTTTATATTTTATAAAGTAACCTTATTTTTAAATATTCATATATTAAGTATTTTTAACAAATTATTGAAGTAGTTTTAACCTAAATGTTTTAAAGTATATTTTAAAGTAAAGCGTTTTAAATTATTTTAAAAATCTAAAGTTTTGTGCTTGGTAATTTCAGTGGAAATAGAAAATATTTGAGAAATTTATTCTGTAAAAGGATGATAGTTTTAAACTGTTTTCAAAGGTTGAAAATGGAAATATATCTTGTGAAGATATTTTGAGTTTAATAAATAATTTGGAGAAATTATTTATGGTTGATGATTGTTTGTGAATATTAATTGATAGTCAAATAACCGACTATCAATATTGGCCAAATGCGCTGATCGTTTCGAAGACACCGGGATCGAGATTTATTTCTCGAAAACCACTTCGATCCGGTTTGTACGTTTTCGTGGAAAACGAGTTTGGTTCGAAGATGGAGTAGTGAAGTGCAAGGGCTAGTCGCTACTAATCCTGAGGATATTTCCAAAATGGATGTAGTAGGAATAGTGCCTTCGGATCCGTTCGAACCCGGGACGGACTTGTATGGATGAATGCTTTTGGAACATCATCAGGTGGACAATGGATATTCTAAGGGATATGTTCTAAAAGGTAACGCTTAGCCTCAAGCCTCATCAACCGGGAATGACTGAAAATCAGGGGTTATGCAGCAAGGCTTGGTGGGCAGCACCCATTTCCGGGTAAGGTCATCCTTGTCTAGATGTCCCTTTTTATTTCGGCTTAGTGGTGCGGTTGCTGATCCCAACCGCGGGGTGATCTTACTCGGGACTATCCAGTAAGGGGTAGTCCGGGTCTTATGTTGCAGGGGGTTTGGAGTGATCCTTGGTACTGTGATCTAGGCCACGTACTGTGACAGGTGGTAACTCAGTGCCTAGTCATTAGTTGGAAATCCATTCTCCCCACGAGCCTTGTACGAGTTTTGTTGGTATTACCCACTCTATGGCTAGTAGCTGGAATTTAATGAATGTAACAATTTCGGCTATTTTAATAAGTATTTGTATATAGAACCTATTATAATATCAAAGGATTTTAATAAAAAGTGTTTTAGCTATCGTAAGGTAAAAACCCGACAAGTTTATTTGTGGCGTGGTCTTACGAGATGCTTTTGTTTTCAAAGGATTTTGAAACTTTAATAATCAATTTGAGTGTGATTTTCTCACGCTGGTATTCCAGACTGACTCGGGTGTTATTTAGCTGTAATGCTCGGGTTAGACCGAGCATTATAGGATACAGGGAAGGATGCTGTGGAGCTCATGAGACGAGTTGGAAGGCGATACGTACTTCCGTATTTGGTTATTATTCCGCTGTGTATACAATTGTATGTTATTGATGTGGAACTCCGATGATGTACTCTGATAACGTATGTATAAACAGTTATAGTTTTCTTTTGTGTAAAGATCTGTTATTATATATTATATTTTATTCCGCTGCGTTGGTTAGATTCTGTTGTTGTTTTCTGTTTTCTCTTCTTCTACCTCTTCTTCTTTAACCCAAGTGGTTCGTATTTCTGTCCAACTTGAGTTGATTGATGTAGAATAGTGTTGACTCAAGGGGTACGGATTTACGGGTCGCTACACTGTTGTTATCTCACTACAAGTTCCTTTATTTTGTCTTTAGGAAAAATCACCATGGGTCGAAATGATACATACCCAAATGGACTTATAGATTAGGGAAAAATCGTTATGGCTTGAAATGCTAAACTCGAGCGATTTTATGGATGTCGAATTTTATTTGGGATTGTGGTTTGAAATGATAAACTCGAGCGATTTTATAGATTTTGAATTTTGTTCGGGATTGCTGGTTGAAATTATATATACTCGTAAATTTAAAATTTATTGCGGATTGAAATGATATATATCTGTATCAATTGACCATAGGGTAGAAAACTATATACGGACACCGGAATCGTTAAATTAAATGATTTTAAATCCTTAATTTTTGAATCCAGCTAAATGATATTTTGAAATAAAATTTGATTTATATGAACTGAATTGTTTTCAAAATCAAAGCTTTAAAATGTTGAAATTGAAAATGGTCTAAATGAATTATTTATAGAATTTAAATTGAAATTTTAAAAGTTGAAATTTGAAATATAAATGAAATTTATCAAAATTGAGTTATTGTAAATGTTTGAATATTTAACTTTGAAATCAATTGAATTTGAAGTGGTTTATATTTGTAGTTCAAACACGGATTTGAAATTAATATAGATTGAAATGGTTTTTAATGATAATTTTAATTGAAAGATTAAAATCAAGTTTTTGTTGATTTGAAATCTGGATATGGTACAGATTTATTGAAATGGAAGAAATAATTTAATTTTACATTATTTTCAAATTAATTATTTTAATATAAACTATTTAAAAATCTATTATTTTAAAATTTAGATTATTTAGATTTTTAAACTATTTACTATACAAACCATTCCAATAATCAAACCGTTTTATACAAAACTATTTTTAACTGTTTTAAAATCCTTAAACTATTGAACTATTTTTAATTATTTTTAACTATAGTAACTAAAACTATTTTAAATACATTAACTATTTTAATACATAACCTATTTTAGTATATAAACTATTTTTAATGTATGAACTATTTTAATCTATAACCCATTTTTAAATTATATACTATTTTAAAATATATTATTCTAAATTTATAAACAATTTCTACTATATATATTTTAATATAAAACCTATTTTAATATATAAACTATTTCTAATATATAAACTATTTTAATCTATAATCTATTTTCAAAATATAAACTATTTTTAATATATAACTATTCTAATATACAAAATACTTTCAATATTCAAACGGTTTTAAAGTTGAAACTGTTATGATTTAGATTTAATTAATTTAAGTGCGAATATTTTAATATGATGGTTTAATATATTTTTTAGTTATGATTTTTAAAATGAATATGATATAAAGTGAATATTGTTTTCGAAAGTGAATATGATTTCGAAAGTGACATGATTTTGAAGTGAATATGATATTTTGATATCAATTATAAATCGGTTTTGGAAATGTAAAAGAACCAGCCGGTGTGAAATAAGCGTTCGGTTGTTAAAGAGACCGAGATCTGATATCGTCATACTCTCTGTCAATACCGAAAACTACTTTAACAACTGTGCACATAGTGGAGAATCACGAATAAAGTAGGATGGTTTGGCGAAAGTTACTGTATGAGGTATGAACGCAGCCGTGACCCCCTTGGGTCGACTTGATATGACTAAAACATGAGCCATTCCGAGCCAAGTGGGGTCGCTCCCTCTATCGGGCCCATTTCATCGGTACCATATTTATTACTTTGTGATTGATCTGGTGGCCACCCCTCGATTTTGATTATTGGAGTGGGTCTCAAGGTGGGCGGTAGTAGCTGCTATGTGTTACCACCAGTCCAGATCCGCAAAATGATAGTATCCTACCCTGGGCATTGCCTCGCGTGCTGTGTCATATGCCTTATTGATCCTACTACGCGCTTGGTTTGTGTCGCACCTATGGAGTGCTCCCTGATAGCCTACCAGTTTACGGTGGAGTTTAGAGTACTGTATAGACTACAACATTTATATAAAATATGTTAAGGGAGATATGGGTAACGCCTTAACACTATTTTAATACTTTACTTTACTATAGACATATAATAATAGCGTATTGTACTATGTATGTAGATAGTTTAACGGATCCTTAGGAGATGGAATCCCGAACATCTCATAAGTTATTGCATGCACGTTAGACACCAGATAGGAGATGTAGAATCCCGTAAACATCTCTAAAGCCGTTACACTCATATTTATTTACTGTTGGTTTAACTTACATAAGGTCTTTTAATTCAGACTCAAGTGTTTGTCTTTTCATTACACTCAGGTCAGTCTGAGCTTTTTTAGTGTATTGAAGACTTTATTTTTAGAGGACGAAGACAGAGATTTGTATACTATTTATTTTATATATATTCCACTGCATCATGTGTTCTATTGCATTATTTATTTATTCTTGATGTATATATAACTTTGATTGTATGATAAAGCGTAACAAATTTTATTTGTAGAACAATTTCATGAACTCTTTATTTGATTGTTGTATTTTGTCATTCTGCTATGAGATTTTGTGTTTTGTTTTTTATTTCTTCTCTCTTCTTTTTCTAATTTACCTCATAACAATCCTCCTTTTTGTATGATTTGAGTTCGACATGAATGGTATATTGTCAATTCAAACAGTCCAAAAGGGTGGGTCATTGCATAAACCTCATATCCTTCAGCCACCTTCTTGTCCCCCTCCCCTCTTTTCATGATAAAACATGTTCAAATATGTTTTGTACTTAGTTTCCAAAATATCAAATCATGTCTCTTAAGGCATCTTTTAGCATATACATGAATATACTCAAGTACACATACTATGTATATACAAATATGTCATCACTAATTTACATTCTTGACCATTAAAATGTTGTTTTATATGTAAGCAAGGATCACAACAGTTCAGACAACTTTTATGCAATGAAACATCGAAAATTTGGAAAATAGCTTTCGGTCACATTTTCTGTTTTTCATTGAACTAAATATTTTTGTAACCTAAATTTAAAAATTATTTTATCTTCAATATTTATTATTTAAAAGTGCTTTTATTTTTATTATAAAACTTACTATTTGAATATTTAAAATTAATTAAATATTCGTAAATTAATATAGTGAAATTTCGGGTAATTACACTCTCCCCCACTTAAAAGAATTTCCTCCCCGAAATTCACTACACTCCTATCGTAGAAAAAACTACCCTAGAAATCATAACATATTAATCAGATGTAAATTATCCATCAAAGACTAGTATGTATAAATCTATATGGAACCAAATTCAAAGAATACCCTGAAATAAAATATTGTGCATCCAATCATATTAAAAGATAAATTTAGAACTAAATGCCTGGGCTCTTTTAATAAAAAATTTATTTTTAAATTTCTTTAAAAAGAAATATATTAAAACCAAAAAAAAATAACAACTAGGAGGGGTTCCTCCTTGTAAAACTCTGGAATTAAAACAACATGGAGCATCCAGTGGTATTCTGGCTCCTCCAAACACAAAAACTAGATTGAATAATTATTATCTCTTTCCAAATTTTTTTTCCGAAATCACATTTTCAAAAGCCCAGGATGTAAGTCCTAATAAATAATAATTCAAAAACCTTAGTTTATTTTTTTTAACTTTACAAACTATGGTATATTAGACTACACAATCAATCATTCAAATTGAATAAAATCAAATCAACCAAATTCCGTAAAGGAATACACTAACGCTATCAACCGTTTAAATTCCATAAGGAAAAATCTAACACTCGGCGTTATTTAAAATGTCAAACGATTAACAATGAACTCCTAACTTATATCCAAAACTTTCTTTATTGCTCGAATATAGATATTATCTAAGCATACCATTATTTGGTCATTAGCCTTTGGTTATTGCTTAGAAGATTATCCACACTTACTCGGACAGAATTGAAAGTTATACTATAAAATTATTGGTTCTTGACTACACCAATCTTTCTAAATCACATAAATTTGCATTTAATATTTTATTCAATACCAAAATTGTTTATGAATTATTTCATGAATTTTCATCTAATTTTAAAAATATTTTATAAAGTCATTTCTTTATAAAACACCAAATAATAACTTATTCCACTTTATTTACTTGTATGATACCCTTTTAAATCATGAGAGTATATAAAAAACACAAAATTTATTTTTCTTTTCACGAATTAGGTGAAGATCAAATCTAAATTTATGTATTTTAAAACTAAGACAACCTCTCGACCTCTTTAACTTAGAGCGTTAAGAGGTAATGTTTATGGGTTGACTCAGAATAATAAATAGTTTATATACTGGTTACATGTTTTAAATAAACGCTATGATTTTAATAAAATAGTGTTTATTAAAATCTATTAAAACTTTTCTACCTTTTCACATTAAGCTGTTATAATGAATCATGTTTATAGACCGATCCAATAATACTAATTAGTTTGTAATGCTTAGATACTTCAATAATATCTGTGGTTTTGATAAAACAATGTTATCAAAGCCATCATGTATCATCTAACCCATTTAAGTTAGTGTTAAATTACCTCATATATTTTGTTTAAGGGTAAAATTCATTTATCAAAACAATCTCTTACCAAAAATACTTTTTATTGCTGAAATCAATTCCCTTTAGGGAACTTAAAGATTAAATGCCCAGTTATAAATTTCAAAATTCATCTTTGGATTCATTCGGATTTGAATTCATCTCGATCGTACAATGATAAAGAGAATAATTTACTAAGTACTCCACAACATTTACCTAATCAGCTTTTGATCATCACTAAGAGGATTATACAGTTTGCCATAAAGCTAACCGAAATGTTTTCCTTCGAATTATTCAAAGAAAAATCATTCTATATAAAATTTCTTTTCCAAAATATTAACACTTTAGAAATATTTCCAAATAATACCGCTATTACTTGTCTCAAAATCTTTTGAAATTATTTTAAATAATTCTGAGATTTAAATTTTCCAAAAACCCTTTAAATATTGTTCGGAAAGACAAATTTATAATACTAAGTGTATTAAAACAAGGGTCCAAACAAATGTCATTTTGAACATCGTTTACTAAAATCCCAAAATAATTTATACTTAGCTTTATTTATAAACAATTTTATTTAAAAGTTCTCATTAAAAAAACCATCATTTATTAATTTAAAACAATATTTATTATCTCAAAGAAGAATAAAACAATTTAAATACCTTTTATAAATTACAAATAATGTTAATTGTCCTAGGGGATGGTTTATAATATTCTTTATAAAACTCTAAAACCATATAAAGTTTCCAAAGAAAATAAACAAAATTTAAATTCTTTTATTAAATTTAAAATAACATTAATTGTCCTGAAATATAATAAATCACATTTGTAATCTCTTTTATATATCTAAAATAATATTAACTATCCCAAAAGATAATTAATTAAATTTACAATTTTCTTTAATAAAATAAAAATCGACAATCTTTAAAAAAATTGTTAATTACTTCCAAAACACTTTCATCAAATCAGTTAATATATTTTAAATTCGCTTATTAAATCAATTAACCAACTTTAAATATTATTTATCAAATGATTTATTAAATTCAAATATTAATTAAAATGAATAATTACTTTTAAATATCATTAATTAAAATGATTATTAGTTTACAAATATCATTAATTAGAATAATCAATTAAATTCAAATTCCATTATTTAAAATGATTAATTAAATCCGTATCTCATTAATCAAAAAGATTAATTAATTTTAAACGACATTAGTTGAAATGATTAATTAATTTAAAATATCATTAATAAAAATAATTAATGAATTTATACATCCACTTTTGTGAAAATACCAGCTCAAGTTCAAACCCACACACAAAGGTTTTGAGGATGAAACTCAATAAATGATGGTATAGCAAAAATTTCTATAATAACACTTAAATAGCTTAAATGGAATATCAAGATTAGTGTCTACTAAACATTCGTTTTCCAAATGGAAATTCAACCAAACAATCAATTAAACAAATCTAACTATCATCGAATAAATTAACAATAGTTTATAGCATCACATATATGATATAGCAAATTTGGGTGTGTGTTATCTTATATTCAAACAAATCTTCTTTATTATAACTAAATTTTCTCATATATTTATCCTCTAAATGTACTTATTTTATTATTATTACAATTTTACTACCATTTAGATTATATCCAATATTTTTTTATTAAAAGTTTATTTTTAGCTTAACATTGTTAAAAAATGATTTCTAACTTAACACTTTCGCCAAACACCTTATAATCAAACTGTGTAACTTAATTCAAAAAGGATTCATTCCAAGATTCCTTAATTCCCATTTACTCGACCCTTAACTTATGAAGGAAAATTTCTTACTTATTCAACAATAGTTAATGCTCAAACTCAACGAGCATAACTAATCAAATAATGATTGATAACAATAAAATATTATCATTTCTAAATAAGCAACTCAACTATAAAATTATATTAATTTTGAAAATCATTATTATATATATATATATATATATAAAGTATATTCCTAGGTAAAATTATTTCATCCACCATTTCAAAATAATACTGTATTGGTAGATCTGTTCAAGTGTTTAGGAATCCATATCGATAACGCTAATAAGAGGCATCGACCGGAATTCATATACCACTCGATGGATCAAAAGACACAATATAAAATATTTTTATAACACTAACAAATACGCACTCAGTATGTACTTAAACTCCCAGACTTTATCCTAGGATATCACTAATCCAATCTATAGAGATTTTACCCCACCATGCCTAGAGGTTCGCTAAAACTAAGCTCTGATACCATCTGTGACGACCTACCTTTATGATCCCTAGGAACGACACTTAATACATCATCGGTATTCGTGTGCCGTTTGCCAAGCATTCGAAAGATGAGTTATCTTAGGGTGGAATAAAGAACGGAACAAGACAGAATTGATAAACCTCACAGCGGAATGGCTACATATAATATAAAATGAAATAGTACGAAAAGTTACTCCTTATAAGGAGTTATCAGAGTTAGAAAAAAATACTACATCTAATCGATTGATATCTATAATTCTGACTTTTCATTTTTAAGATACAAAATACACCTAATAATCATACAACGAAAATCAATAACTAGATAACTAAGGAGCCGCCTGCTCGATCACCGTCTTCAAAGAGCACCAAAAAAAACCTGCTATTCTTAGACTACCCAAATATAATTGAGTACTCAAGAGTTGAGGGAAAATAAACAACTTGTGTAACAACCCGCATATTTATCGATTTTATATTTAAATATTTTATTTAAATATTATTTTAATCGGATATTGGTCCGAAAAGCTACTTTTTGCAAACGGTCAAATTAGGACTCGAGACCACTTCCATTGAGTTCGAAATGCCGTTTACAACTTTTTTAAGTATAAACATTGATAGGTTTGGAGTTAGTGGAATTTCACTTACTTTTCCCGCTTTGGACTTTGGGTTAGGTTAGCCATTATAACTCAAATCCACTTCTCTCTTTCTCCTCACTCTTCATAAATTTCCTAACAACCAAGCTTAAGCATTAATGGTGAGTGGAAAGAGAAATTAAAATTCCAATCTCAAATTCTCTTGCAAATCCAACATTCAATTCCAAATTCAAGAAGAGGACATTGGATTCAAGCTTGTGATTACTTCTCCATTTCTTTCAAGCTTTTCTTCATAAATTTGGTGAAAAGGTGAGATTTTTATCTCAGAAATCTAGTCTATAACTATATTGGACTGTTGTGAATGATTCCCTATCACTCTTGCATGCACATTTGCCTTTGGTTTGGATTGGATTGGCGAAAAACTCCAATTTTTAGCATTTTTGGAAATTTCCTGCACTTAGCTCGTTCTGGCCACTTGACTCGTTCGGTGATAGGTCGCAAGGTCGTTGCGTCATAGGTCGCAGGGCTTTAGGTCATTCTGGAAATATTGGCACTTCGGGGTTAGGTCGCTCGCGAGTTAATCCTTAAGTCGTAGGTCGCTCACGAGTTAAGCCTTAAGCCGTAGGTCGCTCGCGAGTTAAGCCTTAAGCCGTAGGTCCCTCGCGAGTTAAGCCTTAGGTCGTTAGGCCTATAACCCGTTAAGTCGCGAATACCTTAGGTCGTGAACCCTGTTAGGTCGTTAGGCCTATAACCTGTTAAGTCGCGAATACCTTAGGTCGTCAACCATATTAGGTCGTTAGGCCTATAACCCGTTAAGTCGCGAATACCTTAGGTCGTGAACCCTGTTAGGTCGTTAGGCCTATAACCCGTTAAGTCGCGAATACCTTAGGTCGTGAACCCTGTTAGGTCGTTAGGCCTATAACCCGTTAAGTCGCAAATACCTTAGGTCGTGAACCCTGTTAGGTCGTTAGGCCTATAACCCGTTAAGTCGCGAATACCTTAAGTCGTGAACCCTGTTAGGTCGCGTTGTACTTTAGGTCGCATGACCTATAGGTCGCTTGCTCCAGTTAGGTCGCTCGGCCACTTTGTTAAGTCGCTCGTCCTGTTGCTCTGTTAGGTCGCAACCTCTGTTATGTCGGCCATGTTGGGTCGCGAGTCATCGTTAGGTCGCGAACACCCCTAGGTCGCAACCATTAAGTCGCTTGACCCCTTAGACCCCTAGGTCGCAACCATTAGGTCATACCGTTTTGGACGGGGCGCTACCCCCTGGACCCCCGCGACCTGACCGGGCAGGTCGAACCCCATGGCGGTGGCGTTGCCCCCGCACCCCCACCTTGGGGGGTTGCCACCCCCCTGGACCCCCCTCCGTAGTGGATCTTATCTGAAAAGCATTCAACAGAACTTGCTTTGTTGAGATGCTGAGATTGACCACTCTTCGAGACAAACTATCTTTGTCTTCTCGGTCGATTTTATGGATTTTTGAATATCTATTTCAATGGGTTCTTAATCGGTTTCTTTGGATTTTATTCACGTCTTCGTATGTGAATTTTTATGATTTATTGTTTCTACAATCACTTCTATGATTTGTCACTTTAAAATATAAAGGTTTTCTATATAGTAGTAAATATCAAAACTCTTTCAACAAAATGATTTCAACTCTATTTTCAATAACAAAGCTCTTTTCTTAAACCGTTTTCCAATCTACTAATATATACAAACCTTTACCTCACTCGTATGAGAAATCTAATTAAACGGCTTAGTAAAACAAGTGGTATGAAACGCTTGCGTTCACTTCGTCGGTTAATTCTTGGACTTGTTCGATTGAACCTCTTGTGACAATTTTCTAGTGGAGATCTACAATTTGTTCGTAAATATTTAAGTTAAGCTAGTGGTTATGGGACATGAAGCTAAGCTCATATATTTACTAGCTTAGTGTAATTGACACTTCTCGTTGATCATGACGATCATTCTTATGATTTAGACTAGCAATTGTGCGATGTCTCCTATTTGCGAGGTTAGACTAGACACCACTTGTGTGATTTCACTCACACATACCTTTTTGATTTTTTGTTAGTCTAGACCTCATCTGTGTGATTTCGACTCACACATGTGGGGTAGCTCCCCATGGTCTTCGGACCGTCATGTGATAGGCCTCTTTCCCTTTTAATGATTTCTGGATTTCTCGTGTTGATTTTTGGAATTTATGTCATTGACTTGTTATGAGTACAAGTTTAGGGTATGATGCCCTCTTTGGATCTTTGAGAAGATTCTTGTGATATTGATTTATCTCTTATTGATTGATCTTCTGTTGATCATCATTTGCATACTTATAGTAGTATGTCAGTATGGATATTTTAGGTTTATGCCATATCTTTTATTTTATATCATGTCATCTGATATTTATAGCTAGACTGATCCATTTATTATTTTCTTAAATAACACTCGGGTCAGACCGAGATGTTACAGGTGCTTCTGCTTGACTTCTTCCCGAGATTTGCTACTCTGACTTTTGGCTAACTATTTAGATTAGCAATTTTTGTTGTATACACTTGAGATATAGACTCATAGTTGTATTCTATTGTATAGCATGTGTTGCTATTCTTTTGTATTATCGTGGATCTTTTTGACCACTACTCTGATGTACACTTTTATGTGTTAGTTATATATTCATATCTTCTTCCGCCCTTGTGATATGGATGTCTGTGACTGATTTGTGTTATGCTTATTTCTATGTTTGTTTCCGAAGATTATTTATAGCCACCGTGTGATAAGCAATTACATGGATGGTCGCTCCTCAACAGCCTTATTCTCCGTGCTAGTTGACAGCACTACACCGTAGTGTTCTTGGCTAGCGTGGGTATAGAAGTGGGGTGTCACAGCTTGGGTCAGACAAAATGTCTGGTATGAGTAAAACTATGAAACAAATGGGGCGTATTTAAACAATAATATATGGGACCACGTCGCTAATGCGGAACGAGTTTTCTCCCACATAAACAATAACCAAACATAAAAAAATGGAAATGAATGATAGGGAAAAAAATCCAAACATAGATGATGGTACAATTAGTATAACATTTAGACTTGAAAGAATGGAAATTGTCTGAATAAAAACCCAAATTGGATAGAATGGATAAACTAAGATAACAGTCCAAACTCGATAGAATAGACTAAACAAGACAACTATCCAAACTCGATAGAATGGACAAAACCAATAATTGAACACCGCGAAGAGTAGTTGACCTTCTCGTTGTAATTAAAGAAAATAGACTCAAAGGTTTGAATCAAATAAGAAAAAGAAAATTTTCCAACAATGACTAGGAGGGTGCTTCCCCTTACCAAAGTATACCCATAGAAATATACTTGAGAACTCTGATAGCTTTCGAAAACCTCCAAGCTGGACCCCACCAACTATTACCGAGAATCCGTGTACTTCACATCTCAATGCTCAACACCGAATCCAGTCTAGAGTGGATGTGAAAATATCCTAATGGAAGGAACCCCACATAGCTTGGCCCCCACTCTCTACTTGGTTTTAGTCATCTCCTACAAAGGATACCAAAGCTTAATACAACAACACATCATCTTAGAATGGCGATAATAAAGAAGCCGAAATAACCGATAGCTGGGAAACCAACTATCGAGGATATAAAACGATCGTATATGGAATTAAGTTTTGTATACTTATAAGCACTCATTGAATTCCAATATTTCAGGGTTAACAATAATACCAGACAAGTCAAGATAGTGTTACTTCAAAGTCATGTCTCATGATTATTCTTAACTTTCGAAATTGCATTGAGTCTACTTCTTCTATGTTTAGTGCTTAGTATACAAATAAATCATTCCCATATAAGTGAATTGCTTTACAGAAATTAATTCATTTCCATAAATGTATCAACCTTTTCTTTTAAAACTCGAATTCGTATTTGGCCTCACATTTCAAGTATTAGTTTTAAACACTTTGTTAAAAGAGTTCACTAACTTCAAAACATCAATTAAAAAAGAATTTAATAACTTAAAACATCTTTATTACATTTATTAATTAACTTTAAACTTCATCACACAATTTGTTTTTTGAACTTCAAATGTCCTTAAATACTAAAAAGGGTAAATCACTTTTAAACCTTATTAATTCAATTAATTAGTAAAACATAATCAATTAAATTAATAAATAATTAATTTTATTATTTAAAATGAATAATAAAGTCAAAACATCCTTGTTACTTTAATAAATTCACTTTGAAACTTCATAAATTAAGTCGATTAATTAACACCAATAACCTTTATTAAAAAGTGTAAATCACTTTTAAAACATCATTAATTCATTTAATTATAAAACTTAAATATTAAATAATTATCATTATTTAAAAATGATTTATTAATTATAAATATCAATAAAGTAAAGGTTGATTAGAGTCAAAAAAGTTGATAAATTTTGAAAAACATTTATTAAAAAGATTTATTAATTTAAATGATCATTAATAAACCGATTAGTTAACTTTAATTAATCATTATTGAATGATTTATCCTTAAAAATCATTAAAGAAAATTATTAATTAAAATTAAACATCATTAATTAACATGATTAATTAATTTAAACAATCATTAACCTGGTAATTAGTTAAATTTAAGCCATACCGTTAACTAAATAATTAGTTAACCTAAATCCTTATTAATTAAGTAATTAATTAAATTAAATAATTATTATTAAAATGGTTCATTACTTTTGAAAAGATCTTAATCAAAATCTTACTTAACTTGTAAAACAATTCAAGCATGAAAATGAAACCAAACAGCTTCGATAAAAAGTGATTTTCTGAAAATGCTGGTATAGCGACAATTGCTATATAAGTAGTTTGGAAAACAAACTTATGACATTAGCCATATAAAAACATCAAATAGAAATGGCTTAAGCACAATACAAGGTAAAAATGATGATGTAACATGTAAAAAGTACTTATTAACAATTATGTTAAATTTAACTACCAACTTTTTATATAGCTAACCATATGCTTATTAACTTTCAAATGCGATAACTTTTTAAAGCATGAAACAAACAAACAACCAAACCATCACTTCACATATACAGCAAGCATTCATAGGTTATTAACATGAACATTAACATAGTATAAACTTGGTTTAAGAAGGTGTAGTTTTACTCATCGATAACTATCCAAACCTTTGCTAACTTAGGGTATGATCTAGCACTTTCACTCCTAAGCAAAAGATGGAATCTTGGACCCTTAATACACTAGGTAGGTTTGGCCTAGAAAGAAGAAGGAAGTGAAACTTGTTTTGGTACGGTGGAGTGACTTTGGATAATCATCGAACTCTCAAAAATAAAGCTGAAAATATGTCATTTTACCACTGATTTTTAGATTATTTACTCTCAGATTTTGTAAAAGTGACCAAGAGAAAATTTTTAGAAAATTCTTTCTCTACAATTATAAAAAAAGAATCACTCAATTATAGTTATTTTTGAAGAAGATATTGTCAAAAGAGGAAGAACTGTTTTCGGACTTGAAATTCTGTGTCCGAAAATGCTATGCAAAGAAATGAGTTTGGACATGGTTTAGCTCAAATTTAGATGAAGTGGAACCAATAAAAGTTGCAGCCATTGGAATTTTCTACAGTTTTGAAAAATGAAATGCTCCATTTGATTAAATTTTGAGAAAGATATGGCAGAAGTAAAAGAGGTGAAATTGAAGAAGTTAAAAGGGTATTTATAAGCAAGTGAAAGTGTAAATTACCTAAACACCCAATGTCTTTTACCCTCCACTGCTCTCTTTCCACGTCACCTATCCTCATAAAACTCATGTCCTTCAGCCACCTTCTTGTCCCTCTCTCCTCTTTTCATGATAAAATATGTTTAAACATGTTTTGTACTTAGTTGCCAAAATGTCAAATCATGTCTCTTAAGGCATCGCTTAGTATATACATGTATATAATTAAGTATACGTACTATGTATATACCAGTACGTCATAACTAATTTATATTCTTAACTATTTAAATGTTGTTTTATATATGAACAAGGCTTACAACATTTCAAACTACTTTTATACGAAGAAACATCGAAAATTCGAAAAACAGTTTCCGGTCGCATTTTTTTGTTTTTCATCGAACTATATATTTTTGTAAACTAAATTTGAAAAATATTTTATCTTCAATATGTATTATTTAAAAGTTTTTTATTTAATTATAAAACCTACTATTTGAATATTTAAAATTAATTAAATATTCATAAATTAATGTGGTGAAATTCCAGGTCGTTAAATATCCATCGTTAATGGAGCTATGATTTGTTGAGCAAATTCAATGTTAGAATTCCAAGATGAACGAGTCCTTACACCCACTAGTGAAGTCTAAAAACTTCTATATTCCACTTAGGGTTTTATGAAACGTAAAGGAGTGGTTAGAGCCTTATTAGGAAAATGAAATGATAATGTTTAACCTTTCTAATATTATAAGAACATAAGATGTATAATGTTATAGTAATGTATAATGATTAATTTGTGCATTTAAAAGGATTGATAAATTTTTTTTCAATTAAGATATAGAAATGGTTTGAATTAAAGACCAACAAATAGAAATATAACATATACCTACTAACAAATTCTTCTTGCTTGTTAAATATTTAAATAACCATGCAAGCACCTAATTTTACAACTAGTAAATACATTGATAGTTTGGTCACTTACGCGTTTATTTGATCGAATCCACGTATTGCATTCTGTGAGTTTCGAACTCTAAAAGCAATGTAAGACTATGAATATTTGATCCATATACAATCGCATATATGGTGAACGGTCAAAGTTTGTAATATCCAATATTTCAATGAAATTAGTTCATCCAAAAAACCAAAAATCTTACTATAATATCAAGCATTTAATTTGATTAATTACAAAAGGACCGTGTTGTGTTAAATGTAACATTGGACCAAAACTACAATATAAATCTAAGAACTTGATTACTGAATCGTCAGTTTGATCAGTTTATGCAAATCGCAACATGTTTGTTGTTCTTAAAAGTTAAGATAATCAAATACGATTTTATAAAGTGTTCGTCATGATATTGTAGTAAGGGTTTTATTTTGAATGATTTGATCATTTGAAAGGAAACCAAATGTATAAGAGTAGATGTAATTCAATGTACAGCTGGGATGAAGAGAGTTAATAGTCACTTATGCTTCATAAAGAAACAAATAGAAACAAGAATTGTAATAATAGTGATTAATACTTTACATTGGATGTAACATTACGATTTTATCGGGATCCGAAGGTCGGCATTCTTACGTCCACTGTATCAACTGCTGCATAATCGAATGCTGGAAAACCGAATTGTTAGGGTTAAAGAAGAAGAGGTAGAAGAAAAAGATAGAAGAAATAAGAAAAGCAACAGAAACAATATCAGAATCTCACATATCGCAGTGGAACAACATATAATAAATAAATGAATAATCTTTAAACAAAGAACTATATCAGTTATTACATTACATCACTTTACATTACATCATCAGAGTGTACAACAACAAGACAATAATAAACAGCGGAAAAGAAGTACTATATACTAGTGAATACGCCATGCTCTCCAGCTTGCCCCCAGCAACTCCTGAATTCCAGAATATCCTGATAAACCTGACTCTTGACTGCCCATGTGGAAATTGGTGGGCACCCAGAGTTTAGGAAGGAAAACAATAAACTCCGAGTCAGTCATGAGACTGGTGTGTGGACTAAAACAGTTATTTAACTTTTAAAAACAAAGAACAGGATAATTTTTTTAAATAGATTCGCAATGCTTTTTAGAAAATGAGACTACCATAAGACCTCCCGCCACACACACAATGCAAACGCAGAATTGGTGGAGATTTCTTCTTATGATGGTCAAAGATGCTTGATACGCATTAAAAAGAAGCATTTGATATTATTACTAGTGCATAGTGTAGGAAAAATCATTTCGAAAGTAATTATAAATCTTAGCCAGCATAGGCATTTCGCACTTATGCCTACTATAGCTACCATCCAAACAGTGGTGACCACCATAAGTGAATGATAGGTTCTACAACTAAAACCATACAAGATCGTATTGTTTTGTTTGGATTTCCAACAAATGGTCAGGCTAAGGAACTTCCTACTGCCACATGGGATCGCCTCTGGCGGGACGTCCCGAGAACTTAACCAGCTCTCTGCCAACACAAGGCCGGGTTACCTTTGTCACTAGGTAACTACTAACGACTATGCCATCCCCCGGTCCCTTTGGACCTTTATCCGAGCGCTCGATTCCAACAACACCACACAGTAATAGATATAGTGTATCAACATGAGTAAGTATCTGGGCTCCATACCATGATACCACCCTTTCCAGAAGGAAATGACATACCCTAAAGGGCGCAACCCTCATAACCTTGCGCATATTCCTGTTTTGACCATTTCCCGGGAGTGAGGTCTGATGAAGTCTCGTCCACAAAGCTAGGCACAAAGCCACGCTTTGATCAACAAATGATCAATAAATAATCATCACACAGCAACACTCAGCATGCCACATTACCAAATTGGGAATATATCGCTGATAACCTTCAACTACATAACCTCTGAGCGCGTACGTCTCAGAGAAGGGTGTTAAGCTAAAAGAATAAATTATCCGCCACCAGCAGAAAAGTATTTGAAAGAAATCTTCTTTATATCTCAAAATGTAATGTCAGACACGTAACCATACAAGTCTGTTCCAGGTTCGAACAGAACCGAAGGCACTTCAAAAGAAGCCCTTGCAATCCGGGTATTCACAATCCCGATAAAACTTCCCATCACAAAGGAAATCTCCATACCGTAGCTAACGGTGAAGAGACAATCGATAGGTCATTCTATCGTTTTCACAAATACCCGGTCTTCAACACTGGTCATCAAATGCAATCCATAACGACGTATCACATATTCAGAATGGGTTATACGACCCCAAGGTCCTTTCCCGGCTAACCCGAACACTGAGCGCTTATTCAAAAATAAGTGTAGCATTCAAATTCAAGCAAATCACAACAAATACCTATTTAAAGGTAAATATTGATAGTCGGTTATTTAACTATCAATAGGTATGCACAACATCACCCGATTTCAAATAATTTCCCAAATCATTTATTTTCAAAAATATCTTTATAAGATATATATCCCACACTTCAACCATTTGGAAACCAATTTCAAATCAATTTACACCCTTACAACTTTCATTTCAAAATGGTTCATTTAAACCAATTAAATAAATCCTTAAAGATTTATTAAATTTACGTTCCAAATCCGTAAATTAATCTCCATACTTCAAAATAAATTAACGTTTATTTTTAACTAATTTCCCTTTCTTTTATAAATTCCATAGTGAATTTACAATTCCAAAATATCCATGAATATACGATTTTTAAATCGATTTCTAATATTCATTTTCAATTTATCTTTAAAAGATAAAATCTCAAACATTCACTTCATATTGGAAAAACATTTCAATACTTATTTAATAATAAGTAATTCACCAATCTATTTATTTTCAACATTTTGAAAATATTAAATATACTTAAATCATAGTCAAGTATATATTTCATTCTTTAAGAAATCATTCTCTTAAACACATTTATTTGGGTCAAAACGAATGTTACGTAAAACATCGTTACGACAACTCAAAATCACTAGTATAGGGATTCGAAATTAAAATAGATATATAAATCCCAATACTATATAAAACATTTCCTTTCGGAAACCATTTACTATAACAACAGTGTTATAGTCCACCATTTCCTTCTATTTCTCGAAACATCTATTTCAACAATAAATGTTGAAATCTATGGTTTCGATAGTTAATCCCTTTTAAAACATTTTTAAATCGTTTTAATTCTATTTAAAACATCACTTTTCCAAAATATTTCTTTAATATATTATTCACTGTCCAAAATCGTGAATATATTTCCTTATCCAAATTCAACATTTCTACATATTTTATTTAAAGGATTATCCACTGTCCAAAATCGTGGATATATTTCCTTTAATAAGCTATAATAATTAACTCATCAAAATAAGTCATTTTCGGATTTATAAAACAACGTTTATAAATTCCATTTATATTTTATGGCCACTTCAACTTATAAAATCACTTTATTAACAAATTCTATCCATATTCCGTTTACACGCAAAAAATCCAATTTATAAGTTAATTACTTATAAATCTTTTATTTTATAAAATCTATTCATTTTATAATTCCACAATTTAAAAAACTGTAAATTTCATTCACTTATGAAATCCATTTATATTCCATTTTAACACTTATAAAAACTTGTTTTATAATTCCAATATTTTTAACTTATAAATATCAATTTTATAAATATTTAAGATAAATCATTTATGATAATTCAAAAAATCCCAATTTTAAACCATTTTTTATAAATTAATTAACTACTTATCTCAAAAATCACATTTCGGTTATATTTCACCAAAATCATAATTTTATAACATAAACATTTCAACGTTTAGTTATTTAAAATGAATCAATTTTCAAAATTAAATTTTATTATGAATTCTCAACTTAATTTTTCAAAAACCCAATTTTATTCATTTTTGGCATCTAACGATACCAAATTATATTCGGCTAAATTTTAGCCTTTAACGACTTTAATCACAAAGATAATCGCACAGATTATAAATAGATCAATAAATAGATCAACACGCAATATGGAAACCAATTCAATTATTTGAGGAATCCAGTTGGATCCCTCCAACCTGTTTCCCTGCATCCAAAGATGTTAGCACAATACCAATTTCGCTTCAAGGCGAAATATCGCGGTATATGGGATTTATAAAATACTATCCGCTTAATAGACGGCGCAATAGGGTCTCATCCGCTATATAATGCGGGAAATCAACTCCCAGTACATATATAATACCAATTTCACTATACGGTGAAATATTCACGGTATATGTTTTTAATAAATAACATCCGCTTACTAACGGCGCATAATGTCTATTTCAACAATCAACGGATAATAATTTATCATTCAGGCATACAATTAACAATTCTAAATCTAACTATTTAAAATTTAAATTGAAACTAATTTGATTGAGTGAGAAGTTCTCACCTTGAATTTCCGATAGCAATTTGTAGCGTTTTATTTCGAATAAAATTAAACGGACGTTTAATTTTACCCGAAATTTTCACTAGCTCCAAACGACTCCAATCCAATTCCATAGCATAGTGATTGACGTAACGAAGCCAACACAATTTGTTTCGTGCGTTTTCGACATCGTATGAAAAAGTTATACACGTTTAAAGTTTACACGATTTTAAAATAATAAAGTTGCATATCTTTTTTTTTCTAAACCTTAAACCAAATCAGGCCGTCCATTTTGCTTGCTTAGATCATGTCGCACCTTTCATCATCTCCCCCTATAGTTAACTCACGCAAGAAACAACCCATAGCCGCCATTAGGGTTTAAAATTTTGCACCTCCTACATCCACTTTGACAACGATCAACTACTTCCACTTGAATGCCCATCACACGAGCTACCTTCGGCCAAGAGTTGATGAGGCTCGGTCGTACTTTTCCCCTTGAAATGCGTGCGAACGCGGCACGAACGCGGCCAAATTCTGAGCTACCTACTTCGCCAAACAACATCTCAGCCGATGGATCTATAGTTCTCATTGTTGTTTACAACTTTCATGTTGAAATTTTCTTGAATCGATTGGTAGATTTGAAGAAATTTGGAGGAGAAGAGAACGAATTTGTGGCCATTGAATTAAGGCCGGCGGCTGAAGCATTTGCCCTAGCTAGGGTTTCTTGGTTTGCAAATGAGAGAATAGAACGTCCTTTTATAGAAAATTGCCCAATTTACTATTCAACGAAATTTTCCGAACTCCAAACGAAGCATGCCGGTTGGCGGTTCGAAGGTTTACCCCGCGTTCCGAACACAATGAAACGTGTTTCGGAGGCTAATTCGATCATCTGTGCGAGTTACGGCAGTAAACGGTCGATTTAAATTAAATCGATTTAAACTAATTTCTAGGCGTTTTGGCTTGCCCCGGACAAACGGTAAATTCGATTGACACGAAATTTGAAACCATATAATAATATCACATTACGGATCTGATGAAACTGGTTTCGTCGAAATCCGAGACTGTTTGAAAAATGACTATTTTAACTCGCCAAATTAATATTAAAACAATTTCGATGCGTTTCGAGCTGCCACGGTCAAACGAAAACTTCGATTGCTACGAAATTGAAATCCGAAAATAACAAACTATTATGGGTCCAATGGAACTAGTCTCGTTCAATTCTGAGACTGTTCAAAAATTGGCTATTTTTCAGTCGATAATTAAATATTAAAATATTCAATTTTCACAAATAAACTTTTAATTCAATTTTAAAAGTTCTATAATGTTATTCTAACTTTAATATGGTAAAATAAAATTTTCCAAATCATTTTCAATCATATCAAACTCGATTTTCAATTATTTCTGTAATTTCAACTATTAAATTATCGATTTAATTATCCAATTAAATTCAATTATTAGAAATATAAATTATTCGACTTATAAATTTTACTTATTAATATTTTAAATCAATTAAATATTCAATTTTTTTATTAACAAAAATTCTGGGTCGTTACATTGGAATAATAAATCTGATTTCTATTCCGAAACATATTTACGTATAGAAAATTGTTTTCTATTAGATTTATTTCTTTGAGTTTAAGATATTTGATCATAGATCTCTCCACTGTAAATTAGTTGTAGTATATGAAATATATAAACTACATTAAGTGAATGATGGACCTCCAATTTTAGTACGCTATTATAGTAATGGAGGAAATAGTGGGAGCATGTCATATAGCACTTATTGATTGCATTAAATTACAAAAATTATTTTTGTAAAACGTACTAAATATTATTTACGAAATAATGACTATTTTTTTTATCGACCGAAAAATAAACACAGTTATAATTCGATATGAATATTATGAATATTCATTATGAAATAAAACCCTAATGTGGTATCTGTTTTCATGACAAAGGTGATGCACTGGAAAATACAGAAGTATCTAATATTATTTAGAGCTATTTTAGAATTATAGACTAAGTCGTAGTTTTGAGAAACAAATTTATTGTATGATTACGAATCTTATGATGTCGGCTAATTATATCTCAAACAATTAAGGGCTATGAACCCATTCAGTGATAGCATCGTAAGAGTTGATAAACTCTTCAGACTGATATATATATATAGATATATGCAATCATAAGTCTATTAATACCAAAATAGTTCCATGAAGTTTTTCATATTCACCGATGTTTTATCACCAACATTGACATGTGTATTTGATACACATGTAGTATTCCTATGTTAAACTCATAAAGTATAAAATAGAAGTAAATAAACTAACATGCAATAAAAATTATTTGATTTGATCGAATGAGTGAGTATATTAGAAAGATTTTGAATGTACCTAAAAATAAATAAATATTCAATATTAAAAGTCACTCCTCTATATGATACATAATAAAGTATCGATAAAGGATAATCGAATTTTCTTCGACAAAATATGATTAATTGTGAATGAAGTTGAGTTAAGTTCTTTCTATAAGGTCAGTACTTAAGAATAGTCCAAAATTTATTATTATTTCATCTAAGTAATAGTTTACAAAATCAAACAAGATAAGAGTTTATAAGAAACCTCAACATATCCTAGGCCAATGAGTTGGTAGGTTGTGTAAATTGAAATTCTGCACGTAATAGTTGTTCGTGAGAGATCTTCTATGAATTTCCCTAAAAGGATTTTGGGAAAGACTATCATTAGATGACATATTTATGTTTTGAACATAAGTTTTGTAAATTAAAACCAAATCGATTTTTATGAATAAGGAAATTCATGAAATGTTTGCACAAAGAGGCAATTGTTGTTTCAAGAAATACCAACTTTATTGTGAAGGAATTTCTTTGAGGAATTATTGGTAGTAAAATGGAATTAGATACAACCCTTAGATAAAACTGATTAAAAGAGATGAAATGAAATTAACTAACCTAAACGAACACATCGCATTAGAGTGTCTAATAGGTATTCTTGAACACTGAAGAGAAACTATGAGTTTCTTATTAATATCGAAAATATTCAATTCTCGGTTGTTTAAATTAGACATTGAGAGTGTTGAATCTGTATTATGGTGTGGTGCGGAGATCCGAAAATGAATTCCACTTATTTTAACAAAATATGGTTTTAGTATTCACAACCGAAGGAATATGATCCATCGACCACGATTATGTCTTTATATGAAAAACTAATGCTGTTGGAATTAAATTAGAATGTTGATTAGAATAATCTCATAAATCTAAAATGTAGAGAATAGAGTAATAGTGTGACGACCCGGAATTTTTAACCATTTGAAATTGGAATATTTAAATTGGTTTGAAATATTCAATAGAATAACTTTAACTTGAATTACGAATATCACAGTTTATTTGATAATTGAATTATTAAATTAAATAAGTAAAGTTGGATGAATTGTTGAATCTGGAATTTTAAGCCTGTTGAAAATCATTTGAAGCTTATAAAATTTATATCGATTACATTGAAGATAATAGAAGTGTTAAAATAGAATTTAACAGTGATTTGTTCGGTTTTGAAATCTTATCGTTTAAATTGAATTTAAAAATGGCCTTCCGGGGCACAGTCTCGGAATTCGACGAAACCAGTTCCATTGGATCCGTGATATTTTATTTTTATCGGCTTTCAATTTTCACAGTGTTTGGGTTTACCGTCCAATCGTATAACCCGTAAATCCATAGAAGAATTAATTGACTTTAATTTTTCTTAGTCAACCTTTTCATGGAAGCTTCAGTCCTTTAGCTTCTCACGCAAACTTTTCCCCTCTTTTATAACTCGAGCCTTTGTCTTTCTTCTGTGGTAACGAAAAAAAATATATAATAATAATATTAACAATGGCCGATAGAAGCATCTCCTCCAATTTCTTTTCGGTCGAGAAAAAAAAAGAGGGGAAACAGAAATGGCCGACACCACTCTTCTCCTTTTCGAATCAATTAAAAACGATTCCCCTCTTTCATCATATGGCCGAGCGAGATCTCGCCTCCCTCCTCGTCTATTCCTTTTCCTTAATTTAACCGATAGCGTTTTAAAAATAAAAAAATAAAAATAGTGGCGGCTGAGAGTGTAGGATCTAGTCAAGCTTGGGACTTAGAGCACGCGAGTACGAGTTTGTGATAGCTCGCGATTGGGGGAAAGCTCGACGATTTGATGGGTTTGGTTTCATCGCAACTTCGCTGCCTCGCTGTCGAACGTAAGCGTGAGGAGAAGACTTTGGCAAGTTCGACAAAGGGACTGACATTCGCGTGCTCGAACACGAGGTTCTGCAGCAACGATAAGCTAGGGTTTGTGTTCGCGAGTTTCACTGCCGGGAAGGTATCGATTTCTTGTTCTTGTTTAATATAATTATAATAGGGTTAAATTATAGCAAGGTTAAATTCTTTGATTCTATTTGAAATAATTTAAATATATGATTAAACATGTTTACAGAGGATAATTTTATATAAAGTAAGTAAAGTTATTATTATTTTTCAGAGAGAAAATTTTTGGAAACCAGATTTATATATATATGAGTATAGGCAGGAAAAATGTTTACAGAAAATTTAAAAACTTATGTTAGTTTTAATTATGTATATATCTAGTCAGTAAAAAAAATAAAATCAATGAACTGCAGTTTTGTTAATTTGAAAAGAAAATATAATAACTATTAAGAGGGTCAATTTATTTAATTAGCCTATTCTGTTACTTTTGTCATTAGAAATAAATTATTTAAAGGAAAATTAGTTTGAATAAAATTCTTAGTTAATTAAATTATGAATTAATTAAATTTTAAAAAGGGAAGATAAATTGTTTGATCAATTCAAATATTAATAAAATAATCTAATGTTTACTCAAGGTTTGAAAACGTGAAGAAATCAAGATGGGTTGGATGGACTGCAAAATTAAACAAAAGGTGAGTTAATCTCACTCAGTTAAATTTAAATTTAAATAATAAAATTTAAATAATTATTTGGATGGCTGAATTGATTGATGTGATATGGTATGATATTTTGGAATTGGCATATTATATTGTGCTAACATTTGTGGATGCAGGGAAAACAGGTTGGAGGGATCCAACTGGACCCCTCACATTTATTTAAATTATTCAATATTCTCAGCTGTGATTATTTGATATCCTATGATGAGTTATATTGGAATATTGAATGTTATGGTTTGATTGGATATTGGGTATAACCAAACTATATGAATTGGATTATTGAAAAGAAATTAAAAGGAAGTAAATTTGTAAGCGAAATAATTATAGGAAGTTTGAATAAATTAAGAATGAATTGAAAAGAAATAGAAGTAATATGAAAATAACAATAAATAACTTCGAGTATGAATATAAATGGAATTCTGAATTAAAATGAAATTGATTAATTGTAAACTTAAGTTATATCAATTAAAGAAATAAATTATTATTTTAAGATTTAAAGTTTAAATTTATTTAAAAGAATAAAGAAGTAATTGGGAAATCTAAAAATTGGAATTTTTAGTTAGGGTGTTTTAAAATCATAATCAAGGAATGAGATCTGAAATTAATAGATTCTGAATAAAAAGGGAATAAATTGGAAATCAGTGTGGGAAAATCGATTTAAGTGATTGAAGTTGGGATTTTTCTCTGGATAACCAAGTACATTTTTAAAGTAAATTCTTAAATAAAGTTAAAGGTTTTAAAGTTGTTGTAAAAAGCAAGTTTTGGAAATTTATTACTTCTAAATATTTAAATTCTAAAGTAAGTATTTCTTTCAACCTAGTATAGTAGTAATTACTTAAAAAGTGACTTGGAATTTTGTTTTCAAAAGTGAAAATCTGGTTTTATATTTATAAAGTAACTTTATTTTCAAATACTCATATAGTATGTATTTTTAACAAATTATTGAAGTAGTTTTTAATTTAAATGTTTTAAAATATATTTTCAAAGTAAAGTGTTTTTAAATCATTATTTTTTAAAAAAAAATCTAGTTTTGTGCTTGGTGATTCCAGAGGAGATAGAAAATATCTGGGAAAGTTTATTCTGGAAAGAAAGATGGTTTTGAAACTGTTTTCAAAGGACTGAAAATAGAAATATATCTTGTGAAGATATTTTGAGGTTAATAAATAATTTGGGAAATTATTTATCGTTTGATGGATGTTTGTGAATATAATTTGATAGTTAAATAACCGACTACCAATATTGGCCAACTGCGTTGATCGTTTCGAAGAGATCGGGATCGAGATTTATTTCTCGAAAACCACTTCGATCCGGTTTGTTCGTTTCGTGTAAACGATTTTGGATTCGAAGATGGAGCAATGAAGTGCAAGGGCTAGTCGCTACTAATCCTGAGGATATTTCCAAAATGGATGTAGTAGGAATAGTGCCTTCGGTTCCGTTCGAACCCTGGACGGACTTGTATGGATGAATGATTGCGAAACATCGTCAGGTGGACGATGGGCATACTAAGGGATATATTCCAAAAAGGTAACGCTTAGCCTCAAGCCTCATCAAATGGGAATGACTGAAAATCAGGGGATATGCAGCAAGGCTAGGTGGGTAGCACCCAAGCAGGGTAAGGTCATTCCAGTCTAGATGTCCCTTTTTATTTCGGCTTAGTGGGCGGTTGCTGATCCCAACCGCGGGGTGATCTCACTCGGGATTATCCAGTAAGAGATAGTCCCGGCCTTGTGTTGCAGGAGAGTGGGTGTACTCCTCGGTACGGTGATCTAGGCCCCGTACTGTGACAGGTGGTACCCCAGTGCCTAGTCATTAGTTGGAAATCCATTATCCCTACGAGCCTTGTACGAGTTTTGTTTGTATTACCCACTCTGTGGCTAGTAGCTGGAATTTAATGAATGTAACAATTTTGGCTATTTTATAAGTATTTGTATATAGACCATATTATAATATCAGAGGATTTCTATAAAAGTTGTTTTAGCTATCGTAAGGTAAAAACCCGACATGTTTATTTGTGGCGTGGTCTTACGAGATGCTTTTGTTTCCAAAGGATTTTTGAAACTTTAATAATCAAATTGGGTGTGATTTTTCTCACGCTGGTATTCCAGACTGACTCGGGTGTTATTTAACTGTAATGCTCGGGTCAGACCGAGTATTATAAAATACAGGATATGATGCTGTGGAGTTCAGGAGACGAGCAGGATGACGTTACGTACTCCCGTACTTGTGTTTATATATATTCCGCTGTGTTGAGTTGATGTGTATTCAGTTGTATGTTATTGATGTACTCTGATGATGTAATATATGTAAACAGAAATATTTGACTTTTGAGTAAAGATTATTCGTTAACTATTATATTTTATTCCGCTGCGATGGTTAGATTCTGATGTTTTTTTTTTTTCTATTTTCTTCTTCTACCTCTTCTTCTTTAACCCTAATGGTTCGTATTTCTGTGCAACTTGAGTTGATTATTGTAGAATAGTGTTGACTCAAGGGGTACGAATTTGCGGGTCGTTACACTTGGTATCAGAGCTTTGGTCGGTGATAACCTTGGCTCTGGTGGGAATTACTCATTTAAAATAGAGTCCGTAGTACTCTATAATGAGTTTGAATGTATTAATAAATATGAGCGCGTATTTGTTAGTGAATATAAATTGTTTTAATATTGTGTTGGTTGATTTATTGAGTGGCATATGAACCTTCGTCAACACAGTCTGTGCAACTGTATTGAAAGGGTTTCTAAACATTGAATAGAACAATCGACACGGTATTGTTTTAAATATGGGTAAATGAAATAATTTTACCCAAAAACATATTTTGATATAAAGAATAGTTTTTGTAAACCGTTTAACCAATACATGGTTGCTTGGATGTTAGAAATGATAATATTAAAGTATTATCATTGTTAAGTGAAAATTTAACTAGAAATTGAGAATATAACCAAATTTTTAGGCAATAAATTCATTATAAAATGAAATTTATAAATATGAGGTATAAATGTAATTTATGAATTGAAATATAATCAAATGAGAATTTGTTTGAACATAAGCTGTGCAAATGAATTATGGTTAAAATTTATTTAAGCAGGATTTGGAAATTCAAAATTTCAGAGATTTTGGGAATGTTATCAAAGTGTTTTGAAGATAAATGATAACAGTATTGTTTTGGGAGTATTTCTGAATGGAAAATTGTTTTAAATGGGTTTTTAAGTGATATAGCACTGAAATCACTTGGATTATTGGAAAATAATTCTGATGATGACGGCCGCAACATCAGTATTCATTTTCGAATTTTTAAGTGACGGATTGCTGCCAAATTGATTTGTTCAGAAAGCTAGTTGTTTTTGAAAGTCTCAAAAGAAATTTGTTGGAAATAAAAGCCAGGATTGGTTTAAAATTTTTGAGAAATGAGATTTGAGATGTTGAAGATTTCAAAATGTTTTGAAACCAATAACCAGGTATTTGGAAATCCTGATGAGATAGGTTGTAAGCTTATAAATTGAGATGATTTTTAAATCAGGAAGAAATTTAAGCTTTGGATAGTGGAATGTAAATCTAAAGTGAAGAGTTAAAATGAAATTAACTTGGATTGATGAAACAAAAATATAACTGGATTGAAATTAATTGAATAAGCTGAAATAATATCCAGTTGTATTCGACTCAGGTTGGAATCAAATTGAGTTAAATAAAACTTAGTTAAAATAAAATTGAATTGGAATAAAAATTCAGCTGAATTATTGAATGAAATTAAATTTTTACCTGGATAACTGGGAAATAAATTGGATAAGAATTGGATGGAAATAAATAAATCATAATAACTTATAAGAGGATTCAAAATCCATAGCAATAAAATATGCTTGGGCTATAAATAAATAGAAGGCTTGAGTTAAAAATAAAAGGTGAACATATTTAAGCTTAAAATGAATGGAAATGTGTGAAAATAATAAGTTGTGACTTATAAAATTTAAAATGGAATACAAAGCCCAAATTTAATATTTTGATGAATTGGAAAATGAAAAGAAAATCCAAACTTGAATTATAAAGTATATTGAACTTAAGAAAATAAAATGAAGTGATATTTGGAACAAAAATTCAAGTATTGGATTATAAATAAAGGAAGAACAAATTTGTTAATAAATTAGTTAATGAAATTGAATTGTGAGTTTATGATGAGATTGGAAATAAAACTCAAGTTATAATTAAATTCGACTTACATTGTTGATGAAGAAAATATAATTGAAAGTGGCCTTGCAATTAATTAATTGATTTGTGAATAAAATTGCAATGTAAGTTAATAAAATTGGAGTGAATAAACTTAAGCTTAAAAAAAATGGAAATGGGTTGAATTGCATTCAACTTAAAATTAAGTTTAATAATTGTGGATTGGATTTAAATCAAGTAAAAATGAATTTTTAATCGAAATAAAATTCGGTGAGTTATAAATAATATAAATGGAATGAAATTCTAGAATGAATAATTGTCAACCATTGAAAATCATCAAGGAATTGAAAAAAAAACTTGAGACAATTAGGAAAATAGAATGTTTTGAGTTTATTAGAATGGTTTAAGTGAATATGGATAAACTCATTATATTGAATAAATAAATGATGGAATAAATAAGTATCAAATGAATGTGGTTTAAATAAGTTGAGAAATGGTTATTGAATGAAATAGCTTGGATTGTCTTCGAGCTAAATAAAATAGTTTGGAACAAACAAATATGGAATGAAATGTAAATAAATGGATAGTAAATGAAACTTAAATGGAATGAGTCGAGCTAAATAAATGATTGTGAATGGATTAAAATATAAAGGAAATTTAATTGGTAATGAAGATGGACCTAAGTTGTTAATGGTTTTGAATGAACTAGTTTGATTAATAAAATGAATGCAAGTGAATGGATTCAACTTTAAATGCAATGAAAATGAGAATGTACGGATTGTGAATAAATCCGAAATGGAATAGAATTAAGTGTAAGTGAGTAGGAGTCAATTTAAATTCATTATAAAACTCAAATACTTGTTTATTCACATAGATCTCGTCAAACAGTATAGAATAAATTATCACTGATGTAAATGGGAGTAATTAAAATTCTATGAATTGATAAAAGTAAAATGAATTGATTTTGAGAACAATTGAATTAAATATGAATTCAGTTTGCTTAAGAATAAGTTAAATGTAAGCGATTGAGTTTTAAACCATTCAAATTGAATGAAAATGGTTATAAATAAATTGAAACAGATGAATTGGCATGGAAATTGTAAAAGTTGCTTACGGGAAAATGTTTGGTGTGAATTGCTTTTGGAATTCATATGTTTTAACTATTGCAACTTAGTGTAATATTGTTAAACTGCATATATTTGGCACTTACATGCTTAAATTGAGTAAGTACAGGTACCTGGAAGCCGTGTGGCTGGATTTGGTAGTGCTATTTGCTAAAAATAAATAAGCTGCTTGCTTAAATGCTAAATAAGGTACGCCTACGCAATAAAAATAGAAAATATGAACTTTTTTTGGTTTTTCCGACCGTGTGGGTCGATGTATATATATTTATCTCTTTTGTCAAATTGCAAAAGCTCCTCCGTACAAAGGAGACTCTGCCAAAAATTTTCGAAAATTTTGGGAGTTAGAAAATTTTTGGAAAATTTTGTTAACAACAAAACAGTTTCGAATTGAATATTGAAATAAGTTAGTAAATGAAACTAATTAAAGTAATGACATGAGTTAGCAATAAATGACAAATAAAATTTATATATGTAGAGTTAAAGATAAATTAAATTCATATGATAATGAAGGAATCAATTTGAACAGAAATAGATATAAACTAAACTGGAAGATGAAAATGAAAGTAAGAATCATATAAAATGCTTATGTTAACTTAAGAAAGGAATGGTAAATTCTTAATTGGAAATTGAATATTGCAAATATAATTTAAGTTAACATTTGAATAAATAGATGTGGACATTTGTAAGAAAGTCGATAAAATGTTTTTGGGATGTTGTGATTGGATATTAGTGCTAAGCAGGATATGCAGGTAATCTAAAGGGAAAAAGAGAAATGATTTTGATTTCAGAAAAATGAATTTGAAATGCTCGACAAAAAGGTATGTGTTTAAATTTATGTGAAACTTGATTGGGTTTTTGGATTAAGCCACTTGGCCTTTTGTTTTCTTTTTGGATTTGGGAGGTCGTAGAGCCATTTTGTAGTTGTACCGAGCTAGCCGCGCAAAGGAGACGCTGGCAAAAATTTTCGAAAATTTAGAAAGTTAGAAAATTTTTGAGAAAATTCTGATAATTCAAATTTAGTTTTGAATTATAAATTGAATGATTGTATAAATAGAGTTGTTTGGGAACTAAGGAAAGATTTGGAAAGTTAATAAGAATAATAATAGGTCTTTTATAAAAGATAGTGAATTGATAGGAACTGTTTGGTTTGAGGAAGAGTAAACGGGTATTGGTTTATTCTTCTTAATTAGTAATTTCGGGGACGAAATTCTTTTAAGGGGGGAGGAATGTGACGACCCGGAATTTTTAACCATTTGAAATTGGAATATTTAAATTGGTTTGAAATATTCAATAGAATAATTTTAACTTGAATTACGAATATCACAGTTTATTTGATAATTGAATTATTAAATTAAATAAGTAAAGTTGGGTGAATTGTTGAATCTGGAATTTTAAGCCTGTTGAAAATCATTTGAAGCTTATAAAATTTATATCGATTACATTGAGGATAATAGAAGTTTTAAAATTGAATTTAACAGTGATTTGTTCGGTTTTGAAATCTTATCGTTTAAATTGAATTTAAAAATGTCCTTCCGGGGGCGCAGTCTCGGAATTCGAGACACCAGTTCCATTAGATCCGTGATATTTTATTTTTATCGGCTTTCAATTTTCACAGTGTTTGGGTTTACCGTTCATATAACCCGTAAATCCATAGAAGAATTAATTGACTTTAATTTTTCTTAGTCAACCTTTTCATGGAAGCTTCAGTCCTTTAGCTTCTCACGCAAACTTTTCCCCTCTTTTATAACTCGAGCCTTTGTCTTTCTTCTGTGGTAACGAAAAAAAAATATATAATAATAATATTAACAATGGCTGATAGAAGCATCTCCTCCAATTTCTTTTCGGTCGAGGAAAAAAAAAGAGGTGAAACAGAAATGGCCGACACCACTCTTCTCCTTTTCGAATCAGTTAAAAACGATTCCCCTCTTTCATCATATGGCCGAGCGAAATCTCGTCTCCCTCCTCGTCTATTCCTTTTCCTCAATTTAACCGATAGCGTTTTAAAAATAAAAAAAATAAAAATAGTGGCGGCTGAGAGTGTAGGATCTAGTCAAGCTTGGGACTTAGAGCACGCGAGTACGAGTTTGTGATAACTCGCGATTGGGGGAAAGCTCGGCGATTTGATGGGTTTGGTTTCATCGCAACTTCGCTGCCTCGCTGTCGAACGTGAGCGTGAGGAGAAGACTTTGGCAAGTTCGACAAAGGGACTGACATTCGCGTGCTCGAACACGAGGTTCTGCAGCAACGATAAGCTAGGGTTTGTGTTCGCGGGTTTCACTGCCGGGAAGGTATCGATTTCTTGTTCTTGTTTAATATAATTATAATAGGGTTAAATTATAGCAAGGTTAAATTCTTTGATTCGATTTGAAATAATTTTTATATATGATTAAACATGTTTACAGAGGATATTTTTATATACAGTAAGTAAAGTTATTATTGTTTTTCAGAGAGAAAATTTTTGGAAACCAGATTTATATATATATATATGAGTATAGGCAGGAAAAATGTTTACAGAAAATTTAAAAACTTATGTAGTTTTAATTATGTATATATCTAGTCAGTAAAAAAAAAAATCAATGAACTGCAGTTTTGTTAATTTGAAAAGAAAATATAATAACTATTAAGAGGGTCAATTTATTTAATTAGCCTATTCTGTTACTTTTATCATTAGAAATAAATTATTTAAAGGAAAATTAGTTTGAATAAATTCTTAGTTAATTAAATTATGAATAAATTAAATTTTAAAAAGGGAAGATAAATTGTTTGATCAATTCGAATATTAATAAAATAATCTAATGTTTACTCAAGGTTTGGAAACGTGAAGAAATCAAGCTGGGTTGGATGGACTGCAAAATTAAATAAAAGGTGAGTTAATCTCACTCAGTTAAATTTAAATTTAAATAATAAAATTTAAATAATTGTTTGGATGGCTGAATTGATTGATGTGATATGGTATGATATTTTAGAATTGGCATATTATATTGTGCTAACATTTGTGGATGCAGGGAAAACAGGTTGGAGGGATCCAACTGGACCCCTCACATTTATTTAAATTATTCAATATTCTCAGCTGTGATTATTTGATATCCTATGATGAGTTATATTGGAATATTGAATGTTATGGTTTGATTGGATATTGGGTATAACCAAACTATATGAATTGGATTGTTGAAAAGAAATTAAAAGGAAGTAAATTTGTAAGCGAAATAATTATAGGAAGTTTGAATAAATTAAGAATGAATTGAAAAGAAATAGAAGTAATAAGAAAATAACAATAAATAACTTCGAGTATGAAGAGAAATGGAATTTTGAATTAAAATGAAATTGATTAATTGTAAACTTAAGTTATATCAATTAAAGAAATAAAGAATTATTTTAAGATTTAAAGTTTAAATTTATTTAAAAGAATAAAGAAGTAATTGGGAAATCTAAAAATTGGAATTTTTAGTTAGGGTGTTTTAAAATGATAATCAAGGAATGAGATCTGAAATTAATAGATTCTGAATAAAAAGGGAATAAATTGGAAATCAATGTGGGAAAATCGATTTAAGTGATTGAAGTTGGGATTTTTCTCTGGATAACCAAGTACATTTTTAAAGTAAATTCTTAAATAAAGTTAAAGGTTTTAAAGTTGTTGTAAAAAGAAAGTTTTGGAAATTTATTACTTCTAAATATTTAAATTCTAAAGTAAGTATTTCTTTCAACCTAGTATAGTAGTAATTACTTAAAAAGTGACTTGGTATTTTGTTTTCAAAAGTGAAAATCTGGTTTTATATTTATAAAGTAACTTTATTTTCAAATACTCATATAGTATGTATTTTTAACAAATTATTGAAGTAGTTTTTAATTTAAATGTTTTAAAGTATATTTTCAAAGTAAAGTGTTTTTAAATCATTATTTTTTAAAAAAAATCTAGTTTTGTGCTTGGTGATTCCAGAGGAGATAGAAAATATCTGGGAAAGTTTATTCTGGAAAGAAAGATGGTTTTGAAACTGTTTTCAAAGGACTGAAAATAGAAATATATCTTGTGAAGATATTTTGAGGTTAATAAATAATTTGGGAAATTATTTATCGTTTGATGGATGTTTGTGAATATAATTTGATAGTTAAATAACCGACTACCAATATTGGCCAACTGCGTTGATCGTTTCGAAGAGATCGGGATCGAGATTTATTTCTCGAAAACCACTTCGATCCGGTTTGTACGTTTCGTGTAAACGATTTTGGATTCGAAGATGGAGCAATGAAGTGCAAGGGCTAGTCGCTACTAATCCTGAGGATATTTCCAAAATGGATGTAGTAGGAATAGTGCCTTCGGTTCCGTTCGAACCCTGGACGGACTTGTATGGATGAATGATTGTGAAACATCGTCAGGTGGACGATGGGCATTCTAAGGGATATATTCCAAAAAGGTAATGCTTAGCCTCAAGCTTCATCAAATGGGAATGACTGAAAATCAGGGGATATGCAGCAAGGCTAGGTGGGTAGCACCCAAGCAGGGTAAGGTCATTCCAGTCTAGATGTCCCTTTTTATTTCGGCTTAGTGGGCGGTTGCTGATCCCAACCGCGGGGTGATCTCACTCGGGATTATCCAGTAAGGGATAGTCCCGACCTTGTGTTGCAGGGGAGCGGGCGTACTCCTCGGTACGGTGATCTAGGCCCCGTACTGTGATAGGTGGTACCCCAGTGCCTAGTCATTGGTTGGAAATCCATTCTCACTACGAGTCTTGTACGAGTTTTGTTTGTATTACCCACTCTGTGGCTAGTAGCTGGAATTTAATGAATGTAACAATTTCGGCTATTTTATAAGTATTTGTATATAGACCATATTATAATATCAGAGGATTTATATAAAAGTTGTTTTAGCTATCGTAAGGTAAAAACCCGACATGTTTATTTGTGGCGTGGTCTGACGAGATGCTTTTGTTTCCAAAGGATTTTTGAAACTTTAATAATCAAATTGGGTGTGATTTTTCTCACGCTGGTATTCCAAACTGACTCGGGTGTTATTTAACTGTAATGCTCGGGTCAGACCGAGTATTATAGAATACAGGATATGATGCTGTGGAGTTCAGAAGACGAGCAGGATGACGGTACGTACTCCTGTACTTGTGTTTATATATATATATATATATATATATATATATATATATATATATATATATATATATATTCCGCTGTGTTGAGTTGATGTGTATTCAGTTGTATGTTATTGATGTACTCTGATGATGTAATATATGTAAACAGACTTTTGAGTAAAGATTATTCGTTAACTATTATATTTTATTCCGCTGCGATGGTTAGATTCTGATGTTGTTTTTTTCTATTTTCTTCTTCTACCTCTTCTTCTTTAACCCTAATGGTTCGTATTTCTATGCAACTTGAGTTGATTATTGTAGAATAGTGTTGACTCAAGGGGTACGGATTTGCGGTTTGTTACACTTGGTATCAGAGCTTAGGTCGGTGATAACCTTGGCTCTGGTGGGAATTACTCATTTAAAATAGAGTCCGTAGTACTCTATAATGAGTTTGAGTGTATTAATAAATATGAGCGCGTATTTGTTAGTGAATATAAATTGTTTTAATATTGTGTTGGTTGATTTATTGAGTGGCATATGAACCTTCGTCAACACGGTCTGTGCAACTGTATTGAAAGGGTTTCTAAACACTTGAATAGAACAATCGACACGGTATTGTTTTAAATATGGGTAAATGAAATAATTTTACCCAAAAACATATTTTGATATAAAGAATAGTTTTTGTAAACCGTTTAACCAATACATGGTCGCTTGGATGTTAGAAATGATAATATTAAAGTATTATCATTGTTAAGTGAAAATTTAACTAGAAATTGAGAATATAACCAAATTTTTAGGCAATAAATTCATTATAAAATGAAATTTATAAATATGAGGTATAAATGTAATTTATGAATTGAAATATAATCAAATGAGAATTTGTATGAACATAAGTTGTGCAAATGAATTATGGTTAAAATTTATTTAAGCAGGATTTGGAAATTCAAAATTTCAGAGATTTTGGGAATGTTATCAAAGTGTTTTGAAGATAAATGATAACAGTATTGTTTTGGGAGTATTTATGAATGGAAATTTGTTTTAAATGGGTTTTGAAATTGATATAAGATTGAAATCACTTGGATTATTGGAAAATAATTCTGATGATGACGGCCGCAACATCAGTATTCATTTTCGAATTTTTAAGTGACGGATTGCTGCCAAATTGATTTGTTCAGAAAGCTAGTTGTTTTTGAAAGTCTCAAAAGAAATTTGTTGGTAATAAAAGCCAGGTTTGGTTTAAAATTTTTGAGAAATAAGATTTGAGATGTTGAAGATTTCAAAATGTTTTGAAACCAATAACTGGGTATTTGGAAATCCTGATGAGATAGGTTGTAAGCTTATAAATTGAGATGATTTTTAAGTCAGGAAGAAATTTAAGCTTTGGATAGTGGAATGTAAATCTAAAGTGAAGAGTTAAAATGAAATTAACTTGGATTGATGAAACAAAAATATAACTGGATTGAAATTAATTGAATAAGCTGAAATAATATCCAGTTGTATTCGACTCAGGTTGGAATCGAATTGAGTTAAATAAAACTGAGTTAAAATAAAATTGAATTGGAATAAAAATTCAGCTGAATTATTGAATGAAATTAAATTTTTACCTGGATAACTGGGAAATAAATTGGATAAGAATTGGATGGAAATAAATAAATCAGAATAACTTATAAGAGGATTAAAAATTCATAGCAATAAAATATGCTTGGGCGATAAATAAATAGAAGGCTTGAGTTAAAAATAAAAGGTGAACATATTTAAGCCTAAAATGAATGGAAATGTGTGAAAATAATAAGTTGTGACTTATAAAATTTAAAATGGAATACAAAGCCCAAATTTAATATTTTGATGAATTGGAAAATGAAAAGAAAATCCAAACTTGAATTATAAAGTATATTGAACTTTAGAAAATAAAATGAAGTGATATTTGGAACAAAAATTTAAGTATTGGATTATAAATAAAGGAAGAACTAATTTGTTAATAAATTAGTTAATGAAATTGAATTGTGAGTTTATGATGAGATTGGAAATAAAACTCAAGTTATAATTAAATTCGACCTACATTGTCGATGAAGAAAATATAATTGAAAGTGGCCTTGCAATTAATTAATTGATTTGTGAATGAAATTGCAATGTAAGTTAATAAAATTGGAGTGAATAAACTTAAGCTTAAAAAAAATGGAAATGGGTTGAATTGCATTCAACTTAAAATTAAGTTTAATAATTGTGGATTGGATTTAAATCAAGTAAAAATGAATTTTTAATCGAAATAAAATTCGGTGAGTTATAAATAATATAAATGGAATGAAATTCTAGAATGAATAATTGTCAACATTGAAAATCATCAAGGGATTGAAAAAAAAAACTTGAGACAATTAGGAAAATAGAATGTTTTGAGTTTATTAGAATGGTTTAAATGAATATGGATAAACTCATTATATTGAATAAGTAAATGATGGAATAAATAAGTATCAAATGAAATGTGGTTTAAATAAGTTGAGAAATGGTTATTGAATGAAATAGCTTGGATTGTCTTCGAGCTAAATAAAATAGTTTGGAACAAACAAATTGTAACAACCCTGTATTTTGTAATTATTTTATTGTATATTTTAATTATTTTTAATGTAAGATTTTGATTTAAAAACTTATTTTACTTATTTGAAATGATTAAATTTATTATTTAAATATAATCTTGATTTTTTATGAGTTATAATTCCAAACTTGTGTAAGTTGAATATTTGCCTGAAATGCTGATTTTGGTCAAAATAGTCAAACTGTGACTTTCAACTTAAAATTTTAAAAGTTCAAAAAATTTAATTTTTTCTTTTATTATGAAAGTACATAAAATTCTAAGAACACCACTTTTTGTTTCGTTGAATTTGGATGTAAATTGTGAAAGTTATACCCTTTACAATATTGTACGTATATAGGGTTATTTAACAATGACTATTTTAAATTGTATAAGTTACTTCTTCTTGGTTATATTTTATTTTAATATGTGATAATATGTTATATTATGTATATTTATACTTTTAAGTATTTTTAAAATGATAATATAATTTTTCTAAAGTTTATTTGAATTTATTTCAATTTATAAAGCCTAGTTGGTATTTACTGCATTTTTCTTTATTTAACTTTCTATTTAATAAAAATTAAATTATTATTTTACCTTGAAAATGTTTTAAAACCATTTTTAATTCAAATTTTGTGTTATAATATATTTTTTGTGAAGTAATAAATTTTCCAAAGTCATTGGAGATTTTCTTGTAATTTTTATGTTAGGGTTGCTATTTTTAAGCAATTTCTTATTTCCTTTTTCTATTTTACTTAAAATAAATTATTTATTTTATTTTATTCTTACTTATATTCGGTTTTAAATAACATTTCTGATTTTATTTTGTTTTTATAAAATTAAAAAGAAAAGGAAATGCAAAGGGTTTAGAAAGTTAAGAGATCTTAAAAGCCTGAAACGTAAAGACGTTTTATCCGTTTCCTTTTGCAATTAATACATCAATTTATCTTAGCCATTCCTTTCCTCATCCTTTGCAGCCGACTCCCTCATATTATTCACGAATTTTCAAGCTCCAAAACCCTAAAAATCATGGCCTCCATCTTGAGAAAAAAATCTGGTAATAGCTACATCTTTTTCTACCTTTTTCTTCTCATTTTCTATGTATTTTGCCTAGTTTTCTATGCTTTCTGGATTGGCCTCTACCACCCACCATCACCACCATACTCTCCACCATCCCCTACCACTCTTCCTTGGCATCATCTCCAGCCATCATTTCAGATCCATCCATGGCCACACCTCCCTTGGTGACAAAACTCCACAAAATTTGCAAATAATGTCCAAAACAATGCACTAGCCACCACTATTACTTTACCACCTTCATACTTCACCATGGCCACCACCTCTAGCCACGACCACCACCTTGCTACCACCACTACACTTCATCTTAGCCTCTCTCCAGATCTGAAATTGACATGGCCAAGACTCCATGAACCAAAACTACACAAAAACAATACATAAAGCCTTGAAACATTCATGATAGCCACCTTATCACTTCATATCTTCATCCACCACCTTGGCCACCACCATAGGCCGCTACCACCACCTTTTCCAGACCTCCCCATACCCCTCAATCTACTGTCCAAACCTGTACAAGTATGGCCAAACCCCACTTGACCCAAGGCCGAGCCTTGTTGTGCTCAAAAACTTCATATATATTGCCTTGACCAATTGTATGCTTCATGTTATAACCCTACCGCTCCATACTCCTTCTAGCCGTGAGTTATGGTGCCAAATCTGAGCTATATCATCATCATGGCTGAACCCAAGAACCTCCTAGGCCAAGCATTTGAATGGTTAAAGCAAGGTCAAGTAATGTATTCCTTTGGTGCTTCGTATTTTCATTGTTTCAACATTGTTTTGCGTTGAATATTTATGTGTATATTGTCTTGTTTTGGTTATTGTTTACAAGAAAAATATCAAGGCTCTCCATTCATTCAAATCAAAAGTCATGCTATATCGTGCTTGTCGTGCTTTTGGAATCGCACTTGTGTTTGTTGTTTTGGTCTTCAGCTTGAAACAGTGAGTCTTTCTCACTCTGACATTTATACTTATGAAAAGTGAATTGATGACAAGTGTTTAGTAATAAAAAATTGTTTATGCAAGTTAATGATGATCATATGATATTCTATGCCATGTTATTACCATGTTAAAACTGTTAATTTTCACCCGACATCTGATATATGACTGTATATTGTGATATTGACCTTGTTTATATTATTTCTGTATATGATCACACTGCAAGTTCCCTGTTAGAAAAAAATGTTATGGGCTGAAATGATAGGCCTGAATGGTTTTAAAATTTTCATTTTGACTTGGGATTGCGGGTTTGAAATGATAAAACCTAGATTTTCTTTGTAAATTATGGGTTGAAATGATATATTACCCATATCACTTTACCTAGCGTAGAAAATTACATACAGGCCCGTAGTTAAAATATGTTTTTCTAAAATTTTAAATATTTTAGAAATTTAATTATTATAATATTTTGATTTTAAATTTAATAACAAAAGGATTTTTGTAAATTATTATTGATTTTCTGAATAATTGTAAGTGAAATGAATCAATGAAAAAGTTAGAAATTTTGAACATGAGTTATTTTGGAAATTTTGATTTAATTATAATTGGAAATTTAATTGAATACGAAATTATGATAAATTTATGATAATTTGAATTTAAATGAATTTAAAGTGATTTTTATATCATATTAATGATTTTAATAAAGGTGAAATGTGAAATGAATGAATATTGTAAGTTGAAATTTTGAAATATAACTAAAACTGGAAATTTATGAAATTGACGTAAAGGTGAACTTTTAGTTAAGTAAATAAAAATGTGAACTTTTAGTTAAGTAAATAAAAATAAAACTAAGTTATATTTGAGAATTTGAACTTAAGTGTTAAGTTGAAATTTAATGTAATGGATTTTAAAAATTCAACATTGCATTTTAATAAGTGAACTATTATTAAATCTTGATTTTTGAATGGAAATTTAACTTTATAAAATCATGAACTTGAGGAAAATTAAATGATGTTATAAATGTGAAAATGTATGATTTTATAAGTTAAAAATGTTTTTAATAAAAATATAATTGGTTGAGAAATTTTATTGAATATTTGAAGCTAAATGACTGCATTTTTTGAAATGCTATTAATTACAATGTAAATGATATTACAGCATTTGTAAACGCTATAGTTAAGTTGAATTAAAAGCTATTATAGCAATATTTGTAAGTGCTATAATTTTTGAATTTAACTAAGTTATTCGAATTTTAGTAAACCTATTATAACATTTTAAAATGCTGTCTTTTGTTAAATTGAACTGTTTTGAATGTAACTTTCCGTATAAGTTTTCTAAATGATGCGAAAAGTGAATTTTCACGGTTTTGATAAACTTAAGTAAATAAATAAACTTTGGAAGTTGAAATTTTTGGAAATTTAATAATTTAATTATTAAACATAATAACTTCATTGAAATGATAAAAAAGAATTTTTGGAATATAAACTGTTTTGAAATATGAATTGAAATGGTATTTTAGATTTAATAAAATGAATAATGATTTGAAATGAATGAAGTTTGAAAAGATACGATATTTTGATATATTAAATGATTTGAAACGAAGTTATGAAAGGATATGATATTTTGATATATTAAAATGATTTGAAACGAAGTTTTGGAAGATATGATATTTTTGATATTAAATGATTTGAAAAACGGAGTTTGAAAGATAGGACATTTTGATATTAACATGATTTAAAAAGAAGTTCTGAAAGATATGATATTTTGGAACTGAAGCTTTGAAAGGTTATGATATTTTGATATATTAAAATGATTTGAAACGTAGTGTTGAAAGGGTATGAAAATTTAATATATTGAAATGGTTAGAAATGACTTGATATTTATTTTGATAAATATTTGAATTGAAAGATATTTTACGATGATATATTGAAATGGTTTTGGAAATGATTTAATCTTTATTTTGATAAAAATTTGGATTGAAAAGGATATTTTATTTTGAAGTATAAAATATTGTTTTAAAGTTATAACTACGGGTTATAATGACGATTGGTTGTTAAAGAGACCGGGATCGGATATTGTCTTATAGCCGGCCAATACCGAAAACCACTTTAACAACTATGTACGCGGTGGAGATTCCAGAATGAAGTAGGATGGTGGCGACGTTGTCGAGGTATATTACGTGGACCCAACTCCCGTGAGTTGGCATATATGACTTAAACAGGAGCTATACCGGGCTACACAAAGGGTCGCACCCTTTCATCGAGCATGCTCCATCGGAAACCATTTTATTACTTTTGTGATTCGATATGTGGTGCCATTTTGATTCGGGGGTATTGTTCGAGGTGGGCGGAAGCTGCTGGCTTGCCGTCACCACCGGTCCGGGAGTGCAAACGGTGTATCCATCCTGGCATTTCCTTGCGTGCCGTGTCATATCCTTATATCGAGCCCACTACGATTTTGGTTTTAAAGATCAGACCGCGTTAAGGTTCACCATCCCCTTAACGCTATTTTCTATATGATTATACTTTACTGATTTGACACTACCGTATATAGCGTATATTACTACATAGTAAATAGTTTAACGGATCCTTAGAGAATGGGCGGTCCCAAGCATCCTTTAAGTTACTGATGCATTTTGTTACTGTTCACTTGAGTTGATTTACAGTTTATAAGTATTTATGTCCTGACTCGAGGGTTTTGTATTTTGCTTTACGCTCGGTTCAGATTGATTGAGTTAGCATTCAAGATTCACCTTCGGCATTGGAGCTTTCCTTGAAGATCCAGCCATCTATTTTGTTTCAGTATCCAGTGGTTCAGTGATGTATCTGATTTGTACCTGATGTATCCTGTTACTCTTCTGTTGTATCTTATTTAACTCTGATGTATCTTATATTTTATATAGTAGCTTCATGAACTACTATCTCTTTTTCTTCCGCTGCATTTTTATATACTCTGTGTCTGAGATCTGTGATTTTTATTTACTGTATATTCTGAGGTTTGCCAAAATTTTATTTACAACACGGTATTTTAAGCAATTCAATTCCGGCATGAGTGTCTGCCTATGCACTTATAATGGACGCGAATGGTTGAAAATACCTGGTTGTTACACAAATATGGAATGAAATGTAAACAAATGGATTGTGAATGAAACTTAAATGGAATGGGTCGAGCTAAATAAATGATTGTGAATGGATTAAAATAAAAAGGAAATTTAATTGGTAATGAAGATGGACCTAAGTTGTTAATGGTTTTGAATGAACTAGTTTGATTAATAAAATGAATGCAAGTGAATGGATTCAACTTTAAATGCAATGAAAATGAGAATGTACGGATTGTGAATAAATTCGAAATGGAATAGAATTAAGTGTAAGTTGAGTAGGAGTCAATTTAAATTCACTATAAAACTCAAATACTTGTTTATTCACATAGATCTCGTCAAACTGTATAGAATAAATTATCACTGATGTAAATGGGAGTAATTAAAATTCTATGAATTGATAGAAGTAAAATGAATTGATTTTGAGAACAATTGAATTAAATATGAATTCAGTTTGCTTAAGAATAAGTTAAATGTAAGCGATTGAGTTTTAAACCATTCAAATTGAATGAAAATGGTTATAAATAAATTGAAACAGATGAATTGGCATGGAAATTGTAAAAGTTGCTTACGGGAAAATGTTTGGTGTGAATTGCTTTTGGGATTCATATGTTTTAACTATTCCAACTAAGTGTAATATTGTTAAACTGCATATATTTGGCACTTTCATGTTTAAATTGAGTAAGTACAGGTACCTGGAAGCCGTGTGGCTGGATTTGGTAGTGCTATTTGCTAAAAATAAATAAGCTACTTGCTTAAAATGCTAAATAAGGTACGCCTACGCAATAAAAATAGGAAATATGAACTGTTTTTGGTTTTTCCGGCCGTGTGGGTCGATGTATATATATTTATCTCTTTTGTCAAATTGCAAAAGCTCCTCCATATAAAGGAGACTCTGCCAAAAAATTTCGAAAATTTTGAGAGTTAGAAAATTTTTGGAAAATTTTGTTAACAACAAAACAGTTTCGAATTGAATATTGAAATAAGTTAGTAAATGAAACTAATTAAAGTAATGACATGAGTTAGCAATAAATGACAAATAAAATTTATACATGCAGAGTTAAAGATAAATTAAATTCATATGATAATGAAGGAATCAATTTGAACAGAAATAGATATAAACTAAACTGGAAGATGAAAATGAAAGTAAGAATCATATAAAATGCTTATGTTAACTTAAGTAAGAAACGGTAAATTCTTAATTGGAAATTGAATATTGCAAATATAATTTAAGTTAACATTTGAATAAATAGATGTGGACATTTGTAAGAAAGTCGATAAAATGTTTTTGGGATGTTGTGATTGGATATTAGTGCTAAGCAGGATATGCAGGTAATCTAAAGGGAAAAAGAGAATTGATTTTGATTTCAGAAGAATGAATTTGAAATGCTCGACAAAAAGGTATGTGTTTAAATTTATGTGAAACTTGATTGGGTTTCTGGATTGAGCCACTTGGCTTTTTGTTTTCTTTCTGGATTTGGGAGGCCGTAGAGCCATTTTGTAGTTGTACCGAGCTAGCCGCGCAAAGGAGACGCTGACAAAAAATTTCGGAAATTTAGAGAGTTAGAAAATTTTTGCGAACATTCTGATAATTCAAATTTAGTTTTGAATTATAAATTGAATGATTGTATAAATAGAGTTGTTTGGGAACTATGGAAAGATTTGGAAAGTTAATAAGAATAATAATAGGTCTTTTATAAAAGATAGTGAATTGATAGGAACCGTTTGGTTTGACGAAGAGTAAACGGGTATTGGTTTATTCTTCTTAATTAGTAATTTCGGTGACGAAATTCTTTTAAGGGGGGAGGAATGTGACGACCCAGAATTTTTAACCATTTGAAATTGGAATATTTAAATTGGTTTGAAATATTCAATAGAATAATTTTAACTTGAATTACGATATCACAGTTTATTTGATAATTGAATTATTAAATTAAATAAGTAAAGTTGGGTGAATTGTTGAATCTGGAATTTTAAGTCTGTTGAAAATCATTTGAAGCTTATAAAATTTATATCGATTACATTGAAGATAATAGAAGTTTTAAAATTGAATTTAACAGTGATTTGTTCGGTTTTGAAATCTTATCGTTTAAATTGAATTTAAAAATGGCCTTCCGGGGGCACAGTCTCGGAATTCGACAAAACCAGTTCCATTGGATCCGTTATATTTTATTTTTATCGGCTTTCAATTTTCACAATGTTTGGGTTTACCGTCCGATCGTATAACCCGTAAATCCATAGAAGAATTAATTGACTTTAATTTTTCTTAGTCAACATTTTCATGGAAGCTTCAGTCCTTTAGCTTCTCACGCAAACTTTTCCCCTCTTTTATAACTCGAGCCTTTGTCTTTCTTCTGTGGTAACGAAAAATAATAATAAAATAATAATATTAACAATGGCCGATAGAAGCATCTCCTCCAATTTCTTTTCGTCGAGGAAAAAAAAAGAGGGGTAACAGAAATGGCTGACACCACTCTTCTCCTTTTCGAATCAGTTAAAAACGATTCCCCTCTTTCATCATATGGCCGAGCGAAATCTCGTCTCCCTCCTCGTCTATTCCTTTTCCTCAATTTAACCGATAGCGTTTTAAAAATAAAAAAAATAAAAATAGTGGCGGCTGAGAGTGTAGGATCTAGTCAAGCTTGGGACTTAGAGCACGCGAGTACGAGTTTGTGATAGCTCGCGATTGGGGGAAAGCTTGGCGATTTGATGGGTTTGGTTTCATCGCAACTTCGCTGCCTCGCTGTCGAACGTGAGCGTGAGGAGAAGACTTTGGCAAGTTCGACAAAGGGACTGACATTCGCGTGCTCGAACACGAGGTTCTGCAGCAACGATAAGCTAGGGTTTGTGTTCGCGAGTTTCACTGCCGGGAAGGTATCGATTTCTTGTTCTTGTTTAATATAATTATAATAGGGTTAAATTATAGCAAGGTTAAATTCTTTGATTCGATTTGAAATAATTTATATATATGATTAAACATGTTTACAGAGGATAATTTTATATAAAGTAAGTAAAGTTATTACTATTTTTCAGAGAGAAAATTTTTGGAAACCAGATTTATATATATATGAGTATAGGCAGGAAAAATGTTTACAGAAAATTTAAAAACTTATGTTAGTTTTAATTATGTATATATCTAGTCAGTAAAAAAAAAATCAATGAACTGCAGTTTTGTTAATTTGAAAAGAAAATATATTAACTATTAAGAGGGTTAATTTATTTAATTAGCCTATTCTGTTACTTTTGTCATTAGAAATAAATTATTTAAAGGAAAATTAGTTTGAGTAAAATTCTTAGTTAATTAAATTCATATAATTAATTAAATTTTAAAAAGGGAAGATAAATTGTTTGATCAATTCAAATATTAATAAAATAATCTAATGTTTACTCAAGGTTTGAAAACGTGAAGAAATCAAGCAGGGTTGGATGGACTGCAAAATTAAATAAAAGGTGAGTTAATCTCACTCAGTTAAATTTAAATTTAAATAATAAAATTTAAATAATTGTTTGGATGGCTGAATTGATTGATGTGATATGGTATGATATTTTGGAATTGGCATATTATATTGTGCTAACATTTGTGGATGTAGGGAAAACAGGTTGGAGGGATCCAACTGGACCCCTCGCATTTATTTAAATTATTCAATATTCTCAGCTGTGATTATTTGATATCCTATGATGAGTTATATTGGAATATTGAATGTTATGGTTTGATTGGATATTGGGTATAACCAAACTATATGAATTGGATTGTTGAAAAGAAATTAAAAGGAAGTAAATTTGTAAGCAAAATAATTATAGGAAGTTTGAATAAATTAAGAATGAATTGGAAAGAAATAGAAGTAATATGAAAATAACAATAAATAACTTCGAGTATGAAGAGAAATGGGATTTTGAATTAAAATCAAATTGATTAATTGTAAACTTAAGTTATATCAATTAAAGAAATAAAGAATTATTTTAAGATTTAAAGTTTAAATTTATTTAAAAGAATAAAGAAGTAATTGGGAAATCTAAAAATTGGAATTTTTAGTTAGGGTGTTTTAAAATGATAATCAAGGAATGAGATCTGAAATTAATAGATTCTGAATAAAAAGGGAATAAATTGGAAATCAGTGTGGGAAAATCGATTTAAGTGATTGAAGTTGGGATTTTTCTCTGGATAACCAAGTACATTTTTAAAGTAAATTCTTAAATAAAGTTAAAGGTTTTAAAGTTGTTGTAAAAAGCAAGTTTTGAAAATTTATTACTTCTAAATATTTAAATTCTAAAGTAAGTATTTCTTTCAACCTATTATAGTAGTAATTACTTAAAAAGTGACTTGGTATTTTGTTTTCAAAAGTGAAAATCTGGGTTTATATTTATAAAGTAACTTTATTTTCAAATACTCATATAGTATGTATTTTTAACAAATTATTGAAGTAGTTTTTAATTTAAATGTTTTAAAATATATTTTCAAAGTAAAGTGTTTTTAAATTATTTTAAAATAAATCTAGTTTTGTGCTTGGTGATTCCAGAGGAGATAGAAAATATTTTGGAAAGTTTATTCTGGAAAGAAAGATGGTTTTGAAACTGTTTTCAAAGGATTGAAAATAGAAATATATCTTGTGATGATATTTTGAGGTTAATAAATAATTTGGGAAATTATTTATTGTTTGATGGATGTTTGTGAATATAAATTGATAGTTAAATAACCGACTAGCAATATTGGCCAACTGCGTTGATCGTTTCGAAGAGACCGGGATCGAGATTTTTTTCTCGAAAACCACTTCGATCCGGTTTGTACGTTTCATGTAAACGATTTTGGATTCGAAGATGGAGCAGTGAAGTGCAAGGGCTAGTCGCTACTAATCCTGAGGATATTTCCAAAATGGATGTAGTAGGAATAGTGCCTTCGGTTCCGTTCGAACCCGGGACGGACTTGTATGGATGAATGCTTGCGAAACATCGTCAGGTGGACGATGGGCATTCTAAGGAATATATTCTAAAAAGGTAACGCTTAGCCTCAAGCCTCATCAAATGGGAATGACTGAAAATCAGGGGATATGCAGCAAGGCTAGGTGGGTAGCACCCAAGCAGGGTGAGGTCATTCCAGTCTAGATGTCCCTTTTTATTTCGGCTTAGTGGGCGGTTGTTGATCGCAACCGCGGGGTGATCTCACTCAGGATTATCCAGTAAGGGATAGTCCCGGCCTTGTGTTGCAGGGGAGCGGGCGTACTCCTCGGTACGGTGATCTAGGCCCCGTACTGTGACAGGTGGTACCCAGTGCCTAGTCATTGGTTGGAAATCCATTCTCCCTACGAGACTTGTACGAGTTTTGTTTGTATTACCCACTCTGTGTCTAGTAGCTGGAATTTAATGAATGTAACAATTTCGGCTATTTTATAAGTATTTGTATATAGACCCTATTATAATATCAGAGGATTTCTATAAAAGTTGTTTTAGCTATCGTAAGGTAAAAACCCGACATGTTTATTTGTGGCGTGGTCTTACGAGATGCTTTTGTTTCCAAAGGATTTTTGAAACTTTAATAATCAAATTGGGTGTGATTTTTCTCACGCTGGTATTCCAGACTGACTCGGGTGTTATTTAACTGTAATGCTCGGGTCAGACCGAGTATTATAGAATACAGGATATGATGCTGTGGAGTTCAGGAGACGAGCAGGATGACGATACGTACTCCCGTACTTGTGTTTATATATATATATTCCACTGTGTTGAGTTGATGTGTATTCAGTTGTATGTTATTGATGTACTCTGATGATGTAATATATGTAAACAGAAATATTTGACTTTTGAGTAAAGATTATTCGTTAACTATTATATTTTATTCCGCTGCGATGGTTAGATTCTGATGTTGTTTTTTTCTATTTTCTTCTTCTACCTCTTCTTCTTTAACCCTAATGGTTCGTATTTCTGTGCAACTCTAGTTGATTATTATAGAATAGTGTTGACTCAAGGGGTACGGATTTGCGGGTTGTTACAAATATATTCATCTTTCAACGTAATCAAGTTATTTAAGATTTACTCACAAGATTATCGCTTGATGAGACTTAGTGTTTTGGTACATATATGCTGAAATAGAAAATTCTAATTAATGATTTAGAGTAGACAATTTGCATATAATAACCATTGTACCGAAGTCAGTGGGAGCGATATAGAAATTGTAATTTTTCGAATATGACCCAAGAAATGATACAAAAATATCATTTTATAAGCATCCAGATTGAATAAGTATTTTGATGGAAATAGGAAATAATTTGATTTTCAATCAAAATGCAAAGGTAGCATGTGTTTATAAGAAATAATGTTAAAAAGTACATTGATATTTCTAAACTGTAAGTAAACAACACATTGATGATTTTAGTGATGCACTTGCATTAAAATTAGTCTTAGTTGTTTTTATACTCCACGATGGACTTGTAAGTGATGTCTTTTGCAAGTATAAAACATATTGGGAGTGTCCCAAAATGATATGCTAGGACACCTTATTAAAATATTTAATAGGGAACATGTAAGATGGATTCCTTATGCATTACCAATAGGTATTATCATACATGTTATGTTATCTACAATATCGTGTTTTTTTATGTATTTAATACATTAAGCAAATATCAAATCCAAATAAACTTCACTAAATGGTTGTTTTAGGTGTTCTCATGTATTTATGAAATACTAGAGAAATGGTAGCTGAAACAACAAACTTCTTATGAAATGTTTACTAAAACAACAAACTTCTTATGAAGAAGTGATCGAAATTAAAATTCACAAGTGATATTGGTATAATATGTCAATAATAAATTTGAGTTAAGAATCTTCAAACTGGAAATGTTCCAAATAAAACATCACGACAGATTCGATGAAAAGGCTAAGTATATTACCTTGAATAGTGTTGCAATAAAAGAAAAATGTATATAAATATAAATGAACAAATTTATAGCTGAACCGAAGGGTGGTCCAAATGTTAAGAATCCCACAACATTATTATATAATAATAATGTCTTTATATAGTTCATAACATGACTTAAAGCTTACTGGAAACCCAGAGACATACTCCGAAATGTTCCGCATGATAAAGGAGTTTATCAACTTTAGAGAGAGTTAATTGACAAAGTAGATAATTAAAACATAATAGCATGCACGTTGACTGAGGGGCCAACCCGATAGAAGTTGGAATGAGATTCCATAATTGACCCCAAGTGCAAGTAGGAGATTGATAGAGTTAGGGGTATGCTATAAGGGGTAAGTATGTAATTTATTACATATATTTAACTCTTTGACCAATCTTATTCGAAATAAAAGGTATTTTCTTTATATAATATACTTGATATAATGTGGTTTTATTAATTAATTTAGTTAAAAGTATATTTAATAGAAAATCAATAAATGGTATGTTTTACGATAGTAGTTATATAGCGTTATAACCATGAGTAATTTATCACAATAAAAATAAATATACCATTTTAAATGTTCCTAGTCAAGACACATTAAGATTGGATATTGATGTATCCGTTGGGACTAGATTATGTAACGCTCTCCAAATATTGGACAGTATATTAATTATGACTGCTGGGGGCACCTAGGGGCTACGTACTGATTGTTATTGGTGAACTATAGAATGACTCACTCGATAGTTTTCTGTTGGTTAATATAACTAAGTTCAAACAGAAAGTATCAATGTGATTGATTTACGCAGTCCTCTCGAGTTGAGAATGCTATGGATCTTCAATATGAAATCTCAGCTTTGATTATAGCTGAATTATGGCATGATGCTCCATCGAATGACTATAGTTGGATCTAGTGGAAGTATTGGAAGTGAAGCACTATACAAAAGATAATTCATCTCCTCGGTTATATGGGGTTAGTATCATGGTAAACTCAAGTCAACTCAAAGTCAAAGTCTTCGGTCGGAGTATTTCAGTTAATAATAATCGTTGTTATTGAACTAAGGACTTTGTTTTTGGACCATGAAGTTAAATGTGGACGATATTGGAATTTTACCCATTACCAAATTCCATAAGTCCAAAGTGATATAGTTTTGACAAAGAGAATTGATGTAAATAAATGTTACAATTGGTTGATGCTTATTAAACTAAAATTGAATTTTACCTAAACCGAGTGAGCCATTAATTTATCCATAATGTCACACCACCTGGTAAGTAACATGTGAACATTAACATTCAAATAGTTCGATGTTAATCGCTAACCAAATTTACATCCAAGAGTCGCACAAGCGAAATGATGAATTCTCGTTAGACCGATTGATTTAATTAGTTTATAATTGTTCTAAATTAACTAATATTTATGAAATATGAACTATGAAATTTGAATATGATTTGAGAAACAAACATAGTGTAAATATATTCATAATAGTTATAAATATGTTAATTAATATGAGATATCGATAATAGCCAAATGGGCTCACAACCTATAATGTTTTGAGGGAGAAATTATCTGGTTTGGGTAGATGTGGGAGGCAGTTAAAACATAGGATATGCTTGGAGATGGATGGTTAAGATTAAGAGAGAATAAGTGTAAGATTAACCTATTTTCTCTCTTATGCAATATGTGTGTTTATATATAAATATGTATATGTATATGTGTGTGTGTGTGTATCTATATATATATATATATATATATATGGATCCCTAAACCTTAATTTTCCTTTTTTAGCCACCTTTATCATCTTGTTTGCTGGACGAAACACATCCCCAAATCAACTCCCAAAATCTCAAATCAAATTCAAGTTAAATCCAAAGCTATTCGATAGTGGAAGGTCGACGATTCTAGACTAGCAATCTAACATATCAGGAGATATTCAGAGAAGGAAATTCATTATTTCAACGTGGACTCAAATGCATCTACAATAGGTAATATTATTTCATATTATATATATAATATCATGTTTTATAACATGTTAATTATGAACACCTGAATACATATGTATATATTACTGTTAGATAATTAGTTAGGTAAGATTCTTATATATAAATGTAGTAGTCCCAATCCGATTGGTTGTATGCATGATTTTTGATATTTATGTTCATAATACAAATATAATCAGACATTATTTGTTGTATTAATATTATGTTAATATATATATGTATGTATGTATGTATTAATGTATTAATATGTAAATAAATACATATACACTATTCATATAAAAGCGTATATGATCATTACTGTATAATATCGATTCAAAATATTTATTATACTTATTTATGTTTTTATGAATTACAAACACCTAAAATTATACATTTTATTATCAATATTTAATGATTATGTGGATTGATTACTTTATGTAAAATGATAATGATTTTGATTTCATATTTTTTAACTTACTATATTATGTCAGAAGCTCTTGGAAATTTTTCCAGAATTTTTTAATATTATTTCTGTTTTTAATAATTAATATAAATTTCGACCGAATAGTTATTATTTCATTAAAAATAATATTTTATTACATAAAAATCTCAAATTTTTTCACAACCACTAAAACTTGATTCTAGATTTTTTTTGAAATTTTAAAATATGGATTTTATTTTACATCAATTAATTATTGTCGATACTACCGATTAGTTCATTGAAATATATATTAAAATATCAAGAATATAATATATCCAAATCTAAATTACTTTCGAACTGGAAGAAATTTAAAAATTATATTATATATATATTTATTTACTTATTTTATATTTATGTGTATATGTAAATCATGTAATTATTTACTTTTAGTTATATATTTATTATATATTTATTATAGTGGAAAATAGGCATAAGGGCAAACTTTGAAAAAAAATTAGGCTGCAGGGCAATAAAAATCATTTTTAGGCTGAAGCAAAAACTTTGAATGTAATTAGGCTAAAGGACAATGCTAGTTAGAACTAGTATTTTGTATAGTGTAAAAACTGAATAAAATTCTTGTTAGAACTAGCATTTTGTATAGTGTAAAAACTGAATATAATGCTTGTTTTAACTAGCATTGTCCTTCAGCCTAATTTTTCTCAAAGTTTGTCGTTTAGCCAAAAAATGAATCTTAGCATCCTTGAGATAATTTTTTAATCAAAGTTTATCTGTTTCCCTAATTTCCTCTTTATTATATATATAATCAAATAGTTAATTTATATTTCGCACATCTTAAAAAAAATATGCGTATATATATATATATATATTTATATATATATATATACATAAATGTTTTAAGTTATTAATTATAATACCATATATATATATAAATATAGGTTTATAAATAAATATATTTTGTAATATTTTAATAACGAAACATATTCAAAAGACACACTCACACACATATGTATGTATGATTATTTGGAATTTATAATACATACACATGCATATATTTGGACAACATATAATACATACAAAATAAGTTAATGTATTCGTTGCGATGTAAATCACAGCATCTAAATACGGGCATGTTATACCCTCCATGGATTATTATGTTACATATGCATACACACACATAGAGAGACATATGTATGTATGTATATGATACATGCATATAAATTAAATAAAAAATTAACTTTATATTACAATATATATACACATACACATATATATATATATTAAAATAAAATACATGATTTTATTTAAACCAAATTAAGAAATGTTCTAAATAAATTAGACGCCATAGGCCTAATAAGGATCCAATATGCTATTTTTTTGACATTTGCCCATAATTTTCGTTATGGACCGACCTAGTTCTGATAATAAATACACAACACTTAATAAACATATTAAATTAAAACATACGTTTATTAACATCAAACAGAAATCATCAATTGCACTGTGCCACAGTCTCCCTATTTTGATAATGATAAACATATGTTAAGATTTACTGATAAAATACAGATGTGTTTGATATGTGTCATAAAAATGATGATTTTTAGTTAATCTCCCCTTGCACAAATACTCCTCTTACACATATACCCCCTACAAAAATACTCTCTTTTCAAGCACGCTTCACGACTTAGTGAAAAATTCAGAAATGTCAAAGATATTTAAGAATTAAACCGAAGTGAAGAAAAAATGATTAAGAGTTAAGTCAGAGAGAAGAAAAAAATGATTAGGAGTTAAATAAGAGAGAAGAAAAATAATACATCTTAAATATTGTTGGATAAATTGCTACCACCAAATCTTAGCCTCTCTTCACTTTTGTTTTCATCAAAAGCACGAGTAAATAGTTACCAAAGTCAAAGAGGAAACAAACGGTTATAAGACAAGGGTAAAAATATCTAAGTTAATATTTCTAGTTTGATATCAGATATAAATTATAGCAAAAACCATTGATCCAAAATTGTATCCCAAATAGTAAATGGATGAAAATTTTAAATATAAACTTATTAATTTTATGACCTACTGTTTAATCAAAATTAAACTCAGCCTATAAAGCATATATATTTTTTCCGAGTGAAACACTTATATGAGGACGATTTTATCCCTGGCTCATTACATATGAGATCAAGATATTTATACACTATAACAAAAAACCTATTACAACATATATTTACAACTCTTATTTATCAAACTTGTAAAAAATTCCTTTTTCAACATTTTTAAAGAAAACATTGTAAAAGCTTTATTTTTTACAAGATTTTTGTTATAAACATTGTAAAATTTTGTTTTTACAACTGTTTTTTGCAAACCTTGTAATAATGCCCTTTTAACACCTTTTATTACAAAAATGTTGCAAAAACATTTTTTACAGCTTTTTCCTAAATGTTGCGAGTATGAATATACTACAATAAAAGTTGTTTTACTCATAGGCTGTAAAAATCTATGAGGAAACATTCAATACAAGAAAAGATTGAATTAACGTTATTTTTTTTAAATATATTTAATACTACTTTAAATATTACAATAATTATAATAAGTAATTAATAATTAATAATGTAATGGATCGGGATTTTCGACCCTTGAAAATCGACATCAATACGCTCACTGTATAGAATGCCGAGTCGAGTGCTGGAAATACCAGCTCATTAGGGTGAAGAAGAAAAAGGAAACAGAATAACATAGAATATCAAAATCGCAGTAGAACAAAATATAATATATAATAACAGGTTTTAAATACAAAACTGCATTGTTAATATACATACCACTATCAGAGTACAACAATTCAATACATCAATCTGGACAGTTTAATAACTTGTCCTGACATACATAACTCACACAGCGGAAATAACAAAGTACGTGATATACGTTTGAACTCCTCTAGCTCGTCTTCTGAGCTCCATAGCATTTAAACCTGAAATGTAATACTTGGTCTGACCCGAGCAATATAATAAAATTACACCAAGTCTGTCTGGAAACCTGCTTGAGAAAACACATTCAATTTGAACTATTAACCTTTTCAAAATCCTTCGAAAACAAAGGTATCTCGTAAGACCACATCACAAATAAACACGATGGGTTTTTACCTTATGATAACCAAAACAATTTTTATCAAAATCATCTGATATTATAATATTGTCCGTAGAAAGTAAATAGAAAATAGCAGAAATGCTTGGATCTCACGTTTCAGCATAGTTGGGGATAATCAAAATCGTACGACGCTTATTGGAGAATGGATTCCATTGAATGACGGGCCACTAGGGTATAGCCCACAATAGTACACCTCTAGATCAATGTACCAAGGACTACACTGGGATCCCCTGCTACACAAGACCGACCAACCCCTAACCTGAATAGACCGAATATGTTATCACCCCAGATGTTTCCACCCTTACCACTGAGTGCTCCTTCCATGCGCACCCATACCCATAATATTAGGGTTTACAAGGACATCTAGAAAGCTGATAACATACCCTATTTAGGTGGTAACCACTTAGCCTTGCTGCATTTCCCTATTTTAGTTATTCCGGTTGATGAGGGTCGAGGCTAAGTGTTACTTTTCAAGAACAGAACTCTACTTAGAATGCTTATTGTCCTCCAATGACGATGTTCTGATAGCATTCATCCATACAAGTTGTCCTGAGTCTGGACAAACCGAATCACCGTCTTCATCATCTTCACAGTATTCATTCGTTATGATCAAGACAGATCGAAGTGATTTTCAACTCGATCCCAGTCTCTTCGAAACGATTAACGAAATTGGCAAAAATTTGATAGTCGGTTATTTAACTACCAACAAACATCCAAAAGCAGACATCAAGTCTTGTTTCAACTTTTCCAAATTTTATTCCAAAATATCTTTATAAGACATTACTTCCCATACTTCAACATTTTGAAAACAGTTTCAAATTCCTATACCTTCAACGGAATATTTCCATCCCTTTCCCACTACTTAGAATATTTTTCCCCATTTCATTTTATATTCACTCTTAGGAAGTATTCCATCTATTCCCTACTTTTTAATTCTCAAAATCATTTACATATTTATTTGTAAATTCCTTGACTAGTTTATACCGTATTCAAATATAAATTCTTCCTGTAAATTTGTATTTATAATTTATCATCTGATATCGATTTCTTTTATTTATAAACATCGTTTATAATTTTTCTATAACTCCGTTGAGTTCCACTAAAATAATTCCATTTAAAAAATTCTAGTTCATAACTTTCATTCATTTTTGCCAATCTACTTTTAATATCGATTTCAACTTCTTTCTGTATTTCCCGAATATCACTTTAAAATCTAATCTTAAAAATTTCTTTATATAATTTATTTTAAAACCCCATTTTAAATATTTTCCCGCATTATTTAGTACGATCGAAAATCAATTTTTGATTATTCAAATCAATCCATTTTAATAACCCAAATTTCGATATACACATTTTTATGTTAAAATTTCCATTTAATCCCTTACAATTTCAAATAATATTTACGGTATTTAGTATACCAAAAAAAATCCCATGCTATTATAACTTTTAAAAACATACAATAATCCAATAGATTTTTAAGTCACATCCAATATTTTATATATATGAAATGAGGAATCCAGTTGGATCCCTCTATCCTGTTTTCCTTGCATCTACAGATGTTAGACAATAATAAAAATACCAATCCCACTTCGAGGGAGATATCACGGTACATAGGGTCACCCGCTATTATGTGGGGGCACATAGGGTCTCATCAGCTATAATATGTGGAAATATCACTCCAATTACTTATATATATATATATATATATATATATATATATATATAGTCAACCATTAGATAATTATAAATTTATCCATCCCATCAACCATCAATTATTTTAAATTTTAAATATTTAAATTTTGATGTAGCAATCCACAAGTGTGAGAAATTCTCACGTTGACTTTTTTGCAATCTATTTCCAATTTTTATTTCATATCCTACACCATCATGAATACATCGCAAAAATCCACACTTGCATTCGACCTCGTATGAATTTAATACAGTATTTATAAGAATTTGATTTTATTAATATAATTAACTAAATGAAATTTCAGCAATTAAATTAATTTCCTTCCATACGTAAAACCCTAGCGCTGCTAACCTCGATCACAACATCCCAGGCCACTGCTCCCTTCACCTCAAACGGTGCCTAACCCTCTTGCTGACATCACCCGTAATCTTAGCCACGACCACCAACGCAAACGTCTCCGATGACAACGTCTCCAGTACACGAAATACCAAGGCCAGCTACCGCCTTCGTCACCCTCCTCAACACGCTACAGGAATGCGACCTCCCCTTTCATCGCGAGACTACAGCCTCTAACCAGAACCCCGACTCCCCTGCGATTCTCCGCCTCCTCCTTCCGCCTCGGTGATTCAGCCCCCACAATCGTGACATAGCCTTAGCACGCGACTCTTCCCAACCCTACTACAGCATGAAGCCACCACCCACCTCTCCTTGCTTGCGTGCCTCATAATGAATTCGAAACCCCAAATCGAACGCGACCTGACTCCTCTCTCCAACACTCGACTTTGACAAAATCGCCTTCAAAAATACCAAACATGTTAATACCCTAGGTATTGATTTTGATGACAACAACCATATAAATATTACTACTAACATATCTTCGAGTTATGCAGTCATATCAGATAGATTATGGAGACATTTATAGAGATAAACAAGATTACAGTGGAAGCAAATGAATTATAGAAGAAGGTTAGTCAGAGCAATTGAAGAACAAAACCAAACTAGAGAAGAATGCTGAAGGATAAAGGTGTTTGAAGTGATGAGGAGTCGGTTGAACCTTAAAATATCTTATTAAAGATCTTATGGCAATTATTCTTGAAGATCATCAACAATTGACCTCAACCGAATCACAAAAATCCACGAATATAAGGTAATTTGAAATGCTGAAAATTTGCAACACTTATTAGTGTTGCTGTTCATTTTGCAACACACCCATGTCGACATAGGGGTACCTAGTATGTCGACATACTAGCAGTTTTCGGAATTTCAAATTTTAAATTAAGAGACATTTCCCTCCACCTCTTCACCAAAAGACACGTCTCTTCAACCACTATATAAAAGCCTCTGAAAACGAATTTTCACATCAAGAGTTATCATTTTCTCTTACTCCTTCTCCAAACATTTGCAAAATAAATCCATTGCATACTCTTCAAATCTCCTTGCAAATCGATAAAATTTCACTCCAATTCTTCACTAATTTGCAAGCCACACAATATCAGAGAGTTGTACTTTAATTCACATCATTCTCTCTCTGATTTCATCCTATTCCTCAAAGAATTCAAAGATATATTACCGTTAGAGGTCTATAGGATCACTGTACCGAATCTGCAAGAATTTGTATTGGAGATACAACCACTTGCCATAGTTTGTTGTTCGTGATAAAAAGAAGGTGTTCTTGTAGCCTGTAAAATCAAGAGGGTGTGTCTTGAAGCCCGTGAAACTAAGATTGTAAAGGTGTTCTTGCCACCCATGGAACGCAAGCGATTATAGTGGAATTCAGCACGATAGATGCATGACTGGCTGTAGGATTGGTTAATCCGAACCAGTATAAAAATCCGGGTGTTATTTACATTACTGCATTTTACTTTATTCTATGATTACTTATTTCTGTTTGCAATTTGAGTAAATACAGTTTTAAATTCATAAGGAAGTAGTTAATACACAGTTCATCACTTCTAGTGTCCGAATAGCCTTAAGATCCAACATTGTGTTATAGCCACCCCAGTATCTAACAAAACAAGACTCTAAATTCGCGAGCACCTCCTCCCTTGCAGCCGTGCCTTCGAGTTCGCCTGCCCCTTTTCCCCTCCAGTTTTTATAAATGAGGACGAATTCGATTTGAAGGAAAAAAGTGGGGATTACGTGATTTTAAACGAAGAAGGCTCACCATTTTTATTTCTTGATTTGTTCTGGTATCTCCTTTTGAACGAGGACGGCTGTATTTTTAAAAAAGAAGAGACGGAAGTGATAGAAGAGAAGGGAGGCTGTAGGAGAATATGTACAGTGACTTGAAATGGAAGAAAGCAGCTGATGGTAACATCGTCAAGTCAATATACATTATTTAAATTTCAAATTGTCCCGATTCACCCAACCCAAAATTTCCATCCCCAATCAAGACATGTTGCTAGGCATTTATAATTTTATACCCTTATTTCGAATGCAATGGAAAAGGTTTCAAGTTCTAATTCGATCGTATGGAGAAGATAGCTTCTTGAACCTAATTATTATATTGAATTTTCGATGTCGATTTCAGCGCTTTTCTATACCGTATGGTCCAACGATAACTCCAAACGTTACGAAATTTGAAAATCGATAATAATACACTATTATAGATCCAATGGAACAGGTTTCATCAAATTCCAAGATTGTGTCCTGGATGGCTATTTTTATATGTCAGTTTGAACAAACTATTTTTTTTAAATTGAACAAATCACTTTTAAATTCGAAACCAAAACTTTATTATCTTCATTATTATAAATGTAAACTTTACAAGCTTTTAAATAATTTTTATCGGGCTTAAAACTCAAGATATAATAATTTAACCAGTAAACTTTAATAATTTAATTGTCCAATAAATTGCTACATTTAAATTCTAAATTTATTTTATAAATAAACCCAAATTTTCATATTTAAAAATTAATTTATAATTCAAATTCAATATTTATAGTATTCAAATATTCAAAATTGAATAACAAAAAATCCGGGTCGTTACAAATAATAAACAATAGATACTAAATTAATAATTCTTAAATGGTAATTTATAATTAATAATTATAAATGACTGCTTATATAGGTCATTATTTATAATTTTTTATAATTAATGATTATTTTAAGATAAATTATAATTACTGATTATTATCTATAATAAATAGTTATTTTTTATATTTAACAATTTACTATAATTATTTATTAATTATTAGTAAATTATTGTTATATTTATTTTTTATTTATAAATATTATTGAAAATTAATATCTAATATTAATTAATTATTAATTAATATTAAATAATTAATAATTAACTTTAATAATTAATATTTAATATTTAATTAATTTACTAATTTAATATTTAATAATTTATTATATCTTAATATTTAATAATCAAGATTTGATAATTAACAACAACAACAATAATAAGTAATTTACTGTTTAGCAATATATTTAAATTATAATTGATATATTTAGAATTTATTCTTAATATTGTAAAAATAGTAATCTGAAATTATTATTATTATTATTATTATTATTATTATCATTTTATCGTTTTTAATTATTCTTAAATAGTATAATTGAATGAATTCATATTATTTCCAAGTTATAATTAATTACATTTTTTATTCATTTATTTATTATTACACAAACGTTGTAAATAATTTATAATCTGCTTTAACTAATGATTATTAATAAATAATTTAAATAGTTTATAATTATTTTTAATAAATAATAATTTAATGTAATTACTTATTATTAATTTATAATTTATAATAATAATATTTAAAAAATAATATATACCTAATGATGTATAATTTATCTTAATAATTTATTATAATTAATGATTTTAATTCATAATTCATAAATGATGAAGTATAGTAGACATTTAGGGTGTGTTCCTGTGTGACAAAGGGGCATTTGAAAGGGACATGAAAGGGGAATGATTCGCGAAAGAAGAATATGTTCTTGTATTACAAAAGGGGCATTCTAAAAGGGAATTTTAACTGTTTTGTTATAAATAATTTCTTTTGTTATGGTATTTTTGTTTTAATTTTTCTAACTAATATAGTTAAATGAATTTATATTATCTATAAATTATGAAATTAAAAAAAGCAATAAAAAATAATTTTATTTTATACTAGTAGTTTGAAATACAAATACAATACTAGTTTGTATATATTATTTATAAATCAATCTTATGTCGCACAATTTTAGTTTGTATGCATCTGCATAATAATTGATTGTCCTACAAAGGGATGTCCAAGAGGGTGCCAACCCCCTAAGCGAGGGTGCAGTTGCAACGCCCCCGCTGATGGTGTAATTGCAACTAAAATATTAAATATATACTGAAAAATGGTAGCTGTGATTAATTAACATTGCAGAAAGCCAAAGTAGCATTTTAGTCCGTTCTCTAAATTGGGAAAACATGTAGATCCCACGTACGATGCATATGACACATCCAAGGTGACGCAAACGTGAAGTGAGCAAAAATTGTCCATGAACGCACCTTTAGAATGACTTCATTGAGCGTTGAAAACTAATTTATACTTCATAAGTTATCCCGCTTTATAGTTTCATTCTCCCTCTTTATAATTTCATTCTCTCGCTTCGTTGAGCATTGAAAATTTTTAGGTACCCTCCATACTAAATTAAATAATTAGAGAAAATCCAAGCACTACACTTTCCCAAATCTTAAATCACCAAACGTAGATCTAAATCTAAGCTCCATACCCATGAATTGTTTCCTCCGTCATGTGCTCTGTTCGCCCTCTCCTCCTTCCGCTCCACCCTCTTCACTTTTAGCTCCAAATCCAAGCTCTAGCCCTAATCCACTTACAGCGAAATCATGAATTCATTGCTTTTGAAATTCATGAGTTCAAGTATAGTGACCAGATCGAGTTCTCAGAGTTTGTCGCTTTAGTTACACCTGAAATTGTGAATTTGAAATCCCCTTAAAGAGAGGATCGGTTAAAGCAATTGTACGACCCGAACTTGTATTTAGATTCATGGGTTCAATATCAACCTTAAATCCCAACACCATACTTCATGAGTCCTTTCCTAATTATGATTGAGAACTAATATAGAGATTCGTTTTATACAATCAGTCTCAGTGTTTCAACCGTAGTCCTCATCTTGTATCGAACTAGAGTCGTAAAATTCATGGGTTTTCTTTGGACATTATTCAGAATTTTCCTTTAAGTTTGTATGATAATGTGATGTTGTTTCAGTTCCAGAATTTGTTTGCTGTTTTACGGTGTTGTTTGTGCACTGTTTCGTGACTACATCCATTTCATTTACATTATAATTTCGATGGTTGGAAAAGTTGTATAGTATGGCACACTATAATTCCTGTAGTCCTTTGTTAGAATTATGTACACATAAATTCTAATCCTTAAATCAATATAGCTTTTTGCTTCGATTTAAGTGTAATATAGGGATGTCGATAATAATGAATACAGATCTAACGATCCGGAATTTTATCGTTTTGATTTATGAACGGTTAATTAATTATAAATATTTAATTAATGATTTTTAATCGTCAAATAGTCTTTTTTTAATTAATAACTAATGCTAGGAAACTCATTATTGCATTTGGTTTACATAAATAAGTAGTTCGATGAAAAACTGAAAATGTGACCAAATTTTTTTATTATTGAAAATCAACTTTTTAGTTACTAAAACTGGTTCAAAATATTTTGGAACTTGTATAGTAGCTAATGAATACATGTAACAACAATTCAAAGTATATCAAGTGGATTAATTAAATCAGGTCATTAGAAAATTCTGGATTGTGATTAGTAAGCAACAAAGTGAATTTGAGACTTTCTTCTGAATTTAAAAATGATAAATGTCAAACGATTTGATGGCAGATACATATTGGCACATAGCTACACATGGTTTATCATTCCTTTCCTATCTTTTTTCATTTCATTATTTCGTTTGTTCAAAACATTTCAAAACAATTTCAAAGGTTTTGGAAAAACAAAAATGACTTCTTTCCTTGTCTTCATTCTTCCAAACTTCTTCAAATATTCTCCTACTCTCTCCATACTCTAGTATAGTCCTTAAGAACTTCCTACAACACTTTAGTAGTTAGAAGGTTGGAGAAAAAAATGTAGGATTAAGGCCATGAGCATTGGAGGTTGGGGGAGGGTGTGGTTTTGGGTTTTCAAGTGCAAAGGTGTTGGCTTTGGGAGTTTGGTGATGGTAGAAAGTGGTTCCATGATTCTACTGGCTTTTGGTAGTGGTTAACATGCTTGGAAAGTGAGATATCTCAATCTAAAAATTCCATCTTTTCTAGATATATAATTTGAACATAACAATGATATCTTGTGTGGTGTTTAAATTATATAGTTGTTGGTTGTACTCCTATTATGATATGAATGCTAATTCTTGCTTTGGAAAACCATATTATTGTATGTTGTGGTGCTTTGGAAAGCACTTTGATGTGTTGGGGTAAATAGCATATGTAAGGTACTTGAAACTATAGACTATAGACTTATATTGTAGAGCATATGTATATGTGGTGTATGGAATTGTTATGACTTGATGCATAACCTTAAGCAAAGTACATAAGGAAAAGTAGGGGACTTGGTTTTCAAATGGGGGTGATCATATAGCGATAGTCGATATAGAAGCACTTTGATATATGTACTTTATTCATGTTTAAATATTGTGTTTTACTATATATAATGTTGCATATATGATTTTCTATGCTTTATGTGATGTGATGTGAAGTTGAGAATTATTACATGACTTGAAGTTGAATTCTTTGATATAGAAGTAAACTGCGCTTGATGATGTGCTAACTCTGTTACTAAGCCTCTTCTTAGATTTGGAAGGTTTTACTTATGGATTTTTAATCGACTCCAACTTTTATTTTAAAGTACAATTTTTTCTATACTTATAATAATATAAAATATAGAAAGAAATGGAGTATATAAGCTATTTGATTTATAAGACCAAGTTTTAAAAATTATGGTCCATATACCGATAGTCGCTATGGATGCAGTTTTGGAAATCTATGGTTTTAGTACAGTATAAAAGGTATCTATTTTAGATAATTGGTAAATTCATTTCAAATGCATTTTAGAAAGGTTATAGAAGTATTTAAAAAAGATATTTTGAAGTTTGAAATATATTTTTAAATAGTTATTTAATAATTTTAAAGTAAAGGTTACTATTATGTATTTAAAAATTATTCATTTTTGGAAAAGGGTTTTAAAATTAAGCAATTGTTTTTAGAGTAATGTTTGTATAAGAGTTTTGAACAATGGTTTTATTTTTTTTTTTAAAACTTTTGAAAAGTAGAAGATTTAAGAGGATATGAGATTCAAAAGATTTATTTTGAGACATTTAAACAAGTGGTTTAAATAACAAAAATTCCTTACAGAATTCTCTTTTAAAGGGGTACTTTTATGTTATGATTTGGATGGAGTCTAAATAAAATGTTTTAAAAGAGGTTGGAAATGTATATATTTGATTTAAAAGATTATCTGACATAATCAAATTAGTGGTACTTTTATGACGAAAAAGATCTTACCTTTTCAAATCAAATATGGTTTTAAACAACGATTTTCAAGCGAGATTTTATATGCAAATTTCCTAGTGATTTATAAGAGTTAAGTGAAATTTTGAAAGAAACCAGTATTTGAATTTTTGCAAAAAATTTGGGAAAGTGGAAAAAGGAGTATAGTTCATAACTCCTTTTGTTTTAAATGAAATAGTATACGGAATTTATGAAATCTTATACTTGATATTAAGCTTTGAGGTAGGGAACTTCTACGTACCTTGAAAGATAAGAATGTTGTCGACTCAAGGTTTGAGGGGTAATAATACCCCAACTTGAACGACCTCATTGTTATTCGAAGGGTAGATTAATTTTGAAACTAAAGATTGATGTTCAGTATATTAAGTATTATTTCCATATGTGAACTTGGTTACTTATGGAAATTATGTAGTCCTATAGTTGGCACCAAAAGCCGATAAGTAGATTAACCATCTATCTATGAGATCTAGAATCAGATTGCCTAGGCAAGGATCTAACTTACCTGGCTTTGTTTCTAAGTGATGGATGGAGTAAGTTAAAATATTAGAAACATGACAAGTATAAGAGATCCGATTTCCATAAATGATCTTTATAATTTATGGTGGTATGAAAAGTATTCTTTTCATACTTAAAACCAAATTCCAAGGTATGGAAACTCGTATCTATCTTGAGAATTTTGAATGTGTGTCAAGGCACAGATAGTTTTCTAACTTATCTGATTTCATTTTTAATCGGTGGATAGTACTGTTTGAAATCGAAAAGTGGTGGTAAGTATATTTCGTCTAATTTTCGTATGATATATTTACTTACACCAAAAAGAAAATTGGCTTGGGATTACAGTAAACAGTGTTTTTAAATTACAGTTGTCTTCAATCCAATTTGATATGGTTTGGAAAAATATGAAATCCTCCTTAAGGCTTGAAAATATACTTATACCGTTAAGATAAGTATATAGATACAATTCCTAAGGATTTTGTGAATATACTTATACCATTGAGATAAGTATATTGTTACATTTTCTAAGTATTAAAAGTATAGTGTTTTGTGAATATACTTATACCATTGAAATAAGTATATGGATATTTTTCCAAGCATTGAAAGAGTATAACTAAATAATGAATGAGAAATATACATACATATGTACATACATATATACGTACGTAGATATCTTTTGAAAAAGGTATTTTAATACAAGTATTTACAAAGTGATTTTTAATTAAAGAAAGGATTAATTAAAAGTGGCTTAGTGGTTGCTTATGTGCTTGGTTTCCATGTGAAATTAAAAATCTAGATTTGATTGTTTGTTTATTTGATAATTAAATAATCGATTATCAAACATTGGCCAGTTTTTAAAATTATCTATGGTTGGTTCAAAGAGACTGAAATCAGATCTGGTGAGTGTTGGGCACACATGATATGGAGTTCCTACACTGATGAATGTGTGACGAAGCATTGTCTTTTACCCCTGCATGTCCCTTTACGAGTTGGTGTGCAGTCGAGTGGTTGGCCATAAAATCAGATTCGAGGTTACCATTTTTCGTCACCTTCAAAAAGGAAGGGCGTTATAAGCGGTATCAGAGCTGAAGGTTAAGCAAAAAAATTAGCCTTGGTAGGGTAAATTCAATAGAGATAGGGTAAATACTGCCCTAGAATGTGTTTGAGTGTATTATATGTGAAAACAAGTATTTGTTAGTGCCATAAAATGTTTTATATTGTGTTGATTAATCTATGAATGGATTATGGATCATGATCGATGCGCCTGATCAACATTATCGATAGGGATTCCTAAACACTTGAACAAGGCAAACCGACACAGTATTGTTTAAAAATTGATAAATGAAACAATTTTACCTAGAGTTATATTCTTATATAAAAAGAGTAAATTCAAAAGGCAATATAGTTATTTATGACATATTTGTTTGTTAAGAAATGATAATATTCAATTGTTATCATTTATTGTTTGATTAGTCATGCTCGTCTAGTTTAGAGCATTAACTACTGTTTGTTGATTGATATTTTTATACTCTACTAGTTTATGAGCATTTATTAGTTTGATTTAGATTAAATATGAACATCTTGTGAATTAAGTTTCACGATTTAACTATAAAGAGTTCCTTAATGATGTTGGTTCAACAAGTTTATTTTTTTAAAAGGAAGTTATTCAAGAAGAAATGATTTTATATAAAGATGATTTTATAAATTTGGTTTATAAGTTATGGTTTATAAAATAAAATAGGATTTTTAAGAACTTAAATCCCAATGTCTTTGAAAAAAGATTTCAAATGATTTTTGGAAAAGATAATAATAGTATTACTTGGAGTTATTTATAAGTAAGAGTATTTCAAAGAAGTTGTTAGTAAGGTACATTTTTTTAGGATAGTTCAGAGAATAAGTCTTGATTATTATTTTGGTAATCTGAATATTCTTCTAAGAAACGATCAGATGTTTGCTTAGGCGAATGGTGTAGTGCACTTAGTAAATTATTCCTTTTATCACTGTGTGACCGAAACAAGTTTAAATTTGAACGAACCCAAAGCAAGTTGGTAATAGATATATTGGAAATATATACTGTATTGTTTCAAAATGCGATTCATAAAAGAAGATGTATTTTATATTAACTATCCCAACTGGCTCGAAAATGACTGAAAATGGACAAGAGATGTGTTCGGATGGTAAGCACTTCTCTTAAGTATCACCCTTCTTGGTAAGGGATGTAGGCTACTATTTGGTAGAATCTAGTTCCTTGGTACCATTTTGGTGTTACCCAGTCTGTATGTAAATTTTCTATGGATTAAAATATATAGTATCATTTCAAAAGGTTTTGAAATAAATATTGGGTATTTAGTTCTTAAGTTTCCTTAAAGAAATGGATTCAAAACAAGAAGGCATTTTGATAAACAATGTATTAATATATGAAGGTTATAAATGGGTTAAATTTAAAAAGGACAAGATTAAATCAGATATAGCTGTATATATTCTCATAATGTAGTTAGGTATTATACAAGTTTAAAAAACTTTATTTGTATTTTTATGAATTTTTTTAATAAACAATATTACAAAGTAGAAAGAATTAATATAGGATAAGTAATAAGTTAAGTTATCCTAAAGAGATAAAACTGTAAGTTGGACTTGGATCATTTTATTTGTATAATAGTTCTTGATCCAAAGTTCGGGCACATGATTTTTAGGTGTTATGCACCGGTCTGAACTAGACATTTTCACTCGATTTTTGAATGCGAGTACTTGAGAGTGATTCTTGGGATGATGTGAGTGCTTTCTATCATAGTTTAGGATTATGTAAGAAAACATGAGTATCAAATTAAGGAACCGGATTAGGGTTACGCAATGGAAAGATTAAGTGATCTATAATAGTTTGGATGAGAAATTTATGTATTTGAAGAAGAGATCAGATATTATGTATAGATGATTCATGAACATCGTACAAACTTCAGTAAAATGTTAAGTATTGGCCTGGCGTGTCTTGTATTGATTGATTGCGATGAAATTTTAGGGTTGAAATCCTTTTGAGGGGGGAAGGATGTAACAACTCGGAATTTTATTACTTTGATTTATGAATATTTAATTAATTTTAAATATTCAATTAATGTTTTTTAATAGTAAAATAGCCCTCTTTTTATTAATAACTAATGATAGAAATTCATTATTGAATTTGGTTTATATGAATAAGTAGTTCGTTGAAAAACTGAAAATATGACCGAAAAATGTTTTATCGAAAATCAACTTTTTCATCACTAAAAGTTGTTCAAAGCATTTTGGAACTTGTATAGTAGCAAATGAACACATATAATGACTATTCAAAGTATACCAAATGGACTTAAATCAAAAGCCATTAGAAAATTCTAGAATGTGATTAGTAGGTAATAAAGTGAAGTGGAGATTTTTTTTTTTTTAAAATGTTAAATTTCAAATGATTTGATAAAAGATACTTAGTGGCACATAAGTGCATATGAGTTATTATTCCTTTCCTCTCTTTTCATTTCATTATTTCATTTTTTTCGAAATATTTCAAAAAGATTTCACAAATTATGGAAAAACAAAAGTGGCTCCTTTCCTTATCTTCCTTCTTCCAAACTTTTTTAAATCTCCTCCAACTCACTCCATCCTCTAGTATAGTCCTTAAAAACTCCCTACAACACCTTATCAAGTCGAAGGTTGGAGAAAAATAGACCAATAGCAGGGTTCTTCTAAAGGCCGTGAACGTTAGAGGTTGGGGAAGGGTATGGTTTTGGGTTTTCAAGGGCAAAGGTGTTGGCTTTGGGAGTTTGGTAATGGTAGAAAGTGGTTCCATGATTCTAGTGGCTTTTGGTGGTGGTTAGTGTTTGCACCAAAAATTGGCACAAACATCCAATAGAAACTTTTTGAAGAGAAATAAATGAAGCATAAAATGGAAACAATGAAATAATAACAAAAAAACAACAATTAATTGAAGATTAACATGCATACAAAGATTTATAGTGGTTCGACGTTGTTTGCTTACATTCATTTTAAATAGATTGTTTTATTAATTACTTTATAGTCTAAGCATAAAAGGGAATGCATCAAAATCCTTAGTTACAAAAAAGTATAACGCAATTGGCAGCGTCCAATCCTAAAAATGAACAACCCAGCTTGTATTTATAGATAAAGATGACCAAATATCTCTCTGAAAACTTGGCAAAAAGACACTCAAAACCATATGGTCCCACAAGAGGGGTCGCATGGCCCAACTCCCAAAGAAGAGGGATCAGTATTGATCCCTTTTTTGGTTGAATTTTGGGGTGCGATCCCTATGGTGGCTTCCTCATGCCAATATATGCGTAGCCTCCAAAATTCATGCCAATTGGATCGGTGGAGCCCGAGTTATTGCTTGATCTTTGCTTCATTATAGTTTGCATGCTGCTTTCTGCCAATCCCTTCCAAAGGAAGTATATCGACCCTCCAAGTTCATCCCTTTGTGGTGCGATCCCTAGGACATGCTCCTTAGGATCTCCATATCTTGCTTCCTAAATTTCATATGCATTGGACATGTGGATCTTGGGATATTAATTGTTTTATATAGGAATGCTCTCACACACTAAAATATGCTGATCCCTATTATTGAAGACAATTTATTCTGATCCCTCCTAGGTGTTTAATCATATTTCATATTTTGAACACTTTGCTCTACATATCAATTAGGTCCATGCAACATTGACTTCATGTTACCATCTATACTTGACTTAGGGCCTCATAATCATCAATCTAGAGTCATGTGCCTTGATGGCAGTCAAATCTGACTTGTGCAATCAGTTCAATATAGCCAAGTTAAAATGCTAGATAACATTTGCCTCCTAAAGTACGTCTTGTGATGAACATGAAGTGCTTTTAAATCGAAGCAAGTTAGAGTCGTCGAAAAGAAATCTTTCCAATTTCCGAAATAGTTGCTATCCATCTGTTGAATTATTTTTCAAGGTGCTGTAATTATCATTGGTCATCATGACACTTGGTCATTTTCAAATAGTATAAATCCACGTTTATTCTCCATCAGTTGATATATATAAGTCCGTTTCTATAAGACCAACAAGTTTCGGTTATCTGTCCAGCCATGAACTTAAAGGCTCATTTTTGTTGATTTCAAAAATCGAACTTTTTGGGTCATGCACGTGCACGTTCATATACACGTTCCTTGTTATTGGCTCCCGAGCGTGTACGTACGTTCACGGGCCATTGCCAATTTTCATTTCATTTTTTATGTACATGCTTTTAATACTTCCCATGCTCATGCTGGTTTGCATACATACTCATAGTCGATCCCTCATTTCATTTTTTTATTGTTTATAGGGATCTCCGTATACTTAGCCGATCCCTTCTTTCCATTTCTTGTGCTCAGGGGATTGACATATTGCGAGCTGATCCCTCTCTCTTTCTTTACATTTGAAGGTTCTGGCACCTTTATGCCAATCCCTTCTCTCCATGTTTTGCATATCGACCCCTCTCTCCCTACATAAGCTAATACTCTTTCTTCACATCCTTCACATACTCAGCCTTTCTAGCCATTACCCATTCATATCCTTTACACCAAACCCTCCTTTTCCTACAATAAACCCGAACCCTTCCTTCCTTTGTTAAACAACGCCTTCATCCATACATTAACCTTCCAATTCAACATTAGATTGCAACTACGCCTCCCATTCAAAACATAATCCAATCTATCTCCCTGAATCGATCGTCTTAGGTTCATTCAGGTAGGTTACTTACCTTCAATTTTTATTTTATGACGATATGTTAGATTCCACACCGCCAGAGACGAAGGGGAGGCTCGACACAACATAGAAATAGTGGCCAAGGTTGCCTAGAAGAGGGGAGAAGTGGGATTTGGTAGAGTTCGACCAAGAAAAGTAGAGGAGGAAAGAGAAAGGAGTGCACGATAGAGGGTTTGGTTGTTTAGGAAGAGAAGGTGGCAGGTTGAATTGAGGAGGGTCGGTGGAAACTTGATGGTAGGAAGGGATCTGTATAGTTAGGAAAGTAGGGATCGGTGTAAATGGTTAGCATGGTGGGATCAGCTAAGTGGCAGAGGGGATCACTGGAGTTGAATATTTTAAAGGGACTGACAAATTTTGTTAAAGGAAAAGGGATCAGCATGTTTTTGTGAAAGGGAAGGGGGTCGGCATTTTTTGTTGAAGTGAGAGATCGTTTAGTATAGATCGACATATGAGGGTCGCCATTTAGGGATAGACATATGTGTACTTGACTAAACCTTACGCTTTAAATTGAACTCGAAACTTAAACCATAATTAATTGTTTTAGCAATTATAACCAATCCCATCTCAATGAATCTGAATATACGATAATGATGAACAACGGGACTTCAAATATTCATTATTGTACTCGAAAATGAACGATCAAATCCTTAGGACTTAGAACACGAACTAAAACTTAGCATATGGACTTGAATAACAGATTTCACACTCTGATATGCCAATAATTGACCCCAAAGTTTATATAACCAATCGATCTCCTCGCCAGTTGAGACGGTCAACGATGACAGTCACTTTGGTTTGAATCCAAAGTCTCATCATTTCACTTTGCTTTCTTATTTTAAGCTGCTTATTTCTCTAATATACCCTGCTGCACAATGCTGCACTACACTAGCTCACACTTAGCATGGGGGAACATGTAAACTTTTCTAATCTTGATCATCTACTAAGTATAGTTGATATGGACTTCAGACGTTCAGAGTGTCTAGCTGCAATGTCTTGTAGACCAGCCTTGCAACATAGCAATCTCGAAGCTGAGTCGAGTTCCACAACCATATTCGGCAAGCTTTCCCCTGGTCATCAAACTGAACAAACGGAGGTTTTTGGCACGTCAGCTAACCTTTTTCCTGATGTTCCCGTCCTCCTGGCAGAAGATGTAAGTCCTACGCCCAATGCTATAGAAGACGCTATACTCTTAGAACCTAACAGATTCTCAAGCTTCCAGAATGGGTGAGGCCACCCTTTGCAGACTATGTTCTAGACATGGAATTCCATTCGAAGATGTTCTAGCTCCTTCAATAAATGACAAGGCACACTTGCCCCTAGAGTGGTGCACAATATGCAACAAATTCATGTGCAGGGCCGGATGCGTGTTCCCCTTCAATTCGTTTATTCGAAAAATGTTAAGATATCTTAGAATAGCTCCCACTCAAATTCACCCAAACAAATACGCCTTTCTCCATGGAACTTTTTTACTATTCATGAGAGTTCTGTTCTGCCCACCAACTCCCAAGGACATAAGGTTCCTTTTAACTTTGAACTAGGATCAGGAAGTCCTTCCTATGTTTTTTCAAGCCTTCACTCAAATGTCAAGTCTTAACGGGTGCTTGGAACATACTTATCCTTTTCAAACACGAATGGTTCTATGTACGATGTCTGCCTAGCTTTGCAAGACGATGGTTGGAAGGGCATAAGTGTCGTCTTCACTTTGTTTTCAAGTTCTGTAATCCGAGTCATATTCAGGATCAGTTATTGAATATCAACATGAATCCACCCATGTACAAGGGGCAATGGTTTTTTAAGAGCGATCTTCACAATTCGTGCTACCCATGTCGATGATAGGGACATCTGACTCCTCATAACCGACAAGTTGTTATCTCTATTTTGGCTACTGAAAGAAGGCCACAACATTGAGCTTCCTGGAAATGACGCATTGCCAAGAAGTGCTATTGAACAAGAAGGGGATATCAATAACATTGTCATGCCCCCAGTCGAGGGGACTCAGGATGACACCGAAGAAAGCGAAATTACTGGTACCCAGATCAATGAGCCTGACGATGCAGATATAGGCCCAGGCAAGGTGCCTGTGTTCGAACCATCACTTCTATTGATGAAAAGCCATCTTCCTAACATTTAGAAAGTTTGTTGAAAGGGTTTTCAAATCACCAAAAGTCCTAATGACATTATGACTTCCAAACATCAACATCGATGGGCTCAATTCTCCCACCAGAAGTAGTGATGAAATTCTTCCTCCAACAGAGGAGAGAAAACTCCCATGAGCAAGACTGCAGCAACCGGTCCGTTGGGGGGACATTAGGACGCTCACAATCACGTGCACTTCATCACACAATTTCCATCTATCTCCTGTGTAATGGTCACCTATACTTTGGTATTTGGTTTTTTGCAGGTTCGACATCTCAATCCCGAGCTTTTGATTGCTTGAGAGACTCCTCGATGCAATATGGATCCACATGTGATTTAGAATCGAGTAGGCGTAGAGAGAGGGATGGCGATCGAGAAAGAAGTCATCGCATAAGGGAAACTTCATATTTAAAACATAAATCCAAATCTTGATCATCTCATCAGGAAGTGCAACCAAATTATCCTATGCATAGTGGCGACCAGACCTTTTTTCACAGTCCTCTAGTTCCCGTACTGCATAAGCAAAATTCTAATTCATCTAGCTCCAAATTGTCCCGCCACCATAGGTCGAGCAAACGTCCAATCATTGCTTCTGATCTATCTTTTTCGACCGTTGCTCTTGAAGCTTCCACAGAAGAGAAATTGGCCGAACTTAAGGTTATTTTTCCAAATATTTGTTTTGACGGGCTTAAGTTCCTCCCCTTAACTCATACAATCCCAGGGAATGTCAAAGCCAGCACTCTCGCATGCATCATTGATGTTTTTGTGCAGCATGAATCGTTCTAGCACTTAGTAGAAAAAAATATCCGAGGAGTCTATCGAGCAAAAGCATGAGAAAGATTGTCTCAAGCTAGAGGTAATACACGATAAAGATATAATAAAGCACCAAGAAAATGAGATCTCGGAGTTGTTGACAAAACTAATTGAGGCAGAAAAGAGTACCAAGGAAACATTTAAGATAGTGAGTCATCTGGAAGCTACCCAGAAAAAGGAAGTTGACGCTACCCTCAACCGCAGTGGTGCACTCACCTTGGAAAAGGATTCCTTGCAAAAGAGGAAAATATCTTGGCCCGTCGTGTTAAGAGCTTGAAGAGCTTCCTAAGAAAGAGAAGAAAGAGAAGACTGAAGCTCAAGAAGAATCGTAGAGCTATTGTGAAGAAGTTGTTAAGGCCTAGACTTTGATGATTAAAATTGATGAGCAACTTACTCAGATTGAAGTCCTCAAAGAAGAGATGAAGCAAGAGGGCCGTAATGAGATGAGGGTACAGCTCAAGGCTCAGGAAGAGGATGCTAGGGAAGCCGGTCGGAATGAAATCAAGGACATGTTTGATCCCCTGATCATTGAATACAATGGTAAAGTCCTTCTCCACCGCGATCTAAGCTTTCTTGCTGAAGGTTATGTTGAGTTGCTTTCCGAGGCCTCGGAATATATTGTAGAAATGAAAAAAAAGCCTCAGCGAAGATGATTGGGATAAAGAGAAATTAGTGCGGGATATCCTTCATGGAAATGAACCCATAAACCTTACCGCTCCGAGATGCCGATACTTCATCATTCTCTCATCCTTCGGGGAGTCTGATCCCAAGGGCCTATCTTCTTGTCAAGCAGTCGGAGCATCAGTTTCTTCTGCTTCAGACATGATCTAAGCTACGTTTCAAAAAAACCCGGCTATCAATCTAAAGTGCTGACCCCTACTCTCGATGGGGGGACCCCTATTCTCAAAGGTGGGTCGATTTCCTAAAACTCCCTCCTGCTTTTGAAAGCCCCCGACTAAAGGTAGTAAAGAATCGAGGAAATAGATAGGAGGAAACACAAGTGGCACCACTCCTGAAAAATCCAAAATGGAGAGAAGACAAAAGAAACAACAGTCATTTCGGCTCTGTTTGCACATAGCTTGTATATCTATTTTTCTTTTTGCTGGCCATGATTGTATGGGTACAGCCCACGTTTTCTAAATAAACTTGTATCACAATTCTGAAGCTTATTATGTGAGTCAAGTTTTTTTCTATCATCCCCTCATGTGAATTGTTATCTAAGTAGTTGAGCTATTACTTTCCATTTAATGTACTTGTAATTCATTGCTCGTTGCTTTGGATAATAATCTGTTGATTCTATCCCAAGGCCTACATGCGGTCATGGCCCTGAGTCATACCAAACATAGGGATTGAGCCCTAATGTTGCATTATTGGATTCAGCGGTTTGAGGGATTATGCTGCTGCTTCCAATCTCAGGTAAGCGAAGTTCGACGATGGGTGGTCGAACTCCATCCTTTTCGAGTTTATTTTCCTCATGTTGGTTTCAGGCCGGAGTTTATGAAATAGTGAATGGTCGAACTGCACTAGTCTATTTGTTTATACTTATATCCGCACTCTAGGGACAAGAATTAGTAAGCGGGTGGTCGAATTGCACCCGTCTTGTGCTTATACTTCAGTCCGCACTCTAGATCCTGAGAGTTATTTTGAAAAATATTCGGATCGTACTTTCCTAAATTGATTGATTTGCACCTAAGGTCAGGATTTGATTTAGCAAGCGATCAGTAATGTCACGATCGCTTTTGATTTATTTCAGTCCCATCACTCGGTGGGGATTACTCGGTCAATGGATAGTTAAGTCACATCCATTCCTCATTATGTATATCGTGCATTGGGTTATGAATGAGAGTTATCAAATAAACGATCGAACAATGCTCATCTTGTTTAGTTCAATCGAAAATTAGCGTAATTTTTTAGTTCCAAACTCTAGGAACCTGTTTAGACATACAGACATCCGTCAGTTTCGTAATGTAACTAACATGTATGCTACAGAAAACACAAATATAAAGGAAGTTCAAAAATTTATTTGCTAAATGGAAGGAAATGACATAATTTGACATATTACATATCTGGAAAATCAAATGCTAAAGCAAATTCTGAAAGTAAATACAACTGAATGAAAAAGAAACACACTAAGTGAAACAACATCGTAAATGCTCGCTATTCCATGCCCTTGGAAGTGTAATGCCATCAATAGTCGCTAGCTTGAAAGTTCCCTCTCCAAGCCTCTTCTCAATGACATATGGTCCTTCCTAAGAAGGATTCATATGCAACGGGGGAGGAAAAATCCGTTTCAAAATTAGATTTCCGATTTTAAAAGTTCTAGGTCGGACTTTAGTGTTGTAGCATCGAGCGACTCGGTGTCAGTGTGTAGCTGCCCTCAATCAGCTTCCTTACACTTCTCATCTATAAAGTATAGAGATTCCAAGAGGAGATCTTTATTTTTTCTAGGATCATAGTAAGTCACTCGATGGGAAGGAACTTTGAGCTCAACAGGGATAACAGCTTTGGAACCGTAAGCGAGTGCGAATGAAGTACGACCAATTGTGGATTTGTCGGCAGTCCTATAAGCCCATAATGCTGTTCGAAGTTCATCCACCCACTTACATCTAGCCTTTTCCAAATGCTTTTTCAGAATGGATTTTATGATTTTTTTCGTAGCTTCAATTTTCCCATTTTCTTGAGGATGAGCGACTGCCGCAAATCTTTTTTCAATAGGATGTCAACGAAGGAAGCCTTTGAACTTATCAATGTCAAATTAAGTCCTGTGGTCTATTATAATAGTCCGTGGAAGAGCAGAATGAAAGATAATGTTCTAAATGATAAAATTGATTACTTTCTTAGCTGTGATCGTGGCCAAAGGTTTCACTTCAGCCCATTTGGTGAAGTAATCAACAGTGACGATAGCATATTTCACACCACATTTAGAGATCGACAAGGAACCAATAATATCTATGCCTCATATGGTAAATGTCCATGGATTGTCCATTTGTGTAATTTTCATCGGTAAAGCTCTTGGGACTTTTATATATACCTAGCACTTGTCACATCTTACATAATCAGCAGTTCTCGATTGATTGTTGGTCAATAATACCTGTAACAAAGTATTTTTCTTTGCTAGAGTTTTCCCCTAAGTGCATTCGCCACTTTCTCCTTCATGAACTTCTTTTAGGACTCATTTTTATCTCATTATGAGAGATACACCGAAGTAGGCGAACAGAAAAACCCTTTCTGTACATAACTCCTTCCTATATGATATATCATGAAGCTTTACCAATGACTTGTCGCTTTTCATTTATTTGTTCAGAAATAACCGCCCTTAGCAAATAGGTTTTAATTCGAGTCATCTACGATTCCTTCTCGGGCTCCATCTTTAGTACCCGGTCGATTCCCATCAGCTTTATACACGAGGAATTTAATACTTCGACTGGATCCAAGCCTATCTGTAGTGTGTCCCTGGTGCTAGTAAACTTTGCCAGTGAATCAGCGTCTCTGTTTTGATCCCAAGGAATGTGCATAATGTCGTGGTACTCGAAGTCATTCAACAACTCTTAGACTTGGATAATGTATGGAGCAAGACATTATCCTTTAGCTTGGTAATATCTTCTAACTTGGTTACTATCAATTGTAAGCCACAAAAGATTTCAAGAGACTTTATTCCTAGTTCTCTGGCAAGTTTAAGTCCAGCATTTAAAGCCTCATACTCGGCTCCGCTATTTGTTGCAGGGAAATCAAACCTTAAAACATAGCAAATTGATCGATCTTTAAAAGCTACAAGCACAATCCTAGCTCCAGAACAACGATCATTAGATGCTCCATCGGTATACAACTTCACCATATGGTAGGGGTTCCACCGCTCTTTAGGAAATCGTTCTGTGCAGTAAATTCTACTATAAAATCTGCCAGTGTCTGACCTGGATAGCCCTTCGGGGAAGATAAGTAATGTCAAATTGCCTAGCTCGATATTCCACTTGAGTAACCTTCCAGATGTCTCAGGTCTCTACAGGACCCGTCGTAACGGCTGGTCGGTGTAAACATTGATAATGTGCACCAGGAAGTAAGGGCGAAGCTTTTGTGATGCAATCAGCAAACAGTATGTCAGTTTCTCTATCTTCGGATAGTTTCTTTCAGCTTCTATCAATCGCTTGCTAACATAATAGACCGGTCACTGGACTCGATTCTTCGCGCGAAGCAACACATCACTTATTGCGTGTACTGACACAATTAAGTAGATATATAAACCTTCATGATCCAATGGCTTTGATAAGATGGGAAGTCTCTAAGTGCTTCACCAAAGCTTAAAATGCGTATTTACACTCCTACGTCCATTCAAAATTCCTTTTTCCTCTCCTAATCAAGTCAAAGAAAGGAATGCATTTATCAGTAGCTCTAAAAATGAATCCGCTTAAGGCGGCAACCTTCCTACATAGGCTCTATACTTGTTTGATAGTCTTTGGGGCTTTGATATTGTGAATAGCTTGGATCTTCTTGGGATTAACTTCGATCCCGCCGGCATTAATGATGAAAGCCAAGAACTTTCCTAATGCAACGCCAAAGGAGGATTTCAGAGAATTAATCTTCATTTTATAATGTTGGAGGATGTCTAACATTTCTACTGAGTCTCTAAAGTGTTTGTTAGACTACCGTGACTTTACGTGCATATCATCCACATATACCTCCATCATTTTTCCAATCTAATCCTTATACATTCTGATAACTAGGCACGGGTAGGTCGCTCCCGCATTCTATAGTCCAAATGGCATCACCACATAGCAATATAATCCAATATCGGCAATGATGCTGGTGCGCTCTTGAGCGAAAATGTGTATCGAGATTTGATTATATCCTGAATATGTGAGAATTGCGGATTACGGATCTTAAGGCTAGAATTAACACTAAAGAGGGGGTGAATAGTGTTTTAAGGAAATACTAATTCTTTTTGAGTTTATATTAATTTGAACACAAATGTATGCAATATTCAGACACAGATATGGTTACAGAATCAAACACAGATGCTAAAATAAAGTAAAAGCAATAAAGGAAAGAACACACCGGATTTTATACTGGTTTAGAGTTACCCTACATCCAGTCCCGCAACACAAGTACTGATTTCCTTTCAAAATCAATTCTTACCATTACACCCTCGATTTCAAGGCCACGAGGTACACCACTCCAGATTCACAATCCTCTGGGTAGAGATACTTGATTTTACGGGCAACAAGTTCACCCAATTGATTTTCCAGGCTACAATCGCACCTTTTCTCGCTTGATTGATTTTACAGGCTACAATCACACCTTTTCTCACTCAGTTAATTACAAAGAAGTCTATAACTCTGAATGGCACTGGGTTATTGTTGAGACAGCGATATAGAATCAAACCAAAAAATGATCTAGTTAGACTCAATGGTGATTTCGGCAGAGTAATGGTAAAAATGTTTATAAAGAAATGTGGAAGAAGAAGAGGAGTGAAATCAGAGAAAATATGTATGTAAATTCGTTTAAAACAGCCCATATTTATAGTAGAACAACAGCCATGTCCATTCGTGAAAGAATTTGATGAATAGACACTTCCTTTGAAATTCAAAATTTTGAAATAAACCGTCACCTTGTCAACAAGGGTCCCTAGAAGTTGTCGACAGGCCGAAGTAATTTTTGGTAATTTGGTTTTCTTTGAAAATAACTTCTATCTTGTATTAAAACTATTTTTAAACTTTGTAAATATACTTAGCTGTAGTTTAAATACATAAATAAGTATAGAGAATAATATTTTGGTATATATAAATTTTTATTATATATTTAAATCTGAGTATAAATATTAAAAGTTAAATATATTATAATTAAAAGATAGTTTAAAACCAAGGATACTTGATTTTGAAGATAAAAGATTATTTTGAGGCTAAAAGTATTTTAAAACCAGGACAGATATTTTTGATTCTTTTAAAAGGAAGATTTTGAAATCATTTTGAAAAAAAGATATAATTTTGTAAAACATTTGAACAAAACTTAGTGGATACAAAACAATGTTCCACTAGATTTTTCGTAGGTTCCATCCTACTTAGGGTTCCATCCCTTTAACGGGCTCGAAGCGGATTCTATTCCATGAATAAAATGGATTTTAAGATGTCAGTGCTTTTCTAGGAGTTTTAACAAAATTCCTAACTAAATTACTTGTTATTGAAATCTTGAACTCTTGATAATCTTGATACTCATGAGTCTTCAATCTTGATATCTTCAGTCTTGAATCTTTATACTGTACAGTCTTCATTCTTGGTACCTGCATGTTTAAATCCCGCATATACATATATATCTAAACTATAAAGTTAGTATTTATATTTTATAATCTTATTCTAAGGTTATTGTCATCAAAACCATCTTCGTAGGGACTAACAATCTCCCCATTTTTGACGATGACAGCCTTTGTTTATAAAATATTACTTCTATCCTAATAACTCCCCCTAAAACTAATAACTCCCCCTTAATCTATGCCTAACTATCCTATTTTATACTTCTCCCCCTTTGTCATCAACAAAAAAACTAACTTCAAACTATATAACTCACCCTTAATCTAATACTATATGACATGTGATTATAATAATAGTGTTATCATAAATAATCAACACTTAATTCTAAAACTAAAACTTAGTCCTTAATTACTAACTATCCTAACTAAGAATCCATATATGATAATACTTATAATAGTGATAATGTGAGAATTCAAATATAAGAACACAAATCATTTATTAAATATATATTGTTATATTTACATTTGCGTAGAAAACTTAAGTAAGATCATATAACGATAAGAAAGAGAGAAAAGAAACTAATGTGTATTTATAAATATTATGTTTTGCACACCAATTATCAATCCACACCAAACCAAATCAAATCAAATCAATCCAAGCAATCAATTCAAATCAAACAAAGCAATCAAATAAAATCAAACATTACGAGGAATTTCCACTCATCCTTCTTCTCCAAATATAGGGTTTGCTTTAAGGGCATCCCAATTTTCATTTTCATTGGTGAGAGAGACTGGAGAATGTGCTTCATTATCATCTTTGTGCAAGGAGGAAACCATCCATCATATCGTATCGAAATGCTTTTCTTGCTCCTTGATCATCTGTATTTGACTCAACTCTAAGTGTCGATGGTTACGAAGAATGAAAGAAAGAATATTTTTGAAAGAGTTAAGGGTTTCTTCAAGATTCTCGGTCAAACTATGAATTGGATTGGCCATATTTGAGTTTATGAGAAGAAATGTAGATAAAGTAGATAAGAAATGATCTTGAGTGATGATTCTGGAAGAATATATATTTATGGGTGTAGAAATTCGTTTGAAATGAATAGACACAAGGTAGTTATTCAATTTTCAAATTTAAAGTGAAAAGCCATTTTTGACCAGTACGTGTCGACATGGTCTATGAGGGGTTGTCGACAGGGGTCAGTTAATTTTGATGACTTACTTTGATTTTGTGAATAAGTGTGTGTGTGCGTGTATATATATTTATATAATATACTAACATTTATTCTGGAGATAGGATAAGCAAGATAATAGAAAAGTAATTCAATTTCATTTCATAATAGAACGATATAATGATTAAACATTAAGAACTACACGAACATTCAAATCAAAACAAACTAAAACCAATATAACATGACATGAAAAGGTAGAATTAGTTAGAGGACGACGAAGATGAAGATAATCCAAGCTTCTTGCTGACTTTGGAGGAAAAATTGTTCATCTTGGACGACATTTTATCCAATTTCTTACTAACGGATCGTTTAAGTGTCCGTTGATTCTCAACAATGATCTTTTGATTTTTGAGTAAGATTTTGTTGGTTGGATTAGAGGGATAGTCAATACTTTCCAAGGATGTTTCACTTTCTTCTTCTTTATCTATTTTAATTTCATCCCCTTCTTCTTCTTCTTCTTCCTCCTCTTCCATCTCCTCATGAGCCAAACGCTCTTCCTTTTCGGCAAGAGTTTCATATGATTGAAAACATATAGAATTTTCATAATAGTAACGTTTGAGTGATTAGAAACTTTTCTTGAAACAAATTCTTCTCCTTTGAAAGCTACTCCAAAATAATTAAAAATTCGAGTGAAATAGATTCCATGATACAAAGTGTTTTCACCCATTTTAAGATTTTTGGGATGAAATTCATCCAAAATAACTTTCGCCCAATTAATATCATAATTTCCAAAAAGAGAAAAAAGTGCTTTGCAAACTTTTGAAGTTGGATTGTTAAAACTCCTCAATCTTGGGGTCAAAGTATGTTTTAAAAGAAGATTAATAATTCTAGCTTTTGGTCGAAAGTTTCGATTTATGAATTCAAAGTTATCATTTCCTTCGAAAATGTGATGAAATGTCTCACATCATTTTCATCGATATTAAAACTAGAAAGATCCATTCCCATGCTCTTGCAATTGAGAATGGTACCCAAAAGATCACAATTTAAGATGATTCTAGTGCCTTCGACACTGCTCCAAATTTCATCATCATTTCCATTATAAAATCCATGGTTGAGATTTGCATAGAAAATTTTAACAAGATTTGGATAACAAACAAAATCATTTTGTGAAGCATCAACAAGACTAAGAACTTGGTTGTTTGCAAAAAGAGAATCAATTTCATAAGCAGAGAGATCTTGAAATAAAGAAAACTTCCCGGGATGGACTTTTCCATAGTTCATAGTTGATATATGCTTTTATAGCCTCCGGATCACTGAAAAGTTGCTCTTTTATCTTTCTGGAAATTCTCATTGTGGAAGGGTTGCTTGAAGAAGCCATTAGAGTAGAGAGTAGAGAGCTTGGCATTTTGAAATAAGAGTTTGAATTTGAAAATGAAAGTGAAAAGTTGTGATAGGAGATAGTAAATAAATAGATTCTCAAGGGACATGTTCTCTGGTCAAAAGGTGACCTTTCAGAGACTTGAATGAAGTGAAAAGATGGAGGGAAATTCAACATTTGAATTCAAAATTTGAATTTCAAATTTCTGTACCCTTGTCGACAACATGGTGGGGACCTCTCTCGACAGGTGTCTCTAAATTTTCATGATTTGTTTCTCTTAAGTATTCTAATATATATATATATATACATATATATTATTTTTAATGTCTATATATATTTGAAATATTACTAGAATTATAGTACATTCCATAAAATATTTTGATAATACTAAAAAAAAAATAATAATAATAAAATAATAGTAAAAAAATAATAAAAATAAAAATTTTAAAATTCGAACAACACACCAATTCAAAATCAACCAATCAAGCATCCAATTATAAGCATGCAATTTCAACCAACGTATTGTAAACGTGTACCTTTTTTTGAGTCTGTTTCTCTGAATTCGTCGGAGTCGTGAACTGCCGTGAAACACATATTTGAATTATCTGTCTTCTGATCATCATCGCTTGAAGATGAGTCTGAGTCATCTAGAGTAGCAGTAAATGCACGTTTTCTTTTCTTTGCAGAATAATTGTTTGTAGGAAGATTTTGCCTATCTGGATGCGGACAGTCTCTTTTGATATGGCCTGATTCGACACAGTTGAAATGTTTGATATAGTTTGGCACTACATTCTGATTTCCAGATTTTTTATAGTTGTTTCTCTTGAGATTATTCATCTTTTTGTATTTCAGGAATTTTCGAAAGTTCTTGGTCATAAAGGCTATATCAGTTTCGCTGTTTGAGTCTGATCCATCAGTAAATGCATTGAATGCAGTTGATTTCTTTTCAGATGCTTGGCTTTCTCTTCTCCAAATCTTTTGGACTTCAAACCACATTAGATTTTCAATTAATTCTTCTATCTTTAAGGTACTGATGTCATTTGCCTCTTCGATCGCAAGTGTCTTTTGATCCCATTCCGGAGTAAGAGAATTTAAAATTTTTTGACTTGATCTTCTTCCGAAAATTCCTTTCCCAAGGATATTAGAGAATGCACAATATTCTGAAATCTACTATACATATCTGAAATAGACTCATTAGAATTCATTTTAAATAATTGAAACTGATATGTGAGCATGAAAATTTGGGTATGTTTAATTTTGCTTGTTCCTTCGTGAGTAATTTGTAAAGTTTTCCAGATTTCATATACAGACTTACAAACTGACATTCTATTAAATTCATTCCTATCAAGTGAACAAAACAAAATATTCATAGCTTTAGAGTTGTTTTGTGCAACGGTCTTTTGCTCAACAGTCCACTGTGCAAAATCAGTTGTGGGTTCAAAATATTCAGTCTGTGTGATATTCCAAGTGTCTAGTCCTACAGATTGTAAATATATTTTCATCCTACATGCCCAATATGCATAGTTACTGCCATTAAAAGTGGTGGTCTGACAGTAGAGTGACCTTCTACAAGTGAACTAGTGACAGGATAATAGAACCATTTTGGTAGTATTAACAGTACTAGTGTTGGTGGCCATTTTGAAAATTTTTCAAAATTCAGATTATGAAACTTTGAAAACCTTGCCCTGATACCAAATGTGAGAAATGCGGATTATGGATCTTAAGGCTAGAAATAAAACTAGAGGGGGTGAATAGTGTTTTAAGGAATTACTAATTCTTTTTGAGTTTATATTAATTTGAACATAGATGTATGCAATATTGAGACACAGATATGATCACAGAATCAAACACAGATGCAGAAATAAAGTAAAAGCAATAAAGGAAAGAACACACCGGATTTTATACTAGTTTGGAGTTACCCTACATCTAGTCCCGCAACATAAGTACAGTTTTTCTTTCAAAATCAATTCTTACAATTACACCCTCGATTTCAAGGCCATGGGGTACACCACTCCAGATTCACAATCCTCTAGGTAGAGATACTTGATTTTACGGGCAACAAGTTCACCCAATTGATTTTCCAGGCTACAATCACACTTTTTCTAGCTTGATTGATTTTACAGGCTACAATCATACCTTTTCTCACTCAATTAATTACAAAGAAGTCTATAACTCTGAGTAGCACTGGGATCTTGTTGAGATAGTGATAGAGAATCAAACCAGGAATGATCTAGTTAGATTCAATGGTGATTTCGACAGAGTAATGGTAAAAATGTATATAAAGAAATGTGGAAGAAGAAGAGGAGTGAAATAAGAGAATATATGTATATAAATTCGTTTAGAACAACCCCTATTTATAGTAGAACAACAGCCAGGTCCATTCGTGAAAGGATACGACGAATCGACACTTCGTTCGAAATTCAAAATTTTGAAATAAACTGTCACCTTATCGACAAGGTTCCCTAGGGCTTGTCGACAGGCTGAAGTAATTTTTGGTAATTTGTTTTTCTTTGAAAATAACTTCTATCTTGTATTAAAACTATTTTTAAACTTTATAAATATACTTAACTATAGTTAAAATATATAAATAAGTATAGAGAATAATATTTTGGTATGTATAAAATTTTACTGCATATTTAAATGTAAGTATAAATATTAAAAGTTAAATATATTATAATTAGAAGATAGTTTAAAACCAAGGATACTTTGATTTTGAAGATAAAGATTATTTTGAGGCTAAAAGTATTTTAAAACCAAGATAGATGTTTTTGATTCTTTTAAAAGGAAGATTTTGAAATCATTTTGAAAACAAAATATAATTTTGTAAAATATTTGAATAAGACTTAGTGGATACAAAACAATGTTCCACTAGATTTTTCGTAGGTTCCATCCTACTTAGGGTTCCATCCCTTTAACGGGCTCAGAGTGGATTCCATTCCACGAATAAAATAGATTTTAAGATGTCAGTGCTTTTCTAGGAGTTTTAACAAAATTCCTAACTAAATTACTTATTATTGAAATCTTGAACTCTTGATAATCTTGAAACTCATGAGTCTTCAATCTTGATATCTTCAGTCTTGAATCTCTATGTTGTATAGTCTTCATTCTTGGTCCTGCATAGTTAAATCCTGCATATACATACATATATATATAAACTATAATGTTAGTATTTATATTTTATAATCTTATTCTAAGGTTGTTGTCATCAAAACCATCTTCTCAGGGACAAACATAATACACATCCATGGAAATAGCAATTCGTGTCCCGCGGTTGAGTCTATCAGCTGGTCGATCCTTGGAAGGGAAAAACTGTCTTTCGAGCATTCCTTGTTCAAGTCCAAGTAATCAATGCACATCCATCATCTCCCATTCACCTTTCTCACAAGTACAGGATTAGATACCCACTTAGCGTAGAAGGCATCGCGAATAAACCCATTGTCTTTGAGTCTTTCCACCTCCTCTTTAAGAGTGGCAGATCTCTTCGGATCCATGCCATGTCCTTTTCATTTCAACAGGACATGCCTTGGGTCTATATTCAATGCATGGATCGCAATGGCAGGCGAGATCCCACACACGTCGGGGTGAGTCCAAGCAAACATGTCGAGATTCGCTCGGAGAAATCCAGCAAGTTCTTTCGTCACCGGAGGGATGAGCTACGATCTGATCATTAGGACCCATGATGGGTCATCGTGGCCGACTGTGATGTCAAGCGTTAGCTCAATCGGTGTACCCTTGGTCTATTTGGGTTCCTCCTCGTCATCTCTTGGATCTATGTCTCTATAGAGCTGACCATGGCGCTTGAGCCAAGGCTCAGGCGCTAGTTGTCAATCTTCAGTGGCTTGGATGCGAATTAACTTTCCAATACCCTTACCTTTCTCATTTCGTTGAGCATCCGTCAACTCAGCCACATAACAGTCATGTCCAACCGCCTGATCACCATGAACACTCCAACACCACTATCTGTCGAGAACTTCAAAGTTAAGCACCATGGGTCAAGAGCTACCCGGTACTCAACAAGGGCTGGTCGGCCCAAAAAAGTTTTATATGGAGAGTCATCATCCAAAATAATAAAAGGAAGAATCTGCACTCTCCTATGGTCACCTTCTCCTAACTCTAAAGGTAATTTAACATAACAAACAGCTTTAGTTGCAGCACTATTAAAGACATGAATGCGGGCTTTAGACGATTTCAAGTGCTTGGCTCCCATCCTCATCTGATCATAAGATTTTTTGAAAATATATTTACAAAACAACCAAAGTCAACTAATATCCTTCTCACTAAAGCGGGGCCGATCATGGCCGAAATGACCATTGGGTCGATCGTTGGAGCCTCCAACTTGTATGCATCTTTGTTTCTAAACACGATATCATCTACCATTGTACGTTTCTGTTTTTCCAGAGTTCCAACTTCTATATTTGAACAACACTCAAAATTCATGTGCTTAACCGCGCTTGCATAGCGCTCCATTTTATGCTAACTCTTATCAGTCGAATGCGGTCCTCCGACTATTGTGTTGATCACCAATCTTCCACTAATCTATGCAGGCTCCTCAGTCGTGTGTGGTGCATATCCTTGGTTAGGGTCAAATGTCCCCCGCCTGCCATCCTAATACATTTTCACAAATCGATGCAACTTCCTTTCTCAAATCATGTTTTCGATAATATCATGGAGGTTCCCACATTCATTTGTGTTATGCCCATAGCATTCGTGAAACCGATAATGTTTCCCGGTTTATTTCCACTTCCCTGTTAATTCTTTTAGAGGCGGCTTCCTATACTGCATGGTACTGCAAGTAGACAAATAGATATTATCCAGGGACGTATTCAGTGCCGTGTAAGTATTGCATATCAAAATCCTAGGCTTCCCTCTTTCAGAATCCTTCTTTTGTTCTCGGCTCCTATCTCCACCTTTCTTTTGTTGATTATGTTTATTAATGACATTCACTTGAATTATTCCAGAGCTATCATCAGACACTTTACAGAAAAATTACTCTGTACTACCTCTCCGCTCGGTCCTACAACATTCTTATTCCTGGAGATGCTAGCTTCCTTCTTCCTTAAATATTAAGCTGCTTTTGCATAAAATCGTTCCAACATTGCGGGTGGCTTGCCAGCTAATCAATCGTCAAAATCAGATTCTGGATCAATCCATTTTGTTGCGGCCATCAATATTGCATGGTTATTCGGATTACTGGTTTATGTAATAGTTGTATGGAATCTCTCCAAATAATCTTTCAATGATTCTCCCGAAGCCTGGATCACGCTGGACAGGGACATCACATCTTTCGGGTAAGTCGTTCGGAACTGCTTCACAAAACTTTTTGCCAAATCATCAAATCTAGAGATTGACAACGAAGGTAACCTAATAAACCACATCGTTGCTATTCCAAAGAGAACATCATTTGTTCGTGCGGAATCCATTATCCATTCATATTTCATGATGTGCTGCCTGGGGTCGGTTTTTCCCTATTGGAAGGCATCGATGGCATATTAAACCTCCTTGGATATTCTGCATGTAGGACATTATTAGTGAACAGGGTATGGCTTCTTGAGATTTCCTAGTCATTATTAATCAAGTCTTGGCTTTCTCTCACTAACTGTCTGACCATGGCCGAGGAGTCCGACATTTGGATAGTTGGTGCCAAGCGGTGGTCATGTTATACCTCAAGTAAATGGTCTAGCCGATGTCTACGGGTTGTTCCATGCCTTTTTAGTTTAACATCTTTCCGATATGTTTCTTGTGAATTCACTTAATCGTCATTCTGGGGTAGCACTTAGTAAACATTTAACTAGACGTCATCATCCAAATCGGTGCTCCAGCTTAAATCCTAGTGCATTGGTAAGTTCCCTCCTATGGAGGATGGATTAGTACCAATCCCTGTGGAAGGATCGACACCGATCGGTCCTGGTAGACCACGATTGTCTGCCTATTGACGTTTCGAAATTTCTACGTGATATCCGTCTATTTTGCGATGCCTATGTTTATGATACTCGTCCGATGAACTTGAACTCTCCAATGTTGAGTAAGGGGTAGGATCCCTCCTATATTTTCCTCGCTATTACTGACTGAGTTGGTTCATTAGGTTGATATTAGTCCGAGTCTGCTGATTTAATTGTCGATGGCTATCCATTAGCTCTCTCACCAGATTATGAAATTCAGCTCTTATAATAGAGTCAATTGGATTCTGGACTTCAACCGGTTCAGCATTCCCATCCATTGGTTGACTGCCCGGGCATCCTTGTTGGATACTAGCATTCCCGTTTCCATCTTGAGAAAAAGATCTAGTGTTCCTCATCATTGTTGATAGCATTGTTTAGATTTTTAAAAATATGAGTAGAACGAGCAAACTTCCTAAAGATAACTATAGATCACCTTCGAGGGATTTATACAATCCAGTAGCAACAAAGGGATTTTAATAAGCCAAGAATCAAGGCTTTGAGAGAAAGCACCAAAATGTTTGCACTAAAAATTGGCACAAACACCAATAGAAACTTTTTGAAGAGAAAAAACGAGGAATAAAATTGAAACAGTAGATAATAATAAAGAAACAATAATTAATTGAAAGAATAACACGCACACAACGATTTGTAGTGGTTCGATGTTGTTTCCCTACGTCCACTTTGGATAGATTGCTTTATTAGCTACTTTATAATCGGAGTACAAAATGGATCAGATAAAAATAATTATTTGCAAAAGAGTATAAAGCAGCTAGCCGCATCCAGTCCTGAAAATTAACAACCCAACTTGTATTTGTAGATTGAAGATGGCCAAATATCTCTTTGAAAACTCGGTAGAAAGATCCTTAAAACCATATGAGCCCACAAGTGGGGTCGCATGGCCCAACTCCCAAAGAAGAGGGATCGAACCGATCCCTTCTTTGGTTGAATTTTGGGGTGCGATCATTATCGTGGCTTCCACTTGCCAAAATATGCTTAGCCCCCAATTTCATGCCAACTGGATTAGTGGAGCTCGAGTTATTTCTTGATCTTTGCTTCAATATGCTTTGCATGCCACTTTCAACATCTCTTCCAAGGGAAGTATGTGGATCCCTCCAACTTCATCCCCTTGAGATGTAATCCCCAGGGTAGGCTCCCTAGAATCCCCATGTCTTGCTCCATAAATTTCATAGGCATTGAGCCCGTGGTATTAAGATATTAATTGTTTTCTATAGGAATGCTCTCACACCCTAAAATACGTGGGTCCCTATTATTGAAGCCAATTTATGCCCATCCCTCCTAGGTGTTGAATCATATTTCAAACACTTTACCTTGCATATCCATCAAGTCCATTCAACATTAACTTCATGCTACCATTTGTACTTGTTTTTGAGCCCTACAATCATTACCCTGGAGTCATCGGCCTTGATGGCAGTCGAATCTGACTTATGCAATCAATTCAATATAACTGGGTTAAAATGCCGGATAATATACGCATTGGAAGTGAGATATCTTACACTAAAAATTTCCTTTTTTTCTTGATATATAATTAGAAAATAAAAATGATATCTTGTGTGTTTAAATTATATAGTTATTGGTTGAACTCTATAGTGATGCGAACGTTGATTCTCGCTTTGGAAAATCATATTGTTGAATATGTAGTGCTTTTGAAAGTGTTGGGTTAATTAACATACTTAATGGAGTTGAAACTATGGAATATGGACTTATATTGTAAAGTATATGTAAATGTAATGCATGGACTTGTTATGACTTGATGCATAATCTTAAGAAAAACACATAAGGATTAGTACTGGACTTGAAATGGAAGTGATCATATAGCGATGGTCGCTATAGAAACACTTTGATGTCATGTATAATATTCATGTGTGAATATTGCGTTTAATATATAACATTGTATATATGATTTTCTATGCTTTTTGTGATGTGAAGTTGAGAATCAATATATGACTTAAAAGTTGAATTCTTTGATGTAGAAGCAAATTGCACTTGATGATGTGCTAATTTGGTCACTAAGCCTCTTTTTGAATTTGGAAAGTTATACTTATGGATTTTTAATCGACTCTAACTTTTATTTTGAAGTATAATGTTTCTACACTTATAATAATATTACATATAGAAAGAAATAGAGTTTAAAAGCTATTTGATTTATAAAACCAAGTTTTAAAAGTTATGCTATAGTCGATATTGATGCAGTTTTTTGAATTTTTTGTTTTAGTAAAATATAAAAGGTCATCTATTTTAGATATTTGGTGAAAAAATTAAAATGTGTTTTATAAAGATTATAGAAGTATTTGAAAAAACATTTTAGAGTTTTAAATATATTTTTAAATACTTATTTAATAATTTAAATAAAGGTTCTTATTATGTATTTAAGACCTATTCATTATTGGAAAACGGTTTTAAAATTAAGTAATTGTTTCTAAAGTAATGTTTTTATAAGAGTTTTGAACAATATTTTTAGTATTTTAAAATGTAATTTTGAAAACTAGAAAGTTTGAAAGGATATAAGATTTAAATTTTTTATTTTGAGATATAAAAACAAGTGGTTTATATAATGGAAATTCCTTTTCGAATTCTCTTTTAAAGTGATGATTTTATGTTATAATTTAATGGAAGTCTAATCATTATTAAAATATTTTAAAAGAGGTTGGAAATGTATATATTTATTTAAAGCATTATTTGATATAATATAGGGGTACTTTTATAAAGAAAAAGATCTTATATTTTCAAATCAAATATGGTTTTAAATAATGGTTTTCAAGTTAGATTTTAATGGAAATTTCCAAGTGATTTATAAGGTTTTAAGTGAAATTTATAAAGAAACCAATATTTGAATGTTAAAAAAAGATTTTGGAAAGTGGAAAAAGGAGTATAGTTTATAACTCTCTTGGTTTTAAATGAAATAGTGTATGGAACTTTTGAAATCTTATACTTGACATTAAGCTTCGAGGTAGGGAAAGTTCTATGTATCCCGGAAGATAATAATGTTGTCGAGTCAAGGTTTAAGGGTTAATAATACCCAATTTCAAATGGCCTCGTCGTTATCCGAAGGATGGTTGAAGTTTGAAATTGAAGATTGATATTCAGTACATTAGTATTATTTTCGTATGCGAACCCGGTTACTTACGGAAGTTAGGTTTTCCTATAGATGGCACTAAAAGCCGATGAGTAGACCGATCCTCTATTTGTGAGATCTAGAATCGGAGTGCCTAAATAAGGTTCTAACTTACCTAGCTTTGTTTCTACGCGAGGGATGGAGTAAGTCGAAATATCGAAAACGTGATAAGTGTAGGAGACTAGATTTCCATAAATGGTACTTATAATTGATGGTGGTATGGAAAGTGTTCATTTCATGCTTAAAACCAAATTTTGAGGAATGGAAATTTGTATGTATCTTGAGAATTAAGAATGTATGTCGAAGCAATGATATGTTACTAACTTGTCCAATTTCATTGTTGATCGCGGAACAATACCGTTTGAAATCGGAAAGTGGTGGTAAGTATATTTAGTCTAATTTCTGTATGATTTATTTTATTACACCAAAAATAAAAGTGGTTTAGGTTTATAGTAAACAATCTTTTTAAACGATAGTTGTTTTTACCTAATTTAATATGGTTTGGAAAAATATGAAATCTTCTTTAAAGCTTGAAAATATACCTGTACCATTGAGATAAGTATATGGATACAATTTCTAAGGATTTTGTGAATATATTTATACCGTTAAGATAGATATAGTGTTACATTTTCTAAGTATTAGAAGTGTAGTGTTTTGTGGATATACTTATACCATTAAAATAAGTATATGGATATTTTCCAAGCATTGAACAAGTATAAATAAATAGTGAATGAGAAATATACATGTGTATATCTTTTTAAAAAAGTATTTTAATACAAGTATTTACAAATTGATTTTTAACTAATGAAAGGATTAATTAAAAGAGGCTTAGTGGTTCCTTATGTGCTTAATCATGCTTGGTTTCCATGTGAAATTAAACCACTATATTTGATTTGTTTTTTATTTAACAGTGACCGAATATCAAACCTTGGCTAGTTTTGAAAATTATCGATTGTTCGTTCAGAGAGACCTAGATCAGATAAGCATGAGCTGTCTGAAAACGACTTTGAGCTAATATAAGCGTCGAATTGAAGACATTTTGAAGATGATGGGATCGAAGACGAAGTTCTTTAAAGTGCAATGGCTACTTGCTACTAATCTCGAGGATGTAGTAGAAGTAGTGCCTTCATTTTATTCATATCCTAAACAACTTGTATGGATGAATTCTGGAATTTCATTGTTGCTTGGAGGGTAATGTTAGCATTCCAAATGGAATTTGCTAAAAAGTAAAACGTAGCCTAATCCTCACATCTGGTAATGACTAAAACATAGCTTCAAGGCTATGTGGGTCGCACCCATTAGGTATGTCATCACACGATCTAGATCGATATTTATGGATTTATGTATGCTCGCAGACCGTTACGGTTATTGGCCGCAACCAGGGTGGCGACATATTTGATACTATCCAGTAAGGGGTTGGCCAGTCTTGATTCATAAGGGATTTGTACAAGGCTAATGGTACATTTTCTAGAGGTGTACTGTGATAGATGGTGCCCCGGTGCCCTATCATTTTATAAAATCTATTTTTGAACATGCCTTCACGGACTTAGTTGTACATATGTTGTTAAATGTAATTATTGTAACTATTCTTGCTATTATTCAATATTTATTTCAAGCCATTGAAATTATTAAAATATCATGAGTGTTAACTCGCTTTTGGCAAAGTAGATTTAGAATTAGAAGATTCACTTAAACGAGGATGAAATGACTTTAAATTGGAAGGCGCACTCAAATGAACCAAGGAAATAGCTCAAGAAAATTCCAACTAAAAATATGCTAACTCCATAACTCCATACCGAGTTATCTCTATAGTTTGGTACCAAGCTATCACCAAATCAGCTTGAACCTAATGTAGAAGATTGAAACAGAATCAGATTGACACTTGACATGTGCATTTAGAAAAACACAAGGAAGGACTTAGAAAAAGTTTGCAGTGGTTTGGCCCAACCATTTAAACTCGGCCTCGAATTATCCTATAGGTTGGGTCTGACCTATAGGTGCTCACCGAATGACTTCCCAAACTTCATGCATGGCTCATTCTACTCCATTGCTTCATGCTCAAGTAATAGTATAAGGGATTAATGACCTACTCTAAGTGTTAGCCAAGTATAAAGATAAGGAAAGTTGGATACCGAAGAGAACCATGGACTTGATTTGAAAATAATAGAACAAGAGCTTGAACGACTCAACTAAAAGGATGAAATAACTTGTAGTGGAGTTGGACATATTTCGCTAAGGAATGAGACCTGGCCTCGACCTACAATGATAGGTTGGACTCGAGTTATCCCCTTAACTCGAGGTGGCTCGGGACTTCTTGTATGTCTTCAACTTGGCTTTTAGATTTCATTGCTACTGGGCCTCTGACCTGGTACCTATGCAATTCTTCTTTAAATACTCATCTACTAGCAACTAGAGAAGGATCTTTTCTAGAGGAGTGCTGCTATTACTCTGCTATATTCTCTTCACCTCTTCACTTCTTATCTCTTCCAAACTTACCCAAACTTATTGTAACTAAGATCTAGGGGAGAACTATTTGAAATCCGAAGAGATAACAACTAGTTACTGATAATAAAATGGATCAAAGTGATCATCGGCCTGGGTAAGCCGTACCACTATAAAACTTCTCTATGTTCTTATCTACTTTTTTTCCTTTTCTTTTACTTTTATCCGAACTAGTGTTTTAATCTTGATTCTGGGTGTTCATCTGTTTTTTAGGTTGACAAAAAGATTTCCTATATAATGGTTTGGTTGTCATTAGGTAAAAATCCATCCGTATTTATATGCTGCGTGATCTCACGAGATACCTTCATTTTTGAAAGTTTTATAACTGCAACAATCTGTATTATTCGAGTTTTTCGCGCTGGTTTACGATACTAATCCGGGTGTTATTTTATTATAATACTCGGGCTAGACCCGAGTACTTTTCCAAATTTAGCTATGAACGATTTGGAGTTTTCAAGAGACGAGCTGGATGCCTCCAAGACGTATTCACGTATTTTATTTCCATTGCATTTTTGTCTTATATTTATCAGCAATCGTAAGGAAAGACTGTTATAACTATCCATGTTGATGATAGGTTAATTTATCTTTAATTATTTTATGTATAGTAAAGTTTCTTTTTGTAATAATTTGTTGTATATTTTGAATTACTCGTCATGATGTGAGATTCTATTCTATCTATTATTATTTTTCACTCCAAGAATCTGTCTTTATATGTATGTGTAGGTTAGATTCGAATGTTTGTGGCTTTGTGGGGTGTTGTAGGTTTCAACCCAATTGCTACACGCGTATCTCATTCTGGGTATAGAACAAATTCTTCATTCATACTATTAACTAACCCCAATTTTATTAAGGATTAATATGTACTTTTCTCAATGTTCAGAGTTCTTCCATTAAATTGGATAGTTGGAATGATAGGGATTTCGACAACAACTGTAAAAGGTACTCTTATTGTGTTAGTTCTTTTTTATTTTTTTCTTTTCTTTTTTCCCTATCTTTTGCAGTAAACATTAGTTGGGTCTAAATATTTTAAATGTAATTCTAGATATTTTTATTTTAGAAACACTGCTATATGTAATCCACTTCTATTAGATAAGCCTACAACCTTTCAAGTGAGGGTCACATTTGCATTGTTGGTCACATTTTAGTTGTGCATGCAATTTCCACTAGTATATGATTAACCTTATTCGGTCATTTGCTGTTTTAACTATAATGTGTTTCATAGTAATGTTTTGTTGGGTGAGGTTCTGTGTATGGTTCTGTGTAGGTTGGTTTTGTTTGTGGTGGATGAGATATAGTGTTAATGTGTGGTATCATTGTTTGAATACTATATGTAAAGTGAATGTTATGTTGTGTGTAAAGTGTTAATGTTTGAATAGAATAAATTTATGTATATGAATTTCTTAAATTTTAATTCTATAACAATAGTATTTAAGATAAGCAACAGATTGAAAACAGTTGAAATGTTTATGTAATTATTTTTTTAGAAATACTATATATATTTCGCAACATTTAAAAAGGTTCAAAAAATATTCTACAACATTCAAAAAAATTGTAAGACATACTTCACAACATCTAAAAATAGTTGTAGTTGTAACTATTATAATATTTATTGCGACATCAAAAATGTTGTAAATGACATGAACGCTATTACAACTTGGTCTAATACTGCATTTGCAAAAATATTACGAACCCCATATTACAATGTTTTTCACATTGTAGTAGGGTATATTTGTTGTAGTGCGCTCATACATGTCATGAGGTCTTTTATACATTACCGACGCTAATGAATTTTCAGCATAGGTCGGATTCCCTTAGGTAGTGTAACTCTATGTCCACAATGCATCCATTTTCATGAGTAGGCCTTTAACTATTAAATTCTATATTTAAAAAAAAAATATTATATATATTTTATTTTTTATATGGAGTGAGTATATGACTAGTTCTCGATACCTATTTTTTGTCAACCAAACTTTAGTACATTCCGAGTTATGTTAATCATACCCACACATGCATAGAATATAAGAAACATGGATTGATAGAATGTGACAGATTAAAGGATGTTGTGAGGTATGTAATAATAAGAAATAGAATGCTAATAACTCATGCTTAACTTAGGCTATAATATATAATGTTAATATTCTATTCAGGAGCATAATAGTCCATTTCCAACCAACTATCTAATCATTACACATGGATTTGATAATAACAAAAAGTTTAAATTAGTCATGTTAATAACCTAGTATTGATTTTGATGACAAAATCCATATAAATATTACTACTAATGAATCTTCAAGTTGTACAACACTTCTAGATATATTATGGAGACATTTACAGAGGTAAATAAGAACTTAATGGAAGAAAATGAAATATATATATATATATGAAGACTAATCTGAACAAATGGAAGAAAGAGAATGCTATAATGACAAATGTACATGAAGTGATGAGTAGTTTGTTAAATCTTAAAATCTCTTGCTAAAGATCCCATGGCAATTATACTTGAAATTCATCAGTCATTGACATCAATTGACTCACATTGCATATTAATAAGAGATACTTTAGAAATCTGAAATTTGCAACACTAACTAGTGTTGCTATTCTCTCTAAAAATCACTTATATGTCGACATAAAGTCTCCAAGTATTCCCGTTGGTCAGTTTTTTAAAATTCAAACCAAGGGATTTTTCACCTCTCTTCACCAAAATTCAATCACTATATAAATCCTCTGGAAAATGGATGTTTCAATTAATTCACTCTTCTTTCTCATACTCTTTGTCTTCCATACTTTTATAGGAAAATTCCATGCATACTCTTCCATGCTCTTTGCAAATCGATACTATTTCACTCCAATTCTTCACGGATTTGCTAACCACATAATATTAGAGAATTTGTACTTGAATTTACATCGTTCTCTCTCTGATTTCATCATATTCCTCAACATATTGTTAATGGAAGCCTATAGGATCATTGTGCCAAATCTATAAGAATATGTACCGAAGATATGACTACTTGCCATACTCTATTATTGTTTATAAGGAGAAAAAGATGTTCTTATAGCCTGTGAAATCAAGAGGGTGTTCTTGTGGCTCGATAAATCAAGGGGATGCATCTTGTAGCCAATGGAATCAAGATTGTAAAGGTGTTCTTACCACCTGTGGAAAGCAAGTTGTGATACTGAAATTCTATATGGTGCAATACCGGACTGGATGTAGGATTGGTCAATCCGAACTAACATAAAAATCCTTGGTTTTATTTACTTTACCACATTTTACTTTATTACTTACATTTGCAATTAGAGTAGATAAAGTTTTAAATTCATAAGTAAGTAGTTAATATACACATCACCCTCTCTAGTGTTAAATAGCCTTTGAATCCATCCCGCGTTAAATTATAGACAACCTTGTTTTCTAACAAGTCATAGCCGCACGTTTCGAGAGTAAAAATTTTGAGGCAATCTTAAAGAAAATTTTTCTCTCATCTTTAATGCTTTTGAAAAAATAAGAAAAGTTAGAAGAAAAATGAAAATAAAACTGAATTGAATAACCAAGGAAGTCCTATTTTTTAAAATCAATAGAGAGATGCGATGAAAAAAAAAGAAACAAATACTCAAATAAACCAAAACTGTACTAGTCTATATCCATATTCCTTAAATCTAGACACTATCATGTAAATCTATTTTGGAGATGAATTCAATGTAGATATCCATTTCTGAAATATGATCTCAAATGAAGTGATGTCTTACGTTGATATGTTTAGTACATAAGCATGAACAAGATAATTTGGCAGGTCAATTGCACTTTTACTACCAAATTTTAAGGGCATGCATAAGGAATTAAGCCAAAGTCAAATAAAGTTTGCCTCATCCAAAAACCTTAGTGTTTTTTCTATCCACTAGACACCGACATAATCAGCATCAGTATAACAAATTAAGGAAAAATTATTGCATGAGTGACACCATAATCCAAATTTTTGTGTACGCAAAAGATATCTTAAATTTCCTTTCGTGGCTTTTAAATGGGATTCTTCTGGATTAGCTTGAAAACATGCACAAAGACAGACATAAAACATGATATTAGTTCTAAAAGCGGTAAGACAGAGAAAGAACAAATTATACCTCGATATATATTTTAGTCAACTATAATTCCTTTTTATCTTTGTAAAGCTTGGTTGAAGGGCTCATGGATGTTCTAAGTGGTTTCGCATTCTCGACTCTAAATCTTTTCAATAGCTCCTTAACATATTTGCTTTGCGAGAAAAAAAAATTCAGACACTTTGCTTGACTTGAGATCATAAAAATTACTTCAATTCTCCTACCAAGCTCATTTCAAGCTTATTTTGCGTGACTTTTTCAAAGTTTTAACACAATTTTTCGTTAATAGCATTGTAAATGATACCATCAACATAAATTTGTACAATCAAATGGTCATCATGTTCATGTAGTGGAAACAAAGTAGTGTCATCACTTCCTTTCTAATTCTGTTTTCCAAAAGATATGCACTAAGACATTTATACCAAGCCTTAAAGCTTGTTTATGACCATATAATAATGCTTTTAAAACATGCATTTATAAAAGCAGCTTTTACATCCATTTGTTTAAGTTTAAAACCTTTAAAACATGCAAAAGCTAGCAAAATTCTAATGGCCTTTAACCTAGCAACTATGGTTATTTCCTTAAAATCAATGCCTTCTATTTGTTTTTATCCATTTGCAACCAATCCAACTTTGTTTCTTATTATATCTCCAAATTCATCAAGTTTATTTTTAAACACCAATTTTGACATTACAGTTGGATAGTTGTTTGGTCTGGGAACTAATTTCCAAACATTATTTTTCATATATTGGTTAAGTTCACCTTACATGGCAAATATCCAACGTTTATCACTAACTGCAACATTAATATTTTTCTCGTTCAGTTTCAAAAATAACACAACTATGAATACACATAGCAAAGGATTTCTATTAAAAGAAGAGTGTTTATGTACACATATTGTTGGATTACCTATAACCAATTTTGGTGGATGATTCGCTTTGAACTGCAATTTATCAGTTTCCAAACTTGAACTCGAAGGCTCAGTGGTGAATGGATCCGTTCCATTATTTTCTTTAGTATATCTTTCATTTGCACCATTATCTCTATCATCACTTTTTTCCTTCTCTATAGTTGCATCGACAGCTCACTCATCAAACTTTACGTTATTTGACTCCACAGTAGTCAAGAGCTTTTTGAAATTCTATAAGTTTTGCACCTTGATGAGTAACCCATAAAGTTCCCTAAATCCATTTTGGACTCAAAATTTCCAAGATGATCACCTAGATTAAGAATAAAGCATGGAAACCTGAGTACCATGAAATATGCAATGTTTGGTTTTCTGTTAAATCATAACTCGGATTTTTTTTATCTAGTATTGGTCTGATCATTACTCTATTCATTACATGACATGAAGTATTAACCACCTCTGCCTAAAATACAATGGAACATTATATTCATTTAATATTAATCTTGGAAATTCTTGTAATGTTTGATTCTTCTGTCTAACTACCCTATTTTGTTGTGGTGTTTGTGGTGCGGAGAATTCATATTAAAACCATTTTCTTCACAAAGATTTTGAAAATCCCAGTTTTCAAATTTTCCACAATGATCACTTCTTATAATTATTATTGTAACACTCTTTTTATTTTGAGTAAGTTTTACAAATTTTGAGAAATAATTGAAAGTTTCAAACTTTTTAACTAGAAAATAGACCAAGTAAACCAAGAATAATCATCAAATGACATATAAGAATACTTCTTACTATTTAAACTAGCGATATCGTTAGATCCAAACAAATTCAGATGAATTAATTCAAGAACTCTAGAGGTACTGATGGTGTTTTTAGCATGAAAAGATGATCTATTAAATTTACTTTTTGTATAAACTTTGCACATACTGTTCTTGAATTTCTGATGTGGTAATCCTTTAACCCCTTTCTCTCTTTCAAGCTTCTACAATAATCTCGTACAAGCATATCCTAACTTTCTATGCCACATGGTGGCTTCCTCATCTCTAGCTACTAAGCACCTAGAAGGGATTAAATAATAAAAAGATAGAGTGTAGACACTCCCTTATGTCTGACTTGTAAACATGATCTCACTTGAAGATGTATCAATGATTCGACACATATCAATATCAAAGTCAATGTTCATACCTTTATCACAGACTCGGCTTATAGGGATGAGACTATGATATATGTTTTCAACATAAAAATCATTAGCCAAAAAGAAATTATTGGTACCTACTTTATCTTTTCTAATAATCTTACATTTATCATTGCCGCCCATAGTAACACTTCTACCTTTATTGTGTTCTAGGCTAAGGAATTTTAATTTACTGCCTATCATATGTCTGGAACAACCAAAGTCAAAAATATAATTCTTATTGTTCCTTAGCCCTCTAATATACTACACATAGGAAGAAAAAGATGACCTATAAAACTTCATAGGTTTATTAGCGTTTGTGACTAAAAAGTACGACAATCCAAAATATTTTAATTCTTGTGAATTATCAATATAACATTTAGGAATCCAAATTTGTCTAACATTTTTGCATTATTTAATATACCAGCATTTACATTAACTATGTCCAATTTTAACACAGCCAAAACATATTGGAAATACACTTCTACCTCGAGAAATATCAATTACATTTTTTTATTGTGTTGTGATTTTCCAAAACCAAATCCTTTTCTATTTGCATATTAGTTGATTTCCTAACAACCTATTCAATAAATTTTAACCTCCAAAATTTATTAATAGTGGACTTGAGGTATTGGACGTTGGACATAAGTGGTGTTTTTTCTTTTGCTAGTATGGTATATTTGTTGATAAAATTTTCCTTCTTTCTGTTGTCATTTTTCTTTAGGATCATAATCTCATTCTCAAGAATCTTAAGATTTTTCTTACATTCATTTAACTCTTTATTCAATGACTAAAAGTTTTCATGTTCAAGGTTTTAAGTTTCTTTAAACTTTTCAAATTTGATTCCAGCCTATCATATATGTAAAGTAGCGTAGATTTTTCAGATTTCTATTTTTTTATTCTTAAGGCTAAAGAATATCAATTGTTCTAATAAGTTCATATGCAGACTTTAGTAGTATCCCTAAGGGTATAATTTCTTATATCATTAGAAGGCATCAGACATGTTGACAAAATCATTTAGATTGTAGTGGTGTGGTTTGAGTGTACATATTGCACATACACATGGTTGTTATTGTATGGTTGAGTATACAAGTTGCATTTTTCCATCTCTTTGAATTTCGAAGATGAAATTATTCAGGGGGGAGAATGTAACACCTTATGTTTTTAATAAAAATGAATTATAATTAAAATGGATATTCTAGTACTTTACACAAAACTGAAAAACATTTTTTTTTACAAATGAAGGCATTCGAGAAATCCGACTTTTCCATTGCGCTAACTAAATTTTATAGTTCAAAGTCATATATAAAATGTTAGAAACTAACATTGGATGAAAAAGACATAGACAGTATATGGCGGTACACATTTTGTGATGGAATACATCGTGGCTCTGGTAGACTGTGATAGAGTTAAAGGAATGCCCTAGGGGCGATCATGTAATTTATTACATATATCTAACTCAATAACCAATCTTATTTGAAATACAATGTGTTTTATTTCTATTATATACTTGATATAATGTGTTATATTAATTAATTAATTTAATTAAAAGCACATTTAATAGAAAATCCATAAATGGTACATTCTATGATCGTAGTTACAAAGTGTAGTCACCGTGAGTAATTTATCACAATGTAAATAAATATACCATTTTAAGTGTTCCTAGTCAAGATGCAACGAGACTAAATATCGATGTATCTATTGAGATAAGAGTACATAATGCTCTCCAAATGTTAGGCAATGTAATACTCATGACTACTGGGGCACAAGAGGTTATGTACCGATAGTAGTTATTAGATAACTATAGAATGACTCACTCGATATTTTCTATTGGTTAGTATAATAAGGTCAAATAGAAAATATAGATGGGCTGATTTATACAATTCTCTCGACTCAAGAATACAATGGATCTTCAATATGAAAGCTCCGCTTTGATTATAGTCAAATCATCACATAACGTTCCATCGAGTGACTATAGTTGGGTCATGTGGAAGTATTGGAAGTGAAGCACTGTTCAAGAGAGGATTCTTCTTCTCAATTATATGGCGCTAGTATCAGAGTCAACTGAAGTCAACTCAAAGTCTCTGGCCAGAGCATTTCGGTTAATAATAACTATTATTATTGAACCAAGGGCTTTGTGTTTGGACTATAGATTTTAATATGGATGATTTTGGAATTTTGACCATTATCAAATTCAATAAGTCCAAAGTGATATAGTTTTGACGAAGAGAATTTGCATAACTAAGTGTCACAATCGGGTAACACTTTATAATATCAAATGGAATTTTATCGAAACTAAGTAAACAATAAATTTGTCCAAAATGTCACATCACATGTTAAGTGATGTGTAAACATTAACATTCGAATTGTTCGATGTTAGTCACTGACCAAATTTACACCCGATGAGTAACAAAACCGATATAATGATTTTTCTTTAGACCAAACGATTTAGTCAGTTCATAATTGTTATAATTAAATCGATTAATATTTTTGAAATATTAATTATAAAACTTTAATTATGGTTTAAGGAATAAATATTAGTGTGTACATTTGTAATAGTTATAAATATATCGATCGATATGCGATATCGATAAGCAATTGAATTAGATTTAATTAATAATATTTATTTGGGCTTAAAATGGGTTTAAATCCTATGAAAGAGGCTGAGAATTTCTACCAAAATGAGGGCAATATGCAACCATAAGATGGTGTAACAAAGGCTTTGTAGTGGAGGGATAAGATGGAAAAGAATTGGCAAGATGCAACAACCCACTTTTCTGTACAGTTTAAGTTAGTAATGAACCACACATGTCAACTTAAATTGAATAAAAGGCGGATTGTTAGGGGAAAAGAAAGGAGATAGAAGATAGAAGGAAAAAAAGCAAACACATAATCTCACAACACAATGGAATAACATATATTAATCACATATTTTTTATAAAGTCATCCCAAAACTGATACATCAGAGTTACACTAATACAATTCTAACCTAGGACAGTTATAAAAGCATGTCGTTATACATTAGATATAGAGTATATAATATACAGCGGAAATAAGTAATAACTGTCTATCGATGAAGGCTCCTACTCCAAGCTTCTCCAAGTGCATCCGTAGAAAACCTGGACTACAAGGCTGCTCATAAAAATTTGAGCATCCAACAGTTTTAGGGAAAGAAATAAAACTCCAGGTCAGATATGGGTCTAGTGTGAGTAAACTTAAAGAAACTGAATTATTACTTTTCGAAACCCCTTTAAAATCAAAGTTATCTTGTAAGACCATGACGCACATAAACACGGATGGGTTTATACCTTATGATAAGCAAAACCACTTTTATATAAAAATTCCGTGATATTATAATAGTGTCTAAGAACAAATACTTATTAAATAGCCAAAATTGTTACATTAATTAAGTTCCAGCATAACATGCTGTACAATCAAAACCGTAAGGCATATATTGGAGATTGGATTCCATACTATGACAAGGTAAGGAACTACTTTCCGAAGATACATCTCTAGATAAATGTATCGGGGTCTGACAAGAACATCTTGTGCCTCTGCCACATAGGACTGTCCTACCACTTGAAGAATAGTACCGAATATGATCATCCCTCCATTAATGGGTCCCGAAGCATAAAAATGAGAGATAATAACCGATTTTGATTTGCAATGACCATACCTTACTTGGGAGCGAGCCACTTGGCCCTGCCGCATGCCCGATTTTTGTCATTTCCAGGTTGATGAGGTTTAAGGCTACGTTTTACCCTTTGAGTTGCAATCCCACTTGGAATACTAACACTGCCCTCCAAGCATCAATGCAATGCTAACATTCATCCATACAAGTTCGTTCTGGAACTGAATGAAACCGAAGGCACTATTACTATGACATCCATTACGGGAAATCCCTCACAAGGAAAATAGCCCTTGCACTTCAAAACTCCGTCTTTGATTCCATGCTACAAGATGTCTTTATTCCGAAACGTTTGAGTTGAATCGAAGTGGTTTACGGATAACATATCCGATCCTGGTCTCTTCGAAACAACTTTTGGTCTTCGGTAAACTCAATCCCAGTTCTTTAGAAAACAAATAGACAAAAGATAAGAGCATAGTTCACCTCTTAACCGTTTACGGATGGATTTTCTTATCATTTATCCTCAAATAATGAAACGAGTTTATACGTGCAGTATAACTTCTTCGACGGTAACTATACCATATAATTTTCATGTTTCTCCTAGTTATTTCCAATGCTAGGTTTTGGTCCAGATTTGATAGTCGGTTATTCCACTTTCAATTTATACAATAATCAAATATTGATTCCAATCCATATGGGATCCTCTAAACCTATATTAATTAAAGTTTAATCAAAAAATAACTTTCTAAAACCTAATCAAAAGATCTTTTCAAACCCTATTTCCAAACCTCTTACATTCCTTTTTACTTGAAAAATACAATATAGGTATTTACCAAAATATTTTGGAAATTCCATTTCCTCAAAATTCCATTTCCTCAAAATTCCAAATTAAATGGCCAAACAATTCCCTTTCAAAAACATCACCTCCTACAAAATACACTTACTTGTTCCTTATAGAAATTCTTTTTATAAGTTCATTTCACATTTCAAACCACTTCTTTCAAAATTATCAAAATTGAAATCTCTTTCTATTTTAAAGCAATTTAAAAATCATCTTTCATAATTTCTTTATAGAATCTCCTTTATAAAATATCATTTTCAAGATATCCTTTGTAAATCACTCTAGGTAAAAAAAATTTTTAATAAACCCCTTTCTAAAAACAAGATATTATTTAAAAATAACTTTATAAAATAATACAAAATTTGAAAATCATTTATTACCTCTAAACCGAAATTGATTAAGAATTAAAGTTAATTCAAAAATATACTTTAATAATTCGAAAGAGGCTTAGAAATCCCAACGATACTAATCTAAGTTACCATTCAACTGTAATTCGAATTCACTTAACAGTTATTTACGTAGGTCAACGTATTTGTAAATACAAATCATATTCAAGATAGGGAATAACTTGTCAATATGAACTAATTATCATATACATGTCCAAATACATAATAACAAAATGGTGATTTTTTCTGCTAAACAGATGTCCAAACAATTCAATCAATTAATAGCGGAACGGGGATATATTCTGCTAACACATGTCCACACAATCAAACAAATAATCAATTTTTAGCAAAACGAGGATTTATTCTGCTAACACATGTCCAAACAACCAAACAGACAATCAATTTATACCAGAACATAAATTTATTCTGCTAACACATGTCCAAACAACCCAACGATCTACGTTATAACTCATGCACAGTTATATGGTTTCTTAATGGTATCAATACTTGAATCACTTATATTCAAAACCATCTATAATAAAGAAGTACCTTTAAACAATTTTAATTTTGAAAACTAAAGGATTTAAAACTTTTAAACCCTTTTAAAAATAATTAATTATAGGTAAAATCCTTATTTAAATCATAATTAATTACAATTGAATCTTAACTTAATTTAATTAAATAGTTAATAGTAATTAACTATTAATTAAATCTAAATTAATCCTATATTAATTACTAAATAAATAATCAAACATTGATTAATAATTAAATAGTCATTAATCTCAATTAATTAGTTAAATAATCTTTAATTAAACTTAAATAATAAATTAAACCTTTAATAAGTAATTTATTATAAATTATACCTTAATTAATTTATAATTGAAAAATAATTAAGAACTTGATTAATAATTAATCCTATATTTAAATAATAGTTAATTAAAAATAAATCATATACTTAACTCATAATTAAGTAACTAAATTAATAATTAATTAAAATAAATCTTAAATTTAAAAGATAATTAATTAACAACCAACTTTTACGTAATAAAAGTTGATAATCCTTATTTAATTCTTAATTAATTATTAATTATCAAAACATAACCAATTATAAATTTATTGTTAAATTCTTAATTTACCTTTTGAAATATCATTATTTAGTTTATAAACCATTTACAAAACAATTTGAAGTATAAAACCAAACTTTGCGAAAAATCGAATTTTTCAACAAACTACATCCATAGCGATTATTACTATGGATACCCGTAGTTTCAAACTTATTGCTCGTTGACTCTTCCATTTGCTAATTTTACTTACTAACTTTCCATATCACTTTCAATTCCAAGCCAAGATAATAATTTTATAACCAAAACACCACTTAAATCATCAATTCAAAGTTCTAATGCTAAACCACAAATTAACACACACATATACATCCAAACCATACTATAATCCAAATAATAACATCACAAATACAACCATATAACAACCATATATGTAAATTCTTTCCTAAAAAGTTAAGAAATTTACTCACCGAAGGCTATCCAAATATTCATTGACTTGAGTACGACCTAGCAATTTCATTCCTAAGCAAAAAGATAGAGTCTTGAATCCTAAAAGTACTAGGTAGGCAAGGCCATGGATGAACAAGTGAGACGTGTTTTGGTAATGTAGAGCGACTTCGGATAAACATTGATTTGTCGAAAATGAACCAAAAATTAGGTCATTTCCCACTAGTTTTTAGGTTACCAACTCAAGGAAATTGGAATATCAGTCAAAAGTAAACTTGTAAAAATAATCATCTATCATTCAAAAAAAGAATCGCTCATTTTCGATTATTTTTGAAGAAGTTATGATCAAAAGAAGAAGGGTAATTTTTGGACTTGAAATTCTGGGTGAAAAATTGGTTTGCAAAGGTTGGATATTTTGACATATCTATGTTAGAAATTTGAAAAAAATAGTCAACTAGAATGTTGTAGCCATTAAAATTCCACACGGTTTCAGAAATAGAAAAACACCATTTGAATTCGAAATGAGGAAGAAAAGATAGTGGAAAGAGGAGGAACAATGGAGAAACATATTGGTTATTTATAGCTAAAATTTCTCACCTAATCATTCTGTCAAGTCACATCATAAATCTTTTATAATATATATATATATATATATATATATATAATTATGTTTAGTTACACTGCTTTCTTTATATATATATAATTATTATGTTAGTCATATCACTTCCTATTATATATATATATATATATACAATTATTTAAACTTTTAATTGCACATCATTCTCTATATATATAATTTTAATTATTAATTAAAGCTAAGATGTGACAAGAGATAATTATGGTTAATGATTACAAATCTAAGACGTGACAATACTTAATGTATATATTTATATAAAACATTTATTATTTTTAAAACTATGTCTTGTCACATCACTTACTAATCCAAATTAAGATAAGATAATTTATTTCTAAGTATATTATTATATAGTTAATTAACTCTTATATATATATGTACATATAGTGCACAAAGATGAATAACATTCTCGATAACTTTTCGGTGTCGAAAGGTCAAAATTTCAAAAAACATTATTCGGTCACATTTTTTGTTTTTCTACGAATTATTTAATTTGGTAAACAAATTTTGAAAATGATTTTATCATCATTATTAATTAACTAAAATGAGTTTATTTTCATTGTAAAACCTATATATTGAATATTTAAATTAATTAAATATTGATTAATCAAAATAGTGAAATTATGGGTTGTTACATCCTTTCCTCCTTAAAAGAATTTCATCCCCAAAATTACTCCTCGGCCTATCCTAGAAAACACTTGACACTATTCATCAACTCGTATAATGTACATAGATCGTTCTTATGCAAAATCTCATTTGATCTCAACTCAAATTCATATCTTTCCTTCCAAACTAGTATCGCTTACTCAATTCTCTAGCGCGGACTCCGATCAGGCTCCTTGATTTGGAACCTCTATTCTCCTTACATAGTTGTAGCTATGATAGAAAACTTTGGTCCCATACCAAGAATCCTCATCAAGTTCTCGCCGTCAAAAGTCGAGCAATATATCCTTATTCGGAACAACGCAAACACCTCATAGACATGTACTCAAATCTTGGATCAAAACTATATGAAAAGTAGAAATGATCTACGTCCACCCTACACACTTACTAATCAGTTTTCCCTAATACCAAACTGATTTCCACTAAATTATTTTGTGAAAATATTTCATAAACTATAATGGTTCAACTTGGATGCTATTCCACTAGATCCTAAGATCATATATCCCTATTTGATTTAATAATTCCATTTCGAATTTATCTCTCAAAGGAAACTCAAGATCCAATTACCCAGCTTTTATTCAAAACTTTTTCAAATAAAACTCTATGTTCAAATCATAGAAATATATATATATATATCTGTATGTGTGTGTGTATCTATAGCCTAAATAACTCCAAAATGATACTAATGAACTGGGTACTGCCAAATACTACCGTACATTCCCTTACCAAGAAAGGTAACACTCAAGAGAAGTATTTACCATCTGAACACGTTCCTTCCCTAACTTTAAGTTATTTTTGAGCCACTCGAAATAGTTAACTTAAAAATATTCCTTTTATTTCAAAATCTCATTTTTGCAATAATACTTTACATTTTCTAACGAAATATTCATTTCCAACTTACTTTGGGTTCATTCGGGTTGAGCTTGTTTCGACTATACAAGGATAAAGAGAATAATTTACTAAGTGCACTACAACGTTTAAATTGAACAAATAGGCGGGTTGTTCGGAGAAAAAAGGAGATAGAAGAAAGAAGAAACAAAAAGCAAACACTGAATCTCACAACGCAAAGGAATAACATATATTAGTCACATAATATTTTACAAAGTCATCTCAAAACTGATATATTAGAGTTACATTAATGCAATCCAACTTAGGACGGTTATAAAAGCCTGTCCTTATAATTCGGATACAGAGTACATAATGTACAGTGGAAACAAGTAATAACTATCTAGCGATGAAGCCTCCTGCTCCAAGCTCCTCCAAGTGCATTCGTAGAAAACCTAGACTACTTGGCTGTTCATAAAAATTTGAGCAACCAGGAGTTTTAGTGAAAGAAATAAAACACCAGGTCAGATATGGGTCTGGTGTGAGTAAACTCAAAGCAACTGAATTATTACTTTTCAGAACCCTTTTAAAATCAAAGGTATCTTGTAAGACCACATGCACATAAACTTAGACGGGTTTTTACCTTACAATAACCAAAACCACTTTTATATAAAAATCCTATGATATTATAATAGTGTCTAAGAACAAATACTTATTAAAATAGCCAAAATTATTAAATTTAATAAATTCTAGCATACCAGGCTCTATATTCAAAATCGTAAGGCACGTATTGGAGATTGGATTCCATATAATGATATGGTACAGAACTACCTTCCGAAGGTACATCTCTAGATAAATGCAAGGGGGTCTGACAAAAATATCTTGTACCCCTGCAACAAGGACTAGCCTACCACTTAAATAGTAGTATCTGATATGATCATCCCTCCATTGATGGGCCCCCAAGGCATACAAATGCGTGATAATGACCAATCTACATTTGGAATGACCATACCCTACATGGGAGCAACCCAGCCGGCCTTGCTGCATGCTTGTTTTTGTCATTTCTCGATCGATGAGGTTCGAGGCTACGTTTTACCTTTTGAACAGCAATCTTGCTTGGAATACTAACATTGCCCTCCACGCGTCAATGCAATGCTAATATTCATATGTACAAGTTCGTTCTGGGACTGAAGGAAACCGAAGGCACTATTCCTATTACATCCATTAGGGAAATCCCTCCCAAAGAAAAAAGAAAATAACACGTGTACTTCAAAACTCAATCTTCGATTCCATGCTTCAAGATGTTTACATTCTGAAACGCTTGAGTTGGATAGAAGTGGTTTACAGATAAAATATCTGATCTCGGACTCTTCGAAACAACTTTCGATATTTTTGGTAAAGTCAACCCCGATTCTTTAGAAAATAAACAGACAAAAGATAAGAGCGGAGTTCACCTCCTAACCATTTATAGATGGATTTCCTTATTATTTATCCTAAAAGAACGAAACGAGTTTATACGTATAGTATAACACCTTTGACAATAACTGTACCATATAATTCTCATGTTTCTCCTAGATATTTCCAAAATTAGGTTTTGGTCCGGATTTGATAGTCAGTTATTTGACTATCAATTTATACAAACAATCAAATATTGATTCCATTCCATATGGGATCCTCTAAGCCTTTATTAATTAAACTTTAACAAATCACTTTATAGAACCTGATCAAAAGATCTTTTCAAACCCTATTTCCTAACCTCTCACATTCCTTTTTAATTGAAAAATATATATAAGTATTTACCAAAACATTTTGGAAATTCCATATTAAATGACTAAACAATTCCCTTTCAAAAACATCACCTCCTATAAAACGCATTTACTTATTCCTTATAAAAATTCTTTTTATAAGTTCACTTCACATTTCAAATCACTTAGAATTTTTCAGATTAGATTTTAAACTTCTTTCAAAAATATCTAAAATGATTTATAAAATCTCTTTCTGTTTTAAAATAACTTAAAAAAATCTTCCTTCATAATTTCTTTATAGAATCTTCTTTATAAAATATCATTTTCAATATATCCTTTGTAAATCAATCTATGTATAACTTTTTATTTAATAAACCTCTTTCTAAAAACAGGATATTATTTTAAAATAACTTTATAAAATAAAAAAAATTTGAAAATCATTTATAACATTTAAACCCAAATTGATTCAAGAATTAATGTTAATTCAGAAACATACTTTAATAATTCGAAAAAAGGCTTAGCAATCCCAATGGTACTAATTTAAGTTACCATTCAATTTTAATTTCAATTCACTTAACAATTATTTACATAGGTCAACATATATGTAAATACAACTCGTATCCAAAACAGGGAATAACATGTCAGTATGAACTAATTATCATATACATGTCCAAATACCATAATTTCAGAATGGTGATTTGTTCTGCTAAATAGATGTCCAAACAATTCAGTCAATTCATGGAAGAATCTGCTAACACATGTTCACACAAACAAACCAACAATCAATTTATAGCAGAACGGGGATTTATTTTTCTAACACATCTCCAAACAACCGAACAAACAAAAAATCGATTTATAGTAAAATGGGGATTTATTCTGCTAGCACATGTCTAAACAACCTGACGATCCACATTATAACTCATCCACAATTATATGGTTTCTTAGTGGTATCAATACTTGAATCACTTGTATTCAAAACCATCTTTGAGAAAGAAGTACCTTTAAACAATTTTACTTTTGAAAACCAGAGGATTGAAAACTTTTAAACGCTTTTAAAAATAATTAATTATAAGTTAAATCCTTATTTAAATCATAATTAATTTTAATTGAATCTTAGCTTAATTTAATTAAATATTTAACAGCAATTAAATCTAAATCAATCCTTTATTAATTACTACATAATTAATTAAACCTTTATCAATAATTAAATATGATTTTATTTTCATTGTAAAACCTATATATTAAATATTTAAAATTAATTAAATATTCACTAATCAAGGCAGTAAAATTTCGGGTCGTTACATAAGAGATAATGTAGGATATCGATCCTATGATATCTTCAACTTCTCCTCTATATAAGATATCAATTCTCAACCTTTAGAAAACCTTTTGGTTGCCTTCTTTCTCTATTTTGCTGGCTGATCCATGCCATCAAGAGATCCATTAATAATCAAATCAAATGAATTCAAAGAAAACAACTATTTGATAACAAATGGTCCACGATTCAAGGATTAGAAATCTAACAAATTGAGAAGAGTTCTAAGGAGGGATATTCATCATAGCAAGGTGTACTTTAAGGCATAGGTTTTGGTATGGTCTTATTATTTCATATGACTTATAATTAATGTATAGTATTCTATTGCTTGTTTGTATATATCATAATTATATTGTTCATTAGGCGAGAATCCTATATGTATGAATGTTATCACATATTGAATAGTTATATGTATGTATGTATAATTAAAAACATTTTTTTTATATAGATCTTATGTATACATGGCCATATAAATTTATTTAATCTTTATTATTTTATAACTTAATTATATTTATTTTAATATGTCATATTACATAAATCAAAAGACATACAGTTAATTGTGCCATCATATCATGTTAAAATTGATCTTATAATATTATATATGCAAATTTATGCTAAATATAACTTTAAGCAACAACAAAGTAACTAATTTTAATATTATTTAAATTGAAATATAAGTTGAATAATTCGTACAAAATAACAAATGTTTTAAAATTATATTTAAAATTTTATAAAATTCTTCATCACCAAATTATCTTTGGCCCAAAATCCTAGAATTAAAAAAAATAAAACAATTATTTTCAAAAAATCATTTAATTATACGGCCAAAATTAATTAAATAAAAAATTAACTCGAAAAATTACGAAATTTTTTTGACCTTATAATATTATATTTGAATTTTATGAAATTTCAAATTTGAAAGTTTTGTCAGAAATTATTTTTCATATTACTTTAATGCTTTTCGGTTAACATACCTACATGCATACATACATACATATATATATAATTAATAATAAAGATTATAATAAAATTTATTATATGTTATATATTGGATCTGGAACGATATAACAATAAATATTTAATTTTATTTAGTTTTCATAATTGCTGTATATATATATATATATATTTAAATATTTACATTTTTAAATAATTTAATGTCATAAATATAATTATTTATAGATATATATATATATATATACACATATGTTAATTTCTTACTATATAATATACATGTATTTTTTTTTAAACTTTGTATATTATGTATATGCATATATATGTTTATATATATATATTACTTTATTTAATTAATATCTAATATAATATATATTATTAATATTTTATATTTATGCAATATATATTTGATATATATATATATATATATAAGTAAATATTTATATCGTAAATATTTATTTAAATAATATGTTTATATAATACATACATATATTTGGACAAAATACAGTACGTATATATGAGCTAACATATTTGTTGCGATGCAAATGCAAACATTTATATACTGGCATGTTATACCTTGCATGGATTATTATGTTACACGTGCACACACATGCATGCATGTATATGATAAATAGACTTGAATTAAATAAAATTCCATTCATTATTTATGAATTTAATTAAAATAAAAGATTTTATTTAAACCAAATTTAGAAATGTTCCAAACAAATTAGACTTCATAGGTTCAATAAAGATCCTATAGAGTGAATTTTTTTTGAAATTAATCAATAATATCCGTTGTAGGCAAGCCCCATTCTAACAGGCTGAGGGGGGATTTTTGGATTTATGCCTATATAAGAGAAGTTTACAACCCTAATTCACTCCATTTTTCATTTCTTTTCAGCATGTTTCCGTCGCTCAACCTAAGCTCAAAACTTCATTCTTTTTCTCCTTCTTTAATTCTGGAAAAAATCTTCCTAATAAAATTGAAAAATATATATATAAGAGAAGTGGATCAAATCCAAACCTTAGCAAATCAAATAAAAGGAGAGGGGAAACTAATAAATCATATTAAAGGAGGAAATTTTGAAGCGAATGAGATTATCTACAATATGGTTATGTTGTTATATACGCATTAAATTTCCTTTATGCATCTATTTAGGTTTTAAATATGAATTAAAAACTGATTTTATGATTCTAGTTGATCATTTACAAGAACCAAATAAACAGAAAAATCCTAGAATATCATTTTGATAATAAAATTGATATAAGTTGGAAACAGGGTTGATTAGGATTAATTTGGCATATGTATAATTTATCCTAAGGTCTGCAGAAAGGATTAATAAGATAATTCTACAACCGTTAAAAATGAATATAGTTAAACTTCGTGAATATATAAATCATAGTGCATAATGTGATTGAGTTATAATATTTACATTTATAATGAATTATAATCTATTTGAACAAATTTCCAATCTTGAATATATTATATGATGCTAGTAAGTATGAATAAGCAATATAATGAATCTAAAATGAAACCCACATCGTATTCAAAGTCCAAAAATAAGATAAGACAAAATAGTAAACAAAAATAGTCAAAACAGCGAAGTTTGGGACATAGGAACGTATGCTACAACCAATAAGCCAACTGGTAAAAATGTTGAAAACTAGCAGAGAAAGGAGTGAAGGTCCATTCATGGAAATGATGCTCCGGTCAATTGAAAAAGTAGACAAGGTGCCCACTAAAGGCTATCACTCAATTGGGAAAAGTTCTTGTCAACTTGAACCAATCGACTGGTGACATTTCCCAATCGGTTGGAAACCTGAATTAGTTCGATTGAATCTGGACCTGTTTCAAGCCAAGTAGAGATGTTTCAGGGAGTTTCCTACTTAGTTGATGTTTTGAAGTTCATGTAACTTCATGATGTTGAATAACGTATGTAATTACCCCTACCTCCAGACACACCGATCCAAATCCCCAAATAGCATTTGATTTGGTATCATGCCATGAAGTATGAGTTGATGGATTTATAAGGTTTACATGATACAGAGCTGTTATAAATCAATAACATTCTACACTTTTAGATCTCATAGTCGAAGGAAACAAAATGTAAGTACTAAAATAACCAAATCAGATAGTAGTCTCAACATAAACGTGGTCGATTTAAAAAATGTCACCAAATGACAATACATATATGTATGATTGATAGACATAATATAATATAAATTGCATGTACACTAACCATAAATAAATATAACTTTGAAGTCCAAGTCACCTCGTCCATGCACCTTTCCTTCTTACGTCACTTACTACTTTGACTACATATGATAGATTTAAAAAGAGAAAATGGAAGGGGTTAGACAAAGTCTGATGAGCGAATTATATCACTAGTGATATGGTGTGAACAAGTCATTAAATTCAGTTATAACCTACACCCTAGGTTGACGTTCTATAATGTGTGTGCCCTATATATGTAAGCGATTAATTGCTTCCATACTATAATTTGACTATCCTTAATTTGACTAGGTAATCATTTAAGTTATGCCTAACGAAACACCATGCTAGCTTATATATTTGGGTTAACAATCCCGATGTAATCTTTTGGGTTAACAATCTCATGTTCATTTGCAGTTAACAATCCCAACATAATCTTTTGGGTTGAAAATCCCCATGATAATTAGTCACTAAACATCGAATAACTTTTTGGTTAGTAGCTATATCCTATGCTCTATAGCACTACACAAGTAGCAAGCAAGGGTGAATTAACAAATCCAACTCCTTTGTAAGATTAACTAATCCTACTATGAATAATTTCTTTGCACGCCCTTTCCAGCTTCCATTAATAAGTGGCTAGAATCAATTATGAATGATAAGACTTTCTAATTGTGATGTAATCGCTCACCGCGTTGAGTGTCACGTCTAATAACTTCATGAAGTGAGAATCCAAAACGTCACCAAGTGTGATACTTTTTTACCTTACTGTATGATTCCATTTAGCTATGTAAACTTCCAAAAGACAAGGAAGCGAAAACAATTTTTCTTGATCCATCCTACTTGGCATATATCGGGTCCAGGTTCAACCAGGACTTGCTGTAGTAATTCAAACATCTGAATTCTAATTCATACGCCCGACCTCCTGCACAAAATTTTTGTTATAGGCATTCAGACATTTGGTTCTTTATTTAGACATTTGGTTCTTTATTCAGATGTATGACTTTGATTTCAGACGTACGAAAAAGGATTCAGACATCTGAATCAGGTCAAATTTGAACTATTTTTCTCTGTTTCGTAACTTCTGAAATTCAAACATCTGATTATTGGTTCAGACGTCTGAAAAGGCGTTTTCTAGTCTATAACTCTTTTTTTCATTTTATTTGTTTTGTTCGTCTTCTTCGCAAATTCAAGTATACATGTTAGATTTATTTTTAAACCAGTGTTTGGCTACAGTTTTCATTTTGTTTATACATAATTCCAAGTAGTTTATCCCTATAATTATCTATATCTTCCAATCGATTACCTACATATATTTCAATAAATTCTCTATTTTTGTTTACTGTTATAACAGTCAAATTTGGGTAAATTCAAAAGAATATATCTATTTATTTTTTATTTATCAAAATTTATCCAAATTTGTTAGATAAAATATGGTCTATAAAATTTGGATATATTTAATCCAATTTACCCTTCCCTCCCAAATTACAGTAATTGTTTTATTGATTCATTATTTACGTTTTTTCGATTGTTTCAATGCATAAGTATTTGGAATAAAAACATTGATTCAAGATTAAAAAAAAAATCATATTTTTAGCTCTAAGAAGTTATATAATGAAAATTAACTACTTATCTACATCACATATATTTTATAGATAAATCAACTCACCTTGAAGAGTCACTTGAATAAATTCCTCCTCTTATTTGATTCAAATTCGCTGCTTCACTTCTTTGCCTAGTTTGATGGTTTCGTTTCTCCTTACTCAATTTAGATCCTCCGCCTTTTGGTTCATTGCTTCTCTCTCTTTTTAGTTTGATTTTTACTTTAGAAATTGAAGAAGAGATTCAGGAACTGGAGTTCAGTTTAAGAAGTTTGGAGGAGGAGCTGGAAGAAAAGAACATACAAAATTAGAGAGGCGGCAGCTAGGGTTTAAAATGAAGAAGGATGCGGGTTTGATCTTAATATATAGTTGAAAACTAGGGCTATTAATTTAAATTCCAAAATTAATGTTTGTGGAAATTCCCTTCAGTGTAGTTTTCGCTAATATTGACCCATTTTATTAATTTTAACATGTTATGTATGTTTTCTACCTGTAAAAGACATTCCGAATAAAATGGAATAAGTTTCGAGGCCTAATTCTAAAGTTTGGAAAAAATTTCTATTTTTTTATTTTATGTAAAATTACATTTACCGCAATTTTGTTATAATTTATTTATTAAAAATTTTAGGATGTTATATTTTCTCCACGTAAAAGGATTTCATGCCCGAAATCTCTAAGGATAAAAAATGCAACTCGCTCTTCCAGCTGATATCTACAACCATTTACTCAACCATCAACATTTGCAAACATTTTCCATAAATTCAAAATTTATAATGCAACATGTGCATATTGGTATGGAATGCATATGAATATATTGGTAATGTAAAATTAGGCAATTTTCTAAACTAGTCAACCTCCTAAAAAGCAATTACTTGTGCCATGTATCCTTAATGTAAGGGATGTCCTATATACTTGCAATTCTATATGGATAAGCAACCATTTAATACATATGCAAAAATGCGACAACCATTATACATATTATCGATATTATAAAATAGATAAGGTAATGTGTGTCATAGGACAATATGAACATATCATCTTATATGTGCAACATTAACTAATAAAATACATTTATTAGCAACCATCTGCCAAAACATGTCCTAATGATAGGTTCGCATCCATGCCTATCATCCAAACACTCCTACCTAAGGAATGTACTAAACTAAATGCTATGCGTATAAGTAATCAAACTAACATAAATGGAAACATATTGGAAAAGAATTCTAGATGGGTAGCCAAGATTTTCTCCTCGAGTTCTCGAGTACTAAATGTTGGATCATCTGCCTATTGGACTCTAACCAGTCTAATTACTTTATTATGGAGTCTCTCCTTCCCATGCACAACAATATGGGTAGTTGCACGGTAAACAAGTGGCTCTCTCTCCATTTCAGTTTTTTCCAACTGACCCAACTCGGCCATAGTAACTGAATCGTGTAAACACTTTCGCAAGTGTGACATATGGAAAACATTATGAACTCTCGCTAAATTTTCTAGAAGCTCCACTTTATACGCTAACTTTGATATTCTTTCCAAGTTTAGAAAAGGTCCAATAAACCTCGATAATAGCTTTTCCAAACTACCGAACCTTATAACATGTCTAAGTGGTGACACCTTTGCAAAGGCTTATGTTGTACACTTCGAATTCCAACTCCATGCATCTCCTGTCAACATATGGTTTTTGCCTATCCCGTGTAGTCTTCATCCTTCTACGTATCAAATCTACTTTCTCCAAAGTCTCCCTAATCATGTTTGGCTCAAGAATGATTGTGACGACCTGAACTCGATGCTCAACAAACGACATCGGAATCCGCATCGCCGGAGCTTATAACAACATTAGATGTAAATAAACAATGGAAACAAAATGAATATCATTGATCATAACAAAGATACAACTTTGATACAATATCCATTACAACATTGATCACTAATATCAGAGTGATACGCAAAAGATACTACAACAAAATGACCACTCCAAAGTGGAACAATAGAGACTTCAAAAAGTTTACAACATACTTCACTTTGACAAGGCTTTCAAAAACTCCAAAACTCCAAGCACTTCGAAAGATTTCCAAATCCAAAAGCTTTCCAAAATCTGACAGCTTCCAAAAGACTTCCGAATCCAAGCTAGCTCCTAAAACACGGATAACCTACTTCTAGGCTGCCCGTGTGGAAAATTGTGGGAACCCAGAGTTTAGGAAGGGAACAATAAACTCCGAGTCAATCATGAGACAGGTATGAGTAAACAAAAACAGTTGTTTGCACAAAACAATTTATAAAGAGAAATCCGTTCATGCTTTTTGGAAAATGAAACTTTCATAAGGCCTCCGACCACACACACAATGCAAGCGCACACTTGGAGGAGATTTCTCCTTATGATAGTTAAAAATGCTTGATACGCGAAAACCATTTGACATTATTATTAGTGCATAGTGCAGAAAACCTTTTGAAAGTATAATATTAATCTTAGCCAGCATACTACATTTCGTCGTATGCCTACTATAGCAGCCATGTCCAATAGCAGGTTACCACCACATTCCATGGCAGGTTATACAACTAAAATCATACAGGGCGTGTATTGTTTCTTTGGATTTCCAACAAATGGTCAGGCTAAGGAACTCCTACACCAAAATGGAACGCCTCTGGAAAGACGCCCCCGAGAACCTAACTGGATCTCTGCTAACACAAGGTCGACACTACCTCATGCTTTAACCAAGCTATAACATAGGTAGCTACCACAAAAGTATGCCATCCCCGATCGTTACCGACCTTTATCCGAGGCGACTCTCAACCAACAACAACACAGCTATAAGTATGTAGCAACCACATAGGTTAAATATCTGGGCTCCATAACATAATATCACCTTTTATCCAGAAGAAAATGGACATAACCTAGGGGCGCGACCCCTAATACCTTGCCGCAACATTCCTGTTTCGACCATTACAAGGTTGTGAGGCTCGACGAAGTCTCGTCCACAAAGCTACGCTTTTTCACAAAGCCATGCTTTGATCAACAAATGAACAGCAGCACTTCGTATGCCACATTACCAAATTGGGAATGTATCACCAGTAACCATCAACTACATAACCTTTGAGCTCGTATGTCTCAGAGAAGGGTGTTAAACTAAGAGAATAAATCTCCACCACCAAACAGAAATGTATTTGATAGAAACCAGCTTTACATCTCAACATGTAATGTCAGACACACATCCATACAAGTCTGTTCTGGGTTCGAACAGAACGAAGGCACTTCACAAAGAATCCCTTGCAATCCGATTATCCCCAATCCCGATCGGACTACCCATCACATATGGAGATCTCTATACCGTAGCTACTCAGTGTAGAGTCATTCGATAGGTTATCCTATCATTCTCGAAAACACCCGGTCTTCACCACCATCTTCAAATGCTATTCATTTCGTCGTATTACTATTCAGAATAGGTTATATGACACAAAGGTCCTCTCCCGGCTAAACCGAATAGTGAGCGCAATATTTAAAAACCATATGGATAATGGGATCTCAGTTAAGTCACAACTTATTAACTTTCTTTCAAATGGTTTAAACAAATTACCATTTTCAAATCTTTAAACAAAAAGATTCACTTCACAAAGTTCACCAATCTTTTACACAGATTCATTCATGATTTTTTCAAAACAATTCCCCTTTCAAATCTTTTATAGAAAGGTTACACTTTTAAGATCCCTCTTCAATTTGAAAACAAAGTATTCCAATCTTTAACAAATATTAAGTCATAGCTTTCAAAACAATTTCATTTCAAATTTGAAATCTTTTCAACATAAATTGGAAATCCTTTCTTTATATGAAAGCTATTATTATTTGAAAACAAATAGTTTCATTTCGGAAAAATCCGATTACATTTACAAAATATAAAGCCTTTCAAGTGTAAAACTTGGGTTAAGTTCAAATTCCCAAAACAATACTTTTAAAATGGTTTAAAACCCATATAAACACATTTTGTATAACCTTATTAAATCATAATATCCAAAAATAGAATTCAATTTTAAATTTTGAATTCAAATTAAATTATTTAAATTTCAAAACTTTATCAAGTTATTTAAAATAACTTTTATCTTTTAAAACTCCTTTTCAAAAGCTTTTCACATTTAACCCAAAACCTTTTCCAAAGCAGTTTGGATTCAAAATTCATCTTTCAAAACCATTTCAAATATTTGTGATTTAATTGATTTCCTTGCAAAATCCATATTTGTGTGTGTATGGTGTAGCCCAGGGGTTTTACACAGTAGTGCAACATCTTCAATCATATCAATATTGATAAGCGGTATAATCCATAACGCTTATCTTCATTCACAGATTCATAGATAAAGAAAATTTATCAATCACAAAGATTCACCATTATGATTCAATGTGGGTTTCGGATAACCAACTGGAATCCGACTCCCTGTCGCATCGAAATTCAAATGCCGTTTTCCAGGCCAAGTGATTTTCATATTCATACAATAGTATATTCATCACAGATATAACTGCTCAGCACAAAGCATTTCATATTACATAGCATCACGTCACATATCAAATATATCAATACATCACACAACATTCAATAACAATCAACCATCTTCAATTAAGATGAATAAATCGTGTGGTTTTAAATTTATCAACCACATAATTACTTTCATTAGTAATCTTTAATTAATGATTTATTATCATTAATTTCAATTGATTAAGTCTTAATCACATTCATTAATTAATCATTCCTTAATTAATTATCTTAATTAATTAATTAATCCTTAGTTGTTAATTAATTAACTCTCAATTACTTTTATTAATTAATTACTCCTTAATTGATTAATAATTAATTACAAATTAATTAACCTTAATTATTTATTAAATTAATATGAATATTAAGTAATTAATTAAGTAATTACTTCTTAACTAATTATATTAACAAAGTCATTAATTATCTAACCTTCAATTATTATTAAGTTAAAATATACTTTTCAAAATAAAGGTTATATTTATTTTAAACCATTTTAAAACTTGGTAAATTAAAACAATTTATTCAAAACCCTTCTTAACTAATTTTAAAGCTTAAATAATATTCAATATTGAAGGAAAAATTGATTTAACAAAATTTATTTTCGAAAACTTGATTTTCCCTTAAAAGTTTAATGTTGTTCTGGCCAACATCATCAATCCCGAGAATAAAACTCGTTCTACCCGAGTGATCCACCAGGCCAACTCCAAGCTTCGTTGCTTCGAGAAAAACGACCAGTTTCCCGAGCCTGGACCCGAGTTTCCACCTTTCTTCCCCAACACCTCAAATCGCTGATACCAACCGATGCACTTATACGTGCACAACCACGATGTCCATCGCCGATCGACGACGAACTCACCAGAACATCACCAACGATCTCCCGCATCGATTCGAACAGCCCAATGTACCCAGGTATCTCTGATTCGAAAATCGAGCTTCTAGCTCCACCTCGAACCAACCCGCATTGACAAAATGCGATCACCACGAAGATGCAAGCAACCGGAATCCTCGTCACTTTGACCTCGGCCTCGTCATCGACCCACGCAGCTAATCCCACAGTCGCGATGACTTCCGGTCTCCACTAGCCTTCCTAATTGCCTTGCGAACGTCACCGAAGAAATCGAACACTTAGACCCTAAATCGCCAGAAATCTCCAACCACCATGAATATAAAAATTTTCTTGCAATTTTCCCATAATCTACAATCATTCCAGCACCTCCATGCCAAGTTTCAAACTTCGAAAATGAACCGATCATCAGAAAATCACGAAAACTCGTCCTCCGTTCATCCCACGGTTACACCCTTAACTCGCAACTAAAAATTCTAAATTTTGTTGTAAAAATCACTACTTTCAAAACGTTTTTAGATGATGAAATCCAAATTCGAGTTCATGCAAATCGAAAATGGTGTAAAACTTTGAATTTCCACTGTTTTTCTACTTCCAAACAAAACCATTCCTTTTATCTTAAAAATATATTTTTAAAATTCAATTATGATGATTTTAAACATGTTTTATTTAAACATTACAAGCCAGAAGGGATTGAGGAAGACAAAATTGGTTTTTGAACTTAATTAGTCCCTGAATTTTTAACAGAGACATTTTCTTCTTGGTTCCAGATACATGCACACCATTACACACACATACAGGCATGAATAGATATATATTTCAGCACATTTGATTCATAACTTTCCACAACATCGCATGCAAACCAGCGATTCAACAAATTCAGGCTTAAAAATGGGTTTACTCACCTCGGATTGAAGAACAGAGGAGAAGCAAAACCTAGAAATGATATTTGAGTTTTAAAAACTGATCTGACTTTTTATTTTGATGGGCATGAGTTGATCTTCTTGTTGAATTGTCTTGATTCAGGTTCAAGCTTGAAGTTGCTGAAGTTGTTTTGAATTCTTGTTTCTCAGGCTTGAAAGTGTTTACTTTGGTTTTAAATTCACAGGTCTTTGATTTTCTTTTTTTTACAGGCTTAAGCTACAGACTTGAGTTTGGTTATTTGTTTTAAAAACCTGCTTGATGATCTGGTTTGAGAATTTTATTTGTTTTACAGGACATTGCAAATGAAGATAAAAGAAAGCAAAGAAGGAAGATGTTGTTTTTATAGCTTATTTCTATTTTAATTAAAAAATTTCTCAAAAATAAGCACAACAAAATGAAACTTGTTAAAATATTGATAAGATCACTACACTTGTTTAATTCCACCATAAAACCATTACACTTGTATTATGCATGCATTAAAGGTTTTAATTAAATTTATATTACATTTTTATTATTCATATAAATACATTCCTTTTATATTATTATATACTATTAATTAAAGAATATGCTTTTAAAACTACCTACCCATTAAATAATTTACATAAACAATATTTTTAAACCCAAATCATTTTTCTAAGTCATTTATTCAAATTTTAAATTCAAATATAAATTCAATATTCAAATTCAAATTTTAAAGTCAAATTCAAATTTACTCATATATACATATACATATATATTTCAAATTCAAATAATTCTGAAGCATTTATTATTTTGAATTCTTAAACTTAAATGAAATTTACAATCTTACATTTATACACAAATCAACACTTAATTTATTTATTTTGAAAAATTCAAATTAATTCCAGAATTTACATTAATCACTAATTTAAATTTAATTCAAAACTGGCATCGTTACAATGATTCTATCTATAGTGCCTCAATGACAAGATGGAGATCTACAAGGCCGCTCATACAATGGCTTGAACAGTGACATTCCTATGTTTGCATAGTAGCTGTTATTACATGCAAACTCTAATAATGACAAATGATTCTCCTAAGAACCTTTGAAGTTCAAAATACACATATGTAGAAAATCTTCCAATGCTCGATTCACCTTCTCAGTCTATCCATCCATCTGTGGGTGATGGGCGGAATTCAAATTTAGTTTATTGCCTAAAGCCTTCTGTAGATTGCTCTAAAATTTACTAGGGAAAAGCAAATCTCACGATCATTGACGATGCTAGAAGGAACTACATGCAAATGAACCATCTCCTTTATGTATAAAGTCTCCAAAGAAGCAGCCTTACTCATACCCCTAACTGGAATAATATATGTGCTTTTGGTCAGGCTATCGACTATAACCTTACGTAGCCCATCAACAGAATCCATAGAGATGCTCCACCAAATCCACGATGGAATGTTCGATGGTTGAAATAATTCACCAGGCTTCTTCTGCTCCACCTTTACTCTCTGGCAAGTTACGCACTTGAAAAAAAACTCCACTACATGTCTTTTCAAACTTGGATTCAACTAATCAGGTATCATTTCACATATCATATCGCTTCTCCAATCCTTCAATAATCATGATACCAAGGCACCACATTTCTCATTTGTAAGAATTTTATCCTAAGTTCTACAACACACAAGCAAGTTGCATTCAAGTAAGGTAATTGAAACGACCCGCCTTTCTCTCCATACAAAGACGCATCATTTTTAAGAAAGAAAGGGATAGAAAAGAGAAAAGATAGAGAAGGAAGAAAGAACAACATGGAATGAATAAATTATATTAATCACATAAATATTACATAGTATCATATACATCAGAGTTACACAGCTTATACAACACATACTAGACAGTTATAAACACCTGTGTAGTTATGCAACTCAATATACAATATAGATAATAACACAGAGATCAACACAGCGGAACTATATATTTACAACGCTGAAGCCTCCTGCTCCATATCTCCTCCAGAATTAGTCAAAGCTAAACCTGAATCCCTTGGCCGCTCGTAAAAATTTGAGTACCCAAGAGTTTAAGAAAAACAAAATAAACTCCGGGTCAGACATGGGTCTGGTGTGAGTAAACGGTTAAAGTTGCTTAACTTTAAAAACCTTTTGAAAGAAAAGGAATCACATAAGACTTTCCACACATAAACATGGGTAAGTTTTTACCTTACGCTAACCAAAACATTTGATAGGAAATCCAGTGATATTATAATAGAGTGTAGGGTTTTGAAATAAATAGAAAATAGCCAAAATTGTTACATTCATTAAATTCCAACTACTAGCCACAAAAGTGGGTAAAACAATCAAAACCGTAAAGGCACGTAGGAAGAATGGGTTTCCATCAATGGCAGGGCTACCGGGGTACAGCCCGTTAGGATACGGGGCGTAAATCACCGTACCGAGGATTACTCTTAATCCCCTACAACACAAAGCCGGAACCATTCCTTACTGAACAGTTTCGAACAAGACAACCCCGCGGTTGTAGCTAACAACTGCCCACACAACCGAATAAGAAGGGACATCTAGACAGGGGTAAATCTCGTCCTATTTGGGTATGACCCATTTAGCCTTGCTGCACCTCCCTTGTTTTAGCCATTCCCGGTTGATGAGGCTTGAGGCTATGATTACCTTTAGAGAACACATCTCTTAGAATGCTCATCATCCATCCGACGATGTTCTTAAAGCATTTAATCCATACAAGTTCGTTCCGGGTTCGAACGAAACCGAAGGCATTATCTTGTTACGCTCATTTTGGAATCACCCTCAGAGTTAACGATAATAACACTTGCACTTTGAATCTTCATCTTCACTTGAGATTCACGGCCTATAGTTAATTTGGATCGAAGTGGTTTTCGGATATCCAAATTTGAAAACCCGATCTCGGTCTCATCGAAATCCAAAACGCCATCTTTTAGATCCAAGTTGTTTTAAAGTTAAAACAATTCAATTCAAATTATTATCTATATTCACACAGATAGATAATTCACATATCCACAAATAGATAATTTACATTATCATCATAAACAGATAATTCACATTATCATCACACTTCAACCAAATCATCCATATCACACAGCATCACTTATCTCATATCTGAGATCTCAAACCATACAAGGCAACCAATATCATTAAACATACATAAGCAATGATTTATTAATCACCATCTATAATTAATTTAAAATGAATTAAATTAATCACTTCCATCTCTAATTAACTTAAATTAATTACTTTCATCACATAAATCTTGCTTACTTAATCTTAATTAAATCAACTAATTAATCATCATCTTAATTAATCACCCTTGATTAATTAACTTTAATTACATTAAGTAATTAACCCTTAATTAATTACACAAATTAATTATCTATAAACCATTAAGTAATTAACCTTAATTACTTCACTAATTATAATTAATTACATTAATCCTTAATTGATTACAATTAATTGACTACCTTATAATCACTTATTATTGATTAATTAATCTTAATTAATCAATCCTTATTTACTCTCATTAATTAATTAATGATCCTCAATTAATTACTTCCATTAATCAACTTTAATTAATAATGAACGGTAATTACTATCCTGTAATTACTTACCTTAATTAGTTAACTCCTTAATTAATTATACCAATCCTTTGATTAATTACACCAAGTAACTAATCCTTAATTACTTCCTATTAAGTAATTCCCTTTTAATAATTACATCCCGTAATTGTACATTAATTACTTACCTTAAGTAATTACACTTATCCATCTCATTAAGTAATTATACTTAATTAATCACCAAATGATTATCTTTAATTAAACAACCCATTTGATTAACTCAAATTAATCACACTTATTTGATTAATTGCAATTGGGTAATTCATCCCTTAATTACCCCCTTTAAATTAATTAATCATTAATTATAAAATAACTAATCCTCAATTATTAATTAATAAACCTTAGTTATTAATTAATAAAACTTAATAACAAATTAATTAATCCTTAATTAATCAGTTAATCAATTCTTAATAATAATTATTTAATTTTAATTATAAATTAATTATTTCTTAATTATTAATTAATAAAACCTAATTATTAATTAATAAAACTTAATTACAAATAAGTACCTTTTTAATTACCAATTAATTAACCTTAATTACATAATTAATTAATCTTTAATCATTAATTAATAATTTCTAATTATCTAATTAATTGTACTTAATTATAAATTAATTAACCTCTAATTAATTAACTTATAACCATTAATTATTAATTTTAAATAAATTAATTAAATCAATTAATTACCCTTAATTAATTCCTTAATAATTTTTAATTAAATTAATTACCCATATCTAATTTCCTTAATTAATTTAATTACTATCAAGATATCAAAGCTTTAATTAACATTAAGATAAAACATTATCTTACTAATGACTTAATTAAAACATTTGTCTTAATAATAACCTTTCTTAATTAAACCTTTAATTAAGCTTTAAAATACTCATTTAACTCGGTAAGTTAAGGTTAACAAAACATAACACCTTTAAATTCTTTAACCATTAACAAGTAATAGTTTTAAAACTATTTCAATTTAAATTCAAAAAACTTGTCTTTAAAATTCATTTCTACTTAAGTTTTAAAATAATTATAACAAAATTTAAATTAAACAAATTTTCAAACTTCTTAATAAAATGTTAAAGAAAACATTTATTTTTATAAAGAATAGAATTTTAAAAATAAGATTCATTTCAAAGTTTAAAACTTCTTTATTTAAATTTAAAACTTGTTTCATAAAACTTTTAAAAAAAATTACTTTAATCAACTGCTTCAATTTGAACCTGAGAATCACTCAAGTTATTCCAAGTTTCATCTCTTTTTTTTCTTTAAATTTCAAAAGTTTAGTTTTAATTTAAAAATTTAAAAACCTTTAACACAAAAAATGTTAACAGATTTTAAGTTTGAAATCTGTAGGCTAAACCCTAAATCCACTCTGAGTTTTCACTCGAGTCTCTACCAATACCCCTGATTCTTGCTTCGAGTCAAAACCCCTAACCCAAACACAGCAACCACTGACACAAACCCTCCACTGTGCACATGCACCATCGCTGGAGTCGCTCTTCACCTCCGATGAACCCTTCTGCATTTCGAACATCAAGGCTGCAACCATTCCCGATCGCCAAAACACCATCACCAGCCTCGAATCAAAATCGAGCTAACCAGAAGGCTTAGAACCTAAAAACAGCCTCCAGCAAAACCTCTTCGTCCACACTGCTCTGACCACCAGAGGTCGAGAGACTCTGACCACATCCTGCCGAAACACCATGCCATCATTCCCCTGAGTATCAGGCAACTTGCATCACCAATGGTGATGCGACAACTCCAAAACCAAACATAGTCAAAAACTACAGTTAAATAAATGCCTCGACCACCGCCGACGCCTCTGCAACTTAACCACCCTCCAAATATTTTTGCCTGGACCACTAGACCTCGCTCCATCTCTAATGATGATCTCGAACACCCCAGACCTTGTGGCCATCAGAAATCACCCAAAATCCAAATTCCAGACAACCCCAAAATTCACATTTAATACTTCATTAAAAATTATTATTTTAATTTTAAAAATCCTATCCTTCAATGGTGATTCAAAATATAAACTTGAAACAACAAATTTAGTTGATTGATTTTAACATGATAAAAGGATTTCCATTGTATTCTTTTAATTCCAGGAGAGTTCCACATCTATTCTACTTAAATAAATTTTTACACTTAAATTTGTTTCAGAAACATATCATGTTTGAAGCTTAAAACCTAATAATGATCTGTTAAGGGAATTTGAATTTTCTTTTATTTCTACTCTCTGTAGTTTTGAAAATAGAGAAGAACAATCATAATACACATGCACAGTCATACACATACATATACACAGATAATACACCTAGATATAAACATGCAAGCATTAATTATTACAGAAATCTAACAAGCAACAGATCAGTTATCACCTATGCTTTTTAAGTTGATGTTTACTCACCTTTTAATGAAATGCAGAGTATTTGAAAACTGGGTTGAAACTGAAGCTTTTGAAACAGAAATTTTTTAAGGCTTTGGTTGATGCAAGATGAATCTTTAACTGAAAACAAAATTGCTTTGAAACTGGAATGTTTGAAAGCTCTGATTCACTTCAGATTTTCTTGCTTGAACTTTTGAAAACATGTTGTTGCAGGCTTTAATAAAAGAGGTTTCAGGCTTGAGAATATTACAAGTTGCCCTTTTAAAGATGTTACAACTTTGATATAAAATGGTTACAGGCTTTGAGCATAAAAAGTTTACAGGGTTGAGTTGCATTTGATATGAGGAATGAATTATAGGGTTTTGAAAATGTTTTGAGGAGATTGCTTTCAGGCTTTGGTAATTTGATTACAAGCTTTGGAAAAATGGTTTACAGATTTTATAAATTTGACCTGAGGAGTGTTTCAGGCTTTGATTTTAAACCGAGGTGTTATGATTTTCTTGTTTTGAGAAAGCTTCAGATTTTTGAAATGAGATTAGAAATGAAATAGGAAGGGAAGATAAATGATTATATAAACTAATTTATGGTTTATTTAAAATTAAAAAAATATATAAATAAAATATGTGACACTTGTCCCTTCCTTAGATTAATATGTTAACACATGTTGTCTAAAATGGTTTATAACTTAGCACTTGTATTAACTTATTTTTATATTATTTGTAAATGATTCTAAAAGCTTTTCTTATTAAATTCCTAATTAACAAATACATTTATAAATGCTTTCTAAATTTTATATAAATACAATCTTTAAAGAAAATAGAATATAATACAATTATGTTTTAAATAAAATCATATATAATATTTTAAACTCATTTTTAAATGCTAATTTAAAAGCTTTTGTATTTATTCCTATTAAATAAATACTTTTCCAAATTTCTATAAACAAATTTCTTTTAAAGAAAATAATATAAACAATCTTATTTTAAATAAAAACCTTATCCATATATTTTAAATCCAAACCATATTATTATTTCTATTTTAAAATATATGTATATTCCTTTATATTCAAATTTTAAATCCAAATTCAAATTCAATTTAAAATCCAATTTAAAATCAATTCAAATGAATATAAATACCAATTTTAAACAAACACATTATTAAATTTTTAAATAATTATTCCATTTAAAATCAATTTTAAATACATTCATATATATACATATTTTAAACAACACTTATTAAATTAGAAAATAATAAGTCTATTTAAAATCTATTTAAATCTATATTTAAATTTATTTATACAATAGCGCAACTAAATAATTATTCTTATTTAAAAATCAATCTATAATTATACTTTTAAAAACATCTCATTCTTAATTAATTGGTTATTTATATTTGAAAATAACAATTTTATCAAATTTAAACAATTTAATTAAGAAATTGTCACATTTTAAATTCCTAGAAATTCTGGCATATCACATTCCTCCCCCCTAAAAGAATTTCGTCCTTGAAATTTAAAATAAATATAATCCAAAGTTTTTATTTTATTTCAACCATCCAAGCATACATATCAGCCATACACTATCAATCAAACAATTTCAATCAAACAAACATCACTAGCTATCCAGACACAGATTCGGATAAGCTTCCTTAAAATTTTCCCGAGTTTCCAAGGTACGGACACTGGAATACTCGCTTTACTGAATCCAAGCTAGCTACATCACTAAGCTGTTGAGCTTCTACTTATCTAGATTTACCATCTACACAAGAGATCTGGCCACAGTCAAGATCTGACTCAACATCCAAATCCTCCCAAACAGCTGGCTCCAAAACCAATGATGGATCATACACGTACTCCCTCAGAGATACGTGAAATACATTGAATCCCAGTCTTATAAACTGGCAATTCAACCCTTATTAGCCAAACACTTATCCTTACAAAAACTCAGAAGATCCAATATACTACGGGGCTAACCTCACAATCTTACCCAATCTTATTGCTCCATTTACCGGAGAAAACCTCAACAACAACGAAGTCTCCAACTTCGAATTTCAAATTCTTCCGTTGCTTATCCATAAAACTCTTCTAACGATCCTGAGCTGCCTACAGATCCTTCCTGATCAGCTCAACCTTCGCTGATGCCTCTAGAAACAGACTGGACCAAAAACAACCCATCAGAATGATCCTATCAAAGATCAACCAAAATCAAGATCGAATTCTACTATCAACAGAAGAAAACAACTTCTCCTATCCGGAAAAGACAAAACGGGATCACTCGCCAAACTTGCCTCAGATCCTGAAAAATTCTAGTAGAAACCCTCTAATTCAAAACACTACAACTTCCGGTTGCTTCCACTCTAGAACAGCTGCCATCTTGCTTCCGCTGCACAACTCTGATCTGGAGCATATGCGAATACCATTGATGAACACAGGCACAGACTAGACAGCACACCTTGAAAATAAGGTTCAATTGACCCATAAAGAGAAAATCAAAAGTTCCACCAAAACCTGAGCTGCTTCACCAAATCCTCTTTCTAGAAACCATCCTTCTACCCAGCCGAATTACCGGTAGCTCCATGAACCAAGTCAATACGGAACTCAATCTCCAATGCAGACAAACCTCTGACTTCCATGAAGACATCTTGAAAATCTCTGACAACTTATATAACTCCTACATCCTATGATTATCCAAGGGAATCACTCAAACTATCGCAAGTCACTTTTGCGATCAACCCAACCTAAATTCCAAAGTTATTGTTCTCTCTTCACCAATCAGAACAGCTTATCCTCGACCAGCTAATCCATTGAAGAAATGGGTCCACTCCGTTGCTTCTGATTTCCACCTCTAGGAAACTGCTAAGCCAAAAGATTCCTGCCAGAACACAAAACACTACCCAGCTGCAATGCTTCCACTGATGTCAAAGACATCTTATCCAAAGCTCTTATCGATCTTCAAAATCAAATCAACCAATCCCACACAGAGCCTTGAGATGGACAGACATCTTCTCAAGAAACTCGGGCCCTAAACCAAACACAAACATCCTTTAAAAACTCAGTCTCCTCACTGATACAGACGCACTTCCTTATACTTGCTCCAAAGAAACATCTTTGGGAACATCCATAGTCACTGCATCTCACCACGCACTTACTGCTTCCTGAAGCTTCCAAAATACCATCACTCGCTTCTGCCAAAACGACAGATCCAAACTCTCAAAAATCCGCTCACACGAGCGCTATCAAACTTGCACTTCAAAAATGAACTCCTAACCTTTAAAAGGTTTCTATTAAAGATCAATGAAATCCATACATCAAGCTGTAAAGCTCACTCGAGACGGTATTGGGTCTACAGTCTCGACAGATACACTTCCAACCTTAAACATTCAAACTCCAACCATTGGTAGTTGTGTTACACACACCACTACCCCCATCAACCTTTAGAACTCACATTAGAAAAACCCGAACATGTAATCCAATAGATAGGTAGAAATATATATATATATATATATATATATATATAAATTACAAGTACACTCTCTCAAAGAAGACACCACTCCAGAGCCTAGGTGTTCACTCGACCTATGCTCTGATACCAAGTGAAACGACCCGCCTTTCTCTCCATAGAAAGACAAATCATTTTTAAGAAAGAATGAGATAGAAAAGAGAAAAGACAGAGAAGAAAGAAAGAACAACATCAGAATCTCAACAGCGGAATGAATAAATTATATTAATTACATAAATATTACATAGTATCATATACATCAGAGTTGCATAGCTTATACAACACATACTAGACAGTTATAAACACCTGTCTAGTTATACAACTCAATATACAATGCAGATAATAACATAGAGATCAACACAGCGGAACTATATATTTACAACGCTGAAGCCTCCTGCTCCGTATCTCCTCCAGAATTCGTCAAAGATAAACCTGAATCCCTTGGCTACTCGTAAAAAATTAAGATCCAAGAGTTTAAGAAAAACAGAATAAACTCCGGGTCAGACATGGGTCCGGTGTGAGTAAACGATTAAAGTTGCTTAATTTAAAAAACCTTTTGAAAGAAAGAGTATCACGTAACACTACCCACACATAAACATGGGTAAGGTTTTACCTTACGCTAACCAAAATATTTGATAGGAAATCCAATGATATTATAATAGGTTCTAGGGTTTTCAAATAAATAGAAAATAGCCGAAATTGTTACATTCATCAAATTCCAACTACTAGCCACAAAAGCGGGTAATACAATCAAAACCGTAAGGGCACATAGGAAGAATGGGTTTTCATCAATGGAAGGGCCACCGAGGTACTGACCGTCATAGTATGGGGCCTAGATCACCGTATATTACTCCCAATCCCCTGTAACACAAAGCCAGAACCATTCCTTACTGAACATTTTCGAACAAGACAACCCTGCAGTTGTAGCTAGCAACCACCCACACAGCCGAATAAGAAGCGACATCTAGACAGGGGTAAATCTCGTCCTACTTGGGCATGACTCACTTAGCCTTGCTGCACCTCCCATGTTTTAGTCATTCCCGGTTGATGAGGCTTGAGGATACGATTACCTTTAGAGAACACATCTCTTAGAATGCTCATCGTCCACCTGACGATGTTCTTAAAGCATTCAATCCACACAAGTTCGTTCCGGGTTCGAACGAAATCAAAAGCATTATCTCGTTACACTCATTTTGGAATTACCTTCAGAGTTAACAACAATAACCCTTGCACTCTAAATCTTCATCTTCATTTGAGATTCACGACCTATCGTTAATTTGGATCGATGTGGTATTCGGATATCCAAATCTGGAAACTTGATCCTAGTCTCATCGAAATCCAAAATGCCATTTTTTAGGTCCAAGTTGTTTTAACAAAAACAATTCAATTCAAATTATTATCTGTATTCACACAGATAGATAATTCACATATCCACAAATAAGTAGTTCACATAATCATCACAAACAGATAATTCACATTATCATCACACTTCAACCAAAGAATCCATATCACACAGCATCACTTATCTCATATCTGAGATCTCAAACCATTCAAGGCAATCAATATCATTAAACATCCATAAGTAATGATTTATTAATCACCATCTATAATTAATTTAAAATGAATTAAATAAATTACTTCCATCTCTGATTAATTTAAATAAATTAAATTAATTACTTTCATCACATAAATCTTGCTTACTTAATCATTAACTAAGCCAATTAATTAATCATCATCTTAATTAATCACCCTTGATTAATTATCTTTAATTACATTAAGTAATTAACCCTTAATTAATTACACAAATTAATTATCTATAAACCATTAAGTAATTAACCTTAATTACTTCATTAATTATAATTAATTACATTAATCCTTAATTAATTACAATTAATTAATTACCTTATAATCACTTATTATTGATTAATTAATCTTAATTAATCAATCCTAAATTACTCTCATTAATTTATCAATAATCCTTAATTAATTACTTCCGTTAATCAACTTTAATTAATCGTGAACAGTAATTACCATCCTGTAATTACTTACCTTAATTAATTAACTCCTTAATTAATTATACCAATCCTTTGATTAATTACACTAAGTAATTAATCCTTAATTTACTTCCCATTAAGTAATTTCCTTTTAATTAATTACATCATGTAATTATACATTAATTACTTACCTTAAGTAATTACACTTATCCTTCTCATTAAGTAATTATACTTAATTAATCACCAAATGATTATCTTTAATTAATCAACCTATTTGATTAACTCAAATTAATCACACTTATTTGATTAATTACAATTGGGTAATTCATCCCTTAATTACCCCTTTTAAATTAATTAATCTTTAATTATAGATTAACTAATCCTTAATTATTAATTAATAAACCTTAATTATTAATTAATAAAACTTAATTATGAATTAATAAAACTTAGTTACAAATTAATTACCTTTTTAATTACCAATTAATTAACCATAATTACAAATTAATTAATCTTTAATCATTAATTAATAGTTTCTAATTATCTAATTAATTATACTTAATTATAAATTAATTAACCTCTAATTAATTAACTTATAACCCTTAATTATTAATTTTAAATAAATTAATTAAATCAATTAATTACCCTTAATTAATTCCTTAATTAATTCTTAATCATTTTTAATTAAATTAATTACTCATATCTAATCTCCTTAATTAATTTAATTACTATCAAGATATTAAAGCTTTAGTTAACTTTAAGATAAAACATTATCTTGCTAATGACTTAATTAAAACATTTGTATTAATATTTAACCTTTCTTAATTAAACCTTTAATTAAGCTTTAAAATACTCATTTAACTTGGTAAGTTAAGGTCAACAAAATATAACACCTTTAAATGCTTTAACCATTAACAAGTAATAATTTTAAAACTATTTTAATTTAAATTCAAAAAACTTGTCATTAAAATTCATTTCTGCTTAAGTTTTAAAATAATTTTAACAAAATTTAAATTAAACAAATTTTCAAACTTCTTAATAAAATGTTAAAGAGAACATTTATTTTTATAAAGAATAGAATTTTAAAAACAAGATTCATTTCAAAGTTTAAAACTTCTTTATTTAAATTTAAAACTTGTTTCATAAAACTTTTGAAACTTTAAAAAAATTTCCTTTAATCAACTGCTTCAATTTGAACCTGAGAATCACTCAAGATATTCCAAGTTTCATCACTTTTTTTCTTTAATTTTCAAAAGTTAGTTTAAATTTAAAATTTTAAAAACCCGTAACACAAAAACTGTTAACAGATTTTAAGTTTGAAATCTGCAGGCTAAACCCCAAATCCACACGAGTTTTCACCCGAGTCTCTACCCAATACCCCTGATTCTTGCTTCGAGTCAAAAACCCCAGCCCAAAACACAGCAACCACTGATACAAACCCTCCACTGTGCACATGCACCATAGCCGGAGTCGCCCTTCACCTCCGATGAACCCTCTTGCATATCGAACATCAAGGCAGCAACCATTCCCGATCTCCAAAACACCATCACCGGCCTTGAATCAAAATCAAGCTACCTAGAAGGTCTGGAACCCAAAACAGCCTCCAGCAAAACCTCTTCGTCCACACTGCTCGGACCACCAGAGGTCGAGAGACTCTAACAACATCCTGCCGACGCACCATGCCATCATTCCCTTAGGTATCAGGCAACTCGCATCACCAGTGATGATGCGACAACTCCAAAACCCAACCTAGTCAAAAAATAGGGTTAAAAACTTGCCTCGACCACCGCCGAAGCCTCTTCTACTTATCCACCCTCCAAATATTTTTGCCTGGACCACCAAACCTCGCTCCATCTCTAATGATGATCTCGAACACTCCAGACCTTGTGGCCATCAAAAATTACCCAAAATCCAAATTCCAGACAACCCAAAAATTCACATTTAATACTTCATTAAAAATTATGATTTTGATTTCAAAAATCCTATCTCTCAATGGTGATTCAAAATATAAACTTAAGATAACAAATTTAGTTGATTGATTTTAACATGACAAAAGGATTTCCACTGTATTCTTTTAATTCTAGGAGATTTCCACATCTATTCTACTTAAATAAAAATTTACACTTAAATTTGTTTCTAACAAGCATATCATGTTTGAAGCTTAAAACCTAACAATGATCTATTAAGGGAATTTGAATTTTCTTTTATTTCTACTCTCTGTAGTTTTAAAAATAGAGAAGAACAATCATAATACACATGCACAGTCATATACATTCATACACACAGATAATACACCACATATAAACACGCAAGCATTAATTATTACAAAAATTTAACAAGCAACAGTTCAGTTATCACTTAAGCCTTTTAAGTTGATGTTTACTCACCTTTTAATGAAATGCAGAGTATTTGAAAACTGGGTTCAAACTAAAGCTTTAGAAACAGAAATGCTTTGAGTCTTTGATTGATGCAAGATGAAGCTTTGACTGAAAACAAAATTACTTTGAAACTGGAATGTTTGAAAGCTCTGATTCACTTCAGATTTTCCTTCTTGAACTTTTGAAAACATGTTGCTGCAGGCTTTGATAAAAGAGGTTTCAGGCTTGAGAATATTACAGGTTGCCCTTTTAAAGATGTTACAACTTTGATATAAAATTGTTACAGGCTTTGAGCATAAAAAGTTTACAGGGTTATGTTGCATTTGATATGAGGAATGAATTATAGGGTTTTGAAAATGTTTGAGGAGATTGCTTTCAGGCTTTGGTAATTTGATTACAAGCTTTGGAAAAATGGTTTATAGATTTTATAAATTTGACCTGAGGAGTGTTTCATGCTTTGATTTTAAACTGAAGTGTTATGATTTTCTTGTTGTGAGAAAGTTTCAGATTTTTGAAATGAGATTAGAAAGGAAATAGGAAGGGAAGATAAATGATTATATAAACTAATTTATGGTTTATTTAAAATTAAAAAAAAAAAATGTGTGACACTTGTCCCTTACTTAGAATAATATGTTAACACATGTTATATAAAATGGTTTATAACTTAACACTTGTATTAACTTATTTTTATATTATTTATAAATGATTTTAAAAGCTTTTCTTATTAAATTCCTAAATAATAAATACATTTATAAATGCTTTCTAAATTTTATATAAATACAATCTTCAAAGAAAATAGAATATAAACCAATTATGATTTAAATAAAATCATATATAATATTTTAAACTCATTTTTAAATGCTAATTTAAAAGCTTTTGTATTTATTCCTATTAAAAAAATACTTTATCAAATTTCTATAAACAAAGTTCTTTTAAAGAAAATAATATAAACAATCTTATTTTAAATAAAAACCTTATCCATATATTTTAAATCCAAACCATATTATTATTTATATTTTAAAATATATGTATATTCCTTTAAATTCAAATTTTAAATCCAAATTCAAATTCAATTTAAAATCCAATTTAAAATCAGTTCAAATGAATAAATATCAATTTTAAACAGACACATTATTAAATTTGTAAATAATTATTCTATTTAAAATCAATTTTAAATACACTCGTATATATACATATTTTAAACAACACTTATTAAATTAGAAAATAATAAGTCTATTTAAAATCTATTTAAATCTATATTTAAAATTTATTTATACAATAACACACCTAAATAATTATTCTTATTTCAAAATCAATCTATAATTATACTTTTAAAAACATCTCATTATTAATTAATTGGTTATTTATATTTGAAAATAATAATTTTATCAAATTTAAACAATTTAATTAAGGGATTATCACATTTTAAATTACTAGAAATCCCAGGATATCACAGTAATACTATTCACCTATTCAAACACAACAACAAAAATCCAAAATCTAAGTGAAATCCTAAACTTAAGTGAAATATTAACCTAAAACTATTTTAGCATTAAATGTGATCGATTGGGTGATGCATCGTTCATATGCAAATGTTATGCAACACAGATTATATCTATCACTAAGTCAATATTTCATTATAGTTTTCTTAAATAATAGCCTCCATGCATTGAAAGAAATGATTGAAAGGAATCATAATCATCTTCTTAAAATCTTACCAAAATCTCTGAGTTTTATTTTTCGTGAATCGCCTTTGCATCCCCAAAGCATGCAAATTGTAATATCTTTTCCTTAATGAGAATTAAAATTCTTGAATTAGTCATTCTTTGTATAACCTTAATTATAACTTCATCTAGGATATCCTTTACAATTTGAACTTTCAAAATTTTACCATTCTTTAATGCAATCCCACAAATTTGATCATTCCCAAACATAACTCCTCACTATTTTACTAGAACTGTTTTATAGTTGAGACGATTTAGGATGGAATGATGTCTTGCCATATTAATTTAATATATATAATGTTTAATATCTAAAGTACGTTATACCAAAAACCCACCTAGGAACACCAAAAATGGACGATGTCCTATCCTAATGAACATGATATGGAACTCATGTCACATCAGCCCTAAATAATATACTTGAAGTTGTGACGAAAACTCAAGCATCAATACTTTAGAAACATCATCATAAATGCATGTTGTAAGATGATAACCTACTTGCCTCGTACATATAACTTCCGAAGCAAAAAGCAACATATGTGGCATACCGTTACCTGAATGTCGAATCAACGACACCCATCCATAAATTATCCAATTGTCTACCTCTTCTGCCCCTATTAAAGCAACAGTTGCTTCAGGGACATATGAATGATAAACAACTCATTTAGCTTAATGAAAGTATGCTCACATTTCGAGTTCCACAAGAAAAATAAATCCTTGTTGATAAGGTGTGTCAGTAGTGCATAAGTAACCGTGAAGTCTTTAATGAACTTCTTATGGTCCTAGCCAAACAAAGGGAACTTCTTACCTCCGTAACATTCTTTGTTACGGTAAATTTATTTGGCTTACTCTTCCTTTTCCTTCAAATTAAATAAGTTTTAATCAAATCACATCTTCCAAGCCTTCTCATGCTAAGATTAGGAATCTCAAACCATATTTGAAGAGAATAACATGAAGTGGAGTTCACAGTTTATTATTATAGAAAATTTAATTCGTTACCCTACTTTTCCACTTCGAATGTCGATTGAAAAAGACCACCCATTCTCTATATTGATTAATTTCTTTACCCCAAATTCCAATGCCTTACAATTGTCAATGTTGAATACTTGCAAGTTCTTTGCACACTTGGATATTGACTATTTGAGCTAGTTTACCATTATCAATTCAAACTTTTTAGACTGTGTAATTCTTCTAACTCCAATAAAATTTCAAGCGAATTTTTTTCTTCAAAGTCTTTGATACCCAGTCTTATTTTTCATAAAACTAGTAAGCTTATGAAATTCACTTCTAATTTCAACCAATGTTCCTAAAACTTATGGTGAATTTTTTTTTATATTTTTATTAAAAACGGTTCAGCTTAGCTTAGAAAAGTGGACGTGTAAGTGCATCTTTCTGAATTTTCTTTTATAATAAGAAATCTTCATAAGGGTATATTTTAAAAGAAAACGTGATATTTTAACTTTTTTTTCCACAAGGATGCATTTCAAAGTACAATTGAAATATTTTTAAAAAGATGGGTTTTACATTTTTTCCAATTATCTTTCAAAAGTTTCACTATCCAAAAGAAAAGTGCATATCATGATAAGTGCAACAATGCGCCCAACCCTAACTTTTGTACAAAAATGAAAGCTTTAAACTTAGTTATCAAAAATAACTTTTTATTCAGATTTGACATGTTTGAAGCTTGAAATAAGGGGTTACCCGTTCAAACTTCAATCTTTGTACTTCTTTAAAGATTTCAAATATTAATGTTTCTAACTCATTTTAAAGTTCTTTCAGTTTTACATTTTAGAAAACATTTCCAATGGTTTAACAATAAATTAGAGAAGATCAAAACAACCCTAATTTACATAAGGCCAACTGCATATAACAATATTTTATGTGCATAGGGTTTTATCCTCTCTTCTTCAAAAATGGTTGACTCGAGCCTATCCTTCAATATAGTATCCAACTCTAATGTAAGAACACTCTAGCTATCAATATAAGTGAGATAAAGTTGTAAAACAACTATTTCTAATACAAAAATAAGGCTTCCACTTTAACTGGGGAGATTTACTAAAACTTTGAGAAGTCATTCTTTCATGTCTCCTTTACGCCTTTTCATCATCGCGCTAATTTATATAGGTCCTAAAGTACTACTCTTCTTTTATTCGCCCTTAGATCCACAATTTACTCATTGTTATTAGTTGGTATATGGACCCTCTATAAGCATTTCTTTGCAGAGTAAATTATAACAAATGTGATGGATTTATTTTTCATGTTGAATGTTATAATGATTACATTTATCTTGACTCACAGTTGTTTGTATGGATATGGTGATGATAGCTGTGATAATCAAATCTATACTACAGTGGAATAGGTCTTAGGGCTATTTTACACTAAAGGGGGAGGGGGGTTGAATAGTGTATATAAACGTTTTATCAATATATATGCAAATTTCAAACCTTATCATAAAAATTAAAAAACAAGTAACAACATAATCATAGAACAAACAGATAATAGTAAGTAAATGCAATAAAAGCAAAGCTAAAGAAGATACCAAGAATTTTATACTAGTTTATATCCCCAATCCCACATCCAGTCCTATATATCATGTAGAATTTCACTAATCATATCTTGACTTTAAATAGGTGGAAAGAACACCCTTTACAGCTTTTGACTTTGACTCAAGTGCCAAGGACACCTACTAAAATTTGACTCAAGTAATCACACCCTCTCTAGAATTTGACTTAGGTAACCGGAACACCTATCCTATCTATGACTCAGCAGGAAAGGATACACCCTTTATAATCTCATCTTATCTTTCACTCGGGTGGTTAAGATTTCCCTTTTACAAGTCGTAGTAGTGGTCTATAAGAAATTGAATCCATCGATCATAATTCCAAGTAGTTTGGTGATACAATTTCCTATAGACCTTTAGTACTTGAATATCTTTGCTTTTGAGTATAACTGAGTGAAGACCAGAGAGTTAATGGTGTAGAAAAAAGTGAATCTTCTTTGATGTTTTGTATGAATGTAAAGAAAGAGAATCGATGTAGAATTCGACGGCACTTTGTTGAAATATTAAAGTGAATAGAAGATGAGAGAGATAAAGAAAATAGTTAGAATTACTGTTAAAAAATCGAAATCATAGGCCTTTAAATAGACGTTGAAGAGTTGCATCGATTTGCAAAATGAAGGCGCCAAAGTTGTTTCTTTTGAAAAATTAAAAAACCTCAATGGTCTGTATATCGACATACATATTTTTGATATGTCAACATATAGAAATTAATTTATGTATTTTTTGAAACACTTTGAATATTTTTTAAAATTATTTCTTAAAAAAAACTATATTTAGGTTTATTTTATAATCAAACTAAATATTATTCTTTTATAAAAACATTATGAGTGAAAAAATAATTTTCGAAGTGAAGATAATCAAAGATATGATACTACTTAGGTCTTTAACATTTAATCTAAGAATTAATAAAATACTGGCATAAATATCTTAAGCTTTTCGTGTTTTTATTATTGAATACTTAAAAACTCATAAGACTTCAAATATATCTCAATCAACTCTTAATTTATATTAATCGGTTCTTCAAGCTTTTATTCAATCTTCACTTGTATAGACCTATTAAATATTCTTGATATCCTGCATAATATACTATATAACTCGAGAAAACGTTAGTAATAATATTTGCATGGTTGTTTCCATAAAAATAAATACCTTGAGTATTAACAATCTCCATCCTTCTTGTAACGTCAACGGATTTTCGTTCTCCGAAAATTCGACATCGACACTCACTTTATCGACTGCCGAGAAATCGAAGGCCAAAAACCGGAATGTTATGGGTTTTTAAGAAAAAGAAAAGAAGAAAGAAGATAGAAAAAGAAGAAAGAAAAAGAAAAATAGAGGGAAAAGAAGATAGACAATTTTTAGAAAACAGAGAATTAGAAAAACAGAAGATAGAAGAATTTTAAAAATAGAACGGGACAGAAGAAAACAACAGAACAACAACAGAATCTCACAATTCGCAGCGGAACAACATATAATAATAAATGAATAATCTTTAAACAAAGAACTATATCAGTTATTACATTACATCACATTTCATTACATCATATCATCAGAGTATACAACATCATACAACAACAAACAGTGCAGCGGAAAAAGAAATACTATATAAACTAGTACGCCATGCCATCCAGCTTGCCTCCAGCAACTCCTGAATATCCAGAATATCCTGATAAACCTAACTCTTAACTGCCCGTGTGGAAATTGGTGGGCACCCAGAGTTTAGGAAGGAAAACAATAAACTCCAAGTCAGTCATGTGACTGGTGTGAGAACTCAAAACAGTTTATTTATCTTTAAAAATCAAAAAGAGGAATATTTTTTTTTTTCAATTCGCAATGCTTTTAAAAATGAGACTACCATAAGACCTCCTGCCACACACACAATGCAAACGCAGACTTGGAGAAGATTTCTTCTTATGATAGTCAAACATGCTTGATACGCATTTAAAAAGAGCATTTGATATTATTACTAGTGCATAGTGTAGAACAAATCCTTTCGAAAGTAGAATATAAATCTTAGCCAGCATAGGTACCATTATATTATGCCTACTAATAGCTACCATATTAAATGGCAGGTTCTACAACTAATACCGTACAAGTCACGTATTGTTTCTTTGGATTTCCAACAAATGGTCAGGCCAAGGAACTTCCCATTGCCACTGAGAATGCCTCTGGATGGACATCCCCGAGAACCAAACCGGATCTCAACCAACACAAGGCCGGGTTACTCCTAACTGAGCAACAACTGACCGAATATGCCATCCCCCGGTCCTTTGGGACCTTTTTCCGAGAGCGCTCTCTAATCAATTCACACAATCATAACAAAGTGTTTTCAACATGAGTAAGTATCTGGGCTCCATACCATGATACCACCCTTTTCCAGAAGGAAATGGACACATCCTAAAGGGTGCTACCCCTCATAACCTTGCTGCTTCTTTCCTGTTTTGACCATTCACGGGGTGTGAGGCTCGACGAAGTCACGTCCACAAAAACATACTTTATACAAAAGCCATGCTTTGGGTCAACAAATGATCAACACAATGATCACTAGGATAGACGATCAAATAAATGATCCTATCACAAATAATCAACACAATGATCATTTCAGCATCACTCAGCATGTCACATTACCAAACTGGGAATATATCGCTGATAACTTCAACTATATAACCTTTGAGCTCGTACGTCTCAAAGAAGGGTGTTAAGCAAAGAATAAATTCTCCGCCACCAACAGAAATATATTTGAAAGAAATCGGCTTTATATCTCAAATTGTAATGTCAGACATACAATCCATACAAGTCTGTTCCGGGATCGAACAGAACCGAAGGCACTTACAAAGAAGTCCTTGCAATCCGGATATTCACAATCCTGATCAGATTCACCATCACATATGGAGAACTCAATACCGTAGCTACTCGGTGCAGAGTCAATCGATAGTTCATCCTATCGCTTTCGCAAATACCGGTCTTCAACACCGATCTTCAAATGCAATTCACAACGACGTATCACATATTCGGAGTGGGTTATACGACCCCATGGTCCTTTCCCGGTTAACCCGAATAGTGAGCGCTTATTCAAAAATAAGTGTGCATTCAAATTCAATCAAATCACATCAAATACCCATTCAAAGGGAAATATTGATAGTCGGCTATTGAACTATCAATGGATATGCACACATCACCAGATTCCAAATAATTTTCCAAATTATTTATTTTCCAAGATATCTTTACTAGATATATAGTTTCAACACTTCAAAAATAAATCAATATTTATTTTTAACCAATTTCACTTTTCACATATAAATTCCATAATGAATTTATATTTCAAAATATTCGTGCATATACGATTTCAATAATTCATTTCCATTTATCCTCCAAAAAGATAAATTCTAATTATTCACTTCATATTGGAAAACATTTCCATACTTATTTATTCATAAGTAATTCACAAATTCCTTTTATTTTCAACACTTAGAAAATATTCAATATACTTAAAGCGAATTAAGTATATAATTCATTCTTTAAGAAAATCATTCTCTTAAACATATTTACTTGGGCCAAAACGAATGTTGCGTAAAACATCGTTACGACAACCCAAAATCACTAGTATATGGATTCGAAATTAAAATAGATATATAAATCCCAATATTATTCTAAACATTTCCTTTCGGAAATCATTTACTATAACAACAGTGTTATAGTCCACCATTTCCTTTTATTTCACGAAAACGTCTATTTCAACAATAAATGTTGAAATCTATGGTTTCGAATCTCAACACATTTAAAACATCGTTAGATCGTTTTAATTCTGTTTAAAACATCATATGTAAAACAATTTCTTTAACGTATTATTCACTATTCAAAAACGTGAATATACTACCTTAACAAATTTCATCATTTCTATTCACTTTAACTTAAAGGATTATTCACTGTTCAAAATGTGAATATAACTCTATCTCTAAGTTATAACAATTATCTTATCAAAATAAGTCATTTGCGGATTTATAAAACAACGTTTATAAATTCCGTTTCTATTTATTTATAAAACTTCCTTTTTATAAATTCCTTTATTATACTATTCCAGTTTATAACTCAATTATAAACTACAAGTTCATATTATAAGTTAATTACTTATAAAACGATTATTTTACAAAATCGTTCATTTAACTTCCCAAATTATTAATCTTAACTTATAAGATTGTTTATTTATCCAAAATTCATTCTTTCGATAACTTTATAAATTTTATAAACCTATTGCTTATAAAATTTCATTTATAACTTCACAGTTTATAATTTCATAAATTTCATTCATTTGGGAAATTCATTTTCACTACATTCAAACACTTATAAAAACTCGTTTTATAATGTCCATAATTCAATTTATAAATATCCATTTATAAATCTCTTAATATAAATTAATTTATATTATTCTTTTAAACGTCTTTAAATTCCTTTAAAATTTCACCGTTCTCTTGATTTATAAAATAATCAAATTTTATAAATCTTATATTCAAACTTTTAATAATAAACTCAAAAATCCAGTTTAAACTATTTTATAAAATCATTGGTTCATATTTCTCAAAAATCGACTTTTAATCGTATTTCTAAAAATCAGCTTTTTAACTATATTTCACAAAAACCATAATTTTTATAACTTTAAAAATTATAACGTTTATTTATTTATAATGGATCAATTCCAAAAATATGGTATATTTTCAAAAATCACTTTAAAATCATTTTAAAATCCCAAAATCTGGGTCCAATGATGCTACACATCAAATAGTCAATCACGACTAACAACGATATCATATATCGATATGATAATCCATCAAATATCAAAATATCTGAAATTAAATAAATACTGTTGAGGAATCCAGTTGGATCCCTCCAACCTGTTTCCTGCATCCAAAAACATTAGCACAATACCAATTTCGCTCCAGTACGAAATTATCGCGGTACATGTTCTTAATAAATATTATCCGCTTAATAACGGCGTAATAGGGTCTCATCCGCTAAACAAAAAATGCGGGAAATCAACAACTGCAATATATACATATGCCAATATATATATATTGATATTATATATAATACCAATTTCACTGTTTATGAAATATTCGCGGTATATGTTTATATTAAATAACATCCGCTTACTAACGGCGCATAATGTCTATTTTAACAATCAATAATTTACAGTCATCATTCAAACATGCATTCAAATATTTTAAATCTAACTATTTAAAATAAAATCGAAATCTATTCGATTGAGTGAGAAGTTCTCACCTTGGTTTTAAATTCCGTTTAAGCTTTTATTTCGAATAAAATTAAACGCGCGTTTAATTTTACCCGAAATTCTCACTAACTCCAAACGACTTCAAACCAACTCCATCGCGTAGTGCTCGTCCATACGATTCCAACGCAACTGAGTTTGCATTTTTTTGACCTCGTATGAAAAAGATATGAATTTTACAAGATTGTACACGTTTTATATTAACTAATTACAATATAAACTTTATATTTTTAAACCTAAACAGTTTCTGGCCACAGGATCAAAGCTCCCCTCCATCATAGCCGTGAATTTGCTTCTCCCCCAACCTGCTTTCTCACGCACACGACACCCTACAGCCGAACAAACCCATTAACCCAATACTAGGGTTCCAATTCGATCTCACCACACTCGACGAGAGCTCGATCAGATAGCTCCATGACGTGCGCCTCACCACTAGCTACACTCGGCCCCAAGGCCATGGAACTCGGCCACCACCACGTCCTAGAACTGCGTGCGCAAGTCCCCCCCTGTCGGCCCCCCTATCTCCCACTACAATGCTCCATTTTAGATCATAGCCGTTGAAAACGTAGTACTCACAGCCCTCTACAACTTTGTAGTTGATACTTTCATGAATCGATGCATGGATTTTGAGAAATTGAAGGATGAAGAAGATTAAGTTTCAGCCCTTGATTATACATGGAGGCGGCCTGTATAGATTAGGGTTTTGTTGTTTTTTTTTTATTTTAGATTTAAGGTGATATTTATAGGAAAAGCAAGCGTAAACACTATTCATCCCGGGAATTCCGAACTCCGATTTAGACGCCGTAACCAGCGTACCTAGGGTTTATCCCGCGTTCCGGACACAATGGAACAGGTTTCGGAAGCTAATTCGGAAGTATGTGCGAGTTATGGCTGAAAACGTTCAATTTGAATTAAACCGATTTAAGTCGATTTCTAGGCGTTTTAATTTGTACCGGACAAACGGTAAATCCAAACGACTTGAAATTTGAAACCTTACAATAATATCACATTACGGATCCGATGAAACTGGTTTCGTCGAATTCCGAGACTTTTTGAAAAATGGCTATTTTGACTCGCCAAATTTAAATTAAAAATAATTGGATGCGTTTCGAGCTGCCACGATCAAACGATAGCTCCGATTGACACGAAATTTGAAATCCGGTAATAACTAACTATTACGGATCCAATGGAACTGGTTTCGTTCAATTCTGAGACTGTTCAAAAATTGACTATTTTACAGTCGATTATTTAATATTAAAATATTCAATTTTCACAATTTAACTTTTAATTCGATTTTAAAAGTTCTAAAATATTTCTATAACTCCAGTATGATTAAATAAAATTTTACAAATCATTTTCTATCATATTTAACTCTATTTTTAATTATTTCCATTATTTAACGTATTAAATTATCGATTAAATTATCCAATTAAATCCAATAATTCAAATAAAAATTTATTTGACTTATAAATTCACTTATAAATATTTAAAATAAATTAAATATTCAAATTTTAATTTCTAAAAATTCTGGGTCGTTACAATTGATGTGACAACCATTAAATATTCTGTTATAAATTATAATAGTGTTTAGTTAAAAAAACTCTCTATAACTCCTCCTGAATATATGCTATACAACTTCCTCTATTTTTTGCCTATTATATTTTATACAACTTCTCTCCCTTTATCATCATTAAAAATGGATGAACAAGTTGGGCTAATGAATTATATAAAAAGTTATAATATTTCTACTCTTAGTAATGAACAATATATGATTATTATATGTTATATATTGGGAGTTATTAGTTTATCTTTGTATTAATGAAGTAATATTCCAAAAGGTCATTAAAAAATAGTAAAATACTACATTTTGTTAATATATTTACATATTTACAATGGTCATATTTTATGTATGGCCTAATTTTTATATTATATTTTAGAAAATGAGCAGATTCCTAATTCTCTTCTTAGTTTAATAAAAGTATTTTAATTATTGGTTTTGTTAATATATTGGTTATTTGATTTTCCATATTAAAAATTCTACAATGATATTCTTAGTTAAGGGTCTTATTATAATTCTATTCAGTATATAGTATATTGTGGCTACAACTTTAGCCTAAAAAAGGTAAATTGCTATCTTTTAACATAGTTCTTGCAAACTCTTAGAATGTTCTATTTTTACATTCCATAACTCCATTTTGTTTAGGAGTTATGGGAAAAGAAAAAGGGTATGTTATTCCTTTCTTATTACAGAAAATTTCAAAATTCTCCATTTCGAATTCTCCATCGTGGTTGCTCCTAATAGTTTTAATTTTAAGAGATTTTTTATTTTGAATTATCTTAACAAAGAGTTTAAACATTTCAAAAGCTTCTTTTATGTTTTAGAAAAATAGTCCATGTATACCTTGAAAAATCATCTACTATTGCATAAATATATTTATTATGATTTATTGATTATATTTATGATGGTTCAAAAAGATCTAATTGAAGTAATTTTAAGGTGTGCAACAGAACTCATGTCTTTAGATTTGTACGATTGCTTGTGAAGTTTTCCTAATTAGCAAGCATCATAAAGAATGTTAACTTTAAAAGTTATTTTTGATAGTCCTCTAACAAATTCGTATCTAGCTAACTTTTATAGATGTCTAAAATTTAGATGCCCAAAATTCTTACGCTAGATCTAACGGTCATTTGAATAAACCATAGGACAAAGGTTGTCAGCATTGGTTTTCATTCCTAGAACATATATATTTCTTTTCCCAATTTCTTCAAAATCATCCTAGAATCACAATCTATGATATAGTAGTTATTCTTTTCAAATTTTATCCTAAAGCCTTTATCAGATAGTTGACTAATAATTAGTTGGTTGTGTTTTAAATTGTTAACTAGTAAAACATTAGGCATGGTAGAAGTTTCAGAGTTACCGAGGTTGCTAATGCCAATGATGTATCTCTTTGAATTATCACCAATGTTTACCATACCTCCGACTTTATAGATAGTATTTTGTTAGTATTTTTGGAATTCCAGTCAAGTGTTGCGAGCATCCATTATCAAGTATTCATCTTTCTTCTTAGCACCTTTCATGAAGCGTACATCGTTATTTTTTGTCTTTGAGTTACTACTGCTTGATCTGGAGTCTGAATCATCCCATGTTTCATTATAAGCATGTTTCATCTTTTTTTTAATGAGTCTATGTTGGAAGATAACTTCAATTTCTTTTAGTTTGGAGAGTCCTTTTGAAAGTGTCCAGTTTTGTTACATCTAAAGCATTTGATGGTATCTTCACTCCTTGGTTCGCATGGATATCCATAAGTCGTTTTGAATTTGTTTCTTTTTCGGTACTTCAGGAATTTTTTGAAATTTTTAATGATAAATGCCATCTTCTCATCGTCATTTGATCCTTCATCTACACGAGTAGTATCAAATGCCAGTATTTTCTTCTCACCTGAATAGCTTTCCTTGCTGCCCTACAATTGACTTCTATGATATTAAATTACCTATTAATTCTTCCACTTTCATTGTACTGATATCGTTGGCTTCTTTTATGGTTAGAGTCTTCTGATCCCATTCACTTCTAAGTGAGATAAGAATCTTTCAGACTTGATCATCTTCCGTGTATTTTTTTTAAGCATGTAATATGTCTTGAAACATGTCAAAAATAGACCCATTTGTTTTTATTTTAAATAATCGAGATTAGTTAACATTGAAATATTGGTTTGTTAAACCTTACTAGCTCCTCCACGTGTAACTTGCAGCATTCTCTATATTTCATATGTAGATTTACATATAAAAACTCTATTAAATTCATTTTTTATCTAGTAACAGAACAGTATATCCATAACTTTTATGTTACTAAGTGCTTGCGATTTTTATTCATTTGTCAACTGAGCATACATATTCCCAGGTTTTCTACACTCATTTTGGATAATTTTTCAAATTTCGAAGCCATTGGTTTGCAAATAAATTTTCATTCTATATGACAAGAATGCATAATTACTATCATTAAAAAGTGGGGGTCTAACGGTTGATTGGTTTTCTACAAAAGTGTTAAAAAGTGTGTTATATGTGTTTGGATCCATCAAAATTATATAAGAAAAAAAAATCATATTATGAGTTTTTGAAAACTGTGTGCTCTGATACTAAATATGGATGGGGCAATGATAGGTGCGATAACTTAATCTATACTACATCAGAATGGTTCTTCAGACTATTTTACACTAGAGGAAGGGTAAGTAGTTATATGAACTTTTTTCAGTATACTTGTTAATTTCAAAATTTATCATAGAAAATTCAAACACATGTAATAATATAATCATAGAACAATCAGATAATAGTAAGTAAATATAGTACAAGTAAAGGTAAAGAAGAACAAGAAATTTATACTAGTTTGGTTTCTCAATCCTGTATCCATTCCTGTACCCAATACGAAATTTCATTAATCACGTCTTGACTTTAAATTAGGTGGCAAGAAAACCCTTTACACGTCTTCATTTTGACTCAGGCGAAAAGGAAACCTACTGGAATTTGACTCAGGTAATTAGCACACCCTTTGGAATTTAACTTAGGTAACTAGAAAATCTACCATGTCTTAGACTCAAAAGGCGAGACAACTCCCTGTACAATCTTGTGTTAACTTTCACCCAGGTCGTCAAGATCGCCCTTTTACAAGTAGTTTAAGTGGACTACAAGAAATCAAATCCTTAGATCATAACTACAAATAGCTTGTTGATAAAATTTCTTATCGACCTTCTAATAGTGTTAGGGGTATGCCCTAGGGGTAATTAGGTAAACAATTTGTATTCATAATAAAAGGTGTTTCCTTCCTATTATATACTTGTTATAATATGTCATAAGTAACTAAATGTATAATTAAAGTATATTTAACAGAAAATCCATAAATTGTATATGTTTGTGATAGTAATTATAAATAATTGTAATAATGAGTATTATATTACAATTTAATAAACATACCATTTTAAATATTTCTAGTCAAGATGTATCGAGATTGGAAATCAAATCATCTTTTGAGACTAGATTATGTAACGCTCTTCAAATTTTAGGTAGTGAATTACTCATGATTAATGGCGCCCTAAGGGGTTACAAACTGATAGTTATTGGATAATTAAGGTCAAACAAAAATTTTGATGTGATTATTTGCATAGTTCACTTGACTTGAGAATATTATTGATCTTCAATATAAAGCTCCTTTTTGACTATACTTAAATCATGGCACAACATCCATCGAATGACAATAGTTAGTTGGAGTGGAAGTATTGAAAGTGAAACGCTATTCGAGAATGGATTCGTTTCTTCAATTGTATGAGGTCAGTACCACTATCGAAGTAAATTCAAAGTCAAAATCTCTTGCCGTAGTAGTTTGGTTAATAATAATTATTGTTATTGAACCAAGGACTTTGTGGCTAGATTATAAAGTTGAATACGCACGATATTGGAAGTTTGACCATTACCAAATTCCATAAGTCCAAAGTGATATGGTTCCGACGAACGAAATTGGTGTAAATGATTATCACTACCAGAAATGGTTAACAAAGTAAATTTTGATTTTATCGATACCAAGTAAGCAATAAATTCGACCATAATTTCACACCACTTGCTATGTGGTGTGTGAACGTTAATATTCAAATTGATCAATATTATTCGCTTATCAAATTTACACCTAAGAGTCGCATAGCCAAAATGTTGAATACTCCTATTACCACCCTATCAAATTAATTTTTAATTGTTATAAATTAATTAAATTAATTAATACTTGCAAAATATTAATTATAAAATTTTACTTGATGTATGTTGAATAATATTAAACAGTATGTATATAGTAGTTATACATACACTAACTGATATATTGATACATGTTTAAATAAGACTTTAACGCAATGAATATTATACAGACTTGGACTGGTCTTAAGGCCCATAAGGGGCATGGTTTAGGCAGCTTTAGACATGCATATTTCTGTGGCCATTCGATGGATTAATGGGAGGTTTTTGAGTGGTTAAAAGGAGAGAATGGAAAAGAGATTAACTAGGGTCCATATCCTACATTTGGTCTTTTATCTTTCCTTTATATAAACCATCTTATCCTCACTAGAAAATTGGATTTTTCTCTCTTATTTTCTACATATCAAGGCTTGCTATAACCCTAAGTCCTCAAATTCCAAGCACATAAACATTAAATAAAACTTGATTTGATCATTGGTGGTGTTACTGTTCGGGAGCTACCAACTTCTAGACTAGGAATTGGATTCAAGGAATTCTATTCTTAGTTTCAACATGTTCGTACTAGGCTTTGGTAAAAGGTATATCTCTAATTTACTAATGCTAAATTTATTCATTATATTATATATCTGTTAGTTAGAAATTATGACGGATCTGTATACCGATGTATTTTCATATTTGGATGGTTAGATGTGTGTATGTGTGTGTTTAATTTGTATACGTATGTCATCATGTTGCTTACGACATAATAAAAAAGCCAAAATTCAAAAATAAATTTATATTTAATTTTCTTTATTTAAAAATTAACATAGTAGAAAAATAATATATAAAATATGTTTAGATTTATAAAATTTTCATCAACTCATATATACTGTAGGATTTAAAGAAATTATTATATATTTAATCCGTATACATTATTTATACATATATATAATTTTTATTTAATTTAAAATTAGCTTATACAATTAATAAATTAATATGTATACTTATAAATAATATAAAATATAGGTATGAATTATATAAATGCACATTGTAAATTTTTTTTGAAATTAAAAATTTATATTTAAGAATTTTTAGTATGGAAAAAACTATTTAAATACTTAAAATCCAAAGAAAAAATTAAAAACCTAGCCGAAAGCAATTATGACATTTACATAATTTTTAATTATTAATATATACGTGATAATATGTTTACAATTATATATGTATTATTCAAATCTACTAAACATAATAATTTATATATAAACATAATAATTTAATACATGTATTCAAATCTATTTTGTATATTAATATTCAAAGTATTTTACAATCTAATTATACTTTGCATACATACATACATATCTACACACACATATTCATATTCAAACAAGTGTATTATTTAAATCTTACTATTATAAATATTACATTGTAATATACATAATTATATATACATTATAATACACACACAAACACACACACACATAGATATATATATATATACACACACACACACACACAACATTTTTGGATATAAGAAGCGCTAACGTGTCTGCTGCGATGTAAATCTCAACATTTGTACCCGGGCATGCCAAACATGTACACGTCATCATCTTCCATGTGCAGGTCCTCATATATATGTAAATGGTACACATATATACTATATAACACAAACTATGTGATAAAAATTTATTTATGAATCAAATAAAATGTTGATTTTATTTATAAAATTAAAAAAGTTCTAAACAAATTTAGACTGCTTAGGATTTATAAAGATACAAAAAGGTTAAAAATTGAAAATTTTCCAGTTATTCCATTGCGAGTTGGCCCAGTTCCAATACCTTTAGTAGTTGAATATCTTTCCTTTTGGGTAGAATTGAGTGAAGATCGAAGAGTTATTGGTGTAGAATAGAAGTGAATCTTCTCTGATTTTTTGTATGAATATAGAGAAAGAGAATTGACGTAGAAATCGACAGCACTTCTTTAAAATCTTATGAGAATGAGAGAGGAAAGAGATAAAGAAAGTAGTTATAATTTTTCTTGAAAATTCAAAATTAAAGGCCTTTAAATAAAGGTTGAAGAATTACATCCATTCACCAAAGGAATGCGCCAAAAGTTGGTTCTTTTGAAAATTCAAAAACACCTCAACGGTTTTTATTTGACTTACATATTTTTGATATGTCGACATATACAAATTAATTTGCATATTTTAGAAATACTCTGAAAATGTTAAAAATGCTTTTTTATAAAAAATTTATTAAAATTTATTTTATAACTAAATTAAGTATTATTCTTTTATATAAACTTTTTGAGCGGAAAAATAATTTTCGAGGAAAGAAAATCAAAGATATGATACTATTCAGGTCCTTAACATTTAATCTAAGACTCAATTAAATATTAGCACAAATATCTTAAGCTCTTTGTGCTTTCATCCTTGAATTCTTTAAAACTCATGATTCGTCAGATACATCTCGATCAACACTTGATTTATATTGATCAGTTCTTTAAGCTTTTATTCAATCATCACTTGTATAAACCTGTTAAATACTCCTGATATCCTACACAATATTCTATATAACACAAGAAACCATTACTAACAATATTTATATTGTTGTTGTCGTCAAAATCATTAACAGTTTTCTTATATAAGGGACAATCCAACAACTACCTTATAAGTCTACATTTATAGGGTATGACATATATATATAATAGAAAATTACAATTATGCTCTCTCATATGCCCTAATTCTATAGGAATCACTTAATCTAATCTCTGATACCATATGTAACAACCAGCACCTTCGGGCACACCGATCCATAGCCCAAAACAACATTCGAACTCGCGTCAGGCCAAGAAGTACGAGTCATTGAGTTTTTAAGGTTTAAATAATAAATGGACTATTGTAAATTTAGAACATTATACACTTTTAGATCTCACAATGGACAAAAATAAGATATAAGTCCTGAAAATAACCAAATCAGATAGTAATCTCAACATAAATATGGTTTATACAAAAATGTCTTCAACTGATAATACATAAAAGTTTGATAGATAGAAATAAAATAGAATAATGTACATGGAGAGTCACTATAAATAAATATATCTTTGGAGCACCAAGTCACCTCCATCACACACCTTGCCTTACCTACGTCACTTACTACTCTGACCACCTATGGTAGATTTAAAGAGGGAAAATGAATGGGGTTTGACAAGTTTAGGGAGTGAATTATATCACTAGTGATATGATGTGGACAGGTGGTTAAAGTTTAGTAATAACCTATACCTAAGGTTATTCTTTAGTGTGCATGTCCTATATATGTAAGCCATAAATTACTTTTATAATATAGCTTGACTATCCCCAATGTGACTAAATCCAATTTTTATTGTAAAGATTTCCACTCACGGGTGGAACATGCCAACTGAATAATTCCTAGAAACAACTCTAGTGTGTAACCACATATCTATTTATCAAGTAAACCTTGAGTAGCGCCTAATGAGTATAACTCACTATATCAGCCTATATATTCAGGTTAACAATCTCGATATAATCTTTTGGGTTAACAATCCCAACATAATCTTTTTGGTTAACAATCCCAGCATAATCTTTTGGTGTGACAATCCTAGTAATAGCTAGTTACTTGAACGTCAAATTTTTTTTGTTAGTGCCCGTATCCTACACTTTGTACTATTACACACTTAGCAATCAAGGACAGATTAACAAATCTAACTCCTCCATAAGATTAATAGATCCTACTACGATGAATTTCTTTGCCTGCTTTTTTCAGCTTACACTAATAAGTGGCCAGGATCGATTATGAATGATAAGAGCTTCTATTGTGATGTAATCGATCGACAAGTTGAGTGTCACGTTTAACAATTCATGAAGTGAGAACCTAGGATGTCACCAATTATGATACTTTTCTAGCATGTTTCACTACTCCATTCAACTATGTGAACTCTTGAAAGACAAGGAAGTGGGAAAAAGTTTTCCCGATCAATCCTACTTAGCATGCACAAAGTCCAGGTTCAGCATGGGCTTGCTGTAGTAATTCAGATGGATGGTTCCTTATTCAAATGTCTGATCGTGATTCCAAACATCTAAATAAGGATTTATATGTCTGAATTAGGTTGGTTTGAAACGTTTCTTATCTGTTCATAACTTCCAAAAGTACAAACGTCTGGTTATTGGTTCATACGTTTAAATAAGTGTTTTTAGGTCATTATCTCTTTTTTTGCATTTTATTTGTTTTACCTGTCTTCTTTGTGTATTCAAGTATACGTGTTAGATTCATTTTTAAAACAGTGACTGGCTATAGTTTTCATCTTATTCATACACAAATTCCAAGTAGTTTATCCCAACAATTATCTACATATCTTCCAATCGAATACGTCTTGTTTATACGCAGTTCCAAGTAGTTTATCCTAACAATTATCTACATATCTTCCAATCGAATACATCCCGTTTATACGCAATTCCAAGTAGTTTATCCCAACAATTATTTACATATCTTCCAATCGATTATCTACGTATGTTTCAATCAATTCTCTATATAATCACGGTTATAAATATCAAATTTAGGTAAATTCAAAAGAATATGTTTATCTACTCTTTATGTACCAAAATTTATCGAAATTTGTTATATAAAATTGGGTCTGTGGATTCAGGGATATATTTAATCCAATTTACCCTTCCCTTCCAAATTATGGTGATTATTTTATTAATCCACTGCTTAGGGTTTTTCAATCACTTTGATTCATAAGTATTTTGAATAAAAACATTGACTCTAGACTAAAAACTATATTTTTCGTTCTAATAAGCTATATAAATAAAAATTAACTACTTATCAACATCGTAGACTTTTCGAATCCACTCGGCTTGAAGAGTCATTTGAATAGATTCCTCTTCTAATTCGATTCGAATCTACTGCTTCGCTTTTTTGCCTAGTTTTTATGATTTTGTTTCTCCTTATCTCATTTGGATCCTCCACTATTTTATTTATTGCTTCTCTCCTTTTAATTTGATTTTACTTTTGAAATTAGAGAAGGGATTTAAGAAACTGGAGTTTTGGTTAAGAAGTTTGGAGGATGAAAAGGAAGAAAAGAACATACGGAATTAGAGAAATGGTGGCTAGGGTTTAGAATGAAGAAGAATGAGGGTTAGGGCTTTATGTATAGTCAAAAAATAGGATTATTAGGTTAAATTCCAAAGTTAATAATTATGGAAATGCCACTGGGTATAATTTCCACTAAATGTGATCCGTTTTAATCAATTTTAACAAGTTATATATATATACATATATAATTATAAACGACATTCCAAACGTAACGAAATAAGTTTCATGACTTAATTTCCACATTTGTGAAAATTTACTATTTTTTCCTTTTATGTAAAATTATATTTCTATCCTTCTTTGTATTTTAATTTATTTGTTAAAATTTCCTGGGTGTTATAATGTGATACTTAACGTGGCATGTGATAATAGTATAATTAATTGCTCTCATTGTTACCGTGGTAACATGATTTGATATTTTAAGTTGTGTACTGGGAGGAGAATAGAGATATCTGTGTTAGTAGGATTTACATTGTTTGGGCGGATGTACCCACGCAAAAAATCTAATTGTCGGTTGACCCTTGCATACTACCACTTGAATAATAGAATATATGACACATTTACCATTGAGATTATATACTCAATTTTTCAATAGCCAGTTTACCATCGATATTATAAACTCAGTGTGTACCTTAGGTGGTTTACTGTTGAGATTGTCTACTCAATGTACAGTTAGGTGGTGTACCATGAGATTGTTTACTTAATGCTGTTGGAACCGGGGCAGCCTGCAGCGGAAGTTATGAGTGAATTTCAAGAAGAAATTTCCCTAATGGATCTTTATTGGGTTGTGCAAACTAGTTTATTTATGACATTTTAAAATTTAATTTATTTAAAATCTTTTGTTTTATTTAAATTTATAAATTATATAGTTTATTTAATCTAACTTACGATATATTTATATGTGTGTCACACACACAGAGATACATATGCGCGTGCCTGCGTGCGCATGTATAACATATCAATCGATGCAAGTATAACATGTCAATGTATAGATGTTGGCATTTACATCGCAACAGATACGTTAGCTCATCTAATAAGCAAACATATTGTCCAAATATATGTGTGTGTGTATTATAATTTATATATAAATACTAATAATGTATATACATACGTATATGTATGTATTTAAATAATTTCATATAAGTATATGAATACTTTGAATTTATATATATAAACACACACAAATATACAAATACATTATTTTATATATAATCATATGAATATAATATTAATATTATATATACATATTATAAATTAAAATTATTTAAATATAAATAAAATTATCTACATGCTTTTGTAAAAAAAATTCTTGTAAGTAATACTTATATGTATATACAAATATATATTAAATAATTTTTAAAGTATTTATATATACAAATAAATGCATAATGAATAATATATTATATAAATATATGTTCATAAAGTATTCAAAATATTTTGATAATTATAAAAGATCAAGTCTTGCGCATGGCTCTAAAAATATAATTTATTTGTTTTTTTAAATTTAAAACATATTTTATTCAAATATCCTATCAAAATTACTAAAATATTAATTAAGAATTATTTTCTGTTTTTTATTTTGAATTTTGAATTTTCAGTAAGTCATAAATAATATTTTATGCTTTAAACCTTTTTTTACGATTTTTCAATATAAATCTAATTTTAAAATTAATTTTCTATCCTTGGCTGATATTTAGAAATAAAAAATGTTTTTTTATATTTTTTCCTTAGAGCGTCTTTGCCGCTAATATTATTTTGTAAAATATAAAATATAATTTTCATATCATATTTGAATTGATATAGTTAATTTATGCAATAAATTGATTTAAATAATAATAAAATATACCAAAAAATATTTTATCATTATCATAAATAATAATAAAATATACCAAAAAGTATAGCAATGGTAATTAAAACCTATTTATTTGTAATTTTGAATAAAATTCTAATAAATGAAGTAGTGAAATGTTTATACCTGGTTATAAATTGAATATGTGAAATTTGAAGTAAGTAATGAATTGATTAATGTAATAAAACATGGTTAACAGAAATTGGATGTAAATTAATGAAGTACGTTATTGCAAGTTAATAATTAATGAACTTGAATGAAAATTTCCAATTTAATATAATAGTTAAAATGTTATGACTTAGTTTTAAATGGAATATAGTATAAACAAATGCAATCAGTGTATTTATGTGTGAAATAGTATATTGATTTATTTGTAACTGAATGTAAATTAATGCAATTATGTTAGTGTAAGTCAATAAATGACTAATTTAGCGCAATCCAGTTTAATTGAAATAACTGTAAGGTTATAATTTACTGTATCTAGAAAATTTGAAAATTTGATTCCAATAAATGCAAATAAGTACTAGAAATGGATATTGTTTTCATAAGATAGTATAAAGGGATGTAAACTTGTGATCTATATAATAAATAAATAGAAACGTGAAATTTTTCATAAGAAATAAATAAATCTAAACTTAACGTTTGGTTACTGTAAATTAAAGTAATAATCGGAAATAATGATAATTTTATTTATAATATGACTATTGGTTGATGTAAAGATTGTAAATCAAGATTTATTAATTTATTTGAATGTAAGTAACAGGTGTTGTATAAATAAATGAATTAGTATAATAAATGGTAATTGGATGAATTCAGTGTTACGCAAGTAATCATAATAATTAGTGAAATTAATATAATTAATTGTATTATAAAGTTAATGGTAACGATTGTTATATTTAATTGGCCTTATAAATCAAATTAGGAAATCTTTAGTGTTTTAATGAAGTTTATAATGGAAGGTGTGAATGTAATAATGAAATAATTGGAAGTGTAAATTCATTCATAATATAGTAACCGATATAATGGAAAGTATGAACCCAAGTAAATGAATTTATTTAGAATGTAAAATGCAATTAGCGTGTATATTGGTAGAAATGTAATAAAATGAAAATAGGGTAGTTAGTACGAAGGAAAGATGAAAATTTGAACTTACTAATGTATAATCGGGTAAACAAAGGTTACCTTTGTTTATTGAATAATTATTGATTAAATAAAAATGATTTGGAGTTAAATCAAGTTTATTTATGAAATAAATTATAATTAATTGATTTATTGGAATTTAAAAATTAAAGAATTGAGTTTTATTGCAAATAAGTAGAATTGGATATTAAAATTTACGTTAATTGAAAAGAAGATGGTATATGAAAATATTAATGCAATAGTTTTGAATCCAATGTTAAATGCATCTATTTGACAATAATGAATGGAATAATGATTTGTTAATTTAATTTAATAGAAATTTTGGAATTAAATTGATAATTTCTGAATTAGAATGGAATTGAGGAAAATACTGAAATCGGTAAGTTAACCAACTTTAAATTGACTTTTAATTTGTTTAAAACATTGTAATTGATTGAGAGATATAAAAGGAATAAAATTGGTCAATTTTAAGATTGAAATTAAAAATTGGATTTTATTTATTAATTTTTAAATTATTTAATTAATGGAAAAATAGCCATTTTGGCCACTGACTCGAATTTCGACGAAACTAGTTTCATCGGATCCGTAACGGTGAATTATTGTAGGATTTCAAGTTTTGCAGTGATCGGCCTTGTTGTTTGATCATACGGACTCGAAACGCCTTGAAATAAACGAATTTGAAATCGATTTGAAAAATATTTATTTTAGCATAACTTCTTCATACGATGGAATTTGGACTTGAAACCTTTTCCATCGCGTTTAAAATATTTTAAAATATCTATTTTGATATATGGGTTGACTCAATTTCGTTCTGGAGTCGAAGCGGGCTTTTTGGGCCACTTTGGCGTTAGCGCGTATATCTGTTTTATCCATCTATTCTATTTTCAATTCTGCCTATAAATATCTTGCTATAAACCCTAGCCTCCCTAATTCTCATTTGTCTGTACGTACATCTCAACTCTCTTCTCCTAAATGGTAGACAAACAAATTCTAGATCCAATTCCAAATCAAATCCAAAGCTAAAAGTTTCAACCCCTCAGAAAAATTTGAAAAGTTTATATATCGAAGCTCTCGACGAGCGTAATTCGCTGCTGGTGTTCATTCTTCGATTCAGATAATGATTTTTCCTCAAATCGCAAATCAATTCATACCGTCCGTATTAGGGTTTCCATTGTAGACGGTGGATCTTCAATTTGAGGGCGATTGGGGGCCAGGGTCTGATGGAGATTGCCGAGGCATGTCGATCAGTAGGTTTAATTGGGTCTCTGGTGGTCGTCACTCGCCGTATTTGGATGTGCATCGTCATGGCCACGCTGCCGTTCAGGGCAACTTCGTGTGGCCGTGGTGAGTCAGGGGGTCGGCCGTGGATGGAGGGGGAGCTGGTGGTGTATGATCGTGGCAGAGATGATCGAGGTGGCGAGATAAATCGAGAAGAAGTGGCGGCTGTAGGGTTTGAATTTGTTCGTTCCTGCGTGTGCTACTGTAGCTGCATGGGTGATAGTGATAACGAGGTGTCGACGTGCCAGGATCTGAGTGGTGCGTTATTCAATTTATTCATCAAAATTTTATTTATTTTCAAATCTTATAACTTGAATATCTTTCACATACGAACTCCGTTTCACGCGTGATTTTTTTTTGTTAGGATCTTAATATAATTCCGGACATTATGGCGCTGGTTTGGACGGGTTTGGAGACTGTTCAACTTTTGGGTTTAAATTGGATTTAAATTCAATTTAAATTCAAAAGATGAATGTTTTAACCCACTCACAACTTCTAAAATTTCTTATGTTTGTTAAATTAATTTATGATGGGTTTAGAAATTTATTCATAACTGTTTGTTTATTTTCAATCATCATCCCAGTTAAATTTAATTAATTTAATTAAATTTTTATTTATTTATTTATTGCATATAAACTGCCAGTTAAATTGTTATTCATTTATTTATTTCATATAAACTGCCAGTTAACAGTTAATTAAATAATTGTCGAATATAAACTGCTAGTTAATACTTGTTGTTTATTATTCGGTATATACTGATGTCTTGTTTGAATTGGATGATGATTTTGATGAATGGATGTATGATTTTATGATGGATGAATGGATGTTTATTTATATCATCATAAACTGAAAGTTGTTATGCATTTCATCTCATTCGGGATTGCGGTTTGAAATGATACATAATCGTAATTTTTATTTTCAAATTGCGGATTGAAATGATAAATATCCATATCACTTGACCTTAGGGTAGAAAATTATATACAGACACCGTGGTCTATATATATAAATATTTCGAAAATGATTTCTATGGTTTTGTAAAAAAATATACGGTTTTATGAGATATTGATTCTATATTTTATAATGCTATTTTATATATAGTTAAAAAAATTAGTTTTAAGCTATGTATAAAAATTGGTTTAAAGATAAAGAAGTTACATAATAGAGTTTGATTTTATTAGAATATAATATGGTTAAGTGTTTATTTAAATTTTATTTCTGGAGTTTAAAATTAATAAAATACGAATAAGGTGGGAAGATAAATACGAATTTGATTTGAATTAAAGTATATAAGAATTTTCTCGAATAAAATTGATTCTAATTTAAATAGGTTTGAGATTTTAAAAGGTGTGATTTAATAACTGGATTTTGGTTTGGAGGATTTAAAAGGATATTATTGAGTTGATTAAATTGAAAGAATATCTAGTATTTGAAGTTTAAAGGTTTTACTTAAATGATATTGGATTTATTAAGTATACGCTTCAAATCTAAATAATAGCAACTGAATTTGATATATATGAAATTATCAAAGAATAAATTTTGAAACGGTGGAATAATTAAAGCTTTGAAATATATGAAAATTTTATTGGTTTATTTGGGGATTTAAATTTATATTTGAAATTGATTTGTGAAGATGAAGAAGCTATTTTATTATATAACTAAGTAATTTAATATTAAACCATTTAAGTGATGTGGTTATATTTCAAAGTTATGAAATTCGAAGTTCTATGTTTGAAAGACTTTATTTCAAGTTTTGGTTTCAAAATATTATAACTTTGAAAAAGTTATGGTTTTAGAAAGGATATTTGAAATGATATCATATTGATTTGGTTTTAAAGGAGGAAAATGATATCGTATTTTTATGGTTTTGAAAAGGGATATTATATTCTGGTTTTAAAGTTTAAACTATTTTGAAAAGACCACGGTGTTATAATAATGATTAGTTGTTAAAGAGATCGGGATCGAAAGTTGTCATACTCTCTGCCAACTCCGAAAACCACTTTAACAACCGTGTACGCGGTGGAGATTCCAAAATGAAGTAGGATGGTGGCGGTATTTCCTTTGAGGTAAATACGTGGACCCAACTCCCGTGAGTTGGCATAAGGTGGCTAAAACGGGAGCGATTCTCGGGCCAATAAGGTCATTCCTCTGATGGGACGCACTCCTTCGATATTATACTCTGACGTTTGGATTTGATTCGGTGGCCACTTTTTATTTTTGATTTTAGGGGTGTTGTTCGAGGTGGGCGGTAGTAGCTGCTATGCGTTACCACCAGCCCGGATGCATAATTGGTATATCTACCCTGGCATTGTCTAGTTGTGCTGTGTCACCTACCCTATCGCACCTTGTACGAGTTTGGTTTTCTCCCGTAGCCCATGTGGTTTCCTCAGGTGGCTTCCCGATCAGGAGGGACTATGATATTGGATGGACAATTGGGACTATTACGTGTTAAGGGGAATATTGGGTCACTCCTTAATGCTATTTAAAAGTATGTTTATTTTACTATAGACATTACTATAATGGCGACATATTGCTACATAGTAAATAGTTTAACGGATCCTTAGAAGATGTGAATTCCGAGCATCTCTTGAGTTACTGCACTCACGTTAGACACTAGATAGGAGATGTCAAATCCCGTAAACATCTCCGACACTGTTACGCTCATATTTATTACAGTTAATTTAACTTACATAAGATCTTTTAGTTCTGACTCGAGTGTTTTGTCTTTTCAATTCGCTCGGGTCAGTCCGAGCGTTTCAGGGTTTGAAGATTTTATTCTGGAGGAAGAAGACGATGATTAGTAGTACTATTATCTACTATATTATTCCACTGCACTATTGTATTCCGCTGCATTATTGATATTCTATGGTATGTATAACTCTGATATATATTGTAAGTATAATTAAATATTTTGAAAAACAGCTTCATGAACTGTATATTTGATTATTATATTTTTCCTTTCGCTGTGAGATTTTGTTTTATTTTATTTCTTTCTTGGTTTTCTTATTTACTCTATAAATCCGCCCTTCCGTATGGTTTGAATTGGCATGTGTGTTGATTTAAAGTGTGTGTAAAGGCGGGACGTTAGAGCCATGACCCTCATAACCTTTCCGCATCTTTCTTGTTTCGACCATTTCCAGGATGTGAGGTCCTGATGCAGTCTCGTCCACAAAGCTACACTTTTTACAAAGTCATGCTTTGATCAACAATTGATCAACAACACACATCAGCACTCAGCATGTCACACTACCAAATTGGGAGTATATCACTGATAACCTTCAACTACATAACCTCTGAGCTCGTACGTCTCAGAGAAGAATGTTAAGCTAAGAGAAAAAATTCTCCGCCACCAACAGAAATGTATTTGAAAGAAATCTGCTTTATATCTAAAAGTGTAATGCCAAACATACAACCATACAAGTCTGTTCCGGGTTCGAACAGAACCAAAGGCACTTCGTCCAATAAAGGAAGAATCCTTGCAATCCGGATATCCACAATCCCGATCGGACTCCCCATCACATATGGAGAACTCTATACCGGAGCGACTCAGTGCAGAGTCATTCGACAGGTTATCCTATCGTTCTTGAAGATACCCGGTCTTCACTATCGGTCGTCAAATGCTATATGTAACGTCGTATCACTATTTGGAATGGGTTATATGACACAAAGTCCTCTCCCGGCTAAACCGGATAGTGAGCGCAATATTTAAAAACATATGGGTATGGGATTTCAGTTAAGTCACAACTTTTAAAAACCCAAAACCTTTCTTAAAATGGTTTAAACAAATTACCATTTCAAATCTTTTAAACAAAAAGATTCACTTCGCAAAGTTCACCCAGTTTCACAAAGATCCATTCATAGATTTTAAAACAATTTCCATTTCAATTAGGATTAACTTATCCAATATTTAAATCAAAGATTTAACTTATAGCTTTCAAACCCGTTTCTAAAGATTTATTCATAACTTTGAAAACCATTTTCATTTCAAACTTGAAATCCCTTTAACACAAATTGGAAATTCATTTCTTATATGAAAGCTTTTATTATTTGAAAACAAATAGTTTTCATTTTGGAAAAATCCGATTTCATTCATACAGGTTAGAATCTTTGGGTTAAATTCAAATTCCCAAAACAACACTTTAAAAATGGTTTAAACCCCATATAAACTTGTATAACCTTTTTAAATCATAAATAGAATTCCATTTCAAATTTTTGAATTCAAATTTAAATCAAATTTCAAAACTAAATCAAGTTATACAAAAATAGCTTTTACCTTTGAAATTCCTTTTCAACAACTTTTTACTTTAAACCCAATCCATTTCCAAAACCATTTGGATTCAAGATTCAATTTTAAAACCATTTCAAAAATCTACGACTTAACCAATTTCCACATACAATCCATATTTGTGTGTGTATGGTGTAGTCCAGGGGTTTTACACAATAAAAGTGCAACATCATCAATCAGCACAGATTCGAATACATCAATATATCTGATAAGCGGTATAAATTATAACACTTATCTTTATTCACAGATCACAGATCATAGATAAATAACAAAGGTACATCGCAGATAAATAAATTACATTTATCACATATAATAAGTTACATTTCACAGCTTAATCATATCACAGAACATCATATATCAGGGATATCACATAATTCAAAGCATCCAGTTCAATCCAAACATTCATAAGTAAGATCAGTTAATTGTCTGATTAATTCAAATCTGATTAATTACTTATGAATTTACTAATCCTGATTAATTAACATTAATAAATTACAAATCGTTTTGATTGATTATTCTTTAACCATCTATTAATTAACCATTAATAATAAGTTAATTAACCTTTAATTATTAAATTCACCATTTAATTAATTATCTTTAATCAATTAATTAACCCATAATTAATTAATTATCTTTAAATTAATTATCCTTAATTAATTAAGATAAGTGATTATCCCTAATCCTAAATCAATGTTAATCACTTGATTAATCCACCTTTAATCATTATTTAATTACTTTTAGTTAAGTAATTATCTTTTAGAAATTAATTTCCTTTAATTGCTTTCATTAATTAATTTTCAATAATTACATTAATTAATTAATCCTTAATTATAAATTAATTAGCCTTATATTAATAATTAATTATCTTCAATTAATTACAATAATTAATTAATTAATCCTTATTTAATAATCTTCCCTTAATCACTTTCATAAATAAATTAACTTTTAATTAATTACCATTTAATTAATTATTATTAATTAATCACAATCAGTGATTACCCTTAATTAATTAACCTTAATTACTTTCATTGATTAACATTTAATCATAGATCAATTATCCTTAATTAATTTATTAAAAATAATTTTTCCTTAATTATTCACAATAATTAGCCCTAAATTCATTATCCAAAGTAATTAACTCTAATTTTAATTACACAAAGTAATTATACTTAATTACTTAACCACATTCTTTAATTTATCAAAACTTAATTAATTTTAAAGATAAACCTCTTTTATCTTAGATTAAATACTTAATCACAACATTTAATTCTTACTTTAATGAATCTTTGAAAACAGATTTACTTATTATCATAAATTAACTAAAGACCTTTAAGTTAATTAACAACTAAACATTTTCTTTTTCTTAATCAATTAACTATAGATTTAAATAAACTCAAGTTAAAACAATTCTACAACCCTCATTTATTCCAATACCTAAATAAGTACCAATTATATACAAAAATTTTATTGAAGAAAATAAGTCAAAACTGGATTCATTAAAACCTGATTTATTTTAAAATTTTAAAAATTTCTATATACGTAATCACCCAGACCCCAAAACAGCTCGAGCCCTTACCGAGCCCAATGCCATTTTTCCCGAGACCCGCTTCGAGTTAATCTCAAATCCCCGAGACATCTTTTTTTTCTTTTCTTTTCCTTAACTTCTTTAAAACTGTGATAATCATTTACAAGTAACATGAGGGCAAACACGAGCAACAGACCAAATTTCTCGAATTTGACTTCGAGCCTGCTGCTTCTTCTCCACCCTCAATTTCAACTTCAACCCAGATATGCCAATGCCCACGTGCACGTGCACCACTGCTCCGGTCATCTTCGACCAACGCCGTATCCGTCCACAAGTCATCAACGACCATCTCAATCCCAATGATCCTCCAGAACTTTGAAAACCTAAGCAACCTGAAATCGAGCATTTCAAACATACCCGTGGACAAAGTCGATCACCCAAAAGTCACTTGCATCGCAAGCTCAGGCCGTCAGAGGTCACAAATTTTTTGTTAGAGCTTCGCCACAATCCACGAACCCTTTTCCCCCGATCCGATGCAGCTCGATGAAAGGTCGACGACGTAATTGATTCGATTATGACCCTGCCCAAAATGGGTTGCTAAACTTTAAATTTCGTCGCATCTCCATCCGTGATGATCAAAAAAATGTGGTTACATTTTTCCCCAAGTCCCTAGCCTACCACCCACCTCCAGAAACAAGCACGACAATCCTCCCATCACCAATCGCCGAAACTTGACCATAATTCGATATACGACAACCCCAAAATTCTCAATATCCATCAATTTAAAAATCATCATATTATTATTAAAATTCATTATTTTTGTAAACGAATTCGATTATATAATTAAAGCATAGAAATATGATAATCCAAATTCTGACATTCTTTGATTCTATACTGTAATGTTCTATTTCCAAGATATTAATTAAATACTTTTACTTGAATAAATTTCCAAGAAGGATGCTACACACGTACAAACACTTTTTGTTTAAAAATTAAAGCCTAAAAATCTTTTAGGTGGATAGTTTGAATTTTTTAAATCAAGTTTTTGAACCTGTAACTATAAAAACAGAGGTATATATATGTATACAGGCATGCACAGTCTTATATCTGTATATTTTTAAACATGCAAACCAAATTCCACCCCATCATTCAAGCACATTTCAAAGAACAACAAAATATACGGGTTAAGGATCTTAAAAAGGGAGTTTGCTCACCTTGATTTTGGAAGCAGAGAACAAAGAGCAGAGGCCTGGAAATGTCATTCCTTGATTTTGATTTGAAGCTGAACTTTGTTTGATTTCAATACTTAGCTTGAAACGGAATTTACTTTTCTTTTTACTTGAATTGATCACCCTGGTTGAAACCTGATTACTTGATTGCTTTTGAATGTTGATTTCCAGGCTTGATTTGTTTTTGTTTTAAATTTACAGAGTTGCTGCTTGATTCCAGATTTAAGTTTGATTCCCTGTTCTTTTGTTTCCAGGCTGAAGTTTACCTTGATTTCATTTTCCAGGTTTTAAAATTTGAGATTTTAGTTTCTGGTTTATTTTTTTCAGATTTGTTTTTCTTTTGATCTGAGATTTTATTTGTTTGATCAGCAGTTTTGATTTTTTTGATTTTTAGGTTTGAGAAAAAGGAAAATAGCCTAACCTCAAATTTTCTTCTTATACATGTTTTCAAACACTTAATTCAAAAGAAAATACTTCCAATGCCACTTGTCCCATTTTATTACACTTGTATTTACATATATTAATCTCTTTACAAATGTCTCAAAAATCAATTTTATGTTTATATCCTTGTTTCAAATTTTTTTGTAAATTAATTTTTAACCCTTATTGCAAATAAAATTTCATATCTTAACATATGCTTTTTATTTAAAATTGTTTTTGTTTTTAATATTTTTTACATTTGCACAAATAAATTTTATTTCAATCACTTTTCACATTCAAACTTAATTTAGTTTAATATATTTACATATATACATTTATATATTTTACATTCGTACATTTATTATTAATTTTCAAAAGATATGTATATTTTCAAACTTTTATTAAACCCTGTTTTAATATCATATTATATTTACAATTCCAATTATATACATGTGTAATATTTTTTCAAAATATAAAAATTTTAAATCCAATTAATTTTTATAGAATATTTATTACTAAATTTCCAAATCAACTAAATTTTAAAATCTACTTTTAAATATATTCATTTCCAAATTTTCAAATTAGTTCACAATTAAATTCAAAAATTCATTTAAATTACAAATTTAAATTCGTCTCAAAATTGGGATCATTACAGTTATCGAGTCAAATATATGTAACAAATTAATATTTCCCGCAAGGGTATAGTCCTAACTCTATCAATCTTCGATTTGCACTTGGGCCAGTTATGGGCTCTTATTCCAACTGCTCTAATTGATTTTCTCAAAACCAATTAGGTCAGTCCATTGGTGAATGGTTATGCTATTATGTTTTATTATGTCAATCAACTCTCTCCGATACCGATAAACAACGTTCATCATGTGGAATAATTTAGAGTATTTCTCTTGACTTCTAATGAGCTCCGAGTTCTGTTATGAACCATATTGTGACATTCTCATGTAATAATATTATTAGATTCTCAACACTTGAAATCCCCTCAACTTATTTATAAATTTACGCATTTATATTTACATACACTACTTTGTTATGGTGTCATTTAAGGCAATGTACTTATAGATTTTTTTTCATTGAACCAACTACGGTCTTTAAATTTGGAACATTTCCAACTTAAAGCTTCTTAATTAAGATTTGAACATGAATTTGATATCAACATATTATACTCGATAGAACTTTTGAAGTTCGAGTATGAATGCTCTTTCAAGAGTTTTTTATTTCTGTAAACAATTTTCTAGTATTTCATAAATACACTATAACAGCTCAAAAAACCATTTAGTGATATCTATTTGGATTTGGTATTTTCTTTGTGCATCAAATACATGAAAAAATCACGATACCTTAGACAACATAACATGTATAATAATTCCTAATGCCAATGCAAATGGAATTCAACTTAGATGTTCCATATCAAACATTTTAATAGGGTGTCCTTGCATATCATTTTGGGACATTCCTAATATCTTTTATACTTACTATAAATGACATCATCAAAAAATCCAACGGCGAGTATTAAAACAACTAAAACTGATTTTATCACAAGTACATCATTAACAATCAACGTTGTTTTATTTACTTTTGATTTTAGAAACATCTGTGTACCATTTAATGTTCTTTCTTATGAACACACGCTTCCTTTACATATTGACCTATAATCAAACTATTTGATTCATCTATCAAAAAACCTATTCAATTTTGATGCTTTTAAGAATGATACTTTCATATCCGTTCTCCAATCGAATCTGAAACCTACAAACTCAATATCGTTGCCGTTAACTTCGAGACACTTTGGTTTCTATGTGCAAACAGTCTAGTCTAAATCATATTTAGAACCATCTATTTTAAAACATTATACCAAAACATAAAGTCATACCGTGCGATAATTATGTAAGTAAAATCCAAATCAAATTGAGAACATCGAATGGTGAATCTGTTACCTTAATTTCAACAACTGAAATTCACGACATTATTCTTATCAATCTGGATCACTATATTCTAACTGCATTTGTCTTTAAAGATACATTTGCGGCCAATGGGTCATATCCCTTCAGATATAACTGCTAAAATCATATTTTGGTAATGTATTTAGAATTTATTTTGGATTTGCGCATCGTACCATATCACGGAGTCAATTCTCTTCGTGATTAATTAAATAATCGAGGATTATTTGTTCTTGACATTAATAAGAAAGTCACAGCTTCTCCTTAATGTACGAGAATACTCATTAGACATTCTAATGTTTTTATGTTTATTTAGGTTCCATGTAACATTTCAAGATTTCGACTTTCGAAAATCCGACATCAATACGTCCACTGTATCAAATGCCGCATAATCGAATGCCGAAGAACCGAATTATTAGGGTTAAAAAGAAGAGGTAGAAGAAAAAGATAGAAGAAGAAAGAGAACAGAAACAGAAACAATATCAGAATCTCACATTCGCAGCGGAACAACATACAATAGATAAATGAATAATCTTTAAATCAAAGAACTATATCAGTTATTTCATTACATTACATCATTATCAGAGTGTACAACAACAATATATAATACAACAAACAATGGACAGTTATACAAAAATGCCCTTACAAGTGAATTTACAGCGGAAGAGATAATATCATATACAAGTAATACGCCTCGCCATCCAGCTCGCCACTTATAAATCTTTTATTTTACAAAATCTATTCATTTTATAACTTCACAACTTATAAATATATAGATTTCATTCACTTATAAAATCACTTTATACTTCATTTTAACACTTATAAAAACTCATTTTATAATTCCAACATTTAAATTTATAAATATCAATTTTATAAATCTTTTATATAAATTATTTATAATAACTCAAAAACCCCAATTTAAACAATTTTATAAATTATCAGCTATTTATTTCAAAAATCAGATTTTGGTTATATTTCACAAAATCATAAATTTTATAACATAAAAATTTCAACGTTTATTCATTTAAAATGAATCAATTCCAAAATTAATTTTCATTATGAATTCTCAACTTAAATTTTCAAAAATCAAATTTTAGTTGTTTTCGGCATCTAACGATACCAAAAATATATTCGGCTAAATTTTTGCCTTTAACGATTCCAATCACAAAGATAATCACGCAGATTATAAATAGATCAATAAATAGATCAACACACAAAATTGAAACCAATTCAATTATTTGAGGAATCCAGTTGGATCCCTCCAACCTATTTCCCTGCATCCAAAGATGTTAGCACAATACCAATTCCGCCTCAAGACGTAATATCGCGGTATATGTGATTTATAAAATATTAACTGCTATTATGCGACGCAATAGGGTCTCATCCGCTATATAATGCGGGAAAATCAACTCCAAGTACATATATAATACCAATTCCATACAAGTTGGAATTATCGCGGTATATGTTTTTAATAAATAACATCCGCTTAATATACGACGTATATGGTCTATTTTAACAATCAATAGATAATAATTTATCATCCAGGCATACAATCAGTTAAATTTTAAATTTAACTATTTAAAATTTAAATCGAAACAATTGGATTGAGTGAGAAGTTCTCACCTTGAGTTTTCGATAACAGTTGTAGCATTTTATTTCAAATAAAATTAAACACGCGTTTAGTTTTATCCAAAATTTTCACTAGCTCCAAACGACTCCAATCCAGCTCCATAGCGTAGTATTCGTCCATACGATTCGAACGCAACTTGTTTCGTAATTTTTCAACCTCGTATGAACAAGATATTATATTTTCAAGTTTGCACACATTATAATATAAATAAATTTCAATTTCTATTTTCAGTTTAACCTAAATTAGATCTCAACCGCACGTTCAAACTGAGAGAATCACGGCCGCATTTGTTTCTTCCTTCTCCAATATTCATCGCGCGCAAGAACCCATCCAAGCCGAACTAGGGTTTATCACCACGGCCTCCACGAGCATCGAGAGCTCATCAAACCACCACCATACCGACCGCCATTAGCAACTCCACCCACGCCCCGAACATGAACGAGCTCGGCCCCCCAATTCGCCTCGAAATTCGTGCCGACACCCTGATGAACATGGCCAAAAATCTCCACCATCGTCACTCCATATCCCATCATCTCCGTATGGATTCGAAGATCACTCCAAGCTCTACGTTTCTCATGTTGAAAGTTTTCTGTAATTGGTTGTGGATTGGAAGTAATTGAGGGAAGAAGATAGATAAATTTCGGCCCTTGGTTTTAATGGTGGCGGCCGGCTCACAAACCCTAGGTTTTTTTTCTTTTTTTTGCAAATGAGAATAATCCAAGGCCTTTTATAGAAAATTGCCCAAATTACTATTCACTCGAAATTTTCCGAACTCCAAATCTCGCGTGGTGACTTGCGTTTCTAGGATTTACCCCGCGTTCCGGACACGATGGAGCATGTTCCGGAGGCTAATTCGATCATCTGCGCGAGTTACAGAAATAAACGATCAAGTTTAAATTAAATCGATTTAAACCAAATTCTATGCGTTTTGGCTTGCCCCGGACAAACGGTAAATCCGATTGACACAAAATTTGAAACCATATAATAATATAACATTACGGATCCGATGAAATTAGTTTCATCGAAATCCGAGACTGTTTGAAAAATGGCTATTTTCACTAGTCGATTAAATATTAAAATATTCAATTTTCACAATTTAACTTTTAATTCAGTTTTAAAAGTTCACAAACATCGTTCTAACTCCAATATGATTTAATATAACTTTATAAATCATTTTTAATCACATTAAACCCAATTTCAAATTATTGACGCAAGTTCAATCATTAAATCGCCGATTTAATTATCCAATTAAATCTAAATATTCGAAATATAATTTATTCGACCTATAAATTTTACTTGTTGATATTTAAAATCAATTAAATATCTGAATTTCAAATGACAGAAATTCTGGGTCGTTACAAACTTCCCCCCTTAAAAGAATTTCGTCCTCGAAATTGCCAAGTAAGAAAGGGTTTGGAAATACATTAACTTTTCAAAACAAACCGTTCAAATTTGATTTACAAATCTCTTAAGTGTTTAACTTTTCCAAACATTCATAGTTAAACCTCTTACAAAACTTCACTAATATTTTCAAATCCATATATAGTTATCTTTTCAAAACCAACTATATCGTTTAACCTTTAATCTTCAAATCAACACCTAGTTTTCAAAAAATTTCAAAATTTTCCGAAAATTTTCCAACGCCTTAAATTTCCAAAAAAATTTCGCCATAACCTCCTTTGTACGGATGAGCTTTTACAATATCACAATAGAGATAAATATATATACATCGACCTAACCGTTCGGAAAAACAAAAAAACAGTTCATATTTCCTATTTTTATTGCGTAGGCATACCTTTTTAGCATTTTTAAGCAAAGCAGTTATTTATTTAGCATTATGCGCAACCCAAATCCCGCAAACAGTAGCCCCGGTACCTGTACTTACTCAATATAAACATGTAAGTGACATATATAAGAAGTTATGAACATTTTACTCTTTTAAACAACTACAATACATGCATATTAAAAGAAATGCATACTAAACAAGGTTTATAAGCAACTTATATGATTTCGATCTTACTTATAATTGTTTACAACCAATTCATATACGATGACATTTAATTATTCATTCTCAATTAGTTTACATTCACTAATTTACATTCACATTGGTTCACTTTCAATTCAAATCAATTTCTATTCAATTTAACTTACTTAACTTCCAATTTGAATTTAATTGCTTTAGCTTTCAATTTTATTCATTCAATTACACATTAATTTCTATTCAATCAATTAACAATAATCTAACAATCAATGTATAACCAACATAACCAAATTTAATTTACTTCACATTCAACATTCATGTTCACTTTGTTAACCTTCAATTTGGTTTAACATTCAATTAGTCTTAAATGAATTAACACTTATATTCATTATTTCATATCAATTTATTTACATTCAATTGATTTACCTTCAATTCATTAGTTCAATTACTAATTTATTTTACACATAAAGTTGAATCTCTTTTATATAACTCAAGTTCACATCCATTTAATGACTTCATTTCATTAATTCATTTTGATACCAAAATCAACCTTATTCAGCATTACTTAAGTTATATTCCATTTAAACATCATTTGTTTAACTTAACTTAAATTTCCATTTCAACAACGTATCTAATCCAGTTAAAATCCAATTCAAATTCCAACTCCAAAGTAAATTTTTATTTAACTTTTACCAAAGTCAATTTTATCACTTATTCAAATTCAAACCTCGTTTTGCTTAACAAAGTTGTTTAACCATTTTGATAATTGTTTTTACTTACATCTTCACATTTAATAAGTTATACAACTTATTATTTAACTTCCAAATCTGATTTAATTCATTTAACTTCCTTTAGTTAAATTTCACATCATACATTTGATCATACTAATTCAAATTTATTTCAACTTTACCAAAGCTAAAATTTCTTTATTATCTCATATTATAAATTCAAAACTTGATAACTTATATTCATCAATTTCAACTTGGATTTCTAATTTCAAATTTATTTATCACAACAAAGTTCAATTTTCAATTTATTTCTACTTACTTGAATTTTCCTGCAAACTTAAATCATTTTTATTTAACTTACAATTCAAGTTTTAATTTAACTAATTCAACTTTTCTATATCATGAATTAATTAGTTATCATATTAATTTACTTGGATCCAATCCATTCTATTTTTATTTTTCCTAAGTTTGGATTTTTTTTTCAACTTAATCCCAATCAAATCTCAGTTCAATTTATAAAACTCATTTATACATTCACATTACCAATTTCATCCCATTAATGAATTTTATCCCAAATTATAAATCACATTTTTTGTCTTCATACTCAAATTTCATTTGTATATAAATTCATTCCTTTGGTTATTATCTCAATTCCTATATAATAATGATAATACTCCAATATCATCACTTCCAAACAACCAAGCAATCATATATTATAAACATTTACAGAAAATCATTTCCTTTATATACAAAATAGCTTTGGGTAAAAATTATTTCATTTACCCTATTTCAAAACAATACTGTGTCAGTTTATCTTGTTTAAGAGTTTAGAAATCCCTATCGAAACAGTTGGCAAGACTGCACCGACCAGAATCTATAAACAATCAACCCATAAATCAACACAATACAATACAATTTCATATCCACTAACAAATACGCTCTCATATCTATCATTGCACTCAAACTCATTCTAGACTACTGCTGACTCTATCTCTAATGTGTAATACCCAACAGAGCCAAGGTTGTCACTTAACCATATGCTCTGATACCAAATGTAACATTTCAAGCTTTCGACTTTCGAAAATCTGACATCAATACGTCCACTGTATCAAATGTCGCATAATCGAATGTCGGAGAACCAAATTGTTAGGGTCAAAAAGAAGAGGTAGAAGAAAAGGACAGAAGAAGAAAGAGAACAGAACAGAAACAATATCAGAATCTCACATTCGCAGCGGAACAACATATAATAGATAAATGAATAATCTTTAAATCAAAGAACTATATCAGTTATTTCATTACATTACATCATCATCAGAGTGTACAACAACAATTTACAATACAACAAACAATGGACTGTTATACAAACATGCCCTTACGAGTGCAGCGAAAGGGATAATAACACATACAAGTAATACGCCTCGCCAGCCAGCTCGCCACTTGAGCTCCATAGCACTTCTGAATTCCAGAATGACCTAATAACCTGACTCTAAACTTCCCGTGTGGAAAATTATGGGCACCCAGAGTTTAGGAAGAGAATAATAAACTCCAGGCCAGTCCCATTCACTAAGAGAGGACATGTAGGGGTAAGAGTCTCCCGTTCGCCACCTAACCGCGAAGCGAGAACCCCCATAATGTTTCACCAAGATAAGCAAGACTGGTGTGAGAACTTAAAACAGTTATTATCTTTTAAAACAACAACAACAAGGGAAGTGAAAAATATCCGCAATGCTTTTGGAAAATGAAACTACCATAAGGCCTCCCCGCGCATACACAATTCAAACGCAGAATTGGAGGAGATTTCTCCTTATGATAGTCAAAGATGCTTACTACGCAAAACAAATCATTTTTGATATTATTATTAGTGCATAGTGTAGAAAGCATTTCGAAAATAGAATATAAATCTTAGCCAGCATAGGTACCATTATATTATGCCTGCTATAGCTGCCATTTTAAGTGGCAGGTTCTACAACTAAAACCGTACAAGGCTCGTACTGTTTTGTTTAGATTTCCAACAAATGGTCAGGCTAAGGAACCTCCTACTTCCACATGGGATCGCCTCTGGCGGGATGTCCCGAGAACTTAACCAGCTCTCTGCCAACACAGGGCCGGGTTACCTTTGTAACTAGGTAACTACTACACGACTATGCCACCCCCTGGTCCTTTGGGACCTTTATCCGAGGGCCCTCTATCACCAAGCAACAACCACACAGAAAAATGAGATTGGAGCAACCACATAGGTTAAGCATCAGAGCTCCATACCTGACACCACCTTTTCCAGAAGGGAATGACGTACCCTAAAGGGCACGACCCTCATAACCTTGCCGCATATTCCTGTTTTGACCATTTCCGGGGTGTGAGGTCTGACGAAGTCTCGTCCACAAAGCTACGCTTTTTCACAAAGCCACGCTTTGATCAACAAATGATCAATAAATAATCATCACATAGCAACACTCAGCATGCCACATTACCTAATTGGGAATAAATCGCTGATAACCTTCAACTACATAACCTCTGAGCTCGTACATCTCAGAGAAGGGTGTTAAGCTAAGGGAATAAATTCTCCGCCACCACAGAAATGTATTTGAAAGAAATCTGCTTTATATCTCAAAATGTAATGTCAGACACGTAACCATACAAGTCTGTTCCGGGCTCGAACAGAACCGAAGGCACTTCAAAAGAAGCCCTTGCAATCCGGGTATTCACAATCCCGATCGAATTCGTAAATTTATTAAACCAATTCAATTAAATCCTTACCGATTTATTAAATTTACGTTCCAAATATGTAAATTTATTTCCACACTTCAAAATAAATCAATGTTTATTTTTAAACAAATTTCCCTTTCTTTTATAAATTCCTTAGTGGATTTACCTTTCTAAAATATCTATGAATATTCGATTTCCATATCGATTTCTAATATTCATTTTCAATTTATCTTTAAAAGATAAAATCTCAAAACATTCACTTTATATTGGAAAAACATTTCCATACTTATTTAATAATAAGTAATTCACAAATCTGTTTATTTTCAACATTTGGAAAATATTCCATATACTTAAATCCAAATTAAGTATATATTTTATTCCTTAGGGAAAACATACTCTTAAACACATTTATTTGAGTCAAAACGAATGTTGCATAAAACATCGTTACGACAACTCAAAATTACTAGTATAAGGGTTCAAAATTAAAATAGATATATAAACCGCAATACTATACAAAAAATTTCCTTTCGGAATTTACTATAGCAACAGTGTTATAGTCCACCATTTCATTCTATTTCTCGAAAACATCTATTTCAACAATAAATGTTGAAATCTATGGTTTCGATACTTAACACATTTTAAAACGTTTTTGAATTGTTTTAATTCTATTTAAAATATCACTTTTCCAAAATATTTCTTTAAGATATTATTCACCGTCTAAAATCGTGGATATATTTCCTTTAATAAGTTATAAAAATTAAACTTATTGAAATAAGTCGATTTCGGATTTATAAAACAACGTTTATAAATTCCATTTATATTTTATAACAACTTCAACTTATAAAATCACTTTGTTAACAAATTCTATCCATATTCCATTTACACGCCAAAATCCAGTTTATAAGTTAATTACTTATAAATCTTTTATTTTACAAAATCTATTCATTTTATAACTTCACAACTTATAAATATATAGATTTCATTCACTTAAAAAATCACTTTATACTTCATTTTAACACTTATAAAAACTCGTTTTATAATTCCAACATTTAAATTTATAAATATCAATTTTATAAATCTTTTATATAAATTATTTATAATAACCCAGATACCCCAATTTAAACAATTTTATAAATTAATCAGCTATTTATTTCAAAAATCACATTTTGGTTATATTTCACAAAAATCATAAATTTTATAACATAAAAATTTCAACGTTTATTCATTTAAAATGAATCAATTCCAAAATTAAATTTTATTATGAATTCTCAACTTAAATTTTCAAAAATCAAATTTTAGTTATTTTCGGCATTTAACGATACCAAAAATATATTCGGCCAAATTTTAGCCTTTAAGGATTTCAATCACAAAGGTAATCACGCAGATTATAAATAGATCAACAGACAACATTGAAACCAATTCAATTATTTGAGGAATCCAGTTGGATCCCTCCAACCTGTTTCCCTGCATCCAAAGATGTTAGCACAATACCAATTCCGCTTCAAGACGGAATATCGCGGTATATGGGATCTATAAAATATTATCCGCTATTATGCGGCGCAATAGGGTCTCATCCGCTATATAATGTGGGAAAATCAACTCCAAGTACATATATAATACCAATTCCATACAAGTTGGAATTATCGCGGTATATGTTTTTAATAAATAACATCCGCTTAATATACGACGTATAGGGTCTATTTTAACAACCAATAGATAATAATTTATCATCCAGGCATACAATCAAGCAAATTTTAAATTTAACTATTTAAAATTTAAATCGGAACAATTCGATTGAGTGAGAAGTTCCCACCTTGAGTTTCCGATAACAGTTGAAGCGTTTTATTTCGAATAAAATTAAACACACGTTTAATTTTACCCGAAATTTTCACTAGCTCCAAATGACTCTATTCCATCTTCATAGCGTGGTATTCGTCCATACGATTCCAACGCAACTTGTTTCATAATTTTTCGATCTCGTATGAACAAGATATGATATTTTAAAGTTTGCACACATTATAATATAAATAAATTTTGATTTCTATTTTCAATTTAACCTAAATTAGATCTCAGCCGCACGTTCAAACTGAGAGAATCACGGCCGCATTTGTTTCTTCCCTCTCCAGTATTCATCGCGTGCAAGAACCCATCCAAGCCGAACTAGGGTTTATCACCACGGCCTCCACGAGCATCGAGAGCTCATCAAACCACCACCATACGAACTGCCATTAGCAACTCCACCCACGCCCGAACATGAACGAGCTCGGCCCCCCATTTTGCCTCGAAATTCGTGCCGACACCCTGATGAACACGGCCAAAAATCTCCACCATCGTCACTCCATATCCCATCATCTCCGTATGGATTCGAAGATCACTCCAAGCTCTACGTTTCTCATGTTGAAAGTTTACTGTAATTGGTTGTGGATTGGAAGTAATTGAGGGAAGAAGATAGATAAATTTTGGCCCTTGGTTTTAATGGTGGCGGCCGGCTCACAAACCCTAGGTTTTTTTCTTTTTTTTGCAAATGAGAATAATCCAAGGCCTTTTATAGAAAATTGCCCAAATTACTATTCACTCGAAATTTTCCGAACTCCAAATCTCGCGTGGTGACTGACATTTCTAGGGTTTACCCCGCGTTCTGGACATAATGGAACATGTTTCGGAGACTAATTCGATCATCTGTGCAAGTTACAGAAATAAACGATCAAATTTAAATTAAATCGATTTAAACCAAATTCTATGCGTTTTGGCTTGTCCCGGACAAACGGTAAATCCGATTGACACGAAATTTGAAACCATACAATAATATAACATTACGGATCCGATGAAACTAGTTTCGTTGAAATCCGAGACTGTTTGAAAAATGCCTATTTTCACTAGTCGATTAAATATTAAAATATTCAATTTTCAAAATTTAACTTTTAATTCAATTTTAAAAGTTCACAAACATCGTTCTAACTCCAATATGATTTAATATAACTTTATAAATCATTTTTAATCACATTAAACCCAATTTCAAATTATTGACGCAATTTCAATTACTAAATCGCTGATTTAATTATCCAATATAATCTAAATATTCGAAATATAATTTATTCAACCTATAAATTTTAGTTGTTGATATTTAAAATCAATTAAGTATCTGAATTTCAAATGATAGAAATTTCGGGTCGTTACATTCCATTAATTTCATTCCATCCTTGTAATTAGTATTATCATTGAATCATATCCAAATTCATTTTATACTAATAATTTCTCAATGAAATTCCTTCATTATGAAGTTCGTATTTCTTGAAACAACGGTTGTTTCTCGGTGCAATGAAACATACATTCATAAGAATTTTTGGAATTGCCTTTTATAAAACTGATTTTTCATAAGTTCATAATATATTCGTACTCCAAACATAAATTAATCATCTAATGATTATCGTTACCAATATTCTCTTGGGACGATTCATACAAGATCTCTTATGTATAATTATTACGTGCAGTCTTTCGACTCACACAACCTGTCAACTCCTTGGCCTAGGATATGTAGGGGTCCCTTACAAATTTACATCTTACATGCTTTTGTAAACTATTATTTGGATGATATTTATTTTAAGCTTGTGTACTGCTCTTAAGTACACAACCTTATAGAAAGAAGTTAACTCAACTTTACTCAAAATTAATTGTAATTCGTTCAACAATGTTTAATTACTCCTTATCGATACAAAATTATTTATCATAGGGAGGAGTGACTTTTGAGGTTAAATCTTTATTCGTTTTTAGCTACCTTCGGAACTCTTTCCAGTATGCTCGCATATTCGATCAAATCGATTTTATTTGTATATCATGTTATTTTATTTACTTTTGTTTTATACTCTATGATCTTATCATAGACATAATACATGTGTGTCAAATACACATATCCATGTTGGCTCATTGGTGAATATAACAAAGTACGTAGAACCATTTTGGTATTGATAAACTTGTAATTACATACATCTAATGTCTCGTTTCAATGTTAAGTATCAATCATTATTATCACAATTCTCGTTTCTGATGTCTTTTATGAAGCATAAGTAACTATTCTCTATCATTATCTCAACCGTACCTTAAATCACATCCACTCTTATACATTCATTTTCTTTCTAATTGGTCGAACCATTCAAAAGAATACCCTTTCTACAACATCATAACGAACTTCTTACAAAAGTGCACTCAATCGTTCTTAACATTTAAGAACATAAATATATTGCATTTTGCGTAAACTGATCAAACTAACATTTCATCAATGGAGTTCTTAGATTTATATTGTAGTTTTGATCTTCTGTTACATTTGACACAATATGATCTTTTGTTGTAATCAATCAACGAGAGTACATGATCTCACATTATGGTTACTTCGGATGAACTAATTTCATCGAAATATCGTATACTATGGACTGTGACTGTTCATCATATAACATTTATATGCTATTTTTTATGGTTCAAATATCAATAGCCTTGTATTGCTTTTGAGTTTGGAACTCATATAAAATACACAGTCTCGACGAAATATACATGTAAGGGACCAAATTAAGAATGTATTTAGTAGTTGTAAACATAGGCGCTTGCATGGGTGTTGAAACTTTAACACGGAATAAGCATTTATTAGTAAGTATATGTTATATTTCTATTTATCAATTTTCAATTTAGTTCATTTGTATATCTCAACTGATAAACGTTTTATCAATCGTATTAAGTTCATGAATTTATCAATTTAGATTATTATTATAGTAAATAGCATATTTTCTTACAGTATTAGGAAGGTTAAATATTATCATTTCATTTTTCTAATAAGGATCCTACCAGTCTTTTAGGGTTCACCAAACCTTAAGTTGAAACATAGTCTTTCGACTTCACTAATGAGTATTGAGACTCATTCATCTAGGAATTCTGACCTTGGGTGTGCTCAACAAGTCATAACTCCACAGATGATGAATAACTCTTTATTGGTTATATCGTATTCAACTCCTAACCCTTTGTACCTTGTCCTAATCTCACTTTGACCTTGAGTTTACTCAATGAATTGAAACGAAATTATTTACTCGTACCTACTATATCGCAATGATTTAATTATAACATATGTACCTTGAGTTTTCTCAATAAATATATATAGTTATCTTACCTCATCTATTCAATATATTAATAATACTATGCATAACATCCCTATCTTGAGTTTGCTAAACAACTAAAGAGTATGTAAGTTACTTACTAATACACACACACACACACACAGATATATATATATGATAGAGAATTACATTATATTATAGATTCATAATTTTCAATATATTATATTGAATGATATCAATAAATATTCTTTTGAAATATCCTCGTGATTCAAGTGTCGGACACATCGAAAATAATGGTATATGTGCATTTATGTATGTGTTTATTTCTTAAGTCTATTTAGGGTTTTTTAATGTTCCACCTTAAGTTTATACACTCATTTTATATAAATTTTATTATTTTATAACTCTTATATTTCATATTACTTATATAATAGTATTATGTATAATATTATATTAATTAAATCTTATTTAATTAATTGACATTTTAATTAATTTTATGTTATCTTGGTATAATATTTTTTATTATCTAAATATATGTTATCTTGGTATAATATTTTGTATTATCTAAATATTTTGTATAATATTTGAAGTATAACTCGTATACCATATACGTATGTGTATTATCTAAATAATTAACTTTCTAATTGATTTAGTTAACAAATTTTTTTTAATTAAATTTATATTAATTCAAAAATTAACTTATTTACGTACAGGTATACTTATGTTAATTTAACATTTTAAAACAACATGACATATATCATAATATATAATACATATATATTTATTAACTAATTAATTTATTTTATTAATCTTATTTATAATTTTATAAATTTTGAAATAATTTATATTAATTTTCAAACATTTTGAAAATTTTCATTCTATTGCAACACTTATAATATGTGTGTGTATATATATATATATATTATATTTTAGATTTAACTTTTAAATTTAAAAATCTTATATTTTCAATTTTCAAAATAGTTTGAAAATTTATATTATAACATTTATAACATTTTATTATTTTAAATTTAACTTTTAAATTTAAAACTTATATTTTTAATTTCAAAACAAATTTTAAATTAGCGCAAGGCCCAATTCAAATTAGGTCTTTTCTTTTAGGGACAACCTTTGGGCTTACTTCATCGGTTTGGGTCAGACTAGTAGCCAGGTAGGGCAGGGTACTTGATTATCAACACTCAACCTTAGACACCACTATTCTAGACACCATGCTATACAGGTAAGCTTTAATTAGTCAACATTAACATGACTAATTTTGACCACATAGGCTGTTGGGCTCCAATGCCATTGTTGGAACCGGAGCAGCCCGCAGCCGAAGTTATAAGTAGAGTTAAAAAAATCCCTTACTGGATTTTTATTGGGCGTATGAAGTTTAGTTTATTTACAATATTTCTAAATTTATTTAAGTAAAATCTTTTATTTTATTTAAATTTATAAATTATACAGTTTAAATAATTTATGTTATGATATATTTATATATGTGTATCATATACACATATATGTGCGTGCATATGTAATATATTGTTTGAATTAAAAATGGCACAAACACCTAATAGAAAGTAGAAAAGAAAAAAAGTGAAGAAAACAAATTAAAAATAAGTAAGAAATGAGCACAAAGAGATTTATAGTGGTTCTGCAAACTCCGGCCTATTTCTACTTAATGATTTTATTGCTTAACCTCTGACTTGGGGGTAAAAGTTCTTAGGGGTCAGTACAGCTCTGTCACTTAGATTTTAAGAAATACTAGAATATAGAGTGGATTAGAACAAGAGCCAAAAAATCATGAAAAATAAGCCATACCTCTCTATTTATAGAGGTAGCGGGCCTAAAATATCTCTCAAAAGATCTTTAGACCATTCTCCTTTTTATAAACTAGTCCTCCATCAAAATAGGGTGCCACATCATCGCTTTTGTATGGGTTAGCATGACTCTAAGGTTAGGGGTCGGTACCGATCCCTTATATGGACAAACCGGTTGTCTTTAACTTTTTCTTTGGCTCGTGTTGTGGCTAGTTTTGTGATTCCATAGTTATTTGCATCAATATTAACTTGTTTCGGAGTCAAATAATGGAGTTGTAGAAGAATAAAGTTGCAGATTCTGAAGTTAATGGAGATTGACAAGGAATTGCATGGAATCAACAGAATAACATTAGAAATACCTTTTAATATCAAATAGGGCTTATATGCAGAAGAGGGACTCCCAAGGGGGAGTGTGCATGGGTCCGTACCGACCCATGGTTAGGGGTTGGTACCGACCACACACTTGTGAGCTTCGTGCCTTTGTCATTTTGTGGTAATTATGCATTTGAGTTATGGTCCTTGTTATACTTGACTTATTGGCTTCAAGGTCACCTCTTCGAGCTTTTTGCCTCGATAACATCAAAGTATGTTTCGTCGGGTTCATCCATATACTGTCTGATCAAAAGGCGGGACAGCACTTGCCCCCTAAAGCATGCCTTACGAATGAAAGGTGTGCTTTGTTCAAGGACAAATATGAGGTCAGTCTTTAATAATTGAGCACTCTAGCTATTTCAATCTTGGCGAATCGTCCAGTTCCTTTGGATTTTCTTATCAATTACAGGTCATTCCAGACCTGTCATAGCCTAAGATTCTAGACTCAGTCTAAGTGCCATCTATACATTCCCATGATTCCTATTTCATTCGGAGTCATCACATCACATATCAAAACCATTTCGTGTTCATCCGAGATTTACATCATTATTACTCTGATTTCTCAAAGTTATTACATATTAAAATTGTTTCATGTTCATCTGAGATTTATCTATTTCATTTTAATTTTAAGGTGTTCAAATCCTTTTATCAAACCTGTATCAGTTACAAGGTTCGATCTCTTCGGATTTTTTTTATATTTTGTTTAACATGCGACCTCTCCAGATTGTTTTATATTAGGCATAATGTGCGATTTCTCTATATCATTCTATGTTTAAGTTGAGGGGATGATCTCTTCGAATCGTTTATTGTTTAAATTCATGGACGATCTCTTCGAATCATTGATCAAATCTATGGTCGTTCAGGGCCGATAGCTAAATCTGCAATCTCTTTGGAACGTCAATTCAAGTTATGGCCGTTTGAGATCGATAATCAAATTTATAGTCTCTCCGGAGTGTTAATCAAATCCATGGTCATTTGTGGCCAATAATCAAATCCATGGTCCCTTTGGGTCGTTAATCATAGTAGTGGTCGTTCGGGGCTAGTAATCAAATCTGTGGTCTCTCTAAAGCGTTAATCGAATCCATGGCCATTCGAGGTCGATATTCAAATCCATGGTCTCTCCGGACCGCTGCCAAGCCCTACTCTCTGGCTAGGGGACTCGACGACAAGCAAGCTTATCAAGATGCTCTTAGACAAAGTGACATACCCCCTGCACTCCGATCCCGACTTTTCGATCGAGACTTAACACAATCAAAGTCCTAGTCTCTTCAGACCCTTGCTGAGCCAAATAGCACGCTCTCTAATAATGGGACTCAACGACAAGCAAGCCCATCCACTCATGCTCCGGTAAGGAGACTTGCTTCTTGTACTATGGATACATTGCTTGGGACCTTAAAGCGATTAGCATCAGTCATCACATTCAATGTGGATTTCAACAATCAAATTCAAATATCAAAAACAACATAAAATCTAAAACCAGGGTAACTGCCTGGCCGAGCATTATAGTCTAGCATCAACCCAGAGCATGCCCAGGGACCTTTTGAGATCCCATACACAAGTAAGTGTCCAGACTGTATTATTGAATTATTAATTGAAAATAGCAAATGAGTGAGAGAACCAAACCAGATTTTTTTTGCCATCTCGATTAAGAGATAACTATCATTGACCTTGATCCAGGCCCATTTCCATTCGCTGCAGTCAATGGCTTCTCCTATCCCACTACTGCAATTCGCTTCCTTACATATTGATGTGACCAGTTATCGCTAACCTGTTTCTCGATCAGATCCTGCAGGTGTCTCCAATCATTTGTGTTATGCCCATCCAGCTTATGAAATATGCAGTATTTTCCAAATGCCCTTTCATGCTCCGTTAGCTCTCTTCTCGCCGGCTTCGAATAGGGAATCTTTCCTTTAGTATCCAGATAAATCAACTCCAGGATTTCACTTAATTTCATATAAGAAGAGAATTTCGATTCCCTCCTTTGTCTTTTTGATCCATCAAGGCTGTCATCCATCTTTCACTTTCCTTTATCTTGCTAGATCCTACTCCAAGCGATCCTCCACCATCCAGAGCATTAACCTCTTCCTTATCGGGCTTTAGCATCCTTTTAGCTAGAAACTTTTCAGCCTCATGATAAAATTCAACGATATCCCTAGGAGGATCATGTTCCAATGTAATCTTGATATCCATCATGGAAGCTATTCCCGAAACTGCCGCCATCAAAACCATCGAAGGGTTTGGCTTACCGACCGCTGTAATTGCTGTATTGAATCTTGTTAGGAAACTTCTGAGTGTATCTCTGGCCCTTTGCTTCATACTCGCAAGTGTCATCATATTCTAAGGTCATGAAATATGGACCGGGAACTACTTCACAAATCAATTCATTAACTCATCCCACACATTAATGGAACCTCTCTCCAGCTTTCTAAATCATTATGCTGCCAACCTGTCAAATATAGAGGGAAATACCATCCCATTACCTCTCTAGCCATACCCAGCACTTCCATGTGTCAGGTATACCACATTAAATGAACTATTTGATTGGTTAACCCGTCATACATTTCCAACGTTGGTAACTTGAAATCGGCCAGATTCTTAATGTATCGAACATTCAAAGTGAATAGGCTCCTGTTCACATCTTTAATGATCTAATTAGGCAATCCACCCATCATAACACACCTTGCCATCTCAGCAAGTCTATCATTATCTTTCAAAGGTAGTCTCTAGTTTGCCATTTTCAGCCTGCCTCCTGACTCTGCGAGGAAATTCTAGTTGTTGTCCTCCTGCATTCTAATCTGCATCCAAACGCCCCACTTTAGCTCCAAACCGTATGCCATTCCTTCCAAAGCTAGGATGACCCAAGCCCCGAAGCCTTGGGGGACGGTACCGACCCTTATGTTTGGCTGGGGGTTCGCTTCGGGTCGTTCTACTCCATTTCCAATAATCTGCATCCGGCTTCAGGTCTTTGATTTTGAGTTGCTGCAACCATCCCTTTAAAAAATTCTCCATCGTTTCTTTCTGATGTGCTATCATCCTTTCCTACAATCCATTCATCATAATTTCCATCTCATTCCTGGTTATGTGGATTAATGTGGGGTTTGCTCCTGAGGACGCCTCTTGGCTATTCCCTGGTCGATTTGTTCCAACAACTGTCCTTCTAGTTGATTGTCTAGCCATTTAGAATCTTCTCAAGTCTTGATTCAGCGAGTTCTTATGTTTTCTTGTTGAAAGCACCAAAATGTTTGAACCAAAAATGACATAAACACCCAATAGAAAGTAGAAGAGAATAAAACGTGAAGAAAACAATAGGGATTCATAGTGGTTCGACGACCTTCGTCCTACGTTTAGTTAATGATTTTATTGCTTAACTTCTGACTTGGGGGTAATAGTTCTTAGGGCTTGGTACAACTTCAGCACTTATATTTTCAGAATTACAAGAATATTGAGTAGAGAATAAATAGAGCTAAAAGATCCAAAAAATGAGCCCCGCCCCTCTATTTATAAAGGTATGAGGCCTAAAATCTTGCAAAAAAGTTCTCTAGACCGTTTTCTTTGTTATAGATCAGTTCCTCATAATAGTAGGGTACTACATCATCGCTTTTGTATAGGCCGGTACGACCCCAAGGTTAGGGGTCAGCACCGATCCATAAACTAATCATCTTGAACTCTTCGCTTTCGCTCGTCTTTTGGCTGCCTTCATGATTCCATAGTTGTTTGCATCAATATTAGCTTGTTTCAAAGTCCAAATGACGGAGTTGTAGAAGAACAAAGTTGTTGATTTAGGAGTTCATGGAGATTGATAAGGAATTGCATCGAATCAACAGAATAACACTAGAGATAGACTTTTAACAATGAATAAGGCTTATAGGCAGAAGATGTAATCCCAAGGGGGAGTATGCATGTGTAAGGCCAAGAATTTTGGTTATTTGAAATTGAAATATTTAATTGATTTTAAATATTTTAAAGTTAATTTTGTTGATATAATAGGTTGAACTTCAAATAAAATGATTTATCAATAATTTAATTATTGAATTAAATAAATGAAATTGTTAGAATAATTTAAATGTTGGATTATTATTTTGGTAAAAATAGTTTAAAGGCTTGCTAAATTTATGTTCACAAGGATGAAGGTAATAGAACTTTTAGATTGAATTTAAAAGTGATTTACTCAATTTTTAAAATATATCGTTTTGATTAACGAGTAAAAATAGCCTTCCAAGGCACAGTCTTGGAATTTGGCGAAACTAGTTCCATTGGATCTATAATAGTATATTATTATCGGATTCTAAATTTCGTAGCATTCAGAGTTATTGTTTGGTCATACGGAATATATACGCGCTGAAATACATATCGGAAATTTAATATAATAATTGGATTCAAAACGCTATCTTCCACATATAATCGAATTGGGAATCGATACTTTTTCCATTGCATTCGGAATAGTAGTATGACTTTATGAACACCTGGTGGCACGCCTCAATTGGGGTTCGAAATAAATATCTAAACATTTTGAGATTTTATACAAATATATATATATATATATATATATCGTTTCACATTAGCCGCAAAAAACATCCAATCAGCCGCTATTATATCATTTCAGGCACCTACCTAGGATATACCCACTCCTTTTATACGTGTTTCCCCCTCTTAGTTTTTGTTAAAACAGAAAGGAAAAAAAAAACACTCAAATTTTCTCTTTAATATATGGAATCAATTCAAATGGAAATTGTCGAAGTTTAAAATTTGAATCGACAAGTTACAGTTGGATGGATTTTCTTTCAATCGTTCATTTTTGGTTGTTTTGACGGCGCGTTTGGAGGCATGGAAATGCTCGTAGTGAAACAATGAAAGGCTAGAACATCTACGGTTCAAATTCTTGGATTGTGTGCTCGTCGATTGGCAATATAATGGATATACTCTGGTTTGTGTGAATGTTTGGAGGTTGGAATTGCAGGAGGCACGATGGTCCCTAGTAGAATGCGACAGTAGTACTCTCGGTAAGAGGAGACGCTATATCGCGATGAGGAGGGGAAGCTTGGGTTTGTCTCGGTTATGGTCAACGAGAAGAGGAGGAAAAGGGGGATTGGATGGTGTTGTCGAATCCAGCTGCTTACGAGGGTAGGATGAGGTTGATGCGACCAAAGGACGAAAGCGTGGTCAACTCGAGATTGGGGAAGAAGGATTGGGCAACTATTTATTTTGAAAATGGTAATTATAAATAATGATGGAATTAAGGAAAAATATTTATTTTTAAATTCAATAATCTTGTAAAAATTGATAACTTGCTCGTTTTAGGTCCAAATGGAACGTGGTCTGTATTGTTCGTATTGAATAGCTCTACAAAATGGAATTGTTTTGGTGACAATTGGGCTAGCAGGAATTTTGGTTAAAATTAAACGTTTTTTTAATTTTATTTAAAACAAAATGCTTCAGCGACGATTGTAATCAATGTGAGTAAATCTCACTCATTTGGAATGCTAGTTTAATTTTATAATTAATTAATGGATGATTGGATGAACTGATAAATTTTATTATCACTTGGATGTTATATTACATATTGTAGCATATGTATATATGTATGTATGTATATATATTAGTAGTTGGATATATTTCCCACCTATTGGAGCGGATGAGACCCTATGCGCTCCATATAATAGCGGATAGCTCTATATTACCGCGATATCCTGCCTCGAAGCGAGATTGGTATTTTATGTTATCTACTATCCGTAGTTGCAGGAAAACAAGTTGGAGAGATCCAACTAGATTCCTCAAAAATGTTGATTTTAATTTCATATATAGTGATATATGATGTGTTGCAATTATCTTTAATAGATTATGGTGTGATTTGGATTTATTGGATGCTATGGCAGCACTGGCCCTAATTTTAATATTTTAAAACTGTAAATATTATTTTTGGATTTGAAAGGAGATTGGAAACGATTTGGAAGTGAAATATTTATATTCAATTTTTGATTGGTCAAAAGAAATTGATTTGGGTAAATAAATGGTTTGACTTATACTTAACTATTTCATGATATTTTAATAGAGATTTTAGAATAATGTATTTAAAAGATTTTTAAACAAATAATCTAAGTGATATGTGTTTAAAAGTAAAAAGGTTTTAAAAATCGAGATATAAATAGATTGGGAGAAATAAAACGGGAATTTGAAAAATAAATATAAAATTGGGTATACTGTACTTTTAAATAAGAATTTTTAAATTATGAAATGGAAGTAGAAATCGAGATTTGATTTGTTTTGGTAATAGATATATGAATGGAATTTCAGTTAGAAATTGATTTAGAAATGAATATAAATGATATGAAACCGTTATAGACTGGAAGATTATGAAGTTATAAACAATGTTCGTAAATGAAATAAAGTGATTTTCATTTGATAAATTAGAAATATCGAATTCACATTGAGAATTTAAAATGAGACCGGGAAATAGGTTTAGAGAGAAATAGTGGATTCTATATTGAAATTTGGAAATAGTTATGAAATTGGAAATGTGAATCGATTTGTGATAAATTGAGAGAGATTTATATATACTATATTGTTAATATAGGAATTGGAAAAAAAAATTATCGAGAAGTTGAGTGGTTTTAAGAAGAGGATTTTTATTTAGTAAACTATGTAATTAAAACTATTTTAGCATTAAAATATTTCAAGAAGTAAGTTATTTAAATATTTAAAATTTATTGAAATGAATCCTAAGTTTATAAACGATTTTTGTAAATCGATTAACAATTTTATTTAATAAATTGGAATTAGTTATTAATGTTTATTTAAAAGTGCTTTCATATATTAAATAACTATTTAATCATATTTTTGAAATTATTATTATATATGTATATATAGAATTTTAAAGTAAGTAATTAGAATTTATTTATAAATACACTCGAGACTGTGAACCGTATTTTTACTGAACGGATGTGGTTGTATAAGTGAAATGTTATAAAAGGAATTTTGGAAATTTAAGGAAAATTTCCAAAATAGTTAGGCTCGGGAACTTTGAAGATAAATCCGAATTCATAAAGGAATTATAAATCATTAGTTGGATTATAAAGAAGTATAATCAATAAATTTTGGAAATTGTAAAAGGAATTAATAAAATTCTGGAGATTTGTGAAATAAGACGAAATATTCCTAAGTATTGGAATTAAATGGTTTTGGAAATATTCTAACCACAAAACGATTTATATAGAAATATTTTCTAAGTAATGAATTATAAGTTGGATTTGAAAATATTCTTAAGTGTTGATATGAGTTAAAAATCCTGTTATGGAAATAAGAATTTGAAATCATTTTCAAATATTGAAATACTGGAAGGGACTCTATATATATATCTTTGTAGAGATATTTTGAAATAAATGTTTTGAAAATTTATAAAAAGGGCCTAGTGACTGCTTATGGATGTTATTTGACAGTTAAATAATGGACTATCAAATTTGGCCAAATTCATTAATCATTTCGAAGAGACCAGGATCAGATTTAATTATCCGAAAATCACTTCGACCCAGTTTGTGCATTACGAATTGCGAAATCAAGAAGTTAATAGAGGTTGTGATTTGGAGATTTGGTTTGTTCAGAGCTAGAACAAATTGTATGGATGAATGCTATCAGCATATTGTCATTGGAGGGAAATAAGCATTCTAAGTATAAATTCCTTGAAAGATACTTGTAGCCTCAAGCCTCATAAACCAGGAATGACTAAAATAAGGGGTTTGCTGCAAGGCTAAGTGGGTCGCACCCAATTAGGGTTATCACTTTTCTAGATACCCTCGAATATATTTTAAAATTATGGATATGGTTATGCATGAAAAAAGAGCGCTCGATTAGGGTGGGAACACCCATAGGGATAACATATTTGGTGCTATCCAGGTTAGGGTAGGTCATTCATGTGTTGGCAGGGGATCCGGCGAGGTCCTCGATACATTTTTATAGTGGTTTACTGTGACGGATGGTACCCCAGTAGCCCAGTCATTGTATGGAACCCATTCTCCAATACGTGCCTTTACGGTTTTGATTGTAGAGCCTAGTATGCTGGAATTTAATTAATGTAACAATTTTGGCTATTTTAGTAAATATTTGTACTTAGACACTATTATAATATCAGATGATTTTTATATAAAATGTTTTGGTTATCTTAAGGTAAAAACCCATCGTGTTTATGTGTGATGCGAGCTTACGAGATACCTTTATTTTCTGTAACGACCCGCTATTTTAAACCATTCAAATCGACTATCATCCACTCATGTTGGACTTGAATTGCTCAAAACAACGAATTATTAATTTATATCTGGCAAAACTTAGTATATGCAGTAAATAAATCAATCAATCGTAGACATAGAGTAATATAACAAAAAGTAGCGGAATAGAAAATAGTAGTTCATGAAGCTACTATATAAACATCAAAGTCTGAAACAAATACAACAGAAATCTCAAATACAATGGAATCTCAAATACATAAGCAAATGTCAAATCTAAACTTAAACAACGAGAAATAACTGAACAAGCTGAATAGATGAAGATATATCTCTAAGCGAAGCTCCAAGCTCCAAAGGTGAGTCTTAAATGCTGTGACACTCAGTCTGACCTGAGCATAAAGCAAAACACAAAACACTCGAGTCAGGATTAACATTCTTATATCAGTAAATTCAACCCAAATGAAATGCTAACTTAAATACAAAATAACTTAAAGGATGCTTGAGATTCCCATCCTTTAAGGGTCCGTTAAACTATGTACATACATAGTACAATATGCTGCATAAATAATGTCTATTGTAAAGTAAACTATTAAAATAGCGTTAAGCCATTACCCAAATCCCTCTTAACAAATTTTATGTATTCCCATAGTCTATATAGTACCGTAAGCTCCGCCAAATTGGTGGTTTAAACAGAGGGCACTCTATAGGTACGGTACAAACCAAACTCGTAGAAGGCGCGATAAGGCATGTGACAAGGCAAGCGAGGCAATGTCAAGGTAGGGTTCTACTGTTTGCACTCCCAGACTGGTGGTAATGCATAACAGCTACTACCGGCCACCTTGGAACACACTCCCATAATCAAATCGAGGGGTGACCACTAAATCAATCACAAAGTCATAATATGGTATCGTAGAAATGTGCCTGATAGGAGGAGCGACCTCACTTGGCCTGGGAAGCTGCTGTTTTAGGCACATCAAGCTAACTTGCGGGAGTCAGAGCTGCATTAATACCTCATATAGAATTGTCGTCAAACCATCCTACTTTGTTCTGGAATCTCCACCACATACACAATTGTTAAAGTGGTTTTCGATATATGCAGAGTGTATGATAATATTCGATCCCGGTCTCTTTAACAACCAAACGCTAATTTCACACCGTGGTCATTTTATAAAATCACTTTTATAATCATTTCAAATAGTTCATACTTCATATCCAAATATCATCTTCATTTCAAAACCATATTACTTTCAAAGTCAATATTCATTTTCGAAATCATTTCCACTTTCGAAATCATATCACTTTAAATTATATTGACTTCAAAAATCATAACCACAAAATAGGTTGAACTACCATATCAAAATATTCGCATTTAAATTCATTAATCAAAATTATAACAGTTCCAACTTCGGATTAATATATATATATATAATATTTAAAATTGTTAATAAATTAAAAATAGTTTATATATTAAAATAGTTCATATATTAAAAATAGGTTATAGATAATATATATATATATATATATATATATATATCGAAAAAAGTGTCAAGTTAGAATTCTTCCAATTTCACAAATCAATTCAAATCAATTTTAGTTCCAAAATTCAATTAAAATCAATCTCAGTTCAACAATTTTAAATAAAAAGGTTAAATGTTCAATTCAAATTCTCAATAAAACCATTTAATTTATATCGATTTCAAAATCCTGAGTTGAACTTCAAATTTAAATCACTTCCAATTCAATAAGTTTCAACATTTAAACATTCAAACAATGTGCAATAACTCAATTTGATAATTTCATTTATATTTCAAAATTCAACTTTAATTTTATTAAAATTTGAAAACATTCACGTAATCATTTTTATTTAAACATTTACACAAAACCTTAAATTCAAATTTAAAAAAATCAATAATTAAATATCTAACTTCAATTATATTAATTCTAAAGTATTCACCTAATCACTTTTATAAACATTTAAATAAAATCTCAAATTACCCTTTAAATCAAAATTAATGTTCAATTTCAATTAATTTAAATTCGAAAATATTCATTTGGTCGCTTTAATCAAATCAAATTACCAAGTTATAAATTCATGTCTTAAAAATCTCAAATCAATATGTTTCAAAAAAATTCAATCCTTAAATAAATTAAATTACAAATCAACTTTAATTTATTTTCCCAACCTTTATTTTATTAAATTTATTACAAAATGTATTTAAAATATTAATATAAATTTTAAATAAATATTTTAAATATTATATATATATATATTAGTTAAATTGTTTTTTATTAATTTTTTATATAAGTTATTTTCAAATTAAATTTTATTTAACTAAATATATTTTATAAAATCTTATTTCATATATTTAAAAAATAATAAAGTTATAAGTAAGAAATTTAATTTACATTTTAAAACATAACTAATGATTTAAAATTTCCAAAACATATAATTTTAAAAATCTAAATTTTGCACATATTAAAATAAATATTTATATTATAACTTAAAATCAATAGTTATCAAACCCATATATTTCCTTCAAACTTTGGAAATCATTTTTTAAAAATAGACCAATGGTGTCCGTATATAATTTTTTATCCTATGGTCAAATGATACAGATATTTATCATTTCAATCCGAAATTTAAATATTTTACGGGTATATATCATTTCAACCTGCAATCCCAAAATTCCGTAGTCAATGAAAATGTTTGTGTTTATCATTTCAAACCATAACGATTTTCTCCTAATCTATTGTATCGTTCGGGTATTTATTATTTCAGCCCAAAGGGAATTCTAAATTAACAGGGAACTTGGAGAGTGTGAACAAATCTGATAATAACTATAATAATAATAATAATATATCAATGACAGGCATATATCATCAGTAACAAATTTAAATATAATATATACAAAAGATTATGGTGTCATATGTCATAGGTAAACAATTACAGATAATGGCATATCATATTTAAAAATTAATTGGCAACAATTCAAATTTAACAGCGTATTTCAGTTTATCAGTTCATGTGAAATCAATTTACTAAATATAAGAATGTTAATCTAGAGTGATCGCCCACCTTCTAAGGCTAGAGAAACACGAAAACAAGATGAGAATGGACGCGGATAAGCACAGATAATCGACAAGTCACCAAACTGATATAGATAAGCACGAATCGACAATGGGACAGCGACAAAGCAAAGCAAATCTACACAAATTCGATGAAAACAAATCAAAGCTAGCTAGAGATTGATGGAAACAAAATATATAATAATTATTATTTTTAAATCTAAAATTTACTCACAGATTTAAAATAAACCTTTATATATTATATTTTAAAATCAATATTCAATTTAAAACACATATTAAAATAAAACTTTTAGGTATATATTTTAAAAGCAATATTTAATTTAAACACATTTTAAAACAAAATTTATATATAATATATTTCAAATATCTTAAAGCACATTTATTTAAAATCAACATATACATTATATTTATTTATTTATTATTATTATTATTATTTTAAATCGGTATTTAAAAATCCATACCAATTTAAAAACCATAATTCAATGCATTTGCTGTCCTCTTGAACCCAAAAACTGGCACACTAGAAACATTGGTAAATCAAAAGAGGGGAGATGTATTAACAATATAGCATACCCTATAACAGGTTCAGATTGGCATAACATCATCAACATTTATGGCTGTCAAGTGATGGTTTGAAGAATATGAGCGGAAAAGCTGAGGTCAGGGGCTCTTCGGTGGCCGTTGCAAGGCACGTGAGGTTCGTGGAGGTGATGAATTAGGTGCGGACGTGGAGAATGGGTTTGGTGCGGTGCGACTCTCAGTTGTGAATGATGGCATGTTAGGTGCGGATCTCGGCATGAGGGCTGTGAAGCCACTATTGACTGGGCTCGGCTGTGGCAAAGGTGGAGCGCTCGGTGTAGGCTTGGCGTAGGGAGAATGATGTTGAGAGAGGGAAGCTCGGGTGAATGGCTTTAGCTGTTGTCAGGACGTGGTAGAGAATGGGGTCAAGCGAAAGGGCTTCGGTTGATATGGTGGATGGAGGCTATAGGCACAGCGGGGAGGGGAGGGTCTCAGTCAGTGGAGGAAGGGGTCATATGGTGGTGGAAAGGTGTAGGTTGTCTCAGGCGAGGGAGGGTGAGTGAGGCGTAGGGATGATGGGAAGGTTGAAGGCGTTTGGCAGTCGATGGTAAAAGTCACAGCAAAGGAAGTGATGAGCTTGCTTGCACGCATTGATGGTGGCTCGTAGTGGAGAGGTCCTGGAAATCAGCGAAAGAGAAGAGCAGCAGATATATATATATATATATATATATATATATATCATATATTAAATATATTACATTATATAAATTTATTTCAGAAGAAAGAGAATGAACAGTTAGAGATAGAGCTAGAAGGAAACGAGCTGGCTTCTCATATACAAATTAAACTTAATATTAACCAATAGCAGTGGAAAAGCAAGCATGTTGAATTCAAGAAGATAATAATGCTAGTGACCATTCATTATCTCATGGCTATACAGTTGAAAGGGCAAAGAACTCAAAAAGCTCAAAAACGGTTACCGATACGGCCCACCGTTTCGTAGATTCCACCACCTACCAGATGCCGAAATACAAGAATGATACACCGTGGAGATCAACACGACGAGATGAACAAAATGGTACGCAAGTATGGCGATGTGATAAATCAATCAAAACTCTATATTCACTGTCAAACTGCTGCTAAAACGCCGAAAATAAAATAAACGGGGCCAGCGCACTCCGAATTTGGGGTAACGGGATATGAGTCCCACTTAAAAATGATTTACATTTTTATTATAATTTTTTTTGCAGGTTTCAAAAATATTTTACTTGCATCAAATTTAACCGATTTAAATTGAAATCGAAAATTACACAACAAAACTAACTTACATATTACCAATGAAAATCTGCCATTTGCTACGTTTATATAGACGCATACCAAATATCAAATTTTCATTTCATAAATTTATTATTTATTTTTCGCAAAAAATTTAGTTAATTGCATTATAAAAATCGTTAAAATTATCGGGTCGTTACACTCTCCCCCACTCAAAACTTTTCGTCTCTGAAAAGGAACGAGATTAGAAGAAACTAGAAAGATATATTCTAAATACAAAATGCCAGATACAATCATTAATTTAAAACCATATGAATTTTATTTTTTTGGACACCTTATTATTTATAGTTGTATTGTATACTATTCAATTACATATTTTCATTAAATTTTAAACTTTTTGAATATTTCGGGTAAGTCATATATATATATGTATTATAATGCAGTTGGGTATTATACAAGTAAATTTTATCCTAATTTCAACTATTTCAAGTTGTTTCAATTCCATTTCTCATTTTAAACACTCTAATTACTCAAAATTTTGCTTTATTTTAAATAATTGAAAACCATCACTTAACATAGAATTTAAGGGGTAAATTTCTGGTTCCACTTCAAACCATTTGGAATAAATTTACATATACATATATTACATAAAATCTTACTCAAGAAATTCAAATCAAATATACTTTCCAAAACAAAATTGTAGCAAAGCTACTAAGTGGTCTTTCCACTCTGAGACTCGAAAATGAATGTCGATAATGCTGTAGTCATCACCAAAATTATTTTCCAGCGACAAAAGAGGAGAATGCTGATTTACTTCTTTTAAAATTCTTTAGAAACAATTTCTATTCGAAAATACTTTTATAAATATATTTTTCAAAAAATTGTAAACCAAATTTAGAAATGCACTGGAAATTAAATTCTAAAATTCTTAACTTAAATTCATTTCAAATTAAAATCAATTTATAAACCACATTATATAATTTCATTTATTTATATCATGCAACAATTGGCAATGGTTTACAAAGCAATAAATGATAATCTAATATTATCATTTCTAACAACCAATCCATTTAACTATTTAATTTCATAAAATTGTACTTTTATATATAAAATATAATCATACATAAAATTATTTCATTTACCAATTTCGAAAACAATATTGTGTCAGTTTGCTCTGTTCAAGTGTTTTGAAATTTCTATCGATAACATTGGCCAGACGAATCGATCGAAACCCCAAATCAAACTTAAAAACTCAAACAACACAATATAAAACATTTTTATATTAATTAGAAATATGCTTAGGAAGATTCAAAATGGATCTTGAACAAGGGATAGAGATTCAAATTTGGAGGAACCAAATATGAGAAAATTCTAACTAAGATGATAGACCTGAAGGAAGATGAGTAATTAAATTACAAAAGAGGAAAGATGGATAGACTTATATTAATCGTGGCGACCTTAACTGGATCAATAGAGACTTAGAAAATGATGATATCATCAACGAAAATGGGGAAAACTTGTTGAGATCATCGTAGAAATGCGATTCACGAGACTAACAAAGAAGGCAGGAGTATTGGTTAATCCAAAAGGCGTGATTAACCATTCATAGAACTCATCCATCCGGGAGGAAAGACTGTAGGTTGAGCTCCCGAAATAAGATCGATGCGGAATTCAATTTCTCACTTAGAAGGGAGAGAAGTGGCTTCACCAAAACATCAGGATAATCCCTGACTATCGGAGTGGAGTCAAGATCGCTAGACAGAGAGTCAAGCGAAAAGATAAAACTGCCTATATATCCTAAGGCAAATCGATATTCGATCACAAGAGAATTACCCAGGTTGCCTACTAGAGATCGATTCGGGCTTTGCAAGAAATAACAACATCAAAACCGAGGATAGAGAAATCTCTAGTAAATCGATTCCTATTGTAAAGAAGTTTCACCCGTATACAAATCATACTAAGGCTGGCGAGACCGCCAGTGAATTAATCACGCATAAGGATGAAGTTTCTAATATAGGTTGTAAGATGAACTCAAATTTATTACAAAGATCAACCGAAAATAGAGTGATGGGATGCTCCAGAAGCAAAAGAGAACACGAACAGGAAGGGCAGGAATGAACTTCAGAACAGAAGGAAAAGTTCCAAAGTTCAAAAGAAAATCCAAATCAAGGATAATTCTAATGAAGGATTTCAAGCTCGAATGAATATAATTCCGCAATCAATTCCACTCATTCTAGGGTATTACTACCTTACCTATAATGAGTTTTTACTCCATATGCTAAGTTTTGCCTAAACCAGAGCTCACCAACTGTAATGACCCTCTATTTCGAATCATTCAAATCGACAATCATCCACTCATGTCAAACTTGAATTGCTCAAAACAATAGATCGTTAATTTATATTCGGCAAAACTTAGTATATACAGTAAGTAATCAATCACAGAATCATAGACACAGAGTAATATAACAACAAGCAGCGGAATAGAATATAGTAGTTCATGAAGCTACTATATAAACATGAGAGTTTAAAAAAACACAATAGAAATCTCAAATACAATGGAATCTCAAATACATAAGCAAAGTCAAATCTGAACATAAACAACATGAAATAAGTGAACAAGCTGAAAAGATGAAAACATATCTCCAAGCGAAGCTCCAAGCTCCAAAGGTGAGTCTCAAATGCTGTGACACTTAGTCTGACCAGAGCATAAAGCAAAACACAAAACACTCGAGTCGGGATTAACATTCTTATATCGGTAAATTAGACTCAAGTGAAATGCCCATTGAAATATAAAATAACTTAAAGGATGTTTGAGATTCCCACCATTTAAGGTTTCATTAAACTATCCACATACATAGTACAATACGCTACATAAATAATGTCTATAGTAAAGAAAACTATTAAAATAGCGTTAAGGCGTTACCCATATCCCCTTTAACACATTTTATATATTCCCACAGTCCATACAATATTGTAAGCTCCACCAAACCGATGGTTTACTCAGAGGGCACTCCGTAGGTACGGTACAAACCAAACTCGTAGAAGGCGCGATAAGGCATGTGACAAGGCATGTAAGGCAATGCCAGGGTAGGATTCTACCGTTTATACTCTCGGACCGGTGGTAACGCATAGGAGGTACTACCATCCACCTCGGAACACACTCCCATAATCAAATCGAGGGGTGTCTTCTAAATCAATCACAAAGCCATAATATGGTATCGAAGAAATGTGCACGATAGGAGGAGAGACCTCACTTGGCCAGGTATAGCGCCTATTTTAGCCACATCATGCTGACTCGCGTAAGTCAAGGCTGCGTTAATACCTCATATATAATCGTCGCCAAACCATCCTACTTTGTTCTGGAATCTCTACCACGTACATAGTTGTTAAAATGGTTATCGGTATTGAAAGAGAATATAACAATACACGATCCCGGTCTTTTTAACAACCAAACGCTTATTTCACACTGTGGTCATTTTATAAAATCACTTTTACTATTATTTCAAATAGTTCATACATCATATCAAAGTATCATATTCATTTGAAAGCCGTATTACTTTCGAAATCAATATTCATTTTCGAAATCTTTTCCATTTTCAAAATCATATCACTTCAAATCATATCTACTTCAAAAATCATAACTACAAAATTGGTTAAACTATCATATCAAAATATTCGCACTTAAATCCATTAATCAAAATCATAACAGTTCCAACTTTGGATTATAATATATACACACACACACACATATATATATTTAAAAAAAATTATAAATTAAAAAATAGTTTATATTTAAAAATAGGTTATATATTAAAATAGTTTATATATAAAAAATAGGTTATAGACAATATATATATGTATATATCGAAAATAGTTCCAAGTTAGAATTCTTCCAATTTCAAAAATCAATTCAAATCAACTTTAGTTCCAAAATTCAATTTAAATCAATCCCAGTTTAAAATTTTCAAATAAAAAGGTTAAAGATTCAGTTAAAATTCTCAATAAAACCATTTAATTTATATCAATTTCAAAATTTAGAGTTGAATTTCAAATTTAAATCACTCTCAATTCAATAGGTTTTAACATTTAATATTCAAACAACGTGCAATAACTCAATTTGATAATTTTATTTATATTTCAAAATTCAACTTTAATTTTATTAAAATATGAAAATATTCACTTAATCATTTTTATCTAAACATTTACACAAAACCTCAAATTCAAATTTAAAAAAATCTATAGTTAAATATCTAACTTCAATTATACTTAATTCTAAAGCATTCACCTAATAACTTTTATAAACATTTAAATATAATCTCAAAATACACCCTTTAAATCAAAACTAAAATCCAGTTTTAATTTATTTAAATTCGAAAATATTCATTTAGTCACCTTTAACCAAATCAAGTTACCAAGTTATAAATTCATATCTTTAAAATCTCAAATCAATATGTTTCAAATAAATTTTATTTAAATTCAATTCTTAAATAAATTAAATTACAAATCAACTTCAATTTATTTTCCCAACCTTTATTTTATTAAATTTATTACAAAATCTATTTAAAATATTAATATAAATTTTAATAAATAGTTTAAACATATTATATATTAGTTAAACTAAATTTTATATTAATTATTATTAAATTAAATCTTATTTTACTAAATATATTGTATAAAATCTTATTTCATATATTTAAAAATAATAAAGTTATAAGTAAAATTTTATAATTTACATTTTAATACTTAACTTATGAATTTAAAATTTCCATAACATATAATTTTAAAAATCTAATTTTTTCACATATTAAAATAAATATTTATATCATAAATTAAAATCAATAGTTATCAAACCATATATTTCCTTTAAACTTTGGAAATCATTTTTCAAAAATAGGCCAATGGTGTCCGTATATAATTTTCTATCCTATGGTGAAGGGATACAGGTATTTATCATTTCAATCCGAAATTTAAATATTTTACAGGTATATATCATTTCAACCTACAATCCAAAAATTCCAAAATCAATAAAAATCGCTTGGGTTTATCATTTCAACCCATAACGATTTTCTCCTAATCTATTATATCGTTCGGGTATGTATCATTTGAACCCATAGGAAATTCTAAATTAATAGGGAACTTGCAGAGTGAGAAAAAATATGATAATAATAATAATATATCACCAACAGACATATATCATTAGTAAAAAATTTAAATATAATATGTACAACAGGTTATGGTGTCGTATGTCATAGGTAAACACTTGCATATAATGGCATATCATATTTAACAATTAAATAACTAATATATCAAACATAACAGCATATTTCAATTGTCAGTTTATGTAAAATCAATTTATTAAATATAAGAATGTTAATCGTGAGTGATCCTCACCTTTTTTATGGTGGCTCGAAGGAGTGGAGAGGTCGGGGATACCACCGACCAAGAAGAGTAGCATATATATATGTGTGTGTGTGTGTGTATCTGTGTATATATATGTATCATATATAAAATATATTACATTATATAAATTTTTTTTAGAAGAAAGAGAATGAACAGTTAGAGATAGAGCTATAAGGAAATGAGTTGGCTTCTCATATACAAATTAAAATAATATTAACCAACAGAAATGGAAAAGCCAGAACGTTGAATTCAAGGAGATAATAAATGCTAGTGACCATTTATTATCTCACGGTTATACGGTTGAAAGGACATAGAAATAAAACAGGCTAAAAAAAGGGTACCGATACGGCCCACCATTTCGTAGATTTCCCCGCGGACCGGACGACGAAATACAAGAATGAATATACCACGGAGATCGGTACGAAGAGATGAACAAAATGTTGCACCGATATGAGCAGTACAATAAATCTATCAAAACTCGATATTCGCTGCCAAACTGCTGCTAAAACGTCGAAAATAAGACAAATGGCGCTAGAGCACTTCGAATTTGGTGAAACGAGATATGACGTCTTGCTCAGAAAATAATTTACATTTTTATTACATAAAAATATTTAGGTTTCAAAAGTATTTTATTTATATCAAATTTAACTGATTTAAATAGAAATTGAAAATTACACAACATAACTAAATTATATATTTACCAATGAAAATCTATCATTTGCTATGTTTATATAGACACATACCAAATATCAAATTTTCATTTCAAAATTTTGTTATTTATTTTTCACGAAAAATTTAGTTAATTACGTTATAGAAACCGTTAAAATTACTGGGTCTTTACATTTTCAAACGGATTTTGATAACTTTAATAATTGAAATTGAGTGTGTTTTCTCACGCTAGTTTTTCAGACCGACTCGGGTGTTATTTTATTATAATGTCCAGGTCAGACCGAGTATTATAGATTCAGGTTAGGATGCTATGAAGCCGAGGAGACGAGCTGAATGATGAAGACGTATTACACGTACTTGATTATATTCTGCTATGTATTCTAAGCTGTATATTCTGCACTTGTGAGGACAAGTTATTATGATTGTCCAGTATTTGTTTGTTGACTGTTGTACTCTGATGATTGGTATGTATATTAACAGTTACAGTTTTTCCTTGTACAAAATTTGTTGATATATATACTAAATTTCGTTCCACTGTGATTGTGAGATTCTGAATTGTTGTTTCTGTTTCTTCTTTTATCTTTTATTTTCTTTTCCCCAACAATTGAGTTTTTTTGGCATTCGATTTCTCTGCAAGAGATACAGTGGGCGTATTGATGTCGGTTTTCGAATTTCGAAAATCCAGGTCGTTACAGCATGGGTCGGTGCCAACCCATGGTTAGAGGTCGGTACCAACCCCACACTTGCAACCTTCGGGCCTTTGTCATTTTATGGTGGTTTTGTGTTTGAGTTGTGATCCTGGTGTTAGTCGAGCTTTTGGCTTCATGGTTACTTCTCTAGGCTTCTTTCCTTGATAAATTAGAAGTCTAGTTCATCGGGTTCATCTGTATTCTGCCTGGTCAAAAGGTGGAATAACACATATCAATCTGTGCGAGGTATAATATGTCCGTGTATAGATGTTGGTATTTACATTGTAATGGACACATCAGCTCATCCAATAAGCAAATATAGTGTCCAAATATGTGTATGTATATATATTACAAACGTATATATATATATAAAAACACACACACATACATATATGTTTAAATAATTTCATACAAGTATATGAATACATTGAATTAAATATGTACATAATCATATGAATATTATATATACATATTATATAATAAACATATTTAAATAAAAAGAAAATTATCTACAAACTTTTATAATAAAAAATTCTCATAAGCAATAATTATGCGTATATACAAATTTATATTAAATAATTTTTTTAAGTATTTATATATACAAATATATGCGTGATAAATAATATTATATATATATAAGTTAATAAAATACTGAAAATATTTTGATAATTATAAAAGACCAAGTATAGTGCACAACTCTAAAAATATAATTTATTTATTTATTATTTTAATTTTAAAAAATATTTTATTTAAATATCCTTTCAAAATTACTAAAATATTGATTTCAATATTATATTTTGAATTTCTTGTAAATCCTAAATAATATTTATGCTTTGAAAATCTTTTCATAATTTTTGATATAAAATTAATTTTCTATCCTCGGTTGATATTTGAAAATTAATTTAAAAATTAAGAAAATTGTTTTTTAAATTTTTTTCTAGAGGGTGTTTGCTAGTAATATTATTTTATAAAATATAAAATATAATTTTCATATTATATTTGAATTTATATAATTTATTTATGTAATAAATTGATTTAAATAATAATAGAGTATATGTAAAATATTTTACGATTACCAAAAATTATCATAGCTTTGAAACTTTACATATGAAACTATATGAACATATATGATTAAAGTATAATGCTGTAATTAATTTTAAACTATATAAATCTATATAAATAATATATATTAATTCAATAAAATAAAAAATATTTTTTATCAAGAGCACTACCAACCTTTATTTTTTTTGACTAAAATAATTTATACATACATACATACATATATATACATACACACACACACACACACACATATATATATGTGTGTGTATTAACCAAACAATTTTGTGACAATATCATTTGCATATTAGAATCGTCGCCTAACTAATAACGGATAATATATGTGTATAGTAAATATTATAATTAAACATAAATAATTATATTATAATAAATAAAACATCTTAGTGCTAATGCCTTGAAGTGCACCTTGAATGATGGTTTCTGCCTCTTGAAACTATTTTCGATTCAATAGAGTGTGGTTCTTGAACCATTGACCACCATCTATCGAATAACGGTTAACTTAATTTGATTTGAGCTATAGAAAGATGGAGATAGGACTAAAAGTTTCGTCCAGCAAAGACTTGGAATGGAGGCTCTAAAAATCCCAAGCAAAGGAGGGTAGAGATGCTTAAATAGAGGAAAGAAAGGAGAGAATTTGTGATCTCATCTTTTACTCAATCTCCCTCCATCTGAGCCATCAATTATCGAGCCTCTCTAACCCTAGTTATAACCACCCTTATTTTAGCCAAAATAATCAGCCCCTATAATGGGCCTTAAAAACATTTAAACCTCGAATAAATATTTTGTATTTAAATTAAATTTAACGCATGTAAATATCATATGTCGATTAATATATTTATAACCATTATAAATATATTTAATAATATTCATTCTTAAAATCATAATCAAATTTTATAAATAATATTTCATAAATAATATTTAATTAATTAATGTATAAAAATTATAAATTAATTTAATCATTTGGTCAAAGGAGGATCATCGTTTTCGATTATGTGATTCGTTAGTTGTAAATTTGGTCAGCGATTATATTGAACTATTCGAATATTAACATTCACACGTCACTTAGCAAAGTGATTTGCTTTGTTAAGTGTTACCCAGTTGTGTTATTTAAACTAATTCTCTTCATCAAAATTATATCACTTTGAATTTATGGAATTTGGTAATGGTCAAAATTTCAATACCGTCCACATTCAATTCTATAGTCCAAACACAAAGTCCGTGGTTCAATAATAACATTTATTACTAACGAACTACTCTGGCCAAAGACTTTAACTTTGAGTTGACTTTAATTGACCTTGATCCTAACATCATATAACGGAGGAGACGAATCCTCTCTTGAATAGTACTTCACTTTCAATACTTCCACTCAATCCAACTATAATCATCGATGGACATCGTGCCATAATTTGACTATAATCAAAGCAGAGCTTTCATATTGAAGATCGACAATATTTTCAAGTCAAGAGAACTGTGTAAATCAGTCATATCGATATTTTCTGTTTGACATAAGTTATATTAACCAACAAGAAACTATCGACTGTGTCATTCCATAGTTATCCAATAAATAGTAGTACATGATCACTTGGTGCCCCCAACAGGCATGAGTAATACACTGCCCAACTTTTGAAGAGTGTTACATACTCTAGTCTCAACGGATGTATCGATATCTAGTCTCGATACATCTTGATCATGAATATTTATAATGGTATATTCATTCACATTATGATAAATTATTCATGGTTACAACACTTTGTAACTACTATCATAAAGCATATTATTTATAGATTTTCTATTAAATATACTTTTAATTAAATTAATTAATTAATATAACACATCATATCAAGTATGTAAAAAGAAAAAACCTTTTATTTTGAATAAGAATGATTTTCGAGTTAGATATATGTAACAAATTTTATAATTGTCTCTATGGCATACTATTAACTCTATCAAATGTATATTTAGGCAATTTACCATTGAGATTTTTTATTTAATATATAGTTAGCTAGTTTATCATAGGGATTGTATACTCGATATATCATATTATATATGAGAGATTTAGCATGGAGATTGTATACTTGATGTAGTGCTAAGTTTACGCAATTTTTGGATGTCCAACCTTTAGGTGGAAATCCTTGCGGGCTACTATTAGACTCTAAATGTATTATGGGTTGTTACCTATATTTTATTAGTTGCCTAGTTCGTTAAATATAGCGCACACCTACAAATAAACATCCGTACGTTATGTAGATTATAAATGATAGTTTTTTCTGCCTATTAACACCATACCACCAGTGGTATATCTTACTCACCAGACTACGTCTGACCCATTCTATTTTTCCCTCTTTATGCATACTTACAGAATGACATGATAGTAAGGTGTTATGGCAAAAGGAAGTGAGATTCGTTAAGGAGATGACCATGTGCTTTGAAGTTTTTTTATTTATAGTCATGCCATATGTATCCTATTACATTTGTTAATCGGTGTCCTATTGTACTTTCAGTTGGATATTATTAGGACTTTGTTTAGTTATCTCTTATATGAATTGTGGTTGTTTTTAAATGGAGATAATCTGGTTATTTCTCTTATATTTTATTCCTTCCACCGTGAGATCTAAAAGTGTAGATGTTTAATGTTTATATTTATATTTACCTATATACCATGTAAACCATCAAAACCCAACGATTCGCATTTTTTGGCATGACACAAGTTCGAACGTCATTTTTAGGAGTTGAATTAGTGTGTCAAGAAGTATAGGTTGTTATCGGTATTGTTTGGGTATGTGGCCCAATACTTGTCAATCACATGTAGTATTACACGTGAAGTTATTACTCCTGCTTAGGTCATTAGGAGGGGACAAAAATATCCATCGATGAAACTCAGTGGATGGTGGTCGAACTAGCGGGGAGATGATGGTATACTTGCGATATGACATGTAGCTTAGCATTCTCAGTTAGGCCGTTTGGAGAGGTTGAAAATACCCATCAGTGGAACCCAATGGATGGTCCGTACTAATGGTAAGCGATGCTTTACTTAAATTATGGAGAAGTAGGCAATGGATGTAGATGTTATTTGTTTTCTTTCTGTGGGTCAGACGGCTACTTGATATCACTAGCCATTAAATGTAATATTAATGCTGCACTCGAGATTCAGTACTATAGTTCATTTAATCATATATTATTCGATTATTACAGCACTATATTATTTATTATGGTGATTTGTTGAATGTGGGTAAAGAATAGGTTAAGGTGTGACATTTATGATATCCTAGTTATTATGCATGTTTGGTGTATGCATAAAGACTTATATATACAGTATTCATGAAATAGTTCCTTTCACATTTACTTTTGCCTTACCCATATTTTAGTATTGTCTCTCTTTTATGACATCTCTTATGTACTCTTACGAGTAGTTCGAGAGTAAATAGTATGGGATATGCTAGTGGGATTGTTGGATTTTTGGAGACATCGATGTGTTGCTTACTTAGATGTAGTTTATTCCATATTTGGTTATGTATACTAGACGATGTATTTATACATGAGATCATATATTGTAATTGATGTATTCATTCACTATTTTGTAAGTATAGAGTTTATGTAACTCGATTTATTCCTGTTATGACTTCATCGATGTTACATTTCATGGTATGCACGTCTCGTACAAACAGACACATATATGTGTATTTGTAATGTCTTTGAGCATTTAATTATCATGTGCACATACATTGATTGTGCCTTTGTGCATTTATATACTTGTTATATTATATTTTGTTCGAGCCATGTGTAGATGTTACGCAATTTATTTTTCTTTAATTCCGTTTTAAATCAGAAGATCTACCACTAGTGGTCAGGAGTAAGTTATCGTTGTTAGGATTGTACATAGGTATCGGAGTGGTAGGTCTTCACAATTTTGTCATGACTTCTTATGATTTTTTAGGACGACATTAGGAAGGTACCATCGTCTACAGACATTCTTTATTTGTATACGAATAAGAAAAATCGTAAGGAAACTTTTTTCATTTCTTAGAGGTCGATCCAAACAGGGCTATTGAGGATGCATATTCATTCAACGATTAGTATCAAGGACGATATCTCTTCCTTTTGACGGGTCATTGTTTCTCAATTTCTTTACAAACTAGGAGTGGGTCCTTCAGTATTCTTAAATTTCCAAGTTTTGTGTTATATTTAAATCATAACGTGTGTTTTATAATCTTATTTAGTTAATATCGAAAAGTCTGATGAAACTGATGACTTGGTGGCTACGAAGGAGACTTTAATGAACGTCCTGTTAGGGTTTAATACAGAGAAAGAGGAGAGAGATACAACCTTAAACAAAAAGGAGACTACATTGTTATTCACAATATAGTAAGAACTACGTACAAAGCTTTAAATAAAAGGAAAATACCTACTACTTCCTGAACTCTAGGCACTAACATATAAATAGGAACATATGGTTAACAATATATTGACTATTTCTAAAACCCTCCTTTAAACTGAATGTGCTAATATTCAGTTTACTACACAATTTCTTCATCGTCTTCCATAGACGAACTTAGTCACAACTTTCATCTCTACCTGTTGGGCATGCTCAACTGTTTCACGTTGATTGGTACTTTAACCATCAACAAATACTCTTGGTTTACTCTTAGGGATCCACTGGCCTTTCCATTCGGGTCGTCCCTTGTATCTATCATCTCCATACCAAGTGAGAACCGCGGCTCTTCTTCCTTACTTGTTGGATGACACAAAACCAAATCTTCCTCACTCCGCCTACTTCACATGTAGGCTTGCCTACCTTCTCTTAGGCATATCATCAAATAGTTTTCGAGCATTTTTTGAATTGTCCAATCTCATAACCGACATCGTTTTCTTCACTATCAACATCTGCAGCCAACGTTTTGTAGAACGTCTTCTTCATGCTAACATCACCGTTGTGATAAACATATGAAAAACAAACTCAGTCTTCATCAACTCAATCACAACACTGCAACTCTCCTTCACCATAACTACAAAACTGCATACCACACATCTCAGTTTCAACACATACACATTCACCATTATCTTAAAACAACATTCTACAGTCAAGGTACATCGCCCCAACTACACAAATCAACCTACTGCCACAACCTTCGATCATCAAAACATGGCGGCAACGAATTTCTACACCCAAACTTCCTTCGACCTTTATCCTGCACTACCTAAATCCACAAACGATTCTTCTCCACCTTCTCCTCCTCAAGAACTTCATAGCAGTGTCAAGTACTCACAATCACTCGATCCGAAACAACAATTTTCAGATCTGTGGCGAGCTTCACGACGTCATTTTGGCATCAACTATATCATTAACACCACTCTAGTTTAGCTAACCCTTTGATTAGCATTTTCAGTTGACTCTCAGTCAGACATCGGTATTAATACTTCATCAGCAACACAAAAATGCTCTGAACTCCGACGGCGGCCCATCTTCTTCTAGATCTAAATCACTAGGCAGAAGTGCTTTAACTTCGCAGTGGTTCTGAAATTATCTCTCATGATGGCAGCAGTCAAGCTTGCGACAAATCCGAGCTTTCTTCTCCTTTCAGCAGTCAAGCATTGTCTTCCTTCCTTTCATGCCCAAAACCCACATCACTACTTCAATCCTAACTAAATCGCCTGCTTGGCCACTTCGATTACTCCAGCAGACATCGCAGTTACCTACATCCGGTCCTAACCCAAATCGAATTAGCAGCATTTTCATATCTATTATTTTCTGTCTTGATCACATACAATGCAACCCCTACCAACCAAATGAATTCGATTCCTTCTCCATCGTGCACAATATTGTCAGACCCAATCGTCAAACTACCATCTACAACCAAAATCAGTGCACAAAACTCTGGATCTCAAACAACTTTAGAAAGATCACAGCCAGTCATCTTCAGCATTTCAACTATTGTCATCTTTCTCTCCAATAAAAAAAAATCACAGCTCACAACCAAAGCCGAAACCATCATTTTGTCTCTTGCTTATCTCAAAACAACATGTTCTGTAAATCATATCTCATTTCAATTTCAACTCCACATGATATCATCACTAAAATTGTGCCTCAACTACTCAATATCATGAATAAAGTTTCCATAATTCCAAAACTCTTATTTCAACAACTAGAAACAAGAAAAACTTGCAACTTACCTACATCACAAACATTTCAAACGAAAGCAGAGTATGTTAGCATGCTCTTCAAATCTAGATTTCACCATCTTGGCACTTGCAAGATCATATCTTCACCTCACATCTCATAACAAATATCAGCATATTGATCTCGAGTCATCATCACAGACAACCCAGATAGCGACATTCAACACCAGATCGAACCGTCTCTCTCTTTCTCTTAGCAACTCAACAATGGACCTTCAGCAGCAGCGTGAACGAATTCCAAATCATAGTGGAGTTTGTCCAGCGGCTCCATTGACAACTTTGACTTCATCTTAGACTTTGACATGAGCACTTAGGCTCTAGTAGCTTCCAGATCGTACATGACAACAACCACCTTCATATCGCGAGCAACGCAAACTCAAGCGACACTTCCCGATCTTTTCACAGCAATAACTCATCGAGCAACTCTTTCTAACAATGAATTTTTATCTCAATCTTTGGTAGCAATCATAGGATCTTGACAGCGTAACATTTTGGGGAGGATGATTTCTTTTTCGAGTGTTTGGATCTGAAGAACTGAGAAGATATCAATCGGCCTTTTAGGGTTGAATGAAATTGGGGTTTTTTTAAACTATAAATCAACTTTTTTTTGTGGCTCTCTGGATCTCTATCCTCCCTAAGCTGGCTCTGATACCATGTTAGGATTTAATACAGTGAAAGAGGAGAGAGATACAACCTTAAACAAAAAAGAGACTACATTGTTATTCACAAGATAACAGGAACTACGTACAAAGTTTTAAATAAAAGGAAAATACCCACTACTTCTTAAACTTTAGGCACTAACATATAAATAGGAACATACGGTTAACACTATATTGACTATTTCTAACACGTCTCAGGTGTTAGAAGGGACGTTGTTTCACTTTTAAAAGATGATAATTTGAAAGATGACATCCTCATCCAACATTCTCTGTCTATTTGATCCAGAAGGAAGATGACATCTAAGCTAAGTCTAACACTTTGACCCGAAGAAAATTAAACTATTCATGAGACAGTCCAAGATTACAGTGGTAGTATTTTGCAGAAAATGATTGCATGTATTTACCATGCTCAGCAATTAGTCTTAAATTGAAATAAATTATAGGTATGCAAGTATTAGTTTTTGGATATGTTAGATTAAACTTTTGACCCACTTTAAACATGAGATTGGGAGAAGAAAAAAATATACATCATCATCTTTTAACATTATTTTGAATGAGATTTTACAAGTATAAATAAAAAAGACATGAATTATATTGTGTTAAATGTGAAGCTACCAATGAAGAAGAAGATGCAAAATTTAAGGCAAAGTCTACTCAAAGTTAAATTCATCTTTTCTCTTATTACAACAAATTGATAAATTAGTATGGCTCATCACATTTGATGAATGATCGGTGATACAAAATAAATAATTGAGATCATTGTGGCACATGAGACAGACAAAAGATTTGTTCTTCCAATTCGTTGAGTTGTGCGAGCACCGCTTTATAATTACTTGTCAATTTACAGAGGCTTTGATCGAAAATAATATTCTACCCTCAGTCAGCATGTGAAAGGTTCTAACTGTAAACGTAGTTCAGAGCACATTCCACAGATAAACAATATAATATTGCCTGTCGGACAAAAAGATTTTCAGAGCTTTGATTGCCCAATTGTTCAGAGCATGATCAAAAGCTTGAACCTCACCCACTACATGCATCTCTTTTTTAAATGAAACAGCTAATGATCAAAACAAATTTCACCATTTTTATTTTGTTTATGAAGGTGGATGGTAGTTCAAAATCGAGTACTAATATTTGCCTACGTGCATAAAAGAACGATAAACATTACTAAAAGTAATAAAGACGTGTGCATGGAATTGATGAAGCTCTTGTCCATTTCAAAACAAACCTAACATGCATTGCCAGTGCTGGGTCACATAACTATTAAATGCCTTGCCAACTCATAAATGCTCCAAACGTTCACTTGCTTGTCCTATTCAAGCTCACTCCAAATGAATACACACAGATTAGAACATCTTTAACACGGCCAATTCGATAAAAAAAAAGACAAAATCATCGCTTTTTTTCCTTTCTCAAGTTATAACAACGTCAATTTGAGCGTGGAAAATGAAAAGAATTGGAATTTTTCGCAATATTTTTCAAGCTTGTATTTGTAAATGACAACCTGAAAACCGTTTATATCCTTCTTGAGATCAGTCCCACATCGGACAATTTATAAAATAAATACTACACAAACACTAAGAGATCTCGTTTATAGGTTCTGTGAAAATACATGATTCACTGACATTATATTCTTTGACTACGAGACACACCCCACCACAATAGCAGCCTCACAATTGATACTGTTTCAAAATAGCTTTAAGAACAGCAAAAGAACTACTAAAGTGTTCATCAAAAACCAAAGTATTCCAACACACACAGCTAAAACCAAAATTGTACAGTAGTTATTAAGGTTATATATCTACTTGTCATATAATACATAATGGTGAAGGAGCTGCCAAATTTTAACAATTATTCACAGAGCTGATTAGTCATATATTGAAATGCTAGAAACACGGTTTTCTCAAGCAAAACTAATACAGGAACGAGATGCATAATTCAGCATTTATTTTCTAGAACTTGATATTATTTTAATCCTTTAAGTTACATATATCACTGATCGGCCATACTTCTGCTTTCAGGTTCATTTTTAAAGCTCATTTGGCTGATCACAATTTAATGCAGTATTTGAAGGTAAATAGCCTGGAGCATGACAACACTAGCCAAGATCCTGCATACACAACAACGAAATTTGATCATATTTTTTGATGTGTATAACAATATATAGTTATGAAAGACTATTTGCATTGAGAAGTCATGAACACGTTTGTATAAATTTCATAATTTGCAATATCAATATGCAGCTACTGGAGCATGACAACACTAGCCAAGATCCTGCATACACGACGACGAAATTTAATCATATTTTATGATGTGTACAACAATATGAAAGACTATTTACATTGAGAAGTCATGAACACGTTTGTATAAATTTCATAATTTGCAATATCAACATGCAGCTAAATATGCAAAAAAAGAACAAATCAATGCTTTTCTTACTGGAGAATTAATGTAAAGAACAAAAATTTGTATATTTTTAGACGCAGGGACACGACCTCAATATTTTAATCATACGGACAAATATTCTCCTAAAAATTATTCATAAAGACAAATATCCTCTTAAAATTATCCATAAGGACAAGCATTCTTTCAAAATTGCTACCGAACTAAAAACTGATACTTAAAAACTGCTACCGATAACTAGATAACTACAAACTGATACCTAAAAACTGCTATCAACAACTAAAAACTGATACCTAAAGAAATTTGTCAATCGGACTAAAATACCGAAGGTCTATCCTTGAGGCTAAAACGTTGAGAAATTTTGTCTTTAACAATAATTTCATGTTTTGGGGTACTATTCTGCGTGAACAAAAACTTGCAGAAAAAACGTACTTTTTTCTCTCAGTATTTCCATAACTATTTTCATGTAAGAAAAGGAGAATATGATTTTGGACAATACCAGATTACAGATTCAGACATATGTTTATAACACAATTAAACAGACTTCAGTGACCTTGACTACATGGATTGTTTTTCTTCAACCAAAATAGCAGTGACTCATTTGCCATGGATTTAAAATCCAACTATGCTGTTTCACCCACACCCCCCCCCCCCCCCTTTTTTTTCTTGTTTTATCAGACAAAGAAACCAAGTATAAAACTCTATGCTACATGAAAACTCCGATTCGAGTGGGTACATTTCAAATACCGTGTGGTGGTGCTACACACAGATAAGAGTGTCTCTGCTCTGTTATTCAACCACGGCATAGGATTCAATTCCATTATATTTGCCACTTGCGGTAGTAAACTGTTGGGATCCCTCCTTAATTGGAGAAGTTCTAGAAAATTCTAGACGTTTCTAGAGAAATCTAGAATTTTCTAGAATGTTCCGGAGAACTCTAGAGAAGTGTAGAACTCTCTAGAAGCTTGTGGAAGAGTGTGCAACCCTCTGGAATATTCTAGAGATGTGTGGAACCTTCTAGAACCTTACGGAAGAGTATGGAAGAATAAAGAAGGGAATGGAAGAGTGTAGAGATTCCTAGAGAGTGTGGAGCATTTTAGAGAATCAATCTCTACCGTCGGATGCATGTAATCTCCACCATTCATTATGGAGGTTGAGTAGTATAAATAGGAGAAGGAGCCCTATTACTAGCTATCCAAGAATCCAAGGAAGAAGCCACTTCTTAGAGTGAGAAAAAACTTGAGAGTTAGAGAAATCCTCTTTGAGAGAAAAGAGTGATAGCTTGAGAAGTCTTTATCCTCAAGCTTGAGTGAACCACCAAGTGTGAGTTACTTTTGTAATCATATTATTGTAATACTACTATTCTTTGGTATAGTGGAAGAATCTCCATATTGGAGAATTACAAACTCTTGTGTTTCCATTGCTACTTTTAATCTTAAAGTGCCTATCTTAACTTCACGAAGCGGGGAAGACCGATATTTCCCCAACATAAACTAATAATATACAGCAAAAAGATGATATATGTTCATGTTATTTTCACCGTTCTTTGCATGGAGGATTGGTATGTTGATGTATTTGTCACTATATGGTCATTTCCCGCTTTACAATTGCAACTACAATTCCCTTTTTACTATACAAGTACTTCTATGAATCATAAATATGATTATATACTAAAAATTAAGCATATAACCTTATGGATGTGTTGACAAATATACATTGAACATAATAATTACATCCATACTTCAACATGTTTCATCGGACAAACTACAAGTCAAAATATTAAATGGAACTTTAAAAGAAAAGGAAGGAAAGAAAGAAAAGAAAAGAAAACCTGTACCAAATTTATAGATCTCGCTCCACTACCGATCTGGAGTAGTTTATACCGATGAAGAACATGATTCATCTTCCAAGCAATAATTATAATGGGTATTTTCAGCAAATAAATGACAAGATCAAGAAAATTTCCCTATTTTGGTTTTTCCACAATTTCAAGGCTATAGTATTTCAAGAAAAAAATTACACAAATTCTATGGTACAAGTACCCTTAAATATAAAAAGCGTGGAAAGTAATATGGTACTTCACAAAAAATTCCTATTGAATGTGTAACTGAGCATGCATAAGGAGTATTGTACCAATTTGCGTACTTGACAGTCGTCGCATGCAACCTAGTTATACTGACAAATGACTGCTATTTTCATTGTATACAATGTTATTTACAAGATTACCTTTGAAATCGCAAATAAAAGTATTTTTGCATTAATCATATGCACAAGTTATGTCTTCACTGTAAAAGATTTTCAACCCACATGCAAAAGTTTTAAGCTTTTATGTTTTACCATTTGTTTAATCAGAAGGCATTACTAATATTTTATTTCACTATAGAATGATTTGAGATTATAGAACATATAACTTTGGTTACTCGTCCAAACTTTTGTGATGAAGGTGATAAAGTAATCATACACGCAACGTGCCACAGCCATAAGGGCCTAAGGTTAAGGCCGAAGCACGAAGACTTACGACCGTTTGGACGGACTTAAATGAGCCGCTTTCTTGCCTTTTGATAGTCAAAACCAATTCGTTTTGGCTTTCACAAATCAAAAAAATAGTTTATTTAAGTCCATCCAAAAGTGATGATAATGATAAAAGCACAGGCTTTGGATTCTTAGTGTCACCACCATCAAGGCTTCCACCACCATTTTTCTTTCATGTCCACCTTTTGCTGCACATACTACTGTATTTTTTTGTATAGAAATCCATATGTTAAACCAATCTCATAAATATTATGGAAGGGTGGGTTTCTAGACTTATGTCATCGGAAAAAAAAAAAGTTCAAACGACTGAGAATAAACCATCTCATGAACAAACAAGCGATCTTTAAACCATCGTTCATGATCTGCCCCAAAAGAAAATGTCCCTGCATCATAAAAAATCCCCTCGCACGAAAGGAGTTTGGACTCTTCCTTAAGTACAAGAAAGAGAACATTTGTATTAATGATCAATCTCCGAATAGAGGAGAGTAACATCCTCGACAAGGACCCTCCCACAACAGGATTTCTATGCTCAATATTCTTGAAATTAAGCCAAATAAAGTTTATTCTGACTCCAGACCAAAAGACCAACCCAACCTTCCTTATCCCCCATGCCAGTGTAAATAAAGATACAATAGGAAGAGAGTGATTAGCATGTCACAAGGAGGGTCACTTCTTTAGATAGTAATGCTACAAAAATAAGTGTAAATTTCTAAAAGACCCTCGTCTTTCCTCTGCTCCAAAAATAACTTTGACAACACAAACTCATATAGCACTAGCTGTGGCTGCTTCTAGTGGAGCCAGTGATTTGAGGTATGCAACCATGTGTATAGAATTCGATTTTACTCATCATCCTACCGAATGGTAAGTTGATACAAGTGCCAACGTGCATGTTTTGGTTTCTTAATTCCATCAATCTGTAGGAAATCTTGTCTGAGATCTCTATTTGCAATTGGATAGTACAAAACATTAAATCTCACTTATGTCTCATTTGAAGCTCATCTCGCTTAAGATATTAAAATACCGACCGAAGCTTGGACTGAGATGTCAAGCAAATTATGTGGTCCCAAAAAAAAAAAAAAAAAAAAAAAAAAAAAAAAAAGAAGAGGAAAAAGAAAAAAGAAAATTGATCCCATCACTACTTACTAATTGTCTAATCTTATTTTTATCGTCCATGTAAAAGTCAGAATGGTATACTTTTTGCAATGTTTAATTGAGAATTTATTCACAATCAAAACAACGAAACTGTCACTCTACTTGAGATAAATCTTACCTTGTTAGCGCAACTCTCTTTCTATGTAAAAATAAAAAAACATTGAAAAATTACTTTTATTTATACTTGTCGAGTTTTTTCTAGAAATGTTAATTTTATACACATAAGTTACTCTAGAAAGTATGAGATGTTCATCCAAGAGTAAGCCTGAAATTTATGTAGTTATTTCAGTAAAATTTAAAACACTAGACTTTGAGTGTTTTAGTTTTTAAAATCTTGATTATAATATCAGTAACGAAATAACAAGCAAAATTTGCTAATACTTCGACCCAACATCTTACGCATTTTTTGAAAAAATAGTGAAATACTGATGGACATTCCAATATATGTAATAATGAAACAAAATGAGTTTTTCACATTTCAATATTATAAATGATGAATGATCCTATTTTTTATTATGTGTATTTACAATTGCTTTTCACTTTTATCCATCGATAATATTTTAATTAGTCAGCTGTGCTTCTTTGATCATTATCCACTGTGACAGTGCCTCATACTAAGAACAATTTTTTTTTGCCATTTAATATATTCAAATTAGTAAATTAACATCAAGCTACAGTTGCAATTTATGCTCTATTAGCATTAAAAACTAATATTTAACTATATTATTTTGGTATCTGTGACTGTAAACATCAAATTTCCATACTTGGTCGACATATAGCTGATAATGATATTATAACCTGTTTGCTATTTTCTGTTTTATATGATATTATCACAATATTTTAGATATCACTCAATAATGCTTGACCTATATGCAGTCGATAACGACATTAACTGCTTAGCCTGAGATATACTTGTCCTGTTCGAGATTTTATTCGATATGAGATATCATGTTTGAAATCGCGAGACAAGACGATATCAAAGTTCGAGATTTAAAACTTTACGTGCATATCTGTCTAAAGATTCTCTCTTCTTACCAATGAGTGGAAGGTAGTGAATTTCCAAGGATGAGCACTGCAAGCGTTGCAGCTTCGCAGCATATCTGGGAAAAGATTGGTTCAACCTAAATCTATAATGCAGAAAGATCCTTCCTTTTCATACTGATAATGTATATCATGTTTCAAATGTTGTTATTGTTGCTCATAATGACGACGACGACGATGGTGGTGGTGATGATGATGATCAGCACTCGTTTATCTTTTGCATAAACATGGTTATAGCTATAAGCTTGTATTTGAGTCTAATTGAGTTGTAATTTCTTTGAACTGAAACATTATTGGTAAAGGCTATGCATGTGGGATCTGGTTAAACTTTGTTTTCTAGAATCACTTTATGCATGTGGTTTCACCGACTTAATGTAAACACACTGTTCGAAGTATTTTAACCACAACCCACAGTTAGAATAGTCTATTAATCTAACTGATTACTAGCTTTATTAATCTAACTGATTACTAGTTTTTTTATTCCATATATGTCAATGATTTTACTGAAAACACTACTAAGTTATCACCCTTCATTCTTTACAGTTAGTTAAACAATTAGTTTGGTTACCTTAACATTGTTCATTTTACAGAAGTTAAATCAATAGAAGAAAAAATGAACTGCTAGACCAATAAATGCATATATCACAACACAATACAAATTATTGTTGGTGTATATTCAAGCAAAGACATAAAAATAAGACACATAAATCATAACAACCATTTCCATGAAACTAAATCCATATGATAGTAAGATTACTTCACTTCATTTGTAAAATAGCCGAAGGAACAAGTTATAATTCAAACGTTAATAAAAAAAGTTACCTAAAACTTTGCCAGATATCAACCAGAATGCCTTATAATCCTCTGCAACAAAACAGTCCTTGCTCTCTGTATATCCCTACTACATCGATCTACTTGCTTCCCCAAATCTTCAACTCCATTCATAAACTCTTTCAACTTCTTCTTTATCTCCTCAATTCCAATCTTCACTGCGTTCTCATCACTAACTGCAAAATCAACATTATGCAGCAGTGCATTGATTTGTATCTCCAGTCTATTAACAAGAACTCTAATACCATCAAGATCGGTAACTGCAACATAAGTACCAATCTGCATTGTGCTAATCAAACTCCTTTGCTCTTTTAGTACTTTTGAATAGTTCTTCCATAATGAATCAACCCATTTGCCTACAGATCCTAAAGGAATCGCTGCAGCAGCTGCTAGTGCAGCTGCAACAGGTGGGGCAGCAATCACTGCAGCTGTCAGTGAACAAATAAGCACTGAAGCAAACGCACTTACAAATATCACACTAGTCACCCTTCTATATGCCTTAACCGACTTATACTTCTTGTTAAACTTCTTCTTTTTCAGTTTTAACTTGTCTAGCATGGCGACTTGCTGCCTATAAACTGATTGAAACACTTGAAAGAATTCTTCAGTGAAGGGATCACCTGCATTTTTGAATTGTTGCAGTTCATCCAATGTGGCTTTATACTTCTTCTTCTTCTTACCGTTTTCATCGTATGCTTCCTCTTCCGAATCTTCTTCTTCGAATTGTCTAAGGGCGACGTGAATGATAAGCTGTGAGTCACGAACTTTCTTCAGGCATTTTTCCAATGCAGTGCAGAAATCAAGTGTTTGAAGGCTGTTTTCGAAGTACTCTTCTACTAACTCGAAAAGCTCGGGGCTTTTCCATATGTCTTTCTTGTATTCCAGTATCATCTTGACTACTTCTTGATTGTTGTCCAAAAGACAACCTGTGACTTGTCTAAGCACATCGAATGAGATTGAACTATCACCTGAGCTTGTGAGAATTGAAATTGCACCTAAAGTACGTTGTTGAAGAGCTGAATCGAAATTCTGGAAATTTGGGTCTTGTAAGCAGTCTGATTCGTAAGATTTTAAATCTATTTGACCGTTACTGCTGCTCGCGCCAGCGCCATGACCGGTGCTTTCCAATGGAGGGATTGGCTTTTTGCTGAAAGGACTACCCATTGTTGTATGATATCTAAGTAGAAAATGATGAGTGATTATGAGATTAAAAGGACAAGATTCAAACTCTTGGAGAGTAATGCTAACTGAACCAGGCAGATGAAAACTTGAATCAAAAATCTAATGACAAAAACCTTAAAATATGAAGGAAGAAACCCGAGTTGATAACTTGCTTAAAGCTGAAGACAAACTAAACCCAGAAGTAAAGAAGGGATTTTTGTGAGCAAATACTGCCTGGAAGTGAAGTAAAGATGAAATTTGGGGAAAACAAGCATATCCTAGTTCATTAAATCAAAAGCTAAAAGAGGGAACTTACAGTAACTTATCGGATAAGGAAAAATATGTTAAGCACAATGTAGGCAGAGAAGAATGGAGCTTAGAATTGACAGAAGAAACAGTGAATTAGTTGGGAAGTTCAAGTCAAATGCAGAAAAATTAACTCCTTTTTCTCTCAGCTCGTATTCATTTTCTCCTTGTTGCTTGACGAAGGAGAACGCGTAGGAGACGACCCAGAAAGGAGCATTGATGAAGACAAAATTGGTACTACAAGAAAACAATTAGAGGGTCCACTTTAACATTTTCCACCGTTTTAGAAACGTTTTTACCTAAAGAGAGTTCGCTGTTTTTTTTTTTTCCCTCCCTTTTGATATCTTTGTTTTAACACTTCATGCAGAAGGCATCTTGACGTTCAATGTGAAGGAGGAAAAATCAGGCTTTCCTCAGCGTAGCTTTTTGACTTATTCCACCTGTGTCGTCACCAAATGGTGTTGAACAGAAATTTAATTAATAAACCGTTTCGCTCCTTATAATCATGTATTAATTTGTACAACAAGTTAAATGAATGCTTTATTCCTCCTAATACTTTTGATTAAGTCTGTCAATGCCCGAGACCGGTCCGAACCCGCTCTATTAATGCGGATAAGGGTTTTGTGTTTTACCATCCAAGCCCGACATGGACCCATCCCGGATCGGGTATGCTATTATCAAAACTCGATCCGGTTAGGGCCCAACCCGACTATTAGTTTTTTGTCGTATCAAACACTACAAGAGAAACGGCTCTTTCCAACGGCCCGCGGCCGTTGGAAAGCCGTTGGAAATGCCGTTGTTATACATTTCAACAGTTTCCAACGGCATCAACGGGGTTATACCAACGGCTTCCAACAACAAGTTTACCAACGTGGCAAATCATGTTGACCAAACTACCGTTGGAAGCCGATGGAAATCTGGTTCGATTTGGTCGTTGGTCGCCGTTGGAAGCCGTTGGAAATTTGGGTATATTTTTTTTTTTATAAAACCAGCAGTGCTTGCTTCCAGCCACACACAACCACAATTATATCAAAATAGCTCCATTTCGAGCATATATATACAACAACTATATCAAAACATATCCAAACACACACACACACACACACACACACATATATAACTAAATCATGCATATATTTCAACATAAACCAATATCCAAACATAACACAACATAACCAACATTAAAAAATCCAAACCAACGTCAACAAATCCAAACCAACATCCACAACCAAACCATCAGAATGTATCAAATCCAAATATACACAAAAACCATCAGAATATATCAAATTCTCACAAACTCCAAAATATACATGCCAATAACAAAACATACCTAAATCACTCCGCACCAGAACCACCAGATGAAGGAGGCTGTCCATACTGTGCGATGAACTCCGCCATACGCCGGTTCAGCTCCTTCGTCCTTGCTTCATGCAGCAAATTGCGTTCCGCATCTCGGCAAGCTCGGCTCGTAGCTGCGCAATCTCTTCCTTATCTTGAGCCTTTTGATATTCTCTTTGGGCCGTCTGAACCTGTAAACAAATTTAAATTATCAACTACACTAAAATATTAGTATTAAAATAATTGCAAATTAACTAACCTATGTATATTCACTAACAAATTCATAAAACAAACTAAATCATGATAGTTCAAAATATGAATGGAATACACTAGTATAAGGATATTTACTAACTTAAACCCGAATTCAAGCCAATTAAAGAATTGATTAACACACACTAATAATTAACGCACACATATGATTAACACACTAATTAATCAGAATATTTATTTTAAAATTTAACTTAAATTACCGATTGGCTTCCGTATCCGTAGCGTCTGCCGCGGGTCACTGGATCCATGACAGACTCAAAAATGGCGTCCTCCTCATCGGGGGTCAAGTGAGCTCGTCCCGTCTCCTCAAGTAAGGCTGTCCGTGCTTCCTGGAACTTTTGTTGTTATGCAAAATATAGTTGAATTTAGTTAACGTTATTTCAATTAACTTGTAAGTTTTAGTTACTTATGTTATACTTACATAAGCAGCACGCGCTTTGTCATCGTGGTCCCAAGAGTAAGAAACTGCGCCGGAATCATCGACCTGTGGCAGGGCATGTGTATGGGTAAACACATCCCAATAACTAACAGCCCCTCTGCGTTGTCTCTCCTGAAATATGCACATATAAATATACATTATTTATATTTTAATAAATTAAAACTTAAAGTAATTAACTATTTATCTTATTTAATAATTATACCAAATCTTCCCGATGATGCTGGAAAGACTTGAAACCGCCGCGATGTGTAACGGGGTTCCTGCTCCTGCTTGCAAAATTCCTCTCGGACTGCCTCTGCAAATTTAAATTGGAAAAAAAAATTATTTTGACAGTTTTAATTATTTTTATATTATTTGCCTCAAACAATTTAAATTAAATATATGACAGATTTACCACAAAATCCTCGTTGCTCCACCAGGTGGCGAACTCATCAAAGACGGCTTCACTCATCCAATGAGGCCTCTTTCCTGATGTTTTGATGTTGTTTATTGTTTCGCAACAGTTTTTTGCAATTTTGCTGCTCCAATGGCGCCGGACAACAGAAACATCAGAATCGGCCAAGTCCACTTCCCCCTACACGTTTGAAAAAATATGAGTTATACAGTTGCTATAAATAGTGCAAACATGAATTGACATAATGTACATGACTACATAATGTAATGATTGATATACCACACATACCAAAAAGTCCTGCCAGATAGCCTCCCGCACACCCTCTGGTATCGCAGTCCACCTCGGCCAACACGAGGTCATACGATTCATATACGCCCGTCGCGAGATCGTGAGCACTATGTTGGAAGGCTCCAACGAAAACCCACCGCTGTGTAAAACAGAAAAAAAACATTTAATATTGCATTACTACTATATATGTTTGATAAAAGATTATATGGAATAAAATCTAATTTTGAAACTTTATACTTACCTGCCATCGGCTTTGGGTTTCAGCCATACCATAGGCCGAACACCCGGCTGTGAAGGACCAGCATCATCACCTCTCTGTGAGCTGGAAGATCCGGAGTGTGAACGTCTGCGTCCCGACATACCTATATGAAATCATAGTATAAAGAAAAGCAAGAGTAACATTGATTAATTTAATATGCAAATGGTGTCGGAATAATGAACATGGCGTAACATACATTATGGCGTAACATAAAAGAGACTATGTGATACATATCATATAAAATTACTTTGGAAACAGAAAAATGAAAAAAAATTACCTTCTCAAAATATTGATTAGTGATCAATCCTCATCGCTTTCGGATTCAGACTCTTCTTCGCACTCTATATTTTGTTCCTCTATACTCTCAAATGCTTCAATTAATGCATTTGATTTATCGTTTAGAGGTCCAAAATCTATTTGATCGTCGGTTACTATTATTCCTCTATTTTCCTCGATATCTGCTTGGTAAGCTTGTTGTTCAGGAATATTCTGTCCATCAAATGTAAACCTTGGTTTGGTTTTAAAAACATCCGACCAATCTATTTTATCTCTTCTTAAAGATGGGTAAGGAGCGTAATAAACTTGAAGAGCTTGTTTGGCAAGTACAAAAGGATCATACTTATAATACCTCGAAGTATATTTTATTTCTATAAGATTATATTTTGGATCCACGTTTATTCCAGAACCTGGAATGTTGCTGAACCAGTTGCATTTAAACAAAAATACTTCTTCTGCGGGTCGGGTGAAATATGTCAACTGCAAAATCTGGGTCAGCACGCCATAAAAGTCATTTATGTGATCATTTGGATCATCACTATCTTTGACAAATACACCAGTATTGTTAGTTGATTTTTCGGCACCGTATTCTTTGGTATTAAATTTATATCCGTTGACAAAGAATATTGGATATGTCTTGAATATCCTTTTTGGTCCCATAGCTTAATGTTTCAATCCTTCATCTACAACACAATTTGTTGTATCAAAAACGTAGTTAGAAAACCAAGCAGCAAATTCTTTACCGATATCGTCATTTGGATGTTGTGATTCGTAAATACTGCAATTATAGAACAAATGTTGCATTATGATTAAAATATATGTGTGCATATTTGTGTATACATATGTGTAGATGATATGCATGTGTAGACGTATGTGTATACATATTACCTAATAAATGGTGCAACTTCGGCACAGTTGAGAAGAATGTATGTGTGTGCTACTTGATAATCTCTATCATCCAACCATACTTCCACACATTTACCAGTAGGCCGACCAGTTTTTTTTAAAATAGATAAAGTCGCTTGATAATCATCTTCATCAATGCCTTCATCATTACGCGTAGCACTTTCAAATGATATGTTCACATGGTGGCTGAAATAGTGAGAGAAAAAAACGAAGCTTCTTCTTCGATGTATGATTTGCAAATCGAACTTTCAACTCGAGCTTTCTGTCTAACTTTTTTCTTTAGATGATTTAAATACCTAGCAAAAATTATTTTAAATTAGTTTTTTATACATTTAATTAAACCAATATGTAATAAACTAAATATTAATATACGTTTCAAATGGATACATCCATCCATATTGCACAGGCCCTCGAAGACGTGCTTCAAATGGAAGATGAATAGGTAAATGCTCCATAACATTGAAAAAACCTGGAGGAAATATTTTTTCCAGTTTGCAAAGCAATATCGGGATTTCTTCCTCAAGTTTACGTAGACGATTAACTTTTAATGTAGTTGAACAAATCTCTTTATAAAAAAGACTAAGTTCTGTTACAACAGTCCAAACTTTTACGGGCAACAGTTCTTTAAAAGTGACGGGTAACAAATTTTCCATCATAACATGACAATCATGACTTTTCATCCCGCTAAGTTTATTGTTATTATAGTCAACACATCTACGAAGATTAGAAGATATGACATCTGTGAATCTTAATCCTTCCACCCATTTTAAAAGTAATTTAACTTGATTATTGTCTAGCTCATAGCAAGCTTTTGGCTTTTTTGTGTCATTTGATTTTATATGAAACTCAGGACGATTACATATTACTTCGATATCACGTCTTGATTTCAAATCATCTTTCGTCTTCCCTTTAACATTCAAAATTGTATTAAACAGATTGTCAAACATGTTTTTCTCATTATGCATCACGTCAATATTATGACGAATCAAGAGATTTTTCCAATAAGGCAATTCCCAAAATATGCTCTATTTGCACCAGTTATGAATCGATGATTTACCTTGAATTTCAGTTTGTTCTCCAGTTTCATGTATCTTTGGATAAACCTTTACAAGCTCATAAATTTCTTCGCTTGACCAAACCGTAGGTGGTCTCAAAGTTTCATGTCTATCAGATGTAAAGTTTTTTTATCTCTTCTAAAAGCATGATTAATATGAAGAAAACATCGATGACAGTCAAATCACGAAACTTTCTTTCCATGAGGTAAAAAATTGCTCGTGTTTCTTCCATGCAATAAGGACAAGCTAGACGACCGGTCGTACTCCAACCTGAAAGCATTGCATATGCAGGAAAATCGCTGATTGTCCACAATAAAGAAGCATACATGCGAAAGTACTTTTCTTGGAAAATATCATATGTCTCTACTCCCTCGTACCACAATTTTTTTAATTCACCAATCAATGGTTGTAAATAAATATCGATTCCTTGTGTCGGATCATCGGGACCAGGGACGACAACTGTAAGAAACATATATGGAGTTTTCATATATATCCAAGGAGGTAAATTATAAGGTGTGACTATTATAGGCCAGGACGAATATTTCGAACCAAATTGAGAGAATGGGGAAAATCCATCCATACATAAACCAAGTCTGACATTACGAATTTCGGACGCTAAATCAGGATATTTCTGGTCAAAATGCTTCCATGCTTCCCCATCAGCTGGTTAACGTACCTTCTTCTTGTGTTCTCACACCGTGTCATCTCATATGTTGCGCAGTTACAGAAGATGCATATAACCTTTGAAGTCTAGGAGTAATTGGTAAATAATGCATACGCTTATACGGGACTTCCTTTCCCTTTTTCTTTCTTGGTTTGTATCTTTCCTGATTACATATTTTACAATTTCTAAGGTTGATATCTTCTTTCCAAAACAACATGCAACTCTTTAGACATATATCTATTTTTTGATACGGTAAACCGAAAGCCGACATCAGTTTTTTTACTTCGTAATGATTTTCGCACATTAGATTATTAGGAGGCATATGTCGTTTCGCAGCTTGTACAACAGCCGTAAATCCAGATTTTGTGAGGTTGTATTTGGATTTCATCGCAATGTATTCAGCAGTTACTGATAATTGGATTCCGCTTGTGCAGCCTTCCCAAAGGGGTTTTTTCGCGGCATCTAACAAATCATATATTTTTTTCCCCAAATATGGTTCTTCTTCAGCATTACCATCATCATCAGTTAATTGAGGAACAGGAAATATTGAACGTGCAACATCTTCAACCATATGTTCTACAAGATTTGTCGTACCAATTTCATTCCTCGCCACCTCCTCATCTTGTACAGGATTAGATGCTAACTGTTCCCCATGACGATCTCAAATCAAATAGTTCGACACGAAACCGTACTGACGCAAATGAACTCTAACCATTTGTGGTATCAAATGCTTTAACAGTTTGCATTTACTATATGGACAACGGATTTCTCTGTAGTTTCCGTTATTACGTAAAGCAAAATCCACAAATACGCTAACACCATTATTAAAATGTTCACTTGTTGAGCCTTCAGTATCGACCCTTCATTTTTTGTACATCCAGCTCCGATCAGTAAAATAATTGTCCATTTACCTACGTATATAATTAAAAAGTACGATATAAATTTGCATTGACATTTTTTATTAAAACAACTTTATAAATATTCTTCTTGTTTTTGTTATATCTGTTAAAATAATACTTAAAGCTTATTTTGAAATGAACATTATATTCTATTTAAACAATTTTATTAGCGAAATTGATATTAATTGATCATTGACACTTTGTTGATGGGTCATCCTACCTTTCATTACAAATACAATAACGTAATTAAATCGCATAAATCATTTCAATTTAAACGATTCAACAAAATTTCGACAGCACTTCGCTTTATTCCCTGAACAGTACACAACTGCGTGTACACGGGGAACATAAAGGGAAGAACTGCCGAAATTTTGCAAACCGATTAAACTGAAATGATTTACGAGATTTAATTACGTTATTGTTTTTGTAACTTGTCCAATACAGGGACAAATCCAACAAATACTGTATACGATGAATATAGATGTCCGTTCTATTAAAAAAATGAATATCTACACAACGATTGTATACAATACTTATCAAACGGGGCCAAAAACACTCTAAGGGTTTAAATTTTAAAATTAGCGATATAAAAGTTTAAATTTTATTTTCATAAAATTTAAACTTTTATATCAATAAACAATTTTTTGAATCAACGCATATATAATGATTTTTTCCAAAAACAAAAAAATCCAATGTGTGTGCGCAACGTATAAAATAAACAAATAATGTTATACATATAATCGCATCACAAATCACATCCAGTCATGCACAAAATGTATCACGTATATATCGTATCATAACATATCAAAAGTGAACAATTTATATGTCAATATCATCACTTTCTACGTACGCTTTTATGCAATTCAATCACCAATATAATAACAAGTGAGGTTCATGCTTAGGTTAGTAACAATTATTAAGTTTGAAACTAATTTAATAATAAATCTAATTTAACAAATCATAGTTAAACATGCAATAATTAGTTTAATAACAATAATTAAGGTCCAATACACTACACTACACAAATAATAGCACAATGCATACACAACAATTACCAATTTAATCTAAAATTAAAAATTTAACAAAATTAGAGTTTTAGAAAATAATACCTGATTTTGGAGGTTGTGAAGCTTGCAAACGAAGATGGGGATGTTAGAACGTGTAGAATGGGATAAAATGGGGTTGGAAATTTTTTAGGGTGGGAAAATTGGAGTTTTTGGATTTGATTTCGGGTGAAAGGGGAATGAGGAGGAAGAAGCTTGGTCTGCAGGTAAGTCGCGGTTTTCCAACGGCCGCCAACGGTAGTATTCCAACGGCATGTGTTTTTTGTTATTAAAAAATTCCGGGAAAAAGCTAGCCGTTGCTCGCCGTTGGTTAATGGCCATTGGAGGCCGTTGCCCCCTCCCCCCGTTGCTATAAACAGTGTTTCTTGTAGTGAAAACATGAGTGTGTATGTTATTTATTTATCATTTTGTTTGTTTACATGTACACATTTTTGCATACTTTTGTTGTTAACTTAACTACATCACCGTCCACTTTATATGTTAACGTTGTTTGTATAAAATTCTTACCAAAGTTGCAGTTTTAAAATATGGATTTAACATAAATATTCTGAGTTCGGTATATGATTATTATCCAACGGGTCTAAAAAGCCCGATGGCCCGGGCTCGGATACTGGGTTGAAATACCCTACGGGTTGGGGGCCGGGCTCGGGTTTTAATTATTGTAATCGGACTGTGGGCCGGGTTTTATAATACCCGAACCGAACCCGACTCACTGACAGACCTACTTATGATGCACAGTCCGGGGTAGAGATTTGGCTGCCGCAGTATGTAATATATATATATATATATATATATATAATTTTTCAAAATTCAAAATGTTCTAGTCCACAAGCATACTTCCTAAAATAATAATTTCCAACATCATACTAGGTTCAAACTCAACTTGAGTTAACCCTAACTTCGCTAACTTTTCCACCACACTACATCCTTATGCGTATTTGCTAACTCGTGGTTCTTTAAGTTTAACACTTGCAATCTATTTTTTAATCAAATGGACTGTCTCGATCCAGTGGGCTGTCCCAGCTCGAACGCTTTGTGGACTGTCCTCTGGACCGGTCCTGCTTATGCATCATATTACAAAAGCAAAGACTGAAGAAGTGAATCTTTATGTACCAATCAACTCCACAAACTAGTTCACTTTTCCAGTTCAAACTTGGGTTGCCAAAAATGAATCGCTTGTAAATTCCTCTCTAACCGTGTATTAACTTTAGAAGCATGAAATGGGAGGAAATCTCCAATAGAGAGTTAGTAGTTTTGTAACCTTAGACAAATAATCAGCTATAAATAACCATCTAGCAACAAATAACCATTTGTATGCATACGTCTACATGTACTTACATTCTCATTTTCCCCCGTTTTAGTTGGGTTTTTCTTTTTACAAATAAAAATATTTGAAACTTCATTTTGTCTGATAATAGTTGGTAGAATGTTGGAATGTAAATAAACGAAAAATGATGTTGGTCCAGCACATATGTGTTTGTAATGAAAATGAAAATTATGTTGGATGAGATGCTTGAGGCATAAAAGGGTAAATTTAACAAAAAAGCTTTTATTAATCACTGTACTAGGTCTTTAACTTATGTTATCATGAATAATACATTAAATCGCATAAAATGTTAATTTGATATGAGGGGAGTTTTGCTAATATATAATTTAGTTTTACTTTGATTACCTTATATTATATGATTAAACATTTCTTTTATATATCAATTCAAGCAATAGAAATATCATATGGTACGTAAATATATGCGTACCGATTCAAACAGTACAAATAATAAATGACATAGTGTAAATATGTGATCATCGGGATTTATGACCATATTGTGTGTAGTACGCGTGTGTGTGCATACTTATGATAGTATGTTATATCAAATATGTATAGAAATATAATTTATCATATCTATTAAATATGTATGTGTATACATATACGTACTAGGCCTGGACCATGGTCAAAATTCTATGAAATGTGTTAAATATGTTTTATAAGAGGCTGTGACTCCCCATTATTCTTAACATCCAAAATTAGTGATAAATGCCATAAAAAACACTTGCATACTAATTTTAGATATAACAAACTATTGAACAGTAGTTATATAATTAAAATCTAAAACTATGAATAAGAAGGTGAACCTCATAGTGGAATCTGTGCAGTTAATACCCCGCTATAACCTGCTATATCTCATAGCAGATTTCTACCACCACTATTTTTCCATATAGCCTAAAATTTAGCCTTTCCGCTTTAAGCCCTGTTATTTTCACTATATCCCGTTATTCTCGCCATATTCCTCTACATCCGCTACATCTTCTTTAAAAGAAATGAACTGAAAAATGACATTTACACATTATAAAAATTATAAAATTAATTAACTGAATTGAATTTTTTAATATATTTTCAAAAATAAAATACCCTAATATTCTATTAAATTCGATTATGTTATATAATAGTTTTATGTTTATTTACAGCATATTTGCACATGTTTTTATTTAAAATTATTTATGTATTAATTATAATTCAATTAAATGTTAATTATTCATTTAATTACCATTTATAAATTTGTAAAAACATTAGGCACGAGTTTTATATGCTATTTTAGATCCATCTGCTATATCCCACTATATCCTCGATGTATCCCCGCTATGACTTTTTGCACCTCCACCGCATTGAATCCACCGAGCGCTTTAACTGCACGGAGTGGAATTAAATAATAATATACATATATCTCCATCGATGAATAACATAGAAGGTCCAATACAACAAATTAACCATCCATATCTTTCTATACATCAGTCGTCATTAATTTAACAATAGTACAATAGTAATACATTAGAAATATTGTTAGCAAACAACCTGTAAGCAAGGCATGTGACCAACCTTCTTTCCTTTCCTCTGCTTCCAACTGTAAGCCTCCTAATGCATAAATAGAAAAGAGTTCAACAATGTTTGGACTGCACCTTAGCCTATACACCCGATCGTATGGAAATCCTAGGTCATTGCATAGGAAAAGACTGCACTCGTACCCTTTCGAGATCAAACTCACGAGTTTTGTTTTCTACTCTTCTTTGCATCAAATACTTAGCACATAATCTTGCACAACAATATCAACTGAGCAACCAATATAAGCAGAAAATACCATATTTTATGATGCTACCACAATCAATCATCATAAATATGTGGTAACAGTAACAACAACAACGCATGGCTATAACGACCCGAAATTTTATCACTTTGATTTTTGAAATATTTAATTAATTTTAAATATTCAATTAATAGTTTTAAACAGAAAAAAAAATCAATTTTCTAATAAAACGAAACTCTATATTTTTTCCCATAATTTTAATTTGGAAAATATTCAGATTAGAGTTTGTTGTATTTTACGTTCAACGTCGGTACTTTTGAAATTTAACAGAATTTGATAATGGGTATATTTTATTATTACTTTACGATCATGTCACACTATTGTACGCGGTCGAATTTTATTTTTGCCGCTTGCAGTCCGTACGCGAACGGGATGTTGTGAAGCGGAGTATCACAAATCTTCTGTTCAAAAAAAATTCAACTCAAATTAAAACTCAAAATTTTCAACTTGCCTTAATGTTGATTTGCTCTTGATTTGATGGGTAGCTTGAATTTTTAGTTATGGTTATCTTGTGGTTTTTGGTTAGCTTATGAATGAAGTAACATTTTGGTTATAAGTATCATCTCAAACTCAACTTCAGTTTATTTGGCTCGCTTCACTTTACTCTTCCTCCCTTCTTCTTTACTTCTTTCTTTTGATGAAAATAAACTCCTCCTTCCACCTTCAAAAATCCACATCTCCACAACCAATAAAAATTAGCAAAAGTAATCAACATGAAAGTTGTGCATTTTAGTCTCTATTTTTTTAAAATTGTCACTCGAATTTTCATTGAGAATGATGGCGGGAATCACCCGAAAACAGTAGATGTCGACAGATGGTAAAATTTCAACGATCACAGAAATGGAGATTGGAGGGCATGGTTAGGTTCGTATCGTCGAGTGGAGATTTTTAGAGGCGATCGTAGTATTTTTAATGGCCTAGGGTGGTCATGGCGGGTAAATGAATGGTTTCCATTCATCATCAAAATTTCGATGTCAAGGAGAGGTGCAGTGATGTCTAGAGCACTGTGGGGACAAGGCGGAGGAATGTGCAGTGGTTGCTAGAGGAATGGTGGCCGGTGGTGGTAGGGAGAGCTTGAGTTAGGTTGTCATATGTTTAGGTGTTGCGTTTGAAATGGTGATGGGGATGGCGACATGTTGCATCAAGATGGACGAGGTGTTGATTGGAGCTGTAGCAGGCTCTAGCGAGTCGTACAGCGGCGTCGGCAATGATCATTGGTTGAGGTGGTGGGTGGAGCTCGGTTTAGGTGCCTGGAATGCAAATTTGTTTTGGGGTTAAGGAGTCGGATTTCGTTTGGAGCCGTCGGACTTGAAGGCGAGGGTGGCAGCTGGACGTGCTAGCGGAGTGGGGTTTGTGGGCGTTAGTGGTACGTTGAGATGATGAGGGATCGGGATGTGCACATGCACGCCTGCACATTGGTGCACGGGTTCAGGGGAATTCGAATTGGATTAGGGATTAAGGAGGAGGGGAGATGCACTGTAGATTGTGATGCAGGCAGGGTTGGGTGTTGGGTTAGGCTTGATAGATGTTTGGGTGGGAAACTATTTTTATTTGGTTTTTTAATTATTTACTATACCCATTGATTTCAAATTGAGGTATCATGTAATTTTAAATCTATTTGACCTGTAGATTTTTGCATTTGACTTGTATTGAAGGTACAACACTTAGGTATAAATAGATGATAGTTTTGATGAAGTATAAAACAATGATAAATTAATACTGATTGGATATAATTATGTTTTTCTAAATAATAGCATAGTTAAATTAATTATACTTCATTGATGACATCTGTCAGTAGAATAAAACACTGTTCTGCTATATTTAGATTGAATAAATTATTTTGGACTTTTGCTAACAGAATAAAACACCGTTCTGTTATATTTAGATCAAATAAATGATTTTAGACATCTGTTAGCAGAATAAATGTTAGCACCAAAATTGATCACTAACACCCTAGAATAAATTTGTGTAGAGAGACTAATGAAGACAATAAATTAAAACAGACGAATGTCACAGTAGAATGCAAAAACAATAACAGAAACAAGAATACTGGAGTAATAGTGGTTCGGCGTAAATGCATACATCCACTTTAAATGTAATCTTTATGGCTCTTTCAAATACTCGAATACAGATACAATCCGTAAACAAACAGCTTGAATACAAATTTAAGTAAGAAGAAAGTGACTACTGAATATGGCAGAGTCTCTCCGGAGTTCTCCTAAAAAAGGTCCCTTAAACTGGACCTCTGCCCCTCTATTTATAGATGAAGTTAGCCTGGCTTCCTTGTCTAGTCCCATGACCAAGAAAGCATGACCCATTGTTGAAAATTCGAGTAGACCGACCCGGGTATGCCAATCCATCATCACTGACCCACTTATGTCGATAAGGGACTCTCTAGATGTCGACTCAAAGTAGTTCCTACCCATGCTTGAAGTAACTTGGTCCTTGCCCTGAAGTGATTCATACTTATGCTTGTATCAGTCCACCCTTCCATTCTTAACTTCAAGTCAGGTTAACCGACCCCATATGGCTGATCGACCTAAGCTTATCGTAGCAAACAGCATCAAATAGTCCACAACCGATCCAGCCATCTCCCATCACTACCGATCCAGTTATCCCAATGCAAATAGGGCCGATCCAGCTGTGCTGAGCCTATCAACACCGGCCCTAATGTAATCTTCCTTTATAACCGACCTACCTCAATCGATCCATGATCTAATACCAAACTAAGGTCGCCGATCCGACTTAGTTTGTCGAAACCGATCCACTGTGTCGATCATACATTCTCATGAATGATTGTGAATAGCCGATCGCATTTGGCCGATCGAGAATAACCGATCCACACTCCAAGCGCCGACCCATATTTTTTTGATGATTCAATCACCCAATGCCGACCCACTATCCATACACATCGACCCTTATTCATCGAGGCTAACTTGGATGACCAACACTTAACGTCATGCCTCCTTACGTTCAATTACAACTTCTACAGCCACCGTCTTATAGCCGGGCCAAGGTGTTGGGTAATATTTTTCTCCCAAAGTGTGTCTTGTGAATCAACATGACGCGTATTGAATCAGTAAGTAATCCCTGCTTCCAAAATCTAGTTTGTTCAAAATGATAAACAATTATCGCTTTTTAATCGGCCTATGATGAAGCTTCGTGTTGCCTGAATGTACTAGCTAAATCTCGAAGAGATTCTTAAAATCCTGTTTTAACTTTTCAAAAGATAAATGTATACAACCTTTCAAAGGTTGAATCATGAGGGTTTTCCAAACTCGTGCTTCTCTACCTATCCAACAACATCCATCTTTCGTCACACTATCATCATTGATTACCATCACATGTACATACATATATACACATTTTATTTCAATATCATCTTCATTTATTCATTATTTTATATATTATATGTATATTATATATATTAATAATAAAGGAAGGATATACAGACGAAGGCCGATCCACTCGGTCGGTCTACCTAGGCCGGGGTCAGCATGTTAACTAGCCGATGAAAGTAACTAATAAGGCTAGCTATTACTTAGGATCGTGTAATATGGAATATAATTAAATCTAAATGCAAAAATAGATGATAATAGCAAAGTAAATAAAAATAAAACAAGCACACCAGGAATTTTTATACTGGTTCGAACTTCCCGTTCTACATCCAGTCCCAGACTCCTTCTGGAATTCCAACTACAATAACCCTCACTTAACTCGGAGGAACAGGTTAACATTGCCTGAGCAACCGAACAGGACTTCACCCGCCTAAGCAACCGAATAGGACTTCAATACAAATAACAATGGTATCTGACTGTAGTGCGTTCTTAAATAATACTGATAAGTCAATTGAGTACAATCTTCCTATAATCTTCTCCTTAATGATATATAGTGATGTGCTTTGAGAAATATGGAAGATAAAATGATCAAAGATCAAAGTATGTAAGTAATTTGAGTGCAATATTAAAGTTTGAGAACAGATGAGAATTCAAAAGTGCTAAAAGTAAATTCGGTGAGTTGTTTTTTGAATTCAGTGATCTATTTATAGTATATAAAGAGTTGTGTCTATAAATGAAAAGTTATATTGAAAAGAACGGATGCAACTGTTGATTTCAAAAATGTTTCTTTTGGTGAAGAAAAGTGTCTTTTCAAAAAAAATAGCAGTTGAAGAAATTCAGACGTCTGAATGAAAAAATTCTGACTTATGAATTAGATTGAAACGGAAACAGCAATGAAATAGTTCATTTCTGACCTTATTCAGATGTCTGAAAATTTTCGTTCAGACGTCTGAATATTGTGAAAACAATATTTATATTTCAGCACTCAGACGTCTGAATGTATGGTTTCAGACATCTGAGTTTGCTCTTTTGTGCATATATGAGCATGTGTGTGCATGTGTGTGTGTATATTTATATATATCATTTAAGGAGAGATTTTAACGAAATTTCTAAGTAAAGTACAAACACACAATATATAGCTTTAAAAATTTGTAGATGAACCTGCAATAAATCTCCTACAAAGATGGTTAGTATGCACACAACATTTTATATAGGTTGTTATAATCAAATCGAGATTCTAACATTCTCCCCCTTTTTGATGATGACAACTATATAAAATTAATAGACTAGTAAAGTATTGTTACTCCCCCGTCAATATATTGATTATAACAGCCGACCCACCGAAACATGGTGACCGGATCATTAGGAAGACACCGGTTCATCTCACATTCTGAATATAAAAGCTCACGCTCTCATTTCTTTCTTCTACTTCATTCTCACAAGTGTTCTAACCTACTTCCCTCCAAGCTTCGTTTTCTACTCAGCCCTTCCTTCTACCTCTCAAGCTCAGACTACCTACCCTGCAACTCCAGGTGCCTACGAAGCCGAATAAACCTCACTCTAAAAACCTACAGCTCTCATAAGCCTTAAACTCTCCATATAGGTATGAATCTCCCCCTTAATTCGTCTCCCTAAACCCAAAATCTTGTGTTAATTTTGAGTGCATGGGTAAATGGCCTCTTGGATAGGAACTACTATGGGATGTAAGAAAGAGAGATATAAGAGTTAGGAGTAGGAGCATGCCTTAAGTTTGGGATTCAACTCGGCCTCAATGGATTAAAACATGGGTCACTAGGAGAAGTGATCACTGGTATCATAATTTTGAGGTCAATGTTTTGGAGAAGAAAGGAGTTCGGCGTTTAATGAAATAGAGGGGTTCGGTAGGATTTTAGCAATGGAGTGGGTCGGTAGGAATGTAGCAGTGGAGTGGATCCGTAACTTGAGAGGAAGTCATTCAGTAGGTTGTCTGGGGAGGTCTGGGGAGGTGATTTTTGAGAGAGTGGATCGGTCATCTCTGTTTAGAGGGGCGATCGGTACATATGGTTAAGTGTTTGGATTGGTATTAAGTGTTGAGAGTCGACATTGGAAATCAGGACCCTCTCAATTTGAACATCACATACATCAAGACTACACATTTCCATGCCTAAGCATAAAATAGTGAATAATGACAGGGACCAAAGCATACAATCCTATGGACCTAATTCGGACTAACAACTTCACAACTAAATAATTCTAAACGCGAATCTAACCCGATAAATGAAAGTAATAGCCTTTACAAATCTATGATGCCAATGCCCAATCCCAAGACTTCCGCTATAGATTATATGATGAACTGCAGGAGACGGTCAGCGATGACGGTCTCCAAGGATGACAACTTAAAGATTTATCATGCCATACTTGTCTTTAAAACTTTAATTTCTCTGCGCTCATGTTTAGATCGTCGCACTAGTTCAAACACCGCACGGGGGAATACATTGTCGTTATATCTAATATCGGTTGTCTTTCAAGCATAGCTTAAACAGGTATTTATTTACACCAAGGACCTTCCCGAAATGTCCAAGAAGTCAAGCTCCGCCAATATATCCGATAAGCCTGGACCAAGTTCACGGTAAGAGGTGGTAGGGATGTCGAGCCTGCCGTTTGCTTCCATTCCTAATATTCCAAACCTTCATGTTGAGGTTATAAATCCGGCTCTTGATGCCATAGATGAAGCTGTTATTTAAGATAACCCCACTGATTCACAAGCCTCAAAAATCAGTAAAGCCGCTCTTCATCGATTATGCTCAATCCATGGAATCCCCTTTGAAGACGTTTTGGTTCTGTCAGGACCAGATTGGCCCTATCTGCCCCCAGCGGGATATACCTCCTGCAATAAGTCATATAGTGGGCCGGATGCATGCCACCTTTCAATCCATGAAGTGTTACAGTACATGGGGATCGCTTCTACACAATTGCATCCCAATAGCCATGCATTCATTCACGGTACCTACATCCTTTTTATGAGTGTCCTGTTTAGACCTCCAGTTCTCGAGGACATTCGCTACATTTACCATTTCAAGAGACATGCCGATAGCCCATCTTATACATTCCTTGAGCCATACCCTAATGCCAAGTTCTGATGGGCACATGGAACAAGCTCTCCCAATTCGAATTGTGGTGGTTCTACATACGCTGTCCTCTCGGCTTCGTGAGGAGATGGATGAAATGAAGTGTAACGACCCTGACTCGACCTTCGAAAATCGACACTGAATACATCACCCGTATCCAAATGCCGCAGATGCAAACGTCGAATCTGGTTCGTCGGAGCTTATAACACATTAAGTACAACAGCACAGCGAAAGAAAATAAATACATCATATAACTCCAATGAATACAATATCCAATGATATATAACAATTGTACAACCACCCAACACATATCAAAGATATGATACTACAAATCACAGCAGAAGATACGCAATACCACCAGTGGAATAATAACATAAACTTCAGCTCCAATATCAGCAATCTCCATCACCAAAGAACCAATCTACAAATAGCTCGAACTCCCAATCAAGTTGTGCTAAGCAAGGTCAGTCATCCAAAGACTGATGAAGATTAGCAAAGACTCCAAAGACTATCGAATCTACATCAACTAGCTGATTATCTGAAAATCCCAACTCTAGACTACCCGTGTGGAAAACTGTGGGCACCTAGAGTATAGGAAGGGAACAATAAACTCCGGGCCAGTCATGAGACTGGTGCGAGCAATGGTAACAGTTTTGTCTTTTAAACAACAAATAACAAAAGAAATAAAAAGAAAATCCACAATGCTTTTTGGAAAATGAAACTACCATAAGGCCTCCCGCCGCACATACCATGCAAATGCAGAATTGGAGGAGATTTCTCCTTATCATAGTCAAACTTGTTTGATACGCGAAAACCATTTTGATATTATTATTAGTGCATAGTGGAAAATATTTCAAAAGTATAATATTAATCTAAGCCAGCATACAACCATTATTGTATGCCTATTATAGCTACCATGTTCAATACCAGGTCACCACCAAATTCCATGGTCGGTTATACAACTAAAACCGTACAGGGTGCGTATTGTTTCTTTGGATTTCCAACAAATGGTCAGGCTAAGGAACTTCCTATTGCGACATGGGAATGCCTCTGGAAAGATGCCCCGAGAACTTACCCAGCTCTTTGCCAACACAAGGCTGAGTTACCCCTGCCCGGAAGTAACACCTACAAGTATGCCATCCCCGGTCGTTTGCGACCTTTATTCGAGGTACCTCTCAACCAACAACCACAAAGCAATGTATTTTCAGTAACCACATAGGGTAAATATCTGGGCTCCATACCATGATACCATCCTTTTGCAGAAGGAGTGGACATAACTTAGCGGCGCGACCCCTGATAATGTTGCTGCATCTTTCCTGTTTCGACCATTTCTGGGGAGTGATGTCCGACGATGTCTAGTCCACAAAGCTACGCTTTTCAAAAAATCTTTGTTTCGATCAAAAAATGATCAGCAACACTCAGCAGCACTCAGCATGCCACATTACCAAATTGAGAATGTATCACTAGTAGCCATCAACTACATAACCTCTGAGCTCGTACGTCTCAGAAAAGGGTGTTAAGCTAAGAGAATAAATATCCGCTACCAAACAGAAATGTATTTGATAGAAATCAGGTTTACATCTCAAAGTGTAATGTCAGACATACATCCATACAAGTCTGTTCCGAGTTCGAACAGAGCCGAAGGCACTTCACAAAGAAGCCCTTGCAAATCCAGATAATCTCAAATCGCGTCCGGACTTTCCATCACAAAGGATGATATAAATCTCTATACCGGGGATCAGCCGATGCAGAGACATTCGACGAGTTATCCTTTCGCTTTTGGAAATATCCAGTCTTCACCACCGGTCTTCAAATGCTATCCATAACGCCGTATCATTATTCGGAATGGGTTGTATGACACAAGGTCCTCTCCCGGCTAAACGAATAATGAGTGCAATATTTAAAACATATGGATATTGGGACCTTAATTAAGTCACAACTTAAAACCCAAAACCTTTCTTTAAATGGTTTAAAAAAATTACTATTTTAACCTTTTAAAAAGATTTACTTCACAAAGTTCACCAAATATTTCACAAAGATTCCTTCATAGCTTTCGAAACAATTTCAATTCCAAATCTTTTATACAAAAGATACACTTTTTAGATCCTCTTCAATTTCAAAACAAAGTTCAATAATTTTTCACAAAGATTCAATTATAGCTTGCAAAACAATTCACAATTCAAAGGATACACCTATAAGATCCTTTATTTTGGAAACAAAGTTCACTAATCTTTAACCAAGATTCATTCATAGCCTTTCGAAACAATATTCATTTTAGACTTGAAATCTTTTCAACACAAATTGGAAATCCTTTCTTTATATGAAATCTATTATTATTTAAAAACAAATAGTTTTTGTTTCGGAAAAATCCAGTTACATTTGCACAAGTTAAAGCCCTTCAATTATAAACTTGGCGTTAAATTCAAATTCCTAAAACAATACTTTTTAAAACAGTTTAAAACCCATATAAACACATTTATAACTTGTATAACCTTTTTAAACCATAATTTCCAAATATAGAATTCAATTTCAAATCTTGAATTCAAATTCAAATCAAATTATTTAAATTTCGAAACTTTATCAAGTTATTCAAAATAACTCCTATCTTCAAAACTCCTTTTCAAAAGCTTTTCATATTTAACCCGATTCCATTTTCAAAACCATTTGGATTCAAAATTCAACTTTTGAAAATAATATTTAAATTTAAAATATCCGTGACTTAACCTATTTCCTCATGCAATCCATATTTGTGTGTGTATAGTGTAGTCCAGGGGTTTTGCACAATAGTGCGACATCATCGATCATCACAGATTCAAGCACATTAATATAAATAAGCGGTATAATCCAATAACGCTTATCTCCATTCATAAATTCATAGATAATTTATCACAGATAAATAAATTACATTCATCACGGATCACACCAAAAAGCATAACATATCAGGAATATCAAACAATTCAACAATCAATAGAATCCAAATATCCATAAGTAAGATTGATTAATTATATGATTAATTTAAATCAGATCATTACTTAAAAATAAATCAGTAATCCTAGTTAATTAATATTAATTACAACCCATTTCAATTAATCATTTATTAATAAATTAATTATCCTTTAATTATCAATTAATTAATTAATAAAACTTAATTACAAACTAATTAATCCTTAATTACCATCACTAATACTTCACTAAGTAATTACACTTTATAAATTACATTTAGTAATCATCCTTAACAAATCATCAAGTGATTGTCTTAAATTAATTAAATAATTAATTAACTTAAACTAATCACATTTATTTAATTAATTACATTGAGTAATTAAATCCTTAATTACTTTCATTAAGTAAATATACTTAACCAGTTTCACAAATGATTATCCTTAACTAGCTAATCCAATTAATTATTTTAAATTAATCACATTAATTAATTATTTCATAATCCCTAGTTAATGATCTTCATTAACTATTAACAATTCTTTAGTTACTTTTCTTAAGTAATTATGCTTTAATTAACCATTATTAATTACAAATTAATTTATCTCTAATTATAAATTAATCTAAATCATTAATTAATTAAATAAATAAATTAATTACTCCTTAATTACATTATTAATTTATTAATCATTAAAACCTTAATTATCTTTAAGATAAATCACTTTCTTTATTAATGACTTAATTATCATTAACATGTGTATTTAAAACAATTTACACCTTTAAATCTACTTTTAAGTTCCATTTTTAATTAAGATTAAAGAATAATTTAAATTGTTAAAATTTAAAACAATTTAAAATTTCTTAAAAAAATGTAAAGAAACATTTATCGCTTATAAAAGAAACTTATATAAGGAAAGGTTTAAACTAATTTACTTAATTATATTTTAAAATCAAGCTTTAAAAAAAACTTAATCATTTAACTTGCAAATTTAAGTTAAACAAATTTATATAACTTCCCATTCAAATATTAAAGAAAACATTTATAAAAGAATTTTATATAAATTAAGTTTTAAACATTTTATTGGAAAGCTAACTCATTTACAAATATACTTTAAACCTTTAAACTTGTTTAAACATTTTGATTTTATAAAACTTTATTTATTTCAAAACTAGCACACAAGTTTAATTTGAACCCATACTTAAAAACTTGATTTAAAACTCTGTTTAAAATCTTGCTTTCAAATTTTAGATTCATTTTAAAATTTAAAAACATAAGAGGTTTAAAAGCTGTAACAAAACAAATGTCCCGAGCCCACACACTCAAATCCCCGAGCCAAATCTCCCAAAACTTCGAGCAACACACGCAAGTGACTCGAGAAAACTCGAGTACCCTTCTCTTCAGTCCTAAACTTCACCAGAAAAAATGCACCGTGTACATGCACGATGGCTCCGACCACTTCTGATCAATGTCGCAACCTTCCCAAGGTCGGCGACCACACCCTTTGACGATCCAAACCCCAAATTCTCTGATCGTCACTCAAAATCGAAAACGAACAACCTAGCACAAAACCTGGAACATGAACACAACCTGAAACATCCACGAACTTGCTCCTCCGACCACCAGAGTGTCAGAGACTCCAGCCACGCCTTCGACAACCTTCAAGCTTCCCATTCCAAGAGTTTAGTGAAACTCGATCCACCCTAGATGCCATGGTGGCCAAAACTTCCGGCCTTGACAAAACTAGGGCTACAGACTAAAATCGACCACCGTTGCCACCATAGTGCCTTGCACACCCATCTTATATTTCTACCGACCTCCCCCATCATTCCACTGCCTCCAACGAGAACCACGGCCACGCCGAGCAAATAGATCACCAGATGCAACCCAAAACACCTATTTTGATCAGACCCGATTTTCTCCCTCAATTCAATGCTAAAAATTATGATTTTACTCCTAAAAAACATGTTTTTGGATAGAGTTTCAGATTATATGCCTGAATATTTAATTATCATGTTTTAAATTTCACTTATTCTAAGTTTGCTCTGTTCTTTTTGTTTCCAGAGGCATTTTAAACTTATTTTGACTAAAATAAAATTTTAAACTATAATTTATGATGAAACAGACAAGTTTTGATTAAGACTTAAATCCAAACCAAGACTAGATCAAGAGATAATGATTTTTAAACAAACTTGAGCTTGTAAACAAAAACAAGAATGTCACAGGAAACAAACATGCACACACATACATCCAAATATATATGTAGAACTTCACCAATATATATTCACACAAAAACACATTCATTACAGAACTTAACATGCAACCAAAATCAAATTAAAGCTTTTTAGAAAAGATGTTACTCACCATGAAAGATGACGAACATAGCACTTTGTAACAGTTTTAATTTTAAAACTTGAGTTGCTCTTCCTTATTAAAACTGGAATGCTGAAGATTGCTTCTTTGATTTGAAACTGTAATGTTTGCTGTTAAAACATTTTTTTACTTGAGTTTAAATCCCATGTTTGCTTGCCTTGATTTATCTTGGATTTTAAGAACGAGTTCAAGCTTTAGTTTATAACTCAGGTTTTCTTGCAGGCTTTTATTCCAAGTTGAAGAGATGAGTCTGCTTTGATTTTTTTTCTGGTTTGAGGCAGTATTGATTTACAAATTTGTTTTTGAGAAATTTGTACAAGGTTTTAATTTTTTGATTTCTGGTTTGTGGAAGGATGTATTGATATTTTAGATTTTTTTTATGAGAATTTGGTTTGAGTTTTTCTTAGCGTTGGAAAAAAGAAAGATAGAAAAAGAACGAAGAGAAGGAACATATGTTTATATGAGTTAAATTTAACAAAAAAAGTTTAAAAGAAAAATGAAAATTTAAAATGACACTTGTAAAAACCCTTAACATTTGTCATAAGCATTTACCTATTATTTAACACTTGTTTTAAACAAGCTTTCTTAGATTTACACATGTCATTTAAGTAATTCTTACTTATTTTAAGTGTTAATAATAAAGCTTTTATATTTACTTTAAAATTCTTATCAATATATATATATATATATATATATATCTAAATTACTCTAATTACTTTAAAGAAAATAAAACCAATTATTTATATATAAATAAAAGCTTATATATAAATATATATATTTTTAAATCCAAATATTTTAAAGTATCTGACTTTTTTAATTTCAAAATTAAATCCAAATTCAAACTCAAATTAAATTTAAAAATCCAAATTAAAGTTAATTTATAACAACACATTCAATTTGAAAATAATATTTTCTTTTTTCTTTTTATATCTATTTTTATGTAAACAAACATATTTTATTTCATTTATTCCTGGGAATTTGAAATTAAATTACCAATTAATTCTAAATTAAATTCAAAATCAAATTAATCACTAAATTAATTTGGCTAAAAACCAGGAATGTGACAAATTCTCCCCTTAAGAAAATTTCGTCCTCGAAATTTGCCAGGGTGAGAACAAAGAATAGTTGAAAGATAGAGAAATATCTTTCCAGATCAAACTGAACATCTATTCTGTATTTGGCTTACCAAAGCAGAATATCAACAACAAATATGAAAACAAACTCATACAATATTTCACAAGATACCCGGGTCACCAGATCTACGAATATGCATGGGCATCGCTTAGTCTGAAGGGATAACTAACCATTCGTAGAATGTATCGAGGCCCCCAAAGAATATTCAAATAGATTCAATCTTCTACAACTCCCAAACACTAGGTATGGATTCCAAATTCCAGTCGAAATACACCAAAGTTTACACCAGCTTGTCCCTCTTCGGACTTTGATTCTCACAAGAAATCTCAACAAAATTTTCCAAAACTAGATTTTAACCGAAATCGTTTTATCGATACAAATCTTCATATTTTATTCATAAATCTGTTTTAAATAGAATTTCAAATTCATTTGAAGTTAAAACTGAGGATGAGACTACGAAATAGAACTTATCTACAACGATTCGTAGGGCCAGCACTACACCAAAGCTCCTTCTGTAGTTGCCATGAAGCCATCAAAGAATTGAAACTGGATCAACGGAGATTGAGAAGAAAGTTGATTCCGTTGTTGTTACGGGATATCAACCATTTATAGTGGTACTCCCCTATCCCCTATCTTGTCCTCTTCTTGCACTCATACTCACTATTAGTGGATAGCAAGAGAATTTACTGAGGCACACAGACGGATATCTTAGGGATACTCATTCTAGGGTATACTTCACCCTATCTCTAATGAGTTATCTAATGTGTTATACTCCTGAGCAAAAGTTTCAACCTTCAGCTCTAATACTCAATGTAATGACCCTGACTCGACCTTTGGAAATCGACACTGAATATATCACCCGTATTCGAATGCTGCAGATCCAAACGTCGAATCTGGTTCGCCGGAGCTTATAACACATTAAGTACAACAACACAACAGAAGAAAATGAATATATCATATAACTCCAATGAATACAATATCCAATGATATAACCACCCAACACATATCAGAGATATGATACTACAAATCACAGCGGAAGATATGCAATACCACCAGCGGAATAATAACATAAACTTGAGCTCCAATATCAGCAATCTCCATCTCCAAAGCACCAATCCAGAAATAGCTCGAACTCCCAATCGAGTTGTGCTAAGCAAGGTCAGTCATCCAAAGACTGGTGGAGATTACCAAAGACTCCAAAGACTATCGTATCTACACCATTTAGCTGATTATCTGAAAATCCCAACTCTAGACTGTCCGTGTGGAAAATTATATGCACCCAGAGTTTAGGAAGGGAACAATAAACTCCGGGTTAGTCATGGGACTGGTGTGAGCAACGAGAACAGTTTTATCTTTTAAACAACAAACAACAAAAGAAATAAAAAAGAAATCCACAATGCTTTTTGGAAAATGAAACTACCATAAGGCCTCCCATCGCACATGCCATGCAAACACATAATTGGAGGAGATTTCTCCTTATAATAGTCAAACATGCTTGACACGCGAAAACCATTTTGATATTATTATTAGTGCATAGTGCAAAATATTTCAAAAGTATAATATTAATCTTAGCCAGCATACAACCATTATTGTATGCCTATTATAGCTACCATGTTCAATAGCAGGTTACCGCCACATTCCATGCCAGGTTATACAACTAAAACCGTATAGGACGCGTATTGTTTCTTTGGATTTCCAATAAATGGTCAGGCTAAGGAACTTTCTATTGCCACATGGGAATGATCTAGAGGGACGCCCCGAGAACTTACCCAGCTCTCTGCCAACACAAGGCCGGGTTACCCCTGTCCGGAAGTAACACCTACAAGTATGCCATCCCCGATCATTTTTGAACTTTATCCGAGGTACCTCTCAACCAACAAGCACAAAGCAATGTCTTTGCAGTAACCGCATAGGTTAAATATCTGGGATCCATGCCATGATACCACCCTTTTCCGAAAGGAATGGACATGCCCTAGGGGTGCGACCCTTGATACCTTGCCGCATCTTTCCTGTTTCGACCATTTCTGGGGAGTGAGGTCCGACGAGGTCTCGTCCACAAAGCTACGCTTTTCACAAAAGCCTTTCTTCGGACAACAAATGGCCAACAACACTCAGCAGCACTCAGCATGCCACACTACCAAATTAGGAATGTATCACTAGTAACCATCAACTACATAACCTCTGAGCTCGTACGTCTCATAAAAGAGTGTTAAGCTAAGAAAATAATTCTCCTCCACGAAAAAGAAATGTATTTGATAGAAACCAGCTTTACATCTCAAAGTGTAATGTCAGATATACATCCATACAAGTCTGTTCCGGGTTCGAACCAAACTGAAGGCACTTCACAAAGAAGCCCTTGCAAATCTGAATAATCTCTAATCACGTCCGGACTTTCCATCACAATGGATGATATAAATTTCTATACCGGGGATCGGCCGGTGTAGAGACATTCGACAAGTTATCCTTTCGCTTTAGGAAATATTCGGTCTTTACCACCGGTCTTCAAATGCTATCCATAACGTCGTTTCATTATTCAGAATGGGTTATATGACACAAGGTCCTCTCCCGGCTAAACCGAATAATGAGCGCAATATTTAAAACATATGGGTATTGGGATCTCAATTAAGTCACAACTTACAACCCAAAAGCTTTCTTTAAATGGTTTAAACAGATTACCATTTTAACCTTTTAAAAAGATTTACTTCGCAAAGTTCACCTAATATTTCACAAAGATTCCTTCACAGCTTTCGAAACAATTTCAATTCCAAATATTTTATACAAAAGATACACTTTTTAGATCCTCTTTAATTTCAAAAAAAAGTTCAACAGTTTTTCACAAAGATTCAATTATAGCTTTCAAAACAATTCATAATTCAAAGGACACACCTATAAGATCCTTTTATTTTAGAAACAAAGTTTACTAATCTTTAACCAAGATTCATTCATAGCCTTTCAAAACAATTTTCATTTCAAACTTGAAATCTTTTCAACTGAAATTGGAAATCCTTTCTTTATATGAAAGCTATTATTATTTAAAAACAAATAGTTTTTGTTTCAGAAAAATTCGGTTACATTTGCACAAGTTAAAGCCCTTCAATTATAAACTTGGGGTTAAATTCAAATTCCCAAAATAATACTTTTTAAAATGGTTCAAAACCCATATAAACACATTTGTAACTTGTATAACCTTTTTAAACCATAATTTTCAAATATAGAATTCAATTTCAAATCTTGAATTCAAATTCAAATCAAATTATTTAAATTTCAAAACTTTAGCAAGTTATTCAAAATAACTCTTATCTTCAAAACTCCTTTTCAAAGGCTTTTCATATTTAACCCAATTCCATTTTCAACCATTTGGATTCAAAATTCAACTTTTGAAAATAATATTTAAATTCAAAATATCTGTGACTTAACCGATTTTCTCGTGCAATCCATATTTGTGTGTGTATAGTGTAGTGCAGGGGTTTTACACAATAGTGCAACATTATCGATCATCACAGATTCAAGCACATCAATATCGATAAGCGGTATAATCCAGTAACGCTTATCTCCATTCACAGATTCATAGATAAACACTGTAAATTTATCACAGATAAATAAATTACATTCATCACGGATCACACCAAAACAATTCATAGCACAAAGCATAACATATCAGGAATATCAAACAATTTAACAATCAATAGAATCCAAACATCCATAAGTAAGATTGATTAATTATCTGATTAATTTAAATCAGATCAATTACTTAAAAATAAATCACTAATCCTAGTTAATTAATATTAATTACAACCCATTTTAATTAATCATTTATTAATAAATTAATTATCCTTTAATTATTAATTAATTAAACTTAATTACAAACTAATTAACTCTTAATTACCATCACTAATTACTTCACTAAGTAATTACACTTTATAAATTACATTTAGTAATTATCCTTAACAAATCATCAAGCGATTATCTTAAGTTAGTTAAATAATTAATTAACTTAAACTAATCACATTTATTTAATTAATTACATTGAGTAATTAACTCCTTAATTACTTTCATTAAGTAATTATACTTAACCAATTCCACAAATGATTGTCCTTAATTAATTAATCTAATTAATTATTTTAAATTAATCACATTAATTAATTATCTCATAGTCCTTAGTTAATGACCTTCATTAACTATTAACAATTCTTTAATTACTTTCCTTAAGTAATTATGCTTTAATTAACCATTAGTAATTACAATTTATCTCTAATCATAAATTAATCTAATCATTAATTAATTAATTACTCCTTAATTACCTTATTAACTTAATTAATCATTAAATCCTTAATTATCTTTAAGATAAATCGCTTTCTTTATTAATGACTTAATTATCATTAACATGTGTATTTAAAACAATTTACACCTTTAAATCTACTTTTAAATTCCATTTTTTATTAAGATTTAAAAATAGTTTAACTTATTAAAATTTAAAACAATTTACAAACTTCTTAAACAAATGTAAAGAAACATTTATCACTTATAAAAGAAACTTACATAAGGAAAGGTTTAAACTAATTTACTTGATTATATTTTAAAATCAAGCTTTAAAAATAACTTAATCATTTAACTTACAAATTTAAGTTAAACAAATTTATATAACTTCCCATTCAAATATTAAGGAAAACTTTTATAAAAGAATTTTATATAAATTAAGTTTTAAACATTTTATTGGAAAGCTAACTCATTTACAAATATACTTTAAACCTTTAAACTTGTTTAAACATTTTGATTTTATAAAACTTTATTTATTTCAAAACTAGGATACAAGTTTAATTTGAACCCATACTTAAAAACTTGATTTAAAACTCTGTTTAAAATCTTGCTTTCAAATTTTAGATTCATTTTAAAATTTGAAAACATAAAAGGTTTAAAATCTGTAACAAAACAAATGTCCCGAGCCCACACACCCAAATCCCCGAGCCAAATCTCCCAAAACTTCGAGCAACACACGCAAGTGACTCGAGAAAACTCGAGTACCCTTCTCTTCGGTCCTAAACTTCACCAGGAACAAAAATGCACCGTGCACATGCATGGTGGCTCTGACCACTTCTGATCAACATCGCAACCTTCCTAAGGTCGGCGACCATACCCATTGACGATCCAAACCCTAAATTCTTCAATCGTCACTCAAAATCGAAAACAAGCAACCTAGCACAAAACCTGGAACATGAACACAACATGAAACATCCACGAACTTGCTCCTCCAACCACCGGAGTGTCAGGGACTCCAGCCACGCCTTCGACAACTTCCAAGCTTCCTATTCCTAGAGTTTAGTGAAACTCGATCCACCCTTGATGCCATGGTGATCAAAACTTCCGACCTTACCAAAACTAGGGCTACAGACTAAAATCGACCACCGCCGCCACCACAGTGCCTTGCACACCCATCTGATATTTTTGCCGACCTCCCCCATCGTTCCACTATGTCCAGTGAGAACCACGGCCACATAGAGCTACTAGATTGCCAAAGGCAACCCAAAACACCTATTTTGATCAAACCCGATCTTCTCCCTCAATTCAATGCTAAAAATTATGATTTTACTCCTAAAAATCATGTTTTTGGAGAGAGTTTCGGATTATATGCCTGAAACATTGAATTAGTATGTTTGAAATTTCACTTATTCTAAGTTTGCTCTGTTCTTTTTGTTTCCATAGACATTTCAAACTTATTTTGACTAAAATAAAATTTTAAACTATAATTTATGATGAAACCGACAAGTTTTATTTATGATTTAAATCCAAACCAAGACTAGATCAAAAGATAATGATTTTTAAACAAACTTGAGCTTGTAAACAAAAACAGGAATGTCACAGGAAGCATACATGCACACACATACATCCAAATATATTTGTAGAACTTCACCAATATATATTCACACAAAAACACATTCATTACAGAACTTAACATGCAACCAGAATCAAATTAAAGCTTTTTAGAAAAGATGTTACTCACCAGTGAAAGATAATAAACAGAGCACTTTGTAACAGTTTTGATTTTAAAACTTGAGTTGTGTTCCTTATTAAAACTGGAATGCTAAAGATTGCTTCTTTGATTTGAAACTGTAATGTTTGCGGTTGAAACATTTTTTTACTTGAGTTTAAATCCCATGTTTGCTTGCCTTGATTTATCTTAGATTTTAAGGAGTTAAAGCTTTAGTTTACAACTCAGGTTTGCTTGCAGGCTTTTGTTCGAGGTTGAAGAAATGGGACTGCTTTGATTTTGTTTCTGGTTTGAGGCAGCATTGATTTACAGTTTTGTTTTTGAGAAATTTGTACAGGGTTTTAATTTTTTGATTTCTGGTTTGTGGAAGGATGTATTGATTTTCAGATTTGTTTTTATGAGAAATTGGTTTAAGTTTTTCTTAGCTTTGGAAAAAAGAAAGATAGAAAAAGAATGAAGAGAAGGAACATATGTTTATATAAGTTAAATTTGATAATAAAAAAAATAAAAGAAATGAAAATTTAAAATGACACATGTAAAAACCCTTAACATTTGTCATAAGAATTTACATATTATTTAACACTTGTTTTAAACAAGCTTTCTTAGATTTACACATGTCATTTAAGTAATTCTTACTTATTTTAAATGTTAATAATAAAGCTTTCATATTTACTTTATAAATTCTTATCAATATATATATATATATAAATTACTCTAATTACTTTAAAAAAATAAAACCAATTATATATAAATAAAAGCTTATATTTTTTTCAAAAATCCAAAATATTTTAAATATTTGTCTTTTTGAATTTCAAAATTAAATCCAAGTTCAAATTCAAATTTAAAAATCCAAATTAAAGTCAATTTATAACAACACATTCAATTTGAAAATAATATTTTCTATTTTCTTTTTATATCTATTTTTATGTAAACAAACACATTTTATTTCATTTGTTCCTGGAAATTTCAAATTAAATTACCAATTAATTCTAATTAAATTCAAAAATCAAATTAATCATTAAATTAATTTGGCTAAAAACCTGGAATGTTACAGGAAGTAAGTTTCATTCTTGTGTCACCCTTCCACAAACCAGAAATCAAAAAATTAAAGTTGGTCCTTCCACAAACCAGAAACCAGATATTCCAAGGCAGTCGCGACCATTCAAGCTGAAATGAGTCAGGAACAAGTTGGTCCTTTAGTGCCCCCTACCGAAGGGGCTCATGATACAACCCGGGTAGGCGAGATTAGAGAAAAGGAAGCTCCAGTGTCGGTTGATGAGAATATAAGCCCTGGACATGCGCCAGCAGCCGATGTTCCCGGCACCAACCGACCACCGCCTTCTTCAAAAAAGAAAAGGATCTTAGTATATACGCTGAAAGAGAGTAAAGTTGGTGGAACTTCAAAGCTTAGGATAACCCCTATTGAGAAAGGATCGTCTTCTCAAACAATGGAAAGCTCGCTGAAGGGACTATCCGACTTAACCGTTCTTGAAGATATATTGAATTATGACTTCAATAATCCCGATGCTATGGGATTCAACACTCCTACAAGAAGTGATGAAGGCGCACAACTTCAAGATCAGGGAGAGAAAACTCCAATGAGTAAAGAAAAAAAGACTAGTTCGTTGGGGGATGCACTAGGACACACACAGACACTTACACTCCATCACGCACTTGAATTCAGTTTGTCGTGTGACTTCTACTAATTCGTTCTCGTTTAATCTTACGTGCATGTGACATGGGGCATACACATGGCATTGACCGTCTCCAAGGATCCTCTATCTTCTATCACTCTAGTAGAGAGTCGAGATCAGGTATAGGGACGAAGGTGGAGATAGAGGCTATCGTTCTAGAGAATCGTCCTTATGCTCCAAAAGGAGAACCCATGGCCACTCTTTATATTCAAATGAACCTTCCAATCTTCCAACGCATAGTGGAGACAAATCTTCCCAAAAAGGATCTTAGTCCAAAGTCCCTCGCAATCAACATTCTGGTTCTTTGGGCACCAAGCAATCTCGCACCCTCATAAGAAATTGATGACTCGGACAAGGCAGACTCCCCCAGCTCCAGCTCATGATCCGTCCACGTAGAAAAATTAGCCGAGCTTAAAGCAACGTTCCTGAAGATCTGTTTTGACGGGCTGAAATTCCGTCTTACAATACATCCTATTCTTGAGAATGTTAAATAGAGTGATATTTCCTGCAACAAATGATGTGTATTTCCAACACAATGCATTCGTATAGTTAGTGGAAAAAGTCTCGAAAGTCTCCATCGAGCGCCATCACAAGATTGACCGCCATAAGCTGGAAGCCATTCACGATAGAGATATTGTAAAGAGCCAGGATGAAGCGCTGCTCTCATTCAAATCTCAACTCGAGACCGCCCAAAAGAATGCCATGGAGACAGCCAATGCAGTCAATCGCTTGAGGCCAGCCATAAAAAAGAATTAAATGAGGCAGTCCAACGTAGTGGTGCTCTAGCTCTGGAAAAAGAATCTCTGCAAAAAGAGAAAGACATCCTTGCTCACCGAGTCAAGGAATTGAAGGAGCTGCTTTCCAAAGTAAAATAAGAGAAAATCGTAGCGCAGGAAGAATCATAAAAATATTATGATGAAATCGTCGAGACGAGGAACTTGAAAACAAAAATCGACGAAGAGCTACTCAAGATCGAAGCGCTAAAAGATGCAACTCATGAAGAAGGAAAAAAGGCGTCACTTTCAGAGGTAGACTCCCAAATTGAGGAAGCGATCGAGGTTGGCAGAGAAGAGACTAAGTGTTCATTTGACCCACTCATCGCCAAGTATAATACAAGGGTTCTCATGCATTGCGACCTATCTTTTTTAGGCGATGGTTATCTTGAGTCTCTAGCTAAAGCATGCGATACTTTGATAAAAATAAAGAAAGTGGAGCTAGGCGTTGAAGAGGCCCTTGTGAGGAAAGGGCTTCGAGGAAATAAGCCATCAGACGTATCTGCGGTAAAAAGCCCTCTTTGGAAGAGACTCCCCGACATCAAAGGGTAAGGAAGATATTGTTGGCCCATCCGCATGGATTCTCAAGTTCCTCCTCCCATTCAATTGGTCGAGACTTCGTCACTTGGGCCTCCCGAGCAGCATGTCAGTTATGACCTGGAGAAGCCCGGAATTGGCATTCACGTTTTATCCCCAATCCCTGAGGGTGATACTCTGAGGGCCACTGAAAGTCAATTGGAAGCTAGTATGTAACTTCACCTTCTAAAGTTCAGGAAGTCATCGCTTTTGGCAAGTAACAAATGGGTTCTATCATTTGCTTTTCATGAATTCATATAGGCCACTCTAGTCCCAACCCGACTCTAAGGAGTGACGTCGCCACGGAACAGGAAGAAAAAGAGGCCGAGCACCTCATGCTGGAGATACCCTTGGTCCTGATGCTCAAGTAATAGGGGCGTTAGATGAGGACAATCCCAAAGACCCCTCACCTATAGAAAAACACGATGATGTTGAAATCATAGGCGCTTCCGACCATACTTCCAAGCTTAGCATGAAGGAGCAACTCGAGGAGGAGGAGAAAGTGAGAATTGAAGTTAAGACATAACCCAAGGTGGTGGAGCTCGACGATCCCTTAAATTGGCCGTTGAAGGTCATTCTCCTCAATGGGACCACACCCTTGGAAGTTCCTCCTCCTTCCTCAGATATCACGTGGCTAGGAAGTAAAAGGTCTAGGAAAAGACGCTCAGATAAGGAGACTTTAGGAAAGCCAAAAAGGGAAAGAAAATCGAAGAAGTAGTCGCCGTCTTGTAACATTTTTCTTAGCTTAAATAATTTAAAACCATGTGGTTGTTTTTCTTTTTTCCTTTCTTTCATCAGTAGTCGTTGTAGGTAGACTTGGCCTCCGAACTTTTAGAGAAGTTGTAATGAAATTGTTTGACAAGTAAATAAATTTTTGTTCCTTTGCATTCACAGATTCTCATCACATAACTTATAATTTAATTTAACATTGAAATTCAAAGTTTTGCAGTTCATCTGAACCCTAGTGCGCCTTCAAAGGACTTAGAGTACTATTGTCCATATTCTAGGACTTAAGACATTTTTTGAATTGTTTATACTCTAGTCCACGCTATGGAGACTCAGAGTACTTAATCCACTTCAGGGATTTAGAGATTTCAAAATTCGTTTATACTCTAGTCCACGCTCTACGGACTCAGAGTACTCTAACGCACTTTAAGGATTTAGAGATTTCGAAATTCGTTTATACTCTTGCCTGCACTCTAGGGACTCAGGATACTATAATCTACACTCTGGGACCTAGAGATTTTTGAAATTGTTTATACTCTAGTTTGCGCTTTGGGAACTCAGAGTACTCTAGTCCATTCTCCAGGGACTTAGAGATTTCTGAAATCATTTATACTCTAGTCTGCGCTCTGGGGACTCAGAGTACTCTAGTCCACAATCTGGGGACTTAGAGATTTTTGAGTTCGTTTATACTTTAGTCCATGCTCTGGAGGCCCATAGTACTCCAATCCGTACTCTAGAGACTTAGAGATTTTTGTGTTCGTTTATACTCTTGTCCACGCTCTGGGGACTCAGAGTACTCTAGTCCGCTTTAAGGACTTAGAGATCTTTGAATCGTTTATACTCTAGTCCACACTCTGGGGACCCAGAGTACTCCAGTTCGCACTCTAGGGACTTAGAGATTTTTGAATACATAGTTGGTCGACTTTTAGTTTTGTGTGTGCATTCATATGCCATATAGATTAATGCAAATTAACCTTGTCATAAAATTATAAAACACTGAATACCAACAGTTCACACAAAATAGCTTCAAGCTTTTATTAATTGTAGAAAATAGGGACAAACTGAACTGTCTTATTACATGTCGAAAACATAGAACAAAAAAGAAAAATATACCGGAAAAAATTGCTACTGAAATGCAAAGAAATAAACTAAGTATAATAACGACACAAATGCTCGCTACTTCATGCTATAGGGAGTTTTATGCCATCAACAGTCGCTAGCTTGAAGGTTCCTTCTCCAAACCTTCATTCAATGACATAGGGACCTTCCCTTGTGGGATCCATATGTGATGGGACCGGAAAAACTCTCTTTAAAACAATGTCGGCCACATTAAAAGCTCTTGGTCGAACTTTTTCATTATAGTATCGGGTGACTCGGTGCCGATATGCAGCCGCCCTTAGATCAGCTTCTTCACACTTCTCATCAACAAAGTCCAATGACTCCAGCAAAAGATCTCAGTTCATTCTAGGACCACAGTGAGTCACCCAGTGGGAAGGAACTTCAAGTTCCATGGGTATAACTGCTTCAGTGTCGTATGCCAAGGCGAAAGGAGTATGGCCAATCGTGGATTTGTGGGTGATTCTGTATTCCTAGAGTGTCATTGAAGGCTTATCCACCCACTTTCCTCTAACCTTTTCCAAATGTTTTTCAAGATCGTTTTGATTATCTTATTTACGGCTTCAACTTGCCCATTCGCTTTAGGATGAGCAACTACTGCAAACTTTTTCTTAATGCAATGCTTTCGACAAAATTCTTTGAATTATCTACTCTCAAATTGAGATCCATTATCGATAATGATAGTATGTAGGAGACCAAATCGGCATATAATGTTTCGTACAATAAAGTTAATGACCTTTTTGGTGGTGATCGTTGCTAATGTCTCCACTTATGCCCATTTGGTGAAGTAATCGACCGCGCCAATCGCGTATTTCGCACCACCTTTGGAGATTGGAAAGGGGCCAATAATATCGATCTCATATATCACAAATGGCCATGGACTAACCATTTGCTTGAGTTTCGTTGGCGGCACTCTCAGGATAATTGCGTACTTTTGACATTTGTTGCATCTCCTTACATAGTCCGTGGTGTGCCGATTCACGGTCAGCCAATAGTATCGATAGCGGAGTATTTTTTGGCTAGTGTCTACTTCTCAGTATGGTCGCTACACTCTCCTTCATGGAATTCTCTTAAACCCCGCTTTATCTCATCGTAGGCGGTTCACCTAAGCAAGGAAATAGAGAATCCCTTCCGATACATCATTCTATCTTACACTATATACCGCGTGGCCTTGTTAACGACTTGTCGACTCTCGTTCCATCTCTCGTAAAAGGTTCCGTACAACGAGTATTCTTTGAACGGGGTCATCCACGACTCCCTTTCACTTTCCATCTCGGCCAAAAAATCTACCTCCATCTCATTTGTACTTGGGACATGTAAAGTTTCAATGGGAACCAAGCGCATCTGCTGTGCAATGCCAGTGCTTGCAAATTTTGCCAAGGAATCGGCTTCCCTGTTTTGTTCGCGTGGAATGTGTGAAATATCGTAATATTCGAGGTTCGCCAATAATTCTTGAACTCGAGCAAGGTATGGAGCAAGCCTTTGTCCCTTCGCCTAATAGTCTCCCCGTATTTGGTATACTGCCAACTATGAGTCACAAAAGATTTCAACCGATTTTACTTCAAGTTCTTTGGCAAGTTTTAATCCAGCGATCAACGCTTCATACTCGGCTTCGTGTTGGTAGCGAGGAAGTTAAGCTTTAAAGTGTAACAAATTGATCGATTCTCGGGAGTTACAAGAACAACACCATCCCAGGAACAATGGTCATTAGATGCCCTATCGGTATATAGCTTCCATCGAATAGCAGGAATCACATCACTTCCACTTGGCTTGTCTGATATAATGAACTCTGTAGTGTAATCTTCTAGCGCTTGTCCGTGGATAGCCCTCCGTGGCAGGTAAGTGATGTCGAACCGACTTAGCTCAATGTTCCATTTGAGTAACCTTCCAGAAGTTTCTAGTCATTAGAGCACCTACCACAAAGGTTGATCCGTATAGATATTGACTGGATGCGCCTGGAAATGTAGGCCGAGTTTGCGTGATGCGATCACCAAATAGTAAGCCAACTTCGCAATCCTGGGATAATTTCTCTCTGCCCCCATTAAACGCTTACTAACATAGTGCACTGGCTTTTGGATTATGTCCTCCTCACGAACCAAAGCTACACTGCTGGAATGCTAGGATACAGCCAAGTAAACATACAACTCCTTATGGTCTATGGGCTTTGATATAATAGGGGCCACTCCAAGTGACTCACCAGGGCTCGGAACGTGCCTTCACAATCCGGTGTTCATTCAAAATTTCTTTTCCCTTTCCTTATCAAATCAAAGAAGGGATTACACTTGTCAGTTGCTCTGGATATGAATCGACTCAATGCTGCAACCTTCCAATTCAGGCTCTGCACTTGCTTTATAGTTCTGGGTGCTCATATGTCCCAAATAGCTTGAATTTTTTTGGATTTGCTTCAATCCTTCATGCGTTGACAATGAAACCGAAAATATTCCCCGAAGCAACACCAAAGGAACATTTCAATGGATTGATTTTCATTACATAAAATCCGAGTACATCGAACATCTTTGTAAGTCTCGAATGTGGTCATTTGACTGTCATGACTTCATGAGCATATCATCCACATAGACTTCCATCGTTCTACCAATCTGATCTTTAAACATCCGATTCACCAAATGCTGATAAGTTTCCCCTGCATATTTCAACCCAAAACGCCTCACTACATAACAGTACAATCCAACCATATGACAAAAATGGTCCTGATCTGGGATATGCATCGAGATTTGATTGTATCTCGAATATGCATCCATAAATGACAACAACTTATGTTCTGCTGTCGAGTCGATCAGCTAATCAATTCTGGGCAATGGAAAACTATCCTTAAGGCATGCTTTGTTCAAGTACGAGTAATCAACATGGGCCTCCACTTCCTGTTTGCCTTGCTCACCAGTATGGGATTAGATATCCATTTAGGGTAGAGGGCATCGTGAATGAACCTATTGGCTTACTTTAGGTCCATGCCTCTCCTCTTTTGTTTCATTGTCACATACTTTGGGTCAATGTTTAATATATGACTTGCAATGGAGGGAGAAATCCCACACATATCAGTAAGGGTCCAAGCGAAGACATCGAGATTGGCTCGTAGGAAATCAGTAAGACCCCTCATCATTGAGGGGTTGAGCTGTGATCCAATCTTCAGCACCCATGATGGGTTATTATAGCTGACTGGAATGTCAATCGTCAGTTCATCCGATGCCGCCTTGGTCTCCTTGGGCTCTTCATCGTCATCTCTCGAATTTATGTCTCTATAGATCCAACTGTGTTGCCTATGCCAAGGCTCAGGCGTTATTTGTCAATCAGTAACATGAATGCGGATAGGCTTCTCCACACCCTTTCCCTTGTCTCTTCACTGGGCCTCTCTCAGCTCAGCCACATAAAAGCATGACCAATCGCTTGATCGAAATGCACTACACCAACTCCATTGTCCGTCAGAAATTTCAAGGTCAAACACCACGGGGCCAAAGCTGCCCTAAACTCCGCCAGGGCTGATCGGCGAAGAAAAACATTATATGGGGAATCAACATCCAAAAAATGAAGGATAGGGTCCGTACCCTTCTACGTTCACCTTCTCGTAGTTCAGATGGAAATTCGATAAAACCTACTGCATCGGTAGCTGCACCATTAAAGCCATGAATGCGGGCTTTAGACGGTTTCAGATCCTTCGCCTCCATCTTCATTTGGTCATATGCCTTCTTGAAGATAATATTAATAGAACTCCCACAATCAATTAGTATTCTTCTCACAAGCGTTGGTTCGATCGTAGCTGAGGTAACCATCGGGTCAATGGTAGGTGCCTCCACCTAATTGGCATCCCTACTCCTGAACACTATATCATCCGTCATCATTCGATACTGTTTCGTCAGAGTCCCATCTTCTGTGTTCGAGCGGCACTCGAAGTTTGCATGCTTTAAGGAACTAGCATAGCGCTCCATTTCTTGCCAACTCTTGTCTGTAGGATGAGGCCTACCGATTATCGTGTTTATGACCAGCCTTCCTCTGGTCCGAGTGGGCTCCTCAGGTCGATGTGAAGCTTGCCTGTGAGTGGGGTCGAATGCCCCCATCTGCCTTCCTGTAGATCCTAAACAAACTTCTACAACTTCTTCTAGCGAATCATCTTCTCTATAGCATCATGGAGGTGTCTGCACTCTTTAGTATTGTGCCTATAGATACCATGAAACCGACAATACTTCCCGGTCTGCTTATGTTCCTCACCCTATTCCTTTGGGCGTGACTTTCGGTATTGAATGGTATTACAAGTTGATAGATAAATATTCTTCAAAGATGTGTTCATGGGCATATATTCGTTATAGGTCGGAATTTTTGGTTTCCACTTTTCTGCTTCCCTCTTCTGTCTAGGATTTCCTCCTCCAGTTCCTTTTGATTGCTCTAGCTTATTCTGAATATTAACTTGGACCTTACTAGAGCTCTCGCCTAATTGCTTCACCATGATGCATCTTTGCACCGCTTCCTTAATGGGTCTTGGCGCACTGCTCCGCCTTAACCACTTGGCCTCTTACTTTCTCATGAATTGTTCCGCATTCGAATAAAAGCATTCTAGGATGGTCAGTGATTTTCCTGCCAGCCACTCACCAAACTCAGATTCCGAATCCACTCCTCGCATGACGGCCGTAAGGATGACATGGTCATTCGGGTTACTAACATCGATAGCAGCAACGTGGAATCTCTGTAAATAATCCTTCAATGACTCATTAGGAGCCTGAATCACACCAGTTAGCGACATCGCATCTTTTGGGTGAGAGCATGGATTTGGAACTGCTCTATGAACTTTGTTGCTAGCTCATTAAATCTAGATATCAAACGTAGGGGAAGCCTCGTGAACCACATGGTAGTGATCCCAGACAGACTTTTTGGGAAGCACCTACACTTAGTCGCATCGTTTGCCCTAGACGAGTCCATTATCCACTCGTATCGCATTATGTGCTGCCAAGGGTCGGTCTTCCCTTCATAAGCTGGAATAGTTGGCATGCTGAACTTTCGAGGGTACTTATCTTGTAGAATGTTGTCTATAAACAGAGTTTGAATGGGGTTGCTAAGTCAGTATCCGTCTTGTGCGATTGCTCTGACTGGTGCCTCCTCGGTCGGCGATCACCTAAGTGTGCATCCTGAGGACCTTCTTTATTACGATTCTGGCGAGGTGCTTGACCAGCTCCCAATCATGCTCTAGATCCTAAGTTTATCGCTCCAGGTTGAGTGCGACTCACTAGAGGCAGTTGAGGAGACACAGTTCCAGCTAAGGAATCTGGATCATTCCTGTTAGTTTGTCCTTGGCGACTCATCACCAATTGCTCTGTTGCACCAGTTTGTTCCATTTCAATCCTATGGCCTCTGTGCCTAGGGTATTCATCTGATGAAGCGGATCTGTCGGATGATGAGTAGGAAGCAGGGCTTCCTCCAGTGTTCTGATGCTGCTGATGAGCGATCTGGGTCATCAGGTTGGAATTTGCTTGAATTTGCTCATTAAGCTGTCTCCTGCTTTCCACAAGCTCCCTCATCAGCTCATTGAACTCTACCCTGGCGACAGCTTCTGCTTGGTTTGGGATGATGGTGGGTTCTGCATCGACATTAGCTTGCTGATTGCTGGGTCCTACTTACTGGATGTTAGCGATTCATTAGCATCGGCGTTGTGGGAAGCGAATTTGGTACATGGTCTCGTCATCTTAGAGTTATTCGTAGAAATTTTGAGTAGAATCTATGAACTCTTGAGAATGAATTTGGATCTCCTTCGATGGATTTCCTTAATCCAGTAGCAACATAGTAGATCCTAATAGCGTGAGAATGAACGTTCTCTGTGAAAGCACTGAAATATTAGCACCAAAATTGGTCACTAACATCCTAGAATAGACTTGTGTACAGAAACTAATGAAGATAATAAATTAAAATAGAGGAATATCGTAGTAGAATGCAAAAACATAACAGAAACAAGAGCACCAGAGTTATAGTGGTTCGTCATAAATGCATACGTCCACTTTGAATGTAATCTTTATTGCTTTTTCAAATACTTGAATACATATACAATCCGTAAAAAAACAGCTTAAACAAAAATTCAAGTAATAAGAAAGTGACCATCGAAAATGGCAGAGTCTCTCTAGAGTTATCCCAAAAAGGTCCCTTAAACTGGACCTTTGCCCCTCTATTTATAGATGAAGTTAGCCTGGCTTCCCTGTCCAGGACCAGGACCAAGATAGCTCGGCCCACAATTGACAAGTCGAGTAGACCGACCTGGGTATGTCGACCCATCATAACCGACTCACTTATGTCGATTCGAGACTCTCTAGATGCCGACTCGAAGTAGTTCCTACCCGTGCTTGAAGTAACCTGGTCCTTTCCCCGAAGAGACTCATACTTATGCTCGTGTCAGTCCACCCTTCCATTCTTAACTTCAAGTTAGGTTAACCAACCCCATATGACCGAACCACCTAAGCTAATCATGGAAAACAACATCAAATAGCCCACAATCAATCAAGCTATCATCTCCTATCACTGCTGATCCAACTATGCATATCAAGATAGGGCCGACCCGAAGACAATCTCCGATCCAGCTATGCCGAGCCTATCGACACCAACCCCAATATAATCTTCCATTGTAACTGACTATCTCAAATGATCCATGATTTAATACCAAACCAAGGTCGCCAATCTGACCTAGTGTGCCGAAACTAATCCACTCTGCCCATCGTACATTCCCATGAATGATTGTGAATAGCCGATCGCATATGGCCAATCGAGAATAACCGATCCACACTCCAAGCATCGACCCATAGTTTTTTGATGATTCCATCACCCAATCCCGACCCACCATCCATTACACATCGACCCTTATTCATTGAGACCAACATGGATGACCAACACTTGACATCATGCCTCCTTACGTTCAATTACAACTTCTGCAGCCACCGTCTTGTAGCCGGGCCAAGGTACCGGGGGAAATAATTCTCTGTTTTGCTATTATATTAATTTGGACGTTGATTTATATGCCAGTTGATTTATACTGAATAATTAATGTCTTAACTATGGATTGCTGATTATGGGTTTTATTTACATATATTCTTGAGTGTATGAATACCAGTGATATAATTTGGAAGGTTGAATTAAAATAAATGGTAGCTTGTTTAAGTACCATAGTGGCCGCTAAGCCTTTTTTCGAATTTTAAAAGTTACATACTTAAATTAACTTCAACTTCTATTATATTTTTAAATAAACGATTTCTATATTTATAGTGGTATTAAATATAGAAAGAAATGTGGTTTTAAAGTTATTGGATTTACAAAGAAGTTTCTATGGTTATGGTCCATATAGCGTTAATCGCTATAAATGCAGTTAGCAAATATATGATTTTGGTAAAGTATAAATGTTGTTTACAAGGTATTTTTGAAAGTCTTTCCAAAAGTGATTTAGAATGGCTATATAAGTATTTCTAGAAGGGTTTGAGTTTGAATATACATACATACATACATACATATATATATTTAAATAATTATTTAGTAATTTTTAAATTAAAGGTGATTATTATATATTTAAACTTGTTTATCGGGTGTAAATGGAAAAAATATATTTAAATCTAAGGGTTAATTAATTGTTTTAAAGTAATGTTTTAAATAAGAGTTTAGATTTTTATTTAAGTATTATAAAGTATATAATTGATTTATAAAATGAGTTTATAAATAACATACTGATTTATAAAAGAAGTTTTATACGCGGTTTTAGAGATTTATAAAAGGATTTTTATAAATGATTTTAGAGATTTATAAAAGGATTTTATAAATAGAAGATAAATTTGTAAAAGAAGTTATATAAATAGAAAGGAGATTTATTAAAGGGATTTATATATAATAAAGAGATTTATAAAATGGAATATACAAAAAAGAGACGAGATTTGATTTCTATAAATGACCTTTAAATAATTATTGTGGTATGGAAACGTCTTTTCATACTTCATGCCAAAAAGGAAATTTTTCTCAGTGTTTTGTGAATAAACTTATATCGTTGAGATAAGTATATAGATACATTTTTCTAAGTAGTGAAAGTGTAGTGTTTTATGAATATTCTTATACCAATGAGAAAAGTATATGGATATTTTTCCATGTACGGAAAAGAGTAAAGGGTTTGTGAATATATCTTTTGTAAACATATTTTAAATGCATGTACTTTAAAGTGATTTTAATTAATGAAAGATCAATTAAAAGAGGCTTAGTGGTTTCTCTAAGAAAATAAATCTATGTTTGATTGATTGTTTATTTCATAATTAAACAACCGACTATCAAATCTTGACCAAATATAACTCTGGAAATATCTAGAAAAAACATAAAATTATATGGTACAGTTATCTTTGATGATGCTATACTATAAGTATAAACTCGTGTGTTCTCCTAGGACAATTGATATGGAAATTCTTCTGCTTAAATGGTTAGAAGGTGATCTCTGCTCTTTTGTATTATCTGATTATTTCCAAATGAAACGGAGATGAGTTTATTGGAAACTATCTATTTGGTTTTGAAGCGTCCGGTAAGTAGGGTTGTATACTTATATGAGATGACTCGAAAAGGCAAATACTCCAAAACTATATGCGCGTTCTACGTTTTTGGAAGAGGTTCGTGATTGGTTCGAGGGGATGAAATCAAGTTCTTCGAAGTGCAAGGGTTACTTGCTTCTAATCCTTAGGGTGATTCCAAAATGGATATAGTAGAAGCAGTGCCTTCAATTTATTTATATCCTGAACAACTTGTATGGATGGATGCTAGCATTGCATTGTTTCCTAGAGGGTAGTGTTAGCATTCCAAGTGGGAATTGCTAAGAGGAAAAGGTAAAAGCATGACCTCACAAGCCTCACAGCCCGGTAATGCATAAATAGGAGATATGCTTCAGAGTTATGTGGTTCGCTACCATTAGGAACATCATTCCTCGATCTAGAATCAATATTTATGGATTTGCTATGCATGCGCATGGAAAAGAGTGGGGCTATGGCCTGGTGCATCTAGTTGCAGCCTTGGTACCCGAGGGCTGATGTAATTCGGCTTATCATGTTAGAGGGGTAGGCCAGCTCTGATTTGTTGGGATCAAAAGGTTTTTGACCTCGGTACATTGTTTAAAGACATACTATGGCAGGCGGTACCGCAATAGCCCTATCATTTCTAGAGTGCAATTTCCAATATGAGCCATTATGGTCTTAAGTGTAACTAATTATGCTGGAATGTGATTAACGTAACCATTTCAGCAAAGATTCTATATTTATTTTAAATCCTAGACATTATTATAATATCATAAGATTTTCTAACACTAATGGTTTGGTTATCGTAAGGTAAAAATCCATATGTGTTTATGTGCGCCATGGTCTTATAAGATACATTTCTTTTTGGAAGGATTTTTACAATAGTAAAATTCCATTTGATTATGTATTCTCACGCTAGTTTATCAGAATGATTCGGATCTTATTTTCTTATAATGCTCGGGTCAGCCTGGGCATATTTCCAGATTTAGTTATGGATACTTTGGTATTTCAAGAGACGACCTAGATGCTTCCAAGATGTATTTTCTTTTATTTCCACTGTACTTTCTTGTTTGTATTTGTCAGGAATTATGATGATAGGTTGTTATAGCAGGCTAATGATAGGTAAGTTACTTTGATTTATGTATGTATATCACCTTTGTCATTTGTAAAGATCATTGATATATTATATGTTACCCCTCATGTTGTGATAATCTGTTCTGTCTTTTCTTTCTTTCACCCTAACAATCCGCCTTTCCGACATTTGGATGTTCGACACGTGAATACCGTTGATGTATTAGTATCGACTGTTAAAGGTTGAAAAGGTGTAAAATGGCCATCAAACATCACAAAATTTTTATAGTACTTAATGTCAACCCCAAACAATAAATAAATATATCGTCATGTCTACCAATCAACCATCACTAGTGACACAACATCAATAACACACATATAATTATAAATCCACCAAACTGGGTGCTAACCACTCTATATTTGTAACATAACATCAAATTCATGAAATGTGCACTAGCTACTCCATAATAGTAAGAAAAATATCAAACATGTCAAATGTGTACTAACCACTCTACACCAGTAGCAGAAACATCAATGACACTAATACGATAAAACCATAATTAGCTACATAACATGTGCATAGTAATAGTAGTAAAATATCGTGTAACTAATGCTAATGCGATTCCATCTCCATGCAACATACATAAATGAGAATTTCAAAAAAAAATTAATCGCATATGTTACAACAATCCAAAATAATGTATTTGTACAAATTACTACCTTCTAAATATAGAATCGTCTTATTATTGTTTATTAAGAAAACAAGTTGGTTTACTATATCTTAAAACAATAATAATTTCTCAAAATGATAATATGCTTATAAAACTCTTCATTATACAAATCAAAAATAGAAGTTTATGTTATATTACTTTAAAGAACAATATTATGTTAGATTACTTTAAAAAACAATAATATCATTACCATTGACTAATGAATTAGTCAACCTTGGAATTAGAATAATGCGTCACGAAAGAAAATGTTACCTGCTAATCACTAGACTTAAAAATATAAAATAAGGAAAAAAACAAGAAAAATAAAGTAAATGACTTACAGATGTAGAGTGGTTCGGCAAGCTTGCCTACATCCACTATGAAGATATCTTACTATATTTATCTCTTACAATTGCAAGGAGTTGTAGAAGAATAATTAGAAATGAGGCACTTAAGACTAAGTAATTACTAATCTTTAGTGCATAGGGCAATGTTCTACTGTGTGAGAAAATTGTGAGTAAATTAGTTTTCAACTTTTTGGAGTTGCATGGCATGGGGTATTTATAGTGGCTATAGTGGATGATGGATGGCTGAGATTATATAGGAAAATAAGTAAGAAGAATGCTCGACCATTGATTTGGTTGCATTGAAAATGGAAGATAACTATAAAGGGAGGTTAGAATATGTGGTTGAGAAATATACTAATTGTCCCTCCATACTAGGCGCACATCGCATTAAATGCTGATGGTGTGTTACAAGAGTAAGTATGTCTTTGGTCGCTTTGCTATAGGGCCATGTATAGTTAGATGTATGACTTGTCACTTACTTTTGTATGCCTATATGGAAAGGCAGATGAATGGCTTCCTCTGGGCTAGACTGACCAGTCGGCAGTTGACGGCACTTGAGGTAAGCTGAAGATTGGTAAGGATCAAGAACCAAGATGCAAGGGAGGCTTCAGGCTGGTTACAACATAGCAGGACATGATATGATGAAGTCGGACTAAGGACATGTCATATTAGAGTCGGTCTTACCTAATGAGTTGCATGTAAAGCTACCTTGAGTTGGGCTGATCGGTAGTGGCATGGGGTATGGTTAAGTGGACGGGCTGGCATAGAAGCAGATTGGATATGGACTTTCATGAGTGGGTTGGTTGCTTACTTCTATAGTTTGTTGAGGAAAGTTGAATGGCGCTAACCAAGTTGTAAGGGAGGTGTCAAGCCAGCCATTAGATGACTAGATAAGTTGTTCCGAACTTGTTGGAGGCATGCAGCAATGAAACTAGGTCAAAGATGGGTTGCACTCGAGTCAGACTCATTTAGTGAGTTGGCGGCTAGAGCCATAGTGAATTAAGCCGGACAACAATAAGGTGGAGGGCTGCTGAGTAGGTGGACTATCTTAGGGCCAAACTGGTTTGGGCCAGCATGTATTATCCATGCTAAGATGTGCTGCGCCAGTTTGGAGTGTGTCGACCTGAGCTTGATTGGCCAGCTAATTATAATTTTGAGAAAATAGAGTAACATTTTGCCCTCTAAGCCAATCTCTATGAGCCGGGGTAGATTTGTCAAATCTCAAAGATATTGTCGACTGGCTCTCTTGCTAGGAATTTAATGCATGCTCCATATGGCTTTTTTATTGGCTATGGAGGTTCACTTTTTCAAACGTGGTAGAGGGATCATGTTTCCAACATAGGTGAAATGACAAGTGCACTGATTACCCCGAAACGACTGAGATTTGAAGGTGCTTTGAATCCAATGACAGAGATCAAGGGGTGGATAATAAATAGCTGATAACCCTTCTTTATTAACTCTTTACCAGAACAAGAAAAGAAAACAACCATTAAAAGCTTGAAAACCTATAAAATTTTTGACTTTTCACTCTCTTCGACAAAAAAATAAGTTCCTCCTCTTTACCTCCTTCTCCGTCGTTGTACGCGCTGTAGCCATGGCCAGGTTCATAACTTTCACCATTTATGTGTTTCGTATATTTTTCATTATTATTGTTACTACTATACATGCTTGATAATGTTGTGATGTTTCATGTTTGCTTTAGTCGGAATCTACTTTTTCTAGCTATCTTTGATGTCGGTCAACCATCGCTGCCATGATAGCGGTGGTCGATCGACGTTGATGGACTCAAGTAGGCCTATAAATGTTAGATAACTATATTAGTATAGGAAATGGGTCATGGAATAGGCCCAATCCCTTGACTATGGGTTTATGCAATAAGATAGAGTAATAGATAAGGGGACGTAAGGCTTTTTATTTAGCCGAAGAGTTTGAGTCGTGAGTCGGACTTCATGGAGTTCCTAGCCAAGGCATGCCGTAGAGATGATAGTCAAGCTTCCAACTTAATGTGTTGTTGGGGAAAGATACCAGGGCTTTGACTAACTTAGTCCGCTTATGTTTTAGATAGTCACTTAAAGAACCATATTCGTTGGTAGATCACTATCGTCGGTGCCACTAGCCTTACGGCCTCTAAGCTGGAGTATATGAAGATTGACATGACCAAGCTTCTAGCCGGTCATGTTTGTAACATAGGGAGGGTTCGATATTCCACAACCGTCGACCATCATGATCGCCCTCCTCTGGGTTACTTTGCCTTCTCCTTGAGCTACCTTACGGTGGGGGTTATGTTGCCCCTCTATGCTTATTTTTTTTAGTTCCTTAATGCATACCAATTCGCCTCTGTTCAACTAGCTCCCAACAAGTACTAATTCTAACTTTTATTGGGATGATATTCCATTTGTAGAAAGAAACCGGGTATCTGGTCAGTACTTACTACCACTTCCAGACTAACACTAAGCTTATGGTTTTCTTGGATGGCGAGCTTCCTTAGAAAAGCTACCCTCGATTGGACGACGAGATAATTTTTTTTCCTCATGGAGTCAATCCTAGGCATGAGCACCTCAATTTCCAAACCCTTAGTAAGACTTCACTTGTTTTCTTTTCTCTTCATCTTTTTTATGCCTTTGTTTAATATCCTGGTTCCAATGACCGAAATATAAGAGGGAATTTACAGTCTGATGGCCCGAATCAATAGGCACGAAAAGAGCGATCACTTATGTGTACCTCTTTGGATCAATAAAGATATGTTGTATTACCTGAATACATCTGAAATAATACATTTCTCGTATCAACGCAAGGCTATAACACCTCATAAAATAAATAGTAGTTGATTAAAGAGAACTAATAAATAATTATTAATGCTCAAAAATGGAATTTGAGAACATTAGAATTTGGATACGAAACTTGCACCATTGTGTTCATGACAATCTAAGTAACTTTCATATATAAAATTTTGCTTTCAGGTTTCAAAACAAAGAAGTAATAAGCATTTGAAGTTTTTGGATGGAAAATAATTAAAAAGGAATTAAGAAAATAAAAAAAATTAACACCTAGACCCCACCGGTCGACACCATGAGCAGACCTATAACACCCATTATTTTTGGTGACATTATTTAGGATATTTAATTAGCTAAATTAAATAAATAATCTATTGATTAAGGGATTGAGATTTGATTTTATTTAAGGGTTAGTTGTGCCATTTAAAAATGTATTAAGAAAAGAATTAAAATGAAATAGAGGAGGGGTAAAATAGGATCATTCCTATATCCCTTAAACTTGGTCGTGTATTCTCCTATACACATTCACTTTTCATTTTCAAAACTTTTAAACAAGAGACCGACCACCATTAATAAGAAAAAGGGGGAAGAAGATTTAGATAAGTTAAAGGAAAAGCTAATTCAAAACAAATCCATTCACATCTCAATCTCTATAATCTCTAAAGCTAAGGTGAATAATGTTTACATGTCATATTTATTTATTTTTGATTTTAAGATGAAATCCAAAATATTTTGCATTGATTTGCCATGATTTTGAATGATGGAATGATTATATATGCTTGTTGATGATTTATGGTTGTTCATATAGATTTTATGACATGTTTTGATATGAAAACCCTATTAAATGACATCCAAATGCCTTACGAATTTTTATATGGACCAGAAATATTATTTTGAAGATAGGGTTCAATTTTTAGAATTTTTGTGGATTTGATATGAATTTTCTAGTAAAAAATGTTATTTTGGATTATAGATTATTTAAGGTTAAATAATAAAAGGTTTGGGTTTGAAATTTTTACATGTTATAAGACATATTAAAAGAGATTCTATGGATTTTTTTTTGAATTTCCTAAATGTTTTAATGGGTATATAAAATTATTTAAGGTATGATATTTAAATGTTTTATATATTTATAAAAAGAGAAGGGGCTTTTTGCAAATAATTCAAATAGTTAGTTCTGAAAATTGCAACACTTTTTAGTGGTAAAAACAAGTGGCAACCAATCAAAATTTGACATGTAAAGCAAGTTGGTGAAAAGAACTATTTGCTACATGTTTTTCACTATTTCGTTGCTTTCAGCACTAGGTCCGACATAGTTGAAACCAATGCATATGGTATCAGGGAGCTGGTATGTAGTGAATTGGATGTAGGCGAAAGGTATGGAGCTGAAACCAGGGGTTCTGAAAGGGTTGAGGCTTTACTTTTTTTTTAAATTAAAAATGCGCCGGCTTGCTTTTGACTAAATGGCTTTTGACTTGGCTAGCTTCCGATTAGGTCAAATGGATTTAAAAGAAATGGTTTCGATTGGAGTTGCACCTTTGCTTTTAAACAACCTCTTTCAACCAAGTCAAAACCTTTTGCTGCCGCCTTTTCACCTTTCTACCTATATGGTATCGAAGGGGTACTTTGTTTTCTAAAATTTAGCCACTTCTCCAATGCTTTCTAAAGGCTAGTTTCAATACCATCACTACTTTACTTACAAAATGGTGTTGAAACAGATGCTTTTGACCTAAATGTTTTAAAGACCCTTTTTTTATGATTGAAGTAAAACCCAAAAGGTTTCAGAAGAGACGGTTTTAAATGGTTTCGAAATAGATGCTTTCGACTCTAATGGGTTTTTAATCATTTTGCTCTACTTGAAGGCATAATCCAAATGGTTTCGACTGAGACGATTTTCAAAGGTTTCGAAGGGGTGAATTTTTGTATGGTTTCGAAAGGTTTCCATATGTTTTTAAACCCAAGTGCTTTCGAAAGGTAGGTTTTGAAACCTTTGAAATATTTTAATGAATGGTTTGAAGGATTGGTTGCTTAAGGGTTTCGAAAAAGTCGGAAGGAAAGGTTTTTCCCATGTTTTCGGAAGGCAGTGTTTAAAAGAATTTAAAATAGGATGTCTAATATTTTAAAGCTTTCGAAGGAAAGACTTTTGTTGGTTTCAAAAGAGTGACTTTCATTGGTTTCGAAAGAGGGTACTTTCAATGGCTTCGAAACGGTTACTTTCAAGATTTTCGAATGTGTTGTTTAAAGGTTTTAAACAAACGTTTCGAATGTATTAAATAGGCAATATAGCCTAAAATGTTTTCAAGTTAAAAAGGGTTTTAACTTGTCTTGAAAGGATAGCTAATCCTTATTAAATTTCATCAACATTATTTTGAGTAAAGTATATATAACATGGAAGAAAATAGCTTAGAGTAAAGCTAAGGATATATTTTCCTTGTATAAGTATGATTTGAAAGGTAATATCATTTTGAAAAGGTTTTCAGGGAAAAAGATGAAGGGTACTTAAACCTAAGGAAATTGATTCGGACAGATAGTCCATTTTGATTCGGACAATTAGTCCAGTTTGCGGACAGTTCGTCCAGTATGCAGGCAGTCGGCCCAATTTTCGAACAAATAGTCCATTTCTTACTTGTGAAAAGATAGTTCATTAGTTACCTGATTAAAGCTTAACGGACTTAGCTATTATTATCATTATTATATCAGTTTGATTAACTAGTTTGGTTGTAGGAAAGGATTTGCAAAATATATGTTTTAAAGAGGATATTAGTGAGGGGGGAACCCGTTCCGTTAAGCAGTGTGGTCTCACGTAATATCAGTAAACCGAGATGTAACAATATTATTCACACCAGGATTTATATCTAACCGTAGTTTTTGTTTTCCCCTTAAACTCTCGATTGCTCAAAATTGATTTGAGTAGGAAGAGGGTTGAGGTTTTCTGGTTTTAGTCATTTTGTTGAATGAAGCTTCCGAAGAGGAGCATGTGGCTGACAGAGAGCTAATTAGGAGTTATAGCTTTACCTTATTTTGATTCCGTTGTGTATATTAAGTCAGATATGGCTATATTGACTTTGAGGGGTCATCGTCATATGTCGCTCTTGGCATATTTTGTAATGATTATATTTGATCTTTACCTAGGAAACGGTTATGGGATTATGTAACTTGGATATGAATTTGTTTTGAAATGTAATCAGTAAAATGTGTTTTTTTGGAAATATGTGATTTTTTCCATATTCAAATGCTTCAAATATTATGGATACCGTTAGCATTACCAGATTTTATCACCAGAAGTTAATACTATGGATGACTGCAGCATCTGTATCGCTTAACTTTTTGACCTATGCACCTACGTTGGTTATTACAAAAGGGAACTATGATTTGGTGGTTTATACAGATGCGTGCGGAATAGGATTAGGAGCTGTGCTGATGCAGAGAGGTAAAGTAATTGCCTATGCTTCTAGATAGCTTAGACCGCATGAGATCAGATATCAGACGCATGATTTGGAATTGGCTGTAATGATTTTCTCATTGAAGGTGTGGATTCATTGCCTTTTGGAAGAGAGGTTTGAGTTATATACAGATCATAAGTCGCTGTAGTATTTGTTCTCTCAGAAGGAGTTTAATATGAGACAAGAAAGGTGGTTAGAATTGATCATTGCTTATGATTTTGGGATCGAATACACACCAGGGAAAGACAACAAGGTTGCAGATGCACTTAGCAGGAAACATCAGAATGCAGTGTTGGCAATGATTGTTGAGTGGAAAGATTTGGAACCATTAGCAGGTTGCAGATTGCAGTGCAGATTTGAGGCTGGTTCTAGTTGAGTAACCGTAGTGTTGTCTTGTTTGGAAGTTCGACCAGTGATGATCGAAAAGATTGCTTCTAAATAGGAAGAAGATCTGGCACTAGCTGAAAGGATCAGGAAGTTAAGAGATAGAACCAAGAGCGATGACATGAAAGATTTCAGTCTTGACCAGAATGTGAGGTTGAGAAAGAAAGGAAGATTATGTGTTTCGAGTGTAGGAAACATAAGGAAGGAAGTCTTGGAGAAATGATATTGTTTGAAGTTCTCTATTCATCCGAGGGGAACTAAGATGTATCAGGATATAAGGTGGAGTTTCTTCTGGAAAGGTATGAAGCGGGATATTAGCTTATAGGTAAAGCAGTGCTTGATTTGCCGGTAGGCAAATGTTGAACAACAAAAGCCAAGTGGGTTAATTCAGCCAATAGATATTCCGGGATGGAAATAGGATTCTATTTCCATGGATTTTACTAACGGGTTGCCAAGGTCGAACAGGGAAAATGATAGTATATGGGTCATAATAGACAGACTGACCAAGAGTGCCAATTTCATTCCAGTTAAGTCAACCATGTTAGAACCTCAATTGTTGGATGTTAATGACAAAAACTATACAATTATGTCAAAGAATCTCTAAGCTAATTTGCAGGTACATGGGCATCAAAAAGAAATAATCAAATACATTCAAAATAAAGATACACAGTACAAAAGAATAAAAGAATGTATATGGAGATACAAGAAAAGATATATACGGTAAAGACAAGACAAAGATGATAAACAAAGTAGTAGTAGTCATATAGTGTCGTGTCTAGAGTCTAAAATTGTTAAAATCTTCTCCAAATGGCATACACACATATACATTCATATTTTAAATGAAAAATCAAGTTTTCAAAAATTGCATGGAGCACGACTCGAACCCAGGTCACTAGTATAGAAGGCAAGTGCTCTAACCATTTGAGCTATAGTAATTTTTAGTTATAAGTCAAATTCAGACGTCTGAATCTGGGCAAAAATAGCCTATTTCTTTTCTGGTTTGCACGTTTAAAATTTCAGAAGTCTGAAATTTATTTTCAAACAGCTGAACTTCTTCAACTGCTCTATTTTTGAAAAGACATTTCATTTTCGTGAAGAGTTACAACCTTTTACTAAGAGATACATCCATACTCTTTCATGATAACTTTTCACGAATGATTACAACTCTTTATACTCTATATAAACATATTAGAATCATTTGTTTAATAAACCGAATTGATCAAAAGCTTTCTATTTCTATACTACACTTATTCTAACATTTTGAGCATTCAAATTTCTACATAATCATTCATTTACTTCCATATTCTTCACATACACACATATATATCAAAAGGAGAAGATTATAGGAAGATTGTACTATCAAGAGACAAATTCATGTTATTGAGAACACACTGTGTCATATACTTTCTCTATAAGTTGAAGTCCTGTTCTACTGTTCAGGCAAGTGAAGTCCTCTTCGGCTGTTGAGGCGAAATCCTGTTCTGCTGCTCAGGTCCCTTGTTCGGCTGTTCAAGGGTAGTTGTAAACCTGTTCCTCCGGGTTAAGTGAGTATTGTTGTTAGTGAAATTCCAGAAGGAGTCTGGGACTGGACGTAGAACGGGAAGTTCGAACCAGTATAAAAATTCCCGGTGTGCTTTTTTTTTCCTTATTTACCCTGCTACAGTAATTTTTGTTTTATTTCCGCACTAGTATATTATAATTCCATATAGCACGATCTGCACCACCACTTTCAAACCAGAACGACACCTGCTTTGGCGAAGTTATTAATGAAGAATGTAGTTAGACCGCATGGAATTCCTAGTAGCATAGTAAGTGATAGAGATCCCTTATTCACTAGTGAATTCTGGAAGAGTCCACACAAAGTTTTGAAAACAAAGTTCAAGATGAGTACCGCTTACCAGTCGTAGATAGATAAGCAAACGAAAAGAGTTAAAAAAAATCTTAGAAGATATGTTAAGAGATTGTATTCTAGATTTCGGGGGATTATGGGAAGACCATATGCATTTAGTTAAGTTTTCGTATGACAAAAATTATTATACTAGTATTGGGATGTCATCGTTTGAAGCTTTGTATGGAAGGCCATGTAGATCTCCTTAATGTTGGTTGGAGATCGGGGATAGGGTGGTTCTTTGTCCAAATTTGGTCAGAGAAGCTGTAGAAAAGATTATGGTCATTCAGGCTAGAATGAAGGAGGCTTGGTCCAGGAAGAAGAGTTATGCAGATAAGACATAGAAAGATTTAGAGTTCTCAGTTGGAGATCAAATTTTTGCCAAGGTGTCATCGATGAAGGGTGTGATCAAATTTGGAAGATCAGGAAAGTTGGCACCGAGATTCGTTGGACCTTTTCCTATTGTTGAGAGGATAGGGAAACTCGCATATAGAGTTGAGTTTTTGAGTAGTTTGGTAGGAGTCCCCGATGTTTTTCATGTTTCTCATCTCATAAATTGTGTTAGAGACTCGGAGACTACTATTGCACCGACTGTGCTAGATGACTTTGTAGTAGAACCAGATTTGACTATAGTGAGGAAGCATATTCGTATTGTTGCGAGAGATGAGAAGAGGCTTAGAACCAAGACGGTCGGATTTGTCAAAGTCCAATGGAGTGACGATGATAGGGACTGTACTCGGGTGATTGAGAGCAGGATTAGAGATACTTATCCTGACTTGTTTGATGGTATGTTTTACCTTCTTGTTTGATCGTTGTGTACCTTATCGTAATTTCGAGGATGAAATTTTTCAAGGAGAGGAGTTTGTAACACCCCGTATTTTTGGTAACATTATTCAGGATGTTTAATTAGCTAAATTAAATAAAATAATATGTTGATTAGGGGATTGAGATTTGATTTTATCTAAGGGGTAGCCATGCCATTTAATAATGAATTAAGAAAAGAATTAAAATAAAATAGAGGAGGGGTAAAATAGGAAAGAGGCCATTCCTATATCCCTTAAAGTTGGCCGTGTATTCTCCTATACACGTTCACTTTTCATTTTCAAAATTTTAAACAAGAGGCTGGCAACCATTAATAAGAAAAAGAGGGAAGAAGATTAGGAAAAGCTAATATAAATCAAATCCATTCACATCTCAATCTCTATAATCTCTAAAGCTAAGGTGAATAGTGTTTACATCTCATATTTATTTGTTTTTGGTTTTAAGTTGAAATCTAAAATATTTTGCTTTGATTTGACATGTTTTTGAATGATGTAATGAATATATATATATATATATATATATATATATATACTTGTTGATGATTTTTGGTTGTTCATATAGATTTTATGACATATTTTGATATGAAAACCATATTAAATGACATCCAAATGCCTTGCAAATTTTTATATAGACCAGAAATATTATTTTGGAGATAGGTTTCAATTTTCAGAATTTTCAGAATTTTTTGGGATTTTATATGAATTTTCTAGTAAAAAAATGCTAATTTGAGTTAAAATTATTTACGGTTAAATAAAAAAGTTTGGGTCTACATTTTTTATATGTTAGAATACATATTAAAAGAGATTTTTTGGAATTTTGTGGAATTTTCCTAAGTGTTTTATTGGGTATATAAAATTATTTAAGTTATGGGACTTAAATGTTTTATATTCATAAAAGGAGAAGCGGCATTTCGCAAATAATTCAAATAGTTAGTTCTGAAAATTGTAGCATTTTTTAGTGGTAAAGAAAAGAGGAAAAAATTTGACAAGTAAAGTAGGTTAGGTGAAAAGAACTATTTGCTACATGTTTTTCACTGTTTCGATGCTTTCGGCACCAGGTCCCGCCTCCTCATCTTCGCTTCCGACACAGTCGAAACAAATGCACATGGTATTAAAGAACTGGTACGTAGTGACTGGATGTAGGCGAAAGGTATAGAGTCGAAACTAGGTGTTCCAAAGGGGTTAAGTCTTTACTTTGTTTTTAAATTAAAAACATGCCTACTTGTTTTTGACTAAATGGCTTTCGACTCAGCAGCTTTCGACTTGGTTAGCTTCCAATTATGTCAAATGGATTTAAAAGAAATGGTTTCAATCAAGTTTGTGCCTTTGTTTTTAAACAACCACTTTCAACTAAGTCGAAACTTTTACTGCCACCTTTTTACCTTTCTACCCAGATGGTTTCGAAGGGGTACTTTGTTTTCTGAAATTTGGCCACTTCTTCAATGCTTTTGAAGGGATGGTTTCGACACCATCACTTCTTTACTTAGGAAATGGTTTCGAAAGAGATGCTTTCGACCTATATGTTTTAAAGACCTTTTTTCTTATGATTGAAGTAAAACCTAAATGGTTTCGAAAGAGACAGTTTAATTGGTTCTGAAACAGATGCTTTCGACTTTAATGGGTTTCTGATCCTTTTGCTCTACTTGAAGGCATAATCCAAATGGTTTCGACCGAGACGATTTTCAAAGGTTTTAATGGGGTCAATTTTTGTATGGTTTTGAAAGGTTTCCACATGTTTTTAAACCTTAGTGCTTTTGAAAGGTAGGTTTTGACGCCTCTGAAGGATTTTAGTGAATGGTATCGAAGGGGTCGTTCCCCATAGGTTTTTAAAGGGTCGAAAGGAAAGGTTTTTCCTTATATTTTCGAAAGGCAATTTTTAAAAGATTTTAAAGGATAATATCTAATGTTTTAAAGCTTTTGAAGAAAAGACTTTTATTGGTTTCGAAAAAGACTTTCAATGGTATCGGAATAGGGTACTTTCAATGGTTTCGAAAGGGTTACTTTCAAGGGTTTCGAATGGCTTGTTTAAAGGTTTTAAACAAAGGTTTCGAATGTATTAAATAGGAAATATAGCCTAAGTGTTTTCAAGTTAAAAGCATTTTAACCTGTCTTGAAAGGATAACTAATCCTTATTAAAATTCATCAACATTATGTTGAGTAAGGTGTATACAACATGACAAAAAATAGCTTAGAGGTAAAGCTAAGGATATATTTTTCTTATATAAGTATGATTTAAAAGGTTAAATCATTTTGAAAAGGTTTCAAGGAAAAAGATGAAGGGTAGCTAACCTTAAGAAAATTGATTCAGAAAGAAAGTCCATTTTGATTCGAACAGTTAGTCAAGTTTGTGGATAGTTAGTCCAGTTTACAAGTAGACAGCTCAGTTTTAGGACAGATAGTCCATTTACTACGTGCGAACAGATAGTTTATTAGTTACCTAATTATAGCTTAACAAACTTAGTTATTATTATCATTATTATATCAGTTTGATTAACCAGTTTGGTTGCAAGAAAGGATTTGCAAAATATATGTTTTAATGAAAATATTAGTGAGGGGAAACCTGTTCCATTAAGCGGCGTGGTCTCACTTAATATCAGCAAATCGAGATGTAACAATATTAGTCACACCAGGCTTTATGTCTGACTCGTAGTTTTTGTTTTCTCCTTAAACTTTCGAGTGCTCAAAATTGATTTGAGTAGGCAAAGGGTTGAGGTTTTTAGGTTTTAGTCATTTTGGCGAATACAGCTTCCAGAGACGAGCAGGTGGCTGATGGATTACTAATTAAGAGTTATAGTTTTATCTTGTTTTGATCATGCTGTGCATATTAAGTCAAATATGACTATATTGACTCTGATCTACCAAGGGGGCATCATAATATATCCCTTGGCTTATTTTTTAGTGATTATATTTGATCTTTACCTGGGAAATAGTTACGGGATTATGTAACTTGGATATGGATTTGCTTTGAAATGTAATCAGTAAAATGTTATTTTTTGGAAATTTGTAGTTTTTGTTCATATTCAAGTGCTTCTGATATTATGGATACCATTGGCGTTAACATATTTTGTCACCAGAGTTAGTACTATGGATGACTGCAACATCTGTAGCACTTAGCTTTTGGCCTCTAGATACGGGATGTTACAAGACCAGTCGATCCCTATTGGTTGATCTCTACCTATAACCTATTGACCTAAGATTGGCGTGCCTAAACCTTTTCCAAAGGGTACGGATTTAATAAATATTAATCTAACGGATAGAATTGATTCCAGCGTCTATAAATATAGACCTAGCCCATCATTTTCTTTTCATATTTTCTGAATAGAGCAGCAGAGGTTTGTCATTTTCTTTTCTCCACTATTTCCAGAAATTATAAAAATACCTTATTATTATACATACATGCATGCATGCATACATACATACACACACACACACACACACACATATGTATTAAAGAAGGGCATAAAACAAAAGAGAATAAGAGGAGTGAATCAATTCTGGGGAGAAGGCAAATTCTATAATTATAAATATATATTCCACTTAACTTAGATCTCCTCTCAGACTTGTAATGCTAATGGGTATGTATATACACTGTTATACATATTTTGTGGTTAAGGGATAAAGGAGTCAATTAGAGGAATGTATTCAGATTTGGGAGATTTGAAAATCTAGAAAGAGGGCAGAAAATTTTATAAAAAATATATAACATTAAAATTTATATCGTTGAATTTTATTTGATTATTACGCATATGCTAGATCTATTGAATGATAGGCTTAAAATATATATATTTAATTGAAATCTCATTTACATATCTGTAAGCCATGTAATTATAATGGAATGACATATACACCCAAATCTAAAAATCTTGGAAATTAGTCCCCTGAATTTTAATGTATGATGTTAATAAGATTGTGAAATTTATTCAATATTTGTGTTAACCGGGTTGTAAGTTGTTTAATATTTATTTGAAATGCCCTAATTTGATTTAGAATGTAAATTTATATGTTTTAATTTATTGGAAGCTTTGAAGCTACAATTTAGTTGTATTTATTTTCATGTAAATTTTCATAGACTGTCCAACTTTACCAGTATGTATAAAGGTATGTCGATTGGAATAATAAGGAATATACCGAAACAAAAGAGATGTGTAAAGTACTAATGTCCTTCTCCATAGTTTGCACTGCCTATTTCATTTGATTTGAAATGAGATAATTCCTTATAATTCCAAATGGAATAAAGTCTCACTTTTAGATAGTTTATGGGAAGTTATAACGATAAAAAATTCCTTTTTAGGAAGGATAGCTCCAACGCATTAAAATGAATGTTCTTTGTAGAATGTATATATAAGTGCATACTCTAAAGTTCCTAAACAGAGGAATTATCGAGTTAGAAAATGATGCACATATGCACACTCTCTATGTAGAACCGCGCCTACTAATTACACACATAAGGTAAATAATAAAGCATAATAAATAAATTTACATCAATACTCGTATTAGTTACAATTAGAATGATTAAATATTAATAATGTATTAAATCATAGGATTATGTGGTTGCAATGAAAAAGAAGTAGTAACTCCAAAATTAATGAATAATGGTTGGAATATTAATGGGAAATAAATGCACAGTTAATAGGGAGTTAAAGAAATCAAATGGGCACGTAAATGTGTTCAAGGAGATTAGTTACAGAATTAAACATGACATTTATGGAGAAAACAGAATAGGCATAATAAGTTTGATTTGAAATGAGTAAATAAATATCATTAGTGATCGACCAATTTGAATAATAATGACCATGTATTAATTACAATTAATTGGAGGTAAAGAAATTAGTGACATTTAAGTGATATAAAAAGGAAATGAAGGATATAGGAAATAAGCGTATAAGATAAGAGTAGGTTCGTAGAAAATAAATAAGTGGGTAATAAATAAACTTAGGAGGAAATATAATTTCCACAGTGGAAATATAATTTCCACAGTGGAAATTATATAGGCTCAACAATACGTTTATGACAAGCGTGAATTAATGGGCCTAACCAAATATTTAGCCTTAGGATAAATGGCTTGGTTTGGTATAGGTTAGGATGCAAGGTCGATAGAGTTACATAATGAAAGTTCGACCTTCACCCAGAGGCTACCAGTGGTTGTGTATATATACTACTGATGTGGGAGATCTCCAACTATAGGACCAGTGGGAAAGGAATTTACGTTCATGTATAGGTATGAGAAAATATACCAAGGATTCCCCTTGGAGTTGAAGTATTAAATGGCTCGGTACCTTTAGAAATGTCATGGGGTTTACTTTGGGGTGGAAGGTATTAAATGGCTATTGGGTTTTCCTCCTCTATATTTAAGAAGTCTTAAATATCCTACGATTGTGCCTAATTGGGAAATGGGGTCTGCATCATTTCTAGAGTAGAGGTATTAAGTAACCGAAGTGTATAATTTTTTATAATTAATAGAAACAATAGAGAAGTAAAAATGGTAGAGCTTCGCTTCTTTGATCAGCAAATATGAGGAAAAAAGTTAGGGGCTAGGCCCGTATTTATAGGCGTTCGAATCAATCGTATATGTTATATTTAAAATAATTATAGCCAGGTCGTTCGACCAAGGTTTAACCGTAGCCGCCAGCAGTCGATCGACCTAAGGAGGAGGTCGCTCCCCTATAGGCAGTCGATCGGCCTAAGGAGGAGGTCGACCTACGGGGTCCACGCAATTATATTATTTATTTCCTTTTTATTTTTAATTATTTTCTTTCTAGAACTTCAATACTAATAGCTTATTCATCTGAACTCCAAACGTAAAACTTTATATATGGAAGTTGCTTAGAAAATTGCCATGAACGAAATGGTGCAATTTTGTTGTCAAATTATGACATGTTCTCAAATTCCATTTTTGAGCCTTAATTATTAATTAACCACCGTTTATTTTAACAGATGTTATTTTCTCCTACCTTAAAAGAATTTCATCCTTGAAATTTCTCAAGGTTGAATCATGTAACGTAGCATGTAGCCATTCTAAACTATTCAAATAATTGGTGTATAACCGATTATGCAGTCAAATGTGTACAAGTGCATGATGTATCAAAACAAATATGATACGCGTGCTGAATAATTCTAAATAGGCGCCTCTTATATAAATTCATTCTTTAAAAATATTTTGAAAATTTATTGCAAACAACCTATATATATATCAGTAGTTCTATATGTATGTAAGTTTTCAAAAATCAAAACATCTTTATTTTTACATAAAAATTTCCACACTCCTATGAGTAGGAGTATGGCTCAACAAATTTTGCATCCAATCCTTACTATCCAATACCTAACATGCATTCTAAAATCCAAAAAATTTGAAAAATAAATTTTCCTAATGTTAATACAAACAAAGGCATCGAACACTTAGGAAGAATATATCAAAATTCAAGATATCGAATGTGAAGAATGAAAAGCAATCAAGCATTCGGTAAGGGGTATCGAACTTCAAGCAACTTAAGGAAGATGTCGAACCTTTATTCAAATTTTTAAGAGGGGGTGGCGAATCTTTGAAGGTATCAAATTCTAAACAATTAGTAAACCAAGAAGGTATTGAACATGAGCATAATAAGATGGTTACCGAACCTTAATAATTGAAAAGATATCATATTAAGGTATCAAACCTCAAAGGATTTCGAGCTACAAGCGTTATCGAGCTTTAACGAAGGAAGAGGAGGTATTAAGCTTCAACAACTATAGAAGTTATCGAGCGTGTAAGGAGGAAGAGATACCATATCCAAAACAATTTCTAAAGATATCAAGCATATAACAAGCGTAAAGCGGTGTTGAATATCAATAGGTACCAAGATACTATGGTACAAAGGATATCGAACCTGAAGACCATCAAAGGGAGTTGCTGAGCTACAAAAAAATATAGCGCTAATAAAATGAAGAGTAAAGAGGGGTGCCGCATCATTAATAGATATCGAATAGATAACCACGAAGATGGTATATCAGGATACTATGAAACAAGCAATTAATATTGAGCCTTTACAACTATGACTATTGTAAAGTGTCTACCAGCGGTAAGTGGTCTTGAGCTTTACAAGCAGCAAAGGATGTCGAACTTCAAAGGACAAAAGGAACATCGAATATAAAGGATGCTGCATATCATTAGTGCAAAGAAAGGTTCCAAATATCATTAATATAAAGAGGGATGTCAAATGTCATCAGTATGAAGAAGGATGCCAAATGTCATCAGGAGAATAAAGGATGTCGAATATTAGCAATACAAAGGGAAATTGAATATCGACAATTCACATAACTTATCGATGGACACGTGGCAGCTATACTGCATGCTACCACTCCTATAAATATGGACCCAATAGTTACATGTAATAGTGAATTTTTGTCATCCCGATTATTACATTTTCAAGTTGTAAATCCTTAATTAAATCGGATATTTTGTAGATATGATTGTACATTTGTGACTTTCAGACTTAAACAATGAATATTGCATATCATACTACAATCGAATAAAGCAATTTGACCATTTTTAAAATTTTCAACATGCATATGACTTCTAACACTTGACTTGGGCTATAAACATGCATACTCCATTCTATAGTAGTTGCACTCGAACCTTCGATTATATATTTCTCTGGTGCTTTGCATAAGGCTATGTAAACCCTTATCTGAACTTGGCTTGCTTTATCTTGCATGTTTGAGTTAAGGAAAAAACTTATTAACATTTTGGCACTAGTAGGAAGACTTGAACCCCCAGTTCCCTACATATCCCGATAACGTACTTTCCTTAGTCTCCATATAAAGAATATAAAGGATTTTCCCCAACCTGCATATTTGCATTAAGGAACTTTCCAAACCATGCATAATGACCTGTCTGAAACATGGATCCTCTGAGCCTCACTTGGCCAAACAATTTATCAAGTCACTTATAGTTTGCAATACCATGAAGAACCAGTATTAAGGTTGCTGGCACTAAAAATTATGGAAGAAAATAAATAGGTGACTCCATATAATCTGGATAAGTGGGGGCATAAATCCATTCTATTTAGGCCCTACCTCAATCCATAGCTATTATTCTAATCGAAGAGAGGTGGACACAAAAAACGATGGCCTATTCTTAAGAACGAGGAGGGAGATATAACTTCAAACTAAGGGAACTATTTTTGAAAGAGAAATAATAAAAGGCTTTAACAAGTTTGCCCAAAAGTGGGAAGGAATAGTTGATTGCTTTTTTACACCACTTGAAGCTCGAGATTCCTCAAAGAGAAAGTTTATGGATGATTCTAATATGCCAATTCAATGTTACAAAAAAGTCAAGTGGGAGAAAAAAACACAATACCTTAGGAATTCTTGATCCTCTAAGATTTTTTCCCTTACCATCTCTATCTTCTAACTAAATAGAGATTGAACTATTGGCCTTCTAATAAAAAGAAACTAAGAAATGAAAGAAATCTTAGAGTTTATTATTTTCTATACCACCGTATAAATAGGCATGAAACTAATCAGTGCCGAGCCTTAAATGGAATGATCGAGAATTTCATGGGGAAAGGGGAACTTCAAAAGTTTGTTAAATGAGATTTGGGTGAAAAGAAAATGTGTATACAAAGGTCAAGTGATTAATAAAGAGGAATGGTTCATAAAAAGGATTTATAAAATGAAGGAAAAAGCCTTGGATCCTACTAAGATGGCTTGGTCAAAGCACCTCCTAGAGGAAGGTTAGAGTAAGCCTTTGGTCCCGCCTGTAAGGCCTGACCAAAGCACCGCAAGCATTCGATCCTACCATGTGATCTGGCCGAAGCACCTCCTGGCAGGAGGATGGAATAAGCCTTTGGTCCCGCCTATGATGGATTGGCTAGAGCACTAAACTAGCTTTCATTCCTACGTATAAGGCCTATCTGAAGCACCACCTAGAGGGAGGGTGGAGTAAGCCTTTGGTCCCGCCTAAGATGGCCTGGCCAAAGCACTGAACTAGCCTTCAGTTCTACTTATAAGGCCTAACTGGAGCACCTCCTCGAGGGAGGATAAGTAAGACTTTAGTTCTGCTCAGGATAGCCTATAAGCACTGCAAACCCTAAAGAATGGATCAAGGCAATCTTCTAGAGGAAGAATAACATTTAATTCTACAGTAAGGAAAAGTTAAAGTAACCTTCAAATGAAGGATCAAAAACTATTTATTGTCCAAAATCGAGGAAATTTGATGTTAAATATGGACATCTGAGAAATTGTGATTTATTACTTAGGCCCAAGGCTCCAGTCTTCGAAATATCGATCTCAATAATCTCTTAATTAGAATTCAAATGATCAAATAATGGGAATATTTGTTAATGGTCGAATTTTTAATCCTTTTACCAGATGGAATTCTAGTCTTACTTTTAGACAGATTTTTGATCTTCTTACTAGATGAACTTCTAGTCTTATTATTAAATGAATTTCTGATGGAATTTTGGTCCTATTATCAGATGGATTTCCGGTCTTCTTTTCAAATTAAATCTATGGTCTTCTTGCCAAACGAATATCTAGTCTTTTATCAAAGCTGACCAGTTACTATTTATGCATATACGAAAAAGAAAAATCATCGAGTAGGTATTTACTCCAAAGGATCAGCCAGGATAATGATATCTAAAGCAATCATGATTTGCCTATAAAAGAGAAATAAGAAAGCTAATTAATTAGGCTTACCTAAAGTTTTTCTAATGATTATTCTAGAAAATGAATTTCAAAATCAAGCTTTAAAAGTTTCAAAGATTAATGAGATAAATTTTTCACAAAATATTTTTTCATTTGCAATTCAAAATAATCAATTTAAGAAAGAAATAATTTCTCAAAGTTACAAAAGCTATAATTATTTATTGTATATATTTCTAATAGGAGAAGAGAGAACCAGAAAGGCCAAAGAAAGAAAATCTAAGCTTGATCAAGATTATCGATCATATGGAATCGGACTAAAGCGCTAAATAAAGTTGCAAACCTTAAACAATTCAATGAGTTCAAATACAAGACAAAAATAAGGGAGAAAATACAAATTCTATAGTATTAATTATTCAGGTACAAATTTATTTACCATTTTACACATCACCTGTAAAAGTTACAGGTAACAAGAAAGATTAATCAATAAGGGAATCCAGTCAAGAGTTTCCAAGCGACATTATTTCGGTTATTCTCCATTAGGAATCAAGGTCTCGTACTTTCTTCTTTAGGTCTTCGACAGTCGAAGAAGGTTCAGTTATGTGATGAATCGCCACATCGAAAAACCGCTTAAGTTTCTTCTCCTTCTTTCGAATAATATCTATATCATCAGTTGAGCTAATTTGAACCTTTAACACGTGATCAAATGTCTTATTGGTTACTTTGAGAGTTTTAACCTTGCTTTGTAATTCTTCAATATTCTTCTTAAGAACATATTTTCCACGTCCTAGTTCCTCAACCTGATTTTCATACTTGTTGAGATATTTCGAAACTTTTCATCAGACTTTCCATTTAAAAATTGGATGCATTCATACTTAACTCTTTTGCACCATCTAGAGATTTCTCCACGATCCAGACCCAAGGGTAGGTTCAACAAGGTAGAAAGCTCTTCTTGACGGACAAAGGGGTAGGAGTAGGAAGGCTAGATTCACCTTCGCTTGCAAGGAGTTCTAAAGATTGACAGGATACTTAGCTTTTTAACAAGTCCACTTCAATATGCATTACCCTATGATGTAATCGGGCAATTTCTGCATCGGCCTCAATTCTTTGGACTGAAGGTCTAGAATGACCATCCACACTCATATTCCTTCTCAACTCTTGGATTTCTTTGTCTTTTTCTTAATTTTCTCTTCTAAGCTAGAAATCATCTACTTCATGCCGCTTAAAGTAGATCTCAAATGATAATACTTGTCATGCCATTTTTGTGCATCCGTGTTATCCGAAAACACCAAAGTTGAAGCATATTGAGAAGAGCATTTCTTCTCAACAATTGACATCGTCTTAGGTTTAATATTGTACAACTGAGAAAAGAGATTTGGACTGCTAAGTGCAAGTGTTAATTTTTTTTCCTAGTGAAAATAAGTAAACAGGAAAAAGAAAGCAGTACATCAGAAAATGCATTCTTTATTAGCAATAAGAAGGTTTACATGCACAAACAAGCAAATTCAACTTGCACTAATAATATGAGTTTCATATATTGTTAAAGTTTAAGATAGCAATTTGGGCCTTTTTGAGCGTAGCTGTGGACATAGGAAGGATAGAGTAACAATGAATATTAAACCATGAAGGGGTGTAAATTGGTGGGAATTGATGGTAGTCTCATTTCTAGATCGAAGGATTGGCTTCACCACATAACAATTTGGCGCAGTTGGTTTGCATCTCTTTAAGTAAATTTTCCTTTTTATTGCCCAAGAAATCGAAATGAAAGTGTGGAAGCCATATGTAAACTTTTTGAAGATCCTCAAGGAAGCAATATTTTGCTAGCCGAGAGATTTTAAGAATTAACGATTTTTTCCTTAAAGTCCCATTTTAGTTTGATAAATTTATTTAAGAGCTCCATGGAAACCGAGCTACCCGAAATTTCTTAAGCTATATGATATGAAAAAATAAGCTAAGATGCAAAGAAGCAAAGATATTAGAATTCATAACATTGTCTGAATTACATCATATAGTAGTTAAATTACTTGGGTCCGTACAATATTAACCCTTTATAATGCACAAAAATAAATCTCTCTTTATTGAACTTTACTTTCTCAAAGAGGAGAGTGTTAAGGGAAAGTGGAACGGTCACAACCGTAGGAAGATTCCAGCATTCCCTAGGATGCGGATCAGTCCTGTCCTCATTTAAATATCTATTATGGAGAGGTCTAATTAAATCTCTACTCTCCTCCCCTAAGAAAGAAAAGTCAACAAAAAGAATCCAAGAATAAATTTTGTAAACAAGCTCCACTAAAGCATCTCTATCTTCGATAAGCATCCAGAAGAGTGTAGTTAACTCTGCATGCTTTTAAACCTCTTTCTCTATAAAGACAAGATCTTTTTTAGAGTTGGGAAACTCATTTTTCCTTGAATTCTTTTAATCATTTGGCATAAATACGGTGACGCCTATACCTCTTAGAAAAACTGTTGTAATCTTCAATTGCTTTCTTAATCTCTATATTTAATTATTGCACCTTCTTCTCACTCTTCTCATACAAAATCTCAAAGTAATACTTTTTTCTCTCTCTTAACTAAATAGTAGATTTTTTTAACTAAAATTAAAAGATAATTATAAGCATATAGAGATGATAAATTCTATACCTATATCACGAGAGCTTGTGAAGAATCCTTACCCAGTTCTTTATTAGTAGCTTAAATATCCTTTGTTGAGATGTCCTTTTGAGATGCATGAGAGAGTTCAAGAGGGTTAGAATATTTAGCATCATGGGAAGACTAACCCAACCAAAGTTATGACCACTTATTCATCACCACCATCAGCATCCTTGCTACCATTTCCACTATCCTTCCTAATATCATCAACATTGTTGTCATTGTTGTCATCATTATCATCGTTCTCATCATCATCCTCCCCTTCATCAAAATCTTCATCTCCTCCGAATGGGGATCATCAAAAGATAATAATTTCTTGGGATTGACGGCCTCCTCTTCCACAAAATTCATCTTGGAGCAATCCTTGAACCCTTCCAAAATAAGATCGAACTTCCCCTTAAATGCGATATTCAGATTTGGGAGGGAAAGAAAGTCCAGGTCAGGACGTTTGCCGATATTGTCATTATATGCTACAAAAAGAGCATTTTTGTAGCACTTATATGTTATTTTGGTAAAAGCCTGATTATGGAGGAAAGAAACTTTCTTCTTGGCATCCTTTTTACTGTTGTTAGTAGATCAAGTGGCATCTTTAGTTTCCAGCTGGCTTTCCAAAGACTTTATTTTATTGATCATTTCAGATTTCTCTACCCCTAAAGTCATCATACTCTCTTCGAGTAACAATTTAGCTTTCTTCTCCTCATCAAGGGAGGAGGCAAATTTCCCCTTCTCAAGAATGGCCCCATCATTTTCCATTGCAGCATCAATCATTTGACTCTATAGAAAGCCAAATTTTATTTGTCAGTGAGGAACTTGCTCCTTAAGCTCGGTAGCATGATAACAGGTCCCTGAGAGGTCTGTTAAAAGAAAAACATATGCTTGGCTACTAAAAGCATATGGAATATATAAGCTAAGTAAGGATGTACCAAATTAGAGTCTAGATTAGCCAAAATACTAAAAGTTGCATACCAACAAAAGTTGCTGATAAAGAACATAAAGATGATCTGTTGAGGAAGTTGATGGCTGAAGTGGCATAAGAGAAGCCATTATTGGAGATTGGACAAATGAATGAATAAGGTCATTAAATTCCATAGGAATAGTTTGAGCCTAAGCCTTCAAAGTAAGTGATTCGGTAGGAAGGAAGTTGGAAATCGAAAACAGAAGTGGCAAACGAGATGTTTAGTAAAGGATTCGAGGTGTGAACATCCTCTATGTGTTTTTTGTTCATCCTAATCTGAAGAACTGAAACTGACTGCGTTAAGATCATGAGTGGCCAAAGTGTCATCCATATTTGATTCCACAATGAAAATGATGGAAGTTTGGACTTCCCCAAGCTTACCTTTTTTGCCCGGAGAAGGGATCGAAGCATCAGTTGGAGTACCGAAGCCCACTTTCCTTTTTATAACATCAATGGCTTTAACAATAGAATACCTAACGGGGGCAGCCTTAGTCGATTCAGCCAAAGAAGAAATGCGGGCTTTAGCCTTTTTAGACTTAGAGGCTATGATGATAGTAGATCAACCTAAGTTAAAGGAAAATTCATAAGGCATCGTTGTAAGAAACTTCCTTTAATCATAATTTAAACTTACTGGAGGAATCACACTGAATAGAAGAAGAAATAGAAAGAAAAAAATTCGATAGTTAGCAACCAAGGATCTTTTTCCGTGATCATCTTTTTTACCATCGGAGGTTCTCCAAGCACTCTTTGGTTGTTCATGATTAAAGAATACTTGCAAAGGTTAGTTTCAGTCAAAAGCTTGAGCCTATCCCCCATGCTTTTAGAAGTTGAGTCAAAGCCTCAATAGTAGTGGTAATGGAGTAATTAGATTGTTCAGTTATAGATCTTGGAAAAGAATACTCATCATAAAATAATGAAAAAAAATATAATGTAAACAATAAGTGGTAGTAAACTTATCGAGAATAGAAAAACACCCCATGGTCTTAGGAGTATAGCATCAAATGTAAAAGAATTGATTCTTCTAGTCCCTTGTCTTATTGATCAAATGGATGATTAAACTCTTCAGGTAAGGGAAAAGGCGATATATAGAAATATCTAATTGCATATCTACCTTACAAGAATCACCAAAGAATGAAGAGCCTTGGAATTTGGTGAAGGAAGATTGGCTTTCCTGGCGAGGACCTCCAAGCAACTTAAATAAGTGTAGGAGTTAGGAGTTAATTGTATCGGAGAGATTTCCATGTGCTCCGGAAACTATAAAAGGAATTCTAGGGAAGGAAGATTGCTTAATTGCCAGATATTAATAGGAATAAAAGAGAAGAATCCCTCGAAGGATTATCTATTCTGACAGATGTTCCAACACCATGGCTCCATATTCATAATCCTAAACTGCTAAAGAATAGTATCTTCTTCTTGCTGGAAAGTTATGAAGGATGAGTTAAGCTTATAATCTTTCTTCTCGAAAGCAAATGAAGGTTTGGAGCCATTGTCAGATTTCTTGCTATCCACTTGCCTATTAGGCAAAGGATGGAAAAAGAAGAAGACAGGTAGTTACAAAAAAAGGGAGAAATGAGAAACAATGCCCTCATTTTGAAAGAACGGGCGAGATTAGAATGGAATGACAATAAGCGGCAATGTGGTTATCGAGGCGACAAACATCAGTATCAAGGCAAAAACTTAAAAAGTTAACATTCTACTAAAGTATAATACTTTTATACTGCATAGGGGTGGGTAAATGTTACTACAAATAAAGGTGTCGAACATCAAGGAAGAATGTACCAAAATTTAAGATATCGAATGTGAAGAAGGAAAAGAAATCAAGTATTCGATAAGGGGTATCGAACTTTAAGAAACTTTAGGAAGATGTCGAACCATTATAATTAAATGTGCCGAATGTTTTATAGGGGATGGCAAATCTTTGAAGGTATCGAATTTTATACAGTTAGCAAACCCAGAAGGGATAGAACATGAGCACAACAAGAAGGTTATCGAAACTTAATAATCGAAAAGATATCACATTAAGTTATTGAGCCTCTAAGGACATCGAGCTACAAGTTTATCAAGCTTGAATGAAGGAAGAGGAGGTATCAAGCTTCAACAACTATAGAAACTGTTGAGAATGTAAGGAGGAAGAGATATCATATAAAAAATAATTTCTAAACATATCGAGCATATAAAAAGCCCAAAGCAGTGTCGAATATCAATAGGTACCAAGATACTATGGTACAAAGGATATCGAACCTGAAGACCATTAGAAGGAGTTGCTGAACAACTACCATATAAAGCACCAATAGAATGAAGAGTAAAGAGGAGTGCCACATAATTAAAAGATATCAAATATAGTGACGAAGATGGTTTATCGGGACACTATGAAAGAAGCAATAGATATTGAGACTTTACAATTATGATTGTTGTTAAGCATCCAACAGTGGTAAGTGGTCTCGAGCTTTACAAGCAGCGAAGGATGTCAAACTGCAAATGACAAAAGGAATATCGAATATGAAGGATGTTGCATATCTTCAGTGCAAAGAAGGGTTCCGAATATCATCAATACAAAGAGGGATGTCGAATGTCATCGATATGAAGAAGGACGCCTAATGTCACCAGTACAACAAAGGATTCGAATGTTAGAAATAGAAAGGGATATCGAATATCAGTAATTCATACAATGTATCTAAGGACATATGGCAGCCATACCGCCTACTGCCACCCTTATAAATGTGTACCCCATGTTACATGTGAAGGCAAAATTTTCTCATCCTATGACGACCCACACCCCAGTAAGCTTAGATTTTCGATGAACTAAAAATCCAAGTCTACTAAAGCACGAATTGCTGGTTTGGTATCCTGCAAATAACAAAGGTAAGTCAGACTAATGTTTGTAAAATCTCATAGTGGAATAATGATAAAGTATTCAACATATGGTTACTAACCAGGATTTGGCTACTGTTCTCAACATTTTTGAACCTAGGAGTGAAATTTGCCTTTTTACTAAATCCTAATAGTTGCTAAACTGCCTTCCTGCTGGTGGAAAAAATGTGAATGGGTCAGACATAAAGTTTGATGAATTAAATGCAAACTAAAAAAAAAGTGAACCATCTAGAGCCAGAGCTGCTCTATACTCCACAAAGTAGGAATAATATAAATGTTAATCTTAGATATAATTCCTAATAAGAATGCGCCTATTAAATAGTCCTACTAAAAAGGTCAAACCGAAGTCATCAAAATGTAGGTCGGCCTGTCAGAATTATTGTCCTTACCCATCCACATTACTACTACAAGAAGAGCATGTGAGGAAACCTACCCAAGGGATAATCGGACACAAGCCATACCTTTCTCTAGTCTTACTGTGACCAAATATCCATGATGCCTTCCCTGGTTCCACAACAATATTGTACGAACACCACTAGGCTGGAGTCCTATCAACGTTCGCTCGGTATCTGCCGATGGACCACCAAATGCCTACAGGTGTAACCTAGACCTCCAAATGCCTATATCACAGCCAACTAAAAAAAATCACACAAACACGATGGACCGCCTTTTGCCTACATCATGTATCCCGCGACGGACCATCTGATGCCTACGTTGCGGACTCCGCCAGTGGTCCGTCTTATGCCTACAATGTGAAGTACCAAACAATATCCCATAAAAACCCAAACCTGGACCACCCGATGCCTATAGGTTCTGCAATGATACCTAGACCGTCTGATGCCTACAAGTATTAAAACATAGCCTGGACCACCTAATGCCTACAGGTATAAGAAAACATAACATGGCCCGCCAAATGCCAACGGGTATAAGAAAACATAGCGTGACCCGTCAAATGCCTACATGTATAAAATATAAGTGCATGAACTTTCTTTTCAGTCCATTAACTTCATAGGAGGATCCATTCACAAAAACAGATATATATATATATACATATATATACATACATACATATATATATATATATATATATATAGGCTGAAATCATCCATAAGTTAATCTAACAATAGAATTAGGTTAATTTGTTCCTTTTGTTTATGTTGGCGCTGTGCTAAAAATAGTCGCCATCCATTTTCTGATTTACAGATAACTAAAAAATAAGGATCTGCTCTTTTTCTTTATATTCAGATTTAATTTCATTTGTCCCTCATTTTATTCAGCGATCCTGATTTTTAAGTCCACATTCTTCTACTTGTATAGTTTATAAATAATTTCCTTTGATTTGTTTAGATCTGTTTTAGAGTTCTAAGGATCTATTCATTTTACCCAAAATTTAATATAAACCAAGTCAACATTTTAACCAATTCCAAATTAACCAATTTATAATTTAGATCTGAGAGGAATCTTTATTACACTTGAAATTAGAGATAAAAATAAAGATGAAAATTAGAATAGATTTTAGATCAGAAGAAGTAGAAGAAGATCTGATTCTAAATATTAAACTTTTGATTTGATAATTTAGATTCCACTCACCCGAATCCTTGCAACGCATACAAGCGCACCTAACTCCTCTTTTTCAAGCCTCCTTGCTATTCACTAATATGATTCTAACTTTATTTTATTTTATGATGAAGATGAAAATTTAGAAGAGGAAGAGAAACTAAAATAGGGAATATAATAGAGAATAATTTTTAGAATGAGAATTAGGTTAGGTTTAGGCTGAATTTATAGGATTTGTAAATTCATATACGCCGTTGGATAATTGCTTCAAGTGGAGGGAATTAATTAGGGGCGTTGAATAAGATACGTTGAACTTAAACACTTTTCTAAATAAAATATGTACATGTTTAAGCTTTAAATTTAGTCTATTAATAAATCAATTAATTGGTATCAAACATACATACATACATACATACATATATACATATATATATATATATATATATATATATATATATATATATATATAATTGGCCATATTCTTTACTATCTGACTGCGCAATCAATTTTGAAGTTGATTATTATTAATTAGCTTCCCTAATTCACATAAATGTTACCCATTTTAACCGATATTAAATCATCATTAATTTAATTAGTCAATTACATCTTAATCTGTATCTTCCTAACCAATTAATTAATACCGCTGTATCTTCCTAATCTGTATTTGGTAATTAATACCCCTATTAATTAATATGTTTGTTTACATACTTATTTTATGCTAGTATTTTACCTTCTTGTACATTTATTTATCATTGAGATATACTTATAAAAAAATGTACTCGGCGAGACTCAAACCCAAGGCACTTGGTTGTAATATAAATGTCTTACCACTGTGCCACTCATGCTTTTGTCTTTTGTTATTTTCTTTTTGAATGTATACTCATCATTATACTTTTTTTTATTTTCTTATAGTCAACCTACATATATTCAACTTATTTATTAACAAATAAGTCTTCTTTAACAAAAGAATATTCATGGCGAGATTGTGCTATTCTCAATGGCGAAACCTTTATGCCTTCCCCTTACGAGTCTTTCTACCCTTCGTCTATTTCGCCCCTTCTCTCTCTTATCTACATTACCTCTTTTCCTTAATCCCCTATCTGTCATTTATGGCAAAGAACATAAAAGTCAAAATGAGCTTTAATTCCTCCATCGCTAATCGATCGATTATCAGATCTGGCCGTGTGTATGATACGTGCTCCATTCCTCAATTAGTTGTTGCTGCTTTTAGATCTGGAGATATCTCTTTGCTTCTATCTACTTGCGATAGATAGACTGTCTTAGTTGAAAAGCCACATTCGATGGATGATATAGCTTCGGAATGTCATAAACTATCTTCGACTATAGGCCCACTTTCAGGTATTACAAATCCTTCTAGTTCCTCTGCCTTGTCACTTATCCTACAACAAACTGTCTCTGGTTGGATTAGCGATGACCTGGGTAAATGATAGACACGATGTTCTGGTAAATGTTTTTTGAGATAACAACTCTGTCGATTTGAACTTAAACCCTATTGAAATTGTTGATATTGAGGTTGTTGTAGATTGTTTTAGTGTGGATAAAAATATGAATGGCACTACTGTGTTTAAAGTTAATCATGATACAGCTCATATATCAATAGGTCTGAACTCGAATTCAGTTGGTTTATCTCATAGAACTACTGATTCTACTAGCATTGTGTTTGATAGATCGAGTATGGAAATAAATGACGTGGGTATAAATGAACCAATAGTTGCCCAAAAATGTACAGATTCATCACCTGCTCAACGTCGGCAGCGTCCCTTCATTGCTGCTGCTACCTTACAGGAAAGTATACCACCTTCAATAGCACACAATCTAGTGAGCTGAACACAGGATTAAAATGGTCCCCCTTATTCTCTACATTGCCAAAAAATACGGGTGTTTTTATGCCCCGTTCTTTTGAAATGGTTAACAAAGACGGGTCATGATTCCCCCTCCGAAGGTATTCAAGCTGGAATTGATTATTGGTCGGACTATCTTATTGGGCTCTTTTTAGACTATAACCCATCTTATCTAGTGCTTAAGGATCATTGCTACAAAGCTTGGCAACAGAAGGGTAGCCTTCTAGTCTACATGGACAACTCGACGTTTTTCTTTAAGTTCTCAAGGCCTGAGGAGCGACTTTGAATTCTTAGTAAAGATCCTATGTTTATCAGAGGCAAGCCTAGTCACTCCTTGAAGTCCATCTGTTGACTGTACCAGAGAGCAGGTTCTATCTATTCCTGTTTGGAATTATTTCTCTCATATTCCCTCCGTTTTGCAACCTATGTTAGGTCTAAACAGGCTAGCTAGTGCGGTTGGTAAAAGTAAAATGTTTTGATGCTAACACCGTAGCTAGGAAAAAACTAGTTTATGCTAAAGCTTTGATTGAGATTTCCTTTGAAAAGCCTTTACCAGATACTATCAGAGTTAGGGTGACCAAGGATCAGGTAGCGGAGATTGTAGTTCGTTATGGATGGAAGTCAGACATATGTATGTCCTATCAGTCTTTTGGTTATATATCATCAGCATGCGCTCGTATGTCTTCTGTTGGACCTTTATCGGTTCGATCCCTTCTGCCTAGGCCTTCGAAAATGAAATGGATCCTGAAAGAGTGCATTGTTCCTCCTCCTGTGGCACCTTCCGTCCCTCCTGTTAAGCCTCCAGTGCCTCCTACTGTTCCTCTCCCTTTGGTTTCTGATATGGATTCCTTTGTTCTTCCTGATATTTCCGATCCTGTATTTTCTCCGCCTGCCCTAGTTTCTGATATTGTGTGGAATCCTGCTGAGATGGCCTGGATCCATGTACAGTCCTACATGAGATATGACCTAGCTAGACATGATTTCCATACTTTTGTTAGTGACGATGATGGTGAATCTAGGCGATTACATTACATTATAGATGGTGGTAGACTTATTCTCTCGGTGAATGGAGCATGTGGTAAGAAGAATAGATTTCTTCTCCTTGATGATAGCTTGGATAGGAGTTATATATACTATAGGGATCATCCGGGTTTTGTTTTCGATATTCCATATCAATTTGCAGATTATTTGTATGTGTTAGGCCATGTTGGAAGTGATTCTTCCTCCTAAGGAGGAACCGATATTTCCTTAAGTCGCTTTTAGAGCTACAGAAGCACCATTACTTCTCACCTGTTATATACTCTAAGTGGTATGACCACTACAAACCATATATAGTTGTTTCTGTGCATGTGCAGAATACCTTTTCTTCATTTATATATAGTGGCATGACCCACTATAAAGTCGGCTGACTTTGCCAAAAAAGGTTCTTCTTAACTCTTTCTTTAGCGCAAAATGTAAAATGCGCACTACAATGAACATTCTGTATCTTTTTCATACAACGTCCGTTTCTAATAAATCGTATATGAATTTGGGCTAGAAAAATCTACTCAAATGTAAAAGTCTGATTTCTAAATTTCTTCATTTATAAAAACTTATGATTACATCCTTTTATGTAAATTTACATTTTTATTCTTATTAACATTTTACTTTAATTTTTTTAAATTACGAGGTGTTATATTCTCCCCCTATCTTCAAGAATAGAAGAAAATTAACTGCAACCAGCATCCAAAATTTACAATCGTCTACTCAAACATTAAACATTGCAGCCATTGTTCTTAGATTTATTTAATGCAAATTATGAACTTTACGCAACGTGAAATGCATATAAACTTATCCAATGCAAAAAAAATAGTCAGTCCAATGATATAGTCGGCCTACTATTATGCAAATATGCTTATACCATGCAACCATATGTATGCAAAAACCCTAATAAAACTGTTAGTTCTACATGCAAGCTGAAACCATCATCCAAATGCAATCGTCTATATGTCCAATACCATTTATATACAAACATATATATATAAGTAATATTAATAAATGCATAATGAACGAATATATATAGCACACATCCATATGCATATGCAAGTGCACTCCTAGGTGGCCTATCTAAAGATAAGTTCAAATAAGACAAAATGAGTGCTTAGTGTATGTAAATGCATCCTTCCGCAACCACTAGCATCCACTTGCAACCACAAGTAACCACCAAACATCACTTTTCCTAATGGCATATTTACAAACATCCCTACCAACATAAAGTGTCGTCTAAAAAGATCTATCGAAAGATCCTAATTAGGAAAAGATCAAAGATAGAATTTTCAAAAGGAAACTTACCAACAAGAAGATGTGGATAGGAAATCCCAAGTCCAATGACAATCTAGGCTTTTCTAGCTAAAGTTGGTAAACTAGGGTAACCACCACGTACAGACACTTCTCCAAGAGCCGAAAATTGATTTTGGTCATATTCTAATACCATTCTAGATTCTTAAAAACCTCTTCTTCTGCCTTATCAACCATTCTAGTTTATAGTTAGGGCTTTTCACATTTTAATGCATTAGAACTACATATTTTTCCCCAACCAAAATCCCTTTTTCTCTAAGGAATTTTCCTACTTGCATAACATATGATATCTAATTCTTTACCAATAACTGGACTAATTGTACATTTTTTCCATCGGCAATAAAGATGGGGACCTAACAACCTTAGGCTACTACGACTGTAACGACCCGTGTTTTTAACTGTTTTAATTTATAGATTTTGATATAATTATTGAACAAAAAGGGTTAAAAATAAAATTTAACGAATTATTAGTGTTGATGTATTGGGTAAATAAATTGTTCAATTTATGTTGCAATTATTAAAATAATGGAATTCTGGATTTAATGTGAATGAAATTTGACATCGAAGATTGATTAAAATTTTATATAAATATGAATAAAGATCATTTACTTTTAAAATTTGATTCAAATGTGAATAATTAGAATTAGGAAATTTTATATATTAATTGATGAGTAACAATAGCCATTTTGGCCATTGTCTCGGATTTCGACGAAACCATTTTCGTCGATCCGTAATAGTGAATTATTTTAGGATTTCAAATTTCATAGCTTTTGGACTTGTCGTTTGGCCCTGCGAGCTTGAAACGTGTAGAAATTAATTTTGTAACCCAATTAAAATAATCGATTTTGAAAAGCTATCTTCTGCATACGATCAGATTAGGCCTCGGGACTAGTTTCATTTTGTTCGGAATGTGGTAAAACATTATAGACGCAGGGCGACAAGCGTCATTTGGAGTTCATGAAATTTAATGACCAAGTTGATTAGATATTTTCTAATAATAATAATTTAGATTGTTTTCTAACTTCCATCTCGTTCAAGCTTACAAACCTTTTGACTTCCCCTTTCCCTTCCCTTTCAAATCGTAGACTGTAATTAAAAAAATACAAAATAATAGATCGATTAAAAGAAAGCGATCAAGAAAAATGAAGGCGAACAAACCACGGCGAGAGGGAATAATGCGGGGAAGGTGCAGTTGCGTCTGGGTCTAAGAGCATCGGCGATGCCGACTGAGGGTGAAAGGCGAGATTTTTTCATGCAGAAGGAGAAAAAAAATGAAGAGCAGCTCGAAATCCTATAACAGGCGGTGGAAGAGGAACAAGCGAGTTTTCAGAGGAAGTTTTTGTCTTGCTTTTCTTTTATTTCATTTGTTAATTAAATTTAATTATAAGCGAATATTAATTAATTCATAAATTTTCTCAGATGAAGTCCGTTTTTGGTTAAACAAATCACATTTCGATCGTATCGAAGTCGTCTACGACATGGATATAGCTGGAATTTTATTTGAAATGAATCAAATACAGGTGATGTTTTGTACGCTCACGTTTGACTATTGTATTTTGTGTTGGTAAAATTTACACCGTGAAGTAATTTAAATTTATTGATGGTTGTTAGATAAAATTAAATTGACATTTAATTGACATCTGAATTTATTGACAGAATTTAAATTGACATTCAAAAATTGAATTAGAATTTAAGTACAAGTAAAATCCCCAATTTATCGATAATTGGTTGATTCTTGTAATTATTGAATGTTTGAATGATGGACTGTGATGGATGAAATTTGATTGATATTTGGATATTTGTATGTCTATTTATGTTTGATATATCATGTTATCATCATGTATATTATTTACAGTATATGAAAACTGTAAATTTAATTATTTCGAATAAATTAAGAAATAGGTTGAAATGATATATATCTATGGCATTTATTTTGGATTGAAATGATATATATCCATCCCTGAACTTAATTGAAATAATTGATTCACTTGGCCTTAGGATAGAGAATTATATACGGACACCGGATTGGTTAAATTAAATGATTTTAAAATTTTGAATTGAATTTTTTTAAATAGTTTGGTTTTAAGAAATAAAAATCAAATTTATGTAAATCAAATTATTTTCGAACAAAAACTCAGAATGTTGAAATTTAAATTTGAAACAGGAATTGTTTAATTAATCGAATTTGGGATTTTTAAGTTATAATTGAAATATGACGTGAATTTTAGAAATTTATTTGTTTAAAGGATTGGACTTTTTATTAGAATTTTGAATATTGTTAATAAAAGATGATATAAAACGATATTTTGAAATTGAGCTTGGATTTGAAATATGCTTAAAGATTTGGATTTTAAATTGGATATTGAAGGAAAATTTGATTTAAGTTTTTCGAATCAATATTTTGGAAATGGACTTGAAATTGATGTAAATTGAAATGGTTTAAAATTTAGAATTGGAGTTGAAATTAATTTAAAATTGGAATTTAAATTAATTTAGGATTGAAGTTGAAATTAATTTGAAATTGGAACTAAATTAGTTTGAAATTGAAAGTGAAATTAATTTGGAATTGGAATTTAAATTAATTTGGAATTGAAATTAAAGTTTGACTTGAAATCGGAATTGAATCGACTAAATTGAAATGGAAATTGATATGAATTGGAAATTTTGGAATTGAATCAGTTTGGCTTGGAAACTATTTTAAACAAATTATTGTAGTATAAACTACTTCAAATCTAATTTCTTTAAATATTCAAAATATTTTAATTTTCCCACCTATTTTGCTATATAAACCATTTTTAATACTCAAATTATTTTCTATTAAACTATTTTAAAATTTAAAACTATTAAAACTGTTTTCTAAAAATTTAAGTTGGTTAAAGGGTGGAATGTGTATATTTAAATCTTGGATTTAAATGCAAATTGGGTCAAAGTAAATTATAACCAAAATCGTAATTCAAATCAAAATTTTGAAGTGAAATCGATATATCAATCTGAATTGACATTTTAAGCAAAATATGATTTTGAAAGCGAATATGTTGATTTTGAAATGGATTTGATTTTAAAACGAATAGGATATTTTGATATCAAGTATGAATTGTTTTCGAAATATAAAAGTACCAACCGATGTGTAAAACGATGTTTGGTTGTTAAAGAGATCGAGGCCTCTTATTGGCATACTTTCTAGCAATATCGGAACCATTTTGACAACCGTGTACACGGTGGATGATGTCCAGAATATAGTGGTTGAATTGGCGATGTTTACTGCAATAAAGTAAGAGAATGACGATGGATAGATTTGACACTCGTGTCATAATTAAAATGACTAAAGTATGAGCCTATTTCTGGCCAATGAGGTTAGCTACCTCTAGCAACGTTGATCCCATATATTACTGCTGTTATTTTGTATTCGATAGGTGCACATTTTTTTGAATATGCAAATATATGATTTTTGTTTGATGATAATAAACATATGTATATTCCGTTAAATGTATTCGTTAATGTACTATTTTATTTTTACATAATTAAATAAATATTTGCTGAATAAAATAAATAACATAGAATTAATTTTCAAACAAATATTTTATTCAAACAAATATTTATTACAATTTTGAATAGTACAAATTTATGCTCTCACTATATATATACAAAATTTCAATTGCAATGCATTTCATTTTACACAACTGTCCTCACTGCTCTCATTCACTCGTATTTATCTTTAACTCTATTCCAGATGGAATCCAACATCTGAGTTATCTACAAAATACACACTGATGTAGCAAAATTAAAAAATAAATATTTGTGCAGTATAAAATAAAATATGCATTTTGAAAATGTTATTCACCTTAGTTATTTGAGTTGTTCGTCATCATTTGATTTTGAATTCATCATACACGAACAACTTATGACATGCACAGTGTATCACTGTATATACCACAAGGCCGTGTACACCAATATACACTTGATAAAATTACAACAACAGGTGAGCACAAGATCAAACTTAATCAAAAGCCAGATTCAACTCAAGTGCAATACAAATAAAATCATGACACGAACACAAGGTCAAAACCGAGCTTTAAGCTGGATTCAACACAGGTGTAAGTTCAAGAAAATGGTCAAGACAACTAAAACAAGCCTCGACCAAAAATTTCAGTGATGTACACATGAAGCCAACAACAAAAGGGACTAGACAATCCAAATCAGACTAAAGAAAATCACAACCAGAGGCTGCCACTTCAACTACAAATGCACTTACAACACAACTCAATGTAACATATTCATTGAACTTGTCATAGCAGTGTGAACATAACCAGAACCAATAAAGCTTTAAATATAAATAGATCAACAAGGCTAAATGAAGGCAACTGGTGCAACTTCAAACAAAACCAGACATGGAAGCAAGTGCACCAGAGCAATACACAAAGTTCAGTAGCATGGGACAAAGCCGCACTCAAGCACATGCACCAGTGAAACAAAGGCACGAACCACATTCAAGACTACCGATGAACAAAAATGAAAGTTCCAATTCAGATGTCCAGACTAAATACAATGCTACAGAGATGAACCGGACAAGGCAAACGCCACATAAATATATATACATATATGCACATGTGTATACACATATACGTGTCTAAATGACAACAGTGGACACAAACTATATTCGAGCTTGAAAGTATTTCAAGATTAAAGTAACATATATGTATACAATTTGAAGCAAGAAGGTCAAGTGCACTGAAATATAGAATAGTTCATGGCAATGCTCGAAGCACAGATCAGTACACTTGAAGAAGCAAATACCAACTCAGTACAACACAAATGTACTTGATACAACTACAAATGCAAGCAAGTCAGAAAATCAAGTGTAGTAATAAATTACCGAACCAGTCGATACAAGCAACTGAGCAGTTTCAGTGATCAAACATTAGGTTAAAAATGCTACAAAATATTTAACAGTTTTAACAAAGTCAAGGAAGAAAGAATTGAAATGGTTAGCAAGTAACAGAGCAACTCAGTAACTAAAAGCAAGCAAAAATTCGAACAAGCCAAAAACGCAGACGAGTTCAAAAATCATGGAACAATAGTTTCAAATCAAAACAGTGCCGAAATCAAAATACTGCGTCAAAATAAATCAACATTGTCATAGAATTCAAAGCCGTGAAGTCCAAGGAATCGAGTAAGTTCAAAATCAAAGCCGTAATAATTAAGTAAATTCAAAATATAAAAATTTGATCAAGTCAGAAACATCACAAACATCCATGCAAAATCGAGTGGCCAAGCTTAAAATTATCAGATGAATTCGTATAAAAAATACAAACGAAATTTAGGGAAATAAACCCTATTTAAACCCATAATCATCATCGGCTTGGAATCATTCGAGTTCAAGAAAGTAAATCAGAAAGGCTAAAAGCAAATTGCATACCGAAGTCATATTGAACTCGAAAACACTGGATCAGCTAGGTGCAAATCGAAGTAAATTGATTGACGAAGCAAACCGGAAATAATGCATCATTCAATCAACAACTAGAGTCGTCATATTCAATTTTACAGAAGCCCTAATTTACTTGAAGAGGAATGAACGAAAATTGAAGCAGCCATTATCACGAGCGAAAAAGAAAGCAGGCCGAAGATATATAAAAAGGAAAAGGGATATTTTTTTGTTACTGAATTATTATTGGGCCAGTTTAATACTTTTGGTTGAGATTTTAAACTAGGGTTTCAAGTTTTGTTTTTAAACTGTTTTTAAATTTGTATTTTCTTCTTTAAACATTTGTAAATTCTAGTCGTGTGACTAGGGCACGAACTACGGTGGTGTAGTTCGAGAATTCGCAACTCAGTGGCTGAGTTGTGGTAGGATTTTGAGCATAGAGTTAGGTTAGTCGATAGCGGGTGTTGCGATTTTACATGTGTGAGTGTCTAACTGCTTAATTTCTAGTAGAAACCTTGAGAAGGCACGCTGGCGGGGTTTTGTCGAAGCTGGGTAAATCTGCGTTGTTCTATTTCTACATTTATTAGTCTACTATTATCTGTGCCGCTACTATTCTGCTATATTCATGTTGAAATTATTTTATATACTTCTGCATTAAATTTTTATAATTGATAGTATCACCCTATTCAACCCCCCTTTAGGGTGAAATTGATCCTACACCTTTTTCATTTGGGTTGATTGTCGTGGTCGACCACAGATGGGTTACGACCAACCAGAAGGGTAAACTGGTAGAATCCTACCTCAGGCATTGCCTCACGTGCCTTGTCATATTTATCCCTATACGAGCCTATTACGACTTTGGTTTAGAACTATAAAAATATGTTAATGGGGATAATGTAAAGCCTTAACGTATTTTGATATTTATTTTACTGATAGACATTATCTATTATAGCGTACATTATTATATATGGATAGCTTAACTGATCCTAAGAAGATGGAAAATCCCATAACATCTCTTAAGTTATTGCATTCATATTTATGATATTGATTTGAATTACGTAAGAGTATTTTAGTCCTGGCTTGAGTGTTTTTTCTTTTCATTATACTTGGGTCAGTCTTGAGTTTTTCTAGTGTATTAAAGATCGCTCTTGGAGGACGAAGACGAAGTTGGTATATTATTACTATTATTATTATCCCCTGCATAATGCTATTCTTCTGTATTTATTACTTATCCCTAATGTATGTATATAACTCTGATAAATGTGCATAGATTTTAATCAAATGTATAGTAAACAACTTCATGAACTGTTATGTGATTATTATATTTTATCATTCCGCTATGAGATTCCATGTTTGTTTTCTTCTTCTTTTCTTATTTTTCTTATTTAAGCCCTGTGATTATCTACATTCTGGAAGATTTAAGTTGGATATGTGTGGATTATAGTCGACTTAAACCTTTCGAAATGTGGATCGTTAGAGTTGGTATTAGAGCTGGGTTTAGCAATAACCTTAGCTTTATGGGATTGACTCATTAGAGATATGGTAGTAATACCCTAAAATGAGTCTGTTGAGTATATATATATATACATACATACATACATACATATATATATATATATATATATATATATATATATGAGAGAGCGTACTTATTAGTGTTATAAAATGTTTTATATTGTGTTTACTTATTTGTTGAGTTGTTTATGAATTTTGGTCGGTGCATGGGACGCCATGTTATCGATAGGGATTTCTAACATTTAAATGAGGCAAGTCGACATAATACTGTTTTAAAATCGGGTAAATAAAATAATTTTACCTAAATTATATTATTTATATATATATATATATATAATGATAATTTTTAATGAAATTGTTATTAGGCGATGATAATATTTAATTATCATCGATTATTGGTTGAATTAAAATAAAAGGAATACTTAATGAATTTTATTTTAGGAAGAATTCGATGATTAAATTGGATTGAAATCAATTAATATAAGAAGTGGATAAGATGACTACGTTGAAAATTAATGTAATATTTTGGGAATAAGGTAAGGAAGTTTGTATAAGTATATTTATAACATAGCTTTTATATAGAAATGATTTTAAAAATTGTTTTTCAAAGCCTTAAAAATTAATAATAGTATTATTTGAAAGTGTTTTGACTAGAAATATACTTTGAAAGGATTTATGAAACAAACAAAAGCAATAAACTCGCTTGGTCGTCGAAAAATAATTCTAGGGATGACTGTAGCATCGCCAATGTTCATTTTCGAGTTACTAAGGGAGAATTGGTACCAAAAAGAAATTTATTTTCGATTAAAACAAATTTTGATTGTGAAAAAATTCTTAGCATGACTTAACAAATATATGAAAATAGTTTGGAACTTGTAATTGAAAATAGTATATAAGGAATACGTTATAACTTATAAATTCGAATAGGAAAATAAACCAAATTCAAAATGGTTAAATTTTGGTTAAGTTAACAAAGGAAAATTTTGAATTTGAGATAAAAATAAAATAATTGGCTTGGCATTGTTAAATTAAGTGGAGACAGTAAAACGAAGTACATAAAATGCATTTAACTCAAGAAGCTTAGATAAAAATGAATTGTATTTGAAATGAATTAGATAAAATGAAATTTTGAATGAATAAATTGTATAACTTATAGATTTGAAAATTAATAAGCTAAAAACGAATTTAAATTTGTTGAATATTAATGATAAGAAATTTTTTAACTTGAATAAGATTAAATAAAATGAGTAAATGGATTAAAATAAAATGAAGTTTAACTTAATATTAAATAAAAATTGAATTAGATATTAAGTTTAACAATATAAATTAGTAAAGTGAATTAATGCGTTTTAAAATGAATCAAATGAATACGAACTTATATTTTTATATGAAATGTAATTTAAGTGTGAAGAAAAAAATTTAATGTGAGAAGTCGAATAAAAATAAATGAGTGTAAGAAAAATGAATGTGAGTAATTGGATTTAATTTAAAATTTGATGAAAATAAGTTAATTACAAATGAAATGAGTTTTAATTAATTGCATGTTAGCTAATTGCATATGAAATAAGTTTACGAAACAAATTAAAGGATGGAAGTAACTTGAGAAAGTTGAATGAAATAATTGGTGAAATAATTATGAATATGAATTGAGTTATAAAATAAAATTTTACTTTATTAAATTGATAATACGAGTTTGAATAAATGAAGTGAATCTATGAATTAATAATAACTTAAGATATGAAGTAATAATAAAAGCGAGTTGTGTTGTATAAAATATTTATAATAAACTTAGTTAATTTATAAATGATGTTAGTATAAAAAAGGAGGATATAATAAGTGGAAATAAATGAATTTAACTTAAGCATGGTTAAGTGGAATAATTTTATAAATGATTCATAAATGAATTCATATGGAATAGGTTAAACAAAAAGTGAAACAATCGGAATTTTATAATTTGAATTGAATAAAATTGAATATAATGAATTTGTTACTAAATTGAAAGAAATCAATGAAATGTAAACCAATTAAATGTGGATGAAACAAATGTAAATAATTGTAATATTAATTGAATGTAAATACTTTGAATTGGAATCAATCAAATGTGAATGCAATGAATATTGGTTGATTGAATAAAAATAGATTAAAACCAAATTAGTTGAATGTAATAAATTAAAAGTGAATGAATTGAATATAAATCCATTGTACGATTAACAAAATGAATATTAATAAGTGAATGTGAACCAATTTAAAATATTGGGAATGTGGTATGGAATTAAATTACTTAAGTGTAATTAATTATATGAATTATTGAAATGAAATAATGGAAGTGAAAAAAATGAATGTAATTAAAAAGAGTGTAAATTAATAGAATGTGAAGTCATTAATGTCGATAAGTGTATGCAAATCAATTGAAAGTAAATAAATTGAACGAAAAATCAATTGAACGTGAATCTAATTGAATAAAGGTCGATTGAATGAAAATAAGTTGAAATGAATCAATTAAAATGTTAATGAAATGAATGTTAATAAGAAATGAAGGGTATAAATTAAAAGATTGACATTGGATAATATAAATTCACATGGTTATGGATTAATTGGATTAATTGGACGAATATTGAAGGTTGAATGGTTTCTTTTATTGAAACCATTGTTATTGCCATTTTGGTTGCATAATATTGCTGCATGTTGCGTATTTATGTTTGTATTTATTGTTTGAATTCAAAAATCCATGTTATATGGTTATATTAGACTTATACATGCTTCTGTATCTTTATATGCAACTAATGTCTTAAATTGAGTTAGATAGGTATATACGAAGACCGTTTGGGCATATATGGGATTTTTATACTTTTTCTTGCTTAATACGAGCGAACTTGGTCGTATTATTAATAATAAGGTGCGTATCTCGGATACATACCGCGATTTTATATGTTTTTCCCTTCGAGATACCTCATCATTGAGATGAGATGTATATTTGATATCTATATGGTATATTTGTGTTATATATTATATTGTTAAAAAAATTCAATCGAGCCGCGCAAAGGAGACTTGCCAAAATTTTCCATAAATCCGGGTGTTAGAAATTTTTTGAAGTTTTAAATTTTTTATAACTTGTTTTGTATATAAGTTATATTTTCCGTAAAACCAATATTAAGTGGTGTAGTAGAAGCATAGAAATATTTTTGCAAATAGGATGTCTATGTTTTATAAACTAATTATTTGAATAAAATATATAAGTGTTAATTTCTGTACTTAATACGTTTTCGAGGACGAAAAGCTTTGAATGGGAGAGGATATGATGATCCGTATTTTTAACTGTTTTAAATTATAGGATTTGATATAATTATTGAATAAAAATGGTTATAAACAAAATTTAATGAATTATTAGTATTGATGTATTGGGTAATTAAATTGTTTAATTTATGTTGCAATTATTTAAATTGTGGAATTCTGAATTTAATGTGAATGAAAATGGCATTGCATATTGACTAAAATTTTATATAAATATAAATGAAGATCAATTACTTTAAAATTTTGATTTAAATTTGAATAATTAGAATTTGGAAATTTTATATATTAATTGACGAGTAATAATAGCCATTTTGGCCACTGTCTAGGATTTCGACGAAACCAGTTTCGTTGGATCCGTAATAGTGAATTACTGTAGGATTTCAAATTTCGTAGCGTTCGGACTTGTCGTTTGGCCGTGCGATCTTGGAACACGTTGAAATTAATTTCGATATTTAATTAAACTAATCGACTTTGAAAAGCTAACTTCTACATATGATCAAATTAGGCATCGAGACTAGTTCCATTATGTTTGGAATAGGGGTAAAACATTATAAATGCCAGGCGACACGGGTCAGTTGGAGTTCGGAAAATTTCATGAGCGAATTGTTTAGATATTTTCTAATAATAATAATGTAGATTATTTTCTAACTTCCATCTCGTTCAAGCCTACAACCCTTTTGACTTCCACCCCTTCCCTGTATTCTCTCTTTCCTTCCCGTTTTCTAATCCCAAAATTTAAAATCGTAGATTGTAATTAAAAAAAATACAAAATAATAGATCTACTAAAAAAAGCGATCGAGAAAAATGGAGGCGAGCAAACCACGGCAACACGGCGATGGTGAGCCAAGGTCTGGGTGGTAGCAAATGTGATTATCGAGCAGTAGATCTAGGGTTACGCGATTCTATTCGAGTGCTCACTCTGGCATGGGAACGAGGTGGGGAAAGGTGTAGTTGCGGCTGGGTCATTGACGGCGCTGAACGACAGTGGCAGGCGCGATTTTTTCATGCAGAAGAGAAAAAACGAAGAACAACTCAAATTTTATAATAGGCGATGGAAGATGAATGAGCAAGTTTTTAGAGGAAGGTTTTGTTCTACTTTTATTTTATTTTATTTGTTAATTAAATTTAATTATAATTGAATATTAAATAATTCATAAATTTTCTTAGACGAGGTCCATTACGGGTAAACAAATCACATTTCGATCATATCGAATTCGTCTACGACATGGATAGTACTAGAATTTTATTTGAACTAAATCACATAAAGGTGAGTGTTTTATATGCTCACGCTTGACTATTCTATTTTGTGTTGATAAAATTTATACTGTGAAGTAATCTAAATTTACTGATGGTTTTAGATAAAATTAAACTGATATGTAATTGACATCTGAATTTATTGATAAAATTTAAATTGACAGTCAAAAACTGAATTAGGATTTGACTATTAGTAAAATCCCTAATTTATCGATGATTGGTTTATTATTGTGATTACTGATTATTTGGATGATGAATTGTGATGGATGAAATTTGATTGATGTTTGGATGTTTATTTATGTTTGATATATCATGTTATCATCCTGTATATTATTTATAGAATATAATAACTGTAAATTTAATTATTTCGAATAAATTAAGAAATAGTTTGAAATGATATATACATATAGCATTTATTCTGAATTGAAATGATATATATCCATCCCTGAATTAAATTGAAATAATTGATTCACTTGGCCATAAGATAGAGAATTATATACGGACACCAGATTGGTTAAATTAAATGATTTTAAAATTTTGATTTGGAACTTTTTAAATGATTTGGTTTTAAGAAAAAAGCCAAATTTATAGAAATCGAATTATTTTCGAATAGAAACTCAAAATGTTAAAATTTAAATTTGAAACAGGAATTGTTTAGTTAATCGAGTTGAGATTTTTTAATTTAAATTCGAAATATGACGTGAATTTTAGAAATTTACTTGTTTAAAGGACTGGACTTTTTATTCGAACTCTGAATATTGCTAAGAAAAGGTGGTATAAAAGGATATTTTATAATTAAGCTCGGATTTGAATTGTATCTAAATATTTGGATTTTAAATTGGATATTGATGGAAAATTTGATTTAAGTGTTTTGAATCGATGTTTTAGAAATGGACTCGGAACTGAAATAAATCGAAATGGTTTAAAATGTAGAATTGGGGTTGAAATTAATTTAAAATAGGAATTTACATTAATTTGGGACTAGAGTTGAAATTAATTTGAAATAGGAAATTAAATTAATTTGAAATTGGAAGTGAAATTAATTTGAATTGGAATTAAATTAGTTTGGGATTGAAATTAAAATTTGACTTGAAATCAAAATTGAATCGAGGAAATCAAAGTGGAAATGGAAATTCATTTGAATTGGAAATTTTGGAATTGAATCAGTTTGGCATGGAAACTAGTTTTAAGTGAAAAGTTTTAGTATAAACTATTTCAAATCTATTTTCTTTAAATATTCAAACTATTTTAATTTTCCCAACTATTTTACTATATAAGCCATTTTCAATATTCAAATTATTTTCTATTAAACCATTTTATCTATTTAACTATTCTAAAACTATTTTCTAAAATTTTAAGCTGGTCAAAGGGTGGAATGTTTATATTTAAATCTTGGATTTAAATTCGACCAAAATTTTAATTTGAATCACAATTTTGAAGTGAAATCGATATATCGATCTGAATTGACATTTTGAAGCAAAATATGATTTTTGAAGCGAATATGATGATTTCGAAATGGATTTGATTTTGAAAGGAACAGTATATTTTGATATCAAGTATGAATTGTTTTCGAAATATAAAAGTACCAATCAGTGTGTAAAACGATGTTTGGTTGTTAAAGAGACTAGAGCTTCTTATTGGCATATTCTCTGTCAATATTGAAACCGCTTTGACAACCGTGCACGCGGTGGATGTTATCCAGAATGTAGTGGTTGAATTGGCGATGTTTACTGGAATGAAGTAAGAGAACGATGATGGATAGCTTTGACACTCGTGTCATAATTACAATGACTAAAATAGGATCCTATGTCTGGCCAATGAGGTTTGCTACCTCTAGGGACGTTGATCCCTGTATTATTATTGTGATTTCGTGTTCGATGGGTACACCATTTTCATTTGAATTGATTGGCGTGGTCGGCCAGGGAAGGACTACGAGCAGCCAGAAGGGTAAACTGGTAGAATCCTACCTTGGGCAATCCTTGCGTTTCTTGTCATATTAATCTCTGTACAAGCCTATTACGACTTTGGTTTAGAACTATAAAAATGTGTTAAATGGGATAATGTAAAGACTTAACACTGTTTTGATATTTATTTTACTGAAAGACATTATCTATTATAGAGTACACTATTATATATTGATAGTTTAATGGATCCTTAGGAGGTGGAAAATCCCATAACATCTGTTATGTTATTGAACTCATATTTGTGATATTTATTTGACTTACGTAAGAATATTTTAGTCCTTACTCGAGTGTTTTGTCTTTTCATTACGCTTGGGTCAGTCTTGAGTTTTTCCAGTGTATCGAAGATTCGCTTCTGAAGGACGAAGACGAAGTTGGCATATCATTACTATCATTATTATCCCCTGCATCATGCTATTCTGTTGTACTGATTATGTATCGCTGATGTATATATATAACTTTGATAAATGTCTGTAGATTTTAATCAAATGTATAGTAAACAGCTTTGTGAACTTTTATCTGATTATTATATTTTATCGTTCCGATGTGAGATTATGTATTTGTTTTCTTCTTCTTTTCTTATTTAATCCCATCGATTATCTATGCTCCCGATGATTTAAATTGGACATATTTGGATTATTGTTGATTTAAACCTTCCGAAATGTGAGACGTCACACCAACCCAACTAGAACTCATGTACAAATTTTCTTTATTTCCTTGGACTTTCCATATGTTACTAATCTATAATTAGGATTAGTTGGATACAGTATATTTATTTTTTCGAATACGTTCACTCAAACTTCCTAATTTTTAGGATTTGCTAACCTAATTATTGGGATCGGCTAACCTAAGCTCTGATACCATGTGTGACAACCCGCACCCCAGTAAGCTCAAATTTTCGATGAACCGAAAATACAAGTCCACTAAAGCACGAATTGTTGGTTTGGTATCGTACTAATAACAAAAGTAAGTCAGAGTAATGTTTATAAAATCATACACAGAATAATGATAAAGTATTCAACATATGGTTACTAACCAGGATTATGCTACTGTCCTTAACAGCATTGAACCTAGGAGTGAAACTTGTTTTTTTACTAAATCCTAATAGCTGCTCCATACTCCATAAAGTAGGAATAATATGAGTGTCAATCTTACGTATAATTCCTAATAAAAATGAGCCTGTAATATATGTTATACTAAAAAGGTCAAACCGAAGTAGTCAAAACGTAGGTTTGCCTGTCGGAACTATTGTCCTTACCTATCCACATTACTACTACAAGAATAGCATGTAAGGAAGCCTACCCAAAGGATAATCGAACATAACCCATACCCTTCTCTAGTCGTACCATGACCAAATGTCTCTTATGTCTACCCCGGTTCTGCAACAATATTGTATGAACACCGCTTGTCTGGACTCCTCTTAATGTACCCTCCGTTTCTACCGATGGACCGCCAAATGCCTACATCACAGTCAATAGAAAAAAAATCCCACAAACATGATGGACCGCCTTTCGCCTACATCATGTATCCCGCAATGGATAGTCGATGCTTACGTTGCGAACATTGCAAGCGGTCCACCTTATGCCTATAGTGTGGTGTACCAAACAATATCCCATAAAACCTCAAACCTGGACTGCCTGATGCCTACAGGTTCCGCAACGATACCTGGACCGCCTGATGCCTACAGGTTCCACAACGATACCTGGACCGTCTGATGCCTACAAGTATTAAAACGTAGGCAGGACTGCCTAATGCCTACAAGTATAAGAAAACATAACCTGGCTCCCAAATGCGTATAAGAAAACAAAACTTGGCCTACTAAATGCCTATAGGTATAAAATCTAAGTGCATAAACTTATTTTTCAGCCCATTAACTTCATAGGAGGATTCATTCACAAAAACACACACACACACATATTGGATGAAAGCATCCATAAGTTAGCCTAATAATAGAATTAGGTTAATATGTTCCTTTTACTCATGTTGGTGCTGTGTTAAAAACAGTCGTCATCTGTTTTCTGATTTACAGACAATTAAAAACTAAGGATCTGATATATTTCTTTTTATTCAGATTTAATTTCATTTGTCCCTTATTTTATTCACTAATCCTGACTTTCAAGTCCACATTCTTCTACTTGTATAGTTTATAAATAATTTCCTTTGACCTGTTTAGATCTATTTTAGAGTTTCAAGGATCAATTCATTTTACCCAAAATTTAACATAAACCAAGTCAACATTTTATCCAATTCCAAATTAACCACTTTATAATTTAGATCCGGGAGGAATCTTCATTATACTTGAAATTAGAGATAAAAATGAAAAATCAAAATCAAAATAGATTTTAGATCAGAAGAAGTAGAAGAAGATTTGAATCAAAATGTTAAAATTTTGCTTTAAGAATCTAGATTCCACTCACCTGAATCCTTGCAACGCATATAAGTGTACCTAACTCCTCCTTTTCAAGCCTCCTTACTGTTCACTAATCTTCTTCTAACTTTATTTTATTTTGTATATAATTTATTTTATGAAGAAGATGAAAATTTAGAAGTGGAAGAGAAACTAGGATAGGGAATAGAAAAGAGAATAGTTTTCAGAACGAGAATTAGGTTAGGTTTAGATTAAATTTATAGGATTTGTAAATTCATATGCGCCGTTGGATAATTGCTTCAGGTGGAGGGAATTAATTAGGAGTGCTGAATAAGATACATTGAACTTAGACACTTTTCTAAATAAAATATGTACATGTTCAAGCTTTTATTTTGGTCTATTAACAAATCAATTAATTCATCAAATATACACATATGTATATAATTGACCATATTCTTTACTATCTAACCACGCAATCAATTTTGAAATTGAATGGTATTAATTAGCTTCCCTAATTTACATAAATTTCACCCTTTTTAATCGATATTAAATCCTCCTTAATTTAATTAGTCAATTACATCTTAATCTATATCTTCCTAACGAATTAACTTATACATTTACGTACATATGTCGCTAACCATTTAAGCATATATATATATATATATACGCAACTATACATATTTATACATAATTTTTTCTTTTCTACCCTTAATCAGTAATACATAAGCACATTTGGATTATTAAACCTTAAAGAGACCCCTACATATATATGTGAATAAGCTGACACGTATTCCTTCTCTTCTTTTAATCAATGTTTCATTAACATATGAATTTTTTATATTTGGTAATAAATACCCTATTAATTAATATGTTTGTTTACATACTTATTTTAAGTTAAGTCTTTTACCTTCTTATACATTTATTTATGGTTGAAGTGTGCTCATAAAAAAAATGCACTCTACAAGACTCAAACCCCAAGTCACTTGGTTGGAATGCACATGACTTACCACTGTGCCACTCATTCTTCTGTTATTTTCTTTTTAAATTTATACTCATCATTATATTTTTTATTTGTTTTCTTGTAGCCAACCTACACATGTTCAACTTATTTACTAACAAATAAGTCTTCTTGACTCTTTCTTTAATCTTTAATCTTACTCCCAAAATATGCGCAAAACGCAAAATGCGCACTACAATAAACATTCAGTGTCTTTTCATACGGTGTTTGTTTTCTAATAAATCAGATATGAATTTAGGCTAGAAAAATCTACTTAACACAATGTAAAAGTCAGATTTTGCAAATTCCTTCATTTACAAAAATTTACGATTTCATCCTTTTATGTAAATTTACAATTTTGTCCTTATTAACATTTTACTTTAATTTTTCTTAAAGATTACGGGGTGTTACACATCCTATTTCTTACATTTCAAGTTTTAAACCCTAAATCAAATTAGGGATTTTGCAGAGACGATTGTACGTTTGTGACTTTTTGTAACAACCCTGTATTTTCTGATTATTGTAATTGTATATTTTAATTATTTTAATTTAAATTCCTAATTTAAAAACTTTATTTTATTTATTAAAATGAATATACTTTGTTAATTGAAATATAAATGTTGATTTTGATGTGGATTAGAATTTCAAACATGCATAAAATGAATATTTCCAGAAAATGTGAATTTTGGTCAATTTGGTCAAACTTTTACTTTTAAATTTAAATTTTAAAAGTTTGAAATTTTGAATTTTATCATTTATTATGAAAGTAAATAAAATTTCAAGAACACTGCTTTTCGTTTCGTTGAAATCCGAATAATATTGTGAAAGTTATGCTTTTTACTAAATTGGGTGTAAATTGTTTTATTTAACAATATTGTTTATTTTAAATTATATAAATAATCTTTTTAATTGCCATATCTTATTATAATTTGTATTATATGTTATGTTACATATATTTTTACCTTTTAAATATTTTTAAAGTGATGTTTGAGTTTGTCCAAAGCTCATTGAATTTATTTTCTATTTTTAAAGGTTAGTTTCCATTTTTCTGCTATTTTCTTCATCTAAACTATATTTAAATTAAAATTTATTTATTTACTTTTGTGATTTCCCTTTTATTTTGTTTTCTTATCTTTATTTATAAATACTTTTAAGTGCATAAAAATTTTCCCAAGTTCATTGCACTTATTTTTCATATTTTCAAGACTAGTTGCAAATTTTGCTGTTTTATTTAATTAAACTATATATAATTAATAATTAATTAATTTTTTTTTTATTTACTATATTTTCGTATTTTAACTGAATTTATATATGTTTTTCAGTTATATAAAAATTTAAAAAGAAATAATGAATATATGAAGAGTTTGAGATCTTTTGTATGCTTGGTCCTTTTGCATTCCGACCTTTCACTTTCCAAACTCCATTCATCAATGCTTTGGCCGTACCCTACTCCATCTTTCAGCCACATTCCTCACTCTTTCTCACAAAAATTTTATCATCTTTCTTGAGAAAAAAACTCATGGCCATTTGTTTTACAAAAATTTGGTAAATTCTATCATCTTTCTTCTTGTTTTTATGATTTTCCTATTGATTTTTGCATTGATCCTTCTTGTGTTTTGCTAGGCCTAGCCTCTACCACCACCACTACCATCCTCTCTACCATCATCTCCATCAGCTCATAAGCCTCTCCTCTGACCATGAAAGTAGCCATGACCATCCGTTGATGTTGCACCACAAAATTTGCACAAAAGTTCCACCAAACTAGCCTAGCCAAACCCTTAAGGCCATAGCCTTCATTTTTAACCTAAACCACCTCCATGGCCGCCACCACCAGTCCCTCCACCACCTCTGGCCGCCACTCCATCCACCACCTGACCATCCCCTTGCATGACCAAGCCCAAGCCATGGTAGGCCGAACCTATAGTTGCACCAAAAATCCACTTAATTGCCTTGACTTTTGTATTTCTCATGTCACAACTTTCACCCCTTCATATCCAAATTAGGCCGATCCATATGAACCCATATTGACCCAAACCTGAGCCATGTCGGCATCTAGGCTGAGCCTAGTATGATGAGAGCAAGCCCATTTGATCATGTGACAAGCTTATGTTGTCGTGTGCAGGTCTTTTGCTTCTAAGGTTTGGTCATCTCTCTTGTTTTGCAACTATTTTGCAAACTAAAGTTGTTAATTATATTTGTATGTCGATATCTATATTTGTGCTTATGTATGTTATATTTTGTGTTGTATACAAGGGTCTCCATCTATTCAAATCAAATCGTGCTTGTCGTGCCTTTGGAATCGCTCTTGTGTGTGTTGTTTGTCTCTAGCTTTGATAAAGGTGAGTCTTTCTCACTCTGACATTTATACTTATGAAATAGTGAATTGATGACAAGTGTTTAGTAATATAAAATGTTTATGCAAGTTAATGATGATCATATGATATGCTATGCCATGTTATTACCATGTTAAAACTGTTAATTATCACCTGACATCTGATATATGACATTATATTGTGACATTGACATTGTTTATATTGTTTATGCATATGTTAACACTGCAAGTTCCCTGTTAGAATAGAATCACTATGGGTTGAAATGATACATACCCGAACGGACTTTATAATAGGGAAAAATCGTTACGGGCTGAAATGATAGGCTTGAGCGATTTTTATTGTATTTTATTTGACTTGGGATTGCGGGTTTGAAATGATAGAACCCGGGTTTTCTTTGTAAACTGCGGATTGAAATGATATATATCCGTATCACTTGACCTAGGTTAGAAAAATTTATACAGACCCCGTGGTATATTTTTAAATCATTTTTATTAAAATATGTATTTTTAAAAGTATGAAATATTGATTTAAAAATATATATTTTTATGGTTTTAAGAAAATTAACTATTAAGTCTTGAAATTGTGAATTTAAGTATGTAAATTTGAAGTAAATGTGATTTTGACTTTAAATTTTATTTTAAAATGTAAATAAATAATGGAAATTAAATTTAAAGTTTTGAAATGATATTTGAAGTAAAATTTTAAGTTTATTTAATTTGTAAATTAATAAACAGTGAATTTTGACTTAATAAATGTTGCAAAATTGAATATTCGATCTTAAAATTTTATTGTGTTAAATCAAATGTTAAAATGATTTTAAATGTGAAATTTTGAAGTCTAGAAATATGATTTTTAAGTTATAATAATAAAAATTTGGAGTTTTATTATTATTTTTGAAAAGTTAAAATAAAATCTGGAATTTTATAGCATTTCCAAAATGCTGTAGTCTTTTGACAGCAATTTTAAATGTTGTTGTTTTTGAATTTAACTATGATTGAAATAACTACATATCTATTACGGCGTTTTATAAATGCCGTTATTCTTGAACTAAACCATTTTTGAAACTATAAGCCACGATAGCACTTTATAAATGCCGTCGTTGCTATAATTTGACAATGTTTTGAAATGTTATGGATTTTAACACTGTCTGGGTTATATTTTAAAATGTTAAATAATTTAACTTTTGAAATGGGTTATTTGTGAAATTTTAGAATTTTTGAATATTTAAATATGAATTTTAAAGGAATTTAAATTTAATTTGAATGTAAATAAAGTTTACTTGGTTATGTGTTAAACGGAATGAAATGTAATGAGATAAATGAATTTTGAAGGGAATTTTGAAATGTATTTTTGTAATGATATTTGAAATAATAAATGAGTGATAGATTTGAAAAAAGAAGTATTTAAATTTGAGTAATTGAATTTGAACTCAAACAATGATTTGAAATGAGGTTTTGAAAGGATATGATATTTTTATGATTTGAAATGGTTTGGAAATGATTTGATCTTTATTTTGATAAAGAATATGAATTTGGAATGATATTTGATTTTTGATAAATGAATATTTGAAGATTATATTTGTATGAAAAGATATTTGGTTTAATCTTAATTTAAGTTTATTTAAATAATATTGGATTTATGAAATGAATATTTCAAAACTAAATAATAATGAAATTAGATTTGAGATATGAATATATGGAATTATAAAGTTTAGTTTTGAAATGTGGGATATCAAAGTTTGGAAATATATTAAAATTGGATTGTTATCTATATTTGAAATTTATAAGATTTGAAATGTTTTGTTAGAAAACTAAATTGAATTGAGACTGATGGTTTGATTTGAATTAAACTGGAAATTCGGAATTTTTTTGGTTTAATTGAATTTTTTGGTTTAATTGAATAAATTTGTAAAATGTAAAGAATTAAAAGAATGTTCCATGATTTCAAATGTATGATTTTAAAATGTTATGATTTTCAAGGTGTAACGATTTCAAGTATTTTGGTTTTGGAAGAGTTATAACTTTGAAAGTATTATGATTTTTGAAAGTGAATATACGTTTGAAATGGAATTGATAAAGTATAAACTATTTTGATTTGAGTATAGTTTTGAAATAAAATGGTTTTGGTTTCGAAGTATAACTATTTTGAAAGGGATATAGTTTTGAAATGAAATGATTTGATCCTTTTGAAATATAAACTATTTTGAAATGACCACGGCGTTATAATAACGTTTGGTTGTTAAAGAGACCGGGATCGGAAGTTGTCATACTCTCTGCCAACTCCGAAAACCACTTTAACAACCGTGTACGCGGTGGAGATTCCAGAATGAAGTAGGATGGTGGCGACGTTCTTGAGGTATATTACGTGGACCCAACTCCCGTGAGTTGGCATAAGGTGGCTAAAACAGGAGCGATCTCGGGCCAAAGGAGGTAGCACCTCTGGTCGGACACATTCCTTCGATACTATACTCTTACTGGTGATTGATTAGATGGCCATCCTCCGATTTTGATTGGGAGTGTGTTCCGAGGTGGGCGTATGTGGCTGCTGCGTTACCACCAGCCCGTGTGCGTAATTGGTATATCTACCCTGGCATTGCCTTGTGTGCCGTGTCACCTACCATACCGAGCCTTTACTACGAGTTTGTTTTTCTCTCGTAGCCCGTGTGGTATCCTCTGACAGTCACCCAGAGTGGAGATGGCATGATATTGGATGGACTACTGGGACTATTATGTGTGAAGGGTGATATGGGTAGCCCGGAACGCTATTTAAAAGTATGTTTATTTTACTGTAGACGTTATTATAGTAGCGCAATATTACTACATAGTAAATAGTTTAACGGATCCTTAAAGGATGGGCGATCCCAAGCATCCATTAAGTTACTGATGCATTTTTGTTACTGTTCACTTGAGTTTATTTACAATTCATAAGTATTTATGTCCTGACTCGAGTGTTTTGTATTTTGCTTTGCGCTCGAGTCAGATTGAGTGAGTTAGCATTCAAGATTTACCTTCGGAGTTGGAGATTTCCTTGAAGATCCAGCCATCTATTTTGCTTTCTGTATCCAGTGATTTCAGTGATGTATTCTGATTTGTACCTGATGTATCTTGTTACTTTTTGTTGTATCATGTTTAACTCCGATGTATCTTATTTTTATATAGTAGCTTCATGAACTACTATTTCTTTTAAATTCCGCTGCATTATTCAATACTCTGTGTCTGTGATCTGTGATTATGTATTTACTGTATATTCTGAGATTTGCCAAATTTTATTTACAACGCGGTATTTTGAGCAATTCAAGTCCGACATGTGCGGATGCGAATGGTTGAAAATATCGGGTCGTTACAGTTGGTATCAGAGCGTTGGTAGCTCTAGGCAAAACTCAGCATATAGAGTAAATGAATTTGCAGAATCACTTTCATTCGAGTTTGAATCCCTTCCTTTTGACTCGATTCCTTTGATTTTGGAACGTTCCCTGCAGTTTCAAAATCCATTTTGTGTCCCTCACTATTCATCTTCATTTGATTCTAGAGTATCCCATAACTCCACTTTGAATGATCTTTATAATGAGTCGGCGGTCTCGCCAACCTCAAATTTATTTGTAAAGGGGGAAACTCCTTTACAACAGCATCGATTCACCAGAGATTCTATATCCTCGGTTTAGGTGCTAGTACCTCTTATAATCCCGAACTCTATCTCTTGAGACCGAATGTTGATTTACCCAAGAAATCCACATCGATCTTATTCTTTAAGTCACGGTTGACCCAGTTAAGGTTGCCCGCGATTTATATAAGCTTATCCATCTTTCTATTCTGTTATTTAATTATCTCATCTTTGTTTCCAACTTATCTTCAAATTATTCTTGAAGTGTATTTGTAAACTAATATTTAAAATGTTTTATATATTGTGTTGTTTGATTTGTTGATGTTGATTTGGGTTTCTAATCGATTCGTCTGATCAACGCTATCGATAAGATTTCCAAAACACTTGAACCGAGCAAACTGACACAAGATGTTTTTAAAATTTAGTAATGAAATAAATTTTGTGAAATAAATTCTGTAACTATATTATAAATATTTATCTGGATTTTATTTGAATTGGTTGTTAAGAAATAATATTTGATTTTATATATCATTTTCTATTGTTTCATATATCTAATTGAACTATAAAACATGGTTATAAATTTATTTGGAAATTTAAAATGAATGTAAAACAAGAATTTGAGAATTTAATTTCCAGTGGATTTCAAACTTTGTGTTTAAAGTTTTAAAGGATATATTATTTAAAGTATTTTCGAATAGAAATTTGTTTCCAAAGAATTTTAAATTTAAATTTAGTGCTCTTCTCTTTGTCGCTGGAAAATAATTTCGGTGATGACTGCAGCATCATCGACGTTCATTTTCGAGTTTCGAAGTGAAGAGACCATTCTGTAGTCTTGCTACAGTTTTGTTTTGGGAAAATTTAATTGATTTTAATTTCTAAAATAAGAATGGATTTATAACATATGCTGATATATGATTTAAATTTGAATGGATATATATATATATATATATATATATATATATATATATATATATATAGTATATGAGCATTTATTTATCTCTAAATAGTTTGGAATTTATCGGAAATTTAGTTCCTAAATTTTTTCTTCAAAGATAATTTCTAAGTATAATTTCAAGATTCGGATTAATATTCAAGCTTGAAATAATTTAATTAGAAAGTTTATTTGTATAATACACAATTTCATTCCAATATAACTTACCTTAATTTTCAAAAGTTGAATATGTAATTGGATAATATACAATAAAAAAAAAGATTTTATAAATAAAATTTGAGTGGTTATTATAAATGTTATATACTTAAATTTTAGTTATAAAAGAGATTGACAGAGGTAAATAAAGAAAAGGGTAATGGAATAATTTACAATATAAAATGATGTTAAAGAAACTGAGAATAAATTAAAGCAGTTATAATTAGTATAAATATATTTAACATGGGTGATAAGATATATTGAGAGAAATAAACTTAATTTTAATTAGTAGTGAATAAGAATTAAAATTTGTTTGGTACATTTTGAGTATAATAAAAGATTTTTCAAATACATGATTTTAGGGATTTGTTAATTTAAGATAATTGGATGATAAGATAATGAAATTAGAGACGCTTAAGATTTATTTGACTTATGTAAAATTAATTTTCAGTTTAAGTTGAAATTTTATGGTTTCAAATTTATTATCTTATTTTGTTTTTCAAACTATCTTTTGGTTGTCCTAATTTCACTTGTCTTGCTACAGAATGAGAGGTTATTGCTTATACCAATCTGTTTAGAAATCTTTCTATAATCTTTAATAATCTTTGGTACTCATCTTTAAATCTAAGCACTGCTTGTCATCCACAGACCGTCGGTTAAACGGGAAGGGTGAATCAGATTCTAAAATATATTTTTTCATGCTTGTGTTCTTGATTCTGGAGGATGTTGGAAAGATCATCTCCACCTTGTTAAACTTACCTATAGCAATAGTTATCAGGTATAATTTTAATCTTTTTGTCATCTTGTCTTAATACTATTTCATTCTATTTTTTTTTGTGCTTTCCCGTACCTCATTCCTTTTCGGGGACGAAAAGTTTTGAGTGGGGGAGAGTGTAACAACCCTGTATTTTCTGATTATTGTAATTGTATATTTTAATTATTTTAATTTAAATTCCTAATTTAAAAACTTTATTTTATTTATTAAAATGAATATATTTTGTTAATTGAAATATAAATGTTGATTTTGATGTGGATTAGAATTTCAAACATGCATAAATTGAATATTTTCAGAAAATGTGAATTTTGGTCAATCTGGTCAAACTTTTACTTTTAAATTTAAATTTTAAAAGTTTTAAAATTTGAATTTTATCATTTATTATGAAAGTAAATAAAATTTCAAGAACACTGCTTTTCGTTTCGTTGAAATCCGAATAATATTGTGAAAGTTATGCTTTTTACTAAATTGGGTGTAAATTGTTTTATTTAACAATATTGTTTATTTTAAATTATATAAATAATCTTTTTAATTGCCATATCTTATTATAATTTGTATTATATGTTATGTTACATATATTTTTACCTTTTAAATATTTTTAAAGTGATGTTTGAGTTTGTCCAAAGCTCATTGAATTTATTTTCTATTTTTAAAGGTTAGTTTCCATTTTTCTGCTATTTTCTTCATCTAAACTATATTTAAATTAAAATTTATTTATTTACTTTTGTGATTTCCTTTTTATTTTGTTTTCTTATCTTTATTTATAAATACTTTTAAGTGCATAAAAATTTTCCCAAGTTCATTGCACTTATTTTTCATATTTTCAAGACTAGTTGCAAATTTTGCTGTTTTATTTAATTAAACTATATATAATTAATAATTAATTAATTAATTTTTGTTTATGTACTATATTTTCTTATTTTAACTGAATTTATATATCTTTTTCAGTTATATAAAAATTTAAAAAGAAATAATGAATATATGAAGAGTTTGAGATCTTTTGTATGCTTAGTCCTTTTGCATTCCGACCTTTCACTTTCCAAACTCCATTCATCAATGCTTTGGCCGTACCCTACTCCATCTTTCAGCCACATTCCTCACTCTTTCTCACGAAAATTTTATCATCTTTCTTGAGAAAAAAACTCATGGCCATTTGTTTTACAAAAATTTGGTAAATTCTATCATCTTTCTTCTTGTTTTTATGATTTTCCTATTGATTTTTGCATTGATCCTCCTTGTGTTTTGCTAGGCCTAGCCTCTACCACCACCACTACCATCCTCTCCACCATCATCTCCAGCAGCTCATAAGCCTCTCCTCTGACCAAGATAGTAGCCATGACCATCCGTTGATGTTGCACCACAAAATTTGCACAAAAGTTCCACCAAACTAGCCTAGCCAAACCCTTAAGGCCATAGCCTTCATTTTTAACCTAAACCACCTCCATGGCCGCCGCCACCACCAGTCCCTCCACCACCTCTGGCCGCCACTCCATCCACCACCTGACCATCCCCTTGCATGACCAAGCCCAAGCCATGGTAGGCCGAACCTATAGTTGCACCAAAAATCCACTTAATTGCCTTGACTTTTGTATTTCTCATGTCACAACTTCCACCCCTTCATATCCAAGTTAGGCCGAGCCATATGAACCCATATTGACCCAAACCTGAGCCATGTTGGCATCTAGGCTGAGCCTAGTATGATGAGAGCAAGCCCATTTGATCATGTGACAAGCTTATATTGTCGTGTGCAGGTCTTTTGCTTCTAAGGTTTGGTCATCTCTCTTGTTTTGCAACTGTTTTGCAAACTAAAGTTGTTAATTATATTTGTATGTCGATATCTATATTTGTGCTTATGTATGTTATATTTTGTGTTGTATACAAGGGTCTCCATCTATTCAAATCAAATCGTGCTTGTCGTGCCTTTGGAATCGCTCTTGTGTGTGTTGTTTGTCTCTAGCTTTGATAAAGGTGAGTCTTTCTCACTCTGACATTTATACTTATGAAATAGTGAATTGATGACAAGTGTTTAGTAATATAAAATGTTTATGCAAGTTAATGATGATCATATGATATGCTATGCCATGTTATTACCATGTTAAAACTGTTAATTATCACCTGACATCTGATATATGACATTATATTGTGACATTGACATTGTTTATATTGTTTATGCATATGTTAACACTGCAAGTTCCCTGTTAGAATAGAATCACTATGGGTTGAAATGATACATACCCGAACGGACTTTAGAATAGGGAAAAATCGTTACGGGCTGAAATGATAGGCTTGAGCGATTTTTATTGTATTTTATTTGACTTGGGATTGCGGGTTTGAAATGATAGAACTCGGGTTTTCTTTGTAAACTGCGGATTGAAATGATATATATCTGTATCACTTGACCTAGGTTAGAAAATTTTATACAGACCCCGTGGTATATTTTTAAATGATTTTTATTAAAATATGTATTTTTAAAAGTATGAAATATTGATTTAAAAATATATATTTTTATGGTTTTAAGAAAATTAACTATTAAGTCTTGAAATTGTGAATTTAAGTATGTAAATTTGAAGTAAATGTGATTTTGACTTTAAATTTTATTTTAAAATGTAAATAAATAATGGAAATTAAATTTAAAGTTTTGAAATGATATTTGAAGTAAAATTTTAAGTTTATTTAATTTATAAATTAATAAACAGTGAATTTTGACTTAATAAATGTTGCAAAATTGAATATTCGATCTTAAAATTTTATCGTGTTAAATCAAATGTTAAAATGATTTTAAATGTGAAATTTTGAAGTCTAGAAATATGATTTTTAAGTTATAATAATAAAAATTTGGAGTTTTATTATTATTTTTGAAAAGTTAAAATAAAATCTGGAATTTTATAGCATTTCCAAAATGCTGTAGTCTTTTGACAGCAATTTTAAATGCTGTTGTTTTTGAATTTAACTATGATTGAAATAACTAAATATCTATTACGGCGTTTTATAAATGTCGTTATTCTTGAACTAAACCATTTTTGAAACTATAAGCCACGATAGCACTTTATAAATGCCGTCGTTGCTATAATTTGACAATGTTTTGAAATGTTATAGATTTTAACACTGTCTGGGTTATATTTTAAAGTGTTAAATAATTTAACTTTTGAAATGGGTTATTTGTGAAATTTTAGAATTTTAGAATATTTAAATATGAATTTTTAAGGAATTTAAATTGAATTTGAATCTAAATAAAGTTTACTTGGTTATGTGTTAAACGGAATGAAATGTAATGAGATAAATGAATTTTGAAGGGAATTTTGAAATGTATTTTTGTAATGATATTTGAAATAATAAATGAGTGATAGATTTGAAAAAAAGAAGTATTTAAATTTGAGTAATTGAATTTGAACTCAAACAATGATTTGAAATGAGGTTTTGAAAGGATATGATATTTTTATGATTTGAAATGGTTTGGAAATGATTTGATCTTTATTTTGATAAAGAATATGAATTTGGAATGATATTTGATTTTTGATAAATGAATATTCGAAGTTTATATTTGTATGAAAAGATATTTGGTTTAATCGTAATTTAAGTTTATTTAAATAATATTGGATTTATGAAATGAATATTTCAAAACTAAATAATAATGAAATTAGATTTGAGATATGAATATATGGAATTATAAAGTTTAGTTTTGAAATGTGGGATATCAAAGTTTGGAAATATATTAAAATTGGATTGTTATTTTGTAGATCAAATCTATATTTGAAATTTATAAGATTTGAAATGTTTTGTTAGAAAACTAAATTGAATTGAGACTGATGGTTTGATTTGAATTAAATTGGAAATTTGGAATTTTTTGGTTTAATTGAATAAATTTTTAAAATGTAAAGAATTAAAAGAATTTTCCATGATTTCAAATGTATGATTTTAAAATGTTATGATTTTCAAGGTGTAACGATTTCAAGTATTTTGGTTTTGGAAGAGTTATAACTTTGAAAGTATTATGATATTTGAAAGTGAATATACGTTTGAAATGGAATTGATAAAGTATAAACTATTTTGATTTGAATATAGTTTTGAAATAAAAAGGTTTTGGTTTCGAAGTATAACTATTTTGAAAGGGATATAGTTTTGAAATGAAATGATTTGATCCTTTTGAAATATAAACTATTTTGAAATGACCACGGCGTTATAATAACGTTTGGTTGTTAAAGAGACCGGGATCGGAAGTTGTCATACTCTCTGCCAACTCCGAAAACCACTTTAACAACCGTGTGCGCGGTGGAGATTCCAGAATGAAGTAGGATGATGGCGACGTTCTTGAGGCATATTACGTGGACCCAACTCCCGTGAGTTGGCATAAGGTGGCTAAAACAGGAGCGATCTCGGGCCAAAGGAGGTAGCACCTCTGGTCGGACACATTCCTTCGATACTATACTCTTACTGGTGATTGATTAGATGGCCATCCTCCGATTTTGATTGGGAGTGTCTTCCGAGGTGGGCGTATGTGGCTGCTGCGTTACCACCAGCCCGTGTGCGTAATTGGTATATCTACCCTGGCATTGCCTTGTGTGCCGTGTCACCTACCATACCGAGCCTTTACTACGAGTTTGTTTTTCTCCCGTAGCCCGTGTGGTATCCTCTGACAGTCACCCAGAGTGGAGATGGCATGATATTGGATGGACTACTGGGACTATTATGTGTGGAGGGTGATATGGGTAGCCCGGAACGCTATTTAAAAGTATGCTTATTTTACTGTAGACGTTATTATAGTAGCGCAATATTACTACATAGTAAATAGTTTAATGGATCCTTAAAGGATGGGCGATCCCAAGCATCCTTTAAGTTACTGATGCATTTTTGTTACTGTTCACTTGAGTTTATTTACAGTTCATAAGTATTTATGTCCTGACTCGAGTGTTTTGTATTTTGCTTTACGCTCGAGTCAGATTGAGTGAGTTAGCATTCAAGATTTACCTTCGGAGTTGGAGATTTCCTTGAAGATCCAGCCATCTATTTTGCTTTCTGTATCCAGTGATTTCAGTGATGTATTCTGATTTGTACCTGATGTATCTTGTTACTTTTTGTTGTATCATGTTTAACTCCGATGTATCTTATTTTTATATAGTAGCTTCATGAACTACAATTTCTTTTAAATTCCGCTGCATTATTCAATACTCTGTGTCTGTGATCTGTGATTATGTATTTACTGTATATTCTGAGATTTGCCAAATTTTATTTACAACGCGGTATTTTGAGCAATTCAAGTCTGACATGTGCGGATGCGAATGGTTGAAAATATCGGGTCGTTACACTTTTGTACTTAAACAATGAACATTGCATAGCATACTTCAATTGAATAAAACTATTTGGCCAATTGTTAAATTTTCGATATGCATATGAATTCTAACACGTGACTTTGGCTATGAACATGCATACTTCATTCTATTGTAATTAGACTATAATCTCGTATGTATATTTCTCTAGTGCATTACATAAGGCAACCTAATCCCCTATCTGAACTGGGCTTGCTTTATCTTGCATATTTGAGTTAATAAAAAATTTTATCACCTAAACCTATACTCCTTCTCTGGATTTTAAAATGAAATTATTCTAAATGCAAGTTTTGTTCATTGTTAACAAAGTACGGAAATGGGAATTCCAAAACTAAAAGAGTTTTTTCCCTTGTTAATCCCTATGTTTTTATAGTATCACTCTTGTCAGACAGTAAAATTCATATCCACTAACACATTGATCCTCGTTACGCTAAGCATATGGCATTCAAAAATTAGAAAACCAAACTTGCAAAATAGTTTGAAAATTAAATCTTTCAAAAGCATTCAACCACGGTTTTTCAAAAGCATTTGGATACAATTTTTCAAAAGCATTTGAGCATAATTTTCCAAAAGCATTTGTCTTCCATCCTTAAAACAAATCAAGCCACATCTAAATATAGTGGAGACTCAGCCAATGAGTTAATACATATGATTGACCCTAACGTTATGTAGTTAATCTTAGATATGGAAAACCTTTCCTTCACTTCTAAACAACAACATCCAAGCCGATTTACAAATTTTTGCTTTTAACGCATAGGGATGGCGACCCCTGATTTCGCAACAACCTTTCCTTGTTCTTCATTTTCAATATTATTCAAAATTCTAAAGTTTTTAGGATTAAAGCATTATTTATTTCTAGTTGCTAACTTAATTTTTTACTTTATAAACTTCTAGCCTTATCTTATATTCACCAATAATTAAGTGTTCTTATGAGTTTTCCTTATTTACGCTATTTCTCAATATATACATCGGCCAAAGCTAATCTAGAACATCGATACGGTAATAAAATAGAAAAATCTCATATCATATCGTATACCTTTTCAATTTGGAAAGAGAGAACTAGAGATTACAGGCCAAATATCCTAAAAATCAATTGGCTACTTTTAATGTGCCCTTTACTACAACCCATATGTCTTAACTCACCTTTTGTCTTCTAATAAATAAGTTTCATCTATTACTTCAATCATTATACCCAATTATGGTATAAATTGTTGATTCCCACATTGCAGTAGGTAGAAATATAAACTATGCACATTTAGAATACTTTATCGGAAAATTGGCTTAGTGGAATAACTTTCCTACCACCTATCTTGTAACACCCCACCCCGAGACCCACCTTAGCAAAGAGAATTAACAAGTAATCCTATCCAATAAAGCAGAAAATAGGGCTGGTTAAGGGCGACCATCTATAATTTTGTCTTAAACATCTATTGAATACGTCGATAATTGCATTATAATTTTTTAACTCAAGTGGATCGACATACCCAGTAAATGCTTAATCCAAAACTATAGGTGGCTAATGGATCTATCAGAACAAAATACAATAACTGAATGTAAATCACATTATAGAACAGTAACCAACATCATATATATACATATACACTGATACACGTTTAGTACTATACAATATGAATACAATAATGGTGGTACACGACCACACCATATACATCGAATCAAATGTAAAACCTCAGAGTATGCGGAAGAAATAAACTAATCAAGAGAAAGAAGAGCTGTTAGCCAACATCAACTTCAAGCTAAGCCCAATAGATGATACCTGAAACAACTCGGTCTGACCCGAGTGAAAACACACGGGTCAGGCTAGCTAGAACTTATCATTAATAAAGGTGATGATAAGAGATAAGGGGAAAACCATTCCATCATTACCAATGAAATGATATAGGTCATCAAGTTATCTCCAGAGTGATACATCAATGGTTCATCATGATTGCATAAAGGAATACAATATGTATATTAGATAGAGATGGTTCATCTAATTATATATATAACCGAATGAAATGGGTGAGGATATGAACCATAAAGTAAATCTTCATAAGATAATTAAAACTTCAAGAATGCATCATAAATAAAACTCATCTAATAGAAATTTCTTAATTATTATACCTCATCTCATCGGTATAAATACAAAAACATCTAAAATCCATCATTAAACTCATTATAAAGATTCTTTATAATCATTTATACCTCATATCATTGGTATAAATATAAATATATCTTAAATCTATTAACAACACTCATCATAAAAGCATTACCATAATTCATACCTCACCTCATTGGTATAAATATATATAATGTCTCAAATCCATCTTGACAGAGCCCGGAAAGAATCCAAAACATCATATTTGAAATCACAAATAAAACCATGTATGTCAATAAGCCTTTTTCTTACATAAGGCTATACTAAAGCATCATCATCAAAATAGTAAAATCGAAAAACCTAAAACCTCATGGAAAACAGCACGTGCATTTACGTCTTGACTAGTACTACCATTATTTGGTACCATTCATCGTGATGACTTGGGGTCACATAACATCATAACATCTTGATCATCTTGATTGACTATAGATGGAAACATCTTGATGACACCCAGTCACAAAAACCCGAGTAATAACATCGTGATGATTGGAGTCGGGTAATAACTTCATTGACATCGTGATGACTCCAATTGAGTACTCGGTCTGTAGCACTAGTAACATCGTGGATGTGTCTCAACTTCTCGAATAGGAACCCAATAGGCGTCAACGTACGTCCCATACCATACGTTCGTAACTATTGGTTTACTAATCGTTAGTCGATGCCACATTAGAAAACCATCATAAAATATCATCAAATAAACATTGCCTCATCTCATCGGCGAGTGTAAGATACCTAACTCGTCTTATCTCTTACTTGGACGAGTTTTAAGTGACATCGAGACTTGTCTCATTTCATAGACAAGTAAAAATTCATTGTAAATATCGAAATCATCATCAATATATCATAACAACTTGCATCATCTCCTAGGCAAGAAAAAGAACATCGTGATGGTTATTTCTAACCATAATTGCAAATTAAAACTTAACATCAATATTGCCTCATTTCATCGGCCATCACAAAATGCGTCTAGATTGGTTCGTCGTCGAATGTACTCGAAAAGTAATTCTCAAACCAATAATCTTCACCAAAATTTGATAATTTCTAAATCAACTCAAAATAACACTTCAAATTGGTTTCGATCGTACAAGTTCGATATTAAGCGATAAAGCAAAAATACATGTCCTATACCATATTTTTTTACTAAATTGTTTAATTCTCATTCTTATATGTCAAAACTCATAAACATAGGCTAAATTATATTTAAAATATTTTTTTTTAGAGAAAATAGAATTCTTAAACAATCTAGAAACCATTTTAAAAGCTTTGTACAGAAAAATCCACTATTTTAAAGAGAACGTCTATTATACAAACACTTTAAAATAATGAATAACTAATATAAAAAATATCTTAAAAATACTACAAAATAGTTATTTCATAAACAATGATTTATTTTTATTTAAGAAATTTTCAAGAATTTATTTGAAATTAAAATCATTTAAAACCCTCAAAATACTCACATATCGGTATTAACCGTTATTTAAATTTAAATGGAATTTAAATAAAACTTTAATCTCAAACTTCTTCAAATCTAAGATAATATATTCATGGACATCATTTCCATCTAATAACATCAAGTTTTTTTTAAAAAAAGAATGCGACTGAAATCATAGAAATCGTCAGAATATCATCAAACACAGAAATTAAACACTATGTATATTTCGGTTCTACTATAAATAATATATATTTTCACATAGAAATCTACAAAATCTGAGAATAATTATAAAATAAAAGTTGTAGACTAGATCCTTAGGTTTCCATAACTTCAAAATTTTCTAAAATCTGATAGGTAACAAGAAAGTTATGATCAAATTACTTTCTAGGTGAATATATAAACACTCTCCGTTAACGACAGGACAGTCATAAAGATATGGATTTTTCACCATATAAACATAAATAATACTCAAAACTCAAGACATTAAAGTTATAGCCTAAATTATAAGGTTTCCAGAATTCAAAAATTTCTAATTTCCGACTGGTAACAAGAAAGTTATGATCAAATTTCTTTCCAGGTGAATATATAAACACTCTCTGTCAATGACAGGACAGTCACAAAGATATGGATTTTTCACCTTATAAACATCAAAAATTATCAAAAATAAAAATGCCAAACTTGTAGATCTTTGTCTATGCTTTACAGATCATCTAAAATTATTGAATTCCGACTTAAAACGAAAGATATATGTCCAATTTACTGACGGTAATTTCACAATTAAACATGCAACAAACAAAATTGAGATTTCTTACCTTGAAATCTCAATCAAAGCTAGAAAATATGAGTTTTAAAACTAACCTTTTATTTTAGATAGCAAACACCCAAATTTGTGAAGAAAGATAGGAGCTTGAAGGTGAAGTCCTTTCTCTATTCTTATTTTGGTGAAGTTCTTCTTGAATTAACAGCAAAATTGTGTGGAATTGAGATTCAATTAGAGAAAGCCATTGTTTTTCTTTCTTTCGATTTACTGTATCTTTTGTTTTTGGGAGGAAGATGAGAAAAAATCACTTTACACATATTTCATCTTTTCTAGATGGTTCTAGAGAAGGTTAATGGATTCAAACCCTACCCAAATAAGCCCAAGACAAATATACTTAGAGATATTCCTATGTTATATACATATTTAACCTATTTAATCAATTTATACACTAGTTTTCTCATTTTTAACCAAACAAAATATCTACAAAAAATTGTTTATTATATATAAAAAAATATTCGACAATAAAAAGTTATTTTTTAAATAAAACTCTATCTTTCACAATATTTTACAAATTACACCATTTTAGTGTGAAAACACTATTTTTAATGCAATAACTTAAAAAAAAATTTCTTTCGGGTCAAATAAATTGCAATAAATCATTCTAACACTTTTTAATCATCAAAATATTTTTTTTTCCAATTAAAAATATTATTTTCCCCATATAACATAATATTACCAGTATTCCCATTTTTAGTGAAAAATCACTATTTTCATCCATTTCAACCAAATAAAATTTATTTTTAAGTCTAATGAAGTGTATTAAAATGTTTTAACATTTTTATAACATTAATACATCATTCCAAGCCTAACCACGCTTCTAAATTTTATTTTCTTCATATTATTCCTTTTATTTTACAATAGAAGGCTAACATTGGAATAAATTTCCAATATTACTAATCAACTAAAATTAAACCATAACAATTATTTATTTTCAATCCAAATCCAAAAATAAAGTTTTTCAAACTTTGTTTCATTCATTTACACTTTTTTTTTTGAACCATCAAATGTTGAAATAGGCTTCAAATAAAATAATATGGCTTATTTAAATTTCAAATCCCAAATTATATTCATCAAGATATTGCTTATATAAAATAATCAATATAATCACTCATTTTATTATCCAATTCGTTTTTAAACAAAATATCAAATTATAATTTTCATTATAATTTAATATTAACAGTAACCTTTAAAATCCCAGGTTGTTACACACTCCCCCACTTAACAAAATTGCGTCCTCGCAATTTCTAGTGGAAAAAGGTTGTAAACAACACAAAAATTAAATCGAAAAAGGATAAAAGACAAGCTCAAAACTCAAACATTCATACTCTCAACATAGAATGGTAGAGAGAAACAAGAAAAAACTCACTTGGTTAATCCAATGGACCATCAAATACTAATATACTGATTAGCAAAACATCGAATTTTCCAAGCAACTCGAAAGAATTTTGAAGATATCCCATCTTTGAATCAAAACTCATTAAAATGCTCAACAATTAATCAATCGAAAATGATTGAATTCAAAAAAACTCTAAGAGTAGAGTCGGGATCAAACTCACTTAAACCCAAACTCTAAGCAATAAAGAAGATCATCGATAAGATTTTTCGCATAAATATATGGAAAGAACATCCTCACAACAGGGCAGACACAATAGACAAGATTGATAAATCACAAGATGGCTTCTCACAAGGCTACCAAATCGAACGACCGTGAAAAATGCATGTCGTTAATAATAGCTCAAAAACAGAATATACTCAAAAACAAGGATATAAGCTCGAACTATCTTTTAATCCAAGATATTTAGAATTTTTAAATCTCAACGTCTTTTAAATTTTAAATCTCAATTTTCCACATTTGAAAATTTTCAAACTTTTTACTCTATTACTTAGTAAGTTATTTAAAACTCAAATTAAAAGTCCAAATTTATTCTCTTACTTCAAAATTAATTTCCAAAGAAATTTGTAAATCCATAATAATATTCCTCAAAATTAATTAAGGGTTTAAATTCCTTTACTCTTTTTATTAAACCACTTAAATAGTTTAAAAATAATCTTTAAATTCTCTTATAACTCTTCTCTTAAAACATCCAATGTCTACAATATAGATTCTAAAATCTCAAAATATACTTCCAATAAAGCAAAGCTCAAAAATAATCTCATTTATATTCTCTTCTTTATAATTTAAAAATAAATAAATGGCATTGCCTCGCCATTGAGTCTCTAATAAATAAATATATCTGTTGGCTGCAGAATTGATCGAACGATCATAACTGCCTCGCCACTCTATTACTTGTCTGTAAAATCAATGGCTGCAATTACCCTTCAAAAATGAATTTAATATTTAATCTCAAATTTCTATTTTTCAAATCTTAATTTTTTTAAAAACACAAATCATCATGTTTGGTTGTCTCATCATAGCATTAGGAGATTCCTATCGATAACGTTGATCAGGCGTATCGACTAGAACTCTTAACTACTCGACGGACAACCCAACACTCTTAAATTTTTTTCTATAAAAGAAATACTACTCATGTAAATATATTCTCAAAATATTCTTTGATTTTTAAAATATCTCAAAACTCCAATTTCTCTTTTTAAAACTCATGTATATATAGCTTCAAAAACTCAAACCAAAGAACATTTAGTGAATGCATCGAGAAATTCCTATAATACGCGATTCTCAAAATCAACAGAAGGAGACAGAGTGTTAGTCAATCTTACGATGTCATGAGCCACTCCCAAAAGTCATCAAGATACAGGATAAGCAAGATATTATTCTTAAAGGAGATGAAGCACACAATAACAAACCATTACTTCAAACAAAGTAATGCTACAAAGATAACACTGATTGAGTATTTGAAAAGAACACTCAGTGGAGCTGAATGATAAACTCAATCAAACTCGAACGATCTAGAAACTCACCTCATTCCTCAGTGGATATCTTCGTGGAAGGATAACCGAAGAGCTAAGAGCCAGGAATAAGGTTACCTCAACACTTGATTGCCTAATTGGATGTTAAATCAAAACAGACTCAAAAACAATCAACAAAGTCACCATGACTGGAATTTTAGATATATCATCGACATCTCGATACTCAAGAGCGAATTCAGAAACTTTGGAATCATCATTAACATTCCAAAGTGATAGAATTAATAAACCAATCAAATTAGGATGTCTAAATAATATAGGATCCTATAACAACAAAATGATCAAACTTTACATCAAATAAGTTAATCCATCTCAAATCAGATACATCTCAAGATAGTGAGTAATAAACAAACACTCACTAAAACAACAACAAATAAAGAACTCAGAATGCTCACAACAAGCCAATCGTTGTGGATCCCATCAATATGATTCACAACTCTCGAAGGAATGCAAGAAGAATGACCAAAGAAATCAATCAGTTCCATCGACACGAACTCACTCGTATCGACAAAAATAAGAATAGAATAATCCCAAATAAGATTTTATATAAGATAAGATGACATCAAACTCTATTATGGAATACTATGGAATACAATATATCTATATTTCTAGACATATTCCATCTCAACAATCCCAAAATTCGAAAAAGAATCAAGGCTCTAAGCAAGCTCGAATAAAGGACAATGATTTACCCGTATTGTACTTCGATGTATCATGATATACATACTGTTCTGTGTTTATTCTACTTTGTTCTGACCACAGCTCTGATACCATGCTATAACGCCCCACCCCGAGACCCACCTTAGCAAAGAGAATTAACAAGTAATCCTATCTACTAAAGCAGAAAATAGGGCTGGTTAAGGGCGACCATCTATAATTTTGTCTTAAACATCTATTGAATATGTCGATAATTGCATTATAATTTTTTAACTCAAGTGGATTGACATACCCAGTAAATGCTTAATCCAAAACTATAGGTGGCTAACGGATCTATCAGAACAAAATACAATAACTGAATGTAAATCACATCACAGAACAGTAACCAACATCATATATATACATATACACTGATACACGTTTAGTACTATACAATATGAATACAATAACGGTGGTACACGACCACACCATATACATCGAATCAAATGTAAAAACCTCAGAGTATGCGGAAGAAATAAACTACTCAAGAGAAAGAAGAGCTGTTAGCCAACATCAACTTCAAGCTAAGCCCAATAGATGATACTTGAAACAACTCGGTCTGACCCGAGTGAAAACACACGGGTCAGGCTAGCTAGAACTTATCATTAGTAAAGGTGATGATAAGAGATAAGGGGAAAACCATTCCATCATTACCAATAAAATGATATAGGTCATCAAGTTATCTCCCGAGTGATACATCAATGGTTCATCATGATTGCATAAAGGAATACAATATGTATATTAGATAGAGATGGTTCATCTAATTATATATATAACCGAATGAAATGGGTGAGGATATGAACCATAAAGTAAATCTTCATAAGATAATTAAAACTTCAAGAATGCATCATAAATAAAACTCATCTAATAGAATCTTCTTAAATATTATACCTCATCTCATCTGTATAAATACAAAAACATCTAAAATCCATCATTAAACTCATTATAAAGATTCTTTATAATCATTTATACCTCATATCATTGGTATAAATATAAATATATCTTAAATCTATTAACAACACTCATCATAAAAGCATTACCATAATTCATACCTCACCTCATTGGTATAAATATATATAATGTCTCAAATCCATCTTGACAGAGCCCGGAAAGAATCCAAAACATCATATTTGAAATCACAAATAAAACCATGTATGTCAATAAGCCTTTTTCTTACATAAGGCTATACTAAAGCATCATCATCAAAATAGTGAAATTGAAAAACCTAAAACCTCATGGAAAACAGCACGTGCATTTACGTCTTGACTAGTACTACCATTATTTGGTACCATTCATCATGATGACTTGGGGTCACATAACATCATAACATCGTGATCATCTTGATTGACTATAGATGGAAACATCTTGATGACACCCAGTCACAAAAACCCGAGTAATAACATCGTGATGATTGGAGTCGGGTAATAACTTCATGAACATCGTGATGACTTCAATTGAGTACTCGGTCTGTAGCACTAGTAACATCGTGGATGTGTCTCAACTTCTCGAATAGGAACCCAATAGGCGTCAACGTACGTCCCATACCATACGTTCGTACCTATTGGTTTACTAATCGTTAGTCGATGCCACATTAGAAAACCATCATAAAAAATCATCAAATAAACATTGCCTCATCTCATCGGCGAGTGTAAGATACGTAACTCGTCTTATTTCTTACTTGGACGAGTTTTAAGTGACATCGAGACTTGTCTCATTTCATCGACAAGTAAAAATTCATCGTAAATATCGAAATCATCATCAATCCATCATAACAACTTGCATCATCTCCTAGGCAAGAAAAAGAACATCGTGATGGTTATTTCTAACCATAATTGCAAATTAAAACTTAACATCAATATTGCCTCATTTCATCGGCCATCACAAAATACATCTAGATTGGCTCGTCGTCGAATGTACTCAAAAAGTAATTCTCAAACCAATAATCTTCACCAAAATTTGGTAATTTCTAAATCAACTCAAAATAACACTTCAAATTGGTTTCGATCGTACAAGTCCGATATTAAGCGATAAAGCAAAAATACATGTCCTATACCACATTTTTTTTACTAAATTGTTTAATTCTCATTCTTATACGTCAAAACTCATAAACATAGGCTAAATTATATTTAAAATATTTTTTTTAGAGAAAATAGAATTCTTAAACAATCTAGAAACCATTTTAAAAGCTTTGTACAGAAAAATCCACTATTTTAAAGAGAACGTCTATTATACAAACACTTTAAAATAATGAATAACTAATATAAAAAATATCTTAAAAATACTACAAAATACTTATTTCATAAACAATGATTTATTTTTATTTAAGAAATTTTCAAGAATTTATTTGAAATTAAAATCATTTAAAACCCTCAAAATACTCACATATCGGTATTAACCGTTATTTAAATTTAAATGGAATTTAAATAAAACTTTAATCTCAAACTTCTTAAAATCTAAGATAATATATTCATGGAAATCATTTCCATCTAATAACATTAAGTTTTCTTAAAAAAAAGAATGCGACTGAAATCATAGAAATCGTCAGAATATCATCAAACACGGAAATTAAACACTACGTATATTTCGGTTCTACTATAAAGAATATATATTTTCAGATAGAAATCTACAAAATCTGAGAATAATTATAATATAAAAGTTGTAGACTAAATCCTCAGGTTTCCATAACTTCAAAATTTTCTAAATTCCGATAGGTAACAAGAAAGTTATGATCAAATTACTTTCTAGGTGAATATATAAACACTCTCTGTTAATGATAGGACAGTCATAAAGATATGGATTTTTCACCATATAAACATAAATAATACTCAAAACTCAAAACATCAAAGTTATAGCCTAAATTATAAGGTTTCCAGAACTTCAAAAATTTCTAAATTCCGACTGGTAACAAGAAAGTTATGATCAAATTTCTTTCCAGGTGAATATATAAACACTCTCTGTCAATGACAGGACAGTCACAAAGATATGGATTTTTCACCTTATAAACATCAAAAATAATCAAAAGTCAAAACACCAAACTTGTATATCTCTGTCTATGAATTCGATATCATCTAAGATTATTGAATTCTGACTTAAAACGAAAGATATATGTCCAATTTACTGACGGTAATTTCACAATTAAACATGCAATTGAGATTTCTTACCTTGAAATCTTAATCAAAGCTAGAAAATGTGAGTTTTAAAACTCACCTTTTATTTTAGATAGAAAACACCCAAATTTGTGAAGAAATATAGGAGCTTAAAGGTGAAGTCCTTTCTCTATTCTTATTTTGGTGAAGTTCTTCTTGAATTAACAGCAAAATTGTGTGGAATTGAGATTCAATTAGAGAAAGCCATTGTTTTTCTTTCTTTCTATTTACAGTATCTTTTGTTTTGGGGAGGAAGATGAGAAAAAAAGTACTTTACACATATTTCATCTTTTCTAGATGGTTCTAGAGAAGGTTAATGGATTCAAACCCTACCCAAATAAGCCCAAGACAAATATATTTAGAGATATTCCTATGTTATATACATATTTAAACTATTTAATCAATTTATACACTAGTTTTCTCATTTTTAACCAAACAAAATATCTACAAAAAATTGTTTATTATATATAAAAAAAATTATTTCGACAATAAAAAGTTATTTTTATAAATAAAACTCTATCTTTCACAATATTTTACAAATTACACCATTTTAGTGTAAAAACACTATTTTTAATGCAATAACTTAAACAAAAATTTCTTTCGGGTCAAATAAATTGCAATAAATCATTCTAACACTTTTTAATCATCAAAATATTATTTTTTTCCAATTAAAAATATTATTTTCCCCATATAACACAATATTACCAATATTCCCATTTTTAGTGAAAAATCACTATTTTCATCCATTTCAACCAAATAAAATTTATTTTTAAGTCTAATGAAGTGTATTAAAATATTTTAACATTTTTATAACATTAATACATCATTCCAAGCCTAACCACACTTCTAAATTTTATTTTCTTCATATTATTCCTTTTATTTTACAATAGAAGGCTAACATTGGAATAAATTTCCAATATTACTAATCAACTAAAATTAAACCATCACAATTGTTTATTTTCAATCCAAATCCAAAAATAAAGTTTTTCAAACTTTGTTTCATTCATTTACACTTTTTTTTTGAACCATCAAATGTTGAAATATGCTTCAAATAAAATAATATGGCTTATTTAAATTTCAAATCCCAAATTATATTCATCAAGATATTGCTTATATAAAATAATCAATATAATCAGTCATTTTATTATCCAATTCGTTTTTAAACAAAATATTAAATTATAATTTTCATTATAATTTAATATTAACAGTAACCTTTAAAATCCCGGGTTGTTACATATCTTGTCTTCTATAACCTTGAGTAACCAACATCGTTAATGTGTATTTGTAATCTTATTACTATCTTCTTCAATCATACTACTATCTTCTTTTAATCAAAATATGAGAGTATAAGCAAAAAGTATTTTCTCCGTATTTCTGTATAATCAAAATATGGGAGTATAATCAAAATAAGGGAGTATAGTTTAATATAAAAAGTGATATGTATAAACTATTTCTGTTTTTTCTCTCCGTATTTTGCTTATACTCCCATATTTTTCCCATTTTCATTATCAGGCATTCTTACCCTTCCTTGCTCTTTACCTTACCAAGTATCATTTTCATTTAGCCACCCCTCAGAGAAAATAATTTAAAATCTTTCAAACTTACAAAAAAAATAGGAAAAATCATCGAGCCAAACATACGTTCTATTTTTCATTCATTTCAAAAATGAAAAACTCTGTAGCAAAAGCCTTTAAATAAAAAACTTTTGACTCAACCAATTTCAAACTAAGAATTTTAAAATTACCTTTAAATTGTCCTTTCTTTTGGACTTTTCTTCCTTTTCCTTTATTCTTAATATCTTCTTATTAAAAGTATACATTGAAAATCTAGTATCCTTTTGTGTTGATTAATGCATACCTTCTTGTAGGAACTCTCTCAATCGTTCATCACATCTTGCTTCCAGATGCTTGCAACATATAGGTTCTTACTTCCTATTTGTCAAGGTGAAATGTATGTCTTCAATCGACGATCCATCGAAATCCAGAGTCATATGGCAGTTGAGGCCCAACAAAGGTGTCAAGCACCATCCAGTCTCCGTGGTCCTTTCATATGTCACGCTCATGCTAGTCTTTCTTCATTCCTTGTGGTATGGCCTATACTTTGTGGATTGATCGGGGTAGGCAAATATATTTAGCTCTATTTATTATTCCAACTCTTAGTTACTTCCCCCATCATTTTAGAATACGGTCGCAACTACTTTTACAATCAGAATTACCAGAGTTTGGCATATAATATGTGTATAATTATAGGTAAAAATACAAATATGTTCACTCAACGTATTCTAATCACTATGATTGACTAACATAAGCTCTAATACTAAATATAACAATCTTCACCTTAGTGAGCCCAAATTTTGACTAAATCAAAACTAGAGTCCATTAGAATATAAATCGTTGATTTTGGTAACATGTAATAACATGAGTAAATCAAAAAGCTATCTACATAACTAAAACAAAATAGAAAAATATAGTAGAATATATATGCTAACTAGGGCTACTACGTTGGAAACAATATTATTCCTTTAGTATCTAATTGCCATGCCAGTGTCGAGCATAAATGAGAAGACTTCACCATCTGCAGTTCCTATCTTTCACTAGTAGAACGTCCCTCTAAATCTATCATGTTAGTTGTAATGAGAAAGGGGTCGGAATAACATAATATTGGAAGATTGCAACATAACAATTATTATGCCGATTGATTTACATTTAATCTTTATGTTCATTATTCATGGCTATTCAATGTAATTCCATCTACGCATACGATCAAATGGAAAACCCCAGCAACTTAATACTTCTTAAATAGGAAGGAGGTAGATGCAATGGGCATTTATTACCACAAACCCGAAGTGGGCCCTCCACAATGTAAACCTAGACAATTGACCCTAGCTACAAAGACCGATGACCCTCTACATATGGCTTTATAATTTAATTGCCGTATTACTTATGCATTTCAAAGACTTTTCTAAGGGTTAACTAGCCCACATCCGATAAATAAATTACCAACTAATTAAACTTTGATGTCTTTGCGTATTCCATATGGATTCTACATTAGTAGGAAGCGAATTTATTAAGCATAACATAAGTCTTTGCTAATAACTACTCGGGACCGCTGGTGGTCCATGCCTATGTCATCCCTATGACTAAATATCAGTCCAATAATAACACTGACATAGCCGATCGACCTCCCACAGCCGAAATCTCATTTAGACCAACCTAATGTAAGTCAAGGAAAAATACCCATCCTAGTTAATTAATACCTATCATTAGAAATGAAGCAGAACACATTTATCAATTAGGCCCATCATAGATTATTTAAGACTTCTTATATATGGAGGAGACAGACCAAACGACTATTTAATACCTTCCACCCCGAAGTAAGCCCCTTGACATCCTTACAGGAACCGAGTCATTTAATACTTCAAATCTAAGGTGAATCTTTGGTATATTTTTCCATATCTATATGAAAACGCATATCCTTTCCACATGAGTCATATGGTTGGACATATCCATCATTAGTAGTAAGTATAGATAACTGCTAGTAGCTCTCTAGATAAACGACGGACTTTTATTGTATACTTTATTAACCTTGCATCCTAACCTATTCTAAATCAAATCAATTATCCAAGGCCTATATATTGGGCTAAGCCCACTAATTCATGCTAGTCTAAAGTATTATTAGTGTATATAATTTTCTACTATGAAAATTATAATGCCTCCTGGTATATTATCCCTATCTTATATGCTTGTTACATATAGAACGCTCCTACGTCTCATTACTGTCAATTATCCGCAATAAAGGATCATTATTATTCAAATTGGACAATCACTAATGATATTTATTTCTTTATTCTAATTCAACCTACTATGCATATTTCATTTCCCCGTAAATGTGATATTAAATCTTTTGATCAATCTCGTTAAACGCATTTATGTGTACATTTAATTCCTATAACTTCCTATTAACAACGCATTTATTGTCCTATTAATTTTGGAGTTACTATCTTTTTTCCATTTCAACCTCCTTGTCCTATGGTTTACTACGCTATTAATAACAAATCGTCCTAATTATAATAAGTATGAACATTGACATACTTTATGTTATACATACATACGTACATACATATAATCGATAGGTACGGTTATACGTTTGTGCGTATATATATATATCACTATTTCTAACTCATTAATTCCTATGCTTAGGAATTCCAAAATATACACTTATATGTAGATTTTGTAAAGAATATTAATTTTCACATTTTAATTTATTAGAGCTATCATTCCCAAAAAAGGATTACCATTATAACTTTCTATAATTACCCAAAGGCGAGACTATTGCTCCATTTAAAATTACAAGGGTTTATCACTTTTCTTTTATTGAAATGGATAGTGAAAACTATAGAGGAGAATATCCATACTTTACACATCTCTTTCTTTTATAGTATATTCTTTATTATTTCAAATGATGCACTTTTTCACATAATTGTGAAATTAGATAATTCATGGAAATTACTCGGAAGTAGATACAACTAAATTGTACCTAGAATGCTTCCAATAATTTAAACCTAGAAATTCACATTCGAAGTAAAATTACAGCAATCTGAACAAATACTAACAATTTACAACCCAATTATCATAAATCTGGATTCAATCCTATAATCTTATCAACATTCTTCTTTAACTAATTTAGGAACTAATTTCCAGATTAGCGTGTTCTATTCTTATTACCTAAATTATAGAATATGTATTGAATACTTTCTTCTTATGCTTACAACTCTATAGATCTTACATGGGCATAATAATTAAATAAAACTCAATGATGTAAATTTCAATGTTATATATAAATCATATAATTTTCTACTCACCTTTCTAGTTTTTCAATTCTCCCAACTCCGAATTCGTCCCTTTGATTTGACTCCCTTTTTTTATCCTAATTCAAAAGAATAGGTATAATAAGGAATATGCATACTATTGGAATTAAAGATCTAAGAAACGATTTGGGGTTATGGGGAATATAGATTTATAATTATAGAAATTGATATTTTTCACAATATTGATTCTCTCCTTCTCTTCTTCTCTTTTATTTTCAACCCTTACCCAATTATATGTATGTATAATATAGTATTTTATGATTAATATAAATAGCGGAGAAGGGAAAATGGTAGAGCTTTTGTGATGCCCCACCCCGAGACCCACATTAACAAAGAGAATTACTGGGTAATTCTGTCTGCTAATGCGGAGAATAGAGCCGGTTAGGAGTAACCATCTATAATCTTGTCTTAAACATCTACTGAATACGTTGATGAATGCTCTATATTTTTTCTATCTCCCGTGGATCGACATATCCAATAAATTCTTAATACAAAACCATAAGTGGTTAACGGGTCTATCATAACAAAATACAACAACATAATGCTTACCGCATCATATAACAGTAAACATCATAAATATAAATACATTTACACTGATACATCCTAGTGCAATACAAAAAGACACACAAAAGTAGTTCAAAGAACACACTATATACATCAAATCAAAGTACATATCAGAGTCAAGCAGAAAGAAATATAAACAACACAAAAGTGCAAGGCTGATATCCAAGCAGATGCATCAAAGCTAAGGCACATAACTGATAGCTAACCTAAAACAACTCGATTTGACTCGAGTATAAAATACATGGGTCAGTCTAGCTAAAACAATCACTTAAGAGGAACAGACAATAATAGGAAGTATATAATACAATAGAAAGAACATACACTCATGACTTAAGTGGATCAATGACACTTAAGTATAGAAAGACCTGGAAAGAAGTAACTCAAAAATAACACTCATATACAAAAATAAATGCCTCATATCATCTATGACATCCCAAAACATCTATAATGGTTTCAATGAATCATATCCCCTAAAAAGGAGAAATCTCAAATTCAAAACTCCAGAAACACCCAAAATGGAAAACACAAATATAAACTCAAAATAGAGTGATCCCAAAACTCAAAATACGCCAAATGGAAAACTTGTCAATATATATATACACACACACATATATATACATATAAGAAGGAGATTATAAATCTCATATAAAAACGCCGAAGACGGCAAACTAAAATCTCAAGCATGGACCCAATATCCCAAATAAAAAGCCCATCAACTATAAATAAAATATGGACCCAACATCCCAATAATAGCCCAACACCCGTAAAAAGAGAAAGGGCCCAACAACCCATTTGTAGCTACAAAAACCTAGATTGGACCCAATAGCCCAATAAAAAGCCCAATGGCTATAAAATATGAAAGGACCCAACAGCCCAACCTACGGCCCAACAGCGTGCCAAGTACCATGTACTAGAGACCCCCGGCCTCTTCTAGGACCTAATAACCCCTAAATAGCTCCTCAGCTATATATATAAGTACGTGTACATGTAGAACCCAATAGCTCAATACTGGCATTCACTTGTGAATGTGTCACAAACTATAAGCTAGGAACCCGAAAAGCGGTAACGTGCGTCCCAAACCACATGTTCTCGCTAAACGATTTACTAACCGTTAGTCAATGCCATATCGGAAAACTGAAAACTTGTCTTATCTCATCTTCAAGTATAAATAAACCTCGTGAGGGTTCCTCATGAACCATAAATCTCAAAAGAGGAAATCACAAACTCAAAACTTGACCCATATCATCGGCAAGTATAAAAATATCATGATGGCTCTCATCGACTATAACTCCAAGAGTCAGAGATCTCAAACCATAAAATTCGTCAAATATTGGCCATCCCAGATAATTCATATAAATAGGAATTATAAAACTCAAAATGCGGCATAAAATGGCAAAACAATTCAGAATCGATAACCTTTAATAACTTTGATCGTACAAGTTTGAAATTAACTGAAACAGTAAACGCACGTGTCTCATACAACATGTTTTACTAAATCATTTAATTCTCTTTCTCATATGTTCGAATAGGTAGAAATGTGTATTTTATATTTAAAATAATTTATTAGAGAAAACTAGCTTTTAAAACTGTTATTCGAAAACGATTATTGAAACCAGTATTTGAAATTCCATTATTATAGGAAATAAATATATTTTATACTTGAAAAATAATTTTAAAATACTATATAATGATAATTTGAAGTACCCTTTTCGTTTCAAAAATTATTTCAAAAAGATTTAGAGAAAATCGTGCTCGAAAATAATGAAAAACAATGAAGATTCCTCAAAATCGATAATTCGATTCAACTCAAATTCAATTCAAATTTGAATTTCAAATTCTCTAAAATTTCGCTAGCCTATTGAAAGGCATCATAGCTCTTAAAAACATCATAAAATATCATCAAAATTAAGCAAAATAGAGAACAATTAAGCTTTAATAAGCATCATGTTCCATAAAACACAAGAGAAGAAGGCCAAGTCCAAATGCCTTAAAGGTCGACATGCAGGTCAACCTCAAGGTTGACCTCTCCCCCTCCCCCCCCCCCCCCGGCTAGGTTGACCGTAAGGTCGACCTAGAGAGCTTGGGGTTGACCCCTAGGTAACTTTGCCCAGTAAATTATTTAGCCTCGACCTAATTTTCCAACGCGATTTCCAGATAGCAATTAAGACGATAAAAAGCAATGAAATTTGGCATGCTTGTAATACAACATCCAAAATATAATATAGAAAATATTTGTCAACAATTCATCAAGATATCAAGAAATTATCACTGCACAATGATGCAACAGAAACAGGATTGTAAACTGTAAATAAAACTTGATAGAATTTGTTACAATAAGCTATTATCTTCCAGAATTTTGCATTAGCAGGCAAGATTCAGCTAGAGCTGTGAGTTAACAAACTCATCTTGCATTAAAGAAGATAAAATCTGAATTTGCTTGAAAGAGTTGATGTTTTTGGATCAAGAACAGCTTCAATTTCCTGTAGAACTCAATATATAGACATGCAAGGGAAACAAACAATTACCTTACAATATAAATTATCAAATTTGAATATTTGATGAAATATTTAGTTTTGGAATGGATTACCTTCCGATTTCTCCTTAGATTAGCTAGAAACAACAATTTATTAAAGAGAATTGAAGATATATAGCCTTGAATTTGAAAAATAGTGAAGTTTCTTATTTACCGGTTTCTTTCTTTTACTGGAGAAGAAGGTGGAGTAGAGTACATACAGGTAAGTTTCTCACTTTGCATTTCTTATGGTTACTTCTAGTTAATGGGATTTGAACCCAATACAATAAATCAATTAATCTACGTAAACTAGTGAACACCAAAACAAGTCTATTTACTTATGTAATAAAGTAAAACAACCTTTTCTTCAAGTTTTTAATACAAATAAAACATGTAACATATTTACTTGTTTAAATAAAATATGCACTTAATAAAAAGATACATTTCAGTTTTTAAAATATTTTCGTTATTAAAATTCTTATTTTACACAAATAACCAATTTTGCACTAATAAATACATAAATCCACATTTTTAAAAAAATTCTATAAAAATTATTTTCTTGCATAGAAAAGCATAACTAATCACTTTAAACTAAAATTCATAATCAAAACTTAAGTTTAAACCCAATTTCACCTTTCAATTAAGGGGTTTTGGACCAAAGATCCCTATTCTCAAAGCCTGCGCATAAAAGTCCCTACTTGTAAACTCATGTAAATTTGGTCCCTATTTTGTTATTTTTTTATCAAATTGTAAATTTGGTCCCTATTTTGTTATTTTTTACCAAATTGTCCCATTGTAAAAAATTGGCCAGCATTGAAATCAAGGGAAAAATAAGCATAAATTAGCCAAAAACTAAAAATAGGGACCTAATTTTTATAACTTTTTCGGGAGGGCTTCCATCATATTTCAATTATGGGGACTTGGCAGTCATTACTTGTTCAATTAAATATAACAAACTTTTAAAAATTAATTACTTCTTTTACAAATTATTAAAAGAAGCAAACGGCAATAATTGATAAAATTATTGCACTATCACCAAATAAGAATCATCTTCAACTTATTAATAACTCAAATCATTATAATAAAATTCTCAAAACTTTATTTTCTCATTTATTCCCAAAATTTATTGTTTGTTCCAAATAAACAAAATAAATTTCCAATTTATTATTAATTCCCAATATTAAAATATAACTACCGTTATAATTTAACATTTACAGGTAATCGCTAAGACCAGGGTTGTTACAGCTTCACTGCTTTGATCAGAAAATATGTGAAAAAAGTGAGGAGATATGCCTATATTTATAGGCACTCGAAAAATCGTAATCATTAGATTTAAAATAATTAAACCTATCCCGTTCAGCCAATGTCCAATTCTAGCCGCTAGCCTCTAACCGGTCGACTGCTTCCATATAAGCAGTCAATCGCTAGAGGCTGACTAACCCAATATGAGGGTCGATTGTGGGGTCCATCGAATTATTTTACTTATTTATTTTTGTTCCTTTTTTATTATTTTCGTTTTAAAAACTTCAAACATTGATGACTTATTCTTTTGAACTCCAGACGTAAAACTTTACTCAAAAAATTACCACGAACACCATAGCGTAAATTTCTTGAACAAATTCCAATTTTTTCCTAAATTCCATTTTTTAGACTTAATAAATATTTATTAATTACCATTTATTTTATAGGGGATTATGTCTATGCTATCTGTCCCTTAGGAATTTCGAGGTTGGAATTCTTTTAAAGGCGGAAAAGGTAAAACCCCTTAAAATCTGCATGTTTTTATTAAGAAAATTAGTTAATTAATAATAATGCTAAAAATAGAGATTGAGCACATATTAAAATTTGGCTATGAAGTTTGCACTATTGTATTCGTGCGGATCTTTTGAATAACTTTCATATATAAAGCTTTGCGATTGGAGTTCAAATAAAGAAGTTATCAACGTTGATAATTTTAAATCTAAAATAATTCAAAATAAATTAGAATAATAATAATAATAATAATAATAAATAAGCAGTTGGGATACACCGACCGACCGCCTTTATGGACCGGTCAACTGCTCATAAGACTGATCAACTGGTCGGTGTATGACGGTTAGAGTTTTCTTTTTCCTAAATGGCCAGGATTTGAGAATATAAGTATGACGGTCTTGGTGCATTCAAGCAACTATAAATAAAGGTCTAACCACCTTATTTTTCTTCATAAAATTTGAACCTGGTAACATGATTATGCCAATTCTCTTCCACCGTAAAAATTTCTAAAACTCAAAATAAAAAATAATATAAATTTATACACACACATCAAGATATTAGGGGAAGAATTGAAGAAAAGCAGGGGAAAAGAAGATAAGTCGAAGAAAGTAATAGGCAATAGCACGGAAGGAAAAGCCAAGAAGATTTCATTGGCGATCCTCTATGACTGAAATCTTAAATTTTCCTTAATACTAATTTGTGTGGTTTGTTTTTGGATTTGTACTATGCCTTGGAAATTTCAAATATATAAACTTACCAATTCAAACCCCAAAATTTCCCCACAATATGTAAATTTTGAGATTTATTGAACTTTTAATTATTTTAATTTAATATAGTAGAAATGGATTTGTTATTATGACAATATACATATTTTGTATTCCATTTGATTCTACGTCTCAAGTTTTGATTATCATGGCGAAGAATTCTACATGAAAAATAGAAAATGGGTGTGCAAATTAAATAGACATTCTCACTTATTCATAGTTTACACTGCTTATTTCTACAGTTGAAATAAATACGATTTCTTTGTCATTTCAATGCCATGAACTTAAAAGTTGAGTGGAATATAAAAGTTTGTATTGTAAATTGTTTCATTGGAAAAAGAGGAAGTGGTTCTACTGCATTAACGTAAAATGAATTGCATGTTTTGAATTACAATACAAACTATAATAGTTTATTTAGTGAAACTAATTTTTTAATTAATTATTACATAATTTGTTGTATTGAATTGGACTTGTATAGAAATTCCATTGATGACGCATTAAAATAACATACCACCTCGAATAAGAAACAGACAGTTCAGTTGAATAAATATAGAAACATATTAGTCATTATTTAATGTTTTCCATAAATAAAATAATAACGTATTCTTTTAAATTTTGAAATTGTAAACCAAAATTACAATCATGTAACGTACACAAAAAATAATGCATTAAACAAAGAAACCAACCATTTAAAAAGAAAATTTCATAAATAAATGATAATTAAAAACCAATAGCAAACCTAACAAATGAAATTAAGGCTACTTATGGAATTTAATCCATAAGGTGAAATAAGGAGTTTCCTTTATAAGGCTTTTACTTGTGTAAATACGAGTGAGGGTGTGTACATAATATATACGTATACGTACATATATGCATGTATATATATTGGCATAGTTCAACATTTAATTTTAGGGAGTGAGAATATGGCTAAGTTATAGGGAAGTGAGGTCGACCGTAAGCACTCAAGTCTACCCAGCTAATTTGGCCACCAATAGTTTGACTTTTGCAACTAATGCGGGACATCCCTTATAATAAGTACCCATAGTGAATGCGAGGTCAGCCCCAATTTTGTAGAGTAAGTCTGACAAGTTGATTTGGCTACTAGTAGCTACAAATAGTTGAACAAATGTGGGACGTCCCAATAGGGTTACGAGCCATAAGGACAGGGAAATTCTAAGAGGAGTCTGCTTCGAGATTGAGGTATTAAATGGCTGGTTTAGGATTTGCCTCTTTCCTATCGATAAGTATTAAAAGACTTAGGAAATTGCTCAAAATAAAGTTGGGTAATCCTAAAATGGGCCTGCTTTAGGGTTGAGTTTTAAATGGCTATTGTGATTGCCTATTCCATATTTAATAAGTATTAAATCGTCGGATTTCCTTTAAAAAGATGTGGAGTATTTTCAGGATGGGCCTGCTTTGTGATCGAGGGATTAAATGATTGTTGTGGTCTATGTAACGACCCACAATTTTGTACAATAAATTGAAACTTGTCAAACTTGAATAGTCCAAAACAATAGATTGTAAATAAATTTAGACCAAATGAAATCAAAACACAGAATCACAGACACAGAAAATCAGAATACTCGAGCGGAATTTAGAATTAACTTAGTGGTTCATGAAGCCACTATCAATAGTCTCAAAATAAGTATAAAGTACATAGTCTTAAACCAAATATAGTTTGAAACCTCCACAGAAAATCTCAATATTAAATTGTCTTGATACAAGGGATAAAATAAGAACTAAATAGAAACTTGGCAGCAGCTTGAAAAGGGATAATCTTCAGAAGTCCTAGCTCCAAAGAAAGAGGTCCAAAGTGAAACTCAGGCTGACTCGAGCGTAAAATAAAACATAAACACTCGAGTCAGGACATACATACTTATACAGTGTAAGTTAATTCAAGTGAATTGTAATATAAAGGCAAGTAACTTAAAGGATGCTTGAGACCGCTCATCCTCTAAGGATCCGTTAAACTATTTACTATATAGTAATACTTCACTATTATAATAGTGTCTATTAGTAAAATAAACTTACTTTAAAATAGGTTAAGGAGTGACCCAATATTCCCCTTAACACATAATATATTCGCATAGTCTATACAGTACCGTAATCTCTCCCGTACTGGGCGTCGTTAAAGGGAACTCCATAGGTATGGTAAAAAACCAAAATCGTATAAGGCTCGCTAGGATAGGTGACACGACACAACTAGGCAATGCCAGGGTAGATATACCAATTACGCTTCCGGACCGGTGGTAGCGCGTAGCTGCTACTACCGCCCACCTCGAACAACACTCCCGAATCAAAGGTGCGCACCAAACAATCACAAAGTAATAGAATGACATACGAAGAAGTGCGTCCGATAAGAGGTGCTACCTCCTTAGCCCGTCGATCGCTCCTGTTTTAGCCTCCTTATGCCAACTCACGGGAGTCGGGTCCACGTACATACCTCAAGAGATCGTCACCACCATCCTACTTCATTCTGGAATCTCCACCGCGTACACGGTTGTTAAAGTGGTTTTCGGTATCGACAGAGAGTATGCCCATATCCGATCCCGGTCTCTTTAACAACCAACGTTATTATTACCCGTGGTTATAAAGAATCCAAAATAGTTTTATATTTCAATCAAATGCTACCTTTAAAACTATTTAAAAGTGAAGTTATTTTTTCTTACAAAATCCAATATAAAATCCCAAAGGTTTAGCCTTATTTCATTTGTATCAACTACAGCACTTGCACAGTGCGGTAATATCCTTTACAACATATCTGAGTAAATTAAATTTTAGACTCCAATATAATTTCTATAATTATTAAACCTTCAATTTAACCAATTTAACTTATGTAGACATATTTTCCACCTTTAAATAGTCATTTAAATTACTCAATAATATATGATTTTTATAAAGTAAATCTTACTTAATAATTAAGTTCAATTACCACTTCAAAAATAAACTAAATTTCTAATCAATTTCTTAACTTACCTTTATTCGAAAACCACTTTACATTTCTAATTTAGTTATATTTCAACTTCCATTTAAGTATTCACTTTATTTAACTATTTAATTCATGGACAACTTAACCCTTTATTTATTTACTTACATTCAAAATTTATACCAAAACATCATATTTTGTATCTTAACTTGAATTCCATTTTTATTTTACGAATCAAAATTTTCAAAATAAATTTATACTTTAATTTCTTAACATTTATTTATTTACATCTTTAACTTGTATAATATCACTATACTTATAAGAATCATTTTAATCCAATGTTAAACAAAATATTATAACATTCTAATTTAGAATATTTAATATTTCCAGAAAATATATATAGATATAACCACGGGTCTGTATAATATTTTCTAACCTAGGTCAAGTGATATGGATAATATATCATTTCAATCCGTAATATACAAAGAAAATCCGGGTTCGATCGTTTCAAACCCGCAATCCCAAGTTAAATAATAAATAAATAAATAAATAAATAGTAAATAAATATCGTTCAGGCCTATCATTTATGCCCGTAACGATTCTATTCTACAGGGAACTTGTAGTGTGATAAACAGTAAATAAATAAATGGTATAACAGCATAAATAAAATATAACTGATGATGGGTAAATTTAATAATTGGGTTTTTAACATCATAAATTTTTATCACAGGCAATTAAAATATAAAATAAAATTATTCTATAAATTCACTTGTTAATAATTTACAGATCTATAAGTACGTTTGTCGGGTGAGAAATACTCACCTCTACGCTGCTGAAGATTTAGATTCAAAACTATGACAACCTCACCGGAAACAACGTAAAGCAGGCATGATCAAATATTGAAAGATGAGACAAACTAATTTGGATCTCGAAATAAACAAATAAATAAATAAACTAAGTGCGCGAATCAAATTATGGACAAAGAAAACTTTTAAATAAAACAAAATTTGAACGAGCTTTAAAATAAAAGGATATTTGATCAATTTTGCTCGACTTCTTCACCATATAGCTTGACCCACATCCTAAGTCTCGTCTATAGACCAACTTAAGGCTAGAAAACTCTTTAGCATTCAAGGCAGTGGGGTGTTTGCCCAAATATAAGCCGTGTTTCAAAAACAAAGGTGGTGCATGCCTAATTTTTTTTTCAAACTGACGAGTGTGCCCGTACTCAAAATCATAGCATAGGTCTTTTAGTCATAGGCTGGTATCATTTACCTTAGGTGCGCATGCACTTATGTTTTTTTTTACTGAAAGTATGAACACATGCACATCATGGCAAATGGTGATAATGACTCACATGCACAGGTGGCTTCCTATACTATTCTATTCCTTTTTTATTATATATAATATATATATTTGCAAACGTATTCACGTTGAAAAATTAAACAAAATCCACAGTATAATCCATGTATTAAATTTACAACCAAACTCTAATTAAACATATACTTCACCGATTTAAAAATCTGAAACAAACCAGCAGTGCCACCTACATTTTTTTCTTCCAACGTTTGCTTATGCAAATGATTTATTTTTTTAAAAAAAAAACAAGACTTGTCTAAAATATGGAAGGTGCTCGGCCATACATATCAGGAAACGAGGCAAGGTCGGGCATCTCTGAAGCTGGAGGAGGGTAGTCAAGCTATGCGGTGGTGGAGCAGTGAGCACTTATTTGGACAGAAAAATGGAACCACGGGAAAACAACAGAAAGAAGAAATTAAGACAAAAAGAAGATAAATGGGCACGCGGCCATACCTGATGAAAGCTCACAGGCAAGGAAGACGAAGTGGAAATCCAAAAATGCAGTGAAAAATAAGAGGTGGTGATGGAAGTTTCGTGTACGCGATTTAAATATATAACATATGGTTGCGTAAATCAAGGGGGAAATTTCCTTTTAATTTTATTTTGGTAAACATTCGTACGCGTTTAATTAAGGAAGTAAATGCGTTGATTTGAGGAAATGAACGACAAGAAGGATTGGAGCAATATTTGCAGTGGGCATTAATTTTAAATTAGTGAAGATTGCGTGAGTTAAGGGGAAAGAAACGGCAAGCAAAATATGTTTACATGGTAAGGAACATGAAATTTCGAACGTTACCTTTTTTTTTAAACTTGCGTTGATGATTGAGTTTAAAGGATGAAAATTGCCTTGATAGATTAAATAAGGAACGCACGAATTAAGGATATGAACGTTTAAGGACAAGAGATTTTGTTTGAACGGGTTTTATTATTAAAAGTGAGGTGGCGTTGATAACGGCAAGAAAGATGGAAACCAATATTTGCTTGAAACGTCTACGGATTTAATTCTTTATTTATAGCTAAGATAATAATTTAAAGAATGCGCATTATAGACGCATTTATCAAATCAAACATACACCCAAAATATAACGAAAATTACGTATTTAAATTATACATTTTCTTATTTACTCGCTAACTATATATAGTAAAATATATATTTAAAAAGTATTTTATCAAATACGTACTATTTATACCACCAATTAAATCAAAAGGGGAATAACGTACAAATTAAAACGTGCCTTTTATAAAGCTTATCTATACACTATAAATTTTAAAATTTTATTACTTAATTAAAACATGAATTTGTTTACACCCCTTTGATTCATTTACCATTTACTAAGAACTGATGTATGTAAGTAGTATATTAATTACTCAGTTTTAAAAGGTATCTAATCCATTTTTAAAGAAACAAAGGTGGAAAAATGTTGTCACGAATATATTCAGCTAAATAAAAAGATTGAAAATTTAGAATTTAAAGATTTAAAATTTCAATAAATGTTAAACTTAACCAAAATAAGAGTTATAGAATTTTCTTAATAAAATTTTGGGTGATTATTGATAATTACATTTAAACTTCAACTTTCTGTAAAATAAAGTCTCAAAGTTTATAAATAAAAAAATAAAATATTAGTTAAAAATTTTGGGCTGTTACAGTCTACCTTATCCTAATTTAAGAAGTGTTTAATGGTCAGAATTATCTTTTTGGTGCGTTAATGGAAATCTCTTGTGGGGTCTATTTTGGGTTGAGGTATTAAATAACCGTATGGTCTGCCTCTCCCATATCTAAGAATTATTAAGCGACCTTAAGAGATTTCCTACGATGTCAGCTGGGAAGTACTATGAGGGGTTCACCTTGGGACCAGGTATTAAATAATTGGAGAGTTTGCCCATTCCTTATTTAACGGTCTTAAGTGTCCCAGGTACTTTCTCCCATATTGTTATGATATGATTGGATGGGAGATGGCTTGTTGAACCCAAAATACTCCACAGTTGTGTTGCATCCGCATTTATAGTAATGGAGTTAGGCGTGTAGGGCAATTATCCTATAGTTAGAGATGTACTTAGAGAAGTAAGTAAGACATAATACTTGTTCAGTTAATTACTAAACGTATGTTGTTATTGTAAAAATTGAGGTATTCATTTACCAAGCATTGTTGTTTTGACTCCCTCCTCGTAATGATCTTCAGATTAGGTACGTCAATGTGTGGAGAAGATTATGAAGACTTGGCAAATAATTATCTACTATAGTTTAATATTTATGTTGTCATGATGTACCCAAACTATATATCGGACATATTTCATGCATTTTGTGACATGGTACTCTTGTGATTTGATTTTATGAGATGTGTACTTTATTTTATAATTATATTTTATTTCATCCATTGTGAAACTCTGAAAGCATAGATAAATAACTCTGCATGTTATTACAATAGTATCAAGGTGGATATTATTAAACTTTAATTAATTGAAGAAGATTTTGGACATATTTTGAGCCAGTTGTCTCTTTTATTGCACTAAAGAAAAGATAATGAATTATCTACGCGTGAAAGAATTATTTTGAAAAAAGAAAGTAATAAATCAATTTCCTAATCAGCTAATTAAAAAAGATATTTCATCAGGCGTAGATATATTGGAGGAAAGTGGAAAAATCAAATAGATATACGTTTGCCATACGAATCGGTGAATTGACGAGAAATTGATTTATCGACATAAGTCAATTACTTCAAGCACAAGTAATAATCTAAAAAAAAAAGATAGTAGTTCTTTAAAGGTTGAACCATCCTCTCAAATTGTATTTATTTGTATTCTTCTACTTAGCCTCAATTTTCCATCTTTCAATTTTGCTTTCTCAGAAAGTAATAAAATCCACTCTTCCTAAAGTGAATGTACACTATCACGTGATAGTTGAACCAGTATAAATTGCATATGTGATTTTTTTTTTCTTTTTTACGTCTGTGGTCTATGATTGCTTAGGTTGGAATATTGTTTTTTATTTGTTCTATCTCATCATCAACGCGATCCTATTATTTTAGCTGCTTGGATTCGTAATCTGAATTTTCGCTAACACTTTTGTGTACCGAAGCATGTGCACGCATCACATTTGGTGGGTCTTATTCATATTTTACACTCTGTTTTATGGTTTCATCATTGTATAGTAATATACCGATTTCTTTTAAAATTTGAATTTGCTTAAAAACATGAGCATAATTCAATCTCGTTTTCATAGCAATAGAAGCGTCAAGTTTTAGAAAATTTCTAGTAATACCTGCCATGATGTTGAAAGCATCATGATCACATAAAATTAAACTAACATCGTAGAATCTGACCTAAGTGGACAGATTCAAAAGGTCTCTATCTTGTTTGATAGATTGAGACCAAATTCTCATGATGACGGGTATGTCGTCAAAAGAAATATGGTCAATTTTTTAAGATCATATATTAGTCATTTGGATATTTCATCAAAAAGAAACTATTTTCTTTAGAAAATATTTTGAAACTATTTTTTAGTTGTAGACTCCAAATATATGCATTAAAGTAAACAAATAGGGTTTTGTTCCGACTATATAGGCTGAAGCAGCCCTTGTTTCGATAGAATAGTTGACAGATTTTTAGTGCTTGTTTTGTTTGATGTTTTTGTGGGCTAACTTTGTTTTAAAAGCAAGCATTTGCAAATACAATAACTGGATTGGACTGTCTTCAATAAGTGTCATCTTCGCATTTCTTGTTGGGCCATGGGTTTTCTCAGCCGTATTAGTCTACGTGGGTTTTTGTTTAACTTGTAATATTACTTATGAGACTATTAGATGCAATATACAAAACTGCTCCGCGAATGGGAATTTGTCAGGTCATGATGTTATCATGGGTAGGATTTTAAACTCGCATGTGCTTCTCATTATAATTTTCTCTTGTAAAGATGTACAAATTTGTGTAAAATGGTTGATATTTGATTCATAAGTACCAATTTTTGCCTCAGTATTTATTTATAAAGTCGTTAGAATGCTGTGCCTAGGCCCAAACAATCAAATATTTGGGTCGGGCCCTACTCCGATGTGCATTGTTGGTAGACTTCGTTGTTTAACTTTAAAAATGTTTCGTTATAGATTGTATGGTTTTCTCATGGCAATTCTACTTTGTACAGCAGGAAACGATATTTTGTACGATCTTTTCTTTCTTCATATATATATATATATATATATATATATATATATATATATATATATATATATATATATAGTAATAATAAATATTTTCGTTAATCAAATGGAAACTAGTTTGAGCAATTACTCGAAGTGGAAAATTAATTAATTAACTCCAGTTGAACACTTAGAAGGATTAAGTAATTTAAAGTAACCATGTATTTTAGAACACCAAATGAAATTGATAGTTACTTAAGTAGGATTTATAAATATTCTACCGAAATTTAATTAATTAATTTCGTAATTAGTTATATATATGTATAGATGGACACAATGAAAAGTAAATAAATAATACTTTATCACCAATAAATTATTTAAAAAAAGATGAAACCCAGTGCACGAGGCTCAGGCACGATAACGGCTTCTGGAAAAGTCGATAATATACATAGGATTTCTTTCGCATTGCGAAGAGTCTGTTTTCGAACTCGAACCTAGACGTCCAGATAACTATGCGGGTGACCTAACCGTTGCGCTCATATCACCAATAACTTAATTAATAAGGGAAAATTCAATAAATTACATTTTTGTTAAGCATAACAAAAATCAAAAGTGCAAAATGACCAAGTGTATGTATAGGAAACAAAAAAGGATTTGTTAGTGGCTTCCTCTTAAGATAAAAAAGAAGGAAAAAATAAAGTGATACAGGGAGAAAGCTTGATACTAGGAAGGGAATATTTAAGCTAATTAACAAAATGACCGAGTAATACTCTCCCCTAACGTTTTATTATGAAAAACGATTCATTTCTATGACATTATTAAGATTATTTGTGATATGTGTTTTGCTGTGCTGTTAAAGCGCTTTATGGGTTTGTAGCAGCAAAGGTGCAAAAAGCTCTAGCGGGAATAACGCTAATATAGATAAAAAATAACGGAGGGGTAAAAATCTTTATTGGAGATAAACTAAAATCATTAAAGTTGACTTATTCCCATTCCTCCATCATTTGTGTAGAAAAAAGAAACATTGTTCATGTAACATCCGGTATTTCTTGTCATTCGCATCCACACATGTCGAAATTGAATTACTTAAAATATCATATTGTTAATTTATATTTGGCAAAACTCGGCATCTACAGTAAATAATAATAATCAAAGACACAGAGTAATATAACAATAAGCAGCTGAAATAAAAAAATAGTAGTTCATGAAGCTACTATACATATATAAACAGAGTTAAACGAGATACAACAGAAGTCTCGATACAATAGTCAAATACAAAATCAAAATATCTCTCTAGAGTCAACTGAATTACTGCAAGCTAAATAGATAGATGGATCTCCAAGCGAAGCTCCAACTCCAAAGGTGAGTCTCAAATGCTGTGACACTCAGTCTGACTCGAGCGTAAAGCAAAACACAAAGCACTCGATTCAGCATTAACGTTTTTATATCAGTAAATCCAACTCAAGTGAAATATCGACTAAAATACAAGTAACTTAAAGGATATTTGGGATACCCACCCTCTAAGGACCCGTGGAACTATCTACTAAGTAGAAATATACGCTATTAACAATCAAACGTCATTATAACACCGTGGTCATTTCAAAATAATTTATACTTCAAAACCAAAATATCATATCCATTTCAAAACAATACCATTCTTTACTTCAAATATTATCTATTTCCAAAACAATAGCATCTTCAAAGTTATAACACTTCCGAAATTATAAAACATAGAAATTATAACATTTTGAAAATCACGACGCTTGATAACACAATACTTTGAAATTCATAACTTTGAAATCATAACTTCCCACTTGAGCCATTTAGACACAGAAAAATAGTATATACATAATTAAATGGTTTATAAATAAAATAGTTTATATGTTAAATAGTTTGTATATAAAATAGTATTAAGTTAAAATAGTTTATATTAAAATAGTTTATAAAGTAAAATATATAAATAGTTATAAATATAATTTAAAATACTTTATATAATAAATAGGTTCCTCAATTTCACAAATCGATTCAAATCAACTCGAATTCCAAATTCAAATTTAATTCAATCTCAATTCATCAATTTCAACTCAATTCAGTTTCTAAATCAACCATTTCAAATCATATCAATTTTAAATACAGATTTGGACTATAAAATAAACCGTTTCGATTTCAATATATTTCAAAGCTTTAAACATTCCATAATTTCAATTTTTTTTTGATAATTTGATATATATATTAATTTAACTCCATTATTATTTAGTTTTGAAATATTCACTTAATAAATCCAATATCATTTAAATAAATCCTAAACTACAATTAAACTAAATATTTCCTTCAATTTATTTAAACTTGAAATTTTCATTTAATCACCTTAAACCAAATCAAGTTATAGAATCATATCTTTAAATCTCAAATTCAATAGGTTTCAAATCGATTTATCTTAAATAAAATCCTTAACAAATAAAATTTCAAATCAATACCTATTTATCTTTCCAATCTTTATTTATAAATATCAATATAAAAGTCTATTTTAAAATATAATTTGAAATAAATACTTAAACATATTATATTTTAATTAACTCAAACTTTATTAGATTAAAGCTTATCATTAAACCAATTTTATATTAAAACTAATTTATATATTTTTAAAATAGTAAAATTATCAGTAAATTCTTAGAATTTAAAATTTCAAAACTAATTTAAATTTTAAAATTTTCAAAACATATATATATAATAATTAAAAAAATCAATATTTAAATAAAACCATACATATATCTTTTTAAACCTTGGAAATCATTTAAAAATATATATACTAACAGTGTCCGTATATAATTTTCTATCCTATGGTCAAGTGATACAGATATTTATCATTTCAATCCGTAACTTAAATATCTACGGGTATATATCATTCAACCTGCAATCCCAAATTCAATTCAAATGAAAATCGCTTGGGTTTATCGTTTCAACCCATAATGATTTTCTCCTATTCTACAGAACGTTCGGATATGTATCATTTCAACCCATAGGACGTTCTATACTAACAGGGAACTTACAGAGTGACAAAAGATATGATAATAATATAACATGCATATATCACCCATATAAATAACAGATAATGGTGTCAGATATCATAGGTGAACAGATACTGATAACAACATATATATGCAATGTAAATAACTAACAACAGCATATTTCAATCCGTCGTTTTAATTGAAATCAAATTTAATAGATATAAGAACGTTAATCGTGAGTGATTGCTCACCTTTCGAGGTTAAAGATGAAGGAGAAGGAAATGAGTTACGAAATGCAAGCATGACTTCCAGAGCAAAGTAAGATGGCACGAATTCAACGAACAGAGCTGATAACAGGAATCGATGAAAACAAATTGAATCGGTTTTGATATAAACTAAAAATATGCACATTATTATTATACATTATATATATATTATTATTATTTTTCTAAAATAATTTCAAAACATATATTTAATTTTAACATATCATAACAGCGAAATATACTAAGTATCATATGTACGAAATGTCATATATACTAACATATATATACTCTTTACTATAATAAAACACCATAGACTTATATATTTTATAGTAACCTATACGTACCAGTATAGAAACTCTCATACAAAAAAATAATAGCAACTACTATATACATATCTTTTAACATATAAACACCGTGTCCATAACCTTTATGGAATCACTTTCTGTAGAAACAGATTTTATAACAACACGTAGTTTTATACAGAATCACTAGAAAATATACAAGCACATCATGTTGTATCATTAACATATACTATATGTATATAATATATAAAAATATAGACGCATTATATATACTACTATAAAGCACTTAGTAAACAAATTGATTTATATAACGTGAAACTAGATACATCTAACGTACTCTACTGTACACAATGATATATAAAAAGTGTAAAATTACCATACTGTAATATCCATACTTAAAAAAAATCATATATATAAATTCATAAAACTAGTGTATACATACATACATACATACATATATGTATGTATATATGTATGTATATATATATATATATATATCTATATGTCTGAAATACTGGCAATAGACATATCTCACATATAAAATTTTCCAAAACATCAATAAAAAAAATTACTAACTTAATATATTATATACCATATCATATAAATCTTACCTAAAGCTATATATATTCATATATAAATTTTATATAAGCTTTTATAATGAAAACATAAAATTTATATCCAGTAAACACTCATTACTTAAAATATATATATATATACCAACAACTGTACTATACCATCACTCTTAATAAGTAAATATAACTTTATGAAATAAAATAACAAAAATATGATATAAAATCATATCATATATAATACTAATTAAATTTATACAACCCGAAAATAAGCAGAATACTATTAGAACTTATACCTCCAGACCTATATATACGAACTAACCGTGACATGCAGCCAAAATGTATAAACAAACCATATGTATATAAAGTTTATAAACTGTAATATAAACATATGTATTTAAATTAAAATCAATATAACTAACCAAATAATCTTACATTAGAAATTCATATATATATATATATATATATATAACATATATATAACATATATATTTTATACTAGGGTAAACATATATACTATAAAGTATGTAACTGATATATATAGCCTGTACATAACTGCACACTTGAAACTTTATACATATATATTGTTATTTAACAACTCTATATATAAACAAACAACCTTATATATATTCGAACTCAGGCAAATGTCCTTATGCATATAAGTGGATAAATATAACATATATATAACTTAAACTCACATAAGAAAGAAATTGCAACAACGCATATATCAAGTATGTATACCAGATATGCATATTTATAAACTTGAAATATATAACATCATTTCTAACTAAAATATCAATATCTCAATATATATACTTACTACAGATACTCACTAGCTCATTTCATTTGACTAGTACAAACTTATATTATATACTAATAGATTGTATGCATATACATATACGAACTAACATAATAGTGTAAAATGTATGTTTATATAATATCTTAAAAATAAATTTCTCCACACCTTATCTATGGAGAAAGGAGGAGACGAGCGACATAGGCAGCGAATGATTGGGCGCTGGTAGAGATTGAGTACAGGAGGAGGAGTTGCATGGCAACTTGCGTGGGGAATGAGGCGAAGGCGGAGAAGGCATCGGTTGGCCGGCATTCGGTTCAAGGAAACGAAGATGCTCACGGTTGATGGAAGCTTCGAGGTTGGGATGGCTGTTGGGAAGATGCGGGCTTTGAAGCATGGGCAGCGGAGGCTGCGAGAGGTGGGGCCTGGTTCCACGGCGGAGGAGTGGCAGGCGATGTTGATGGCATGGAGAAACTGGGTGTGTGGAGATGCGCAGTTTTGGAAAGAAGCTAATAAAGATGAAATGGGAAAGGAATTTGGAAGCTAGTGTTCTAAAATGAAACGTGGAGGAGCAGTTCAAGGTTTAATACAACTATATATTTTTATTTGTTTTTGTACTGCAGAACCAAAAGAAATAGCAAATGTCAAAATGAACAGTTGGGAATAATGATAGCCACCCTATCGAATTCTGGGAAAAATAAAGGCTTAGTGGTTGTACAGCTCTCCACTAAGGAAATGAATGGTCACAGGTAGATCAAAAGGCTTAAACGGTACTGATATGGTTACCGTTTATGTAGATTCCACCATGTAGCAGACTCCAAATCACAGGAACAAATATGCTGCGGAAATCAGCACGTCGAGACGATCAAAACATTATACAGATATCAGTGGTACGGTTATCCTATCAAAAGTCGATAATCGGTATCGAAAATGCTGCAAATTTGCCAGAATTAAGATAAATGGAGCAATAGCAGTGCAAATTTGAAGAAACGAAATATGACGTCTCACTCAGAAGATGATAAAAAAAAATATTGCATAAAAATATTCAGGTTTGAAAAATATTTTATTATCATCAATTTTAACTGATTTGAATTAAAATAAAAATTACATAAGAAAATAAACTTCCATATATCTTATGAAAATTTAGCATTTGTTATGTTTAATTAGAAGTATTCCAAATGTTAAATTTTTATTTTCAAATTCAAATACTTAAAATTTCACAAAAATTCAGTTATTTACATTATAAAACCATTAAAATTTATGGGTCGTTTCAGTTCACTTCTATAAAACAAAACCGAAGAATACATGTTCCATGCGGTTCAAATTCGGTGAATAGAATAGAGTTCTAATATATGTTAAGCGCTTTCAACTTGAACTTAGTCTTATATGCCAACATTTGTTGATTTGGTTTATAAAGGAACTGGTCAAATTAACCATTTTATATCAAAGTTGATATAATGAATCCTAAAAACCTTTGATTTAGTGTGTGTAGCGGAAAATAGCGCGGCTTTAAGCAGATCTATCATTTAATAGTGCTAAATTGAAAAGACGTAGTGGTCAAAATGCGCTAAGTGCTTTAGCGGGGCTTTAGTGAGGCTTTAGCGAGGTTTAACTGCATAAGTGTTTTGAGTGTAATGCCAATTTGATGATATAAAAAATTAATATGTGTACATATGGATTTAATAGTTCCTGAGCGATGTTTCTGTAGAGTTGAAATACGAAATGATAAAGGAATAGATGTTGGACTCGAAGATAATCAAGTATGAAGAGGAAACGAAGAAGAGGGGAAAATTTTACTAGGTCTATTGTAACAACCCGTAATTTTATCAATTTGAATAAGAATATTTAAATAATTTTAAATATTATGTTGATTGTTTTAAACGATAGATAATCCATATTGATTATATTAATAATGATAATAAGTGATTTATAATGATATTACAAATATATAAACTTGTTTTAAACTTCATCGCATTCTGGTAGTTCGATGTCGTATTTTTATAAATAGATTTTAATATTATTTAAGATGGTTTTATAACTTAAATAATCTTGTTTTAATTATTTAAAGATGATAAAAGATTTATTTCCAAGTTTTGTTTACATAAATAAATAGTTTGATTTAAAACTGAAAAGGTGATGGAAGATCGTTTTTCGGTTTTTCGACTTTTTATCGAACGAAAGTTATTGCAACGTTATTGCACATTTGTACACTTACATTTAGCCAATAGGAATGTATTTAACACTAATTAGATTAATTTAACTAAAGTATCATTAGTTATATTAATTAAGTAAAAAGACAAAATGAGTTTACTTTTGAAAAACAAACATACCATCGCTTACACATGAGAAGACATGGCACATGGAGGTGGAGTGGGCTAGGCACATCGGTGAGATGATTTTGTGTAAGAGATATTTGCAAAATTTTCCTATAAATAGCAAGGCATGCTCTCTTTATTTCTATACATCTCATTCCATCTTCTTCTTCTTCTTTCTTAAGCTTCTACTTTTTCCTCTTCAATGTCTTCTTTCTCTTCTTTTCTATGAAGGCCTTGAGCATGTGGGGGAGGTATGGACGTATGCTGTAATAACTTGAAATTTTTGACCCTCGAAAATTGACATTAATATGCTCACTATATAACATGCCGAGCAATCAAGTGCCGAAAATTCCACATCGTTAGAGGAAAAGAAGAAAGAGGTAGAAGAAAATAGAAACAACAATACAGAATCTCACAATCGCAGCGGAACAATATATAATTGATAATAACATGTATTTATACAAAATGAACTATAACTGTTATTTATACATATCATCATCAGAGTACAACAAACCAACAACTCAATACTGGACGGTTATAATGACTTGTCCTCACTAGTGCTGAATATACAGCCTACAATACACAACGGAATATAATCAAGTACGTGTAATACGTCGTCGTCATACAACTGTCTCCTGAGCTCCATAGCATCCTAACCTGAATCTAGAATACTCGGTCTGACCTGAGCATTATAATAGAATAACACCCGAGTCAGTCTACAAAACCAGCGTGAGAAAATACATTCAATTTGAGTTTATTACTATTTTCAAAATCCTTTAAAAAACAATGGTATCTCGTAAGTCCACGTCACACATAAACACGACGGGTTTTTTCCTTACGATAATCAAAATATTTGATATCAAAATCATCCGATATTATTACAGTGTCTATAGAAAGTAAAATAGAAAATAGCTGAAATGCTTGCATCTCACGTTGCAGCTTAGTTGGGCATAATAAAAACTGTACGGTGCTTATCGAAGAATGGATTTCATACAACGACTAGGCATTAGGGTACCACCTATCATGGTATATGTCTAGAAAAATGTATCAAGGACCTCGTCGGGATCCCCTACAATATAAGACCGACCCTACCCCTAACCTAGATAGAACCGAGTATGTTATCATCCCGGGTGTTTCCAGCCTTATCGAGATTTTTTTTCAACGCACCACCATATCCATAATTTATAATATACCCGAGAGTATTTAGAAAGGTGATAACATACCCTAATTAGGTATGACCCACTTAGCCTTGCTGCATCTCCTTTGATTTTCAGCCATTACATTACATTACATTATCTTTAAACAAATAAATGAATAATCTTTAAACAAAGAACTATATCAGTTATTACATTACATTACATCATCAGAGTGTACAACAACAAATAACAACAAACAGCGGAAAAGAAATACTATATACTAGTAATACGTCATGCCATCCAGCTTGCCTCCAGCAACTCCTGAATTCCAGAATATCCTGATAAGCCTTAACTCTTGACTGCCCGTGTGGAAATTTGTGGGCACCCAGAGTTTAGGAAGGAAAACAATAAACTCCGAGTCAGTCATGTGACTGGTGTGAGAATTCAAAAACAGTTTATTTTTTTTTAAAATAAAGAACAGGATAATTTTTAAAATAGATTCGCAATGTTTTTGAAAATGTAACTACCATAAGACCTCCCACCACACACATAATGCAAACGCAGACTTGGAGGAGATTTCTTCTTATGTTAGTCAAAGATGCTTACTACGCAAAATCAAATCAATTTTGATATTATTATTAGTGCATAGTGTAGAAAACATTTCGAAAGTAGAATATAAATCTTAGCCAGCATAGGTACCATTATATTATGCCTACTATAGCTACCATATTAGATGGCAGGTTCTACAACTAAAACCGTACAAGTCTCGTATTGTTTCTTTGGATTTCCAACAAATGGTCAGGCCAAGGAACTTCCCATTGCCACATGGAAACGCCTCTGGAAGGACGTCCCGAGAACCTAACCGGATCTCTGCCAACACAAGGCCGGTTACCTTTCAAACTAGGTAACAACTGACACGAGTATGCCATCCCCCGGTCCTTTGGGACCTTTATCCGAGAGCTCTCTAACCAACATCACACCATAATAAATAAAGTGTTCAACATGAGCAAGTATCTGGGCTCCATACCATGATACCACCCTTTTCCAGAAGGAAATGCACATACCCTAAAGAGAGCTACCCCTCATAACCTTGCTGCATCTTTCCTGTTTTGACCATTCCGGGGTGTGAGGCTCGACGAAGTCTCGTCCACAAAGCCACGCTTTATACAAAAGCTGTGCTTTGGGTCAATAAATGATCATAGAAATGATCATTAAGATAAGTGATCAAACAAATGATCATATCACAAATGATCAACCAATGATCATTTCACAACAACACTCAGCATGTTACATTACCAAATTGGGAATATATTGCTGATAACCATCAACTACATAACCTCTGAGCTCGTACGTCTCAGAGAAGGGTGTTAAGCTAAGAGAATAAATTCTCCGCCACCAACAGAAATATATTTGAAAGAAATCAGCTTTATACCTCAATTTGTAATGTCAGACATACAATCCATACAAGTCTATTCCGGGATCGAACAAAACCGAAGGCACTTACAAAGAAGTCCTTGCAATCCGGATAATCTCTAATCACGTCCGGATTTCCCATCACATATGGAGATCCCTATACCGGGGATCAGCCAGTGCAGAGACAATCGACAAGAAACCCTTTCGTTTTCGAAAATATCCGGTCTTCAATACCGGTCTTCAAATGCAATTCATAACGACGTATCACATATTCGGAATGGGTTATACGACCCCAAGATCCTTTCCCGGTTAACCCGAATAGTGAGCGCTTATTTAAAAAAAAATAAGTGTGGCATTCAATTCAAGCAAATCACAATAAATACCCATTCAAAGGTAAATATTGATAGTCGGTTATTGAACTATCAATAGATATGCACAACATCACCAGATTCCAAATAATTTTCCAAATTATTTATTTCCCAAAAATATCTTTAGAAGATATAAATTTTCAATACTTCAAAAATAAATCAATATTTATTTTTAAACAAATTCCCCCTTTCCTTTTATAAATTCCATAGTAAATTTATATTCTAAAATATCTATGAGTATACGATTTCCATTCGATTTCTAATATTCATCTTCAAAAAGATAAATTCTCAAAACGTTTCATTTCACGTTTTTCCCATACTTATTTATTTATAAGTAATTCACAATACCTTTTTATTTTCTATACTTGGAAAATATTCAATATGCTCAAATCGAAATTAATTATATATTTCATTCTTTAAGGAAATCATTCTCTTAAACATATTTATTTGGGCCAAAACGAATGTTGCATAAAACATCGTTACGACAAACCAAAATCACTAGTATAGGGATTCGAAATTAAAATAGATATATAAATCCCATTACTATACAAAACATTTCCCTTCGGAAATCATTTACTATAACAACAGTGTTATAGCCTACCATTTCCTTCTATTTCCCGAAAACGTCTATTTCAACAATGAATGTTGAAATCTATATTTTCAATACTTAATACATTTAAAAAAAAAAATCTTTAGATCGTTTTAGTTCTATTTAAAACATCACATCCAAAACATTTTCTTTAATATATTATTCACTATTCAAAACGTGAATATACCTGTTAACCAATTTCATCATTTCTATTCATTTTATTTTAAAGGATTATTCACTGTCTAAAACGTGAATATAACTCCATTAATAAGTTACACAATTTACTTATCAAATTAAGTCGTTTGTGAATTTATAAAACAATGTTTATAAATTCCATTTCTATTTATTTTACAACAACTTCCTTTTATAATTTTCCTTTATTAATCTATTCAATTTCATATCTCAATGATATACTAAAAGTTCATATTATAAGTTACATACTTAATTTATTTGTTTGCAAAAACGTTCTTTTAAACTTCCCAAATTTATAAATCTTATAACTTATAAGATTCATTTATCCAAAATCTATTCTTTTAATAACCTTACAAATTTTATAAACCTACTGCTTATAAAATTCCATTTATAACTTCACCGTTTATAATTCTATAAATTTCATTCATTTACGAAATTCATTCACAATTCATTCTAACACTTATAAAAGCTCGTTTTACAATTGCAATATTTTTAATTTATAAATATCAATTTATAAATCTTTTATATGGATCAATTTATATTATTCTTTTAAAACGCCTTTAAACTCCTTTATAATTTCATCATTTTGATTTATAAAATAATCAAATTTCATAAATCCTATTTCTAAACTTTTTATAATAAATTCAGAAATCCCAATTTAAACTATTTTATAAAATCATTAATCCCATATTTTCAAAAATCAACTTTTAACTGTATTTCTCAAAAATCATAATTTTTATAACATTAAAATTTTAACGTTTATTTATTTAAGATGAATCAATTCAAACATATTTTATAAATGTATACTTTCAAAAATCACTTTAAAATTCGTTATTTTTAAACTTCAAAATTGGATCCGATGATGCAACACATCAAATAGTCAATCACGACTTTCAAACATCATATATCGATATGATAAACAATCAAATATCACAATATCTAAAATCAAATAAATATTGGCGAGGAATCGAGTTGGATCCCTCCAACCTGTTCCCTGCATCCACAGACATTAGCACAATACCAATCCCGTTTCAAGACGGGATATCGCGGTATATGGGTTTTATAAAATATTATCCGCTTAATAGGCGGCGTAATAGGGTCTCATCCGCTATACAATGCGGGAAATCAAGCAACTGCAATATATACATATGCCAATATATATATATATATATATATATTGCTATATACTAATATAATACCAATTCCACTTCAAGGTGGAATATCGCGGTATATGTGTGTAATAAATAACATCCGCTTACTAACGGCGTATAGGGTCTATTCACATCCAATATATATAGATATATAACAATCATCATTCAAGCATTCAATCAACATAGTCTAACAATTTTAAATCTAACTATTTAAAATTTAAATAAACCCTTTTGAGTGAGAAGTTCTCACCTTTGCTTTTATTAGCAATCCACTTCCAATTCAACTTGTTTTCTTCACTATTTTTGAACCTTGTATAAATATTATACACATTCATTTATATTCGAACAGATCGAATAATAAATTTTCATTTGATAATTTTGATTTATTGGTGATTTCATTTTAATAGTTAAATTAACTGATAGTTTTATTTAAACCATATTTTGTCTTCAAATTTTTTTATTTAACTATAATTTAAATTTCCTTTTTAAATAGATTAATTAACCACTAAAAATTAAATAAGTTAATTTAAACCGAACTAATAAATTAAAAATGTATACATGCATATTTATTTTTCCTCTAATAAATTTCCTTAAATAAATCATTTTACCTAACAAATTTTCCTTTTAAAATTTATTTAAATTAACCAAGGGTTTCATTTTTGAACTAATAATTTGAATTGTAAACAAATTTTCTTTTACTGTATAAAACTATTTATTTATATATATCTACAGTTTTCTAGATAATTCAAGAAATTAAATTGTTTTAACTTACTGTATTTTAGAATAACCTACCCTAAATTAAAATTAAAGATCCATATTTCATTTATTCAAATCTGTAAAATTAAAAACCAAATAACAGAAAAATCGAAATACCTTGCCACGAACACACGCGATAAACTCGACTCTGGCCGCCGTTCTCTGCCGCGAACCCATGCCCTAGCTTCCACTGCCTTGACTTCGGCCACCCCCAAAATTGCTGCATCACTTCGCTTCGAAGCCCTAGGTTGTCACACCCTCCTTCAGGCCTCGCGACACCCACGTGATTCCCAGTCTCACGAACGAACTCGCGTGCCTCAGTAGCCGCCCCGAACTCCTATGTCGCCGCTATGCTTGAGACCCATGCGACCCCACAGTCGCCTCGATGCCGCTCGAAATCACGAGCCCAATCGAACCCCTCTTCGATTTTGATGCCGCGGCCACCACTGAATCGCGCGAGCGCTCCTCCTTTTTAGCGCGTCGCCGAGCTTGACGACGACTGCCTCCCTTGGACGCGAACGAATTCGAATCGAATTCGTGTTTTTTTTTGTTGATTTCTGGGCTTCGGCCATTTTTTTCTTGGAATGAAAACGAGTGAGGGAAGAACGTGATTATTTAACTGAGGAATTTTAAGGAAGAAGAGAGCGGCCATTGTTCTATATACTTTTTTCTTTGAATTCAACTGAAAGGAGATGTCGTGCCTTTAACAGAGAAAAGATCGTGCTTTCACGATTTCATATCGTGATTTCAGGCGCGATACTAGGCGTGTATTTAGGCATCATATTAGGGAGATAACATGCTGTGTTTGACTAAATTTAAATTTAAATTTAAATTGAATTCGTTGAAAATTTCAACGCGTTTACTCACTGTGTGCTCACATATCAACTCAGAAAAATACGAATTTGAAATCCGAGAATAGTTCAATATTACGGGTCCAATGGAACTGGTTTTGTCGAATTCCGAGACTGTACCTCGGAAGGCTATTTTTAAATATCGATTCAAACGATATAATTTCAAAACTGAACAAATAACTGTATAATTCAATTCTGAAGCTTCTAAAATCTTCAGTATTATCAATATGAATTTTACTAGCCTTTGAAATATTTTTAATCGGCTTAAAATTGAAGATTCAAATTTTTATTCAACTCTCAATAGATTAAATTTTATAATTTAATCGCCAAATTCAAAGTTATATTGAAAATTCAATCCAAACCATCATTCAAATATTTAAAATTAATTAAATATTTTCAAATTAAATTGTTAAAAATTCTGGGTCGTTACACAAAACGTAGCCTCTCTTTCTAGTGCAACCAATCAATGACTAAACTGGTGTTATCTCACACTGCCAGATTCACCAATATCAGTATCAAATACTGGTCTTGAGAAGTACCTGTCCCGGAAGAGCCTCTGATACAACAGCCGATTTCTATCTCTATACAAAGATGTTTTGTCACTGGCCTCCCACACTACGACTAGGCAACCCAACCCTAACACCCGGTCGCCAGTGGAAACCTCACCCCTCGCATTCAAACCTTTAACCGATGTGGCTCTTCCTCTACAACCTACTAGAAGCGAACATTGATCACCCAAACGACATCACCCTTCACCCCATCACAGCCCTTGCCTTGATCATCACCAGTCCAACCCCAATGACCTAACATTCGCGACCATAACCCATCGAGCTTGTTGCCCTCATCATATCGTGAATCAATTCCTCTTAAGCATCATGCAAAATCGAGCTCGCGAACTTCACTTTGTGCCGCCCCATTGCGATTCAGTCACGTTATATATATGTGTGTGTGTATATATATATTATGTGGAAGTCGATTCTTTTTCTTTCTGTGATTTCTTTGTTATATAAGAACGAGATTTCATTCTCGACTCCCTTTTTTTGTGAATTGAAATCGAACTAAAAGAATAAAAAGGAGTGGGGATGTGATTTGAAGATAAAAGGGTAGCGTATTTTAGAAGGAAGAGATGTGATTGAACATGACTAGGCGGCTATGACTTGATTTTAATTATATATATAGACACACACACACACACACTTTTATCCCAAATATCTCACATTACATATCTCGAATTTTTAAACCCCTATGGTGGCATGCCGCCAGGCGTTCATAATGTTGTACCACTATTTTGAACCCAATGGATCAAGTTTTGAGTCCTAATTTGATCATATATGGAAGAGAGCTTTTTTAAATCAACTATTTAAATTAAATTCAATTAAATTATTTCCAGGCGTTTCAGATCGTATGACAAAACGTTAAATCCAAACGCTACAAAATCTGAAATCCGCTAATAATACATTTTTATGGATCCAATGGAATTAGTTTCGTCGAATTCCGAGACTATGCCCACGATCGCTATTTTAACGCGTCGATTAAATCGATGATTTTCAATTTTTACAAAATCACTTAAGATTTCAGTTTTTTTTTAAATCTTAGTAACTAAATTATAATTCCAAATCCAATATTTAAAACCATTTAAATATTCCAAATTAGACATTGAGTAAAATCAGGTTCGTTACATTCCTCTCCCCTTAAAGGAATTTCGTCCCCAAAATTGCTAAGGTAGGAAAAATGCTCCAAATCTATTAAATTATCAAACCCACTTAGTTAAAACTCGATATTCACTTTTCTATATTTCTAAACCTACATTCATTAACTAGTTCCAAACACTCATCCAAACCCTTTATTTCTCAGTTTATTTCAAAAATCAACCATTTTAAGTTTACAAAAAAATTTCAAAATTTTTCTAGCACCCTAAATTTTCAAAATTTTTTTGGCACAGTCTCTCTTATACGGAGAGCCTTTTGCAAATATGACAAGTCCCACACTGTTGGAAAACACAATATGTATCAACATTTATATATTTTGCAATAGTTAACCCGAAAACGTACCTTATTTTAGCATTTCTAAGCGAGCAGCTTATTTTATATGCAATTTGCGCAACCCAAATCTTGCCCAATAGTCTCTTGGTACCTGTAATTACTTAATTTAAATATGTAAGTAACAAAACATGAAATTTACTAATTTTGCATTCATTTAAATAGTGCAACCACACAGATTTCATAACCAAACATGGTATATCATGTATTTTAGAAGGTACATGCAATTTTAGGGTTTTAACATTTAGTTATTCACTTCAAATTCAATTTATATGCCATTTCATTCAATCCCCAATGATTCACATACCATTTATTAGCATTCAATTCATATTTATATCCAACAAATTCATATCCATTCAAATATTTAAAAACCAATTTATTCACTTTTCACTAATTCATAGAATTTAATTTACTTCCGTTTACGCCAAACGACAAATTTTCTATGCAAATTCGACGATATTCATTTAATAAAATAACCATTTCAGTTTATAGCTATTTTAAATTAATTCCAAATAAATTTATATTTAATTCTATTTCATTTTCAAATTGATTATCAACCAATTCATTTACATTCCGTTCATATCCACATTCATTATATTCAAATCCATTTTTTAAAGCTCGGAATCATTCCATACTCATTTATTTATGAACCATTTCATACATTTATTTAAGCCAAGCTTTCATTCCCAATATTTACTTAAGTTAATTCGTTTAGTTTAAATTATTTCAACTATATAACTCAAGTTTATTTTCAATTCATAAATACCAAAGATCGTCTCCAGCGCCTAAACATCACAACTGATCAGAATTGTGCCTTCTGTAACACTGAAGCTGAATCGATCCGCCATCTCTTCTTTGAATGTGATTTATCATACTATATATGGGTTTCGGTTTGTGTACACAACCTAGGACAAACATACACAATCACCGACTTTTTTGATCACTGGCAATACTGTGTACCGAACCACCACCTAGATATTCTGCTAGCTATTTTTAGTTGGGTCATTTGGAAAGAGAGGAATGCCCTCGTCTTCAACAAACCCACCAACTCGTGTTTTAACATATGCAATAAAATTTCTAATATCTTTGCGTATTGGACAGGCCCTTCCTTCTCGGCACCGTTTAGTCTTCGGCTTCCACCAGCTAGGTCTCCATCGCCTAAATCTGTAGGCAGTACAACACTAGTCGCACCAACTGATCGTCCTGGCGGCAACTAGTGGTTCGCTTGTTCTTTAGCCACTGACGCTCTAAGATTTCTCCCCATAGTAGTACTTTTTGGCTTTGTTAGTTAATTTAAATCTAAATTTGTATATTTTTGTAAACTCCTGGCCTGTAATTTCTTGCTGGCATGCTACTTTGTTCCTTTAACACTGATTATGCTACTTGTGTTTTTGCCATCGATAGGGCATGTTGATCGATCTTAGTAAATTAAATATATATTATTAATCGGCTGTGTAGTTCCGTGCTACACATCCGTTCTCCTCAAAAAGGGTTTATTTTTAATTCATTCAAATTCCATTTCATTTACTAATTAATTTAATTATTTCCTTCATTTAATCTATTTCAAAACTTAACTTCATATTCAAATTTATTTAATTAATATCCAAGTCATATTCAATTTATTTACACTTAAATCGAATTTATTTATAAGTCAAGTCATTGCTATTTAAATTTTCATATGCAATTCAATTTTACTTAATCAAGTTAAGTTCCATTCCCATATTCAATTCACTAATTAATTTATCCAATTAGTCCACTTCTAATTTATAATTCACAACTAGATTTTTATACCAAAAATCACTTCATTTAGTATACTTGAGTTCAAACTCATCTTATAATTCATATTTGGATTTTTATTTCTTCACTAAAATATCAAACATTTTTATTTTTGGTTTTTTTTCTATTGCACTTCTCCAATTTACAAGTTACACAACTTATTTCTTACATTTCCATCAATTTTATACTCGAGTATATTCACATTTTATTATCGACTCAAGATTATACAACACTTTATAGCTTTAAATATATATTTATTCCATTAACTCCAATTTTGTAAGCTATTCAAACTTATTCATTCACAATTCCAAAATTTCTTTTCCACTTAAATTTTTGTTCTATTCACTAACATATAACTCATAGTTATCTGACCACTTTATAATTCAATCTCTATATTCAATTCCATTCAATATCATTTATAATTCAATCCAATTTTATTTTCAATTCAATTCAAATCCAACTCACTTTAATTTAACTTACCTTAAGCTAAAGTTTTATTCATTTTATCTCACTCAGGTTAAAATTTATTTCCAAAACTCAAATTTCATACTTTTCTTTCCTATCATTCTCAATTTATAAGTTCATAACTTATTTTCGATGTTTTCCCAAAACATTTAAATAAGGATTTCTAGAATTCAAACACGCGGTATCTATTTCAAATCATTTTTGAAATCATATATAGCTCCTTTGGCTAACAAACCATTTCATTGGAATATTAAAAATTCACTTGGTTTCAATCCAAATCAATTTCCCTTTGGAATTTCCAAAATAACACTCATTTCACCAAAAATCTCCATATCAATTTACTATGGTAGCAACTCATCACTTAGAAACTCGAAAATGAACACTAATGATGTCGCGAGCATCATCGGAATTATTTTCCAGCGACTGTAGTGAGTTCAGTGCTATATCACTTCCAAATCCATTTTAAACCATTTTTTATTCAACCAAATCTCAATTTTAATACTCCATTATTCTTCCAACCACTTTGGTAACATTTTCAAAATTTTCGAGACTCCAAAATTCCCAAATACTTTGTTCAAACCATTTAAAATATTTCTCAAAACTTCCGGGGTTTTAAATTCCCAAATTCTAGTTTGAAGCCATTTTTATTTATAATTCATTTGTGTATTTCATACTTATACGAATTTCCATTTGGTTATATATAACCATTTCAAATTTATAATCTTGTTTTGATTATAATAACAACAACCAAACACTCCAATATACTGTAATAATTTTAGAAAATTAGTTCTTTTATATCAAAATATAATTCGGGTAAAATTATTTAATTTACCCACTTCAAAACCATACTATATCAGTTTACGTGTGCAAGCGTTTAGAAACTCCTATCGATTTAATTGCATTCCACTACTCAACCAGAATTTATATGCCACTCAACAGATAAATCAACACAATATAAAACATTTTATATTCACTAACAAATACGCGCTCATATCTATTAATACACTCAAACTCATTCTATGATACTACTGACTCTATCTCTAATGAGTAATCCCTACCAAGCCAAGGTTCTCACTTAACCTTCAGCTTTGATACCAAGTGTAACAACCCGGAATTTTCGACCCTAGGAAATCGACATCAATACGCTCATTGTATAATATGCCTAGCAATCGAGTGCCGGAAATTCCAGATCATTAGAGTAAAAGAAGAAAGAGGTAGAAGAAAATAGAACAACAACACAGTATCTTACAATCGCAGCGGAATAATATATAATCGATAAAACATGTCTTTATACAAAAAAGGACAATAACTGTTATTTTACATATCATCATCAGAGTACAACAAATCAATAACTCAATACTGGACAGTTATAATAACTTGTCCGCACTAATGCTAAATATATAGCCTACAATACACAACGAAATATAATCAAGTACGTGTAATAGGTCTTCATCATCCAACTCGTCTCCTGAGCTCTATAGCATTCTATCCTGAATCTATAATACTCGATCTGACCCGAGCATTAAAATAGAATAACACCTGGGTAAGTTTGGAAAACTAGCGTGAGAAAACACACTCAATTTGAATTTATTTCTATTTTCAAAATCCTTTGAAAAACAATGGTATCTCGTAAGACCATGTCACACCTTAACATGACGGGTTATTTTATCATAACCGAAACATTTGATATCAAAATCATCTGATATTATTATAGTGTCTATAGAAAGTAAAATAGAAAATAGCTGAAACGCTTGCACTCACGTTTCAGCATCGTTGGGCACAATCAAAATAGTACGGCGCTTATTGGCGAATGAATTCCATATAATGACTAGGTGATGGGGTACCACCTATCACGGTACACGTCTAGAAAAATGTAACGAGGACCTCATTGGGATCCCCTACAACACAAGACCGACCATACCCCTAACTGGATAGAACCGATTATGTTATCACCCTGGGTGTTCCCAACCTTATCGAGAGCTCTTTTCCATGCACCACCGTATCCATAATTTGTAATATATCCAAGGGTATCTAGAAAGGTGATAACATACCCTAATTGGGTATGATGCACTTAGCCTTCCTGCATCACCCCTGATTTTCAGTCATTTTCGGTTGATGAGGCTTGAGGCTACGATTGCCTTTTTAAGGAATTTTCACATAGAATGCTCATTGTCCTCTAATGACAATGTACTAATAGCATTCATCCGTACAAGTCCGTTCTAGATGTGATGACCCAAAAATCCTTACCCTTTGAATCGACAATAAACCACATATGTCCGACCTAAAAAGCATAGACTGACAGAAAGTCATGAGAAAGTAAAGAAGAGAGAAGAAGTGGAGAGAAGAAAAAGAGAAGATAGAACCAAACCGAACAATACAGAATCTCACAACGTAGTAGAAAATATATAATATCATATCAATGATCTTTACAGAACAATATATACATACATCAATGATAGTTCAACAATCAATCACAAATTATCAGCCTGGACAGTTATAATAACGTGTCCTCACAATTGCCAATAATAAACAATGACTAAGCAGCGGATAATAAAAATAGATACATGCATACAAAATGAAGATCTCCAGCTCTCCTGCTGAAGCTCCTAAAGCATCAAATCTGAACCTGTAAATATACTCGGTCTGACCCGAGCACTGAAAGGGAAGAACGCCTGGATCAGCTTGGTAAACCAGCATGAGAAACACACACAACTGAATTTGTTGAATTACCAAACTTTTCCTTTATCAAAACAAAAGTACCTTGTAAGATGCCCACACATAAACACGGACATGTTTTTACCTTACGATAACTAAAACATCTCATGTCAAATCATCCAATATTATACTAGTGTCTAATATGCAAATAATATTAATCATAGCCAAAATTGTTACATTGATTAAATTTCAGCATAGTCCAAAATGAGTAATACAATCAAAATGGCAGCGACGTAGTGGAGTTTGGATTTCCATACAAATGACTAGGTGAAGACACTACCTTCCGGTAGTGCATCTCTAGAAGAATGTATCGAGGACCATCACAAAGGATCCTCTACCAACACAAGACCGGTCCACCTCTATAACTAGACGGTACCGAATATATCATCCTCCGATCGTTACCGACCATTACCGAGGGCCCTTATAGCATACAAACCACAATAATCAGATACACGACGTCATAGCATGTAAAGATATATCTAGAATAGGATGATCATACCCTACTTGGGAGCGAGCCACTTAGCTTTGCCGCTTCTAACCCTTTTTTGGTCATTTCCGGTTGATTAGGCCAGAGGTAACGATTACTTTTCACAAATCACATATCACATCACTTTGAATGCCACACAGCCATTTCCATTGACAACTAATTGCCTTCCACAAAAATACAACCCTTAAGCTCATATGTCTCAAGGAGGGTGTTAAGCTAACAAAATCTAAGCTCTGATATCCGTGTGACGACCAGCGAATCTGTACCCTTTGAATCGACAATAAACCACACAAGTACGACCCAAAAAGCATAGACTAACAAAAAGTCATGAGAAAGAAAAGAAGAGAGAAGAAGAAAAGATAAGAAAGAGAGAACATAGACCAAACCGAACAATACAGAATCTTACATCGCAGTGGAAAACTTATAGTATCATACCAATGATCTTTACAAAACAAAAACTATATATACATACATCAATCAGAGTTCAACAATCAATCAAAAATTATCAGCTTGGACAGTTATAATGACCCGTCCTTACAATTGCCAATAATAAACAACAACTAAGAAGTGGATAATCAAAACAGATACGTGTATATGGAATGAAGATCTCCAGCTCTCCTACTGAAGCTCCAAAAGCACTAAATCTGAACCTGTAAATGTACTCGGTCTGACCCGAGCATTGAAAGGGAAGAATGCCCAGATCAGTCTGGTAAACCAGCGTGAGAAACATACTCAACTGAATTTATCAAATTACCAAACATTTCCTTTGTCAAAAAAAAAGTATCTCGTAAGACACTCCCACACATAAATACAAACATGTTTTTATCTTACGATAACTAAAACATCTCATATCAAATCATCTAATATTATACTGGTGTCTACTATACAAATAATATTAGTCATAACTGAAATTGTTACATTAATTAAATTCCAGCATATAGCCTAAAATGGGTAATGCAATCAAAATGGCAAGAACGTAGTGGAGTTTGGATTTCCATACAAAGGACAAGGTGAAGGGACTACCTTCCGGCAGTACATCTCTAGAAGAATGTACAAAGGACCATCACAAAGGATCCTCTACCAACATAAGACCGACCCACCTATATAACTAGATGGTACCAAATATATCATCCTCCGGTCGTTATCGACCTTTACTGAGGGCCCTTATAGCATACAAACTACAATAATCAGATACATGACGTCATAACATATAAAGATATATCTAGAAGAGGATGATCATACCTTACTTGGGAGCAACCCACTTAGCATTGCCGCATCTAACCCTATTTTGGTCATTTTCGGTTGATGTAGCCCGAGGTAACGCTTATCTTTCACAAATCACATATCACATAACTTTGAATGCCACACGGCCATTTCCATTGACTACCAATTGCCTTCCACAGAAATACAACCCTCAAGCTCATACGTCTCAATGAGGGTGCTAAGCTAAGAGAAGTTGCCTTCTCTGCCACCATTGATGTACGTTTGTAATAACCAATGTACGTAATATTTAGAAATGCAATGTCAGACAAACATCGATACAAGTTGTCGAGGAACATGACAAACCAAAGGTACTTTCCTACCACATCCTGTCGGAAAATCCCTAGGATTAGTAGTGAATAGTCCCTGCATTGGATGTTTCATAATGAAGAGACCACCGCTACTATATGTATATTGAAATTTTAACCCCAGACGATCAACAAGCAGTCCCCCACTACGAAAATCCTGGATATCAATATCATCACAATCTACACAAATCGAACGCATAAACATTGGTCCAAAGTGGTTTTCGGATAAACCGATCCCGGTCTCTTCGCACCAACAACGCAAAAGCGTTTCTCAACCTCACACAGAAACTAAGTCTCATAGAATTATCATGTCCCCAACTTTCAACTTGCTATCCTTCGGGCCAAGAAGGAAGCTCGATGGATTGGAGTAATACTCCGCACTATACGAATCAACATCCTTAACACAAACGATAATCAAGCCTACACAGAAGGCTACATACTAAGTGTATGACTAAATAGTTTCCACATCAAGGAACTAAAATGGCCAAATTTGATAGTCGGTTATTTAACTATCAAAACGAACAAATATTTAGCACCATATACAATCACTAGGCCCTTTTTATTAATCTTTTATTGATTACATCTCTTGTCAAATATTCACTTCAAATTATCTTTAAAAGGATATATTCTCAAACATCTCAACATTGGAAAACCTTTCCATATACTTATTGAATAGTAAATAATTCACAAATCAATTTATATTCAACACTTAGAAAATATTACGTATACTTAAATCACGATTAAGTATATATTTCATTCTTTAAGGAAAATATTCTCTTAAAACACTTTTATTTGGGTCAAAACGGATGTTGCATAAAATATCGTTACGACTACCCAAAAATCATTAGTATAGGGATTCGAAAATTAGATAGATATATAAATCCCATAACTATACAAAACATTTCCTTTCGAAAATCATTTACTATAACAGTAGTATTATAGTCCATCATTTCCTTACTTCTTGAAAATGTCTATTTCAACAATGAATGTTGAAATCTACGTATTCGATGCTGAAGACATTATAAAACATCTTCAAATGATTTTACTCCATTTAAAAGATCACTTTTCAAAACATACCCATTTTATTTAATATATTATTCACTATCCAAAATCGTGAATATAATTCTCTTATCCAAATTCAATATTTCTACATATTTATTAAAGGACAATCCATTGTCCAAGATTGTCAACATAATTTTTTGACCAAATTCATTACTATTGCACATTAAATTGAAGCATATCCATTGTCCAAAATTGCGGATGAAATTCCTTTAATAAACTTCTATATTCTACTTATCGAATTCAATTGATTTTGGATTTATAAACAGTGTTTATAAATTCCATTTATTATTTATAAAAGTTTTCAATATACAAAATTCCTCTATTAAAAAATTCCACTTATATCTAATTTACATGCTAAAATCCAAATTATAAGTTAATTTACTTATAATTCTTTTATTTACAAATTCATTCATTTTATAACTTTACAAATTCATAAATCTATAAATCTTATTCACTTATAAAATCCATTTATAACTCCATTTTAACATTTATAAAAACTCCATTAAAACTCCATTATTATGATTTATAAAAATTCAATTTTATAATTCTTATGTAAAACCCACTTATAATAAATCAAAAATCCCAATTTAAATTATTTTACAAAATAATCAATTCAATATTTCAAAAATCACATTCTGATTATATTTCACAAATCAGTTTCTTAATAATTAAAAATTAATAAAACATCTATTTTCAAAATCACTTGAAAATCCTTTTTAATTCGAAATCACCACTTTAATATTTTAAATTACCAAAAATAGGCCTAGTGCTGCAACAACACTAAATACATCAATCACGACATCCAAAACATCATATATCACATGTTAATAGCATATATAACAATATCTGTAAATAAACCAATACTGGTGAGGAATCCAGTTGGATCCCTCCAACCTGTCACCTGCAGCAATTATACATATTAGAATATGTGTACAATGTCTGCTTCAAGGCGGACGCGCGTACAAAAGGTCATCCGCTCATACACGAGAATGTATTGGGTCTCATCTGCTCCAATAGGCAGAATATATCCAAATACCAATCAATATATAGAAAATATATCATATATCATCCAAACAATCATCAATCATCATAAATAAATTTATTTCATACTTGTATAAAAATATCAGTGAGTCAGAAAGAGCCAGTTGTACTCACTTTGGTTCCAATAGAAGTTGCAGTGTTTTATTAGGAATAAAATTAAACGAGCGTTTAATTTACTCAAAATTCACACTAGTTTCAATTAACTCCAAACAAGATCTAAAATATAGTGCTTGTCAATACGGACCCAACGCAACTTGTTTCGTCAAAAACGGACCTCGTGTGACAAAGTTATAGCTTTTCAAAGATTGTATGAATTTAACTATATATAAATTTCAATTTCTATTTTTTTAAAACTAGATCAATCTGAGCTATATATTTCCCAAAACCAGATTGTGGCCGCTAGTCATTCTTTTTCCCCCATCGGCTCAACTTACCTTAGCCGAGACCCATTGCTGCCATTTATCTTGAATTATCGTGGCCACCACGATCCATTTGAACACGATCGAGAAGGGCCATCGTGTAGCCCATGCTCCACTCCACCTTCGGCCGTGAGCACATCGAACTCAACTGTGTATTTGCATGGAAAAATGCACGTGAACGACGAACGTTCGAGCTCGCTTTGCCGACGATCGGCTGCCCTAAAATCGATCGCACCCGTTGAAGTTGAAGATCTCATCGTGCTCTACGCTTTTGTAGTTGGAGATTTTGCGTAAAAATCGATGGATTGGAAGATAATGAAAGGGAAAGACTGGTGTTTCTCGACCATTGAAAAGATAATGGCAGCTGGGAACCCTAGGGTTGATCAGGGTTTGCAAATAGAAAATAATAACGTCCTTTTATAGAAAATTTCGCGACACTATTCATCTGAGATTTTTCCAAACTCCAAACGAAGCGTGCTGCCCGACGTTTATAATGTTTTACCCCTATTCCAAACATAATGGAATATATATCAGAAGCCAATTCGATCGTATTTGGAAGATAGTTTTTCGAATCGAATTATTTAAATTTAAAATTCACTTAAACAAATTTCAACGCGTTTTAGCTTGCCTCGGACAAACCGTAAATCCCGTTAACACGAAATTTGAAATTCTACAATAATATAACATTACGGATTCAATGAAACTGGTTTCGTCGAAATCCATGACTATGTGAAAAATGACTATTTTCACACGTTAATTAAATATTAAAATATTCAATTTTTATAAATTAACTTTTAATTCAATATCAAAAGTTCTCTAACATCATTCTAATTCAAATATAATTTAATTCAACATTATAAATCATTTTTATCACAATAAATCCAAATTCCAATTATTTACACAATTTCAAATATTAAATTAATAATTTAATTATCAAATTAAATCCTTATGTGTGAAATATAAGTATTCAGCTTATTAAAATTTGCCTATGAATATTTTAAATCAATCAAATATATGAATTCCGAATGACTGAAATTTTGGGTCGTTACGCTTGGTCTAAACGAAACCGAATCACCGTCTTCACCATCTTCACGATATCCATTTGTAACGCTCAAATCGGATCGAAGTGGTTTTCGGATAATTAAATCTGGTCTTTTCGAAACGATCAACGAAATTGGCTAATACTTGATGGTTGGTTATTTAACTATCGATATAATATCCATAAGAAGTCACTAGGCCCATATTATAATTTCCAAAATTTATTTTCAAAATATCTTTATAAGATATAAATTCGAATCCCTTTCAAATTTTTGATATTTAAGACTACTCAAATACTAATATCCATTTCAGAATATTTCAAACCATCTCTTATTTCAATACTTGGAAAAAAAAATTTGAAAATATATTTTTCTAAACCCCTTATTTCTCAACACTTAGGAAAGTTCCATTTATTTCTCTTTTCTTAAAACTCTTCACAGTTTACATTGTAAATTCCTTAACTCTTTTATAACGAACTCTATAAGTTCCGGGTTCCTTAATTAAATCTCTTTATTCAAAAGTATATACTTATCTCATTGAAATGCATATATTCACAAACCATTACCTTCAAAAATATTTGACAAACCTTTTAAAATAAATATGGAAAGCACCACATGGTATCAATAATGGATTCATAGCTCAATGATCACGTCTTTATCCCAAAGAAATCCAAACTTAACTGCAGGCAATCTCTGCCTCCGATTTCGCCATGAAAGTATACCATTACCTTCCAAAAACTTATTCAATAATTAAATATACTTTTAAACAATTTAAACAATTACAAAACTTTGAAACAATAATTAATTCTGATTTATTAATAAAATTCTAATTGAATAACAAGACTTGTATATAAAACTTATAATCCATTTTGACAATTTAAAAATATTTAAATAACTAACTTTCTGAAATATTTTTATGCTAAAACATATTTAAATTACCTAATTTAATTATTAAAAATCATCTTTATAAAACACACTCAACTTCTCGACAATAATATATATTTTTCAATCCAATATAACCAATCAAATATTTATAAATCTCTCTAGATTTATCACCAATCGATTTACACTAATCGATTTACGTCCCTAATTTCATAAATCCCTTTTCAAATTTCCAAAAGAAAATTCTATCCTTTCTTTTTAAACAGATTTAGCCGTCTCATCATAAATTCTTACCGTGAAATTGTATCTTCAATTTATCAAATGATAATCATTTCACTTTATTTATAAACATTTTTTATAAATCCCACAGACTTATTTCCAGTTCTACGATGGTTTCACATCACTTAAATCCACTATAAATTTATTTCTAAGTTAAATTCCATTTATAAATCAATTTCTTAAATAACCCAAACTTCCAAAAACCAACCAAATTCGATTATACTTCCATTTCGTAATTTAAAATCTTAATTAAGATCTAGTATAACCAAATTTATATTTATTTCCAATATCCTTTTTATTCTCCCAAACTATTTAAAATCTCAATTTTTAAAATCCTTTTACACTTAAAGAAATATCACTTAAGTTTTATTATATAAAATCCTTTATATACATTATTCCAAAATCTCTATTTACAATATTCCAAAATTGTTTCGTACAAATTTAAAGTCAAACTATTTATTTTATCCAGATTAACTAATCCAAAACTCTACATAAATATTTAATTCCAAGATCCCTTTTTAATTTCTTTTCAAATTCAAATATATATATTTATGGTATTTTAAAATACCAAAATCTGGACCACTGCTACCATAGTATCCAATAAATTCAAATCATAATATAATCTATCACAAATTATTCAAACATATCATATAATACTATATATGAAATTAAATTCAACATTTTTGAGGAATCCAGTTGGATCCCTCCAACCCGTTGTCCTGCATTCATGGATGTTAATACAAAATAAAAATACCAACTCCGCTGTGAGGCGGGATATCGCGGTAATATAGGGTCGTCTGCCATTATGTGGGGCGCACAGGGTCTCATCCGATCCAATAAGCGGGAAATATATTGTAACGACCCAGAATTTCATTCATTTGAAATTCATATATTTAATTGATTGTAAATACTCAAAAGTAAATTTTATAAGATGGATAGCTTATATTTCAAATATAGTGATTTAATTGGATAATTAAATTATTAATTTAATATTCTAAATCGTGTAAATAATTGGAAATTGAATTTAATGTGAATAAAAATGGGTTATAAAGTTGTATTAAATTCTATTTAAACTATAATGATGTCAGTAAACTTTTGAAATTGAATTGAAAGTTAAATTGTAGAAATATAATATTTTAATATTTAATTGACGAGTAAAAATAGCCATTTTTCATACAGTCTCGGATTTCGACAAAACTAGCTTCATTGGATCTGTAATGTTATATGATTGTAATATTTCAAATTTTGCATCAATCGGATTTACGGTTTGTCCGGGGCAAGCTAAAACGCGCAGAAATTTGCTAAAGTGGATTTTTAATTTAAATAGTCGGTTCGAAAACCTATCTTTTAAATACGGTCGAATAGGCTCCTGATATATATTCCATTACTTTCGGAATAAGGGTAAAACATTATAAACGCCAAACGCACGCTTCATTTCGAGTTCGGAAAAATTTCAGGTGAATAGTGTCGCGAAATTTTCTATAAAAGGACGTTATAATTTCTTATTTTCATCAAACCCTAGTTATCAAACCCTAGCCGCTGTTTTCGTTTAATGGTCGAAATTACTCGATCCTTTTTCTCTTAATCTCTCTCGATCCAAACACTTTTTGCCTTCGATTCCTAAATGAAATTTGTAGGGAGTGACGAGATCTATAGATCCATACGGTGTGATCGATTTTTATTGAGTGGATCGACGAAAAATTTGGTTTGAACGTCCAACGTTCACATACGTTTTGCGAAGCAAGGGGGAGGCCGAGTTCATCAATTTTCTTGGTGATGGAGGAGCCAGCATATGCCTTTTGACTGGTGGCTGTTGATCAACGTGAAGATGATCAGTGGTGGTCGCGTCGTTCGATTTTTATTGCATAGATGGGTTCGGCTTTTACTATGCATGAATGAAGAAGGAAGGCAGAATGGGTGGCTCTGATTGGAAGAAGCTAATCTAACAGCCGAGATGTTTAAGGTTGAAAATAAAATAAAAATTCTAAATATTATATATATAAATTCGTACAATCTTTAAAAATGCAAACTTCTTCATACATTGTCCGTTTTCGACGATACAAATTGCATTGATCCGTATTGATGAGCACTACATTTTAGAGATGGTTTCGAGATGATTGAAGCTAGTATAAATTTTGGGTAAAATTAAACGGCTGTTTAATTTTATTTGGAATAAAACACTGCAACTGCTATTGGAAGCAATGTGAGTAAAACTCACTCTTTCTAACTCGCTGATATTTTTACATAAGTGAGAATAAAAATTATTTATGATGGTTAATGACTGTTTGGATGATATATGATTTATTGATTGGTATTTGGATATATTCCTGCCTATTGGAGCAGATGTGACCCTATACGTACCCATATATTAGTGGATGACCCTTCGTACGCGCGTCTGCCTCGAAGAGGACATTATACACATATTCTAGTATGTATATTATTTGCAATTAACAGGTTGGAGGGATCCAACTGGATTCCTCACCAGTATTGGTTTTATTTACAGATATTGTGATATATGCTGTTATCATGTGATATATGATGTTTTGGATGTTGTGATTGATGTATTTGGTGCTGTTGCAGCATTGGGCCTATTTTCGGTAATTTAAAAATATTAAAGTGATGATTTCAATTCGAAAAGGATTTTCAAGTGATTTTGAAAATATACGTTTTGTTGAATTTCGAGGTGTTAAGGAGATGAATTTATTTTGAATAAATAAAAGTTATAATTTTTATGTTATAAAAATTATGATTTTTGTGAAACATGATTGAAATTTGATTTTTGAAATATGAAGTTAACTATTTGTAAATAGTTTAAAATGAGATTTTTGATTTATTATAAATGGTTTATATATAAGATTTATAAAATTGAATTTTTATTAATCAAAATGATGGAATTATGAAGGAGTTTTGTAAATGTTTAAAATGAAGTTATAAATGGATTTTATAAGTGAATAAGATTTATGAATTGTGAAGTTATAAAAAAGAATGAATTTGTAATAAGAAATTTATAAGCAAGTAACTTATAATTTGTGTTTAGGCATATAAATGAGATAAATGGAATTTGTTAATAAAGGGATTTTATACATGGAAGTTTTATAAAATAGAAATGTGAATTTATAAACCTCGTTTAATAATTGTGAAATCAATTTAAATTGATAAACTAGATATAGAAGTTTATTAAAGGAGTTTCATTCATGATTTTGCACAGTGGATAATCCTTTAAATCAAATGTGTAAAAGCAATGAATTTGGTAAACGAAGTATATCCACGATTTTGGACAGTGGATTATCTTTAATAAATGTGTAGAAATATTGGATGTGGTAAATGAAGCATATTCATAATTTTGGACAGCGGATAATCTTTTAAGTTAAATAAATATATTGGGAAGTGATTTTTAAATGGAGTTAAATGGTCTGAAGATGTTATAAAATGTGTTAAGTATCGAATACATAGATTTCAACATTTATTGTTGAAATAGACGTTTTCGAGAAGTAAGGAAATGATGAACTATAAAACTGTTGTTATAGTAAATGATTTTCAAAAGGAAATATTTTGTATAATATAAGGGATTTGTATATCTATCTTATTCTCGAATCCCTATACTAGTTATTTTGGGTTGTCGTAACAATGTTTTACGCAACATTCGTTTTGACTCAAATAAAAGATGTTTAAGAGAATGTTTTCCATAAAGAATAAAATATATACTTAATTCCGATTAAAATATATGAATATTTTTTTAGTGTTGAAAATAAACTGATTTGTGAATTACTTATTTTTAAATAAGTATACAGAAATGTTTTCCAATATTGAAATGGTTTGAGATCATATATTTTTAAAGATAACTTGAAGTGAATATGCGGCAAATGGTTTAATTAATAAAAGATTAATAAAAAGGGCCCAGTGATTGTTAAGGTGCTGAATATTTTTTGTTTTGTTTTGATAGCTAAATAACCGACTATCAAATTTGGCCATTTTTGTTCTTCGACTTGATGTGGAAACTTTTTAGTCATACACTTAGTACGTAGCTTTCTATGTAGGCTTGATTATCATTTGTGTTGAGATTGTTGATTCGTATAGTGCGGAGTATTACTCTAATCTATCGAGCTTCCTTCTTGGCCCGAAGGATAGCAAGTTGAAAGTTGGAGACATGATAAGTCTATGAGACTTAATTTCTGTGTGAAGTTGAGAAACGCTTTTGCATCGTTGGTGCGAAGAGAACGGGATCGGTTTATCTGAAAAACACATCGGACCAACATATATGTGATGATTGTGTAGGTTGCTTCTGATGATATTGATATTTTGGATTTTAATGTTGGGGGACTGCTTGTTGATCGTTTGGGGTTAAAATCCCAATATACATATAGTAGCAGTAGTCTCTTCATTATGAAATATCGAATGCAAGGACTATTTGCTAGTAATCCTAGGGATTTCGCGACAGCATGTGGTAGGAAAGTACCTTCGGTTTGACCTGTTCCTGGGAAACTTGTGTGGATGTTTGTCTGACATTCATTTCTAAAGATTACGTACATTGGTTTTTACAAATGTACATAAGTGGTGGCGGAGAAGGAAGCTTCTCTTAGCTTAACACCCTCCTTAATACGTATGAGCTTAAGGATTGTATCTTTGTGGAAGGCAATTAGTAGTCAATGGAAATGGCCGTGTGGCATTCAAAGTGATGTGATATGTGATTGTGAAAGGTAATCGTTACTTTAGGCCTCATCAACTGGAAATGACCAAAACAAGGTTAGATGCAGTAGGGCTAAGTGGGTCGCTCTCAAATAGGGAATGATCATCCTCTTTTAGATATATCTTTACACGCTATGACGTCATGTATCTGATTATTGTGGTTTGTATGCTAGAGGGCCCTCAGAAAAGGTCGGTAACGACCGAAGGATGATATATTCGGTACCATCTAGTTATAGAGGTGGGCCTGTCTTGTGTTGGTAGTGGATCCTTTGTGATGGTCCTCAGTACATTCTTCAAGAGATGTACTGCCGAAAGGAAGTCCCCTCACCTGGTCATTTGTATGGATATCCAAACTCCACTACGTACCTGCCATTGTGATTATATTACCCATTTTGGGCTATATGATGGAATTTAATCAGTGTAACAATTTTGGCTATGATTAATGTTATTTGTGCAATAGACACTATTATAATATAAGAGGATTTGATATGAGATGTTTTAGTTATCATAAGGTAAAAATATGTCCATGTTTATGTGTGGGCATATCTTACGAGATACTTTTGTTTTGATAAAGGAAAAGTTTGGTAATTTAATAAATTCAGTTGAGTGTGTTTCTCACGCTAGTTTACCGGACTGATCTGGGCATTCTTCCCTTTCAATGCTCGGGTCAGACCGAGTAAATTTATAGGTTCAGTTTTGGTGCTTTTGGAGCTTCAGTAGGAGAGCTGGAGATCTTCATTTCGTATACACGCATCCGTTTTGATTATCCGTTGCATTACTTAGTTGTTGTTTATTATCAGCAATGGCGAGGACATGTTATTATAACTGTCTAGGCCGATAACTAGTGATTGATTGTAGAACTCTGATTGATGTATGTATATACAATTTTGTTTTGTAAAGATCATTGATATGATATTATATGTTTTTCGCTGCGATATGAGATTATGTATTGTTCTGTTTGGTTTTATCTTCTCTCTTTCTTCTCTTATCTTCTTCTCTCTTCTTTTCTTTCTCCCAACTTTTCATCAGTCTGTGCTTTTTGGTTCGGACATGTATGGATTATTGTCGATTCAAAGGGTACGGATTTTCGGGTCGTCGCATTTGGTATCAGAGCTTAGATTTTGTATATTCCTAAGCTTTGATGTGTACTCAGCATAGATAGGGACAGTAGCACCCTAGATTGAGTTGAGTGTATTATATATATGAGCGCGTATTTGTTAGTGAATATGAAAATGTTTTATATTATGATTACTTATCGGTTGAGTTTTTTGTGAATTCTGGTCGGTGTGTGGGATGCCATATTACCGATAGGGATTTCTGAACACTTAGACGAGGCAAGTTGACATAGTATTATTTTAAACTAGGTAAATGAAATAATTTTACCTCGATTATATTTTATATATAAAGGAAACAATTTTTCTTAGAAACTACTAAAGTTTAAATAAATGAATTTTTTGTTTGTTTGAAAATGTAAATATATAAGTTAATAAAAGCAATTTGAATAATCTAAATAAAAACAACAATTGTAAAAGAATAAAGTATATAAGCAAATGAATTATAAAGTATGAAATTATAATTAATATGATTTACAATTATGAAATAATCTTATATATGAGAAATGAAACAATATGAATATATTTATAAATATGAGTTATGAATAAAAATGAATTTAAAGTAAGAATTTGAGAATTTGAATCCTGTTTATTTTGAAAGTTGTTATAAGAGTTATATTGGTATAAATCTAAATAAGATAAATAAAATTTGGAATGAATCTTATATAAGTGAAGTGAATAAAAAGATTTTATAAATGTGATTTATAAATAAAAGGATTTTTAAAAGAATATAAAGCACTGAATTCACTATTGTTGCTGGGAAATAATAAGGGTGATGACTGCAGCATCATCAGTATAGTTTCGAGTTTCTGTGTGATTGATTTGCTATCATAGTAAATTGAAATCAAAGTTTTGTTTTGAAAAACAAATTTGAAACTAAAAATCCAAGTTGAAATTGATGAATATAAGTGAAATGAATTTGGACTTATAATATGAGATAATAAAATTTAATTTGGCAATGTTAAATAAATTTGAGTTAGCATAATAAATATACGATTTGAAATTTAACTAAAGGAAGGTTAAATAATTTGAATATTTGTGACAAATATACGATTTACACTTTTTTTCCTATGGGATGCCTCATCCTTGAAGATGAGATGTATATTTGTGATATATATATGCAGTGATCCTACTACGATTGAACCACGCAAAGGAGATACCGGCGAATGTTTTGAAAATTAAAGGCGTTGGAATTTTTTTGGTTAAATTGGAAAAATTTTGATAACTAGAAATTTTGATATGGAATTAGAGTTAAACGATATGAATTAGTTTTGAGAAAATAACTAAGAATGGATATGAAACTTAGAAAAGTTTTTATAAGAGTTTAACAAATTGTTTTTGAAAAGTTAATGGATTTTTGTGATTTTTTTCGTACTTTGTAATTTCGAGGACGAAATTTATGACGACCCAGAATTTTAGTCATTTGAAATTCATATATTTAATTGATTTTAAATATTAAGAAGTTAATTTTATAAGCCGAGTAACCTATATATTGAATATAGTAATTTAATTGGATAATTAATTGTTAATTTAATATTTGAAATTGCTGAAATAATTGGAAATGGGATTTAATGTGAATAAAAATGATTTATAAAGTTAAAATAATTCCTATTTGAATTATAATGATGTTAGATAACTTTTAAAATCGAATTAAAAGTTAATTTGTAGAAATTGAATATTTTAATATTTAATTGACGAGTAAAAATAGTCATTTTTCAAACAGTCTCGGACTTCGGCGAAACTGGTTTCATTGATTCCGTAATGTTATATTATTGTAAAATTTCAAATTTCATGTCAATTGGATTTACGGTTTGTCCGAGGCAAGCTAAAACGCGTAGAAATCTGTTTAAGTGAATTTTTAAATTTAAATATCCGATTCGAAAACCTATCTTCCAAATACGATCGAATTAGCTCTCGATATATATTCCATCGCGTTCGGAATAGGGGTAAAACATTATAAACGACAGGCGACATGCTTCGTTTCGAGTTCGAAAATTTTCGGGATGAATAGTGTCGTCGAATTTTCTATAAAAGGCCAACTTTTATTCTATTTTCATCAAACCCTATTAGGGTTAGGGCTAGCCACAATTATCTTTTCCACGACCAGAATTTCATCTCGTTTCTTCTCTAATATCTTCAATCCATGCAATATTTCAAGAAATCTCCAACTACAAAGATGAAGATCGTAGCGAGATCTATCCATCCAATGGTGGAGATCATTTTTTACGAAGCCAATCGACGGCGATTTGCATTTGAAGGGGCCAGGTTCATACATGCTTATCGAGGAAGATAAGCAACTGAGCTCGCCTAAATTCAGGGTGAAGGTGGAGCAAAGGTTGGCCGTTCAAATGAAGTTGGCCGATCATCTTCAAACTTCAAGGTGTGGTTGCGAAAATTCAAAGAAGACGGCGGCGTGGGTTTCATTTGAAACCTATATGTGCGTGGAGGAAGAAAGTGTAGTGCGGTCGCGATCTGCTGTTAGAAAATTGGATGGCCACGATTTAACGGTTTATAAAAATATAAATAAAATTGAAATTATTATATTATATAATTCGTATAATCTTTAAAAAGCTATAACTTTTTCATACGAGGTCCATTTCGCATGAAACAAATTGCGTTGGAACTGTATTGACGAGCATTATATTATGGAGGTGGATTGGGATTTATTTGAGCTAATGAAAATTTTGGTTGAAATTAAGCGTTTAATTTTAATCGGAATAAATCGCTATCGCAACGACTACAAGCAATGTGAATACAACTCACTCTTTCTGCCTCACTGATATTTTTATATAAGTGAGAATAAATAGTATTTATGATGATTGATGATTGTTTGGATGATATATAATATATTAATTGGTATTTGGATATATTCCTACCTAGTGGAGCAGATGACCCTATACGTTCCCGTGTATGAGCGGATGACCCTTTGTACGCGCGTCTGCCTCGAAGCGAACATTATACACATATTCTAATATGTATATTTGTTGTAGGTGACAGGTTGGAGGGATCCAACTGGATTCCACCCATATTGATTTCTTTACATATATTGTGATATATGCTGTTACCATATTATATATGAAATTTTGGACGCCGTGATTGATGTATTTAGTGCTGTTCCAGCATTGGGCCTATTTTTTAGATTTTAAAATATTAAAGAGATGATTTTTAAATTGAAAAAGGATTTTCAAAGTGATTTTGAAAATATACGTTATATTGAATTTTGAATTGTTAAGTAAATGAATTTATATTAAATAAATAAATAGTTATAATTTTTATTGTTACGAAAATTATGATTTTTGGGTAATATAATTGAAATGTGATTTTTGAAATATGAAGTTGATTAATTTGTAAAATCGTTAAATTGAAAATTTTGAAATTATTATAAATGGTTCATATTTAAGATTTGTAAAAAATTGATATTTTATAAATCAAAATATTGGGATTATAAAGGAGTTTTATAAGTGTTAAAATAAAGTTATAAATGAATCTTATAAGTGAATAAGATTTATAGATTTATAAAATTTGTGAAGTTATAAAAGAAGGAATTTGTAAATAAATGATATAAGTAATTAACTTATAAATTGGATTTTGGCATGTAATTGAAATATATATGGAATTGGTTAATAAAGGGATTTTATAAGATGAAGTTTTTATAAAAAAATAAAAGGAATTTATAAACATTGTTTTATAAATCTGAAATTAATTGAATTTGATAAGTTAAATATAGAAGTTTATTAAAGGAGATATATTTGCGATTTTGGACAGCGAATTATCCTTTAAGTTAAACGTTGTAATAATAAAGTGTTTGGCTGGGAATTATATCCACGATTTTGGATAGTGGATAATCCTTTAATAAGTGCAATAGTAATAAATTTGATTAGGTATTAAATCCATGATTTTGGATAGTGGATTTTACTTTAAAATAAAATATGTAGAAGTATTGAATTTGGTGAACAAACTATACTCACGATTTTAGATAGTGAATAATCTTTAGAAATTAAGTAAATGTTTCGAAAGTGATTTTTTAAATGGAATCAAAATGATTTAAAGTTGTTTTAAAATGTGTTAAGGATAGAAACCATAGATTTCAACATTCATTGTTGAAATAGATGTTTTCGACAAAATAAGAAAATGATGGGCTATAACACTGTCGTTATAGTAAATGATTTTCGAAAGGAAATGTTTTTGTATAGTATTGGGATTTATATATCTATCTTATTATCGAATCCCTATACTATTGATTTTGGGTTGTCGTAACGATGTTTTACGCAACATTCATTTTGACCGGAATAAAAAAATGTTTAAGAGAATATTTTCCTTAAAAGAATAAATATATACTTAATCCTGATTTAAGTACATCTGATATTTTCTAAGTGTTGAAAATAAATTGATTTGTGAATTACTTATTATTAAATAAGTATATGGAAATGTTTTCCAATATTGAAAAGTTGAAATGGTTTGAGATTATATCTTTTAAAGGTAATTTTAGTGAATATTTGACAAGTAATTTAATTAACAAAAGATTAATTAAAAGGCCTAGTGATTGTTTATAGTGCTAACTATTTGTTTGTTTGTTCTGATTGTTAAATAACCAACTGTCAAAATTGGCCAAATTTTAGTTCCTCGACTTGATGTGGGAACTATTTAGTCGTACACTTAGTACGTAGCCTTCTGTGTAGGCTTGATTATTCGCTCGTGTTGAGGATGTTGATTCATATAATGTGGAGTATAACTCCAATCTATCAAGCTTCCTTCTTGGCCCGAAGGATAGCAAGTTGAAAGTTGAAAATGCGATAAGTCTGTGAGACTTAGTTTTTGTGTGAGGTTGAGAAATGCTTTTGCGTTGTTGGTGCGAAGAGACCAGGATCAGATTTATCTGAAAACCACTTCGGACCAATGCATATGCGACGAAATGTGCAGGTTACTTGTAATGATATTGATATTCCGGAGTTTCATAGTGGGGGACTGCTTGTTGATCGTTTGGGGTTAAAATCCCAGTATACATCCAGTAGTAGTGGTCTCTTCGTTATGAAATATCCAATGCAAGGAATATTCGCTGCTAATCCGAGGGATTTTCCGACAGGATGTGGTAGGAAAGTACCTTCGGTTTGTCCTGTTCCTGGACAACTTGTATGGATGTTTGTCTGACATTTCATTTCTACAGATTACATACATTGGATTTTACAAACATACATCAGTGGTGGCGGAGAAGGCAACTTCTCTTAACTTAACACCCTCCTTGAGACGTTTGAGCTTAAGGGATGTATTTTTGTGGAAGGAACGAAAATGGCCGTGTGGCATTCAAAGTGATGTGATATGTAATTATAAAAGGTAATCATTACCTCGCCAGGCCTCATCAACCAAAAATGACCAAAATAGGGTTAGATGCGGCAAGGCCATGTGGGTCGCTCCCATTAGGGTATGATCATCCTCTTTTAGATATATCTTTGCACGCTATGACGTCGTGTATCTGATTATTATGGTATATATGCTATGAGGGCCCTCGGTAAAGGTCGGTAATGGCCGGAGGATGATATATTCGGTACCATCTAGTTATAGAGGTGGGCCGGTGTTGTATTGGTAGAGAAACTTTGTGATGGTTTCTCGGTACATTATTGTAGAGATGTACTGCCGGAAGGTAGTCCCTTCACCTAGTCATTTGTATGGAAATCCAAACTCCACGACGTACTGCCATTTTATTTGTAGAGCCTAGTATGCTGGAATTTAATAAAGGTAATTTTTTTGGCTATTTTGAATATTATTCGTATACTAGACACTAGTATAATATCACACGAGTTTGATATGAGATGTTTTAGTTATCGTAAGGTAAAAAAAATGTCCGTGTTTATGTATGGACTTGTCTTATGAGATAATTTTGTTTTGATAAAGGAAAAGTTTGATGATTTAGTAAATTCAGTTGAGTGTGTTTCTCACGCTGGTTTACCAGATTGATCCGGGCATTCTTCCCTTTTAAAGCTCGGGTCAGACCGAGTATATTTACATGTCTAGATTTGATGCTTTTGGAGCTTTAGCAGGAGAGCTGGAGATCTTCATTTTCATACATCCATACTTTCTTGATTATCCGCTGCATTGCTTAGTTGTTTTAAATTATCGGGATTTGTAAGGACAAGTTATTATAACTGTTCAGGCTGATAACTACTGATTGATTGTTGAACTCTTATTAATGTGTATATATATAGAATTTCTGTTTTGTAAAGATCATTGATATGATATTATATATTTTCCGCTGCGATGTGAGATTCTGTATTGTTCTGTTTGGTTCTATCTTCTCTCTTTCTTCTCTTCTCTTTTTCTCTCTTCTTTTCTTTCTCTTGACTTTCCATCAGTCTGTGCTTTTTGGGTCGGACATGTGTGGATTATTGTCGATTCAAAGGGTACGGATTGTCGGGTCATCACATCTTTTAAGTAGGGAGAATTTAACGACCTAAAATTTTAGTCATTTGAAATTCATATATTTAATTGATTTTAGATATTCAAAAGTAAATTTTATAAGATCAATAGCTTATATTTCAAATATAGTGATTTAATTGGATAATTAAATTATTAATTTAATATTTGAAATCGTGTAAATAATTGGAAATTTAATTTAATGTGAATAAAAATGATTTATAAAGTTGTATTAATTTCTAATTTAATTATAATGATGTTAGTAAACTTTTGAAATTGAATTAAAAGTTAAATTATAGAAATTGAATAATTTAATATTTAATTGACGTGTAAAAATAGCCATTTTTCAAACAGTCTCGGATTTCGATGAAACCTGTTCCATTGAATCCGTAATATTATATTATTGTAAGATTTCAAATTTCATGTCAATCGGATTTACGGTTTGTCCGGGGCAAGCTAAAACGTGCAGAAATTTGTTTAAATGAATTTGAAATTTCAATAGTCGGTTCGAAAACGTATCATCCAGATACGATCGAATTGGCTCCTGATATATATTCTGTTGCATTCGAAATAGGGGTAAAAAATTATTAAACACCAGGCGGCACGCTTCGTTTCGAGCTGGGAAAATTTTCGAGTGAATAGTGTAGCGATTTTTTTTATATAAAAGGACGTTATAATTTCTTATTTTCATCAAACCCAAGCCATCGTTTTAATTTAATGGCCGAAATCACTCGATTCTTTTTCTCTTAATCTCTCTCGATCCAAACACTTTTAGCCTTCGATTCTTAAATGAAATTTGTAGGGAGTGACGAGATCTATAGATCCATATGGATGTGATCGATTTTTATTGAGTGGATCGACGTAAAATTTGGTTTAAACGTCTAATGTTCACACGCGAAGCAAGGGGGAGGCTGAGTTCATTGATTTTTTTTGGTGATGGAGGAGCTAGCCTAAGCCTTTTGACTGGTGGCTGTTGATCAACGTGAAGATGATCGGTGGTGGTCGCGTTTTTTGATTTTTATTGCGTATATAGGTTCGACTTTTACTATACATGAACGAAGAAGGAAGACAGAATGGGCGGCCCTGATTGGAAGAAGCTGGATCTAATGGCCGAGATGTTTAAGGTTGAAAATAAAATAAAAAATTGTAAATATTATATATATAAATTCGTACAATCTTGAAAAATGTATAACTTCTTCATATGAGATCCGTTTTCGATGAAATGAATTGCATTGGGTCCGTATTGACGAGCACTACATTTTAGGACTGGTTTGGAGTTGATTGGAACTAGTGTAAATTTTAGAAATTAAACAGCAGTTTAATTTTGTTTGGAATAAAACACTGCAACTGCTATTGGAAGCAATGTGAGTACAAATCACTCTTTCTGACTCACTTTATATAAGTGAAAGTAAATGTTATTTATGATGATTGATGATTGTTTGGATGATATATGATATATTGATTGGTATTTGTATATATTCCTGCCCATTAGAGTAGATGAGACCCTATATGTTCCCGTGTATGAGCGGACGACCCTTTGTACACACGTCCGCCTCGAAGCGGACATTGTACACATATTCTGATATGTACATTTGTTGCAGGTGACAGGTTGGAGGGATCCAATTGAATTCCTCACCAGTATTTCTTTTATTTACAGATATTGTGATATATGCTGTTATCATGTGATATATGATGTTTTGGATGTTGTGATTGATGTATTTGGTGCTGTTGCAGCATTGGGCCTATTTTTGGTAATTTAAAATATTAAAGTGATGATTTCAATTTGAAAAGGTTTTAAGTGAATTTGAAAATATACGTTTTATTGAATTTTGAAGTGTTAGGGAGATGAATTTATTTTGAATAAATAAAAGATATAATTTTTATTTCATAAAAATTATGATTTTTGTGAAATATGATTGAAATGTGATTTTTGAAATATGAAGTTAACTACTTTGTAAATAGTTTAAATTGAGATTTTTGATATATTATAAATGGTTTATATATAAGATTTGTAAAATTGAATTTTTATAAATCAAAATGATGGAATTGTTTAGGAGTTTTGTAAATGTTTAATATGAAGTTATAAATGGATATTATAAGTGAATAAGATTTATGAATTGTGAAGTTATAAAAAAGAATGAATTTGTAATAGGAAATTTATATGTGAGTAACTTATAATTTGGATTTAGGCATATAAACGAGATAAATGGAATTGGTTAATAAAGGGATTTTATATATGGAAGTTTTATAACATAGAAATGTGAATTTATGAACATCGTTTTATAAACGTGAAATCAATTTAAATTGATAAACTAGATATAGTAGTTTATTAAAAGAATTTCATCCACGATTTTATGCAGTGGATAATCCTTCGAATTAAATGTGTAAAAGCAATGAATTTGATAAACGAAGTATATCCACAATTTTAGACAATGGATTATCTTTAATAAATGTGTGGAAATATTGGATGTGGTAAACGAAGTATATTCACGATTTTGGACAGTGAATAATCTTTTAAGTTAAATAAATGTTTGGGAAGTGATTTTTATATGTAGTTAAATGGTTTGAAGATGTTATAAAATGTATTAAGTATCGAATACATAGATTTCAACATTTTTTTGTTGAAATAGACGTTTTCGAGAAGTAAGGAAATGATGGACTATAACATTATTGTTATAGTAAATGATTTTCAAAAGGAAATGTTTTGTATAGTATACGGGATTTATATATCTATCTTATTTTCGAATCCCTATACTAGTGATTTTGGGTTGTCGTAACGATGTTTTACGCAACATTTGTCTTGACCCAAATAAAAGATGTTTAAGAGAATGTTTTCCTTAAAGAATAAAATATATACTTAATTCCGATTTAACTATATGAATATTTTCTAAGTGTTGAAAATAAATCGATTTTTGAATTACTTATTTTTAAATAAGTATACATAAATGTTTTCCAATATTGACATGGTTTGAGATTATATCTTTTTAAAGATAATTTGAAGTGAATATTTGGCAAATGATTTAATTAATAAAAAATTAATTAAAAGGGCCTAGTGATTGTTATGGTGCTGAATATTTGTTTGTTGGTTTTGATAGTTAAATAACCAACTATCAAATTTGACCATTTTAGTTCCTTGACTTGATGTGGGTACTATTTAGTCATACAATTAGTACGTAGCCTTCTATGTAGGCTTGATTATCATTTGTGTTGAGGATGTTGATTCATATAGTGCAGAGTATTTTTCTAATCTATTGAGCTTCCTACTTGGCCCGAAGGATAGCAAATTGAAAGTTGGAGACGTGATAAGTCTATGAGACTTAGTTTCTGTATGAAGTTGAGAAACGCTTTTGCATTGTTGGTGCGAAGAGATCGGGATCGGTTTATCCAAAAACCACTTCGTACCAATGTATATGCGATGATTGTGCAGGTTGCTTGTGATGATATTGATATTCCGGATTTTGATAATGGAGGACTGCTTGTTGATCGTTTGGGGTTAAAATCCCAATATACATATAGTAGCGATAGTCTCTTCATTATGAAATATCCAATGCAAGTACTATTCGCTACTAATCCTAGGGATTTTCCGATAGGATGTGGTAGGAAAGTACCTTCGGTTTGTCCTGTTCCTGGAAAACTTGTATGGATGTTTTCTGCATTTCTAAAGATTACATACATTGGTTTTTACAAACGTACATCAGCGGTGGCGAAGAAGGCAACTTCTCTTAGCTTAACACCCTCCTTGAGACGTATGGGCTTAAGGGTTATATTTTTATGGAAGGCAATTAACAGTCAATGGAAATGGCCGTGTGGCATTCAAAGTGATGTGATATGTGATTGTGAAAGGTAATCGTTACCTCAGGCCTCATCAACCGGAAATGACCAAAACAGTGTTAGATGCAGCAAGGCTAAGTGGGTCGCTCTCAAGTAGGGTATGATCATTTTATTCTAGATATATCTTTACACGCTATAACGTCGTGTATCTGATTATTGTGGTTTATATGTTAGGGGGCCTTCGTAAAAGGTCGGTAATGACCAGAGGATGATGTATTCGGTACCATCTAGTTATAGAGGTGGACCGGTCTTGTGTTGGTAGAAGATCCTTTGTGATGGTCCTCGGTACATTCTTCTAGAGATGTACTGTCGAAAGGTAGTTCCTTCACTTGGTCATTTGTATGGTTATCCAAACTCCACTACGTACCTGCCATTTTGGGCTATATGCTGGAATTTAATCAGCGTAACAATTTTGGCTATGATTAATATTATTTGTGCAATAGACAGTTTTATAATATTAGAGAATTTGATATGAGATGTTTTAGTTATCGTAAGGTAAAAACATGTCCGTGTTTATGTATGGGCATGTCTTATGAGATTGTTTTGTTTTGATAAAGGAAAAGTTGGTAACTTAATAAATTCAGTTGAGTGTGTTTCTCACGCTGGTTTGCCAGACTGATCCAGGCGTTCTTCCCTTTCAATGCTCAGGTCAGACCGAGTATATTTACAGGTTCAGTTTTGGTGCTTTTGGAGCTTCTGTAGGAGAGCTGGAAATCTTTATTTCGTATACGCGTATCCGTTTGATTATCCGCTGCATTTCTTAGTTGTTGTTTATTATCATCAATTGTGAGGATATGTTATTGTAACTATCCAGGCTGATAACTAGTAATTGATTGTTGAACTCTGATTGATGTATGTATATACAGTTTATGTTTTTTAGATCAATGATATGATATTATATGTTTTCCACTGCGATGTAAGATTTCGTATTGTTAGTCTGTTCTTTTTGGGTCGGACATGTGTGGATTATTGTCGATTCAAAGGGTATGAATTTGTGGGTCATCACATATATCAAACTACTAATATATATACTACTATATATATATATATAACATCCAAACTGTTAATAATTTATAAATTTAACCAAGCATCCAATAATTAATTTTAACTATTTAAAAATTAATTTGGCAATCCAAATGAGTGAGAATTTCTCACTTGATTTTATTTGCAATCGATTCCATCACGTAGATTTTCCAACTACGAATTCCGCACGACTGATTTATTCATTTTGAACCTTGTATGTGTTTGATATTGGTAAATGAACATTTGATATAATTTAAATTAATTAACTAAAATCAATAACTATTTAAATTAATTACCTTTGCAATCTTTTTCAGAAAAATTTGCTATTTCCAGGCTCGATTTAAAGTAGAAATACCAAGAGCATCATGGTCAACAAAACCATTTTACTCAAAACGTAGCCTCTCTTTCCTGTGCAACCAATCAATGACTAAATCGATGTTTTCTCACACTGCCAGATTCACCAATATCAGTATCAAATACTTGTCTTGAGAAGTACCCATTTCAGAAGACCCTCAGATACAACATCTGATTTCTATCTCTATATAAAGAAGCTTTGTCACTGGCCTCACACGCTGCGACTTGGCAACCCAACCATGACACACGGTCGCCTGCGGCAACCTTCCCCTCACGTGTTGAAACCTTTAACCAATGCGGCTCTTCCTCTATAGCCTATTAGAAAATTGATCACCTAAATGGCATTGCTTCACCCCATCGCAACCCTTGCCTCGATCGCCACCAGCCCAACCCCCACGACCTCACGTTCGCGACCATAACCCATCGAGCTCGCTGCTCTTATCAAACCGCGAATCGCTTCATCTCAGGCCTCATGCGAATTTGAGCTTGCGAAATTCACATTGTGCCACCGCATCATGATTCAATCGCCTTAAATGTTTTTTTTATGTGGAAGTCGATTCTTTTTCTTTTTGTGATTTATTTATTATATATCGTTCTCGTTTCCCTTTTTTGTGAATTGAAATCGAACTGAAAGAATGAAAAGGAGGGGACGTGATTTGAAGATAAAAGGGTAGCGTATTTTAGAAGGGCATAGACATGATTGAACGTGACTAGGAGACTATGACTTGATTTTGATTATATATATGTATATGTGTGTATATATATATATAATTTTATTTTATCCCAAATGTCTCATATTACTTATCCCGAATTCTTGAACCTTATGGAGGCATGCCACCAGGCGTTTATAATGTTATACCGCTATTCCGAACCCAATGGAACAAGTTTCGAGTCCTAATTTGATCGTATGTGGAAGATAGCTTTTTTAAAATCGACTATTTAAATTAAATTCAATTAAATTATTTTAGGCGTATCAGATCCTACGACCAAATAGTAAATCCAAATGCTTTGAAATTTGAAATCCGAGAGTAATACACCATCACAGACCCAATGGAACTGGGTTCGACGGATTACGAGACTGTGCCCCGAATCGCTATTTTAATGCGTCGATTAAATCGATGATTTTCAATTTTTACGAAATCGCTTGAGATTTCGGTTTTTTAAATCTTACTAACTAAATTATAATTGCAAATCCAATATTTAAAACCATTTAAATATTTCAAATTAAACATCGAAAAAAATCCGGGTCATTACATATGCAAGGAAGAGGGTGGAAGCCTTGGACGTGAGCAAGGAGGGAGGTTGAAGTGATGGATGTGAGCTTAGGGTGGTGGAGGCTCTAAGCCATGAGCAAGGTGAAGGAGGGAGGTGATGGCTGTGAACTATAGGAGAGTGAGGAAGGCTTTGATTATGTTTTGCTGAAGTTGGAAGTGTTAGTGAAGTGTTGTGATGAGTTGAATGTTGGTAGTAAGTAAATGGTTTAAATAAAAGTGAGTTAATCATGCTTTGAATTGCTTGATAATATCATTTGATATTCACTTATAAATCAGTTGTTTATACTGTTTATTAATCACTTAATGTTGCTTTCTATTAGTGATAATAATAGACATTAACTACTTAAGATTATACACTTGACTATATGCTAAAGTGATGACTTATATGGTTGTTTAATATTTTTGGATGATGATTGGTTGATTACATAAAAGTTCGATTATGATAGATATGATTATTATGATTTATATGTGGAAAATCATATGATGAGAAATGATGGCTATGTGAATTAACAATACATATCTTGCGAAAATTTATTCATATTATACCCAAAAATAATATACATATATACAACATATGTTAGGCCTCTTTGTTTTTAAAACCAAAAGAAATGTCATGTTATAATATTGGAATTTACTTCGAAAAAGTAAAGAAATGAGAAATTAGAGTTTTGAAATAGATTTGGAATTGGTTTTAAAAAGAAAGAAATTGGAAAAGTGGAGTTTTGAAATTTTTTGAAAATAAAATCGATGATTTCATTTATGAAAAATAATAGTTTTAAATGTGGAAAATAATATAGAAATATCATATTGTTTTGTATATTTTTTTTAAAAAAAGATGGAAATTGAATATAATAATTATTTGCACCAAAAATTGGCACAAACACCCAATAGAGGATAATAACAAATAAACAGCCGTAAATTGAAAGAATAACACGCATACAACGATCTATAGTGGTTCGACGTTGTTTGCCTACGTCCACTTTGAATAGATTGCTTTATTAACCACTTTATAATCTGAGTACAACAGCGATCGGATGAAAATCCTTAGTCACAAAAGAATATAAAGCAATCAGTAGCGTAAAAGTCCCAAAAATGAATAACCAAGTCTGTATTTATAGATGAAGATGGCTAAATATCTCCCTGAAAATTCGACAAAAGGACCTCTAGAATCATACGGACCCATAAGAGTGATCACATGGCCCAATTCCCAAAGAAAATGGATCAGTATCGAACCCTAATTTAGTGGAATTTTGGGATGCGATCCCTATTGTAGCTTCCTCATGCTAAAACATGCTTAACCTCCAAATTTCATGCCAATTAGATCGGTAAAATTTGAGTTATTGCTTGATCTTTGCATCAACATGAGTTGCTTGCTGATTTCTATCGATCCTTCCAACTTCATCCCCTTGAGGTGTGATCCGTAGGTTAGGTTCCCTAGGATCCCCTTGTCTTGCTCACAAAGTTTCATATGCATTGGACTTTTGGATCTTGAGATATTAAGTATTTCCTATAGCAATGCTCTCACACCTTGAAACATGTCGATCCCTTTTACTGGGGCTAATTTATGCCAATCCCTCCTATGTATTGAACCATATTTCATGCTTCGAACATTCTTCCTTGCATATCTGTTAATTCCATTCAACCTTGACTCCAGTTACCATCTGTACTTGACTTCTGGGCCCCACAATCATCACTTTGGAGTCATCGGCCTTGGTGGCAGTCGAATCTAACTTATGCAATTAGTTTGATATAGCCGGGTTAAAATGTCGGATAACACTTGCCCCCCCAAAGTATGTCTTGTGATGAACATGACGTGCTTTGAATCGAAGCAAGTTAGCATCGTCGAAAAGAAATCCTTCCAATTTTTTGAATAATGGCTATCCCTTTACCACACTTTTTTCCCAAAGTGTTGCATCTCATTTTTATCATCACGATGCTTAGTCGATTACTGATAGTATAAAATTAGGGTTGTATTCTGTCAGTTGATATATGAGTCTGGTTTCACAAGACTAATATGCTTTGGTTATCTAGTCCAGCCTCAAACCTAAGATCTTCATGTTTGATTTCATTTTTTTATGACGTCATAAATTAAATCTTTAAGTCACATATGTGCATGTTCTTATGCGCGTTCTTTTTGTTAGCCCCCGGACGCGTTCGTATGCTCATGGGTTGTTGCCAACTTTTGTTGAGTAAGATGCAATTTCATTACATTTTGAACATATGTACTTTGAATTATCTCCATGCTTAAGTCTATTTACGTGCATGTTCACAACCGATCCCATTTTTTAAAGTGCTTGTAGGTGTTACCCGACACCTTGCCCGGCTACAAAGCGACAATTGCATAAGTTATAGATAGCACTGGACAAGATTCTGACCAAGGAGAGACTGGAGATATAAGGGTTTGATGCAATCGATGTGGTTTCGTATGCATGATTCGGTCTAGGTTGATCAGGAACAAAGGTCACACATGGCTCGATATGTATTTTTTGGTATGCATGATTCGGTCTAGATTGGACGACAGACACCGCTCGGTCAGGAACGAAGGTCACACATGGCTTGGCATTTTGTGCGTTGGCCTCGGTTGTCAAGATTGGTTCGACCAGTATGGGGAGACAAAGCGATTCGGTTTGGAAGGTCCAGCCAAGATCATTTGGCCTAGACGTGTTAGCAAGCATCGTTCGGTCGTGGTATGAGAAGTTATTGTCGTTCGGCCAGTGGTAGTTCGGCACGAGTGTCCGGTGTATCTAATTCAGTGCAAGGTGAGGAGGTTAGCCTATCGTTGGAAGTCAACACTGAGGTAAGGAGTTCGGCATTGCTTTGCTTCGAGATCCATTACGAGTTGCTTCGAGTCCTTTAAGGGCTTACTTTGAGTCATTTGATAATTGACCACCGTTCAGACATGATGGTTCGACATTTCTCGATCAGCCTAAGGTCGTTCAGAGTGTCTGGACCGACCGACTCGAGATTACAACTATGGGTCGAGCTACCTTGTTCTTAGGCTTGCGTAGGGAGTCCACCCTACCTTCATCTATAAATAGAGAGGAAGGGGTACAGTTAAAGGGACCTTTTTTCGGGAACTCCAGGGAGACTCTGCCACTTTCTATACTCATTTCTTTGCTATTAATTTTGTACTCGAGTTGTTTGTGTATGGATTGTATCTGTATTCAACTCTTTGAAGAACCAATAAAGATTTCACTCAAAGTGGACGTAGGAAGTTACGCCGAGCCACTATAATTCTGGTGTTCTCGTTTTTACTATTCTAATTGCATTTCACTGTGATTTTTCTCTATTTTAATTTACTTTCTTTATTAATCTCTTTACATAATTCTACTCAAGGGTGTTAGTGACCAGTTCTGGTGCTAACATTTTGATGCTTTGTTAGTGACCAGTTCTGGTGCTAACATTTTGATGCTTTCACTGAGAATAGTATTCTCAGGCTGTTAGGATCTACTTTGTTGCTACTGGATTGAAGAAATCCCCCAAAGAAGATCCAAGTTCATTCTCAAGAGTTCATAGATTCTACTCAGAGTTCCGACCGATAACTCTACAATGGGAAGACCACGTACCGGATCAGCCTTTCACATTGCGGATGTCAATGAAACCGCTTGCGTCTAACAAGTAGGACCCAACAATCAACAAGCCAATTCAGGTGTAGGGACCACCACCGTCCTAAACCAAACAGAAGTTGTCACTAGAACATGGTTCAAAGAGCTGATGAGAGAACTCATGGAAAGTAGGATACATCTTAATGAGAAGATTCAAGCTATTGCCAATCTCATGTCCCAGCTTGCTCAACAACAGCATCAGAATACTGGAGGAAGTCCTTCTACCTACTCATCATCTGACAGATCCACTTTGTCTGATGAACATCCTAGGCATAAACATTGTAGAATTGAAACAACACAAACATGTGTAGTAGATCAATCCAATAGGAATGGTCCAGGTTCCCTATCTGGAGCCGTAGTCCCTCACTTGCCTTGGGAAACTACACTCAAGTTGGAATGGAAAACATAGGATCTGGAGCACGAGTGAAAACTGACCAACCGGCTCAACAGGGATGCAATGAAGCAGGTTCCTAGGACACTCGTTTGGGAGATCACCAGTCAAGGAGGCACCAGCCGGGACGGTCACGCAGGACAAAGTCCAACTTGCCGCCTCCCATCCAGATCCTGGATTTGTCGGCCATGGTTAAACAGTCGATGAAAGAAAATCAGGGCTTATCTAATGACGATTGGGGCACAGCTAGGAGATATACTCTGTTCATAGATGTTATCCTATAAGCTGAGTATCCCCAAAAGTTCAGCATGCCAACTATTCTAGCCTATAAGGGGAAGACTAATCCCCGACAACATATAATGAGATATGAATGGATGATGGACTCAGTAAGGGAAAATGATGTGATTAAATGTAGATATTTCCCGATAACCCTTTCTGGAATCGCTACCATGTGGTTCACCGGACTTCCTCCACGATCGATCTCCAGATTCGATGAGTTAACGACGAAATTTGTGGAGCCGTTCAAAATCCATACCACTTGCCCAAAGGACGTGATGTCTTTATCCAGTGTAATCCAGGCACCTGGAGAGTCCTTAAAGGAATATTTGCAAAGATTTCATGTTGCTGCTACCGATGTCAGCAACCCGAATGACCACGCTATTCTTATGGCTTTGATGCAAGGAGTAGACCTAGACTCGGAATTTGGTGATTGGCTGGCAGGAAAACCTCCGGCTACCCTGGAACGTTTTTACTCAAAGGCACACCAGTTCATGAGAAGGGAGGAAGCTAGGTGGACGAGGCAAGCATCCAGGGCCTGGCAAGGAAACGGTGCAAAGCAACATTGTGGCAAAAAAGGCTGGCGGCAACTCTGGAAAAGCCAAGGTCAATATTCAGAACAAGCCCGAGCAGTCTAAAGGATCCAGAGGAGGAAGTTCCAAAAGGAAGAGGGAAGCAGGAAAGTAGGAACCAAGAATCCCGATCTACAACGCATACACTCCTCTGAACACATCTATGGAGAATCTTTATTTGCGAACTTGTAATACCTTCCAGTACAGAAAATCGTGCTCAAAAGAATCCATCGAGGAACAAAAACAAACTGGAAAGTACTGCCGGTTTCATGAGACCTACGGGCACAACACTGAGGAATGTAGACACCTCCATGATGCTATAGAAAAACTAATTCAACAAAATAAGTTACAGCAGTTTGTTAAGAATCTATAGGATGGCGGACATGGAACGTCCGACACCGGTCGCAAGCAGGATCCATGTCACCCTGAGGAACTTGCTCGTACCATGGGTAGACTGATCACAAACACGGTAATCAGTGGGCCCCATCCAACAGACAGGAGTTGGCAAGAAATGGAACGCTATGCTAATTCCTTGAAACATGGGGATTTCGAATGCTGCTCGAACTCAGAAGACGGGGCTCTAACGAAACAGCGGCGAATGATGATAGATGATATACTATTCAGGAGCAGGGATGCCGACCGAGTGGATGCACCCACTATCGCCTCGATGGTTTTTTCGGCCCCGATTGGGCCAGCACTTGTGAGAAGGATACTGATTAATTGCGGGAGTTCTGTGAATATTATTTTCAAAGAGCGCACGACCAAATGAAGATGGAGGCGAAAGATCTAAAACCATCTAAAGCACGTATTCATGGCTTTAATGGTGCTGCTACAAATGCAGTGGGTTTTATTAAATTACTAGTTGACTTAGAAGAAGGTGATCGTAGGAGGGTACAGATCCTACCGTTCATTGTTTTGGATATTGATTCCCTGTATAATGTTTTTCTAGGCCGACCGGCCTTGGCGGAGTTTAGGGCGGCTTTGGCCCTATGGTGCTTGACTTTGAAGTTTTCGACGGATAGAGGAGTTGGTGTAGTGCATGGAGATCAAGCGACTGGTCGTGCATGTTATGTGGCTAAGCTGAGAGAGGCCCAGTGAAACGAGAAAGGAAAGATTGTGGACGACTCTGTCCGCATCCACGTCCCTCAAAATTGACAAGTAATGCCCTATCCTTGGCTCGGACAGCAGAGTCAGATCTACAGAGACATAGATCCAAGAGACAATGATGAAGAGCCTAAGGAGTCTAAGGCAGCACTGGTTAAATTGACGATTGACATTCCAGTCGGCCATGACGACCTATCACGGGTGCTGAAGATTGGATCACAACTCACCCCCTCGATGACTGAGGATCTTACTGATTTCCTCCAAGCGAATCTAGATGTATTCGCTTGGACACATTCTGATATGTGCGGGATTTCTCCTGCCACAGCGAGTCATATGTTGAACATACACCCAAAATACGTTCCAGTGAGGCAAAAAAGAAGAGATATGGACCCGAGAGGTCCACTGCTATCAGAGAGGAAGTGGAAAAACTCAAAGGAAATGGATTTATCCATGACGTCTTCCACCCAGAATGGCTCTCTAACCATGTACTTGTGAGGAAAACGAATGGGAAATGGAGGACCTGTGTTGATTATTCAGACCTGAACAAGGTATGCCCTAAGGATAGTTTCCCTTTACCTAGAATTTGACCAGCTGGTTGATTCAACAGCCGGACACGAGTTATTGCCATTTATGGATGGGTATTAGGGACACAATCAAATCCCGATGCACATTCCAGATTAGGAACACACTAGTTTTGTCATGGATGTCGGACTTTATTGTTATGTGATGATGCCCTTTAGGTTGAAGAATGCACGAGCGACTTATCAGCGCTTGGTAAATCAGGTGTTTAATGACTAAATTGGTAGAACAATGGAAGTCTATGTAGATGACATGCTCGTGAAGTCACGGCAGTCAAACGACCACATTCGAGACTTAGTAGAGATGGTTGATATACTTAGATACTACGGAATGAAAATCAATCCACTAAAGTGTTCGTTTGGTGTTGCCTCGGAAATGTTTTTGGGTTTTATTGTCAATGCACGGTGAATTGAAGCTAATCCAAAAAATATTCAGGCTATTCAAGACATACAAGCGCCCAAAACTATATAGAAAGTACAAAGCCTGAATGGAAAGGTCGCCGCGTTGAGTCGATTCATATCTAGAGCGACCGACAAGTGTATTCCCTTCTTCAATGTGATAAAGAAAGGGAAGAGAAATTTTGAATGGACACCCGACTGTGAAGATGCATTCCGAGCTCTGGTAATACATTTGGAAAGTCATCCTATTCTGTCAAAGCCTATAGACCATGAAGTGTTATATGTATACTTGGCTGTATCTCAACATGTCATCAGTACTGCCTTGGTTCGCGAGGAGGACTGAATTCAAAAGGCAGTGTAATACGTTAGTAAACATCTAACGGGGGTAGAGGGAAATTACCCTAAAATTGAGAATCTAGCCTACTGTTTGGTGATTGCATCACGCAAGCTTCGTCTATGTTTTCAGGCACACCCGATCAGTGTTTATACTGAACAACCTTTGTGATAGGTGCTCCAATGACCAGAAACCTCTAGAAGGTTGTTAATGTGGAACATTGAGTTGAATCAATTCGATATCACCCTCCTGCCACGGAGGGATATCCAAGGGAAGGCGCTAGCGAAATTCATTACAGAATTCACTATATCAGACGACCCAAGTAGTGATGATGTTATTCCCCCCATTTAATGGAAACTACACACCGATGGAGCATCCAACAACCGTTGTTCTGGGGCTGGTGTTATTCTTGTAACTCCTGAAAACGAGCAATTTGTTAGGCTTTGAAGCTCAATTTCTCAGCTACAATTAACGAAGCTGAGTATAAAGCATTGATTACTGGCTTAAAACTTACCAGGAAACTCGTAGTAAAATCGATTGAAATCTTTTATGGCTCACAACTGGTGGTGTACTAAGTGTGAGGAGACTATCAAGCAAAGGGGCAGAGACTTGCCCCATACCTTGCACGGGTTCAAGAGCTATAGGAAGACCTTGAATATTATGATATTTCACACATCCCGCATGAACAAAATGGGGAAGCCGATTCATTGGAGAAATTTACAAGTACTGGTGATGCGCAGTCGATGGGTTTGGTTCCCGTTGAAATCTTGCATACTCCAAGTATAAACGAAATGGAAGTAGATTTTGTGTTAGAAACCGAAATTGAAAGGGAGTCATGGATAACCCCATTCAAACAATACCTATTACATGGGACTTTGCCTGAGAGAGAGAATGAAAGACGACAAGTCATTCGCAAAGCTTCGTGGCATGTAATGCTGGACAGAATAATGTATCAAAAAGGATTCTCGGTTCCCTTGTTTCGATGCATCGCCCATGATGAGATAAAGCGGGTCTTGAAAGAGGTTCATAAAGGAGAATGTAATGACCATACTTAGGGGTAGAAACTAGCCAAAAGTATCCTGTGCGGTGGATACCATTGGACAACCGTGAATCGAGACGCTGTAGACTATGTAAGAAGATGCGATAAATGTCAAAAGTATGCAAAAATCCCAAGAGCTTCACCGACGAAACTTACACAAATGGTTAGTCCTAGGCCATTTGCAGTATGGGGGATCGATATAATTGGCTCCTTGCCAATTTCTAAAGGTGGTGAAAAATATGTAATTGTTGCGGTCGATTACTTTTACCAAGTGGACGAAAGCAGAGCCCTTGGCTGCGATCACCACCAAAAAGGTCATTAGTTTCGTTGTGCGAAACATCATATGCTGTTTTGGCCACCTACGAACTATCATCACGGATAACGAAACTTAATTTGAGAGTAGGGAGATCAAAGAATTTTGCTAAAAATATTGCATTGAGAAAAAGTTTGCGACAGTCACTCACTCTAAAGCCAATGGACAAGTTGAAGCCGTAAATAAAACAATCAAATCAATTTTTAAAAAATATTTGGAGAAGGCTAGAGGAAAGTGAGTGGATGAGTTTCCGAAAGCACTCTAGGCTTACAGAACCACCCATAAGTCTGTGACTGGTCACACTCCATTCACTTTGGCATACAACACTAAAGCTGTTATACCCGTGGAACTTGAAGTTCCTTCTCATCGGGTGATTCATTATGATCCTAGGACGAATCAGGATCCCTTACTGGAATCGTTGGACTTTGCCGACGAAAAACACAAAGAAGTTGATTTAAGGGCGGCTGCATATAGGCATCGAGTTGCTTGATATTATAATGAAAAGTTCGACCGAGAATCTTTGATGTGGGTGATCTCATTTTGAAGCGAGTTTTTTTTGATCCCATCACATATGAATCCAACATGGGAAGGTCCATACGTCATTGAGCGAAAGCTTGGAGAAGGAACTTTCAAGCTAGCAAACATCATTGGCAAAATGCTCCCCCGAGCATGGAATAGCAAGCATTTGCGTCATTATTATGCTTAGCCTATTTATTTTGCATTTTAGTAGCAATTTTTCAGTATATGTTTCTTTTGTTGTTCTTTTTTTTCAGCGTGCAATAAGACAATTCAGTTTGTTCCTATTTGTTATGATCAATAAAGGCTTGAAGCCATTTTTTCTGTGAACTGTTGATGTTCCGTGTGTTATAATTCCATGACAAAAATTAAATCACATTATTCTGTCCAGTGGATGAACACACACACAAAATTAAAAGTCAATCGATAAAATAAAAATCTTAAGTCCCCGAAGCACGGACTAGAGTACTCTGAGTCCCTAGAGTGCGGACTAGCGTATAAACGACTTAAAAATCTCTAAGTCTCCGGAGCACGGACTAGAGTACTCTGAGTCCCCAGAGTGCGGACTAGAGTGTAAACGACTTAAAAATCTCTAAGTCCCCCGAGTGCGGGCTAGAGTACTTTGAGTCCTCGGAGTGCGAACTAGAGTATAAACAACTTAAAAATCTTTAAGTCCCCATAGCACGGACTAGAGTACTCTGAGTCCCTAGAGTGCGGACTAGAATATAAACGACTTAAAAATCTCTAAGTCCCCAAAGCCGGACCAGAGTACTCTGAGTCCCTAGAGTGCGGACTAGAGTATTAATGACTTAAAATTCTCTAAGTCCCTGTAGCACAAACGACTTAAAAATCTCTAAGTCACCGGAGCACGGACTAGAGTACTCTGAGTCCCCGGAGTGCGGACTATAGTATAAATGGCTTAAAAATCTCTAAGTTCTCGGAGCGCAGACTATAGTACTCTGAATACACAGAGTGCGGATTAGAGTATAAACGACTTAAAATCTCTAAGTCCCCAGAGCGCAGACTAGAGTACTTTAAGTCCCCATAGTGCGAACTAGAGTATAAACGACTTAAAAATCTCTATGTCCCCGGAGCGCGTACCAAAGTACTCTGAGTCCCCAAAGTGCGGACTAGAGTATAAACGACTTAAAAATCTCTATGTCCCCAGAGCACGGACCAGAGTACTTTGAGTCCCTAGAGTGCGGACTAGAGTATCAACGACTTAAAAATCTCTAAGTCTCCGAAACATGGACTAGAGTACTCTGAGTCCCCAGAGTGCGGACTAGAGTATAAACGACTTAAAAATTCTAAGTTCCCGAAGCATGGACTAGAGTACTCTGAGTCCTCGGAGTGCAGACTAGAGTATAAACGACTTAAAATTCTCTAAGTCCCCGGAGCGCGGACTAGAGTACTCTAAGTCCTCGGAGTACGGACTAGATTATAAACGATTTAAAAAATCTCTAAGTCCCCAGAGCGCGGACTAGAGTACTCTGAGCCCCCGAATTGCGGAACAAAATATAAACGGTTCCAAAAATCTCTAAGTCCCCGCAGCGCAGACTAGAGTACTCTAAGATTCCAGAGTGTGGACTAGAATTCTTACGATTTAAAAAAATTTCAAGTCGTGTGGAAGCAACCGGAGCTTATGTAACCCACAAGATTTCGAATTTCGACTGCAAGTTAGACAATAAGCCAAACAGTGAGAATCATGGAAGACAAAGAAACAAAGTTTTATTCACTTATCTAAAATAAAGTTCCATTATAACTTTCTTGGAGTTTGGAGCAAAAGACTATTCACTACGATTATGAAATAAATAGAAACAACTACATGATCCGAGTACATTCGGGCTGAGCGAGGCACGACAGGATAGCTACCTTTTTGATTTTTTTCTCCTTCTTCGGCGTCTCCGAAGACTCGTCACCCAAGCGTTTTCTCTTGGACGCCTTTCTTCCTAGTGAGGTGGTGCCCGAGGAAGGAGGAGGAACTTCCAAGGGCATGGTCCCACCGGGGAAAATAACCTTGAGGGGTCTGTTCAGAGGATCATCTAGTTCCACCACCCGAGGATCAACCTTAATTTCAGCTTTCTTCTTTCCCTCTTCTATGATTTTCTCCTCCATGCACAGTTTCGAAGTGTGTTCAGATGTGCCCGTGATTTCAACCTCATCATGTTCTTCTGCAGGTGAGGGATTCTCGAGTTTGTCCTCATCAAGCGCCCGATCATTTGAGCATTGGGTCCGGGAGTATTCCCAGTGTGAGATGCCTCTCCTAATTTATCTTTCCTCTCCGTGGAAACATTGCTTCTTGGAGTTGATTTGAGATCAGAATGACATACATGAAGTCATAAAAGACAAATATTAGTCAGACATTTATTATTCATCAAAAGTGATGGTCCTGTCAACGTTAGAGAGAAAATTTACATATCGGCTTCTGGTTGACCATCAGCTATTTTAGGAGTTTCACCCTCTGGAATGGGGGAAAGAACATGAACATCGAGCTCGAGTTTCTTTGGGCCATAGCCGGCATGCTGCTCGAAAGGTTCGAGTGATAAGCAACCAGTCGAATGAGTGGAAGGAGGAACTGGAGACTCGGTTCTTGATGGGCCAGCAACGTCGTCCTCCCCTTTCAATGAGGAGGAATCTCTTACGTAAAGGACTTTGGCTGCAGATAATTTGGAAGGCTCCTTTCCTCGAAGCACTTCCTTCACAAGAGAATCCTCATCAACCTCCTCAGTGCCCAACTCTACTCGTTTAATTTTCACTAGAGTATCCCATGCTTCGGCTAATGATTCGAGGTAACCCTCACCCAGAAAAGATAGATCTCGATGCATGAGAGCTCGAGCATTATATTCAGTAATAAGCGGATCGAATAAGCTTTTAATTACTTCCCTGCCGGCTTCAACAGCTGCCTCGAGGTGAGAATCGATTTTTGTCAGCGCCATTCTTTTGCCCTCCTAACGGGATGCGTTCTTTAACGCTTTAGCTTTGGAAAGTTCCTCATCGATCTTCATCTTTAAAAGTCGTGTTGCGATGACTTTATCGCAATATCTCTGTGACTCTTCCTATGCAGTGATTTTTTCTTCTTTCTCTTTAAGAAGCAGCTCCTCAGTTCTTTAACTCGTCGAGTGAGGATATCCTTTTCTTCTTGGATGGAGTATTTTTCTAAGGCTAGAGCACTACTGCGTTGAACTGCCTCATCAATTTCCTTGTTGTGAGTCGCTTCTAGACGATTGACTGCCTCAGTTGTATCTTTAGTGCTTTGCTGAGCAGCTTCAAGTTGAGATTTGTACAAGGAAAGATCTTCATCCTGGGCTTTAATAATATCTTTATCATAGATGGCTTCTAGTTTCAGGTGATCAATCTCGTGGTGACATTCCATAGAAACTTCAGAAACTTTTTCTGCCAAATGAACAAATGCATCGTGTTGGACATAGACATCGTTATTGCAAGCGATGACGCTTTGTTTGACATGCCCTGGAACTGGGTGAATCGTAGGAAGGAATTCCAGCCCGTTGAAGCATATCTTCGAAAATGTGGCTTTAAACTCGGCTAATCTTTCAGCTGTCGACAGATCATGTGCAGAGATTGGAGGAGTTTGCTTAGCCAGAGTCATCAACTACTTATGGGGCTCACGAGATTGCTTAGTGCTAGACGAGTGGGAATGTTGGTCACAAGGAGCTTAAGATTGAGATCCCCTCTGAGTAGATTTCTACCTGTTGTGCTCTAAATGAGGGGGGGGGATCGTTAGGATATGAAGAGTGGCTATATGTTTTTCTTTAAGAAGACACCGAATCTGTGGGACAGTATTCTCTATCGCCGCTGTCATTTCCGTCTCGATGTCTCCCTGATCCCAAATCTCGACCGAAATGGTGGAAGATCAAGGACCCGTAAAGGCGGTCAAAGCCGTGTGTGCTCCCATATCACCTACATAGAAACTAAAAAATATGAGTTAGTGAGAATCACATGACGGCTAAAACTTAGGTGTAGGGTGAAGTGTGAGTGTTTGTGTGTGTCCTAGTGTTTCCCCCAATGGACCAGTTTCTTTTTCTTTACTTATTGTAGTTTTTTCTCACCGATGATGACCTTGATTGCCTTCATTGCTTCTCATGGGATAATTAAGTCCCAAGGCAACTGGATCATTGAAATCGTAATTAAGCAAGTCATCAGGGATGGCTAGATCTGATAGACCATTTAGCGAACCCTCTAGATGTTGTGGAGATGACTCTTTCTCAACCGGAGTAATTGTTACTTTTAAGGTTCCGCCTACTGTTTTCTTTCTCATTTTTTAGCCTAATTTCTTTTTCCCCTTTAAAGGAGGAGGCGGTTCATTGATGCCGGGTAGATCAATCACCGGTGCTGAATCGGGACTTATATTCTCATCAGACGCTCCTGGCACCCCGGCCTCTTTAATTTCACCTTCCTCAGATGTGTCGGAGGTCACTCCTGTAAGGGGCACCGAAGGCCCAACCTGATTTTTTCCTTTCTCCACCACGGATCCGGTTGTTGTGGTGCCAATAGGAAGACTAGTTTGAAGACCTTCCGCCAACAATCCAAACTTTAAAAGCAATTCATTGGAAATAACAGATTTGATCTCCCGGTCTCCCACGGGAATGGCTCGAATGGCCTCGATGGCCTTAGAATACCCAGTGCCTTAGGGACATAGGCTGATACCTTTAAGAGTCAATTTTTTTTACAAAGAATGAACTTCGTGTCCTGGACAAATATTGAGTCTGGAAATGAAACTTACTCCCTTCCTGCCATCTTCTCGCAAAGCCAGAAGGCAGCATATGTAAAACTATTCTTGCTTATACTGGGAGAATTTACTCCAAGCCCCCGTCAGGATCTGACACTTGGAGTGTGGCTCAAGAAATATAAAGGATGGATTGTCAGACCATCTTTTGAAGCGATAAATATGGCGGATATCCTCAAGAGTAGGAAGCATGAATAAGATTTTCATAAAGAGAATGCAAGTGCCATGAATAAATGCATGACTGTTGGGGTGAAGCTGCGCCGGAGCAATCCCGATATACCGTAACACCTCACAGAGAAATGATTTGAAAGGTGGCACACATCCAACCCAACATATGAATTTGTTGCATGCTGTGTACCCGGCTGGGGGCAGGTGAGGCCGATCTTGCCCCCATGGAACTAAAATATCGTCGAAAGGGATTCCATAAATTGAACATAATCGACAAAGGGCGGCTGCACCGATTTTTGAAGCTTGTGAATCTATAGGATTATCCAGGATAACTGCTCCATCTATATAATCAAGAGTCGGGCCAATAACTATAGTAGATGAATCCATATTACCCTGTATGGAGGTTATCGGTGGATTCGAAGTTCCTACCACCTTCTGATGAGGACCTGGCTCAGGCTTATCGGAAACTGTAGCAGAGCTCGATTTTCTAGAGATCTTTAAAGTACAATGGATGTGAACAGATACCTGTTTAAACTATACTTGAAAGACAATCGATATCAGATATAACGACAAAAATAGTTCCCCTGTGTTATGTGTGAACTAGTGCGACAACTCCAGTGTAAGTGTAGAAAAAACCAAAGTTTTAAACACAAGTATGACGCGATAGAGTTTTAAGTGATTGTCCTCGGAGACCATCGTCGCTGACCATCTCCTGCAGTTTATCATGTAATTGGAATTAGAAGTTCTAGGTTTGAGCATCAGCATCATAGAATGTGAAGGCTATTGTTCTCATATGTTAAGTTAAATTTTCATTTAAAATTATTCAAGCTATGGGGAGTTGGTTCAGATTGAGTCCTCGGGCTTATGTGTTTCATTACTTGTTATCGTCCGATATGCTGTGGATGATTATGGAAGTAGGTTACCAAAGTGTGAATTATGTTCAAGTTAGCACAATCTTGGTTGCAAATGCCGAACCGCTCTCTCACTACCTCTTTCTCTAGTCACTACCTCCCTCTAGTCACCGAACGACCACACTTTGACTTCTACCGAACTACCTCACTTCATCAGGTGCCGAGCCATGCTCAACAACATTTCTCTTCTCCACCAATGCTACCCTAGACCCCCCAAGCTATAAATAATGCCCAGCACCGACCACCAACCAAGCCTAGACACCAAGTCCACTGCACCATTTGGTATCGAACTACTTTGCTCTGAATTACTGACCGACGCACTTACTTCCGATCTCTTACTCTAATTACCTAGCGCCTCACTTGACCTATGTTCATTACTCTTACAAACTCCTAACGACACATAACACCACGAGGGATGACGACTCTTTCTATCTCAGAACGATGACCTCCTCACTAAAGCAAAACTACCAACTACCTAAAGTCGTCCATGGCTATTTCCCCCAAGTAAAAGTCTACTCATGGCAAAAGCATTTCAACATCGACACCCGAACACCTACTCACTGCGTTCCTCTCCTCTCGTGCTTACCATGCTAAGCCGAATTCTTATGTGGCATGGCCCTTTAGTTCGAGTTTTAGAGGACATGGTTTGGGAATTTATGGTATTTTATGGCACCTCACCTACACAATAATTTAAGGGCGAGACAAATGCTTCTTGAAACTTGGAGTTGAGGATGGCTAGGGAATGTGTTAGAAAGGATGATTGAGCGGAGGGGTATAGTAGTTCGGCCGAGAAATGGGGTTTGGTTTTTTTGCGTAAAAGCGATAGAGGGAGAATAATGAAGTAAAGATGGGAAGAAAAAAGTAAGACTCGGGCTTTTATACGTAGAGGGGGATGTGAATCGGCGTTCTCTTGAAGACCTAGTTGCCGTGTTTCATGGGTCTGGCAAGGCAACATGTCGAATCATCCCAGATAAGCTGAACGAGTGGGTCGAACTTCGTATGCTGATCCTTCTCTTGTAAAAAAAGAGAAAGAAAGAGAAGAGAGAAAGAAAATATAACTAAGTAAAAATATATAAGCGTGTGAACGTGATGCTAGGAAAGTCCGCATTGACTCAGCCTTTGTAAGATTGTGTACATTCAACTTGTGAAAAAGTTAAGAACAAGATCTAAATGGCGAATGACTATCTTTTTGGATGAACTAACTCCTGAAAGCAAGGACTGGTTCTTAATTCAAAGCACGTCATGTTGATTCACATGGGGTGCTTTGGGGGGCAAATGTTACCCGACACCTTGGCCCGGCTACAAAACGACAGTTGTATAAGTTATAGTTAGCACTGGACAAGATTATGATCAAGGAGAGACTGGAGATATAAGTGTTTGATCCAATCAATATGGTTTGGTATGCATGGTTCAGTCGACGTTGGACGGCAGACACCACTTAGTCAGGAACAAAGGTCACACATGGCTCGGTAGGTATTGTTCGGTATGCATGGTTCGGTCTAGGTTGGACGACAGACACCGCTCGGTTAAGAACGAAGGTCACACGCGGCTCGGTAGGTATGGGTCGGTATGCATGGCTCGGTCTAGGTTGGACGGCAGACACCGCTCGGTCAGGAACGAAGGTCACACATGGCTCGACATTTTGTGGATCGGCCTCGGTTTCCAAGAGTGGTTCGGCCGGTATAGGGAGACAATGCGGTCCGGTTTGGAAGGTCCAGCCAAGATCGTTCGGCCTAGATGTGTTACCATGCATCATTCGGTCGTGGTATGGGAAGTTGTTGCCGTTCGGTCAGCGGTAATTCGGCATGAGTATTCGGTGTATCTGATTCAGTGCAAGGTGATGAGGTTAGCCTATCCTTGGAAGTCAACACCGAGGTGAGCAGTTCGGCATTGCTTTGCTTCGAGATCCATTACGAGTTTCTTCGAGTCCTTTGAGGGCTTACTTTGAGTCATTTGATAATTGACCACCCTTCAGACATGATGGTTCGACATTTCTCTATCGACCTAAGGTCGTTCGGAGTGTCTGGACCAGCCGACTCGAGATTACAACTATGGGCCGAGCTACCTTGTTCTTGGGCTTGCGTAGAGAGTCCACCCTACCTTCATCTATAAATAGAGAGGCATGGATACAGTCGAAGGGACTTTTTTTCGCGAACTCCAGGGAGACTCTACCATTTTCTATACTTATTTATTTGCTGTTAAAATTTGTACTCGAGTTGTTTGTGTACGGATTGTATCTGTATTCAACTCTCTGGAAGCAATAAAGATTTCACTCAAAGTGGACAATAGGCAGTTACACCGAACCACTATAATCCTAGTGTTCTCATTTTAACTGTTCTAATTGCATTTCATTTTGGTTTTTCTCGTTTTTAATTTACTTTCTTCATTAATATCTCTACATAATTCTACTCAAGGGTGTTAGTGACCAATTCTGGTGCTAACGGTAGGGATCATCATATGTTGAGCCAACCTCTCTCCTTTCTTTTAATGTTTACTGGGACCGACATAGTTCTTGTCGATCCCTCTTTCTTCTTCTTTTTATACGCATGCTCATAAGGATCGGTATCTTTTTAACCAATCCCTCTTCCCTATTTTTAAGTTGAAATTGTGGACCAATCCCCTTGCCTCCGTATATACACCAACCCTCTTTCTCTCCAACCTTCACATTTCCAACATTCCTACCTTCTTTCCATTTTCTTCCTTAGGACAGAACCCTCCACTACCTCTAAAATCCAAACCCTTCCTTTCCATTAAAACATTGCCTTCATCTCTAACTCGAACTTCCAATTTGACTTTAGATTGACATTTTTCCTTCCATTCGAACCATACTTCATTCTTTCTCCTTTAACCGCCCACCTCTAACATATTTAAGTAGGTTACTTGCAATTAAATTTTGATTTCATGACGAGACGATGGATTCGGTTCCATTGGCAACAATTTAGAGTTTGACGTGATGGAGAATTGAAGGTCGAAGGTATTTGAAAGAGATGAGAAGTGGGATGTGGTAGAGTTTGGTTAAAAGTTTGGAGGGAAGTAGGAGAAGGTGAAAATGGAGAGGGATCGACCGTTATCGATTCGCATGGAGGGTTTGGTAGTTCAATGGATAGAGGGGGGATAGTTTTAAATGACGAAGGAAAAGGATCGATAGTGTTGAAAACAGCGAAGTAGACAAGGGATTGGTAAGATATGCCAGCGCGGAGGGAGTGGTTGGAATTTGGTGAAGAGGGATAGGTAACTCTAGCCAAGCAAAGGGATCGGTAAGGATCATATGGAGAAAGAGGGATCGGTTGTGTTTTGCTCTGTGATAGGGATCGACAAATGGGAATCGACATATAAGGATTGGCTAATTCTAGTCTTTGAATTAAACTTAATAACCAATCCATAATTACTTGTTTAAACAATCAAAACTAATCCCACTCCAATGAATTTGAACATATATCAATAATGAAGAACATGACTTGGATATCGACAAATGAACTCGAAATTGAATGACCAAATCCATGGGACTTAAAACATGAACTAAAATATAACATATGGAATTGAATAATGGATTTCACACGTTGAAATGCTGATAGTAGATCCCAAAGCTTACACGATCGATCAATCTCCTTGCCAGTTGAGACGGTCAGCGATTACAGTTACTCTAGTCGAAATTCAAAGTCTCGTCATTTAACTTTGTTTCCTTATTTTAGGCTGCTTATTTCTACACTACATTACACTGCACCACACTAGTTTACACTTAGCACTGGGGACAAGTAAACTTTTCTAATCTCGATTATCTACTGAGTATAGTTGAAATGGACTTTAGACGTTTAGAGCATCTAGCTGCAATGTCTTCTGGACCAGCCTCGCAATATAATAATCCCGATGCTGAGTTGAGTTTCCTAACCATATCTAGTGGGCTTTCCCCTGGTCATCAAACTGAAAAAATGGAAGTTTCTGGCCCGTCAGCCAACCTGTTTTCTAATGTTCTCGTCCTTTTGGGGTAAGATATAATTTCTACCCCTTACGCTGTGGATGGCGCTATACTCTTAGATAATCCGACAGATTCTCAAACCTCCAAGACTGGAGAGGTCGCCCTTCACATACTATGTTCCAGAGATGGAATTCCATTCGAAGGTGTCCTGGCTCCTTTGATAAATGACAGGGCTCACTTGCCTACGGAGGGGTACACAGCATGCAATAAAATCCATGTGCTAGGTCAGATGTGTATCGCCATTTAATTCCTTCGTCCAAGAGATGCTAAAATATCTTGGAATAGCCCCCACTCAACTTCACTCGAATAGCTATGTCTTTCTCCATGGCACTTTCTTATTATTCATCAGCATTCTATTCCACTCGCCAACTCGTGAGGACATAAGGTTTATGTACAACTTTAAATGACAGTCAGGAAGTCCTTCTTATATTTTCCTCGAGCCTTCACCCAACCGTTAAGTCTTAATAGGTGCTTGGAACAAACTCACCATTTTTAAACACGAATGGTTCGACGTTTGATGTCTGCCTGGCTTTGCAAGGCGATGGTAGGAAGGCAGTAAGTGTTGTCTTTGCTTTATTCTCAAATTCCTTAATCCAAGTCATATTCTGAATCCAAACATTTTGAATATCTACAGGGTCTTCCTACGTCCATACGGCGATAGTTTTTCAAGAGTAATTTCTACAATTTACGCCACCTCGGTCGAAAACAGGGACATTAGACTCCTCATAACCGACGAGTGGTTATCTCTATTCGGGCTACTAGAATAAGACTGCAGCATCGGGCTTCCTGGAAGTGCTGTACTACCAAGAAACGTTATAGAACAAGAAGGGGACATCAATAACCCTATAGTGCCCCCGGTTGAGGGGGCTCAGGATGACGCCGAAGAAGGCGAAATTAGGGCTGCCCAGACCAACGAGCCTAGCGATGCTAATGTAGGCTAGGGCAAGTGCCTGTGGTCGGACTATTACAAGGCACGCAACCTCACACACTGGTCAAGAGAAGAAATAAGCTTGCATATAAGCTCCGTAGGAGAAAAAGATGTTAAGGATCTAGAGTTGGCTATCACTTCTATCGACGAAGAGTCATCTTCACAAAATTTTGAATGCTCGATGAAAGGGTGTTCAAATCTCCAAATCCCTGATGACATCATGACTTGTGACTTTCCTAACATCAATATCGATGGGCTCAATTCTCCCACTAGAAGTGGTGATGGCATTCTTCCTACCGGTAAAGGAGAGAAAACTCCTATGAGCAAGGCTGCAGCAACTGGTCCATTAGGAGGACACTAGGACACTCACAACCACATGCACTTCACCATATGACTTCCATCTATCTTTTGTGAAATGGTCACTTATACTCTGGTATTTAATTTTTTGCAGGTGTGATGTCTCAATCCTGATCTTTTGATTGCTAGAGGGGCTCCTCGATGCAATACAGATCCAAGCATGATTCAGAATCAGGTAGGCATAGAGAGAAGGATGATGATTAAGAAAGAAGTCGTCGTTCGAGGGAATATTTGTCTTCAAAACATAAATCCCAATCTCGGTCGTCCCATCAAGAAGTGCAACCTAATCGCCCTATGCATAGTGGCGATCAGACCACTTTCCACGATGCTCCTGTTGTCGTACCACCTAAGCAGTATTCTGGTTCATCCAACTCCAAGCAGTTTCGTGACCGCAGGTCAAGAAAATGTCCAATAATTGCTTCCGATCCGTGTTTGTCGAGAGCTACTCCTGAAGCTTCCACAATAGAGAAATTGGCCAAACTTAAGGTCATTTTCCCAAAGATTTGTTTGACGGGATTAGGTTCCTCTCCTTCATTTATACAATCTAAGGGAATGTTAAGGTGAGTTCTCTCGTATGCGTCAATGACATTTTTGTTCAACACGATTCGTTCCAGTACTTGGCAAAAAAGATCTCTAAGATGTCTATTAAGCGAAAACATGAAATCGATCGTTTAAAGCTAGAAGCGATCCACGACAAAGATATAATCAAACAGCAAGACACTGAGATCTCAAAGTTGATGGTAAAACTGACCGAGGCAGAAAAACTGTTAAGGAAACATCTGAAGCGTTGAGTCGCCTAGAGGCTGCCCACAAAAAGGAACTTAATGCTGCTCTCAACTACAGTGATGCACTTGCCTTGGAAAAATACACTTCACAAAAGGAGAAAATATTCTGGCCCTCCGCATTGAGGATCTTGAAGAACTTCTTAAGAAGGAGAGGGAAAAGAACATTGAAGCTCAAGAAGAATCGCAAAGATATCGCAAAGAGGCTATTGAGGCCCGAACTTGGAAGATTAAGCTTGATAAGAAACTTGCTCAAATTGAAGTCCTAAAATAAGAGGCAAGGGAAGCGGGCCATAATGAGATGGGAGAACAGCTCGAGGCCCAAGTAGGGGATGACAAGGAAGCCGGTCGGAATGAAATCAAAGACATGTTTAATCCCCTAAGCATTTAATATAATACTAAAGTCCTTCTCTACCATGATCTGAGCTTTCTTAGTGAGGGTTACCTTGAGTCATGCCGACGCCTGGGAATATATTGTTGAAATGAAAAAGAAAACCCTTGGTGAAGCAGATTTGTATGAAGAGAAACTAGTGCAGGAGATTCTTTGCTAAAATGAACCCCTAGACCTTGCCATTGTGAGACTCCAATATATCGACATTCTAGCACCTTCTGGAAAAGGAAAAATATCGCCGAGTCTTTAGAGTCTGCACTCAAGGGCTCCTCTTCTCTTCAAGCAGCCGGAGCAACAGTTTCTTTAGGCCCGGGATAGGATCTGAGCTACGATCTAGACAAACCTGGTTATCAATCTAAGGTGCCGACCCCTATTCTAGAAGGGAGTACTTTGGAGACAACTGAATGTCATCCGGACGTAGGTTTTTCGCTTTACTCTGCACTATTCGAGACGTTTCGTTCTCTATGCCCAATAGTCACGAGATTATGTTCTTGTTTCCACAAATCCATAGGTATTTTGGGTCTTAGCCAAACTCTATAAAGTGATGCCGCCGTGGAGAAACAATCGACACCTACTAAGATTTCGGTGGCCACCGATGCTCCAAGGCCCGATGCTCAAGTTATCGGAGCACTCAGTGATGACAAAGCCAAAGATCCGCTGCCGCTGAATGAATATGATGATGTTATGATCATTAGTGCCACTAAGATGAGCTTAGCTTAAAGGAGTGCATCTAGTGGGAGGATTTTTTGAAGAAACAAGTCAAGGCTGAACCCGTCGATATGGATATCGATGATCCAAATCTTGTCCCACTACAAGTCATTCCATCTGGCATGCCAATTATTGAAAAACTCCCTCCTACACTTGAAAGCTCTTCCGCTAAAGGTAGTAAAGGATCGAGGAAACAGACAGGTGGAAGCTCGGGCGGCGCCACTTTCAAAAAATGCAAAAAGGAGAGAAGAAAAAGGAAATATCTATTATTTTGGCTCTTTTGTACATTACTTTTATAGTTGTTTTCCTTTTTGTTGGCCGTGATTGTACGAGACCGGCCCCCTTTTTTTCAAATAAACTCGTATCACAATTTTGAAGCTTATTATGCAAATGATTTTTTTTTGTTTTATGTTGAACTCTCGTGTGAATTGTTACTTAGGAAGTTGAGTTATTAATTTCCATTCAATATACTTGTAATTTATTGCCCTTTGATTTTGATAATAATCCGTTAATTCTATCCTAAGGCCTCCACGTGGTCGTGGTCATGGCCCTAAGTCGAACCAAGCACTGGACATCTGCCCTGGTGTTGCGCTGTCGGATTTAGTAGTTTGAGTGATTATACTTCTGCCCTCGGTCTTGGGTTAGCGAAGTTGGATGGTGGACGATCGAACTCCATCCTTTGCCAGTTTATACTCCTCCTTTCGGTTTCAGGCTAGAGTTCACAGAATAGTGAGGGGTCGAACCATACCCGTCTATTCGTTTATACTCATATCTTCACTCTGGGGATAAGAGTTAGTTAATGGGTGGTCAAATTGCACCCAGCTTGTGTCTATATTCCAGTCCACACTCTAGGGACATAGAGTTATTTTGGAAAATAGTCGGATCGTACTTTCCTTAATTGATTGATTTGCCCCCAAGTCCGGGGGTTAACTTAGCGAGCGTTCGGTCACATCACGATCGCTTTATATTAATATTTGTCCCCTCATTTAATAGGATTAAGTTGGTCATTAGATGGCTGAACCAGGTCCATCCCTCATTGAGCATTCCGTCCATCGGGTTGTGAACATGGATCGCCAAATGAATGGTCATTGGTTTCAATTTAAAATATAAATATATGGTTCATATTGTAAATAGATTAGCTTTGTTTTAAATTTAATAAATAAAGCATACTTTCTAATTCCAGTATTTGTAGTAATTTGCAAATTTGTTTTTATTTAATATATAAGCTTTTCAAAGTTATTAAATAAATAATCTTGGTTTAAATCTAAATAATGAATCTTGATTTCAAATTCTAATATATATATTAATAATTTGGAAATTTTGATCTAATTTAACATTAAGTTTTTCAAAGCTTTTTAATAATTAACTATATGATTTTAAAAATTGCTAAGATAGATGTTTAAATGTTTAAAATGATTGTGGCTTAAGTTTTAAATTTAAATGAATTAACAAAAAAGGTTTTTTTTTTCTTTTTAAAATATCGCTTAATAAAATAAGTAATTTATTAATAAAGAAGAAATAATTTCCTTTATAATTATTTTAATTTGATAATAAGTTATTTCTAAAAACAATATTCATAATGTATTGTTTTACAATTGGATTTTGAATAAAAATAGCATTAGTTATTTCAAATTTAATTTGTATTTATAACTTGATTTTTTTAAATATTAGATTTTTGAATTTGATCTAAATTTGAATATAAAGTTTTAAAATCCAAGGTATAGATTTTTAATTGTTTTGATTTTTTATATGCATAAGCTTTTATTTATAAGTATAATTTGTTTTTATTTCTTTTAAAAATTTATATACATATAAAATACTAATTAACTAATTTATTTGGCATAACTTATATATTAACATGTAAATTAATACTAACTACTTTATTAAGACAAGTGTTGTTTTCCTAAGCATCATTTAACAAATGTTAAAAGATAAACCTTCCAATGTGACAAATGTTGAAATTATTTACAAGTGGCCTCTTTAAATTGTTTTTCTTTTATTTTATAAAATCAAAAAATTAACCTATATAAGAATACATTTTTCACCCTTATCTCTTTTTCTCATTTTTATAAACAAAGAAAATTTCAACCGGTTATTTCTCAAACCTGAAAGTCACTCCCCTATAAACAAATCTGAGCATAACCTATACCACTTCCAAAATCAGTTTACAAATGCAAAAAGTAAAACCTGTAGTTCATGATCAAATGCAAATCTGTACATCTTCAAACCAAGCCTGCATCATTTATTTTTTCTGCAATCTGGAAGCATGCAATAAGTTTTTAAATCAAACAAAAAGCAACTTAAGTTTTAAAGTATCAAAGACTGTCTTCAAAAAAATCAGAAGCAAAGACATCTAGTCTTCAGCAAATTCAAAGCTTTTTCAAAAATCTGGGAAGCTCTGTTCTGCATCTTCAAACAAAAAAATAGGTAAGTAACTTTTGAAAATTTAAAACATAAATAGGTTGCATGCTAGTATGGTTGAATATAAATAAGTATTGCATATGCATGTGTAAAAATCTGATGTGAATATTATTTGTATGCATACTGTATATAGATATTGTGCTCTGCCTTGTTTCCAGGCTAAATTTCTTATTTAAAATCCTTATCTTTTAATTAGTTTCAGATAGGATGTAATCTATAAATCAAAGCTGTTTGGTTTATCTTAGGTTAAGGTTTAAAAAATTTAAGTAAGTTAAAAATAAGCCTGTTGTCTCTGTAAACCAAAACAACTCTGTGCATGTTAAATTAAGTAAAACTCAAACATCATGATTTACAAATTCAGTATCATAAACGGAATACTAAAATCAAAATATGATTTTTAAAACAAAAACTATAATTTTTAGTAAAGAGGTTAGGGTGTAGTTAAAAGATGAACTCTAAATGAATTTTTGTGGTTTCCTTGTGATCTATGTATCTGGAGAGGATGGGTTTCTTCATGATGATGGAGGAGTGTTAGGAGTTGCTAGGAAAAATATTTGTTGGTGATGAAAATCATTGTGGAATTTGCAGTAGTGAGAGATTTGCTGGAACCCTAGTTTTTAACCAAGAATGAAGAATCGATCACCACGAAAGATTGGGTTGATCGAATGCAGTAAGTTTTTGGGGAATGGTAGTTGGGTCGTGGTTGAAGTCATGGCCGGAGTTGCAGACCTTCAGATGGTCGGAGTGGCAAGAACGAAGTGTTGACAGGTTTTGGGGGTTGGTGATGTTAAGTTGTTCCAGGTTTTGGAATTGGGTGTTCGATTTTGATTTCTGGGTACTGGTTACGAAATGATGATCGTGGTGGGTTGCTGGGCGATTTACGATGTGTGAAGATCATCAGCGGCGGCTGGAGTTGATCGGTAGCACTGTACACGTGCACGCTGTACATTCTTCATTTTGTTGATGTTGGGAAGGCCATGGTTTTGTACTCGAGTAAATCTCTGAGTTGCTCGAAGTCATCGGGTAGATTGCTCGGGGAGGTTGGCTTTGAACTCGAAGAAAATTTTAGGGTGTCTCGGGTTTAAAGGTTGTTACAGGTGTTAACAAAACCTGTACTGTTGCTTAAATTTTTTTAAAACTAGAGTTCATAAATGTAAAGAAAAGTTTAAACCTAGTTTTAAATCCCACTTTGAATTTTAGAATTCAAGTTTAAGTTAAATCTCTGTTTTTTAAATAATAAAAAAATAATAAAGATTTTAACTTGAAATTAAACTACTTTAAAATGATAAGTAATTTGAATTTTTAAAAATGAAGTTTTAAAATGTGAGTAAGTTTTAAGATGAAGTTTTAAAATATGAGTAAGTTTTAAATGAAGTTAAATCTGGAAATCATAGATTAAATATGAATTTCAGTTTGAAATATAAAAAGAGTTTTTAAATTTGAAAGATTTAAACAAATTTGTATGTTAAAATGTATATTTAAATTATTGAATTTAAAAATGAATTTAGTTTTAAACTCTTATGAATTTCTTTTATAAGACAAGCATTTGTTTGCCATGTAATTTAAAAAGATTTTTAAATTGTTCAAAATTTTGTTTAAGTTTAAATTATATTCATTTTAAATTTCATATTTGAAATAAAATTTTAAAGTAAATTCGAAGGTAAATTTGATTTCAAATGCTTTGTTAATAACAATTTAGTCATAATTAAGAAATGTTTTTATCTTAAAATTAAATTAAGATTTAATGATTTGAAATTAATTAAATTAATGAGGTAATTAAGGAATAATTAGTTAATTTAATTAATTATTGATTAGGGATTAATAAATAATTGGTTAAGGATTAATCTATTTGTAATTAAAGATCATTAATTAGATTATTAATTAATGATTAAAGATTTATTAATTAAGCAATTAAGTTATAATCAAGGTTAATTAATCAAGTAATCAAGGATTAATTAAGTTGAAGTTAACACTTAATTAATTAAATAATTAGGGATTAATTAATGGATTATTAGAGATAAATTAATTTGTAATTAACAATGGTTAATCTAAGTTAATTACTTAATGGAAGTAATTAAAGAATGGTTAATGAAGTCATTAAATAGGATTATTTAATAATTAATTAATGTGATTAATTTTAATAATTAATTAGATTAATTAATTTAATGATAATTATTTGTGAATTGTTTAAGTGTAATTACCTAATGGAAGTAATTAAGGAATTAATTACTTAATGTAATTAATTGAATATAATGGGATTAGTTTGAATTAATTAATTAAGTTTAATTAATTTTAAACACTGAGTGATTGATGATAATTAGTTAATGTAATTAATGGATTGGAATTACTTAGTGAAGTAATTAATGGTAATTACAGGATGTAATTATTTGAAGACGTTTTAAGAATGGAAGTAATTTGAGTATAATTACTTAGTAATTAATCAAGGGATTAATTAAGAAATTTAATTAAGGAGTAATTTATTTATTTTATGAAGTAATTAAGGTTAGATAATTACTGAATATGATTAATCAGGAGTGATAAATAATTGTGGTTAATTACTTAAGGTAATTAATTTAAATAAAGTAATTTATTTAACATGTAATTAGGGATCATTAATTAATATAATTAATGATGTAATTAAAGTTGATTAATTAAGATTAATTAATCAATGATAAGTGATTTAAAGGTAATTAATTAATGTAATTAATTAAGTATTAATGTAATTAATTATAATTAATTAATTAATTGAAGTAATTAAAGGTTAATTATTGTAAGGGGTAAGGATAATTAATTTGTGAAATTAATTAAAGGATAATTACTTGCATGTGATTAAGGGTAATTAATCAAGGGTGATTAATTAAGGTGATTAATTTGAATGATTAATTAATTGATTGTAATCAATTAAATGGTTAAGTAAGCAAGATTTATATTGATGAAGTAATTAATTTAATTTATTTTAAATTAATTAAAGATGAAGTAATTAATCTAATTCACTTTAAATTAATTAGAGATGGAAGTAATTAATTTAATTCATTTTAAATTAATTATATTGAGATTAAATAAATCTTTGCTTATGTATGAACGAATGATATTGATTGCTTGAATGGTTGTGATCTCAGAAATGAGATAAGTAATATTATATGGTATGAATGCTTTGGTTGCATTGTGATAATGAAATGGATTATCTATTTTGTTGATAGTATGGATTATCTGTTTATAATGATAATGTGGATCATCTGTTTATTATGATAATGTTGATTATCTACCTGTGTGTATATAGATAATTGAAGTGTTTAAACTTTAAAAAAACTTGGCCTTAAAAGACACGTTTTGGATTTCGATGAGACCGGGATCGGGTTTGCTACATTACAACGTGATAGGGGGTTCTCGCTTTGCGTTAGGTGGCGAACGGGAGACTCTTACCCCTACATGACCCTGGGGGTAGTATAAGGCCTTTTGGGGTTGGTTGCGAGTCGAGAGGCTGGCCGTAAAAGCAAACCCGAGGTATCACTGTGAGCCACGTCGGGGCTGGGATGGTTGAAAAGCCTACCGGTCGAGTGAGCCGCTATCGACGGTTGAAAAGCCTAGATCGTCACAGTTGGTATCCGAGCATTAGGTTGAGCGAATTCCTAGGCTCTGGAGTGGTGTCTATCTTGAGAGAGCGTATTTGTAATTTTAAATATTTAAATATATTTATTTATTTATTTCTACCTATTTGTTGGGTTACCTGTTCAGGTTTTCCAATATAAGTTATAAAGGTAGATGGGGTAGTAGTGTGTGTAACACGACTACCATTGGTTGGAGTTTTGAATGTTTGAGGTTGGAAGTATATTTGTCGAGACTATAGACCTAATACCGTCTCGAGTGAGTTTTGCAGTGGTGTACAGATTTCATCAATCTCTGAAGGAAACCTGTTAAGGTTCGGAGTCTATCTTTGAAGTTGATGAGTAGAGTTTGGATCTGTCGACAGGCATAAGCGAGTGATGGTATTTTGATACCATAGGAAGTAGTAGCTGCATGATGAGATGCAGTGACTATGGATGTTTCCGAAGATGTTTTCTTTGGAACAAGTTTAAGGAAGTGTGTCTGCTACGGTGTTGTGGCCGTGTTCAGCAGGATGTTTCTGTTTGATTTGAATGTCGAGTTTCTCGAAGAGCTTTGGATTAGGAAATCTTTGGCATCTATGGCAGCAGTGCAGCTTGGAGTGTTCTATGTCGGCAGGGAGTCTTCTGGCTTAGCAGTTTTTCTGAAGGTGGAGTTCAGAAGCAGCAGAGTGGACCTGTTTCTTTGATGGACTGGATAGTTAAGTGTAAGCTATTCTGTTTGGTAAAGGGAGAACAGTTTTCTTTGGATATTAGGTGGGGCTGATCGCAAAAGTGACTTGTGATAGTTGAGTGTTCTCTTGGGTTATTAGATTTTTTCTGGATGTCTTCTGGAAGTCAGAGTTTTGTCCGCATCTGGAGATTGAGTTTTCTTATTGACTAGGATTCCAAGATTGGTACCAATGGTTCAGCTTAGTAGAAGGATGGTTCCTAGAGATTGAGTTGGTGAAGCAGCTCAGGTTTTGGTGGAACTTCTGAGTTTCTTTATGGATCTGTTGAACCATATTTCTGGAAGGTATTGTCTAGTTTGTGCTCGTGTTCCTCATCAGCATTTACATCTACTTCGGATCAGAGTTGTGCAGCGGAAGCAGTTTGGAAGTGCATCTGCTTTTCTTTTCCGGACGGGAGAAGTGAGTATAGTCTTCTATTTGAGGAGTAGAGTTTGAGTTCTTGATTTTGGGATTGATCTTGAGGAGATCATTTTGTTGAGTTGATTGGTTTTGTTTGTTTCTAGAGGCATCAGTGAAGGTTGAGCTGATTAGGAAGGATGTAGGAAGCTCAGGATCGTCCGAAGATTTTTGAGGATAAGAGACGGAGGAATTTGGATTCTGGAGTTGGAATTTGATTTTGGATGAGTTTTCTCCGATCAAGGGATTTATAAGATTGGGTAAGTCTAAGAAGCTAGCTATGAAGTGTTTTGGATTTTTTGTAAGAATAGGTGTTTGGTCTTCAGGATGGAATTGCCAGTTTGGATAACTGGGATTCGATGAGTTTTACGTATCTCTGAGGGAGTATGTGTTTTATCTATCTTTGGTTTTGGAACCAGTAGTTCGGGAGTTTTGGTTGTTGAGTCAGACTCGTCTGTAGTCTGATATCCTATCTAGTGTTGTAGATCTAGATGAGTAGGAGCTATGTAGCTTAGTAGTATTGATTGTTTGGATTCCCAGTATTTATACTTGGGGAAATTTGAGGAAATTCTATCCAGAATTTTGTCTGGATAGTTAGATTTGTTTGATTGAATGAGTTGGTTGCTATGGTTGTTAGCATATGTTTAATACACGCTCGTGTTTTAAAATTAAAATCTTTAATGAGATTATTAAATTACCTTTGTTTTAAATTTCGGGGACGAAATTCTTTTGAGGGGGAAGGATTGTGACATCCCGGAATTTTTGACAATATCAATATAATAATCTGTATTAAAAATTAAATTGATATTGATAATATTGTTAATAAAATTTGAATTGAATTAGTAATCTCCTTTAATAAATATTTAATTGGAAGATTTTGTCTTTTAAAGCTAATAAATTGGTTTCTATTTATAATATAAATATATGGTTTATATTGTAAATAGATTAGCTTTGTTTTAAATTTAATAAATAAAGCATACTTTCTAATTCTAGTATTTGTAGTAATTTGAAAATTTGTTTTTATTTAATATATAAGGATTTCAAAGTTATTAAATAAATAATCTTGGTTTAAATTTAAATAATGAATCTTAATTTCAAATTCTAACACATATATTAATAATTTGGAAATTTTGATTTAATTTAACATTAAGTTTTTCAAAGCTATTCAATAATTAACTATATGATTTTAAAAATTGTTAAGTTAGATGTTTAAATGTTTAAAATGATTTTGGCTTAAGTTTTAAATTTGAATGAATTTACAAAAAGGGTTGTTTTGTTTTTCTTTTTAAAATATGGCTTAATAAAATAAGTAATTTATTAATAAAGAAGAAATAATTTCCTTTATAATTATTTTAATTTGATAATAAGTTATTTTTAAAAACAATATTAATAATGTATTGTTTTACAATTGGATTTTGAATAAAAATAGCATTAGTCATTTCAAATTTAATTTGTATTTATAACTTGATTTTTTTTAAATATTAGATTTTTGAATTAGATTTAAATTTGAGTATACAGTTTTAAAATCCAAGGTATAGATTTTTAATTGTTTTGATTTTTATATGCATAACTATTATTTATAAGTATAATTTGTTTTTATTTCTTTTAAAAATTTATATACATATAAAATACTAATTAACTAATTTATTTGGCATAACTTATATATTAACATGTAAATTAATACTAACTACTTTATTAAGACAAGTGTGGTTTTCCTAAGCATCATTAAACAAATGTTAAAAGATAAACCTTCCAATGTGACAAATATTGAAATTATTTACAAGTGGCCTCTTGAAATTGTTTTTCTTTTATTTTATAAAATAAGAAAATTAACCTATATAAGAATACATTTTTCACCCTTATTTCTTGTTTTCATTTTTCTAAACAAAGAAAATTTCAACCTGTTATTTCTCAAACCTGAAAGTCACTCCCCTATAAACAAATCTGAGCATAACCTATACCACTTCCAAAATGAGTTTACAAATGCAAAAAGTAAAACCTGTATTTCATGATCAAATGCAAATCTGTACATCTTCAAACCAAGCCTGCATCATTCATTTTTTCTGAAATCTGGAAGCATGCAAGCAGTTTTTACATCAAACAAAAAGCAACTTAAGTTTTAAAGTATCAAAGACTGTCTTCAAAAAAATCAAAAGCAAAGACAATTAGTCTTCAGCAAATTCAAAGCTTTTTCAAAAATCTGGGAAGCTCTGTTCTGCATCTTCAAACAAAAAAATAGGTGAGTAACTTTTTAAAATTTAAAACATAAATAGGTTGCATGCTAGTATGGTTGAATATAAATAAGTATTGCATATGTATGGGTAAAAATCTGATGTGAATATTATTTGTATGCATACTGTATATGGATATTGTGCTCTGTCTTGTTTCCAGGCTAAATTTCTTATTTAAAATCCTTATCTTTGAATTAGTTTTAGATAGGATGTAATCTATAAATCAAAGCTGTTTGGTTTATCTTAGGTTAAGGTTTAAAAAGTTTAAGTAAGTTAAAAATAAGCCTGTTGTCTTTGTAAACCAAAACAACTCTATGCGTGTTAAATTAAGTAAAACTCAAACATCGTGATTTACAAATTCAGTATCATAAACAGAATACTAAAATCAAAATATGATTTCTAAAACAAAAACTATAATTTTTAGTAAAGAGGTTAGGGTGTAGTTAAAAGATGAACTGTAAATGAATTTTTGAGGTTTCCTAGTGATCTATGTATCTGGAGAGGATGGGTTTCTTCATGATGATGGAGGAGTGTTAGGAGTTGCTAGGAAAAATATTTGTTGGTGATGAAAATCATTGTGGAAGTTGCAGTAATGAGAGATTTGCTAGAACCCTAGTTTTTAACCAAGAATGAAGAATCGATCACCACGGCAGATTGGGTTGATCGAGTGTAGTACATTTTTGGGGAATGGTAGTTGGATCGTGGTTGAAGTCATGGCCGGAGTTGTAGACCTTCAGATGGTCGGAGTGGCAAGAACGAAGTGTTGACAGGTTTTAGGGGTTGGTGATGTTCAGTAGTTCCAAGTTTTGGAATTGGGTGTTCGATTTTGATTTCTGGGTATTGGTTATGAATTGATGATCGTGGTGGGTTGTTGGGTCGATTTACGATGTGTGATGATCATTGGCGACGGTTGGAGTTGATCGGCAGCACAGTACACGTGCACTGTGTACATTCTTTATTTCTGTTGATGTTGGGAAGGCCATGGTTTTGTACTCGAGTAAATCTCTGAATTGCTCGAAGTTATTGGGTAGATTGCTTGGGGAGGTTGGCTTTGAACTCGAAGTAAATTTTGGGGTGTCTCGGGTTTAAAGGTTGTTACAGGTTTTAACAAAGCCTGTACTGCTGTTTAAAATTTTTTAAAACTAGAGTTTATAAATGTAAAGAAAAGTTTAATCCTAGTTTTAAATTCAAATTTGAATTTTAGAATTCAAGTTTAAGTTAAATCTCAGTTTTTTTAAATAATAAAAAAATAATAAAGATTTTAACTTGAAATTGTTAAACTACTTTAAAATGGTGAGTAGTTTGAACTTTTAAAAATGAAGTTTTAAAATGTGAGTAAGTTTTAAAATGAAGTTTTAAAATGTGAGTAAGTTTTAAAATGAAGTTAAATCTGGAAATCAAAGATTAAATATGAATTTCAGTTTGAAATAAAAAAAGTTTTTAAATTTGAAAGATTTAAACAAATTTGTATGTTAAAATGTATATTTAAATTATTGAATTTAAAAATGAATTTAGTTTTAAACTCTCTTGAATTTCTTTTATAAGACAAGCATTTATTTGCCATGTAATTTAAAAAGATTTTTAAATTGTTTAAAACTTTGTTTAAATTTAAATTATATTCGTTTTAAATTTCATATTTGAAATAAAATTTTAAAGTAAATTCAAAGGTAAATTTGATTTCAAATGCCTTGTTAATAACAATTTAGTCATAATTAAGAAATCTTTTTATCTTAAAATTAAATTAAGATTTAATGATTTGAAATTAATTAAATCAATGGTAATTAAGGAATAATTAGTTAATTTAATTAATTATTGATTAGGGATTAATAAATAATTGATTAAGGATTAATCTATTTGTAATTAAAGATCATTAATTAATGATTAAAGATTTATTAATTAAGCAATTAATTTATAATCAAGGTTAATTAATCAAGTAACTAAGGATTAATTAAGTTGCAGTTAACACTTAATTAATTAAATAATTAGGGGTTAATTAATGGACTATTAGGGATAAATTAATTTGTAATTAACAATGGTTAATCTAAGTTAATTTCTTAATGGAAGTAATTAAAGAATGGTTAATGAAGGTCATTAACTAGGATTATTTAATAATTAATTAATGTGATTAATTTTAATAATTGATTAGATTAATTAATTTAATGATAATCATTTGTGAATTGTTTAAGTGTAATTACCTAATGGAAGTAATTAAGGAATTAATTACTTAATGTAATTAATTGAATTTAATGGGATCCGATTTTCTGTGGTGGGAAAGTCGGGTCGTCTCACATGGACTGACCATTTGTGTAATTTCCATTAGCGGAGCTCTCGGAAGTTTTGCATATATCTGGCACTTGTCACATCGCCTTATATAATCAGCAGCATCACGATTGACGGTTGGCTAATAATACCTATAACGGAGTATTTTCTTTGCTAGAGTTTGCCTCCCAGTGTGATCACTACATTCTCCTTCATGAACTTCCTTTAGGACTCGTTTTATTTCATCATGAGCGATACACCGGAGTAGGGGAACAAAAAAGCCCTTTCTGTACATAATTCCTTCCTATTTGATATATCATTAAGATTTATGAAGGACTTGTTGCTTTTCATTCCTTTTTTAGGAAGAACTCCCCGTAGCATATAGTCTTTAATTGGAGTCATCCACGACCCCTTCTCAGGCTTCGTCCCTAATAAACGGTCGATTTCCATCAAGTTTATGCTCGGAACATTTAAAACATCGACTGGAACCAAGCCTATCTGTTGTGCGTCCCCAGTGCTAGCAAACTTCGGCAATGAATCGACCTTTCTATTTTGATCCCGATGAATGTGTGTAAAGTCATAGTACTCAAAGTCAGTCAACAACTTTAGGACTTGGGTAAGGTATGGAGCAAGTCGTTGCCCTTTAGCTTGGTAATCTTCGCTAACTCGGCATACTACCAATTGTGAGTCACAAAAGATTTCAGGAGACTTTATCCCCAGTTTTCTGGCGAGTTTAAGTCCTACAATCAGAGCCTTATACTTAGCTTCATTGTTTGTTGCAAGAAAATCAAGCTTTAAAGTATAGCAAATTGACCGATCTTCAAGAGTTACAAGCACAATTCCAGCTCTAGAACAACGATTATTGGACGCTCAATCTATATATAACTTCTACCAAGCGGTAGGCGTTTCACTAGTCTCTGGGAAATCATCCTTTGTAGTAAATTCTGCTATAAAATCTACCGGTGCCTGACCCTAGATAGCCTCCGAGGAAGATAAGTAATGTCGAATTGGCTAAGCTCGATATTCCAATTGAGTAACATTCCAAACATCTCTGGTCACTGTCGGGCATATCGTAATGGCCGGATGGTGTAAGCAATAATAGGGTGTGCATAGGATAAGGGCATAACTTTCGTGATGCAATCAACAAGCAATATGCCAGTTTCTCTATCTTTGGATAGTTCCTTCCAGCCCCTGTCAAGCACTTGCTAATTTAATAGGCCGATCTTTGGATTCGGTTTTCTTCGTGAAGCAACGCGACACTTATAACATGTGACGTCACAGCTATGTAGTATATAAATCTTTATGATCTACCGGCTTTGTTAAGATGGGAGGTCTCTCTAATTGGTTCACCAAAGTTTGAAATGCAAATGTACAATCCTGATCTATTCAAAATTCCTTTTTCATCTCCTAATAAAATCAAAAAAGGAATGCATTTAACGGTAGCTCTGGAAATAAATCAGCGTAGGGCAGCAACCTTCCCATTCAGGCTTTGTACTTGTTCGATAGTCTTTGGTGCTTGGATATTGCGAATAGCTTGGATCTTCATGGGATTAGCTTCGATTCCACGAGCATTAACGATGAAATCCAAGAACTTTCCTAATGCAATGCCAAAAGAACACTTCAGAGAATTAATCTTCATCTTGTAATATCGTAGGATGTCGAACATTTCTACCAGGTCTCTAATATGGTCGCTTGACCATCGTGACTTCATGAACATATCATCCAAATATACCTCCGTCATTTTTTCAATTTGATCTTTGAACATTCCATTGACTAGGCGCTGGTAGATCTCTCCTGCATTCTTTAGTCCAAACGGCATCACCAATAGCAATATAATTCAACATCGTAATGAAAGTGGCGTGCTCTTGATCGGGAATGTGCATCAGGATTTGGTTATATCCTGAATATGAATCTAAGAAAGATAGCAATTCATGTCTCGCGGTTGAGTCTACCAACTGGTCGATCCCTGGAAGGGGAAGCTATCCTTTGGGCATGCCTTTTTTAAGTTCGAGTAATTAATGTATGTCCGTTGTTTCCCATTCTCCTTTCTCACAATTACAAGATTGGATACCCACTCAAGTTAGAGGGCATTGCAAATAAACCCATTGCCTTTAAGTCTATCCACCTCCTCTTTAAGAGCTCCAGATCTCTCAAGATCTATCCCACGTCTTTTTTGTTTCACCAAGACATGACTCGGGTCGATATTTAATGCATGGCTCACAATGGAAAGCGAGATCCCACACATGTCAGAGTGAGTCCAAGCGAACACGTCAAAAATCGCTCGGAGAAATCTAGCAAGTTCTTTCATCATCGGGGGGCTGAGCTGCAATCCGATCTTTAGGACCCATGACGGGTCGTCTTGGCTGACTATGATGTCAATCGTCAGCTCAGCCAGTGCAACCTTGGTCTCTTTTGGCTCCTTCTCATCATCTCTTGGATCTACATCTCTATAGAACCGACTATGATGATCGAGCCAAGGCTTAGGTGCTAGTTGTTAATCTTCAGTGGCTTGGACGTGGACTGACTTTTCCACACCCTTACCTTTCTCCTTCCATTAAGATCCCTCAACTTAGCTACACAGTAAGCATGTCCGGTCGCCTGATCACCATGAACAACTCCGCTACCATTATCTGTCTGGAACTTCAAAGACAAACACCATGGGGCAAGAGCTGCCCAAAACTCGGTAGGGCCGATCGGCCTAGAAAAGCATTGTATGGAGAGTCAACATCCAAAATAATGAAAGGCAGAACGCACTCCCCTGCGATTACCTTCTCCCAACTCTATAGGTAATTCAGCATTTCCAATAGCTTCAGTTGCAGCACCATTAGAGCCATGAATTCGGGCTTTAGATGGTTTTAAGTCCTTGGGTTTCATCCTCATATGATCATAAGCTATTTTGAAAATTATATTTATAGAACTTCCGCAGTCAACCAATATCCTTCTCACTAAAATTGGACTGATCATGGCCGAAATGACCATTGGATCGATCATTGGAGCCTCCACCTTGTTTGCATCTTTATTTATAAGCACGATATCATCTGCCATTATGCACTGTTGTTTTACTTGAGCTCCATCTTTCGTACTTGAACAACATTCAAAATCCACATGCTTAATCGTGCTATAGTAGCGCTCCATATCATGTCAACTCTTATCAGCCAGATGCGGTCTTTTGACTATTGTATTGATTACCAATCTTCCACCGGTCCATGCAGGCTGCTCAACCCTATGCGATGCTTGTCCTTAGTTGGGACCGGATGTCCCGTGCCTGCCATCCTACAGAGTTTTTACAAACTGCTATAATTTCCTTTGAATCAGCTTTTTGATAATATCCTGGAGATGCCTACATTTGTTTGTGTTATGTCCATAGCATTCATGAAACCGATAATATTTTTCGGTTTGTTTCTGCTTTTCCGTTGATTATTTTGGAGGCAGCTTCCTGTACTGCATAGTGTTGCAGTAGACAAATAGATATTCTCTAGTGATGTATTCAGTGGCATGTAAGTATCATACATCCAAATCCTAGGCTTCCCTCTTCCAATATCACTCTTTCATTTTGCTTCATATTTTTGCCCTTCTTTTGTTTATTCGGTTTGTTCTAGACATTCACTTAAACTTTTCCAGAGCTATCATCAGACTTATTTACTGCAATATTACTTTGTACTCCCTCTCCACTTGGTCTCGCAATATTCCCCTTCCTGGAGCATTTGGCTACCTCCTTCCTCAAATACCAAGCCACCTTTGAATAAAAGTTCTCCAACGTTGTGGGTGGTTTGCCAGCTAACCAATCACCAAAATGATACTCTGGATCAATCCCGGCCATCAATATTGCATGGTCATTCGGAATATTGATTTCTGTAATAGCTGTATGGAATCTCTCTAAATAATCTTTCAATGATTATCCCCGAGCCTGGATCTCGCCGGACAGGGACATTACATCTTTGAGGCGAGTTGCATGCAAACATAATTGCTCCACAAAACTGTTGCCAAATCATCAAATATAGAGATTGACCGCGAGGGTAACCTTGTAAACCACATTGTTCCTATTCTAGGTAGAGTTATAGGAAAACATCTACACTTGGTTGCATCATCGGCTCGTGTGGAATCCATCAATCATTCATATCTCATGATGTGCTACCAGGGGTAGGTTTTTCCCTCGTAGGCAGGCATCGACGGCATGTTGAATCACCTTGGATACTCTGCATATAGGATATTGTCAACTAACGGGGTATGGCTTCTTGAGATTCCCCAGTCATCATTAGTCAAGCCTTAGTTCTCTCACTAACTATCTAACCATAGTCGACAAGTCCAACATTTGGATAGTTGGTTCTAAGCGGTGGTTGTGTACCACCTCACATGAATGGTCTGGTCCATGTCTATGGGTCGTTCCACACCTTCTTAGTTCAACATCTTCCCGATGTATATCTCATAAATTATAACACCCCATATTTGTGGTAATATTATTTAGGATATTTAATTAGTTAACATAAATAAAATAATGTATTGATTAGGAGATTGAGATTTGATTTTTATGAAGGGGTTGCCGTGCCATTTAACAAGTGAATTATAATAAAAGTTAAAATGAAATAAAGTAGGGGTAAAATAGAAAATAAGACATTATTATACCCTAAAAGCTTGGCCGTGTATATCCACACATTCATTTCTCATTTATCAAAAATTTTAAACTTGAGGCCGGCCACCATTAACAAGAGAAAAAGGAAGAAAATTAAGAAAAGCTAAGGAAGAAGCTAAATCAAATCAAATCCATTTAAATCTCAAGCTTCTTAATCTCTAAAGCTAAGGTAAATAATGAATACATCTCAAATTTCTTATTATTTTTGGTTTTAAGATGAAATAGGAACCTATTTGCAATTATTTGCCATGTTTTGAATGATGGAATGATTATATATACTTGTTGATGGTTTATGTTTGTTCATATAGACTTTATGACATGTTTAAGGTGAAAACCCCATCAAATTACATCCAAATGCCTTGCAAATTTTTATATAGATTTGAAATGATATTTTAGAGATGGTTTAAATTTTCAGAATTTTTTGAATTTATGTGGATTTTATATGAATTTTAGTGAATAAAATGTTATTTTGGGTTAAAAATTATATATGGATAAATAATTAATGGTTTGGATCTGAAATTAATATATGTTAGAAAACATATAAAAAATGATTTTTTTGGAATTTTTGTAGAATTTTCCTAATTGTTTTAATGGATATATAAAATTATTTAAGGTATAGGACTTTAATATTTTATATATTTATAAAAATGAGAAGGGGTATTTTGTAATTAATTCAAAATTGTTATTTTTGGAAAGTAGTGTTACTTTTAGAGACACTTGCAACCAATAACAATTTGACAAATAAGGTAGGTTAGATACAAAGAAATAGTTTTAAAAGGAAAAATCTACATGGTTTTTACTATTCGATGCTTTTGGCACCATGCTTTTGCCTCCTTACCTTCGCCGCCGACTCCATCGAAACCAATGCGTATGGTATCTAGTAATTGGTACATAATGAATTGGATATAGGCGGAAGGTATAGGTTCGAAACCAGGGGTTGCGAAGGGGTTGAAGCGATACTTTGCTTTTAAATAAAAATGCACCAGCTTGCTTTCGACTGAATAGCTTTCGACAGGGTTGGATTTTGACCAGGTCAATAGCTTTTATAGAAATAGTTTCGTTGGGTTGCGCCTTTGATTTTAAATAAATGCTTTCAACTAGGTCGAAACCCATGACTACCACTTTTTACCTTTCGACCTAGATTGGTTTCGAAAGTGTTGCTTTGCTTTTTAAAAAACGTAGCCACTTCTCCAATGCTTTCGAAGGGGTGGTTTTGACACCATCACTTCTTTACTAAGGAAATGCTTTCAAAAGAGATGCCGTCGACTTAAATGATATAATGATCCTTTTTCTCTGAGTTGAAGTATAATCCAAATAGTTTCGAAAGAGACAGTTTTAATGGTTTCGAAAGGTGTTTCCATATTTTTTAAACCGAGTCCAAGTGCTTTCAAAAGGATAGAGTTTCGACACTTTCGAAAGGTTTTAATGAATGGTTTCAATAGGGTGGTTCCCCAAAGGTTTCAAAAGGTTTAAAGGAAAGATTTTTCCTATGTTTTTGAAAGGCAATATTTAAAGGTTTTAAAGAAGGATGTCTAATGTTTTAAAGCTTTATAAAGGAAGGTTTTCAATGCTTTCGAAAGGAAGAATTTGAATGGTTTCGAAAGGAAGGATTTGGCCTTTTGGCCTAGGTTAAGTAAAGGGTTTTATTTGGTTTTGAAAGGGGGTACATTCAATGGTTTCGAAAGGGGTAGTTTCAACGATTTCGAAAAGGGTTGTTTAAAGGTTTTAAGAAAAAGTTTTGAATGTATTAACTAGGCAATATAGCCTAAGTGTTTTCAAGTTAAAAAGGGTTTTAACTTGTTTTGGTGGGATAGGTAACCTCCATTATACTTCATCAACAATATTTTAAGTAAAGCATATATAACATGGCAAAACAACTTAAGAGTAAAGCTATAGATAATTTTCCTTGTATAAGTATGATTTAAAAGGTTAAATCATTTTGAAAAGGTTTTCAAGGAAAAATATGAAGGGTAACAGTCCCTAATAAAAAGTTTGCGGACAGTTAGTCCAGTTTACGGCCAGTCAACCCAGTTTTCGGACAGATAGTCCATTTATTACCTGTGGACAGATAGTCCATTAGTTACTTGATTATAGCTTAATAAACATTGCTGTTATTATTATTGTTGTTGTTTTTGTTGTAGGAAATGATTTGCAAAATATATTTTGAATAGGATATTAGTGAGGGGATACACGTTTCGCTAAGCGGCGTGGTCTCACTTAACACTAGTAAACTGAGATGTACCAGTATTATTCACACCAGGCTTTATTTTTGACTCAAAGTTTTTGTTTCCCCTAAACTCTCGGGTGCTCAAAGTTGATTTGAGTAGGCCGAGGGTTGAGCCAGGTTTAAGTTTTGGCGAATAAAGCTTCCGGAAACGAACTTGTGGCTGTCATATAGCTAATTAGGCATTGCAGTTTATTCTGTTATTTCTGCTGTGTGTATGAAGTTAAAAATGATTATATTTCTTTGATCAACCAATGAGGTATCGTCATATGTTGCTCTTGGCGTATTTCTATAGTGATTATAATTGATCTTTACCTGGAAAATGTTATGGGATTATGTAACTTGGATATGAATTTGTTTTGAAATATAATCAGTAAAAGGTTGTTTTTCAAATCTATGACTTTGTTCATATTCAAGTGCTTCTGATATTATGGATACCATTAGCATTAACGTATTTTTTCTCCATAAGTTAATACTGTAGATGACTGCAGCATATGTAGTGCTTAGCTTTTGGCCTCCAGATATGGGACGTTACATAAATTCACTTCATCGTCATTCCGGAGAAGCATTTGGCCAATATTTAACTGAACTCCATGATCCAAATCAGCTGCAACAGCTCCAACTTGAATCTCAATATGCATAGGTAAGTTCCATCCTCGGAAGAGGGATTGGCACTGATCGGTCCTGGCAGACCCCAATGGTATGCCTATTGATGCCTCGAAGTTTTTGCTTGATATCTGTCTATTCTATGATGCCTGTGCATGTGATACTCGTCCAATGAACTAGAACTCTCCGATGCCGAGTAAGGGATAGGGTCTCTCCTAGCTTTTCCTCGCTTTTGCTGACTGAGTTAGTTCATTAGGTTGATATTAATTTGAATATGTTGATTTAATTATCGACGGCTATCTACTAGCTCTCTCATCAGATTCTGGAATTCAGCTTTTGTAATGGAATCAGCTAGATTTCAAACTTCAACTAGATCAGCATTCACATCCATTGGTTGACTGCTCGGGCCTCCTTGCTGGATGCTAGTATTCTCATTTCCTTCTACATTATGAGAAGTAGATCGAGTGTTCCTCACCATTGCTGATAGCTTTGCTTAGATTTTCTCAAAACTGAATAGGACGAGTAAGCTTCCTAATAATAACTATGGATCTCTTTCGGGGGATTTATGCAATCCAATAGCAACAAAAGGATCCTAATAAGCTTGGAATCAAGTTCTCAGTGAAAGTATCAAAACGTTTGCACCAAAAATTGACACAAACACACAATAGGGGTTTTGAAGAGAAATAAATGAAGAATATAAAATGATAATAGAGAATAGTAACAAATAAATAGCAGTAAATTGAAAGAATAACACGAATACAATGATTTATAGTGGTTCAACGTTGTTTGCCTACGTCCACTTTGAATAGATTACTTTATTAATCACTTTATAATCTGAGTATAGGGATCAGATGAAAGTCTTTAGTTACAAAAGAATATAAAGCAATTTTCAGGATAATAGTACCGAAAATGAACAACCAAGCCTGTATTTGTATATGAAGATGGCTAAATATCTCCATGAAAATTCAATAGAAGGACCTCCAAAACCTTATGTACCCACAACTGGGGTCGCATGGCCCAATTCCCAAAGAAGAGGGATCAGTACTGATCCTTAGTTTGGTGGAATATTGGGGTGCGATCCCTATGATAGCTTCCTCATGCTAAAACATGCTTAGCCTCCAAATTTCATGCCAATTGGATCAGTAGAATTTGAGTTATTACTTGATCTTTGCTTCAAATGGTTTGCTTGCTGATTTTTGTCGATCCTCCAAAATTCATCTCCTTAAGGCACGATCCCTAGGGTAGGCTCCCTAGGATCACTATGTCTTGCTCACAAAATTTCATAGGACTTGTGGTTCTTGAGATATTAATTGCTTTCCATAGGAATTCTCTCACACCTTGAAACATGTCGAACCCTATTATTGAAGCTAATTTATGCCGATCCCTCCTATGTGTTGAACCATATTTCATGCTTTGAAAATTCTACCTTACATATTTATCAAGTCCATTCAATCTTGACTCCATGTTACCATCTGTACTTGACTTTTGGACCCCACTATCATCACTTTGGGGTCATCGGCTTTGATGGCTGTCGAATCTAACTTATATAATTAATTCAATATAGCTAGGTTAAAATGCCGGATAACAACAATAATAATATAACATTGAAGATATGGAATAAAGTGAGAATGAGATTTTAAAAAGTAAAATAGTGAAAAATTAGTTTACTATAGTTTAGTAAAGTACTAAAATTATTTAAAAATGTTTCAGAGAAGTTTTGTAAATTTTGACTGAAATGTGATAAATAAACCGTCGCGTTTCGCCAGTTCGCGATTTCGCGACCTGAAAAGTTAAACGGATGTGTATGATAAAATATGAGTCGGAATTCTTTGAAATAAGAATTTTCTAGGCTCTTATGATCATAGTTTTCAAATGAAAAAGAAAATCAAAATTCCATTTAGTAGAGCTTGAAATATGTCCAAATCAAGTTTTTAAAACCGTCGTGTTTTGCCAGTTCGTAAAATATTGTTTTCAACTCTTTAAAATAGCTTTTTTTAAATATTTAAAAATTTGAATAAATTCCATAAGTATGTTAAAATTTTTTAAAAGGAATTTAATTATAAAAATGGGCAGGTATGTAATGAATTGGTGTTCTAATCTATAAAGCTTTAAAATCACTATTCACTGACAATTTAGCAATGGAATTTGGTAACCATTGAATGAATGATTTGAACTTAGGTTTTCTTCCCGAATCTTTGAAATGTTTTTCAAATGATAAATCAAATACTTTTAAAAGTTTAGAGTCCATCATATAACTTGACCTTCTTATGGTTGACAGAGAGATAGTCTCTCGGTTGGAGTTTGGAAAACCAGTTGTCTACTTCCCCTTGCTATCCGGACTGACTGATGGACAGGATGATTTATTTGATTTACTCGAATCATATTTTCTTAAGATAAAGGAAAATATATTTGGAATTTTTCCACAAAGCTAAACAAGTTTTCAAATAGGCTTTTGAAGGCAAAGATAACATTCTAGTTAAAGTCTATATTAAATTCCGAGGAGGGAAGTTAGACCATGATGTAAATTTAAAAGGTGATTTCACCATTATTCGACGAGTAGTATTTGTTGAATATGGAAATTAGTATCAAGTATAATTAATCGAAATCTAGGAATTTTTTTACTCAATACTAAGTGATTTGGGTTTACACTAAACGATGTCTTAAATAACGTTGTTTTTGACCCATTTAAAACATGTTTTGGAAAAATGAAATCTTTATTTATTATGCTAATAATAGAATATGGAAATTTTTTTCCTAATTAATTAAAGGAAACGATTTAGTATTTCCAAAGTTAAAAAGAGGTTTAATAGTTCTGTATGTCCTAAAATTGAAATTGTTTAAAGATATATATATCTTTAAATGATATTTTATTGGATAAAAAGATATTTTCAAAGTTAAATAATATTTTGAGTAAAAGAAGAAAAGAGGATTTAACGAAAGAGGCTTGACATTTATGTATACACATATACACATCTTTTTATTGATAATTGGTTCGGAGAGACCAGATCAGATTTGGGCGATTCTTATCCAAAAACAACTTCGAACCAATATACGCATTCGAAAGTGAAGACATATTGATGATAATGATTTTGAAGATGGTGACCTTCATAATATAGAGATGCTTGCCACTAACCTCATGATTCCCATATTATATACATATGGTGGCGGTAGTACCTTTATTTCGAAATCTTCAATGAAAGGACTACTTGCTACTAATCCTAGGAGTAATTCCCAAATGGGATGTAGTAAGAGTACCTTTGGTTTTTCCTGTTCCAGGACAACTTTTATGAATGATCGTCCGACATTGCATTTCTAAAGCTGCATATATTGGTTTTTACAAATGTACATCTGTTTGGTGGTGTAGAAGGTAACCCCTCTAATACTTAACACTCTTCCCTGAGGCATATGAACTCAGGGGTTGTACTTTTGTGGAAACCAACTAGTGTGTCGTTAGAATTGCAATGTGGCATTCAAAGTAGGATTTGCTGTTTTGAGAAAGGTAAAACGTTACCTCAAGCCTCATATATCGGTAATGGCAAAAACAGAGTAGATATGGTAGGGCTATGTGAGTCACACCCATTAGATACAGTCATCACCTTTCTAGATTACCCTCTATATTTTGGGTTCATTATGTATGCTATGGCCATGGATAGGTCGAGAACGACCGAGTAATGGCGTATTTGATACTATCCAAGAAGGGATGGTCGGTTCTATGTCAGTAGAGGGTGGAGCCTCGATACATTTCTCTAGAGATGTACTGTATGGAAGGTAGTTCCTTACCTTGTCATTGTTGGAAATCAATTCTCCAATACGCACATTTACTGGCTTGATTGTATACCTAAATATGCTGCGAATTAAGAAATGTAACAATTTCTATTATTTTAATATGTTATTTGAAAAGTGTTTTCAAAGAAATATCATTAGAAATAATATCAAATGATTTGATAAAAATGTTTTAGTTACCGTAAGGTAAAAACTCGTCCGTGTTTATGTGCGGCGTGGTCTTATGAGAAACTCTTCTTTTCAAATGTTTTTTGGCACCAAAGTCGATCTATGACGCTGTCATATATATTTAGGATTCGTATTTCTCACGCTGGTTTGCCAGACCAATTCGAGTATTTTTAGTGCTAAGGTCAGATCCGAGTAGTTTTAGGATTAGCTGAAGATTCTTGGAGTTTCCAGAGGAGTGCTAGAGATCTTCATCAATGTAAGGACAAGTATTTATAACTGTCCAGGCTGAGCTTAGGATTGACTCTGATATACGTATTTAAAAGTTTTCCACTGTAAAGATTGTTGAAATAATATACGTAATTCCATTCATGTGAGATTCTGTTCTATATTTAATTTATTTTCCCCCCAAAAGTCCCCCACTTTGTTCAATTTGGGTTGGACATGTGTGGTTTATTGTCAACCTAAGTCCATGGATCATTATTGATCCTTGGATGAATCGTTCCCAATCCATCAAGATGACAATTCCCCCACCCCAAACCCAAAATAAAAATGAAGACATTACTATATAAGAGAAAAAAGAGAGTGGGCCAATGCTCTAACGATCGCCCTACACCTACGATGCAGAACGGTTGTCAAAGGAAAGAAAAGAAGTAAAGATTAATGAAATAGAAGAGAAAATAATGGAAAAGAAGAAAAAGGAAACATCAAATAACCATATCACATGTCGTATATCTCACTTCGCATCAGAGCAAATATAATAATCAGCACAAGTATATAACAATAGAGATGGTAATAACAATGTGAACTAATCATTTGAATATAAGATCCATAGAGTTATGCAATAAAGTAACAGAGTTTATACAAGTGGAAAACAAACACTTCTGATACACTATCTCATATAATAATAAGTCAACACCATCAAAGCTCCATAGTGTCACACAGCAAAAATACAATAACAAACTACATATAAGTACAAGTAAACGTCACCACCTACTATCCCATATGTAGAACTGCATATGTCATCCATGCCTGCTCTCAACTCTACTCATTTAAGAGTACCCGAGATAATAAGAAGCAAAGTAAAAAGCGATGAGTCAGATAACAGTCTGGTGTGAACAATATCAAATCTCAAAATATTATAAAAGTCGATATAGTATAAAGAACAGAGGGTATATAAACCATACTTGACACGTCCCTACAACCATAGAGTCAGAACATAAACTTAGGTAATATGCTACTGTAAACTATCACAAAAATGGTACACCATGCTTAGTATCTATCCAGGCGCCTATGTATCTCCACCTACAGTACCTACTCCATAGTAAGTAAACTCCAGGTCTCTAGGTATCTCTATCCATAGTACCTACTCCGCACTAAGTCAATTTGGGCGTCTAGGTATCCCTATCACAATACCTGTTATCTCACCTTTTGGAAAAGCTGAGATATCCAAAAATTAACTGAAAATCAATAATAAAAAGTCATGAATATCAACTATACATTGCAGGATAACCATGGGTATCAATGAATTTTGTCCGAGTCCAGATCGGGCTGCAATTGATAAGACAAGATAAGCAAAGCCATGGAAGCCTGCATTCCAAATTTCAAGTCAATCCGAGTTCCTATGCTCAAGATATGATCGTTGTAAGTTGATGAAAAAAGTCACATTTTCGTATCCATCAAGCAGCATTGGCTTCGTATCGATGGAGTCCGCATTCACCATCACGTCTCCATTCGTATCCATCAACTTCGCACCGATCGAGTTCGTATCCATCAGTGAACCACCGTTCGACTCGAGTCAGTTCGTATCCACCATCCACTTCGCATCGGTTGATTCCCATGGGTTCGTATCGATCAGGTCAGCAATGTTCGAATCCATCGAAATCGTATCGATGGACTTCGTACCCAACAACAGGGCATGCGCTTCATATCGATCAGCAACGTCCTGTTTCGTATCCATCCAGCTAGACACGGTCTGTATCCATGGACGAGTCTCCATTCGTATCCATCGTTTTCGCATCGGTCAGGGATGCAAGTCCTTCGTATCCATCTGTCTCGAGTCCATCAGATGACTTCGCATCCATCAGGTGCTGACCACTTCGTATCCATCAGGGGTCCTTGTTCGAATCCATAAATACTTGCTTGTTCGAATCCACCGGGTCAAACATGCCAGAGATGGCGCGTGAGTTATGGATGCGAACGCGGTGAAACACAAGGAGGACTCGATCAAACCGGAGTAAAAAGCGGATCGACACGAAGAGCGTGCGCCACGTCAACCTGCTCATGCGCATTGCCATCGAGTCGAAGTGATTGATTCGAATGAATGGATTCGAACCAAATAGCCATCGAGCAGACCAATTTTGTATTGACCATATCTCCCAAACCATTGATCCAAATGCAATGAAATTCTCACAGCAGCTTGCATAGATGCTAAAGAACCATCCTGTCAAGTTTCAGCTCGATTGGAGCATTTTTTGATCGATATGAAATTGTTTCGTATCGATCACAGAACGAGTCAAAACTTGGTGGGGTCGGTCGCGTGGGTCCACTCACGTGCCATAAGAAGTCTACCGAAGTTTGAGCATGATATCAGCCTCCTACGCCTATAAATAGCCCTCTGAAGCCTACAGAAAAAGGATCTTTTGGCCATTCAATGTCCAGACTCTGCCAGATTCAATCTTATATCTTACTACTGCTGATATACTCGAAATTCTCCATTGTAAATGCTGTAATCATTTGTAATTAGCAAAGAACATCAATAAAAAGATAAAAACTTTGAAGTGAACGTAGGCCAGAGATAGGCGAATCACTATAAATCTTATGCCTTTGTTCATTATTCCTGAATTGTTGCTTGCTGTTTACTTAGATCTGTGATTAATACTGCTGATTTATATTCATACTTTGGTGCTTTCACGATATTTGGGGTTTGTGACCAATTTTGGCGCAAACAATACCTACCTCATGTGACATCCCTAGGGTGACATGTGGCTAGTGAAGCAACCATAACAAACATAGCATCCATCAAACAATACCAACTATCACCCAGTGTGCCAGATATATAATAATTGGTATGACGGTATGCAAATGTCAAGGACTAGTGGAAGTCCTAGTTCTATGTTGTACTTTCTTATCTTATCAGGCCCTAAGCCAAGTGCGTGTCACAAAGCCCGAAACTAGACACTAGACCCAATAGCAGTCTAGAGTATACGGACCTTCAGGACCCGAATGCCAGTCCATTGGCGTTCCCACTAATACTCCTGCTTCAATTACAATAAGAACACTTCGAGTCATCAACGGTCCCTCAGCACGGACACATCCATTGAGCCCTATTATCTTAATATAGATCTGAGCCCTACTAGCTCAATACAATTTCTGGACACGAACCCTAATCACTCAATCCAGTCCGTTATCCATAGCCTCGTACATCCAGAGCTACCATCTTTGGTTTCTACTCCAAATACGAGTCATTAATAGAAGAAACATAACTCTTACGCTGTTACATCACCATCCTCCTATGATGAAAAACGAGCTAACAACCCCAGCATGATCCATACAGTCCTGATACTAACATCCATGGAAAATACTCCAAATATCGTCGAGTCACAATCTGAAGTACCAGACTACCAGGTCGAAGCAATACATCATCGCCTCATCAAGGTAATCGCTCGTCATTGAGCAATAACATCCAATCTCTAAATCGGTCGCACGAACAAAACATCACATCGTGCACCATGAGATCTCCACCATGTCCATGCCAAAGATTGATCAAATCACCAATCAACAATAGTGATGGAAATTGACCACTGTAAAATGGTCAATATCAACCACCTTGGTCTTGCACTTAACCGAACAGATAAGCACAAACCAAATAGGAACGTCTGACATCTATCCTGAAGTTTGATGCCTCATCCTCTACCTCAGACCCATTGGCACATATTCAAACCCCTCTATAGCTCATGTTGTTCATTAGGTTTTCATGGTACGAAACGAAATCCCAACGTATAAGAAACTACATAAAACTCGATCACCGCTAAACAGCGTTTTCAATCAAAATAGCAAAATAAATCCAAACAACCAAATATACATCCAACAACCATACATCCATCTAAAACAACATATATACAATACAGATAATCCATCCATATCAACCAGCGTGGGAAATAACGTCAATAATAGCTCAAATCTAATAATTCCCTAACTACGACACGTCGATGGAAAGTATGTGGTAACCTTTATAAATCATTTTAAAATAATTTTTTTATACAAAAATATAGCTACTATATAAGTATAGTAATATCACATTTAAAAACCAAAAATCATTCCCGAGAGTCAACCTAATACTACCAAACCAATCATAGTATAGTGAGATACAATATCACTCACCTTATCCAAATCAATTCAAACCAGCACCAAAATGATCTCGCCATCACGAGAACAAGATAAGAAACCGCATCCAAAATGGGCCTCATATGCAAAAGATATAGCCGAAATAAGAATCAATATTATTTAAATTACTAATTAAACTAAATTAAATAACTAATTACCATAATTATTCCTTAACACTTTTTCCTCCTCAACGTGAAATTGCCTATACACGTTCAAAAAATGGCCATGCACAATCTTGAGTGATATAGAGCATTAACTTATGACATCGATCACCGTCTGCACCATCCTTCTCCTCTTCACACGTTCGTCTCGTCTACTACAAGATTGCCTCGATTGAAGCCTCCACGCAATTCATATCTCTCTCGACCTTCTCTCAACTTCCTCCCAATCGTGATCTTCCATGTATGCTCGATCGATCCAAAAATCACGGCGAATATATATATTGGAGAGAATATTAGTGGCGAGCTCCGTTTCGCCAATTGTTGCTCCAATCTCCACTTAGTCGAAATCCTCAATCCATGGCAAATATGACGAAGTCGGCCAACGACGTCGATCTTAAATCCGCAGCGGTCATTGCTTAGCCCTCATCCATACAATCTTAATGGATCCTACATTGTAATTTACCATCAAGCATATTTGGAGAAATTAATTTTTAAATGGATCTTAAGAAGTTTGACCATGATTTTCTTTTTCTTGGAATACAACAGTAATTGGAGATAAGGATATGGAGGGTTTAAAGGGTATTTATATTAATTTAATATTCCATTTATTTTAAATTCCCAAATAAATGGTCATGCATTTTGAGTTCGTATGGTTACACGAAGGGTCTGATCGCCACAAAACTCATCTGCATACATAACCTCATTTTTCGGATCCAACGATACTAATCTCGTTGCCATTTGAAACTACGCCCCGGGATGCGAATTTCGCATATTTCGAGATTATTTCGACCATCAATTGTCTGATCTCAAAATTTAGCGATCCTTATACTCATTTTGATTCGCAACATCAATCCAAACTCAAAGGAAGTGGTCTTGAGTCCTGATTTGGTTGTATGAAAAAAAATCACATGTTTGGCCCTTCATTAAATAACGATTAAATATTTAAATATCCAATCGTTAAAAATATGGGTCATTACATTTCCCTTCCTTAAAAATATTCCGTTCTCGAAATCACAAAGTAATGAAACATTTCCTAAACAATCGGTCCTCAAAAGTCCTTAGATTCCAAAAAAATCCGGCAGAACTTCATTTGTATGGCTAGGTCGAGGAAAAATCCCAATACAACAAATATATGTATACAACTCATATCTTTAAATATACTAGATCATACGTAGGAATCATCACAAATAAGTATGCTATATCAAACCACAACTATCTTGCATGCCTAACAACCATACAAACATAGACTATCATTCCAAATGCTAACAATCCAATCAAACATGCATACATAAGACCTATCATCCAAAAGTAACATCCATGCCTATACTAGCATGCAGAATATTAAACTATCTAGTATAAAACACCCAATATGATATCCAATATGAAAACTAACGATAAATATAAAATCCCATCTTTTGAAGTGCTACGGACAAGCAATCATCATGCTCCCCACAGCCTATCATTTATAATCGTCTTTGCTTTCACTCCACTGAACCTTTACTACTCCACTATCCTCCTCCTAACTTGATTTGTATCGCACCTATCAATACGAATAGGTCCACTAGGTCTCGAAGCTCTTAATTCAGTCTTGATACCATCTTGTCCATTTTGTGCCAAATTCCAAAACAACTCCTATAATTTCTCCCAAAACACACTATCGAACAATGGGTCTTGGCTACTTATGATGCTCTTGGCATACAATGGAATCATACAATCCATCTCGTATACAACCCGTCAAACATGGATGCCATTCTACAGGACTTAAGACATCCAAATCTAGCATTATTCATCAATCAATCGACTGTGAATCAAATGCTATCATGCTATCCTCAGTCTTCGGTAATTGTTCGTCGACGGAAATTCTATTGGTTTAGAAAACCGTCGAACGAATTTTGAAATAAAATTTATACCGCAAGCGCACGGTGTACGAATGTAGCACGCGGCGAATACGGGTCGATCCGCAGGGAATTGATGATTTTAAAATTCTATTCAATCAAATTAACCAAACTTGAAAGTGTGATTAGCTAAAAATGTAAGAAACTAACAAAAACTAGCAAAAGAAAAATCGATAAAAATATGAGAGTTAAAAGAACAATTTAGAGATAAATCCACTCTCTAGATCATATAAATCAACAAAATGAAGTTATGATCTCTCTTTTCTTGTCATTAGTGAATTAGTTGATGTGCTATTCATAAGTATGGTATATTTGTGCTATTAATTAGCTCAATATAAACCATCAAACTATAACACAACCACTAATACACATTTAACTCTCATGAAATATGACAACAAAGTTGAAATAAAAATCTATTTTAAGCATAGCCTATTAACTATTGTTTAGAAATATAGGCTATCAAATTTCAATTTCAACATTCACTTCTTTGCCATAATCATATTTAGATGAAGAGGCAATTTGTGTTATGTTTGTTTAAGCATGGCCTATTTGTTATGAACAACATAGACTATCAAATTCAAAGCCAAAACAACAAGTTAAACCACTTCAAAACATTTCATTTAAGCACAAAAGAGAGCATAAACAACAAAATGTTGGATCTACATACTAGAGAGCTTCATTACCCCTAAATTGAAGGGATTAAGCTTTCATATTTGTTATCATATGAACAAATGTAGAAAACAACATTAAACAAGAAGAGAAAAAGAGAGCAAAATGAAAGGAAAAATTATTCTACTTGCATAAAAGTAAATCTACACTACTAGAATGAAAGGAAATGAACATGTAAGTAAAAGGAAACACTAATTAACATTGCATAAAATAAAAATAAAATTACATAAAATAAAAATGGCTAAGTAGCCATGAAAAGAGAAAGAGAGCTTTCTTTTATTTTTGATCTAAACTAAACTAAAGAGAAGGAGGCCTAAGAGAGACTAAAGAGAAGAGGCCATGAAACATATGGGTATTTATACAAGTTTAAAACCCTAATTCCTATTTTTGGGGAATGCCCAAAATGCCCATGAGAAAGTGTGGAGGCCAAGTTATCATTAGCATGTTTTAATCCCCACTTAAATGTACATGAAGCCATTAAATCCATAAGCATGTGCATTAGCCTTTAATTTGTACATTAAGGTAGGTGGGTAGGTGGGGTCCTCCATGATCTTCACTTTGAATTATTTACATCTTCATTCCTTTGTATTGATTTTGTGCATGCATATCTTCATGAAACCACTTGTAAATGTCACCAAATTTCCTACAAAAAACATAGAAAATTCTAAGTAAATTTTCACAATTTAATAAATGCACAAAAATGACCATTTCACCCTTGTATGAAGATGAATGTGTGACAATTTGGAATTAATGTGAATTTTGGTTAAAACAAGTTAAAATACCCAATATGATCATTTATTTAATTTAAATAGATTAAATATGGCGATAAAAATGTGCACATTTACGTGCACATCAAATACCCCCACACTTATCTTTTTATTCGTCCTCGAATAAAGAAAAACTAAGATAAATCCATTTTCGTAGGGAGCATGATTGCATTGAGCGTATGCAACAAGCCGTTAAACCTCTGGGTGTCCCCAGTAGGACGAGTGTTGTCTCGTGAGGGTTTTCAGCGGATACTACCCACAAAATCCAAATGCATGATGAAAATATTTACAAAATGCAAGATTTATTTACAAAAAGATGAATGCAAAATTTTGAAAATATTTACAAATGAAGGATTTATTTTTAAATTGACACAAATAAGTTAAATATAGGTTTTGGTTATTATTTGAAAATTTATGTCATTTACTCGTCAAAATTTTCAACAAAAATCAAGTTATCATAATGAAAAGATTATAGTTTAACTCGTTGTTTCGGTTGATAACAAAGTGTAATTATAAAATGAATCCTTAGTTGATTATCAAAGTTTATCAAAGTGGTATTTTCATTTCTTTTCAGTAACAAATCAAATCAAATAAGTAAAAATAGTGCTAGGATTTCAATTGTTTGCTCTCTCATTATTTGCAAAAAAAAAATTACACACCTAGCTCAGGTAAACTGAGGCCAGATATACCACCCATGCACTGCCTTTCGGGCTTATGTGAGGGGAGTACAGAGCTTGGCGAGTGCACACACTTTCATGCATACACCTATCGACCGTAGGTGATTTTTATTATTTTCGTTTTTTTTACATGTGTTCCATACATGCATAACCGTGAGGACTTTTAAATGAGTATGAAAGCACATAATCAAAGATTTCAAGTAATTCACCCATGCATAACCGTAAGGACTTTTAAATGAGAGTGAATACTTGGATGTTATTATTTTTTTAATTTTTTTTTTTAAAAAGAGAGAAAGAGTCTTGCAAAATCATCTTAGCACCCTTTAACTTAGAAGACAAAAAAAATGTTATATCCTTTACTTTAAATCTACCACTTTTTAAAACAAAGATTTTCAATTAGGATATACTTCATAATTAACACGTATGAATCTTCCTATATACTAGTTAAACCATTATTATTTGTAATCAAATTTCATTTTTATTTTTGTTTAGACAAATAAATTTCCAAAAATTTCAATTTAATAAACCAAAACCATATATTTATCTTATAGTGTTTCTTTTAAAAATAAATCAAAATGCTAAAAAAAGAAAGAAAAAAAAATCATCTTTTTTTTTTTTTTTTAGTTTTTGGAAGAAAAATGTAAAATTAATCCTAAAAAAATCAAGAAGAAGATGAGTCTCCCCCCACACTTGATTTTGACTGTGTCCCCACAGTCAACCCAAGTGGAAGGAGAAAAATAAAATGAAAATCCTATATTTACATGAAAGATTATTATTTACAAGAGATGAGAAAGTATACGGTCAAAAAGTAAATGAAACGGTCTTCTAAAGACCGATTCATTTGTCTCGTCAAATGTGTGAGACACAGTTTAAGCACGAAAAACCAAATCGTAAAAGATTTCGAAGTTGAATGTGGATTTGGAAAAACAAATTTTGTTTTATTAAAAATTGAACGAGTTGTTTTGTTTTCAATGATTTTTGGGGTTGATAAAACAATTGGTTGAAATTCACATTTATTTTCACCAAATTGAAATTCAAGTTTATTATTGAAAACACTTTCAGAGTTATTGATTTCAAAATCAAGATGGTGATTTTCATCTTCCCCGTCGGAATTTAACAACTCGTCATCCAAAAGTCCAAAAAATTCGTGTTCATTAAATTCGTCTTCCTTTGTTTGATTATCAACAACTTTATTACATATCTCAAGTTCAAAATCCAAAGTTGTTGTATTCAAATTTTCGAAACCGAGAAAAGGAAGATCGAATTTTAAATTTGGTTCCGTACCCTCAAAAGAATTGAAATCCAACTCAATTACCATGTTTTCAACAACTTCGTTAAGATTTTCGTTTTCAATTTCGAAAGTTGTTATTTGAAAATCATCGATTTGGGTAAAAGGTGGATTATCACTTGACTTGTCACATGTTGGAATTTGAGTATGTTTATCACGTTGATTCAAATATGTTTCGAACACCAAATCCATGTGATCGTTGTACATTTCATTCATTTGTTCAACAAAGTCAAATTTGTGATTATTAACTTGAAAACTTTCGATTTGGACTTGTTGAGGACAAGAATCGTTAATTTCAATAAACGGTGGATTTGATTCTTCCGAAGTTGGGATTTGATTATGATTTTGACGAAAAGTTTTGTATTTCTCAAGTAATAAATCCTCGTTATCTTCTTCCATTTGGTCAACAAAGTCAAATCCATTATTATTAGTTTGAAAATTTTCACTTTGAATTTGTTGATAACCAAAGTTTTCAATTATATCGTGGTCGAGATTATTCCCATTGCCAAAATTATATGAAAATTGGTTCACATTTTCGTCTTGATTTTGAAATTTATTTTGAAGCTCGAAATTGAATTGGCATGGGTTATACTCGAAATCATTTGAATTTTGAAGTGAATTATTTTGAAAATTTTGACTTGAGTTATCACACAAATAAGAATTACACAAATCATTTATCATTTGATTTTGTTGTGTAGAGATTTCAAGTAGAGATGAAATGCTATTTTCGAGATTCGAGGATTGGTCATCGTTTTGAAAAAATTGTTTTTCAAAATTCGAATTGTTTAAAGAATAGTTGTCGTTAAAATATCCATACGAATTCGGAGTGAAATCATATGGATTATATTGATTTTCACGACTATTATAAAATTCAAGTGAATACGAAAATTCAGACATTTTCAAGAATGTTTTTGCTTTTTGGTTTTTTTTTATAAAGAAAATATTTACAAGTAGGATTTATTTTTCAAAATGGAAAATTGATTTTTGTTTTGTTTTTGAATTTTGAATTTTTTTTTTTGGCTTTTGAAAAGATTTTATAATTTTTTTTGGATTTTTGTTTTTCTAATTTTTCTGAATTTTTGAAATTTCAAAGGAAAAGGATTTAAAAATTTCAAAGAAAAAGAAAAGGAATATTTAAAAAAAAATTAGTTTTGGATTTTGAATTTTTTTTGTTTTTTGTTTTTTTTAAATATGCATGAACAAATGCAACTAAATGAATGCAAGAGTTAATTACAAATGATTTATCCTAAGTTAACCCAAAATTGTATATTCACAAATTGTCTTAGATAAACAAGATAGTTCTCAGCCAGGTAACGGGCAGGAGTTATCGGTGCACCACGAATCACCGTAGCAATGCAGCCGAAGGTTTAAGTACCTTCAGAGGAACAACCACTATAATATTTACGAATCACCGTAATATTTATAAATGGTTATTACTCTGCCGTAGCCTAGACACCAAGAATTTAAATTATTCAAAGAAGACAACTTGCCAATATACAATTAAGTGTTATCGATGTCTAACCGTTATTATTAATCACAATTCTAAGATGAAATGCAAAGCAGAAAGTAAACGTGTATTAACAATGCAACTACAATGAAATTTTTGTTGTTTTTTTTTAATTTTTTTTTTTTTGTAAATGCAAATGCAAACAACCAACTATGCAAGACAAATAAAACTAGAAATGAAAGCAGAATTTTTTTAGCAAGCAGAGCAATTTATTTTGGCTAGCTAAGGAAGCAATTTTCAGCAAGCTATTCTTCCTTTATTTCCTGCTTTGGCAACCTGAAAATTAAAAACTAAGACATATACAATATTTTTTTTTTTTTTTTGGTTTTTTTTTTTTGGTTTTTTTTTGAAAGGAAACTTAAAAGTAGGGTTTTACTTAAAAAAAAAAAAAAAAAAAAAAAATTGAGAAAAGCAACTACACAAATGAAAAACAAAACAAATAAAGCTAAAACAATTTGCAAACACTTGCTGTTTTTTTTTAATCAAACCGAAAGAAAATTTAAAAAGAAAATGTAATTAGAACTCGGTCCATAAGCCCATACGCAACCCAACAAATTTCACAATGACTCTTCCCTTTGTCTTCAACAAATTCAACAAAACAAAACCAAATTCAATAAACGAAAATTCAGAGCTTCCTAAATCCAAATCCCACGAATTAAAATGCCATCCCGATCAATCGTAGCAATTGGATCCAGTCGACGCCGGTCAGAACAAGAGGAAGGCTGAGCTGGAATATGAGAACGGTATGGCTATTTTAACCCAAATTGTTTTGAATAAGATGGAGAATGGGGGATTAGATGTGCTGGAGTGGGGGATTTCGGCCGCGATTATCTGTTGAGGTTTGGGAAGAGGGTGATGTTGCTGTGAAAGATCGTGATTGGTTATGGGTTGTTCGATGAGGGATTTGGTTGCGGCTATTTGGGTTCAAGGAGTTTGTGGTTGATGGCTTCAGGTCGTGGTGATTTGGAGGGAGGTCTGGAGTCGATGTCGGGTTGTGTGCGCAGAGTAGTGGTTGCTTGGATGCCGATGAGGTGTTCAAATGGGTTGGAATTTCGGTCGATTACTGCAGGCAATTGTTCTGTGGTTGCAAATTTAGGCGATTTGGGTTATGATTTGCGAAGGTGGTTCATTTTCCGGTGGCGACTTGGAAGTGATGGTTGTGAGGCTGCGCTGTGTTGTTGTAAGTTGGCTGCTGTGTGGCCATGTCGGGATTGTGTTGTTTGGTGGTAAGGGAGAAGGGTGGTAAAATGGAAGAGGTTTTGTTGTTGTGCAACAGTTTATTTGAGAAGGTCAGAGGGAGTGGTTAAGTATGGGTTGATAACGATGGCAATGTTGTGCTGTGTTGTATGTGACAGGATGGAAGATGTAAGATGTTGTAGTGGTTGTCGATCTGCAGTAAGAAGGAAGGGGATGGCAGATTTGTGTGTAGAGGCAGAGGAATTTGAGGAGAGAATTGAAACTGCAGTGTTCACGTGACAGTGAGTTTGTTGTAGCAACTGAAGGTGGCTTTTGCTTGGAAGTCGCGTGTTTGATGGCGAGGAAGTTGAACCGAAGGGGAAGAGCAGTCTATAGGGGGGTGGAAGGGGACCTGGTTGAGGAGGGATGTGATTGGGTTAGGCAGTGCACAAAGAACAGGCAGGGAGGTAGGAATGTGAGTGGAAATGTAGAGAGTAGTTGTGGGTGATGTTTGCAAAGAAGTGGGATGTTGGTTGATGTTAATGGTGGATGTGCTCTGTAGTGGTGAAGGGGCAGATAGAAGTATTGTGAAAATATGCAAGCAAGTGGTGATGATTGAAGATGTGAGTTGAGTGAAGCAGAGGATGGTTGCAAATGTGAAATAGAGGGGATATGGTTTTGAGTGAACGGTTGTGTGATGGCAGGGATTTTGACAGTTTGGTTTTGAACAGTGAGCAGGCAGAAGGGGCTGTGCACAGTGATGAAGATATGCACAGTTTTTGTATGTTTTTTTTTTTAACAATGTAAATAAAAATGCAAATGAAAAATGAAAATGAAATAGATTTTTTTTTAGAATTTTTTTATGCCTTTTTTTTTAGAAATGCAAAGGGAAACTAGATCAATATGTACAAAACAAATTCAAAACAAAAACAAAACAACAAACACACATTTTTTTTTTATTGCAAGCACACACAAAATAAAATCACACAAAAATCAAACAAAGAAAAATAACCCGAAGAATAGAAATTTAAAATCAAAAAATTCCCCGGCAACGGCGCCAAAAACTTGTTCGTCGACGGAAATTCTATTGGTTTAGAAAACCGTCGAACGAATTTTGAAATAAAATTTATACCGCAAGCGCACGGTGTACGAATGTAGCACGCGGCGAATACGGGTCGATCCGCAGGGAATTGATGATTTTAAAATTCTATTCAATCAAATTAACCAAACTTGAAAGTGTGATTAGCTAAAAATGTAAGAAACTAACAAAAACTAGCAAAAGAAAAATCGATAAAAATATGAGAGTTAAAAGAACAATTTAGAGATAAATCCACTCTCTAGATCATATAAATCAACAAAATGAAGTTATGATCTCTCTTTTCTTGTCATTAGTGAATTAGTTGATGTGCTATTCATAAGTATGGTATATTTGTGCTATTAATTAGCTCAATATAAACCATCAAACTATAACACAACCACTAATACACATTTAACTCTCATGAAATATGACAACAAAGTTGAAATAAAAATCTATTTTAAGCATAGCCTATTAACTATTGTTTAGAAATATAGGCTATCAAATTTCAATTTCAACATTCACTTCTTTGCCATAATCATATTTAGATGAAGAGGCAATTTGTGTTATGTTTGTTTAAGCATGGCCTATTTGTTATGAACAACATAGACTATCAAATTCAAAGCCAAAACAACAAGTTAAACCACTTCAAAACATTTCATTTAAGCACAAAAGAGAGCATAAACAACAAAATGTTGGATCTACATACTAGAGAGCTTCATTACCCCTAAATTGAAGGGATTAAGCTTTCATATTTGTTATCATATGAACAAATGTAGAAAACAACATTAAACAAGAAGAGAAAAAGAGAGCAAAATGAAAGGAAAAATTATTCTACTTGCATAAAAGTAAATCTACACTACTAGAATGAAAGGAAATGAACATGTAAGTAAAAGGAAACACTAATTAACATTGCATAAAATAAAAATAAAATTACATAAAATAAAAATGGCTAAGTAGCCATGAAAAGAGAAAGAGAGCCTTCTTTTATTTTTGATCTAAACTAAACTAAAGAGAAGGAGGCCTAAGAGAGACTAAAGAGAAGAGGCCATGAAACATATGGGTATTTATACAAGTTTAAAACCCTAATTCCTATTTTTGGGGAATGCCCAAAATGCCCATGAGAAAGTGTGGAGGCCAAGTTATCATTAGCATGTTTTAATCCCCACTTAAATGTACATGAAGCCATTAAATCCATAAGCATGTGCATTAGCCTTTAATTTGTACATTAAGGTAGGTGGGTAGGTGGGGTCCTCCATGATCTTCACTTTGAATTATTTACATCTTCATTCCTTTGTATTGATTTTGTGCATGCATATCTTCATGAAACCACTTGTAAATGTCACCAAATTTCCTACAAAAAACATAGAAAATTCTAAGTAAATTTTCACAATTTAATAAATGCACAAAAATGACCATTTCACCCTTGTATGAAGATGAATGTGTGACAATTTGGAATTAATGTGAATTTTGGTTAAAACAAGTTAAAATACCCAATATGATCATTTATTTAATTTAAATAGATTAAATATGGCGATAAAAATGTGCACATTTACGTGCACATCAGTAATGTATCGATGCAGTCTATAAATATATGTCCCTACTACTCAAGAAAAAACATCTATCATCCCTACATAACCAACAATCTCGGTCGGTCCGCACTACATCACCTCCACAGACACTACTCGCTTATTTGATTTTGCTACGATCTCTACTATTCTAGCCTAATGCCTTTGACTAGTATTAATCAGCTTAATCAAAGTAGGTCTGATGGTCAAACTAGCCATCATTCTTGGCCATAGCTCATCAAGTTTTGAAATCATAACTAGTGATAAGCTGGAGCAACGCCCACTATAGGAATATCGCTACCAAACTGGTATGTCTCCTACTCAAAACACCAACAACTAAATTTACCTTAAGGATGTCTAGGAAATGGAAAATTCATAGGAGGCTAAGAACTCCAACCATCGCTACTGGCGAATTACAAGACCCTTCTCAGAGAAGAGATACTCCAATGATGTGGTATCACTTAACAATCAAACCTCTCTCCTAACAGACGGTGCCTCGAAAGCCCCAAAGCGAACTCTATCGCCTCCAATTCCAAATTAGGAGTCAGATACTTGCTCTCGTGTGGTTTCTGCTGTCAACTAACATGTGACAACCTAACCTTCCGGTATCAACACCGCACCTAGTTAAGTACCATAGGCAAGTGCTCACAATCGCCTCCTTATTCCCGTTCAGAATGAGTAACATCCATGCACTTATCAACCTCTTAGTCAGATTCACTAACGCATGTCCACAACTCCCATCTCAAATTAAAGTTTGATCATCTTCCATCAAATTGGCTAATGGTGCTACTACCTTAGGTCTATTCTGAAAGAGTGTATGGATTGTATACTTATATCTAATATGCAAGTGTAGTAAAATACTAATTATAAACAACAAAGTAAAGTAAATAATAGTAAAGAAACAATCACACCAATGATTTTATACCAGTTCGAACCTCCCATCCTACGCTTTGTAACAACCCGCATATTTTACGATTGTATATTTAAATATTTTATTTAAATATAACATTGTTAGTCGGATTAAAGTCAAAAAGCTACTTTTTGCAAACAATCGAATTAGGACTCGATACCTCTTCCATTGAGTTCAAAATGCCGTTAGCGACTTTTTTAAGTATAAAAATCGATATGTTTGGAGTTAGCTTGAATTTTGACATTTCCACTTAGGGCTTTGGGTTTGGGTTTCAGCCCAATTACCTAACATAAGACCCTAGATCCACCCCCTCTCCTCTTCATTCATTCTCATTTTCTAACACTTCAAGCTTTAGTAAAAATGGGGGAAGAGATTGGGAATTAAAATCCAAAGTCCTATTTTCCTTTGCAAATTCAAGTTCTAGCTCCAAAATCAAAGAGAAGCTTAGGTAAGCATCCTCTTCTTCTTCTCCATCTTATTCTCTCTCCAATTTCATCAATTTTCTATAACCTAACTTAGGAAATATTTACTTATGATTTTAGATTGGAGCTTTTAGAGTTGAGATTGAAGAGTGGTGATCATCTTTTGTTTTCAAGCTTCTCCTTCCTAGTTTTTGTGTAAAAGGTGAGTTTTTGAACTTACGTCCCTGTCTATATTTTTGATAGTAGTTAGGAAGTGATTCATAACATCTATTCCTTGTCCGTTTGCTATTGGATTGGATTGGTTTTATGAGTATTCCAATTTTTGGTGTTTTGAAGTTAAATCTTTAAAAATCCTAGCTTTGATGTTTGATCATGCTTTTGGTGGCGTATCGAAGAGCCTATAGGGTTGGGTTGCCAATTGGCGTAAACCCCTAGCGCCCATCGTTCGACCGATTACAAACTGTTTGGGATTTTTCCCCTTGGGGGCTAGGCTGAGAATACTGGAATTTCCAGTTCAGTTGTTTGAACCGGAAGGTCAGTCGACTGAACTAGAAACCAGGAATTTTCCTAGGCCAGTATCAGTCGACTGACCACTCTGGGTCAGTCAACTGAGCCTGGAAATCAAAAGTTTCAAGGCATGTTTCAGTCCACTGACTAATTTGGTTCAGTAAACAGAAAGTTTCTAGGATTTGTGTCAGTTGAATGAATCTACTGTCTCTTCCTATTTTGCCTTTTGTGTTTGAATTTCCAATTTTTAATCGATTCTTGTTCCTGGTTGTTATCACCTTTTTTGACTTTGATAACTTCTTTTTTTGGATTTTTGGGAATATCCGTTTTGATGGATTTGGTATCGATTTCGATGGATTTGATTCACGTCTTCGTATATGAAATTTTGGTGATTGATTGTTTCTACAATCATTTCTGTGACTTGTCATTTTGAAATACGAAGGTTTCTATACTAGTAGTAAATATTCAAACTCTTTCACAAAGATGATTTCAACTCTATTTTTAATACAAAGCTCGTTTATAAAATCGTTTTCCAATCTATTAGTATATGCAAACCATTTCCGCATTTGCTCGAGAAACCCAATTAAATGATTTAGCAAAACAAGTGGTATGAAACGCTTGTGCTTACTTTGTCGGTTAAATCTTAGGCTTGTTCGATTGAAACTCTTGTGACAATTTTCGGGTGGAAATCTACAATTTGTTCGTAAATATTTAAGTTAAGCCAGTGGTTATGAGACATGAGGCTAAACTCATTTATTTACTAGCTTAGTGTGATCGACACATCTTTATGATCGATGATGATCATTTTGTGGTTTAGACTAGAAATGTGCGATGTCTCTTTGTCTACGAGCGAGACTAAACCCCGTTTCTGTGGAGTCTTGGCTCAAAATTGATGGGGTAGCGACCCATGGTCTTCGGGCCGTTCGTGGAGCCTCTGCTCAAAAATTAATGGTTAGCAACCATGGAATAGCGTTCAGTTTGTGATACATGTGTTGGTGAGTTTTCATGCTTCCGTTTTGTGATAGGCCTCCCCCTTTTGTGTTTTCTGGATTTCTAGTCGATGATTTCTAGAATTTGTGTTTTACCAACCTTTTGTGATTGGCAATGATATGTTTGCCGATTTTTGGGGTTTGGTGAATGAAATAAAGAATATGACATTCTTTTTAGTGCTTTGAGATTTCTTGAGATATTGTATGATTTTGTTTTGTCTAATGTATACTTTTCATAGTATGGCATTATTGTTATCATACGTTTTTATTTGTCATATCTCTTATTCTATCTCATTCTATCTGATATTTATAGCTAGACTGATCCGTTTATTATTTTCTTATTAAATAATACTCGAGTCAGACCGAGATGTTACATGTGCTTCTGGTTGACTCCTCTTCTGGGAACATTATCTGACTTTTGACTAACTACTCTAGTTTAGTAGTTTTTGATGTTATACATGCGAGATAGAGACTCCTTGATGTATACTTATTCTTTTGTCCAGTACTTGTACTATTCTTTTGTGATATTGTGGATCTTATTTGACCACTACTCTGATGTACACTTCTATGTGTTATATTCATATCTATTTCCGCCTTTGTGATATGAATATCTATGACTGATTTATGTTATGCTTATTTCTATATTTATTTCCAAAGATCATATAGCCACTGTGTAGTAGCTTTGAGTTTGTATCGGTATGTCGGATTTCCTCTCGAAATGAAATGCATGTTATACTATCTGACATATCAGTGCTCGCACAAAATAATTATATGGAATTTCCCTCCTCAATAGCCTTATTCTTCATGCTAGTTGATGACATTACTCCTTAGTGTCCTTGGCTAGCGTGAGTATAGAGGTAGGGCGTCACAGCTTGGTATCTGAGCCAAATTTCGAAACAATGTAGAATAATCTAGCAAGGATCATTGTCCTAAGTCCTTCTTAGGAATCATGATTTAGGATTTATCCGAGTCATAGGACCCATTCTATCCTATTTTCTTTTATGATGCCTTAATTTATCAATCATGATTGTTTGACATTCATTTTGTGAATAACCTTTTTCTTCTTATTTCTTTCTTTCTTAAAGAAGAGAAATGGTTAGACCAGGCCATCCTAGCGTCGATCAATCTATTGCTACTCCTCAGAATGGAGTATTTATGTCTGCCCAATAGTTTCTAGATCTTGTAAAGAATGCTCAAGCTATCGGATCCATTCCAGAACCTACTCACCCGAAATCTAGATTTGCATGCTTGTGCGACGAGTATTTATGTCTGCTCAAGCTATGGAAGATTTTTCTGTTGGACAGGATCCAAGAACTGGTTTATGTTGGTCTAGTTGTTTCTGGAAGCATCAGCATGGGTTGAGCTGATCAGGAAGAGGATTGGCAGCCCAGGATTGTCTGTCGAGTTATGCAGATATGAGGTTAGGAGTTTGGAATTCGAAGTTGAGGACTTCATTGTTGTTAAGATTTCTCTAGTTAAGGGAACAGTAATTGGGTAAGACTGAATGGCTAGTTCTGAGGCATTTGAGATTTCTTATCTGTGTTTTGATAAGATTGAATTGCCAGTTTGGATAACTGAAATTCATTGTATTTCACGTATCTCTGAGGGAGTACGTGTACGATTCATCGTTCGTTGTTGAATCTGTAGTTAAGTTGGATTTAGAAGTTGTGTTAGACTTGAGTATAGTCGAATGTTCTATTCAGTTTGATGGATCTAGAGATGAAAGGAGCTCTGGATTTTGGTGGTGTAGTTTGTTTAGCTTCTGTAGAGCGAGTCTCCCGGTGATTTATACTTGGGATACTCGAGATAGTATTAGAAATTTATTCTGATTTGTGTCAGGATAATTAGTTAAGTTTGTTTGTGTGATTGATTGCTTTGGTTGTTAGTAACTGATTGATAAGTGTGCTTTGCTGATTGAAATTAAAATCTTTGCTGGATTATTAAATTACCTTTGCTTTTAAATTTCGGGGACGAAATTCTTTTAAGGGGGGAGGATTGTAACGACCCAGAATTTTGGGCAATAACAATTTAATAATCTGCATTAATAATTTAATTGATTTGATAATTTTCTTTATAATTTTAATTTAAATTGATGAAATTAATCTTTTAAAGGATAACAGATATTTAATCTGGTAAGTGTGATCAATATCTTTTTAACAATTTAAAAATTGGTTAGAATTGTTTTTCAAAAGCTAATAAAATTTTATTCTGTTTATAATATATATATTTGATATATATTGTGAATAGAATATCTTTTGTTTAAAATAAAAGATAAATCTTCAAATTGTAATATATATGTAAGTATATGTAATAATTTGGAATGTTTTGGAATTTAATTTAATCTATTAATAATATATATATATGTGTGTGTGTGTGTGTGTATGAATTATAATATAAAGCTTTGTTTTAAAACTTAATATTTTTCAAAAATAAATTTAAGATTTATTCAATTGTTTTCAAAGTTAAGATAATTGTTATTTTAAATAAGATAGTTTAAAAAGGTTTTAAACAAAGTTTTGTTTTGTCTTTCTTTTAAAGTATTTAAAATATGATAGTTTGAAAAGAATTTAAACAAGCTTTGTCTTGTTTTCTTTTAAAATGCTTATTATAAAATGGTTATAAGTGTATAAATATAAATGTTAGATGTCAAATACATGTATAAGATGTATATTTATGTTATAATTAGTTTTAGAATAATTTCTTTTAAAAGTAAATTTATATATATACAAATCTTCTTTATTAATAGAATTAAATAAGTAAGTTATATTTATATTTAATTTAAATGAAAATTAATTTAAAAACACTTAAAAACTTGTGTTATCATCTTAAGATATATTAATAACATTTGTAAGGAAATGAAGCATTGCATGACATTTGTCCAATTTAAAAACAAGTGGCAACCATTTTATTTTAATTTTTAATAAATATTGTAAGAAGAAAATTTGTTTTCTTTCACAAACATTTTTCCTTTGTCTTCATTTCACTTTTCAAATTTATGGCAACCAGGAAGTTTTTCAAAATCAGAAATTCCTTTTAAAATCTGAAACTTATATCAAAATTTGCACTTCAAACTTCAGAGCTGTAACTTCAACCTGTAATTTTTTTTCAAATCTAAAAACAAAATGAAATCCTGCAAACTTCAAGCTGCAGTTCAATTTCAATCTGCAAAATGAAGTTCTTATCAAGCTGCAACCTTCAAAATTACTGCAACTTCAACATGCAAATGAAGATCTGTTTCATCAATTTTAAATCATCAACAAATTGAAGGGCATGCATTCAAGTTTTCTAGATTTTGTAAGCAAGGCCTAAAAAAATAAACTGCTCTGCATATTATAAATTGAGGTGAGTAAATTTTGATTTAAAAACATTTTTTATTCTAGTGTAGTTGAATTTATTGTTGCATGTGTTGGATTTGCCTTTGTTAATGAATACTTGTACTGTTATATGTGTATGTTGTGCTTGAAATAGGAAACTGTTATTTTTTCCATCTCTGTTCTTTACGGAAAAACAGTTTTCTTAAGGAAATTTCAAAGATAAATAAAAATCTTTTAATCTAAACTATATTAGATCTGGAAATCTAAATAAAAGTTGTTTATTATGGTTTGTTGATAAATTTAAAAATAGTTTCATAATTTAAAATGCAACAAATAATTATAAAAGAAAGAATTAACAGTAAAACTAAATTTTAGTCAAAAATCAACTGCCTTAAATTTGAATTTGAAGTTCATGCATGTAATCTGGATAGTAAATCATGAATTTTGATATGTAAGTTGTGATTTTTAGTTGAGTAATCGTTGAGGATTTGGGGTTTGTTCGTTTGGGTTTTTTTTTGTGATTTGCCGATGAACTACTTGATGATTCGAGTTGAAATTTGGAGCGAGGCTAGCACTTGAAGTGTAGATGAAGGGAAAATTGTCGTAAATTTTTTCCTATGAACGGTTTGTTTGAATTTGGATCAACTAGGGTTTTAGCATGTTTTCTTTTGGTTTGACTACCATGAGTTTTCGTGACTTGGTTATTTGATTGGAGGTGATCATATTTGGGGAGGACAAAGCTAAGGGATGTGGCGATTCTATTGTGGGGTCGGTATGGTCTATCGGCATCAAGATCATCGGCGATTAGGAAGTTTCTGGTCGAATTGCGTTTCTAGAATTTGCCTTGGGTGCTCGATTTTTGTTTTAGAGGTGTTTTTAGGGTTTTGGTTGGTCGTGAGGGATGATGTGGTCGCCGTCGACTTGGGGATGGACGGAGAATGGTTCACCGTCGTTGATTTCGCTGTGCAACGTGCACGAGTACTTTGGTGTGTACTGGAAGTTTGAGCTTGAGGAAGAAGGGATTTACTCGGGTGGGTTCTCGCGTGGTGTACGAGTTGGACTCGAAGATGATGGAGTTTGGGTCTGCTTCAGGGTTGTCGCGAGTGGATTTATTGATTTGCTCGGGTTTTTTTAGGTGTTGCTTCTGGATGTTCTAGGTAATGTTAAAGTTTACTGTTCTAATCTTGAGTTGAATTAATATAAACTAAGTATAAGTTATAAAACAAGTTTTATGAAAGAAGCAATTTTTTTTAAAAGGAAAAAACTTGTAGTTTTAAAATAGATGTTAATCAAACTTATAAAAGTATTAATTAAATCTATTTGAAAATTTAAATGGTTTTAAGGTGATTACTTTTGTAAGTAATTAATACATTTTTAAATTTGATTTCTAAATAACTTATTTTAAAACAAGGATATTATTATGATTTTGAAAACCAAATTGAATAAATTTGTTTTAAGTTATTGAAATTTAATTTAATTTCTAATAATTTAATTATAAAGATAGATAGGGTTAATTTATCTTTGTTATTCATTTAAAAATACTTGATTATATAATTTGTTAATAAGTAAAGATTTAATCAAGATTAATGTTTTCTTAATTAATTAAGGATTTTGAAATATAAGATGTTAATTAATTGTTTAATTAATTTTAAATAATTAGTTAATTATTTATCTAAATTTAAATAATCACTTAATTATAGATTAATTAAGTGTGATTCTTTAATGAAGTAATAAATGGTTAATTTTTTAATGTAATTAAGAATGGAAGTAATTACTTATGGAAGTAATTAATGATAATTACTCATAGGAGTAATTTAGTGGAAGTGATTAATGGATAATCACTTAATGTTATCAATTAAGGAAATTGATTAATTTATTTGTTTTGAAGTTAATTAATTATGGGGTAATTAATTAATTAAAGAATTAAGGATTAAGGATGGGATTAATTATTTATTAAGTAATTAACTAAGAGAGTAATCAAGGTTTATTAATGAAAGTAATTAGAAGAAAATTACTTGTGTAAGTAATTAAAGGTTAATTACTTAATTAATTTAGTTAATTAATTAATGTGATCAATTAATTTATGAATGTGATTAATTTAAGATTAATTACTAAGGGTAATTAATTAAAATGTAAATAATTAATAAAGTAATTAATTAAGGATTAATTGTTAATTTAAATTGATTAATAATTACTTAATGAAGTAATTAAAGATTAATTAATTAGATTAGTTAATTAAAGGGTTAATATAATTAATTAAGAAGTTAATTAATTTAGATAAGTAATTACAAATTGTTAATTACAGTTTATGATTAATGAGATGATTAATTACAAGTTAATTATTTAATTAATTTTAGGATTATTAATTAATAAGGATAATTAGCTAATTAATCAAGATTGATTAATAAAAGTAATTAAGTAAAGTGTGATTAATTAATTGTAATTAATTAAGGTTTAATGTAATTAATTATAATTGATTAATTAATGGAAGAAAATGAAGGATCATAAATTATTGTAATTAATGATAGTAATTAAACGTTAATTACTGCATATGGTTAAGGTTAATTAATTGAATGTAATTAAAGTATAATTAATCAAGGAAGATTAATTAAGGAAGATCATTAAGAATGATTAATTTATTTATTTGGGATAAATAAATGAAGAAGGATTTAAGGTTAATCTAATTGATTTGGAGTTAACCAATTCTGCTATTAGATGATTAATTGATATTTGGTGATTGATATTGGATGATCAATTGATATTGGATGATTGATATTGGGTGTTTGGTTGATACTGGATGTTTTGGATATCTCTGATATGTGATATGTTGCTTTGTGAGATGAATGTTGATATGAATTATCTATTGTGATAATGTGATTTATCTATCTGTTTATATCATCCTGTATATAAGTTTAAAATTGTTTAAACCCTTAAGTACAACTTGGACATTAAAATGGCGTTTGGATTCGGTGAGACCGGGATCGGGTTTCCATATTTGGAATCCGAAAACCACATCGATTCCAATTAAACGTTAGGTCGTGAATCCAAGTGGAGCTTTGTGAAGACTCAAGGTGTAAGAACTATACGTCAATATAACTCTGTGGGTGATTCCGTAATGAGTTAACAGAATAGTACTTATAGGTTCGAGATGGTGATTTAGAGTGCAAGGGCTATGGTCGTTGACTCTGAGGTTGATTCCAAAATGAGTGCAATGAGATAGTCCCTTCGGTTTCGTTCGAACCCGGAACGAAATTGTATGGATTTAATGCTTTCAGAATATCGTCAAGTGGACGATGAGCATTCTAAGAGATGTGTTCTCTAAAGGTATTCGTAGCCTCAAGCCTCATCAACCAGGAATGGCTAAAACAGGAGAGGTGCAGCAAGGCTTCGTGGGTAGCTTCCACTGGAGAGCAAGATTTTCCCTTGTCTAGAATTCCCTTTTTATTTCGGCTGTGTGGGGCGGTTGATTCCGAACAACTGCCGGGGTTGTCTTGTTCGGGACTGTTCAATAAGGAATGGTCCTGGTCTTGTGTTGCAGGGGAACGGGCGTACTCCTCGGTACGTTGATCTAGGCCACGTACTGTGACCGGCGGTACCCCAGTAGCCCTGCCATTGATGGAAACCCATTCTTCCTACGAGACCCTACGGTTTTGATTGTATTACCCACTTTTGTGGCTAGTAGCTGGAATTTAATCATGTAACAATTTCGGCTATTTCATATTTATTTGAAAACCCTAGACACTATTATAATATCACTGGATTTCCTATCAAATGTTTTGGTTAGCATAAGGTAAAAACTTTTCCATATTTATGTGTGGGAAGTCTTACGTGATACCTTTTCTTTTCAAAGGTTTTTCTAAAGTTAAGCAATTTTAAACCGTTTACTCACACCAGACCCCTGTCTGACCCGAGTGTTTATTTTCTGTTTTATTAAATTCTTGGGTACTCATATTATGTATGAGTAGTCAAGTGATTCAGGTTTGCTTGACGAATTCTGGAGGAGATATGGAGCAGGAGGCTTCCATGTGTAGTTATATATTGGTTCCGCTGTGTTTGTTTGATATCTGTATCTTGTGTACTTAAGTTGTATAGTTAGACATATGTTTATAGCTATCGAATATGTGTTGTATAAGTTGTGTACTCTGATGTAATATGATACTATGTAATATTTTATATGATATATAATATTTCATTCGTTCCGCTGTGAGCTCTCTGATGTTGTTGTGTTTCTTCTTTCTCTTTCTTTTCTTCTTCTATCCCTTTCTTTCTTCATTAGCGATGCGTCTTTCTGGAGATAGGAAGTCGGGTCATCTCATCTGACATATTTGAGCCCGTTTTAGGATTACCACCCAAGCGACCAATTGAGTTCAGAATTAATCTAATCCCTGGAGCTCTACCTATCACTTGTCCTCCTTATCGTATGTTCAATAAAGAAAATGAGGAGATGCATAAGCAATTATCCGAATTGGAAGAGAAACAATTTATTCGTTCTAGTTCCTCTTCTTAGGGAGCTTCAGCTATTTTTGTGAAGAAATCCGATGGTACTCTTAGGCTTTGTGTTGACTACCGCAAGCTTAATGATCTCATCGTCAAAATAAATATCCTCTACCTCGTATTGATGATTTATTTGATCAACTTAGTGGTGCAAGAGTCTTTTCACAGTTAGACTTAGAAACCTATTTTCATCAGCTTCGTATTGCAGAAGATAGTATTCCTTTGATGTCATTCCATACTCGTTACGGATCTTATGAATGCATTGTTATGACATTTGGTTTAACGAATGCTCAAGCTTATTTCGTTGACCTTATGAATTGAGTTTTCAAAGACTTCCTCGATCGATTTGTTCTCATCTATATAGATGATATTCTTGTTTATTCTAAAACCGAGGAAGAACATGAAAAGCATCTTCGGATTGTGTTGGAAACTCTTTAGAGCAATCAATTGAAAGAAAAGTTTTCTAAATGCCATTTTTGGCAATCTCGTGTGAAATTTCTTAGACATATCATTTTTGAATCTGGAATTTCCATGGATCCTTCAAAGATTGAAGCGATTCAAAATTGGAAGAGGCCGGAGAGTGTGACGAAAATCCATAGTTTTCTAGGATTGGCGGGCTATTACCGCCGGTTCATAAAAGACTTTTATAAAATTTCAATGCCTCTTACTAATTTGACAAAGAAGGGAGTTAAGTACATTTGGTCAGAAAAATGTGAAGCTTCTTTTCAGAAATTAAAAGAACTCCTTTCCAATGCTCCTGTTCTTGTGATTCCTGAAGAGAACCAAGACTTTATTGTTTATACCAATGCTAGTCGTGTTGGTTTGGGAGTCGTTCTCATGCAAAGGGAACGTGTTATTGCTTATGCTTCTAGGCAATTAAAGCCTACCGAGACTAGATATGCCACTCATGATTTAGAGCTCACGACTATTGTTTTCGCCCTTAGAATTTGGCTTCATTATCCTTTGGGAGAGAAATTTGTTCTCTATACTGATCATAAATCTTTGAAGTATTTATTTTCTCAAAAGGAACTTAATTTGCGTCAACAACGTTGGCTTGGGTTTCTTGCGTCTTATGATCTTGATATTCTTTATACTCCCGGAAAGGGAGATCGTATTGCCGACACCCTTAGTCAAAAGTAACAAGCAGTTGTTTCTATGATGATATCCGAATGAATAATCTCGAGACTTTGTCCACTTGTGAGATTCGAGATCATGAATCCGATTCATGTTCATCTCTTATTTTATGTAGCCTTGAGGCTCATCCTTATCTTTTAGACCACATTCTTGATGCTCAAAAGCTAGATCCCGAATTGGCTCTTTTTAGCCAAAATTGTAGGGATAAAATTGATGTTGAAGGTTTGAAGGACTTTAATATTGATTCTTGTGGCGGTATTCAAAAATTTGTTAGACTTATCGTGCCAAATATTAGTGATCTTTGTAAAAACATTTTAGAAGATTCTCATCGTTCTAAATTTACCATTCATCCCTGTAGTAGTAAACTGTACTTGGATATGAAGTGACTTTATTATTGGGATGGAATGAAATCTGATATTGCTAACTTCATTATGCATTGCATGACTTGCCAACTTGTTAAGCTCGAGCATCAAAGGCCTGGTGGGTTATTGCAACCTTTGGACATCCCAATTTGGAAGTGGGATCAAGTCATCAAGGACTTTATTGACGGACTTCCCCATTCTTGTTCGGGCCATGACAGTTTATGGGTGATTGTGGATAGACTTACAAAATCCGCCCATTTTATTCCCGTTCGGTCTAATCGGAGAACTCTTTTGGCCAAACTCTATGTTAAAGAAATTTTTAAATTGCATGGAGTTCCTATTTTTGTTGTTAGTGATCGTGATCCATTGTTTACTAGTGGATGTTGGATGAGTCTTCAAAAAGCTTTAGGAAGGAAGCTTAATTTTAGCACCGCTTATCATCCTCAGTCCGATGGACAAACCGAGCATGTGAATCAAACTCTTGAAGATCTTCTTCGTGCATATGTTCTTGATTTTGGTGGAAGTTAGGAAGATCATATTCCTCTTGTTGATTTTCCTATAATAATAGCTTCCAATCTAGTATTGGTATGGAACCTTTTGAAGCACTCTATGGAAGGCCATGCCGATCTCCTTCTTGTTGGCTTGAGGCCGGTGAGAAGCTGGATTTAGGTCCAGATTTTATTCGTGATTCCACAGAAAAGATTGACCTTATTCGCCATAGGATGAAAGAAGCTCAAAGTAAACAAAAAGCCTATGCCGATAACCGAAGAAGGAAATTAGAATTTTTTGTAGGAGATTTGGTGTTTATTCGTGTTTCACCTATGAAGGGTGCTGTGCGTTTCAGTCGATCGAAAAAATTAGCGCCTTGATATATTGGTCCATTTCCTATCAACGAACACTGGTTCCATGGATTATCGCCTTTTATTACCGGCCTAATTTTCTGCTATACATGACGTATTTCACATTTCTCAACTATGGAAATGCCTTCGAGATTCTGATTCTATTCTTGAGCCCGGTGTTGTGGAAGAAATTGAAGTTTCTTCTAATTTGACTTATGAGCAACATCCTATTCGTATAATTGCTACGAAGGTTAAACGCCTTTGAAATAAAGATGTCCTGCTTGTGAAGGTTCAATGGTACTCAAATCCTAAGGATTGCTCTTAGGAATCTAGAGAATTCATCGAGTGAACACATCCGGACTTACTCACCCATGCTCTTTGAGGTGAACTTCTTATTTCAAGTTTCTTTTGTGTTGATATACTTTTATGTTTTTATTACTTTTTATTTTCTTCTTAAGTATTGCGAGGTCGCAATTTCTTTAAGGAGGGGAGTCTGTAACAACCAGCATATTTTACGATTGTATATTTAAATATTTTATTTAAATATAACATCGTTAGTCGGATTAAAGTCCGAAAAGCTACTTTTTGCAAACAGCCGAATTAGGACTCGAGATCCCTTCCATTGAGTTCAAAATGCCATCTACTACCTTTTTAATTATAAACATCGATATGCTTGGAGTTAGCTTGAATTTTGACATTTCCACTTAGGGCTTTGGGTTTTGTTTCAGCCCTATAACCTAACATAAGACCCTAGCTCCACCCCCTCTCCTTTTCATTCATTCTCATTTCCTAACACTTCAAGCTTTAGTGAAAATGGGGGAAGAGATTGGAAATTAAAATCCTAAGCCCTATTTTCCTTTGCAAATTCAAATTCTAGCTCCAAAATCAAAGAGAAGCTTAGATAAGCATCCTCTTCTTCTTCTCCATCTCAATCTCTCTCCAATTTTATAAATTTCCTATAACCTAACTTAGGAAATATTTACTTATGATCTTAGATTGGAGATTTTAGAGTTGAGATTGAAGTGTTGTTGATCTTCCTTTGTTTTCAAGCTTCTCCTTCCTTGTTTTTGTGTAAAAGGTGAGTTTTTAAACTCACGTCTATGTCTATATTTTTGATAGTAGTTAGGTAGTGATTCCTAACATCTATTCCTTGTCCATTTGCTATTGGATTGGATTAGTTTTGTAAGTATTCCAATTTTTGGTGTTTTGAAGTTAAATCTTTAAAAATTCTAGCCTTGATGTTTGACCATGTTTTGGTGGCGTATCGAAGAGCCTATAGGGCTGGGTTGCCGATTGGCGTAAACCCCTAGCGCCCATCGCTCGACCGATCGCAACTGTTTGGGATTTGGCCCCTTGGGGGCTAGGCTGAGAATACTGGAATTTCCAGTTCATTCGACTGAACCAGAAGGTCAGTCGACTGAACCAGAAACCAGGTATTTTCATGGGCCGGTATCAGTCGACTGACCACTCTGGGTCAGTCGACTGAGCCTGGAAACCGAAAGTTTCCAGGCATGTTTTAGTCGACTGACTACTTTGGTTCAGTTGACTGAACCTAGAAATAGAAAGTTTCTCGGATTTGTGTCAGTCGACTGAATCTACTATCTCTGCCTATTTTTCCTTTTGTGTTTGAATTTCCAATTTTTAATCGATTCTTGTTTCTCCGATTAGTTGCTATCACGCTTGTTGACTTTGATAACTTCTTTTTTGGGATTTTTGGGAATATCCATTTTGATGGATTCAGTATCGATTTCGATGGATTTGATTCACATCTTCGTATGTGAACTTTTGGTGATTGATTGTTTCTACAATCATTTCTGCGACTTGTCACTTTGAAATACGAAGGTTTCTATACTAGTAGTAAATATTCAAGCTATTTCACAAAGATGATTTCAACTTTACTTTTAATACAAAGCTCGTTTATAAAACCGTTTTCCAATCTATTTGTATATACAAAAGTTTTCCTCATTCGTTTGAGAAATCCAATTAAACGACTTAGCAAAACAAGTGTATGAAATAATTGTGTTTACTTTGTCGGTTAATTCTTAGACTTGTTCGATTGAAACTCTTGTGACAATTTTCGGGTGAAAATCTACAATTTGTACGTAAATATTTAGGTTAAGCTAGTGGTTATGGGGCACAAAGCTAGACTCATTTATTTATTAGCTTAGTATGATCGACACTTCTTGATGATCGATGATGATCATTTTGTGGTTTAGACTAGCAATGTGCGATGTCTCTTTGTCTACGAGGGAGACTAAACCCCGTTTCTATGGAGTTTCGGCTCAAAATTGGTGGGGTAGCGAGCCATGGTCTTCTGGTCGTTTGTGGAGCCTCGGCTCCAAAATTGGTGGTTAGCAACCATGGAATAGTGTTCCGTTTGTGATACACGTGTTGGTGAGTTTTCATGCTCCCGTTTTGTAATAGGCCTTCCCCTTTTGTGTTTTTTTGATTTCTAGTTGACGATTTCTAGAATTTGTATTTCACTAACTTTTTGTGATTGGCAATGATATGTTTGCCGATATTTGGGGTTTGGTGAATGAAATAAAGAATATGACATTCTTTTTAGCGCTTTGAGATTTCTTGAGATATTATATGATTTTTGTGCTGTCTAATTTATACTTTTCATAATATGGCATTATCGTTATCATACGTTTTATTCGTCGCATCTCATATTCTATCTCATTTTATCTGATATTTATAGCTAAACTGATCCGTTTATTGTATTCTTATTAAATAATACTCGGGTCAGACCGAGATGTTACAGGTGCTTCTGCTTGACTCCTCTTTTGGGAACATTATCTGACTTTTGACTAACTACTCTAATTTAGTAGTTTTTGTTTTTATACATGTGAGATAGAGACTCGTTGATGTATACTTATTATTTTATCTAGTACTTGTACCTATTCTTTTGTGATATTGTGGATCTTATTTGAGCACTACTCTGATGTACACTTCTATGTGTTATATTCATATCTATTTCCGCCTTTGTGATATGAATATCTGTGACTGATTTTTGTTATGCTTATTTCTATATTCGTTTCCGAAGATCATATAGCCACTGTGTAGTAGCTTTGAGTTTGTATCGGTATGACGGATTTCCTCTTGAAATGAAATGCATGTTATACTATCTGACATATCAGTGCTCGCACAAAGTAATTACATGGATGGTCGCTCCTCAACAGCCTTATTCTTCGTGCTAGTTGACAGCATTACTCTGTAGTGTCTTTAGCTAGCGTGAGTATAGAGGTGGAGCGTCACACGCCTAGTCCGGAAGCTCCTCTTCGTCTTTTATTAATAAACAACCCTCACTTTGCCTGGAGGAATAGGCACGATGCAGCAGTTCTTTCTAAGACAAGTATGTGTTCTGAAAAACACTGATTTTGACTGCATAGTACAAATCTTTTTATAATCTCCTTTAAGTAGTATGTGTATGTGAAGCATTGATTTTAGGAAGTAATAAAGGCTGATATTGTTTGCATTTAGAAATCAAAATATGCAAAGAATGTAGATAAGAAGTTCAGAAGATTCAGATGATTTAAATCTTGAAATCTTTGCATATATATAGATGATGAAGAGTTATTGTGAAAAGTAATATCTCTTAGAGTTTTCTGGTTCAATCTAACGGTTGCAACTATTGAGAAGGAAGAGATGCAGTGAGGAGTTGTCGAAGCATCCGTTAGATTGAAGCAGATGTCTTTTCAATGCTTAAGGCCATTGCTCAGCACAAACGCCTAGCTATAAGTTCAAACGTCTAAGCTTGTATTTTTTTAGGCAGAGACCAAAAACATACTTCTGAAAGATTTAACAGACGTCTAGTGTAAGTTTGAATTTAAAACCAGAGCTTTTAGTCAGACGTCCAATATGTAATGTTAGATGTCTAACATTTCCTACTTCCTATTCTTCATCCTTTTATTATAAAGAGTTTGAAAGAATTTTTCATGCAACATTTAAGTTTAAAAGTAAGTACTAAAGGAGATTTTAAAATTTATATCTATGACAATAATAACACTATATTAACTTTCATAATACTAATGATTCTTATCCTTTGCTAGTTGTCTTCTCTTTGAACTCTGAAAGCTCTTTCCTACAAGTAGATAGACTATATAATGTATGTGTTTTAATGTATAATTGTTATCGTTGAAAGCATGGAATAGTAGTTCTACCATTCTCTCCCTTTTCGGTCATGTCAACTATACAATCATTTGATAAACATATAACACCCTCTGAATGTGATTCCTCCTCCTACGTACATGTAATATGATATTTCTTCCCCTTTGGCATAATAAAAAAGAATATAGATAATAGAGGATGAAAACAATTCAATATGAATGTATAGAAACTCCATAGTAGAGTTTTTAACCAATTACATACGAATCCAAAAATAGAAAAAAAACAGAAATACATAATTAAATATGAACAATCATGCTAAAATCTCACTGATAGTTATAATAACCCCAGAAGCCTGATGATTCTTCATCCTATGTACCATGCTACCGCTGAGACTGGTTGGCATAATCCTCATCTTCTTGAGTAGACAGAACCTGAAATAATGAGTAGTAGCAGTAGTCCTGAGGGTCGTGTGAAGCATTGAGATCTTCTGAGGGTTTCACTCTCTTCAGTTTCAAGATAAATTGGTGCTTTGCTAGTACGAGAGTGTTGTGGAGGTTCTCGTGAAGGGCCTGCACCTAAAGAAGGTCCTACGTGGAAAATGATGGAGATGGTGGAGTAAGAGACGGAGAAGATGACGATCGTGATGATGAACGACCATGAACCTTACAGAGAACTTTTCCTAAAGTTGAAACAACCTTATCTAATGTCTTTTCTACTTTGATCATATGAGTAGAAAAGGACTGTTCCAATCGAGACATCTTTTTATCAAGCGCTTGTTGGTTTAAGGAGAGAAGACGTTGGTTTTGTAGTTCAACATCTCGATAGTTCTCTCTTGGACCTATTGCTATCCTAGATTTCTGTATTTCAAAATCAAAGTAATACTCTGTAGCCACTGAAGCTTTGGTAGGTTGGGAAGGTCGAGTTGGCTGTGCTTGTTGATGTTGTTGAGGAGGTTGATATTGGGTAAAAGGAATAATGTTCGGTGGTGTCTCTAGGAGATGCATTAAGGAGAGAAATCTAAAGCAACTGTCTTTGATAGATATTTCTTCATATTGGGAAATATATGAAGGAATTCCTAATGACCATATACTTCTCATAATTTATGGTGCATATACAATGCTACGACGGGTTGGGGTCCAAAAACTTTTAATTTGATAAAAATGTGTTGTGCCCAATTTACTTTTATTTGACCAAAAATAGCATATAAAGCTTAATGATCATCATTGTAATGAGCCAGAATTTGACCACTTTAAAATATACCTTTTAAAGTGATTTTAGACATAAAATGGGTAAGGTTATACGATTCAAATAATATTAGATAGGATTTGAAAAGAGAAGTATACACAAAAATAGTAACATTTGCCTATATCGATAAAAGTGACAAAATGCTGATTTTAGAAAAGTAAGTTTCAATGGTTAAATAAACTATTTTGATTTATTTATTAGTCTTTCTATTTTTAAATAGAAATATAAAAATTTATTTTAAATTTGATTTACATAAATAAATAGTTTAACTAAAACATCAAAATGTGGCCGTAAAACATTTAGTCGAAAATCAACGTTTTGTCGACTAAAAGTTGTCGTAACGTCGTCGCACCTTTATTTTCTTATATAAAAACATATATTCAAATAGTATAAGTATTAATTAATTCACTAATCAAGTTTAATTTTACTAAACATACTTAGAAAATTTTAAAATATAATGAAGAAAAAGTAGGCACAAAAAGACAAACATTTCATTTCAAAGCAAAACGTAAGCATCAAATCAAACAAACATAATTATTATATTCTTTACCTAATAATTAAGTGAAAATGACATAAAGTAATAATTTGTAATGTGATGTTAAGTGTTGAAAAATAAGGTTGTTTAAAAAGTAAGTAAAGGGTATTTTGGTCTCTTTACAAAATATTATTTCAATCCAAAACTTTTTCTACAAATAAGAATCCAATTTCTCACTTTTTTGCACTTTTTCTTCTTACATTTTCAAGCTTTTCTTCCACTCTCTAATGGCTTCTTCTCTTCTTTTTCCTTACGAAATTTTCTTAAAATCATACCAAATCAACTTCAAACACCACCAAACTTTGCCAAAAACCTTAGAATACCATTAAAACATGATTTAGCATCTAAGAAGTGAAGAAATGTGGATGAAAGGGAGGATCAAGGTATGGCCGAACCCATTCAAGAAGAAGGAAAGAGATCGGGAGGCTTCAGAGCTAGGAAAAAAGAAGGAAGTGCTGTCGGAATCAAAAAGGAAAGTCTACGAAAAAGATTGGTGGAATGGAACTAATCGTGAGTACTCATATTTTAAGTTACTAATTCATAAAACTATTTCAAGTTAATTACATAAAAAGTTTGTTATATGTTGGATGATTTAATGGATGATAACTTGGTTGATATTATGGTTGATTATATATTTTTGATATGAGTGATAACTTGGTTTGATAAATGATAAGAGAAAGGGTTAGCAAACATAATTAATCAATTGAGAATTAAATCCATACAAATGTGTGTATGAAAATTGTTTAGCCTCTTAATGATTTCAAAATATCTAAAAAGATTGAAAATGATTATTATAATAATATAATATTATAATATTATAATATGAAATGAAATGAAAAATGAGTTTGAAATGATGAAAATATTGTTTTAAATAAGTTAAAACAGTTCAAATATGGTTTAAAATAAATTTGAAGTGTTTCAGACAAGATCCGAAGCAATTCACAAAATTGGTCAAAATCGAGCTCGTCGCGCAGCGGTAGTTCGTAAATTTCAACCCGTAACTTCAAATTAGCGTAGAGAATGATTTGTAAGTCGGATTTCTTGAAATAAAAATTCTTTGGTTATAATGATAATAGTTTTCCAACCAAGAAAGAAAATCAAGATTTCATCAAGTAGATTTTGAAATATATCCAAAACAATTTTCTAAAAGCATCGCGGTTTTGCATTTCGGAATCTAAAAAGGAATTTCTTTATAAATGATATTTTTAAATGATTAAAAAAATGAAATAAATTTGATAAATCTATTAAAATGGTTTAAAAGAGATTCGGAATGGAGAATATGAATTTTGAAATATTGAAAAGCTGTTTAAATCAAATAAGCATATATAGCAATTTCCGTAGCACTTTTATGCTGCGAATTTTATAACCTTTTGAATATGATTTTAAACGTAACAATATTTTCTAGAATCAAATATGAATGATTTTAAAAGAATAATTAAGTGTTTTTAATGGTGATTTGGAAGTTTAGTAAATCATTTCTAAAGAAAAGCTAATAACTGGGTATGTGGAAACGACTAATATATTTGTCCCACCTGTGAGATCTGGAAAGATAAAACAAGGTGTTTTACTAAGGTTAGGAATGGAGCAACAAGTGTCTTGAACTTACCCGGCCTATGTTTTCTTTATTTAGGCGAGGGATGGAATTGATCGAAATGAAATCCCAGATGCTCTAAAAGATCATATTTAAGCTTTTCCAAAATAAAATAAAAGAAACAAATTCTTTGAATGTTAATTAACCACTTAACATCTTTTACTCGATGATTGGTACGAAGGAACCCAAATCAGATTTGGGTGATTCCTATCCGAGAACCGAGATCCGATTTGGGTGATTCCTATCTGAAAATCACTTCAAACTAACTTTCGAAACCCCATATGAACTTAACAGCTTTTTATCGATGATTAACACAAAGGAACCGGGATTGGATTTGGGTGATTCCTATCCAAAAAACCGAGATCGGATTTGGGTGATTTCTATCTGAAAACCCCTTCAAACTAATTTTCAAAACAAAAATATTGAAGGCAAAGATCTTCATGATGTAAGATTACTTGCCATTAGTCCATGGAGGTGAAATTTACCATATTTAAAGTGGCAGTAGCGCTCTGTTTTGAAAATCTTCAATTTGCAAAAATATGATTTGATGTTAAGAAGGAAATCTTTGTTAAGATTTAATAAATGATTTGGGAATATTTTTCCTAAGTTATAAGTTATAGCTCAAATATAATAAATATTTGATTAAGGTTTAATGAATGATTTGTAAAAGTTTTCCTAAGTAATAGAGAAAATAATTTGGAATTATTCTACGATGTAAGAAAGGTTTAAACAAACCAAATGATTTGATAAACGAGGCTTAATGATTCCATGTACTGTTCAAAAGAAAATGGAATATATTGAAAAGAATATATCTTAGATTGGTATTTTATAAAAGATGAAGTAATTGATTGATGATTGATATTTACATATGAACTTAACATCTTTTTATTGATAATTGGTTTCGAAGGAACCGGGGTCAGATTTGGGTGATCCATATCTGAGAACCACTTCGAACCAATGTATACATTCGAAAGAGAAGACATGTTGAAGACGATGATTATCAAAGACTGAGGAACTTCATAGCGTGAGGACTGCTTGTTAACATGCTCTTGGTCGCTTCCATTATAGATTTATTTATAGTAGGGGTCTCCTCGTTGTGGAGATTTTTTGGATTGCAAGGACTACTCGCTACTAATGGCAGTAGGAGAGTGCCTTCGGTTTCGTTCAGTCCTAGAACAAACTTGTATGGATGTTTGTCTGACATTGTATTCTAAATCACATTTGAATGGTTTCTATAAATGTATATCAGTTGATGGTGGAGAAGAAAACTTCTCTTAGCTTAACACCATTTCTCGAAACATATGAGCTCAGAAAGTTATAGTTTTCTAGAAATCAGTCATGTGACGAGGAATGACAATGTGGCATTCAGAGATGTTATATGTGATATGTGAAAGGTAATCGTAGCCTTATGAGCCTCACACCCTGGTTATGATGGGGTTCTACGTGGTCAGATGTATGCTCGCATTTCGGTTAGTAGTGATTTGGGTTATCAGATGTTCTGAGCCCTAGGTGCCAGATACGTCTGGGCCTCAAGGCAGGGATGCACGAAGTTTGAGTCCTTGGATGTTATTCCCAGAATGTATCCTCTTTTAGCCATTTGTGTTATTGTATAACAACGTTTGAGTCTTGGACGTAAGCCGTGGATACAGATTGATCTTTCAACTAGTTCACTATCATGTTAGAAATCCAATCCGAATATGAGATTTATGGTTTTGATCTTAGTCCTAAAATAGCTGTAATGCTTTGCAAACATTTTAGCTACCCCTTTTGGTATTTTATATTTCGTTCGGTATATTCCATTGACCCAGTCTACATATATTACCTTAGACTTAGTCCTGATATTGATACCTTATTTGAATAAGTTTATTTGAAAAGTGTATTCCAAAAGAATGTGATTAAAAATAATGTAAGTGTATTTTGATATAAAAGTGTTTTGCTTATCATAAGGTAAAAACCCGTTCGTATATATGTGTGGGCATGGTCTTATGAGATACCCTTCTTTTCAAAGGTATTGATATCATCTTCATGATCAATGCATTTAAAATTTCGGGTATCTCACGCTGGTTTATCAAGCCTGATCCGGGTATTTTTAATACTTAGGTCAGATTTGAGTAGTTTCAGGTTGAGTTGAAGACGGTTGGAGTTTCTAGAGGAGAGCTGGAGATCTTCATCATCGTATGGACGTATTCTATTATCCGCTATACCTATTGCATTTGTTTTGTTGTTTTCAGCATTTATAAGGACAGAAGTTTATAACTGTCCAGGCTGAATCTAGGTTAGATTCTGATATTGTATTTTAAAAATTTCCACTGTAAAGATTATTATTGAAATAATATATGTTATTCCATTCATGTGAGATTTTATTCTGTCTTTATTTTCTTTCTACCCTTAATGATCTGCTTATTCATGCGATTTGAGTTGGACATATGTGGTTTATTGTCGATTCAAAGGGTATGAAAAAAATAGATCATTACAGTCATCCTAGACTTGTTCATGACTTCCTAATCTAGGGATGACAGTGTTTATTATCATTCGGTTAAGAAGTGATGCTTGTGGACAGAAATTAGATGGTTTTAATTTCCGAAAGTCATCGTCCCAAATTAGGTGAGTGATTGCATCTCTGGAGAGTAACGTTTATCAAGGTCTTCTTGTAATCGAGTTCCCTCATAACAATAATGTAGTATTTGCCCAATCATTTCAATGTTAAGTTTAACCACTTGACCATAGGCACTAGTCCATATCCAGTTGTCTTCATCCGAAGGACTCCAAAGGGAAAATGAACAAAGATTAATCAAAAACAGAAATACTGCTAATTGGTCAATTTTACCGGTATTGTCGTCATAATTGACCAAGTAGTAGAGACCATCATCTTGAAGCAATTCACCGGCATCATAGTGGATGAATCTACGGATAGGGTGGAAATGGCCGGTGTGGAATGGCTTCATCTCCAATTCTTGAAGACGTTGCTTTCCATTTTGCTTCTCCATGATCCATTCCTCTATACGGTGATCGGTCACAAATTGTTGAGATGGAGGTTGAGAGCATTGTCCTATCGAAGGTTTGTGGTGCTTTGGTATCAGATTTCTTGGTTTTTGGGCCATGGATTTGGGAATTTTGAGAGCAAATTAAATTGGGTTTTAGGGTTTTGTTGGGGCTTGAAAAAGCGAACAGTGAAAATGAAGGAGGAAGAAAGAGAATTTATATTAAGGTGATTTTATGGGGCAGAATACAAGGTCAGACGTTTGGTTTGTGTGGAACAGACGTATGAGCGTAGGGCTTTACGAAGTCATAGAGTTAATTCGGACGTCTGGGTAATAATGCAGACGCATGTCTTTGAGATTTTTAGAATTCCAGAGAAATGGGATAGACGTCTGATAAAGGTGTTAGATGCCTGTCCTGAAACTATTTTTATTTGTTATTGAACAGAAGGTTGAAACAGACGTTTGTTATGAAGTTCAGATGTCTGTGTTGAAATAACCAGATTTCCAGGGAGTGTGTACAAACGTCTGATCATGTTTACAGACGTTTGTGCTGAAAATAGGAAAAATGTTGACTTTCATGTTTCCTTTTCAGGTGTTTGATGTTAGATAGTGATAGATATACTAGTGTAAATCCAGACATCTACCTATTCCATTTAGGCGTCTGGTTCAAAATTTTTTAGTTTTTCCTATGTGAATGTATTTATTTATTTATATAAATATATTATGGAAATAATGATGAAAATACAAATAATTAAAGAATATTTTTAATATGTATACATATATAAACCGTCTAGAAATTCTTCTTCAGTTGTTTGCAGGGGAGTCAGAAGAATAATTATTCTATTTCTCCTAAGAATTCGGTTCATCCTTGGTGTGTTTGTTCAATGGCCGAAGTGGCGAGCAGTAAGAAGGCACAGGACTATGTTGTGGCTGTGCTCTCCCTTCACCATATAATTGTCATGGAGTGATCCTATGTTCTCTTGGAGGAGTTTCCTTTAAACGCGGAGATTGCATGTATGCAAACCTTTGTTGGTGAATGGCCACATATGGCGAGGATTCATTTCTCAAGGAAATTTAGGTAAGCTCCTTGATGTCATTGTTTGTAGTACATCTCTCTTTGAACACCAATCATTTCATGTTAGTAATGATGGATTTTGTCAACTTTGTCAGATAGGGAAGCCGATTGAAGATCAATCCCATGTTTGGCTTTCTTTCCTTTTGGAGAGTAGCTAGTATGGTATGTTGGTAACAGAATGATGTTAAGAGAAGGAGATGACTTAGGTGTCACTTTAGTCGGAGAAGTATAAGTACTTCCCGAGGAGGGTGAGGCGTAGTCAATAGCAGAGTATGTAGAATCATGATCCGAAGACATTGTAAATATAATAGTTTTGAAAGCAACATTGATTAACAATTAGGATATGATTCTGATGAAGTTTTATCAAATATATGTGAAATTATTCATACTATTTTTAAGAGAAGTTCTATTTATTTGTTGGAAAACAATGGAAGGCAGGTAGAAATTTTGTTTTGATTAAAAAAATAAGTGGTCTTGAAACCTGTTGAACTTATAGCCAGAAAATTCTATTTTCACTATATGACTTTTAGTTGAAATGGTAAATTTTATTATAGTTCGTGTAATTATACAGTACCTAGGTCACGTTGTAACTTAATAAAATTTTATTCGGTTAGAGGTTTTGTAAAAATATCAGCAATTTGATTTTCGGTGTTTACAAATTCTAGAGTTATTGTTTCCTTTTCGACATTATCGGATAAAAATGATGGCGAATATCTATATGTTTCGTTCGTAAATGATTTATTGGGTGTGAAAGATTTATTGCACTAGTGTTATCACAATCATTGGAGTTTTGTTTATAATTTTTCCAAAATATTTAAGGGTTTGTTGCATATATATTACTTGCGTGCAAGCTAAAATGGCAGCAATATATTCTGCTTCACAGGTTGAAAGTGATACACAATTTTGTTTTTTACTAAACCACGAAACTAGAGACCAACCGATAAAGTGATAGGTGCCACCCGTACCTTTTCTATCAGTTTTACGATCGCCAAAATTCACATCACTATAGGATACAAGTTCAAAAGAGCTATCTTTAGGATAGAAATGACCATAATTTGTTGTTCCAGTTAAGTAACGCAAAATACATTTAACTACCTGATTGTGTGAATCCTTAGGTTGTGCTTGAAGTCTTGCACACAGACACACACTCGTCATGATATCGGGTCCACTAGCTATTAAGTATAGTAGTGATCCTATTATACTTCAATATAAGTTTCGGTCAAAATCCTTTCCTTTTTCATCGTTATCTAAATGTGTAGTTGTGCTCATGGGGGTTGGTTTACTAGTTTTTTTTTCATTCCAACTCACCTTAAGAAATTATGACAATATTTTTCTTGATTTATAAAAGTACTATTTTCTAACTGTTTGATCTCTAATTCTAAGAAAAAATTTAATTCTCCCATATGTGACATTTCAAATTCATTTTTCATAATATGCCAACTCATTACATAGATTTCCAATTGTTGATCCAAATATTATGTCATCAACATTTATTTGAATAACTAAAATACCATTTTGATTTCTTTTTATAAATAAGGTTGTATCTATTTTTCCTATCTGAAAACCAGAATTTATTAAATGATTTTTTAGTCTATAATACCAAGCACGAGGTGCATGTTTTAAACCATACGGAGCCTTTTTTAGTTTATAATCATGATCAGGGAATTTTTCATGTATAAACGATGGGTGTTGCTCAAAATACACTTGTTCTTTTATAAAACCATTTAAAAAAGCACTTTTTACGTCCATTAATTTTTTTAACATCATGATGACATGCAAAATAAAGTAGCGTTTGGATGGCTTCTAAACGTGCAACTGGAGCAAACGTTTCTTCATAGTCAGTGCCTTCCTCTTGATTATATCCATATGCTACTAATCTTGCTTTATTTCGGACAATGTTTCCAGTTTTTTCAGTTTTATTTTATATACCCATTTAGTTCCGATTACAGATTGATCCATAGGTTTTGGTACAAGTTCCCACACTTAATTTCTTTCGAATTGATTTAGTTCTTCTTGCATCACGATAATCCGTGATTCGTCGTATAAAGCTTCTTTATAATTCTTTGGTTCAAAAGTCAAAATAAATGCAACATGACTCATTTGATTTAGTTGTTGTCTTGTAAAAACTCTTATATTCAAATCACCAATTATATTATTAATTGAATGATTTATCAAAATACGAGGTGGTGATCTTAATGAATTATCGTTATCAGCCAAATTTTCGTCGTTGTTATGTATATTTGTGGTATTTTCAGAAGGTTGGAGTAAAACCTCATCATCATCATTGTTTTTGGTAATTGAAAAATTTTCGTCAAAAGAAACATGTAGACTTTCTTCAATGGTACCAGTATATATGCTTTGCTACGATCTGAGTTTCCAATAAAGATACATTCATCAGCTTTTGAGTCAAATTTTCTAGGATTATCCTTAGTATTTAGTATAAAACATTTTGAGCCAAATATTCAAAAAAATGATACTTTGGGTTTTTTACCAAAAAACATTTCATAACAAGTATTTTTAGTTAAAGGACGTAATGTAACATGATTCAATACATAACAAGCAGTAGCTACAACTTCTGCCTAAATATTTTTTGGTTGATTACTACTGTTAAGCATAGTTCGTGCACATTCTTATAGTGTATGATTTTTCCTTTCAATAACACCATTTTGTTGAGGTATTCGTGGAAATGAGAAATTATGTGTAATTTCCTTTTTGTTACAAAAATTTTCAAAACTTTCATTATCAAATTCACTTCCGTGATCACTTCTTATGCTTTTTATTTTAAGATTCATTAAATTTTTAATTCTTTTAGCAAAAATTTTAAACATTTCAAAAGTATCACTTTTATGTTTTAGAAATAATGTCCATGTATAACGTGAAAAATCATCTACTATAGCAAAAACATATTGTTATGATTTATTGATCGTATTTGGGTAGGTCCGAATAAATTAGGATGTAATAATTCTAAAGGTTGTTTGGTGGAAATTTCCTTCTTTGATTTAAAAGAACTCCTTTTCAATTTTCCATATTGTCATGCATCATATAAATGTTTAACTTTATAATTTATTTTAGGTAGGCCTCTAACTAAATTGTGTTTAGCTAGTTTGTTTAAGGACTTCAAGTTTAAATGACATAATCTTTTGTGCCATATCTACGGGTCATTAAACTCCGCAGCTAGACATAAGTCAGTCGATTTATTAAATTTCATATTTAAAACATAGCTGTTTCTTTTCCTTAATCCTTCAGAAATCAGATTTTTATTTTAATGAAATATATTGCATTTATTGTTTTCAAAATCAATTTTAAATCCTTTATCACAAAGTTGACTAATGCTTAAAAGATTATGTTTTAAGTTTTAACTAAAAGAACATTTGTTATAACAGGTGAAGTGGACATACCAACATTGATGACATCTCCAATTCCTATGACAAATCCATTTGGATTTATTTCCAAAAGTTACAGTACCACCATCTTTGTATGCTATGTTTGATAGCATTTGTGCATTTCCAGTCATATGTTTAGAGCATCCATTATCGAGTATCAATTACTCCTTGTTGTTTGATTTTCTTTTGAGTACCTGCAAGATAAAAACATTTTAATTGGTACCCACTTCTTTTGTTAGGGTCCTAAGTGTTAGAAGGAGGCGGTTGCCATACCAAAGAGTGTTCAGGACCCTTAAAAAGATAATTTTTATTATGAACAACATTTTTAGATAGTTATCTATGTGTTTTTGTCTAATTAATTTGTTATTGGATTTCGAAATCCATATTTTAATTATTTTGGCGTTGGATATTTTTTTCTATAGTATCGGACTTCTTGAACCTATTATATAGTGAACTATAGTTTTTCTGTTTCAAAAATTTCTTAAATCCTAATCCATTACGATTTCCATATGGTTTTGAAATCCTAATCAAGTTATCCAAGTTTTGCTTTCCTTTATTAAATTTAGAAATGTTATTAGTAATTTTGTCTAACTTATCATTAAGATTAGAAGTATCAATTTTAAAAGCTTCTATGTCGTTCTTTAATATAATGTTTTCTTTTTAATTTCATCATCTTCTAGTTTAACTTTTTCTATTTCACATAATAGTGAGTCATTTTGAATAGATAAATTCTTACATTTCTCTTATGAGGTTTCTAATTTTTCTTCTAAATTGTTTTTTCATCTTTTAGAAGTCCTATTTCAAGTTCCATACGATTAATTTTGGCAACATACTTTTTATTCAGCATTTTAGTTTCTCTATATTTGTCATCTAATTCCATGCTAAGTTCTAAAATTCCATCATAAGTAAGATCAGGACATACCTCATCAGTATTTTCCATAAAACAGACATTAGCATGCTCAGAATCACTATTGCTGTCGTTGTCTGATGATCAAGTCATCCCACGTTAATTGAAAAGCCCGTTTTCTTTTCTTGAATTTTTCAAACTTGCCTTTTTTTCATTGTTAAGTTCTGGGCATTGTTTCTTTATGTGTCCGAACTTGTCACACCCAAAGCATTTGATTGAAGTTTGGTTAGATGAATTTGAATTTCCTCCATTTTGAGATCTCGTCATCGTTTTGAATTTCTTGAATTTGTTGTAATTTTTGGCAATAATTACAATCACTTCTTCATCTAAGTTATATTTTTCTTTTCATTGATTTTTTCTTTTCTTGCCTATAGATTTGCTTTGTACAACATCAAATTTTCAATCAATTCTTCAACTTTGAGTTGAGGTAAATCATTTTCTTCTTCAATGGCTAATACTTTTCATTCCTATTCATTTGTTAAGGAATTTAAAATATGTGTAAATAAATCATAATCTGTAAATTCAACTCCAAATTCCATGAGATCATGTTGGATAGATTGAAATCTAGCATCATATCACAATTAGATTCATTTGCTTTCATTTTTAATGAGGAGAACTGATTTTGTAAAGTAGAAATCTTTGTTTACTTAACTTTGTTTATGACTCTATCAGTGATTTGTAGTGTACGCATATATCATATGTAGTAGTGCACCACATGACACATGAGAATTCATTTTTGTCAGGGGAACAGAATAAAACATTCATAACTTTAGCATTGTCTGTTGCTGTGTCCTTTTGGGTATTTGTCCAAGTGCTTATATTTGTTCCTAGTGCTACATATTGAACGTGTGTTGCTTGCCAAATTTCTAGATCATTTGCTTCCATAAAAATACGCATACATGTTGACCGGTAAGCATAATTTGATCCAGTGAATAGTGGTGTACGTGCAGTTGATTGCCCTTGTTGAAATTACTTGCCATATTAAATATGTTTTTAATTACGTGTCACTACGATTTGAAATAACCAAGCTGGATCGTACTTTTATATCTAATATGCAAGTGTAGTAAAATACTAATTATGAATGACAGAGTAAAGTAAATAATAGTAAAGAAACAATCACACCAGAGTTTTTATACTGGTTTGGACCTCCCGTCCTTCATCCTTCCCAAAGCTTCTCTTCGGCTTTTACTAATAAACAACCCTCGCTTTGCCCGGAGAAATAGGCTCGATACAACAGTTCTTTCTAAGACAAGTACGTATTACGAAAGAAACTGATTTTGACTGCACAGTACAAATCTTCCTATAATATCCATTAAGTAGTATGTGTGTGTAAAGCATGGATTTTAGGAATTAATAAAGGCTGATATTTTTTGCTTATAGAAATCAGAATATGCAAAGAATGTAGATAAGAAGTTCAAAAAATTCAGATGATTTAAATCTTAAAATCTTTGCACACATATAAATGATGAAGGTTATTGTGAAAAGTAATATTTTTTAGAGTTTTCTGGTTCAATATAAAGGTTGCAACTATTAAGAAGGAAGAGATGCAGTGAGGAGTTTATGGAAGCTATCCCTTAGATTGAAGAAGATGTCTTTTCAATGCTTTAGACCGTTGCTCAGCCAGATGTCTGGCTATAAGTTCAGACGTCTGAGCTTGTATATATTTTTTAGGAAAAGACCGAAAATAGACATCTGAAAGATTTAATAGACGTCTGGTGTAAGTTCAAATTTAAAACCAGAGCCTTTAGTCAGACGTCTGATATGTAATGTCAGACGTCTGACATTTGCTGCTTCCTATTCTTCATCCTTTTGTTATAAAGATTTTGAAAGAATTTTTCGTGCAATATTTAAGTTTAAAAGTAACTACTAAAGGAGATTTTACAATTTATATCTATGGCAATAATAATACTATATTAACTTTTGTAATACTAATGATTCTTCTTCTTTTTTAGTCGTCTTCTCTTTGAACATTGAAAGCATTTTCCTGTAAGCAGACAAACTATATAATGTAAGTGTTTGATTCTATAGTTGTTGTCATTGAAACCATGGAATAGTAGTTTTGACATATTCAAATTCTAAACTGTCGTATCCAAGGATCTTTGGCGATGTCCTACTTTGAAACAACATGACCCAAGCATCTCACTCCCCTCCTTTAGGAGTGATACTACTAAAATCCCATCATCAATCGATGTCTTCTCAACACCTACAACACAATCACCAATCGTGCCTTGTGCTTTTCTTTCATTGATGAGTAGACGAAAGTATCATTAAAGAACACAAGCACAACTCACTCAAGCGACCTCTCCAAATATGTTCCATGAGATCAACAAGGTATGTCGATGCATTGGTTAGCCCGAACAACATAACTAACCAAAAATCAATGTAGCTTACAAAACACTACGATCGACACACTTCCCTTAAATACTCTCAGTTGGTGAAACCTCGCCGTAAGGTCCAACGAAGAGAACATCTACCTTCTATAGAGATGATCGAACAAGCATTCAATAAACGGGACTAGAAACTTGTTCGTCATCTCATCTAGCTCGCGACAAACGACTCCAAATAGCTATCCTCCCTATTGACGAACACTATAAGTGAATCCTACCCAAATAGACTCCCACGAATGAACCATCACCTAAACAGGTCATCTGCTCGCACCTTTAGTTTCCTAAGCTCTTTAAACATCATATGCCTTAAAGGCATAACTACTGGTCTAACTCCTTTGACCAGATTGATATGGAACTCTGTCTGTAATGGTGGTAATCTGGTCAGCTTATTGAATATGTTCAGACACTCTCTAGTTACAGGCGTAAATGATAACTCATCATGTGGAATATGGAGCTAATGTAGAAAGCTAACCATCCCCATTCTCTATAGTTAGCCAGTTACTACTGTTCGCTCCTCCACAACACCAATCATCACCAACAGCCTCTCTTACTCCATCACTATTCCGTATCCCCTTCTGCCAGTCCATTCCCAAACCATAATACCAATGACTAAAACCTAAAACAAACCAATAGCAAACAAACTAACAGCCATGACTCAATAAGGCAAGGTCTTGACAAACCATGTATAGGCTGGCTGAGCCCTTAACTAGGTCCATCACAATCAAAGGCCTATTATCTCGAGTCTCAATCCCAATAACCCCATCGAAACTTGATATAAAGGAATGAAACCTCAATGTTAAATAAAACACATATGAGAATGCCATAAGTGGAAAGCATATCTCAAATGGTAATGCCATTTCCCCTTCTCTTTTTTCAATAGAGCACTCGACAAAATCGAAATGGTAATCAATACATATGCTTCTACGGTCTATCCCTGCTCAGCTGGTTCAGGACAACCGTTCAAAACTAGGTACAAGCTCTCTCCTCATCAATGGAAAAATACTATACTTTGATAACAAGTTGAATTCGACCACATACTCCAATACAGACGTTGCCATACTTCAAACCAGTAAACCCTCTAACTATCGCCGAATTCAGAAAAGTCAAGATAAATCTTCTTCAAAGTGAACTATAAACTAATCCCAAGTAGATCGGTCCTTGGGAATCAAAGCTATAAAGACACTCCACTGGTTCATTGTCCTCCTAGAGTCATCTAGAAGCTAACTTCTAGCTCATGCGTTATCTAACTCCAAGTCATCGAAGATCTTTTCGCAAGTAACCATCCAATCTTCCTTTCAATAGCCGACTCCTTTTAAGAAATGGTCTGGCTTCTAGACTCTCATAGCCCATATATAGCTTGGAAAAGTTAACTCTATCCATTTGCACTCAAGCGCCATAACCATCCAGAACAAATTTAGCAACCAAGACATGGTTCACACTCTCTCCATGAACATCTCCTATCAATCAAGGATACTGGCCCCAATCCTGCCCAATCCTCAACTCTAAAGATAGAGTCAACAGTAGTATTTCTCGCATGCCGGATCATTCCTATTCCGTAATACATAAGATTAGTCTCTCATAAGGAAAACTACATCAATAGAGCTCGTGTGTGCAATACAACTATAAATACCAAACATACTACTATATAGTTTTGAGAACCAAAATATATAACAAATACGAACTCTCCCTTATATACATACACTCTAGATCTAGTCTAAGGCAATAACTCCTACCCTATCTCTATTGGATCGTGGAATTAACTATGGTTGTGATATCCCGTAAATTTCTAGGCAAATAAATATTGTACTAATCTTCTTTAATAATCTAAAAATGTATTCCTTTTCCTATAGCAAATAAAATAAGTATTAATTTGGATTTATATAAGTAAAATTTTAAAAGGAGAATTTGAATTTGAAATTTCAAGTGTAAACATTTTAAAAATAAATTGAGTTTAAAATAATATGTATATATGATTAGTTTCATCATTGTCTTTAAAGGGTATTATAAGTATAAATTAATAACATATCAAATTAGTATAATTATTTTTAAGTGTGTAAATGGATTTTATATTATTTTCTTTTAAAATTACATAAATAAATAAAGAGAAATTTAAAACAATACATATTTAAAACATTTACATATATATATATATATAACTAAAATAAAAATCTATTATTACACATGTTAACTAATAACATTATCAAATTAACAAGTGTTAACAAATTAGATAAGGTTAATGACAAGTGTCCCATTTCCCTTTTATTTTTAGAAATATTTACTAAAAATATATATTTAATAGCTTATATTAACATTTTCAATTCTTTCCTTCATTCTTTCTCTGATCTGTTTTTCCAAAACAAAACTAAGAAAAAAACTATTACTTAAAATCCTATAAAAAAATCTAGTAAAACAAAAATCCAAGAAATTCAAGCATTTCATCCAATTTCCAAATTGAAGCTAGATCAATTCAAGTAATTCTCAGATCAGTAGGCAAATCCAGTCTAGAGCAAGATCAAGTTTCCAATTTCAAAAGATCAGCAACCTCCTGTTTTAAATCATCCTAGGCTTCCTCTGTTGACTGTGAGTAAAACCCACCTGTTAAACTAGAAATCTACTGAGATATCTGGATATTTGTGATTAACACTTGAAGTTTAATGATGATAAGTGCTTGCATGGATATAAGTATTATTGTATATATAATTATTTGTGGAGATAGATGTGCAAGTCTGGGAGCAGGGAAGGGATATCTCTGTTCAAAATTTTTAGGTTTAAAAACCTAATCTAAAATCTATAACATCCCACCAAAGTAAAATTTGACTTTAATCTTTGAATGAAAAGTATTGATATGGATATAATTTCATTTTTAAAAATAGATTCAAGGGAAAATATTGGATAAATATTTTAAAAATGGAAATATGCAACGGAAATCAAAAATGGGTTAGAAATTGATCAAGCTTATTTCATCTTTTGATTTTATAATCTGATTTGTTATACGAAATGATGATTTTTAAAAATAAAATCATGAATTTTAGGTTTATAAATCGCAAGATTTTGTGTGTTGAACGAAATTAGTGTTTTCATCTTTTCATGGTGAACTAGTTGACCGGGGGTGACGAGGTTGAGGCCGGAGATAGGTTGTTGTTCGATAATAGTGGGAAACATAATCGGAGGTGTTACCTTTTGCCGTGGTGGCGTGGTGAGATGATTTTAGGGTTTTAAGCCGAGTATGGGTCGGGGTTGATTTTCGGGTGATCGCGACTACGTACTTGCATCGAGTGAAGCCAGAGGAAGGGGATAAGATAGTGGGTTAGGGAGCGAAGATTCAAGCGCATGCGTGTGTCCGATGGCGGCGGTACGAGATGAATATAGGTAGGGGTTTTCTTTTCTGGTGGTGTCGAATATTGATTTTTGGTTTAAGCATCGGCAAGTTTTTTTCAATGGGTCGGAAAGATTGAGGAGGTCGGCGGTGATCAGGAGATAGGGTCGATAGTGGTCGGAGGATCATCGACGCCTTGTCCACGTGCACGAGACCTTTGTGCCTATGTTTCCTTGTGATGTTGATGAAGGAGTTGAGTTTTCTCTGGTTGTGTTCGAAGCGGTAAGATGTTTGTCTTGAAGCTGGAACGTGCAGTGTGCTCGCGAGAACTCGGGTGTAGCTCGGGTATGTGTGGGGTTATGTTCGGGTTTTACTTGATGTATTTAGGAATGGTTTCGTGTTGTTATTTCAGTTTGAAGTATGGGTTGTGCTATCAGGTAAGCAAGATGACTAGAGCTTTTAACATATAGGAATAGACCAAGCTTTAAGGCAAATTAAATTCTAAAGCAATTCTTTTTAAAATAAAATAAATTCTGAATAAAAACTATTGATATGGATATAACTTCATTTTGACTTTAATTCTGAATGAAAAGTATTGATATGGATATAACTTCATTTTTAAAAATAAATTCAATGGAAAATATTAGATAAATATTTTAAAAATGGAAATATGCAGTTGAAATCAAAAATGGGTTAGAAATTGATCAAGCTTATTTCAGCTTTTGAGTTTATAATCTGATTTATTATACGAAATGATGATTTTTAAAAATATAATCATGAAGTTTAGGTTTATAAATCGCGAGATTTTGTGTATTGAACGGAATTAGTGTTTTCATCTTTTTTCGGTGAACTGGTTGATCGGGGTGATGGGGTTGAGGCCGAAGATGGTTTGTTCTTCGATGTTAGGGGAAAAATAGTCGAAGGTGTTACCTTTCGCTGTGGTGGCGCAGCGAGATGATTTTAGGGTATTAAGCCGAGTATGGGTCGGGGTTAATTTCAAGGTGATAGCGACTACGTACTTGCATTGAGTGAAGCCGGAGGAAGGGGATAAGATAGTGGGGTGCGGAGCAAAGATTCAGGCATAGGCGCGTGGGTTCTGATGGCCGATGGCGGTGGTACAAGATGAACATAGGTAGGGGTTTTCTTTTCTGGTGGTGTCGAATATCTATTTTTGGGTTTAAGCATCGGCAAGTTTTTTTCGATGGGTCGGAAAGATTGAGGAGGTCGGCAGTGATCAGGAGATAGGGTCGATGGTGGTCGGAAGATCGTCGACGCCATGTCCACGTGCACGAGACCTTTGTGCTGTGTTTCCGTGTGATGTTGATGAAGGAATTGAGTTTTCTTGGGTTGTGTTCGAAGAGGTAAGATGTTTGTCTCGAAGCTGGAACATGCAGTGTGCTCACGAGAACTTAGGTATAGCTCGGGTATGTGTGGGGTTGTGTTCGGGTATTACTCGATGTATTTAGGGATGGTCTCGGGTTGTTGTTTCAGGTTGAAGTATGGGTTATGTTATCAGGTAAGCATGATGACCAAAGCTTTTAACATATATGAATAGACCAAGCTTTAAGGAAAATTAAATTCTAAAACAAGTTTTCTTTTCAAAGTTTTAAAAGGTTTTAAAATTTGTTTGTTTAAAGATAATAATTATAATAGGTTAATTTCTGAATGTTTTCAAAAGTGTTTCAAATAATGTAATTAAATCAAGGATAAATTATCTAAGGATGGTTAATTAGTTGATGAAATCAGTTAAGGGAGTAATTAATCAATTTATTTATTAAACATTAATTAGTTAGTGTAATAAATTAAAGAATTAATTTATTAATGTGATTTATTAATTAAGGAAATTAATTAAAAGTTGATTAATTTATTTAAGGTTAAATTACTTAATGTAATTAAGTAATGATAATTACTTAATGTAAGTAATTTAAAGGATTAATTTGTTGAAAATTAATTAATTTAATTAGCAATTAAAGGTTAATTACTTAATTAATTAGTGATAATAATGAAAGTAATTACTTACTACCCTTAATTAAGGTGGGCAATTAATGGGTAATTACTAAAGGTGATTTATTTAATGATAATTACTTAATAGGAGTAATTAAGGGTTAATTACTTAGTATAATGAGTTAAAGGATTGATTAATTAATGAAATTAATTAGATAATGAGTGTAATTAATTAAAGGATAATTAATCAATGTAGATGATTATAAGATAATTAATTTGATTAAATGAATTAAGATCAATATAATTAATATGGATGGGTAAAGGTTAATTAATTTATGTAATAAATTAAGAGTTAATTACTTATTGTAATTAAAGGATAATTAGTCAAGGGTGATTAATTAAGATGGATAATTAAAAGATGATTAATTAATTGGTTTGTAATTAATTAATGTTAGGTAAAGGTAATCTAAGTGATTAGAAATTTGTAATTAATTTAATTAGAGATAAATTAAATTAATTTTAGAAGTGATCAATCTTGCTTATGAATGATTGAATGATGTCAAATGCCTTGAATTGGTTGATCTCTCTGAGGTAAAATGTTTTAGGATATGATATATTTGGATGGACAGTGATAATATGGTTATCTATCGATGATGAATTGCCGTGTAAAAAAGTGATATCATGTATTTAAAGTTTGAATTGTTTCCACTTGAATAACTTGGGTTAAGATGACTTGGGATTCGAAGAGACCAGGGTCGGGTATCAGTAAATACCCGAAACCACTTCGATTTGAAATCTACTATAATTCTTTATAGATTTGATATGTGTAATTAATAGGCTGGAAAGGAATAATTGAGGTTAGCTCGACCATTGAAACTAAGTAAGGGTACTTAGTGATTATTTGTGATATAAGTGTAGACTATAACAAGTTTGAACTTGTTGTGAAGTTACGAGTTACCCCGGGTTTTAAATAGTTCTATGCATTAGAATTTCATGTTAGATGAGTTTATTCACGCTGGTTTCCAGCCTGATCCAGGTGTTACTTTGATGTAATGCCCGGTCAGACCGATTATTACAGATTTTTAGGTAAGGACATTTTGGAGTTCTGGAGGCGAGCTGGACGGCAGGAACGTATGGTGTGTATTTCGCTGTGATATATTGTTACTTATCTGGGGCATGTTGAATTTATCTATCTAGTGTTTGTGTAAATGTTGTAACTCTGATGCATTGATGTAAATGAACTGATACAGTTTTCCTTTGTAACTGCTATTATTTGATATTATATTTTATCTGTTGCGAATGTAAGATTATATGACTTGTTTTCTGTTCTTCTTTTCTCTTTTCTTCTTGACTCTAACTATCTGGGATTTTCGGGATCGAAAATTTCGGGTCGTTACAACGGTTAATCATGTAACCTTCGCTTTGATACCAAATGTAATGAATGCCCTACACCTACGGTGAAGAATGACTGTCAAAGGAAAGAAAAGAAGTAAAGATGAAGGAAATAGAAGAGAAGAGAATGGTAAAGAAGAAGAAGGAAACATCAAATAACCATATCAGCTGTCGTATATCTCACATCACATCAGAGTAAATACATTAATCAACACAGGTATAAAAGAATAGAGACAATAATAACAATGTTGACTAATCATTTGAATATAAGATCCATAGAGTTATACAATACAATAACAAAGTTTATACAACTAGAAAACAAACTCTATTAATACACTGTCTTATATAATAATAAGTCATCACTATCAAGGCTCCACACTGTCACACAATGGAAATACAATAACAAACTCACATATAAGTACGAGTAAATGTCACCTCCTACTAGCTCCTCTGCTTAACTCCATATGTCATCCACACTTCCTCACAAACCTACTCATTTAAGAGTACTCGAGATAATAAGAAGCAGAGCATAAAGCCTCGAGTCAGACAATAGTCTGTTGTGGGTGATATCAAATCTCAAAATACTATAAAAGTCGATATAGTATACGGAACAGTGGGTATATAAACCATATCTGACCTGTCCCTATAACCACAGAGTTAGCACATAAACATAGGTAATAATCTCTCTACACTATCACAAAAAGGGTACACCATACTCATTATATGTCTGGGTGCCTAGGTATCTCCACCTATAGTACCTTCTCCATACTAACTAAACTGTAGGTGTTTAGGTATCTCTATCCACAATACCTACTCCATACTAAGTCAAGTCGGGTATCTAGGTACCCTATCACAATACCTACCTCATGTGACATCCCTAGGATGGCAGATGGCTAGTGAAACAACCATAATAAACATAACATCCATCAAACAATACTAACTGTCACATAGTGTGTCAGATATATGATAACTTGTATGACCATTTGCAAATGCCAAGGACTAGTAGAAGTTTCGGTGCTCTGTTGTTACTCTCATAGCTTATCAGGCCCAAAGACAAATACGTGTCACCAAGTCCAAAGCTAGACACTAGACCCAATCCAGCGATCTAGGGTATATGAATCTTCAGGACCTGAAGTCTAGATCATGATTGTCCCCACTAATCCCCTGCTTCGAGTATAACAATAACATTCTGAATCATCAAAAATCCCTTAGCACAAACACATCCATTGAGCCATACTCGCTAAATACGGATCTGATCCCTACAAGCTCAGTACAATTTCTGGACACGAGCTCTAATCACTCAATCCAGTCCACTATCCCCAGCATCGTACATCTCGAGCTACCATCTTCGGTCCTTACTCCAAATACGAGTCGCCTATCGAAGAAACATAACTCTCATGCTGTTACATCATCATCATCCTACGATGCGAAATAAGCTAACACCCCCAGCATGATCCATACATTCCTGATACTATCATCCTCGGAACCTACTCCATATATCATCGAGTCACCATCTGAAGTACCAGACTATCAGGTTAAATCATAACATCATCGCCTCATCAAGATAATTGCCTGTCCTAGAGCAATAACATCCAATCTTTAAACCGATCGTGAGAACAAACCATCACTTCGTGCACCACGAGATCTCCTCCACATCCATGGCAAACATCCGCCAAATCACCAATCAACAATAGTGATGGACATTGACCACTCTACAATAGTCAATATCAACCACCCTGGTCTTGTACTTAACCGAACAGTTAAGCATAGATCAAACGGAAAAGTCAGGCATCCATCCTGAAGTCCGAAGCCTCATCCTTTACCTATATCCGTCGGCACGTATCCAAACCCTTCTCTACAACTTATCTTTTTCATTATGTTTTCGCGTTTACGAAACCCTAATGTATAAGATACTACCTAATACCCGATCACCGCCAACCCGCGTTTTCAACCAAAACAGCCAAATAAAGCCGAACAATCAAACATTCATTCCACAACCAGATATCCACCCAAAACCACATACATACAATAAAGATAATCCATCCATATCAAAAATGTGAGAAATAACATCAATAATTGCTTAAATCTTATAATTCCCTAACTATGACACGTCGATGGAAAATATGTGATAATCTTTGGAAATCATTTTAAAATAATTTTATTTTCTTTTAGAAAATATAGTTGATATATAAGTATAGTAATATCACATTTAAAACCAGAAATCTTTCTCGAGCGTCAACCTAATACTATCCAACTAGTCATAGTATAGTGAGAGCCAATATCATTTACGTCATCTAAATCTTTCTAAACCAATTCCAGAATGTAGATCTCGCCATCATGAGCATATGGCAAGAAGCCGCATCCAAAACGGACCTCATAAGAAAAAGATATAATCGAAATAAGAATTGATATTATTTAAATCCCTAATTAACTAAATTAAATAACTAATTACCTCAATTATTCCATAATCCTTCTTCCTCCTCAATACGAAATTGGCCATACACGTTCAATGAAATGGCCGTGCACGATCTTAAGTGATACAGAGCCATGAAATCGATCACCGTCTGTGCCATTGTTCTCCTCTTAACTCGCTCGTCCCGTCCATAACAATATTTCCTTGATTGAAGCCTCTACGTAATTCGCGTCCTCCTCGAGCTGATCTCGACTTCCTCCCAATCGCAATCTGCCATTATTGCTCAATCGATCCACAAATCACAACGAAGATGTAAATTGGCAAGAGAAAATCAGTGGCGATCTCCATTTCGCCAATCATTGCTCCAACCTCCACCTAGCCAAAACCCTTTATCCATAGCAAATATGACAAATTCAGCCAACGACGTCGATCCAAAATCGTCCACAGTCATCGCTTATCCCTCATCAATACTATCTCAGTAGATCCGATGTAGCAATTTATCATCAAGAGGATCTGGAGAAATTAATTTTTAAATGGATCTTAAGAAGCTCGGCCACAATTTTCCTTTCTTTGAATGCTATAGTAATGGGAAATGAGGAAACGGAGGGAATAAAAGGGTATTTATATTAATTTAATATTCCATTTACATTAAATTCTCAAATAATTGGTCAGGCATTTCGAGTCCATACAATCACACGACACGTCCGATCATCACGAAACTCGTCTGCATACATCACGTCATTTTTCAGATCTAATGGTACTAATCTCGTCACCATCAGAAACTACATCGCAGGATGCTAATTTCGCGTATTTCGAGATCATTTCGACTATCGGATCGTCCAATCCAAAATATAGCACTTCTTATACTCATTTCAATTTGCAACGTCAATCCGAACTCAACGAAAGTGGTTTCGAGTCCTGATTCGGCTGTAAATCACATTTTGGGCCTTTATTTAATTGATGATTAAATACTTAAATAAGCTATTTAAATATCCGATCGTTAAAAATACGGGTCATTACAAAGGCCATGGATTGGTACTGATCCATCCAAATCAGAAGATTTGATCCATTTCTTCTTAATTCCTTTACACGTGACTAAAAAACGCTATCCACAGTGATTCATCTTTTAAATAGATATGGGAGATGTATTTAATCCAAAGGTAAATTTATCTATAACCCTTCCTTATTTTTTATACAAATAGCTTAAATATTTTGATATTTGTGTATATGACATTATAGAGAAACATTAGAGTATTATTGTAGCGACCTAAGATGTGAAAACGAGGTATATAGTGTATTATATGAATTAATGTATAAATAATATAAGCATACGACTAGTCAAAATGAAGATTTAAGAGATGTTTGAAATTATAGCGGGATTCCTTTGAGCAGAAATCGCTTGTGCCTCAGTCCGGTTGACAGCGGCCAAACTTAGGTAGCAGTTATATATATAAATGTATACATACATATATGCATACATAGGTGTGTGTATATATATGCATGTATGTATGCATGCATGCATGCATACATTCACATACATTAATACATACACACACCACATACACACATATATATGTATATATATGCATACATACATATACACGCGCACGCACATATACATACATACATAGGTGTGTATATATATGCATGTATGCATGTACATAGATGCATGCCTGCATGCATACATCCATATACATACATACATACATACATACATACATACATATGTATGTATGCATATATACATATACACACGCGCGTGTGCACATATACATACATACACACAAACACATACATATATACATACATATATGGTAAGGATCTGTCCCCTCACTTTTGCTATATCTTAAATCTTCTTGATTTCAACTACATGTTCCATTTTAAATAATATAGTTCTCTCATGAATTGACAACAGAGAGAAGCTATACTATTTAAATCAGAACATATGGTTGAAGTCAGGGGAGATTTGAAAAGTGAGGGGGAGCAACATATAGTAAATAATTACTTGAATGATAGTGAAAAAATAATTGAAGGTGGTATATTAATTAATTAAGTGTAGTTGAATATTTAAAAAGAATAAATAAATCAAAGTAATTAATTAAATAGATATTACTTAATTATGTACATGTTGGGGACCATAAAATAAAGTTGATAGTTGAATAAGAGTTAATAAACACTCTAAGGAAATTTAATAAATTATTTTAATAATCATATGTATGTCGAGATGGATATACTGAAAAAGATAAATTAATAAATACTTTGTTATCACTGTTTCGTTTAGTTAAGGGAAAAGTCAGTAAATTACATTTTCATTGAGTGTAAGAAAAATCCAAATTGTAAAATACCAACTGTATATATTAGGAACAAAAGAAAGTGAACTAATTTAGTTACACAATAAGCATCCCTAATAGAGTACCGAAACAGATTTTTTAACATGTAACCCAAAATGGCCGTCCCACAGAATGTATTGCAATCAGTTGCGAATTCAGTGAAAATGGTTCAATATTTGTAATCTATTTGGGCGCTTGTTGAACAAGCACCCAGTCATCAAGCGCTATTTTAATAAATGTTTAGTCTTTAAGTGCATGTTGAACAAGCACCTAAAATCATATATGTAATTTGTAATTTATAATTTATGAAGTCCAGCGCTTGTTTAAGTGCTTGGTGCCCAGATGCTTGTTTAACTGCCTGATCTTCATGCACTTGTTAAACAAGTGTATGATTCTATTTCTTTGGGATAATCAATAGGGCTACATTTTGTAACCCCACAATATCTAATTTTAGGGTAAAATTGTTGAAGATGCTCTAATGAGTTTGGAAGGCCCAACCCATGAAAATTCCCACAAATCTTCCTCTATGGAGACCCGTAATTTCGAACTCTTCGTTTTCGAATATCGTAACTTTTTTAAATATAGTTAAGTGTTATAAATGTGATTTTATAACTTTTTAAACATATTTTAGTTAGTGAATGATGATAAGAAATTTGTTTACAAAAGTAAGTACTTCGAAGAAATATCGATGATGTGACCCGAAAATTAGTTTATCGATAAACAGCTTTATATTCGATAAAAGTGGTTCGAAGTCTTTTGTACTTATCTAATAAATATATGAATACGTTAGCAACTAATTAACATACATTGCTTCTTAAAGTAATTGGAATCTTCTAAAAGCTTCAAGAAGATAAAGAGATATTTGTGCGTAAGGGTAGTTTGGTCATTTAGTTAAAAAGGAAGTGGAAAGGAGATGTGATAGAGCATGTTGGGGGGTGTGTGAACCTTCCATGACAAGCCAAGGGGTTGAGGGCATGGGTAGAGGGCCCAACTTCATGCTTATATATGGGTGGGAATACCTCTTGAATTCACTTTTGCTAATTTATAAAATACATCAAACTCGCTTCATCTCTTTCACTACATTAATTTTGAAGCAAAATAATTTCAAAACAACTTCAAATCAACTCAAACTTGATCAAGGGCTTTAGGACAATATCACGACACTTTCTATAAACTTAGATCTTGGTGAAGTGAAGCAAAACTCCCCTATCCTCAATAGACCGTGAGCAATATTTAAGGGAATTGGGCCCAGGTTAGTGCAAAGCAAGGTTAAAGGTAGCAAGTAAGGTGTTAGCCAGGTTGAGGTAGGAAATGGAAGCTAGATCTTTCTTGTTTTCTTGGTTAAGGGTGAGCTAACTGACCACCTTGAATGAAAATGTTGCGAATATATGTTTATGTTTGATTGTTTATTTGTTGCTTGAATGGATATTGATATATGTTGTAATATTGATTTGATTCTTCCTTTGAAAGCAAATGGCATATTCAATCCAAATGTATGGACTTGAGGATTGAATGGACTTGAATGGACTCGTATGACTTATTGTAAATTCTTAGTATATAGGTTGTTTTTATACTTTGATTTAGATTGGACTTGGATTTGAAAGTGCACTTGTAGCCATAGTCGCTATAAATGCACTTAGGAATTGTCTTGTGTTCTGCAATTTCTAAAGAACTCTGTAAAGAGACCGTTAGGGGTTTCTTACCATATTTGTGATATATATTGCATATGTTAGTTGATATAAAAGTTAGGATGTTGAAAAGTTAAGTAACATATTGAAAAATGACCATACTTCCACTTTTGCAAAACTGCCCCGGTTTAATTAAAGGTTTGAAAATGCATTTAAATTTATGTATTTTGTTTCTTTCTTTTTATAGGTCTTTTCTAACTCTTATTATAATATTTTAAAATGGTTTGGGTTTTTTATATTCTTAGGAATTGGTTATGAATGTTTAAAGAAGAGGGTTTACATCTAAATATAAGGAAAACATGGTTTTTTTTTCAAAGTTTTAAATAAATTATAAACTTGTTATTTTAAAATAATATTTTGATTGAATGTATTAAAACCTATTATAAGTAGGTTAAAGTTTTTAAGTACATATAATTTTAAAAAATATGTTGACTATGTTATTAAACTATAAATATCTTATGTAATATAATATCTTTTAAATTGTTTTATTAAATATCTAGTTTTATAAATAATTACTATTATATATTTATCATTTTAAAAAGGGTTTTTGAATTATAAATCAAAGGTTTAGAAAGTATTTAGGAATTTTTTAGTAGCTAAAATCGTGTTTCGTTACTTATTTGAAAGTAATTAACTATGCTTAACACTAAAAGACGACGAAGTAGGCTTATCTATTTGTAAGAGTTAAGATTGATGTTCGCGTATGGGTTAAAACTAATTGTGCTCTAACCAACTATATTCACTCTTGACCAAGGAATAATTAAGTTGGAAGGTCGAAAACATGTTAATCATATTGATTACTTACTCGTTTATGGAAAGTCATCAACACTAAAAGCCGATGAGGTAGACTTCTCTGTCTGTGAGAGTTAAGATTGATATTCGAGTGTGGATAAAAGAAATAGTACTCTAACCTAACAACTTCACTCCTGACCGAGGAATAATTAAGTTGGAAAGTCGAAAATGAGTTAAGTATACAAACCTTGATTTCTATGAACGATCGTTTTAAGAACTAGATAGTCGATTAGTCGACTATTGAACTTGACCAAATATAACGTGGGAAGTATCCAAAAGCTTTGCGGTTTCATATGTTTGAGAGCCCCTAGGAAGGAGCATTGATATGAAACATCTATAACTTTAAGTACTTATATATACGAGATCCCCTAAGGAGGACTCCTCTTAAATAGTTTGCTTACTTTTATAAGAACTGAAATCGAGTTAACCAGAAATTCATCGATTGGTTTTGTGGAGTCTGAGATCCATAAGTGTTTTATTTATCGAATACCACTTCGAAACTAGCATATGAGTCTACGTATTTGAAGGTGTGGAATGTTGTAAAGATGAAATGTCTATCTTAAGGTTAAGTCCAAGGGCGAGGTCAGCATTAACATTTCATAATTATGCTATAGAGTTAAACTGTCTATACTAAGGTTAAGTCCAAAGGAGAGGTCGGTGTAAGCGTTTTTCAATGGGGCTTAGGCAGGAATCCATGGAGTAATTTGTGTTCTATTCAACTAATGAAGACTCTTGTGAAAGATGCCAGAATGTAACCTCGACATCGAAAAATGACTAAAGATAGAGTAGGATGCAAAATCGCAGCTTTAGCTAACTCATGAGGGTATATCAAATCCATTATCTGGGGATGCTTATAGATGATGCTAGCGCGATTTGTTGATACTTATTCCACGTTCACATCGATGTTCAGATGTTGGTCCATTTATGTTTATCTATAGGTATATTCTATTTAAAGATATACGACATTCAAAAGGAATTTGTGATCCTTGTTATGGTGATTCACTTCAAATTACTAGAGGCGTCTCCATGGAAAATCCATATATGAATGTACCTTAGTGGTTTTAAATGTACTATATATTGTTGTGGTGTGATCAATGTAAGCATCACAACTATTTTCGGATTTATATTCTACAACCTAGACATTATCTACTATATCAATGAATAGGTGGTTTCTTTTGAGGGAAAAACCGTTACATTAATCCATACTGTCTCATCAGATACCGTTACATGTTGCATGTATCTTGGGTTTTCTCATACCAGACTTATGTATGACATGTAGCTTTTATTTTTCCTAAATTCCTTATGTACTCTTTCGAGTAGGCTGAGCAAAGCAGGTTTTACTTTGGACTCTTCAGGGGTTGAATTGGAGGCTTCCGTTATCTATCTATTTCTATTTCTGTTGCACTGCGTTATGTATGTATTAGCACTATGAGGACATGTAGTTATAATTATCCAAGCTGATGCAGTACTTAGGTTTTTGTAACTCTGAAATTTCAGTATTTGTAGTATCATTTTTACTGTCCTTTTGATATTATATATTATCGTTCCGCTATGAGGTATTGATGTTATGTTCTTTCTTTCTTGTTTTTTATTTTTCTTCTTATTTTATCATAACAATCTATTTGTCCAGTTTTTGGGTGCTCGACACACAAATACCATAGACGTATTTAGTGTCGACATTCGACGGTTGAAAAGTCAGATCGTTACATCTGGTATCAGAGCTCAAGGTTAGCGAATACCTTGGTTTAGGTTGGGTGTGGCTCATTAGAGATAGGGTAACTGATGTCGTAGCATGCGTCGAGTGTATTGCACATATAAGAGCATTTTTTTTTCAAAACTAGACTTTTAAATGTTCCTTAGGAATATCTATTTCTTAGTAATCTTTTCTTTGAAATGACTCTTTCTTTGAAGTAGTCCTTTCTTAGTAACCCTTTCTTTCAAATAACTCTATCTTGAAGTATTCTAAAGACGTTTTGCTATAACTCATGTAGTGAAGTATGAGGACTCATGTTGATAATGCTTAAGGAGGTAGAGGTAGTACCATCACCAACGTTGGAACTCGGGCTCCGAGGAACCCTACTCCTATAGTCGAACCTAGGGTGAATGTTGTAGAGAAAGTGGTGCAAGTTCATCCACCAATGAACTTTGCTTTGCTGTACTATAATTATGAGAAGCTAGAGGGTAAGCGGTTTGGTGGCACAAAAAAGATTATAGAGGTCCAGTCTTGCCTTAGATTGTTGACTGGATAGTCAGGGATATGGAGTTGGATGATGCGATGGTGTGCCGGTTAGCGTCACGATGTCTAATAGATGCAGCCATGGATTAATTGTGTTCAGTCACTACCAATGTCCAAGAGAACGACTTCTCTTGGGCCAAATTTAAGGAGGTATTTGAGATGAAGGTTTTTCCAAAAGCTAGAAAGACTTTGTTATTTTGGAGCTTCAAAGATCTAAAGCAGAGGGCCGTGACTAAGGCGTAGTATGAGAACCGGTTCATTGCATTGTCAGTTTGGGTTAGTTGACATGCCACTAAAGAAGAACGAGATGTTCATCGTGGGTATGTGTCCTAAGTTCTAGAGAGACATGATTAATCACATCATGGGGTCTTTTGTGGGTTTGGTGAACATAGCTTTGAGTTTTGAGAGCTTAGAACCAAAGCCTCTAATTCCTGTTCCAGTTGAGAATAATATGCACAAGTTTCAGTTGTTAAAGAGTAGATCCAAGCTTGCTTGCTACAAATGTAGAAAGAAAGGCCACTTTCTTAATAAGTGTAAGTCAGGTGGTGGAGGGCAGATGGTTAAGGCAACAAAACTTGAGGCACAGTTTGCGCTGAGGGGTTGTTGCAACTACCATCAGCCTGGTCATATTGCCAGAGATTGTCCTATGCTCAAGAAAAGGGAGCAGCCTAAGGTCTTTGCTATTTTTGTATCACCTTCCATTTCTGCAGCTGAGAAGGGAAAGCAGATTCTTTTGGGTATACTATCTATTTATGGCTTTCCTATTCGTGTCTGGTTTAATACTAGTGCTTCATATAGTTCATATCCCATAACCTTGAAGATTGTTTAAATTATGCTCAATCGGTTTAGGAGCAATGATTATTGCCTGTTATTATTTTGTGTTAACTATTTTCTAAGTATTTTATCTTTTTACCCCATAGGTTCGGTAGGTAGTAATTAATTAGTGCATTGAAACGAACAACTTGTGAATTAGGTTTCATAGTTTGACTATAAGGCATTCAGTGACCCTGTCGGACGAAAAGCTAAATTTAGTAAAGAAAAATATGGTATTATAATCTAAAGAGAAGATAAGGTAATTTTGAAATAAACAATTGTGAATAGATTTTGTATAATGAAGTAATTTTATATAAAAATGATTTATAAAGAAAAAGGATTTAACAAATATTTTGAGCACTTAAATCTTAGTGTCTTTGAAAATGTTTTTCAAGATTTTGGAAATAATAATAGTAGTATTATTTGATAGTAAATATTTGGAAAATAAGTTTATGAAATTGAGATTATGATACTTAGTAGAAGTATACGAAGTATTTGATATCGCTTTGAAATGATTTTGAATAAGCACAAAAGTGTGATTTGGATGTACTGAACTCACTTCTGTCGCTTAAAAATAATTCCTGTGCTAATTGCAGCATCATCAACTTTAATTTTGAGTTTCAAGATTGAAGATGCTACAGTGTTGTTTTGATAACATAGATTTCGGTTCAATCCCAAAACTATGATTTGATATACAAAATATTTATGTATATATTATTATTTCAAAATGTTTAAAATAAAAACCAAGAACTGAAGTTTTATTGTTAAATTATATTATTGACACATGTATCTTATGCATTAGGATAGTTTGTTTTGTGCGTCATGTGATAATATGTTGTTTGGTAGTTTCCACTGTTGAGATAAAACAGAATTTTTGATGATTTTGGACAGTTGGAAACTTCCAAATTGATACAGAAATTGAAGCTACATGTTTAATGAAAATATAAAAGATAAGTTTATGTAACTCTTAAATTAAGAAGGTGGTAAGTTTAAACAAGTTTTAGAATTTATTGAACATCCTTGTCAAGTAAAATTAATCTAAAGTTTTTGTATTTACTCTTAGGATATAGTAGAGTATTATATGAGTATGAGGTTAAGATTGGGAAATGTTCTAGGATAATGATATGTCTTTATAAATTTTTTGTAAATTTGATGTTATGTTTTTATGAAATGGTTCATAAATGATTTTAGTAGTGAATGTTATACTATTAGTATAAATAAATGTGGTTTAAAAAGATATTGGTATAGTAAAGAAACCAATAGGATAACTGCATAAGTTGTACGTAGATCATTTTATCCACATGACTGTTCTTGATCTAGGATTTGAATACACGATTCCTAGGTGATTTACACCAGTCCGAGTTTGAATTTTTCACTGGATTCTTGAAGGAGAATACTTGATACATATTCTTGGTACAATCTCGAAGTTTTCTACCATAGTATATGGCTGTGTAAGAAGAACAGATGTTTCTAATCAAGGAACTTGATTGGAGTCCACACTAGAGAGGCCAAGTGATCTACGCTAGTTTGATAGTGAAATTTGAGTGATCGAGAAAGTGATCATATTAAATATTGAGTATGGATGATCTATGTAAAACATATGTTTTTAAGTACCTACATACCGTGTAATGTTTGCTTATGAAGAGTTTAGGATATCTATTACATCCCCAGTTTGAAGGCCGGAAACTAAGCGCTATAGATTTGTAGTCATCAATATTATTAACTTCCAATGACAAAATTAGGCTATGTTAATCATATCAATGATTAGAAGCACATGAATATGAAAAATATTAAACATGATTTAATTGCAAACTTTCACATTTCATTTTATAAATAACATTTCATATTCATTACATAATCTCATTCGCAATCCCACATTAAGAGAAAAATAATTATTACAAAATACTCTAAGACCATATATGAAGATATTCCCTTGGTTGATCAGAGTCTAACATTTGGCAATTATATAACATGTCATTACATCAATACAGACAAAAACAACAACACAGTGGATTACATATGAACTACTACATAGCTAATGTAACATCCCATATTTTTGGTAACATTATTTAAGATATTTAATTAGTTAAATTAAATAAAATAATGTGTTGATTAGGGGACTGAGATTTGATTTTTACCAATGGGTAGTTGTGCCATTTAACCAATGAATTAAAATAAGAGTTAACGTGAAATAGAGGAGTGGTAAAATAGAAAAGAGGCCATTCCTATATCCCTTAAAATTGGTCGTGCATTCTCTTATACACATTCATTTCATTTTATCAAAATTCTTAAACAAGAGGTCGACCACCACTAATAAGAGAAAAGGGAAAAGGATAGAGAAAAGCTAGGAAGAAGTTTAAGCAAATCAAATCCATTCACATCTCAATCTCTTTAATCTCTAGTGCTAAGATGGATAATGATTACATCTCTTTTTTTTTGGTTTTAAGATGAAATTCGAAATATTTTGCATTGATTTGCCATGTTTTTGAATGATGTAATGAATATATATACTTGTTGATGATTTATGGTTGTTCATATAGATTTTATGACATGTTTTGATATGAAAACCCTATTAAATGACATCCAAATGCCTTGCAAATTTTTACATAGCCTAGAAATAATATTCTGAATATGGGTTTCAATTTTGAGAATTATCTAAATTTATGTGGATTTTATATGAATTTTCTAGTAAAGAAAATGTTAGTTTGGTTTATAAATTATTTATGGTTAAATAATAAAAGGTTTGGGTCTGAAATTTTTATATGTTGGAAAATATATTGTAATGACCCGTAAATCCTTACCCCTTGAGTTAACACTATTCTACCTAAATCAACTCAAGTTGTACAGAAATGTGAACCATTTGGGTTAAAGAAGAAGAGGTAGAAGAAGAAAATAGAAAACAACAACAGAATCTAACCATCGCAGCGGAATAAAATATAATAAATAATAAATAATCTTTACTCAAGATCAAATATACCAGTTTATATATTACATCATCTGAGTACATCAATCACAGCTCAACATCAATAACATACAACTGGATACACATCTACTCAGCACAGCGGAATATATATAAAAACAAATACGGAAGTACGTATCATCATCCAGCTCGTCTCCTGAGCTCCACCGGATCATATCCTGTATCCTATAATACTCGGTCTGACACGAGCATTACAGTTAAATAACACCCGAGTCAGTCTGGAATACCAGCGTGAGAAAATCACACCCAATTGATTATTAAAGTTTCAAAATCCTTTGAAAACAAAAGCATCTCGTAAGACCGCGCCACAAATAAACATGTTGGGTTTTCACCTTACGATAGCTAAAATACTTTTTGTAGAAATCCTCTGATATTATAATAGGGTCTATATACAAATACTTATAAAATAGCTGAAATTGTTACATTCATTAAATTCAAGCTACTAGCCACAGAGTGGGTAATACAAACAAAACTCGTACAAGGCTCATAGGGAGAATGGATTTCCAACTAATGACTAGGCACTGGGGTACCACCTGTTACAGTAGGCGGCCTAGATCACAGTACAGAGGAGTACGCCCACTCCCCTGCAACACAAGACCGGGACTAACCCTTACTGGATAATTCTGAGTGAGATCACCCGCGGTTGGGATTAGCAACCGCCCACTAAGCCGAAATAAAAGGGACATCTAGACAGGGATGACCTCACCCTGCTTGGGTGCTACCCACCTAGCCTTGCTGCATAACCCCTGATTTTCAGTCATTCCCATTTGATGAGGCTTGAGGCTAAGCGTTACCTTTTTAGAACATATATCTTAGAATGCCCATCGTCCACCTGACGATGTTCCGAAAGCATTCATCCATACAAGTCCGTCCCGGATCCGAATGGAACCGAAGGCACTATTCCTACTACATCCATTTTAGAAATATCCTCAGGATTAGTAGCGACTACCCTTGCACTCCACTGCTCCATCTTCGAATCCAAAATCGTTTTCCACGAAACGTACAAACCAGATCGAAGTGGTATTCGAGAAATAAATCTCGATCCCGGTCTCTTTGAAACGACCAACGCATTTGTCCAATATTGATAGTCGGTGATTTAACTATCAATTAATATTTACAACATCCATCACACAATAAATAATTTCCCAAATTATTTATTTATCTCAAAATATCTTTTACAAGATATATTTATATTTTCAATCCTTTGAAAACAGTTCCAAACCATTCTTAATTTATTCAGAATAAACTTTCCCAAATATTTTCTATTTCCATTGAAATCACCAAGCACAAAACTAAATTTTTAAAATAATTTAAAACACTTTACTTTGAATATATTTTAAAACATTCAAGGTAAAACTACTTCAATAATTTGTTAAAAATACATACTATATGAATATTTCGAAAATAAGGTTACTTAATAAAATATAAAACTAGATTTTCACTTTTAAAAACAAAATACGAAGTCACTTTTAAACAATTATTGCTATAATAGATTAAAAGAAAATACTTACTTTAGAATTTAAATATTTAGAAATAATAAATTATCCAAAATTTTCTTTTTAAAACAACTTTAAAACTTTTAACTTATATTTAAAAATTTACTTTAAAAGCGTACTTGGTTATCCAGAGAAAAATTCCAACTTCAATCACTTAAATCAATTTTCCAAATTGATTTTCAATTTATCCCATTTGAAATAAATTTCTTTACCTACTCAATTCATTTCAAAATTCATTAGTTATGGATTTTATTATTATTGTTATTATCTTCCGTTTGATTTTAAATCTTTTAATTGAAATATACAAATTTCAGATTTTCCCAATTTCTTCTTTATTCTTTTCAATAATTTAAATCTTAAATTTTAAATATATGTTTTGTTCTTTTAAAATAATAATACTGAAGTTTTAAAATTCATTCCAGTTAACTCAAATTTTCCTTTCCATATAAAGAGTTTATTAATTAACATTTTGAAACCACTAATACTCTTATCCAATTCATTTAATTTATTTACATTCTTTATAATTACTTCACCTTTAAATTCGCTTCCTTTATTTCCAAAAATTCACTTCTATATATTTCCAAAAATTCACTTCTATATATTTTGATATAAGTGAACTGAAATATATTCAAGCAAGTATAGCATTCAATATTTCAATATAATTCATCACAGGATATCAATTAACCACAACAGGGAATATTAAATAACTTAAATAAATGTTGAGGAATCCAGTTGGATCCCTCCAACCTGTTTCCCCTGCATCCACAGACGTTAGCACAATATAAAATGCTAATTCCAAAATATACCATACTATAGCACATCAATCAATTCAACCATTCAAACAATTATTTAAATTTAATCTTTTAAATTTAAATTTAACTTCAGCTGAGTGAGATTAACTCACCTTTGATTTTATTTGCAATCCAATCCAAACGGCTTTATTTCTTCCGGATATTGACCTTGTAAAAACAATTCACGATTTATTACTATTTGGATAAATCAAGTAATTGATCACCATTCACTTATTTAATTTTAACTTATTCTTTGATTTAAAAATTTTAAACTAATAGTTTCTTTTGACAAAAAATATTTTTAGCAACCCAAAAATCAAACAAGTTAATTACAACAGCTTAATTATCAAACCCATTCCTTTATAAAAATTCATTTATACATATTTAAAATCTAATTTTATATAAACTTCTAATCGTTTCAAAATTTCTATATTTATTATATATATATTTTAAAAATCTGTAGTAAGTAACATGTACACATATTTATAAATTAAAGAAAATAAATTGTTTATGAACTTATTGTCATTATTTTTCCTTCTAGCCTATATATACCTATACATACATACATATATATATACACACACACACACACATATAATTCAAACTAAGATATGTTCAAACTTACCATAAATTTATTTTCTTTTCTGCTGTTTATCTAACTTCTCTTCTTTTTTATTTCTGTATAAATATAAATATTTATTACTATTTTTTTACTGAAGTTTTACTGGAAATAAAACAACATCGAGAATATCTCACCTCGATCATGCCTCACTGCAAAAATTCCACCACACAATCCAAATCGAGCTGCAACCACCACCAACATCGGCAACCAACATAGTCGACATCCCTTTCTCTAATCACGCCGAACAACCTCAATGGTACGGCCTCGTGTTGGCATGAACGCACGCCACCCAATTGCACACGACATCTCCAATTCACAGCCGAACCACCAAATCGCCAAGAGCCCTAAGCCCTAGCCCCAAATCGCCTCAGCAATCGCCGCTCTCCTGAGCGATCGCGACTTCGAGATTGACTCGGCTCGTGCCCTGATTCAAACGTGATCCTCGCAGCCACGATTCCAGATGCTCGCGTGCCCTATTCTTTTTTTTTTATAGCTTCGAATGAGATTTTAATCTTTGTGAGGAAGCGTAACTTTGAATAGGAAAAGAGAAACACGGAGGAACTTAAAAGGAAGAAGGACGAAAATAATTTGTTAAGAAGGAAAAGGGTTTCAGGCATCCGCCATTTTTCTTTTCTGAATTTTGATTTCTGTTTTGAAAGAAAAAGCTCGATTCTATCTTTAAACAAAAAGGGTTGTGTGATGTTGTTAAAAGAGGGGACACAGATATGAAAGGAAGTCCTCTGGCTCAGGAAAGATTTCGGCTGGTGAGGTTGCTTATGTGATAATATACATATAAAATTTAAATTGAATTTTTGTTGTAAATTTCAACGCGTTTATGTAGAATATGCTCACACAACAACTCCAAAAACTACGAAAATTGAAATCCGATAATAATAAAATATTACGGATCCAATGGAACCGGTTTCATCAAATTCCGAGACTGCGCCTCGGAAGGCTATTTTTAAATTCAATTTAAACGATATAAATTTCAAAACTTAACAAACCATTTTTAAAATTGATTTCAACACTTCTATTCTCTTCAGTACTATAAATATAAATTTTATAAGCCTTCAAATTATTTTCGACAGGCTTAAAATTCCAGATTTCATATTTTACCCAATTTCCAATTATTTAATTTAATAACTAAATTACCGAATAAATGGTGATATTTGAATTCAAGTTAAAAAAATTAAACTTTTAAATATTTAAAATCAATTAAATATTCTGATATTTAAATGCTCAAAAATTCCGGGTCGTCACATATATTAAAAGACATTTTTTGGAATTTTTATAGAATTTTTCTAACTGTTTTAGTGGTTATACAAAATTATTTAAGGTATGGGACTTAAATGTTTTATATAATTAAGAAAGAGAAGGGGCTTTTTGTAAGTAAATAAATTTGTTAATCTGGAAAGTCGACAACACTTTTGAAAAGCGAAATTGGCAACCAATCAAATTTAGACAAACAAGGTAGGTTAAGTACAAAAGAATTAGTTGAAAAGTACAAATAAACATGTTTTTTTTACTGTTTCGATGCTTTCGGCACCAGGTTCCGCCTCCTTAGCTTCGCCTCCGACACAATCGAAAGCAATGCGCATGGTATTAGGGAATTGGTATGTAGTAAATTCTATGTAGGCGGAAGGTATGGAGCCGATACCAACGGTTCCGAAGGGGTTGAGGCTTTACTTTGCTTTTAAAAGAAAATGCATCTGCTTGCTTTCGACTAAGTAGCTTTCGACTAGGTTAAATGGATTTAAAGAAATGTTTGTGATTGGGTTGCGCCTTTGTTTTAAATGTCTGCTTTCGACAAAGTCGAACCCTTATGTTATCTCTTTCTACCTTTCGACCCAGATGGTTTCGAAAGGGTTGCTTTTTTTTAAAACATGGCCACTTCTCTAATGCTTTCAAAGGGATGATTTTGACACCATCACTTCTTTACTTAGAAAATAGTTTCAAAACAAATGCTTTCAACTTAAATGTTTTAAAGGCCCTTTTTTATGATTGAAGTATAACCTAAATGGTTTCGAAAGCGACAGTTTTAATGATTACGAAAGAAGTGCTTTCGACTTTAATGGGTTTCTGATCTTTTTTTCTCTACTTGAAGGCATAATCCGTAGGGTTTCGACCGAAACAGTTTTCAAAGGTTTCGAAGGGGTAAATTTTTGAATGGTTTCGAATGGTTTCCACATTTTTTAAATTAACTCAAAGGCTTTCGAAAGATTTAGTATTTTAATGCTTTCAAAAGGGTTTTAGTAAATAGTTTCGAAGGGGTGGTTTCCTAAGGTTTTGAAAGGGTTAAAAGGAAAAGTTTTTCTTATGTTTTTGAAAGGCAACAATAGAAGGATTTAAAGAAGGGTTTCTAATGTTTTGAAACTTCAAAGGAAAGGTTTTTAACGGTTTCAAACAGGTTACCATCAAATGTTTCGAAGGGGTCACCTTCAAGGGTTTCGAAAGGGTTGTTTAAAGGTTTTAAACAAAGGTTCTAAATGTATTTAATAGGCAATATAGCCTAAGTATTTTCAAGTTAAAAAGAGTTTTAACTTGTTTTGGAAGGATAGCCAATCCTCATTAAAATTCTTCAACATTATTTTGAGTAAACTATATATAACATTGCAACATAGCTTAGAATAAAGTTAAAAATATGTTTTCCTTGTATAAATATGATTTAAAAGGTTAAATCATTTTGAAAGGTTTTCAAGGAAAAAAATAAAGGGAAGTTAACCCTATGAAAATGTTTCGGATAGATAGCCCATTTTGATTCAGACAGTTAGCCCCTTTTGCAGATAGTTAGTCCAGTTTGTAGGCAGTAAGCCCAGTTATCGGACAGATAACCCATTTATTACTTATGGATAGATAGTCCATTAGTTACCTGATTATAGCTCAATGGACATAGCTATTATTATCATTATTACAACCAGTTTGGTTAACTAGTTTGTTTGTAGGAAAAGATTTACGAAATATGTGTCTTAAAGTGGATATTAGAGAAGGGAAAACCGTTCCAGTAAGAGGCGTGGTCTCACTAAATATCAATAAACCGAGATGTAACAGTATTATTCATACCAGGCTTTATGTATGACTCGAATTTTTTCATTTCCCCTTAAACTCCAAGGTGCTCAAAATTGATTTGAGTAGGTTGAGTGTTGAGGTTTATGGGTTCTAGTTTTGGCGAATAAAACTTCCAAAGAAGAGCAGGTGGCTGATGTATAGCTAATTAGGAGTTATATTTTATTTTTTTTGATTCCGCTATGTATATTAAGTCAAATATGACTACATTGACTCTGATCAACTAAGAGGGCATCGTCATATGCCACTCTTGGCGATTATTGTAATTATAATTGATCTTTACCTGGAAAATGATTATGAGATTATGTAACTTGGATATGAATTTGTTTTGAAATGTAATCAGAAAAATGTTGTTATTGGAAATCTATGATTTTTTTCATATTCAAGTGCTTCTGATATTTTGGATATCATTAGTATTACCGCATTTTGTCACCAGATGTTAATACCCTGGATGACTGCGGCATGTGTAGTGCTTAGCCTTTTACACCTAGGTACGGGATGTTAGAACTTGTTATCTGAGCATGGGTTAATGAAAAATTTCAAACTAAAAATGGTTTTGAAACACAATTCTAAGGAATTAGTGTAAGATCGGGGTATGGGATAACACTATAGTAATGTACTTGTATTTGCTATATATAAGTATACGCTTTATCTCTAGTCTCCTATCTTGGTTAGGTTATTTTCCTGTATCTCATGAGGTTTGAATACAGATATGGACGGTAGAAGAGGAAGAGTTAACCCAATATAGGAGGGCACTGATGCGAATGCTAGACCTAATGCGAGGAGGACTCAAGGTCAGGCATAAGAAAAAAATGCTGGTGCTGGAGTCCCTCTGGTGGATTTAGGATCTATGTATATGTTTTTTGTGAATATGACGCAAGCTAGAATTTCAATTGGAGTGGTAGGAGAAGATGTTGTAGGGGCAGGATTTTTGGAAGTTTCGGTAGTTAACCATTATGCTAAGCTGAGCGGAGATTAAACTAGGCTTGGAGGGAAGCCACTTTTGGGAACAAAGGATGCTATAGAGGTGGAAAATTGTTTTCTGCACTGTGAGAGAATCTTTGCAGACTTGGGGCTCAATGATGAGCAAAAGAGGAAGCTTGCTTCGAGATAGCTTCAAGGAGCAGCATTGTTTTGGTGGAACAGTGTGATGGCTGGTGTGGATGAGGAAACCTTAACATGGGCAGATTTCAAGGGAAGGTTCTAGGAAAGGTTCATGTCTGCGATGACATAGTCATCTCTGATCAGAAAGTTTGTTGAATTTGAGCAGGAAGAGATGTCTGTTTTGGAGTATGCCAGAAGGTTCGAGTAGTTGGCCAGATATGAGTATGCTTCAGTTGATACAGTGATGAAGAGGAATGAGAAGTTTATTTAAGGGTTAAAGCCGGAGTTAGTAAGGGCTACATTACCTCATATTAGAGATCCTTTTGATTTTGTAGTGGAGATAGCCTTAAGGCATGAGGAGATTCTTGATTCTCTAGAGAAGAGTAAAGGTAAGGAGGTCCAAGTCGGGCAGGGCCAGAGGAAGAAGTTCTTTCCTAAGAAGGGTGCTCAGAAGGGTGGAGAAGCTAAGAAAGGGAGGTTTGAGGTTGTTTGCTTCAAGTGCAACAAGAAGGGGCATTTTGCTGCTGAACGTCATGCTAGAAAGGCAAAGAAGGTAGCTGGGAGGAAGAATGTCAGGTGCTTCAATTTTGACTAGATTGGCCACTATAAGAACCAATGCAAGGAGCCCAATAAGGATGGAAAGGGAAAGGTGTATGCATTGGAACCTGCTACTTCGAAGCCAACAGCTCAAGAGAAGGGAAAGGCGGTTTTGGGAGGTACGCTTCAGATCATGGTATGTCTGTTAGCATTCTATTTGATACTGGTGCATTGTATTTTTTTATATCTGGATGTTTAATAGATAAGCTTAACCTAGAACCCACATATTTAGTTACTTCCTTATGGGTTGCGAATCCAATAGGAGGGTATGCAACTCTAGGGTTGAGATGTGATCAGTTAGAGTTGACTTGTTAAATCATGTTTTTGTTTGCAGTTTGCATGTGTTTGATTTTGTGGGGTTCGGAATTATTCTTTGGATGGATTGGTTAAGTGATTACGATGCTAGAATATTTTGCCAGGATGAGAGAATATCAATTAAACACCATGATTGTAGCGATAGGATTGCTTACACCGTAGAAGGTTCTAGCGGTGAGGTAAATGCTTTGTTGGGTGTTATGGAATTAGAAGATGAGTTGAGTCAAGTTTTCGTGGTTAGAAAATTCCTAGATGTTTTTGAGCCTGTAACGGGATTGCCATTGAAACGAGCCATTGACTTTCGAATAGAATTGGTTCCGAGAGCAGAACCAGTAGGCTGCCAAGCAGGATGACCCCTACAGAGATGAGGAGTTGAAGGTGCAGTTGGTGGATTTAGAAGGCAAGCGTTTTATCAGGCCGAGTAGTGCCTTGGGGAGCAGCCGTGGTGTTTGCTAAAAAGCAGGACGAGTCGTTAAGGCTATATATCGATTATCGTAAGTTGAATGAGAAGATGATAAAGAATCGATATCCTTTGCCAATGATTGATGATTTGTTCGACTAGCTGAGTGAAGCCAAGGTATTCTTGCAGTTGAATTTTATTGACAGGTTTCCATCATCTTAGAGTAGCTGAAGATAGAATACCTTTGATGGTGTTTAGTCGTACAAATGGTTAGTTATGCTTTTCGGACTGACTAATGCACCGGCATTCTTTATGGATATGGTAAACCGAGTTTTCCAAGAGAACTTGGATAGGTTCATATTGTTTTTCATAGATGATATTTTGATACTCTAAGGATGAAAGAGAGCATGAAGTTCATCTTAGAGTAATGTTTGAGATGCTGATGCAGCATCAGTTGAAGGAAAAGTTTTTGAAATGTCATTTGCAGAAGAAGGAAGTGAAGATTTTTGGTCATGTAGTCTCAAAGAAGGGGTTGTCAGTAGATCCGACTAAGATTGAAGTGGTGAATAGTTAGAGGAGACCCGAGACAGTGGCCGAGATAAAGATTTTACTTGGATTAGCTGGTTATTATCGAAGATTCATTAAGGATTTTTTACAGATAGCATCACCGATGACCAAGCTAACAAGAAAGGATGTGAAATTTGTGTGGACCGATAAGTGTGAGGAAGCATTCCAGAGTTTAAAACATTTATTGACCCATGCACCTATGTTGGTTGTTTCGTAAGGGAATCAGGATTTGGTGGTTTATACAGATGCATGTGGAACAGGATTAGGAGTTATGCTGATGTAGAAAGGTAAAGTGATTGCCTATGCTTCTAAACAGCTTAGACTGCATGAGCTCATATATCTAACATATGATTTGGAATTGGCTACAGTAATTTTTGCATTGAAGGTGTGAAGACATTACCTTTTGGGAGAGAGGTTTGAGTTACATATAGATCATAAGTCGCTGAAGTATTTGTTCACTCAGAAGGTGCTGAACATGAGACAACAGGAGTGGTTATGGTTTATTGTCTCTTATGATTTTGGGATTGAGTACACACCAGGGAAAGGCAATAAATTGGAAAATGCACTTAGCAGGAAACATTAGAATGCAGTGTTAGCAATGATTACCGAGTGGAAAGATTTGGAAGCATTAGCAGATTGCAGAGCGCAGTGGAGATCTATAGCTGGGTCTAGTAGAGAAATCGTAGTGTTATTTTATTTGGAAGTTAGACCAGTGATGATCTAAAGGATTGCTTCTAAACAAGAGGAAGATCCAGTATTAGCTGAACGGGTCAGGAAGTTAAGAGATGGAATCGAGAGCGATGACCGAAATATTTCAGTTTTGATTAGAATGGGTAGTTGAGAAAGAAAGGAAGATTATGTGTTTCGAGTGTAGGAAACATAAGGAAAGAAGTCTTGGAGGAATACCATCATTTGAAGTTCCCTGTTCATCTAGAAGGAACTAAGATGTATTAGGATATGAAGAGGAGTTTCTTTTGGGAAGGTATGAAGCAGGATATTGGCTTATAAGTAAAACAGTGCTTGATTTGTCAACAAGCAAAGGCTGAACACCAAAAGCCAAATGGGTTGCTTCGGCTATTAGATATTCTGGTATGGAAACGGGATTCTAATTCTGTGGACTTTATTGACAAGTTGCCAAGGTTGAACAAGGGAAATGATAGTATATGAGTCATAGTGGACAGATTGACCAAGAGTGCCCATTTCATTCCTGTTAGTCAACCAAAACGACATCTGTTTTAGCGAAGTTGTTTATGAAAGCTGTAGTTAGACTGCACGGAGTTCCTGGTAGTATATTAAGTAATATAGATCCCTTATTCACTAGCGAGTTCTGGAAGAGTCTACAGGAAGTTTTGAGAACCAAGCTCAAGATGAGTACCTCTTACCGTCCGCAGACAGATGGGCAAACGGAAAGAGTTAACAAAATCTTGGAAGATTTGTTAAGAGATTATGTGTTAGATTTTGGGGGATCATGGAAAGACCATCTGCATTTAGTCGAGTTTTCATATAACAACAGTTACCAGACTAGTATTAGGATGGCGCTGTTTGAAGCTTTGTATGGAAGACCATGCAAATCTTTCGTATGTTGGTTAGAGACCGGGGATAGGTTGGTTCTTGGTCCAGATTTGTTTATGAAAGCTGCAGAAAAGATTGAGGTCATTAAGGCTAGAATGAAGGAGGCTCATTCTAGGTAGAAGAGTTATGCAAACAGAAGACGAAAAGATTTAAATTTCTCAGTTGGAGATCAGTTTTTCCTCAAAGCGTTACCGATGAAGGATGTGATCAGATTTGGGAAATCAGCAAAGTTAGCACCGATATTTGTTGGACCTTTTCCTATTGTTGAGAGGATTGGGAAACTTGCATATAGAGTTGAGTTGCAGAGTAGTTTGGTAGAAGTCCATGATGTTTTCCATGTTTCTTATCTTAGAAAGTGTGTTAGAGACCCGGAGACTGCTATTGCACAGACTGTTCTAGATGACTTAGTAGTAGGACCAGATTTGACTATAGTGAGAAAGCCTACTCGTATTATTGTGAGAGATGAGAAGAGGCTTATAACCAAGACGGTCAGATTAGTTAATGTCCAGTGGAGCGATGATAAGGGGACTGTACTTGGGAGATTGAGAGCAGGATTAGAGATACTTATCCTAACTTTTTTGACGGTAGTTTTTACCTCTTTGATTGATGTATTATGTACCTTATCGTAATTTTGAGGACGAAATTCTTTAAGGAGAAGAATCTATAACACCACATTTTTTTGGTAACATTATTTAGGATATTTAATTAGTTAAATTAAATAAAATAATGTGTTGATTAGGGGATCGAGATTTGATTATTTTAAGGGGTAGCCATGGCATTTAGCTAATGAATTAAAATAAGAGTAAACATGAAATAAAGGAGAGGTAAAATAGGAAAGATGCCATTCTTATACCCTAAACCCTTGGTTATGTATCCTATACACATTCATTTTCATTCATCAAATTTTTAAACCTTGAGGCGACCACCATTAAGAAGAAAAAGCGAAGAAGTTTAAGAAAAGCCCAAGAAGAAGCTAATTCAAATCAAATCCATTCACATCTCAATCTCTTTAATCTCTAAAGTTAAGCTGAATAATGTTTACATCTCATATTTCTTTTATTTTCATTTTTAAGATGAAATCCTAAATATTTTGCATTATTTTCCATGTTTTTGAATGATGGAATGATTATATACACTTGTTAATGATTTATGGTTCTTCATATAGATTTTATGACACGTTTTGATATGAAAACCCTATTAAATGACATCTAAATGCCTTGGGAATTTTTATATAGACCAGAAACATTATTTTGGAGATGGGTTTCAATTTTCTGAATTTTTATGGAATTTACATAAATTTTCTATTGAAAAAAATGTTATTTTAGATTATAAATTATTTACGGTTAAATAATATTTGTTTTGGGTCTGAAATTAATATATGTTAGAAAGCATATTAAAAATGATTTTCTGAAATTTTTATAGGAATTTCCTAAGTGTTTTAATGGGTATATAAAATTATTTAAGGTATGTGACTTAAATGTTTTATATATTTATGAAAGGTGAATGGGCTTTTTGTAAATAAATTTGAAATTTTAATTCTGGAAAGTCGGTAGTACTTTTAGAAAAGTGAAACTTGCAACCAATCACAGTTTGACAAACAAGGTACGTTTGGTATAAAGAAATAGTATAAAAGGACAAATAAACATGTTTTCGTTGTTTCGATGCATTCGGTACCAGGTTCTGCCCCTTACCTTCGCCTCCCACTCTATCGAAACCAATGCACATGGTATCAGGGAACCGGTACATAGTGAATTGGATATGGACGAAAGGTAAAGGGTCGAAACCAGGGGTTCCGAAGGGGTTCACGCACTACTTTGCTTTTAAATGAAAATGCACCTTCTTGCTTTCGACTAAGTAGCTTTCGACTTGGTTAGCTTTCGACTAGGTCAAATGAATTTTGAGAATTGGTTTCGATTGGGTTGCACTTTTGTTTTAAATGGCCGCTTTTGATTAAGTCGATTCGACCTTTTCCTATTGTTGAGAGGATTCGAAAACTCGCATATTGAGTTGAGTTACCGAGTAGTTTAGCAGTATTCCACGATGTTTTTCATGTTTCTCATCTCAAAAAGTCTGTTAGAGACCCGAAGACTGCTATTGCACTGACTGTGCTAGAGGACTTAATAGTAGAACCAGACTTGATTATAGCGAGGAAGCCTATTCGTATTGTTGCAAGAGATGAGAAGAGGCTTAGAACCAAGACGGTCAGTTTAATCAAAGTCCAGTAGAGTGACGATGACAAGGACTATACTTGGGAGGTTGAGAGTAGGATTAGAGATACTTATCTTGACTTATTCGATGGTATGTTTTACCTTCTTGTTTGATTGTTATGTACCATATCGTAATTTTGAGGATGAAATTATTTAAGGAGGGGAGTTTATAACACCCCATATTTTTGGTAAAATTATTTAGGATATTTAATTAGTTAAATAAAATAAGATAATGTGTTGATTAGTGGATTGATATTTGATTTTTATTAAGGGTTAGTCGTGCCATTTAACCAATGAATTAAAATAAGAGTTAACACGAAATAAAGGAGGGATAAAATAGAAAAGAGGTCATTCCTATAGCCCATAAACTTAGTCGAGCATTCTCCTACACACGTTCATTCCATTTTACCAAAAATTGAAACAAGATACCGACCACCATTAGTAAGAGAAAAGGGGAAAGATAGAGAAAAGCCAGGAAGAAGATTAAGCAAATCAAATTCATTCACATCTCAATCTCTTTAATCTCTAAGCCAAAGGTGAATAATGTTTACATCTCACATTTATTTGTTTTCAATTTTAAGATGAAATTCGTAATATTTGGCATTGATCTGCCATGTTTTTGAACGATGGAATGAATATATATACACTTGTTGATGATTTATGTTGCTCATATAGATTTTATGACATATTTTGGTATGAAAACCTTATTAAATAACATCCAAATGCCTTGCGAATATTTATATAGAAGAGAAAAATATTTTGGAGATGGGTTTTAATTTTTAGAATTTTCTAAATTTATGTGGATTTCTTATGAATTTTCTAGTAATGAAAATGTTAATTTGGGTTATAAATTATTTATGGTTAAATAATAAAAGGTTTGGGTCCGAAACTTTTATATGTTGGAAAACATATTAATATATATTTTTTGGAATTTCGATAAAAAATTTCCAAGTGTTTTAATGGTTATATAATATTATGTAAGGTATGAGACATAAATGTTCTATATAATTAAGGAAGGAGAAGGGGCTTTTGGTAAATAAATAAATTTGTTAATTCTGGAAAATCGGCAACGCTTTTGAAAAGAGAAATTGGCAACCAATCAGGTTTAGACAAACAAGGCAAGTTAGGTATAAAAGAAATAGTTTAAAAGTACAAATAAACATGTTTTTCACTGTTTCGATGATTTCGGCACCAAGTTCCACCTCCTTAGCTTCGCCTTCCATATAGTCGAAACCTATGCACATGGTATCAAGGAGCTGGTATGTAGTGAATTGGATGTAGGCGGAAGGTATGAAGTCGAAACTAGGGGTTTCAGAGGGGTTGAGGCTTTTTAAAAGAAAATGCGTCTGCTTGCTTTCGACTAATTAGCTTTCGACTTAGTTAGCTTTCGACTAGGTCTAACTGATTTAAAGAAATGGTTTCGATTGAGTTGCGCCTTTGTTTTAAATGACTACTTTTGACTAAGTCGAACCCTTACACTATCACTTCCTACCTTTCAACCCAGATGGTTTCGAAGGGATTGCTTTGTTTTTAGAATATAGCCACTTCTCCAATGCTTTCGAAGGGATAGTTTCGATACCATTACTTCTTTACTTAGGAAATCGTTTTGAAACAGATGTTTTTGACTTAATGTTCTAATGACCCTTTTTCTATGATTGAAGATAACCTAAATGGTTTCGAAAGAGACAGTTTTAATGATTTTGATAGAAGTGCTTTCAACTTTAATGGGTTTTTGATCCTTTTTCTCTACTTGAAGGCACAATCCAAAGGATTTCGACCGAAACAGTTTTCAAAGCTTTTGAAGGGGTAAATTTTTGAATGTTTTTGAAATGATTCCACATATTTTAAATAGAACCCAAAGGATTTCGAAAGGTTTAGTATTTTAACGCTTTTGAAAGGGTTTTAGTGAATGGTTTCGAAGGGGTGGCTCCCCAAGGTTTCGAAAGGATTAAAAGGAAAGGTTTCTCTTATGTTTTTGAAAGGCAATATTTAAAGGATTTAAATAAGGATGTCTAATGTTTTGAAGCTTTCGAAGGAAAGGCTTTTAATGGTTTCGAAAGGGTTACTTTCAATGTTTTTGAAGGGGTCACCTTCAAGGGTTTCAAAAGGGTTGTTTAAAGGTTTTAAACAAAGGTTTCGAATGTATTTAATAGGCAATATAACCTAAATATTTTAAAGTTAAAAAGGATTTTAACTTGTTTTGTAAGGAGAGCCAATCCTCATTAAAATTCATCAACATTATTTTGAATAAAGTATATATAACATGGCAAAATAGCTTAGAATAAAGCTAAGAAATATTTTCCTTGTATAAGTATGATTTAAAAGGTTAAATCATTTTGAAATGTTTTCAAGGAAAAAGATGAAGGGTAGTTAACCCTAAGAAAATGATTCGGATAGATAGTCCACTTTGATTTGGACAGTTAGTCCAGTTTTCGGACAGTTAGTACGGACAGTTAGCCCAGTTTACGGACAGTTAGCCCAGTTATCGGATAGATAGTCCATTAGTTACCTGATTATAACTTAACGGACATTGCTATTATTATCATTATTTTAATCAGTTTGATTAACTAGTTTGGTTGCAGGAAAAGATCTGCAAAATATATGTTTTAAAGAGGATATTAGTGAGGGAAAACCTGCTCCATTAAGATGTGTGGTCTCACTCAGTATCAATAAACCAAGATGTAACGATATTATTCATACCAGGCTTTATGTCTGACTCAGTTTTTTGTTTCCCCTTAAACTCTTGGGTGCTCAAAATTGACTTGAGTAGGCTGAGGGTTGAGGTTCTAGATTTGGCGAATAAAGCTTCTTAAGAAGAGCAGGCAGCTGACAGATAGCTAATTAGGAGTTATATTTTATTTTGTTTTGATTTCACTGTGTATATTAAGTCAAATATGACTATATTGACTCTGATCAACCAAGGGAGGTGTCGCCATATGTTGCTCATTATAATTATAATTGATCTTTCCCTGGGAAATAATTATGGGATTATGTAACTTGAATATGAATTTGTTCTGAAATGTAGTCAATAAATTGTTGTTTTTAGAAATTTGCGATTTTGTTCATATACAAGTGATTCTGATATTTTGGATACCATTAGCATTACCGTATTTTGTCCCCAGAAGTGAATACTGCAGATGATTGCAGCATCTGTATTGCTTAGCTTTTGGCCTCTAGATATGGGATGTTACAGTTAGATTGCCTTCTGCACGTCTCCGGAAGCTTATTCGTCTCACTGGAAACCTAAAATCCCTTACTTCTGACCTAGTAAAATGAGCACCCTAGAGTTTAAGGGAAAAAAACAAAAACTTTGGATTAGACAAATAATCTGGCGTGAATAATAACCTACCATCTCGAACCAACAGATCTCTAGTGATACCACACCGCTGAGTGTAATAAGTTTTCCCTTACTAGTATCTTAACCAAAACATATTAACCATATATTGTACTCTTGCATCCACAATGATTAGAAAATAAAAAATAAGTATTTGCAATCATGCAACGTATATTGGACTACCCATCCCAATTAGGTAGACTATCCATCTTAATTATCATCTAACTATCTGTCTTGATTACAGTTGACTATTCGCCTTAGATTTATATGGACTACCCATCTCACATGTAATTATTTGGATTACCAATCCCCTACCATATGGACTACCCATCCCATATGGTTTGATTATCAAAATTAAAAGGACTAATCGTCTCACATATAAACATTTTTATGGACTATCTATCTGCTTCCATATGGACCAACAATTACATGTGGTCTCATATATTTAGAATGATATGGACTGTCCATCACGCATCCCATAGTTTTCCTAGGATGACTATAAACCCTTCATTAACCATTTAGAGACTATTTATCTCTGGCATTATGTGGACTATCCATCTCACATCCCATAGTTTTCCTAGGATGACTATAAACCAACCATATATCAATTTAATTCATTTTTAACCCAAATGTTCAAACTATATATTGGTATCCCCAATTAGGTTGTATACCCAATTAACTAATAACATCTTGAAAATAATATACATTAGTGCCCTTAATGATCTACATTGGACTCATTAAAAATATACATTGGTATCCCTAATGATTAACATCGAGTTTATTCGATCTTGGTAACCCCAATAAATAATGACAACTTCGTATACTTATCTGTAACATTCCTTACTTGGAGGCCTAAAACTAACAGGTACGGATGCTGTAGTCATCCATAGTTATTAATTTTCGGTGATCAAATGCGGTAATGTTGGATACATTGATATAACAAAAACACGTGAATATGAAAAATAATTAAAATCATAAAATAGATTTCTCATTCAATTTCAAATCATGTTTCAAATTCATTACATAATCCCAATTCGTAAACCACGTTCAGAGAAATATAATTATTAAAAAATACGCCAAGAGCGAAATATGAAGATGCCTCCTTGGATGATTAGAGTTGAAATATAGGAAATTAAACAACTTTTCCATTACATCCAAACACAGCGGAATCATGTAGAAAAGAACCCCTAATAGCTTGCCTCCTGCATATCTCCGGAAGGTTATTTGTTTAAAGAAGAACCTGAAAATCTTAACTCTCAAACTACTCAAAATCAATTGAGCACCCGAGAGCTGAAGGGGAAATCATAAACTTCGAGTCAGATAAAAAGTACGGTATGAATAATAACTTACCATCTCGAACCATATAAATATCTAGTGCGACCAAACTGCTTAACGGAACGGGTTTTCCCCTCACTAGTATCTTACTCAAATTTATAATAACCATATACTGTGTACCTGCATCCACAATGGTTAAAACATAACATAATAAAATGTATCATGATGATATGAAAACATGCAATATATTCTGGATTTCCCATCCCCTTTCATTTTACTATCTGTCTCAAATTATAATTTATAGGGTCACTATTAACTTATTAGTTTTCATGAGCTGACTAATAACCTATTCAAAGCTTACAGACTATCTGCCCATTTCATAGTTTCCATAGGTTCACTAAGAACGTATTGGTATCTACTTATAACTTCATCCAATTATAGTTTTCATGGCTCACTACGAACCTATTGAGTTCTTCAATAACTTCTCTCATATCGTAGTTTTTATGGGTTAACTATGAACCTATTGATCTCTGTCAGTAACTTAATCCAGATATATTTTACATGGGATCACTAAAAACCTATTTGTCCTTGCCAATAACTTTTTCCACACATAGTTTTCATATCTTACGAAGAACCTATATAAACCAATAATCCTTTGATTAGTCTTTGGGCATCTTATATTCTGGTCTACTTAATCTCCCGAAGGCAATTCTACTCACACAAAAGTTAACTCAGTATATATTCACTACTAGATCCAACCTAACCGGTTATTCTACCCTTAACACCCCCAAAATGCAGATATGGATTAATTATAAAGTGAATATATTTACAGAAGAAGCACATATGATAACTGGTCATAACGTAAAAACATAAGCATCTATGGTTCAATTTCCTCGTAATCGTTTTTCAAATGAAACATGGTAAATAACTTTAACCTATTGTCTTTATCTAGGAAAGCTTCTTCAAAAACTCCAAAGTTGAATGCCTTTTTAAAAACTCTTTTATATTATTATGGGTTTATCTTAATAATTGAGACCGGGTTCCTTGTTTTGAAAACTAAGGCTTTTGAAACTTTAGGCCTTCTCTTTCAAAACCATTGGAACACTCCTTTCGAAAGTATTCAAACCTTCTTTTCAAAATACTTAAAGATATACCTTTCGAAACACTTAAAGCATTCCTATCAAAAACATTTCTAGTAAAATTTATAGAAGCATAGCTTCGAAACAATTTGAAAGTATCTCTTTCAAAATCGTTGGGTTTAACCTTAAATATAACTTCTGGGTCAAGGTGAACATAAGCGAAATAAACCCTTTCGAAAACATTAATCTCAAAGTAAAATAATTTGTGGAATAGATGGCTTCAAAACCTTCCTTTCAAAAGCAATGATCTTTAAGTAAAATGATTGGAAAAAGGATAGCTTCGTAGCGACCTTTCGAAACCACTGCCTTCGAAACCTTTAATATAAGTGACTATATGGACCCTTTTGAAAGCATTGGGAAGTGGCTTTAATATTAATAAAACAAAAGCTCCCTTTTCGAACTCATTGTTATAAGACTATAAAGAAAAGCAGCCTTTAACCAATTCGTGAGGTACGAAGATGGCAGCAAGATTTCGACTAGACTCGAAAGCAACAACCATTTAGAAAGCTTCTTTTTAAAACTAATTAAGTGGAAACTCATTCGAAAGCTTTCTTAAAACAGAAAGGTGGCAACTCATAAGAAAGCTCTTTTCTAAAACAAAGGCCGGTTAACTGATTCTAAAGATATTATTGTTGGCTTTAACCCCTTCGAAAGCATCATTTATAAACAGAAGTAATTCAAAGTCAGTAAGAATAGCTTCTCCTCCTTTGAAAGCTAGGTTTTGACACTGTCCCTTCTGCCTTTCTCCAATCCACTACGTAACAACGCTTGATACCATGTGTTTTGGTTTCGAATGGGTTCACAAATGGAGGTATGGTGTCGAAAGCCATCAAATGGAAGTAGCGAAGTAGTAAATCCAAGGAAAACTGATTTTTAGCCTATAAAAGAAATTTCTTTTCACCTACTTGCCTTATTTGTCAAAATATGGTTAGTTGCCAAATCCTTTACCAAACTCTTTTTCTAAAAAGGCTGCCGAATTCATCAATTAATAATTAAAATATTTCAGCAATGAAGCTCTTCCCCTTAACAAAACAACTAAGAATTTAAGTCCTAAGACTTAATTAATTTAATTTCCATAATAAATTAATTAGGAAAAATCTCCAAAAACCATCTTAATTCACTTCTAACATTTTTCTAAATATATAATTTCGAAACCAAAATCCTTTATACAATTAACTTAATTAATTTTAAACCCAAATGATCTATTTCTTCCATTCAAAATTCATAATAACTTATCCAAAGCTTGGATTATTATGGATAGTTAAACCCATCTCCAAAATAATGTTTGATGTAACACATTAAACACTCATGGCATTCAAAACCCATTTTACATGATTTTAACCTTTAAATCGAATCAAACCTTTTACAAACATAGTTGTTTGAAACAAAATGGCATAGAATCAAAGCACAAATGGTTTTAAAACCTTAAATCCAAAATTAAGATATTAATTAAAACATATATGAAATGGTTTAGATTATTATTCACTTGGTTTTGGATAAGGAACTTGAGATTTGATCTTGCTTAATTCTTCCTTGCTTGAATCCTTAGCTTTTAGTTCATTTTGATCCCCTTTTCTCCAAGTTTTATGGCCGGCCTTGATCTCTTTTGTTTTTGTTTTTATGGAAGTACGAAAATGGGAATGAGGTAAGGGTTTAGGGCTTATGGGGTTATATACGACTATTTCCATAATACCATTGCCTTATTCTCTTGGGTAGTTAACTTATAAAACCATTTTATAGACTCATTCCTATGATTTCATTTAGTTAAGGCACGACCTCAATCTAGTTTTCAAATCTCAATCCCCTTATCATTATAGTCTCTACATTATTCTATTTAATTTATCTATTTAAATCTTCTACATGATGTTATTTAAAATTAGGGGTGTTACAGGCTCCCCTTCTTAAAGAATTTCGTCCTCGAAATTTAGCAAGGACTAAATACTAAACATAGCAATCATCTGTAACATCTCCTAACTACCATACTAGCTTACCTGACTAGAAAACAGTCTATATGGTGCAAATATAGAACGTACCCTTACAACAGATTAAGATAAGCATCTCTAATATTATCTTCTATCTCCAAAGTACAGTCCTTCTCATTGTTACTGCACTGAACTTTCACCAACTTGACTGTCATGTTTCTTATCTTCTTCTCATCTCTCGCTACAAGCCGAACAGGTTGTCTAAAAAAAGTCAAATTCGATTCTACTATTAAATCTTCCAACGCAGTTGGAGGAATAGTAGTCTCTGGATCATGCACATACTTATGAAGATGAGACATATGAAACACATTACAGACACCTGTCAAGCTGCTCGACAACTCTACCCTATATGCGAGCTTCTCAATCCTTTTTATAACTGGGAACTGTCCAACAAATCTTGGTGCCAGTTTCCTTAATTTTCCAAATCGTACCACACCTATCATCGGTGATCCTTTAATGAAAACTTTATCTCCAACCGAGAACTCTAAATCCTTACGCCTCTTATCTAACTAACTCTTCTGTCTAGACCGAGCTTCGCTTATCCTACCTCGGATCAACTCAATCTTCTCTATTATCTCCCTTACCAGATCTGGTCCTAAGACTAATCTGTCTCTAGTTTCTAACCAACATGCTGATGATTTGCATGGCCTTTCATACAAAGCTTCGAAAGGCGTCATTCTTTATACTAGTCTAATAAATATTATTATAAAACTCAACTAAGTGTAGGTGATCTTTCCAAGATCCACCAAAGTCTAACATACAAGCTCTTAACAAATCCCCAAGTACCTTGTTGACTCTCTTTGTCTGCCCATCCATCTGAGGGTGATAAGCAGTACTTATCTTGAGCTTGGTACCTAGCACATCCTGTGGACTTTTCCAGAACTCACTAGTAAACAAAATATCTCTATCGTTTACTATACTACTTGGAATTCCATGCAGTCTAACTATGTTCTTCATGAGCCATTTAGCTAAAATAGGTGTCGTCCTGCTTGACTTAACTGGAATAAAATAGGCACTCTTGGCCAACTTGTCCATTATGACCCACATACTTTCATTTCCTCTATTCGTACTTGGCAACCCATCTATTAAATCCATGGATATTGAATCCCATTTCCAAACTGCTATCTCCAATGGTTGAAGCAATCCACTTGGCTTCTGATGTTTGGCCTTCACTTGTTGATAGTTCATACACTGCCTTACCTACAAGCCAACATTCTTCTTCATACCTTTCTAATAGAAACTCTTCTGCTTGTCTTGATACATCTTGATTCCTTCAAGATGAATAGTGAATTTGGATCGACGAAATTCTCTGAGGACTTATCTCCTGAAATCCCCAACATTTGGAACACACAACCGTCCTTTCCTTCTCAACCATCCCCTCTAGTCAAGACCAAAATCTTTTAGATCATCAACCTCTGATCCAACCTTAAGCATTTTAATATTCTCAGCTAACTTTGGGTCCTCTTTCTGCTTAGAAGCAATCCTTTCGATCAATACTGGTCGAATTTCCAAGAAGGATAACATCGCATTGCCCTGACCAAAACTAGCAGCCGATCTTAACTGCACACTACAAGTAGTTAAAACCTTTAGATCCTTCCATTCCGTTAACATAGCTAACACCACATTTTTATGTTTTCTACTAAGAGCATTCGCTACCTTATTTTCTTTTCTAGGCAGATACTCTATACCATAAGCCGCTGAAAACTTCAGCCACCTCTACCATCTCATAATCAACTCCTTCTAAGAGATTAAATACCTTAAGGACTTATGATCTGTGTATAACTCAAATCTCTTCTCTAAGAGATAATATCTCCATACTTTCAATGTGAAGATCACCGCTGCCAACTCTAAGTCATGAGTAGGATATCTCACTTCATGTGGTCTAAGCTGTCGTTAAGCGTAGGCAATAACTTTACCTTTCTACATCAACACAGCCCTTGGTCCGGTTCCACATGCATCAATATACACTACTAATCCTTGGTTTCCGTCTGGAACCACCAACACGGATGAATTGGTAAACAAATTTTTTAACTTAAGGAATGATTCCTCACATTGGTCAGACAATATAAACTTCACATCCTTCCTATTTAGCTTAGTCAAAGGCGGCGCTATTCGTGATAAATCTTTAGCCAGCGAGTCCAAGTAAACTTCTAATGCCAGTCACTGTTTCTGGTCTCTTCTAATTGTTAATAGCTTTGATCTTATCCAGATCAATTGACAGACCCTTCACTGAAACCACATGATCAAGAAACTTAACTTCTTTATTCTAGAAGTGACACTTGAAAACTCTGCTTTCAGCTGATGCTACCATAGCGTCTCATGCACTATTCTAAGATGAACTTCATGCTCTTTTTCATCTTGAGAGTATATTAAAATGTCATATATGAATACAAATATTAACCTATCCAAGTGCTCTTGGAAAATTGAGTTCATCAAATCCACGAAGAAAGTTGGCGCATTCATTAACCCGAATGGCATTACTAAATACTCGCACGAACCATACCTTGTCCGAAACACCATCAACGGAATACTGTCCTCTGCCACTTTTAGCCGATGGAAACCTATTGCCAAATCAATTTGGAAAAATACTCTGGCTATACACAATAGGTCATATAAATGATTGATTCTCGACAAAGGGTACTTATTCTTGATTGTCTTCTCATTCAACTTACGATAGTCGATACATATCCTTAATGACCCATCTGGTTTCCATACGAACACTGTGGCCGCTCTCCAAGGCAAATTGCTTGGTCTAATGAAATTCTTCCCTTCTAAATCCATTAGATACACCTTCAATTCCTTCATCTCGGTCAGTATCATCTTGCTAGTTGGTCTACTTACAGGTTATGCTCTTGGCTCAAGATCTATTCGTAACTCAACGGCATGTTTCCATGGTAGTCCTATGATCGCCTCAAAAACACCTGCAAACTCTCTTAATACCAAAACCTGATTCAACTCTTCTTCTACTTCCATGGCATTCAACCAAGAACAAGCACTTGGGTCTAAATTCTCCACTAAGTATATAATTCTGTTATGACTATTACGGTGTCTTAGAGATATTTCCCTATCTTGGCAAAATATTCAAGCATCATATTTATCTAACCAATCCATTCCCAAAATGATCCAAAGCTTACGAAATCAAAAACATAAAACTACATGCAAACTTATGACCTAATAAATCAAGTTCTAACTGTTCACATCTCAACCCCAGAGTCGCATATCCTTCTATCGGATTTGCAACCCTTAAGGAAGTAACAAGGTATGAACATAGCCTATCTACCAAACATTTAGATATAAATGAATGGAATGCACCGGTATCAAATATTACTCTAACTGGTATACTTTGAGTCGAAAGCATACCTTCCATCATAGTCCTTCCTTTCTCAGCAACAGTTGGCCTAGCATATGATGGTCCTAAAGCAAAGACCTTTCCCATGTCCTCTTTGACCGGTTCTGGACATTGATTCTTGTAATGCCTAATCCGGTCACAGTTGAAACACTTCACTCCCTTCTTATCTGCAACCTTCTTTCCTTTTCCAATTCGACATTCATGAGCATAATGTCTCTTCTTATCACACTTAAAGCAAACTAAATTAGCCTTCGCTTTCTTGATAGCTTCTCCCTTTTGGGTTCCTTTCTTCTTAAAGAATTACCTCTACTTGCCCTGATAACCCTGGGTCTCAACCTGCTTCCTCTTTCCATTAGTGGAAAGCATCTCTTCATTCTGGATTTCCATCTCCTTAACAATAGTACTTGGATCATAGATATTTGGCATTGTCGCCCCAGCAATCTCGTGCCTTAACCCTCGAATAAACTTCTCGTTCATTTTGATGACGGTGTCAATGGTAGCACATCCGTATTTAGATAGCTCATCAAACTTCTTAGCATACTCTATCACTGACATCTCACCCTACATAAAGTCCATGAACAGCAAGGACTCGTTTCTCCGACTCCTAGAAATCGACACTAATACATCCTCGGTATTCACGTGCCATAACTCCAAGTGTCGGAGAAGCGGATTCTTAAGGATAAGAAAGAAAAATAAGAAGAACAGGACCTCACATATATTATTTCAATAGAAAATATTTACAGTCAAAATTAAAATACATTTATCAGAGCTAAAACATAGACAGTTATATATTCCTGTCCTTATAAATTAGCAGAATATTATAGTACAAGAGTGTGGTGGAAATAGATACCAAATCTTCAAAAAATCTTCAGACTACATGCTTCGAGCTCCATCCAGCTTTCTTCTAAACTAAACCTAACTGCTAGGCTGCCCGGGGGAAATTAGGACACCAAGAGTTTAAAGAAAAGGAAAAATAAACTACGGGTCAGTCATGGAACTGGTGTGAGAACTCAAAATACCTATTTTGAAAATAAAAAGGTATCTCATAAGACCACGCCGCACATAAATACAGAATGGGTTTTTACCTTATGATAACCAAAACATTTTACATCAAAATACTTGATATTGTTTTTAATGGCATATATTTGAAAACATTTGCAAGTAAACTTATTAATCTTAGCTGAAATTATTACCATTATTAAATTCCAACATACTAGGCTCTATAGACAAAATGGTAGGCACTTATTGGAGAATGGATTTCATACAAACGACCAAGGGAAGGGACTACCATCCGATAGTACATCTCTAGAGGAATATACCGAGGTCAACAGAACATCCAAACCTCTACCAACACAAGACCGGCCTACCTTTCCTTAGATAGTATTGAATTGTCATCACCCTGGTCGTTACCGACCAATCCAAGCACGTTGTAGCGTACATCCACATTAATCTACATCCCGAACATCATAGTGGGAAGAAATATATCTAGAAGGGGATGATCATTCCCTAATGGTTGCGAGCCACATAGCCTTGCTGCATCCTACCCTGTTTCGGTCATTTCCAGGTATGAGGCCTGAGGTAACGATTACCTTTTCACATAGCACATCATCTTTCTTTGAATGCCATACTGCCATTCTATCGATCAATTGTTGACTTCCACAAACATATAACCTTCGAGCTCATACGTCTCAGAGAAGGGTGTTAAGCTAAGAGAAGTTGCCTTTTCCACCACCAAAAGGATGTACGTTTATGAAAATCAACAATGTATCTCAAGAATGCAATTTGAGACAACCATCTACAAAAGTTCGTTCTGGGACTAAACGAAACCGAAGGCACTCTCCTACCACATCCTGTCGGGAATTTATCCTAAGATTAGTGGCGAGAAGTCCTTGTAACCTAAAGAATTTCAGAAATGAAAGGACCACTACTACTTTATTAATTGGGAGCTAACCAGAATTATCAACAACCAGTCCTTTCATACCAAAAATTCCTGGTCCTCGTTCTTCATTCTCTCTATTAGTCTTCATTTTTGGAACGCATACATTGGTTCAAAGTAGTTTTCGGATAGAGATTTCCCCTGATCAGACCCCGGTTACTTGGAATCCAATCATCGACAAAAAGAGGTTTTGTGAATAGGGAATCATTCTTTTGATTAAGTTCTTTTTATCAAAAATCCCCCTCAGAGATATGTATTTCTAAAACATTCTTTCGGTATATACGGAATTATCAAAGCTCTCTTATCAAATCTTTGAATACTTAAAACCCTTTATAAACTTGGACTAATTCGAAATAATTTCTTTATACTTAGGGAAATATCTCCAAAATCATTTCATTTAAATCTTAAACAATGATTTCTTAATTCAAAACTCTTTATTTTGATCGAGTTAAAACCATCTTATCTAGGATGTTAATCCCGAAACCCGTAAATATTAAATGTGTAGAATCTATATAAATCATCTAATTCTACTCAATATCAATCCCTACATTCAAAAAATACTATGGGCGGAATAATGGCGAAATCACCTTTTAAATTCCATGAATAGTACGAGTTCTCTCTTCGGGCTTTAACACCGACTACAAGAAGATCATCTCTATAAAATTCAAGTTATTTAAATCTTGAAAAATATCTTAGTATATCCTTAGGAAAATTTTAATCTGAGTAATTCAAATTCACTATCCCATCCGTCAGGACAGTTTGAATATCCAGGGAGAGTAGGAAACTGGTTTTCAAACTCAAGCCTAGACACTATCTCTCTGACACCCATAAGGTGGTCAAGTTATTTGATCGACTCTAAACCTTTAAAACATTTTGATCATTTCATAAGTCCTTCATATTTCCTTTAAAACACTTTATTAGTCATCTAAAACATTTATGAAAGATTTGAAAATGAATCGTTAAGTTTAAAACTATATTTCAAAAGTCGTAGAAAAAAAGTGCCGCGGAAAGTGCTTTTTTAGTTATATTGATCAAAACGACTTTTGTATTATTTGAAAATCCATTTTTATTACTCAAATCACTTTTAAAACATTTTAAAAGATTTATAAAATTTATTCCACGTTTTTAACCAATTAAAAACATAATTTTCAAAGAAATCCAGTTTTGGATTCCGAACTGCAAATCCAGGATTTTCCAAAAACTTGTTTTACTCATATTTCAAAATTCACTTACTAAAATCTCAATTTTCTTTCTTCGTTGAAAAAAAATGGATATAATAGTTTGAAAATTCTTATCTTGAAGAATTCCATGCTATATTCCAATTTTTACACTTATTTGACTTTTATAGGGCGAAATCGCGAACTGCCGTTATGCGACGTGCTTATTTTTAACCAAATTTTCCATTTCTTTTCAAACTTCACCAAAACACTTTTAAATGTTTAAAAACCATTTCAACTACATTTTAAACTATTTTTAATGGGTTAAACACTTCCATACACAACACTTCATTAATTTAAGGAAAGGGGTTTCCTTTGTGCCTATCAACATGTATATTCGTGACTTGCATATATTCAACAACAACATTAAACCACCAAACACAATGGTCAAAACATATTAAAAATCCATTTGAAAATATCATAACATCATTCAATATATAATATAATATAATTTAGGAGCTCTCACCATAATCAGACTAAGATTCCTACCAACATTCAAATCATCACCACACTTCATCTAAATCATTACTAAACTTCACTAACTCGCGATCCAAGCTCACGAACCCTAATACCTTGCTTCCTAGTATGCTCTGTCATTCCAAGCCAAAAGCGGTGCTCGACCAAGCATGGGGAATGAGGTGTAGGACTTTGTATTATCATAGAATGTACCAAAAAGTAGACCTAAAAATAGGTCATATTCCCTTGGGTTTTTGGACCCTCAACTCTCTAAATTTGGAAAAGTGATCAATGAAAAAAGTGTACGAAATTCTTTTCTCTACGTTTTTGAAAAAAGAATCATCTAATTTGGATTAGTTATGAGGAAGTTATGGTCAAAAGAAGAAGAGGTTTTCTCAGATTTATAAAAATAAAGCCGGAAAATGCACTGTAAAAAAGTTGAAAATTGATATAGTTAGACTCAAAATTGGAAGAAGTGCTAAATATGAAAGTTGTAACAACTGGAATTTCACACCGTTAGAAAAAGTATTTCCTCATTTGGATCAGTTACAGAGGAGTCATACTCAATTGAAAACGAGGTATTTTCGGCCATCAAAACTGGGCTCGAAAATGCTTTGGAGAAAATAGAGTTTTGAGTATTTCTAAGCTTTGAATGGGAAGAAGTGGTCATCTAGAAATTTGTAGCCACTGAAATTTTGAAGGGTTTAAAAAAAGAAATTCCTCATTTCAATCTGATTTGGAAAAGTTAGGCTAGCGTGAAGAAAGTGAAAAAATGTGATGAGAGAGTGAGCTATTTATAGCCAAAGGAAGCCGTACACACATCATCACTTCATGGGTTCTCCTACACACCTCCCCTCCTTCCTAGGACAGATAAAGCATTTTTCCCTTGCATCCATCACTTCCATCCACTTCATGTATGCACAAGTTGACTTAAGAAAGCTTAATGAAGAAACTTTATACAAAATATCTTAGATTTTTATATTATGTATGTATTTATAAGTGTATAAGTATGTGTGTGTGTGTGTGTATATATATATATATTTGTATATACATATGTTCATGTGCATGTTAGTGGATGCATTTGTGTGTTACATATGTGTATATGACATATAAACAATGTTGCATTGATTCTGAATAACTTTCGTTTGATAAACCATTGCCGATCGGAGAACCGATTCCCAGTCACATTTTTAATTCTTAGTTAACGCACACATTTTTGTAAACAAAATTTAAAAATAAATATTTTATCATTTTAAATGAATTAAAATGACCACGTTTAATTTATAAAACCATATAAATTTATATTAACAATTATGTGCTACGAAAATCGTTATTATACCTTTAAAGCGATATCGATTTTTCCTTATATTTTCAAATCACATATACCTCTTTATATAACTATTGTAAATGATATATTATTACTTCATAATTATTAAAAATGAATAAACATCATTTAAAATAATTATTTGAATAATTAAAATAATTATTTAATCATTAAATCCCAATTTAATTTAAATAAATCAATTATCCTATTTAAGGGCATTATTAACAATGTTAAAAGCACATTTTATTTTCAAAATCAAATCAATTAATTTTATTTGATATTCTTGTTTAATTATAAAATTAAGTATATGTATCGAGCTCTATGCATGAATTTTTACGATTATAGAGCTGTTTACTGATAAAACAGTTTTCGGCCATTTTATCGATTTAGATTTTGAGGAAAATATTTATGTAAATATTTATTCAAAATAAAATTACTATTACTTATTATTACTCAGAACAATATTATTTATATTATCAACCTTTTATTTAAATAAATCTAAAAATAAATATAATTTATCAATGCGATAAATTTGCGGGTTGTTACATGAACTTTCTCAACAATACTGACTTGGAAACTCCATACAAAAACCTCTCTTCAAATCTCCCTCGAAATTCCACCCAAGTCAACTCCTCCTCGGGAACTCCCATGGTAACACTATTCCACAAGTGCTGCTCCCTGCAACTGTGAGGCAAGTCTCCTTTTCTGCTCATCATTTATTCCCTAGTTAGCGAAGATCCTTTCAGAATGCAAATGCCAATTCTCTATTTCTATAGCATCCTATGTTCCCAAAAATGGTCCCGCCAAGACTAGTATGATCCCTACTCAGCTTAGCATAGTTGTTGCCAACTGGAGCCACATGATTAGCTCCTCCAATATTCTCGGCATTACCCCCAGCTACTCCTACAGGTGCTCCAGCTTGCACTAGATTGACAAAGAACTCATACAACATTCCCATATCTACTGGCGGAATTCCAACACCTACGTTGGCATTTACATTTGATTAGCATTTGCCAGTCAACCTGGTTTCTACTAGTGTTAGATTGAGCATTTCCATTGATTGTGGTGCTTCCTCCACCAAGATTTCCTCTTCCTTTTCCTACCTCCATATATTCATTTCTCGTAAATCTGCAAAGAACAGACTAAGAGAGATGGGAGTATGTACTTATAGATATATACATAACAACTACAAGTACTTTACTATAGCGTTAACCCTAACCCCGATCTTATTTTCTGATTCATTGGATTATGTTTTGAAAATCTTTTAGGTTTAAATTTCTCTTTAAATTTACATAAACCTATCCTCCAATACCAACTTGTAACATCCCCCACTTGGAGGACCAAAACTAACGGTTACGGATGCTACAGTCATCCATAGTTATTAATTTTCGGTGACCAAATGCGGTAATGTTAGATACATTGATATAACAGAAACATATAAAAATGAAAATAAAATAAAATCATAAAACAGATTTCTCATTCAACTTCAAATCATGTTTCAAATTCATTACATAATCCTAATTTGTCAACTACATTCAGAGAAAAATAATTGTTACAAAATATGCCAAGAGAGACATATGAAGATGCTCCCTTAGATGATTAGAGTCTGAACACAACCAATTAAACAACTTTCCCAACGCATCCAAACACAACGGAATCAAACAAAAAAGAAATCATAATAGCTAGCTTGCCTCCTGCACATCTCCAAAAGCTTATTCGTTTAAAGAAGAACCTGAAAATCTTAACTCTCAAACTAATCAAGATCAATTGAGCACCCAAGAGTTCAAGGAGAAAACATAAACTTCGAGTCAGAAAAAAAGTCTGGTATGAATAATAACCTACCATCTCGAACCATATAGATATCTAGTGAGACCATGCCACTTAGCGGAACGGGTTTTCCCCTCACCAGTATCGTAATTCAAATTTATAATAACCATATACTGTGCACCTGCATCCATAATGGTTAAAACATAACATAATAAAATATATCATGATGATATGCAAACATGCAATATATTCTGGATTTCCCATCGTCTTTCATTTGACTATTTGTCTCCAGTTATAGTTTTTAGGGTCACTACTAACCTATTAGTTTTCATGGGCTGACTAATAACCTATTCAAAGCTTTGGACTATCCGCCCAATTTCATACTTTCCATGGGTTCACTAAGAACCTATTGGTATCAACCGATAACTTCATCCAATCATAGTTTTTATGGGCTCACTATAAACCTATTGGGGGTTCTCCAAAAACTTCTCTCATGTCGTAGCTTTCATGGGTTAACTATAAACCTATTGATCTTTGTCAATAACTTAATCCGAATATAGTTTTCATGGGATCACTAAGAACCTATTAGCCCCTAATAATAACTTTTTCCATACATAGTTTCATGGGCTTACTAAGCACTTGTATAAACCAATAATCCTTTGATCAGTCTTTGGGCATCCTATATTTTGGTCTACCTAACTTCCTGGATGCAATTCTACTCACATAGGAGTTAACTTAATATATATTCACTACTGGATCAAACTAACTGGTAATTCTGCCATTAACACCCAAAAATGCAGATATAGGTTAATTATAAAGTGAATATGTTTACAAAAGAAGCACACTTGGTAATTGATCATAACATAATAACATAAACATCTATGGTTCAATTTCCTTGTAATCATTTTTCAAATGAAACATGGTTAATAAATTTAACCCATTATCTTTAGCAAGAAAAGCTTCTTCAAAAACTCCAAAGTTAAACGCCTTTTCGAAAACTCTTTTATATTGCTATGGGTTTATCTTCAAAATTGAGATTGGGTTCCTTGTTTTGAAAACTAAGGCTTTCAAAGTCTTAGACCCTCTCTTTCGAAACCATTGAAACACACCTTTCGGTAGTATTCAAACCTTCTTTTTAAAACACTTAAAGATACACCTTTTGAAACACTTAAAAACATTCCTTTTCAAAACATTAAAATATTTCTTTCGAAACAACTTAGTTCAAGTAGAATTTATAAAAGCATAGCTTCAAGACCATTTGAAAATATCTCTTCCCAAATCATTGGGTTCAACCTTAAATATAACTTCTGTGTCAAAGTGAACATAAGCGAAAGTAACCCCTTAGGAAACATTAATCTCCAAGTAAAAGAATTTGGGGAATAAATGGCTTCGAAACCACCCTTTCGAAAGAAATGATCTTTAAATAAATATTATGGGAAATGGATATCTTTGAAACAACCTTTCGAAACCATTGCCTTCGAAACCTTTAATATAAGTGACTATAGGGACCCTTTCGAAAGCATTGGAAAGTGGCTTCAATATTAATAAAACAAAATCTCCTCTTTCAAACTCATTTTTACGAGGCTATAAAGAAAAGCGGCCTTTAACCAATTCAAAAGGTATGAAGATGGCAGCTAGGTTTCAACTAGGTTCAAAATCAACTACCCTTTCGAAAGCTCCTTTTTAAAACTAAGTAAGCGGCAACTCACTCGAAAGCTTTTCTTAAAACAGAAAGGTGGCAACTTATTCGAAAGCTCTTTTCTAAAATAAAAGCAGGTTAACTGATTCGAAAGCTATTATAGTTGGCTTCAACACCTTCAAAAGCATCATTTATAAACAGAAGTAATTCAAAGTTAATAAGAATAGGTTCCACCCCATCGAAAGCTAGGTTTCGACATTGCCCCTTCCACCTTTCTCCAATCCACTACGTATCAATGGCTTGATACCATGTGTTTCGCTTACGAATGGATTCATAAGCGACGGTATGGTATCGAAAGCCATCAGATGGTAGCGGCAAAGTAGTAAATCCAAGGAAAACTCAATTTTAGCCTTTAAAAGAATTTTTTTTTCGCCTATTTGCCTTATTTTTCAAATATGATTAGTTGCCAAATCCTTTACCGAGCTTTTTTCCCTAAATAGGCCATCGAATTCATCAATTAATAACTAAAAATATTTTAGCAATGAAGCCCTTCCCCTTAGTAAAACAATTAAGACATTTAAGTCCTCAAACTTAATTAATTTAATTTCCATAGTAAATAACTTAGGGAAATCCCCCAAAAATCATCTTAATTCACTTTAATATGTTTTCTAACATATATAAATTTCTGACCCAAAATCCTTTATATAATTGTCGCAATTAATGTTGAACCAAAATGGTCTATTTCTTCCGTCCAATATTCATAGGAAGTTATCCATAACTTGGATTATTAAGAAAATTTAAACCCATCTCCAAAATAATGTTTTACATAACATATTAAATCCTCATGGCATTTGAAACCCATTTTACACCATTTTAACCTTATAATCGAATCAACCTTTCACAAACATACATATTAAATCAAACATGGCATAAAATCAAAGCATATCATCATTCAAATCATCAAATGGTTTTAAAAACATAAACCCAAAATTAGGATGTTCATTAAAACATATATGAGATGGTTTAGATATTATTCACCTTGTTTTGGATAAGGAACTTGAGATTTGATCTTGCTTAATTCTTCCTTGCTTAAATCCTTAGCTTTTAGTTGATTTTGATCCCCTTTTCTCCTAGGGTTATGGCTGGCCTAGATCTCTTTTGTTTTTGTTTTGATGAAAGTATGAAAATTAGAACGAGGTAAGGGTTTAGGAGTTATGGGGTTATATACGGTTGTTCCCATAATTCCCTTGCCTTATTCTCTTGGGTAGTTAACTTAAATAGCCATTTTATAAACTCATTCTTATGATTTCATTTAGTTAAGGCACGACCTCTATTTAATTTTCAAATCTCAATCTCCTTATCATTCTAGTATATACATTATTCTACTTAATTTATCTAATTAAATCTCTTGAATAATGATATTTAAAATTAGGGGTGTTACATTATTGCACATAACGATGTAAAACATTGGTATCCCCAACAATCAAAGTTGAAATCATATGACCAGCCGGCATTAATTAGGACAATAGAGAATATTTTCGACGTCAATAACAATGTCGACCTCCATCCAAGGACGAAAACCAAAAACTTAAATCCTTTAATGTATAAAAATCTAAGCTAAAAACAAGGTTGGTTACATACATATGATATCAGCTATCCTCCTTTTATAACAAACTCTAGATTTTTACAAATCATATGGCTAACTGCCACATCATAGGGTTGTCGACCCTCTTGAACATTGGCTATATCTCCTCTTTAAAACATCATTTTAATTTACATAAAAATAAGCCTCTCCGGCATTCTAAAGGGAGAAATCCGACATCAGCCCAGTGTGACATCGTTGCAAATACAATGCAATATAAAACCTTGCCGACTTTATTATAGCGGCATCCAAACCAGTGATGTCACTATAAAACAGTATACTTATCATACTTCAGCTACTATGCTGCTAAACATATAAGGTCGAAGTCAAAACAGGTGGCATCAATGCCTCCATATAGTTGATACCGAAAATAATCATAAGGGTGATAGGAGACGTCAATGATTTCGACGTTAAAATTTAAACACTCAAATGAATCACGAGAATGCGATGTCGCTTATAATAGGTTGCCAGTGAAGTCGCGACATTGTAGGAATCATTCCATAACTACCTAAGTAGTTATCATATGCTTCCCTCCATGTCTACCTTGATCTTCTTGTGAGAAATGCGGATTAAGGATCTTAAGGCTAAGGACAAACACTAGAGGGGGGTGGATAGTGTTTTAGAAAATTGTTAAATCTTTTTGAGTTTTTGTTAATTTAAACACAAATGTATTCAATATTCAGACACAGATATGATCACAGAATCAAATCTGATCACAGAATCAAACACAAATGTAAATATAAAGTAAAAGCAGTAAAGGAAAGAACACACCGGATTTTATACTAGTTCGGAGTTACCCTACATCCAGTCCTGCACACAAGTATGGATTTCCTTTCAAAAACTATCTTTATAGTTACACCCTCGATTTCAAGGCTACGAGGCACACCCTCCAGAATCACAATCCTCTGGGTAGAGATACTTGATTTCTCGGGCAACAAGTTCACCCAATTGATTTCTAAGGCTACAATCACACCTTTTACACTTGATTGATTTTCAAGGCTACAATCACACCTTTTCTCGCTAAGTTGATTACAAAAAGCCTATAACTCTGAATAGCACTGAGGATCTTGTTGAGATAGTGATAGAGAATCGAACCAGAGATAATCTAGTTAAATTCAATGTCGATTTTGGCAGAGTAATGATAAGAATTTGTATATAGAAATGTGGAAGAAGAAGAGGAGTGAAAAACCAAAAAAACTGTCTTAAAATTCATTGAAACTAACCCCTATTTATAGAGGAACAACAGTCATGTCCATTCCTGAAGAGTTATTACGAATAAACACTTCTTTTGAAATTTAAATTTTAAACTCAACTGACACCATGTTGACATAGGGTACATGAGTATGTCGACATCCCAAAGGGATTTTTGGTGTTTTGATTTTCTTTGAAAATAACCTTAAATTTATATTAAAACTATTTTAAACTTTATAAATATACTTGACTATATTAAAATACATAAGTAAGTATAAAGAATAATATATACAAAATTTTACTATAATTTTATATTTAAAATCTAAGTATAGATATTTAAAAGTTAAATATATTATATTTAAAAGATAGTTTAAAAACAAGGATAATTTGATTTTGAAATTAAAGATTATTTTGAGGCTAAAAGTATTTGAAAATCAGGGTAGATGTTTTTGATGCTTTTAAAAGGAAGGTTTTGAAATCATTTTGAAAACAAGATATAATTTTGAAAAATCATTTTGAATGAAAGGTTAGCCAATACAAAATAATATTCCACTAGATTTTTCGTAGTTCCATCCTACTTAGGATTCCATCCCTTCAACTGGCTCGAAGTGGATTACATTCCACGAATAAATTGGATTATAAAATGCCAATGCTTTTCTAGGAGTTTTAACAAAATTTCTAATTAAAGAATAAATTACTTGAATTCTTGAACTCTTGATAATCTTGATACTCATGAGTCTTCAATCTTGATATCTTGAATCTCTATACTGTACAGTCTTCATTCTTGGTACATGCATGGTTAAATCCTGCATATACATATATACATATATATATATATATAAACTTATACTGTTAGTATTTATATTTTATAATCTATTCTAAGGTTGTTGTCATCAAAAACATCATCTCACGGACTAACACTTCTTAGTTCCTATATTATCTTAGCTTCGGATAGGAGAGACATGGCGTAATCGTAATTATTATAAAAATTGATTTATTACCAATAAATACAAATACTTTTCACCAAATATTATTCTTTGTCAATTTCCTATTAGACAATGAAATGCTTTACCAAATTCTTTTCAGGAAATCCGCCGCATTTAGAGTTAAAAGTCCCCAAAATCATTTGCCAACTTAATTATTAACCTTAATTAATTATTATTTTAAATGCTTATCTAGTAAAATAAATTCAAAAACCTAAATATTCCTACTTCCCTATTGTTCCCACCAAACCTACCATAAAATGGTAACTAAAAAAAAGAGTAAGTGGACCTGACCCATTGAATCATGACTATATTGGCTATTCTGATATTTAAATTCGATATATATTAAATTGTAGAAAGCGGGTTTTTTTAATTTCTTTTTTAGTTTCTTAGAACACAAAAGACAAGAAATAATTCGAAATCACTTGGAAAAAATCACTAAAAATCCAGGAAATTCATAAATACCTTATTATTTATCATAAAAAAAATTTGAGGCCGAAGAAAATATTTCATATTTTAAATAATTAAGATCCAATTAAACCCAATTTCCACCTTAGAAAATTCATAAAATATTTATTCCAACTCGAAAAATTAGGAAATTAAATACCTATCTCCAAATTAATGTTTTACATGATAAACCATAAAATCAAAACATTTGGAGATAAAAAAAACTTAGGTTTTGACCTTAAAACTCATTCAAAAAATTCCATAAAAATTCCATAAACCATTGTTATATCCAAACAATGATTATTCAACCATAACTTGGCAAATCAAACCAGATAAATTCAGGTACAATCCATAACTGAATTAAACAAAGGATAAAAGAGATGGTTTGAGCAATTATTCACCTCAAATTTTATGTTGGAGTTTAGATTTGATGTTGGTCTAGTTTCCATAAGCTTTATATTATGAATTTCCTTTGGTTTAGTCCCTTTTTCCCAAGGTTATGGCCGACCTCCTTATGTTCTTCTTTGGAATGTTTTTGTGTGAGAAAAAATAAGAATAATACGAGAGAGTGAGAGAGGGTTTAAGGATTAAAGGATGGATCTACTTATTTTGCCCCTCTCATATATTCTCTTATGTGTTAAGTTTTTCAAAACAATCTTATTACTTAATTTATTAAGGCACGACATTGTTAAACAAGTCTTATTTTCTTCAACCATTTGCATTATTCTATTTAATCTATCCAACTAAATATCCCGAAGAATGTTAAACTAAAATTAGGGATGTTACAGGCTCCCCGTTTAAAGAATTTTTTCCTCGAAATTCAGTAAGGGCTACATAACAAGCCTATCAAACATACAAACAATGCAAGTATATCCTACCAGCTATAAAGTTTACATACAACAAATATAGAGCATACCATCATAACAGCTAATGATAAGTATCCATATTCATATCCTCTTTCTCCCAAGCACAGTCTTTCTCGTCGTCACTCCACTGGAATTTTACTAACTTGACTATCATATTCCTTAGTCTCTCCTCACATCTGGCCACAAAAAGAACTGGCTATCTTACAAAAGTCAGATTCGGTTCCACTACTAAATCTTCCAATGCAATTGGAGCAATAGTAGTTTCTGAATCATGCATATACTTTCTAAGATGAGAAACATGAAAAATACTATAGACTCCTGCCAAACTGCTCGGTAACTCTAGTCGTTATGTGAGTTTCTCAATCCTCTCTATAATAGGGAACAGTTCAACATATCTCGATGCTAGTTTCGTCGGCTTTCCAAACCGTACCACTCTCTTCATCGGTGACACTTTAATAAAAACATGATTTCCAACCGAGAACTCTAAATCCTTGTGCCTCCCATCTGTGTAACTTTTCCGCCTAGACTATGCTTTTCTCATCCTAGCTCTGATCAACTAATCTTTTCCATGGTTTCTTTAACTATATTTGGACTAAGGACCACTTTATCTCCGATCTCTAACCAACATGCTGGTGATTTTCATGGCCTTCCATACAAAGCTTTGAAAGGTGTCATTCCTATACTAGTCTGATAACTATTATTAAAGGAAAAATCAACCAATTGCATATGGTCTTCCCACAACCCACCAAAGTCTAGTACACAAGCTCTCAACAAATCTTTAAGTAACTTGTTGACTCTCTCAGTTTGCCCATCCGTCTATAGGTGATAAGTGGTACTCATCTTAAGCTTGGTACTTAATTCCTTATTTAGACTCTTCTAGAATTCACTAGTGAACAAAGTATCCCTATCACTAACTATACTACTAGGAATCCCATGCAGTCTAATAATGTTCTTCATAAACAACTTAGCCAATACATGTGATGTTCTAGTTGATTTAATGAGAATGAAATTTGTACACTTGGTCAAACTATCCACTGTCACCCAAATACTTTCATTTCCCCTGTTCGACCTTGGCAACTCGTCAATGAAATCCATGGATATCGAATCCCATTTCCAAACTGGTATATCTAAAGGCTGAAGTAACCCACTCGGCTTTTGATGCTTCGCTTTAGCTTGCTAGTAGTTCACACATTGCTTCACCCTCAAGCCTAAATCCATTTTCAAACCTTCCCAGAAGAAACTTCTTTTCATTCATGATAAATCTTAGTTTCTACAGGATGTATAGTAAACTCCAATCGATGACACTCCCTAAGAATTTTCTTTCTTAGGTCATCAACTTTTGAAATACATAACCATCCCTTCTTCCTTAACCATCCTCCCCGGTCAAGACTAATATCTTTTAGATCATCAATCTCAATTCCACTATACAATCTTTTAATCCTTTTGGCTAGTAATGGATCATCCCTCGGCTTGGTAGCAATTCATTTGATCAATACTAGTCGAACTTCTAAACATGACAATATGGCGATACTTTGACTAGAACTACCACTCGATCTTAATCGCACACTACAAGTAGTCAATGCCTTTAATCCCTTCCATTCTGCCAACACAGCTAACACCACATTCTAATGTTCTCTACTAAGTGCATCTGCAACTTTATTTCTTTTTCTCGGTGTATACTCAATACCAAAATCATAAGCTGCAAAAAATTCTGGCCAACTCTACTGTCTCATATTCAACTTATTCTAAGAGAGTAAATATCTTAAAGACTTATGATCCATATACATCTCAATCTTTCCCCTATGAGGTATTATCTCCTCACTTTCAGTGCAAAATCACCGATGCCAACTCCAAATCATGAGTCGGATATCTAATTTCATGTGGTCTCAGCTATCGAGAAGCATTGATAATCATTCTATCCCTTTGTATCAGCACAACTCCTAATCCAGTTCCACATGCATCCATAAACACCCCAAAATCCTGAATCCCATCTGGAACAACTAACATGTGTGCATTTATAAAAAATGCTTTAATTTAAGAAATGCTTCCTCACATTTATCAAACCAAATAGACTTTACATCCTTCCTTGTTAGTTTAGTCAAGGATGCTGCTATCCGCGAGAAATCCTTGATGAATCTTCGGTAATAGCTAGCCATTTCAAGAAAAATCCTTATCTTGATCACCGTCTTGGGTCTCTTCCAATTATTTATCACATCAATCTTAGCTGGATCCGTTGACAACTCTTTCTTTAGTACTATATGACCAAGAATCTTCACCTCTCTATTCCATAAATGATGCTTCGAAAACTTCGATTTTAGCTGATGCTGCCTCAACGTCTCAAGTACTATTCTAAGCTAAATCTCGTGATCTTTTTAATCCTTAAAATACATCAGAATGTCATTAATGAATACCAACATGAATCTATCCAAGTGCTCTTGGAAAATCCAGTTCATTGAGTCCACAAAGAAAGCAGGTGCATTAGTCAATTCGGATGGCATCACTAATCACTCATATGAAACCATATCTCATTTGAAACACCATCGAAGGAATACTATCCTCTGCCGCCCTCAATTGATGGAACCCTGTCGCCAATCCTACTAGGAAAATATTTTGAATCCACTTAACTGATTAAATAAATCATCAATTCTCCGCAAAGGATATATATTCTTTATTGTCTTCTCATTCAACTTACGAAAATCAATACATAATCTCAACAACCTGTCCGGTTTCTTTACGAACATAGTGACAGCTTTCCAAGGCGAACTACTTGGTCTATTAAAATTATTTTCTTCTATGTCCTCTAGCTGCACCTTTAACTCCTTCATCTCGTTAGGTGTTATCTTGCTAGGTGTTCTACTCATGTGTTCAGTTCTAGGTACAAGATCATTTAAAATTCAATAGCCCGTTTTGGTGGTAGTACTGTAACTGGCTCAAAACATATGCAAACTCTCTTGCAACTAAAACCTGATTTACTTGATCTTCTACTTCCATTGCACCTAAAAAAGTACAAACATCTACACTCGAGTTTCCTACTGGGTATATATTTCGATCACTATTATCAATGTGTCTAAATAATATTTTCCTATCCTGGCAAAATGTCCTAGCATCGTATTTGCTCAACCAATATGTACCTAAAATAATCCTCAAACCTGCAAAATCAAACACATGCAAAATGCAGGAAAAAGTAAAACCTAGCGACTCAATTTCTAGATGGTCACATCTCGACCTAAGAATTGTGTACCCTCCTATAGGATTAGCTACCCTTAAGGAAGTAATAAGGTATGATGGTTCTAAACATAACTTATCTACCAAAAAATGAGAGATAAATGAATGCAATGCACCAATATCAAACAATACTCCAACTAGTATGCTATGAATAAAAAGCGTACCTTCCATCATAGATTTCCCTTTCTTAGCAGCAACCAGTCTTGATGCAGATGGCTCCAAAGCTAACACCTTTCCTTTATTAGCCTTGGCTGCTTCTAGATTTATTCTTATAATGCTCCACGTGGTCATAGTTAAAGAATTTCACATTATGCTTGCCCACAACCATCTTTCCATCATCTGATCGCTACTTATTAGCATAGTACCCCTTCTTATCACACTTATAACAAATGATATCTGCCTTTCCTTTCTTAGCAGTTCCACCCTTCTGGCCTCCTTTTCCCTTAAAGGAATTTGTCCTCTTATTATGAGACCGGATTCCAACAAGTTTCTCCTTCCCAAAAGTAGAAAGCATCTCCTTGTTCCTAATAGCCATTTCCATAACTACATTTGATGGGTCCCTGAGATGTGGCATAGTTTCCTTAGTAATCTCCGTCCTCAACTCCCAAGTTCATATCTGGATAGTTCATCAAACTTAGCAGAGTATTCCTACATTGACATTTCCCCTTGCTCCAATTCCACGAACTTCCTGAGCAGGGTCGACCTGGCTACCTCGGGATAAAAATCTTCCTTAAATCTCCTTCGAAATTCTACCCAAGTTAATTTCTCTTCTGGTACCCTAATGGTCACCCATTCTACTAGTATAGTGTAGCACCTTGCAATAATCTCGAAGCCAATCTTTTTTACTTCACATCATTCAGACCCAAATCAAAAAAAATTCTCTCATAATGCAACAGCCGCTTCTATGCTTCTATAGCATCTTCAGTCCCGAGAAAAGGCTTCCCACTAAGACTAGTATAATCTCAGCTTAGCTAGGTGTAGATATTTCCAACTGGTGCTATGGATTAACTCCTCCTGCATTAGCAGTATTACCTCCAGCTACTCCTACAGCTGCTCTAGTTTACATTAGATTAACGAAGAACTGACGCATAGTCCTCCTATCTACTGGTAGGGTTCCAGCACCTACATTAGCACTTGTGCTTTGATTAGCTTTTGCATGTTGACCTTGGTTCCTTATGGTATTGGGTCGAACGTTTCCATTGGTTGTGATGGTTCCACCATCCAGATTCACTCTTTTGTTTCCTGCTTCCATACCTTGTTTTCTCGTAATCTACATATGAGCCTTAATAAGATACAGAAGAACAGTCTAAGAGAGAGGGAAGAATAGAGATAGAATACATACTTATATATAGCAAATACAAGTATGTTAATATTGCATTATCCCATACCCCAATCTTATTATCTAATTCGTTAGGATTGTGCTTTCAAAATTTTTTAATCTCTTAGGTTTTATATAAACCTATGCTTTGATACCAACTTTTAACGTTCTTTATTTTAAGGTCCGAAACTAAGCGCTACGGATGTTGCTATCACCCATAACATTAATTTTCGGTGAAAAAATGAGTCTATGTTAATCATATCAATAATCAGAAGCACATAAATATAAAAAAATATTAAACACAATTTAATACCAAACTTTTGCATTTCATTTTATAAATAACATTTCATATTCATTACATAATCTCATTTGCAATCCCACGTTCAGAGAAAATATAATTATTATGAACTACTCCAAGAGCAACATATGAAGATGCTTCCTTGGTTGATCAGGCTCTAACACTTGACAATTATATACCATGCCATTACATCAATACAAAAAAAATCAACAACAAAATGGATTAAATATTAACTACTAAATAGCTAGATTGCCTCTTGCCTGTTTCTAGAAGCTTACTCGTCCAACTGGAAACCAGAAATCCCCGACTCTCGACCTACTCAAATGAGTACCCAAGAGTTTAAGGGAAAAAAGAAATACTTTGGGTCAGACAAATGTATGGTGTGAATAATAACCTACTATCTCAAACCAATAGATATCTAGTAAGACCACAAAGCTGAGTGGAACGGGTTTTCTCCTCACTAGTATCTTAACCAAAACATATTAACCATATACTATGCTCCTGCATCCATAATGGTTAGAACATAGAAAATAAGTATTCATTGTCATGCATTATATATTGGCAACTCATCCCAATTAGATAGACTATCCATCTTCATTCTCATCTGACTATCCGTCTTAATTAATTGACTATTCGCCTCAGATTTATGTGGACTACCCAAATCACATGTAATATTTGGCTTACCCATCCTCTACTTTACGGACTACCCATCCTACATGGTTTCATTATCAAAGTTATGTGGACTATCCGTCTCATATAAACATTTTTATAGATTATTCATCCCCTTCTATATGGACTACCCATCACATATGGTTTCGTGTATTTAAAATGATGTGGATTATCCATCACAAGTCCTATAGTTTTCCTAGGATGACTATGAACCCTTCATTGATCATTTAAAGACTATCCATCTCTGATATGACGTGGATAGTCCATCTCACATCTCATAGTTTTTCTAAGATGACAATGAATCCATCACTTATGAATTTAGTTCATGTTTAACCCACGTGTTCAACCTATACCTGTTGGTGTCCCAAATTTGGTTGTACACCCCTTAAACTTATAACATCTTCAAAATAATATACATTGGTTTCCCTAATGATCTATGTCGGATTCATTAAAAATATAGATTGGTATCCCAATGATTAGTGTCAAGTTTATTCATTCTAGGTACCCAATAAATAATGTTAACTTCATATACTTATAACACATAGCGATGTAAAATAATGGTATCCCAACAATCAAAGTTGAAATCATAAAACATATGGTCGCCTCCTTTATTTAGGATAATGGAGAATATTTTCGACGTCAATAACAATGTTGAACTCTATCCATGGTCGAAAACCAAAAATTTAAATACTTTTAAGTATAAAACTCTAAGTTGGAAACAAGGTTGTCGACATACATATAATATCGTGTATCCACCTTTTAAAACAAAACTTTAGGTTTTTACAAAACATATGGTTAACTACCAAATCATAGGATTGTCGACTAACTTGATATTGGCACTATCGCCTCTTTGAAAAATAGTTTTAATTTTGCAAAACTAAGCCACTCTAGTGTTAAAACGGAAGAAATGCGGCATCGAAGCGGTGTGGCATCGTCGCCAATACAATGCAATATAAAACCTTGCCGACATTGATGAATAGCAGCATCAAAAGCAACGGCGTCATTATAGAACATTATACTTATCATACTTCGACTATTATGCCACCTAACATATAAGGTCAAAGTCAAAATAGGCGGCATCAACGCTTCTATATAATTGACACCAAAAATAATCCAAAGGGTGATACACGGCATCAACGATTTCGATGTTCAGATTTAAACGCTCAAATGAATCACGAAAATGCGATGTCACCGATTATACGTTGCCGATGAAGTCAACTTCGACATTGTAAGAATCATTCCATAACTACCTAAGTAGTTATCATATGCTTCCCTCCATATCGACGTCGATCTTCTTAGCTTCGGATAAGAGCGGCATAACATTATTGTAGCTACAATGAAAACTGATTTATTACCAATAAAAGCTAATACTTTTCGTCAAATCTTATTCTTTATCAAATTCTTATTGGACAATGAAATGCTTTACCCAACTCTTTTTCGGAAATCTGCCGCATTTAGTTTTTGAAGTCCCTAAAATCATTTTCCAACTTAACTAATAACCTCAATTAATTATTAATTTAAATGTTTATCTAGCAAAATAAATTCATAATAATTCAAAATCACTTGGAAAATATCCTTAGATGTCCCAGAAATTTAGAAATACCATATTATTTATCATATAAAAATTTTAAGGCCAAAAACTATATTTAACTATTTTAAATAATTAAGACCCAAATCAAACCCAATTTCCACCTTAGAAAATTTATAAAATATTTATTTCAACTTGGAAATTTAGGAAATTAAAAGCCCATCTCCAAATTAATGTTTTACATAATATACTAGAAAATAAAGACATTTGAAAATTAAAAACTTAGGTTTTGCCCTTAAAACCCCTTCAAATAATTCCATAAAAATTCCTTATTCCTTTATTTTATCCAAACAATGATTATTCAATTATAACTTGGCAAATCAAACAAGATAAATTCAGGTACTATCTGAACGTAACTGTGCGGATCGTGCTATATGGAATTATATTAAACTAGTGCGGAAATAAACTAAGTTACTATAGTAAAGTAAATAAGTAAAATAAAACAAGCACACCAGAAATTTTAATACTGGCTCGAACTTCCCGTTCTACGCCCAGTCCCAGACTCCTTCTGGAGTTTCAACTACAACAACCCTCACTTAACCAGGAGGAACAGGTTTACACAACCCTTGAAAAACCGAACAAGGGACCTGAACAGCAGAATAAGATTTCGCCGCAACAGCCGAAGAGGACTTCAACTTATAGAGAATGTATGTGACACAATGTATTCTTAATAACACGAATTTGTCTCTTGATAGTACAAATTTCCTATAATCTTTCTCCTTTATGATATATGTGTGAATGCGTGAAGATTAAGGAAGTAGGAAATAAATTTGAATGATGTTGAAAGTACAAATGTATTAGAATCAAGAATTTCAACAATAGAATGATAATCAATAGAATTGGTGGTTTCAAAATTTGATTCTAATGTGTTTATATAGATAGTAAATAGATGCAATTGTTCATGAAGAGTTATCATCAAAAGTTATGTTTCTCTGTTGGATTAAAGATCGCACCTCTTCATGAATGGAAATGTCTTTTCAAAAAAATAGCCGTTGTAAATATTCAGACGTCTGAAATTAAAAATTCAGACTTCTAAAATGCAACGAAATCAAAACAGAAAGAAATAGGCAAAAAAAATTTATATTCAGATGAAACGATCCGACTCTCTCACCACAGAAAATCGCATCATTTTGAAGAATGAAAGGGATAGAAAAGAGAAAAGAAAGAGAAGAAAAAAGAAACAACATCAGAATCTCAACAGCGGAACGAATAAATTATATTAATCACATAAATATTACATAGTATCATATACATCATAGTTACACAGATTATACATCCATATTAGACAGTTATAAATACCGGACTAGTTATACAACTCAATACAATACAAGGAAACTACTCAGAGAAACCATCACAGCGGAACACTATATATATCTATAACGCTGAAGCTTCCTGCTCCATTGCTCCTCCACAAATCGTCAAAGCTAACCTGAATCCCTTGGCTACTCGTAAAAATTTGAGTACCCAAGAGTTTAAGAAAACAGAAGATAAACTCCGGGTCAGACATGGGTCTGGTGTGAGTAAACGGGATAAAGTTGCTTAACTTTAAAAACCTCTTGAAAGAAAAAGTATCACGTAAGACTTCCCACACATAAACATGGGTAAGTTTTTACCTTACGCTAACCAAAACATTTGATGGGAAATTCTGTGATATTATAATAGGGTCTAGGGTTTTCAAGTATATAGAAAATAGCCAAAATTATTACATTCATTAAATTCCAGCTACTAGCCACAAAAGTGGGTAATACAATCAAATCCGATGACACTTATTGGATTTTGGATTCCATACAATGGCAGGGCTAATGGGGTACCGTCCGTCACAGTACGTGGCCTAGATCAACGTACTGAGGAGCCACCCTAACTCCCCTGCAACACAAGGCCGGAACCATCCCTTACTGGACAGTCCCGAACAAGACAACCCCGACAGTTGGAGGTTACAACTGTCCACACAACCGAAATAAAAGGGACCTATAAACAGGGGGAAATCTCGTCCTACTTGGGCATGACCCACTTAGCCTTGCTGCACCTCCCCTGTTTTAACCATTCCCGTTTGATGAGGCTTGAGGTTACGATTACCTTTATAGAACACATCACTTAGAATGCTCATCGTCCACCTGATGATGTGTTGAAAGCATTCAATCCATACAAGTTCGTTCTGGGTTCGAACGAACCGAAGGCATTATCCCTTACACTCATTTTGGAAACACCCTCAGAGTTAACGACGATAACCCTTGCACTCTGAATCTTCGTCTTAACTTGAGATTTATGACCTACAATTAATTTGGATCGATGTGGTTTTAGGATATCCAAATATGGAAATCCGATCCCGGTTTCATCGAAATCCAAAACGTGTCTTTTGAAGGCCAAGTTGTTTTAAGGTTTAAAACAATTCAATTCAATTATCTATATACACATAGATAGATAATTCACAAACTACAATAGATAATCAACATTATCATTACAAACAGATGATCCACATTATCATCACAATGCAACCAAAGCATTCATATCACACAGCGTCACTAATCCCATATCTGAGATCACAAACCATTCAAGGCAATCAATATCATTCATCCATACATAAGCAAGGATTTACTTAATCACACCATCTATAATTAATTTAAAATTATTTAAATTAATTACCTCCATCTCTAATTAATTTAAAGTGAATTAAATTAATTACTTCATTTTTAATTAATTTAAAATAAATTAAATTAATTACTTCATCTTTAATTAATTTAAATTAAATTAAATTAATTACTTCATCATTATAAATCTTGCTTATCTAACCATTAATTAATTACAAGTCAATTAATTAAGAATTCAAATTAATCACCTTAATTAATCACCTTTGATTAATTATCCTTAATTACATTCAAGTAATTGTTCTTTAATAAATTTCACAAATTAATTATCCTTAACTATTTAACGTAATTAATCTTTAATTACTCTCATTAATTACATTAATTAATGATCCTTCATTAATTATTTCCAATAATTAATTAATTATAATTAATTACATTAATCCTTAATTAATTACATTAATTAATTATATTTTAATTAATTAATTCCATTAATCAAACTTGATTAATCATAAACGGTAACTACCCTTCTGCAATTACTTACTTAATTAATTAACTTTTAATTAATTATATTAATCCTTTGATTAATTACACTAAGTAATTAATCCTTAATTACTTTTACTAAGTAATTACCCTTTAAATACTTCCCGTCAAGTAATTCCTTTTAATTAATTACATCTTGTAATTATACATTAATTACTTCACTAAGTAAATACACTTATCAATCTCAACTAGTATTTATACTTAATTAATTACCAAAGGGTTACCTTTAATTAATTAACAAATTAATTAACTTAAATTAATCATCTTTATTTGATTAATTACAATTGGATAATTCATCCCTTAATTATCCTTAAAACAAATTAATTAAATCTTAATTACAGATTAATTAATTCTTTAACCATTAATTAATAAACATTAATAATTAATTAATTCCACTTAATTACAAATTAAGTACTTCTTAATTACCTATTAATCAATCCCTTAATTAACAGTTCATTAACCCTTAATTAACCTTTAATTATAGATTAATTATTAATTAATAAAACTTACTCATTTATTTAATAAAAATTAGTTAAGAATTTCTTAATTACTAATTAATTAACCTCTAATCATTTGATTAATTAATTTCTAATTAAAAATTAATTAATCTTTAATCATTAATTAATAATCCTTAATTACAACTAATTAACCTTTAATTAATTAATTATAATCCTTAATTAAAAATTATTTAAACCCTTAAACATTAGTTAATTAAATTAATTAATTGTTCTTAATTAATTACTTACTAACCCTTTATCCTTAATTAAAAACTATATAAAACCATAATTATCTTAAGATAAAACCTTATCTTTATTGTGCCTATTAAAACAATTTACTTTAAAAATTAACTTTACTGAATTAAATTATTAATTAAGTTTAAAATACTTATTGAACATAATAATTTAAAGTTTACAAATCACAACTTCCTTTAAATACTTTAAAATATCATCAAGTAATGGTTTTAAATCAAGTTTTAAATTTAAATCAATAAACTTGCTTTTTATAAAGTCTTTATACTTCCATTTCTACTAAAGTTTTAAAATACTTTAACTTGATTTAACAAAATTTAAATTAAATAAAGTTTCAACTTCATAAACAATGTTAAAGAAAACATTTATTTTTATCAAGAATAAATTAAAAAAAAACAAGATTCATGCCAAAAAATTAAAACATACTTTATTTAAATTTTAAACCTGTTTTATAAAATAAACCTTTAAAATACTTTTGAAAATTTTCTTTAATCAAACTTCAGGTCTAACCCGATCAACACCTGACAAACACCCGAGTTCCTCTTCTTCTCTTCTTCCATTTCAAAACTTAGTTTAAGTTTTTAGTTAAAATTTTAAATTACAAAACATGTAAACAAAAGAAAACTGTTACAGGATTAAAATCACTCAGCGTTACTCGAGTTCAAACTCGAGCGATCTTGCCATAATCTCGAGTTACGACCCGAGACAAAACCTCTTCCCCAAACTAACTCAAAACATTGACACACGCCTGTGCATATGCACCGACGATCGACGCCACCGCGATTAACTCCAAAACCTCCTACACATCAGCGATCCACTCAACAGCCAATTCCGATCATCCCTTCATCACCGTAGAACGCAAAACAAAATCGAGCTTTACAGGAGAACTCGAATTAACCACTGCTTGGAAACAACCCCATATCCACGTCGCCGATCACCAGAGCACCCCCAGACTCCGGCCACATCTCCGTCAATCATCCATGCAGCCTCCTTCGAAATCCCAAGCGACTCGATGCATTAGAAACAACGCAGTTCCCACTTTTGCATGATCGACCAAAACTAGGGTTAAATCATAAATCCCCTTCTCTTTGTCTCCTTGACGAACGTGAACAACCTCGGGCATTTTTCCCGAACACCCCACAAATTCTTCCATCTCCAGAAGAAAATCCAAGACCCCTCTCCTTCTTGATCGCCAAAGGTGGCCCAAACACCCATTTCCAGTCAAACCCAAATTGCATATCCAATGCAACATTAAAAATTTTGGTTTTAGTTTTGAAAATCATAATTTGCTACATAGATTCAAGTTATAACCCTAAAACAATGAATTATAACATTTGATTTAATATGATTTTTAACATCATCATTGTATTTTACATATTCAAGCATAATTCAAACCTTTAAAATACTTGAATTTATTTTTGGTACTTAGATTATGATTTAACAAAACTATTTTGTTTTAAATTCAGGTCCTAACAGTGATTAAATAAAAAGATTTTGAATTTTTTTTTAATTGTCACTTACACTCTGTAACAATGGACAGGGAAACACTGATGTGAACAAATGAATTACATATGTTCTCAGGTTTAAATTCATTCATATATTCAGAATAAAACAACATGCATACATATTTTCCAACTTACTCCATGAGTTTACTTTAAACATTTTGCATATGAATCAAATTTTAAAATGTTTCGTGCTCACGGTATTCAGTACAGAGTCATAAACAAATCACAGAGATGATAAAATCAACTGAAAACATGCAGGCTCACATATGTACATATAAGCAAAGCAATCATCAAACAGTATTCACATGCAACATATATATTTGTTACTTAAGTTTTGAATTTGAAAGTTTACTCACCATTTCTGTAGAAAGCATAAAGTTTGAAAACAGGAAACCTTGAATTAGCTTTGACCTGTGAACCAGAAAGATGATGCTTTGAACTTGAAGAAAACATTTTGAAAACCAAAATGCTGAAGCTTGAAAAACTATGCTAGATACAAGTTGAAGTTCAATTCTGCTGATTGCATTGATAACCCAGATTGCATTATGAAACTTGCAAGCTTTGATTCATTTGCTTTTAAAATAGATTTCAGGCTTGCTTATTAAAAATTTACTGACAGGTTTCTGGTCTTTGAATTTTGGAAGATGAATTTACATATTTTCTTTGGAACTAGGCTTGCTTATTGATTTGAGAAATGGAGTACAGGTTTTGGTATAAGGAGGTTATAATATTTTTTTGAAGAATGCTTGACAGATTTTTGGTCTATGAATTTGGAAATTGAAGTACAGATTGGATTTTGAGATGAGAAAAGAGGTACATATTGTATTTGATTTGGAAAGTGAATTACAGTTTTGATCTGAGAATTTCTTTATAAAATTTGGTTTGTTTTCTTTGTTTAGAAATGAGGTTAGAAAAAAAAAGAATGAAAGATGTAGGTTTATATAAATCAATTTATAATTTTATAAAAATTAAGAAAAATAAAATAAAGGGGTGACACTTGTCCTCCATCCTACTTAATTTCTTAACACTTGTTAGAAAAGATGTTTATAAATTAACACATGTATATTATGTATTTTTATTTATTTTTAAATTAATTTACATAGCTTTTATAATAAATTTCCTAATTAATTTATACATTTCTAATTTAATAAATGCTTTTGTAAACAAATAAATCCTTTAAAAGAAAATTAAAATAAATCCAATCATGTTTTTTTAAAATAAGATCATACCTAGTGTATTTAATTCATTCATAGATATAAGTATAAAACTTTTATATTTATTTATTATTTATATGAATACTTTCATAATTTAAATAAATTCTTTTAAAGAAAAAGAATATAAAATAAATTATATTCTTATGGAAACTTTATTCATATATTTTTATATCTAACTATTTTAAAATAATTACCCTTTAAATTCATATTAAATCCAAATATTAAATTCAAATTCAAATTCAAATTTTAAAATCCAATTTAAAATTGACTTAAACATATATATTATTCTAAACAAATATACTACTAAATTTGAAAATAACAAATTCGATTTTTAAAAAATTAACTTAAATAAGTATATATGCATACATGTATAAACAATACATATTTAAAATAATAAGTCTATCAAAAACCTATTTATAAAAAAATCCAATTATAATTCGTAAAAAAATAATTATCCCTTTTAAAAATCTATGTATACTATTATTAAAAATCATCACATTATATTGATTTAAAATAACCATTTTGCGAATTTTAATTAATTGAAACAAGGAGATTATCATATATAAATTGCTTGAAATTTCCGGGATATCACATCAGACGTCTGAAATATAACTTTCAAACGTCTGAATATTGTAGTTTACAACATTCAAACTTCCAGATCAGACGTCTGAATTGAAGCATTCAGACGTCTGAATGTAACATAAAAAAAATGAGATTTTTCTTTTTAAAGCAAATATATGAAATGATAATGTAGTGTATATCATATAGGAGAGATTTTAACATATTTTAAACTCTAGACACAGACTCGCTACATGCTTAGGAGTCAAAGCTCATTTGAATCCGGTCTTTGATTGATTCCTATAAAAACAAGTTAGTATACAATAATGACGTATATAGTTGTTATAGTCAAAATATCGTTATACGAAATATCGTAAACACGAAGTTTCAACATTCTCCCCCTTTTTGACGATGACAACTATATATATACACAATATAAACATGTATTTACTCCCCCTTACTATAAGCTCCTCCTTAATATAAACTCCCCATGTACATCTCCCCCTTTGACATCGACAAAAAGGAAAGTGTAAAATATGAACAAGGAATAGTAAAACAGGGAAGCATCAGAATCATCAGAAGATACAAGAAGCCAAAAAAAATAGTATTATCTGTTTAAGTTACATACCAAAAGAAGAAGAAGCATATGTTTAAGTCACATACCAAAGTAAGAAGTAGCATATGTTTAAGTTGCATACCAAAATAAACATCAGGAATTTTAAAATAAACAGTGCAAAAAGATTCGTTATGAGATATTGAAGTGAAAGTTCCATACTACCACTAATTTTAGAAAGATGAACTAAGATGATCATCACCTTCTTCATCCTCGTCATCATCATCTTCATCATTGTTAGTACCGGAGCTAGATGACCATTGGAAAGGTGTGGGATTAAAGACCTCGGTAGAAGTGGAAGATGAGCAACCAATACGTTCCCAAATCTTGTTTAAGAAGCCACGAATAGAATTAAACTTCTTATTGGTTTGCTTTTCTAATCTATCAATTTTGGTATTGAGCTTAGCCTAATTTTGAGAAATTGTAACAAAGGCTTGTTTAGGTGTTGATTCAAGGGAAAGCACTTCTATGTTATCATCATCATGCTCGGGAGCTTGTGGAGCAATGTGGTGATGAGGTTGATGAGGTTGAGGAGGTTGAGGTATATTTTGATCCCGGTTTGTGATCCATTGTTGGAAAGAAATAAAGTTAAGGTTTTGTGGACGCTTAGGCAAGTTCATCAGACCTAAGGTTTTGGATCCTAGCTCCTTTATAGGTTAAAATTCTGATTCTGGAAAAGTTACTCCATAATTTCTAATATTTTCATTATATATGAACCATAATGAAAAGTTTTATAACGAAGGCGATGATTAAAATTCATAAACTCCTCAAGAATAACATGACCCCAATTTATAGACTGTTCCGAATATATGGCATTCAAAGCTTGGAAGTTGCGTTTGTTGATAACTTCATAACTTCCGGTTCTCGGTAAGACAGAACAAATTAAAGCTTGATGAAGAATACAGGCTTGTGGTCGGAGTTGAACAGAGGTAAGCCTAGTGATATCGTCGAAAAGAAATCTATGAGAGACTTCATCTCTATGATCCAAAGAGAGTGAAACATCTACGTCATCCAAATCTATTCTGGATGAAGGACATTGCAAAATATCTCCAAGACGAACTAACGGAAGATAGATTTTAACACCACATACCAAAGACCAAATACAATCCTCTCTATTATGGGGATGACGATGGTCTAAGTTCATATTTGCATAGAATAATTTGACTAAAAGATGATCTGTCTTAACATTATTTGCAGAAAAGGATAAGAGAGATTCTAACCCACTTGAGCGAGCAATTTGTTGAATTCTGTAGGGTTCAAATTCGTCAAACTTAACAAAAGCTCCCGGGAAGAAAACAGATCTATCCATCTGAGAAAATCTTTTCTTTGCTTCATCATTCCATAACCATTGATCTATATTTGGTGCAGATGAAGAGCTTGGAGCCCTTGGTCGTTTTTTTCTTGGAGGCATTGGAGTTTTTGCTAATTTTTTTTAAAGATGAAGAGACAAAAAATGGAATATTGGAGGATAGAAAAGTGCTGGTTCAGATGAAGTGGAAGATAAAAGTAATCAAGGTGGTTGGTGGATGGATAAATTTAAAAAATCCCTTGAATTTTAATTCTCCAGTTGGATTCAGACATTTGGAATTTCAATTTCAGACGTTTGAAATTGTAAAATTTTAAACAGAAGAAAAACGGTGTAATTTAAGGTACTTTCAGACGTCTGAAATAGAGTGTTCAGACGTCTGAATCGGAGTGAAGAAAAAATTCTTCAACAATATTCAGACGTCTGAAACATCTATTTCAGACGTTTGAAATATGTATTTCAGACATTGTTCGATATATTTTTTATGAAGACATTGTTACATATATTTGTGATATATAATAATTTTTGAATGATTTACAAAAAATAAATATGATTATTCAACAACAACAAATATAGATGAAAGAAATCATTTATCCAAATCACTCGGAGTCTTGCATTCTTCTGGTTCTATCTTGGTTATCTCTGTGTATGGTCATATTGGAGACCAATATGGTTGACGTTCCTAAGAATTCGGAGAAACCGGAGGACTCTGTGGACTCGGCTCCCATCGATTCGAAGTAGAAGGTTGAACTACATCTTTCTTTGGAGATGTACCGCAGAATTTAATGCCCCTTGTTCAATGAAACTAAGTCATTTGGCATTAAATTTATGTTCGTAATACATTTCTCGCTGCAAATCCAACTATTCTTTTTGGTAATGATGAATGTCGGATATTTTTTCTTTGGTTGATGGAGAACCAAAGAAAAGAAACCATCGAGATTTCTTCTTTTCTGGCGTATAACCAGAATGTTCGCGTGAAGGAAGAGGTTTATCATGTTCATGTGGTGTTGGAGTTGCCAAAATTTCGATAGAAGATGTAGAATAACTCGATGGAGAATTGTCCGAGTCGGAGTTATTGTTACATACCATTGAGAGAAGGAGGTAAAACATTTTGAAATCCATTGCTAAAATTCTTTTTGGTAATGAGGTAGACAGAGATATAATGAATAAATAGAAGTGAAAAGTTTTAAAAATAGAATTTTTGTTAAAGTAATGAGTGGCTGAAAATCTATGGTTAGTAATATTCATACGTTTAAAAAGAAAAGAGAATAAGAGGTGGGAAAGAAAGTAATTACAAATATATTAGAAGCATAGCTTTGTTTCTTCACTAGAATAAATAATCGGTGTTATCGACTGTGTATAAAGGCATATTGCATGTTATTAGCTTCTGTTTATGCAATTTAGTTTAGTAAACTTTTCTGGTATCATCCCGCATTTTTAAGTTCTATGTAACTCAAAAATATTCATTGGTCTTATTCTGACAAGGATAAGAAACAAAATTATGAACTAAAGAATAAGAAACAAATATTAATATTAGCCAAATGAAATTTTATGAAATTTAGTAATAGTTAATTGTTAGCAAAAGATTATGATGCAAAGTTACAAATCTTAACATCTCATGAAAAATCATAGATTTTTATGAGAGACAATACCAAGCTCTCGTATTAGTTTGATAAAAACATTTTCTAAATGAGATTTTGTAAAAATATCAGCCAACTGATTTTCAGAAGAAACAAAATCTAAATTGATTGTTCCTTTTTCAACATTGTCACGAAGAAAATGATGACGAATGTCAATATGTTTTGTTCGTGAATGATTGATAGGATTTTTAGATAAGTTAATAGCACTAGAGTTGTCACAATATATAGTTGAGTTTGTTAAGCTTATATTGAAATATCTAAGTGTTTGTTGCATATAGATTACTTGAGTACAAGTTAAAGCAGCAGAAATATATTCTGCTTCACATGTAGAAAGAGAAACATAGTTTTGTTTCTTACTAAACTAAGATACAAGTGGTTTTCCAATAAAATGGTATGTACCAATTGTACTTTTTCGATCTGTTCGAGAGCCACCGAAATCAGCATCACTATATGAAACTGATTCGAATGTACATTCTTTAGGATAGAATAGACTGAAATCTTTTGTGTTTGTAAGATAACGTAATATACGTTTTACTGCTTTTAAATGTGATTTCTTTGGATTGTCTTGGAATCTAGCACGCAAACAGACACTCATCATTATGTCAGGACGACTTGCAGTCAAATATAGTAATGATCCAATCATACTTCGGTACAGTTTCTGATCTACACTTTTGCCATTGTCATCTTTTTCAAGATGTGTCGTTGTACTCATTGGAGTTGGTTTGGCAGAAGTATTTTTCATTCCAAAGCGTTTGATTAAATTATTACAATATTTTTCTTGATTAATGAATATACCATTTTGAAGTTGTTTAATTTGTAAACCAAGAAAATATGTTAATTCTCCCATGTGAGACATTTCAAATTCCTTGGTCATTATGTCGGAGAAGTCCTGACACAACTGGTCATTAGTAGAACCAAAAATGATATCATCAACATAAATTTGAACTATTAAAATATCCGTTTTCGAGTGTTTAATAAAAAGTGTTTGATCAACTTTTCCAATTTGAAATCCTGAAGAAATTAGATAAGTCTTTAATCGATCATACTAAGCACGTGGTGCTTGTTTTAAACCGTAAAGAGCTTTCTTAAGTTTATAAACATGATTAGGAAATTTCTCATGAATAAATAAGGGAGGTTGTTCAACAAATACTTTTTCTTTTATATAACCATTCAGAAAAGCACTTTTAACGTCCATTTGATAAAGTTTGAAATTGTGAAAACATGCATAGGCCATTAAAATTCATATTGCTTCTAGTCTTGCAACCAGAGCAAACGTTTCTTCATAGTCAATTCCTTCTTCTTGATTATATCCTTGTGCAACTAACCTTGCTTTATTTCTAGTGATGTTACCTTTTCCATACGCTTTTTTCTTGTAGACCCATTTTGTTCCAATAACAGCTTGATTACTTGGTCTAGGAACTAATTCCCAAACTTAATTGTGTTCAAAATGGTTTAGTTCTTCTTGCGTTGCAATTATCCAGTAGTCGTCTGTGGAAGCTTCTTTGGTATTCTTTAGTTCGATATTAGAAAGAAATGCTATGTGGCCCATTTGATTTAGTTGACTTCTAGTTCGTACATTTGATTTAATTTCTCCAATAATATTTTGAACAGGATGATCCCGTAATAATTTTGGTGGAGATCTTAATTCATTATTACTATCAACAATGTTTTCATTATTTTCTAAATTTGTAGATTCCATATTTGTAATGTTATCTGGAAAATCTTCGTCATCTTCTATACTTGGTTTTTGTAGAAAATTTTCATTGAAAGATACGTGTAATGTTTCTTCAACGGTATTTATTCTTTTATTAAATACGCAATAAGCTTTGCTACGATCTGAATATCCTAGAAAGGTTCCTTCTTCGAATTTCGCATCGAATTTTCCAAGCTGATCATTTGTATTTAATATAAAACATTTTGAACCAAACACTTTAAAATAAGAAATCTTTGGTTTTCTTCCAGTAAAAAGTTCATAAGAAGTGTTTTTTGTTAGAGATCGAATGGAGACACGGTTCAAAACATAACAAGCAGTTGCAACAGCTTCTGCCCAAAAATGTTTTGGAAGAATGCTTCCATTTAACAAAGTTTACATTCTTGTAAAGTTCTGTTTTTACGTTCTACAACTTCATTTTGTTGTGGAGTTCTAGAAAACGAAAAATTATGAAAAATTGCTTTCTTTTTACAAAAATGGTCAAAGACTTCGTTTTCAAATTCTCCTCCATGATCACTTCTTATATTTTTTTATCTTTAAACCTTTTAAATTTTGAATTCATTTGACCAAAATTTTAAAATGCTCAAATGTATCACTTTTGTTTCTCATAAAAATGGTCCAGGTATATCTAGAAAAATCATCTACTATTACAAACACATATTTATTATGGTTTAAGGATTGAACTTGAGTTGGCCCAAATAAATCCATGTGTAGCAATTCAAGTGGTTGTAATGTAGAGATAACTTTCTTAGATTTAAAAGATGATTTGGTCAATTTTCCTAATTGACATGCATCACAAATGTGATTAATTTTGAAGTTCATTTTCGGTAATCCTCTGACTAAATTATTTTTAGAAAGTTTGTTGATAGCTTTGAAGTTGATATGACAGAATCTTTTGTGCAATAGCCAAGGATCATTTTCATTAGCTATTAAGCACATATCTGAATTGTGATTGATTTTCATATTCAGAACATAGATATTTCTGCCTCTATTTCCTTCAAATATACGATTTTGATTTTTATCAAAAATGCTACACTTATCTTCAGAAAAAGTGATTTTGAAACCTTTGTCACATAACTGGCTTATACTTAAAAGATTGTGTTTTAAATTTTTGACTAGTAAGACATTAGAAATAAGAGGTAAATTAGATGTACCGACATTGCTGACATCGCCTTTTCCAATGATATATCCTTTGGAATTGTCTCCAAAAGTGACTGAGCCTCCATTTGAGTAAGTAATGTTTGATAGCATATTCTTGTCTCCAGTCATATGTTTTGAGCAACAGCTGTCGAGTATCCATTTTCCTCTCTTTTTAAGTGGGTCCTGCAAAAAATAATAATAATATTGTTACCCACTTTGTGATAGGGTCCTAAGAGTTAGGTCTTAGGAAACCAAACCCAAGTGGGTTCAGTATCCCCCTTACAAATATAATTTTTATTTTATGAACAGTTTCAAAGAAGGTATTTATATATTTATTCCTAATCAAACTATTGTTTGTTTTAGGAATCCATATTTTTATGGTTTTAGAATTATTTTTCCTTTGTGGATAAGTATTAGTATTAGAAAATTTTCTCCAATTTTCTTTTTTAGGTGGAGATTTCTTAGTGTATCCTAGTCCCTTCTTAGTAGAAGTGGATTGAGAATTTTTAATTATATTGGATAGATTTTCTGTACCTTTATTAAAGTTAGAAATATTTCTAGTAATATTATCTAACTTGGTTATGAGGCAAGTATTATCTAATTCTATCATTTTGATCTTAGTTTTTAGCTCATGATTTTCAGAGACAAGAAAGTCATTCTTTTCTTTTTGAGTTTCAATTTCTTGACTTAATAAAGTAAGTTGAGAGTTATCATTAGAGAAGATATCTTGAAGTTTTCCAAGTTCTTCTTCTAATATTTCCTTTTCATCATTAAGCATATCTCTCTCGAATTCTACTTTTCTTTGATTTTCTAGGGCCTCTTTATATTTTCTTTTGATGCTTTTTAAGATATCAAAGAGTATTGAATTAATTTCAATCATATCATCAAAAGTAAGATCATTTACCTCATTTTCTGTAGCCATGAAACAGACATTTGCTTGTTCTTTCTCACTATCACTACTGCTTTCTGAAGAAGAAGAATTCGAGTCATCCCATGTTACTGAAATTTTTTTTCTTTTAGACTTGTCCTTTCGATTTTTATTGTGATATGTCTTCTTTTGTTCTGGACAATCTTTTTGCATGTGTCCTTTCTTATGGAAATTAAAGCATTCTAGTATTGATGAAGTTGGCTTATTGTTGTTGAAGTTTCTTTTTTCGTTGTTTCGATTTCCTTTTTTGTACTTTAAAAACTTTTTAAAGTTTTTAGCAATGAATGCTAAATCTTCTTCATCCGAGTCTGATTCTTCTTTTTCAGCATGGAATGCCACATTCTTTTTGTCTTGTGCTTGTACTCTTTTAGCCTGCAAATTCACTTCATAGGACATTAGATTTCCTATCAACTCTTCTGGTTTCATGGTTGAAAGATCATTAGCTTCTTCAATAGCTAAGACTTTTCTTTCCCATTCATCCGTTAAAGAGTTAAGGATTTTTGAAATAATATCAAAGTCAGAATACTTTTCTCCAAGTCCTAGTAAAGAGTGATATATATCTTGAAATCTAGAGTACATATCATTTACAGATTCATCCTGCTTCATTCTAAAATTTTGAAATTGACTTTTGAGCATGGATATTTTGCTTTGTTTAACCTTATTAGTCCCTTTGTGAGTAACTTTAAGTGTTCTCCATATTTCATAAGCAGTTGTGCACATGCTAACACGGTTAAACTCATTTTTATCTAAAGCACAAAATAACATATTCATAGCTTTGGCATTTGCAGTAGCATCTAGTTTTTTGTGTGTTTGACCATGTGGAGTATTCTGTCGTAGGAATCTGTTTGAGTGATATTCCATGAGTCAAAACCACTTGCTTGCATATAAATATGCATACAAGTTGCCCAATAGTTGTAATTCATGCCATTGAATAGTGGAGGTCGTGCAGTAGATTGACCTTCATTAAAACTAGTGTTAGTGACAGTGTTAATAGTGCTAGTGTTGTTTTCCATCTTAGCAAAATATCAGATAACTGTGTAACGGTTATAAGATGCCTGGCTCTGATACCGATTGAAAGTAACTGTGTGGATTGTGCTATATGGAATTATATTAAACTAGTGCGGAAATAAACTAAGTTACTATAGTAAAGTAAATAAGTAAAATAAAACAAGCACAATAGAAATTTTTACACTAGTTCGAACTTCTCGTTCTACGTCCAGTCCCAGACTCCTTCTGGAATTTCAACTACAACAACCCTCACTTAACCCCGAGGAATAGGTTTACACAGCCCTTGAACAACCGAACAAGGGACCTGAGCAGCAGAACAGGATTTCACCTCAACAGCCGAAGAGGACTTCAACTTATACAGAATGTATGTGACACAATGTGTTCTTAATAACACGAACTTGTCTCTTGATAGTACAAATTTCCTATAGTCTTTCTCCTTTATGATATATTTGTGAATGCGTAAAGATTAAGGAAGTAGGAAATGAATTTGAATGATGTTGAAAGTACAAATGTATTAGAATCAAGAATTTCAAGAATAGAATGATAATCAATAGAATTGGTGGTTTTAAAACTTGATTCTAATGTGTTTATATAGATAGTAAATAGTTGCAATTGTTCATGAAGAGTCATCATCAAGAGTGATGTTTATCTGTTGGATTAAAGATCGCACCTCTTCATGAGTGGAAATATCTTTTCAAAAAATAGCCGTTGTAAATATTCAGACGTATGAAATTAAAAATTCAGACTTCTGAAATGCAACGAAATCAAAACAGAAAGAATATAGGCAAAAAATTGTTATACTCAGACGTCTAAAATATAACTTTCAGATGTTTGAATATTGTAGTTTACAACATTCAAACTTCAAGAATTCGACGTCTTAATTGAAGCATTCAGACGTCTGAATGTAACATAAAAAATGAGATTTTTCTTTTTAAAGCAAATATATGAAATGATAATGTAGTGTATATCATATATAAGAGATTTTAACATATTTTAAACTCTAGACATAGACTCGATACATACTTAGAAGTCGACGCTCATTTGAATCCGGTCTTTGATTGATTCCTGCAAAAACAAGTTAGTATACAATAATGACATATATAGTTGTTATAGTCGTAATATCGTAATTACGAAATATCGTAAATACGAAGTTTCGGCATTATCCATAATCAAATTAAACAAAAGATAAAAGAGTTGGTTTTAGCAATTATTCACTTCAAATTCGATATTAAAGTTGAGATTTGATGTTGCGCATATTTCCCTATGTTTTATATTATGAATCTTCTCATGACCCGTTTTTCCGTACCCTTTTAATCGATAGTAAACCACAAATGTCCAACTCAAATTGCAAAAAATACGAAACATGAAGGGCAATAAAGAAAATAAGACAGAATAGTATCTCACACGAATGGAATAATATATAATATTGAACAAATATCTTTACAACGGAATTTTTTTAAAATACATATATCAGGGTCTAACCTAAATTCAGCCTAGACAGTTATAAACATCTATCTTACAATTTCTGACAAACATCAAACTAAAACAATTAAGTACAGTGGATAATAGAATATGTCCATACGTAGATGAATATCTCCAGCTCTCCTCTGGAAACTCCAACCGTCCTCAACAAAACCTGAAACTTCTTGGATCTGACTCGAGTATTGAAAACACTCAGATCAGGCTTGATAAACTAGCGTGAGAAAAACTCAATAATAAATGACAGTGTCATATATCAGCCTTTGAATAAAATCCTTTGAAAAGAAAGAGTATATCATAATACCACGTCCACACATAAACACGGATGGGTTTTTATGTTATGATAACTAAAATACTTTTATATCGAAATCTTTGATATTATTTCTAATGACATCTCTTTGAAAACATTTACAAATAAACTTATTAATCTTAGCAGAAATTGTTACCATTATTAAATTCCAGCATACTAGGTTCTACAAACAAAACCGTAGGTTCTTATTGGAGAATGGATTTTATTACAAATGACCAGATGAAGGATCTACCTTTCGAAATAGGTACACCTCTAGATGGATTTCCTGAGGCATAGAACATCTGCCCTCTACCAACACAAGACCGGCCTACATCTGTAACTTGATAGTACCAAATATGTAATCCCCCTGTCGTTACCGACCTTTAACCGAGCGCTCGTTTCCATAAACCACATTAATTTACATCCCCAACGTCATAACTGAAAGAAATATATCTAAAAGGAGATGATCATAGCCTTCTTGGGAGTGACCAACTTAGCCTTGTCGCATCTAATCCAGTTTCAGTCATTTCCGGTTTGATAAGACTTGAGGCAACGATTACCTTTTCATATAGCACATATCACATCTTTGAATGCCACATTGCCATTTCCATTAACTACTAATTGTCTTTCACAAAAATACAACCCTTGAGCTTGTACATCTCAAGGAGGGTGTTAGGATAAGAGAAGTTGCCTTCTCCACCACCACTGATGGACGTTTGTAAAAACCGAAATGCAATGTCAGACAAACGTCCATACAAGTTGTCCAGGAAAAGGACGAACCGAAGGCACTCTCCTACTACCACTAGTAGCGAGTAGTCCTCGCAGTCCGAAAAATCTCCATCACGAGGAGACCACTTCTATAAATAACTCTATAATGGGAGCTACCCAAAGCATGTTCAACAAGCAGTCTTCACGCTATGAAGATCTAATGTGTTCAATAATCATCATCTTCAATATGTCTTCACATTCGAATGTATATATTCGTTCGAAGTAGTTTTCGAATAGGAATCACCCCAATCTGACCCCTGTTCGTTCGAAATCCAATTATCGATTAAAAGTGAATATGAATATATAGGATTTATTAAGTCTCTTTTCACTTTAATTCTTTTCGGATGATTTCGATATCTCTTTTTTTTGACTTAGTATAATTCTAAGTAATTCATTCTTTTGCTTTGGAAAATATCTCAAATTTTCACACTTAACTCTCGATCACAATTCCTTAACTTTTTAGGCGGGTTAAAAACAATGTTTTTTAAGACACCGTTTACGATAAACCCTAAAATCAATCTTAGAAAACATTTATGAGCAAATGGAATCATAGAAATCATTCATTTTTGGAGGTTGCTTTAATTTTGGATAATACCAATCTTCTTTTATTTTCGAAACTCAATACGATCTTTATTTAAGAGCATATGAGCTTTCCTTTCGATATGTTCCATTCATCGTCTAAGAAAAGAAAATATAGGCCCGGTAAGTTAAGAGCACTCCATCCCTAACCTTTGTTAAACACCTTGTTTATCTTCCTAGATCTCGCAGGCGGGACAAATGTACTAGTCGTTTCCGCAAACTTAGTTATCAACTTTATTTTTAAATTACTTATAAAGATTCCAAATTATATTTCAAATACTTATCTTCCATTTTAAAACATTCATAATTGATTCTGGGGAAAATCGTTGTATCTAAACACAGATTGCAGAAGTTATAGAATTCGCAGCATAAAAGTGCTGTGGAAAGTGCTATATAAGCTTATTTGATTTAAACAACTTTTAAACATTCGATAATTCATATTTTTCAATCCAAATATCCTTTAAATCATTTAAATAGATTTATCAAATTTCTTTCGTATTTTTCCACAATTAAAAACGTAGATTTAAACAAATTTTCTATTATGGCCACTTAACTGCACTAGCGCGATTTTTCTGGAAAATTGTTTTGGACTTAATTCAAAATCTACAAGACAATATCTTGATTGTCTTTCTTCGTTTCAAAGTTATGGATATAATAGTCGGGAATTTCCTTGGCTCAAAGAATTCCGAACTATATTTCACTTTATATACTCATTTGAACTTTCCGACACGAAATCGCGAACTACCGTTGCGCGACGCGTCTAGTTTTAACTTATTTTTCAATACTTGAAATAATCAATTCAAATTGGATTTTATCACTTATAAAATCATTACAAATCATTTTAAATCAATATTTTCACTTTTCAAGTATTTAAAATATATTTTCACTATTACCATATTATAATATTATTTTATTCCTATTATTTTAATATTAATTTTTAATTTCCAATTTCAACTCAATTTCAATTCTAACTTCAAATTAAACACATTTAAAACTGAGATTTCAAAACTAATTTCAATTTAAACTTCAATTCATCCTTAATCTCAACTTCAATTTTCAAATCGATTTCAATTTCAATTTCGCTATTCATTCAATTTCAATTTCACTATCCTTTTCAACCCCGTTTCACTTCATATTTCAAATTATCTTTTATTTTAACTTTAATTTCACTTCTAATTGAAAAAAGACTTATTTTTTCGATTTCATATCACCAAAATTGGGTCTTATTTAACAAAGGGATTACTTAATCCAAATTAGCATAATCAAATTTAACATTTAGCACTAACATAATTATGGTCCATACATAAGTTAACATGATAAATAATCATAACCTTAAACACTTGCTACTTGTTCAAACATTACACAAACATAACCAAACATCCATAGATACATTTTAAACATAACACAAACATAACCAAACATCCATAGATACATTTTAAAGGGGTGTATACTTGCATATGTCATAAGATAATTATTATAGCAAAATCAAAATATGATCTTTTAAAAGCAGTGAGAATTTTCTCACCTTTGACCAAAACTTTTAACTTCCTACCAACATTCATTTAATTCAACGCTTCACTTAACAACCACCTAAACATTCTTCCACCTTTTCCAAGTGATCGGCCACCATTCCACATCCCTTCTTGCTTTTGGCCATAGCCTTCCCCTTCCATACTGCTCACATCCTCCCCCTATCAACTCCCAAACTCACGATCTAAGGCTATTTTTAAGAAGAGAAGAAACAGTGAATTAAGAAGAGGTTAGACAGTAACAAGTGGACTAGTGCTTAACCACTACACTATTTTTAACCCTCCTACCTCTCTTAAAGAGAGAAGCCATTAAAATGGCTTAAAGGAAGAAGAAGATAATGATTTGTGTGAAAAAATGAGAAGAATGGATGGGTATTTATAGAAAAAGTAATGAGTGGTAAATTACAAAACTAATCTTTTACAAAATTACTAAAATATCCTTACTTTATCTTACTTTTTCAACATTTACCATCATTTTATCACATCATTACTTTATGTCTCAATCACTTAATATTTAAGTAAAGAAAAGTAAAGATTTGGTTGGATTTGATGTCACATGTTTTGTCATTTTGTGTTTACTTTTGCTTATTGTTTTCTAAACTTGTTTAGTAAAAGTAAACTTTATTAGTGAATTAAATAATACTTATACTATTTGAATATATTTTCATATATAAGAAAATAAAGGTGCAACAATGATGTGACAATTTTAATCGACAAAACGTTGATTTTCGACAAAATGTTTTACGGTCACATTTTAACGTTTTAGTTAAACTATTCATTTACGTAAACCAAATTAAAATGAAATTTTTCCTTCTTTTAAATAAATTCAAACATGTCTATTCATATTTTAAAATCATATTTAAATAATATCAAAAACTCTAATTTTACTATTTATGTAAAACTTACAAAATGTGATAAATTTTGGTTATTTTTGTAAAATGATTATTAACATACTTTTAAATATTTTAATATACTTTTATTATCTTTATTAGATGTTCTAAATAAGATTTAACTTATCAAATAAATATTTAAAATTATTTATTTAAGCCTTTATTTATTATTAATAAAACTTATCTTTTGTTGATTTGTTCTAAAATCCAGATTTATACTTTTTAATTATTAACTATAAGAATAAATAATTTTTCTAGTATTATTTATTATATATAACATATTTATTTAAGATTTAAATTCCTTTTAAATTTAAAAATAAACAAAATCTCTCATTTACGAAGTAGCGAAATTATGGGTCGTTACAAATCTCCTTTGGATTCGTCTCTTTTTCCCCTAGGTTACGGCCGGCCTCCTTATGTTCTTCTTTTGATTTTTTTTATGCGAGTAAAACTAAGAATAATATGAGGGTGAGAGAGTTTTAGGATTAAATGATGGATCTACCTATTTTCCCCCTCTCATATGTTCTCTTATCTTTTTAAGTTTTCCAAGACAATCTTAATACTTAATTTATTAAGCAGAAGCATGTTAATAACCCAGTCTCATTCTCCTTAACCATTTACATTATTCTATTTAATCTATCCAATTAAATATCCTGAATAATATTAAACTAAAATTATCGATGTTACAGACTCCCTCCTTAAAGAATTTCATCATTGATATTCAGTAAGAGCTACAAAACAAGCCTATCAAACATATAAACAATGCTAATATATCCAACTAGCTATACAGTCTATATACAACAAATATAGAACATACTATCATAAGAGCTTAGGATAAGTATCCCTAATCATGCTTTCGTCTTTCAAGTACAGTCTTTCTAATCGTCACTCCACTCGACTTTACTAACTTGATCGTCACGTTCCTTAGTCTCTTTTCATCTCTGGCCACAACATGAACTAGTTATCTTACAAAAGTCATATCTAGTTCCATTACTAAATCTTCTAGCTTAGTCAGAGCAATATTAGTTTCTGGATCATGCATATACTTTCTAAGATGAGAAACATGAAAAACATTATGGACTTTTGCCAAACTACTTGGTAAACCTACTTGGTACGCGAGTTTCTCGATCCGCTCTATAGTAGGGAACGGTCCAACATATCTCGGTGCCAATTTCCCTGACTCTCCAAACCGTACTATACCCTTCATCGATGATACTTTAATAAAACATGATCTCTAACTGAGAAATCTAAATCATGACGCCTATTATCTGTGTAAATTTTCTTCCTAGACCGAGCTTCTCTCATCCTAGCTTGGATCAACTCAATCTTTTCCGTAGCTTCTTTAACCATATCTAAACCAAGGACCAAACTGTCTTCGACCTCTAACCAACATGCTGGTGATTTGCATGGCATTTCGTACAAAACTTCGAAAGGTGCAATTTCTATACTTGTCTGATAACTATTATTGTAGAAAAAATCAACCTAGTGTAAATGGTCTTTCCACGACCCATCAAAGTCTAGTGCATAAGATCTCAGCAAATTTTCAAGTATCTTATTAACTCTCTCTATTTGTCCATCCATTTGTGGTTGATAAACGGTATTTATCTTAATCTTTCTACCTAATGTCTCTTGTAGATGCTTCCATAATTCACCAGTGAACAAAGCATCCTGGTCACTGACTATACTACAAAGGACCCCATGCAGTCTAACAATATTCTTCATGAATAACTTAGTCAATACAGCTGCCATCCTGCTTGACTTAAAAGGAATGAAATGTGAACTCTTGATAAGCCTATACATTATGACCCAAATACCTTTATTTCCTCTGTTCGACTTTGGAAACCCATCAATAAATCCATGGATATTGAATCCCATTTCCAAACTGGTATATTTAAAGGCTGAAAAAATCCGATCGGATTCTGATGCTTGGCTTTAACTTGCTGGCAATTCACACCTTACTTCACCTTCAAGCCTACATCCATTTTCATACCTTCCTAGAAAATACTTCTCTTCATATCCTGATACATCTTAGTTCCTCTAAGATGTATAGTAAACTTTGATCGATGGCACTCCCTAAGAACTTTCTTAGGTTACCAACATCTGGAGCATATAATCGTCCCTTCTTCCTTAACCATCCTTTTTGGTCAAGACTAAAATCTTTTATATCATAAATCTTAGTTCCACTTTCCAATCTTCTAACCTTTCGGCTAGTAATAGGCCATCCCTCTACATAAAAGCAATCCTTTCAATCAATGCTGGTCAAACTTCTAAACATGATAATATGGCGGTACTCTGATTAGAACTATTAGTCAATCTTAACCGCACACTACAAGTAGTCAATGCCTCTAATTCCATCCATTCTTCCAACATAGCTAACATCACATTCTGATGTTTTCTACTAAGTGTATCCACAACTTTATTTCCTTTCCTCGGTGTATACTCAATACCAAAATCATAAGCTGCTAAAAACTCCAGCTACCCCTGTTGTCTCATATTCAACTCTTTCTAAGAGAATAAATACCTCAAAGACTTATTATTCATATACTACTCGAACCTTTTTCCTAAGAGGTAGTGTCTCTACACTTTTTAATGCAAAAATCACCGCTACTAACTCCAACACACGATTTAGATATCTAACTTCATGTGGTCTGAGCTGTCAAGAAGCATAGGCAATCATTTTTTCCTTTTGCATCACATAGCTCCCAATCCAGTTCTATATGTATCCTTATACACCACCAAATCATGATTTCCATTTGAAATAACTAATATGGGTGCATGGGTCAACAAATGCTTAACTTTAGGGATGTTTCCTCACATTTATCAGACTAAATAAGCTTTATGACCTTTCTGGTTTGTTTAGTTAAGGGAGCTACTATCCGTGAGAAAATCCTTGATGAATCTCCGATAATAGCCAGCCGATCCAAGAAAACTCCTTATCACGGTTACCATTCCGAATAACTTCTAATTATTTACTGCTTTAATTTTAGCTGGGTCCACTAATAACCCTTTCTTTGATACTACATGACCATGAAACTTCACCGCACTTTTCCAAAAATAACATTTCGAAAACTTCGCTTTTAGTTGATGCTGCATCAATGTCTCAAGCGCTATTCTAAGATGAATCTTATGATCTTTTTCATCTTTATAATATGTCAGAATGTCATCAATGAATACCAACATGAACCTATCCAGGTGCTCTTATAGAATTCGGTTTATCGAGTCTACAAAGAAAGTAGGTGCATTAGTCAATCCAAAATGGCATCACTAACCACTCGTACAAACCATATCTCATTCGAAACATCGTCAAAGGAATACTGTACTCTACCATCCTTAATTGACGGAACCTTATCGCCAAATCCAACCGGAAAATACTTTGGCTCTGTCTCAACTGACCAAATACATCATCAATTCTTGGCAAATGCTATCTATTTTTTATCGTCTTCTCATTCAACTTGCAATAATCAATACATAATCACAACGACCCATCCGATTTCTTTACGAACACCGCGGCTGCTCCCCAACTCGAGCTACTTGGTCTAATATAAAAAAAATACTTCTAAGTCCACTAGCTGGACCTTCAAATTCTTCATCTAGTTAGGTGTCATCCTGCTAGGTGACCAACTCATGGTTCTGTTCCAAGTATAAGATCTATTCAAAACTCAATAGTTCATTTCGGTGGTAATCCTGTAACCAGTTTAAAAACATTTGCAAATTCTCTTGCAACTAAAATTCATATTACTTCGTCATCTACGTCCATTGCACCCAACAAAATACAAACATCCATACTAGAGTTTTCTACTGAGTATATAATTCGGTCATCACGATCAGGGTCTCTAACTGATATTTTTCTATCTTGGAAAAATATCCTAGCATCATATTTACTCAGCCAGTCCATACCCTAAATAATCCCGAACCCACAAAATCAAACACATACAAACTGCAAGAAAAAGTATAACCTAGAAACTAAAATTCTAGGTGATTACGTATCATCCCAAGAGTTGCGTATCCTCCTATTGGATTAGTTACCCTGAAGGTAGTAATAAGGTAAGATGGTTCTAAACATAACTTATCTACCAAACACTAATAGATAACTGAATGTGATGCCCCAGTATCAAATAATACTCTAGCTTGTACGCTATGAATCAAAAGCGTACCTTCCATCACAGACTTCTCTTTCTCAACAGCAACCGATCTTGATGCAGATGGCACCAAAGAAAACATCTTAAATTAAAATATCAAAGTTGCACATTTTGTGAAAATATAAAAGATAAGTTTATGTAACTCCTAAATTAAGAAGGTGGTAAGCCAAAACAAGTTTTAAAATTTATTGAACATCCTTATCAAGTAAAATGAATCTGAAGTTTTTGTATGTACTCTTAGGATGTAGTAGAGTATTATACGAGTATGAGCTTAAGATTCTAAAATGTTTTAGGAATTTTTTGCATCAAAAGTTGACATAAACATCCAATAGAAAGTTTTATAGAGAAACAAATGAAGAATGTAAAATGTAAACGGAGGAAAATTGTAATAAAATAGCAGAAAATTAATGTAATAACAAGAACACAACGATTTATACTGGTTCGACGTTATTTGCCTACATCCACTTTGAATAGATTGTTTTGTTAAACACTGTATAAACCGAGTATAATAGGGACCGGATGAACAACCAAGCCTATATTTATAGATGAAGATGGCAAAATATCTTCCTGAAAATTCGATAGAAGGACCTCTAAGACCATATAGACCCATAAGAGGGATGCGTGGCCCAAATTTCAAGGAATAGGGATCAACGTCGATCCATATTTTAGGGGAATTTAGTGGTGCGATCCCTATGTTGAAGTATGCTTTAACTCCAAGTTTCATACTAATTGGATTAATATAAATTGAGTTATTGCTCAATCTTTGCTTCAATATAAGTTTTCTTCGGATTTCAGCCGATCCCTATTGAGGGAAGAGGGATGATCCCTCTTAGTTCATCTTCATAAGGTGCGATCCCTAGGGTAGGCTCCGTATGATCCCCATATCTTGGTCATAAAATTTCATATGCATTGGACTTATGGATCTTGAGATATTGATTGTTTTCTATTGAAGTGCACTTGCTTCCTGGAACATGTCGATCCTTATGTTAAAGGTAGATTATAAACGATCCCTCATATATGTGAACCATATTCCATACTTCGAACATCCTACATCGCGCATCTCTTAATTTCGTTTGATCATGGATTTATATTACTATTTGTACTTGAATTTTAGACATCACAATCATTGCTATGGACTTACCAGCCTAGACGATAGTCGAATCTAACTTGTCCAATCAGTTCGAATATAGTCAGGTCAAAATATCGAATAATAGTTGCCCCCAAAGTACGTCTTGTGCTGAACATAACATGCTTTAAATCGAAGCAAGTTAGAGTCATCGGAAAGAAATCCATTTATTTCGCGGAATAGTCGCTATCCTTCCCTCGAATTATTTTCCTAATGCATTGGACATCTTCTTGATCGTCATGACGCTTGGTCGATTTTCAATAGTATAAATTCAGGATTATTTTCCTCCAGTTGCTAGCTATGTCTGATTCTCTAAGACTAGTAAGCTTTGGCTATCTGATATGGCTTCGATCTTGAAAGCTTCAGGTTTGAATTCAATTTATGTCAACTTTAAAAATTAAAATTTTAGAATATACACGTTCACGTTTGGGTACACGTTCTTGTTATTGACTCCTAGACGCGTTTACACGCACATGGGTTGGCGCCAATTTTCGTTGAGTTAGATGCAATTTCATTGCATTTTTCATATATGTACTTTACATAACTCCCATGTCCATGTTTACATGCACATTAGGCTCATAACCGATCCTTTTTTCATGTATGTAGGGATCGACATTCTTTTAGCTGATCCACCTTCCTTTTTTATATGTTCATAGGAGTCGACATTCTCCTAGACAACCCATTCTTCTTCTCTTCTAACTTCATGAAGTAAACAAGGCAAGTTGACCCTTTCAACTCCATATATAAGCCAACACTTTCCATCCCACACTTCACTTCATTTCACTTCTATTTTCTTTTATCCTTCTCAAGCTCGATCCTGAACCATCCTTTTTCAACTTGAAAAACCTAACCCCTTTCTTTCTTCTCAAACACCGCCTTCATCCATAAACTAGCCTTTCTATTAAAAATTAGATCATCACCCTGTCTTTGATTTGAATTGTAATTTAGAACCTCCCCTCGAGATGCTCATGTTCTATATACTTAGGTAGGTTTTCTCGCCTTTAACCTTTAATTTTATGACAAGAGGATGGGTTTTGTTTGTAATAATCATAAGCTAAGTTTGAAGGAGATGAGATCGATGATGGCATTGTAGGGTTCGGCAAAGTGGGAGAGGAGGAGAAAGAAAAGTGTGAAGGATGAATGTAAGAAATGGATTGGTCATGGTGAAGCATGATGGAGAGGGATCAGAGTAGATGTTTGATGGAATTGTGAGAATGTTGAAGTAGAGGGATCAGTGATGTTATTGTTATATAGGTGAAGGAGAGGGTTCGGTACCGAATGTTATTTGAACATTGAAAGAAAGGGATTGGTTGTTTGTGGCTTGCATAGAGGGATCGGTAGTTTTGCTTAACTGGGAGTGTTGGTGAATTATGAATGTGGCTAAGTAGAGGGATCAGTTGTTTTAGAGTATGGAGGGATCAGTTGCATTGTGATGTGAAGAAGGATTGACATTGATCTGCAAGAGGCTAAACAAGCTCTTGAAATAGCTAAAGCTAACTTGAGTGGAGCTCAGGGAAAGAGACAAGCAATTGAGGCGAATCTAACTCTCAGACGAGCTCGGACATGAGTAGAAGCTGTTAAGGTTATTTCCTACTAGTAAAAAAACACACATAAAAATAAGAAAAAGTAGTTATCGGTTGTTATAAAGGTTACGGATCGACATAAATAGGTGTTAGGAAATCAATTCTATGGTTTCGATGACGACAACTATCCAACGGAAATCGAATATGCACATATATTTCTATTCATAGGTAATTGCTAAAGTAACATCACTAAAGAGACAAGAACAATACTCAAAGAACGTATCAAGAGGCTACAAGTCGATAGAATCAGAAGAGCAATGACACAGATGCAAGAAACGCAACATACGCAAGATCAGACGTCTGAGTGCACTAGCCAGACGTCTGATTGAATCCTCTGGTTCACAAATCAGACAGAATCAAACGTTTGGTTAATGTACTTAGATGTATGAAAAACTACTATATATAAAAAAATATAGAGCCAGACGTTTGAGACTTATTCCAGACGTCTGAAACTGAACTCGGGTATTGATATTTAAATTACAACTGGCACAATTGAAAACACACTTTCGCTTCTCTTCGTTGCAAATCTTCATCACCATCAGGAGTGATCATAGAACACTTGTTAATGGATGCAACTACTCAAGGAATCTCTCTACCATGATAAACAGCATCAAGAATCCAAGAGAAGAACTCACCTTACTTACTTGTGCTCTCTACTCTTTTACTCTAATATATTCTTGATCTCTAGCAATCATATATTTGTATTCCACTCTTCCATATATACATAATCCTTTCAATATCCTCTAGACATATATATTGGAAGCATTTGTAGTTTCATGTTATAGAATACACATTTGACATTAACATGCTTTGGTAACCAAGCCTATTTCTCCAGGCGAAGTGAGGGTGTTTAATAGTCGAATTCCGAAGAGGAGCTTGAGGACTAGACGTAGGACGGGAGTTCCGAACCAGTATAAAATTCTGGTGTGCTTATTTTATATTTTACTAGATTAATTTTATATTAGTTACATCATATATTTAGTCACATATACTTGCATGTATACATTACACGATCCATCAGATAGAATTTCATTTGGTACCAGAGCAAGGTTTGACCAAAGAACAGTAACACATTTTTGAGTCACTTTAATATGGCAAGTATTTTTCTAGAAGGACAATCCACAGCACGATCCCCACTTTTTAATGGATCTAACTATGCTTATTGGTGAACACGTGTGAGAATTTTTATGGAAGCTAATGGTCTAGAAATTTGGTCAGCCACACAAGATAAATATGAAGCACCTACTACTGCTATGAACACATGGACCGATGCATAAATAACCTTAGCATCAAACAATGTTAAAGCTATGAACATTTTATTTTGCTCTCTAGATAAAAATGAATTTTAACGTGTCATGTAATGCACAACTGCATTTGACATTTGGCATACCTTACAAATTACACATGAAGGTACAACAAAGGTCAAACAAACTAAGATTTCAATTTTAAAAAACCAATTCTTGTCATTCAAAATGAAGCAAAATGAAACCATTGTTGACATGTATTCTAGATTTCAAACTATCCAATATGACCTTATGGCATTAGGAGTTAATTTTACTGATTTTGATTTAGTTTCTCGAATACTCAACTCTTTAACATCGGATTGGGAAAGGAAGGTATTAGCTATTGAAGAAGCTAATGATCTCTCTACTCTCAAAGTTGAAGAGTTGATAGAAAATTTAATGTCCTAAGAAGCTATTTGTAAGCAAGAAAAGAACTAAATTCAGAGAAGAACATAGCATTCCCAGCAACAAAAAACGATGACTCTGATTTAGATGAATAAGAGAGAGTCTTTATTGCCAAGAATTATAACAGATTCAAGAAATTTAGAAAGTTGACTAAATTCCAAAAAGAAGGAAGTCTAACACAACAAACCTATCTCAAACCAAGTGCTATGAATGTGATCAATATGGACATATGAAGAAGGATTGCCCCAAGCTCAATAATGATAAAAAGAAAAACAAATTTGAAAAATTAAAAAAGAAGAAGGCTTTCAAAGTAACATGGGATGACTCGGATTCTTCATCATCTGAAAGTGATAGCGATAGTGACGGAGAACAAGCTAATGTGTGTTTCATGGCAAAAAATAATGAGTTATGTCTAGAACTTAGCTATGACGAATTATTAGAACTTAGCATGGAACTAGATGATAAATTTAGACAAATTAAAAAATCGAACAAAGAATATATAGTCAAAATAAATAGATTAGAACTTGAAGTAGGAATGTTAAAAGATGAAAAAATTATTTTAGAAGAAGAACTAGAATATTTGAAGAAAAAATAAAAAACAATTTGATGGTAAGTGAGGCTATTGCTATTGATTTTGAAAACACTAAAATAGTAAAGGATAATTTGTTAAAAGAAAGTGTCAATTTGAAAAGCAATATTGAATTATTGAAAACTGAAAATTTAGAATTAAAAGAAAAATTGGATAAAATTACAAATAATGTGTCAAAATTTAACAAAGGAGAACAAGATTTGGAAAATCTTATCAAAATTTCGAAACCATTAGACAATAAAAATGGAATAAGATTTAAAAATACTTCTAAACAAAAAGGAAATGATGCTAAAAATTTTTAGTTATAATAAAACTAAAAGATTACCTGTGTCTAATATGAATACCAAAAATATGAAAATTTGGATTCCTAAGACAAATAATAATTTGATTAGACAAAAACATATTAATAATTTCTTAGAGAATGTAGGTACCAAACCATCTTGGGTATGGCTACCTTCGCCTAACAATTAGGACCCTAACAAAATATGTGTACCAATTAAGACATTTTTTATTTTGCAGGTACCCAAAATAAAAAATAAGGAGAAATGGATACTAGATAGCGGATGTTCCAAGCATATGACCGAAAATTCAAAAATGTTATCAAATATAACATACATCGATGGTGGAACAGTAACCTTTGGAGATAACTCAAAATGATATGTCGTGGGCATTGGAGAAGTCATCAACTCTGGTATTTCTAACTCTCCTATTATTTCAAATGTTTTATTAGTAGAAAATCTAAAACAAAACCTCCTAAGTATTAGCCAATTATGCGATAAAGGTTTGCAAATAAATTTCGAAAAAGATAGATGTATATTTTCGATAATAACAAACAACTTGTATTGAAGGTTTTAGAAACAAAAATATTTATGTATTAAACATGAATATAAATAAAAATTCAAATTCAAATTTATGTTTAACCACCAAACATGATGATCCATGGTTATGGCATAAATGATTTTGTCATATCCATTTTAAAAATATTAATAAATTAGCAAAATATGAGCTATTTAGAGGTCTACCTAAAATAAATTACAAAGTAGAAAATTTATATGACGATTGTCAAATTAGAAAACTAAAGAAAAGCTCTTTTAAATCTAAAAATAATATTTCTACAAAACAACCATTAGAATTATTACATTTAGATTTATTTAGTCCATCACAAATATGATCTATAAATCATAATAAATATGTTTTTGTAATAGCTAATGATTTTTCGAGATATACATGGACTTTGTTTTTAAAACATAAAAGCGATACTTTTGGTATGTTTAAGATATTTGCTAAAAGAATTAAAACACAAATGGACTTGAAAATTAAAAATATTCAAAGTGAACATGGAGGAGAATTCAAAAACAATCAATTTACTAATTTTTGCAATAAGAAAGGAATAAGTCATAATTTTTCTTTTCCTCGCATACCTCAACAAAATGGTGTCATAGAAAGAAAAAATCGAACATTACAAGAATGCACACGAACATTATTAAATAGTAGTGGTCTACCAAAATACTTTTGGGCAGAAGCTATTGCTGCAGCATGTTATGTGTTGAATCGAGCAACTATACGCCCTAAGACTAAACAAACTTGTTTTGAAATATTTTTTGAAAGAAAACCTAAAGTATCATGTTTTAAAACTTTTGGTTCAAAATATTTTATATTAAACACAAAAGATAACTTAGGAAAATTTGACCCGAAGGCCGATGAAGGTATCTTTGTTGGATATTCGGATCGTAGTAAAGCATATAGAATTTTTAATAAACGAAATAATACCATTGAAGAAAGTTTACATATTTCGTTCGACGAAAATATTTTTAATCATCATACTAATGATGAAGAAGAAATTATTCCACTAACAAATTCTATTAATAATGAAACAAATGTGCAAAATAGCACTTTGATATCATCCCCTAAAATTCTTAAGAATCATCCAAAAGATAATATCATTGGAGATCTTAATTCTAGAGTAACTAGAAATCAACTTAATAAAATAAGCCATATAGCATTCGTGTCAAATTTTGAGCCAAAAAATTATAAAGAAGCTTCAAATGATAATTTTTGGATAATCGTTGTGCAAGAAGAATTAAATCAATTTGAACGTAATAATATTTGGGAATTAGTACCAAGACCTAAAGAACAATCGGTTATAGGAACAAAATGGGTATTTAAAAACAAAGCAGACGAGAATGGAAATATCGTTAGAAATAAAGCACGTTTAGTTGCTCAAGGCTATAATCAAGAAGAAGGTATCGATTATGACGAAACCTTTGCTCCAGCAGCTAGATTAGAGGCCATTCGTACATTACTCGCCTTTGCAACTCATCACAATTTTAAACTATTTCAAATGGATGTCAAAATTGCCTTTTTAAGCGGTTTTATTAAAGAAAATGTATATGTATAACAACCCCCATTATTTGTTCACAAAAAATACCCCGATCATGTTTTTAAATTAAACAAAGCATTATATGGATTAAAACAAGCTCCTCGAGCATGGTACGACCGTCTTAAAAATTATTTAATTACAACTGGTTTCCAAAAAGGCAAAATAGATACAAATTTATTTATTAAAAGAGAAAATAATTATATCTTAGTAGTACAAATTTATGTTGACGTTACCATTTTTGGTTCAACCAACAAAAATCTATGCAATCAATTTTCAAATATTATGAAAAACGAATTTGAAATGTCACATATGGAAGAATTAAATTTCTTCTTAGGCTTACAAATAAAACAACTTGAAAATGGAATTTTTGTTTATTAAGAAAAATATTGTGACGATCTATTACTTCATTTTGAAATGGATAAAACTTCGAGCAAACCAACACCAATGATACCACTGTTCACTTAGAAAAGGATGATAACGGAAAAGATTTTGACGAAAAATTATATCGTGGCATGATTGGTTCTTTGCTTTATTTGACGGCTAGTCGACCCGATATTATGATGAGTGTATGTCTTTGTGCTCGATTCAAGCAAAACCAAAAGAATCTCATCTAAGAGTTGTGAAGCGTATTTTACGTTATCTATCTAGTACTAGAGATTATGGTCTTCTTTACCCTAAAGGATCATCGTTTGAACTAGTTTTATATAGCGATGCGGATTTCAGTGGATGTAGAACAGATCGTAAGAGTACTAGTGGAACATGTCACTTTATCGGACAATCATTAGTTTCATGGTTTAGCACAAAGCAAAATTGTGTTTTTTTATCTACTTGCGAAGCCGAATATATCTCAGCAGCTCTAGCATGTGCACAAGTGATATACATGCAACCAATACTTACCGATTTCGGAAAAATTATCAACAAATCTCCAATATATTGTGATAACACAAGTGCTATAAATTTATCAAAAAACTCGGTTAATCATTCACGAACTAAGCATATAGATATGCGACATCGTTTTTTATGAGACAATGTTGAAAAAGAAACTATTTCATTAGGATACGTAAATACCAAAAATCAAGTAGCAAACATCTTTACAAAACCACTAAATGAACCAACTTTTATTAAACTCCGACAGAATTTAGGGATTTGCTCACTTCATGATCTTCTCCCTTAAATAATCACTGCTTCATGTAGGCTATGCTTAGTCATTTATTTTACTATCCATAAATTATAATTAATAACTTCTGAACCTTTAAAAATTTTTAGATAGTTAGTTTTTCTATAAATAATTTTTTCAACTTATATATAAACAGTAATATAACAAGAAAAACTATATACACACAATTCATATTCTCTTAAGAAACAAAATATAGCCATGTCTTCTGAGAACTCTTATATATCCATCTCGACACCTACGACGGATAGCTCTGCTGATACACCACAACGGCTTCCTACACCTACACCAAAGCAGGAACCGACGTATAGGTGGTTCTCATATCACACGGGATTTACCCCTGATAGCAAGAAGACCAAAAGATTTTTGTTTATTTCTCCTAACACAAAGGAGAAAATTGATGAAATTCATCACTACCAGAAACTACAGATAGATCTACAACGAGAACTATATTTTGAACAAAAAGTTATAGCACGACGGCTAAGCTTTTTGGAGCAAGTAGCGATGAAGTTTTGTACGTCAAGGAAGAAAGATGTCCATGAACCACTTCCAAAACCTTGTAGTTTTTTGGATCCCTCGTCTTCATATCGTACTCCTTCGGACCCTTCACCAAGATGATTTTCTGGCTCCCCGAGAACTCACGAACGTGGAAGTATATGGTCTCCACTTAAACCATGGAAGGATAACAAGTCAGGAGACCATAAAACTCCATCGCCTTCTAAATAAATTATATTTGTTATTGCATGTATCTATGTTTATTTGTTATTTCACACAAATAATAATATTTTTATTCATAAAATAGATAATCGAAAAATAAGAAAAACCATCAAATTTTAGGCTATTTTTAGAAACACTGCTTATTTTAGACGTCTGGATATGGACCTCAAACGTCTGACACTCTGATATACATCTAATTTTCAAGTAATGTGCATATGTCAGACGTCTGATATACCCCCCAGACGTCTTAAAATTTGCTCTGTCTCCTCGAAATAAAAATCAGAAAATTTCAGATGTCTTAAATTAGACCTAGACGTCTGAATTAGTTCTCTGCCACAAAGTTTTTACAAAATTGACCTATTCCGGACGTCTGGTAAAACTCTCTGCCTATAAAATTATACAAATTCGATCATACCAGACGTTTGAATTTATCTGTTGTACTCTATTTAGGGCAAACCAGATGTCTGATTTGAATTCCAGATGTTTGATTTGAATTCCAGATATCTGAAATTCAATCGACTCTTTAAATTAGCCCAGACAACATTTTTTTTCTTTTATCTCAAAATTTTTCAAACCCCCGATTCAACTAGTGACGATTTTTTCCCCAAAAACTTCCTCTTTACGCAAGCAAATCACAATGCCTCCCCGAACTAAGAATCCCAAGATTTCCAAACAAAAACAAGACCAACCAACATCATCTTCTAATCATCAAGTTTGCTCCGATGATCAAATTGAAAGATGGATGAATAGAGCACCACACTCAATCAAGAGGTATGAAGATATACAAAAGAAAAAGCTTCACACGGGTCCATTCTATAATCTACTTAAATTTCCAATGTATGATTTGGATGAAATGTGTGAGAATGCCAGGTTAGAAACCTTGATTTCATTCACTCCTGATGACATCCAAATCGATCAATTGGCAATATTTCTTTTCTATGCGGATTTGGATAGCACTTCAGTATGGAACACTGATGATGAAGATAACTGGCTCTGGTCTAGCATGTATGGCAACACGAATCCTGGCACAATAGGTAGAACCCTAGGATGCTCTGACACGGGCGAAGATTTATACAACATTCCCGATATGCGCTTTAAGCCAAGAAATAGTATAACGCATCAAATTTGGGAAGATGAGATACCAAAGTTTGCCTCTAAATATATACGTCCAAAAGCTTGACTCCTTACTCGAATGATAATCAATACCATCGTTCCACGTATGGGAAGTCATGAGCAAATAACCGAGTTAGAGCACAAAGCCCTATATGCTCTATTTAATGGAACAAGGGTGAATTGTGCCAAATTCATCTTTGACGAGCTCAAACATTTTTGGACTCGATCCCGGCCATCGATTATTTACCCAACATATATTATGAGACTTCTTCGTGCACGTAACATCCCGTCCTACCTACCGACCTTCGAAGAAATCTCACCAAAATATGCTTCCACCAAAATTTTCTCACTTATGCACCTACCTGAGATTCCCCCAGAATTTATATCCTTCGAAGATTGGACGCACAATCGTCAATCTAGACGAGTATAGCCCCTGCCTCAACCACACATCGAACCATCTCAAGAAGAGGAACAACATCAAGAAGCAACTCCACCTCCTCTTGCACCATTTGATTATCCAGGACAGGATGAGATTATGGAGACTCGAATGGATACAAATCCAAATGATAGTGTTCGAGATCTCACCGTCCTAAATCAACATATATTATCTCAAAATCAAAAACTTTTGGCTAAGCGGATTGACAACTTCGAAACATCATTTGCTACACGCCTAGCCACAGTTGGAGAATCTCTTTCGACTGTCTTGTCGGTTCTTAAAGAAGTACTACAACGGGTTCGCGGTCCAACACCACCTTCTGAAGATTGGCCAACCCAGCACCTTCTCCTCGCGCAAAATATTCCAAACTTTCTGAGGACGAACCTCTAATGCAAGCTTTGACATCTCCTACAAAGGCTAGCACTTCTGAAAAAGAAGAAACAAAGGAAGATGATCAAGATAAAGCTTCTCTAAAGGAATCGTAGATTTCAGGATTTTGGAATTTCAACTTTTGTAAAATCGACAAAATCTATGTATGCAATCACTTTTGAATTATTAATGAAATTTCTTTTTGTCTTTGACGATTGGTTAAATTATTCTTTTTGATAATGACAAAGGGGGAGAAATATAACTATAATTATAATACATTAATAATAAGCACATATTCAGGGGAGATTTATAATTTATATATAAGTACATTGAATAGTTCTCATCATCAAAAAGGGAGAGATTGTTAGGAAATCAATTCTATGGTTTCGATGACGACAACTATACAATGGAAATCGAATATGCATATATATTTATATTCACAGGTAATTGCTAAAGTAACATCACTAAAGAGACAAGAACAAGACTCAAAGAACGTATCAAGAGGCTACAAGTCGACAGAATCAGAAGAGCAATGACCCAGACACAAGAAAAGCAACATGCACAAGATCAGAAGTTTGAGTGCACTAACCAGATGTCTGATTGAATCCTCTAATTCACAAATCAGACAGAATCAGACGTTTGATTAATGTACTCAGACGTCTGAAAAGCTACTATATACAAAAACTATATAGAGCTAGATGTCTGGACTTATTCTACACGTCTGAAACTGAACTCGGGTATTGATATTTAAACTACAACTGCCACAATTGAAAAGACACTTTCGCTTCTCTTCGCTGCAACTCTTCAACACCATCAGAAGCGTTCATAGAACACTTGTTGATGAATGCAACTACTTAAGGAATCTCTCTACCATTATAAATAGCATCAATAATCCAAGAGAAGAACTCACCTTACTTGTGCTCCCTACTCTTTTACTCTAATATGTTCTTGATCTCTAGCAATCATATATTTGTATTCCACTCCTCCATATATACATAATTATTTCAATACCCTCTAGATATATATATTGGAAGCATTTGTACTTAATAGTCACTATTCGTGTTATAGAACACACACTTGACAAGAACAAGCTTTTGTAACCAGTATAAAACTCTGGTGTGCTTAGTTTATATTTTGCGAGATTAATTTTATATTAGTTACATCATATAGTTGCTCACATATACTTGCATATATACATCACACGATCCATCATATAGACTTTCAATAGGGGTCGACATACATAGGTGTCCGCATACATAAGGATCAGCTATTTGTACTTGGCCGATTCTAAACTTTGAATCGAACTAGAAAACCAATCCATATTCACTTGTTTGAGCAATTAGAACCAATCCCATCGTAATGAACTTGAATATATGATGATAATGAATAAAAGGACTTGCACATCCAATATCGGACTCAAAATTGAACGAGCAAACTCCTGGAACATAGAATATTAACTAAAATTTAGCATATAGACTCTAATAATGGACTTCGCACTTCGACATGCCTATGGTCGATCCCAAAGCTTACATAACCGATCAGTCTAAATGCCAGTTGATGTGGTCAGTGATGACAGTCACTCTGGTCAGAATCCAAAGTCTCATCATTTACTTTTGCTTTTAATTTTGATTGTTTATCTCTGCACGGCACAACACCGCACCACACTAGGTTACATTTAGCACGGGGGACAGGTAAAATTTCCTAATCTCGATTATCTACTGAGTTTTGTTGATATATGCTCTAGAAATTTAGAGCGTCTAGCTGTAATGCCTTTCGGACAATCTTCACAACACAACAATCCCGAAGCTGAGTCAAGTTCTGCAACTATTTTCGACAGATTTTCTGCTCATCGTCAATTTGAGCGACCGAAGGTTTCTGGCCCATCGATTGACTTTTCTTCTAATGTTCCCATCCTTTTAGCGGAAGATATAATTCCTACTGCCGATGTTGTAGAAGGCGCTATATTTGTAGATAAGCCGACGAATTCTCATGCCTCCAGAATCGGTGATGTTGCTCTTCGCAGGTTATGCTCTAAGCATGGGATTCTGTTTGGAGATGCTTTGGTCCCCTTAGTGAATGATAGGGCTCATTTTCCTCTAGAGGTATATACAACGTGCAATAAATTCATCTGCTGCCGGATGCATGCCGCCTTTCATTTCTTTCAACCGTGAAATGATAAATTGTTTAGGAATAGATCCTGCCCAACTGCACTCGAACAACCATGTTTTTCTCCATGGCACCTTCTACTATTTATGGGTGTTCTATTCCGCTCGCTAACTCCTGAGGACATCAGGTTTATTTACAACTTCAAACGATGGATAGGAAGCCTTTCTTACACTTTTCTCGAGCTTCCGCCTAATTTTAATGTTCTAACTAGTGTTTGGAACAAGCTCAGCATCTTCAAACATAAATATTTTTTAGTTCATTATCTGCCTAGCTTTGTGAGGCGCTGGTTGGAAGGACGTAAATGTTGTCTTCACTTTATTCTCATATTCTTTAGTTCAAGTCGTATCACAAACTAAAAATTCACAAGTGTCCATTCACCTCCAGTAGATGATATCTTCTCAAGGGCGGTTTTTGCAATTCGTGTCACCCCGATTGAAGACAAAGACATCGAATCCGTTTACATCAAAACAGATGAGTCCCAACGAGTATAAGCATGGCGGGAAAATTCAGTAAAACTTATATGTGTTGCTCTATGGGTGGGGCATTTGCTTGCAGAGCTTATAAGCATCGGTCGATACTTTTTTCCAACGCTTATAAGCATTGGGGAAAAATATGTTCCAACGCTTATAAGCATTGGAGGAAAATACTATCCAATGCTTATAAGCGTTGCGAAAAAATATCACCCAACGCTTATAGGCATTGTAAAAAAATATCACCCGACGCTTATAAGTGTTGGATTACATTTTTCCCCAACACATATAAGCGTTAGAATATATTTTTCCCCCACGTTTATAAGCGTTGAAATATATTTTTTTCCAACACTTATAAGCGTTGGGGAAAATATCACCAATGCTTATAAGCGTTGCAAACAAATAAACACTTATCGCTAATGTGAATGCTGAAAGATATAAAGTATATTATATTTAATATGAAATATTATCTTAATTTAGCAAATTATACCCAATCAATATCAATAAAAAGTATTCATAATCATGGTAATAAAATAGAGCATCAATTAACAAAAGAGAAATTCAATACATAACTAAGTTACGAATATATAATTTGCCAATTCCACACTAATATTAAATTGTAATAGCAAAAGATAAGACATAGTTCATAGTTAAAGTCTACAAATATCGAATACAAAACTCTAGCCATATAATGAAGCATCTACCTGAAAATTCACATAACTTGTACATTCCATTTTAAGGATCATCGTAAACAGGTGCATCGGGTTGAAGAATTTCAACCACCCAAATAACTTTCTCTACATTCGGTATCACCTTCCTAAAATGACAAGTTATTTGTGTTCCAACATAATCTTTGGCTACATCCATCTCTAAGTCTTGTGACAATAACATTACATACTGTTTCTCCATCATAGATGAATGAATATCATTACATGAGACGGTTAGAGTGGTAACTAGATTATTGTTCATATGAGAATCACCTAAATTAGAAGCACCTTCCATATGTGGAGTCACCGTAGTACTTGCAACATGCTTTTCTTGAAAATTAGGTATAAATTTCATAAAAGTTAAAGTAATTTATTTGATGGCATCACTAAATCGATTAGCTACTTGCCTTTTCATCTTCAATTTTAACAAATCTATGGCTTGCTTTTTCTCAGCTATAGCTTTTACCGCTTGAGTCATTTTTACTTATTTCATAAAAGAAGATGAATAATTGCTCGACAATAATTTTTCTTTCTATCGGAACCAAAAACTTCCGCAATTGGATCATTTTCAAGATCTTCTACTTCACCATTCCCACTAGAACTACCATCCAATTTTCTCTTATCTTCTGCTTCTTCTATAAGTGCCTAAACGCATTTAATATCATATTAAAATGATATTTATACTAAAAATAATGACAAATAACAATCAAGGTGATAACACTTGATTTAACAACAAAAGGACATTAAATAAAACAAGCACTTTTTGACAATAAAAGAATAATAAACAAACAATTATGCCGCAATAAATTGCTGTGATGAACTGAGGCCGCACTAGCCTCATTTAAACTGAGGCAAGCGGCCTCAGGTAAAAACAGTTTAACCGAGGCCACTGGCCTCAAGTTTTGCAACTAAGGCCAGTGGGCTCGGTTTTGCAACTTAGGACAATGGGCTTAGGTTTGCAACTGAGGACTGAGGGCAGTGGCCTCGATGCCTTAGCAAAACTGAGGCCACCGCGGACTCAGTTTAAAACCGAGGTCGCGATGGCATTAGTAAAAAGGAGGCCATCGCGGCCTCAATATAACTTTTGCATAAGCATCAAACTAATGAATAGCTAATTTTAAAAATAAAAATAGATTTTAATGTTGCAACCAAACCACTTATATATGCTTCCACGGCATATGGTAGTACTCCATATTTTCTTATATGTTCAACCTTCCAAACCATCGCTCTTAAAATACATTTTTCTGGGTTTGCTAAGACCTACAAGAAAGATCAAAGTTAACACATAATTAGCATAACATTTATTATGAACGACTATTTAGAAAAGATATTTTCAATACCATTTCATCGTGCACTCTATGGTAAGATTTTCTTCTTAGAGTATGAGCGATCAGACATTGTGCTTTGTTTTTGGTATTTCTTATACACTACTCCATCTTTTCATCGGTATACTCAATATCAAGAAACTTTTCCCACCACACTTTATCTATATCCTTTGGAAGTCTACCAATAGCAATACATTTAGGAATCATAGTTCCATCAACCCTAAGAAGACTTTTTTGTAATGATGACTTCATTGATCTATAAAATGGTGGGAAATGTTTCTCCAATAACGGTCGAGCTATGGTAGGATCTACATCCATGTCAAATTCTTCTTATTACCAGAAAGGAAGAAAAGAATCATGAAACGGTAATATATACCATAATTTAAACGTGTCCATTTTCTAAAACTGAAAAAAAATCAATTAAATATGTAAATAAGAGTGAAAAACAAAAGTCCTTCCTATAGTTTATCCTCATAGAAGACATCTATATTCTCCCATTCTTTGTAGCCACCGGGTATATGACAACGAATCAAATCACCACAACATGAACTCCATTTAGCCGCATCATCTCCCTTTGCACCCTCAACATCAACCATATAAAGTGCTTTTTACCTTTAGGTGGGTGAGGTCCAGTAGTCTCTGTTGTATTAAATTTGCATTGGTGCATGAATTGTTTGTCATTTTGGTGAAAATCTCTATAAAAAGAGGCAAACATAATATAATGTAATATAACACTTGAAAGACATCAAATAAAAGGATATTATGCATCATGTTTTATCATAAGTTGAATAACATCCAAACTATCTATATTTAATGCATGGATTAAAACAAACATGAATCAAAACAAGCAAAATATCTCTTAACACGGCACGATCGTACATTACATCAATAACATTTAAGGGATGTATTGTTGTTGTTGTATTTTCTAAAATAAATTAGAGCCTTTTGGGACTAAAGGCTTTAATTTGTTGCTGTATTTGTTGAAATAATATTTGGGTTAAGGGTGTATTGAAGTGAAAGTGATATAAGTTAACTTCTACCTAAGAAGAACAAATCAAAGCTAGCAATAAAAACTTGTCAACCACAAAAAGAAAACTTCGCCACATAAATACAACCTCCAAGCAATCAGTCTCCATACAGATGTACCAAGTAACATAGAAAATAGAACATCTTAATCAATAAAATCAATCACCGCGTTCTAGGTGGGAGCCAATAACAATTGTAAGATACAACATGCACGATGCACAAGTCTACGCAAGCACAGAACCCAACAAGGTATATGACCACTTACATGTACGTTGTATCATTCCATAACCAAAGGGTTATCTGACTTACATCTGCAGAGGCTAGGAAACGTGGCACCAAAAAAAGACATGCATGCGGAAGAGTAACATATGCAAACACTGGGCTACCAAATCAATGACATACGTAGTTACAAATGAAAAAAACTAACAAACTTATAATAACGACAGGTTTCTAGATGGAAAATATCCACAATAAAGACATCATTTTACTAACTAAGACTTTACAGTAGGATACTACCTTACCGATTCTTCAATGTGCAACCATGAAACAATGAATCTAGCATCAATCTGCAGCTACCAAAGCTAATCATTTTCATAAACTAGTTTTGGTCAGTAGAAGAATGAAAGAAGGCCAGGCAAAGCAAGAACAACTTGTAATTTGTTAACATGTACGAAACTGTCAATCAGTGAGATGATTCTGTTGCTGTGATACACAAATTAAAAAAACCCACAGAACTTTGTACATAAACATGCAATAACTTCAGTAAAATTGATAGCATGCCAAATGAACTTCAAATCTAAATTACTTTGGAACATGATACAAAAGAACGAACATGCCAAACTTCTGCTAAAAATCCACACCGATTTTTAATGTACAACTCCTTTGTACAAAGAGGTAAGTATGCAAGATATGATAAACCAAACGTATAGGGAAATATATTTACGTAGGTTATAAAATCCAATTATGGATCGTACTACGTTGGTGCAAGGTTAAAGATTTCAGTGGTTCAAACTATTAAATTGTCGGAACCGTATTAATAGTTAGGTTTTATGTTTTGATTTAAATGTAATATTATTTTAGTAAATGTAAAATTTTAACTAATATAGTTGGTATCTTTACATTTAAAGAAAACCATTTGAAAATTCGATAACAAGTATTGTTAATTAATAAAATTCGATTAGAAATATGTCAATTAAAATCTTTAGGGTAAAGTGTAAATTTTTTAGTTTCCTAAGATAAAAGAAGTCCAATTTAAGCCTTGTTCTTAAAATATATACTAATAACATATCATTTCGTCCAAAATCTATAAGATAACACAATAAATTTTTTAGTTTCATAAGATAAAAGAAGTCCAATTTAAGCATTGTTCTTAAAATGTATACTAATAACAGATCATTTCGTCCAAAATCTATAACATAACACAATGATTCGATGGTTAAAATCATGAAATTGTTTATTAAATTGAGTGTGTGAAAAAATGAAGAATGAAGTGAGTTTTTTCATCTTTACTTTGAAGAATCGTGTGGTTCAGAGCGATACGGTTAACTGATTGCAATAAAGAAAATCAATTGAGATGAATTAGTTTAGTATAGCCAAAGTACACTCCTAAGAAGAAAACGAAAAGGACAAGCCTATGGTTAACTGCTTGCATTGATTAATTAAGAAAAATCACATTTGCATACGGATGAAATCAGTCAGTTTAATAATCCACAAATTCCTTCTTGGCCAGTTCAAACAAAGTATTAGGATGCTAAAAGATATTAAATTTATATCGCATGCTTAACAACAGAATGTTAAGAGAAGTATGTTACTATTACAACATATCCCATGATTTATGAAAAATTCCATTTTATGATCTGATGCACTCCTTCACACTAAACCATTATATTATTATTATAGTATTTCAATTTGTACAAATACTTTATCCTTAAGCTTATAGCATGGAGTTGGAAAAAATAGATGAATTTCACTAGAAAAATTCAACATGCTCACAGGAATCTATAAATAATAGGAAATGTAACGGTAAACATATAATTTAAAACTGTACCTTATCCAAGATGATCATGTATTATTTTCAAATTACTAACCAAAAAAATTAATCCAATTACACTAACCATCAAAACACTGCAAATCTACAACACATAAGCAATAATGTTTCAAATCGCCAACACATAAGTAAACTACAATAGAAAGCTTCAATAAACCCAAATAAACGTAAATGAACAAGTCACCAAGGTGCAATCCAATACCTGAAGTCGAGATCCTGAATCACCTGAAGCTATAACCAAAGTCGAGATACCTGAAGTGAAATCGCCAAATCGCCTAAAGTGTTCGAGATCCTGAAGTTGTTTTGCAGAGCGAAGGAAATCGTGTGGTTTCGTTTTTTCTTTTTAAGCTGCAGAAAAAAAGCACGGAGAGGTTGAGAATTAGGGCTTCAGTTGAAACCGTCCACATTTACATTTTTTTCACCAACCAATCTAATTGAACAGGAAATTATTGTCAAGGACAAAATTTCACAGCTTTTTAGCCTCAAGGACAGACCTTCGATATTTTATCCTGAAGGACAACTTTCTGTAGGTATCAGTTTTTAGTTATTGATAGCAGTTTTTAGGTATCAGTTTGTAGTTATCGGTAGCAGATTTTAGGTATCAGTTTTAGCTCGGTAGCAGTTTTGTTGTCCTTATGAATAATTTTGAAAAATATTTGTCCTTATGAATAATTTGTAGAAAAATGTTTGTCCTTGTTGTAAAAATATTAAGGTCGTGTCCTTAAGGCAAAAAATATACAAATCTTTGTCCTTTAAATTAATTCCCCCTTTAATTGAATTACACTTTAAGCTGATTTTCCAATGCGAACATGTGTTGGCTATAAAAAAATTATGGATATGTATTTTCAGTTACACATTTATAGCTTACCAACAGTTATTATTGTGACTAATCTTCAATACAAATAGGGGCTAATTCTATTCCAACTCAAAATTTTTCTTTGTAGCCCTCATTTTCTAATATTTTTTTTGCATACCCCTTAGTTTAATTAGTAGCCCCCCATATTTTTCAATACTACTCTTTTCACTTTCACGTACGCAATTTCCCTCCTCTTCGTTTAGTTCAAGTCGCGATTTTTCCCTGTTCAACCCGCGATTCTCCTCCTCCTGTTCAAGTCGCAATTCTCCTCCTCGTCAGCAAGTCCTCCTCCTCAGTCGTGAATTTTTTTTGCTGTATACAGTTTACCACGTAGGGCAAATGCGTGGTAAAAATGCGTACCACGCAGGGCCAATACGTGGTAAAAATGAAAACATCGTGCAATTACTGCGGGATATTCATTTCTACCACGCATTGACTTGCGTGGTACGCATTTTTACCACGCATTTGCCCTGCGTGGTAAACTGTACACGGCAAAAAAAAAAATTTGCTAACTAGTTTCTTATGGGTAATTTAGTCATAATAATTTTAATTATTTTATGGAGGACTACTAAGCAATAAATTGGGTTGGAATAGAATTAGCCACAAATAGGTGTTGGCAATTGAAAAAAATAAATGTTGCAAAATGGCTATTATGGTGTAGTGGTAACAGATGAATGATTATCGTTGTTTAGGCTGCTAAAAGAAGGTTATAGCATTGGGCTTACAGGAAGCGCTGCACCACCAAGAAATATGGCAGAACGAGAAGGCAGCTCTAATAGCCATGTCATGCCCTCAGCGAAGGGGGCTCAAGACGACGCTGAAGAGGATGAAATTAGAGGTGTCGAAACCGACAAGCCTAGCGATGCTGATGTAGGCCCAGGCAAAGGACCTGTGGTCGAACCATCACAAGGTGCACAATCTCACATGCCAATAAGGAGAAGAAAAAACTCGCATATAAACTCCAAAGGAGAAAATTTTCTAAAGAGCCAGAGTTTGTCATCACCTCAGTTGATGAAGAGTCTTCTTCCCACCACCTAGAAAGTTCGATGGAAGGGTTCTCGAATCTCCTGATCTCTAATGATATCATGACTTATGACTTCCCCAACATCAGTACCGGGGGGCTCAATTCTCCTACCATGAGTGGTGAGGGGATTCCTCCCACTAACAAAGGGGAGAAAACTCCTATGAGCAAGGCTACAACAACTGGTCCGTTGGGGAGACACTAGGACACTCACAATCATGAGCACTTTACTGCACGATTTTCGTCTATCTTTTGTTCGATGGTAACTTATACACTCTTATTTGGTTGCAGGTGCGATGTCTCAATCCCATGCTTTCGATCGCCTGAGGAGCTCGTCAACATAGTACGGATCCGGTAGCGGTTCGGAGTCAGGTAGGCATGGAGAGATGACGGTTGAAAAAGAAGTCATCATTCGATGGAGTCTTTATCTTCCAAACATAAGTCCCAATCTCAATCGTCTTATTGAGAAGCTCAGTCTAGTCTTCTTGTATAAAGCAGCGATCAGACTTCATTTCATGCTCCTCAAATTGTTATGCCGCCCGAGTAGTACTCTAGCTCCAAACAGTCCTGCGGCCATAGGTTAAGAAAACGCCCACTTGCTACTTCTGATCTTTCTTTGCCTATTGCAGCTCCTAAGGCTTCCACAGTGGAGAAATTGGAAGAACGTAAGGTCGATTTTCTAAAAATTTGCTTTGATGGGCTTAAGTTTCTCCCTTCAATTCATACAATTCTAGGGAGTGTGAAAGCTAGTTACAATGCATGCGTCAATGATGTTTTTGTGCAGCATGAAGCATTTCAACACTTAGTGAAAATGATCTTTGAGGTATCTTTCGAGAGACTATATGAAGTCGATCGTCTTAAGCTAGATGCAATCCATAAAAAATATATAATTAAACATTAAGACAACGAAATCTCAGAGTTAATAGCGAAGCTGACCACGACAGAAAAGTGTGCTAAAGAAACATCTAAAGCGACTTGTCATCTAGAAGCGACTCATAAATAGGAACTGGATGTTGCCCTTAGCTGCAGCGGTGTGCTTGCTTTGGAAAAAGATACACTGCAAAAGGAGGAAAATATTCTTACCCACCCCATCGAGGAGCTCGAAGAACTCCTTAAAAAAGAGAAGGAAGAGATGCCCGAAGCCGTAGAGGGGTCGTAGAGATATTACAAAGAGGTCGTCGAAGCCTGGGGACTAAAAATTAAGCTTGATGAGCAACTCGCTCAAATTAAAGTTCTCAAAGAAGAAACAAAAGAAGCAGGAAGCAATGAGATTAGACAGTAGATCGAGGACCGGTTAGAAGATGCCAAAGAAACCAGTCGAAATGAAATTAAGGACACGTTCATTCCTCTGATCATGGAATATAGTGCTAAAGTCTTAATTCATCGTGATCTGAGTTTCCCTGGAGAGTGCTATCTTGAATCGCTCACCGAGGCCTAGAGATACATTGTTGAAATGAAGAAGAAAGCCCACGATGAAGCTGATTTAGATAAAGAGAAGCTGATATGGGAGATTCTTTGCTGGGATGAACCTTTAGACCTTACTGCTATGAGACTTTGATACTTTGACATTTTAGCACCTTTCGGTAGAGGGAAAAACATTGTTGAGTCTTCGAAGTACAATCTAAAAGGTCCCCCTACACTTGGAACTGCTGGAGCATCAGTTTCTCTTGCTCTAAGACAGGATCTGACCTACGATCTGGACATACCCGATTATTAGTTAAAGGTTCTAACTCCTATTCTAGTGGGGAGCGGAGCACTCCGGTGACAACTGAAAGTCGGCCGAATACCGATATCTTGCTTTGTTCTCCATTATTCGATAGATTTCGCTTTTCATGCCCAATAGTCATAGGATTATCGTTTTGATTTCATGTATCTGTAGATCTTTTGGGTCCCAGCCAGATTTCAAGAAACAATACCACCCTGGAGCAACAATCAACATCTACTGAAATTCCGACGGCCATCGACATTCCAGGGTTCGATGCTCAAATTACCGAAGCATTTGATGATGAAAAAGCTGATGATCCGCCGTTGCCAGATGAATCAGATGACATTGTTATCACTGGTGCCACCGAACGTACCAATGAGCTTGCTTAAAAGAGTGCATCGAGAGAGAGGAGTTTCTAAAAAAGGCTAAGATGGGACATGTTGACATGGACTTTGACGATCCAAATCTCATCCCACTTCAAGTCATCCCACCTAGCGGTTCGATTCCCAAAAAACTCCCTCCAACCTCTGAGAGCTCTCCTGCCAAGAGTGGCAAAGAATCAAGTAAAAGGATAAGCAAAAGTTTGGGTAGTGGCACTCCTAAGAAATCCAAAAAGAAGAAAGGCAGAAGAAATAGTCATGACCTCAACTTAGTTTTTATATTAGCTTGTATAGCCGGTTTTCTTTTTGTTCGCCATGATTGTGCGGGTATGGCCCCGTTTTTGAATAAACCTGTATCACAATTTTGAAGTTTAGCATGCAAATAAAAGTTCTTTGTTTTTTGTCAAACTCTTAGGTGAATTTTGTCTAAGTAATCGAGCTATTACTTTTTCATTCAATGTCTTGTAATTTGTTACTTGTTAATTCGAACAATCGTCCGTTAATTTTCACTCAAGGCCTTCATGTGGTCAGGGCCTCAAGCTGTATCAGACACTGGGCTCGAGCCCTAGTGCTACGTTGTCGGATTCAGCGGTCTGACTGATTTACTCCTGCTCTCAGTCTCAGGTTAGCGGAGTTAGGTAATGATGGTCGAATTCCATTCTTATCGAGTTTATACTCCTCCTGGCGGTTTCAGGTCGGAGTGATGGTAGTGGTTGAACCGCACTCTTCTATTTGTTTATACTTATATCTACACTCTGGGGACAAGAGTTAGTTAGCGAGTGGTCGGATCGCACCTAACAATTTGTTTATACTCGTATCTGCACACCGAGGATAAAAGTTTGTTTGGATAATAATTGGACCGTATTTTCCTTAATTAATTGTTTTTCCCTTATATTCAGGGTTTAGCTCAGCGAGCGATCGGTCATATTACGATCGCTTTTGACTCATGTCTGTCCCATCACTCGACGGGATTAACGTGGTTATCGAATGTTCGAGTCACATCCATTACTCATTGGGTATTTCATCCACCGAGTTGTGAACGAGAATTCTCAAATGAATGGTCGAACCATTCTTATTTTATTTAGTTCAATCGTGAAATTATGTAATCGGCTAGTTACGAACTCTGGGAACCTGCTTGGACATATCAATATTGGTCAGTCGGGTATCATAACTAATATGTAATGTTAAACAATCACAGATATGATGGAAATTTTGAATTTATTTGCCAAACGGAGAAAAATGACATAATCTTCCTTATTAATATTTATAAAATCAAATACTAAAGCAAATTTGGAAATTGAATACAAATGAATGAAAAAGAATAATCTAAGTGAAATAGCGTTATAAATGCTCGTTATTCCACGCCCTTGGGAGTGTGATGCCCTCAATAGTTGCTAGCTTGAAAGTTCCCTCTCCAAGCCTTTGTATAATAATATACGGTCCTTCCCAAGTAGGATTCATATGTAACGGGGTAGGAAAAATCCATTTCAAGATGAGATTGCCGATTTCAAAGATTCTAGGTTGGACTTTAGTGTCGTAGTATCAGGCGACTCAGTGTCGATGTGTAGCTACCCTCAAATAAGCTTTCTTGCGCTTCTCATGTACAAAGTCTAGAGTAATTAAGAGGAGATCTCTATTTTTTTAGGATTGTAATTGGTCACTCGGTGAGAAGGGACTTCGATTTCAACAATTATAACGGCATCGTAGCCGTAGAAAAAGGCGAATGGAGTATGGTTAGTTGCAGACTTGTGGGTGGTTCTATAAGCCCATAATGCTATTAGGAGTTCATCCACCCACTTGCCTCTAGCCTTTTCCAAATGCTTCTTTAAAATGGACTTTATAATTTTATTCACAATATCTTGTCTATTTGCTTGAGGGTGAGTAATTGCCACAAATCTCTTCTCAATATGATGTCGATGGCAGAAGTCTTAGGATCCAGTGCTATTGAGTTAGGTTTCATTATCAGTCACAATGGTTCATGGAAGGCCAAAACGACAGATGATGTTACGGACAATGAGGTCGATTACTTTCTTTATCGTGATCGTGGATAAAGGTTCCACATTGGCCTATTTGGTGAAGTAATCGACTACGACGTTGGCATACTTTGCACCATCTTTAGAGATTAGTAGGGAACCAATAATATCTATGAACTATATGGAAAATGGTCACTTACTGACCATTTGTCTGATTTTGTTGGCAGAGCTATCGGAATTTTTGCATACGTCTGGCACTTGTCCCATTGCCTAGCATGATCAGCAGTATCTCGGTTGACCGTCGTCCTGTAATAATCATAATGGAGCATTTTCTTTGCTAGGGTTTACCCCCAGTGTGATTGCCACATTCCCCTTCATGAACTTCCTTTAAGACTCACTTTATTTCATCGTGAGTGATACATTGAGTAGGGGAATGGAAAAACTATTTCTATACATGCCTCCTACCTAAATGATATATCAGGAAGCTTTGCGAAGAACTTGTCGCCTTTCATTCCTTCATTCGTGAAGGACTCCCTATAGCAAATGTATTTAATCAGTATCATCCAAGACTCCTTCTCAGGTTCCGTCTCTAGTACGCAGTCAATTCCTATCTGGTTTATGCTCCGAGCTTCTAGTACTTTGGCTAGAATCAATCCCATTTGTTGTGCATCCCTAGTGCTAGTGAACTTTTCCAATGATCCGGCCTCTTTCTTTTGATCCCAAGGAATGTGCATGATGTCATAGTACTCAAAGCCTGTCAATAGCCCTTGGACATGGATAAGGTACAGAGTGATTCGTTGTCCTTTAGCTTGGTAATCTCCCCATGACTTGGCATACTGCAATTGTAAGTCGCAAAAGATTCTGAGAGATTTTATCCCCAATTCTCTACCAAGTTTGAGTCTAGCAATCAGAGCTTAATACTCAACTTTGTGGTTCATTGCAAGGAAGTTGACCTTCAAAGCATAGGAAATTGATCTATCTTTCGGGGTCATTAGCATGATTTCGGATATAGAATAATGATCATTCGATGCTCCATCTGTATACATTTTCCATCAAATGGTAAGGGCTCCACTGCTCTCTGGGAGATTATCTTGTGCAGTGAATTCTACTATAAAGTCTGCTAGTGCCTATCCCTAAATTGCCCTACGAGGGAGATAAGTAATGTCGAATTGACTCAGTTTGATGTTCCAATTGAGTAACCTCCAAGACTCTTAGGTCACTGTAGGACCTGTTTTAATGGTTGGTCGGTGTAAACACTGACATGATGAGCCAGAAAATAGGGGCAGAGCTTTCATGAAGCAATCAACAAGTAGTACGCCAATTTCTCTATTTGTACCAAAATTGGGCACAACACTCTTCGGAAGTATTTGAAGAGATAAAAATGAAGAATAGAAATGTAAAAAGTGGATTATCTAACAAACACTTCAAAAACAGACGATAAAAACACGTAGAAACACAGGATTTTAGATTGGTTCGGCATATGGCCTACGTCCACTATGAAGTTAATGATTTTATTGATATTCAATTGCTGGTTACAACTAATTTGAGTGGATTATAGTGATGAATTTCGAGTACAACAACAGCTATGAAGTGCAACAATGGTTTCGGTAGAGTCTGGACATCAAAGAGCCAAAAGATCACTTTTCTATAGATTCTGGGGTGCTATTTATAGGCGTAGGCTGAAAGTATTTCGCTTAGATCTCGGGATACATCTTCTGGCATGTGTGTGGGCCCAGTGATCAATCCCACGCTAATTTGACTCGATTCGTGATCGATACGAACGAATTTCATATCGATCAAGATTTGATCGAATCAAGTCGAAACTTGGCAGGAACATTCCTTAGGTTATACGTAAGCTCCTATGAAAATTTCATAGCATTTAGACTTGCGGATTGCGAGTTATGATCGATGCCAGTTTATGTTTTCTCTAGGCTGATTTCTTCACATCGATACTATTCGTATCGATCTATTCGAATCGATGTTGAGCACGTGCCTACGAGTTGACCCGGCGCTTACTGATCGGATCGATCCATTTTTTATGCCGAGTTGACTGATCCATTCCAAGGTTTTTGCCTTGTTCGTATCGATCTTGACCATTTTGTTCGCATCGGCCGGTTGCACTGCCTTGTTCGTATCGATCATTTGTGTTGCCTTGTTTGACTCATGCACTGCGACCTTGTCCATATCGGTTGAATTCGTCCTGTTCGTATTGATGGACTTGGTCTTGTTCGTATCGATCAGAATTAACTCTAATTGATCGATACAAAGTTGAACCGACGGGAAGGATACGAACAAATGATAGCGGCTTTGTTTGGCCTTGATGGATACGAATATCGGTTACTTGATGGATATGAACCAAGGTCACTTGATGGATACGAACTAGCGAAGCCTGATGGATTCGAACATGGCTCTTCATTTGATGGATACGAAGTGACGCATTCCGATGGACACGAAGAGATGCTTGCTGATGGACATGAACAGATGCTTACCGATGGACACGAACATGTGGGACTTCTGATGGATACGAATAGATGGTTGCGTTCAAGTTGTTTTCCTTGGATTGCATCGATCATATCTTGAGCATACGAACTCGAATTGACTTGAAATTTGGAACGTTGGCTTTCATAGCTTTGCTTGCCATGTCATATCAATTGTAGCTTGTTCTGGACATGGATAAAATTTACAGACATCCCTAGTGAGCCTGCGTGTAACCGATCTTCGGGATGGACTATTCATAGTTTCTAGTTAAGTTCCCGGTATCATGGCCTTGCCAAAAGGCGGGATAACATTTGCCTCCCAAAGTACACCTTGTGAGAACAAGACGTGCTTTGATAAGCTGCAATCTTCACTTTGAATAGTTCCATCTAACTTGTTAAACAGTTACCATCTTCTTGTTGGAAGTTATAATCTTTGATTGATCCATAGGGACATAAATTATGAACCGTGGACTGCCAACTGTTGTACTGTGCTGCTGTAAATGATTGATGTTTGTAGTTGTAATTGTCCATCGGGTGGGCATTCGACCTGTGAATATTTAAAATTGAAAATTAGTCCAACGTACATGCATATACGTTAACTTGGCTCTTGTTGACATTCGCACGTTCACAAGTCGTTGTCAGTTTTATCGCATCTAATTTCGTCTCGATCCTCTCCTGAATCGATATGAAATTTGAGTTGTAACAACATTGGATGGCTGTTTCGGAATTTCCCCTCGTATCGATCCTCTCCTGGATCGATGTTAAAGGTCGAAAAATGGTTCTTGTACCGACGGAATTTGCAGTGATGGATACGAAATAAACATCTCGCATTGATGGATACGAGTTTCGGTGAACTCCATAGCCATGGATATGAAGTTGTGACTTCGCATCGATGGACCTATGAGGGATGCAAATAAAGCAGCAGGTTCTTTGGGTACTATTCGTATCGATTGATACGAGTCCTTATGGGTTGCGTGTTGATGGATATGAATAGCGCAGTTCGTATCGATGCGTTTTGAATGGAGTCGAAAATAGTGGATACGAATAGTGCAGTTCGTATCGATAAGATGTGATTCGATGGGTGCGAATACCACATTTTGTATCGACCTAATGAAGAACCTGTTGGGATCGGTTGCAACTACCGAGAGACAAATCATTTTTCTTCATTTCGTGGGTCTATATATAAGTGTTTCGTACTTAGCATTTTTTCTTACTTGCCCACTTTATTTCCCTTGCCTTCGTATCGACCAGGACAGAAAACAAAAAGAAACTGCCTTCGAACCGAACAATCCATCGATCTTTCGAACCGATTTCTTTAATTAGGTAATTAATATAGCAATACTATCCAAAATGATGAGGCTTGAGTTTGAACGCCGCTCTAACCATGGTCGTCGCCAGTTCCGGTGTCGGCGATGCCGGAGTTGGGTCATGGCGAGATTATGGAAGGGTTAATGGTGCTTGCGTCGATCAGGGAAGAAGAAGGTCAACTGATGGGTATGTGGGAGTCACTGGCACCAAACTCGTATCGATATGAGGTGGTGGGTGCTGTTTCATGTCAATTTGAGATGACGGATACGAAATCGTAGATTCTAGAATCGATATAAAGAGCATAAGCCTTCGACAATCAATACGAAAGTACAATAACTTATGAGCTGATCGATACGATGCCGTTGGGTTTTGATCGATACGAAGTTAATAAGCTTTGATCAATACGAAACTAGAGTTTCGAACGATACGAAATTAAAATTATGATCAATGCGAATTGAATATCTTGAGACCGATACGAAGTTAAGGCCTTTTCAATGAATGATCTGAGTTTTGGGCTTCGAAGAAATACGAACTTCATGTGAATTCGAACAATGGACGACGAACTTTTGCCCTTCATAATTGGACATAACCACTAAACTGCATATTTGACTGTCTTTTGAAGCTTGTCGATGGAACAGTAACTCAACCAAAATCATAAGAAGCCGTAATTCGGATCGGTCTCTAAAGTCTGAATGGAACGGTAGCGGCGGTCAACGCTGACGGTCTCTCTGATTAAATTTTGAAGTCTTGTCGTTTGAATATTCTTTCGAACTCTGTAGAATTTCTCAGGTAACATGTAGTACTGCACTGCATAACACATTCACATGCTTCACACTGGGGAATACACGGTCTTATTATCGTCTAATGATGGCTTTTCCTAAGTTAGTTAGTTAGTTATGGAGTTTACACGAGCTTTGGGCGCTGTAGGACCTGTCTTAATGGTTGGTCGGTGTAAACATTGACATGAAGAGCCTGAAAATAGGGGTGGAGCTATCACGAAGCAATCAACAAGTAGTACGCCAATTTCTCTATCTTCAGATAGTTCCTTTCAGCTCTTGTTAATCGTTTGCTAACATAACGGACCGGTGTCTGGATCTGATTCTCTTCGCAAAGCAGTGTGGAACTTATATCATGTACCGACATGGACAAGTAGATATATAAGTCTTCATGATCCACCGGTTTTGGCAAGATAGGAGGCCTCCCTAGGTGGTTCACCAAAGCTCGAAATGCGTCTCAACAATACAACATCCATTCTATGTTTTTTTCCTCTTCTAATCAAATTGAAGAAAGGAATGTGTGATATCCCGAAATTTTTGGGCAATATCAATTTAATAATCTTTATTTAAAATTAAATTGATTTGATAATATTAATTAATAAAATATGAATTGGTTTAATAATCTAATTAAATAAATATTTAATTAGTGATTTTATCTTTTAAAAGCTAAATAAATGTTTCTATTTATAATGTGTATATATATATTTGTATATATATATAGATAATCTTTGATTTGGAATTTAATAAATAAATAAAGTTTTGTTTTCAAATTCTAGTATATTTAATAAATTGGAAATTATGATTTAAATTAATATTAAGCTTTTCAAAGTTATTTAGTTAATAACTATATGGTTTGTAAATACTTAAGATAAATGTTAATTGCTTAAGATTATATCTTAGCTTAATTTTTTAAATTTAAATAAAAGTTTGTTTCATTTTTTTAAATATTACTTGATATATATGATTTGAAATAGAAGTTTAAAATACAATATAGAATATGGTCTTAATTCATTTAATAATAGAAGTAATTTATAATCTCTTTTATAAATTACTTAAAATTGTTAAATTTGCTAGTTTCAAACAATATTAATAATGTATTATTTTCCATATAAACATAAAAAGAATTAAATAAGAAAATGGAATTATCATTTCAAATTGAATAAGTTGACTTTAATTTGGGTTTCAAAAGTTTAATTTGAATTTGAATTAGGAATTTATTTTGAAATTCAAAAGAATAGATCCTTAAAATATTTGGATAAGTTTTTATTTATAATTTGTTTTTATTACATTTTCTTTACATAAGAAATTCATAATGTATTTACATAAGAATTAATAAATTAAGTTAAAAGCTTTATTTAACATTTAAATAAGAAGAAAAATGCTTAATTACAAGTGTTAACATATTAAGGACTTATAATAACATGTGTTACTAATAAATTAAGGTATTTGACAAGTGTCATGTTTGAATTATATTTTCTTTTTTTCCTTTTTAAAATGAAATTCAGCCTTTATAAACATATTTTTCCCCTTCATTCTCTTTTTCTATCTTTCAAACTCAAAAGCTAAGTGAAACAAAGAAAAAAAAATGAAAACTCAAACTAAAATCTCAAAAACAAAATCTGCATCTAAAACCAGAAATCATGTTTTAAACTATATCTGTAATCCACTTCAAAAGCAAATCACAAACCTGTAATTCAATACAAGATTCAAATCTATATCACTTCAACATACTGGAAAGCATTTTAAAACCTGTCATCCTCAAATCGAAGCTTGAGCATTTCTTCAATCTAGAATCCTGCATGCAACTGCAGTTCAAAAATCAAAACAAAGAAGCACCCAAGTTTTTAAGATCAAAGAATTTATTTCCAGCAACTAAAGTTTTCAAAGGTAGGAGACATTCCAGTTTCAATTTCAAAAAAAATAATATGCTCTGTTCTTCATTTGAAGGTGAGTAACTTCACATTTTAAAATCTTAAAGTAAATCTGGTTGCATGCTATTCTCTGGAACAAATATGTTTATATGAATTTCTGGCATTATCTATGAATATATGTAAGTGTGTATATACTGTGTGTTTCAGTGCTTCCTGCTTATGTTCCCAAACTCAAGTTTTTATTCAAAATTTATATTCTATTAATCTAGTTACTAATAGAACTTAGGTTTTAAACAAATTATGTTTGTTTAAGTATAAAGTAATGTTTAAAAATTTAATTAAGTCAAATAAATTTGAATTATCTCTGGAAACAAAAGAAATAAGGAAATTTTGAATGTAAGTGAAAATTAAAATCTCAAGATTTAAAGTTTCAGGCATATGATCTGGATTCTGATACAAAATGATGATTTTTAAGACTGAAATCTAAATTTTTAGTAACAGATTATGGGTGCATTTCTAGTTTGACCAGAAAATAGAAAATTGAAACTTTTTGGTGATCCACTTGCTATGGGAGATCGGGGCTCTTCCTGGAGGTGGAAGAATGATCGTGGATTCAGGGTAAAATGCTAGGAGTTGATCAGAATCACTATGGAGGTGGCGATGGTGGGTTTCGAGTCTGTAACCCTAGTTTAACTGGGATAGGTGTTTTGGTCTGGTTCGATTCCTCTGTGTGATCGAGTCCTATCAAACTTGAGGGAATGGAAGCTTGGAAGTAGGCGATGGCTTGGCCGGAGTTTCAGCAACTCTAGTTGTTGGGGATATGCTGGCGAGGTGATTTCCAGGTTAAAGTGTTGTCTCTGATGATGGGTTCCAGGTTTAGTTTGAAACTCGAATTCAATTTCAAGTTGATTAGGAGGTAATCTGATGATCGAGTTAGTGTTTGGGGAGGTTCTTCGATGAGTGAAGATCGTCGAATTTGATCGAAATCGATCAAAGTCACCGTGCATGTGCACGGGCACTTTGTTCTGGTGAATTAGCTGTTGGTTGGTATGGGGTTTTTGTCTCGAGTGATTCTCGAGTAAATGGTGTGTTTTGCTCGAGTTTGTATGAAATTGACTCGAAGCAAATTTGAGGTGGCTAGGGAAAGAGTCTGGTAACAGGTTTTAGAAACCTGTTCTGTTTTTAAAATTTAAAACTGAAATTTTAAATTATAAAGGAAGGATTTAAACAAAGTTTAAATCAGAATTTTAAATCTGAATTCAAATTGAATTTGAATCTTAGGTTTTGGAAATAAAATAAAGTTTATAAATCCAAATGTTGTAAATAAGTTTGAATGTTAAAGTAATTTTTAAAGTTTTGAATTTAAAAAAGAATTTGATTTAAACTCTTTTAAAATTCTTTTATAAGAAATAAGTATTCTTTAACATGTAAATTTAAAAAGTTTTTTTGAAATTGGTTTTAAACTTTGTTGAAGATAAATTGGTACTCATTTTAGATCTTGAATTTAAAATGAAATTTAAAAGTAAATTTGAAATAAATGTTTTCAAATGTATTTATGAATGATAATTTAACCACAGATAAGAAAATGTTTTATCTTAAAGTAAATTAGGACTTAATGATTTATAATTCATTAAATTATTAAGGTAATTAAGATGGGTAATTAATTAATAATTTGGGTTAATTAATTAAGTAATTAAGGGTTTAATTTAAGTTAGTTAAGACTAATTAATTTGTAATTAAGAAATCATTAATTTGGTAAGATTTGATTTTAAATTAATGATTTGAAATTTATTAATCAAGTAATTAAAAATTAATTAAGTTACACTTGATTAATTAAATAATTAGAGATTAATTAATGGGTTATTATAGATAAATTAATTTGTAATTAATAATGATTAATCTTAGTTAATTACTTTAGAGAAGTAGCTAAATATTTGTTAATAGTTGACGAAGGTCATTAACTTAGGATTATTTAATAATTAATTAATGTGATTAATTTTAATAATTAGATTAATTAATTTAAAGATAATCATTTATGAATTGTTTAAGTGTAATTACTTAATGGAAGTAATTAAGAAATTATTTACTAATTGTAATTAATTAAGTTTATTTGATTAGTTTAAGTTAATTAATTAAGTTTAATTAATTTAGGATAATCACTGGATAATTTAAGAAGTAATTACTCAATGTAATTAATAAAGAATAATTACTTAGTAAAGTAATTAAGAAGATAATTACTGGATGTAATTAAATTGAAGGATAATTAGGTAATAGAAGAGATTTGGGAATTAATTACTTTGTGTAATTAATATGAAGAATAATACTTAGTGGAAGTAATTAATATTTAATTACTTGGTGTAATTAATTAAGAATTGATTAATAAAGTTATTTGAAGATAATTAAGAGATGTAATTAATTAAGTGTAATTAATTACTTAATGAGATTAATCTAGGGTGATTAATAAATATAATTAATTAAAGATTAATTATTAAAGATAATTAATTAAGGAGTAATTAATTTATCTAATGAAGTAATTAAGGGTAGTTAATTACTGAATGTGATTAATCAAGAGTGATTAATCAATGTGGTTCAATTGATGATTAATTACTTAATGTAATTAATTTAAATAGGGTAATTATAAATAAAAATAATTTGGGATCATTAATTAATATAATGATGTAACTAAGGATTGATTAATTAAGAACAATTAATCAATAAAGGAATTAATTAATTATACTTAATTAAGGATTAATGTAATTAATTATAGTTAATTAATTAATGCAGTAATTAAAGATTAATTACTGAATTTGGTTTAGAATAATTAATTTGTGAAATTAATTAAAGGCTAATTACTTGAATGTAATTAAAGGATAATTAATCAAGGTTGATTAATTAAGGTAATTAATTAGAGGATAATTAATTAATTAATTTGTAATTAATAAATGGTTATGTAAGAAAGATTTATGTGACGAAGTAATTAATTTAATTTACTTTAAATTAATTAGAGATGAAGTAATTAATTTAATTCATTTTAAATTAATTATAGATAGTGATTAATCCTTGCTTATGTATGGATGGATGATATTAATTTCCTTGAATGGATTAAGATCTCAGATATGAGATAAGTGATGCTGTGTGATATGGATGCTTTGGTTGAAGTATGATAATATGAAGTATCTATTTGTGATGATAATGTAGATTATCTATTTGTGATGATAATATTGATTATCTACTGATATTGTGCATTATCTATCTGTGTGTATATAGATAATATTGAATTGTTTTAAACTTAAAAAACTTGGACCTAAAAGATGGCGTTTCGGATTTCGATGAGACTGGGATCGGGTTTCCTGATTTGAAAATCCGAAAACCACATCGATCCACATTAACGGTAGGTCGTGAATCTCAAGTGAAGATGAAGATTCAGAGTGCAAGGTTATAGTCGTTAACTCTGAGGGTGATTCCAAAAGGAGTGTAACGAGATAATGCCTTCGGTTTCGTTCGAACCCGGAACGAACTTGTATGGATCGAATGCTTTCAGCACATCGTCAGGTGGACGATGAGCATTCTAAGAGATGTGTTCTCTAAAGGTAATCGTAGCCTCTAGCCTCATCAACCAGGAATGGCTAAAACAGGGGAGATGTAGCAAGGTTAAGTGGTTCATGCCCAAGTAGGATGAGATGAACCCCTATCTAGAAGTCCCTTTATATTCGGTTGTATGGGGTAGCTGATTGCAACAACTACCGGGGTTGTCTTGTTCGAGACTATCCAGTAAGGGATGGTTTCGGCCTTGTGTTGCAGGGGATTTAGGGTGGATCCTTGGTACGGTGATGTAGGCCGCGTACTGTGACGGACGGTACCCTAGTAGCCCTGCCATTGATGGAAACCCATTCTTCCTACGTGCCCTTACGGTTTTGATTGTATTACCCACTTTTGTGGCTAGTAGCTGGAATTTAATCATGTAACAATTTCGGCTATTTCTTATTTACTCGAAAACCCTAGACACTATTATAATATCATCGAATTTCCTATCAAATGTTTTGGTTAGCATAAGGTAAAAACTTACCCGTGTTTATTTGTGGGGAGTCTTACGTGATACCTTTTGTTTCAAAGGATCTTTAAAGTTAAGCAACCTTAACCTGTTACTCACACCAGACCCATGTCTGACCCGGAGTTTATCTTCTGTTTTCTTAAACTCTTGGGTACTCAAATTTTTACGAGTAGACAAGGGATTCAAGTTAGCTGTGAAGAATTGTGGAGGAGCAATGGAGCAGGAGGCTTCAGCGTTAGATATATAGTTTCCTCTATGTGTTCTCTGTATCGATTTGTTGAGTTGTATTTGAGTTGTATAACTAGACAGGTGTTTATAACTGTCTAGTTTATGTTGTATAAGCTGTGTAACTCTGATAGATATTGTATATTATGTAAATAGTTATGTGATTAATGTAATTTTTTCGTTCCGCTGTTGAGATTCTAATGTTGTTTCTTTCTTTCTTCTCTATCTTTCTCTTTTCTATCCCTTTCTTTCTTAAGGATGATGCGACTTTTTGTGGAGAAAAAGTCGGGTCGTCACAGAATGTATTTATCGGTGGTTCTAGAAATAAATTGACTTAGGGCGGCAACCTTCCCACTTAGGCTCTGTACTTGTTTCATGGTCTTCGGCACTTGGATGTTGGAAATTGCTTGAAACTTTTCAGGATTAGATTTGATTTCATGGGCATTGATGATGAAACCCAAGAACTTTCTTGATGCAACGCCAAAAGAACACTTTAGAGGATTGATCTTCTTTTTGTAGTATCAGAGGATATCGAACATCTCTGCCAAATCTTTAATGTGGTTGTGTGATTATCGTGACTTCGCGAGTATATCATCCACATATACTTCCATTGTCTTTCCAATCTGATCTTTAAACATTCCGTTGACTAAGCATTGATAAATCACTCCAGCATTCTTCATTTCAAATGGCATTACCACATGGCAAAACAATCCAATATCGGTAACGAGGCTGTGTACTCCTGATCGAGAATGTGCATCAGGATTTATATATATTCAGAGGGCGCATCCATGAAAGATATAAATTCATGTCCTACGGTTGAGTCTACCAGCTGGTCGATCCTTGGAACGGGAAACTGTCTTTTGGGCATGCCTTGTTCAAGTTCGAATAATCAATGCATGTTCGTCACTTTCCATTTGTTGTAACTGGGCTAGTCCACAGGTGAAAAAATGGGTGAATTTTAAATTTTTATCATTTTTGGATCATTAATGGGCCTATGAAATTAGATCTTATATAAATTTATTTTAAATAAAATCAGCATTTTATTTAACACCATATTTTAATTTATTAATTTGATTCCAAAACAATAAAGAATGGGACATAAAATAAGGTTTGAATATATCGAATATATTCATTCCTTAATTGTGTGATTAGAATAGTTAAACATAAGGTAAGTATGATCAATTGATAACATGATTTATATGAATAAATAAGAATAAGTTTAAAGGCAATGACATAAGGTACAAAAAGGAAAGAAATAAAAGATGACAAAGATGAATGATTCATCGTCCCCTTTTTGACAAACTTGATTTATGCAGCATTCAATTAACAATCAATGAATCATTATGACATAAGATTAGGAATAACCAACAATAACTTATAAGCATAAACTACTACCTCGTTTAAAATTATTTGATATTAGTAAAGCATTTAAACTGTCTAATTTGAAATATAAACATTAAGTTTTACATGTATATATATATAATTATTTCTACATAAAGAATAACCCAAAACTTCTTAATTAATTGAAAATAAATCATAGAACATTTAAATTTTCTGATGTACTTATGAACTTACACAAAATTAAATTAGTTAATAAAATATATATGTATATAATTAAATTAAGAGATTCAGCCTATATGAATTTTTTTACAAAAGTGAAACGCATTAAACTGAGCGATATATTAACTATCCTTTGAATACATAAAAAGTATTAGTCTCAAATAGGGAACAAATTTATAAGTTTATTGTAATCAATTTATTATCAAAACATCCTTTAATCATGTATGGGTTTCAATTACAATAAAATGCAGATAATAGGAACAAATAAACTTTCAAATCTAAAGAGATTCAACATATCTGAATAAAAAAATTCCAAACAAAAGTGAAACACACTAAACTGAGCAATACATTAACAATCCTTTGAATACTTAAAAAAAAATTGGTCATGTCAAATAGGGTAACAAATTTATAAATTTATTGTAATCAATTTATTAACCAAACATCCTTTAATCAGGTGTCGGTTTCAATTACAATAAGATGCAAACAATAAGAACAAATAAACTTTCAAATCTAAGTAGATTCAACCTATATGAATAAATAATTATAAAATAAAAGGTGATACATACTGAACTAAGCAATATGTTAAAATCCTTTGAATGGTTAAAGAAGGATAATTGTGATGTCAAATAGCGTAACAAATTTAGAAATTAATTATAATTAACTTATTATCAAAACATCATTTAATCATATGTATGTTTCTATTACAGTAAAAAAGCAAATAATAAGAACATGTAAAGATTCAAATAAAAAAAATTATGTTTTGATTTGAATGTTTAAACATAGATCTAACAATTGTCTAATCATATACAAGTTTCAGTTTGATTTATCTAAATAAAAAAATGAATCAATTCATATAATAAACAATTTGAAATACAGAAACCATTTTCAAATCAAATGGGACAATATTATACACAAATTAATTAAGATATTCAATTTTGTTCATGAAAACTTTATATCAAACTTATTAGAATAAAAAGACCATACCTTAATTCCAAAGCCTTAAAGTACACCACGAAACATTGAATTTTTCCTCTAGATGTCCCTAATGAATCATACCTTGAATGATGAATCAAATCTCCTAGATTTAGATATCAGCCTCCAGATGTTGCAAGGATCAAGGGGAATAAGCCACTAATCATAATTGATTTTATTTGCATTTGATTTTAGGAATAATTGAAGCCATGTAAGATCTCATATTTTCAGCCATTAGAGAAGGAGAGAACCAGAAAAGTTACAGAAAGAAGAATGAAAAATTGAGAAACTCAATTGTACGTACAGAATAAATTAGAGAATATGTTTTATTCCACAAATTGACGTATGCAATTACCTTTTATTTAATTACAACGATATCATATATCAATGCATGCAAATATAACTTTTATAAATGCATTTAAATAATTACAAATAACTCCCAAATATCAAATAAAACAAATAGTAATTAATATTTCTCAAATACCAATTAATTTAATTAATTTACAACTTTTTATAAATTAATTAAATCATGTTGTTTTTTTGGAGAATTCATCATTATGATTTTGCGACTAAAAGGTGTAAATTCAGTCTGCGATTAATATTGAACAATTCAAATATTAACGTTCACACGTCACTTAGCAGATTGTGTGACATTTTGGATGAATTCATCGCTTACACATCTTTTGGTATAATACAATTTTACTTATTTTAAGCGGTACCTAACAGTGACAATTATTTACACCAATTTTCTTCGTCAAAATTATATCACTTTGGATTTATAGAATTTGGTAATGGTCAAAATTCCAGTATCATCCATATTCAACTTTATAGTCCAAACACAAAGTCCCTGGTTCAATAATAACAATTATTATTAATTGAAATGCTTTGGCCAGAGACTTTGACTTTGAGTTGACTTCAGTTGACTATGATACTAACCCCATATAACTGAGGAGACAAATCCTCTCTTGAATAGTGTTTCACTTCCAATACTTCCACTCGACCCAACTATAGTCACTCAGTGGAACGTCATGCCATGATTTGACTATAATCGAAGCGGAGCTTCTATATTGAAGATCCACAGTATTCTCAAGTCGAGAGAACGGTGTAAATCGGTCACATCAATATTTTCTGTTTGACCCTAGTAATATTAACCAACATAAAACTATCGAGTGAGTCTTTTCATGGTTATCCAATAACTATCAGTGCGTAACCCCTTGGTGCCCTTAGCAGTCATGAGTAATACACTGCCCAACATTTAGAGTGCGTTACATACTCTAGTCTCAACAGATACATCGATGTCCAGTCTTGATGCATCTTGACTCGGAACATTTAAAATGGTATTTTTATTGTGATAAATTACTCACGGTTACAACATTTTGTAACAACTATCATAAAATATACCATTTATGGATTTTCTATTAAATATACTTTTAATTAAATTGATTAATTAATATAACCACATTATATCAAGTATATAATAGAAAGAAAATACCTTTATTTTTAACAAGATTGGTCAACGAGTTAGATATATGTAACAGATTAGATAATTGCTCATAGGGCATACCCTTAACTCTATCAATCTCCCACTTGCACTTGGGGTCAATTATGAAATCTTATTCCAACTTCTCCAATCGGTTTTCTCAAAACCAATTAGGTCAATCCCTTTGTGAAAGGGTATGCTATTATATTTTAATTATCTACTCTATCAGTCAACTCTTTTCGACGGTGATGAACTGCTTTATCACATGGAACAATTCAGAGTATGCCTCTCGACCTCTAATGAGCTCTAAGTTCTATTATGAGCCATATCGCAACATTGTTAACATATAACAATATTATGAGATTCTCAACATTTGGAATCGTCTCAGTTATAAATTTGTACATTTATAATTTTATATACATTATTTTTATTGCGGCAATATTCATGGTGCTGTATGTAGCCCTTTTTCATTGAATATGCTACAGTCTTTTATTTGGAACATTTCCAACTTAAAGATTCTTAACTTGAATTTATTGTTGACATACTACACTCAATATGACTTATGAAGTTTGAGTTCGAACACTCCTTCATAAGCAATTTTGTTTATGTAAATAATTCTCTAGTATTTCATAAATACACAAGAACACTTCAAACAACCATTTAGTGATATCAATTTGGATTCGATATTTGCTTCATGTATCAAATATATAAGCTAATCATGATATCGTAGACAACACAACATGTATGATAATTCCTTTTGCCAATGCAAAGGAATCAATCTTACATGTTCCTTATTAAACAAGTATCATTTGGAACATTCCTGACATCTTTTATACTTACTATAAAAGTTCTTATTTATTAATCCAATGTTGAGTATTGAAACAACTAAGGCTGATTTTATAACAAGTACATCATTAAAATCAACAATGTGTTGTTTACTTATAGTTTAGAAATATCAATTACCTTTTAACGTTCTTTCTTTTGAACACATGCTTCCTCTACAATTTGATTGAAAATCAAACTATTTGATATTTCTATCAAAATACTTATTCAATCTTAATGCTTATAAATTGATACTTTCATATCATTTCTTGGATCATATCCAAAGACTCAAAAACTCAATATCGCTCCCACTGATTTTGAGACATTTTTAGTAAATATGTGTCTCTAAATCGTTATTTAGAATTTTCTCTTTCAACACATATGTACCAAAACACTAGAACATATCAAATGATAATTTTGTGAGTAAAGCCGAATTTACTTGAACATGTTGAATATCAAATCTATTATGCTAATTTCAACAATTGAAATTTGCAATATTATTCTTATCAACATTGCTCATTTAATTCCAACTGCATTAGTCTTACTCATAAAGACACAGTCGATGTCGTTGGATCATATCCCTTTAGTTACGACCACCAAAATCTATATTTTGATAGCGTACTTGGAATTCTTTTGGATTTGCGCGTCATACCATGTAAAGTCAACATTCTCAATGGTTTAATTAAACAATTTAGGATTATATATTTTTCGACATTAATAAGAAACTCATAGTTTCTCTTCGATGTGCGAGAACACTTATTAGGCCTTCTAATGCTATGAGTTCGTTTAGGTTAGTTAATTTCATTTCGTCCCATATAATCAGTTCTATCCATGGATCGTATCCAATTCCATTTTACTACCAATAATTCCTCATAGAAATTTCTTCACAATTAAGTTGGTATATCTTGAAACAACAATTATTTCTCAGTGTAATAGAATAGGTATTCATAAGTGTTTTATGAATTTCTTTATTTATAAAACTGATTCGGTTTTAGTTTACAAAACTTAAGTTCAAAACATGAATATGTCATCCAATAACAGTCTTCCAAAAATTCTTTTGGGGAGATTCGTACAAGATCCATTATGAACAATTATTACGTGCAACTTTTCGGCTCACACAACCCGCTAACTTCTTAGCCTAGGATGTGTTGGAGTTTCTTTTAAACCCTTATCTTGTAAAACTTTGTAAACTGTTATTCAGATGAAATAACATTAGCCTTGTGTACTACCTTTAAGTACATTACCTTATAGAAAGAAAATAACTCAACTTCACTGACAATTAATCGTAGATTGTCCAACAAAGTTCGATTACTCCATATCGATCATCATTATGTATCACATGGAGGAGTAATTTTGAGATTGAATCTTTATTCATTTTAGGTACATTCGAAACATTTTCCAATATACTCACTCATTCGATCCAATAAAATCATTTCTATTGAATGTTATTTTATCTACTTCTATTTTATATTCTATAAGTTTACCATAGACATACTACATGTGTATCAAGTACACATGTCCATGTCGACGATAACTCATCGGTGAATATGACGAAGTACGTGGAACCGTTTTGGTATTTATAGAATTACGATTGCATACATCTACAAGTATCAATCCGAAGAGTTTATTAACTCTTATGATACTCCGACTAAATGGGTGCATAGCCCTTTATTGTTTGAGATATAATTAATAAGTATCATATGATCCAAAATCATACAATAAAATTGTTTCTCAAAACTACGACTTAGTCTATAATTCCAAACAACTATAAATAATATTAGATACTTTTGTATTCTCCAATGCATCACTTTTGTTATAAAAATTACCACATTGTATTTTTATTTCACAAAGAATATTCATATTGAAATATAGCTATGTCTATTTATTTATGTATTTATTTATTTTTTCAATCGATATCGAAATCATTATTTCATAAATAATGTATGATAAGTTTTGTGTGAAAGCAATATTTGTACTATGATGCAATTAATAAGTGCTATATGGCATGCTCCCACTATTTCCACCGTTACTATAATAGTGTATTAAATTTGGAGGTCCATCATTCACTTAATATGATTTTCTTATTTCATACACTATAACTATTTACATTGTAGAGTTTGTTCATCAAATATCTTGAGCTCAAAGAAATAAATCCCATAAAAAAATTATATGAAAATACATTTTGGAAAAGAAATCATATTTCTTATCCCAATATCAAGTATCAATTATTATTACAACTACAATTTCCATTGTTTCTCTATGAGGCAGAAGTAATTATTCATTCTCGTCATCTCAGCTATACCTTAAATTAGAACTTTTCTTATACATTCGTTTTTCTTTCAAATGTTCAAACTATTCAAAAGAAAACCATACTACAATATCATAATAAACTCTTTACAACAACGCTTTCGATTATCCTTAACATTTAGGGACATTAAATATGTTGCACTTTACGTAAACATATCAAAATGACATTTCAATGATCGAGTTCTTAGATCTATCTTGTAGTCTTTGGTCCTGTATTACATTAACACAATATGATCCTTTTTGTAATCAATCGGAATGAACACCCAATCTTGCACTAAGGTTTATTTGGTTTTTCGGATGAACTAATTTCATTAAAATATTGTACATTACAAATTTTGACTGTTCACCATATAACATTTTTATGCAATTGTATATGGATCAAATATCCATAGTCTTGTATTTCTTTTAGAGTTCGAAACTCATAAAATGCAATACACGAACTTGACCAAGTAAATGCGTAAGTGAACAAATCATGAATGTATTAAATAGTAGTAAAATCGGGCATTTGCATGGGTATTGAAACGCTAACATGCAATAGGAAATTAATAGTGGGTTTTATATTTCCATTTGTCAACTTTCAATTCAGTTCGTTTGTATATGTTAATTGATAAACATTTTATCAATCATATTAAATGCACGGATTTATCATTATAGATAATTATAACATTATTTAGCATATGTTCTTACGATATTTGAAAGGTTAAATGTTACCATTTTATTTTTCTAATAAGGCTTCCACTAGTTTTTTATGTTTCTCCAAACCCTAAGATGAAACATAGAAGTCTTTCGACTTCATTAGTGGGTGTTAGGACTCATCTATCTTGGTATTCTGACCTTGAGTTTGCTCAACAAATCATAGCCTTACAAAGATGGATAACTCCTTATCAGTTGTATCACATACAACTCTTTGCCCATTTTTCTTTGTCCTAATCTCATTTCGATCTTGAGTTTGCTCAATAAATCGAAAGAGAAAATCACTCGTACCTACCATATCATGATGGCCTAAGTGTAGCATATGTGCCTTGAGTTTGCTCAACAAATACATATAGTTATCTTACCTAATATGTTCAATATATTAATAATACTATACATAACATCCCCAGCTTGTTTGCTCGACAACTAAGGAGTATGCAAGTAATATACTAATATATATATATATATATATATATATATATATATATATGATAGAGGCCAACATTATGTTGAAAATTCATAATCTTCAATATATTGTATTGAGTGATATCGACTTATGGAATAATGTATTTTTTATGAAATACCTTCGTGATTCAAGTGTCAAACACATCAGAAATCATAGTATACTTACATTTACATATGTATTTATTCCTTAAGTCTATTTGGGTTTCTTTAATGTTTCATCTTTAGTTTATACATTCATATCAAATAAATTTTATTATCATATAACTTTTATATTTCGTATTACTTTTATGATAGTCTTATGTATGATATTTTTATTTAATTAATTGACTCTTTAATTAATTTTAAATTAGTATTTCAATACAAATTTTATATTGGACATATGTATTATAACTTTTACAGCATATACTACAACCTATATAGCATGACACATATATCTTATATATGCGTGGTTTTTATTGAATTAATTAACCTTTAATTAATTTATTTAATTAAATAATTTTAATTAAATTATATAATTTTTCAAAACTTATCTTACATACATGTATACTTATGTTATCTTAACACTTTAAAATAACATAACATATATCAACATATATAATACATGCCTATAAGTATTAATTAATTAACTCATTTAATTAATTAATTTTATTAATCTTATTAATAATTGAAATTAACAGTTTCATATATTTTGAAATTTTCATTACATTTTCAAACATTTTAAAAAAATTTGTTATAGTATAACATTTTATAATAAACATGTTTTTATTTTAAATTTAACTTCTAAATTTAAAATCATGTCTTAATTTTAAAAACTATTTTGAAAATTAGCCAAAGGCCCAATTTAAATTGTACGTTTTCTATTAGGGGTAACCTTTGGGCTCACATCATCTTTCAGGCCAGGCAGGCAACAAGTAGGATAGGGTACTTGATCAGCCTATTTCAATCCTAGACATCACCCTTCTAGATACCATACTAAGTTCAAAAGCTTAATTAGTTAGCCCTAGCATGTCTAATTTAGACTGCATAGGCTATTGGGGACTGATACCATTTGTTGCAACTGGGCCACCCCGTAGTGGATGAAATGGGTGAATTTTAAAAAATTTACCATTTTTGGATCACTAATTGGCTTATGAAATCTAAGCGTATTTAGATCTTATCTAGATTAATTTTAAATAAAATTAGTATTTTATTTAATAGCATATTTTATTTTGTTAATTTGATTCTAAAACAATAAAGAATGGGATATAAAAATAAGGTTTGAATATATCAAATATATTCATTCCTTAACTGTGTGATAGAATATTTAAACATAAGGCAAGTATGATCAATTGGTAAAATGATGTATTTGAATAAATAAGAATAAGTATAAAGGCAATCACATAAGGGACAAAAAGAAAAGAAATAAAAGATGATAAAGATGAATGATTCATCTGGTCCTTTTGACAAACTTGATTTATGCAGCATTCAATTAGCAATCAATGAATCATTATGACATAAGATTAGGAATAGCCAACAATAATTCATATGCATAAACTACTGCCTCGTTTAAAATTGTTTTATATTAATAAAGCATTTAAACTATATAATTTGAAATATAAACAATAAGTTTTTTGATGTACATATATATATATATATATATAGTTATTTCTATATAAAAATTAACCCAATACTTCTTAATTAATTAAAAATAAACCATATAACATCTAAATTTTCTAATGTATTTATGACTTATATAAACTTAAATTAATTAACAAACTATATATGAATACAATTAAATCAAGAGATTCAACTTATATGAATATTTTTTACAAAAGTGAAACGTACTAAACTAAACAATATATTAACAATCCTTTGAATACATAAAAACAATTAGTCATGTCAAATAGGGCAATAAATTTAAAGTGTATTGTAATAAATTTATTATTAAGACATCCTTTAATTATGTGTGGGTTTCAATTACAATGAAATGCATATAGCAAGAACGATTAAACTTTCAAATCTAAAGAAATTCAACCTTTCTAAATAATTTTTTTAAACAAAATTGAAATACACTAAACTGAGAAAAATATTAACAGTCCTTTGAATACTTAAAAGAAAGATATTAGTTATGTCAAATAGGATACAAATTTATAAATTTATTGTAATCAATTATTATCCAAACATCCTTTAATCATGTGTCGGTTTCAATTACAATAAGATGCATATAATAAGTATAAATAAACTTTCAAATCTAAGTTGATTCAACCTATATGAATAAATAATTATAAAACAAAAGGTGATATATACTGAACTAAGCAATATGTTGAAATCGTTTGAATAGTTAAAGAAGGATAATTGTGCTGTCAAATAAGGTAACAAATTTAGAAATTAGTTATAATCAATTTATTATCAAAACATCATTTAATCATATGTAAGTTTCTATTACAGTAATAATGCAAAAAATGAGAACACGTAAACACTCAAATCAAAAAAATTACGTTTTGATTTGAATGTTTAAACATAGATCTGAAATTAAAATATTGTCTAATCATGTATAAGCTTCAATTTTGATTATCTAAATAAAAAAACCAATTAATTCATATAATAAACAATTCGAAATACATAAACCATTTTCAAATCAAATGAGACAATATTATAAACATATAAATTAAGATATTCAGTTTTGTTCATGAAAACATTATATCAAAATTATTAGAATAAAAAGATCATACCTTAATTTTAAAGCCTTGAAGTACACCTTGGAACATTGAATTTTTCCTCTAGATGTTGCTAATGAATCGTACCTTGAATGATGAATCAAATCTACTAGATTTAGAAATCAGCCTCTAGATGTTGCAAGGATCAAGAGGAATGAACCACTTTTCATAATTGATTTTATTTTTATTTGATTTTAGGAATAATTGAAGCCATGGAAGAGCTCATATTTTCAGCCATTAGAGAAGGAGGGAACCCAAAAAGTTATAGAAAGAAGAATGAAAAAATTGAGAAACTCAATTGTACGTACATAATAAATTAGAGAATATGTTTTATTTGAAAGAATGAAACCTTTCTCATTCTTTAATTAAAACTTCTCTAATTAATCTCTTGATTAACTTTCTCTTCTCACTTCTATTTTTTACATGGTATGGTTAAAAATTACAAGGTATGACATGACATAAGATTCCATAAATTAACGCATGTAATTACCTTTTATTTAATTACAATGATATCATATATCAATGATGCAAATATAACTTTTATAAGTGCATTTAAATATTTACAAATAACTCCCAAATATCAAATAAAAGAAATAATAAATAATATTTCTCAAATACTGATTAATTTTTTGGGGAATTCATCATTACGATTATACGACTCAAAGGTGTACATTCAGTCAGCGATCAATATTGAACAATTCAAATATTAACGTTCATATGTCACTTAGTAGGAGGTGTGACATTTTGGCTTAATTCATCGCTTACACATCTTTTGGTAAAATCCAATTTTACTTATTATAAGCGGTACTTAATAGTGACAATTATTTACACCAATTCTCTTCATCAAAATTATATCACTTTGAATTTATGGAATTTGGTAAGGGTAAAAATTCCAATATCATCCACATTCAACTTTATAGTCCAAACACAAAGTCATTGGTTCAATAATAAAAATTACTATTAACAGAAATGCTCTGGCTAGAGACTTTGACTTTGACTTTACTTCAGTTGACCATGACACTAACTCCATATAACTGAGGAGATGAATCCTCTCTTGAATAGTGCTTCACTTCCAATACTTCCACTCGACCCAACTATAGTCACTCGATGGAATGCGATGCAATGATTTGACTATAATCGAAGCGGAGCATTCATATTAAAGATCCATGGTATTCTCATGTCGAGAGAACTGTATAAGTTAGTCACATTGATATTTTCTGTTTGACCTTAGTTATATTAACCAAGAGAAAACTATCGAGTGAGTCGTTCCATAGTTATCCAATAACTATCAGTACGTAACCCCTAGGTGCCCCCAATAGTCATGAGTAATACACTGCTCAACATTTAGAGAGCGTTACATACTCTAGTCTCAATGAATACATCAATATCCAGTCTCGATGCATCTTGACTAGGAACATTTAAAATGGTATATTTGTTTTATTGTGATAAATTACTCATGGTTACAACACTTTGTAACTACTATCACAAAATATGTCATTTATGGATTTTCTATTGAATATGCTTTTAATTAAATTTAATTAATTAATATAACCACATTATATCAAGTATATAATAGAAAGAAAATACCTTTATTTCGAACAAGATTGGTCAGCGAGTTAAATATATGCAACAAATTACGTAATTGCCTCTAGGACATATCCTTAACTCTATCACCATTCGCCTTTTTCACAAGTACAGGTTAGATACTCATTTTGGATAGAGGGCATCCTGAAGAAATCCGTTACATTTAAGCCTATCCACCTCTTCTTTAAGGCCAACAGATCTCTCCGGATCCATGCCATGCCTTTATTATTTCACCGGGATATGCCTCGGGTCGATATTTAATGCATGGCTTGTAATGGCAAGAGAGATCCCACATATGTCAGAGTGAGTCCAAGCGAACACGTCAAGATTCTCTTGGAGAAAACTAGCAAGTTCTTTTCTCATCGAGGGCTGAGCTGTGATCTGATCTTTGGGAGCCATGATGGGTCGTCGTGGCTGACCATTTTGTCAATTTTCAGCTCAGCCGGTGCAGCCTTGGTCCCTTTGAGCTCTTCCTCGTCATCCCTTGAATTAATGTCTTTATAGAACATACTATGATGCTCGAGCCAAGTCCTGCACACTGGCTGTCAATCTTCGGTGGTTTGGATGCGGAGTGACTTATCCACGCCCTTATCTTTCTCCTTCCATTGTCGTTGAGCATCTCTCAATTTAGCTACATAACAGGAACGTTCGGTCACCTAACCACCATGCATAACTCCAACACCGTTATTAGTTAGGAACTTCAAAGTCAAACACGATGGGGCAAGAGCTGCTCGGAATTTAGCTAGGGCTGGTCAGCCCGAAAAAGCATTGTATGGAGGGTCAATATCCAAGACAAGAAATGGTAAAATACACACTCTCCTACGGTCACCTTCTCCCAACTCCACAGGCAATTCGACATATCTGATAGTTCGATTGCAACACCATTAAAGCCATGAGTGCAGGCTTTAGATAGTTTCATGTCCTTAGCTTCCATCCTCATCTGATAGTAAGCGTTTTTGAAAATTATATTAGCCGAACTTCAACAATCAATGAAAATCTTTTTATTAAGGCGGGGCCGATCATGGCCGAAATGAGCATTGGATCGATCGTCGGTGCCTTCACCTTATTTGCGTCTCCATCTCTGAATATAATGTCATCTGCCATTATATGCTGCCATTTTTCCGGAGCTCCATCTTTCATATTCGAACAACACTCAATATTTATATGCTTGATTGCACTAGCATAGCGCTCCGTCTCAGGCCAATTCTTATCAGTTGGATGCCCTCCTCTGATTATCATATTGATCACTAACCTTGCACCAGTCCACACAGGCTCCTTGGCCTTATGTGGAGTTTGTGCTCGGTTGGGGTCAGATATCCCCTGCCCACCATGCTGTGGGGCTTTAACAAACCAATGTAATTTTCTTTCTCGAATCAGTTTCTCTATAATATCCTGGAAATGCCAACATTCATTCGTGTTATGTTCATAGCATTCATGGAAATGAAAATATTTTCCAGTTTGTTTTTGTTTCTCCATCGATTATTTAGGAGGTGGTTTCTTGTACTGCATGGTACTGTCGGTAGGGCTGTCAATGGGTCGGGTCGGGTCGGGTTTGGGTCGGGTCAAGTCGGGTTCGGGTTGATTTTAAATGGGTCGGGTCAACCCGTTTATTAAACGGGTCGAAAAAGCTCAACCCGAACCCGACCCGTTTATAAACGGGTTGACCCGACCCAACCCGTGTAACGCGATTATAAATGGGTCGGGTCGGGTCGGGTCGTAAATGAGTCAAGTCAACCCGTATAAGGCGTAAACGGGTCGTAAACGGGTCGGGTCAACCCGTATAAGGTATAATTGGGTCGTAAATGGATCGGAACGGGTCGTAAACGGGTCGGGTCAACCCGTATAACCCGTATAAGGTACAAACGGGTCATAAACGGGTCGGAGCGGGTCGTAAACGGGTCAGCTCAACCTATATACTATATAAACAGGTTGTTAACGGGTCATTTTCGGGTTAGCGGGTCAACCCGAAACCCACCCGTTTATAAACGGGTCAAATTCGGGTTGACCCGAAAATGACCCGCTAATTAAATGGGTCGGGTTAACCTGCTAATTTCCGTGCGGGTTTCGGGTCGTGTACGAAATTGACAGCCCTAACTGTCGGTAGACAAATAGATGTTCTCTAGATATGTATTTAGTGGTGTGTAGGTATCATAGATTGGAATCCTTGGCTTTCCTCTTTTAGAATCCTTATTTCGTACACGGTTCGTGTCACCGTCTATAGGTTTAAACTTTTGGTTACAACATCCTAAGATAGTATTATTCGCTGAAAATAAAGTTTTGCTTAGTGTGTTTGCGTATGTTCAAATAAGTATGTATGTATATAGTAAGGTTTTGAAATTACTTTCAAAATAACAAGTACGCACTCATATATATACATATCCTTGTTGATTCGCTAACCGAAACTCTGATACCAAATGTAAAACCCACCTCGAAATGGGCCCATTCAAAAGTTGGTTGTTGATTCGTAAAATTAAAACAATGAAAAATATACAGACCTATCTATTTATACTATCAGAATCTCAAAAGGAAAGGATAAAATATAATATCAGAATTAAGTATCAATTTCATAAAAATTTAAATCTTAGAAATACGACATATTGTCTCAGATATCCAAAATACAATATTTCTAAAATAACTTGTATGAAACTGGGTACATGATAACATATCAAAAACATAAATAAATAGATAAGAAGCCACAAGACTTCGCCTCTGCCTTCATCTTCTCAGTTGGCATCATATCCCCTAACCTATATGTTGTAATGATGAAAGGGTAAGAACAAAAGTGTCTGGTGAATGAAAATTTCAAGTCTTATCATAATAGTATTTGGAAAGTATCGTTTAAATAAGAAATATGTCTGACACATCCTATACTATATCCTACATAGAATACCTTCAATTGTATGCCCAACGGCTTTTCTAGTCTAACTCCATAACGTACCTTCAACTACAGACCAAAGGGCTTTCCTGTCCAATGCAACTACCGTCAATCATGTCCAAACAATGTGAGAGAAAGTACTAGCCTCTTAATAACTCTTTAATGGGAATTGGGCAAACTCTAACCATTTAATACTTGTATCATAGGAAGATCCTCATCATTTAATACCTAACCCTAGGTGGACCCCTCTCTGGTACCTCCTAACTAACATCATATAAGATCTCATCAGGCCACTTAATACTTCTTTATGGGAAGTGGCAGACCCTATAATAGTCACTTGATACCTCAACTCGAAGTGTCCCATTTTGAGATTTCCAACTACCGCACCTAAACTTCAATTTTGAGCATTTACTACTTCATAAGTGGAAAGGAGGCATACCCTACAATAGCCACTTAATATCCGCAACCCAGAAGCAGGTCCTCTGTCATATGATCCGTAAGCCAAACAATGATGTCTCACATTAGTCCGACTATTTGTACGTGCTAGTAGCCAACATAGTTGGGCAGACTTACCCTATAGAATCAAAACCAACCTCGTGTACACCATTATAACACCCTAATTTTAAATAAAATTATTCAGGAGATTTAATTAGATAAATTAAATAGAATAATGTAGAGGTTAGTGTGATAAAAGAATTGAGATTTGGAAACTAATTAGGTTCATGCCTTAACTAATGAATTTATAAATGTGATTTATAAATTAGAAATTTAAGAGAATAAGGCAAACGCAAAGTTAGGAATAGCCATAAACCATAACCCCTAAATCCCATACCTCATTCTCATTCACATTTTCAAAGACCAAAAACATAAATAAAGAGAGTTGAAGGCCGGCCATAAGCCTAAGAAGAAGAGGAGCACCAAATCCATTTAGAGGCTAAGATTCAAGCTAGGAAGATTAAAGCAAGAACAAAACTCAAGTTCCTTATCCAAACAAGGTGAATAATGATCTAAACCATCTCACATAAGTCATCTTGAACGTTTTAATTCCGATTTGAGGTTTAAAACCATAGGATTGGATAAATGACGATATGTTTTGAATTAAATGCCATATTAGAATTTAAACAAGGATTTTATGGAATAATGCAATTTAGTTTTAAGGATAAAATCATGCAAAATGATTTCCAAATGCCATGGTTTTTGAATATATTATTTAAAACATTATTTTGGAGATGGGTTTAAATTTTCAAAATATTCCAAGCTGTGGATAATTTATTATGAATTTTTGAGTGAAAGAAATGGATATTTGGGTTTTAATTAATTTGAGGAAATAACCGATCATTTTCAGGTCTGAAATTTATATATGTTAGAAAACATATTTAATGTGAATTATTGTGATTTTTGAGGATTTTTTCGAAGTGGTTTACTATGGTTAATAAATTTTTTAATTTAGAGGACTTAAATGTTTTAAACGTTTTATTAAAAAGAGAGGCTTAAGTGCTAAAATGTTTTTAATTGTTCAATAAAGAGTTCGCCGGCTTTTTAGAAAATAATTTTGGTAAAGTATTGGCAACCAGTCGTATTTTGAAAAATTAAGTTAATTGAAAATGAACTACCTTAAAAAGCATAAAATCAGTTTTATATCGAATTACAACTTCGCCACTTTCATTTATTGGCTTCCGTCACCATACTTAGTGAACCATTGGCACTTATTCGAAACCAATGCACATAGTAAGCACTTGGTACGTAGTGTATTGGACAAAAGCGAAAGGAAACGACGGTTTCGAAGTCATGCTTGCAAAAGGGTTGAAGCTGCTTTTATTTACTTTTGAACCCTTCCCTAGCTCTCGCATTGAAACCTTTCGCCTTAGTAAGAGGCCACTTTTATAACTCTTTAAATCAACGAGCTTGGAGGGTAGAGTTTTGAATCAATACCCTTCTGCAACCATTGAAGTTGCTTTTCTTTCAACTTACCTGCTAAAGGGTGGGTGTCGCTCCTATACCTTTTGACATGATTGAATCGCTTAAACACTTTTTACTTGAACCCTATGCTTTCGAGATGTACGCTTTTGAGTATTTTGAAGGGTATGTTTTTGAGTGTTTCGATAGGCATGTTTTTAAGTGTTTCTAAAGGCATGTTTTTAAGCGTTTGAAAGATATATTTCATGATTTTGGGAAGGATGTCTAAAATTTTAAGCAATGAATTCGAAAGGCCCTACCGATAGAGTAGAGTGGCGAAAAGGGCATGGCTGCTTGCTTCTAACCCATTAGTTAAATGGAAGGGGAAGCGGGCTTGGTTGCTCTATGATATCGAAAGGGAGAGTGACGAAGGATAACTCATGATGTCACAATGATCCAAAGGACTGTCACAATGATCCAAAGGACATAGTCGAAAGCCTAAGTTTTCAAATTAGAGAACCCAATCTCATTTTTAAAGAAAACCCATGGCAGTTTAAAAGAGTTTTTAAATGACATTTAACTTTGAAATTTTGGAGAAATCTTTCCTTGCTAAAGATAGGGGTTAAGGGTATTAACCATATTTCATTAGAAAAATGATTACAAGGAATTTGACCATGGATGTTTATATTGTTGTGTTATTTGATCGGTTATAATGAATGCTTATATAACCATATTCACTTCATTTGTAGCCCATAACTGCATCTTGGGGTGTTATAGGCAGAATAATAGGCAAGGTTGACCCAGTAGTGAATATATATTGAATTTAACTCCTATGTGAGTAGAATTATGTCTAGGAGGTCAGATAAACAAGAATATAGGATGCACAAAACCGATCAAAGGATTATTGGATTAGACAGGTTCTTATAAAGCTCATAAAAACTATGTTATGGAAATTGTTATTGGCAGGGGCCAATAGTTCTTAGTGATTCAATGAAAATTATGTCTGGAATAAGTTATCGAAAGAGAACAATAGGTTCATAGATAGCCCATGAAAACTATGACATGAGAGATATTATTGGTAGAAACAATAGGTATATATTGATCCTATGAAAACTATGATTGGATAATAGTATTTGTAGAAACCAATAGGGTCATAGTGGTCCCATGAAAACTGTGAAAGTGGATATGAATCCATAAAAAATTAAATGGGTTATTAGTCAGCCCATGAAAACTAATACGTTAATAGTGACCCTAGAAACTATAACTTGAGACAGATAGTCAGGTGAATGGGGATGGGAAGCCCAGAGCATATTGCATGTTTGTATATCATCATGATATATTTTATTATGTTATGTCTTAATCATTGTGGATGCAGGTGCATAATATATGGTTATTATAAATTGGGTTTAGATACTAGTGAGGGGAAAACTCGTTCCACTTAGCAGTGTGGTCTCACCAGATATTTATATGGTACGAGATGGTAAGTTATTATTCACATCATACTTTTTGTCTGATTAGAAGTTTATGTTTTCCTCTTAAAATGTCAAGTGCCCAATCGATTTTGGGTAGTTTGGGAGTTCAGTTTTTCAGATTCTCCTTTAGACGAATAAGCTTCTAAAGACGTTCAGGAGGCAAGCTAGCAATTGGGAGTTCTTTCTGTTTGATTCCGCTGTGTTATCAGATGCAATGGAAAAGTTGTTTAGTGCCTATGTTTAGACTCTAATTAACCAATGGTGCATCTTCATATGTCGCTCTCAGCATATTTTGTAATTAATTGTAATTTCTCTGAACGTGGCTTATGTATGAGGTTATGTAATGAATCTAAAATGCTATTTGTAATGAAATGAGAAATTTATTTTAAATTGAGTTTTTAAAAAAAAATCATATTCATGTGTTTTTGGTATATCAATGATTCTATAGCATCCGCATCAGTTAGTTTTGGGCCTCCAAGTGAGGGATGTTACAAGTTGGTATCATAACATAGGTTTATGTAAATTTAAAAAAAAATTGAAACTAAAAGAATTTCAAAACATAACCCCATGAATCAGAAAATGAGACCGGGGTGTGGGTTAGCGCTATAGTAACGTACTTGCATTTGTTATATATATGTATAAGTACGTAGACTGTTCTTTTATATCTCACTAAGGCTCGTATGTAAATATCCGAGAAAGGAAGATATGGAGGTAGGAAACGGAAGAGGAAATATAGGTGGAGTAAGCACCAGAACCAATGGAAATTCTTGACCGAATACTAGAAGGAATCTGAGTCGACAAGCAAATGCTAATCTAAATGCAAATGCCAATGTAAGTGTTGGAAACCTGGCAGTAGATATAGGAATGATGTATCATTTCTTCATCAATATGATGCAAGCTAGAGCAGCTGCACGAGTAGCTAAGGGAAATGCCATGAACCTTGGTGGAGCTAATCCCGTGGCCCTAGTCGGCAATAACTATACCAAGCTAAGCAGGGATTATACCAGTATTGTTAGGAAGACATTTTTAGGAACATAGGATGATGTTGAAGTAGAAAGCTGGTTATTGCACTATGAAAGAATTTTCGCTGACTTGGGATTAGATGATGAGCAGAAAAGGAGACTTGCTTCTAGGAAATTGCAGGGAGCAACATTTTGTTGGTGGAATGGTATTACCGTGCGAGTTCCCGAGGAAGAGTTGATGTAACGACCTGAAATTTTGAAGATTTAAAACTGGAATTTAATATGATTTTGTATTAATGTTTAGATAGAGAAGAAAATCTTATAATTTATAATAAAGTGAATGTTAGAATTTAAATGAGCAATTGTAATAAATGGAATAATATTGAAGCGGATAAAATTTGGATAGATTTAATCAAACCGAAATAAATGAAATAGGGTAAGTATTATACCCGAATATAATTGAATACGGAGAAAAAAAAGTAAGTATTGGATTCAAACTATGTATAATTTGGGTAATAAAATAAGTTTATTTATGGAGTTAGATTGTTTATTTTGTTTTAGGCTGTAAATCAAATAGAAGAGAACAAGCGTAAATCTTAAGGGTATGATAACAATTATTACCTAATTTATTGGTCAACCAATTTATTTGAATATAAAGTCCTCTTAAATATTAAGGAATTTTAATACTGTTATTGAGGCAACGTTACTTAATGATTCTAATTTAGTAACGGAAGAGTGAATGAGAATTTATAGAATACATAAATTTATTAATAAGTAGACAAGAGTATATATTGAATAAATTTATGATAATTGGATAATGTAGTGTTAATGGAAATTAATTAGTGTTATATATGGGATTTATACTTGAGTGGGTAAGTAGTAAACGTATAAATGAAAGAAAGTAAGTAGGTTGTTTGCACAAAAAATGGGCAAACACCTCCAAGTCATATGATTTAGTTGATTATATGTTGTTCTTAGTGATTAGGGTGATTTATACAAATATGTAAAAAGCAGGGACTAAACTGTAAAAGACACGCAGATTTATAGTGGTTCGGCCAGAACGTGCCTACGTCCACTTTATATGTTATTGTCCTTTACTGTTCAGATTACAAGTACAAATCTTTGATTACAAGTGCATGAAAATTGTTTGAAGGTTCTATCCGTGCTTGAGCTCTCAAACTTGTCCGACATTGTTGTACCCCTGCCCCTCTATTTATAGAGTGAGGCTGGGGGCAGGGGTCTTGGATGTATATAGCTGCCGGTGGGCCTGGGCTGATGCAATCTGGCCTGGCAAAGTTGGTTCGGCATTCCTTGGTCCGGTGATGGTTTTGGTTTGATATGCCTTGGTCCGGTAGTACGTTGGTTCGGTAGTCTGTTGGTCCGGTGGTATGTTGGTCCGGTGGTACCTGGGAGATGGATTGGTTCGGTGGCATGTGGAGTGGCTTTGGTTCGGCAGGCATGGGAAGGAGTTGGTTCGGTGAGACTTTGGTTCGGTGGTAGAAGCATGGATGTGGGATCTTGTCCGGTAGTGCAATGGTGAGCGTGGATTGATTCGGTGGGTTGGCCCGGTCGAAACACACCCAACACTTGCCCCCCAAAGTAGGGCATGCGCATGCATATGGCGTGCTTTGTTTTAGGTCATTCATCCTAGACACTCTCATCCGGTCTCGAATGCCGAAACAATTGGTCCGGTCGTTGATATTTGCCTATAAGTATGGGCCTTATGCTTTCGTTATTCCTTACCAACTGAAGTAGCCGAACCAATTTTTTCCTGCCGAATCAATTACATTGTCGGACCAGGTGAGGTCTTCTTTCACCGAACCAACTTTTTCCTGAACCACCGAATGAGATCGGAGGATATGAGTGCCGAATGGTATTTGAGCCTTGGACTACCGAATGGACTGGAGAGTATAGTGCCGAATGACCTTTTGCCTTGCTTTACCGAATGAATTCGGGAGTTCGAGTGCTGAATGACCTTTCGGCCTTGAACTACCGAACGCACTTTTATGTTTTGAACTGCGAGTGAAATTCCAGACTACATACACTTTCTTGTTTACTTCCCTCATTCTAAGGACGCACTTTTTTGTGTTTGCAGATAAATGTCTCGTAAAGTGGAAACTCGATCAGATAAGAAGAAATCCAAGGACAGAGAAGAGTCCTCCACAGTGCCCCTAGCTCAGTCAGGACCGGGACGTCATGGACCTCCGCCGAGATCACTAGTAGATGGGTACGACCCTCAGGAGCTCCTGAACTCGCCACCTGACTGCTTTCCTAGCTCTCTTAAAGAGGAGCGGCTTGATGTTATATCTCGTTCTTTGGGGATTGACAGAGCACGCATGGTGCCGCTAGGGAATGGAGTTATGCCGTATGATCCTCCTGAAGGATATTTTGCTTATAGCAGGTACCATTGTATGTGTGGGGCCATTCCCCCGATCAATGCTTGGATAGTCAGGTTCATCACCTATTTGAAGGTGGCCCCTTTCCAGCTTCAGCCCTACTCTTATGCTATCTTGGTGAGTCTATTTATCATCTTCCAGAGAAAGTACGGACGTCCCCCCTCCAACCGGGAGATTCGGTACCTGTACAATTTGAGAGGCTACAAGAAGGGGTCTCCCTACATTAGCTTAGAATCGGCCGTGTCCTTCAAGCCGGTCCTGGACTTATATTCGAAGTTCAGCATGTTGAAGAAGGAATGGTTTTTCGTCAAGGATGACTCTGTTTCTATCCGTCTCTTCACCTCTGGCTGTAAGTTGAAGCTTATTTATAATTTCCGTTTTGACTGCAGTGCTTCTTCTTATGTGTTTTTATTTCTTGCTAGCGACAGGTGGCTTTGCGGTCGTGGAGAACGATCGCCTGGTTCATATGGCTGCGGAAATAGAAGCCATTTCGGGAAGGGAGAGGTCGGCTTCTTACTTGATCAGGAATGCTACTCTTCTGGGGCACAATTTGATTCTACCACGTCAGTCTGTGGTCAAGCAGAGAGACACAGATGAGGAGAGGGCTGCCAAAGCTAAAGGAGGGGCCACGACGAAGAGCAGCAAGAGGAAACCCTTCTCGATACCTCCAATCGCCGGGGGGAAGAAGCTCAAGAAATCCGATGGACCCTCCCCTCGCACATGTCCAGATGTTTCGGAGGAGGAAAATGTGGAGGAGGAAAGAGGCGAGGATGAAGGAGGTGAGGCGGAGAGTGGAAGTGACAGAGAAGGTGATGGCGATCGTCACGGCGATGATGGTGGCGAAGGGCAGAGCGGTGTTGGCACCGGGGCTTTGTCTTCTGGGCAAGCGGGTGAGATCCAAGAGTGGACAGATGATGCTTTCCGCCAGGCTTTTGAGGGGTTGGAGGAAGGATCGGCCTTGGTGGAGAAGGCGAAGAAGGCTGACAAGGCCGGGATTGGTGCCGATCCATCTTCTAACAGAACCTCAGCTCAGGCAACTCAGGCGATTCAAGGTGAATTTTTTTGACTCCAGCCGACTCCGTTTATGATAAGTATTTAGGAATATTTCATGGCCAGCTCCCGTCCTGAAATGAGATCCAGGACTTATTGCAGTATCCTACTCCTCCTCAGGTTTTGTACAACAAAAGCGTCTTCTTACTCTTTTTAACTTGATATATTTCTTGAATTATAGTTTCATGTATGCTTGTAACACTTGGTTTTTATTCCAGGAACGAGTAAGATGGTCAAGACATCAGACATTCGGCACTGTCTCGAACAATTCAAACTCCTCAAAGCTTCCGCTAAACCAAAGCCTCCGACCAACTGCCCCGGAGACGTAGTCGGCTACTGTCCTCTTCTTGGGGTTATTGAGGAGGGTATTCAGAAGAAGAAGAGGAGTCGCTTCTTGTTTGAACCTTCACCTCGTCCTCAGCCCCCACTTCATCCTCTTCAGGATATCACGGGGGAGGATACTGAGTTCATACCTTCTCCGCGTCCGTCTGAAAATCCTACCGTTACTCCGATAGATCATCCCGGCTTGGCTCGTAATCCGTCTGCGGGTCATCCGGATCTGGACCCGGGCTCTCATGACATTTCCTTCGACGAGGCTACTGGTGAGAACCTTCTCCCTCGCAATCCTATGATATGGGTGCTTGATGAGGCTAAGTCCCTAGATCTTGATTTGCTTACCACTCGGATTGTAACTATGGGGGACGAAGCTAAGGCTAACATCGACCGGGTTGCTGAGGAGACCAGGAAACTGATGGGGCATCATGCCCGACTGGTCAAGGCCGGAGAGGAAATCGGGAATGCCATCATTCGATTGCGGTTAATTGTTTCCGACCAGGCCAAGCAACTTGCCGATCAGGCTATCCAGATCTCTCAGCATGAGGCCGCCTCCAGGCGACTAAAGAAAACCATGGAAGAGGCTAGCCGAGCAGAGTTACGGAGAATGGAGGCTGCCTGCAAGGAACAGATCGATATGGCTATTGCAACGGTGGATGAGGTTCAGAAAGCGGATCTCGAGCAGGTAGAGGAGTTATCCGGGAAGCTTGAAGCCGCTGAGCTTGCCCAAACCAAGCTAAAGGAGGAGATGGAGGCGATGAGGAAATCCCTTCAGGCTGACCGCTCGCGATACCGATCAGAGAGGGATGCTGCCGTTGCAAAGCTGTTGGCTTCTGAGGTCCGAATGAGGGAGTTTGAGGAGAACGAGGGGATGATGGATGAGATGCTTCAGGATATGTAATTCTGTACTTGGAAACAGGGCAACTTATCCTGGATGGATGATTACCCCCGAGTCATGGCTAGGATTTATCTCAGGGCTCTGGAGGAGGCCAAGGCTGATGCGGATAAGGAGGGTGGCGTGGCCTTCAGAATGTAGATGGTTACGGCCCAGTTTACCGAGGAGGAGAAAGTGGGGGTGAAGGAGGGTATGCGGCTGCTTACCGCTGAGGAGGTAGGTGTGCAGTTGGAGGATGATGATCAAGGAATAGATGCCGGTAAGTCTTCCCTTTTTGTCTTTTCGTAACCTGATTGCTTATTGTTCATGACTATTAATGGATCCTTTTCTGAATTGGACAGGCGGGACCTCTGGAGCACCAACTACCTCCGGTCGACATGTTGAGAGTTCCGATCCGGTGGTTAAGTAGATCTTGGAGGGCCAGAAGGATAGAGATGACGTTCTGATGCTGCCGACTCCTTGACCTGACCTGGACATCTTTTGGTCTACTTGACATTCCTGTATATACTAGTCCCAAAACATTAATGTACTTTCAGGCTGTAATTATGTCATTTGTAACAAACGACTTTATTCTTAACATGTAATTTTATAACATAAGCTGATTCTGTCATATTTGAATGCTGTCGTTATTTTGATGTGTTGCATAAGAAATATAGCTGTGCATGTGCTAGTGATTTAATTGTGTTTGATGTCAAGTTCTTGCTTAAAATATAATTTCATGTCTCGCAATGTTAATGTGATGCGTGAATAAATTATAGCTACATGTTTATATACAAGAGAAGGAAGTACCGCCCTTCATGTTTTAGTTGTAGACAGTAGCTTTGAATGTCTTGTGTGACTGAGTATGGAATGCTACTGAGTGATCAGTCATCCAGTTGTGATATTCCCATTAACGAGTGTCTCATATTTTGGGTCCTATACTTTAGGGATCGTTATAGAGGATAGGAGGAAAGTTTTTTTTATAAATAAAATGGAAATATAATAAACAGTAAAACTTCCAATCACGGAAGGCCTTTGACGCGCTTAAGTTCATGGCAAACGGGCTTTGTAGTCACTTTCCCTAGCTGTGAGTCTTGGAGACATTTGTCACCCATCTTACGCCCCTGCGGGGAGTTTTCTTTTTTACCATAGCCGTACTTAAGACACATCGGAGCCGAGATCGCGCACGGTAACTACCCGGGCCATTATGGCCCGTAATCGTGGGTATTATTCGATTTACCGTGGCCGGCTAGCGCAGGTGCCGATCGTCAACAGTGAACTGCCCCTGGCTGGCCACACCTTATGTTGGGGCTTATAATCGGTTCACGGTTGCCGGTGAGCCGAATGCCATAATGAGCTGCCTAGGCTATGGTTGGCCTTCTCGGTGGCTTATAATCGGCTCATTACAGTTGGCTTTAAGGGCCGTCACGAGCAATGAGTTAACCCGCAGCAGAGGGATGCTGGAGCAAAAGTGTCTCATTAGTGAGGGCATAGATTCGTATAATACCTGTTAGGTTTTGTCCAGGTGAAGTTGTGCTGTGATGCCCTGAATGGAGATGCCGTCTACACAGGATTTTGTTCAACAGAAAAGGATAAAGCCCAGCAAGTAGCCAAGATATAAAGGAACAGGTTAAAAAAGAGACAAGTTTTTAAAGTGGTTTGGCACGAAAATGCCTACGTCCACTGATTCTCTTTGTTAATTCACTTTATATGGGCAGTACAAGTTAAGAAAAGTATCGACGAAGGTGTTGGATGTTCCATGCCCTTTGGAATACCTCTCCGTCCACTGTTGACAAAATATAAGCTCCGTTGTCGAGATCTTTATGAATTACATATGGTCCGTCCCAGATTGGATCTAGCGCTCCGGGGCACGGCAAGATTCGATTGAGGACAAGATCTCCTTCTTGTAAGCTGCGATGCTTGACTTTGGAGTTGTATTGTGCTGCCACTTTTTGCTTGTGAGCTGCTGCTTTGAGTGCTGCATCATTTCTTCTTTCTTCGATTAGATCCAAAGACATGTGGGGGAGTTCTTCGTTCTCTTCTGGGTTGTAGTGGATCCTACGGTGGAATGGCACTACAGTTTCAACTGAGAGCATGGCCTTCGATCCGTATGCCAAAGAGAAAGGAGTATGCCCTATTGATATTCTGAAAGACGTGCGGTAGGCCCAAAGTGCCGTAGGAAGTTCATCCACCCAAGCGCCTTTTGACTTTTCAAGCTTCTTCTTGATTAGAGTTTTAAGAATTTTGTTGACAGCTTCGACTTGTCCATTTGCCTAGGGATAAGCCACGGATGATAAGCTTTTGTGAATTCCGTGCTCTTGGCACCAGTCGGCGAACTCCTCGCTGTCAAACTGAAGTCCATTGTCCAATATGATTTTGAGTGGAACCCCGTACCTTCATAGAACATTTTTGATCAAGAAGTTAATAACTTTTGCCGAAGATATTTTATTTAGTGGTTCTGCTTCCACCCATTTGGTGAAATAGTCGACTGCCACTATAGCATATTTGGCTCCACCTCGGCCCATCGGCAGTTCTCCAATCAAGTCAATTCCCCATACTGCAAAGGGCCAATGGCTAGTCATTTGAGTAATCTCATTTGTTGGTAGTCGAGGAATCTTAGCAAATTTATGACATCTGTCACATCTTTGACGAAGTCCAAGGCGTCTTTGTTTAAAGTGGGCCAGTAATATCCATATCGGAGTGTCTTCTTTGCCAGAGTCTGCCCACCAGTGTGATATCCACAGCGCCCTTGATGGATGTTGGATAAGATTTTCTTGGCTTCCCTTCCAGCAACACACCTTAATAAGGGGTTAGAGAAGCCGCGTCGATAGAGGGTACCTTCTTGTATTGTGTAGCGGGAAGCTCTCCTCAAGATTTTCCTGACTTCGTTACGCTTGTTGGGTAGTGTGCCATCTTGTAAGTATTTCCGGATAGGAGTCATCCAAGTTTCTTCTTCGATTGCAGCTATCAGATCCGCTTGTTCGAAACTTGGGGCTAGTTGTTTTGAGATGGCTACTATTCCGGAAATGGTGTTGTTCTTCATGCTAGCTTACTTTTCCAGTTCGTCGGCCTCTCGGTTCTCCTCTCGAGGAATGTGTTTGATTAAATAGTGGTCCAACTGATTGAGTAGCAGCTTGGTTTTCTTTAGATATGCCGTGAGTCGTTCTCCTCGAGTCTGAAACTCTCCTAGTACTTGGTTTACGATAAGTTGAGAATCACTATGAAGACATAAAGAACTGACTCCAATTTCTAAGGCAAGTTCTAATCCTGCTATTACTGCTTCATATTCTGCATCGTTGTTGGTGGTAACGAATTCCAACCTTAGGGCATAGTGTAGCTTCCTTCCCCTGGGGGTGATTATCACAATACCTGCCCCTGAGCCTTGTTCGTTTGATGCTCCATCTACAAAGAGATTCCACTTGATATCTTCTGCTATTTCAGATTGCTCCTTACCTTCGTTGGTAGTGAATTCGGCAATGAAATCGGCCATGGCTTGTCCTTTGATGGCAGTGCGAGGATGGTAGGTGATATCATATTGACTTAGTTCAATGCACCATTTAAGTAGTCGTCCAGATGTGTCGAGGCGATGGAGTACCTGCCTTAGCGGTTGATCGGTTAAAACTTTGATGGAATGAGACTGGAAATAGTGTCGCAGTTTCCGTGACGTGATTAGCAAACAGTATGCTAGCTTCTCAAGTTTATGGTATCTGGATTCTGCCCCCGTAAATCTCTTGCTTACAAAGTATACGGGCCGCTACGCGCGGTTGTCTTCTCTCACCAAAGCGGTGCTTAGAACATGGGACGATACAGCAAGGTATAGGTATAGTTCTTCGCCTTCATTTGGAGTTGAGAGTACCGGTGGTCTCTGGAGGTGTTCGATTAGGTTAAGGAAGGCTATTAAGCATTCGTCGGTCCATTCGAACTTTCCTTTGTCTTTCTTTAGGGCTTCGAAGAAAGGGATGCATTTGTCGGTGCTTTCGAGATGAATCTGCTTAGGGCGGCCACCTTCCCATTTAGGCTTTGCATCTCTCTTCGAGTGGATGGCATCTTGATATCTTGCAAAGCCCGGACTTGTTCGGGGTTTGCTTCAATCCCCCTGGCATGGACGATGAATCCCAAGAACTTTCCCGACGATACTCCGAATGAGCACTTTAGAGGATTCAGCTTCATTCCATATTGGCGAAGTACTTGAAACATCTCGCCCAGGTGGCTTACATGATCGTTGGCTTTCCTCGATTTTACCAGCATGTCATCCACATAAACTTTCATAGTTCGTCCTATTAGTTCCGCAAACATCTTGTTGACGAGGCACTGATAAGTAGCTCCGACGATTTTAAGTCCAAAAGGCATTACTCTGTAGTAGTACAATCCCCGGTCAGTGATGAAACTAGTGTCGTCTTGATCGGGGGCGCGCATATGAATCTGCTTATATCTTGAGTATGCGTCCATAAAAGATAAGATTTCGTTCCCGGCTGTGCTGTCCACGAGTTGATCGATTCGGGGGAGTGGGAAGCAATCCTTCGGGCAAGCGTCATTTAAGTTGGAGAAGTCAATGCATGTTCGCCACTTCCCATTAGCCTTCTTTACCAGTACCGGGTTGGCGATCCATTCTGGGTAGATGGCTTCTCGTATGAAGTTATTGGCAAGTAGGTTCTTTACTTCTTCCTCGAGGGCTGCTGATCGTTCTGCCCCCATACTTCTCTTTTTCTGCTTTACTGGTACCTTGGTGGGATCGATGTTCAGTACGTGGCATTCTACATCTGGGGAGATTCCAGTCATGTCAGCGTGCGTCCATGCAAATACATCCAAGTTGTGGCGAAGAAAATCGACAAGTTGATCCTTCAACTCTGCTCTTAACTGAGACCCGATTCTCAGCAGTCTACTTGGGTCGTGTTTGTCTGCAGATACAAATTCCATAGCCTCTGCAGGCTCGGCGGTGGCCTCCTCCTCTTTGTCCCTGGGGTCTAATTCATTGAAAGGATCACTGGTATATCAAAGAGGAGGGGCTTTCTTTAGTTGCTATGCTTCCAAGTTTTTCTTGCAGAGAGTAGTCTCTGTATCCTTCCCTTTATCCTTCCTGCGGTTATTGCGAAGTTCAGTTACATAGCAATCTCGAGCGGCGTCTTGATTTCCTTCTACTTTCCCTATCCCATTATGTGTTGGAAATTTCATCTTCAGGCACCAAGGGCCAGGACAATTTGGAAGTCAGACAAGGCTGGTCTTCCTAAAAAGGCGTTGTAGGCCGAGTGGTTATCTATTAGCACAAATGTTTGTTTCCGCACAACGGAGCAGGGATGACTTCCTATTTCAACAAAGAGGTCCAAATGTCCGAGGGACATCTTCGCATCTCCAGTGAAACCGTGTAGTGGTTTGTTGCAGGGAGACATATCCTTAATTGACAGCTTCATTTTGTCGAAAGCATGCTTGAATAGAATGTTTACGGAGCTTCCAGTATCTACCAGAATTCGAAAAACTTCGGCTGGGCCGAACCAGGCAGAGATGACCATAGGATCCATGTGAGGGTACTTCCTTCCTTCTAGGTCTCGCCTACTGAATGTGATGTCATTATCCTCTTTCCGCTTCGGGCGGCGTTCTTCCATGACGAAATTGATGCAGTCTTCATTGTTTCTAAGTGACTTTCCATATCTTTCCATTTCTGTCCGGTTTCTGTCGGCGATGTGTGGTCCTCACGATATTGTATGGACCACTATCTTCTCTTGACTGGAACCGCTGGTGTTGTGATTTCTTCCGCCTGTCTCTGGGTGGAGTTGCCCTGGGTTCTCCTTGGCAGGAGCTAGAGTCCTGTCCTGACCCTTTACATAGTGTTCCAATCTCTTCCTTCTGACGTGTTCTTCAATCAGGTCCCGGAGATGACGGCATTCATTGGTATCGTTCCCATGGGATTCGTGGAAACGACAGAACTTTACAGACTTGATTGCGTGATCTGATTCCTTCTTGTACGGGGGGCGTTTGTATTTAAGCTCGTCTTGGGTGGCCAGGAAGATGTTTTCGACTATTTCATTCAAAAGAGTGTAAGCGTCAAATCTTGGTCCTAGCCGATATAGGCGTTTTTCTCCCTTCCTGCTCCCAGCATTGTCTCGAGAGTCATTTCTTCCGACGTCCTTTGCTGTAGCGGGTACGTTGCCATGAGCTGCCTTGGCTTGTTGCCCTATTTGCCTTTCGGTGGCAGCGTCTTCAGGTCTCATATACTTTCCGGCTTCATGGAAGAAATCGGGTAAGGTAGCTGGTTTTTCTTTCGTTAATCTTCTAGCAAACTTGGTATTCGGATGTACGCCACTACAAAGAGCCATTAGGATAAGTTTCTGATCGGCATCTTGGACTGCGGCCGCTGCGGCGTTGAATCGGGTTAGATGTTGTTGCACTGTCTCTCCGGGCTTCTGTTTGATATTAGATAGGGAATAAGCGTCCTTGGGTTGTTCCACATGAATGCGGAACTGGTTGATGAACTTTTCTTTCAACATTTCTCATGAGCTGATGGATCCTTGGGGTAGATGGCAGAACCAGGAGGTAGCTAGATCTGCCAAGAATAGTGGAAAGCATTTATACAACACTTCCTCTGTTGCTCCGCTCATGAGCATATGCTGTGTGTATCTCTGCAAGTGTACAACGGGGTAAGAGGTTCCTTTGTAAGGTTCCATTGTTGGCATTTTCCATTCCCGAGGGGTGATGGAGTTTCGATATTACGGGTGAAGGGGCTGGTTACCCTAGCGCCTATCCCCCGATCCCTTTGGTCCCGTTGGACGCACCCTCTGAACAATCGCGCCATCCTTTCATCAGAACTTGGAGCGGATAGAAATGAGTTTGGTTCTTCTCTGCGGGATTGATTCCGTCCAGATGACCTATAGGGATGGTATCGTCTATTGCTCCTAACATTTTTTGGTGGTTGTCTTTGGTCTTCTGGGAGCATCCTGGGGTCAGCCATAGTTGGCCTTTGCCTCGATCTTCCCCTGCTGGGCTCTGTTCTAAGCATTCCCTCGGGTCCAACTTCGGGCTGGACTTCAGCTTGGCCCCTTCCATTGGTGTTCCCATGGTTAGGTAGCATGACAGGCTCAGCCATATCCGACCCCTGCCTGGTACCTCCCCCGTTGGGTTAGGTTCTAAGTGTTTCCTCGGGTCGGAATTCGGGCTGAGTCTGGGATCGGCTCCTACCATTGCTGTTTCTGTTGTTAGCCTCTTCGAAGAAGAAAGATCTTTGTCGCCTCCCAAATCCTCCAGACTGGGACTCACCCCATGATTCGGTGTTGCGGTTGGATTCTTCAGCATCCCTTAAGCGTTACATGAGTTGGTCCACCAAGGCTTCTTGTTGAGATGCGAAGTGGTTAGTTACTTCAGCCACAACCCTGTCCAGATCTGCCCTAGTAATTGGTTGTTCCATAGCAGGGGCTGTCGGATTTGCCTGATTTCCATTTGCTGTTGGAACAGGACGATTCTCTTGATCTCTGATCACTGGATCTGGGATACTGCTAGTTGCGATGTTCTTTCCTTTGCTAGCATCTTTCCTCTGCCTGGGAGGCATGTTTTCCGAGCAATGAGCGATGCTGTTGGGAAGAAGGTTGAGTGGGAGAAGCTGAAGCTTCTAGCTCGATTTCTCAGTGAAAGCACCAAAAATGTTTGCACAAAAAATGGGCAAACACCTCCAAGTCGTATGATTTAGTTGATTATATGTCGTTCTTAGTGATTTGCGTGATTTGTGCAAATATGTAAAATGCAGGGACTAAACTGTAAAAGACACGCAGATTTATAGTGGTTCGGCCAGAACGTGCCTACGTCCACTTTATATGTTATTCTCCTTTACTGTTCAGATTACAAGTACAAATCTTTGATTACAAGTGCATGAAAATTGTTTGAAAGTTCTATCCGTGCTTGAGCTCTCAAACTTGTCCGCCATTGTTGTACCCCTGCCCCTCTATTTATAGAGTGAGGCTGGGGGCAGGGGTCTTGGATGTATATAGCTGCCGGTGGACCTGGGCTGATGCAATCTGGCCTGGCAAAGTTGGTTCGGCATTCCTTGGTCTGGTGATGGTTTTGGTTTGATATGCCTTGGTCCGGTAGTACGTTGGTTCGGTAGTATGTTGGTCCGGTGGTATGTTGGTCCGGTGGTACCTGGGAGATGGCTTGGTTCGGTGGCATGTGGAGTGGCTTTGGTTCGGCAGGCATGGGAAGGAGTTGGTTCGGTGAGACTTTGGTTCGGTGGTAGAAGCATGGATGTGGGATCTGGTCCGGTAGTGCAATGGTGAGCGTGGATTGATTCGGTGGGTTGGCCCGGTCGAAACACACCCAACACTTGCCCCCCAAAGTAGGGCATGCACATGCATATGGCGTGCTTTGTTTTAGGTCATTCATCCTGGACACTCTCATCTGGTCTCGAATGCCGAAACAATTGGTCCGGTCGTTGATATTTGCCTATAAGTATGGGCCTTATGCTTTCGTTATTCCTTACCAACTGAAGTAGTCGAACCAATTTTTTCCTGCCGAATCAATTACATTGTCGGACCAGGTGAGGTCTTCTTTCACCGAACCAACTTTTTCCTGAACCACCGAATGAGATCGGAGGATATGAGTGCCGAATGGTATTTGAGCCTTGGACTACCGAATGGACTGGAGAGTATAGTGCCGAATGACCTTTTGCCTTGCTTTACCGGATGAATTCGGGAGTTCGAGTGCTGAATGACCTTTCGGCCTTGAACTACCGAACGCACTTTTATGTTTTGAACTGCGAGTGAAATTCCAGACTACATACACTTACTTGTTTACTTCCCTCATTCTAACGACGCACTTTTTTGTGTTTGCAGATAAATGTCTCGTAAAGTGGAAACTCGATCAGATAAGAAGAAATCCAAGGACAGAGAAGAGTCCTCCACAGTGCCCCTAGCTCAGTCAGGACCGGGACGTCATGGACCTCCGCCGAGATCACTAGTAGATGGGTACGACCCTCAGGAGCTCCTGAACTCGCCACTAGACTGCTTTCCAAGCTCCCTTAAAGAGGAGCGGCTTGATGTTATATCTCGTTCTTTCGGGATTGACAGAGCAGACATGGTGCTGCCAGGGAATGGAGTTATGCCGTATGATCCTCCTGAAGGATATTTTGCTTATAGCAGGTACCATTGTATGTGTGGGGCCATTCCCCCGATCAATGCTTGGATAGTCAGCTTCATCACCTATTTGAAGGTGGCCCCTTTCCATCTTCAGCCCTACTCTTATGCTATCTTGGTGAGTCTATTTATCATCTTCCAGAGAAAGTACGGGCGTCCCCCTCCAACCGGGAGATTCGGTACCTGTACAATTTGAGAGGCTACAAGAAGGGGTCTCCCTACATTAGCTTAGAACCGGCCGTGTCCTTCAAGCCGGTCCTGGACTTATATTCGAAGTTCAGCATGTTCAAGAAGGAATGGTTTTTCGTCAAGGATGACTCTGTTTCTATCCGTCGCTTCACCTCTGGCTGTAAGTTGGTTCGGTGGCATGTGGAGTGGCTTTGGTTCGGCATGCATGGGAAGGAGTTGGTTCGGTGAGACTTTGGTTCGGTGGTAGGAGCATGGATGTGGGATCTGGTCCGGTAGTGCAATGGTGAGCGTGGATTGATTCGGTGGGTTGGCCCGGTCGAAACACACCCAACACTTGCCCCCCAAAGTAGGGCATGTGCATGCACATGGCGTGCTTTGTTTTAGGTCATTCATCCTGGACACTCTCATCCGGTCTCGAATGCCGAACCAATTGGACCGGTCGTTGATATTTTTCCTATAAGTATAGGCCTTATGCTTTCGTTATTCCTTACCAACTAAAGTAGCCGAACCAATTTTAACCCACCGAATCAATCCACGCTCACCATTGCACTACCGGACCAAGGCATATCAAACCAAAACCATCACCGGACAAAGGAATGCCGAACCAACTTTGCCAGGCCAGATTGCATTAGCCCAGGCCCACCAGCAGCTATATACATCCAAGACCCCTGCCCCCAGCCTCACTCTATAAATAGAGGGGCAGGGGTACAACAATGGCGGACAAGTTTGAGAGCTCAAGCACGGATAGAACTTTCAAACAATTTTCATGCACTTGTAATCAAAGATTTGTACTTGTAATCTGAACAGTAAAGGAGAATAACATATAAAGTGGACGTAGGCACATTCTGGCCGAACCACTATAAATCTGCGTGTCTTTTACAGTTTAGTCCCTGCTTTTTACATATTTGTATAAATCACCCAAATCACTAAGAACAACATATAATCAACTAAATCATACGACTTGGAGGTGTTTGCCCATTTTTTGTGCAAACATAGGTGACTATTTATTTAGGTTATTTATTCATTCAGTATGTTAAATAAAAATTTGGGAATCGGATCTCAATTAAGGGAAATTAAGCTGTACGTTAATTTGAAATAAAGTCAAATAAATATTACATTAATAAGGAATGTAGTACAAAATGGTTAGGGATTGTTAAGTTTGGTAAAAAGGGATTGGACTTAGGAAACTTTGTTAATTGAGTTTAAAACCTAAATTAATACGCGTAATTGACAAGATTCACATTTTTAAATATAACCATTGATACAAATCTAAGAGGTATATAGAAGTATCAGTGTAATGAAATGTAAATAAATGTTTAATATGATTATAGGATAACGATTGTTTGGATAAAAAGAATGGGAATCAACATTTAATTATTTATTTGAATTTAAATCACGATAATATGGTTTATTGCAATTAAATGGATTTAATATTTTAAAATTTCGTAAATATTTATTTAGATGAAATTGTAGTTACTTATGTAACGAGTATGAATCTAATGTAAATTTTACTTATAAAATGACAATTGATATTGAATGGAAAGAATGCAAATTTAAGTCGTGTCAATATATTGGAAATTAGCGTATAATAATAGGATTTATTGGAATTAAATGAAATCAAACATCTAATTATTACGTTAATAGAAAGTTAAATGGAATATAAGAATATTATGGTAATAGTTGTAAATCCAATATTTTATCCGTTTAATGATAGTGTATTGAATAATAGAATTTGAATTTTTAATAGTGAGTTAATTTATTTAATTTATAACAATTGGATTTATTGCAAATGAATGAAATCAAATATTTAATTATTACGTTAATTTAAAAATTAAGTTGAAATTGGAAAATATTTATGTAATAATTTTTAAATCCAATGGTAAACCCTTCTATTTGAAATTAATGAATGGAATAATTATGAATTAATTCAATTTAATGGAAATTTTATCTATAATTTTGAATTTCATGAAATTGAAGATTTATATTGATTAATCTTTAATAAGTTGACATTTAAAAATTGTTAAATCACTGTAAATGTTTGAGAATTTTAAAGTGATAAAGATTGCAAATTTCATAATTTAAACGCAAAATTTGATTTAATTAATTTATTTTAAAATTATTTAATTAATGGAAAAATAGCCATTTTGGCCACTGACTCGGATTTCGATGAAACAAGTTTCATCGAATCCGTAATGGTGAATTATAATAGTGTTTCAAGTTTCGTATCGATCGGACTTGTCGTTTGATCGTACAGACTCGAAACGCCTTGAAATTTATGCAATTTAAATCAATTGAAATCAAGTTGGAAAATTTGAGTTTAGCATAACTTCTTCATACGATGGAATTTGGACGTGAAACTTTTTCCATCGCGTTTAAAATATTTTTAAACGTATATTTTGATATATGGGTTGACCCTTTTCCATTCCGGAATCGAAACGGGCTTTTCGGTCAACTATAGTTCAAAACCCAAATCCAACCTAGCACATACTTTTTATTCTGTTTACCTATATATACGTAGTTATAAACCCTAGGTCATTGCTTATTCCTCATTCTGAACGTATGCTCTTCCTCACTCCACTGCAAACCCTAATCTTCCCAATCCAATTTCAATTTCAAAAAAAAAAATTGCGGATCTGCAGCAACTTCTGGTCGCGCTTCGAGTTTCAGAGGCAAAAACGCTGCATTTAGGAAGAAAGTTACTCGGGTCGCTCCGGGTCGTTTTGGAAAAACTCCAAGTAAGCACCGAGAAATTGAGGCGGTGGACCGAAGTTGAACCCGAAGTCGACTCATGACCAGAATTTTCAAATCTTCTAATTTTTCTAACTTTTTCATACGAGCTCCGTTTCACGCGCGACTTTTTTTTTTGTTATGATCGTAATAAAATTCTGGACACTTTGATGATGGTTTGGAAAAATTTGAAGACCGTTCAATTTTTGGGTTTAAATTGAATTTAAATTCGATTTAAATTCAAAAGGTGAGTGTTTTAACCCACTCACAATTTCTAAAATTTCTTATGTTTGTTAAATTGATTTATGATGTGCTTAAAAATTTATTTATAGCTGTTTGGCATATATTTCATCATTTTCTCAGTTAAATTGCATTCAATTAAGTTAAGCGTTATTTAATTCATTTTTGCATTTAAAACTGCCAGTTAATTGTTAATTTACTTTTTCATTGCATTTAAAACTGGCAGTTAAAATTTTAGTTATATTTACTTTTTTGCATATATACTGCTAGTTAAATTTATTTATTATGCATATAAACTACAGTTAAACAGTTATTTAACTCATTATCGAAAAATTAACGGTCAGTAATTAATTATTATTTATATTTATGTGATAAATGGATGTACGATTTTGATGGATGAATGGATGTTTATTTATATTAACTGCAAGTTATTATGCATTTTCATCTCATTCGGGATTGCGGTTTGAAATGATATACAACCGCATTTTTATCTTTAAATTGCGGATTGAAATGATAAATATCCGTATCACTTGACCATAGGATAGAAAATTTTATACAGGCACCGCGGTATATATATATATATATATATATATATATATATATATATATATAATTATTTTTGAAATGATTTTATGGTTTGGATAGGATACGATTTAATAAATATTAAATATTGATATTATATAAATATTATTTATATATATACATATATAGTTAAATTTTTGAATTTAAGCTATGTATAAATCTGTTAAATAGAATAAATAAGTTGAATAATGGAGTTTGATAATTTATAATATATGATAAAGTACAGGTTTAAGATATGGTATATATATATATAGTTTTAATGATTTAAACCAATTAAGATTGGAAGGTAAATTGGAAATTTATTAGGAATTGAGCTTATATAAAAATTAAACTCCATAAGTTGATGTAAAACTTATTAAACTTGAAATTTTAAAGGTATGATATTTATATCTGAATTTTTAAATGAATAATTCTAATATAAATAAATGGAAGGAAATATTTAGTGTTAATAAATTGGGTTTTATTTTAAATGGTTATGGATCTATTATGTAAACATTTCAAAATTAAATAATAGTCCAATGAATTGTTGAATAGAAATTCCCAACCTTAGTTTTGAAATTTATTAAATACTCAAAGTTTGAAAATATTGAAATCGAAGTGTTTTTATTCAAACTGAAAGTGAATCTGAAAGTTATGGGTTTAGACTGAATTTAAAGTGAATAAAATTGTAAAGGCATGAAAATTATTTACTTTATAATGAAATTTTAAATTCAACTGTTTTATTTTATATACGGTTGAATATCCAAACTACTTAAGTTTCAAAAGTTATGGTTTTAAAGCTACGAATTTCCTAGTTTTATGTTTGAAAGTTATAATTCAAATGTTTGGTTTCCAGATATTATAAATTTTAAAGCAATATGAATTTGGAAAAAAAAATATTTGAAATAAAATGATATTATAATAATTTGGGTTTTTAAAAAAATAATATCGAACGAGTTTGTTTTGAAATGGAAAGGATATCGTATTTATAAGGTTTTGATATAGATATTATAATCTAGTTTTGAAAGTAATTTTTTTTTAAAATGACCGCGGTTTTGTAATAACGATTGGTTGTTGAAGAGACCGGGATCGGAAGTTGTCATACTCTCTGCCAACTCCGAAAACCACTTTAACAACCGTGTAAGCGTTGGAGTTTTCAGAATGAAGTAGGATGGCGGCGGCATTTCCTTTGAGGTAAATACGTGGACCCGACCCCCGTGAGTTGGCATAAGGTGGCTAAAACAGGGGCGATCGATGGGCCAAGCGGGTTAGCGCCCTTTATCGGATACTCCTCTTCGATACTATACTCTGACTTTGGATTGATTCGGTGGCCACTTTTGATTTTGATTTTATGGGGGAGTTTGTCCGATGTGGGCGGTAGCTGCGGCTACGCGTTACCACCAGCCCGGAAGCGTAATTGGTTTATCTACCCTGGCATTGCCTAGTTGTGCCGTGTCACCTACCCTATCGCGCCTTGTACGAGTTTCTATTTGTGTTGTACCTATGGAGTGTCTTCTCGTAGTCTCCGGATCAGGAGATATGCAGGCACTGTATAGACTATTGGCATTATTTGTGTTAAGGAGAATATTGGGTCACTCCTTAACGCTATTTAAAAGTAAGTTTATTTTACTAATAGACACTATTATAATAGCGAAATATACTACATCGTAAATTGTTTAACGGATCCTTAGGAGATGTAAATCCCGAGCATCTCTTGAGTTACTGCACTCATATTTATTTATGTTGATTTAACTTACATAAGATCTTTTAGTTCTGACTCAAGTGTTTTGTCTTTTCAATTCGCTCGGGTCAGTCCGAGCATTTCCGGATTTCGAAGACCTTAGCTCTGGAGGACGAAGACGGAGATTTCTATTATTATTATTTATTATATGGTTCCACTACACACTATATTCCGCTGCATTGATATTGATTGGTATGTGAACTCTGATATTTATTGTATAAAGAAGAATCAAATGTTTTGTAAACAGTTTTATGAACTGTATATTTGATTATTATATTTTATCCTTCCGCTGTGAGATTCTGTTTTGTTTTATTCCTTTCTTGTTTTTGGATTTACCCCATAACAATCCACCCTTTCGTATGGTTTGAATTGGCACGTGTGTCGATATAAGCCGTATAAAAAGGCGGGATGTTACAATGTGGTATCACAGCTTAGGTTTAGCGATAAATCTTAGCTTTGTGGGGTCTGACTCTTTATTAATAGGGTAGTAATACCCTGTGGGAGTCGCTGAGCGCATATATATGAGAGAGCGTATTTGTTAGTGTTATAAAAAGGTTTTAATATTGTGTTAATCTGTTCCGTTTTGTATTTATAAATTCTGGTTGGTGCATGGGACACTGTGACATCAATAGGGATTTCTAAACACTTACTAGGACAGACCGATATAATATTTGTTTTTAATATAGGCGAATGAAATAATTTTGCCTATTATATTTTCTATATATAAAATAAATTTTTAAATGATATATATATTTGGTTGCAATATATTGGTTGTTAGGTAATAAGTTTATAATTAATAGTTGAAATAAGATTTGAAATAAATAAATGAAATTGGGAATTTTAGAACTTAAGTTCCGGGGTTTTGAAATTTCTTTCAATTGATTTCGGAATATAATAATAATATTATTTAGAAGTATTTTCTGATATAAATATTTCAATATAATTTGGAAGAATTGTTTTAAAGAAGATTTTGGAAAAATAAGTTCTGTACTTCCCTCTCTGTCGTTGGAAAATAATTTCGGTGATGAGTGCACGCATCATCGACATTCATTTTCGAGTTTCGAAGTGGGAAGGCCACTGTAGCTGTTCGACTACAGAATGATTTTGATAAACAAAAGTGAATTTTTAATTTGTTTTAAATCTGCTTGGATATATAAATTATAAGTTTATATTTATCTATTATTTTAAAATGAATTGAAATCTAAACCCGGTATTTAATTCTTGAATTCTCGATAATTAATAGTTTTGATTAGGATAGTGAAATGGTAGTTAAGTAATAATTGAAACCCTAAATGAAATAAGAGATTTAATGCTAGGTTATTAATGGTATTAAAGGAAATTTGAAATTTGTATCATATGAAACAAAGAGTAATATTACTGAATATTAAATTTAATCAAAGGATGAGATAAAACTTGTATAAGTTCATTTGCATTTGCTTTAACATATATAACTTACCAAATGTAAAAAGTTAAAATGTTAATAAGAATTGTGATAGATATTATACAAGTAATAAACTCGAGATAATGAAAGTATTCAATTAATTCTTTAATAAATAAGAATTGGACACTGTAATTGTCATAAACTTAAGTTATAATGGAAATATTTCTATAATAAATTGTGATAGGAAGTAATTTTAAGAAGACAATTAAAGACTTAAGTATAATTGAGATGATACTAATTAAAAATAATGAAAAGTAGGTATTGTAATCAAGTAATCATAAACTTAAGGAAATAGATTGAAGTTGCTTCTGTATAAAATAAGAAAAAAAATGATGAGGATTAAAAACTTAAGTTAATAAATTTACCTACTACTTTGATGTTATATGATAATAGAAATAAATGAATGTAATGCAATGAATGGAAATAAAAAGGATAAACCATTATATAAATAAAAAGGAAATCAAACAATAAATGCTATGAAATGGAATTAATAAGAATAAACTTGATTTATTGTTTGAAATTGTTGTTGTTTTGGTTTATAGTTGTTTGGGTAAGGATACTTTAAAATTGTTAGGATGAATAAATAATCTATTTGGGTTCCATCAAGGACTGTTGAGTGAATGATGCACTGAGTAATTATTTTCCATTCTGTGAAATTTAAAGTTTTGAGCCCGAACAACTATTTGTGTTTGATATGTATGATTGATTGATTTGTGTTAATTTTATGTGATGATTGTACGCTGTGGTTGCAATGATTGATGTTTGTATGAATTTTTTTGTTATCGATTGAAACAACGCTTAAATATTTCATTTTGGATAATTATTAACTCTTTTGGACTTTATAAGTAAAATACAGGTTATGGAAGCAATTGCTACTGCATTTGGTTTCATAATATAAGCGTTATTGCCCGACAAATAGGTACGTTTTCGGATTACGGTTTATAGCGCTATTATATTTATATTTTTCCCATGATGGGATATATATATCTTGGAAAATATATGTTGTATATTGTATATTTCCTCTCCGTACAAAGGAGACTTTGTCGAAATTTTTCGTAAATTTTAGACTTAGAAAATTTTTGAAAAATGTTTTCCAAACTTTAATAGTTGAAGTATAAAAAGATTTAATGGTTATAAATTGAGATACTTTATCTAAATTAATTAATTTTGAAAAATTTAATAGTTATAAAGTTAATGTTTTAAATAAGATATATTGATTTCTTAATTCTTCCTTTTCCCTTCTTTTCCTTTTCGGGGACGAAAAGTTTTGAGTGGGGGAGAGTGTAACGACCTGAAATTTTGAAGATTTAAAACTGGAATTTAATATGATTTTGTATTAATGTTTAGATAGAGAATAAAATCTTATAATTTATAATATAGTGAATGTTAGAATTTAAATGAGCAATTGTAATAAATGGAATAATATTTAAGCGAATAAATTTTGGATAGATTTAATGAAACCGAAATAAATGAAATAGGGTAAGTATTATACCTGAATATAATTGAATACGGAGAAAAAAAAGCAAGTATTGAATTCAAACTATGTATAATTTGGGTAATAAAGTAAGTTTATTTATAGAGTTAGATTGTTTATTTTGTTTTAGGCTATAAATCAAATAAAAGAGAACAAGCGTAAATCTTAAGGGTATGATAACGATTATTATATATTACCTAATTTATTGGTCAACCAATTTATTTGAATATAAAGTCCTCTTAAATGTTAAGGAATTTTAATACTGTTATTGAGGCAACGCTACTTAATGATTTTAATTTAGTAACGGAAGAGTGAATGAGAATTTATAGAATACATAAATTTATTTATAAGTAGAAAAGAGTATGTATTGAATAAATTTATGATAATTGGATAACGTAGTGTTAATGGAAATTAATTAGTGTTACATATGGGATTTATACCTGGGTGGGTAAGTAGTAAACTTATAAATGAAAGAAAGTAAGTTGGTGACCATTTATTTAGGTTATTTATTCATTTAGTATGTTAAATAAAAATTTGGGAATCAGATCTAAATTAAGGGAAATTAAGTTGTACGTTAATTTGAAATAAAATCTAATAAATATTACATTAATAAGGAATGTAGTACAAAATGGTTAGGGATTGCCAAGTATGGTAAAAAGGGATTGGACTTAGGAAACTTTGTTAATTGAGTTTAAACCTAAATTAATTCGCGTAATTGACAAGATTCACATTTTTAAATATAACCGTTGATACAAATCTAAGAGGTATATCGAAGTATCAGTGTAATGAAATGTAAACAAATGTTAAATATGCTTATAGGATAACGATTGTTTGGATAAAAAGAAAGAAAATCAACATTTAATTATTTATTTGAATTTAAATCACGATAATATGGTTTATTGCAATTAAATGGATTTAATGTTCGAAAATTTCGTAAATATTTATTTAGATGAAATTGTAGTTACTTATGTAATGAGTATGAATCTAATGTAAATTTTACTTATAAAATGACAGTTGATATTGAATGGAAAGAATGCAAATTTAAGTCGTGTCAATATATTGGAAATTAGCGTATAATAATAGGATTTATTGGAATTAAATGAAATCAAACATCTAATTATTACGTTAATAGAAAGTTAAATGGAATGTAAGAATATTATGGTAATAGTTGTAAATCCAATATTTTATCTGTTTAATGATAGTGTATTGAATAATAGAATTTGAATTTTTAATAGTGAGTTAATTTATTTAATTTATAACAATTGGATTTATTGCAAATGAATGAAATCAAATATTTAATTATTATGTTAATTTAAAAATTAAGTTGAAATTGGAAAATATTTATGTAATAATTTTTAAATCCAATGGTAAACCCTTCTATTTGAAATTAATGAATGGAATAATTATGAATTAATTCAATTTAATGGAAATTTTATCTATAATTTTGAATTTTATGAAATTGAAGATTTATATTGATTAATCTTTAATAAGTTGACATTTAAAAATTGTTAAATCACTGTAAATGTTTGAGAATTTTAAAGTGATAAAGATTGCAAATTTGATAATTTTAACGCGAAATTTGATTTAATTAGTGGAAAAATAGCCATTTTGGCCACTGACTCGGATTTCGAAGAAACAAGTTTCATCGGATCCATAACGGTGAATTATAATTGTGTTTCAAGTTTCGTAGCGATCAGACTTGTCGTTTGATCGTACGGACTCGAAACGCCTTGAAATTTATGCAATTTAAATCAATTTGGAAAATTTGAATTTAGCATAACTTCTTCGTACGATGGAATTTGGACGTGAAAATTTTCCCATCGCGTTTAAAATATTTTTAAACATATATTTTGATATATGGGTTGACCCTTTTCCGTTCCGGAATTGAAACGGGCTTTTCGGGTCAATTATAGTTCAAAACCCAAATCCAACCTAACCCATTCTTTCTATTCTGTTTGCCTATATATACGTGGTTACAAACCCTAGGTCATTGCTTATTCCTCATTCTGAATGTATGCTCTTCCTCATTCCACTGCAAACCCGAATCTTCCCAATCCAATTTCAATTTCAAAAAAAAAAATTGCGGATCAGCAACTTCTGGTCGCGCTTTGAGTTTTAGAGGCAAAAACGCTGCATCTACTTCGGGTTAGGAAGAAAGTTACTCGGGTCGCTCCGAGTCGTTTTGGAAAAACTCCAAGCAAGCACCGTGGAACTGAGGTGGTGGACCGAAGTTGAACCCGAAGTCGACTTAGGACCAGAATTTTCCAATCTTCTAGTTTTCCTAACTTTTTCATACGAGCTCCGTTTCACGCGCGACTTTTTTTGTTAGGATCGTAATAAAATTCCAGACACTTTGATGCTGGTTTGGACAAATTTGGAGACCGTTCAATTTTTGGGTTTAAATTGAATTTAAATTCGATTTAAATTCAAAGGTGAGTGTTTTACCTCACTCACAATTTCTAAAATTTCTTATGTTTGTTGAATTGATTTATGATGTGTTTAAAATTTTATTTATAGCTGCTTGGTATATATTTCATCATTTTCTCAGTTAAATTGCATTTAATTAATTTAAGCGTTATTTAATTCATTTTTGCATTTAAAACTTCCAGTTAATTGTTAATTTATTTATTCATTGCATTTAAAACTGCCAGTTAAAATTTTAGTTAAATTTATTTTTTTGCATATAAACTGTTAGTTAAATTTATTTATTATTGCATATAAACTATAGTTAAACAGTTATTTAACTCATTATTGAAAAATTAACTGTCAGTAATTAATTATTATTTATTGATGTGATTGTTTGAATTTGGATGGTGATGTGATAAATGGATGTATGATTTTGATGGATGAATGGATGTTTATTTATATTAACTGCAAGTTATTATGCATTTTCATCTCATTCGGGATTGCGGTTTGAAATGATATACAACCGCATTTTTGTCTTTAAATTGCGGATTGAAATGATAAATATCCGTATCACTTGACCACAGGATAGAAAATTTTATACAGACACCGTGGTGTATATATATATAATTATTTTTGAAATGATTTCTATAGTTTGGATAGGATACGGTTTAATAAATATTAAATTTTGATATTATATAAATATTATTTTATATATATACATATGTAGTTAAATTTTTGAATTTAAGCTATGTATAAATCTGTTAAATAGAATAAATAAGTTGAATAATGGAGTTTGATAATTTATAATATATGGTAAAGTACAGGTTTAAGATTTGGGGTATATATAGAGTTTTAATGAGTTAAACCAATTAAGATTGGAAGGTAAATTGAAAATTTATTTGGAATTGAGCTTATGTAAAAATTAAACTCCATAAGTTGATGTAAAACTTATTAAACTTGAAATTTTAATGGTATGATATTTATATCTAAATTTTTAAATGAATAATTCTAGTATAAATAAATGGAAGGAAATATTTAGTGTTAATAAATTGGGTTTTATTTTAAATGGTTATGGATCTATTATGTAAACATTTCAAAACTAAACAATAGGACAATGAATTATTAAATAGAAATTCCCAACCTTAGTTTTGAAATTTATTAAATACTCAAAGTTTGAAAATATTGAAATCGAAGTGTTTTTATTCAAACTGAAAGTGAATCTAAAAGTTATGGGTTTAGACTGAATTTAAAGTGAATAAAATTGTAAAGGCGTGAAAATTATTTACTTTATAAAGAAATTTTAAATTCAACTGTTTTATTTTATATACCGTTGAATATCCAAACCATTTAAGTTTTAAAAGTTATGGTTTTAAAGCTACGAATTTCTTAGTTTTATGTTTGAAAGTTATAATTCAAATGTTTGGTTTCCAGATATTATAAATTTTAAAGCAATATGAATTTGGAAAAAAATTATTTGAAATAAAATGATATTATAATAATTTGGGTTTTATAAAAATAATATCAAATGAGTTTGTTTTGAAATGGAAAGGATATCGTATTTATAAGGTTTTGATATAGATATTATAATCTAGTTTTGAAAGTAATTTTTTTTAAATGATCGCGGTTTTGTAATAACGATTGGTTGTTGAAGAGACCGGGATCGGAAGTTGTCATACTCTCTGCCAACTCCGAAAACCACTTTAACAACCGTGTAAGCGGTGGAGTTTCCAGAATGAAGTAGGATGGCGGCGGCATATCCTTTGAGGTAAATACGTGGACCCGACTCCCGTGAGTTGGCATAAGGTGGCTAAAACAGGGGCGATCGACGGGCCAAGGGGGTTAGCGCCCTTTATCGGATACTCCTCTTCGATACTATACTCTGACTTTGGATTGATTTGGTGGCCACTTTTGATTTTGATTTTATGGGGGAGTTTGTCCGAGGTGGGCGGTAGCTGCGGCTACGCGTTACCACCAGCCCGGAAGCGTAATTGGTTTATCTACCCTGGCATTGCCTAGTTGTGCCGTGTCACCTACCCTATCGCGCCTTGTACGAGTTTCTATTTGTGTTGTACCTATGGAGTGTCTTCTCGTAGTCTCTGGATCAGGAGATATGCAGGCACTGTATAGACTATTGGCATTATTTGTGTTAAGGGGAATATTGGGTCACTCCTTAACGCTATTTAAAAGTAAGTTTATTTTACTAATAGACACTATTATAATAGCGAAATATACTACATAGTAAATTGTTTAACGGATCCTTAGGAGATGTAAATCCCGAGCATCTCTTGAGTTACTGCACTCATATTTATTTATGTTGATTTAACTTACATAAGATCTTTTAGTTCTGACTCAAGTGTTTTGTCTTTTCAATTCGCTCGGGTCAGTCCGAGCGTTTCAGGATTTCGAAGACCTTAGCTCTGGAGGACGAAGACGAAGATTTCTATTATTATTATTTATTATATGGTTCCACTACACACTATATTCCGCTGCATTGATATTGATTGGTATGTGAACTCTGATATTTATTGTATAAAGAAGAATCAAATGTTTTGTAAACAGTTTTATGAACTGTATATTTGATTATTATATTTTATCCTTCTGCTGTGAGATTATGTTTTCTTTTATTCCTTTCTTGTTTTCTGATTTGCCCCATAACAATCCACCCTTTCGTATGCTTTGAATTGGCACATGTGTCGATATAAGCCGTATAAAAAGGCGGGATGTTACAGTTGACTTGGGTAGAGTTTCGAAGGAGATTCGATGAGAGGTTCTTGTCTGAAGTTGCCAAGTTAGTATTAGTAAGGAAGTTCATGGGCTTAGTCCAAGGTGAGATGTCGGTAATTGAGTATGCTATGAAGTTTGATGAGTTATCTAGATACGGATATGCTACCATTAACATCGCCATTAAAAGGAACGAGAAGTTCATTCAAAGGTTGAAGCCCGAGATTGTTTAGGCAACTATGCCATATCTTTGTGATCCAAGTACAGTTGTAGCGGAGATGGCAATCAGGAATAAAGAGATGCTTTCTACTTTTAGGAAAGAGAAGCAGGTTGAAACCCAATATTCTCAGGGCAAGAGGGGGAAATTCTTTAAGAAGTAAGGAACTCAAAAGGGAGGAGCTGCCAAGAAAGGAAAGGCCATTGTAATTTGCTACAAGTATGATAAGAAGGGACATTTTGCTCATGAGTGTCAGAGAGGCAAAACAATGAAGGCTGCTAACAAAAAATGGGTGAAATGCTTTAATTGTGATCAAATGTGACACCACAAGAATCAGTGTCCAGAACTAGCCAGAGCGGAAAAGGGAAAGGTTTTTGCCTTGGAACCATCATCTTCTAGACCAATTGCTGCCGAGAAGGGAAAGACTGTGATGGAAGGTACGTTTTTATTCGTAGTATACCAATTAGGATATTATTTGATACCGGTGCATCACATTCATTTATATCTCCGTGTTTGGTAGATAAGTTAGGTTTAGAACCCTCATACCTTGTTACTTCCTTAAGGGTTGCAAATCCGATAGGAGGGTATACAACTCTGGGGATGAGATGTGACCAGTTAGAACTTGATTTTTTAGGTCATAAGTTTGCATGCAGTTTGTATGTTTTTGATTTCGTAGGCTTCAGGATCATTTTGGGTATGGATTGGTTAGATATGTGTGATGCTAAGATATTTTGCCAAGATAGGAAAATATCGCTAAGACACCCTAATAGTCATAACCAAATTATATACTCAATGGAGAATTCATATCTGAGTGCTTGTGCATTGTTGAGGGCTATGGAAGTAGAAGAAGGGTTGAATCGGGTGTTGGTAGAAAAGGAGTTTGCAGATGTTTTTGAGCCAGTCATAGGACTACCACCGAAGCGAGTCATTGTGCTTCGGATAGATCTTGTACCAGGAGCAAAACTATAAGTAGAACACCTAGCTGGATGACACCTACCGAGATAAGGGAGTTAAAAGTGCAGCTAGTGTACGTAGAAGGAAAGAATTTATCAGGCCAAGCAGTACGCCTTGGGGAGCGGCCTCGATGTTCGTGAAGAAACCAAATGGGTTGTTAAGGATGTGTATCGACTATTATAAGTTAAACGAAAGGAAGATCAAGAATAAGTATCCTTTATTGAGAATCGATGACTTGTTCGATCAGTTGAATGGAGCCAGAGTGTTCTCCCAGTTGGATTTGGCAACAAGGTTCCATCAGCTAAGAGTGGAGGAGGATAGTATTCCATTAACGACGTTCACGACTAGATACAGGACATATGAGTGGTTGGAGATGCCATTCGAGTTAACAAATGTGCCAGCTCTCTTCGTGGATTTGATAAACCGAATTTTCCGAGATCATTGGGATAGGTTCGTATTGGTATTTGTAGATAACATCTTAATACACTCTTAGGATAAAAGAGAGCATGAAGTTCATCTTATAGTGGTGCTTGAGATGTTGGCATCAACTGAAAGCGAAGTTTTCAAGTGTCATTTCTTGAAGAAAGAAGTTAAGTTTCTTGGTCACGTGATTTCAGAAAAGGATTTGTCAGTTGATCCGGATAAGATAGAAGCTGTTAACAGCTGAAAGAGACCAGACACGGTGACTGAGGTCAGAAGCTTCCTTGGGGTTGTTGGTTACTACCGAAGGTTTATTAAGGATTTCTCGTGGATAGCAGCACCTTTGACTAAGCTAACCAGGAAGGACATAAAATTTATTTGGTCTAACAAATATGAGGAAGCATTCCTTAAGTTAAAGCATTTATTGACCAATGCACCTATGTTAGTAGTTCCAGATGGGAATCAAGAATTAGTGGTGTATACAGATGCATATGGAAACGTATTAGGAGCTATAATGATGTAGAAATGTAAAGTTATTGCATATGCTCCATAACAGCTTAGCCCGCATGAAGTGAGATGTCTCACTTATGATCTAGAGTTGGCTACGATGATATACGCATTGAAAGTATAGGGACATTATCTCTCGGTGGAGAGATTTGAGTTATACACAGATCATGAGACCTTAAGGTACTTATTCTCTCAGAAGGAGTAGAATATGAGACAGCAAAGGTGGCTGGAGTTTTTAGCAGTTTATGACTTTGGTAAGATTAAACACCTGGAAAAGGAAATAAAGTAGCGGACGCTCTTTGAAGAAAACATTAGAATGTGGTTTTAGCTATGTTAGCAGAGTGGGAGGACCTAGAGGCTTTGACTACTTGTAGTGTGCAGTTAAGATCGACTGCTAGTTTTAGTCAAAGCACTGCCATGTTATCCTGCTTGGAAGTTCGACCGAGATTGATTGAAACGATTGCATCTGAACAGAAGGATGGCCCATTGTTAGCCAAGAAGATTAGAAGGCTAGAGGCCGAAATCGAGATTGATGTCGTGAAGTATTTTAGTCTTGACCCAAGAGGGTTGTTGAGAAAGAAGGGAAGACTGTGTGTCTAGAATGTATAAAACCTAAGGAAGGAGGTCCTTAGAGAATGTCATCGATTAAAACTTACGATTCATCCTGGGGAGACCAAGATGTATCAGAATATGAAGAGGAATTTCTACTGGAAAGGTATGAAGAGAGATGTTAGCTTGTGGGTACAGTAGTGTGTGAACTGTCAACAAGTAAAGGTCGAACATCAAAAGCAGAGTGAATTGCTTCAAACTTTGGAGATACCAGTCTGGAAATGGTATTCGATATCCATGGATTTTATAGACGGGTTACCAAGGTCGAATCAAGGAAACGATAGTATATAGGTCATATCAGTTAGGTTAACCAAGAGTGCCCATTTCATTCCAGTTAAGTCGATTAGGACAACACCAGATTTTGCTAATTATTCATGAGGAATATAGTTAGAATGCATGGAATTCCTAGTAGTATAGTAAGCGATAAAGATTCCATATTCACTAGCAAGCTTTGAAATAGTCTACAGGATACTTTAGGTACCAAGCTCAGTATGAGTACCGCTTACCATCCACAGACATATGGGCAAACAGAGAGAGTCAGTAAGGTACTCGAGGATTTGTTAAGAGCTTGTGTGCAAGATTTTGGTGGATCATGGAAAGATCACCTATACTTATTTGAGTTTTCCTATAATAATAGGTATCATACTAGTGTATGAATGACGCCTTTCGAAGCTTTGTATGGAAGACCATTCAAGTCACTAGCATGTTGGTTGGAAACTGAAGACAGATTAGTCTTAGGTCTAGATCTGGATAGAGAGGCAATAGATAAGATTGAGTTGATCTGAGGTAGGATGAAGGAAGGTCGGTCTAGACAAAAGAGTTACATAGATAAGAGGTGCAAGGATCTGGAGTTCTCAGTTGGAGATAGGGTTTTCATTAAGGTATCACCATTGAAGGGTGTGGTACGATACAGAAAATCAGAGAAACTATGACGCCCCACCTCTATACTCACGTTAGCCAAGGACACTACGGAGTAATGCTGTCAACTAGCACGAAGAATAAGGCTGTTGAGGAGTGACCATCCGAGTAATTGCTTTGTGCGAGTGCCGATATGTCCGATAGTATAACATGCATTTCATCTCAAGAGGAACTCCGACATACTGATACAAACTCAAAGCTACTACACAGTGGCTATAATATCTTCGGTAACAAATATAGAAATAAGCATAACACGAATCAGTAACAGAAGTTCATATCTCAAAGGCGGAAACAGATATGAATATAACGCATAGAAGTGTTCATCAGAGTAGTGGTCAAACAAGATCCACAATATCACAAAAAATGAATACAAGTGCTACACAAAAGAATATGTATACATCAAGGACTCTCTATCTCGTATGGATAACAACAAAAACTACCAATCTAATGTAGTCAGCCAAAAGTCAGATAATACTCCCAAATGGGGAGTCAAGCAAAAGCACCTGCAACATCTCGATCTGACCCGAGTATTATTTAATAAGAAAATAATAAACGGATTAGTCTAGCTATAAATATCAGATAAAATGAGACAGAATAAGGGATATGACAAAAACGTACGATGTCATATTCTTTAACACTTTCACCAAACCACAAATATTGACAAATTTATCAATGCCAATCGGAAAAGTTAGTGAAACACAAATTCACCAATGCACAAATGTTGATAAAGCTTATCAATGAAAATCACGAAAATTGGTGAAACACAAATTCTAGAAATCATCAATAGAAATCTAGAAATCACAAAAGGGGGAGGCCTATGACAAAATGGGAGCATGAAAACTCACCAACACATGTATCACAAAACGAAACGCTATTCCATGGTTGCTAACCATCAATTTTTTTGAGCCGAAGCTCCACAAAACGGTCCGAGGACCATGGGTCGCTACCCCACAAAATTGAGCCGAAGCTCTATAGAAATGAGGTTTAGTCTCCCTTGCAGACAAAGTGACATCGCACATTGCTAGTCTAAATCACAACATGATCATCATCGATCCTCAAGAATTGTTAATTACACTAAGCTAGTAAATAGATGAGTTTAGCTTCATGACCCATAACCACTGGCTTAACTTAAATACTTACGAACAAACTGTAAATCTCCACTCGAAAGTTGTCACAAGAGTTTCAATCGAACGAGTCTAAAAATTAACCGACAAAGTAAACGCAAGCGTTTTATTCGACTTGTTTTGCTTAATTGGATTTCTCGAACAAATAAGGTAAAGGTTTGTACATACTAATAGATTGGAAAACGATTTTATAAATGAGTTTGATATTGAAAATAGAGTTGTAATCATCTTTGTAAAGAAGTTTGAATATTTACTACTAGTATAGAAACCATTGTATTTTAAAGTGACAAATCACAAAATTGATTGTAAAACAATCAATCACCAAAAATTCACATTTAAAGACGTGAATTAAATCCAAATAAATCGATACTGAATTCATCAAGATGGATATTCCCCAAAAATCCCAAAAAAGAAGTTATCAAAGTCATCGAAGGAGATAACAACAAATCAGAGAAACAAGAATTGATTAAAAGTTGGAATCTCAAGCATAATAGGCAATTTGTGCTGAAGCAAGCAGGTCAATCGACTGGTCACTGAGTTCAGTCGACTGGCCCAATGCTTGGAAAACTCCGGTTTCCAGGTCAGTCGACTAGACTCAAAGCGCCAGTCGACTGGAACCTGTTTTCCAGTATTTCAAGCCTAGTCCCCAAAGGGGCAAGAATCCAAACGGAGCTGATCAATCAAGCAATTGCAACTAGGGATTTATGCCACGCGACAACCCAGTCCTATAGGCTCTTCGACTCACCCCAAAGACATGTTTAAGCATCAAAGTTAGGATTTCTAAAGATTTAACTTTAAAACACCAAAAATTGAAATGTTCACCAAATCAATTCAAATCAAAAGCAATTAAAAATGAATAGATGTTAGGAATTCATATCTAACAATAATGATAGTTATAGACATAGATGTGAGATAAAAATCTCACCTTTTACACCAAAAACAAGAAAGAAGAAGCTTGAAAACAAAGGAGGATCAACCACTCTTCAATCTCACCTCTAAAAGCTCCAATCTAAGATCATAAGCAATAATTTCCCAAATTGGGTTATAGGGAATTTCTGAAATTGGAGAGAGATTGAGATGGAGAAGAAGAAGGAGATGCTTACTTTAGCTTCTCTTTGATTTTGGAGCTAAAACTTGGATTTTCTAAAGAAACTAGGGCTTAGGATTTTAATTTCCAATCTCCTCCATCATTTTTGCCAAAGCTTGAGTTGTAGGAAGTATTATGAAGGAATGAAGAGGAGTGGGGTGGAGCTTGGTTCTTAAGTTGGGGTTAATGGGCTGAAACCCAAACCTAAAACCCTAAGTCAATATTCAAGCTAACTCCAAACAATCAATGTTTGTACTCAAAAAGGTCGCAAACAGCATTTTGGACTCAATGGAAGCGGTCTCAAGTCCTAATTCGCTGTTTGCAAAAAAGTAACTTTTCGGTCTTAAATCCGACTAACGATGCTATATTTAAATAAAATATGTAACGTCCCGAAAATTTTCGACTTTCGAAAATTCAACATCTATACTCACTTTATCGACTGCCGAGAAATCGAAGGCCGGAAACCCGAAATGTTATGGTTTAAGAAGAAGAAAGACAAAGAAAAAGAGAGAAAAGATAGAGAGAGAAAAGAAAATAGAAAACAGAACGGAACAGAAAACAACAGAACAACATCAGAATCTCACAATACGCAGCGGAACAACATATAATAGATAAATGAATAATCTTTAAACAAAGAACTATATCAGTTATTACATTACATCACATTTCAGAGTGTACAACAACAACAAACAAACAGTGCAGCGGAAAAAGAAATACTATATACTAGTAATACGCCATGCCATCCAGCTTACCTCCAGCAACTCCAGAATATCCAGAATATCCTGATAAACCTTAACTCTTGACTGCCCGTGTGGAAATTGGTGGGCACACAGAGTTTAGGAAGGAAAATAATAAACTCCGAGTCAGTCATGTGACTGGTGTGGGAACTCAAAACAGTTTATTTATCTTTAAAATCAAAATAGAGGAATATTTTTAAAGTCAATTCGCAATGCTTTTAAAAATGAGACTACCATAAGACCTCCTGCCACACACACAATGCAAACGCAGACTTGGAGGAGATTTCTTCTTATGTTAGTCAAAGATGCTTGATACGCATTAAAAAGAAACATTTGATATTATTACTAGTGCATAGTGTAGGAAAAATTCATTTCGAAAGTAGAATATAAATCTTAGCCAGCATAGGTACCATTATATTATGCCTACTATAGCTACCTCCTGAGGAAGCAGGTTCTACAACTAAAACCGTACAAGTCTCGTATTGTTTCTTTGGATTTCCAATGAATGATCAGGTCAAGGAACTTCCCATTGCCATATGAGAATGCCTCTGGATGGACATCCCCGAGAACCAAACCGGATCTCTACCAACACAAGGCCGGGTTACCCCTAACTGAGTAACAACTGACCGAATATGCCATCCCCCTGTCCTTTGGGACCTTTCACCGAGCGCTCGTAATCAATTCACACAATCATAAAGTGTTTTCAACATGAGTAAGTATCTGGGCTCCATACCATGATACCACCATTTTCCAGAAGGAAATGCACGTATCCTAAAGGGCGCTACCCCTCATAACCTTGCTGCATCTTTCCTTTTTTGACCATTCCGGGGTGTGAGGTTCGACGAAGTCACGTCCACAAAAACATACTTTATACAAAAACCATGCTTTGGGTCAACAAATGATCATAGAAATGATCACCAGGATAGACAATCAAATAAATAATCCTATCACAAATAATCAACACAATGATCATTTAACAGCAACACTCAGCATGTCACATTACCAAATTGGGAATATATCGCTGATAACATTCAACTACATAACCTCTGAGCTCGTACGTCTCAGAGAAGGGTGTTAAGCTGAAAGAATAAATTCTCCGCCACCAACAGAAATATATTTGAAAGAAATCTGCTTTATATCTCAATTTGTAACGTCAGACATACAATCCATACAAGTCTGTTCCGGGCTCGAACAAAACCGAAGGCACTTACAAAGAAGTCCTTGCAATCCGGATAATCTCTAATCACGTCCGGACTTCCCATCACATAGGAGTCTCTATACCGTAGCTACTCGGTGCAAAGACAATCGACGAGTTGTCCTTTCGCTTTCAAAAAGATCCGGTCTTCAACACCGGTCTTCAAATGCAATTCATGACGACGTATCACATATTCGGAATGGGTTATACGACCCCATGGTCCTTTCCCGGTTAACCCGAATAGTGAGCGCTTATTCAAAAATAAGTGTGGCATTCAAATTCAACAAATCACAACAAATACCCATTCAAAGGGAAATATTGATAGTCGGTTATTGTACTATCAATGGATATGCACAACATCACCAGATTCCAAATAATTTTCCAAATTATTTATTTTTCAAAAATATCTTTACTAGATATAAAATTTCGATACCTCAAAAATAAATCAATATTTATCTTTAAACAATTTCCCCTTTCTATTCATAAATTCCATAGTGAATTTATATTTCAAAATATCCATGCATATACGATTTCAATTATTCATTTCAATTTATCTTCAAAAAGATAAATTCTCAAAATATTCACTTTATATTGGAAAACATTTCCATACTTATTTATTCATAAGTAATTCACAAATTTTATTTATTTTCAACCTTTGGAAAATATTCAATATACTTAAATCGAAATTAAGTATATATTTCATTCTTTAAGGAAATCATGCTCTTAAACATATTTATTTGGGCCAAAACGAATGTTGCGTAAAACATCGTTACAACGTCCCAAAATCACTAGTATAGGGATTCGAATTTAAGATAGATATATAAATCCCAATACTATACAAAACATTTCCTTTCGGAAATCATTTACTATAACAACAGTGTTATAGTCCACCATTTCCTTCTATTTCTCGAAAACGTCTATTTCAACAATAAATGTTGAAATCTATGGTTTCGAATCTTAATGCTTTTAAAACAATCGTTAGATCGTTTTAATTCTATTTAAAATATCACATCCTAAACATTTTCTTTAACATATTATTCACTATTCAAAAACGTGAATATACTTTGTTAACAAATTTCATCCTTTTATTCATTTTATTTCAAAGGATTATTCACTGTCTAAAACGTGAATATAACTTCATAAATAAGTTATAAAAATTAACTTATCAAAATAAGTCGTTTGCGAATTTATAAAACAACGTTTATAAATTCCATTTCTATTTATTTTATAACATCTTTCTTTATAAATTTTCTTTATTAACCTATTCACTTTATATCTCAATTATGAACCAAAAGTCCATATTATAAGTTAAATGCTTATAAAACGATTATTTTACAAAATCGTTCCTCTAAACTTCATAATTATAAATCTTATAACTTATAAGATTCAATTATTTATCCAAATATATTCTTTAATAACTTCACAAAATCTAAATCTTACTATGTATAAATTTCATTTATAACTTCACCATTTATAATTTTATAAATTCTATTCACTTATGCAATCCATTTTCACTTCATCCAAACACTTATAAAACTCGTTTTATAATTCAGATATTTTAATTTATAAATTTTCAATTTATAAATCTTTTTATATAAATCAATTTATACTATTATATTTAAAACATATTTAATCTCCTTTATAATTTCACCATTTTGATTTATAAAATAATAAATTTCATAAATCCTATTTTTTTAACTTTTCACAATAAATTCTAAAATCCCGATTAAACTATTTTTATAAAATTATTAACCCATATATCCAAAAATCAACCTTTAACTATATTTCTCAGAAACCATAATTTTTATAACATTAAAATTATAACGTTTATTTATTTAAAATAAATCAATTCCAAAAATATTTTATAAACGTATACTTTCAAAAATCACTTTGAAATCGTTTCAAAATTCCAAAATTTGGCCCAATGATGCTACATACCAAATAGTCAATCACGACAACAACGATATCATATATCGATATGATAATCCATCAAATATCAAAATATCTGAAATCAAATAAAAACTGTTGAGGAATCCAGTTGGATCCCTCCAACCTGTTTTCCTGCATCCAAAAACATTAGCACAATACCAATTCCACTCCAGTACGGAATTATCGCGGTATATGGAATTTAAAATATTATCCGCTTAATAGATGGTGCAATAGGGTCTCATCCGCTATACAAATGCAGGAAATCAATAACTCCAATATATACATATGCCAATATATATATTGCTATTATATATAATACCAATTTCACTGTTTATGAAATATTCGCGGTATATGTTTTTAATAAATAACATCCGCTTACTAACGGCGCATAATGTCTATTTTAACAATCAATAGATAGCAATCATCATTCAAACATGCATTCAAATATTTTAAATCTAACTATTTAAAATAAAATCGAAACTGGTTCGATTGAGTGAGAAGTTCTCACCTTGATTTTAATTTCATTTTAGCGATTTATTTCGAATAAAATTAAACGGACGTTTAATTTTATCCAAAATTCTCACTAACTCCAAACGAATCCAATCCAACTCCATCGCGTAGTGCTCGTCCATACGATTCCAACGCAACTGGTTTCGCGCGTTTTCGACGTCGTATGAAAAAGATATGAATTTTTGAAGTTACACGATTTTTATATAAACTAATTACAACATAATTTAATTTTTTTTAAACTTAACCTAATCTAAGCCATTGGATCCACTTGCTAGCATCAGGGCCGTCCTCCCACAGCTCCCTCACGTTCTCTTCTTCCTACAGCAAGCGCGTGTATCTAGTAAACAACCGAACCCAATATACAAACTAGGGTTTAAATTTGCACCAAACACAAACCACTTCGACTCGATCAGGTGACGCCATTAGCAAGCTCGCACAAGACTCCATCCATGTCTGGAACGCGGCCAAGCTCGGCCATCTCTGGTGCACGCAACACGAGGCCGAACGGCCTGCCTTTGAACATGAATTCCCGTTGATTTGTGAATCTATTCGCGATCATACCCGTTGAACTTGTAGATCTTGATGCCCTCTTCAATTTGTTAGTTGAAAGTTTTATGAATCGTTGCTTGGATTGGAAGAATTCGAGGAGAGAAAATGGAACAATTTCGGCCTTCGAATATTAGGGTGGCGGCTGCGTTTGGATTAGGGTTTTCTTTTCTTTTTTATTAAAATTGTGAAAAATGGGCCTATTTATAGAAAAACGAACGACACTATTCATTCCGGAAATCCCGAACTCCGATTCACGCGCCGTAACCAGCGTTTCTAGGGTTTACCCCGCGTTCTGGACACAATGGAACAGGTTTCGAAAGCTAATTCGGACATCTGTGCGAGTTATGGCAATAAACGTTCAATTTAAATTAAACCGATTTAAACGATTTTCTAGGCGTTTTAATTTGTACCGGACAAATGGTAAATCCGATTGACACGAAATTTGAAACCCAATAATAATATCACATTACGGATCCGATGAAACTAGTTTCGTCAAAATCCGAGACTGTTTGAAAAATGGCTATTTTAACTCGCCAAATTAATATTAAAAACAATTCGATACGTTTCGAGCTGCCACGATCAAACGATAACTCCGTTTGCTACGAAAATTGAAATCCGGTAATAACTAACTATTACGGATCCAATGGAACTGGTTTCGTCCAATTCTGAGACTGTTCAAAAATTGACTATTTTCACTAGTCGATTTAAATATTAAAATATTCATTTTTCACAAATAAACTTTTAATTCGATTTTAAAAGTTCTAAAATATCATTCTAACTTCAATATGATAAAATAAAAATTTTACAAATCATTTTCAATCATATTTAACCCTATTTTTAATTATTTCCATAATTTAACATATTAAATTATCGATTTAATTATTCAATTAAATCCAATTATTCAAATAAAAATTTATTCGACTTATAAATTTACTTATTAATATTTAAAATTAATTAAATATTCGAATTTTAATTACTAAAAATTCTGGGTCGTTACAAAATATTTAAATATAATATCGTATAATATGCGGGTTATTACAGACTCCCCACCTTAAATAAATTGCATCCTCGCAATACTTAAGAAGAAAATATAAAAAGTAACAACCATAAGAGCATATCAACACAAAAGAAATTTTGAAATAAGAAGTTCACCTCAAAGAGCACGAGAGAGTAAGTCCGGATGTGTTCGCTCGATGAATTCTTTAGATTCCCAAGAACAATCCTTAGGATTTAAGGACCATTGAACTTTCACAAGAGGGACATCTTTATTTCGAATGCATTTTACCTCTAATGCAATGATATGAATAGGATGTTGCTCATAAGTCAAATTACGTGAAACTTCAATTTCTTCCACAACACCAGGCTTAAGAATAGAATCGGAATCCCTAAGGCATTTCCGTAGTTGAGAAATGTGAAACACGTCATGAATTGTAGAAAACTGAGCCGGTAATAAAAGACGATAAGCCACGGAACCAATACGTTTGGCGATGGAAAATGGACCAATGTATCGAGGTGCTAATTTTCCCGATCGACTGAAACGCACAACACCCTTCATAGGAGAAACACGAATAAACACAAAATCTCCCACAGAAAATTCTAATTTCCTTCTTCAGTTATCGGCATAGGATTTTTGCCTATTTTGAGCTTCTTTCATCCTATGACGAATAAGGTCAATCTTTTCTATGGAATCACGAATAAAATTTGGACCTAAAACCAGCTTCTCACCGGCCTCAAGCCAACAAGAAGGAGATCGACATGGCCTTCCATAGAGTGCCTCAAAAGGTGCCATACCAATACTAGATTGGAAGCTATTATTATAGGAAAACTCAACAAGAGAGATATGATCTTCCCAACTTCCACCAAAATCAAGAACACATGCATGAAGAAGATCTTCAAGAGTTTGATTCACACGCTCGGTTTGTCCATCAGACCGAGGATGATAAGCGGTGCTGAAATTAAGCTTTGTTCCCAAAGCTTTTTGTTGACTCTTCCAAAATCCATTAGTAAACAATGGATCACGATCACTAACAATGGAAGTAGGGACTCCATGCAATTTAACAACTTCCATAATAAAGAGCTTGGCCAAAAGAGGTACGGTCCGATTGGACCGAACGAGAATAAAATGGAAGGATTTTGCAAGTCTATCAACTATTACCCATAGGCTATCATGACCCGAACGAGAACAGGGAAGTCCGTCAATAAAATCCATGGAAATTTAGTCCCACTTCCAAATCGGAATGTCCAAAGGTTGCAATAACCCACTGGGCCTTTGATGCTCGGTCCAAAGGAGGCAAGCTAGCTATTAGGAGTTCTTTCTGTTTGATTCCGCCGTGTTATTGGATGCAACGACAGTATTGTTTAGTGCCTATATTTAGACTCTTATCATCCATGGGGGCATCTGCATATGTCGCTCTTGGCTTATTTTGTAATAAATTATAATTTGTTTAAAATGTGGCTTACGTATGGGGTTATGTAATGAATCTGAAATGCTATTTGTAATGAAACGAGAAACTTATTTTATATTGATTTTTAGAATTTTTCATATTCATGTGTATGGGTATATCGATGTATCTAACATTACCGCATTTAGTCACTGAGAATTATTAACTATGGATTGTTATCCCGCTTTTTGGCAAAGCCGTGATACCATAAGATCGGTCAAAAACAAAAGACAGTCCGTCTCAGAGTTGGTTGTACTCCATTTCGCTATGGATATCGATGAATTTTGTCTAAGCCCGGATCAGGCTGCAATTGATAAGGTATGACAAGCAAGGCCATTAAAGTCAATGTTCCAAATTTTAGGTTAATCGGAGGTCGTATGAACGAGATATGATCGATTCAAGTCAACTAAAGAATGTCGTTCGAACCCATCCAAAGGTGGAGGAGATGCTCACTTCGAATCCATAGGATTCGAATCCATCACTGCTTGTCAAGTTCGAACCCATCAGCCACCATGTACTTCGAATCGATCTAGTTCGAATCGATCAGGCATGATATTGATCACTTCGAATCGATCGGTTCGAACCCATCAGATAGGCATCCCCTCAACAAGTTCGAATCCATCGGCCTACATACGCTTCGAATCGATCGGTTTCGAACCCCAGCGCTGCTTTGTGTCGATCATCCTCGAATCCATCTTCGGGCACTAGTTCGCTCGACTTCGTATCCATAGAGAAGCATTAGTTCGAATCGATGGAGAGGTATCCATCAGTGGAACGCGCTTGTGCGTATCGATCTAATTGAAGTTCGTCAGTTCGTATCCATCAGCTTCTGATCGATACGAACGAACGAGTTCCTATCGATACGAACAAGCGTGCAAAGCAATTGTTATCGAATCGAACTATGCAACGTACCTCGACACAAACGAGGCGAAGAACATGGACGTGAAGCGTTCAACCCGGAGAGAAGACCGGATCGACTCGAAGGACGCGCGCCATGTCACTACAGAACCACGGCATCCATCGATTCGAACTCATGGGTTCGAAGTGATCGATTCGAACAGAACAGCCAACTGAAAATCATCAACTCGAATCGATCATATCTCCTAAACCACCGATCCAAATGCAACGAAATTTTCACAGTAGCTTCCATACAAGGTAAAGATTGTTCCTGCCAAGTTTCAGCTCGATTGGATCATTTTTTGATGGATTCGAAGTTACTTCAAATCAATCTCAGATCGAGTCGAAACTTGGCGGGGTCGGTCGCGTAGGCCCACTCACATGCTAGAAAAAGTCTCCCGAAGTTTGAGCGAGATCTGGGCCTCCTACGCCTATAAATAGCACCCTGAAGCCTTCAGAAAAGGGGATCTTTCGGATCTTCCGCCATTAAACGTCCAGAATCTGCCGGATTCAATTCTATACTTCATTATCGCTGTTGTAATCAGATTTGAAAGCTATCATCAGTTGTAATTCGCTGTAATCGATTGGAATCATCAAGAGAATATCAATAAAGTCACCAACTTCAAAGTGGACGTAGGCATGATCGCCGAACCACTATAAATCCTGTGTTGTTTATTGTTATTTGTGATTTGCTGCATTTACTATCTCTTAAATCTGAGTTCTGAGTTAATTGTTGCTGATCTGTGTTGATAAACGGGTTCCTTCACGATATTGGGTGTTTGTGGCCAATTTTGGCGCAAACATTTTGGTGCTTTCACTGAGAAGCTGATTCAGGAGAAGTTGAATTTAGAGACTTAGGAATTCAGATCTAAGAACCATGACGAGACAAACAAGTAAGAAACAAAGGCCGGAGAGAAGTGAACATCAAGGAAGTCAAGAGGCTTCCTCAGGAGCGAATCAAGCGTCGATCTTCATCACTAGGGACGAGATGGAGACAATGATGAAGAAGCAAGAGGAGTTGATCCAGAGTTTATTTCAACAAATAGGACAACTTGGGGCATAGAACAGAGAAGCCAATGGAGTTCATAACGGAGCAGGACCATCCGGCATTGCACCTGGATTAGGAGGCACACACTTGGAGCATGTAGATCCAATCCCGGAGGGAGAGAGAAGTGTATCTGCGCAACCTGGAGACAACAGAGGAATGAACGCTCGGTCAAGGGGGCAGGTTCTAGAATTCCCTCATGAACTCGGGGGGCAGGTCGAAAGCAATGAACGAGGATTGCATCTTGGAGACGAAGATAAATTGGCACAAATGGTTAGGCGAGCCATGAGAGGCGGATTAACAAACAAAGATCTTGAAGACGTAAACATGAGTCCCTTTTCTCCTGCAATTAGGATGGCTAGGAACCCACCAGAGTTTAAGTTGCCATCAATAGAGATGTATGATGGGAGGACGGATCCCGCGGTCCATTTGACGAGGTACATGAAGCATATGGAGATGCTGGGGGCATCACAGGAGGTTATGGCCCGATGCTTTCCATTATATCTGACATATATCGCAGCATTATGGTTTAGGCAACTAGAGAGCGGCTCCATAGGAACATGGGCAGACTTGACTGAAAGATTCATGAGACAATTTAGGGTTCACATTGCAAGACCCAAGAACGTAATGAGTTTAGCAATTTTGAAGCAGAAGGCTGGAGAGACTTTGAGGAGTTTTCTGACGCGATTCAATGCGGCAGCAGCATCGGTGGATTGGCCAGATCCATCCATGGTTATGATGGCAGCCGTTTTCGGAATAGCTGATGGCACGGATTTCAAAAATTCATTGACAAAAGATCCACCTATGGATCTAGGAGAATTCTATCATGAGGCAGAAAAGTTCTTGCGATTGGAAGACGCGAGTGCAGAAAGAGAAGAAGGAGATGAGCTCAATGTTTACACAGTCAAAGATGGAAATCCTCCTGAGAAAGGTACATAAACTAGCAAGGGGAAGCGAAAGGCTGAGAGTGGCTATAACAGGTCGATGCGACCACGAAAGGAACCAAGATTTACCACATACTCAGAGCTGAACGAGAATTTAGAGCGAATCTATCAGGATACCAAAGAATAGGTCCCGTATCGCAGACCAATGCGAAGGGACCCAACTTCCGACGAAAGGAAATCAGATAAGTATTGCATATTTCATGAACTGAATGGTCATAACACTAATGATTGCAGGCATCTGAAGGACGATGTGGAAGGGCATATCAGGAATGGTATGCTCCTTCAATATGTGAGGAGGCGAACTCCAACAGTGGAACCAGAGCGACCACCGTCTACATCAGCCAGAGGTGGCCCTGAACCGGGACACCGTGTGATTATCAATTGACTGAAATAACGATGAACAAGTTGTAAACCTCTTACTAATACGGTTAAATAATTTACACATGTGAGCTATCGCGCACGATCCATAGACATGCTTTGAATGACTACCAACCGCATCATAGTGAGAGTTTACACTTTGACGTCCCTGTTTTGCTTTTTGCTTTGATTTTGATTTGAACATTTAGATTCTGTTTGTATGGACATTTCTGTTGTGAGATTCGTATAACCATTACTTTGATATTTGCAATTCCATGAAAGAGTTTATTTTCATGCCCGTTGGATCGCGAACGGTCCACGAGCACCTTCTGTATGGCGATGAACCGCCGGAGTCTTTGATTCAGAAACTCCCCCGAACATGAACTCCGGCATCGATAATACTAAGTCCCTTCCGGGCACACATAATTTGCCTCGAATGGCAAACGATCGCGAACGATCACAAATCGCCTCAAACGGCATCCGACCGCGAGCGGTCACGGTTCACTTATATGGCAGCTGATCGCGAACGATCACAATCCGCCTCGAACGGCACCGACCGCGAACGATCATGATTCACTCAGTATGAAATCCGACCTCGAACGGTCACCATTCGCCTTGTATGGCACTTGATCGCGAACGATCACCATTTGCCGCGAACGGCATCGACCGTGAACGGTCCTATTGCATCCTTTGTCGTGAACGACGCAGACCGCAAACGGTCCCGATTCACCTCAAGTGGCAAACGATCCCGAACGATCGTCATTTGAGAATATATGAAACTATCAATTTCTTTACAGGTTGATGATAGGATATGAACATCCAACTCAAGGCATTACAAAACACACCTTCCAACCGCAAGGCATGTTTTGGGGGGCAAATGTTATCTCGCTTTTTGGCAAAGCCGTGATACCAAAAGATCGGTCAAAAACAAAAGACAGTCCGTCTCAGAGATTGGTTGTACTCCATTTCGCTATGGATATCGATAAATTTTGTCCGAGCCCGGATCAGGCTACAGTTGATAAGGCATGACAAGCAAGGCCATTAAAGTCAATGTTCCAAATTTTAGGTTAATCGGAGGTCGTATGAACGAGATATGATCGATTCAAGTCAACTAAAGAATGTCGTTCGAACCTATCCAAAGGTGGAGGAGATGCTCACTTCGAATCCATAGGATTCAAATCCATCACTGCTTGTCAAGTTCGAATCCATCAGCCACCATGTACTTCGAATCGATCTAGTTCGAATCGATCAAGTTCGAATCGATCAGGCATGATATTGATCACTTCGAATCGATCGGTTCGAACCCATCAGATAGGCATCCCCTCAACAAGTTCGAATCCATCGGCCTACATACGCTTCGAATCGATCGGTTTCGAACCCCAGCGCTGCTTCGTGTCGATCATCCTCGAATCCATCTTCGGCCACTAGTTCGATCGACTTCGTATCCATAGAGAAGCATTAGTTCGAATCAATGGAGAGGTATCCATCAGTGGAACGCGCTTGTGCGTATCGATCTAATTGAAGTTCGTCAGTTCGTATCCATCAGCTTCTGATCGATACGAACGAACGTGTTCCTATCGATATGAACAACCGTGCAAAGCAATTGTTATCGAATCAAACTATGCAATGTACCTCGACACAAACGAGGCGAAGAACATGGACGCGAAGCGTTCAACCCGGAGAGAAAACCGGATCGACTCGAAGGACGCGCGCCACGTCACTACAGAACCACGTGCATCCATCGATTCGAACTCATGGGTTCGAAGTGATCGATTCGAACAGAACAGCCAACTGAAAATCATCAACTCGAATCGATCATATCTCCTAAACCACTGATCCAAATGCAACGAAATTTTCACAGTAGCTTCCATACAAGGTAAAGATTGTTCCTGCCAAGTTTCAGCTCGATTGGATCATTTTTTTATGGATTCAAAGTTACTTTGAATCGATCTCAGATCGAGTCGAAACTTGGTGGGGTCGGCCGTGTGGGCCCACTCACGTGCCAGAAAAAGTCTCCCGAAGTTTGAGCGAGATCTGGGCCTCCTACGCTTATACATAGCACCCTGAAGCCTTCAGAAAAGGGGATCTTTCGGATCTTCCTCCATTAAACGTCCAGACTCTGCCGGATTCAATTCTATACTTCATTATCGCTGTTGTAATCAGGTTTGAAAGCTACCATCAGTTGTAATTCGCTGTAATCGATTGGAATCATCAAGAGAATATCAATAAAGTCACCAACTTCAAAGTGGACGTAGGCACGATCACCGAACCACTATAAATCCTGTGTTGTTTATTGTTATTTGTGATTTGCTGCATTTACTATCTCTTAAATCTGAGTTCTGAGTTAATTGTTGCTGATCTGTGTTGATAAACGGGTGCCTTCACGATATTGGGTGTTTGTGGCCAATTTTGGCGCAAAAAGGATGACTGCAGCTTTCATAGCGGTTAGTTTTGAACCTCCAAATAGGGGATGCTACAACCATGGCTACTTACTATAGGCAATGTCTTACATCAGTCTCAAAGTCACATTGTTGGTAGCCAGATTAGCTTGGCAGACAACTATGTGCTTTTGCCTAAACTAGCATCCTTATAACTTAGTCAGATTTCCTCTCTCTTAAAATACTACTATATGTGTGTGTATCCGCATTTTTCATTAAGGCCATATAAGGAAAACTCCTTGGTTCGCCATAATCATGGATTAACTTCCATAATTATCCTTACTTCCTTCCTATAAGGTTTAATACTAATTGCTAACATATTTATACGGTGCGATTAATTAATTATAACGTATATGTTAATGGTATATTTATATACTAATATACTTATACGCATGTGATTTAGGCGAACTAAATATTCCTAAGCATGCAAAGATTTTTTGCGTCCTATATTAATTGTTTAATGTCAAAACTTCCAATTCATACAAGACTAACTCCATATAATAACTTACAATTAAGCTAAGATCCTTAGCCAAACAACAAACTTGCATAAAATAGTTGGATCAAATACCAAACTTATTCTATATTATATAGTAGAATCAACACTTATAAAACATACAATTTAAACGCTTTATATTCTATTCAACTTTTGTATATACAGTGAAAACAGAGTTCATATTTAAATTGTGAAAATAAGCAGTGCAAACTATGAATAGGAGATTTCATACTTTACATTCCATTTTCTAACTTATTTTTCTTTTAGACCCCTTTATCACAACAAAAGAGAAAAGTTGGAAGTGGAATAGAATATAAAATATTCAAATTGCAATAACAAAAAAAACTCTACTATTTTAATATGAAATAATTAGGATTCCAATAATTTAGTGATTCATGGCCACTTCTAGTTCCTCCTTCGGATTTCTTCTTTTTGAAATATATAATAATTTAATTATATATTGATTAGATTCAAAATCATAGATTAATGAAGAATGGAATTAGAACAAGCACTTATAAATATCAAAAATCCCTTGCCTTAAAATCCAATTGATTCTGAATCGTATGATTGAAGAAGACTGATAGGGTTTCGCTAACGTTCCAAATAATTTGTGAATAAAAATGAGGAGGCTAGCATCTTATTTATAATGGTTAGATTGCACCAGAATCGTCAGATTTAGGCCAGTTTAAAATAATAAAATCTAGGGCATTAATGCCCAACTTAACCCTAGCTGCCTCAACTACACTGGTCGACTGCTCCTCCCTAGGCAGTTGACCAGCGGTCGACCAACCATAGTGGAGGTGGTCAATTGGTCTATTATAAATAGCGTAAATTTATTATTTCACTTCTTTTTTATTTAATTTCTATTTTATCACTTAACGTTAACGTTATTCACTAATGTTAATTTATCCTAACGTTATAATTTAATTACCGATTTTAATTTTCATGTTAATATTGCTTAATTCAAATTATGAATTCGTTGAACAACTAAAAATTAGCGAAACTCACAAATCAAATACACCTTTTTCCCTTGCCAATGGTCGCATTCTCCTATTCCATTCCAAACCCTATCCCTAACTTTCCCCCTTTTCTCCATTTACCTCCAACTCCCCTAGCTCCCTTGCTCCCCCTTTGTGCCTTATTGACCTACCTCTGCCACCTCCCCAGTCTACCTATTCTGACTCGATACCCATTTTCTCCAACCATTCTTCCACCAGCTCATCCTTGCCAAGCCTGTCAACATCATTTGCTGCTCAATGCGAGCCTGATTGTCAACGCCCATCTCCTTGGTCTTTCCTATTCAGGAAGAAGCCATGTTTTAACCCAAAAAGTCGATCAACACCTTGGATTGAGTGTGAAAGCACCAGCCTTGTTTATCAAGGCAAATAAAATAGAAACAAGAGATAGTAAGTTGCAAATAAAGTAAAGAGACGAGAGATTTTTAGAGTGGTTCAGCTGTTAGTAAAGCCTACATCAACTTTATAACTTTTGTTATTGACTAACTACAATTACAAGTGGAGTATGATTACAATTTTCTTGGATCTTTTAAGTTAGATCGAGTCACCAGTGTTAGAATTCACTGGAGAATCACAGTGAAACCCTTCGATGACTGTTGTTGGGAGAAGAAGAGTGAATAATAGTTTCTATAGAGTTTCAGTAGCCTGTCTGGAAGATCCCCTCTATGTTGAAGGTTGGTGTGACATCCCCCACTTGGAGGCGCAAAATTAAAGGCTACGGGTATTGCAGTCATCCATAATTATTAATCCTCGGCGACTAAATACAGTAGTGTTAGATATATTGATATAACAGAAACAAATGGATATAGAAATTTTTTAAAATCATTAAACAACTTTCTCCTTCCATTTCAAATCATTTCAAATTCATTAAATAATCCCAGATTCAAGAACCACGTTCAGAGAAAATATAATTATTACAAAATACGCCACGAGTGACATATGAAGATGCCCTCTTGGACGATCAAAGTCTAAACAAAGGGAATTAGACAACCTTGCCTTTACAACACAACATAGTAGAATCAAAATAGAAAAGAACTCCTACTAGCTAGCTTGCCTCATGCTCGTCTTTGGAAGCTTATTCGTCTAAAGGACAACCTAAAAACCTCAACCCTCAAACTACTCAAAATTAATTGAGTACCTAAGATTTTAAGGGAAAAACATAAATTTCGAGTCAGACATAAAGCTTGGTATGAATAATAGCTTACCATCTTGAACATTTAGATATCTAGTGAGACCACACCGCTTAGTGGAACGGGTTTTCCCCTTACTAGTACTTATCCAAAAATTTATAATAACCATATATTGTGCTCCTACATCCACAATGGTTAAATTATAGCAATTTAAAATATTATGATGATATGCAAAAAAGTAAATTATTCTAGATTTTCCATCCTCATTCATTTGACTATCTGTCTCAGTTATAGTTTCTAGAGTTATATTAACCTATTATTTTTCATGGGTTAATCGATAACCTGTTTAAAGCTAATGGACTATCTGTCTGGTCTCATAGTTTTCATGGGATCACTAAGAACTTATTGGCCTCTGCCAATAACTTAATTATTTCATAGGTTCTCCCTGAACCTATTGGTATCTCCAATAACTTCTTTCATATCGTAGTTTTTATGGGTTGACTATGAATATATTAGCTTCTATCAATAACTTTATCCAAATATAGTTTTCACGGGATCACTACGAACCTATTGGCTACTGCCAATAACTCTTTCCAAATATAGTTTTCATCGGTTTATTATGAACCATCTTAACTGATAACTTCTTTAATCAGTCTTTCGGCATCCTATGTTTGGGTCTACCCGATCTCCTGGACGCAATTATACTCATATAGGAGTTAATTCAATTTACATTCACTACTGGGTCAACCTCGCGGTTATTTTACCCTTTCTCCCCAAAATACAGTTGTGGGTCCATTACACAGAGAATATGTATTTAGAAGAAGCAAACATAGTAACTTGTCAATACCAACATTTATGGTTTAATATCCTTGAAATCATTTTTCATGTGATACGTGGTTAATCCCTTTAACCTATTATTTTATCAAGGAAAGCTTCTTCAAAAAATCCAAATTTAAAAGCCATTTAAAAGCACTTTTATAGTGCCATGGTTTCTTCCTTTAAAATTGAGATTGGGTTCTTTGTTTTGAAAACTAAGGCTTTCGAAACCTTAGACCGTTACTTTCAAAACCATTGGAAAACCTCTTTCAAAAGCATTCAGTCTTCATTTTAAAACACTAAGCATATGCCTTTTGAAACACTTTAAAACATCAATTTTGAAACTATCAAACATACCTTTCGAAAATATTAAAGCCTCGCTTATTAACTCATAGAAGCGTAGCTTCAAAACCATTTGAAAATACCCCTTTCAAAACCATTGGGTTTAATCTAAAACATATCTTTTGGGTCTAAGTGAATACAAGCGAAAGCACCCCTTTCAATACCATTAACATTTAAATACAAGTGATTGGGGAAAACTAATGGCTTCGAAACCATCCTTTCGAAAGCATTAATCATTTAAGTAAAACATTTAGAAGGATGGCTTCGAAACACCTTTCGATGCCATTGCCTTTGAAACCTTTAGTATAAATGGCTACTAGAGCCCTTTCGAAAGCATTATGTAGTGTCTTATTACACTTATAAAACAAAAGCTACCTTTCGAACTCGTTGATGACTTTAATCCATTAGAAAGGTATAAAGGTGGCAGCATTGTTTCGACGCGGTTCAATCTACCCTTTCCAAAGCATTATTTAAGAACAAGGCAACTCATTCAAAAGATACCCTTCGAACAAAAAGGTGGGAACCTCTTCGAAATCTAAATTAAACCCTTCCAAAAGCATTCTTTTGAAAACAAGGCAAGCGACCCCTCTTTTGAAAGCAAAACAAAAGACCTTCGAAAGTTATTACATTTGGTCTCGACCCCTTCGAAAGCATAGTTTCGACTCCATACCTTCCGCCTTTCTCCAATTCACTACATAACAACACATTGATACCTTGTGTATTGGTTTCGAATAGGTTAGTGTGGAAGTATAGGGTCGAAAGGTTACTACTAGAAGTGGCGCAACCATGTTTCTGAATAAAAACTGTTTTATTTCCATTTTAGGTAAATGCTTTTCAACTAACTTGCCTATTTGTAAAACTTTAATTGGTTACTATAAACTTTATAAAAAATCTTTTCCTAAAATACTGCCGAATTCATTTCAGATTTAATTAAAAACAACTAGCAAAGAAGCCCTTCCCTTAAACAAAACAATCAAAACATTTAAGTCCTTCAACTAAATTAATTTAATTTCCATGGTAAATTTCTTAGGAAAATCCCCAAAAATCATAGACATTTACTTTTAGTATGTTACCTAACATATAAATTTCGGACCCAAATTCCTTTACATAGTTATTAGAATTAATTTCTTAACCCAGTTGTTCATATTCTCCTTTGAAAATTCATAATAAATTATTCATAGCTTGGATAATTCAAAAAAATTAAAATCATCTCCAAAATAATGTTTTACATAACATATTAAATCCTCATGGCATTAGAAACCCAATATAAACGATTTTAGCCTTAAAATTGCAAAAAAAATTATCAAACAAACTTGTTTGAATATAACATATTGTGAAATCCAAGCACTTCATCATCAAAAATCATCATAATGGATTTAAAATTAAACCCAAAATCTAATGCTCTTTAAAAAGGAAAAATGAGATGGTTTTAATTGTTATTCACCTAACTTAGGATAAGGAACTTGAGATTTGATCTTTGATTAATTCCCCTTGCTTGATTGCTTAGCTTTAATTGATTTTTTTTCCTTTTTTCCCTTAGGTTATGGCTGGCTCTAGCTTTAGTTTATGTTTTTTAAATTTTGAATTATGAACGTGTAGAAAATGGGAGCAAGGATTTAGGGGTTATAAGGTTGTGGTGGTGGCAAATCCCTATAACGCCCTTGCATTATTTTCTTATTAATTAGCACATGAAACTGTTCATACCCTATTCTTTTTATTTAATTAAGCACGGCCTCTAATTAGATTTTCAAATCTCAATCCCCTTATCACACTAATATTGAAATTATTCTATTTAATTTATCTAATTAAATCTCCTTAATAATGTTATTAAAAATTATGGATGTTACAGTAAGAGTGTATTCATAGGGGTTGGAGAGTACTTGGGCTAAAGCCGCTTTGTTAAAGATTCACATTTGAAGGTATGCATGTGCTCCCAAAATTCTAGAACATGCCGACCCAATCCGATGGATCGCTAGCGATCCATATGGCATGGATCGCTAGCAATCCATGGGGTTAGTGTATTTTTGGCTCATTCTCTTTGGATAATGTTTCCTACCTTGTGTAGATGCTTTCCATGTAATTTTGTGGCTAGATGCTTTGCTTTGATGATGATTCATGTACTGATTGCATTAAACTGCTGATGGAATCAGATGAATGCTCACTTCTCCATCTAACTAGCATGGAATGAGTTCAAACTTATCAGACATTCCTAGAATACCTATTGGATCATGGTGCAATAGAATTTGACGATCCACGAGCGACCCATCACCTTAGGGGATATAACTTCTTTTCCTTGAGCCTTTCTTGATTCCTTCTTCTAGTCCTTTTGGTTGATTCTTGAGTTGTTCTGACTTTATTTGAATTTTGTTGGGTCAAAAACTCGAATAACATTTTCCCCAGTATATGCTTTCATAGGAACCAAGGCATGCTCTGGATGTTATCGCTTTTGAGTTCCTATTTGGTGAGGTCCAAGTGATCGTGTTGATGCCATCATGTTAATTTGGCTCTGGTTATTCGACCGTCTGCTGAATTTGTATGTGAATCACCGTTTCTTGTCATAATTAACTAATTTCAATCCCACAACTTTCAAGGTGCTCAAAAAAGGTACTTAGATCACACTTGATGAGTTTGGCAAAATTTGGTTGCAACTATACGGATCGCTAGCAATCCATAGTCCATGGATCGCTAGTGATCCAAGGACTTAACCAATTTTTTCATGCACTGTCCTATTTAATCCATTAGAGACAACCTATCCTCCTTCACATTTTCATTTAAAAATTCGAGCTAAGTTCTCCCGCGACTCGACCTAACTCCAATCCAAACCCTAATTCCATTCACGCCATCGCCGTTGCCGGCCATCCACTGCCGAAGCCTCCTACCGCCAACCTTGCCTTGCCTTTCTGCCGCCTTAGGCCAACCATTAGCACTCGAAACTTCATCGATTTGGATCGCTGCCGACCTAAAATTCAACCATTATTGCCTTTTGATTTTTGACTTGAGGTAGGTGGTTCGAAATTTGGAATTTGTTTAGCAATTTGGTAATGAGGTTGGATTAGTGGTGATCGTTATGAAGAATTGGAGTTGATTGCGATTATGTGGACGAAGATAGTAAATCTATTCTTGAGTTCTTCATGGAATGAAGCTCGGGCTTTTGCCTCGGCAACTGACATGTTTTTCTATCTTCGTCCATAGAATCGGGAATTGACTTGCATTGAATTACTTCGTTAATCCGACATAATGTCTTGCAAATTGGTTTGGTTCTTCTTGGAGTGATAAAAACTTAGGGTAGCATCTTGCATGTAGCTTATGTTGTTACCACCTTTCGAAGAGTTTCGGTTGGTCCCATTTTTGCACACTTGGTGTACCTAAAATGAAAAAAGCTTCCCGCGTCGCTTCGGACAACGGGTCTGTTATCGATTGTTGATAGATAACGGGTAAGTGTAGGAGAAATAACTTCGATAAAAGATAAGAGAAGCTCTTTTCTTTCTTCACTGTGAGTGAACTATCTACACGAGATAGAGCATATATAGTGTTCAAGACACCAAGCCCATCCCATATAGATAACACACTGCACTTTCCCCAGTCTACACTTGAAACACAATTTGTCGGTGTAAATCGATACTTTTTAGGAATTCAAGTGTTATAGAGGGATTTTTAGTTAAAGGTAGACTTACCTAACCGGGTTAGATGCAAGTTATGTTGTATAGAATGAAGCATCTGTCCTCTCACCATAAGTCCAGGTGAGGAAGTACAACACTTTTAGAAGCCGAATTGTCATTTGTTGCATCTACCCCTTCAGTTCCGCGAGCTGAATGCGGTCAACTGGTTTCGGTTGATCCAATTGTAGACTAGACTCCTTCGAATTTTAAAATTCTATTTAATCCTCCGAAGAGAGCTTCCACCGTAATCTCAACTAAAGTCTTACATAATATTTTCTTACAACACGGCATTCTGGACAATGATGTGCGCCTTTCATCGAAGAACGAGTTTGCACATATGCCACCTTCGGGGTATACTGCTTGCCATCGGAATATGTGCTTAAATGGAGGGATGCCCTTTTAAATAACTTCCTGAAAGAAACTCTTCTGAACTTGGGAATTTCTCCATTTCAAATTCATCCTAACGGGTAAGCGATCTTGACCTGCCTTCACATCCTATTTATGCGAACGTTTAATCGTGCCCCGAGTTTCGATGAGTTGAGACATTTTCTCTCATTCAAGAAGAGAGACGAATGTCCACCCCTTATCATCATCGAGGCTCAACAAATTCGCAAAATCATGCTACATCTCTAAAGCAATCTGTCTCAATTCAAGACCTAGTATTTCTTTGTTCAGTGTCCTGAGGATTTAATCGTCTTTGGATGACGTGGGTAAGTTCTCTCTTTGCTTATTGGGATTTAACACGTCGCTATGGAATTCCTGATAAGTCGAATACTTCTTGCATCCTAGGAGATCGGTTGTGGCTGTTAAAGTTCCATCTCCTTTCCATTCTAGAATATGAACACGTTCCACTTCTTCATCACACGGCTCCAAAGAGCGATCTCCCAAAAAGAGAAGGTCCATCTGGCGAGTCAGCTGAAGAAATTCATGAAGAAAGGGGTGTTGCGATTTAAACCAACTGCCCGGCCAGAATGCCCTCGATTCTGGTGGAAGGGGGAGAAGAATTCAAGCAACGTGAGGGCATGGCTGTAGTGACAATAGAAAATAAGGAAGGTGAAGTTGAGGGCAATAGCGGTTATGATTCCTCCTCTAGTGATGGTGAATTCGATGCAAGTTCCGACGATGGAGACTTCAAATCATGTGCAAGACTCAGGGAATGAGTCTCTTTTTTTAGATTTTGCCTCCTCGAGGAATTCACGATAAAGATGCCTCCGAGTAGCCAAGCGACTTCAAGATTCCCCACTTAAAGAAAGCGTTGTTTATTTTGGGGATTTGAGCAATGTTTACATAGATATCGATGAACTCATAGGTGGAGATTTCGAGTTCAAGGGATCATCTCCTTGCCCTAGTCATACTATTCCTAGAGTCAGCCCGATTTCAAACACGGTGACTTCCTGATCCAGTTTGTGACTTCCATTTAGGCCATCTAAGACATATTACACATTTCACTAAGGTAATGTTCACCTACACATGTATTATTTAGGTCCATTTCTTGTTGCTAAAATTCTTTATTCATTCTTCATATCAGGTACCATGTGAGGCCGTGGACTTGATGATCTTGAATAATTCACTGATTCACAATGTTAGTCAAGATGGTCTTCAAGCCGCCACTAGCCCCATGAATCCGAAGAAGAGTGAAGAAGGCAGAAAGACTTGAAAGCCGGAGCAAGCCGCTGGGACAATAGAGAATGGAGTAAGGTTTATAAGAGTGGCTATAAGAAGAGAAAAATTCATGATGGCCAAGAAGAGCCTCCCAAGAAGCCGAAGGTGGATCGCAGTTCTCATCCCTTTGAGCATCAAACTTTTGCCCCGGCCCTAATCTATGTCAGATTTGAAGTTCCAGCTTCCACTGTCCAAATTTCATCTTCATCCCAAGCTTCATCAACCCATATGGTGCCCACATCTAGTCCTTCACGTTCTTGTAGGAGGTTGGCTTATATTCTTCCATCCGGTCCTCTAGACTTGAAGCTGCGCTCCCTGGGTGGTTTCTAAAGGGAGTCAAATTTGACCACGAGCTGCATCCAATCCACAAAGATTCCTACATGTTCGATCTTCAGGTGATTCAAAGTGATTTAGATCAAGAAGAGGGATAGGAAAAGTTGTGCAAGCAGCTGTAAGACATGAACCGTAATAGTTATCAAGAGATCCACTTTTTGAATCATAGAAAGACGATTATGAGAAGACATTAGCAGAACATGGTGCTAGAATCGAGCGATTAATGCGAGAGAAGGACGCTACACTACGAAAGAGTAAGAATAGTGTTAGTTTGCTGAAGGAATTGAAAGAGGTCCATGCAAAAATATAGATCGTATTTCAAGACAAAATCAAGAAGGCCTACGCGGACGAAGTTAAGCTGAAAGAGTAGCTTGAAGCCCGCGACATGATTATTGAACTCAAAAGAAGACTACTGTTGATCATGACAAAGTTGTTGAAGGACATAACAAGACAATTGCTGAATACGTGCGAATTGTGGAATCCCATGACAAGACCGTTTGTGAACAAGCTCAGACGATTGCTTTGCTCTAGGAAAGGGTCACGCAGCTTAGTGTGGAGAAGACCCAAGTTGAAGTTGAGAAGTTCGTCGTAACAGTGGATTACTTAGAGTTGTAGGATACTTTTGAAAAGAAGATGGAGATGATGGATGACACCATCCTAAATTTCTATGCTAACTCCTTGCTACATCAGGAGAGCCTCGGCTATTTAGGCCCCAAATTCCCACTTACTCCTACCATGTTTTGGGAATAAGTCTGGCCCATTTCCGAGAGAATGGGGATGTATATACCGAGCAAGAGCTGTAGGATGCCTATCTCAACGCGGAATCGAAAAAAGCTCTAATAGAGGGTCGAGAGGTCCTTCGAATTAAGAAGGAACAGGAGGCTGCCGATGCTGCTATGACTGCAACTGCCAAAACGTTGCCAAAGCCTTTCATTTCTGGGCCTAACGAATTATCAAAGCAGCCTCGCGATCAATTAGCGAGTTCTGCTGGTGCTGCTTCATCGTTTGTTCCTCCGACGGCTATCCCTGAAACTTCAAGTGGCCTTGGAACTTCACCGAAGATCGTGGAGCCATCAAAAGAAGGAGAAGGCGGGTAATATGAGATTGAAATTCTCGGCCATTCCCTTGATGTAGGTAACCTTCTTGTTTCCCACGAGTTTGACAATTTTCAGCTCATGACGCAAGAACAAGATGAACTTAATGCTTTCATTTTTGATCTTATAGGCCCATATCCTTTACCTACAGACTTATCGATTTCTTCGATGTCTGGACTTGTCGCTATTACAACTGCCTCGACGCTTGTTTCGGTAGCCACTCCGTTTGCTGCGCCTGTATTTGGCTCACAACCAGGGCCGGAATCTAAGATGATTACTGCATTGCATGGTCTAGACAGCCCTTTTGTATCTTTGGAGGGAGATTTTGTGGCATCTGAAGCTCGAGAGCAGGAGGACCAAACTGGCTAGCTATATAAATGTGAATAGCAAATGGTGGCCGTTAGGAAGGAAAAGGTCGAGGAGAGAAAATCTTCGAAGAGCTCCAGCAAATCCCGAGTGCGCAAGGCCAAGGGGGAGTCTTCCGAGAAGGTTGAAGCGCGGGAAAAAGATGCTGACACTGAGGAGAGAGTAGATACTTCAGGTGGCGACACTACTCCTAATGGGGATTCTGAGGGGCAGAAGAAACTCTCGACTAAAAGTGGGAAGGAGAGTGTTGGAAAGAGGAATTGATAGGCTCGAGCAATAATGGAGCCAGATTTTGGGACATTTTGATTTGTTTGCTATATGTTTTTTTTAAGTTGCAAAGTCTATACTTATTGCTTTGATTGTTGTAGATTTTGTATTTTACTTTTTGTTGGCCGATATTATGTGGGTATGGCCCCTACATTTTTGACTTTGTATAGAAAATGCTATAAGTAATGCAATATTGACATTTTGATTGTAACTTTATATGTCTACTTATCTGTGTTTCATGCACTTATGCCAATTTTATCTACAGCTATTTTATTTTAACTAGCCCTGTAATTACCACCAAAATTCTTTGTTTGGAGTAACAGAACTGTGACGTACTTGGTTTTTTTAGTATCGGTGTGTGCTCCCCCAAGTTCACGGGGCTGCTTACTTCAAACACTTGACAAATGACTGGTTGATTCAAGTGATTTTTTTTATGTCTGTAATCGAACCTGTTTTGCGGTTCCTATCTTCGGGAACTTGTAATTTGAACACCTCAATTCTAGAGATGTTGTCAGCAAACAATCAAAATTTTCGGCCGATTCGTAGTCGTTTGACAATGTCGGTTTAAAACCGATTACACCTGATAGTGGGAGTGGATTGATTCTTGTTAGTCCTGCAAAAGATGAGCTTCCTGGCACTGTAGGTCAATGCTGGTACTTAAGAGTATGCGTGGCTTGTGGGAATGATATGACCGATCGATCTAGAATGGTTGGGAATTTCTCAACTATACCAATCTTCGGGCAACGTTAGGAGTTCATGTTTCGAAAGCGTGATTCCACAGCTCAAAAATTAATGCGCGACTTATTGGGGTGTGCAACTTTTAAATTTTTGCTTGCTTGGAGGTAGTTCCACAATCCAAGAAGAGGTGTGTGGCTTACCAAATGTGCGGCTTTTACTTAGGCCTTCCCGGCATTGCCGAAGCAGCACCAGTCCTTAAAAGGCGGGGATCGGGTTTCACCGATCCAACAGTTTGAGTTGATTTGCTTCCGTCGACTCGGCGGGTAAGTGGGACATACTTGAATGTGGTTCCACTATCTCAAGTAGCGGTCGGATGATTTTGAGTATATTTGACTCCGTCGACTCGGCAGGTTACTTTTGTGAACCCAATTTCATTGGTTCAAAATGCAAGGCAATTTTTATTAACCAAAGCTAGGGCGAGTTTTGCCTATTTACAATGTCGTCGGTATCCAAAGATGTCTTATTTGCTGGGAATAGGAAATATATAAGATAATCTTAGATAAAGTACCAACGCAGCGATTCGTTGTTCCGTGCTTAGGGAATTTGGATTCCACGAACGGTTGTGAGCTTGAATGTGCCATTCTCTAGCTTTTGACCAATCACATTGAGTCCTTCCTAGTTTGGTCTGAGTGCACTTAGTACAAGGTAGACCCTCTTAAGGACAAGGTCTCCCACTTCGAAGGTGCGATTATGAACTTTGGAGTTGAAGTACCATGCGACCCTTTTTTGGTGAGCGGCGGTGCTTAATTCGGCTTCTTCCCTCTTCTCATTGACCATATCGAGTGACTCGAGTAGGAGTTGTTCGTTCTATCTTTGGTTGAAGTTTTTCCTTCGATGAGAAGGGACTTCTGGCTCAACCGAGATCATTTCTTCTGCACCATATGCTAGGGCAAACGGAGAGTGCCCAGTTGTAAATTTGTGCGTTGTCCTATAGGCCTATAGTGGGAGTGGAAGTTCATCGACCCAATTTATTTTTTCTTTATTTGGCCATTTTTTGATGGCGGACTTGACGATCTTATTGACTACTTCCACTTGCCCGTTTTCCTACAGATGTGCGACGACGGGAAAACTTTTCTTGATTCAGAAGCGTTTGCAGAAGTTTTTGAACTCGGCGCTTTCGAATTGAGTCTTGTTGTCCGTGATAATTTTCTACGGCACCTCAAACCTGCAAATACTATTTTTAGTAACAAAGTTAATGACTTTCTTGATGGTAATGGTGTCCAGCGGTTCCGCTTCGCTCCATTCGGTGAAATAGTCAACAGTGATAATAGCATATTTAGCTCCCCCTTTAGCCATTGGTAATGCGCCAATCAAAGCGATTCCCTAGATCATGAATGACTATGGGATGACCATCTATGTTAGCTCTGTTGAGGGGGTTCTTTTGATTTTACTGAATCTTTGCCATTGGTCGCACTATTTAGCGTAATCTGCTGCATCGCGGTTCACTGTTGGCCAAAAGTATCCATACCGAAAAACCTTCTTTGCAAGGGTTTGCCCCCGGTATGATCTCCACAGTCACCTTTGTGGACTTCTTTTAGGATCCTTTGAGCTTCATCATTAGTCACACATCTAAGCAAGGGGGTAGAGAATCCCCTTCGAGAGAGTATCCCATCCTGCATTATGAATAGCGGTGCCTTCCAAAGAAGCTTTTTCCGCTGGTTCCTGTCTGCGGGAAGAGCTTCTGTGAGCAGGTTGTATTAATCAGCTGGTTCCTTGGTCGTCTCAAAATTCCAGTCGATGTCCATTTCGGTTATGCTCGGAGTGGTCTCAACTAGGCCCAACCCCAGTGATTGAGCCTCTTCGAAACAGGCCAGTTTATCCAGGCAATCTGCCTTCGCATTTTGTTCCCTCGGGATATGAGTTATATTGTAATGCTCCACGTCATTCAGCAGTTCCCGCACTTTAGATAGACATGGGGCGAGGTTCTCCCCCCGAGCCTGGTATTCGCCTTTCACCTGATAGACGATTAGATGAGAATCGCTATAGATGTGTGTGGATTTTATCTTGAGTTCCCTCACAATCTTTAGCCAACTATCAACGCTTCATATTCTTCCTCATTATTTGTTGTAGGGAATTCCAAGCGCAAGGCATAGAAAACAGATAGTCCTTCAGAAGTCTCGAGCACTATGCCTGGTCTTGAGCAGAAGTTGTTAGATGCACCATCGACGAACAACTTCCAAACATGTCTCTACTTCTGGACGATTCCTTCCTTGCTATTTCATATCGTAAATTCGAAAAAAAATCTACCAGCGCCTGCCCATTGATCATTTTCGAGGATGGTATGTGATTTTGTACTGACTTAATTCAATGTTCCACTTTATAAGCTGCCTAGAGTTCTCGGGGTGGTATAACACTTATTTCAAGGATTGATCTATCAGCACTCTAATATGATGTGCTTTGGAAGTACGGTTATAATTTTCTAGATGCGATCAAGAGGCAATACGCCAGTTTTTCCAATTTTGGATAGTACTTTTCTGCTCCAGTAAACCATTTACTGATGTAATATACGGGTCACTGGATCTCAACTTCTTCTCGTATGAGCACAACACTCAATGCATGAGGTGAGACTGCTAAATAGATGTACAAATCTTCTCCATCTACTGGCTTGGACAAGATTGGCAGGGTTTCCATAGGTCGCCGCAGCTCTTCGAATGCAGTTTGACAAGCTTCATTCCATTCGAAGTTTTTCTTTCCCCTCTTTAGCGCGTTAAAGAAAGGTATACGTTTGTCAGTCTCTTTTGTGATGAACCGGCTCAATGTTGCAACCTTTCCATTTGGGCTTTGCAACTCTTTCATGTTCTTTGGGGCCTTGACTTCCCGCAAAGTGGTTATTTGCTCGGAATTTTCTTCGATGCCGCTGGCGCTCACGATAAATCCCAAAAACTTTCCTTAGGCTATCCCAAAATGGCATTTAAGTGGATTAAGCCTTATTCCATATTTGAGGATTATTTCGAACATTTTAGCAAGGTTGTCTAAGTATTTGCAGCTATGCATGATTTAACCAACATATCGTCTATATAAACTTCCATTATCTTCCAAATCTAACGTTTAAACATGGCGTTTACTATTCATTGGTAAGTTGCCCTAGCATTCTTTAAGCCAAATGTTATTACTAAAAGTGTATAGGATCGTATAATATGGATAAACAGTAAGCAGAGTATAGATAGAAAATAATGCGGAATATAAACGCAGTAAGTAAAATGACACCAGAGATTTTATACTGGTTCGGAGCACCGTCCTACGTCTAGTCCCAGACTAACTTCTGGCTTTAACTAACAATACCCTCACTTAACCCGGAGGAATAGGTCTGAGCAGTAGAACAGACACCTGAGCAGCAGAACAGGATTTTTGCCTCAGCAGCAGAAGAGGACTTTCCCTTGCGTGAGCAGCAGAACATGACTTTAACAAAGTATAAAAGTAGTTGACTTAATGTTTTCTTGATAACACTGATTTGTCTATTAAGATTACAAACTTCCTATAATCAATTCCTTAAGAGTATAAAGAGTATGTGAAGATTTGAAAAGGAAGAATATTGCTAAGAATCAAAGTATACAGAGTATAACTCAAAGATTCAAAGCAATGGAGAGTATGAGAGCACTAGAGTAATCACAAGAGAGAATAGAAAGAATTAAAATCAGAAAATAGTGATTATGAAGTATGAGATAACTCATATATATAGTTATAAGAGAGATGCAACTCTTAGTGAAGAGTTTCAGCCAAAAGAGACAACTGTTGATGAATTGCAACTCTTCATGGAAGAAGATGTCCATTCAGAAATTTGGCAGTTAAAGCCGATTCAGTCGACTGATATATTGGGTCAGTCGACTGGTGTTTGAAAATTTAAAAAATATTTGCCCGTTTCAAAAATATAAACAGTGTTCACTATTGTGCATATGCACAGTCAGTGATTGGCAAGAATAGTCAGTCGATTGGTTGTGCATATATTGCACAGTGAACTCTGTTTGTAAAGAGAAATTAAAAAATTAAAAACTTGAGGATTGATTTTAACATATGTCTAAGACTCAAAACCTATAATAGTTACTTTAAACATAGAGTTGCCTCTGTTGTCTTCTTTTTTCCATGTATGAATGCAAATTCTTCTTTAGCTTCTGAACTGTCTTGTCATGAATCAAAACTAGTGATTCAACAATTACTTTGTAGCTATACAGCCCCAGATCGATAATGAAACTGGTATTTTCTTGATCCGATTCGTGCATCGTGATCTGGTTGTACCCCGAGTATGCATCCATAAATGATAGTAGTTCATGTCCAGCCATCCCGTCCTTAAGCTGATTGATTCTGCATAAAAGGAAGCTGTCTTTCAGGCAAGCTTTGTTCGTATTCGAGTAGTCAATACAAGTTCACCATTTCCCATTGGATTTATTGACCAAGACCGGATTAGATACCTATTCAGTGTAAGTTGCATCACGGATAAAGCCGTTCGCCGTTAGCTTGTCTACTTCTTCTCTTAGTGCTTTGGACCGCTCAGGCCCTAGGCTGCGCCTTTTTTGCTTCACAGGCGTATACTTGGGATCAATGTTAAGTGCACCGCAGGCTATCTCTGCGATAATCCGCACATATCAGAATGCGTCCAGTGAACACACCAGATTAGTGTGAAGAAATTTAATGAGTTCCAGTTGCATCCTGTTTTCGAGATATGATTTAATTTTGATGACACTGTTAGGCCATCCATGTCGACTGCGACAGACACCATCAATTCTACCGGTGCTGCCCGTTCCTTCCCTGAACTCTTCTTTGTAGGGTCTAAAGCCTTGACGAATCGAATATGGTCCCCAAGCCAGGGCAGCTTTATAGTTGCTATTCAGATGGTTCACTAATGTAGAGAGTTCTCCCTACGTTCTTCCCATTTTCTTTTCTTTTAGATTCGCATAGTTCCAGGATATTCATTCCCTAGTGGCACTTTGATCTCCCTTGACCACCCTGACTCCATTCTCCATCGGAAATTTCATAGTTAGACACCGTAAAGCTAAAGCAATTCAAATGTACCCCAAGAAGGCATTGTGGGCGGACATCTCGTCCACGATCACAAAGGTTTGGATGAGGGTAACCATCGGTCGCCTTCTCTGAGTTCTATAGGTAAATCAATTGCTCCAACGGGTTGTTTGGGTTCACCGGCGAATCCTTGAATCTTTGTTTGGCAGGCGGATACGTCTTTCATGTTGATCTTTATCTGATCAAAGGTGCACTTAAAATGGATGTTCACAGAACTTCCGCTGTTTAACAATACTCGTCGGAACATGGTGGGTCTGATTCCTACTGTCACGACCATGGGATCGAGAGTTGGATATTATATTCCCTCGGTGTCTCGATTTATGAATACTACATCGTCGTTCAGGGTGCTTTGCTGCTTAGCGGGGGTTCCATCGTCGATCGCAAGGCGCACATATTTCGGAGCATGCTTCAATAAGCTCACATACTGCTTCGGTTCTCCTTAACCCTTTTGCGCAGAATGGGGCCTTCCAGATGTCGTTCCAATGATGAGCCCCTGGTCAGTCCATCCGGGTCCCTCTTTGTTGGTTCCAGTCTGGTTCCCTTGGTTTCTTTGAGCTAGGGGAGCTACGGGTTCTTCAGGATTTAGTGGTTTCCTCATATACCGCTGAAGCTTGTTTTTCCGGATCAGCTCCTCAATCATGTTCTTCAGGTGACGACGCTCGTTCGTGTTGTGGCCATGCATTTCATGGAAGTGGCAGTACTTTTCAAAATGCTTTTTCTATTCAGTTGCTTCCTTTTTAGGCAGCTTTTGTACTCTTCTGTCTCTTATGTTGTGAGATAGATGTCTTTTGAAGAATCGTTGAGTGGATGTACTCTTTGGGCTGCAAACCTTTGAGTCGCTTGCTACTTCCATCTCGCTTGTTGGAATTCTGATTCTTTCTTTTTTTATTTCCATTTTTTCTTGCATTCCCCTTAGGGATCCCAAAAGTGTTTATATCTTGGTTCAACGGCATACCATTCTGCCCAATGTTAATCGGTTGTAGGTTAGTTGATTTCATTTCCAATTCTTGCCTCTTCCAGCCTTAAGTACGGGCTCGCCTTTCAGTTGAAGTCCTTCCTTTTGGTGGGTTGTTCCATTTTGATGTATTTCCCAAATTTAGTCTCATAGTTAACTGCACGAACTAAGGCCATGAAAGCCATATCCTCATTCAGATTACTTACTTCAGTTACTGTAGTGTTGAACATTTGTGAAAGACTTCAGAGATTTATTCCGTCCCTGGAATAAACCGAACAAGGACATCACATCTTTGGGCTATGCCGTGTGAATTCTAAATTGATCAAGGAACCTTGTTGCTAGTTGATTAAAGGTGGAGTTGGATCTGGCCAGATGCCTGGTGAACTACATGGAAGCAATCCCCTCCAGCAAAATCGAAAAACATCTACATCAAATGACATCCGAAGCATTTGCTCCATCCATGTACCAACTGTACTTATATAAGTGGGGTTTTGGGTGACACGTTCCGTCATAAGATGGAATAGTTGGCATACTGAACTTTTTAGGGTACCGCACATTCCAAAATCTCATCATCAAAAGGAGTACGACTTGGAACGGATCCTCATTCATCATCCCTTCTATCCTTACTTTCATTCATCAGTCGCTTGACCATGCCCGCGATATACGCCTCAAATTACCAGTAATCCTGGGGTCATCTATCAGTAACAACATAGAGTGTTTGGCTTTGCGAACGATTTTGGTGAATGGGCTAAAGCCTAGGCTCTCCTGTCTTCGGGAGAGCCACTCCCTTGGGGTTCCATTGGCTTGTGGTTAGTCTGCTGTGGATGGTTTGGATCTCCCCGGTGTTATTGAATGCATTGATATTTCCTTCCAACTTGTCGTTGTCAAGTCACACACCGTTTTCTAAGTTAGAAAGATCCTTGGCTATATCTTCTTGTTGTGTTTTCACCCCTAGATTTAAGTTCATAGCTGGTTGCCTCGTAGTTGGTGGAATGCTTATGTTTCCTTCCATATTGATTCCCACGGTTCCATCTTTCGCTCCTTTCTACGGCTGCTTCCTGTACCTTCTATTTAGGCTAGAAATGGAAGAATTTTCTTATTCCATGGCAACTGCGGGCTCTGTCATAGTTCTTGGAGCAGCATGAGAATACAAGGTCTATAGGGCATTCAGTTTGTCCATTATAGCCCTTTGGTTGTTTTCCAATTTCAGATTAATTTCGTCAATAAGTTTATTCAACTCATCTCTAGCGACAACTTCACGCTGAATGGAGGATCCTGGAATCTGATCACTGGAGTTAGCTCCTAACCGCGGATTGTTGGGATTGTTCACTTCATTTTGCTGGGGATTTTTTCTTCTTCAACAATGGTATCTCCTATTCATCTTCTGGAAGTTGTTCTCTTTTTCCTGGTGTCATTGGTTCTCAACAGCAAATCTTCTAAATATAGATTGATGATCTAACTTATGAACCTATCTAATCCAAAGTAGATAGCTAGATCTAAGCTTGAGTTGTGTTCTCAGTGAAAGTACCAAAATCTTAACCCAAAAAGTGGATCAACACCCTAGATTTAGTTTAAAAGCACCAGCCTTGTTTATCAAGGCAAATAAAATAAAAAAAGATGGTAATTTGCAAATAAAGTAAAGTGATAGGAGATTTTTAGAGTGGTTCGATTGTTAACGAAGCCTATATCCATTTTATAACTTTTGTTATTGGCTAACTGCATTTAATATAATAATAATTTACTTGGATCTTATGAGTTAAATCAACTCATCGGTGATAAAATTCACTGGAAAATCACAATGAGCCTCTTAGATGACTGTTGTGCGGGAGAAGAAGAGTGAAGAATAGTTTCTACGGAGTTTCAATAGCCAGTCCGGAAGATCCCCTCTATGTTGAAGGTAGGATTGTATTTATGGTGGTTGGAGGTTATTTGGGCTAAAGCTGTTTGGTCAAAGACTCACATTCGAAGGTACGCAGGCGCTCTCAAAATTCTAGAACGAGCCGACCAAATCTGATGGATCGCTAGTGATCCATATGGCATGGATCGCTAATGCCTTGTGTAGATGCTTTCCATGTAATTTTGTGGCCTGATGCTTTGCTTTGATGATGACTCGTGTACTGATTGCATTGAACTGCTGATGGAATCAGATGAATGCTCACTTCTTGACGCAGAGTAGGAAGCGAATTTGACGAAGTAAATCGAATCCGTCTACGATCTCACACGATTAGGGTAAGTTGCATCACGGATAAAGCCATTCGGAGTTAGCTTGTCTACTTCTTCTCTTAGTACTTTGGACCGCTCGGGCCCTAGGCTGCGCCTTTTTTGCTTCACAGGCGTATACTTGGAATCAATGTTAAGTGCATGGCAGGATATCTCTGGAAATAATTCGCACATATCGGAATGCGTCTAGTGAACACACCAGATTAGCGTGAAGAAATTTAATGGGTTCCAGTTGCATCCTGTTTTCGAGATGTGATCCAATTTTAAGGACACATGTTAGGCCATCCATGTCGAATGCGACAGACACCATCAATTCTACCAGTGCTGCCCGTTCCTCCCGTGAACTCTTCTTTCTAGGGTCCAAAGCCTTGTCGAATCGACTATGGTCCTCAAGCCAGGGCAGCTCTATAATTGCTATTCAGATGGTTCACTAATGTAGAGAGTTCTCCCCACATTCTTCCCATTTTCTTTTCTTTTAGATTCACATAGTTCCACGATATAACATTCCCTAGTGGCACTTTGATCTCCCTTGACCACCCCGACTCCATTCTCCGTAGGAAATTTCATAGTTAGACACCGTAGAGCTAAAGCAATTCAAATGTCTTCCAAGAAGATTTTGCAGGCGGACATCTCGCCTACGATCACAAAGGTTTGCATGAGGGTAACCTTCGGTCGCCTTCTCTGAGTTCTAGGGTAAATCAATTGCTCCAACGGGTTGTTTGGGTTCACCGATGAATCCTTGAATCTTTGTTTGGCAGGCGGATACGTCTTTCATGCCGATCTTCATCTGATCAAAGGTGCATTCGAAAAGGATGTTCACAGAATTGCCGCTGCTTACCAATACTCGTCAGACCATGGTGAGTCTGATTCCTACTGTCACGACTATGGGATCGAGAGTTGGAGATTATATACCCTAGGTGTCTCGATTTATGAGTACTACGTCGTCGTTCAGGGTTCTTTGCTGCTTAGCGGGGTTTCCATCTTCGATCACAAGGCACGCATCTTTCGGAGCATGCTTCAATAAGCTCACATACCGCTCCATTTTTCCTCAACTCTTTTACGCAGAATGGGGCCCTCCAGATATCATTCCAATGATGATCCCCTGGTCAGTCCGTCAGGGTCCCTCTTTGTTGGTTCCAGTCTGGTTCCCTTGCTTTCTTGGAGCTAGGGGAGCTACGGATTCTTCAGGATTTAGTGATTTCCTCACATACCGCTGAAGCTTGTTTTCCCGGATCAGCTCCTCAATCAAGTTCTTCAGGTGACGACACTCGTTTGTGTTGTGGCCATGCGTTTCATGGAAGTGGCAGTACTTTTCAAAATGCTTTTTCTATTCAATTGCTTCCTTTTTAGGCAGCTTTTGTGCTCTTTTGTCTCTTGTATTGTGAGATAGATGTTTTATGAAGTATCGTTGAGTGGGGTGGCCGCAAACCATTGAGTCGCTTGCTACTTCCATTTCGCTTGTTAGAATTCTGGTTCTTCCTTTTTTATTTCCAATTTTTTCTTGCATTCCCCTTAGGGATCCCGAAAGTGTTTATATCTTGGTTCATCGGCATACCATTATGCCCAATGTTAGTCAATTGTAGGTTAGCTGATCCTCATTTCCAATTCTTGTACCTCTTCCAACCTTAAGTACGGACTCGCCTTTCAGTTGAAGTCCTTCCTTTTGGCGGGTTGTTCCATTTTGATCTATTTCCCAAATTAAGTCTTGTGGTTAATTACGCGAACTAAGGCCATGAAAACCATATCCTCATTCAGATTACTTACTTCAGTTACCGAAGTATTGAACATTTGTGAAAGACTTCAGAGATTCATTCCATCCGTGGAATAAATCGAACAAGGACATCACATCTTTGGGCTATGCCGTGTGAATTCTAAATTGATCAATGAACCTTGTTGCTCGTTAATTAAAGGTGGAGATTGATCTAGCTAGATGCTTGTTGAATCACATGGAAGCAATCCCCTCCAGCAAAATCAAAAAAACATCTACATGGAATGACATCTGAAGCATTTGCTCCATCCATGTACCAACTGTACTTATATAAGTGGGGTTTTGGGTGTCACATTCCGTCATAAGATGGATAGTTGGCATACTGAACTTTTTGGTGTACCGCTCATTCAAAATCTCATCATCAAAAGGAGTCCGACTTGGAGAGGATCCTCATTCATCATTCCTTCTATCCTTACTTTCATTCATCGGTCGCTTGACCGTGCCCGCGATATATGCCTCAAATTACCGGTAATCCTGGGGTCAGCTGTCAGTAACGACACAGAATGTTTGGCTTTGCAAACAATTTTGGTGAATGGGCTAAAGCCTACGCTCTCCTGTCTTCTGGAGAGCCACTCACTTGGGGTTCCATTGGCTTGTGGTTAGTCTAATAGGGGCAGTTTGGATCTCCCGGTGTTATTGAATGCATAGATATTTCCTTCCAATTTGCCGTTGCCAAGTCACACACCATTTTCTAAGTCGGAAAGAACCTTGACTACATCTTCATGTTGTGTTTTCACCCCTAGATTTAAGTTTATAGATGGCTGCCTCGCAGTTGGTGGAGTGCTTATGTTTCCTTCCATATTGATTCCCATGGTTCCATCTTTCGTTCCTTTCTGCGGCTGCTTCCTGTTCCTTCTATTTAGGCCAGAAATGGAAGAATTTTCTTGTTCCATGGCAATTGCGGGCTCTGTCAGCATGAGAATACAAGGTCTATAGGGCATTCAGTTTGTCCATTATAACCCTTTGGCTGTTTTCCATTTTTTGATTAATTTCGTCAACCATTTTATTCAACTCATCTCTAGGGACAACTTCACGCTGAATGGAGGATCCTAGAATATGATCACTGGAGTTAGCTCCTACTGCGGATTGTTGGGATTGTTCACTTCAATTTGCTGGGGATTTTGTTCTTCTCCAAAAATGGTAGCTCCTATGCATCTTCTTGAAGTTGTTCTCTTTCTTCCTGGTGTCATTGGTTCTCAACGGCAAATCTTCTAAACATAGATTGATGATCTAACTTTTGAACCTATCTAATCCAAAGTAGATAGCTAGATCTAAGCTTGAGTTGTGTTCTCAGTGAAAGTACCAAAATCTTAACCCAAAAAGTGGATCAACACCCTGGATTGAGTTTGAAAGCACCAACCTTGTTTATCAAGGAAAATAAAATAAAAACAAGAGATAGTAATTTGCAAATAAAGTAAAGTGACAGGAGATTTTTAGAGTGGTTCGATTGTTAACGAAGCCTATATCCATTTTATAACTTTTGTTATTGACTAACTACATTTAATATAATAGCAATTTGCTTGGATCTTATGAGTTAAATCAAGCCACCAATGATAAAATTCACTGGAAAATCACAATGAACCTCTTAGATGACTGTTGTGCGGGAGAAGAAGAGTGAAGAATAGTTTCTACAGAGTTTTAACAGCCAGTCCGGAAGATCCTCTCTATGTTGAAGGTAGGATTGTATTTATAGGGGTTGGAGGTTACTTAGGCTAAAGCTGCTTTGTCAAAGACTCATATTCGAAGGTACGCAGGCGCTCCTAAAATTCTAGAACGAGCCGACCCAATCCGATGGATTGCTAGTGATCCATAGGGCATGGATCGCTAATGCCTTGTGTAGATGCTTTCCACGTAATTTTGTGGCCAGATGCTTTGCTTTGATGATGACTCATGTACTGATTGCATTGAACTGCTAATGGAATCAAATGAATGCTCACTTCTCCATCTAACTAGCAAGGAATTCCTCCAAACTTATCAGACATTCGAAGAATACCTATTGGGTCATGGTGCAAGAGGTTGGAGGATCCATGAGCGACCCTTATGGATCGCTAGTAATCCATCACCTTAGGGGATTTTTAACATCTTTTCCTTGTGCCTTTATTGATTCTTTCTTCTAGTCCTTTTAGTTGATTGTTGAGTTATTCTAACTCGATGTAGATGTTCTGACTTCCTTTGAATTCCATTGGGTAAAAAACCCGGATAACACCATGGAATGCTAGGAAACATGAACCAAAATAGTTCAAAGTCAAATTATCAAAAGATAAAGGCGTGATTTCTCCACTAGAGGTGATAGAGGTAGAGAAACACATAGCTGGTTTTTTGTCTCGATAAATCTCTTTCCTATTCCAATGCCATTTATTATCTACAGTTAGTATGGGGTAGTCTTGATGGAATTCAAGTCAAGTCGGATGGAAAGTTCTTTTTTATTTTGAAGTTGATAAGAAGAGGGAAAAGGTACTTGAGTCGGATCCCATCACATTAGTGGGAAGGTTTTTATAATTACTAAGTGAAATCCGACATAGACACCATTTAATAGTAAATTAAAATTGTTATGGTTTGGCTTTTCATGTCTAAGATACTAACTGCGTTATAGTCGCTAGTTGGAATTAACCGGATAGCTAGTTATGTCGGGAAAGTCATATGCTTTAACGAATCCACTGAACAGAAGCAGCGCTTTGAATATGCCAAGGTCTTGGTTGATGTAGATGCTTTGAAGCCGTTGCCAAAGAAGATACTGTTTCGGCTGTCTAAAGGGGATGTTGGATATGTTAATGTAGAGTACTCTGGGAAACCTGACATACGTGATGTATGCAAGGTATTTGGACACGCTAAGAAATCTTCTATCAAACTATGTTAGATATCTCCCCCCGATAAAATAGATTTCTCAGCCCCTGCTAACAAAAAAATGCTTAATCTTTTAATGAAATGAACTCGTCTATCAAACTAAGGGATGGAAAATCATTCAAAAGGAAAAAAAGAATTTAACTAGCTTGTCAAATTGTTAGAAAACATTTATTAAAGCCAGCACTAAATTAAATGGTTCAAAGGTAAATAATTTCAAACAAGCTCCAATTCAGTGGCCAAGCTTCCTCCCTATTCAGCCACCTGTCAACAAGCTATAAGTAGCATAGCCTCCCTATATAAAAGCTTAAACACCCCTACGCAACAATACGTCCAACCACAAATAATTTTACCTCCGCCCATTATCTCTTGCAATCCTTCAGTTTCCCAACCGATTGCTCCTCATAACATTATCCCTTCATCTAATCCTTCTGCTTCCCTATCATCCTTAGCTAGCTCTCTAACCTCCTCTTCTTTTACCTATTTATCCAATACCCTCTCAACCATAGCTTCTTCCACTATCCTTGCTTCTACCTCACTGATTAACCCTACAACTAGTCCTATCATGCCCTTATCATCCTTGGCTAGTTCATAAACCTCCACCTCTTTTTCTAGCATATCCAACACCCTTTCAATTCCTCCTGACCCCACAATCCCTGCTTCAACCCTTATGTCCACTCCTATCGTACCCATATCTTCGTTAGCTGACTCACAAGCCTCCACCACATTTTCTGGCGTATCCAATATAGCCCCTCTTGATCCCTCTGTTCCAACTTTAACCATACTCTCTCCTTTCCCTCTTACTTCTTATACCTCCACTTTGGCTTCATCCGTCCTCTATTGATCAATTTCCTAGCCACCCATTTTCTCTGATTCAGATTTTTAGATCCTTAAGAGCATTATCTCATCATCACATCTCTCCTAGAATTATCAGAAGAAAATCTAGGGACAAAGACAAGGGTAAAGAGTTTACTAAAGACAAAATTTCCTTATCTACTCATCCTCTGTTTACTACGAGCATGCTCCCAGACTACATTTTTTCCTCCACGATGCAAGATCTGCCATCCTCCTATAATACCAATATCCAACTATGCTTGATAAAGTAGGTGTATGGAATATAATGAAAGGGAATGACATCCAAGCAATTAGCTATTCAAATCTTAATTAATGAAAACTCTCTAAATATGATTGCAGTTCTTGAAAACAAGCTTCGTGTCTTTACTATTGGTAATGCATGCAACAATATCAAGGCACCTTGGCACTTTTCTCATAATTTTCATGATGCTCCTTTTGGTTGAATTTTAATTCTTGGAACCCTTACATTTTAAGCATAACTACTCTCCTTACAGATAGAGAATTTAATCACCTTCAAGTCTTGCATCTCCCATCCAACACTAACTTCATTTGCACCTTTATATATGCTGTAACCATGTAGCATCTAGACAGAACTTTCTAAATAATCTTCCAAATATAAATCAATTGACCTTCCCTGGCATGTATTGGGTGACTAAAATTGCATGATGAGATCTCATGATCGTCTAAGTGGCAGTCCTCTTTCAAGACCTCCTTCTTATGAACAACGTCATTCTCCAATCCAATCTCATTGAATGCAACTCTAAGGCTTTTTATACATGGAATAATAAATCTAGAAGTGGTTCCAAAACTCCATCAATGTTAGAAAGAGTGTTTTACAACTCTATTGTTCAATCCATGTGGCCTAACTTATACTATGAAGCTCTCCTCCCTAATTTGTCTGATCACTCTCCTCTCTTTATCCTTTGGCCCTCCTGACACAAAACCTCCAGTTGCTTTTAAAATTTTCAATTCTTGGATCACACCCAGATTTCCTTTCCCTGCTAGTCGATGCCTAGACCTTCCCCTCTAATGGCAACCCTATGTTCATATTACAATAAAAACTAAAGCACAACGTGTCTATCTTAAGGACATGGAGTAAAGAGACCTTTAGCAAAAGAAATAAACTTTCCTCACAAGTCAAACAACAGTTGGAGCAGGTGCAAACTGCTCTTACTGCTAAGCATATGTATTTTTATCTTTCCATGCAAGAAATAAAACTCAATCTGCTAGACAGAGCTTTACATACTGAAGCAATGATGATGAGGCAGAAATGTAGAGTAAAGTGGGATATCCAAGAAGATAAGAACACAGCTTATTACCATAATTTCCTAAAATCTAAGAATACTCATAATTCCATCCTTGAAATACAAGACAGCACAGGCTTTTTTCATATTGGTCATGAGCAAGTTAGTAAGGCTTTTGTTGATCATTTTTCTGCAATGCTTTGTACTAATGTGGTTTCCAACATCTACACTAACAGCGTAGACGACCTTCCCTTCCCTCATTTATCTTAAGAGTTTGCCACATACATCCAGGAAGATGTTTCTACTGATGAAATAAAGTCAACTCTTTTTTCCATTCGAATGAAAAGCTCCGAAGGTCCTGATGGCTTTAACCCCTACTTTTTCATCATTTGTTAGATATAATCAAGGATGTTTACTTAAAGGCTATTCATAACTTCTTTAGAGGTAACCATATGATGGTAATATCAACTCCATAACCATTTGTTTGGGTCCAAAGATAGATAACCCCGCCAATGTATCACACTTTAGGCCCATCAGCTGTTGCACCACCGTGTATAAATGCATCTCTAAAATTCTCGCTAGGTGAATGAGGGAAGTGCCGCCTTGCTTGATTACCAAAAATCAGAGTGTGTCCCTTAAACGGAAAAATATCATTGATAATGTTTTATTGACGCGTGAGTTATTAAGAGGTTATGATAGTATCTCTCCTAGCCCTAGATGTTGCCTTAAAATAGACTTGATGAATGCATATGACATAACTAAATTGGATGCGGTTTTCTTTGTCCTACATAGGCTAGGGTTCCCTACCAAATACATAAAGTGGATAGAGTCCTATGTTACCACTCCAAAATATTTAGTTTAGGTTAATGATTAGATTTGTAGATATTTTCAAGGTGCATAAGGCCAAAGAGAAGGTTACCCTCTGAGCTCTAACATTTCTTAACTATCATGGAAATGCTATGAATTATTTTGAAGGTTAATACCCTAAGAAGTTAATTGATTTTTGCCCCAAGTGCAAGTAGCCTCCTATATACAATTTATGCTATGTAGATGACCTAGTGATCTTTACCAAGCCAAATCAGAAATTCTTATCCAATATATGCTCTTCCTTAAGTGAATTTAGACTTCTACTTGGCCTCTAGATGAACCCAACCAAGACTTCTATTCCAATCTCAGGCGTTTCAGAGGTTAAAACAAACAATCTTGCATGCAACTACAACTTCTCGATCATGTCCTCTGGCAAGAATTACTTGCAAATTCCTCTCACCACTATGAGAATTAGGAAGCACCGCCTGTCAAGCACTTTTTGAACGAACCATCAAAAGCACGCCAACTTAGTTTAATAATTTTCTTTATCATGCTAGTCGGCTTACCATCATCAAATTTATAATTTTTTCTATGCAAGTCTATTACTCTAGGGTGTTTATCCTTCCAAAATGCCTAATCCTTATGGTCAAGAAAGCCTGCAATCATTTTTTACGGATGAGGAATCCGTTCTCCAGGATGCCTATTCCCATATACTATAAGAAAGTAAAGCTCCTAGTTAAATATAAAGGTATTGGTATCTTGGACTTAGGGAGATGGAACTTGGAAATAATCTCAAGTTAGCTAAATAGCCTATTTAGCAATAGAAGCTTTGTTTGGAGACAATGGTGCAACACTCGTTATATAAGAAACAAAGATTTATGGAGCCTAGAAAAAAGTAAAGCATCAGTTAGGTGTTGAGAAGCATTCTTAGCGTTAGAGATAGTATGATGCACATAATACAACTATCATAGGCTATAACTCCAACTCATGCTTTTGGAATGCTCCTTGGGTTGGAGCAGGTGGTTCCGTAGTGCCGAGCTCTCTTGCTTGGAAAAATTCAATCTGGGATTCCTTTAAACGCTAAGATCATCAACTATTTGCATGGGACCATAGTCTCTCTCCCTCATTCCAGTAGTTTGCAGGTTAGACTTTTGTGAAGCACGAACCAGGAGTCAAGAATTTGCACATGGGAGTTTGATGCATTACTATGGGGTCCTAATGCTAAAGCCCACTTCATCAATCTCATCTATAATTCGATATCTATGCCACCCTCTACTATTAAAGACCTGTGGCACTCTAGGGTACGAGATCCCTTTGGTAATCATTAACAAAATGTATTTTTTATGGAGGATATTAAAAAACGCCTTGCCTACCCAAGACAAGTTATGCTATATGATGCATATTTTGGTCTCCAACTTCATTTTGTGTTGTCAAGAAAATCAGACCAACTGCCATCTTTATTTTAAATGCGAGTATAGCCAGGCAGTTTGGATTAAGCTTATGCTTTTCAGTGGTTTCCCTTCTCCTACAGCCACCAGCGATGAAGAGTGGCACATCCTATTTAAGGTAACTAGGTGGAAGCATTACAAAGGAATGGTTATGTTAACGATGTTAAAAATTATGACCAAATAGATATGGAGAAAGAGGAATTTGAGACACTTTGAAAGGAGATACATGTCTTCTGGGGAGCTTTCAAGTTATGTGGGTATGCAACTAAGTAGAGTATGAGCCTCTGGGGAGACAATGCAATTGAATGTGATAGTGACAGGAATTTTTTGGCACATTAGCTAGGTTTTTGCATATGGCCCTCTGCCCTTTTTTTGTTTATCCTTTTTCTTTCTTATTTTGTATATCTTAATTTTATTCCGATAAAAGGAGGTAAGGGCTTCTATCGAACCCTACTTAAGTTCCAAAAAAAAATTGAATTCGTTTTGGATTATTTTAAATTCAAAAACTTCAAATGTCAATAGCTTTTCTGTTTGAGCTTTGATTATGGAACTTCATATATGGAAGTTGATTAGAAAATCACTAAGAACGCACTGGTATAACTTTCATGGTCGAATTCCAATATTTATAAAATTTTCATTTTTAACTTACTATTAATTAATTAATTTTTATTGAGTGTTATAATAAGAATCATTCTAGGGGTGATTCTGGGTTATATTACGATCAAGCAAAGAAGTTGGCCGCAACGAATGGGATTTTCGACCCTCGAAACTTAACACTAATACATTCTCAGTGTTCATGTGTCACAAATTTAACGGTCGAAAAACACGACCATTAAGGGAAAGAAGAAAATAAATGTAGAACAAAATCTTACACGAATGGAATAACATATATTATTTTAATATATAATCTTTACAGTAGAAACTTTTAAATATATTTATCAAAGTTTAACTTAACATCAACTTGGATAGTTATAAATACCTGTCCTTACAAATGCGGAATACAATAGTACATCAGTATGGTGGAAATAGATAATAATCTTCAAAAGAATCTTCCAGTTCTATTCTTCGAGCTCTTTTCAAAATGCTCCAAACTAAACCTAACCACTAGGCTACCCGAAAAAACAGGCTACTCAGAATTTAAGGGAAGGAAAATAAACTCTGGATCAGTCACGAAACTGGTGTGAGAAACTCAAAATACGAGTATTTGAAAACAAAGGGTATCTTCTAAGACCACGCCATACATTAACACGTAATAACCAAATCAATCTATGTAAAATCCAGTGATATTATTTTTAATGACATTCTTTGAAAACCTTTCAAATAAACATATTCAAATAGCCAAAATTGTTACATCGATTAAATTTGACTGCATAATAGGTTTAGAACTAAGTCCAAATGCACTTATTGGAGGATGGATTTCCAGTGAATAGCGAGGTAAGGAACTACCTTCGGTACAGTGCATTTCTAGAGGAATGTACTGAGACCACCAACATATGGTCCTCTGTGAATTAAGATTGACCTACCCGAGACTAATAGATGGTATGGATAGCACCAAATATGATATCACCCCGATCGTTCCCGACCTCTTCGAGACATCTCATAGCATACGCCATAAAATTTAAACCCAACGTTATAGTGGATAGAAATAAATAAATCTGGAAAGATGATATCATTGGTTGCGAACCACTTAGCCTTGCCCTGTTTGGTAATTCCCCAGGTGTGAGGCTTGAGGTAACATTTACCTTTCTTAGAACATTTTCACTTAAAATGCTACATTGCCATTTTCAAAAACACACTATTGATTTCAACAAAACTAAAACCTCTAAGATCGTACATCTCAGAGAAGGCTGTTAAGCATAAGAGATTTACCTCCTACACCGCCAAATAGATGTACATGTGTAGAGATCAATGTACCGTAGTTTGTCCCTTAGTCACATGCTAGAAATTTTACAAAGGTTTGAAAGTAAATGAAAAGCAGCTTAAAACACAAAACCATAGTTTAAAAGCCCAAAAGTAATTGAAGATGCCTGCCCAATAAAAATAAGTAAAGTGATAAAAAAAGTATTCCCTTCTCTTTTTTATCATCGGTCGGTATCCTTTGCTTTGTGAATAATGTCTACCTCTTTGCTCATTCGTTCCTCTTTAAGAAAATTAGGGCTTCGGATTAACTGAGGCCGCCGCTTGAAAATTAATGTTATAATTGAAGTAAACTTTTCTTCTAGTTCCTCCATCAAACGATTCATTGGCAGAGATTTGCTTTGATTATGCTTGTGGCAGCTCCTAGGATTGAGTTCAAACTAATGAATCTGCTATGTAAATTATGTCGTTTAAAAGCTCTGTTATTTCCCCTTGATTCAAACTTGATTCGAGTTGTTGATTTGGAATTTAAGTTGAAACTTGCCTTTGTGATTTTTCTTAAATTCGAATACCTTTGAATGCCGATAATGATGATGGGTTAAATAGGAATAAATTCCCTATATTTACATTCGTATTTGTTTTGTTTGAATTCTTCTCGTGCTATGCTTGGCCACTGATTTTCGACTGAATGCTGGCGATCAATCTTGACTTGTTCATTATTTACTTGCTTTAGTCGGTTTCTTCTTTTCCCCTATAACTTGGTCACTGCGGCTTTGATTTTTTTCTCCTATGACTTCGGTATTAATTTTTTGATAATCTAGAAGTTTTGACTTGTTCATTTTACTGTATATATATCTGTTAGAAAAATTTGACCCACGGCTTGATTTGTGTTCTTTCACCTCTACTGTGTTGATGGTGCTTTGAGTACATGTTTACTGCTTCACTACATCCCATATTGTTACTGTATATATATATACACACACATATATATATATATACATATATATATATATACATATACATACACGTGTGTGTTTGTGCATGTATATATGTATACTTGTGATGCTTTTCTCGACTTGATACTCTATTGTCACCTCTGTTGCATTTGTATCCTGTATTCTGGTTTGGTTGTCTTGATACATGTTTTCACGTGTATATTTTGTTGAGGCTCCGTGTTAACTTAGTGGTCTCCAAACCTGAATTGATATGTGTATGTATTCATTCTCTACTGTATATGCTCTAGTCTACATTGATGAGATTTTCTTTCATACCTGAATGTAGTTTGTGTACACTTGTGTCTTGTCTGGTGATTCTCTAGCATCATCCTTTGAAACTATTTGTATTGTTTTTATTTGACTTTGTCCGTGCAGTCTGCACTTGTTTCATACATATCACTATCTGGTATATGCCTCTGAACTTAAATTTTGGCTGTCACTGATGTATGTGTGTGTGTTACTTGCATTGTTTTCAAACTTGGTCTTGCGCTTGTGTTCATTATGTAGTCTGCTTGGAGCTTATTGACAAGTTGGGTTGCTCTGACCAGTTCATTGCATTCATGTTGTTGCTTTATTGTTTTGTTTTGGTCTGGTTCATCTTGAAGTCTATATGTAAGTACATTTTATTTTAGTACTAGTTGGACCTGAATTGATTTATTGTTTTGGTCGAGGCAGTGTTGCATGCTCATGTTCATTTGTGTTCTAGTCCTCATGTATATGCTGCACTTGAAACTGAACTTGTTATCATCTTTGTTCTTGTGCATTTGTGTCTTCATTGTTTACTGGTCTGATGCGGTTTGACCTATTTATTTGGGCTCATGTATGTGTATACATATATATGTACATATATGTATATATGTTTATGTGGTCTTTGCCTTTGTGCCATGCCACTAGCTTGAACACTTGAACTATTTGATGCACCATTTCGAACAGGTTGAAGTTTAGGTCTGCACTTGCCTTGAGTTTGAATGGTTGAGTATTTTTCATGTGTACACATTGAATTTTTGGTCGAGGCTTGTTTTATGATTTGTATTACACTTGAGCTGAACCTAGATTTTGGTTGGTTTTGACCTAGTGTTCACCTATCCCTGCGGTTTTATCAAGTGTATATCCGTGTGCACGACCTTGTGGCATGTACAGTGATATACTGTGCAAGTCACGTTATTCGTGTATAATGAATTTAAAATGAATATGACGATGAACAACCCAAATAACTGAGGTAAATAAAAATTTTAAAAACACATTTTATTTTACACTGCAAAAAATATTTCTTTTTCAATTTTACTATGTAAGTGTTTACTTTGTAGAAAACTCAGATGCGGGATACAAATTAGAATCGAGTTAAAGATCAAATACCAGTATTGAGTGAATATGTAGTGAGGAAAGTTATGTAAATTGAAATGTAATTGAAGTTGTGTATATATAGTGAGAGCTCAAATTTGTACTTTTCAAAATTTTAATTGAATATTTGTTTGAATAAAATATTTGTTTGAATTTAAATTCCGTGTTATTTATTTTATTCAACAAATATTTATATAATTATGTGAAAAATAAAGTAGTATAATAACAAATACATTTAAATGAATATATATATATATATATGTTTATTATCATCAAACAAAAATCATATACTAGCATATTTAATTATTTCTTTTCAGTATACACGATGTTATTAAACCTCATTTATCAAATCTTTGTTTCATTAAAACCTTTTTAAATCTTGGAGTAATTCCAAACCATTTCATCCTTTACTTAGGAAAATATCTCCAAATCATTTGTTTAAATCTTAACAAAAGATTTCTTATTTTCAAATCATAACTTTTAAATGGGTAAAAAAACAATGTTATTTAAGACATCCTTTAGTATAAACCCAAAACAATAAATTTTAAGTAAAAGGATCCATAGAAATTGAAATAATTCCAAATCATTTATTTAAATCTTGGCAAAAGATTTCTTATTTCCAAACCACAACTTTTTGAATGGGTAAAAAACAATGTTATTTAATATTTTGTTTACTATAAACCCAAACTAATTAGTATTGAGTAGAAAGGGATTCATAGAAATTATAGTAATTCTACTCGATATCAATTTCCATATTCAAACTTTACTATCCATCGTATAATGGTGAAATCACCTTTTAAATTCACATAGATAATACGGGCTCCCTCCTTGAAATTTAATATCAAGTATAAGAAGACTATCTCTATTCAATCCAACTTGTAATTAATTAATTATAAAAAATAGATCTTTTATACTTGTCTCGTTTCTGACATTTTAATCTTATCTATCCCTCGTCGAGAAAAGAGTCCAAGTGAGTCAAGGCACTAGTTGCTCCTGAACATCTCCTTAGTTTAAGTATCTCACTTTCGGATCTCATAAAGAGAAAATCCAGTGTACTCATCGGCTATTAGAGCCAAGATTAAATCACTTGATTATAACAATTTTTCGTTAAATCATTTATTTAAACTATGTAAAATAAATTATAAAACCTCCAAATCAGCTTCAAAATACTTAATTATTTATTTGAATACATTTATAAAAGATTTGGGAAAGAATACTTAAGGTTAAAGTCATATTTCAAAAGTTATTAAAAGAGCTACAAAAAGTGCCGCGAATAGCGCTTTCAAGGCTTGTTTGATCAAAACAACATTTCTATCACTTAGAAATTTATTTTCATAACTCAAATCTTTTTAGATCATTTTAAATATTTATAGAATTTATTCCATGTTTTTAAAGAAATAAAAATATCAATTTTAAGTAATTTATCGCGTTGGTTCCCGAATTGCCAAATCACGACTATTTTGAAAACTTAATTTGCTCAAATTTCAAAATATACTAAACATAATTAATCTTTTTCTTTTGATTGAAACTATGATTATAAGAGTTAAGAAAATTCTTGCTACAAAGAATTCAGACTCTGATTCCATCGTATAAATGGATTTAAACTTTTACGCCGTGAAATTGCGAACTGCCATTACGCAACGCACCTATTTTTGAGTCAATTTTCATAACTTGTCCAAACTTCAAAAAATTGGGTTTTAGTGTTTATAAAACATTTTCAAGCCATTTTAAATCATTTCAAAGGAGTTTAATGATTCCATACCACTTTAATAACTTGATTCGGAAAGTGATTTCCTTGTGTAATATCTACTTGCATTTAATGTGACTTGTTTACACAATTTAAACAACTATATTGAAACAACCAAACTTGATGAACAAAGTATAGTAAACATACATGGCAAACATATCACATCATCATTATCATATATATATATATATATATATATATATATATATAAAGTATTATAGAGTTTTCTCACCTTTATTAGATATTAAACTAAGGAAAATGGACTATAGCTAAGCTACGATCAAACCAATGTCTATGCAATCGAGCCGAAGACCTTAGGAATGCTCAGCGTAGCTTGGAAGGAGGTGGAGTGCTCAGCCAAAGTGATGGATGGTGGTGGCCGTGAGCTTTGAGTGGAGATGTGGAGTGATTTGGCTTTGATTTGGAAGTGGATCGACATGGTATATATATGTGTATATATTTTATTTTATTTTTCCATAACTTTGCAAATATTTTTTCAAGGCATGGAAGCCATCAGAAAAAGCTCTTAGAGATTTAAGAAGAAGGAGGAAGAAGAAGTGAATGGATGAATGAAATGGGAGAGCTAAGGCCTTATATTTATAGGAAAAAATTTATGCAAAATATCTAAATGTGCATTTCCTTTTCTACCCTAAACCCAAACCCCTCCTTTCCAATCATTTCACATGTTGATCCCCCTCCCTGTGTGCCTTCATCACTTCACTTCTCTTCCACTCCATGTGCATTGACTTTAAATGCCTTAAGGGTGAAGATAAATGAAAACATCATGATATTTGTTTCATAATTTCATGATATTTTTATCATATGTATTAATGTATATATACATGTGTGTATTTATATGTAAATACGTGCATGTGACATATATGTGCATGTATATGTATGTGCACAAGAGAACAAATAATGTTGCAACGACTTTGAACAACTTCCGTTCGTTAAACCATCGAAAATCGAAAAGTCGGTTCCTGGTCACATTTTCACTTATAAATTAAGTTACGTCTAAATGTAAAAAAAAATTGAAAACTAATTTCTTATCGTTTTTAACTAATTAAATCTCACATTTGATTTATAAAACCATATAAATTAATATTAAACAATTGTTTACAAAAAGTGATGTTTTATCGATAAGGCGACAAGAATTTTTTTATATTTTCAGATCAAGTTTATATCTTTACAAAACTATTAAAATGATTTATTATCACTCATAGCTAATTAAAATGAATTATCATCATATTAAAACAATTATTTAATTCTTCAAACTTAACTTGAATTTTTGGAGAAATATATAAAAGCGATAACATCTCTGTTGATGTCATAAATACATTTTATTTCTAAAAATAAAATAAATAATTTTATTTCATAATCTTGTTTAAATAGATATATTAGTGTATGTATCCAGAATCGTGCGCTTAAATATGGAGAAAATCTCCTTTTTATTGAAAATCAATTTATCGACGAAAATTTGTATATGAAGCATGTGCTTTATTTTATTGAACTATATTCCAAAATTATATTTTAAAACAAGTTTCTTATTATAATTTTAGGGTTTAAATCTTTATAGTTGGTGTTATAAAACATTGTATTTGAATTTTTCAAAATTAAATATCATTTATCAAGGTGATAAATTTGTTGGTCGTTACATCGGTACTTATGTTTGTTCCTTGGAAGACGCAGAAATGAAATGATCAATATTTTTTATTTCATATTTAGATAACTTTCCTTCCTCTTTCTAATCACACCCTAATCATCCTATCTTTTCCAATCAAGCCATTAGGTCATTTATATCGTCGGAAGGACATCCTGGGTTTGGGTGAAGACGAAAGGAAAGAAAGTTTTTTTATCGATTCATTACTCTGCAGATATGATTTTCTGCATAATAGCCACAACTTCTCTCACTTTATCTATAAATTCTTCTTAGTTATTGATTAAACTAAGGGTATAATCCGACCATATGGACGATGAAATTATATTTACTTATTTTTTTGTGAAAATAATTACTAATCCTAATTCCTTTTTACATAGGTAAAATGGGAGGTAGCCTTTCTAATGTATTTCTTAATGATTTCCCATCAAAGAAATTGCAGACGACGAATAAGAAGAGGGGAGGAAGAGAAGAAAGGATGGCGTTGAATCATTTGACCGACCTCTTAGGAAACCTCATAAACCTCTTCCCCCTTCTCTTCTTTCCTCAGAAGTACTTCCCATCTCACCTCTCCAGTCCTTCCAAGACCCAAGCATTCACTTCTTGCCCTTGTCCGAGTGTACCCTCACCGATCTTCCTAAGACAGTAAGGTGTATTGCTTTGGATGGTTTATCTTATATTGCCTCTGCCCAAAATCTTATCCCATTTCTCTTCCATTTCCTGCACTATCCTTCCCCGAGCTTACTACTGAGCTTGAAAGGACTTCAGCCTATGTAAGTGCCTTCTTCTCTTTCTTTACTCAATGATGATATGTTTTTTCCAATTCTCATTTTTTTATGTTTGTTTTACAACAAATGAGGGCTTTGGCATCCTAGGCTCGGAAGAGGGATATTAATTGTCTGCTTCTTGGATGGCCAAGCTTGAGGCATTCCTGTAGTGGTAGCCTCTAAGAAGACTAGATTAAACGAAGAGCTTAAAGCTCAACAAGAGAAAGCAGAAAAGGCAAAGAGGGCGACGAAGGCCGCAGAGGAGGCCTCGAAGTTGAAAGGTAGGGAGTTGGAAGGAAAAGACAAAGCATTGGGGAAAGGGAAAAGAAGTTGGAGGAGTGTAATGACAGGCTCGAGTGGATTACTTATTGGGTATTTTTCAAGATGTACGTCGTGGTAAAGCGCCAATTTTTTTCTGATCGCTTGGGTGATACTACTATTTAGGTTGACCTCAGCTTCTTGGAGGACTCCATAAGAATCAAGGACGCACTTTCCTATTAGAGGCTCGAGTGGGCTAAGGAGATAGGAAAGGACAATACTTTCCCTTCTACCTATGAAGACACCTCGCTGCAGCAGGATGATAACAATGTACTATCTAAGGGGCTGAGGTCACTTCTACTTCTTAAATCCATGTAATTAGTTGGACCTTTGTAAATAATTTCACTATTCTTTTTGGTTGTTTGAATTTATTGGTGTGTAATGAAATAAATTTCTTTTTCTAATTTTATTATGACCAATTACTTTGATTGTCTTATTATTTTGCTACTTCATTACAACTGACCATGTCGTTTCATTCCTTGTTCTTTTTAATCTTCTAAGGAAGTAATTTTTACTAAACTCCTGAAGAAAATCATGGAAAAAATTCAAAATCAAATCATAGATCGTCTTAGTCTCAGTGCGGAAGCAATTTGCTGACAAGAAAAGGAGTTAGATGAGACATTTATGCAACCTAAAGAAGAAACTCCAGGCTTGCTTTCTCAAATTGACCAAGTATTTAAAGAAAAGGAGGCACTTAGTAACTTCATATTACGTCGCAGGCATTATACCTTATTGAGCGGTTTCTTTCTCCCTAACAGTCCTCATTCAGAATAGTTTAGGGTTAGGCTTAGGAATCTAGATAAGGCGTAAGCGATATGTGTTACTATTATTTTTTGTATGTGAATTTGTTGCACTCTTCATATAAAAATGGTCTTATGTGATATATTGTCCTGAACTTGATTTTGGGTAATTTGATTTCCATCGAAATAAATTCTCATTACTCTCAACTAGGACAATTCCCTTCCTCCTTGTTGATGACCCTCCGAGTCTATCAAGATCTTAGAATCTGATGCACCTTCGGTTCCTACTATTTATGACCTGGATGATTTAGGCGTACCTGAATTTAAGGTTGCGGCTATGACTTCTACTACGACCTTAGAGGAAGAGAACCTCCAACTAAAACTTACAAATGAAAGGCTTAAAAAGTTTTGAATGCCCTTTTCGACTTCGAAAAAGCCAACGATGCATACGAGCGCTATGACGACCTGCCTTTTCGACCCTCAAAGATCGACACCAATACATCCTCGGTATTCACATGCCACAAATTCAAGTGTCGGAGAGGCAAAAAATCACGTTTTTTAAAAGCAATGAAGATAGAAGATAGAATAACAACATAATCTCACAGTTGCATTGATTATACATATGGAAAGTACATACAATCATTCTATGTAATTCACCAAAGTTATGATAAGTACTAACCTAGCTAGAAACGGATATAACTACCTATCCTTACAGAGACTGATAGATACTAAATACATACTACATGATACAATGGAAATTTGAAATAGATCACTATTGACAATAGGACCCTCCAGTCTTCATGCTAAATGCTCCTTCCAAAATGCTCCAAGATACCTAACACTTGGCTTCTCAAAAAAATAAGGCATTCAAAGTTTAAGGGAAAAGGAAAATAAACTCCAGGAAGGTCATGAGACTGGTGCAAGAAACTCAAAATACAAGTGTTTGGAAAACAAAAGGGTATCTCAGAAGACCACGCTGCACATAAACACAAAACGAGTTTTTTATCTTATGATAACCAAATCATTTCAATGTAAAATCGAGTGATATAATTTTTAATGACATTCTTTGAAAACATTTCAAATAAACTTATTTAAATAGCCAAAATTGTTACACTAGTTAAATTTGATGGCATAATAGCTTTACAACTAAAACTGAAGGCACTTACTGGAGATTTGGATTTACAATGCATGGTGAGGTAAGGGACTACTTCCTATATATTAAATTTCTAGAGGAATGTACCGAGGATCGACATCTTCGAAGCCTCTGTGAATTAAGACCAGCCTACCTGAGACCAATAGATGGTACGAATAGCATCGAATATGATATCACCCTGGCTGTTACCGACCTATCTAGGATCCCATAGCATACACCACATAATTTAAACCTGAAGCCATAGCGGGCAGAATTAAATAGATCTAGAAAGGTGGCATCATACTCTAATGGTAGCGAACCACTTAGACTTAAAGCAACCCCTGTTTCAGAATTCCTCGAGTGTGAGGCTTGAGGTAACATTTACATTTCTTAGAACATTTTCACTTAAAATGCAACATTTTCCATTTCCAACACACACTATTGATTTCAACAAAAGTACAACTTCTAAACTCATATGTCTTAGAGAAGGATGTTAAGTATAAAAGGGGTTACCACCCACACTACCAAATAGATGTACGTTTGTAGAGATCAATGTACTGCATTTTTAGAAATGCAATATCAGACATTGATCTATACAAGTTGCCCAAGAACTGGACAAACCGAAGGAACTCTCCTTCCACATCTTGTGGACATTACCCCTTGGATTAGTAGCGAGTAGTCCTTACATACGGAAATCCTAGAATAAACGGACCATTGCAATTTATTTATCTTGGTAGCTACTCCGAAATTATCAATAATAAGTCCTTATGTTATGAAGATCCCCGCCTTCGACTTCATTGTCTTTAACATATCTCCACTTTCAAACTCGTAAATTGGTTCGAAGTGGTTTTCGGATAAGAATCATCCAAATCTGAATGCAGTTTCTTCGAACCAATTTTTGATAAAAAGATGTTAAGTAGGTGGGTGATTATTATTCCATTTATCAGTATCTTTTTCTTTTATCCAAAATATCTCTTAGAGGTATATGTTTTCTAAACCATTTCTTTTCCAGTATATACGGGATCATTAAGCCCCTCTCTAATTTTGAAAAGGAAAGGTCCATAGATAATATACTAATTATACTTAGTACTAATTTATGTATTCAACTTGTGTTATTCATCAAATAAAGGTGAAATCACCTTTTAAACTCACATGAATAGGACGAGTTCCCTCCTCAGAATTTAATACCAAGTATAAGAAGATTATCTCTATTCAACCTAAGTTGAATTTAATGATGGTAATTAAATCTTTATATTTGTCTCGCTTTCGACATTTTGACCTTAGTTATCCCTTACTCAAGGAAGAGGACAGGTGAGCCAGGGCACGAGTTGCTTCTAAACATCTCCGTACTTTAAGCACCTCACGTTCGGATCTCACGAATAGAAAAATCAGGTCTCGTCTTTTAGAGCCAAGATTAAATCATTCATTTAAAATCACTTTTATAAACAAAATTTCTTATAACTTTTTATCAATACTCCAAAATCATCTTTAAAACACTTGATTATTTATTTAAAAAGATTTGTAAAAAGACCGGGGAAGAATAGTTGAGTTGAAACATGATTCGTAGAAGTTATAAAAAACTGCTATGCACGAATAGTTTTTAAGGATATATTGAACCAAACACCAATTTATTTCATAAATGTCCATTTTTATATATTAAATCTCTTTTAAACCATTTTAATATATTTATGGACTTTATTTCAAATTTTTAAACACTTAAAAATATCCATTTAAATCAAATTCAAATTTTGGTTTTAAATTACTAAACTGCGATATTTTTGAAATTTTATTTTGGACTTATTTGAAAATCTATTAGATGAAATCTTGATTTTCCTTCTTCATTTGAAAAATGAATATCATAGTTCGGAAAATTCTTATCATGAAGATTTCTAAGCTATATTCCATTATATATACTCATTAAACTTTCACGACGAAATAGCAAAATACCGTTGCGCGACACGTCTAGTTTTGACTTAATTATTATTTTCTATTAAAATCTTGTTGGGAAAAGTTTATAAAACATTTATAAATCATTTCAAAGAGGTTTAATGATTCGATATCACTTTTATAACTTGATTCGAAAAGTGTGTTTCTTGTGTAAATCGACGTGTATTTAGCGCGACTTGTTTACCCAATTAAACACTATATTAAAACAACCAACACATGATGATCAAAGCATGATAAACATCCATATCAATCATATAACATTATTATATATATAAATAGAGTTTCTCACTTGATTTTTGATTGGACTAACTTTAAAACGGCTATAGCTCCGCTCTCTCAAAATCGAATCTCACGACTACTAGCACAAATGCTCCTTGATGGTTCGACCTTAGTCTTAGAGGCATGGAAGGGCTGGGCCTTGCTTGGCAAGTGGTGGTGGAGGGCTTTGTTTTAGATGGCCGTAGCGGAGGAGAAGGAAGAGATTACTAGCTTGAACTTTGGTTTGAAGTGGTATAGATTTTGATTAATTTTGGTATAACTTTGTTTTGATTTTATAATATTTTATTTCTTAGGTATGGAAGACATTAATGTAGAGAAGAAGAAGAAGATGAAGAGCTTAGGAATTTTTTAAAGAAGAAGTGTGAATGGAGTGAAGAAAAGTGGGTGTTATTTATATGCAAATGTAAGGAAGCAAATATCATGATATTTCCACATAAACACATCACCATTTCACCACCACCACACTTCACCCCCTACATCATGTTCGACAGAAATGACCTCATCCATGTGCATAGCCATGTACCGCCTTTGGATGGTAAGTTGATTTGATTATTGGTGAGAAATATCTTGATATTTATTTCCTTTTTACCAAATTTGAATTTGTAAATATATATGGTAATTCTTATATGTATTTGAATGTGCATGGATGTAATGTGTATGTGTGTATAAGTGTATATGTATGTCACTTATAGCTCGAAACATTGTATAACTTTCTACGTGAAACCGTTACAATTTACGATTACGATTCCTGGTCACATTTTCACATCTTAGTTAATATACCTATATTTGTAAATAAAGTTTGAAAATAACATTTCCATATTATTTATTAATAAAAAGGGCTTCATTTGGTTCAAAAAAATTATTAAATTATTTAAACTAAATTTAAATTCAAAATTTAATTATTAAAAATGTTGATATCACTGATGATATCATAAAGGTATTTCATTTCAAAAAATAAAATAAATCATTTGATTGCATATTTTTTCAGTATATGTAAAAGAGTGTATGTATCCAGAGTCGTGCACGATTCCTTTTCTTTAAAATAGTTTTATTGATAAAACGATTTTCGGTCATTTTATCGATATCTGTCCAAAGAAGTTAATTTTGTAAATACTTATTCTAAGTACGATTACCATTATTTATTTCAGTTTAGAACATCACATTTGTGTTACAAAACCTTACCTTTGAAAAATCTTAAATCAAATCATGTTTTCTAAGTGAAGATTTATGGGTCGTTATAGACTTCCTTCCTTAAAAGAATTTCGTCCTCAAAATTAAAGATGAGAAGAAGATAACTCAAAAGGAATATATCATATATGATGAAATATATACAAAGCTATGATAAGCGACTACACCACGGGCGGTGAGTACACTATCTCGATACAATATATATAATTTACACATCCATACTAAACTTTGGAGATGCCTTCTTCATCCTATCCTATGTTTTCCATGTACATTCATTAGCATCACCACTCCATTGAACTTTAACTAATTACACAACCTTTCTCCCTAATCGCTTCTCATCATGATCCACGATTTTATTAGGGTGTTTGATAATTGTTAAATTGGGCTTGACTTCTAAATCCTTCTAGGCAGCTGTATCTATGATTTGTTCCGAATCATACATATACTTACGTAAATGAGATATGTAAACACATTATGTACACTCGACAACCTCTCTGGTAGATCTACTCGATAGACTAATGGGCCAATCTACTCTAGAATTGAAAAAGGTCTAGTATATCGAGGAGCGAGCTTGTCAGTTCTTCCAAATCTCACTATTCCCCTCATTGGAGAGATCTTCTGATATACCTTGTCTCCAACCGAGAATTCTAAATTTCTACGCCTTTGATCGACGTTACTCTTATGTATGCTTTGTGCTTCTTTCAGTATCTTTCTGATCATGTCCACTTCCTCTTAAGCTTCTCGAATCATATCAGGACCAAGTACTAACTGATCTCCAGTTTCGATCCAGCACATTGGTGATCTACACGAGCGACCATACAAGGCTTCATAAGGTGCCATATCAATACTAGCCAGATAGCTTTTATCATAAGAGAACTCTACCAAATGAAGGTGGCTTTTCCATGAACCTACAAAGTCTAATACACATGCTCTCAAAAGATTCTCCAATACCCTGTCTAATCTTTTGTTTTCCCATCAGTTTGGGGATTATATGCGTGCTTATATCCATCTTCGTTCCCAAAGCTATTTGTAAGGCTTCCCAGAACTAACTGGTAAAGATTGGATCTTGATCGCTTACGATGCTTATTGGAACTCCATGTAGTCGAACAATCTCCCTTATATATATATATATATATATATATATATATATATATATGGACACACACACACACACACACACATATATATATATACATCAGCTAAGCTTGAGGCTGTTTTTATGGGATTTACTGGGACGAAGTGTGCGCTTTAGTCAATCTATTAATGATAACCCATATGCCTCCATTCCCTTTCCTTAACCGGGGCAAGACATCGATGAAATCCATAAACATTTGGCCCCATTTTCACTTTGGAATCTTGAATGTTGGAGTAGTCCGCCGGCTTTTTACTGATCACTCTTGATCTGCTGAAAATTTGTGCATCTACTCACAGGATGGAAATGTCTCTCTTTATAAAATCCTATCAGAAAGTCCTTTTCGTATCTCTACAATCTTCGTAACTACTGTACGTATTGCAAGTGAAGAATTGTGACATTCGTTTAAAGTATCTTATCTAATCCAATCAACATTGGGAACACATATCCTTCCATTCATTCTTACAATTCCTTGCTTATACACTTTGAATCCTATCCATCTTCCTGGTATCACATTATCCTCTACTTTCCTGGCTATCCTTGCAATAATTGGATCCTTAAGTTGATTCCCCATTATACGACAAATCAGTGTTGTACGCACCACTAAATGAGCTATAATGGCATGTTTCTGCTTAGCGTATCTATCATAACATTGGAATTTCCCATTGTATATAGAATTTCCAAGTCATACGATGTGAATTCTAACCAACGTTGTTGACTCATATTCAAGTCCTTCTAAGTTAAAAGATATTAAAAGATTTATGGTAAGTAAAGAGATCAAAATTTTCACCTATTTAAGGAAAGAAAAAGAAATACAATGAAGAAATAGAAGAGAAAAGAATGGAAAAGAAGAAAAAGGAGGTATTTAATAACCAAATTACCTGTCGCATATCTCACATCGCATCAGAGTAAATATAATAATCAACAAAGATGTAAAAAAATAGAGACAGTAATAACAATTTGAAATAATCATTGGAATAAAGATCCACATAGTTATTCAACACCATAATAAAGTTTATACAATAGGAAAATAAACTCAACTGGTAAACTGTCTCATAATAGTAAATCAACACTGTCAAGGCTCCATAGTTTCACACAGCGAAAATATAATAAATGCACATATAAGTATAGGTAACCATCACCACCTATCGGTCCACCTATAGGACTTCATAATCATCCATCTGCTCTCAATCTACTCATTTAGGAGTACCTGAGATAATAGGAAGCAAAACATAAAATCTTGGGTCAGACAACAGCCTGGTGTGAGCAATATCAAATCTCAAAATACTATAAAACTTGATAATATATGGAACAAAGGTATATAAACCATACCTAACATGTTCTTGCAACCAAAGAGTTAGCACATAAACATAAGTAATATGTTACTCTATAATATCGTTAAAAAAAGGTATACCATACTCATTATCTGTCAAGATGCCTGGGTATCTCCACCTACAATCCCTACTCCATACTAAATGAACTTTAGGTATCTAGGTATCTCCATCCATACCTACTCCATACTCAGTCAAGTTAGGGTATCTAGGCATCCCTACCACAATACCTCCTAGTGTGACATCCCTAGGGTGATAGGTGATTAGTGAGAAACCATAACAAATATAGCATCCATCAAACAGTACTAACTGTCACCCAATGTGCCAGATATATGATGACTTATATTATCCTCGGAGACTGTCAAGGACTAGTGGAAACCCCGTTTCTGGATTATGCTCAGCGTACTCACTGGTTAGAAAACCCCATACGGTTGTCTTTTGTGATACCTCTGTCCACCTAACCTAGACCCTACTGGTCCAAGGTACAGAATAGTGCTAGCAGCCCTTGGGTGCCCCGCATATCGTACCTTTGCTTTGAACACAACCCGAACACTCTATATCATGAACGATTCCAAGGCATGAACATATCCATTGAGTCCTACTCACTCGATACGGACCTGAACCCTACTGGTTCACTATAGTTTATAGGTACGAGCCCTAATACTCACCCCAGTCCACTATCTACAGCCTCACTCCAATCCGAGCTTCCATCCACGATCCTACTCACTGCCTAAGCTCTTGACCGAAGAACCCTACTATCATTCCATCCAAAGCCCGAGACCTAGCATAATCCATACAGTCTTGATACTGTCATCTCAAAGCCTACTCCATACATAATCGAGTCACTATTTGCAGTATCAGACTACCAAGTTGAAGCATCACATCCCTGCCTCACCATCAAAATCACTTGACGTAGAATAATGACATCATATCTCTAAACTGGCTGCACGATAAACCATCACGTTGCGCACCATGATATCTCATCAACATCAAAGTCACATATCGGCCAAATTGCCAATCGACATCAGTGATGGACATTGACCACTTTACTATGGTCAATACCATCCACCTTCGTCTTGTACTTAACCGAACGGTTAAGTATAGACCAAACGTAAGCATTCGGCATTCACGCGGAAAGCTAGATCCATGGGTACATATCGCAAACCCTCTTCTACAGCTCATCTCGTTCATTAGATTTCCACGTGTGCGGAACTCCATCGTACAAGATGCTACGTACAATTCAATCACCACTAATCAGAATTTTTAGCCAAAATAGCCAAATAACAAACAAACCAAACAATCAAACATGCATCCATACATCCAAACAATCATATATCCATCCAAAACGTCATACATACAACATAATAATCCATCCATATCAATTAATGTGGGAAATAACTTCAATAATAGATCTAATCTAATAATTCCCTAACTATGGCACGATGATGGATAATAAGTGATACTCTTTGTAAATCATTTGAAAATAATATATATTCTTTTTATAAAAATATAGCTGTTATACATACATACATACATACATATATAATATCATGTTTTAAAACCAAAAATCATTCCTGAGCGTCAATATATCAACAAACAACCAACCATAGTAAAGTGAACGGCAATATCACACACCTTAGCTAAATTTGTTGAAACCTATGCCAAAATGTAGATCTCGCCATCGCAAGCACAAAGCAAAAAACGATGTCTAAAACAAGCCTCGTACGCAAAAGTTATGGCCAAAATAAGAATATATATTAACTAAATCATTAATTAATTAGTTAAAACATTAATTACCTTACTTAAGTCAATAATCTTTCTTCCTCATCGTCTTCAGTTGCATGTATGAATGTGAATATTAGTCATGCACCAATAGAGCCACACTCAATGAAATTTCGATCCGTCAACGCCATTGTTCTTCTCTTCAAACACTCGACATATCCATACTAAAATCACCAAATCCGAAGCCTCCTTACCAATTGCGTCATCCAGGTTCACCCACGTGACTCCTATAGGTCACGATGATTAAATAATGATCAGACTCCATAAAAACTTCGGTAGTGGTAGAGATCCGAAAAGGAAAGTCAATGACGATCTTCAATTTGCATATTGCTTCCTCTATCTCCGACAATGTTCAACCCTAATCATGGCCACGGTGGGTTGATTCCATCAAAACATCACCGATCCTTAGATCTAGTATATGAGATCAAAGCCCTCATCGATATGATCTCAACGAACCTAACGCCACGATTTTTAGTTGAGTAATTTGGGAGAATTTGATTTTTGAAAATAAAGATGTGGATCGGCCATAAAAATATTATTTCCAAGAATGAACGATGAAGAGGGAAATTGATTTTGGAAGGAGAGGAATATTTCAAAGGCTATATATAAAAACATAATTAATTCCTCAAATAAATAGCTATGTGTTTCGAGTCCGTGCGATTACATGACACGTCTGATCGCCATGAAATTTTTCTATTTACATCACCTCATTTTTTGGGATCCAACAATACTAACCATGTCTCCATCTAAGACTGTGCCCTGGATGGTTAATTTCGCATATTTCAAGACCGTTTTAGCCATTGGATCATCTGATCTCGAAATATAGAGATCCCTATATTCATTTAATTCGCAACATCAATACGAACTCAATGGAAGTGGTTTCGAGTCCTAATTCGACCGTATATGGAAAATCACATTTTTGGGCCTTCATTTAATTAACGGCTAAATATTTAAATAAACTATTTAAATATCCAATTGTTAAAAATATGGGTCATTATAGGAATATTGTTTACCAAGGTAAATTAAAGTTTATTAAAATAAACCCTAAAGAATTCATACCATCAAATAATTTCTCCATACTTTTAATGCAAATACCATGGCTAATAGCTCCAAGTCATGTGTCGCATAATTCCTTTCATGGATCTTCAGTTGTTTGCTCGCTTAGTGATGACCTTTCCATGCTGTATCAGAACCGCCCCTACTCCTTCCCCACAAGCATCGGTATACATGGTTAAACCGTCACTTTTATCAGAAATACCTAGTACATGAGCAGTAGTTAACCTCTTCTTGAGTTCTTGAAATGCTTCTTCACATTTATGCATCCAATCAAATGTAGCATCCTTTATTGTCAGCTTTGATCAGTGAGAGAAATTTTTGGAGAGGTCATGAATGAACCTCTGGTAATATCCGGCTAATCCCAAGAAGCTACGGATGTCCTTCGAAGTCTGTGGTTGTCTCCAATCTTGTATAACTGAGATTTTTCCTAAGTCTAATGAAACTCCATCCTCTGACACAATATGTCTCGGAAATCTTACCATTATTCCTAGAAATGGCATTTTGAAAATTTTGCTTTCAGTACATTCCTTCTCCATATCTCCAACACAATCTCCAAATGTCTTTCGTGCTCTTCTTCAGTCTTTGAATATATGAGAATATCATCAATAAAGAACAACACGAATTTGTTAAGTACATCTCTCAATATTCTATTCAAAAGGTCCATGAAATAGGCCGGTGCATTGGTTAGCTCAAATGGCATAACCAACCATTCATAGAAACTATCTGGCCTTCGGAATGCAGTCAAGGGGATGCAATCTTCTGCTATTCTCAACAGATGGAATTCAGTTGTTAGATCCATTTTTGAGAATACTCGAGCAACATGTAATTATTCAAACAAGTCGTCTATATGGGGTAGAGCATATTGTTTTTAATCGTTTACTTGTTTAGGTCTCGATAATCTACATACAGTCAAAGGGAGCCATCGGACTTTGCCACAAAAACCACAGCTGTACCCCAACTTGAGCGACTTGGTCTAATTAACCCCTTTTTTAATAGTTCAATTTTTTTTGCCAACTCAATCTTTTCTTTTAGAGCCATCCTACGAATACAGTGAATAACGGGTCTGGCACCATGGGATTAAGTCAATACGGAATTTAATTTCCCAATATGGGGCAACTTTTTAACTTCCTCAAAAACATCTTGAAGTTCTTTAACAATCAATATTCTTTCCAAGTTCATTTGAGATGAATCTAATGCATTACATGAAGCTGTCTTTTACTGGGCTAGGTCCTTCACATATTATTCAGTCTAAACCCTTCCGGTCATGGCTTTTAATATAATCATTCAATTGTTGCAGTCTAGAATTGCTCTATACATGGATAGCCAATCCATTCCGAGTAAAATAACCTAGTGAAGTCAAGGACAAATAGGTCACATAAGAATTGGTGGGTTTAGTAGGAAACTTTTAGATTTACACAGATCATACAAAGATATGTCCTACCGCCTATTGGATTAGATATGCAGATAAGGGTTTCTACTATTTCTGCCATAAGGTTTAACTTATCAACCAATTTCCTAGCAATAAAACTATGAGAAGCCCCAGTATTATATTAAATAATACTCTAGCTGAAATATCATTAACACATAAATTACCTTCTAGGATTCCTTTACTTTTCACATCTACAGAGATTGAAGGCTCATTCTTTATAGCATAAACCTTGATATGTTCTCCCTTTTCATTAACGGGCACTTGTTTTCCAATGTCTCGACTGATGGCAATTGTGACGAATACTCTTCTAAACCAAAAGAGAGATGGTTCCTTGCTACTGCTTTTGCACCTTGGGACTCCTATAGTTTGTTGCAAGATGGCCTTTATTTCGGCAATTATAACAAAAAACATCCTTATAATGGTTCTCTCTAGATGCTCCACCATTCTTCCCTGCCACGGCTTCTTTCTCTTGTTCTGATTGTTGTTATTTCCTTAGGCTGCCACCAGATTCCTTTTATCCAATACCACATATCGAAAACCCATATCTAATAGGTCCATAAAAGTTCCCTTCATGTATGCGGTCATTCGGTCCTGATATTGCTCTCTTATTCCCCAAATAAACATCTCATTCTTCTTTAAGGGCTTGTCTATTAGTTCTGGCCCAAAATAAGATAACTCGGTAAACTTTTTTAAGTATTCCTTCACAGACATATCATCTTGTTTCAAGTCCATAAAATTTCTATAAAGACAGGATTGTCCGACTGTAGGTATATACTAATCTTCAAATACTTCTTGAAATCAGGTCCCTGAGAAATTGTCTTCAAAATCATTCAAAGTGATGGATTCCTACCAGGCTAGAGCTCCTTCCTACAATTGCCAAGTAGCTAAGAACCTCTTTTGATCATCCTCTATGTTCAAACCTTTGAATATTCTTTCACACGAGTGGAGCCATGCTTGCACTTCAATAATAGACTCGATTCCTTGGAATGGTATCCCTCCCAAGCTAGTGTAATTCTTGCAAAGGGTTGCAAAGTTAATTTGGGGTTTCTCAGGAATCATTACTTCTTCCATAACTACAACACTTCGACCATTAGTGGTTGTCGTGCTGCTGCCTCCCCTTCCTTGTCATCTTCTTGTATTCATCTCTTACTACCTAAATATAGTATGATATCGATTTAGAATACATAGACGAGATTATATAAGGGAATGGTTATTAAGCATAAAACGACATGGATGGATTTATTTGGATAAAATTAAAAATATGCTCTCTTATTGACTAGACTCATTCTAAGGTATTACAACCCTCTCTCTAATGAGGCAACCCCATCTAGGCTTAGGTGTTCGCTCAACCTAAGCTTCGATACCAACTATGACGATCTGCATTTCTGACCTCTGAAGATCGACACCAATACATCCTCATTCCTCGGTATTCACATGCCGCAAATTCAACTGCCAAAGAGGCAGATAATAAGGGGTTTAAAAGAAATAAAGATAGAAGATTGAATAACAATAGAATATCACATTTGCATTAATTAAACATATGGAAAGTACACATAATCACACCAAGTGATTCATCAGATTTATGATAAGTACATATAACTATTGTAACTGTCTATCTTTACTAAGACTGGTAGATACTAAATACATACTACATGATACAGTGGAAATTTGAAATAGATCACTATTAACAAATGGATCCTCCAATTTTCATTCTCCATGTTCCTTCCAAAATGCTCCAAGCTACCTGACTACTTGGTTGCTCGAAAATATAAAGCACCCATAGTTTAAGGAAATGGAAAATAAACTCCAAGTCATTCATGGGATTGGTGTGAGAAACTCAAAATACGAGTATTTGGAAAATAAAAGGGTATCTCATAAGGCCATGCCACACATAAACACGGAATCGATTTTTAAATTGTGATAAACAAATCATTTCTATGTAATATCCATTGATATTATTTTCAATGACGTTGTTTAATAACCTTTCTAATAAACATGTTCAAATCGACGAAATTGTTACATTAGTTTAATTTGATGACATAATAGGTTTACAACTAAAATTAAAGGCACTTATTAAAGATTTGGATTTTCGAATAGCGAGGTAAAGGACTACCTCTCGTACAGTACAATTCTAGAAGAATGTACCGAGGATTGATATCTTCGTAGCCTCTTCAAATTTAGACCAGCATACCCGAGATCGACAGATGGTCTAGATAGCATCGAATATGATATCACTCTGGCTGTTACCGACCTATCTAGGATCCCATACTATACACCACATAATTTAACATGACGTCATAACAAATAGAAATAAATAGATCTAGAAAGGTGATATCATATCCTAATTGTTGCAAACCACTTAGCTTTAAAGTAACCCCCGTTTCATAATTCCCTAGGTGTAAGGTTAGAGGTAACGTTTACGTTTCTTAGAACATTTTCACTTGAAATGCCACATTTTTCAGTTCCAACAGCATGCTATTGATTTCAACAAGAGTACAACCTCTATGCTCGTAAGTCTCAGAGAAGAGTGTTAAATATAAGAGGGTTACCTCTCACGCCATTAAACAGATGTACGTTTGTAGAGATCAATGTACTGTTTTTTGAAATGCAACGTTAGACAATCATCCATACAAATTTTCCAAGAATAGGACAAACTAAAGGCACTCTCCTACCACATCCTTTCGACATCACTCTTTAGATTAGTAGCGAGTAGTCCTTGCACATGAAGATCCTAGAACAAAGGGACCATTGCTATTTATTTATCTCGGGAGCTACTCCGAAATTATCAATAAGAAGTGCTTCCGTTATCATGATCTCTGCCTTCATCTTCATTGTCTTTAACATGTCTTCCCTTTCAAACTCGTAATTCAAAGTGCTTTTAAAATAACAGTAACCCAAATCCGATCTCGGTTTCTCTGAACCAATTATTGATAAAAAAGATGTTAAATAGATGGGCAATTATTATTCCATTTATTGGTATCTTTTTTATCTAAAATATCACCTAGAGATATATATTTCCAAAGCATTTCTTTTTTAGTTTATATGGGATCATTAAACCTCTCTCTAATTTTGGAAAGGAAAGGTCCATAGAAATTATACTAATTATATTTAGTACAAATTTCTGTATTCAACTTATGCTATTTATCGGATAACGATGAAAGCACCATATAAATTCACATGAATAGGACGAGTTCCCTCTTTGGAATTTAATACCAAGTATAAGAAAATTATCTCTATTCAACCTAAGTTGAAGTAAATTAACGATGGTAATTAGATGTTTATATTTGTCTCGTTTTCGACATTTCAACCTTATCCATCCCTCACCCAGGGAAGAGGCTGGGTGAGCTAGGGCACCGGTAGCTTCTAAACATCTCCTTAGTTTAAGCACCTCATATTCGAATCTCACGAATAGAAAAATCAAGTCTACTCATCGGTTTTAGAGCCAAGATTAAATCATTCATTTAAAGTCAGCTTTATAAACAAAGTTTCTTATAACTTTTTATTAGTACTCCAAAATTATCTTTAAAACACCTAATATTTTATTTAAAAAGATTTTTAAAAATGTTGGGGAAGAATAGTTGAGTTAAAACATGATTTGTAGAAGTTATAGAAAACAGCTGTAGAAAATGTGCGAATAGTGTTTTAAGAATATATTGAACCAAACACCAATTTTATTTCATAAATGTCCATTTTTATATCTTTGATCTCTTTTAAACCATTTAAATATATCTATGGAATTTATTTCATATTTTTAAACATTTAAAAATATCCATTTAATCAATTTCAAAATTTTGTTTTAAACTACTAAACTGTGATATTTTTAAAATTTTGTATTGAACTTATCTAAAAATATAATAAATGAAATCTTGATTTTCTTTCTTTGTTTGAAAACTATAGATATAATAGTTCAGAAAATTCTTATCATGAAGAATTCTGAGCTATATTCCATTATATATGATCATTTAACTTTCACGGCGCGAAATCGTGAACTACCGTTACCTGACGCGCCTAATTTTGACTTGATTATTATTTTTCATTCAAATCTTATGGGACAAATGAATCATTTCAAAGGGTTTTAATGATTCCATATCACTTTTATAACTTGATTCGAAAAGTGATTTCCTTGTGAAAATCGACGTGTATTTAACGCAACTAGTTTAACCATTAAACACTATATTAAAACAACTAATACTTGATGATCAAAGTACAGTAAACATTCATACCAATCATATCACATCATGATCATATATATATATATATATATGTATGTATGTATGTATGTATGTATGTATGTATGTATGTATAAATAGAGTTTCTCACTTGATTTTCGATTGGATTAACTTTAAAACGGCTCCACTATCTCGAAATCGAAGCTCGGACTACTAGCACAAATGCTCCTTGGTGGTTTGACTTTGGTCTTGGAGGCTTAGATGAGCTTGGCCTTGCTTGGAAAGTGTTGGTGGAGAGCTTGGTTACAGACAACCCTAGTGAAAGAGAAGGAAGAGATCGCTAGCTTGAACTTTGGTTTGAAGTGTCATAGATTTTGATTGATTTTGGTACAACTTTGTTTTGATTCTATAATATTTTCTTTCTTAGGCTATGGAAGCCATTAATGTAGAGAAGAAGAGGATGAAGAGCTTAGGAATTTTATAAAGAAGAAATGTGAATAAAGTGAAGAGAGATGGGTGCTATTTATAGGCAAATGTGAGGATGCAAATATCATGATATTTCAAGCACAAACACATCTCCATTTCATCACACCACACCTTACCCCCCTACATCATTATCAGCCAAAATGACTCCCTCTAAGTGCATGGCTATGTGCCTCCTCTGGATGGTAACTTTATTTGATTTTTGGTGAGAAATATCTTGATGTTTATTTCCTTTATACCATAAGCGTATTTGTAAATATATATGGTAATTCTTATATGTATTTGAAAGTGCATGGGTATAGATGTGTATGTGTGTATAAGTTTATATATGTATGTCACTTATAGCCTGGAACGTTGTATAACTTTTCTACATTAAACCGTTACGATTCCCGTCACATTTTCACTTCTTTGTTAGTATACATATATTTGTACATGAAGTTTTAAAATAACATTTCCATTATCATTTATTAATAAAAAAAGAGCTTCATTTGATTTAAAAACCATTATTTAAACTAAATTTAAATTCATAAGTTAATTATTCAAAAAATTTGATAAGACTGATGATGTCATGAAAGTATTTTACTTCAAAAAATAAAATAGATCATTTGATTACATATTCTTGTTAATGTATGTAACGACCCAGAATTTCTGTCAATTAAAAATTATATATTTAATTAATTTTAAATATTAATAAGTGAAATTTATAAGTTAAATAAATTTTATTTCGAATAACTGGATTTAATTGGATAATTAAATCGATAATTTAATATGTGAAAATACAGAAATAATTGAAAATTGGGTAAAATATGATTGAAATTGATTTGTAAAATTTTATTTTATCATATTGAAGTTAGAATGATGTTATAGAACTTTTAAAATCGAATTAAGAGTTTATTTGTGAAAATTGAATATTTTAATATTAAATCGACTAGTGAAATTAGCCATTTTTCGAACAATCTCAGAATTGGACGAAACTAGTTCCATTGGATCCGTAATAGTTTGTTATTACCGGATTTCAATTTTCGTAGCAATCGGAGTTTTCGTTTGATCGTGGCAGCTCGAAACGCATCGAAATTTGTTTTAATATTAATTTGGCGAGTTAAAATAGTCATTTTTCAAACAGTCTCGGATTTCGACGAAACCAGTTTCTTCGGATCCATAATGTGATATTATTGTATGGTTTCAAATTTCATGTCAATCGGATTTACCGTTTGTCCGGTGCAAGCTAAAACGCCTAGAAAATCGTTTAATCGGTTTAATTTTAAATTGAACGTTTATTGCCATAACTCGCACAGATGACCGAATTAGCTCCCGAAACACGTTCCATTGCGTTCGAAACGCGGGTAAACCTTAGGGACGCCAACCGGCACACTTCGTTTGGAGTTCGGAAAATCCGAGATGAATAGTGTCGCGTGAATTTTCTATATAAGCCCATGTTCTTCATAAATTTGCAAAGAAATTAAACCCTAGGTCAAGCATCAGGCCGCCGCCTCCAATAACAATGAATGGCCAAAAATTATCAACTTCTTCCTTAAGTTTTTCTCAATCCATCAACAACTAGGAAAAACTTTCAACATGAAAGTTGTAGACGACAACGAGATCTTCAATCTGAACGGTCACGATCGCGTTTGGGTTAGCGGATTGGTGGCAAATCATCCTCAAACGGCCGAGAGTCACGCGCATTTTTCTAGGCAGGGGGCTGGCCGAGCTTCGAGATGCTCGAGGCGTGGGTAGCTCTGGGCGATGGCGTTCGAATGGCGGTGGTATGATGGAGTTTCGAGCTTTGAGGTGGCCGTAGTTGTTAACCCTAGTTTGCTCTAGATGAGTTCTTGCGTGAATCAATTCCTGTAGAAGAAACGTGAATGTGGAAAGGAGATGGAAGGAGAGCGTGCAGCTACGATTGCAGGGTGATGGATCTACGACTGTAATTTGGTGGAAGGTTTAGAAAATATAAAAATTGTTATAAATTGATATATAAATTCGTGTAAACTTTGAAAATTCATATCTTTTTCATACGAGGTAAAAAACGTGCGAAACCAGTTGCGTTGGAATCGTATGGACGAGCACTACGCTATGAAATTGGATTGGAGTCGTTTAGAATTAGTGAGAATTTTGGGTAAAATTAAACGCACGTTTAATTTTATTCGAAATAAATCGCTAAAACGAAATTGAAATCAAGGTGAGAACTTCTCAGTCAATCGAATCGGTTTCGATTTTAATTTTAAATAGTTAGATTTAAAATTCTTGAATGCATGTTTGAATGATGATTGTTATCTATTGATTGTTAAAATAGACATTATGTGCCGTTAGTAAGCGGATGTTATTTATTGAAAACATATACCGCGAATATTTCATAAACAGTGAAATTGGTATTATTTATGTACTTGGAATTGATTTCCCACAGTATATAGCGGATGAGACCCTATTGCGCCGTCTATTAAGCGGATAATATTTTAAATCCTATATACCGCGATAATTTTGTACTGGAATGAAATTGGTATTGTGCTAACATCTTTGGATGCAGGAAAACAGGTTGGAGGGATCCAACTAGATTCCTCAACAGTATTTATTTAATTTCAGATATTTGATTGATTATCGTATCGATATTTGATGTCATTGTTGTCGTGATTGATTATTTGGTGTGTAGCATCATTGGGCCAATTTTGAAATTTTAAAAGGATTTTAAAATTGAATTTTTTTTGAAAGTATATGTTTATAAAATATTTTTGGAATTGATCCATTTTAAATAAATAAACGTTATAATGTTAATGTTATAGAAATTATAATTTTTGAGAAATATAGTTAAAAGTTGATTTTTGAAAATATGGGGTTAATAATTTTATAAAATAGTTTAAATTGGGATTTCTAAATTTATTGTGAAAAGTTTAAAAATAGGATTTATAAAATTTGATTATTTTATAAATCTAAGAAAATGATGAAATTATAAAGGAGTTTAAAGACGTTTATAAAATAATAGTATAAATTGATTTATATTAAAAATTATAAAATTTATATTTATAAATTAAAACATTGGAATTATAAAACGAGTTTTTATAAGTGTTAGAATGAATTGTAAATGAATTCCATAAATAGAAATGAAATTTATAGGATTATAAACGGTGAAATTATAAATGGAATTTTATAAGCAGTAGGTTTATAAAATTTATAAAGTTATTAAAAGAATGGTTTTGGATAAATAATTGAATCTTATAAGTTATCAAATTTATAATTATGAAGTTTAAAGGAACGATTTTGTAAATAAATAAATTATAAGCATTTAACTTATAATATGAACTTTTAGTATATCATTGAGATATGAATTGAGATAGGTTAATAAAGGAATTTATAAAAGGAGTTGATATAAAATAAATAGAAATAGAATTTATAAAAATTGTTTTATAAATTCGCAAACGACTTATTTTTGATAAATAAATTGTTATAACTTATTTATGGAGTTATATTCACGTTTTAGACTGTGAATAATCCTTTAAAATGAAATGTATAGAAATGATAAAATTGGTTAACAAAGTATATTCATGTTTTTGAATAGTGAATAATATGTTAAAGAAAATGTTTGGATGTGATGTTTTAAATAGAATTAAAACGATCTAATGATGTTTTTAAATGTGTTAACATTCGAAACCATAGATTTCAACATTCATTGTTGAAATAGACGTTTTCGAGAAATAGAAGAAAATGGTGGACTATAACACCGTTGTTATAGTAAATGATTTCCGAAAGGAAATGTTTTGTATGGTATTGGGATTTATATATCTATTTTAATTTTGAATCCCTATACTAGTGATTTTGTGTTGTCGTAACGATGTTTTACGCAACATTTGTTTTGGCCCAAATAAATATGTTTAAGAGAATGCTTTCCTTAAAGAATGAAATATATACTTAATTTTGATTTAAGTATATTGAATATTTTCCAAGTGTAGAAAATAAAATTTGTGAATCACTTATTAAATAAGTATGGAAATGTTTTCCAATGTGAAATGAAACGTTTTGAGAATTTATCTTTTTGAAGATAAATTGAAAATGAATAATTGAAATCGTATATTCATAGATATTTTGGAATGTAAATTCACTATGGAATTTATAAAAGAAAAGGGAATCTGTTTAAAAATAAATATTGATTTATTTTTGAAGTGTGAAAATTATATATCTTGTAAAGATATTTTTGGGAAATAAATAATTTGGAAAATTATTTGGAATCTAGTGATGTTGTGCATATCCATTGATAGTTCAATAACCGACTATCAATATTTACCTTTGAATAAGTATTTGTTGTGATTTGCTTGGATTTGAATGCCACACTTATTTTTAAATTATTGCGCTCGTTATTCGGATTACCCATTCCGAATAGTGATACGACGTAATGGATAGCATTGATGACCGGTGTTGAAGACCGGATATTTTTGAAAGCGAAAGGACAACTCGTCGAATGTCTTTGCATCGACTGGTCCCCGGTATAGACACTCCATATGTGATGGGAAGTCCGAACGTGATTAGTGAATATGCGGATTGCAAGGACTTCTTTGTAAGTGCCTTCGGTTCTGTTCGAGCCCGGAACATACTTGTATGGATAGTATGTCTGACATTACAAATTGAGATATAAAGCTGATTTCTTTCAAATATATTTCTGTTGGTGGCGGAGAATTTATTCTTTTAGCTTAACACCCTTCTCTGAGACGTACGAGCTCAGAGGTTATGTAGTTGATGGTTATCAGCGATATATTCCCAATTTGGTAATGTGACATGCTGAGTGTTGCTGTGAAATAATCATTGTTTGATCATTTGTGATATGATCATTTGTTTGATCACTTATCTTTGTGATCATTTCTATGATCATTTGTTGACCCAAAGCACAGCTTTTGTAAAAAGCGTGGCTTTGTGGACGAGACTTCGACGAGCCTCACACCCCGGAATGGTCAAAACAGGAAAGATGCAGCAAGGTTATGAGGGGTAGCTCCCTTTAGGGTATGTGCATTTCCTTCTGGAAAAAGGTGGTATCATGGTATGGAGCCCAGATACTTACTCATGTTGAAACACTTTATTATTTTGGTGTGATGTTGGTTACGAGCGCTCGGATAAAGGTCCCAAAGGACCGGGGGATGGCATACTCATGTCAGCTGTAACCTAGTTTGAAAGGTAACCCGGCCTTGTGTTGGCAGAGATCCGGTTAGGTTCTCGGGGACGTCCTTCCAGAGGCGTTCTCATGTGGCAATGGGAAGTTCCTTGGCCTGACCATTTGTTGGAAATCCAAAGAAACAATACGATCTTGTACGGTTTTAGTTGTATAACCTGCCATGGAATGTGGCGGTAACCTGCTATTGAACATGGTAGCTATAGTAGGCATAAGTGCGAAATGTCTATGCTGGCTAAGATTTATATCTTTACTTTCGAAATGATTTGTCCTACACTATGCACTAGTAATAATATCAAATGTTTTCTTTTTAATGCGTATCAAGCATCTTTGACTATCATAAGGAGAAATCTCCTTCGATTCTGCGTTTACATTGTGTGTGCGTGCGGGAGGCCTTATGGTAGTCTCATTTTTAAAAACATTGCGAATTGACTTTAAAAAGATTCCTCTATTTTGATTTTAAAGATAAATAAACTGTTTTGAGTTCTCACACCAGTCACATGACTGACTTGGAGTTTATTGTTTTCCTTCCTAAACTCTGGATGCCCACCGATTTCTACACGGGCAGTCAAGAGTTAAGGTTTATCAGGATATTCTGGAACTCAGAAGTTGCTGGAGGCAAGCTGGATGGCATGGCGTATTACTAGTATATAGTATTTCTTTTTTCCGCTGTTTGTTGTTGTTTGTTGTTGTACACTCTGATGATATAATGTAAATGTGATGTAATGTAATAACTGATATAGTTCTTTGTTTAAAGATTATTCATTTATTTGTTATATGTTGTTCCGCTGAGATTGTGAGATTCTGTTATTGTTCTATTGTTTTCTTCCTGTTCTGTTGTATCTTTCTTTCTTCTTCTTTAACCCTAACATTTCGGTTTTTCGACAACGAAAAATCGCAAACGTTACAGCTGGTATCAGAGCATATGGTTAAGCGACAACCATGGCTCTGTTGGGTATTAGTCATTAGAGATAGAGTCAGTAGTACTCTAGAATGAGTTTGAGTGTAATAATAGCTATGAGAGCGTATTTGTTAGTGAATATAAAATTGTTTTGTATTGTGTTGACTTATCGGTTGATTGTTTATAGATTCCGGTCGATGTAGTCTTGCTAACTATCGTAGATAGGGGTTTTTAAACTCTTAAACAAGATAAATCGACATAGTATTGTTTTAAAGTTGGGTAAATGAAATAATTTTATCTTGATTATATTTTATATATAAAGGAATAATTTTTCAGAATTATTAAAATGTATATAAGTTGATTGTTTAGTTGTTTGAATAATCTAAACTAAAGAATAAATTGTATAAGTAAAAAAAGAATTATAAGAATTGAATTATAATTAAAGTGATTTACAATTGTGAAATAAACTTATATATATAAGAAGTGAAACTATATGAATATATTTATGAATATGAGTTGTAATAAAAATGAATTTAAAGTTAAATGGAAATTTACTTTAGAATTGGAATCTGAAATTGATTTATAAGTGGGAATTTAAGTTAAGTAAAACCAAGTGATGTTTGTAAAATGGAATATAACTTAAGAGATGTTGAATGAAGTTGATTTTGATATCAAAGTAAATTAATAAAGTTAACTGATAGATATGAACTTGAGTTATATAAATGAAATTCAACTTTTGTAATTGAATTGAATGAATGGATTGAATGTTAATCAATTGAATGTAAATTAAGTTGATATGAAATAATGGATGTAGGTGTTAATTCATTAAAAATCTAATGTTATTGGAAAATTGAATAATTGAATGAAACTCAATTTAATTAAACCAATTGAAAGTGATGGTGATCAACCAAATTGAATGAATATAAGCAAAGGAATTTGGTTGTAATTAATATACATTGGTTGTTATATGATTGTTAGTTGATTGTATATAATTCATAAAGTATTAATGAAATTTAAAGCTAAAGTAATTGGAATTCAATTGGAAGTTAAGTGAATCTTAAATAGAATTGAATTTGATTTGGGAGTGAACCAACTTGAATATGGATTAGTGAATATAAACTAATTGAAAATGAATGTTAGTAAAAACATCCACTGTTAATGAATCAAATGTGATTAAATTGAAAACCCATTTCATTGAATATTAATGAGAATATGAATGAATACTTATTGTTTATGGATGCTAGTTGGATGATAGTTGGTTGATGGTTGAATATAATGCTTTTGCTACATTTGCTATGTTGGCATATATAGTTATTATGTTGCTATATGTTGTATATCGATACTATTGTCTATATACATGTTTCTCGTTCGTTTGTTGAGTGTTTAGTAGGTGCGGATCGCGTTTGCTTCGCATTTGGAGCTCGCTTTCGCGCTATATTAGCCGTATATGCTCGCTAATAAAATATAAGGTACATATCTCGGATTACATATCGTACTTTTACACTTTTTCCCTGCGGGATGCCTCATCACTTGATGAGATGTATATTTGTGATATATATACTGTCATGTTTTTTCGGATCGAGCCACGCAAAGGAGACTATGGCGAATTTTTCCGAAATTTTAAGGCGTTATAAAAATTTGAGAAAAATTGAATTTTTTTGAAAACTATAACTTTGATTTGGAATTGAAAGTTAAACAATAGTAGTTGTTTTTGAAAAGATAACTAAGTATGATTTGAAAACTTAGTAAAGTTATTGTAAGAAGTTTAACTATGGATTTTGGGAAAGTTAATAGATTCTGTAATTTTTCTTACTTGGTAATTTCGAGGACGAAATTCTTTTAAGGGGTGAAGTATGTAACGACCCAGAATTTCTATCAATTAAAAATTATATATTTAATTAATTTTAAATATTGATAAGTGAAATTTATAAGTTAAATAAATTTTATTTCGAATAATTGGATTTAATTGGATAATTAAATCGATAATTTAATATGTGAAAATACGGAAATAATTGAAAATTGGGTAAAATATGATTGAAATTGATTTGTAAAATTTTATTTTATTATATTGAAGTTAGAATGATGTTATAGAACTTTTAAAATCGAATTAAGAGTTTATTTGTGAAAAGTGAATATTTTAATATTAAATCGACTAGTGAAATTAGCCATTTTTCGAACAGTCTCAGAATTGGACGAAACTAGTTCCATTGGATCCGTAATAGTTAATTATTAACGGATTTCAATTTTCGTAGCAATCGGAGTGTTCGTTTGATCGTGGCAGCTCGAAACGCATCGAAATTTGTTTTAATATTAATTTGGCGAGTTAAAATACTCATTTTTCAAACAGTCTCAGATTTCGACGAAACTAGTTTCATCGGATCCGTAATGTGATATTATTGTACGGTTTCAAATTTCATGTCAATCGGATTTATCGTTTGTCCGATGCAAGCTAAAACGCCTAGAAAATCGTTTAATCGGTTTAATTTTAAATTGAACGTTTATTGCCATAACTCGCACAGATGACCGAATCAGCCCCCGAAACACATTCCATTGTGTTCGGAACGTGGGTTAAACCTTAGAAACGCCAACCGGCATGCTTCGTTTGGAGTTCGGAAAATCCGGGATGAATAGTGTCGCGTGAATTTTCTATATAAGCCCATGTTCTTCATAAATTTGCAAAGAAATTAAACCCTAGGTCAAGCATCAGGCCGCCGCCTCCAATAACAATGAATGGCCGAAAATTATCAACTTCTTCCTTAAATTTTTCTCAATCCATCAACAATTAGGAAAAACTTTCAACATGAAAGTTGTAGACGACAACGAGATCTTCAATCTGAACAGCCACGATCGCGTTTGGGTTAGCGGTTTGGTGGGGGATCGTCCTCAAACGGCCGAGAGTCGCGTGCGTTTTTCTAGGCAGGGGGCTGGCCGAGCTTCGAGATGCTCGGGGCGTGGGTAGCTCTAGGCGATGGCGTTCGAATGGCGGTGGTATGATGGAGTTTCGAGCTTTGGGGTGGCCGTAGTTGTTAACCCTAGTTTGCTCTAGATGGGTTCTTGCGTGAATCAATTCCTGTAGAAGAAACGTGAACGTGGAAAGGAGATGGAAGGAGAGCGTGCGGCTATGATTGCAGGGTGATGGATCTACGGCTGTGATTTGGTGGAAGGTTTAGAAAATATAAAAATTGTTGTAAATTGATATATAAATTCGTGTAAACTTTGAAAAGTCATATCTTTTTCATACGAGGTCGAAAACGCACGAAACCAGTTGCGTTGGAATCGTATGGACGAGCACTACGCTATGGAATTGGATTAGAGTCGTTTAGAGTTAGTGATAATTTTGGGTAAAATTAAACGCACGTTTAATTTTATTCGAAATAAATCGCTAAAACGAAATTGAAATCAAGGTGAGAACTTCTCACTCAATCGAATCGGTTTCGGTTTTAATTTTAAATAGTTAGATTTAAAATTCTTGAATGAATGTTTGAATGATGATTGTTATCTATTGATTGTTAAAATAGACATTATGCGCCGTTGGTAAGTGGATGTTATTTATTGAAAAAATATACCGCGAATATTTCATAAACAGTGAAATTGGTATTATTTATGTACTTGGAATTGATTTCCCGCAATATATAGCGGATGAGACCCTATTGCGCCGTCTATTAAGCGGATAATATTTTAAATCCTATATACCACGATAATTTCGTACTGGAACGGAATTAGTATTGTGCTAACATCTTTGGATGCAGGAAAACAGGTTGGAGGGATCCAACTGGGTTCCTCAACAGTATTTATTTGATTTCAGATATTTTGATACTTGATTGATTATCATATCGATATATGATGTCGTTGTTGTCGTGATTGATTATTTGGTGTGTAGCATCATTGGGCCAATTTTGAAATTTTAAAAGGATTTTAAAATTGAATTTTTTGAAAGTATATGTTTATAAAATATTTTTGGAATTGATCCATTTTAAATAAATAAACGTTATAATGTTAATGTTATAGAAATTATAATTTTTAAGAAATATAGTTAAAAGTTGATTTTTGAAAATATGGGGTTAATAATTTTATAAAATAGTTTAAATTGGGATTTCTGAATTTATTGTGAAAAGTTTAAAAATAGGATTTATAAAATTTGATTATTTTATAAATCTAAGAAAATGATGAAATTATAAAGGAGTTTAAAGACGTTTTTAAAATAATAGTATAAATTGATTTATATTAAAAGATTATAAAATTTATATTTATAAATTAAAACATTGGAATTATAAAACGAGTTTTTATAAGTGTTAGAATGAATTGTAAATGAATTCCATAAATAGAAATGAAATTTATAGGATTATAAACGCTGAAATTATAAATGGAATTTTATAAGCAGTAGGTTTATAAAATTTATAAAGTTATTAAAAGAATGGTTTTGGATAAATAATTGAATCTTATAAGTTATAAGATTTATAATTATAAAGTTTAAAGGAACGATTTTGTAAATAAATAAATTATAAGCATTTAACTTATAATATGAACTTTTAGTATATCATTGAGATAAGAATTGAGATAGGTTAATAAAGGAATTTACAAAAGGAGTTGATATAATATAAATAGGAATAGAATTTATAAACATTGTTTTATAAATTCGCAAACAACTTATTTTGATAAATAAATTGTTATAACTTATTTATGGAGTTATATTCACGTTTTAGACTGTGAATAATCCTTTAAAATGAAATGTATAGAAATGATGAAATTAGTTAACAAAGTATATTCACGTTTTTGAATAGTGAATAATATGTTAAAGAAAATGTTTGGATGTGATGTTTTAAATAGAATTAAAACGATCTAATGATGTTTTTAAATGTGTTAAGATTCGAAACCAAAGATTTCAACATTCATTGTTGAAATAGACGTTTTCGAGAACTAGAAGGAAATGGTGGACTATAACACTGTTGTTATAGTAAATGATTTCCGAAAGGAAATGTTTTGTATAGTATTGGGATTTATATATCTATTTTAATTTCGAATCCCTATACTAGTGATTTTGGGTTGTCGTAACGATGTTTTACGCAACATTCGTTTTGGCCCAAATTAATATGTTTAAGAGAATGCTTTCCTTAAGGAATGAAATATATACTTAATTTTGATTTAAGTATATTGAATATTTTCCAAGTGTAGAAAATAAAATTTGTGAATTACTTATTAAATAAGTATGGAAATGTTTTCCAATGTGAAATGAAACGTTTTAAGAATTTATCCTTTTAAAGATAAATTGAAAATGAATAATTGAAATCGTATATTCATAGATATTTTGGAATGTAAATTCACTATGGAATTTATAAAAGAAAGGGGAATCTGTTTAAAAATAAATATTGATTTATTTTTGGAGTGTGAAAATTATATATCTTGTAAAGATATTTTTGGAAATAAATAATTTGGAAAATTATTTGGAATCTAGTGATGTTGTGCATATCCATTGATAGTTCAATAACCGACTATCAATATTTACCTTTGAATAGGTATTTGTTGTGATTTGCTTGGATTTGAATGCCACACTTATTTTTAAATTATTGCGCTCGTTATTCGGATTACCCATTCCGAATAGTGATACGACGTAATGGATAGCATTGATGACCGGTGTTGAAGACCGGATATTTTTTAAAGCGAAAGGACAACTCGTTGATTGTCTTTGCATCGACTAGTCCCCGGTATAGAGACTCCATATATGACGGGAAGTTCGAACGTGATTAGTGAATATCCGGATTACAAGGACTTCTTTGTAAGTGCCTTCGGTTCTGTTCGAGCCCGAAACAGACTTGTATGGATAGTATGTCTGACATTACAAATTGAGATATAAAGCTGATTTCTTTCAAATATATTTCTGTTGGTGGCGGAGAATTTATTCTTTTAGCTTAACACCCTTCTCTGAGACGTACGAGCTCAGAGGTTATGTAGTTGATGGTTATCAGTGATATATTCCCAATTTGATAATGTGACATGCTGAGTGTTGTTGTGAAATGATCATTGTTTGATCATTTGTGATATGATCATTTGTTTGATCACTTATCTTTGTGATCATTTCTATGATCATTTGTTGACCCAAAGCACAACTTTTGTAAAAAGCGTGGCTTTGTGGACGAGACTTCGACGAGCCTCACACCCCGGAATGGTCAAAATAGGAAAGATGCAGCAAGGTTATGAGGGGTAGCTCCCTTTAGGGTATGTGCATTTCCTTCTGAAAAAGGGTGGTATCATGGTATGGAGCCCAGATACTTACTCATGTTGAAACACTTTATTATTTTGGTGTGATGTTGGTTACGAGCGCTCGGATAAAGGTCCCAAAGGACCGGGGGATGGCATACTCGTGTCAGTTGTTACCTAGTTTGAAAGGTAACCCGACCTTGTGTTGGCAGAGATCCGGTTAGGTTCTCGGGGATGTCCTTCCAGAGGCGTTCTCATGTGGCAATGGGATGTTCCTTGGCCTAACCATTTGTTGGAAATCCAAAGAAACAATACGATCTTGTACGGTTTTAGTTGTATAACCTGCCATGGAATGTGGCGGTAACCTGCTATTGAACATGGTAGCTATAGTAGGCATAAGTGTGAAATGTCTATGCTGGCTAAGATTTATATTTTTACTTTCGAAATGATTTGTCCTACACTATGCACTAGTAATAATATCAAATGTTTTCTTTTTAATGCGTATCAAGCATCTTTGACTATCATAAGGAGAAATCTCCTCCGATTCTGCGTTTGCATAGTGTGTGTGTGCGGGAGGCCTTATGGTAGTCTCATTTTTAAAAGCATTGCGAATTGACTTTAAAAAGATTCCTCTATTTTGATTTTAAAGATAAATAAACTGTTTTGAGTTCTCACACCAGTCACATGACTGACTCGGAGTTTATTGTTTTCCTTCCTAAACTCTGGATGCCCACCAATTTCCACACGGACAGTCAAGAGTTAAGGTTTATCAGGATATTCTGGTATTCAGAAGTTGCTGGAGGCAAGCTGGATGGCATGGCGTATTAGTAGTATATAGTATTTCTTTTTTCCGCTGTTTGTTGTTGTTTGTTATTGTACACTCTGATGATATAATGTAAATGTGATGTAATGTAATAACTGATATAGTTCTTTGTTTAAAGATTATTTATTTATTATATGTTGTTCCGCTGCGATTGTGAGATTCTGATATTGTTCTGTTGTTTTCTTTCTGTTCTGTTCTATCTTTCTCTCTTCTTCTACCTCTTTCTTTCTTTTTAAAACCCTGAGAATGCGTATTTCCGTTCATCTTGAGTTTAGAATGGAGATTAGTGTCTATTCAAGGAGTACGGATTTGCGGGTCCTCACAATGTATGTATATGAGTGTATGTATCCAGAGTCGTGCATGATTCCATTTTTTAAAAGCAGTTTTATTGATAAAACAGTTTTCGGTCATTTTACCAATATTTTTCCAAAAAGATATTTCTTTAAATACTTATTCAAAATACAACATTTTTTATTTTGGTTTAGAACATCACATTTGTGTTATAAAACCTCATCTTTGAAAAGTTCTTAAATTAAATCACATTTTCCTAAGTGATGAATTTATAGGTCGCTACAAGTGCTAACATCAATATAATATCAAACCACACATTGAACTTGAGGCTGCAAATTCAAAGGTGGCGAAACTACAGCAAACGCTAAAGGAGAGTGAAGCACTTTCTGGGGTTGTCTACGAAGATGCGATCAAAGGTTTGAGAAACATCGTAGAAACCTTATTTCTTCAGGCTACTCAATAGAAAGAAGAGAAGGGGGATGCCTAAGAAAGAGAAGTGGTCAGGGGGATTAGCATGGGTGCAGACCCTACTCTTCGTGCAGGCATGGACGTCGTGTTGGAGAATGAGTGGAAGTGGCAACTGGACCTACATTATCAAGGTATAGTTTAAGAATTTGAAGCCAACTATAAGTAGCAATTAGAGCAATCGAAGCCGAAGGTCCTCCCTTGTACATAAAGGAAGGGATGGAAAGGGGATGCTCTCAAATATTTTGGTGGTTTTTCTAGAGACTCAAAAAATAAAAGGGCTGAGTTAATAAAGCTTTAGAATAGATAAGAGAGACCACTATACTTAGGATTTACGAAGTTGAAGATGATTGCAAGAAGATTACGTACTGCCTCCATTGTTGCAGTAGCTCCCGTTAATGTGCTGGGGCAGGGTCGAATTGCTGATCTCGGAGAGAAGCTTAGAAAGGAGAATGTCAAATGTAAGATGAGGTAGATTTCTTTTCAATGATCTACAGATGTTTTTAATTATTTTTTCATTGCGCTTGATCTGAGCTTTCTCTACGATAAAGAGGCTTTGTGTGACTGTGGAGGATCTAATGGGCCAGCAAACAGGTGGCAACTATGACCCTAAGAAGACATTTCATATCAGAATGGAACAACTTTTTAGCTAGCATCCCTTTGACTACATGTTTCGTAGTCGTAGCAGTATTTTAGGATCTTACAATTTAGAACACTTTTGTAGAATTATGTTGTACAAAATGTTTCTTTTGGTTGTGAAAATATTTATAAGGATACTATATAAATTGAACTTTTGTATGAATGCGTATAAGTTCCTTATGATCTTCAATTTGTTTGCACTTTCTTTTAATTTTGTTCATTTGGATTTGCTTGATTATCAACTTTGAATCACTAAGCAATGTTTGGAGATACCATACTTGAAATAAAAGCTCAGGTCTACTCTTGCTCGAATTACTAAACTGGAGTGATTGTTAAAAGATGTTAAAGGTGTATATATGGCTTTATATGAAGATGAGATCAAGGTACCTAATGAAAAATTCAAAGAGTTGTCTTTGCAGGTCTCTAATCAAATTAGTGTAGAAGATGATCGTATTGCATCCTTGACCTCTAGCGCAATATTGTGGCCCGATGCTGCTCCTGCACCTCCACATAAGGTATATCCTAATGTTGTCTTCCAGTGGAAGGAGGATTTAAAGACCTTTTACGGGGCAAAATTTCATGAGTTGAAAAATTACTATAAAAAGGAATCGCGGACCGCTAGGGGTAGCTATTCGCATGTTATATCTACTGCATATGAGCTTTTCGATTACTATCCTAGAGTAACTAAGAGAACCAAAGTTCTACCTTTAGATGAGATTAAATGGGTTAGAAGGGTGGTTATGGAGCACGTGAATGCCCTTAAAAACAAATTATCCACCTTACAATATCAATGCAATTCGCAGGTCCTTGGACGAGTTCCCACTACTACATCGTCTAAGATTTCTACTACCGCTCTAGAAAATTTAGATAAGGCTTCCTTGGTGGAGCAACATCATTAAGAGAAGTTCAAAAGGGTCAAGCAAGATATTATTGTGGAGCGTGAAGTAGATGCTTTTACTCACTTCTGGCCTAAACTCTATTTAGCTTTTTTTTTTATAGTTTTGAGGATTTTGTTTCCAGTCCAGAGGACTTTGGCAACATTTAAGCCGATGCGACCTACGACCCTAGAATCACTTTTGGCCATGTTGTCCCTCATTGCTAATCAGTTTTTATTATTGAATTAAACGACCCATCTTCGGCTTTTCAAGCAAGGGGCAGTACTATTCAACGTCTTACATTGGGTGACCACAGATCTCATTGTCGTAAAAGAATCATAATTGATGATTCTTCTGAGGATGAGTGAGAATCATGATATAGTTTTTTTTACCATAACCCATAGTTTCAAGCTTAATTTTTTATGCAACTTTTTGTTATGATCATTTTTTTTTCACTTATGATGTATATGCAAATGTGGGAAATATAAAAATATGAGTGGATTTCTATTTTTAATACTTACCTAGAAAGCTTCACGTAGTTTTTGGTATTGCATCGGATTCGTAGGTCGTACTACATTCCATGCATTGTATTTTCTTACCACTTTTGATTAATTTCTCACACAGTTCATAATTCTTGAACTTAGCCTTTGGTGTTCATGCTTTGCCATTCATTTGGCACGATCTGCGCCGCTATTTGGGGGCAGACTATTTTTGATTGTAAAGTCACTTCCTATATTTACATACATTTTTAATTCATGTGCAAGGTTTTTGATAGTTAGTATGGGTCGTCCAACATCCCAATGTCCAGCGTAGTAATTTGGCGGAAAAGTCGGACTACGTATATCCCGCTCTTATCTGACAGCTAGTTTGGGTCATCTATATCCCTACATCCAGCGTGGTAAATTGACTAAAAACCCGAACTACATATATACATTTCCATGACTAGGTGACGGTTATTTCCTGCAATTTTATATAATTATAGATAATATATTTTATGCAAGCCCTTTTTTTTGGTGCAGTCCTTTTGCTGTTTATTTTAGGACATGATTGGCATGTTTTTGCCCCTATATGTTTGTGTTCAGTTTCAGCATTCTCCGTGTTGAAGTTGTCTTTGTATTTGCTAGTTGCATATTTTCTTTAGCCGGTGAATGTTGGCGATGAACCGCAGAAGTGTAGGATAGGGTTCCTTTTGATGGATTTTGGGGGATATACATCGATTCTAAGGTTGATTATTCTTTGTCTTACCTATAATTTGTACTGCACCGGGGGATCCTTGATATTAAATCATCAATGATTCTTTTCAAGGTGATTCTCCTAATGTGAATGAGGAGGGTACATGGTAGTAGGAGAGGCATAAGGGAGTTTTTCTAAGGAGATAAACTATTGGGGCTAAGGAGCCCTTCTTCTAGCGCCAAAATGTTAATGAGATTATTCATCTCAGAAACGCCTAAACATTTTTTGAAGTAATCACGGCGTCGAATGCTTTTATAATTATAAATCAACAAATTTAACTAATATTAAAATTTCCTTTAAAGGAGGTAGTTATTTTGCTTTAATGCTCATGTAATTATGAGGGAAAATATTCAAAATTCTACGAATGATCTCCATCTATTCGTTAAAGCAATCCATTTCAATTCAAGTACCGAAGATAAAAAATAGTAAAGTACCAAAAGCAATAATGGACGTAGAGAATTTATGCGGTTCTAATGTTAATCAAGCCTACATCCATGGAACAATTTTCTTTATCTTATGCTTTGATTTTTAATAGAAACAAAAATGGCAAAGAGTACAATTTTTAAATAAAGGAAAATCCCTCCTTTTTTCCTCTATAATGACCTACTCATTTGTAGTACATAAAGGTTCACATGGATTGCTAACGTCCATCTTCTACTCTTTTGATACCAACCTTTATATTATGCCATGTGTAGATCATCCATCTTGCTTATTCACCGTACATGGATTGCCAATGTAGTCTTCGGTGGGAAAATTGATTTGAGTTGATGATTTTTGAACTTTGGCTGAAAGCTTGAAATTAAGACAGGAAAACCCTATTTTGAATAGACCCTTCCATAAAGCAACAAGCTAATTAACTGCACACATATATAGGCTAAATTACATTAGGAAACTTCTTTCATCTCAGAAAAATTGCACAGTTGTAAGCACTCTAGAATTTTGCCATTGTGAGTGGGCCATTGAGAACTGCACCGTCATAATTACATAGGGTTAAAATATTGCACAGCATCCGAGCTGCATCGGCACTATTGAAGTCTACTATATTGTTCCATTGAAATAACAACGAAGTAGAGTGTTAAGGGTAATCGAAGCCAAGCCATATGGCTTGGTGAATAAGACCGCACCATCATTTTTCAGGATGGTCTTATTGCTTGAATCTATTCTGAACTGTTCTCATCAATATAGGACTGCATCATCGCCTTTGTATTCATGTTGTGTCAAAGGAATTTGAGAGTGAAGCCATGGCTTTGTGGCCTGCCTTTGATGAACGTAACTTAGCTTATGGCTGCATAGCTGTTTTACCCTATTGCCTCATTCTTCGAGTCCTTCTATTTATGGGTAGTGTCCTTTAGAATTGCAACAAAGTTCTGTTATTTCAACGTCAAATCAGGATGGCAGCGCGTCCTTATTGCTTTAACACCGTTATGGGATTGCGACGCAATCTTGTCACTTATAACTTAGTTCAAGACTGTGGCGCACCCCTATTGCATATAATTTCTTTAAGTATTGTGCCACAATTCAATATCATTAGCATTGCTTTTTGGGGCCGCAGCACAATCTCCACATCTTGCTATTGATTATGCCGTAGTTCCAACTTTTTAAAACTTACTTTTAGAACCATAGCACGACATTCATATTTGGTACTTGGAGGCTATGTCACGTTCTGGCGAATGAAGTAAGTGTTGGGATTACATATCAATCCCTATATTTTTTTGGCTATCTTAGTTTATTGGCGTAGTGTTATAGTGTAACAACCCGGTATTTCACGTTGATTTATTATCGATATTAAACGATAAATATTGTCGCTACTTACCAATTGAAGTTTTAAAATATTTAATTAAAATTCTTTTACCAATTTTTAGTAAAATTAAAGGGCTTTAAAAATATTATAGTAACCCATGTTTTATTTGGGCCGTGATATCTCCTTAGCTATTCAACCCGTCCTTCCCCCTTTTTCATTTTTGGTCAGCAACCCTAAAAATCGAAACAAACGAACGAAGAGAAAACAATGGCGGCCGCTCCTTTTCGTTTTCGTCCACCCCTCAAAAACCAGAGCTTCAGCTCTTTGCGATCCAAATTGGGTTTTCGGCTGCTGCTCCTTCGATCGAGTTCACCGTTGCTTGCTTCGACAATCGGCTGCTCCTTCAATTCTTCGAACAAGGTGAGTAATTTATACTCACATCTAATTCGAATTCTCAAATAGGTGATTTTTTGTGTTTCGGCCTTGAATTTTGGTACCTGACTTCGGTCGTGGTTTGTCGACTTGTTTTGTTGTGTGAACTTCTGGCTTCCTGTTGCTCATTAATTCCGGTAGCTTAAATTTGTTGGAATTTTCTGTGCCTTGTCGTGTTCGTTGGTTCATATATTCACCTGACTTCGCCGTTGGTTACTTTGTTGCTTTGGGATTAAATGAATTTGGGCACTGTCTCGTTTTGAACCTGCTGCTTCAATTATTATTTTTTCTATGTAGCATACTGTGGCATTGCTCCATATATATATATATGCTTTAGTGTATGTATATATATGTGACTGTTAGTCACACAGTTTCATAGTTCTCTGATCACTGAAGCATTGTTTTTGTTGTTGTTTCACTGTGATTTTGGTTGCAGTCCCCCTGCCCCTATTGTATTTGCCTTTACTTGTATTCACTCCAGTTGTTATTGACTCCCCGTGAGCATATTGATACATATTAATAATGTTGCATCATTGATATCAGTACTCGACCTTGTCGAACATTGCTTGGACTTAGTTCGAACTTGTTGCCACCATTCTTGAACATGTTTCACTGATGCATTGAGTTCGTGTGAACTTAATTAGGTGCCGTCTGCATTTTTCATGGCCTCTGACCTTTGAGGCACACAGACTTCATGTTGTTCACTTGTGTCTTTGGGACCATTTCATATTGATTACATGCAGTTTTGAGTTCACACCACGTTTGATCATTTATGGCAGCTATCATGACCATTTGAGATAGTTTGCTTACGTGTTTTATGAAGTGTTGAGTATTTGTAAGGCAGTTTGCATTCATTTGATTTTTGTCAGGGCTTGATTTCATCAAGTTGCAACATTTTCGACCTCTTTAGGTTTGCAGTCCACTTGAGTACATATGTATCTATTATGTGCAATGATATTGAACTTTTCACTGTACGTTAAAATGTGATATTCTCAATTTCACTTAAGTCATTCAGCTTATATTTACATACCATCAATGCTTGCTTTCTTGATCTTGTCCCCTGTTGCATTATAATTGCATCTGTAGTTGTAGATGCTTCTGTGCAATGGCCAGAGTCATTTGTAACCGCTGTTACATGTTGTTAGGCCTAGTTGACTTTGACTTTGTTTATGATACTTGCACTGTTTTACTGGGTTTATGAACATATTGCAGTCTTCACTCATGTTTGGTTGTGACTAAGTTTCAAGTGTTCTGATTACATTTGTGCTTTGCACTTGCGGTCTTGTTTCATGTGATAGTTGGACTTGTTTCACTTGTTTTCAGGTCTGATGCACATGCCTAAATCTCTGGTTTTCACTACATATATATATGTGTTATATATGGTCTATGTGTACCACTTTTTGCCTGAACCATTTTCTTTCTCACTGGTTGTTTGATGAAAACAAATGTTGGAATCTTTTCCTCGATGCATTTGAAAGTATACTGCCCTGGTCTTGTTCGTTGAGTTCATGTGTGCTGGTTCCTCTATACTTTGTGGATCACCATTCACTATTTCGCTGCTTGTATCATCCGCGCTTATAATTTTTGTGCCTGCAACCTTCTAGCTTTCATTGTGTACATATCACCGTAGTGGCAAGGCAGTGTACGCAGGCGTGAACTGCAGCCACACGGTATTCATTGGGTACATCATCACTGTAGTGGCAAGGCAGTGCACGCAAGCGTGAACTGCAGCCACACGGTATTGGTTTTTCTTATTATTTCTTTTGCTTTTGATTTATGAATCTATTTCGTATTTCATATGTTGTAGAGGCGAGGCAGTACACGCGTGCGTATACTGCAGCCCTACTCGAGTTGACGTTTTAATTGACGTTGCCTAGATTTACTGTGACTGTCGTCTATTCATTATTTAATTATTATTGCTTCTGTGCACTAATAACTGAGTTTGAATTAGACTGACCCGAGTATTATTTTCTTTTGAATTTAATACTCGGGTCAGACCGAGTATTTTCAGGTTGTAGACATTCGGCTTTGGGATGCTGATTGAGCTATGAAGACTTTTCATATCTTTTGGAGTTGTCGTGCCATAGTATAGGTTGATATGTATTCATGTATATTAGTCGTTAATGTACTTGTATATATAACTTCCTGAGTCGACTGTTGTAGTTGTATCATATGTACCGTATCAAATGTATTGTAACTGACATCAGTTATTATATATATATATATATATGAGACTTTCTGTTTCATCTGTGTTCCGCATTTATATTATCTGTGTTATTATTTTATATTTTTGTCCTAGACTATTATAGCCACTGTGTAGTAGCTTTGAGTTTGCATCGGCATGTCGGGTTTCCTCCTGAAATAAAATCCATGTTTTTACTATCTGACATATCGGTGCTCGCACAAAGCAATTACACGGATGGTCGCTCCTTAAAAGCCTTATTCTCCGTGCTAGTCGACAGCACTACACCGTAGTGTTCTTGGCTATCGCGGGTATAGAGGTGGGGCGTCACAGCTTGGTATCAGAGCTTGGGGTTTAGAACAAATATAAAACATAACTAGATGGAACATGTGTTACAACTATTCGTCGATGTTTTATCTCACATCTTTATCTAAGCATCATTGTGAATACGCTCTACTAAGTTGTATATTGCTGCAACTCGTACCCACTTCAATTTGAACCCGCATTGTTTATTCGAACTGCTGTATATTTATGCATCCTCATCTCTGATTCGTGTACTTAAAGCAGAATTCATACAATTGGGTTTTGGGCATCAATCTTTGAGACAAATTGAGTTTCAATTTGTCGATTCTGTCTGTTTATCCATGATTCGTTGGCTTTCAGGTGCCTCTCTCTGATAGTTTTAAAATTTCTTTGGTATAAAAGAAATTGCCTTTGACTTTGCCTTGTCGATATCGACATTGACTTGACTTTTACTTTTGTTAAAGTCATTCAGGCATTAATGCTCGTGTTGCTTCGTTTTTTTTCAATTGTTGATCGATTCTTCTTTTCTGATTAGTTGTTATCACTTTTGTCGACCTTGATAACTTCTATTTCTGGAATTTTTGGGTATTCCAACTTTGACGGATTTGGAATCGAATTCTTTGGATTTTATTCACGTCTTCGAATGTGAATTTTAGTGAATTGATTTGATTTCTAAATTTAATCAATTCTTGATTATTTTCCCGATTTGTTGCTATCATTTATTAGCAACTTTGGTGATATTTTCTTCGGGATTTTTGTGAACATACTTTTTGAAGGATTCAATGTTGATTCCTTCGGATTCTATTCACATCTTTGTATGTGAATTCTTGTGAATTGATTTGGTTTCCAAATTTTAATCGATTTCATTCGATTCTATTCACGTCTTCGAATGTGAATTCTTGTGATTGATTGTTTCTACAATCATTTTTGTTATTTGTCACTTTAAAAATATAAAGGTTTTAATACTAGTAGTAAATATCGAAACTCTTTCTTCCAAACAATTTTAGTTCTATTTTTAATTACAAAACTCGTTTTCTCAAACCGTTTTCCAATCTACAAATATATACAAACCTTTATTTCACTCGTATGAGAAATTTAATTAAACGACTTAGTAAAACAAGTGGTATGAAACGCTTGCGTTTACTTCGTCGGTTAATTTTTGGACTTGTTCGATTGAACCTCTTGTGACAATTTCATTAGTGAAGATTTACAGTTTGTTCGTAAATATTTAAGTTAAGCTAGTGGCTATGGGACATGAAGCTAAACTTTTATATTCACCAACTTAGTGTAATTGACACTTCTCGTTGATCATGACGATCATTCTTATGATTTAGACTAGAAATTGTGCGATGTCGCTTTTGGTTAGGCTAGACACCATTTGTGTGATTTCGTTCACACATACCTTTTCGGTTAGCCTAGACACCATTTGTGTGATTTCGTTTCGCACATATCTCTTTGTCGGCGTGGATAGCTTAGGCCTCGTCGGTGTGATTTTGACTCACACATATCTCTTTGTCGGCGTGGATAGCTTAGGCCTCGTCGGTGTGATTTTGACTCACACATATCTCTTTGTCGGCGTGGATAGCTTAGGCCTCGTCGGTGTGATTTTGACTCACACACATCTCTTTGTCGGCGTGGATAGCTTAGGCCTCGTCGGTGTGATTTCGTTTCGCACATATCTCTTTGTCGGCGTGGATAGCTTAGGCCTCGTCGGTGTGATTTTGACTCACACATATCTCTTTGTCGGCGTGGATAGCTTAGGCCTCGTCGGTGTGATTTTGACTCACACATATCTCTTTGTCGGCGTGGATAGCTTAGGCCTCGTCGGTGTGATTTTGACTCACACATATCTCTTTGTCGGCGTGGATAGCTTAGGCCTCGTCGGTGTGATTTTGACTCACACATATCTCTTTGTCGGCGTGGATAGCTTAGGCCTCGTCGGTGTGATTTTGACTCACACATATCTCTTTGTCGGCGTGGATAGCTTAGGCCTCGTCGGTGTGATTTTGACTCACACACATCTCTTTGTCGGCGTGGATAGCTTAGGCCTCGTCGGTGTGATTTTGACTCACACATATCTCTTTGTCGGCGTGGATAGCTTAGGCCTCGTCGGTGTGATTTTGACTCACACATATCTCTTTGTCGGCGTGGATAGCTTAGGCCTCGTCGGTGTGATTTTGACTCACACATATCTCTTTGTCGGCGTGGATAGCTTAGGCCTCGTCGGTGTGATTTTGACTCACACATATCTCTTTGTCGGCGTGGATAGCTTAGGCCTCGTCGGTGTGATTTTGACTCACACATATCTCTTTGTCGGCGTGGATAGCTTAGGCCTCGTCGGTGTGATTTTGACTCACACACATCTCTTTGTCGGCGTGGATAGCTTAGGCCTCGTCGGTGTGATTTTGACTCACACACATCTCTTTGTCGGCGTGGATAGCTTAGGCCTCATCGGTGTGATTTCGTCTCACGCATATCTCTTGGGCTTTGAGGATTGTCTAGACACCATCTGTGTGATTCCGACTCACACATGTGGGGTAGCGCCCCACGGTCTTCGGACCATTCGTGTGTCAAAATTAATGGCTTGCAACCATGAGATAGCGTCTCGTTATGCGTTGCATGTGTTGATGAGTTTTCATGCTCGCATGTAGGTGAGTTTTTATGCTCCCGTTCTCGCTTTGCGTTACACGTGCTAATGAGTTTTCATGCTCGCGTGTAGGTGAGTTTTCATGCTCCCGTTCTCGCTTTGCGTTACATGTGCTGATGAGATTTCATGCTCGCGTGTAGGTGAGTTTTCATACTCCCGTTCGAGTTTTCATACTCCCGTTCGAGTTTTCATACTCCCGTTCGAGTTTTCATACTCCCATTTGAGTTTCCATACTCTCATTTGAGTTTTCATACTCCCGTTCGAGTTTTCATACTCCCGTTTGAGTTTTCGTACTCTCATCTTGTGATTTCTGGATTTCTTGTCTAGACTTCTGGAATTTGTGCTTCACCAATTTTCGTGATTTCTATTGATAAGTTTTATCAATTTTTGTGCATTGGTGAATTCTTGTGTCATTGACTTGTTATGAATACAAGTTTAGGGTATGATACCCCTTTCTATCTTTGAGAAGATTCTTGTGACGTTTTTGATGAATGAAAATTCGTTGGTATTATATTTTGATGCCAATTGCTACTGATGTCGCTGTTTTAATCACGTGTTTTAAAAATTGTTTCAAAATAAAAAAAATTGTTTTCAAAATTTTTATAGTTTACGCTTTCAAAAGAATGAGGAAGCGATTTAAACGTTTCAGCAAAATCGAGGACTATGACCCCTTTCTTTTACTGATTCGTTTAATTCCGGACTTGTCCGTTTGAGATTGGAAATTGTGAATTTCTTTTATGAAATTAAAAGATGATTTTGTGATTGTATTGCCCATTAAGTGCTTTAAGAATTCTGGTCGATGCGCTTGATCAACGTTATCGATAGGAATCTCCTAGACGCTTTGATGAGACAATCAGACATAGTAAATTGAATTTTAAAATGTAAATTTTTATAAAAAGATAAATACATAAAGTAAATTGTAAATTTCGAAAGTTTTAGCTTTTCGGTAAAGAATATTATTTAAAACAACTCTTTTCCGATACTTCTATTCTTGCGATTCCCGAGTGGAATCAAGACCTTATCTTGTGTACCAATGCTAATCGTATTGGTTTGGATGTCGTTCTCTTGCTAGAGAAAACATGCTATTTCTTGTGCTTCTAAATCATTTATGCCTATTGAGACTAGATATGCCACGCATGATCTAGTGCTCTTGGCTATTGATTTCGCTTTTAAAACTTTGGCATCCTTATTTTTGGGTGAGAAACTAGTTCTCTACCCTGATCATGAATCTTGGGAATATTTATTTTCTTATAAAGAACTTAATTTACGTCAACCACGTTGACTCAAGTTCCTCGCATCTTGTGATCTTGATGTTCTTTGTATTCTCCCAGGAAGGGAAATCGTGTTGCCAATTGCACTCAGTCGTAGACAACAAGTGGTTGTTTCTTTGATGGTATCCGAATGGAATCATCCTTTTTCCAAGTTCATCGGACGTTTTGATATATTTCGTTATATCGAGCTTCGTCTCATCTCCTTTATGGAATAGCGTCTGATGTTCTTTTATGGTTATCAGTTCATTGGGCGTACAGTTATTGTACTACGCTGTTGTTCCAAATTATTCGTGATTCACATATGAAAGGTGTTTTACGTTTCAGTCGGTCGGGAAAGTTAGTGCCTCGTTATATTGGGCCATTTCCTATCACTGTACGTATTGGTTCCATGGCTTGTCGCCTCTTATACCGGCTCTATTTTCTGTTAATTATGACGTTTTCACGCGTCTTCCTTCTACGAAAATGCCTTAGGAATTTCGATTTTATTCTTGAGTCCGGTATTATTGAAGAAATTGAAGTTTCACCAAATTAGACTTTGAGCAAACACGTTCAGGCTTTTTCTTTCATGCTCTACATGGTGAACTTCTTATTTTCAAATTTCGTCATTCTTATGATGATAGGTTTTTATGGTTGTTACCTTTTGTCCATTATTCCTTATGATTGCGAGGACGCAATTTCTTTAAGGAGGGGAGTCTGTAACAACCCGGTATTTCACGTTGATTTATTATCGATATTAAACGATAAATATTGTCGCTACTTACCAATTGAAGTTTTAAAATATTTAATTAAAATTCTTTTACCAATTTTTAGTAAAATTAAAGGGCTTTAAAAATATTATAGTAACCCATGTTTTATTTGGGCCGTGATATCTCCTTAGCTATTCAACCCGTCCTTCCCCCTTTTTCATTTTTGGTCAGCAACCCTAAAAATCGAAACAAACGAACGAAGAGAAAACAATGGCGGCCGCTCCTTTTCGTTTTCGTCCACCCCTCAAAAACCAGGGCTTCAGCTCTTTGCGATCCAAATTGGGTTTTCGGCTGCTGCTCCTTCGATCGAGTTCACCGTTGCTTGCTTCGACAATCGGCTGCTCCTTCAATTCTTCGAACAAGGTGAGTAATTTATACTCACATCTAATTCGAATTCTCAAATAGGTGATTTTTTGTGTTTCGGCCTTGAATTTTGGTACCTGACTTCGGTCGTGGTTTGTCGACTTGTTTTGTTGTGTGAACTTCTGGCTTCCTGTTGCTCATTAATTCCGGTAGCTTAAATTTGTTGGAATTTTCTGTGCCTTGTCGTGTTCGTTGGTTCATATATTCACCTGACTTCGCCGTTGGTTACTTTGTTGCTTTGGGATTAAATGAATTTGGGCACTGTCTCGTTTTGAACCTGCTGCTTCAATTATTATTTTTTCTATGTAGCATACTGTGGCATTGCTCCATATATATATATATATATATATGCTTTAGTGTATGTATATATATGTGACTGTTAGTCACACAGTTTCATAGTTCTCTGATCACTGAAGCATTGTTTTTGTTGTTGTTTCACTGTGATTTTGGTTGCAGTCCCCCTGCCCCTATTGTATTTGCCTTTACTTGTATTCACTCCAGTTGTTATTGACTCCCCGTGAGCATATTGATACATATTAATAATGTTGCATCATTGATATCAGTACTCGACCTTGTCGAACATTGCTTGGACTTAGTTCGAACTTGTTGCCACCATTCTTGAACATGTTTCACTGATGCATTGAGTTCGTGTGAACTTAATTAGGTGCCGTCTACATTTTTCATGGCCTCTGACCTTTGAGGCACACAGACTTCATGTTGTTCACTTGTGTCTTTGGGACCATTTCATATTGATTACATGCAGTTTTGAGTTCACACCACGTTTGATCATTTATGGCAGCTATCATGACCATTTGAGATAGTTTGCTTACGTGTTTTATGAAGTGTTGAGTATTTGTAAGGCAGTTTGCATTCATTTGATTTTTGTCAGGGCTTGATTTCATCAAGTTGCAACATTTTCGACCTCTTTAGGTTTGCAGTCCACTTGAGTACATATGTATCTATTATGTGCAATGATATTGAACTTTTCACTGTACGTTAAAATGTGATATTCTCAATTTCACTTAAGTCATTCAGCTTATATTTACATACCATCAATGCTTGCTTTCTTGATCTTGTCCCCTGTTGCATTATAATTGCATCTGTAGTTGTAGATGCTTCTGTGCAATGGCCAGAGTCATTTGTAACCGCTGTTACATGTTGTTAGGCCTAGTTGACTTTGACTTTGTTTATGATACTTGCACTGTTTTACTGGGTTTATGAACATATTGCAGTCTTCACTCATGTTTGGTTGTGACTAAGTTTCAAGTGTTCTGATTACATTTGTGCTTTGCACTTGCGGTCTTGTTTCATGTGATAGTTGGACTTGTTTCACTTGTTTTCAGGTCTGATGCACATTCCTAAATCTCTGGTTTTCACTACATATATATATGTGTTATATATGGTCTATGTGTACCACTTTTTGCCTGAACCATTTTCTTTCTCACTGGTTGTTTGATGAAAACAAATGTTGGAATCTTTTCCTCGATGCATTTGAAAGTATACTGCCCTGGTCTTGTTCGTTGAGTTCATGTGTGCTGGTTCCTCTATACTTTGTGGATCACCATTCACTATTTCGCTGCTTGTATCATCCGCGCTTATAATTTTTGTGCCTGCAACCTTCTAGCTTTCATTGTGTACATATCACCGTAGTGGCAAGGCAGTGCACGCAGGCGTGAACTGCAGCCACACGGTATTCATTGGGTACATCATCACTGTAGTGGCAAGGCAGTGCACGCAAGCGTGAACTGCAGCCACACGGTATTGGTTTTTCTTATTATTTCTTTTGCTTTTGATTTATGAATCTATTTCGTATTTCATATGTTGTAGAGGCGAGGCAGTACACGCGTGCGTATACTGCAGCCCTACTCGAGTTGACGTTTTAATTGACGTTGCCTAGATTTACTGTGACTGTCGTCTATTCATTATTTAATTATTATTGCTTCTGTGCACTAATAACTGAGTTTGAATTAGACTGACCCGAGTATTATTTTCTTTTGAATTTAATACTCGGGTCAGACCGAGTATTTTCAGGTTGTAGACATTCGGCTTTGGGATGCTGATTGAGCTATGAAGACTTTTCATATCTTTTGGAGTTGTCGTGCCATAGTATAGGTTGATATGTATTCATGTATATTAGTCGTTAATGTACTTGTATATATAACTTCCTGAGTCGACTGTTGTAGTTGTATCATATGTACCGTATCAAATGTATTGTAACTGACATCAGTTATTATATATATATATATGAGACTTTCTGTTTCATCTGTGTTCCGCATTTATATTATCTGTGTTATTATTTTATATTTTTGTCCTAGACTATTATAGCCACTGTGTAGTAGCTTTGAGTTTGCATCGGCATGTCGGGTTTCCTCCTGAAATAAAATCCATGTTTTTACTATCTGACATATCGGTGCTCGCACAAAGCAATTACACGGATGGTCGCTCCTTAAAAGCCTTATTCTCCGTGCTAGTCGACAGCACTACACCGTAGTGTTCTTGGCTATCGCGGGTATAGAGGTGGGGCGTCACATATAGTATCAAAGCTATGCTCAGTGGAAAGACACGGTCCTTATGTTTTACCACTGTTTTAAGACTTTGGCACCTTTGGCTTCCTATTTTATAGTTCAACTTCTATTGTGGAAGCAGTTCATTCGGCTTAGGGTTTGCATCAATTTTCTTTTGATAACGTATAAAAAAATATAGGTGCAACATATATATTGAAAACCTATTAGACAATCTTATATGATTTGAAATCTAAAATTACTAATAGTGAATTTTGTTGTTTAAGAAACGTTTGCTATTAAATATGATGTATTTTAACATAAGATCAATCTATTGATTCCCAATTAGAGCAACACATGTATGTTACCATACATATATATAAATTACAACTAATATTTTAAATTTAAAAAAATTTATTTACATGTAAAAAATTGTAAAATATATACGTTAAAATTTAAATTTAACATTTAAATCAAGCTTTTTTAAGAAAGGAAATAAACAAAATTTTGAAGTTGGAAAAGACACAAAAGATTTATAATTTACACGAAAGTCCATTCAAAACTTTTATATTAACGTTTTTTTAAAAATTAAATTAATTCTTAAAATGTTTATATTCAAAACATCAATCATATGACAAAAGAATTAATTTTCATAGTAAAAGTTAATTAATTAACTTGAAAAGTTTATTAATTTTGTATAGTAAATATTATAAAATTATAAAACAGAACTCAATCAAAATTTGATTTTTTAGTTATTTGTGAAACTTCAATGCAATAGAAAAAAATTGGACAAATTAGGCATATGTAAATCCATGATAATAAAAACAATCTAAATAACTTAGAGAAAACAAATCAAATTAACAAAGGAGAAAGTGGATCTAAATCATGCTAAGGATAATGAACATATTTTGAAATAGCATAAGAGCAAAGTAGATCTGAATTGAATCAACTTAATTAACACACTTTAACGGAGATAGACATAAAAGGATTTGAATTACTTGATGCAATGTAAAAAAAACCAAATGAATCATATGGAATCTAAACACATGAAAATCATAGGTAAATTATATTATATTAGGATATTGCCAAAAGATCACAGCTTTAAAAGATGAACCAAAGCTCCTAGACTCAAATGAATCGATCTTCGGATATAGCAGGAATCAAGAGATAGGAACCACCTTATGTTTTTTATTCTATTTGATTTTTTTATTTTGATTTTTTTTTCATTTCTTAGGTCACTAGGTAATTCAGCCACGACTTCGTAAGAAGAAGAGAAATTTTTTGTCTAGAAAGAATGAAATGAATGGATCAAAGCGAGAACATGTTTTAACATAAACAATGAAACCTTTCAATTCCCTTCTTTAAAACCTTCACTATGTAGTTCCCAATTAAATCTCACCAAAATCCTCTTCCTCCACACTGTAGAGCCAGATATAGAATGAGATGTAGTAGGCCTCATAAATTTCCAAATCCATTCAATATTTATTCCTTTTAAATCTAATTTAATTTATATCGATATTGTATATTGATATCCGTGTTCATAAAACTTTTTCACACACTTTATTAAGTATTAATGGTATTCAGGCCCCAGATAAAATTTAGCAACTAATATTTCATAAATATAATTAATTTACAAAGATTATAAATTAATTAAACAATGTAATTTATTCTGAGTATTCACCGGTTCAGTTGTCTGACTCAAAGATGTAAATTAAGTTAGAGATTAATATTGAACAATTCGAATATTAATGTTAACACCCACTTTAGCAAGTGGTGTGATATTAGCTGAATTTATTGCTTACACATCTTTTTAAATAAAACTCAATATTACCTATTATAAGAGGTACCCGGTAGTAATGATTATTTACACCAATTCTCTTCATTAGCACTATACCACATTAGGACTTATGGAATTTGATTATGGTAAAAATGAAAATTTCGTCCATATTAAACTTGGATAGTCCATAAATAAAGACCTTAGTCAATGATAACAATAATTATTAACTGTAATACTATGAATAGAGATTTTGACTTAGGGTTGACTTTTTGACCGTGATTCAAACCCCATATAACTTATGAGGCGAATTCTCTATTGAATAGCATCTCACTTCCAATGCTTCGACTTAGACCCAACTATAGTCGTTCAATGGATTCCATGCCACGATTTAACTGTAATCAAAGGGGAGTGTCCATGTTAAATTTCTACAGTCTCAAGTGGAGGGAACCGTGTAACATTATCGCTTCAAGATTCTCTGTTTGACCTTATTTATATTAACCAATAGAAAATTCTTTAGTGAATCATTCCATAGTTATCTAGTAACTATAAGTCTGTAACCCATTGGTTCCCCTACGGGCATGAGTAATACATTGTCCAACATTTGAAGATTGTTATGCACTCAAGTCTCAATGGATGTATCGATATCCCATCTTAAAACATCTTGACTATGAATGCTTAAACTAATATGTAATTTTTAATGTGATAAATTTTCATTATTACAACATATTTAACTACTATCACATAACACATAATTTAAGGATTTTATATTAATATACTTTAAATTAATTACTTAATTAATTATATCATAATATAAAAAGCATATAACAGAATGAAATACCCTTTATTACAAATAAGATTGGTTATCAAGTTAGATATACGTAATAAATTACATAATTGTCCCTAGGGCATACCCTAAATCAATTAATATCCCACTTGCACTTGGGATCAATTGTCGGAATCTTATTTTGATTCCTTCGATTACTTATCTCAAAAATTAGTTGGGTCAATCCCTAGTAAAGGGTATGCTATTTTGTTTTAATTATTTAGATTGTCAATTAACTCTCTACGATGCTGATAAACTACCTTTATCATGTATACCCTTCCAAGTTTTTTTTGAGCATCCACTGAACTTTAGATTCTTTTATGAACTATATCATAACATTGTTACCATGTAACAATTGTCATGGGATTCTCAACAATTGAATCACCCTAAGTTCATTTATAAATTTGTGCATTTATTTATACTTCTCACATTGCAGCGCTATTTAAGGCAATGTACTTAGCCTTTAGTTGAATCGACCACTATTTATCATTTGGAACAATTTCAACTTAAAGTTCCTAACTTAAGTTTGAACATGAATTTAGGATTGACATACTGTACTCGATATCATTAACGAAGTTCGCATCTGCACACTCCTTCGTCAAGAGTTCATTGTTTCTATAAACAATTACCTAGTATTTCATAAATACTCAAGAATACTCTAAGTTGTAATTATGTAACGACCCGGGTTTTCCAATCCCCAAAATTCTAGATAGTTAGGGAAAAGAAGAAAATAGATAGAATAATAAGAAGAAACAGAAACACCAAAACACATATTCTCACATTCGCAGCGGATCTAAATATAATATCAAATAAAATAGAAGTTATACAAAGGAAAACTGTATCGTTAATTTACATCAATACATCAGAGTTACAACATTTACACAAAACTTTGGACAGTTAAAATCAACATGCCCCAAATAAACTTCAATATATCACAGCGGAATACTCTCCATACGTTCCTGCCATCCAGCTCGCCTCTTGAGCTCTACAACGTCCTTACCTGGAAATCTGTAATAGTCGGTCTGACCCGAGCATTACATAAAAGTAACACACGGGTGAGGCTAGAAACCAGTGTGAGTAAACCCATCTAACAAGAAATATCAAAGCATAAATTTATTTAAATCCTGGGGTAACTAGTACTTCTCTACAAGTTCACAACTTGCTATAGTCAAACACTTATATTCACAATCAATTCCTAAGTACCTTTACTTAGTTTTAAATGGTTTAGTCTTTCTAATTATTCCATTTCAGCCTATTAATTTTACATATCAATCTATAAAGAATCACTGTAGGTTACAAATCGAAGTGGGCTCAGGTATTTACTGATACCCGACCCCGATCTCTTTGAATTCAGTACCATCTTAACCCGAGATATTCAAGTGAAATACAGTTCAACTTTAAATACAAGATGTCACTTTACACAGCAATTTATCATCGACGGATAACCATATTATCACTGTCCACCGAAGCATATCATGTCACAAAACATTTCATATCAGAGATATCAACCAATTCAAGGCATTTAACATCATTTAATCATTCATAAGCAAGATTGATCACTTCCAAATTTAATTTAATTTATCTCTAATTAAATTAATTAGTAATCTTTAATAACTTAGATTACCTTTACTTAACATTAATTAATTACAACCAATTAATAAATAATTTTTTAATCATCCATCTTAATTAATCATCCTTGGTTAATTATCCTTTAGTTACATTAAGTAATTAAACTTTAATTATCACATAGATTAATTAGCCTTAACTATTCACATTAATTAACCTTTAATTAATATCCTCAATTAATTAATTACATTAATTAATGGTCCTCTAATCACTTTCCTTAATTAATTATCCTTTTAATTAATTATCCTTTTAATTAATTAAATTTAACAAATAATCTTTAATCAGTTTTCCTTAATTAATCAGATTTAGTAATTAATTATCCTTAATTAATCCTTTAATTAATTACTCAAAGTAATTAATCCTTAAGCACTTCCATTAAGTCATTATCAACTAATTACTTTTATTAATAAATTTTTTTTAGCAATTACTTTCAATAATTACTTTTTAATTACTTACCATAAGTAATTATATTTTATAAATTTCGATAAGTAATTATACTCAATCAATTTTTTTAGCGATTAATTAACTAATTAATTTTCTCAACTTAATTACTTTAATAATCATTTCATAATTACTAGTTATTAAACACATACTTAATTCCATCACTTCATTTTATTTTATGATACTTTGGAATTTAATTTACTAACTTGATTTTTTTCTAAAATAGGTTAACAAGATTCCTCTACTTTCAAAACTTGCCTTACCTTTAAATTTCAAAGTTAACACCCTAACGAAGCAACCCGAGCCCAATCTTATTTTACTCGTGCTAAAACCCGAGCTCCTTATCAACTACATCACTTCGAGACAAACTCCACATCGACTCGAGTCCGACCCGAGGCAGAAGCTTCTTCCCAAAGTTGAGCATCGCCAGGCAATAAAAGGTGCACCGGTGCACACGCAACATGCGTTCCAGTCGTCATCGATCATCGTCGTGACCACCAACATACCACCCATAATCCTCTCATACTTTCCAACCACCCAGGTACAATGAAATCAACGGGAAACAAATTCGAGCATGTCGTAACTACTACGATTCCAAACCAACCGACGAAAACCTCCATGCCTCGTCAATCTAGTTCACCCGAATTTATGCCGACCCACCAGAATCATCATCTCTTTCCCATGCATCATTCCTACTTGCCCCGACCAAGCCCAATCCATCCTCACCATCACAATGATTCCGATTTCATCATCGAACCCAATAGGTTCCAAAACCCTATTTCCTCCTTGTTGCGCCACCATGGCATGCTAATAATTCCTCGACCAATTTTCCCCAACACCCTAATCCATGATCTTGCCTCAGCAACAATCTCGACCTCTCACAAATCCTTGATCGCCAGAATTTGATTTCCATTTATCGCGAAATGACTCTCGAATTATTATCCTAAAAATCATGATATGCTTATCTAAATTCACCTTTTTTAATTATGATTCAGTTTATCTAATTCAAATATAAAATCAAGATGATCTATTTTCTTATTATAATGAGATTTCCACTATAATTCTTATTATCCAGTAAATAACGTACTAATTAAGCCTAAAATATTTTTAAAAATCAATTTAGTTACCACAACTAAATTTTTCTTTAAAGATTCTAACCTATAAGTGATTGGAAAGAGAGTGATAAAATTTTAACAAATTTTTAGTCTGTGTTTTTTTTAAGAATAGAGAATATATATATGCATACTGCCATACATACTCAAACGAATTTCATTTTTTATATATATGCAAGCAGGTTTATATTCATACAAATATTATTCCATATCACACTTAAAGATTTTCTCATATGCAATCAAAGATGAACAGATTTAAACCTTAGAAGTTAGTTTACTCATAGTTTAAAAAAAGCAGAGGCTTGAATTGGATTGAAAACTTTGAAATGGCTTTGATCAGCATACAGGAAAGCTGAATGCTTTGATTTGAAAACTTGAATTGCAGAAGAAAATGTTTTGAAACTTGAAATATTGCACTAGAAATCCTTGATCTTGTTTACTGGAACTTGAATGCTTTAAGACTTTGATTTCTGGTTGCAAATGAAACTTTTTTGATAATTTGTTACAGGCTTTGGTTTTTGACTGTAAAAATGTTTGCAGGGTTTTGATTTAGGTTTGAGGAATTTTTCAGGCTTCTTTTTCTGGTTTGGAAATGAATTACAGGGTTTTTGATTTCTTAGTTAGCTTTTGAAAATGCGAAGATAAGAAAAGAATTGAAAAGAGAAGAGATGAGTTTATATAAAGTTAATTTAGAATTTATTTAAAATAAAATAAAATAAAAACAAATTATGACACTTGTTAATACAACTTACATTTGTCATTTACCATACTTTATTAAATTACATATGTATTTAACATGATTAAGAAGCTAACACTTGTAATAATGCATAACCATTTATTTTAAAATGATTTAAAAGCCTTTGTATTTATTTTCCTAATTAATAAGTACATTTCTTAATTTATAAATGCTTTTCTAAATTTATATAAATAAAACTTTTAAAAGAAATAAAATAAAAACCAATTAGATTCTAAATAAAATCACATAAAAGTATATTTAATCCATTTTTTAAATGTTAATATAAAACTTTTGTATTTATTTTCTATTAAATAAAAACTTCCTAAATTTATATAAATAAACTCCTTTAAAGAAAATATTATAAAACAAATCTTATTTTTAAATAAAAACCTTTTCATATATTTTATATTCAAAATATTTTTAAGATATATATCCTTTAAGTTCAAATTTAAATCCAGATTCAAATTCAAATTCAATTTAGAATCCAACCTAAAAATCAACTCAAATATATATATATATATATATATATATATATATATATAAACACATTATTAAATCTGTAAATAATTATTCTATTTAAAATCAACTTAAATACATACACACAGATACACACAGATACACACACACACATTTAAACAACACTTATTAAATTTGAAAATAATAAGTCTATTTAAAATCTACTTATATCTATATTTAAAAACATTACATTACTATTTATTGTTTGAAAATAACAATTTTGCCAACTTAAATAATTTATAAAAGAGATTATCACATTTTAAATTTCCTTGAAATTCTGGGATATCACATTCCTCCCCCCTTTGAATCTTTTCGTCCTCAAAAAAGGAACGAAGCCAGAATTTATTCAATAATTTAAAACTAGTTAAAATATTCTTTGATCATTTTTAAAACACTTTTAAAATCCACATAATATTATAAATTAGTTTTTATAAAAATACTTTTTATTACTCGATGTCTCAATCAATCCCTCCTTGTTCTTACAGAAATTCGGTCACATGTTGGTCAGGCGTAGGACTGAAAATCTATAAGTACTTAGCAGACCCATTTTCAACACCTAGTGAAAATATTTGGAAAACATTTCCGAAAACTTTATGAAAATATAGAAAAAAAAATTGAAATAGAGAAAATATCTTTGGTGAGAATGCTCTGGAAATCATCACCCCCATCCATGGTCACAGTTAACCCGATGGTTACATTGCCATCTCGGCAAATCCATAGATAACTGTAGGCACTCTGCACCCCTCGATTATGCCATGGAACCCGCTACAGATCGCAGCTACATCTGGGGTTATGTTGCTATCACAGCAAAAACCCATATAACTGTAGGAATCAGCGCCCTCGAATTCCGCTGCCAGAAAATGAAACTTCTCCGCTCCATTCGACGATAGATCGCGGTCTACCGATGTTACGTTGCCTTTCGGGAAAAATCAAATGTAAATTGTTGACACTCACCTCCACATGATTTCCGCTATGGTACACAGTAGATGCAGCGACATCGAGTTACACTGTCGTCACAGTGTAACCCAAATGCCTCTGTAGGCATCAACGCCCTCGACTTTCGCTACCCAATAATCCTCATGAACTTCAGTTTGTCCGAACTTCCTCATAAGATCCACTTTAGAGCCTCCCGTTTTGAGGCTCAAGGCAGTACCAACCAATGCTACTCCTAAGAAGTTCATTTCAAGGGAGCGCCTTTTTCTCCAGAGTCATTTTCAAAACACTTTATACTATACACATATAGTATCTTGTGGATCATACACCTAGTATAAATCCTATATAAATCTCCTTTCTTAAAATCGATTATTCCAAAATCGATAATTCTAAATAAGGCTTTCCAAATTTCCAAAATTGATTTTTCCCCAAAAATCAAAAGCCTTTCCAAAATCTATAGGTTCCAAAAACCTTTTCCCAAAATCATTCTCATAAGATCTTTTATATACACACACATATATATATATATATATAAAATCTTTAAAATCTTTGGATTACTTCATACTTGTATACATTCCCTGTTTATACTTCAAATACGTTTCAAAAACCCTTTTTTCGGGCAATAGATTCAACAAGGGGAGATTTATCTTATATAACAAAGATATATAACTTTGTTTATTCCAAAGCAAATATTCAAATTTGATTACTCTTTATAAAGTTATTAACCATATTACTTTTCATTCAAAAACCATTTTACAGTTTTTACCCATAAAATTTCAATATCAATTTCATTCAAACCCATACGATGTACTCATATCATTCGTGCACAATATCAATTTGATCGCTCACTCGATCATACAATTTCACTTCCGAACTAGTATCGTCCACCCGACTTCCTAGTGCGGACTCAGATCTGGTTTCTTGGCCAGAAACTGTCATTCTCCTTGCAAAGTCATAACTATGATAGAGAATTTGTAGAACCAATCAAAAAAATCCATATACAGGGTTCGCCATCGAAAATTCAGTGAAAAATCCCAGCTCGGATCGGCATACTATCTCAAAATTATGTGCTCGAATCTCGCTCAAATCACTATGCGAATAGAATCCTACGTATTTATCTTCATTGATTATTAGCTAAAACAATTCGCTTTCTATTCACATTCATTTATGATTCTATTCACTTATTCACAATTGCTTCAATCCTCATTTGGATTATCACTTCAATTCTTATATCAATTGGTAATAAATCAAAAACAGTTTGAACTCTGTCCAGCTTAAATTTAGAAAATATCTTGAAAAGTTAAAAAAATAGATAAGTAGTAGAAAAATAATTATTAGTTTGTAAAATAGCTGTAAAATAGTTAAGTAGCTATGAAATAGACAAATGGTTATAAAATAGTTAGATAATTGCAAAATAGTTGTAAAATAGTAATTGGTTATAAAACAGTTGCAAAACAGTTCCAAAAGTAGTTATAAAATAAGTATAAGATAGTTTGGGGTTTAATAAGAAAGGTTGTATATATAGTAAATAGCTTGGAAAGATAGATTTATATTAAAACAAATCATTTTGAAAATAGTCCACAGCCAAACTGTTCAATTCCTAATCTCCATCCCCATCAATTCAATTTAAATTTCCACTTCCATTTAAATTGACTCAATTCCAATTTAAATAATTTCAATTTCCATTGAACTTGATTTATCACCAATTCAAGTTGAATTAATCCTCAATTTCTTTCCAAATTCAAATCAAATTCCATTTGAATTTTAAACCTATTCAACTTTAATTTCATTTCAAATTAATCCAATTCAAAATTTTCCATTTGAATTTTAAACTTATCCATCTTCAATCACAATTCCAATTAATTCAAATCAAATCCAATTTGAACTAATTCAATTTAAATCTCAACTTTAAACAATCTCGAATTATAAATTCGAGTTAAATTTTAAATGTTGATTCAATTCCTTAAATCAAATTAACTTTTATTTTTAAATAAATAATCTAAGTCTTTAAATAATTTAATTCTGAGTCCAAATTTAAAAATTCCATTTAAATTATCTTTACTTAACTTATTTCAAAGTTCAAACAAGAGTTCAACATAATTTTATTTTTAAAATTTAATTTATTACCCAATATTATCTTCCAACCTTGGAACTGATTCTTAAAAAAAATTAATTTACAAATTTAATTCTTAACATTCAAATCTTAAGTTCAAAGTGATTCCATATCCTTAATTTCAAATTAAAGTTTAATTTCCGTTTTATCTCATCAATGGATATATTACCACAATCCATTTCTTCATTCATTTAAACAAATCCAATTCACAATTTAAAGATTATTAATACAATAGGATAATATTATCCAAATTATTTTAAAACATCCATCCATTACCAATTTCCAGATCTCAAACCCATTTTGAGATCAAACAAACTCCCAATTCAAATCAACCATTTAACTTCCTAAGTTAAATCTCAATTTCATCTTGAAATTTCCAAATCAGGTTGTTCATTCAAACTTATTTAACTTCTTCTAAGTTAAATTCAATTTGATCCCATCAATCCCATTCAAAATTTGAATTCTCTATTTCAAATTTCAATTTTCTATCACTTAAAAGTTCAAAAACTTATTTTAATTTGGGTTTTTACTTCACACTTCAGGAAAATCAAAACTCATCCCTTTAGAGTTTATTTCAAATCATCTTTGATATTATGTATGTCCACACATATTTACTTCTTGGCCCACCAAGCCAAAATTTTAAAATTTAAACCACTTTTGGTTTTAATCAAAACAAATTCCTTTCAAATTTTCAAACAACTCTCCATTTTTAAAATAAGATTATATTCAAAAATAGTCTGAATAATATTATTCATCATTTCTTTTAACATTTTGAAAACAATTTCAAATGTCCCTAGACTTAGGATTCAAAAACTTCATAATTAAAACCTACTTCAATTTATAAGTTCTACTCATCTAAAAGTTTTCTTCCCTAAAACTTTTTCATTTTGCTTTATCAATGTTTACTAGAAAACAACATCCCACTATTAAACACAATAACCATTCTATATTCTGGTTTGAAACCAATTCTAATTCATCTTATCTGTATAGTTCATTTATTTAATTCCAATATCCAACAACAAATTTCTTTATATATTGGAAAAACTATTTCTTTATATATCAAAAGATAAACTTATATAAAAATCATTTCTAAAACCTTTTAAAATCTTTATAACAAAATAACATGTACGCTCTCATATATATATAACTCAACTCATTCTAGGGTACCATTGACCCTATCCTTAATGAGTATCCCCACCAGAGCCAAGGTTCTCGCTTAACCTGGCTCTGATACCAAATGTAACGACCCAGATTTTCCAATCTTGAAAATTCCAGATAGTTAGGGAAAAGAAGAATAAGAAGAAGCAGAAACACCAAAACACATATTCTCACATTCGCAGCGGATCTAAATATAATATCAAATAAAATAGCAGTTATACAAAGGAAAACTGTATCAGTTAATTTACATCAATACATTAGAGTTAATACATTTACACAAAACTCTGGACAGTTAAAATCAACATGCCCCAGATAAACTACAATATATCACAGAAGAATACTTTCCATACGTTCCTGCCATCCAGCTCACCTCCTGAGCTCTAGAATGTCCTTGCTTGGAAATATGTAATACTCGATCTGACCCAAGCATTACATCAAAGTAACACCCGGGTTAGGCTGGAAACCAGCGCGAGTAAACCCATCTAACAAGAAATATCAGAGCATAAAACTTATTTAAATCCTGGGGTAACTAGTACTTCTCTACAAGTTTACAACTTTCTATAGTCAACAATTATATTCACAATTAATTCCTAAGTACCTTTACTTAGTTTTAAATGGTTCAGTCTTTTAAATTATTGCATTTCAGCCTACTGATTTTACATATCAATCTATAAAGAATCATTGTAGGTTACAAATCGAAGTGGGTTCGGGCATTTACTTATACCCGACCCCGGTCTCTTCGAATTCAGTACCATCTTAACCCAAGATATTCAAGAGAAATACAATTCAACTTTAAATATAAGATGTCACGTTACACATCAATTTATCATCGATAGATAACCACATTATCATTGTCCACCCAAGCATATCATGTCACAAAACATTTCATATCAGAGAAATCAACCAATTCAACGCATTTAACTTCATTTAATCATTCATAAGCAAGATTGATCACTTCCAAATTTAATTTAATTTATCTCTAATTAAATTAAGGGGCATTTTACTAGAAGGACAAACATTGCAGTCCATTTAGTTTCTAGGACATACATCCATAGAAATTAATTTCAAGGCCAAAGTTAGCAGATTAATTTCAAGGCCAAAGTTAGCAGAATAATTACTTTTAAGGACAAAGTTGGTAGTCCAATTACTTTCAAGGACATAATTTCATAGGTTTTTAGGCCTTAGAAATTAATTATTTTTCATTTTGTCCTTAAAAGTAATTTTTCAGTTTTGTGTCCTAGAAACTAATTGCACTTGCTAAAGAGGCCCTTGTGGCTAATTTCCACTTAAATTAATTACTAATCTTTAATCACTTAGATTACCTTTACTTAACATTAATTAATTACAACCAATTAATAAATCATTTTTTTATCATCCATCTTAATTAATCATCCTTGATTAATTATCCTTTAATTACATTAAGTAATTAACCTTTAATTATCACATAGATTAATTAGCCTTAACTATTCACATTAATTAACCTTTAATCAATATCCTCAATTAATTAGTTACATTAATTAATGATACTCTAATCACTTTCCTTAATTAATTATCCTTTTAATTAATTACACTTAACAAATAATCTTTAATCAATTTTCCTCAACTAATCAGATTTAGTAATTAATTATCCTTAATTAATCCTTTAATTAATTACTCTAAGTGATTAATCCTTAAGCACTTCCATTAAGTCATTATCCACTAATTACTTTTATTAAGAAATTTTCATTTTAGCAATTACTTTCAATAATTACTTTTTAATTACTTACCATAAGTAATTATATTTCATAAATTTCGATTAGTAATTATACTCAATCAATTTCTTTTAGTGATTATCCATAATTAATTAACTAATTAATTTTCTCAACTTAATTACTTTAATTAATCATTTCATAATCACTAGTTATTGAACACATACTTAATTCTATCACTTCATTTTATTTCGTGATACTTAGGAATTTAATTTACTAAAACTTTATTTAAAAAAAAAAACAGGTTAACAAGATTCCTCTGGTTTCACAACTTGACTTACCTTTAAATTTCAAAGCTAATACCCTAACGAAGCAACCTGAGCCCGATCTTATTTTTCTCGTGCCAAAACCCAAGCTCCTCGTCAACTACATCACTTCGAGACAAACTCCACATTGACTGACTCCGACCCGAGGCAGAGGCTTCTTCCCAAACTTGAGCTTCGCCAGACAAAAAAAGGTGCACCGGTCCACATGCACAGGCGTTCCGATCGTCATCGATCATCGTCGTGACCACCAGCATACCACCCATGATCCTCTCGTACTTTCTGACCACCCAGGTACAACGAAATCAACGGGAAACAAATTCGAGCATGTCGTAACTACCACGATTCCAATCCTGCCGACGAAAACCTACACGCCTCGTCGATCTAGTTCACCAGAGTTTATGCCGACCCACCAGAATCCTCTGTCCCACGCATCATTCCCACTTAACCCAACCAAGCCCGAACCATCCTCGTCGTCACAATGATCCCGATTTCATCATCGAACCCAGCAGATTCCAAAACCCTATGTCCTCCTTGTTGCGCCACCACGACATGCTAAATATTCCCCAGCGAATTTTCCCCAACACCTTGATCCACGATCTTGCCTCAGCTATAATCTCGTCCTCTCACAAATCCATGATCGCCAGAATTTGACTAAAACATGATTTTCGTTCATCGCGAAATTACTCTCGAATTATTATCCTAAAAATCATGATATCCTTATCTAAATTCACCATTTTTAATTACGATTCAGTTTATCTAATTCAAATATAAAATCAAGATGATCGATTTTCTTGTTATAGTGAGATTTCCACTGTAAATCTTATTTTCCAGTAAATAACATAGTAATTAAGCCTAAAAATATTTTTAAAAATCAAATTAGTTACCACAACCAAATTTTCCTTTAAAGATTCTAACCTATAGGTGATTGGAAAAAGAGTGATAAAATTTGAACAAATTTTTAGTCTGTGTTTTTTTAAGAACAGAGACTATATATATGCATACTGTCATACATACTCAAACGAATTTTTTTTATATACATGCAAGCAGGTTTATATCCATACAAACATTATTTCATATCACACTTAAAGATTTTCTCATATGCAATCAAAGATGAACAGATTTAAACCTTAGAAGTTAGTTTACTCACAGTTTAAAAAAAGAAGAGGCTTGAAATGGATTGAAAACTTTGAAATGGCTTTGATCAGATAACAGGAATGCCGATGCTTTGATTTGAAAACTTTAATTGCAGAAGAAAATGTTTTCGAAACTTGAAAGTTTGCACTGGAAATCCTTGATCTTATTTACTAGAACTTGAATTCTTTAAGACATTGATTTCAGGTTGCAAATGAAACTTATTTGATAATTTGTTACAGGCTTTGGTTTCTGATTTGAAAAATGTTTGCAGGGTTTTGATTTAGGTTTGAGGAACTTTACAGGCCTGTTTTTCTTGTTTGGAAATGAATTACAGGGTTTTTGATTTCTTAGTTAGCTTTTGAAAATGTGAAGATAAGAAAAGAATTGAAAAGAGAAGAGATGAGTTTATATAAAGTTAATTTAGAATTTATTTAAAATAAAAGAAAATAAAAACAAATTATGACACTTGTTAATACAACTTACATTTGTCATTTACCATACTTTATTAAATTACACATGTATTTAACATGATTAAGAAGCTAACACTTGCAATAATGCATAATCTTTTATTTTAAAATGATTTAAAAGCCTTTGTATTTATTTTCCTAATTAATAAGTACATTTCTTAATTTATAAATGCTTTTCTAAATTTATATAAATAAAACTTTTAAAAGAAATAAAATAAAAACCAATTAGAATCTAAATAAAATCACATAAAAATAAATTTAGTCCATTTTTTAAATGTTAATATAAAACTTTTCTATTTGTTTCTATTAAATAAATACTTCCTCAATTTATATAAATAAATTCCTTTTAAAGAAAATATTATAAAACAAATCTTATTTTTAAATAAAAACCTTATTCATATATTTTCTATTCAAAATATTTTTAAGATATATGTCCTTTAAATTCAAATTTAAATCCAGATTCAAATTCAAATTCAAATTCAATTTAAAATCCAACTTAAAAATCAACTCAAATATATATAAACAAACACATTATTAAATTTGTAAATAATTATTCTATTTAAAATCAACTTAAATACATACATACATGTATATATATATATATATATGTATACATACATACATTTAAACAACACTTATTAAATTTGAAAATAATAAGTCTATTTAAAATCTATTTATATCTATATTTAAAAAATTACATTATTATTTATTGTTTGAAAATAACAATTTTACCAACTTAAATAATTTATAAAAGAGATTATCACATTTTAAATTTCCTTGAACTTCCGGGATATCACACATTAAGTGATCTTTTTTCAAATTTGTTACCTATGCTATGTATCAAATACATGACCGAAGTGTTAGATTTTGACAAATTAACATGTTTGATAATTCAATTGAAAATGCATATGGAACCCATCTTAAATGCCCCATGTTAAGCAATTTTAATATCATATATGTGTATAATATTTAGGACTATCCCATAATCCTTTTATACTAATTATAAAAGATGTCATTTTCAAATCCAATGTCGAGTATTAAACAACCAAACCGAAATGATTTTAATCTGAATACAACGTTAACAATCATATTGTTTGTTGTTTACTTATAATTTTAGAAATATTTTAGTACCTATTAATATTATTTCTTATAGACATAAGCTTTCTCTGCATTTTGACTGAATTTCAAACTTTATGATTTCTCTATCAAAATACTTGCTTAACTCTCATGCTTTTCAAATAAAACTTTCGCATCGTTTCTTGGATCATACCCAATACTTATAATCTCGGTTATCTCTTCTATCGACTTTGAGACATTTTTGTTTTCATATGGAAACAGTTTATTCTAAATCATTATTTAGAATTTTGGTTTCAACCAATATGTACCATAAAGTCATAATGTGGAAAAAAATTTGAGTAAAATACGAATTAACTAAAGCACGTTGAACGATAAATCTATTATGTTAGTTTTGCTAAATTAATTTTTTCATGTTATTCTTATCAATGTGGGTTATATTCCAGCTGCATTGATCTTCTTCTTAAAAAAACTTGCAGCAAATGTATCATATCCTTTTGGGTACCAATATCAAAAATCATATTTTAATAATGTACTTGGGATCCATTCTGCATTTGCACATTATGCCACATGGTAGAATCAATAATCTTAGTGGCTTATTTAAGATTAAGAAAGTTCTTTTCTCAACATTAATAAAATCTAGAATTCTCTTTAATGCGCAAGATTTACTATTAGGCATTCTTATGCGTCATGTCTATGTGGTTCGGTTAAATTCCTTCCATCCTTTATTACCAATTTTATCTTTGGATTGCACTAAATCCATTATATTACCAATAATTTCTTAAAGAAGTTCCTTCATTATAAAGTTGGCGTTTCTTAGAACAACAAATATTACTCAGAGCAACGCATAGGTATTCATAAACATTTAACGACTTGCCCATATAAATAAATCTAATTTGGTTTTTAAGCTTGTGAAACATATGTTCATAACATAAATTAACCAATCAATGTTGATTGGTCTGAAACTCATTAGGGGTGGTCCACACAAGATCCCTTGTGTATAAGTATTATGTGTAGTCTGTTGAATAACATAACCTATCAACTCTTTGACCTAGAATATGTTGGGATTTCTTATAAACTTTTGTCATGTATGATCTTGTAAACTATGTCTTAGAAGAATTTAACTTTAATCTTATGTACCAACTCATAAGTACATAACCTTTCAAAAAGATGTTAACTCAACTTCACTCATCCCTAATCGTACTTTATCCAACTAAGTCCAATTACTCCTTATTAAAACATCATTATGTGTCATAGGGAGGACTAACTTTTGAGATCGAATCTTTTTCATTTTTAGTTACTTCTATAAATCTTTCCAATACACTCGCATATTCGATCAAATCGAATATTTTCTTTGCACGTTATGTTTTCTAATTCCATCTTAAACTCTATGACTAACCATATACATACTCCATGTGTATCAAATGCTCATGTTCATGTTAGTGATAATTCATCAATGAATAAAAATAAGTATTTCGAACTGTTTTATGATTCGACCTATGATTGCATACCTATATATATCAACCTTAAGAGTTCACCGACTCTTTTGTCGCTCCCATTGAATCGATGCTTCACCCTTAGCGTTTAAGATATCATATGTCCCATATGATTCATAATCATATAATTAAAAAATTATTTCTCAAAATTGTGTCTTTGTTCATAATTTCAAAATAATTGTAAAACTTTAGATACTTCTATATTATGTAGCTAACGCAATGAATATTCATAATATTCATAACAAAATAAACGATTTGTATTTTTAGTTAATACCAAAAACATTTATTAATTCATAAAGTGTGTATATATACAAATGTAATTTTCCGTATCTTAATGCATCCATTTACAAGTGTCATATGGAATGCTCGTATTATTTACGTCGGTAATATAATAGTGTATGATAAATGAAGTTCCATTCAACTACTTATTTTGGGCTATTAATTTCATTAATTATAACCAGTTTACAATCAAGAGTTTTCGATCAAATACCTTAAACTTATATAAATACCTTTATAGAAAACAATTTTATATATTATAACATAATTTAGAGTTGAAATCCATTTCTTATTTAAGTATCTTCTAATATTTCATACAATTCTCGTTTTTGATGTCCCTTATGAAGTGATGTGGCTATTCAATCCCTTTATCCCAACCACGCCAAAGTTACGCACACTATCGTAAACTTGCTTTCCTTTCTAAAATAGTCAAACCATTCAAAGCGAATCCTTATTATAATCAACTATATTGAATACATGACTTCACATTATGGTTTATCTGTTTAATTCTAATGAACTAATTAAATTGAAGTCTCTTACATTACGAATCATGATCGTTCACCATATAACATTTATATGTGATTGAATAGGGATCATGTTAGTCCGTGAGATGATGGTTTTGATGACAACAACCTTAGAATAGATTATAAAATATAAATACTAACATTATAAGTTTAAATATATATGTATATGTAGGATTTAACCATGCAGGTACCAAGAATGAAGACTGTAGTATAGAGATTCAAGATATCAAGATTGAAGACTCGTGAATATCAAGATTATCAAGAGTTCAAGACTTCAAGAATAAGTATTTTTATTAGGAATTTTGTTAAAACCCCTAGGAAAGCACTGGCACCTTAAAATCCAATTTATTCGTGGAATGGAATCCACTTCGAGCCCGGAAAGGGATGGAACCCTAAGTAGGATGGAACCTACGAAAAATCTAGTGGAACATTGTTTTGTATCCACTAATTTTTATTCAAATGATTTTACAAAAATTATCTTGTTTTCAAAATGATTTCAAAACTTTCCTTTTAAAAGATTAAAAAACCTCTATCCTGATTTTAAATAATTTTGGCCTCAAAATCATCTTTAATTTCACAGTCAATTTACTCCTGATTTTAAACTATCTTTTAATATAATATATTTAACTTTTAAATATTTATACTTAGATTTAAATATAAAATTATAGTTAAATTCTATATATATTATTCTCTATATTTACTTATGAATTTTAACTATAGTCAAGTATATTTATAAAGTTTAAAATAGTTTTAATATAAGATAAAGGTTATTTACAAAGAAAATCAAATCATCAAAAATTGCCTTGGGATGTCGACAGACTCATGGTGACCATGTCGACATAATGTTAGTTAAGTTCAAAATTTTAATTTCAATAGAAGTGTCTATTCGCCATAACTCTTCACGAATGGACATGGTTGTTGTTCTTCTATAAATAGGGGTTAGTTTCAACGAATTTCACATCAGATTTTCTAGTTTTTCACTCCTCTTCTTCTTCCACATTTCTTAATACATATTCTTACCATTACTCTGCCGAAATCAACATTGAATCAAACTCGATTACTTCTAGTCTGATTCTTTATCACTATCTCAACAAGGTTCTCAGTGCTATTCAGAGTTATAGACTTCTTTGTAATCTATTAAGCGAGAAAAGGTGTGATTGTGGCCTTGAAAATCAATCAAGCGAGATAAGGTATGATTGTAGCCTTGGGAAATCAATTGGATGAACTTGTTTTCCCATAAAATCAAGTGGGTGAAATTATTGCCCGAAAAATCAAGTATCTCTACCCAGAGGATTGTGATTCTGGAGGGTATACCTCGTAGCCTTGAAATCAAGGGTGTAATTGTAAAGATTCTTTTGCAAGGAAATCCATACTTGTGTTGCGGGATTGGATGTAGGGTAACTTCGAACCAGTATAAAATCCGGTGTGTTCTTTCCTTTACAGCTCTTTATTTTATTTCTGCATCTGTGTTTGTTTCTGTGATCATATCTGTGTCTGTATATTGCACACATCTGTGTCTAAATTAACATAAACTTAAAAAGATTTAGTAATTCTTTATAAACACTATTCACCACCCTCTAGTGTTAATCCTAGCCTTAAGATCCGTAATCCGCATTTCTCACAATTGGTATCAGGGCAAGGTTTTCAAAGTTTCATAATCTGATTTTTGAAATTTTTTCAAAATGGCTATCAACACTGGTACTGTTACTAACACTAGTATCCCTGTCACTAGTTCATTTGTAGAAGGTCAATCTACTTTCAGACCACCACTTTTTAATGGCAGTAACATATTGGGCATGTAGGATGAAAATATATTTACAATCTATAGGATTAGACACTTGGAATATTACACAAACTGAATATTCTGAATCCACAACTGATTTTGCATAGTGGACTGCTGAGCAAAAGACTATGGCACAAAATAATTCTAAGGCAATGAATATTTTATTTTGTTCACTAGATAGAAATGAATTCAATAGAGTGTCAGTTTATAAGTCTGCGTATGAAATCTGGAAAACTTTGCAAATTACTTACGAAGGGACAAGCAAAGTTAAACAGACCAAAATTTCCAAGCTCACAAATTAGTTTCAATTATTTAAAATGAATTCTAATGAGTCTATTTCAGATATGTACAGTAGATTTTAGAATATTATGCATTCTCTAATATCTTTGGGAAAGGAATTTTCTAAAGAAGATCAAGTTAGAAAGATTTTAAATTCTCTTACTCTAGAATGGGATCAAAAGACACTTGCTATCGAAGAGGCAAATGACATCAGTACTTTAAAGATAGAAGAATTAATTGGAAATCTAATGTCATATGAAATTCAAATGATCGGGAGAAGAGAAAGCAAAGCGTCTGAAAAGAAATCAATGGCATTCAATGCATTGACTGATTTATCAGATTCAAACAGCGATAATGATGAAGAGATAGCCTTATTAACCAGAAATTTTAGGAAATTCCTGAAATACAAAAAGATGAATAATCTCAAGAGAAACAACTATAAGAACTCTGGAAATCAGAATGTAATGCCAAATAATATCAAATGTTATAACTGTGATGAACCAGGCCATATCAAAAGAGACTATCCATATCTAGATAGGCAAAATCCTCCTATGAATAATGATCCAGCAAAGAAAAGGAAGCGTGCATTTACTGCTACTCTAGATGACTCAGACTCGTCCTCAAGCAATGATGATCAGAAGACAGATAATTTGAATTTGTGTTTCACAGCAATTCACAACTCCGACGAATTCAGAGAAACGGACTCAAAAAAAGGTACACGTTTACAATACAATTGGTTGAAATTGCTTGCTTAGAATTAGATGCTTGATTGCTTGATTTTGAATTGGTGTGTTCTTTGAATTGTAAAATTTATTTTCTATTTATTATTATTATTTTATTATTATTATTATTATTTTTAATAGTATAATTTTCTGAAATATACTATTAGTCTAATAATATTTCAGATATATATATAGACACTAAAAATAATAAGTATATTTATAAATATACATTTTAGAGAAATTAGGAAAAATAAATTATCAAAATTTACTAGCACATGTCGACATGGTCCCTACCATGATGTTGACATGGGTACCAGAATTTGAATTTCAAAATTTGAATTCAAATGTTTGAATTTTCCTCCATCTTTTCACCTCATTCAATTCTTTGAAAAGCTACCTTTTGACCAGAGAATATGTCCTTTGAGAATCTATTTATTCACTATCTTTTATCATATCTTTTCACTCTCATTTTCAAATTCAAACTCTTTCTTCAAAACTACAAGCTCTCTACTCTCTACTTTAATGGCTTCTTCAAGCAACCCCTCCACCATAAGAATTTCCAAAAAAATAAAAGAGCAGCTCTTCAATGATCCGGAGGCAATAAAAGCATACATCAATTATGCTAACTATGCCAAAGTCCATCCCAGAAAGTTTGCTATTTTTCAAGATTTCTCTTCTTATGAACTTGATTCTCTTTTTGCAAACAATGGAGTTCTTAGTCTTATTGATGCTTCTCCAAATGATTTTGTTTGCTACCCAAATCTTGCTAAAATTTTCTATGCTAATTTAAACCGTGGATTTTTTAATGGAAATGATGATGAAATTTGGAGTAGTGCCAAAGGCACCAGAATTGTTTTGAATTGTGATCTTTTGGGTACCATTCTCAATTGCAAGAATACGGGAATGGATCTTTCTAGTTTTAAAATCGATGAAATTGATCATGAGACATTTCATCACATTTTTTAAGGAGATGATGATTTTGAATTTAAAAATCGAAATTTTCGACCAAAAGCAAGAATTGTCAATCTTCTTTTGCAACATACTTTGACCCTAAGATCTGGGAATTTTAATAATCCTACTTCAAAAGTTTGCAAAACACCTTTTGCTATTTTTGGAAACTATGATGTTAATTGGGCGCGTGTAACGACCCATAAATTTTTAATAATTAAAATTTTTAAATTGATAAAATTTTGGTAATTTAATATGAAGAAAAATAAACTTCGTAGTAAAATAAGGAAGGAATGTTAAAGTGGAAATGCACATTTTATTCATAAGGTAATATAAAAGAATGAAACTTATTTAAATGGTTTTATTTGAGGATTCAATCATAATAAATGTACACATTTAACAAATTTAATATAATTAAGAACAACTGTTAATAGAAAGGAAAGAAATTGATTAAATCCATCAGGTCATTGCTTGATTTCTTGCCTTTTTCTACATGGCCTCTTTATTTCTTGCTTTAGCCATACAAACTCTTTTCCTAGCCGTGTATTTCTCATTTGCAGATCATGTACAAGAAGATTTATTTCTCATTTCAAAACTCCTCATTTTCATTTGTATTTAAGAATAAAACATATATACGTTTCTTTCTCCTTAACTTATGTCTTTTCTGTTTCTTAGCATTTACTCTCACTTTACTTGCCATCCAAACCATCTACGTATCAACCCAAAAATTTAAATAAATGTTTTATTTATTTAATTTAGAAAATTTTGTTATTAAAAATATAAATTTTGTTGTGGATTAGAATTCCACACATGAATTAATAGAATATTTTTCCGGAAATATGAATTTTGTCAATATGGTCAAACTTTGACTTTTAAATTTAAAAATTTAAAAGTTTGAAATTTTTAATTTTTTCTTTTATTTTGAAAGTAAATAAAATTTTAAGAATACTACTTTTCATTTTGTTGAAATCTGAATTATAATGTGAAAGTTATGCCTTTTTAACTATTGTGTGTAATTTGCTATATTTAACAAAAATGTTTACTTTAAATTATATAAATAATATTTTATTTGGTCATGTAGTGTTCTAATTTATGTTTTCAGGGGTAAAATAACTTGTTTTGTATATATTTTGGTTTTAAAACATTTTAAAAGTGTAATTGACATTTTCCAGTGTCAGTTGTATCTTGTTTACAATTTCTAATTTCCAACTTCAATTAATTTAAGAAATTCTTTATTTATTTTTATATTTTTGTTAAGAACTTATTTTATTCTCATTCTCACTTTATTTTTTTTCTCAAAGATTTATTTTAAACCATTTTTAATAAGAGTTGTAATTTTCCAAAGTTAAGCGGATTGTGTTTGCAATTTTCTTGAGCTAGTTTCAATAAATTAAGCAAATTCTATAATTCTTATTTTAGTTAAAGTTAAACATTTATTGGAATTTTTAAATCCTTTAGATTATAACTTCAAAATATTTTAATTTAACTGAATATATTCGTAACAACATTTTTCTTCACTTTTGATTCTTTTAAAAATTGGTTATATACCTTTTAATTTAAGTAATTAATATTCTGTAAAAGAAATAAATTTTACGCATACACATCAGTTCTTAGTTAATGATAAATGAATAAAAGGATGTAAACAAATCTTATTTTTAAATGAGAAATAAATTTTAAATTACTAGTGTATAAATAAGCAAATTAATTACACATCTAATTTGTACGCTTATTTCCGTTTTAATTGATTTAGTTGACATAAATGGTACGTATTTAATGAAATATTCTTTAAACGTTTATTTTACTAAATATAAGTAGCGAAAAAATAAGAAATGTATAAATTTAAATATGTTACTTTTGTTATAAATTTGGGCGTATGTTTTGATTAAATTATTGTGTATATAGTACACATTCTTAAAATTCTTACCTTAGCTATAAATAAATAAATCAATCAGTAGACGTGCAATTCTAAGTGGGAAACGAATAAATTCCCTAGTCGTTCAATTTCGTTTAAAAGCTTGCCCTAAATTCACATGTAAACTTTACACACTTTCCTTTTGCTTAAATATATTTAATTAGTATAAAATATTAATTTCCCTGCCGTTCAATTTCTTTTCAATCTAGCTTTGATAATTTATGTATAGGTTTCTACGCTTCCTTTTTTCTTCATTTTATAACAGGAACAAAATTCCTCAAAATTCAGATAGGCGTTTTCAAAACAAAAATCCTTGCCTTCCATACGCGCTCATTATTTTCTCAACTCAGCTATTTGAAAAATTCCATTTACCTCTTAACACAGGAATAAAATCTTACAATTGCTTCAGAAGTTTCAAAAAAATTAAATTTATTCCTTGCTATTTTCCTTTCACCTAAAATCACACAACCCATATGTTAAATACACAAGCATGTTCAAATTCTTTTAAAGCGTGATTTGAAATTCACGTGTATAAGTGTCTCTTCTTTTCCTTTTACTCATTTGCAACTAATAGGAACAAATTCTTTGATTTTTGCTTACCATTCAAATGAAATTCTTTTATTTCCTTAACATTCCAATAGCATTATTTGTTGCATTCTTTATCTATGCAATTACCTCCTATAAAATCAAACATCACGCAAAATTTCCCGATCGTTTATAACTTTATTTCTTGTAGTTTCCTTTCCTCAATCAACGCGTGGTCGCACTTTATCATTTTTTCTTGCGTTTTAACGCAATTACTTCTGTGTAAATTATAAAACCTTCTTCCCCTGTTGAATACTAAAACACGTTCAAAAAAAATTCATTTTGTAATAAGAAATAAAACCCCTGCTCAATTCGCATGCAATTCAAAAATCAAACTTTATTTTTCTTGCCATTTTTTTTGTACCCAATCAACGCACCCTCTCTGATATATATAAGCACCGCGTACAAAAACTTTCACTGCATTTTTGGTTTCAACCTTCTCTCTCGTATGTAACATCAGGTAATGGCTGCCAAACTGTTTCTTCTCTTTTATTTTATTTTTTATTTTTCTTCTTGTTTGTGTGGTGGAGTGGTCGAGCAAATTGAGTCAATTATCCTTTTATTTTAAATCTCGTTCCAATTTTGATTTATTTAAAAATTTGCTTTGACCGTAATTGAATGCGCGTACTTAGTTTATTTATTTATCTTGTTCAAAATTTGAATCGAGTCGTTTCTTTCGCTAAAAATCGATCGTGCCTTCTGTACGTTGTCCGGTGTAGATATTCATTATTTTGCATCTAATCTTCACCAGCATAGAGGTGAGTATTCTCACCCGACAAACATACTTATAGATCTGTATATTAATAACGAGTGTAATTGTAGAATGGATATATTATATTTTACTTGCCTTTGATATAAATTTATGATGTTAAAAACACTGTTATTAAATTGACACATCATCAGTTATATTATATACTGTTATATTGATGCTGTTATACTATTTATTTATTTACAGTTTGTCACACTGCAAGTTCCTTATAGAATAGAATCATTACGGGCTGAAATGATAGGCCTAAGTAATATTTATTTATTTATTTATTTAACTTGGGATTACGGGTTTGAAATGATGGAACCCGGATTTTTTTATGTCAATTACGGATTGAAATGATATATTATCCGTAGCACTTGACCTAGTGTAGAAAATATTATACAGACCCGTGGTTATATATATATATATATATATATATATATATATATCTGCAAAATTTAAGTATTGTAGATTCGTATAATTTATTATTTGATTTGAATTTGATTTAAAAAGATTTAATGATTTCATACAAGTTAAACATATATAAATAAATAAATGGTTAAGTTGGAATTTGGAATATAAATTTATTTTGGAATTTGATTTTTGATTCAAGTTAAGTAAACAAAATATAATAAATTTGAATTTTTTTTAAATGGAAATAAGGTATTATTAAGTTTCTGTGAATTAAATGGTGAAAGAAAGAAATACTAAAAATGAAATTGAATTATATCTAAATTTAGAAATGGAAGTTTGGGTTAAGAATAAAAAGGTAAGTTAAGAAATAAATTTAAAATTTAGTTATATTTTGAAGTAATTAAACTTGATAATTAAGTTAATTTTGAATACAAAGAATAAACTTGTGTATTGACTTTAATAAGTAAAACCTTAAGAAGTTGATATATATTTGAAAATTTTACCTTATATAAATCATAAATTTTGAGTAATTTATATGACTATTTTAAAATTGGAAATATGATTTTATAAGTTAAATTGGTTAAATTTAAGTTTAATTATTTATAAATTTATATCAAAGTCTGGAAATTTAATTTACCTAAAATCTATTGTAAGAGATACTACCGCACTTTATAAGTGTCGTAGTTGATGCAACCAAACTAAAGGCTAGAATTAATTAAAGGCTACTGCAGTACTTGGTAAGTGCTGTGAATGCAAAAATTTAAAACTAAACCTGAGTAAATAAAGAGCTATAGTAGCACTTGTTAAGTGTTGCGGTGGCTGAAATGAGATTTTTGAATATTTAAATTTGGAAATAAAATAGCTTCACTTTTGAAAGTCAAATGAAGTAATTTTGTTTAAATATAAACGATATTTTGAAATTTTATAACCACGAGTAATAATAACAATTGGTTGGCAAAGAGACCGGGATCGGATATGGGCATACTCTCTGTCGATACCGAAAACCACTTTGACAACCGTGTACGCGGTGGAGATTCCATAATGAAGTAGGATGGTGGTGACGTTCTATTAAGGTATGTACGAGGACCCGACTCCCGTGAGTTGGCATAAGGTGGCTAACACAGGAGCGATTGATAGGCTAAGGAGGTAGCACCTCTTATCGGACGCACTTCTTCGTATGCCATTCTATTACTTTTGTGATTGTTTGGTGCGCACCTTTGATTTGGGAGTGTTGTTCGAGGTGGGCGGTAGTAGCAGCTACGCGCTACCACCGGTTCGGATGCGTAATTGGTATATCTACCCTGGCATTGCCTAGTTGTGCCATGTCACCTACCCTAGAGAGCCTTATACGATTTTGGTTTTGTACCATACCTATGGAGTGCCCTCTGATGACGCCTAGTACGGGGAAGATTACGGTACTGTATAGACATGTGAATATATAAATGTGTTAAGGTAGAAAATGTAAAGCCTTAACGCTATTTAAAAGTAAGTTTATTTTACTAATATACACTATTATAATAGTGAAATATTACTACATAGTAAATAGTTTAACGAATCCTTAGAGGATGGGCGGTCCCAAGCATCCTTTAAGTTACTTGCACTCTATTACAGTTCACTTGAATTAGCTTACACTGTATAAGTATGTATGTCCTGACTCGAGTGTTTATGTTTAATTTTACGCTCGGGTCAGCCTGAGTATCAGTTCGAACTTCGTTCCTTGGAGCTAGGACTGCTGGAGACCATCTTTAACAAGCTGCTGCCTAATTTCTATTCATTTCTTATCTTAGCTTATGAAATCAAGACAATTGAATATTGAGATTTTCTAAGTTTGTTTCAAACTATATTTGGTTTTAAAACTATTTAACTTGTACTTATGTGATAGTGGCTTCATGAACCACTATTTTCTCTACTTCCACTGCATTTCTTACTCCGTGTCTTTGACCTGTGATTATTTATTTATTGTATATTCTAAGATTTGCCAAATTTTATTTGCAACGCGGTATTTTGAACAATTCAAGTCCGACATGTGCAGATGCGAATGGTTGAAAATACCGGATCGTTACATTTGGTATCAGAGCTTTGGCTCTAGGGAAAACTTAGCATGTATGGTAAATTTGATTTACAGAATCACTTTCATTCGTGCTTGAATCTCTACCTTTTGATTCGATTTCCTTTGAATTTTGGAACGTTCCCTACGGTTCCAAAGTTCATTCGTGTCCCTCACTATTCATCTTCTTTCGATTTTGGAGTATCCCATAACTCCACTTCGGATGATCTTTATAGTGAATTGGCGGTCTCGCCAATATTCTAATAAATGGGTGAAACTCCTTTACAATTTAGCGTTGATTCACCAGATATTTATATTTTTCCTCGGTTTAGATGCTAGTATCTTTGGTTATTCCGAACTCTATCTCTTCAGATCGAACGTAGATTTACCCCAGAAAATCCACATCGATCTTACTCTTTAAGTCACGATTGACCCGGTCAAGGTCGCCCGCGATTTATATAAACTTATCCAATTCCTTATTTTGTTATTTAATCATCGGATCTTCTGATTCCAACCTACCTTTAAATCAAAATTCTCTTTGATTTGAGTCCATCAAATTTGAGTCTCTATCCTTGTTTTGAAAATTTTATTCCTATATTTGAAAAAAAATCTAACATTATATACATAAGTATAATTTTCAGAATTTTATAATTAATTTGACTAGTTGTCAAGAGATAATAGTCTTTGATTTTATTTATGGCTCTGTAAACCATGGGTTTTGTCTCATATAAATAATTGAACTATAAACGATGGTTATAAATTAATTTGAAAACAGAAATGAATTTAAAACAAGAACTTGAGAATTCAATTTCCGATGGTTTCAAACCTTGTGTTTAAAGTTTTAAAAGGATATATTATTTAGATTATTTTCGAATAGAAATTTGTTTCCAAAGAATTTTAAAGGTTTAAAAATCAGTGCTCTTCTCTTTGTCATTGGGAAATAATTTCGGTGATGACTGTAGCATCATCGACATTCATTTTCGAGTTTCGAAGTGAAGAGACCATTCTGTAGTCTGGCTAATGTGTTACCTTGAGAATTTAATTGATTTGAATCTCTAAAATACGACTTGATTTATAATATATAGATATATGATTTTAATTTGATTTGACATATTATGTACATAAATTTATTTATCTCTAAATGGTTTGAAGGGAATCAGAAATTTAATTCTTAAATTTTATCTTGAAGAATAACTTCAATTATGAAAAGAAAATTAAAATTTTGAATAAATGATTCAAACTTGAGATAATTGAATTTGAAAGTTTTATTTGTATAATACTCAATTGCATTTCAATATAACTTACCTTGATTTTTAGAATTTAACAATTTAATTGGATAATACACAATATATAGTTATAATAAATGTTATACACTTAAATTCTAGTTATAAAAAGATTAACAGAGGTAAATAGAATAAAAGGGTAATGGAATAATTTACAATATAAAATGATGTTAAAGGAACTAAGAATAAATTTAAGCAGTTGTAATCAGTGTAAACATATCTAACATAGATGGTAAAAATATATTGAGAGAAATAAATGTAATTATAATTAGGAATAAAGAAGAAATTAATTTATTGAACACATTTTTTAGTATAACAAATGATTTTCAAACTTATGATTTTAGAAATTTTTATTTTAAGATAATTGGAAGATGAAGTAATGAAATTTGAAATAGTCAAATTTAACTTAAGTGAAATTAAATAAATGAAATCAATTATTAATTTAAAATTGAATTTGTATGGTTTAGATTAATGGTTCTATTTTGAGTTTCAATTTAGTTTTCTTTCAAGTTGTTTCTATTCCCCTACCTTCTTCCTTTTCGAGGACGAAAAGTTTTTAGTGGGGGAGAGTGTAACAACCCATAAATTTTTAATAATTAAAATTGTTAAATTGATAAAATTTTGGTAATTTTATATGAAGAAAAATAAACTTCGTAGTAAAATAAGGAAGGAATGTTAAAGTGGAAATGCATATTTTATTCATAAGGTAATATAAAAGAATGAAACTTATCTGAATGAATTTATTTGAGGATTCAATCATAATAAATTTACACATTTGACAAATTCAATATAACTAAGAACAGCTGTTAATGCAAAGGAAAGAAATTAATTAAATCCATCAGGTCATTGCTTGATTTCTTGCCTTTTTCTACATCGCCTCTTTATTTCTTGCTTTAGCCATACAAACTCTTTTCCTAGCCGTGTATTTCTCATTTGCAAATCATGTACAAGAAGATTTATTTCTCATTTCAAAACTCCTCATTTTGCATTTAAGAATAAAACATATATACTGTTAAATATATGGTGTAATTGTTTCCTTTTGTTAACTTTCCTATTATAAACTTTCCTGATTTAACTATTTGGTGTGATATATAAACACATCTTCTTGTATATCAATGAGATGGGATAAATTAAATAAGTTGCTTTTGTTTTCTCCTATATGTCTATTCTTACAAATTATATTTGATACCAAACCAATTAGCATGGTATCAGAGCATCTCAGAAAATTATCTTACATCAAAGTTAGGTTTATAATCCCAATTCCAGAAAATCAGAAAACTCAACCATCCCCACATCACGTTGCAACAAAAACCTTCTTCCATCTTCACCACTGCCTTTTTGAACAGCTTCCTCAATCAATACCAAATCACGAACTCCCAGCCTGTAACGATCGCGATTTTTCGACGCTCGAAAACCGACATCAATACGTCCACTGTATCGACTGCCGAGCAATCGAATGCCGGAAACCGAAATGTTATGGTTAAAAAAGAGGTAGAAGATAGAAGAAGAGAGAAAAAGATAGAACAGAACAGAAAGAAACAATAGAACAATATCAGAATCTCACAATCGCAGCGAAACAACATATAATAGATAAATGAATAATCTTTAAACGAAGAACTATATCAGTTATTTCATTACATCACAGTACATTACATTACATCATCAGAGTTTACAACAACAAACAGCGGAAAAAAAATACTGTATACTAGTAATACGCCATGCCCTCCAGCTTGCCTTCAGCAACTCCTGAATTCCAGAATATCCTGATAACCTGACTCTAGGCTGCTTATGTGGAAATTGGCGGACACCCAGAGTTTAGAAAGGAAAACAATAAACTCCAGGTCAGTCATGGGACTGGTGTGAGAACTTAAAACAGTTTATCTTTAAAACAACCAACAGGAATATTTTAAATTAGATTCGCAATGCTTTTTGGAAAATGAGACTACCATAAGGCCTCCCCCCCACACACACAATGCAAACCCAGAATCGGAGGAGATTTCTCCTTATGATAGTCAAAGATGCTTGATACGCATTAAAACGAAAACATTTGATATCATTACTAGTGCATAGTGTAGGAAAACATTTCGAAAGTAAAGATATGAATCTTAGCCAACATACGACCATTATCATATGCCTACTATAGCTACCATGTTCAATAGCAGGTTACCGACACATTCCATGGCAGGTTATACAACTAAAACCGTACAAGGTTCGTATTGTTTCTTTGGATTTCCAACAAATGGTCTAGCCAACGAACTTCCTATTGCCACATGGGTACGCCTCTGGAAAGACGACCCGAGAACCTAACGTTACGGTTAGATCTCTGCCAACACAAGGTCGGGTTACCCTTCAAACTGGGTAACTACTGACACGAATATATCATTCCCCGATCGTAACTGATCTATATCCGAGGATCCTCGATTCCAACAACCACAAAGTAATAAATTTGCAGCAACAACATATGTTAAGTATTTGGGCACCATACCATGATACCACCTCTATCCAGAAGGAATGACATACACTAAAGGGGCGCTACCGCCTAATAACCTTGCTGCATCCTTCCTGTTTTGACCATTTCCGGGGTGTGAGGTCCGGCGAAGTCTCGTCCCCAAAGCTACGCTTTATACAAAACTGTGCTTTGTTCAACAAATGCTCAACAGCACTTAGCATATCACACTACCAAATTGGGAGTATATCACTAATAACCTTCAACTACATAACCTCTAAGCTCGTACGTCCTAGAGAAGGCTGTTAAGCTAAGAGAATAAATTCCCCGCCACCAACAGAAATATATTTGAAAGAAATCAGCTTTATATCTCAATTTGTAATGTCAGACATACAATCCATACAAGTCTGTTCCGGGCTCGAACAGAACCGAAGTCACTTCCAAAGAAGTCCTTGCAATCTGGATATTTACTAATCACGTCCTGACTTCCCGTCACTAAGGGTGATAAAACCTCTATATCGGAAATCAGCCGATGCAGAGTCATTCGACGGTAATCCTTCCGTTTTAAAAAATATCCGGTCTTCAACACCGGTCATCACATGCAATCCACGACGTATCACATATTCGGAATGGGTTATACGACCCAAAGGTCCTTTCCCGGCTAACCCGAATAGTGAGCGCTTATTTTTGAAAATAAGTGTGGCATTCAAATTCAAGCAAATCACAACAAATACCTATTTAAAGGTAAATATTGATAGTCGGTTATTTAACTATCAATAGGTATGCACAACATCCCCAGATTCTAAATAATTTCCCAAATTATTTATTTTCCAAAATATCTTTACTAGATATACAATTTCCACACTTCAACCATTTGAAAGCAAATTTCCAAATCACTTTTCACCTTTACCACTTTTGAAAACAAATTTCAAATCGTTTCCCTACACGAGATATATTCACAAAACTTTATTCATTTTCATTTTAAAATGGTTCATTTAAACCAATTAAATAAATCCTTACCGATTTACTTTATCTTTACGTTCCAAATCCGTAAATTTATTTCCACACTTCAAAAATAAATCAACGTTTATTTTTAAACAAATTTCCCTTTCTTTTATAAATTCCATAGTGAATTTACAATTTCAAAATATCTATGAGTATACGATTTTCAAATCGATTTCTAATATTCATTTTCAATTTATCTTTAAAAGATAAAATCTTAAAATATTCACTTCATATTGGAAAACATTTCCATACTTATTTAATAATAAGCATTCACAAATCTATTTATTTTCAACATTTAGAAAATATTCAATATACTTAAATTGAAATTAAGTATATATTTCATTCTTTAAAGAAAACGTGCGCTTAACCACATTTATTTGAGTCAAAACGAATGTTGCGTAAAACATCGTTACGACGATCCAAAATCACCAGTATAGGGATTAGAACTTAAAATAGATATATAAATCCCAATACTATATAAAACATTTCCTTTCGGAAATCATTTACTATAACAACAGTGTTATAGTCCACCATTTCCTTATTTCTCGAAAACGTCTATTTCAACAATGAATGTTGAAATCTATGGTTTCGATAGTTAATACATTTTAAAACATCTTTAAAATAATTACTTCATTTTATAATATCACTTCCCCAAAAACATATCCATTTTCTTTAATAATATATTCACTGTCCAGAATCGTGAATATTACTCCCGATCCAAACTCTTTATTATTACACATATTATACAAAAGATAATTCGCTATCCAAAATCGCGAATATATCCCCTTTAATAAACTTCTATGTTTAATTCACCAAATTCAATTGATTTCGGATTACAAACAATGTTTATAAATTCCATTTCTATTTATAAAAACTTTGATTTATAAATCTCCTTTATTAACCACTTCAATCCATAACTCAATTTTATACCAAAAGTCTAATTTACAAGTTAATTACTTATAATCCTTTATTTTACAAAAATCTATTCGTTTTATAACTTCACAATTTATAAATCGATAAATTTCATTCACTTAAGAAATCCAATCATTCTTCATTTTAACACTTACAAAAAAACTCGTTTTATAATTCCTATATTTTTAATTTATAAATATCAAGTTTATAAATCTTTTATATAAATCGTTTATAATAATTCAAAAATCCCAATTTAAACCATCTTATAAATTTATCAACTATTTATTTCAAAAATCACATTTCGGTTGTATTTTACAAAAATCTTAACTTTTATAACTTTAAATATTATAACGTTTATTTATTTAAAATAAATCAATTACAAAATTTAATAAAATGTATATTTTCAAAAAATCACTTTAAAATCCTTTTAAATTCAAAATCGTTACTTTAATATTTTAAAACTCTAAAAATAGGCCAATGCTGCAACAGCAACAATACATCAATCACGACAATCAAAACATCATATATCAATATGATAACATAATATATAACAATATCTGTAAATAAATTAATACAGTTGAGGAATCCTGTCGGATCCCTCCAACCTGTTTCCCTGCATTCACAGACGTTAGCTCAATACCAATTCTGTTCCAATACGGAATATCGCGGTATATGGGATTTATAAAATATTATCCGCTATTATGCGGTGCGATAGGGTCTCATCCGCTATATAATGCGGGCAAATCAATTCCAAGTACATAAATAATACCAATTTCACTTTGCACTGAAATATTCGCGGTATATTTTTTTAATAAATAACATCCGCTTAATATACGGTGTATAATGTCTATTTCAATTATCAACAGATAATAATTTATCATCCAGGCATACAATCATCAATTTTAAATCTAACTATTTAAAATTTAAATCGAAACAATTCGATTGAGTGAGAAATTCTCACCTTGAGTTTCCGATAATAGTTGTAGCGTTTTATTTCGAACAAAATTAAACATGCATTTAATTTTACCCGAAATTCTCACTAGCTCCAAACGACTCCAATCCAGCTCCATCGCATAGTGTTTGACAAAACGAAGCCAACGCAATTCGTTTCGTCGTAATCCGACCTCGTATGAAAAAGATATCGATTTTTAAAGTTTACACAATTTATATAATATAATTTTACAACTTTTATTTTATTTTTATACCCTAACAGATCTGGGCCGTGAATTTCGAAACTAGTAGATCTAGGCCGAACGTCACTACTTCTTCTCCCCCATCGAATTCACGTACGTAAGAACCCATTTAGCCGCCTCTTCCATCGATTTTTCGCCACCACCACAGACCACTTGAGGACGATCGGTCACCTCCATGTTGAAGAGCACAGCGGCACCCACCCACGGTCGCGAGCACGCCAAGCTCGGTTGTGCTTCTGCATAGGAATTCGTGCCCGAACGTACGTCACTCATAAGCAATTTTCCATCGATCCACTTCGAGTTAAACGATCATAGCCGTTGAATTCGTAGTTCACAACGATCTCTACACTTTTCGTGTTGAAAGTTTCTCGGATTGATTCACGGATTTGAAGATAATCGAGGAGAAAGAATTAAATTTTCTGATCATTGATTTAGAGGGAGCCGGCGGCTAGGGTTTTGAGAATTAGGGTCTTAGTTGTGTTGAAAATTGTGAATAAGGGGGGCCTTTTATAGAAAATTTGCAAATTACTATTCGCTCGAAATTTTTAGAACTCCAAATCTCGCGCGGTGACTGGCGTTTCTAGGGTTTACCCCACGTTCCGGACATAATGGAACGTGTTTTGCAGGCTAATTCGATCATATGTGCGAGTTACGGAAATAAACGATCGATTTTAAATTAAACCGATTAAACTAATTTTATGCGTTTTGGCTTGCCTCGGACAAACTCTAAATTCGATTGACACGAAATTTGAAATCTTACAATAATATAACATTACGGATCTGATGAAACTGGTTTCGTCGAAATCCGAGACTGTTTGAAAAATGGCTATTTTAACTCGTTAATTAAATATTAAAATATTCAATTTTCACAAATTAACTTTTAGTTCACTTTTAAAAGTTCTATAACATCATTATAACTCCAATATGATTTAAAAAAATTTACAAATCAATTTCAATCATATTAAACCCAATTTTCAATTATTTCTGTATTTTCAATATTAAATTATCGATTTAATTATCCAATTAAATCCAGATATTCGAAATAAAATTTATTCGACTGTTTAATTTCACTTATTTACATTTAAAATCAATTAAATATACAATTTTTAATTGATAGAAATTCTGGGTCGTTACAAACTTCCTCCTTAAAAGAATTTCGTCCTCGAAATTACCAAGTAAGAAAAAGTTATAGAATCCATTAACTTTTCAAAAAAAACCATTCAAATTGGATTTTTCAAATCTCTTAAGTGTTTAACTTTCCAAAAATTCATAGTTAAACTTCTTACAAAGTCTTTACTAAGTTTCCAAATCCAAACTTAGTTTTCAAAAATTTCCCAATTTTCTCAAAAATATTCTAACGCCTTAAATTTTCGGAAAATTTCGCCATAACTTCCTTTGCGCGGCTCGATCCGAAAAAAAATGACAGTATATATATATATATATATATATATATATATATATATATATATATATATCACAAATATACATCTCATCAAGTGATGAGGCATCCCGCAGGGGAAAAAAGTGTAAAAGTACGATATGTAATCCGAGGTATGTACCTATATATTATTAGCGAGCATATACGGCTAATATAGCGCGAAAGCGAGCTCCAAATGCGAAGCAAGCGATATCCGCACCTACTAAACACTCAACAAATAAATGAGAAACATGTATATATGAAAATAATATTAATATACATCATATAGCAACATAACAACTACTTGTGCCACAAAGCAATTGCAACAAAACAACAAATGCAACCACTAAACAACTATCCAACCAATAAACATCCAACAATCAATGTCTATCCAAATCAATTCATAACCAAATCAATATAAGTTCACTTCTCATTGATATTCAATGAATTGTTTTTCCAATTTAAATCACATTTGATTCATTAACATTGGATGTTTTTACTAACATTCACTTATTCATATTCAATTAGCAATCATTCACTAACTCATATTCAAGTTGGTTCACTTTCACATTCAAATCAAATTCACTTAACTTCCGATTTGAATTCAATTGCTTTAGCTTTCAATTTTATTTATTCAATTGCATATGAACTTCTATTCAATCAATTAACAATAATTTAACACCAATATACACTCAACATAACCAAATTATTAAATTTACATTCTATTTGGTTTAACACTTTTAATTCCAATTGGTTGATATTAAATTGACTTCCATTCAAATTTTCAATTTCTCAACTTCATTAGCTTCTAATGAATTAACACTTACATTCATTATCCCTTATCAATTCTTTTACATTCGATTGATTAATATTTCATCCATTTATCAATGCAATTGCTAATTCCTTTAACAATGTAAAGTTGAATTTCATTTATATAACTCAAGTTCATATTCATCACTTCTCTTGATTAATTTACTTCGACACCAAAATCAACTTTATTCAACTTCACTTAAGTTCAGATTCCAATTCCAGTTCTATTAACTTGCCAATTCGAAATGGATTTCAATTTAATTTTCTTGCACTTGCAAATTTTATTTATTCATTCATAATTTATTTTCCAACTTAATAATTGTATTCCAATCATTTTATATGCCATTCCAGAGTCTTTTCAATCTTTCAAAACCATTTTTGAAACCAATTCAATTATCCTTTGAATTTCAAAACCCAAACCCAAATTTTCCAAACAACTTTCATTTAAAATAATTTGGCAGCAATCCCTCTTTTGGAAACCCGAAAATGAATACCGATGATGTTGCAATCATCATCGGAATTATTTTCCAGCGACCGAAAAGAGTTTAGAGCTTTAATTTCTCCAAAACAATTTTCCCAAAATATCAAATCCTTTCAAAACACTTCTCTGGAGTTTTGTTTTTAGATAATAAATCACATTTATAAATCTTTTACTTATATAATTTCACTTCTTATATATAAGATTATTTCACAAGTGTAAATCATTTTAGTTATAACTTCATACTTATAATTCATTTGCTTATATAATTTATTCTTTTACAGATGTTGTTTTTATTTAACTTATTCAACAACCAAATAATCAATTCATATACACTTTAATAATTCTGAAAAATCATTCCTTTATATATAAAATATAATCGAGGTAAAATTATTTCATTTACCCTATTTTAAAATGATATCGTGTCAAATTGTTCTGCACAAGTGTTTAGAGATCCCTATCAACAACGTTAATTACTCGTGTTGACCAGAATCCATATACCACTTAACAAACCAATCATCACAATATAAAACAATTTATATTCACTAACAAATACGCGCTCGTATCTATTATTACACTCAAACTCATTTTAGAGTACTACTGACTCTATCTCTAATGAGTAATACCCAACAGAGCCATGGTTGTCGTTTAGCCATAAGCTCTGATACCAGATGTAACGATCGCGATTTTTCGATGCTCGAAAACCGACATCAATACGTCCACTGTATCGACTGCCGAGCAATCGAGTGTCAGAAAACCGAAATGTTATGGTTAAGGAAAAGGTAGAAGATAGAAGAAGAGAGAAAAAGATAGAACAGAACAGAAAGAAACAACAGAACAACATCAAAATCTCACAATCGCAGCGGAACAACATATAATAGATTAATGAATAATCTTTAAACAAAGAACTATATCAGTTATTTTATTACATCACAGTACATTACATTACATCATCAGAGTTTACAACAACAAATAGAGGAAAAGAAATACTATATACTAGTCATACGCCATGCCCTCCAGCTTGCCTCCAGCAACTCCTGAATTCCAGAATATCCTGATAACCTGACTCTAGACTGCCTGTATGGAAATTGGTGGGCACCCAGAGTTTAGGAAGGAAAACAATAAACTCCAGGTCAGTCATGAGACTGGTGTGAGAACTTAAAACAGTTTATCTTTAAAACAACCAACAGGAATATTTTAAATTAGATTCGCAATGCTTTTTCGAAAATGAGACTACCATAAGCCCTCCCGTACACACACACAATGCAAACCCAGAATCGGAGGAGATTTCTCCTTATGATAGTCAAAGATGCTTGATACGTATTAAAAAGAAACATTTGATATTATTACTAGTGCATAGTGTAGGAAAACATTTCGAAAGTAACGATATAAATCTTAGCCAATATACGACCATTATCGTATGCCTACTATAGCTACCATGTTCAATAGCAGATTACCGACACATTCCATGGCAGGTTATACAACTAAAACCGTACAAGGTTCGTATTGTTTCTTTGGATTTCCAACAAATGGTCAGGCCAAGGAACTTTCCATTGCCACATGGATACGCATCTAGAAAGACGACCCGAGAACCTAACGTTACGGTTAGATCTCTGCCAACACAAGGCCGGGTTATCCTTCAAACTGGGTAACTACTGACATGAATATGTCATTCCCCGATCGTAACCAATCTATATCCGAGGATCCTCAATTCCAACAACCACAAAGTAATAAATTTGCAGCAACAACATAGGTTAAGCATCTGGGCTCCATACCATGATACCACCTCTATCCAGAAGGAATGACATACACTAAAGGGGCGCTACCCCCTAATAACCTTGCTGCATCCTTCTTGTTTTGACCATTTCCGGGGTGTGAGGTCTGACGAAGTCTCGTCCACAAAGCTACGCTTTATAAAAAAGCTGTGCTTTGTTCAACAAATGCTCAACAGCACTTAGCATATCACACAACCAAATTGGGAGTATATCACTAACAACCTTCAACTACATAACCTCTGAGCTCGTACGTCCCAGAGAAGGGTGCTAAGCTAAGAGAATAAATTCCCCGCCACCAATAGAAATATATTTGAAAGAAATCAGCTTTATATCTCAATTTGTAATGTTAGACATACAATCCATACAAGTCTGTTCCAGGCTCGAACAGAACCAAAGGCACTTCCAAAGAAGTCCTTGCAATCCGGATATTCACTAATCACGTCCGGACTTCCCGTCACTAAGGGTGATTAAACCTCTATATCGGAGATCAGCCAATGCAGAGTCATTTGGACGGTAATCCTTTCATTTTCAAAAATATCCGGTCTTCAATACCGGTCATCAAATGCAATCCATAACGACGTATCACATATTCGGAATGGGTTATACGACCCAAAGGTCCATTCCCGGCTAACCTGAATAGTGAGCGCTTATTTTTGAAAATAAGTGTGGCATTCAAATTCAAGCAAATCACAACAAATACCTATTTAAAGGTAAATATTGATAGTCGGCTATTTAACTATCAATAGGTATGCACAACATCACCAGATTCCAAATAATTTCCCAAATTATTTATTTTCCAAAATATCTTTACTAGATATACAATTTCCACACTTTAACCATTTGAAAACAAATTTCCAAATCACTTTTCACCTTTACCACTTTTGAAAACAAATTTCAAATCGTTTCCCTACACGAGATATATTCACAAATCTTTATTCATTTTCATTTCAAAATGGTTCATTTAAACCAATTAAATAAATCCTTACCAATTTACTTTATATTTACGTTCCAAATCCGTAAATTTATTTCCACGCTTCAAAAATAAATCAACGTTTATTTTTAAACAAATTTCCCTTTCTTTTATAAATTCCATAGTGAATTTAAAATTCCAAATATCTATGAATATACGATTTCCAAACCATTTCTAATATTCATTTTCAATTTATCTTTAAAAGAAAAAATCTCAAAATATTCACTTCATATTGGAAAACATTTCCATACTTATTTAATAATAAGTAATTCACAAATCTATTTATTTTCAACATTTAGAAAATATTTAATATACTTAAATCAAAATTAAGTATATATTTCATTCTTTAAAGAAAACGTGCGCTTAAACACATTTATTTGAGTCAAAACGAATGTTGCGTAAAACATCGTTACGACGACCCAAAATCACTAGTATAGGGATTCGAACTTAAAATAGATATATAAATCCCAATACTATATAAAACGTTTCCTTTCGAAAATCATTTACTATAACAACAGTGTTATAGTCCACTATTTCCTTATTTCTCGAAAACGTCTATTTCAACAATGAATGTTGAAATCTATGGTTTCGATATTTAATACATTTTAAAACATCTTTAAAACAATTACTTGATTTTATAATATCACTTCCCCAAAAACATATCCATTTTCTTTAATAATATATTCACTGTCTAGAATCGTGAATATTACTCCCGATCCAAACTCTTTATTATTACACATATTATAGAAAAGATAATTCGCTATCCAAAATCACGAATATATCCCCTTTAATAAACTACTATGTTTAATTCACCAAATTCAATTGATGTCGGATTTATAAACAATGTTTATAAATTCCATTTCTATTTATAAAAACTTCGATTTATAAATCTCCTTTATTAACCACTTCAATTCATAACTCAATTTTATACCAAAAGTCTAATTTACAAGTTAATTACTTATAAGTCCTTTATTTTACAAAAATCTATTCGTTTTATAACTTCACAATTTATAAATCGATAAATTTCATTCACTTAAGAAATCCAATCATTCTTCATTTTAACACTTACAAAAAAAACTCGTTTTATAATTCCTATATTTTTAATTTATAAATATCAAGTTTATAAATCTTTTATATAAATCGTTTATAATAATTCAAAAATCCCAATTTAAACCATCTTATAAATTTATCAACTATTTATTTCAAAAATCACATTTCGGTTGTATTTTACAAAAATCTTAACTTTTATAACTTTAAATATTATAACATTTATTTATTTAAAATAAATCAATTCCAAAATTTAATAAAACGTATATTTTCAAAAATCACTTTAAAATCCTTTTAAATTCAAAATCGTTACTTTAATATTTTTAAAACTCCAAAAATAGGCCAATGATGCAACAACAACAATATATCAATCAGGACAATCAAAACACCATATATCAATATGATAATAGAATATATAACAATATTTGTAAATAAATCAATACAGTTGAGGAATCCAGTTGGATCCCTCTAACCTGTTTCCCTGCATGCACAGATGTTAGCACAATACCAATTCCGTTCCAATACGGAATATCGTGGTATATGGGATTTATAAAATATTATCCGCTATTATGCGGCGCAATAGGGTCTCATCCGCTATATAATGCAGGAAAATCAATTCCTAGTACATAAATAATACCAATTTCACTTTGCAGTGAAATATTCGCGTTATATGTTTTTAATAAATAACATCCGCTTAATATACGGCGTATAATGTCTATTTCAATCATCACAGATAACAATTTATCATCCAGGCATACAATCATCAATTTTAAATCAAATTATTTAAAATTTAAATCGAAACAATTCGATTGAGCGAGAAATTCTCACCTTGAGTTTCCGATAGTAGTTGTAGCGTTTTATTTCGAATAAAATTAAGCGTGCGTTTAATTTTACCTAAAATTTTCACTAGCTCCAAATGACTCCAATCCAGCTCCATCGCGTAGTGTTCGACAAAACGAAGCCAACGCAATTCGTTTCGTCGTAATCCGACCTCGTATGAAAAAGATATCGATTTTTAAAGTTTAGACAATTTATATAATATAATTTTACAGCATTTAGTTTATTTTTATACCATAACAGATCTGGGCCGTGAATTTTGAAACTAGCAGATCCATGCCGAACGTCGCTACTTCTTCTCCCCCATGGAATTCACGTACGCAAGAACCCATTTAGTCGCCTCTTCCATCGATTTTTCGCCACCACCACAGAACACTTGAGGACGATCGACCACCTACATGTTGAAGAGCACAGTGCCACCCACCCACGGTCGCAAGCACGCCAAGCTCAGTCGTGCTTCTGCATAGGAATTCGTGCCCGAACGTACGTCACTCACACGTAATTTTCCGTCGATCCACTTCGAGTTAAACGATCATAGCCGTTGAATTCGTAGTTCACAACAATCTCTACACTTTTCGTGTTGAAAGTTTCTCGGATTAATTCACGGATTTGAAGATAATCGAGGAGAAAGAATCAAATTTTTTGACCATTGATTTAGAGGGAGCCGGCAGCTAGGGTTTTGAGAATTAGGGTTTTAGTTGTGTTGAAAATTGTGAATAAGGGGGGCCTTTTATAGAAAATTTGCAAATTACTATTCACTTGAAATTTTTCGAACTTCAAATCTCACGCGATGACTGGCGTTTTTAGGGTTTACCCCATGTTTCGGACACAATGGAATGTGTTTCGGAGTCTAATTCGATCATATGTGCGAGTTACGGAAATAAACGATCGATTTTAAATTAAACCGATTAAACTAATTTCTATGCGTTTTGTCTTGCCCCGGACAAACGGTAAATCCAATTGACACGAAATTTGAAATCTTACAATAATATAAAATTACGGATCCGATGAAACTGGTTTCGTTAAAATCCGAGACTGTTTGAAAAATGGCTATTTTAACTCGTTAATTAAATAGTAAAATATTCGATTTTCACAAATTAAATTTTAATTCACTTTTAAAAGTTCTATAACATCATTATAACTCCAATATGATTTAATAAAATTTTACTAATCAATTTCAATCATATTAAACCTAATTTTCAATTATTTCTGTATTTTCAATATTAAATTATCGATTTAATTATCCAATTAAATCCAGATATTCGAAATAAAATTTATTCAACTATTTAATTTCACTTATTTATATTTAAAATCAATTAAATATACAATTTTTAATTGTAGAAATTCTGGGTCATTACACAGCCTCAACAAATTCTCCCCATCGCGCAACATCGCGCCTTCACAACCACTGCAACAACAACGCTGCAACATCGCGCCGCCTTCACAAAGTTAAGTTTGTGAACTGTTGCAACATCGCGCCTTCATAACCACGAGCACCATCGCCTGAATCCACAATCCGAATCAACAAAAAAAAGCAATCGAACTTCAAAATTGCCTCCACCCACATCACGATTCAACTCGAACCCCTCCTTGAACCGAAACCATTGCAACTTCACTCAGCAGCCAACTTTACTGCATCTCCCCTCTAATAATTAATTCTTCGACCGTATTCGCAGTAGAGTAGATGATGTAATCGTCCAATGGGGACTAGTCCATCCCCCCCGTAGCCGCCTTTCCATCGCACATCTTCATCCGTCTCTTCCTATTTTCTTCCGCCTTCTCGTCATCCTAATCTCCTAGACCTAGCTTTCTCCGTTGATGCAATATTTTGACCTCTACGAAAACCAATCCTCCTCGTCTAATGTTCTACGGTTCCACAGATCTATGCGCCCCAATTCATGCTTGAGCGTATATTGGAGTGTGCTCTGAAATATTTTTGAATTTATTTACTTTACTAAATTGCCGAGCCCGCTTGAGAGCTGTATGCATACATTTTGTACGCATCAAATAGGGGTGCTTTGTGGTGGGTTACTAAAGATAGTTATCAAGTGCACCAAATTAGGGTTGTAAACGGTGCAGTTGCTTTGTTAGTGACTGTTCAAGCACTTAAGGAGAAGTGCAGAACTTTCTAAAGTTGGTCGATCTTTCAATTCATAGTTTCAATTTGGTTTCTGGAATTTAAAATTAAGAGGAAGTGGATTTAAATCTCATGTTCATCTTGCCCCTCTTGGAAAATTCGGTTCTCAGAAAATTCGATTCTCAGAAAATTCGGTTCTCGGAAAATTCGGTTCTCATAAAAATCGTTTCTCAGAAAATTCGTTGATTTGGTTTCTCGGAAAATTTAGGTTATGGATTCTCAGAAAATCCATTGATTTGGTTTCTCCGAAAATTCGTTTGTCTCATATAAAAACTTATCCACTTCTTCATATTTGTTCATCACTTCTCTTGACTCAATTTCAATTCCTAAATCTTTTACTAAAGCCCTATCTATTCCTGGTTGGCGGAAAGCAATGATTGATGAAATGAATGCTTTGGAGTTTAATAATACATAGAGATTGATTGTCATTTTGTTCGGGATGAAATACAAGATGGTTTAATATCTACAGAGTATATGGAGACTGAAGAGCAGATTGCAAATATCTTCACCAAAGCTTTGAATGGAGTCATAATTAATTACTTGTATAACAAGTTTGGCCTGATTAACATCTATGCTCCAACTTGAGGGGGAGTGTTAAATATAGGGTGTAATTGTTTCCTTTTATTAACTTTCCTATTATAAACTGCTTTCCTATTATAAACTTTCCTGATTTAACTATTTGGTGTGATATATAAACACCTCTTCTTGTATATCAATGAGATGGGATAAATAAAATAAGTTGCTTTTTTCTCCTATATGTCTGTTCTTACAAATTATATTTGATACCAAACCAATTAACATATACGTTTCTTTCTCCTTAACTTATGTCTTTTCTGTTTCTTAGCATTTACTCTCACTTTGCTTGCCATCCAGACCATCTATGTATCAACCTAAAAAATTTAATAAATGTTTTATTTATTTAATTTAGATAATTTTGTTATTTAAAATATAAATTTTGGTGTGGATTAGAATTCCACACATGAATTAATAGAATATTTTTCCGGAAATGTGAATTTTGTCAATATGGTCAAACTTTGACTTTTAAATTTAAAAATTTAAAAGTTGAAAATTTTAATTTTTTTCTTTATTTTGAAAGTAAATAAAATTTTAAGAATACTGCTTTTCGTTTCGTTGAAATCTGAATTATAATGTGAATGGTATGCCTTTTTAACTATTGTATGTAATTTGCTGTATTTAACAAAATTGTTTACTTTAAATTATATAAATAATATTTATTTGGTCATGTAGTGTTCTAATTTATGTTTTCAGGGGTAAAATAACTTGTTTTGTATATATTTTGTTTTGAAAACGTTTTCAAAGTGTAATTGACATTTTCCAGTGCCAGTTGTATTTTGTTTCTAATTTCCAACTTCGATTAATTTAAGAAATTCTTTATTTATTTTTATATTTTTCTTAAGAACTTATTTTATTCTCATTCTCACTTTGTTTTGTTTCTCAAAGATTTATTTTAAACCATTTTTAAGAAGAGTTGTAATTTCCCAAAGTTAAGTGGACCGTGTTTGCAATTTTCTTAAGCTAGTTTCAATAAATTAAGCAAACTCTATAATTCTTATTTTAGTTAAAGTTTAACATTTATTGGAATTTTTAAATATTTTAAATTCTAACTTCAAAATCTTTTAATTTAGTTGAATATATTCGTAACAACATTTTCCTTCACTTTTGATTCTTTTCAAAATTGGTTATATACCTTTTAATTTAAGTAATTAATATTCTGTAAAAGAAATAAATTTTACGTATATACATCAGCTCTTAGTAAATGATAAATGAATAAAAAGGATGTAAACAAATCTTATTTTTAAATGAGAAATAAATTTTAAATAATAGTGTATAAATAAGCAAATTAATTACATGTATAATTTGTACGCTTATTTCCGTTTTGATTAATTTAGTTGACATAAATGGTGCGTATTTAATGAAATATTCTTTAAACGTTTATTTTACTAAATATAAGTAGCGAATAAATAAGAAATGTATAAATTTAAATATTTTACATTGTTATAAATTTGGGCGAATGTTATTGCGTATATAGTACACATTCTTAAAATTCTTACCTTAGCTATAAATAAATCAATCAATCAGTAGACGTGCAATTCTAAGTGGAAAAGGAATAAATTCCCTAGCCATTCAATTTCGTTTAAAAGCTTGCCCTAAATTCACATGTATACTTTACATACTTTCCTTTTGCTTAAATTGATTTAATTGGTACAAAATATTAATTTCCCTACCGTTCAGTTTCTTTTAAATCTAGCTTTAATAATTCACGTATAGGTTTCTACGCTTCCATTTTTCTTCATTTTATAACAGGAACAAAATTCCTCAAAATTCAGATAGGCGTTTTCAAAACAAAAATCCTTGCCTTCCATACGCGCTCATTATTTTCTTGACTCAGCTATTTGAAAAATTCCATTTACCTCTTGTGTATAATAGGACTAAAATCTTTCAATTGCTTCAGACGTTTCAAAAAAATTAAATTTACTCCTTGCTATTTTCCTTTTACCTAAAATCACACAACCCATATGTTAAATACACAAGCACGTTCAAATTCTTTTAAAGCGTGATTTGAAATTCACGTGTATAAGTGTCTCTTCTTTTCCTTTTACTCCTTTGCAATTAATAGGAACAAATTCTTTGATTTTTCTTACCATTCAAACGAAATTTTTTTATTTCCTTAATGTTCCAATACCATTATTTCTTGCATTCTTTATCAACGCAATTACCTCCTATAAAATCAAACATCATGCAAAATTTCCCTACCGTTTATAACTTTATTTCTTGCAGTTTCCTTTCCTCAATCAACGCATGGTCCCACTTTATCATTTTTTCTTGCGTTTTAACGCAATTTCTTCTATGTAAATTATAAAACCTTCTTCCCCTGTTGAATACTAAAACACGTTCAATTTTTTTTCCTTTTGTTTCATTTTATAATAAGAAATAAAACCCCTGCTCAATTCACGTGCCATTCAAAAATCAAACTTTATTTTTCTTACCATTTTTTCGTACCCAATCAACGCACCCTCTCTGATATATATAAGCACCGCGTACAAAAACTTTCACTACATTTTTGGTTTCAACCTTCTCTCTCATGTGTAACATCAGTTAATGGCTACCAAACTGTTTCTTCTCTTTTATTTTATTTTTTGTTTTTCTTCTTGTTCGTGTAGTGGAGTGGTCGAGCAAATTGAGTCAATTATCCTTTTATTTTAAATCTCGTTCCAATTTTGATTTATTTAAAAATTTGCTTTGACCGTAATTGAATGCACGTAGTTAGTTTATTTATTTATCTTGTTCAAGATTTGGATCGAGTCATTGTTTCCGCTAAGAATTAATCGTGCCTTCTGTACGCTGTCCGGTGTAGATATTCATTATTTTGTATCTAATCTTCAGCAGCATAGAGGTGAGTATTCTCACCCGACAAACATACTTATAGATCTGTATATTAATAACAAGTGTAATTGTAGAATGGATATATTATATTTTACTTGCCTGTGATATAAATTTTTGATGTTAAAAAATGTAATGATCCCAATTTTTAATCAAATTTAAATTGATAATTAAAATAAATTTTTGAATAAAATTGTAAATTAATTTGAATTTTTCACATTAAATAGGATACTTATTTATTTGGACATTGATTTTAAAATTTAACCGTGGATTTGAAATTCTATATTTAATATCTTATAAAAAAATAAAAAGAAGAAACATCCCAAAGTAATCTATCAATTAAAATTAATAATATATTTTTAACTTTTGGAATTTAATTTGAAAATAAATTGAGAAAAATCTCAAACAAATAAGTAATAAACTATATATGAATAAAACTCCAATTGCTTTTGAGTTTAAAATTTTGAAATGATGAATGTTTAAAAAAAGATCATTTGAATTTAAAGTTATGTACATATATGTACATTGCATTTATGAGTAAAATTGAGTACATATTGGAATTGAATTTAAATTGTTCAGGATATATGTGGATCTATATATAATTATTTGTTAGTAATGAATAATTTGATTTTAAATCATTTGTCTTTGAAATTTATAAGAGTATAAAATATAATGTATGAATGCAAATTTAAAATAAGAAGTAAAAGTTTAAAATACACATATCTCTTGAAAATTTATAAAATTTGAATGAAATATTAATAAAGGGATAATGTTCTTTCTCTTGAAATTATATATGAACTAAGTACAATTTTGCTTAAAATTGATAAAAGGTTTAAAACACTTATCTTTTTATAAAAATATAATTTGTATATACATTGAACATATAAGGATATAAACACAAATGTATATGTAGACATAATACTTGAAATGAAAGGGGTTAAAAACAAAATTTATAAAATAATTTAAACTAGGGACATAAACATAAAATTGCAAAATGAAGACAAATGTAGAGCATGCAATGAAAATATTTACAAGTGTTAAACAATGTCACCATGAAAAATACAAGTGGCAAAATGTTTCTTTTAAAATTTAATGTGAATAAAAAAATCAAATGAAAGGAAAATGCAGGCCATTCAAATTCCACAGATCTGAAAAGAGATACCAGGCTGCTCAAAATTCTCTATTCAAACTCCTTCCTTTATCATCTTCTAAAAACAAAAAACAAAGCAATGCAAAATAGTTCAAAAGCAGCCAAACAGAAATCAAAATAAAAGTGAAGTTTGAACAGCTTCAAGTATTCATAGGTTTCAACTGAGTTTAAGGTCAGGCAAGCTAAGCAAAACAAAGTTCAAAACATCAACATGAAGATCAATTCAGTTGCAAACAAAACTTCAAAAAAAAGCATAAAGCAGAAGAAAATTCAAACAACTTCAAGCTCAAACAAATCTGCTCAAAACTCAAGAGATCTGAAGGCAGTAAGCATGCTTTAAAAAAACTTCAAGCTTGAAAATGAAGGAATTAAAACTACAAATCAAAAAGGAAAAAAAATCTGGTTCCAGGCCCTTGCTTCCTCTCTATTCCTTCCTGTAAAACCAACAGGTGAGCAATCTTCAAATTTAAACCCTTAATTTGCTTGATATCTGATTTCATATGATAATTATTTAAGTAAGGATGATTGCATGAATATCTTTAAACTGGGAAATGGTTGAACCCTGTGGCTGTGCATGTCTGTTTGGCCATATTTATGCTGCTTTGTTACATTCCAGATTTCAGTCCACCCAAATAAACTCACATCTTCTTATCTAATTTATTTCAAGCTGAGATTTTTAAAGAAAAAGGATCGTATAGATGTTAGTTGATTTTTAAAATTGGTTTCAGATGTTTATATTTAGGCAATACATTAAAAACAATAAATTTCGGTGAAAATAAACAAACTTGGAAAAATTTGATCAACAGTTTTTCAAAATCAGATTATATAATTAGAGTCGAAATTGAAAATGGTGAATTTTAGTGATAAAATCAGAATTATTTATTGAGAATTTGATGTGGATTTGTGGGATGATCGGAATGACTATTTTCATCAATGCCCAATGATTAATGGGGTGATGGGTGTCGAGCGTGAGATAGGAAGTTCTTGGTGGATGGAAGATCATCGGAAAAACCCATTTTCATTCTAGTGTGCTGTAGTTGCCGATGCGAGGGTAAGTATGGTTTAAGAGTTAAGTTGTTCGACAGGGGTTTGCTCGTCGATTGCGCCGCCATCGTGGAACCGGAGTGGACCGATGTGAGGGGAATGGAAGTTCGTGTTCGTCACATAGCTCGAGTCGAGGCAGTGGAGCCTCTGGTGAACGGGGTCGGTCGGACCAGGGAGTTTTGGCGTTTGGATTGTCTTCCCGACAGTGATCGAGTTGCTCAAATTTTGATTTCATGGTGGTTCGAGAGTTCTGGAGGTTGGTCTGATACGAGTTCGTCGACGGTGACTAGCTGGAGGTACCGATGGTTGTCGGAAGGCGCCTGAACTCGTGTGCACGTGCACTTGTTAGAGGATCGTTATGAAGTTTGGTATCGAAGTAGAAAAATTAATGGCCTCGGGATTAACTCGAGAAAAAATGATGTGTGCTCGGGATTTCCTTCGAGCAGTTCGCATGGGTTGGATACAAGTTTTATAACTTAAATCAAAACAAAGTTGGAAGAAGAGGGAGAGGAGAAGGAGAACGCGAGTTTCGCGAAGTCTGGCTCGAGTGATTTCGAATATAGCTCGGGAATTTTTTTGTTTTACTCGGGTTTAGTTGTATAGGTTACCAGATTTCAAAATCTTGAAGAAATCCTATTTAGCTTTTTTATTTATGAATTATGAATTTCAAATTGGAAGCAAAAGCAAAAATTTAAACCAAGTTCTCAGTTTTCAAGTAATATGCTAACCGTTTTGAAAGGTATATGAAATATTCGAGTTTAGGGCAAAAATGTTTTTAACAAGTTTTAAACGTTTATTTTAACATTTAATTCTTTGAAAGGATTGTGAAACTTTGTAACTTGTTCAATTTGAAAGTGAATCTTTGTTTAAAGATTTAAAATAAATTTTATATAAATCCCTGAGTGTTTTCAAAATAGAATGATGTAATTGGAAATAATAATTAAGGATAATCGGTTTATCTTAAGTTAATTGAGATCTTAATTTAATTAAGAGATTTTGATTTAGAATTTGTGGATAAAATTTCTTAATGTAATTAAAAGATGATTTATTTATAAGGGTAATTAATTATCTAAAGAAAATTACTTAGTTAAAAGTAATAAATTTATGGTTAAAGTTTAAAGAATAATTAATTAATGTGATGAATTAATTAAGGTAAGTAATTTGAGAATAATTAATTAATAACTGTTAATTAATTAATGAAAGTAATTAAGGAATGATTATCAATTTAGGATTAATTAATTTATCATGGTAATAAATTAAAGATAATTAATTATTAATATAAGGTTAATTAATTTATAATTAAGGATTTATTAATTAATAATTAATAAATGAAGATTAAATTGATGAGAACAATTACAGGTAATTAATTGCTTAAAGATAATTATTTAATTAAAAGTAATTAATTAATAATTAGAAGTGGGGTAATCAAGTAATTGACATTGATTTAAGATTAGGGATAGTTACTTATTGTAATTAATTAAGGATAATTAATTTAATGGTAATTAATTAATTAAGGGTTAATTAATCAATTAAAGATAATTAATTAAAGGGTTGATTAAGTAATTAAAGGTTAGTTATTTAATAATTAAAGGTTGATAATTATAATTAAAGATTAACTAAATTATTAATAAGTGGTTAATTAATAAATGATTAAAGAATGATTAATCAAATTGATTTGTAATCCATTAATATTAATTAACTAGGAATAGTAATCCATAAGTAGTTAATCTGATTTGAATTAATCAAACAATTAACCGCTCTTACTTATGAATGTTTGGATTCTATTGGATGATTGAATTGTTTGATACCCCTGATATGTGATACTCTATTTTGGTTGAGCCGTGTTTATGTAACTTATTATCAGTGATATATACCTATGATCTGTGAATAAAAGATAAGCGTTATGGTTTATACCGCTTATCAAATATAATTGTTATAGTTTATACCGCTTATCATAATATATTGCTGTATTTGAATCTGTGATGATTGACGGTGTTGCACTTTTATTGTGCAAAACCCCTGGACCACACTTATACACATACAAATATGGATTTCACGTGGAAATGGGTTAAGTTACAGATTTTCAAATAGTTTTAAAGATTGAATTTTCGAATCTAAAATAGTTTTGAAATTGGAATTGAAAGCTTTTGAAAGTGAATTTTCAAAAATATAAGTTATTTTAAATAACTTGATTTAGTTTTGAAAATTTAAATAATTAGATTTAAATTTGAATTCAATATTTGAAATTGAATTCTATGATTTGGAAACTAGGGTTTAAAAAGGTTATTCAACTTATGAATGGGTTTACATGGGTTTTTAAAACATTTTAAAAGTGTAGTTTTAGGAATTTAAATTTAACCCAAGATTTTAACTTGTATAAATAAAATTGGATTTTTCCGAAACGGAAACTATTTGTTTTCAAATAGTAAAAGCTTTCACATAAGAATGAACTTCCAATTTTTGTTAAAAGGATTTCAAGTCAAAAATGAAAATAGTTTTCCAAGTTATGAATAAATCTTTGGAAACGGGTTTGAAAGCCATAAGTTAAATCTTTAATTTAAAGATTAGATGAGTTGATCCAATTGAAATTGAAATTGTTTTGAAATCTATGAATAGATCTTTGTGAAACTTGGTGAACTTTGTGAAAAGACTCTTTTTGTTAAAAAAAAATTGAAATGGTAATTTGTTTAAACCATTTGGAAAAAGATTTTGGGTTTTGAAAAGTTGTGACTTAACTAAGATCCCATATCCATATGTTTTAAAATATTGCGCTTATTATTCGGTTTAGCTGGGAGAGGACCTTGTGTCATATAACCCATTTCGAATAGCGATACGACGTTATGGATTGCATTTGAAGACCGGTGTTGAAGACCGAGTATTTTCGAGAACGGAAGGATAACCCGTCGATTGTCTCTGCACTGAGTCGCCCTGGTATAGAGATTCCCTAAGTGGTTGGGAAGCCCGATCGGGATTGTGGATGCTCGGATTTGCAAGGGCTTCTTCGAAAGTGCCTTCGATTCTGTTCGAACCTGTAACAGACTTGTATGGTTGTATGTCCGACACTACACTTTGATATATTAAACTAATACCTATCAAATACATTTTGCTTGGTGGCGGAGAATTTATTCTCTTAGCTTAACACCCTTCTCTAAGACGTACGAGCTCAGAGGTTATGTAGTTGATATTTATCAGTGAAATACTCCCAATTTGGTAGTGTGGCATGCTGAGTGCTGTTGTGCATCATTTGTTGATCAAAGCATGACTTTTGTGTAAAGCGTAGCTTTGTGGACGATACTGCATCAGGACCTCACACCCCGGAAATGGTCGAAACAGGAAAGTTGCGGCAAGGTTATGAGGGTCGCGCCCTTTATGGTGTGTCATTCCCTTCTGGAAAATGGTGGTATCATGGTATGGAGCCCAGATACTTACTCATATGGACACTGCGGATCTATTACTTTGTGATAGCTTTGTGGTTGTGAGGCGCCTCGGATAAAGGTCCCAAAGGACCGGGGGATGGCATGCTCGAGTAGTAGTTACCCAGTCACAGAGGTAACCCGGCCTTGTGTTGGCAAAGATTCGGTTAGGTTCTCGGGACGTCCCGCCAGAGGCGATTTTATGGACAGTAGGAAGTTCCTTAGCCTGACCATTTGTTGGAAATCCATTCATCCAATACGTGCTTTGTACGGTTTTAGTTGTAGAACCTGCCATTTACTTATGGTGGTCACCACTGTTTAGATGGTAGCTATAGTAGGCATAGTTTGGAATGTCTATGCTGGCTAGGATTTATATTATACTTTCGAAATGGTTTTCTACACTATGCACTAGTAATAATATCAAAGAAAATTTTCTCATATCAAGAATATTTGACTATCATAAGGAGAAATGTTCTCCAATTCTGCGTTTGCATTGTGTGTGTGGCGGGAGGCCTTATGGTAGCTTCATTTTCCAAAAAGCATTGCGGATTTATTTTAAATTCTTTTGTTGTTTGTTTTAAAAGATAAACTGTTTCTGTTTGCTCATACCAGTCCCACAACTGACTTGGAGTTTATTGTTCCTTTCCTAAACTCTGGGTGCCTACAATATTTCCCACATGGGCAGTCTAGAGTTGGGTTTTTCAGATAAACAATAATAGGTGTAGATTCGATAGCTTTCAGCCTTAGGATTTGGCAATCGCATTTGGATCGAGTTGTTTCACTTCATCTCGATTGGGAGTTCGAGCTATTTCTGGATTGGTGCCTTGGAGATGGAGATTACCGATACTGGAGTTCTTTCTTAAAGACCATATTGGAGTTATTATTCCGCTGCTGGTGTTATCTTTTCTTTCCACTACTATTGTCTTGTATCATATCTCTGATGTATATTAATATTTATTGTATCATCTATTGTATCTTATTGTATCGGATATTGTATCAATGTTGTATATTGATTTATTCATTTCTTCCGTTGTGTTGTACTTAATGTGCTATATGCTCCGACGAACCAGATTTGACGTTTGGACCTACGACATTTGAATACGAGTGTCGTATTCGGTGCCGATTTTCGAAGGTCTAGTCAGGGTTGTTATATTTGGTATGAGAGCTGAAGGTTGAAACTTTAGATCAGGAGTATAACACATTAAGTAACTCATTAGAGATAGGGTGAAGTATACCCTAGAATGAGTACATCCGTAAGATATCCGTTTAAATGCCTCAGTAAATTCTCTTACTATTCACCGATAGTAAGTATGAGTGCGAGAAGAGGACGAGATATGGGACAGGCGAGTACCACTACAAATGGTCAATACCCTGCGATAGTGGAAACAACCTTTCTTCTCAATCTCCTTTGATTCAATTCCAAATTCTTATGATTGCTTCGTAGCAGCTCCAGAAAGAAGCTTCGGTGCATTGGTGGCCTTACGAATTGTTGTAGAAAATTCTTACTTCGTATCTTCATTAGTTTCTTATCAGCTTTTTGATCTAAACTTTAATGAATTTTAATTTGAATTTGAAATTGAAAATTTTAAATAAATTGGAAATTTTAAATTGAAATAAATTGGTTAACTTAAATATAAAGTTAAATTTGAATTGTATCGATAAAACGATATCGGTTAAAACCAAATTCGGGATTCTGTTGTAATTTCTTGGGTAGATCGAAGTCCGATGAGGGAAAAGTTGGTATATACTTGGGGATATTTCGACTTAAAGTCAGAATCCATATCTAGTGTTTGAGAATTATGGAAGATTAAATCCATTTGTCTATTGTTTGGGTCAAATATGTTCTACGAATGGTTAGTTATCCCTTCGAAATAACCTATACCCCTGTATATTTCGTAGATCTAGATAACCCGAGTGCTTCGAGAAATATTGAATGAGTTTGATCTTGTATCTATTGTTGATATTCTGATTTGGTAAATCGAATGCAGAATAAAAATTTCGATCTGATCTGATCAACCATTTCTCAGTCTTTCATCTATTCTTTCTCGTCTCCCTAGCAAATTTCGAGGATGAAATTTTTTTTAAGGGGGGAAATCTGTAACGATCCCCATTTTTAAGTAAGTTTAAATTGATAATTAAAATAAATTTTTGAATAAAATTTTAAATTAATTTGAATTTTTCACATTAAATAGGATATTTATTTATTTGGACATTGATTTGAAATTTAACTGTGGATTTGAAATTCTATATTTAATATCTTATAAAAAAGAAGAAACATCCCAAAGTAATCTATCAATTAAAATTAATAATATATTTTTAGCTTTTGGAATTTAATTTGAAAATAAATTGAGAAAAATCTCAAACAATTAAGTAATAAACTATATATGAATAAAACTCCAATTGCTTTTGAGTTTAAAATTTTGAAATAATGAATGTTTTAAAAAAGGTCATTTGAATTTAAAGTTATGTACATATATGTACATTGCATTTATGAGTAGAGTTGAGTACATATTGGAATTGAATTTAAATTGTTCAGGATATATGTGGATCTATATATAATTATTTATTAGTAATGAATAATTTGATTTAAATCATCTGTCTTTAAAATTTATAAGAGTATAAAATATAATGTATGAATGCAAATTTAAAATAAGAAGTAAAAGATTAAAATACACACATCTCTTGAAAATTTATAAGATTTGAATGAAATATTAATAAAGGGATAATGTTCTTTCTCTTGAAATTATATATGAACTAAGTACAATTTTGCTTAAAATTGATAAAAGGTTTAAAATACTTATCTTGTTATAAAAATTAATCTTTTTATAAAATATAATTTTTATATACATTGAACATATAAGGATATAAACACAAATGTATATGTAGACATAAGTACTTGAAATGAAAGGGGTTAAAAACAAAATTTATAAAATAATTTAAAGAGGGACATAAACATAAAATTGCAAAATGAAGACAAGTGTAGAGCATGCAATGAAAAAATTTACAAGTGTTAAACAATGTCATCACGCAAAATACAAGTGGCAAAATGTTTCTTTTAAAATTTTAATGTGAATAAAAAAATCAAATGAAAGGAAAATGCAGGCCATTCAAATTCCTCAGATCTGAAAAGAGATACCAGGCTGCTCAAAATTCTCTATTCAAACTCCTTCCTTTAACATCTTCTAAAAACAAAAACCAAAGCAATGCAAAATAGTTCAAAAGTAGCCAAACAAGAAATCAAAATAAAAGTGAAGTTTGAACAGCTTCAAGTATTCAGAGGTTTCAACTGAGTTTAAGGTCAGGCAAGCTAAGCAAAACAAAGTTCAAAACATCAACCTGAAGATCAATTCAGTTGCAAACAAAACTTCAAAAAAAACATGAAGCAGAAGAAAATTCAACTCAAGAAAATTCAAACAACTTCAAGCTCAAACAAATCTGCTCAAAACTCAAGAGATCTGAAGGCAGTAAGCATGCTTTCAAAAAAATCTTCAAGCTTGAAAATGAAGGAATTAAAACTACAAATCAAAAAGGAAAAAAAATATGGTTCCAGGCCCTTGCTTCCTCTCTGTTCCTTTCTGTAAAACCAACAGGTGAGCAAACTTCAAATTTAAACCCTTAATTTGCTTGATATCTGATTTCATATGATAATTATTTAAGTAAGGATGATTGCATGAATATCTTTAAAATGGGAAATGGTTGCATCCTGTGGTTGTGCATGTCTGTTTGGCCATATTTATGCTGCTCTATTACATTCCAAATTTCAGTCCACCCAAATAAACTCACATCTTCTTATCTAATTTATTTCAAGCTGAGATTTTTAAAGGAAAAAGGATCGTATAGATGTTAGTTGATTTTTAAAATTGGTTTGAGATGTTTATATTTAGGCAATACATTAAAAACTATAAATTTCGATGAAAATAAACAAACTCGAAAAAATTTGATCATCAGTTTTTCAAAATCGGATTATATGATTAGAGTCGAAATTGAAAATGGTGAATTTTAGTGATAAAATCAGTATTTTTAATTGAGAATTTGATGCGAATTTGTGGGATGATCGGAATGGCTATTTTCATCAATGCCCAACGATTAATGGGGTGATGGTGTCGAGCGTGAGATAGGAAGTGGTTATTGGATGGAAGATCATCGAAAAAATACCCATTTGCATTGTAATGTGCCGTGGTTGCCGATGCCAGGGTAAGTAGGGTTTAAGAGTTAAGTTGTTCGACAGGGGTTTTCTCGGCGATTGCGCCGCCATCGTGGAACCGGAGTGGACCGGTGTGAGGGGAATGGAAGCTCGTGTTCGTGACATAGCTCGAGTCGAGGCAGCAGAGCCTCTGGTGAACAGGGTCGGTCAGACGAGGGAGTTTTGGCGTCTGGGTTGTCTTCTCGAAAATGATTGAGTTGCTCAAATTTTGATTTCATGGTGGTTCGAGAGTTCTGGAGGTTGGCCTGGTACGAGTTCGTCGACGGTGACTAGCTGGAGGTACAGATGGTGGTCGGAAGGATCCTGAACTCGTGTGCACATGCACGTGTCAGAGAATCGTTATGAAGTTTGGTATCGAAGTAGAAAAGTTAATGGCCTCGGGATTAACTCGAGAAAAAATAATGTGTGCTCGGGATTTCCTTCGAGCAGTTCGCATTGGTTGGATACAAGTTTTATAGCTTAAATCGAAACAAAGTTGGAAGAAGAGGGAGAGGAGAAGGATAACGCGAGTTTCTCAGAGTCTGGCTCGAGTGATTTCGAATATGGCTCAGGAATTTTTGTGTTTTACTCGGGTTTAGTTGTATAGGTTACCATATTTCAAAATCTTGAAGAAATCCTGTTTAGTTTTTTTATTTATGAAATATGAACTTCAAATTGGAAGAAAAAGAAAAAATTTAAACCAAGTTCTCGGTTTTCAAGTAATATGCTAACCGTTTTGAAAGGTATATGAAATATTCGAGTTTAGGGCAAAAATGTTTTTAGCAAGTTTTAAACATTTATTTTAACATTTATACCTTTGAAAGGATTGTGAAACTATATAACTTGTTCAATTTGAAAGTGAATCTTTGTTTAAAGATTTAAAATAAATTTTATATAAATCCCTAAGCGTTTTCAAAATAGAATGATGCAATTGGAAATAATAATTAAGGATAATCGATTTATCTTAAGTTAATTGAGATCTTAATTTAATTAAGAGATTATGATTTAGAATTTATGGATAAAATTTCTTAATGTAATTAAAAGACGATTTATTTATAAGGGTAATTAATTATCTAAAGAAAATTACTTAGTTAAAAGTAATAAATTTATGGTTAAAGTTTAAAGAATAATTAATTAATGTGATGAATTAATTAAGGTAAGTAATTTGAGAATAATTAATTAATCAACTGTTAATTAATTGATGAAAGTAATTAAAGAATGATTATCAATTTAGGATTAATTAACTTATCATGGTAATAAATTAAAGATAATTAATTATTAATATAAGGTTAATTAATTTATAATTAAGAATTTATCAATTAATTATTAATAAATGAAGATTAAATTGATGAGAACAATTACAGGTAATTAATTGCTTAAAGATAATTACTTAATTAAAAGTAATTAATTAATAATTAGAGGTGGGGTAATCAAGTAATTAACATTGATTTAAGATTAGGGATAGTTACTTATCGTAATTAATTAAGGATAATTAATTTAATGGTAATTAATTAATTAAAGGTTAATTAATCAATTAAAGATAATTAATTAAAGGGTTAATTAAGTAATTAAAGGTTAGTTATTTAATAATTAAAGGTTGATTAATTATAATTAAAGATTAATTAAATTATCAATAAGTGGTTAATTAATAAATGATTAAAGAATAATTAATCAAAAATGATTTGTAATCCATTAATATTAATTAACCAGGAATAGTAATCCATAAGTAGTTAATCTAATTTGAATTAATCAAACAATTAATCGCTCTTACTTATGAATGTTTGGATTCTATTGGATGATTGAATTGTTTGATACCCCTGATATGTGATACTCTGTTTTGGTTGAGCCGTGTTTATGTAATTTATTATCTGTGATATATACATGTGATCTGTGAATAAAAGATAAGCGTTATGGTTTATACCGCTTATCAAATATAAGCGTTATAGTTTATACCGCATATCAAAATATATTGCTGTATTTGAATCTGTGATGATTGACGGTGTTGCACTTTTATTATGTAAAACCCCTGGACCACACTTATACACACATATATGGATTGCACATGGAAATGGGTTAAGTCACAGATTTTGAAATAGTTTTAAAGATTGAATTTTCGAATCCAAAATACTTTTGGAATTGGAATTGAAAGCTTTTGAAAGTGAATTTTCAAAAATATAAGTTATTTTAAATAACTTGATTTAGTTTTGAAAATTTAAATAACTTGATTTAGTTTTGAAAATTTAAATAACTTGATTTAGTTTTGAAAATTTAAATAATTTGATTTAAATTTGAATTCAATATTTGAAATTGAATTCTATGATTTGGAAACTAGGGTTTAAAAAGGTTATTCAACTTATGAATGGGTTTACATGGGTTTTTAAAACATTTTAAAAGTGTAGTTTTAGGAATTTAAATTTAACCCAAGATTTTGACTTGTATAAATAAAATTGGATTTTTCCGAAACGGAAACTATTTGTTTTCAAATTGTAAAAGCTTTCACATAATAAATGAACTTCCAATTTTTGTTAAAAGGATTTCAAGTCAAAAATGAAAATAGTTTTCCAAGTTATGAATAAAACTTTGGAAACGGGTTTGAAAGCCATAAGTTAAATCTTTAATTTAAAGATTAGATGAGTTAATCCAATTGAAATGGAAATTGTTTTGAAATCTATGAATAGATCTTTGTGAAACTAGGTGAACTTTATGAAACGACTCTTTTTGTTAAAAAATTTGAAATGCTAATTTGTTTAAACCATTTGGAAAAAGATTTTGGGTTTTAAAAAGTTGTGACTTAACTAAGATCCCATATCCATATGTTTTAAAATATTACGCTCATTATTCAGTTTAGCCGGGAGAGGACCTTGTGTGATATAACCCATTCCGAATAGTGATACGATGTTATGGATTGCATTTGAAGACCGGTGTTGAAGACCGAGTATTATCGAGAACGAAAGGATAACCCATTGATTGTCTCTGCACTGAGTCGCGCCGGTATAGAGATTATCTAAGTGATGGGAAGTCCGATCGGGATTGTGGATGCCCGGATTTGCGAGGGCTTCTTCGGAAGTGCCTTCAGTTTTGTTCGAACCCATAACAGACTTGTATGGTTGTATATCCGACACTACACTTTGAGATATTAAACTGATCCCTATCAAATACATTTTTGCTTGGTGGCGGAGAATTTATTCTCTTAGCTTAACACCCTTCTCTGAGACGTACGAGCTTAGAGGTTATGTAGTTGATATTTATCAGTGAAATACTCCCAATTTGGTAGTGTGGCATGCTGAGTGCTGCTGTGTATCATTTTTTGATCAAAGCATGGATTTTGTGTAAAGCGTAGGTTTGTGGACGAGACTGCATTAGGACCTCACACCCAGGAAATGGTCGAAACAGGAAAGATGCGGCAAGGTTATGAGGGTCGCGCCCTTTAGGGTGTGTCATTCCCTTCTGGAAAAGGGTGGTATCATGGTGTGGAGCCCAGATACTTACACATGTGGACACTACAGATCTATTACTTTGTGATTGCTTTGTGGTTGTGAGGCGGCTCGGATAAAGGTCCCAAAGGACAGGGGATGGCATGCTCGAGTAGTAGTTACCTAGTTACAGAGGTATCCCGACCTTGTGTTGGCAGAGATCCGGTTAGGTTCTCGGGACGTCCCGCCAAAGGCGATCCCATGGACAGTAGGAAGTTCCTTAGCCTGACCGTTTGTTGGAAATCCATTCATCCAATACGTGCTTTGTACTGTTTTAGTTGTAGAACCTATCATTTACTTATGGTGGTCACCACTGTTTAGATGGTAGCTATAGTAGGCATAGTTCGGAATGTCTATGCTGGCTAGAATTTATATTATACTTTCGAAATGGTTTTCTACACTATGCACTAGTAATAATATCAAAGAAAAATTTCTCATATCAAGCATATTTGACTATCATAAGAAGAAATCTCCTCCAATTCTACGTTTGCATTGTGTGTGTGGCTGGAGGCCTTATGGTAGTTTCATTTTCCAAAAAGCATTGCGGATTTATTTTAAATTTTTTGTTGATTGTTTTAAAAGATAAACTGTTTCTGTTTGCTCATATCAGTCCCACAACTGACTTGGAGTTTATTGTTCCTTTCCAAAACTCGGGGTGCCAATAATTTTTCCCACACAGGCAGTCTAGAGTTGGGTTTTTCAGATAAGCAATAACAGGTGTAGATTCGATAGCTTTCAGCCTTAGGATTTGGCAGTCGCATTTGGATTGAGTTGTTTCACTTCATCTCGATTGGGAGTTCGAGCTATTTCTGGATTGGTGCCTTGGAGATGGAGATTACCGATACTGGAGTTCTTTCTTGAAGATCATATTGGAGTTATTCTTCCGCTGCTGGTGTTATCTTTTCTTTCCGCTGCTATTGTCTTGTATCATATCTCTGATGTATATTGATATTCATTGTATCATCTGTTGTGTCTTATTGTATCAAATATTGTATCAATGTTGTATACTGATTTATTCATTTCTTCCGTTGTGTTGTACTTAATGTGATATAAGCTCCGATGAACCAGATTCGACGTTTGGACCTGCGGCATTTGAATACGAGTGTCGTATTCGGTGTCGATTTTCGAAGGTCGAGTCAGGATCGTTATATAAATCCTGTTATTAAATTGACACATCATCAGTTATGTTATATACTGTTATATTTATGCTGTTATACTATTTATTTATTTACTGTTTGTCACACTACAAGTTCCCTGTAGAATATAATCGTTATGGGCTGAAATGATAGGCCTGAACAATATTTATTTATTTATTTAATTATTTATTTAACTTCGGATTACGGGTTTGAAATGATAGAACCCAGATTTTTTTGTGCAAATTGCGGATTGGCACTTGACCTAGGGTAGAAAATATTAAAGAGACCCGTGGTTTTATATATATATATATATATATATATATATATATATATATATATATTTCTGTAAAATTTAAGTATTGTAGATTTGTATAATTTTTTATTTGATTTGAATTTGATTTAAAAAGATTTTGTGATTTTATACAAGTTAAATATATATAAATAAATAAATGGTTAAGTAGGAATATAAATTTATTTTGGAATTTGATTTTTGATTCAAGTTAAGTAAACAAAATATAATAAATTTGACAAATTGAATTTAAATGGAAATAAGGTATTATTAAGTTTCTATGAATTAAATGGCGAAACAAATAAATACTAAAAACGAAATTGAATTATATCTAAATTTAGAAATGGAAGTTTGGGTTAAGAATTAAAAGGTAAGTTAAGAAATAAATTTAAAATTTAGTTATATTTTGAAGTAATTAAACTTGATAGTTAAGTTAATTTTGAATACAAAGAATAAACTTATGTATTGACTTTAATAAGTAAAACCTTAAGAAGTTGATATTTGTTTGAAAAAATTACCTTTTATAAATCATAAATTTTGAGTAATTTATATGACTATTTTAAAAGTGGAAATATGATTTTATAAGTTAAATTGGTTAAATTTAAGTTTAATTATTTATAAATTTATATTAAAGTCTAGAATTTAACTTACTTAAAATCTATTGTAAGAGATACTACTACACTTTGTAAGTGCCGTAGTTGATGCAAATAAACTAAAGGCTAGAATTAATTAAGGGCTACTACAGTACTTGGTAAGTGCTGCGATTGCAAAAATTTAAAACTAAACCTGAGTAAATAAAGAGCTATAGTAGCACTTGTTAAGTGTTGCGGTGGTTGAAATGAGAATTTTGAATATTTAAATTTGAAAATAAAATAGCTTCACTTTTGAAAGTCAAATGAAGTAATTTGGTTTAAATATAAACGATATTTTGAAATTTTATAACCATGGGTAATAATAACGAATGGTTGGCAAAGAGACTGAGATCGGATATGGGCATACTCTCTACCGATACCGAAAACCACTTTGACAACCGTGTACGTGGTGGAAATTCCAGAATGAAGTAGGATGGTGGTGACATTCTATTAAGGTATGTACGAGAACCCGACTCCCGTGAGTTGGCATAAGGTGGCTAAAACAGGAGCGATTGACAGGCTAAGGAGGTAGCACCTCTTATCGGACGCACTTCTTCGTATGCCATTCTATTACTTTTGTGATTGTTTGGTGCGCACCTTTGATTTAGGAGTGTTGTTCGAGGTGGGCGGTAGTAGCAGCTACTCGCTACCACCGGTCCGAATGCGTAATTGGTATATCTACCCTAGCATTGCCTAGTTGTGCCGTGTCACCTACCCTAGCGAGCCTTATACGATTTTGGTTTTGTACCATACCTATGGAGTGCCCTCTGACGACGCCCAGTATGGGGGAGATTACGGTACTGTATAGACTATGGGAATATATAAATGTGTTAAGGTGGAAAATATAAAGCCTTAATGCTATTTAAAAGTAAGTTTATTTTACTACTAGACATTATTATAATAGCAAAATATTACTACATAGTAAATAGTTTAATGGATCCTTAGAGGATGGGCCGTCTCAAGCATCCTTTAAGTTACTTGCACTCCATTACATTTCACTTGAATTAGCTTACACTGTATAAGTATGTATGTCCTGACTCGAGTGTTTATGTTTTATTTTACGCTCGGGTCAACCTGAGTATCAGTTCGGACTTCGTTCCTTGGAGTTAGGACTGCTGGAGACCATCTTTAACAAGCTGCTGCCTAATTTCTGTTTAGTTCTTATCTTAGCTTATGAAATCAAGACAATTGAATATTGATATTTTTTGTGGTTGTTTCAAACTATATTTGATTTTAAAACTATGTAATTTTGTACTTATGTGATAGTGGCTTCATGGACCACTATTTTCTCTACTTCCGCTGCATTTCTTACTCTGTGTCTGTGGCCTGTGATTATTTGTTTATTGTGTATTCTAAGATTTGCAAAAAATTTATTTACAACGCGGTATTTTGAACAATTCAAGTCCGACATGTGCGGATGCGAATGGTTGAAAATACCGAATCGTTACAGTGCAAGTTATTTTGGATGAACTTCGTCCCAAAAATCTTGAAATGGGTGAGAATACTTTATATCATGGAATTTATCTCACTTGCATTTTTAACTTTTTTGGAGTGGATTTCAAAGGCGAAGAATTTGTTTCTAGAAAAGTTTTCAATCATCCCAACATTTCGCTTATGAAAATTCCATTTGTTTTTCAACCTTATGAGACCCTTACCGAAAAGGAAGAGCGTTTGGCTCATGAGGAGATGGAAGAAGAGGAAGTGGAAGAAGAAGAAGGGGATGAAATGGAAATTGAAGAAGAAGAAGAAGGTGAAACTTCTTTGGAAAGCATCGACTATCCTTCCAATCCATCCAACAAAACCCTTCTAAAAAACCAAAAGACTATTGTTGAGAACCAACGGATTCTTAAACGATCCGTTAGTAAAAAATTGGATAATATTTCTTCGAAGATGAACAAGTTTATTTCCAAAGTCAGCAAGAAACTTGGACTATCTTCATCATCATTATCCTCTAACTAGTTCTACCTTTTCGTATCTTGTTGTATTTGTTTTATTATGTTTTAATTCGAAAGTTTATGTAGTTTGTTGTGTTTAATCATTATATCATCTTATTATGCAATAAAATGAAGTTTCTTTTCTGTTATCAAGCTTATCTTATCTCCAGAATAAATGTTAGTATATTATATAAATATATATATATATATATATATATATATATATAGACACACACACACAATTATTCACAAAATCAAATTAGTCATACTTTTTCACTAACCATGTCGACATACCCCCTATGACCTGTCGACATGTACTAGTCAGTTGATTTTGAATTTGAAATTTGAATAACTACCACATGTCTATTCATTTCAAATGAATTTCTACACCTATAAATCCTATTTCTTCTAGAATTCTTCACTAAAAAATATTTCTTATCTTCTATATCCTTCATTTCTTTCACAAATTCAACTATGGCTAATCCAATTCACAATTTATCCGAAAATCTTGAAGAAACTCTTAATTCATTCAAGAATATTCTCTCATTTATTCTTCGTAATCAGCGTCACTTAGAATTAAGTCAAATGCAGATGATCAAGGAACAAGAAAGGCATTTCGATGCGATACGATGGATGATCTCCTCACTACATAGGGATGATAACGAAGCACATCCTCCTGTCTCTCTCACCAATGACAATGAAAATTGGAATACAATTAAAGCAGACCCTATATTTAGAGAAGAAGGATGGGTGGAAGTTCGTCATAACGTTTGATTTTATAACTTTGTTTGATTTGTTGGATTTGATTTGATTTGGTTTGATTTGATAATTGGTGTGGATTGATTTCTTAATATTGGTTTGATGTTTGTTGTATAAAACATATATATATATATATATATATAGACACACACACACACACATTAAAATGCATAAGTACAATTATTTCTTAATCTATCTATTATATATTCCGTTGTATAGTTTACCAATGCAGGTACTGAAGTCTAAGAATGAGGGGGAGTTAGTTTTTGTTGATGACAAAGGGGGAGAAATATAAAATAAGGTAGTTAGGCATAAATTAAGGGGGAGTTATTAGGATAGAAGTAATATTTTATAAACAAAGGTTGCCATCATCAAAAGGGGGGAGATTGCTAGTCCGTGAGATGATGGTTTTGATGACAACAAACTTAGAATATGCTATAAAATATAAATACTAACAATACAGGTTTAAATATATATGTATATGCAGGATTTAACCATGCAGGTACCAAGAATGAAGACTGTACAGTATAGAGATTCAAGATATCAAGATTGAAGACTCATGAGTATCAAGATTTATCAAGAGTTCAAGACTTCAAGAATAAGTATTTTTATTACGAATTTTGTTAAAACTCCTAAAAAAGCATTGGCATATTAAAATCCAATTTATTCGTGGAATGGAATCCACTTCGAGCCCGTTAAAGGGATGGAACCATAAGTAGGATGGAACCTTTGAAAAACCTAGTGGAACATTGTTTTATATCCGCTAATTTTTATTCAAATTATTTTAGAAAAATTATCTTGTTTTCAAAATGATTTCAAAACTTACCTTTTAAAAGATTCAAAAACCTCTATCCTGATTTTAAATAATTTTTGCCTCAAAATCATCTTTAATTTCACAGTCAAATTACTCCAGATTTTAAACTATCTTTTAATATAATATATTTAACTTTTAAATATTTATACTTAGATTTAAATATAAAATTATAGTTAAATTCTATATATATTATTCTCTATATTTACTTATGAATTTTAACTATGTCAAGTATATTTATAAAGTTTAAAATAGTTTTAATATAAGATAAATGTTATTTTCAAAGAAAATCAAATCATCAAAATTGCCTTGGGATGTCGACATACTCATGGTTACCATGTCGACATAGTGTCAGTTAAGTTCAAAATTTAAATTTCAAAAGAAGTGTCTATTCGCCATAACTCTTCACGAATGGACATGGCTGTTGTTCTTCTATAAATAGGGGTTAGTTTCAACGAATTTCACATCAGATTTTCTGGTTTTTCATTCCTCTTCTTCTTCCACATCTCTTAATACATATTCTTACCATTACTCTGCTGAAATCAACATTGAATCAAACTCGATTACTTCTAGTTTGATTCTCTATCACTATCTCAACAAGGTTCTCAATTCTATTCAGAGTTATAGACTTCTTTGTAATCTATTAAGCGAGAAAAGGTGTGATTGTGGCCTTGAAAATCAATCAAGCGAGATAAGGTGTGATTGTAGCCTTGGGAAATCAATTAGGTGAACTTGTTGCCTATAAAATCATGTGGGCTAACTTATTGCCCGGAAAATCAAGTATCTCTACCCAGAGGATTGTGATTCTGGAGGGTGTACCTCGTAGCCTTGAAATCGAGGGTATAACTGTAAAGATTGCTTTTGAAAGGAAATCTGTACTTGTGTTGCGGGACTGGATGTAGGGTTACTCCGAACCAGTTTAAAATCCGGTATGTTCTTTCCATTACTGCTTTATATTTTATTTCTGCATTTGTGTTTATTTCTGCGATCATATCTGTGTCTGCATATTGCACACATCTGTGTCTAAATTAACATAAACTCAAAAAGATTTAGTAATTCTTTATAAACACTATTCTCCCCCCTTCTAGTGTTAATCCTAGCCTTAATATCCGTAATCCGCGTTTCTCACAGATCAAATATTCATATTCATGTACTGCCATTACAATTAAGAATTCATAAAAGACAATAACTATCTCGGACAAATAAGGGCTTAGATGACCAAGTTACGTATGTATTTAGTAGTGGATCGTTAGGCTCTTGGATGGGTCTTGAAACGATAACATGCCATTAGATGTAAGATAAGTATATTTTATATTAAGTATATTTTATATTTCTTTGTCAATCCTTTATTTAGTCTACGTGTATATCTTAACTGATAAACATTATCAACTTTATTAGTTGCAAAATTTTATTGATGTGGATTATTTTAATTTTTATAACAAATGTTCTTATCATATTAGAAAGGGCAAATCTTGCCACTGAATTTTCCTAATAAGCCTCCCGCTGGATTTTTATGTTTTCATAACACTAAGAGAAAATATTGAAAGCTTTTGATTTCTCTAGTAGGTGTTAGGACTAGCATGCCTATGGATTCTGGCCTTAAGGAATATCAATAAACCATAGGCCCACACACAATGGATAACTTCTTATTAGTTGTATCATAACACAGCCCCTAAGTGTGGTCATTTTCCTAATCTCTTCTCATTCCTGAGAATATCAACAAATCGAAAGAGATTATTCACTCATACCTACCATAATGTGGTGACCAAAGTATAATGCATGTACCTTAAGGAATATCAATAAATACGTACATGTATATACCTTATCCAGTCAATATACTGATAGTGCTACACATAAAAACACTGGCTTGAGGAATATCAATAACTAAAGAGAATGCAAATAATATATTAATATATAAGAGTGATACAGATCTTAGGAATGATGTATTTTCTAAGAAACGCTTACATGATTCGAGTGTCAAACACATCAGAAAATACAGTATGCGTACAATACATATGTATCTATTCTTTAAATCTAATTTGGGTTTCTTATAGTTCCACTTATTTAATTAAATCATAATTGAATTAATTTTAATTTTAATTTAATTAATTAAATTATATTTAATTAATATTTTTAATTATTTAATTAACATTTTAATTGCTTGAATTTAAATTTCAACTATTGAATCCTATTTCATTCATCCTTGACAAAACGATGAATATGGACTATAGCATTTATAACACTTATGTACACATTTGATTATACATGTACATTATTTATTAATTAATTTTTTAATCAATTTAATTGATTAAAATAATTTTTAATTTAAGCAATATTAATTAAATTCAAAATCTAGTCTTTGTTTATCTTAAGCATTTTAAGATAAATGTACACATATCATTATATATGTTTTAATTTAATTAATTAACTTTTAGTTAATTAATCAATTATTTATTTATCTAATCTAATTAATTAGAGAGTTAAGATAATTTTTGAATATATATTAACTTTCAAAACTAATTTTGGAAAGTTTATAATATTTATAACATGTCATATTTTAAATTTAACTTTAAATTTAAAGTATAATTTTTAAATTTTCAATTGAAAAACTAACCTAAGGCCCAAATTCAATTTAGGCCTTTATATTAGGGATAATCTTTGGGCATACTTCATCTTTCAGGTCTAGCCAGTAGTCAAATAGGGACAGAGTACTTGTTACCCAAACCCAATCATCCAGCATTACCTTGCTAGATACCCTGCAAAATGGGTAAGCATTAATCGGTTAGTTCTAACATTTCAAATTTAGACCTCATAGACTATTTGGCTCTGATACAGCTGTTGGAACCGGGTTAAATGAGTGAATTTAAAAAAAAACTCTAATTTAATATCTTAGATAATTCTATGAAGCCTAAAAGGATTTTAGATCCAATCTAAAATATTTAAAATAAAATCTTATGTTATTTTATTTATTTAAAAGAGTTTGTATTTGATTTAAATTTAAATGTATTAAATACACCCACATGTGTAACAGGTAAAGTTAGTTTAGAAAGGAAACCTTTCGTTTCTCTCTAAAACTTATGCAATTAATTAAGGGAAGATTTTGGTTTAATTAGAGAGAGGGTAACATTTCGTTTCTCTCTCTTTAATTAAATCGATTGATATATTAAATGTCATTTGTTATCAGCAAATTTTCCACAAAATTTGAACAAACTAAAACAGCTAGATTGGACTAAAGAATAGTGAAGGAATGAATTCAAAGGCTTGGATGATATCAAGAATGATGAAGGAAAGAATCATAAAAGTTAGGAGAAGTTTGGAGTAAAGAAATCATGTCGTTATTGACATGATTTGGTCGGAACTGACATGATGGTGGACTTGAATTTGCGAAGCTTGAACGAAGGAAACTCGAAGACTGAATAAAGACTTGGAAAAGTTGACAATGAAACAGGTCAGTACCGACATGATTCATGTTGGTACCGAGTTCTTTTGGATCATGAATTTCATGCCTTTTGACTTGATTTTCTTGCCTAGATATTCAAATTTGGAGATTAAGATGTGTTCAAACCTGTATAGCAAAATTCATGCTTGGAATCGTTTATAAATAGTAATGGTGAGTTCAACTAGAAAAAGGATCTTTGGCCGTTCCCTTCTTCGTCTTCAATCTTTACTCAGAACTTGTCACTTAGAGGCTTACTCTTAATTTTCTAGACTTGAAAACAAATTGTAAAGTCTTTGTACTTATGACAAAACAACATGTAAACTAAAGTGGACAGAGTCCATAGAAATTGCCAAACCACTATATAAATTTGTGTATCTTTACTATTTTTAATGTTATTACTGCTTAGATCTACTCTACTATTTGATTAGGATGTTGTACCACATTTTATCCAAACATCAATAATGAGAAATTTATACATAGCATAAATTATGAGTATATCAAAATATACTCTAGTGTATATTGTGTAAATGCAACACAAAAATGTTTACATGGTTAATGTGATAATATATAGGTGCTGTGATTTACACCGCAACAAACACATTTCCCTTTTACATATGATTTTGTTGTCAAAAATTTTGACTTAAAATTATTTATATATAATAAATTTGTAGACTTGTGTATCTATATATATTGAAAACATATTAGACTATCTTACATGATTAAAATCTAAAATTACCAGTAATGAATTTAGTTTTCAATTAAAGAAATATTTGATAATAAATATGATATTTATTGCATAAGACCCATCTTGTGATTTCAAATTAAAGCATCACATGTATTTTACCATACATATACATAATTTACAATCAATGTTTGGATTTAAAACAATTTATTTACATCTAAAAGTTTGTAATCTAATATATATGCGCACACACACACACACATACACGCACACACATACATACATACATACATACATACATACATATATTAGAATTTAAAGTTAACATTTAAATCAATCTTTTAGTTTAGAATGGAAATACACAAAGCTTTAAAGTTGGAAAAGAGATTAAAGATTTATAATCTACACAAAAGTCCATTTAAAAATTTAGATCATTTTTTATTTAAACCAATGTTTAAAACATTCATGTTCAAAATATTTACCATATAAAAGATTTAATTTTCAAGGCGAAAGTTAATTAATTTACATGAACAGATTATTTTTTAATAGAAACATGAACCGTTTATTTATTTTGTATATGCAAATAATATAAAATTATAAAATATATTTCAACCAAAATTTGGTATTTTTAATTATTAACAAAACTTTAATGCAATAGAAAACGAATTGGACAAATAAGGCACATGTAAATTCATGAGAATAATATACAATCCAAATAGCAAGGAGAAAGCAACAAATAAATAAAGAAGAAAAGGGGTCTAAATTATACCAATAATAATGAATATATTTTGAAATGATATGAAGAGCAAAAGTGGATCTAAAGTAAATCAACATCATTAACACACTTTCAATGGAGATGGAAATGAAAGGATTTGAATTACTTGTTGCGATATAAACTAAAAAAACCAGATATATCATATGGAATCCAAACACATGAATATCATAAGTAAATTAAATTATCTTAGGGTGTTGCCAAAAAATCACACATTGAAATGATGAATTGATTCCCCAAAACTAGTTAAACCGATCTTTGGATTATGCAGGAATCAAGAAATAGGAACCATCTTATGTTTTTGATTCAATTTGATTTTTTTATTTTGAAATTTTTTCTTCCTTAAGGCACCTGTTAAATTTGGCCAATACTTTATGGAAGCAAGAGAAAAAAAAATTCAAGAAAGAATGAAACAGTGAAGGGGAGAAAATATTTTTTAAAGCAAACATTGAAACCCATCAATTTGCTTCTTTAAAACCTTTTTTATTTAATTTCCAATTAAATACCACCAATTACTCTTCCTCTACCTTGCATAACCAACTATAGAATGAGGTGTGTTGGTCCTCATAATCCAAATCCATTCAGCATTTGTTCCATTTAAATCTAATTTAAATATTCCATCAATATCGTATATCGATACACGAATCTATAAGTTTTATATATGCACTTTATTACTAATGGTATTCAAAAAAAGTTAATAAGTAATATTTCAGTTATGTTAATTAATTTATTTAATTTACAAGGATTATAAAGTAATCGTGGTTTATTTGGAGTATTCATCATTTGGTTGTGCGACTCAAAGGTATAAATTTATTAGTGATTAATATCGAACAATTTGAATATTATCGTTCACATGTCACCTTAGCTAGTGATTTTTTAATGGCCCGTATTTTTTATAATTAAAAAAAATTAAATTTAATAAGATTTTGGAATTGAATATTGTAACAACCCAGTATTTTATGATTATTTTAATTGTTTATTTTAGTTATTTAAATTGAAATTCCTGATTTAAAAACTTTATTTTATTTATTAAAATGAATAAATTTTGTTATTTTAAAAGTATATTTTTATTTTGTGTGAATTATAAATTCAAACCTGAATAAATAGAATATTTTCCAGAAAGTGGATTTTGGTCAATCTGGTCAAACTTTGACTTTTAAATTTAAAATTTAAATATTTGAATTTTTTAATTTTATCCTTTATTATGAAAATATATTAAATTTCAAGAATATTGCTTTTTGTTTCGTTGAAATCCGATTTATATTGTGAAAGTTATGTTTTTTACAATATTCTATGTAAATTGATTTATTTAATAAAATTGTCTATTTTAATCTATATAAACAAAATTTTATTTGTCATATTATGTTCTGATGTGTGTTATATGACATGTTAGGTATATATTTTTATTTTAAAATATTTTAATGTAATGTTATAATTTTGTCAAAGCTTAGTGTATTTATTTTCAATTTTTATAACCTAGTTTCTATTTTTAAGCTATTTTCTTAATTTAATTATATTTATTTAAAATATATTTATTTACTTTTATTCATTCATTGTATTTTCATGCTTTTATCTTTATTTATATGTATTTTACATGTATTTAAAATGCAAAAAGAAATTATGGAAATTTGAAGAGTTTGTGACCTTTTGTGTGCCTTGCCTTTTCATATTCACTTACCTTTTCAACACAAATCAACACATCGCTTAAATTGCTGCCATAAACACTTTCTTCAGCCAAACATTTCATTCCTTCTCACATGAAAAATTCATCGCAAACCCTATAAAAAATTTCGGCCATCATCCAAGAGCAAAAGTTTGGTAAATTCCTATTCTTTTTCACTCTTTTCATTGTTTTTGTTTGGATTTTGCACTTGCTTCATCTTCTTTGTGTTCGGCCCTCCTTACTCCAGCACCTTGGCCGCCTCCACCACCACCACAACTAGCCATCATCCGCTCCTTCCCACTGCCATCTCATAGCCGAAGCCATCCATGATGGTGATCCACCAAAAAAATGAACAAACTCCACTTTATTCATGCTAGCCGAACTCCCCTTGTTGCCACCACTTCAACCACCATTTTGGCCGACCATCCACCACCACCACCAGCCACTTCCTAGACCTGAGACCTCTTCAACACCTGTACTTGATCTTCCCAAGCTTGGCCGTGGTCATCCATGCCTTGGCCGAGACTTTAAATGGGAACAAAACCCACTTGTGTTGCCTTGTTTTGTAAATTCATGCACACATACCCTTCATCTCCTTTATATTGTTATGGCCGACCCCTATATGACCTTAACCTGATCCAAACCTGATCCAAATCCATCCCATAACAGTGCTTTTACAGCCTATAGCTAAAGCTTATGATGTTGAATGCAAGTGCAAAAGCTCAAGCTTTGAATTTTGTAGTTATTTCTAGCATTGTTTTGTAATATTTTGGTTTGTAATCCATATTATACTTTGTTTTGTTTGAAATTTGACAAGGCAATTAGCTTTGGCTCTCCTATTCTCAAATCATTGTCGTATTATCGTGCCTTTGAAGTTCCTTGTTTGTGCATTTGGTTGTCATCTCCAGCTATACAGGTGAGTAATTCTCACCAGACAAAATTTATACTTATATGACTAGTAAACTGATCACAATTGAATCTATAAAACATATCACCATGCTATATTTTTTATGTTATGATCATATGATGTTCACCCATGCTTATTTACCTGTTATACCATCTGTTACTGTTATATAATATTATTCTGTTTATCTATATCTGTAATAACCCGGATTTTTAGAATCCTGTAATTTATTGATTAACTGAATTTAATAAATGAAAATACAATTGATTTTATTCCTTTAATCTATTTTCATATATAGATAAGTATTATAAATTTATAAATTAAAAGCATTTTTTTTACTTTTAAAATTTAAATAAAATACTTAAAGAGATAAGTGTTATTATCTTAAGTCTTCTTATAACATGTGTAAACTTAAGTACAAAACGTGTTTTCAAATTTATAATATACATATGTATATATTGTGTTTTGGAAATTTTATTTTGATATTAAAAATATAAATATGAAAACAAGGTTTAATAAAAAGCTTTAATACATATATATTAATAAACTTAGAAATAAAACATAAAGAAACCATATGATATATACAAAGCAAAATAATGAATGTATAAAATTTTATCAAAAACATATTAAAATCATTTATACATACATATTTTCACATATAAAAAGTCTTAGCATAAATTTAAAACATATGTAATATTTTAAAACATAAGGTAAATATAAAATCTTTTATTAACATTTAAAAATTTAATTAGTGCATGGAAATAAGACAAGTGTAACAAATCATAATAAACATTTAAAACAAATGTAATAATATTAACATGCAACTCAACAAGTGGCATGTCTCATCTTCTTATTAACTTAAAAATGAAAATTTATAAAAAAAAAATCTGGTTCATCTCAAAACTTCAGATTCAACTCAGTAAGCAATGCAAAGATCAACATCAAATTTCAAAAGCAGATCAGTTTGAAAGCAAATCACATTAAGCAACTTCGAATTCAACTCAACTAAGTATAGATCTAGAAGCAAAGGAAGATTCAAATCAGGATATGTTTTCAAAATCAAAACTGGAAAGCAAGCCACTCAAAGGTTGGAAATCAATGCATTCAGGTTCCAGCTCATCAAAAACTAGGTGCTCTGTTTCATTTTTTTTCTTTTCAGGTAAGTAATCTACTAACCTGGATAAATGCTTAAATCTGTTTTGAGATTTATGCTTGTGAATAAAATCAACACATTTAAGTTTTAATATTGTTTAAAAATCGAATGCATGCAAATTCAATATCTGAAGTAATTCATGACAAATCGTTGCATGATTGTTTAATATATGTTGTATGTATATAAGTATCTGAACATAGTGATGTATATGTTTGAATGCAGAGTAATGACTGTTCTTGGAATATAGGATACAAACTTGAAAAAAAAATCATATTCATCTCTCTGTTACTGTTTATACTTGGGTTTATAAACAAAATTTGTTCATAGAAACAAGGTGGTGGAATAATAAAAAAAAGGGAAGAAAAGCTTCCAGTAAGAAAATTTATGGTAGTTGAAATATAAAAGAAAGAAGAATAGTATATTTCAAAACATGTCAAAATCTCAATGATAATAATTGTTTGATTCAGGTACAAAATCTATTTTTGTCATCAAAATTTAGGATTTTTAAAAGAAAAATTATGATTTCTAAGGAATTACATTGTGAGAATTTGAGGATTAACCAAATTATGGGTTTTTGGGTTTTTCTGATGATCAAGTTGATCGACGACCCCGTGATTTTGGCCAGAGGAAGTTTATAGGCTGGGGTTAGAGAGAAAAATTGTTTCATATTTTTCTGGGCATCGTGGTTGAGGGTGCGAATTGATTTAGGGTTTTCTTTGCCTATGGGTTTCGGTAAGAGTTCTCGAGCGTTTTCTCTGTCGTGTGGGATTCGAGCTCGATCGCGTCAAGGGAAATGCTGAGTTTGTCGATGAGGAAGCTATGGTCTTGGTGGCATGGGCGATTGAGATCGGAGTGGTGGCGGCAAGAAGAGATTGTTGACAGCAGCTGTCGTTATGTTAATTGCTTCGAGATCGAATGACATTTTACTCAGTGTAAACGTGAGCTTCGATCAGTTGGGATTTGAGTATTGATTGTATCAGGAAGAGATAGGAATAAACTCGGGCATGATAGTTTGGGGCTCGGGTTTAACGCTGAGGCCTACGTGATTGAGTTAATTGATAATCAAGCTTTTAAATAATAAATGTTATTTAAATAATTGTTAATTAAAGGTTATGTGTTAAATTATCTAAGATAGATCCTAAGTTTATTTGAACTTAATCTATAATGCGATTAAGCGAGAATTAAGGGTAAATTATTAACTTAATTAAGAAATTAAACAGAAATTAATTTATCAATGATTAGGGATCGATTGATTAAGGGCTATAAGTTAATAAATTTTAAATTGATTAATTAAGTTGTGTAATCAATTTAAAAGATTGATTTCTTAATAAGATTAATTAATTAAAGTAATTAATTCAAAGATGATTAATTAAGTTTAATCACTTAATGAAATTGATTATAAAAGTAATTATGGATTGATTACTTTGAATTGAAGGAGATTAATTAATAATTAAGGTTTATTAATTAAATAATTAATCTATAATTAGAGATTAATTAATTAGTTTATAAGGTAATTAAGGGATGAATTACCCACTTGTAATTAATGAGGCGAATGTGATTAATTAATTTGTTAATTAATTAATGATAGTCGCTTGGTAATTGATTAAGTATAATTACTTAAAGAGATTGATAAGTGAAATTACTTAAGCGAAGTAATTGATAGATAAATTACTGGGTGTAATTAATATAAGTAATTAAAAGATAATCACTTAGGAAAGTAATTATGGATTAATTATTTGGTGTAATTAATTGGAGGATTTATATAATTAATTAAGGAGATAATTAATTAAGGAGAGTAATTACCAGACGGTTAATTACTGTTGTTTAATGAAAGTAATTAATTAAAGATCATTAACTAATGTAATTGATGGAAGTAATTAAGGATTTATTAAGGTAAATGGTAAGGATAATTACTTATGTAATTTAAGAAAATTAATCAAGGATGATGAATTAAGATGAATGATTAAAAGTTGATTAATCTATTGATTTGTAATGATTAATAAAAGATAATCTAAGTGGTTAAGAATTTGTGATTAATTTAATTAGAAATAAATTAAATTAATTTTGGAAATAATCCATCTTGCTTATGAATGGTTGAATACCTTGAATTGATTTATATCTCTGATATGAAATGTTTTGTGATATAATATATTTGGATGGACAATAATAATGTGGTTATCTATCAATGAAGAATTATTGTGTAAAAAGTGAGACCTTGTATTTAAAGTTGAATTGTATTCATTTGAATAACTTGGGTTTAGATGGCATTGGATTCGAAGAGACCGGAGTCGGGTATTAATAAATACCGGAAACCACTTCAATTCCTTATAGATTGATAAGTGAAATCAATAAACAGCTGGAATGAAATGATTTAAGTGAATTGGACTATTTAATCTAAGTTTTGGTACTTAGAATCTTGTAAGGTGAAATAAGTAATGTCTATAACATTTTGTGAATGTGCATTTGATACAAGTTACCCGGGTTATATATATAGGTTGTAGGCTTTGGACATTCATGTTAAATAGGTTACTCACGCTGGTTTCCTGCCTGACCCGGGTGTTACTTTGATGTAATGCTCGGGTCAGACCGAGTATTACAGATTTTCAGGTAAGGACGTTCTGGAGCTCAGGAGGCGAGCTGGATGGCAGGGACGTATGAAGAGTTCCACTATGATATTATATATATCTGAGATATGTTAAATTGTATCTGTCCAATATTGTGTAAATTGTTGTAACTCTGATTTATCGATGAAAATTGATAGATACAGTTTCTCTTTGTATAACTGTTATTATTATGTGATATTATATTTTGATCCGCTGCGAATGTGAGGTTTCTGTGTCTTGTTCTTGTTTCTTCTTCTTTCTCTTTCTTATTCTTTCTAACTATCTGGAATTTTCAGGATTGGAAATTCCGGGTCGTTACATTTGGTATCAGAGCAGAAGGTTAAGCGAGAACCTTGGCTCTGGTGGGATTACTCATTAAGGATAGGGTAGTACCCTAGAATGAGTTGAGTATATATATATGAGAGAGCGTACTTGTTATTTTCTTATAGAAAGGTTTTTAAATGATTTCAAAAGTAAATGGATCTTATATAAGAAATAGATTATCTATTATATTAAGGAAATTGGTTGTAGTATTAATTAAATTAAAAGTAATAGTAAGAATTAAGAAGTAATATAATACAACCAAATTGCAATTAAATAAGCATAAGTTTGAAATGGATTCAAACCTAAATTAAAATCTTAAAGTTAAGGAAGGATTTCATAATAAGATGAATCAGAACTGGTTTCAAACCAGGAAATTGAATGGTTATTGTGTTTAATAATGGGATGATTGTTTTAAATAATAAAATGTTTTAAGGAAATAACCATTTAAAAAGAGTATACTTGTAAGTTTGAAAGGATGTGAATTAAAGTGGGTTTCAAATTGTGCAGTTTTGAAATCTAAAATTAAACATTTGAATTGGTTTCAAATGTTAAAGGAGATAATATTTTGAATGTGATCTTATTTTGAATAAGAAATGTTATTTAATATATTCGACTGAAAGAGGTCCTATTTCAAACAAAGGTTGTTTGAAATTTTAAAGGAATTTGATTGAATTTAAAACCAAAGGTGGTTTAAAATTTAAAAGTAACCAGGTGTGTAAAGGAAATAAACTCTAAATATTGAGTTTTAAATTGGGAATGAGATATGATACCCAAAAGTGATAAGTTTATGACCTTATAAGAGGAAAGATTATTAATGTGAAGTTAAATAAATTTGAATGATCAACCTGATTTAGGAATTTTTGGATAAAATTGGGATTTAACTTGGAAAGCTTAATGGTTGATTTAAATTAGGGAATTTGAGTGATCTAAAATTGGGTTGAGATCTAGAAATTTAGAATGAATGGATGTTTTAAAATAAATTAGATAATATCATCCTATTATTGTTAAAAATCTTTAAGTTGTGAACTGGAATTGTTTAAATGAATGAGAGATGGTTTAAATTTGAAATTTGAATTAGTTCAAATTGAATTTGATTTGAAGTAATTGAAAGTATGATTGAAGATGTATGAGTATAAGATTCAAATGGAAAATTTGGATTGGATTATTTTGTAACGATTTGAAATTAAAGTGGGTTTAATTTGAAATTAGTCCAAATTGATTTGAATAATTTGGAATTGTAATTAAAGTTGAATAATTTTAAATTCCAATGGAATTTGAATTGAATTTGGGAGGAAGTTAAGAATAATTCAACTTAATTTGGAAATGGAGTATGAAATTGGGATTAATTCAAACGGGAGTTGAAATAAATTGAAATTGGAACTAGTTCAATTGAAATTTAATTGAATTAGTAGAAATTGAGGTCAAGGTTGAATAAAGTTAAATTTTGGTAAGAAACTGAGGAATTCAACTTGAATTGGGTTAAATAGATTTCAATGGAAATTGAAGTTATTTAAATTGGAATTGGGTCAATTTAAATGAAAGTGGAAATTTAAATTGAATTGATGAGAATGGAGATTGGGAAGAGAGCAGTTTTGACTCTGGACTATTTTTAATATAAATTGATTTAATATAAACCTATTTTTCCAAGTTATTTATTATATATACAAATTTTCTTTTAAAAGCCAAACTATCTTATATTTTCGAAACTGTTTAACAATTTTCTAACTATTTTATAAACTAATTACTATTTTCAACTACTAATTACTATTTTATAGCTACTTTGCTATTATTTAAAATTCCTATGACTATTTAATTATTTTCCAATTATTTTAAAATAACTGAAATCAGCTATTTTACAAACTAGTAATTATTTTCCAACTACTTATCTATTTTTAAAATTTTCAAGTTATTTTCTAAATAAACTGGTCGGAGTTCAAACTGTTATTGGTTAATTACCCAATCGAGATAAGAATAGAGGTGATAATCCAAATGGATTGAAGCAATTGTGAGTTAGTAAATGAAAATTTAGGTGAATGTGAATAGAAATGGAATTGATTTGGCTAATAACCAATAAAGATAAATACGTAAGGTGTACGTATGTTATTCTATTCGCATAATGATTTGATCCATGTTCGAGCACAGAATTTCGAGATAATTATATCGATCCGAGTGGGATTTTTCACTCTATTTTCGACGGCGAACCTGGATATGGATTGTTGATTGGTTCTGGATGTTCTCTATCATAGTTATGACTATGCAAGGAGAATGACAGTTTCTGATCAAGAAACCAGATCTGTGTCCGCACTAGAAAGTCGGGTGGACGATACTAGTTCGGAAGTGAAATTGTGTGATCGAGTGAGCGATCAGATTGGTATAGCGTACGGATGATATGTGTACATCGTACGGATTTGAAAGAAAATGATATTGAAAAGAGTAATCAAATTTGAATATCTGATTTTGAGTAAACAAAGTAAATATCTTTGTTTTATAATATAAAACCCCCTTGATGAATCTATTGCCAGAAGGAAAAGGGTTTTTGGAAATGTTTGAAGTATAAAAGGAGTTTATACAAGTTTGAAATGATCCAAAGTTTTAAAAGATTTTATATATCTGAATATATATAAAGGATCATATGAGGATTTTGGAAAAAGGGTTTTGGAAACCTTTGATTTGGAAAAGGCTTTTGATATTTGGGTAAAATCAATATGAGAATTTGGAAAGCCTAGTTTGAGAATTATCGATTTTGAGTAAAGGTGCTTTGTATGAGATCATACTAGGTGTATGATTTAAAGATACTATATATGTATAGCATAAAATGTTTGGATGATGGCTCTGGGGAAAAAGGCGCTCCCTTGAAATGAACTTCTCAGGAGTACCACCGGGTGGTGCTTCCTTGAGCCCCAAGGGGGGTTCTAAAGTTGATCCTGTGAGGAGTCCGGACAAAACTAGTTCCTGAGGATTATGAGTAGAGTATACCATAGCGAAAGTCGTGTGTGCCGCTGAGAGCCAACAATTACATGGACTTTTGCTGTGACGGCAACCTAACCCAGGATGTAACTGCGATCTATGGTATAACATAGCGAAAGTCGTGTGTGCCGCGGAGAGCCAACAGTCTGCGTTTGATTTTATATCGGTAGACTGCGACCTATGTAGGAGTGGAGAAGTTTCATTTTGACAGCGAAATCAGAGGCCGCTGAGAGCCTGCAGTTACATGGACTTTTGCTGCGATGGCAACGTAACCCTGGATGTAACTGTGATCTGTTGTGTGGGTTCCATGGCGCAATCGAGAGGCCGTAGAGAGCCTGCAGCTGCATGGACTTTTGCTGTGACGGCAACGTAACCCTGGAATGTAACTGTGACCATGGATGGGGGTGATGATTTCCAGAGCATTTTCACCAAAGATATATCCTTTATTTTCAAAAACTGTTTTCTATATTTTCAATAAAATTGTTTTCAAAATTATTTTCACCAGGTGTTGAAATTGGGTCTGCTAAGTACTTATAGATTTTCAGTCTTATGCCTGATCAACGTATGACCGAACTTCTATGAGAACAAGGATAGACTAGTTGAAACATCAAGTTATAAAACGGTATTTTTATAAAACTATGTTGGTAATAGTATACAGATTTTAAAGTATTTTCAAGTTCTGAATAAAAAGAAGTTTATAGCTAAAAGTATTTAAAGAATGATTTTAATAAATTCTGGCTTCATTTATTTTCGAGGACGAAAAGATTCAAAGGGGGAAGGAATGTAATAACCCGGATTTTTAGAATCCTGTAATTTATAGATTAACTAAATTTAATAAATGAAAATACAATTGATTTTATTCCTTTAAGCTATTTTCATATATAGATAAGTATTATAAATTTATAAATTAAAAGCATTTTTTTTACTTTTAAAATTTAAATAAAATACTTAAAGAGATAAGTGTTATTATCTTAAATCTTCTTATAACATGTGTAAACTTAAGTAGAAAATGTGTTTTCAAATTTATAATATACATATGTATATATTGTGATTTGGAAATTTTATTTTGAGATTAAAAATATAAATATGAAAACAAGGTTTAATAAAAAGCTTTAATGCATATATATTAATAAACTTAGAAATAAAACATAAAGAAACCATATGATATATACAAAGCAAAATAATGAATGTAGTATAAAATTTTATCAAAAACATATTAAAATCATTTATACATACATATTTTCACATATAAAAAGTCTTAGCATAAATTTAAAACATGTGTAATATTTTAAAACATAAGGTAAATATAAAATCTTTTATTAACATTTAAAATTTTAATTAGTGCATGAAAATAAGACAAGTGTAACAAATCATAATAAACATTTAAAACAAATGTAATAATATTAACATGCAACTCAACAAGTGGCATGTCTCATCTTCTTATTAACTTAAAAGTGAAAATTTATAAAAAAAAAGTTTTGGTTCATCTCAAAACTTCAGATTCAACTCAGTAAGCAATGCAAAGATCAACATCAAATTTCAAAAGCAGATCAGTTTGAAAGCAAATCACATTAAGCAACTTCGAATTCAACTCAACTAAGTATAGATCTGGAAGCAAAGGAAGATTCAAATCAGGAAATGTTTTCAAAATCAAAACTGGAAAGCAAGCCACTCAAAGGTTGGAAATCAATGCATTCAGGTTCCAGCTCATCAAAAACTAGGTGCTCTGTTTCATTTTTTTCCAGGTGAGTAATCTACTAACCTGGATAAATGCCTAAATCTGTTTTGAGATTTATGATTGTGAGTAAAATCAACACATTTAAGTTTTAATATTGTTTAAAAATCGAATGCATGCAAATTCAATATCTGAAGTAATTCATGACAAATCATTGCATGATTGTTTAATATATGTTGTATGTATATAAGTATCTGAACATAGTGATGTATATGTTTGAATGCAGAGTAATGACTGTTCTTGGAATATAGGATACAAACTTGAAAAAAAAATTCATATTCATCTCTCTGTTACTGTATATACTTGGGTTTATAAACAAAATTTGTTCATAGAAACAAGATGGTGGAATAATAAATAAAAAAAAAGAGGGAAGAAAAGCTTCCAGTAAGAAAATTTATGGCAGTTGAAATATAAAAGAAAGAAGAACGGTATATTTCAAAACATGTCAAAATCTCAATGATAATAATTGTTTGATTAAGGTACAACATCTATTTTGTCATCAAAATATAGGATTTTTAAAAGAAAAATTATGATTTCTAAGGAAGTACATTGTGAGAATTTGAGGATTAACCAAATTATGCGTTTTGGGTTTTTCTGATGATCAAGTTGATCGACGACCCCGTGATTTTGGCCAGAGGAAGTTTATAGGCCGAGGTTCGAGAGAAAAATTGTTTCATATTTTTCTGGGCATCGTGGTTGAGGGTGCGAATTGATTTAGGGTTTTCTTTGCCTATGGGTTTCGGTAAGAGTTCTCGAGTGTTTTCTCTGTCGTGTGGGATTCGAGCTCGATCGCGTCAAGGGAAATGCTGAGTTTGTCGATGAGGAAGCTATGGTCTTGGTGGCATGGGCGATTGAGATCGGAGTGGTCGGCGGCAAGAAGAGATTGTTGAAGCAGATGGTTCCAGTTGGGTTCGTTTGGCTCAAATTGGTTTTCTAGTTCAAATCATCGGCCTGGTTGTTGAGATTGGAAGGGGTGGTCATGGGTGACTCACCGACGATGGGAGTGGTGGCCGAAGCGCCTGGGACGCCGTGCACACGTGCACATGGATCCACTCGTGTCAGCAGCTGTCGTTATGTTAATTGCTTCGAGATCGAATGACATTTTACTCGGTGTAAACGTGAGCTTCGATCAGTTGGGATTTGAGTATTGATTGTATCAGGAAGAGATAGGAATAAACTCGGGCATGATAGTTTGGGGCTCGGGTTTAATGCTGAGGCCTACGTGTAACAACCCTGAGATTGCAATTACCGAATGATAAGTTAAAAATTATGATTTTAAGTTAAAAAAGGGGGCTAAACAAATTTTTGGGAATTTAAATTTGCAATTGGTTCGCAAATAAAAATATTTTTGGGTTGAAATGGGGAATTTTTTATATGTGATTATAGGTTAATGGGCCAAATGAGCAATTATATGGTTTTAATTAAAAGTAGGATGCTTCTTAGGATTTTGTTCACATGATAACCTTAGGAAAATAAACTAAGTCCTAATGGGTTTTAAAACCTCTTACCATGACCCATTAACCAACCCACTCCTATTTAATATCTCAAACCCCTCCCATAAACCCTAACCCTCCTCTTCATAAATTCCTAAACCTAATCTAAACATAATTAATGGCCTCCATTTAGAAGCTCCATCTCCTTCTCTTCATAAATTAGTTTAATCCTAGAAGGAAAAGAAAAGAGAGGAAGAAAGGTAATGCAATCTCTCCTATTCTCTAATCCTCCTTCTTAATCCCCATTTATCTCTATCATCTTGTAGTAATCATTATTTTGTTTTCTTTGTTGATTTTGGGTCCTTGAAGCCTCTTGATCTTTGCTTTGGGGTTGAGGAGTTTGGCTTGCTTCATATTGTGCACTCAAACCATTTGATACTTTTCTTCATTAAGGTAATTACTATGCATTAGTAATTATTGCTAGTTGTAATGCTAAGATTTAGCCTTGGTTTCCTTTAATTTAGTGTAATAATCTTTATATGGTGATTAGTGATTGTTATTAGTGATTTTTTGATGCCCAAAATTGAAATAAACACCCCTAAATGTCAAAAAAATGCAAAAGATTGCTGGCTGGAATTGTGTGCAGACTGAAATGGGGCTGAATTGATGATCTGGGTGCACCAGAACAGATCTGGGTTGCACCCAGGCTCTGCCCAGGTGAGGCTAGCCCAGCTGGGCTAGCCAGAAGCAGGCCAGCCCACATGGGCTGGCCATATCCATTGAACCCCAGCCCAGGCGGGCTGGGGCAGATATACACCCAGCCCGCGTGGGCTGGGTGCTTCCCAGCCCGCGTGGGCTGGCAGATACGCCCAGCCCGCGTGGGCTGGGCAGATACGCCCAGCCCGCGTGGGCTGGGTGCTTCCCAGCCCGCGTGGGCTGGGAAATAAACCCAGCCCGCGTGGGCTGGGCAAATACACCCAGCCCGCGTGGGCTGGGTGCTTCCCAGCCCATGTGGGCTGGGAAATAACACCCAGCCCGCGTGGGCTGGGTGTTCCCCAGCCCAGGCGGGCTGGGGCTGCTGCTCACCCAGCCCGCCTGGGCTGGCGGGCTGGGGCGGACTGACGCGGGCCGGGCCCGCGTCCAAAAAAAAAAAAAAGATCAACTGTGTTTACCAGTTTTCTACCTCCACTTCGTGATGCCGCCCCGATCGCATACCAAGTCGGAATTCGACGTTTTTGGTCTCGTTGGAAAGGGGGAGTTCCGAACTCCATCTCTGGAAAATTTGGGCAACATTAGAGTTCGTTTGATACTTCGATTTTCGTGTCAAAGTTAGACTCTGATCGCTGTTGGAAAACAGTATGAATCTTTCTCTGGGTTCAACTTTGAGACGTCGCTGCCACTTCGTCTCAACTCGGAATCCAGAAATTCTTTTTGCATCTTAAAGTAGGGATGTTGAGCTATATGGCTACCAGTTTTCATGCCATTTGGACACAGTTTGCTGGTCCAAATAAATTGCCGAACTTGGGTTCGCAGTAGTTTTTGAATGGTTTCAAACACTTAGAATATTTTTGATGATTTTCTGGTTTTCGTCGATTTCTTTGAGATTTGTCTCTGGATTTCGTACACGGGCTTTATAAAAAGGATTTAAAAGGATTTTTCACTCCAAAGTGGCTTTTGAAAATTATTATATAATATTATTTTAATTATTAAATTAATTACTCCATAATAGGAGACTTTTCAAAAGACCGTTTTAAAGTGATTTCAAAATCAATTATAAATCCGTTTCGCACCATTATTTTCTATAACAAAAATCTCACACTCACTTTTAGCACATCGAGCGAAGTGGAAAGGTTCTTAAACGGTTAGGAAATCTCCGGCCTATGGAACCGTGTGTATTTTCTTTCCGGTTAATCCCCGACCTATTCGATTGATCGTTTTGACCTTTGGGTCTAGTTTACCGATGATACGAGGTGGACTTTTTATTGTTTGGAGTGTGAGCTTGCTATTGGTTAGTAAACCGTTTAGTGCGAACGTGGGGTATGGGACTCATTGTTAACACTTTACGGGTTCCTCTCCAAGAAGTTAGTGACACATTAGCCTCTGGGCGGCCAGTACTGGACCTCTGGGTCACCACGCCTCTGGGCAACCGTCTCTGGACACCTGCTCTATGGAGCAGTTTTTATTCGGCATGTGCCTCTGGGCCTTTATCCTTCTGGGAAGGATCTTGCCGTTTCGCGCGTTCCGCATCTGTGCGAGTGATCGATCACAACTCTACAGTACTTGGCAACAACGACTCTGGTCGGTGCACGTGCAATATTTGTATTATCTGATGATTTTATATCCATTCGAGTATTGCCATTCGGTGTTGGTTCTATGGAACCATACGATGTAAGTGCGATTACCTTGTGGATTCACAGTGTCTCTGGACACTGCTTTTCAGTGTTTGATTTCATTGACTTTTCAGTATATCCCTATTGCTCTTTGGAGCATCGATCTTTGCTGGGGCATTGATTACTGACTCTGGTCACTCTTGGGATAATTGCCTATGGGCAACTTTATCTAGCTTTGGCTACGCCGATGATATGAGGCGATTTTATTTATTCCACACTTTAGTGTTTGCATTCTCTTTGGAGATTTTTACTGTTTATTGATGATTAGGGATCGTCATTATATTCATGTAGTCCATATTACTCTTCTCTTTGGAGAAGTACTGTTTTACTTATGTACTGCATTATTATATATATCTCAGTTATTACTGATTGTTTAGCTAGCCTGACCCGAGTGTTTTCGCTCGGGTCAGACCGAGTTGTTTCAGGTTAGGTCTCTGGACTTAGCTTTCTGTGCTTCCGCTTGGACATTATCTGTTATGCTGATAGATAGCTCTTTTATTTGTCCACTATTCAGCTACTCTGTTATTTCAGACTCTTATGTACATATTTTTGACTCACATGTGTGAGCGGTGGCTTTGTACCCACCTTTTAATACTTGGGTTTGTATTGACGATATATTGTACCTATGTTCTGTGACTGTTATGTGACTGTTCTGTGATGATGATGTTATCATTTAGTATTATGTTTGTTCTGAACCTATTTTCCTTAGCCATTGTAGTTTCGTTATAAATATTTATTGGATATGTCGAACCACTTGAGAAAAGAAAACCACCTATTCGACGTATTCAGTAGATAGTTATAGCTTGATTACATATGGTCGCTTCCATTATACTCTATTCTCCGTTCTAGTAGACGGTATTACTCCGTAATACTCTTTACTAGAGTGGGTCTCGGAGTGGGGCGTTACACTACGTGATTGAGTTAATTGATAATCAAGCTTTTAAATAATAAATGTTATTTAAATAATTGTTAATTAAAGGTTATGTGTTAAATTATCTAAGATAGATCCTAAGTTTATTTGAACTTAATCTATAATGCGATTAAGCGAGAATTAAGGGTAAATCATTAACTTAATTAAGAAATTAAACAGAAATTAATTTATTAATGGTTAGGGATCGATTGATTAAGGGCTATAAGTTAATAAATTTTAAATTGATTAATTAAGTTGTGTAATCAATTTAAAAGATTGATTTCTTAATAAGATTAATTAATTAAAGTAATTAATTCAAAGATGATTAATTAAGTTTAATCACTTAATGAAATTGATTATAAAAGTAATTATGGATTGATTACTTTGAATTGAAGGAGATTAATTAATAATTAAGGTTTATTAATTAAATAATTAATCTATAATTAGAGATTAATTAATTAGTTTATAGGGTAATTAAGGGATGAATTACCCACTTGTAATTAATGAGGTGAATGTGATTAATTAATTTGTTAATTAATTAAAGATAGCCGCTTGATAATTGATTAAGTATAATTACTTAAAGAGGTTGATAAGTGAAATTACTTAAGTGAAGTAATTGATAGATAAATTACTGGGTGTAATTAATATAAGTAATTAAAAGATAATCACTTAGGAAAGTAATTAAGGATTAATTATTTGGTGTAATTAATTGGAGGATTTATATAATTAATTAAGGAGATAATTAATTAAGGAGAGTAATTACAGGACGGTTAATTACTGTTGTTTAATGAAAGTAATTAATTAAAGGTCATTAACTAATGTAATTGATGGAAGTAATTAAGGATTTATTAAGGTAAATGGTAAGGATAATTACTTATGTAATTTAAGAAAATTAATCAAGGATGATGAATTAAGATGAATGATTAAAAGTTGATTAATCTATTGATTTGTAATGATTAATAAAAGATAATCTAAGTGGTTAAGAATTTGTGATTAATTTAATTAGAAATAAATTAAATTAATTTTGGAAATAATCCATCTTGCTTATGAATGGTTGAATACCTTGAATTGATTTATATCTCTGATATGAAATGTTTTGTGATATAATATATTTGGATGGACAATAATAATGTGGTTATCTATCAATGAAGAATTATTGTGTAAAAAGTGAGACCTTGTATTTAAAGTTGAATTGTATTCATTTGAATAACTTGGGTTTAGATGGCATTGGATTCGAAGAGACCGGAGTCGGGTATTAATAAATACCTGAAACCACTTCAATTCCTTATAGACTGATAAGTGAAATCAATAAACAGCTGGAATGAAATGATTTAAGTGAATTGGACTATTTAATCTAAGTTTTGGTACTTAGAATCTTGTAAGGTAAAATAAGTAATGTCTAGAATATTTTGTGAATGTGCATTTGATACAAGTTACCCGGGTTATATATATAGGTTGTAGGCTTTGGACATTCATGTTAAATAGGTTACTCACGCTGATTTCCTGCCTGACCCGGGTGTTACTTTGATGTAATGCTCGGGTCAGATCGAGTATTACAGATTTTCAGGTAAGGACGTTCTAGAGCTCAGGAGGCGAGCTGGATGGCAATGACGTATGAAGAGTTCCACTATGATATTATATATATCTGAGATATGTTAAATTGTATCTGTCTAATATTGTGTAAATTGTTGTAACTCTTATATATCGATGAAAACTGATAGATACAGTTTCACTTTGTATAACTGTTATTATTATGTGATATTATATTTTGATCCGCTGCGAATGTGAGGTTTCTGTGTCTTGTTCTTGTTTCTTCTTCTTTCTCTTTCTTATTCTTTCTAACTATCTGGAATTTTCGGGATTGGAAATTCCGATTCGTTACAATATCAGTTTATCACACTGCGAGTTCCATTTAGATTAGAATCACTATGGGTTGAAATGATACATACCCGAACGGACTTTAGAATAGGGAAAAATTGTTATGGGCTGAAATGATAGGCCTGAACGATTTTTATTTATTTAATTTTTACTTGGTATTACGGGTTTGAAATGATAGAACTAGGGTTTTCTTTATAAATTACGGATTGAAATGCTATATTATCCGTATCACTTTACCTAGGCTAGAAAATGATATACAGACCCGTGGTTAAAATATATTTTTCTAAAAATTTTAAAATATTTTAAAAGTGTAAATATTATAATATTTTGATTTAAACTTAATTAAAAATGATTTTATAGTATTATTGATTTTCTAAAAATTTATAAGTGAAATAAATGAATATTTAAGTTGAATTTTGAAATATAACTTAAATTGGAGATTTGTGAATTTTGTTTAAAAGTGAATTTTAAGTTAAGTAAATAAGATGAAACATAAGTTATATTTGAAAATTTAAACTTAAGTATAAAGTTAAAATTTTAATTATAAAGAATTGAAATTGAATGTTGAATTATATAAGTAAATTATTATTATTAAATTGATTTTTGAATGAAAATTTAACTTTATAAAATCATGAATATAAGGGTATGTAAATGATTGTTTTAAAATTAAAAATATATGATTTTATAAGTTTAAATGATTTAAATAAAATTTAACTATTTGGGAAATTATATTGAATATCTGGAATTTAATTAACAGCATTCTGAAATGTTATTATTTCTAATGTAAAGGATATTACCGCATTTGTAATGCTGTAGTTGATGGAAATGAACTAAATGGCTAAATTGAATTAAGGGCTATTATAGCACTTCGTAAGTGTTGTAGTTGCTGAAATTAACTAAGGCTTAACCCTATTACAACAATTTTAAATGTTGTCTTTTGTTAAATTGAATTTTTTTTAAAGTACTTTCCGTAGCATTTTCTAAATGCTGTGAAAGTTGAATTTTCATTGTCTTAATGAACTTTGAAAGATTAAAATTTTGGAAATTTAATAATTTAATTATTAAATATAATAACTTCATTTTAATGATTTAAAATGAAGTAATTTGTTTTGAAATATGAACTATTTTGAAATGTGTGTTGAAATGGTATTTTAAATAAATGAATGTGGTTTTGAAAGATATGTTATTTTGATATTTTGAAGTGGATTTTGATTAATATTGAATTTTGAAATGATATTTGATTTCGAAGTATAAATTACTATTTTGAAATTTTAACCACGAGACGTATTTAATTTATGGTTTAATTGATCCTTAGAGGATGGACGATCCCAAACATCCTTTAAGTTATAGTGCATTACTACTACAGTTCACTTGAGTTGGTTTACATTATATAAGTATATATGTCCTAGCTCGAGTGTTTTGTGTTTTACTTTACGCTCGGGTCAGCCTGAGTATTTACAACTTAGCTTTGGATTTCTTTTTCTAGAGCTAGGAATCGCTGGAGATTCTGCTTGTCTAGTTATCTATTCCCTTTCAATTTCAGTTGTTCTATTTCAGCTCTGGTATTTATAAACTTCCATGTATTTGAGATTTCTATTGTATATGTTTTCAGACTGATATTATGTATTATGTTTTGAGAGTTTGTTATAGTAGCTTCATGAACTACTATGGTATTTTAATTTCCGCTGCGAGTTATTCTGAAATTTCTGTGTCTGCGATTCTGCGATTGTATTTCATTTGCTCCAAATTTATTTATAATGCGGTATTTGAGCAATTCAATTCCGACATGTGTGGATGCGAATGGCAGAAAATATCGGCCTGTTACAGTTGGTATCAGAGCTTTAGTTTTAGCCAAACCGTAGCCTGTGGAGCAAAAACTCATTAGAGATAGGGTAGAAATACCCTAGAATGTGTGAAATCAATCTCAGAATCCTTTCTTTGTGAGAGAACGTATTTTCGAAGTATAAAATGATTTCCAAATGATTTTACAGGATTTTTAAAGATTATTTTGGTATAAAAAAATTTCTTATTTTGGAATCAAGATTTTCTAAACTTCATTCCTTCGGTATTGTAACGACCCAAAATTTGCGATCCTGAAAATTCCAGATAGTTAGGGAAAAGAAGAAACAGATAGAAGGAAAAGAAGAACATAAACACCAACATCTCACATCCGCAGCGGATAAAATATAATAATAAATAATAACAGTTATACAAAGGAAAACTGTATTCATCAATTTCATTTTAATACATCAGAGTTACACACATACTCAAATACTGGACTTATACAAATCAACATGTCTCAGATAAACAGAAATAATAGTCACAGCGGAAACACTCCATACATTCCAGCCATCGAGCTCGCCCTCTGAGCTCTAGAACGTCCTTACCTGAAAATCTGTAATACTCGGTATGACCCAAGCATTACATTAAAGTAGCACCCAGGTCAGGCAGAAAACCAGCGTGAGTAAACCTATCTAGCATGAATTAATACACCAAGCGTAAATAAAAATCCGGGGTAACTCGTTATTTACCACAAGCTCGCATCTTGCTATGATCAACACATATTTCCACAAGCAATCCCTAAGTATCTTTACTTAGTTTTAAATAGTCCAGTCATTTAAATCATTCCATTGCAGCCTGTTGATTTCACATATCAACCCATAAAGAATCATTGTAGGTTACCAATCGAAGTGGGTTCGGGTATTACTGATACCCGATCCCGGTCTCTTCGAAACAATATTATCTTAACCCAAGTTATTCGAATGAAATACGATTCAAACTTTAAATATAGGGTGTCACTGTTTAACCCAACATAACATATCACATAGCATCACGATCACATACCAGGGATATCAACTAATCTAAGGTACACAATAACATTTAATCATTCATAAGCAAGATTAATTAACCATAACATCTCTAATTAATTTAATTAACCGACATTGAATTCAATCAATTACTTTAATTTCTTTTAAATCCTGCTTATTAATTAATTACAAACCAATTAATTAATCATCCAATAGTCATCCATCTTAATTAATCCTCCTTGATTAATTATTCTAAAATTACATTAAGTAATTTATCTCTAAATTAATCACATAGATTAATTATTCTTAACCATTCACATTAATTAATCTTTGATTATTAATGACATCCATTTGTGATCCTAAACCACTTCTAGTAATTTCTCTTTATTAATCATCCTTAATTAATCACAACTTGAATAATTTAAAGATAAATTCTTTATCTTTATTTAATACTTAATTACATCATTATACTTCCAATTAAAAACATTTTGCAAATTTATTCTATAATTGAAAGATTTGGAAACATTTTGCAAATCAATTATACGATTAAAAGTTTATAACATTTTCTTTAAAACAAAACAAATTAAAACAATAAATTTTAATTATTTAAAACTTTATAACTTATTCAAACTTGTTTAATAAATTCTTAATCTTTTAAATCTTAATTAAACATTCCATTAAACTTTCACTTTAAATATATTTAAAATTTAGTTAAACATTCTTTATAAAACTTATTTATTCTAAAAATTCCTTTAAACATGTTTTAAACATTTTTTTTCTTCTTTTGAAAACACATTATTTAATAACCTTAAAACTTTTAAAACTTTAAAACTTGTCTGCAAACATTTTGCTCTATCCTTCACCTTGATTTTCTTTACTTAAAACAAATCTGGTACATGTTCATTTTAAAACTTGCACTTGATTTTACTCAAACTTTAAATCCTACATTTTTAAGAACTGGTACAGGTTCTTTGTGACGCCCCACCTCTATACCCATGCTGGCAAAGGACACTATAGGGTAATGCCGTCGACTAACACGGAGAATAAGGCTGGATAGGAGCGACCATCTATAGCCTTGTTTTAACTATCTATTGAATACATCGACAATTGCCCTAGCTAGCAGATCGACATATCCAATGAATACTTAAAACAAAACCATAGGTGGCGAGAGGATCTATCAGAACAGAATATAAAAACTCAAATGTAGTATACGTCATAGAACAGTAGATCATCATATACACATATACAGATACATAATAGAGTATACAGACTGATACATGTCAAGTGGTGTAGCAAACCACAATATACAAACGATTCCAAATGAATACATATCGGAGTTACAACAAAATAGGACTACACAAAAGGCTATGAAAAAAAGGAACAAGCTGAATAGTCCATGCGGAAGCAAAATCGGCTAAGTCCAAAAGCACCTAACCTGAAACAACTCGGTCTGACCCGAGTACGAAATACACGGGTCAGTCTAGCTAAACAAATCAGTTAGATAAACTGAACAACAATAACTTACAAGGTGATAAAGTATAAAAAATATCTCTAAAAGAGATAGCACTATCATCTAACAAAAGATGAATCATATCATAACAAGACAAGCCTCATATCATCGGAAACATAGATAAACAAAGGATACAATATCCTAAATCAAGACAAAAGGAAAATAACAAATACCAATGAAGGTAACACAAGTTCCACAAGGTGATCGCTACATATCATGCGGCTCAAAAAGACCAACACCGAAGGGCAATACCTAGGGAATATACACATCAATGAAACATCATAAAATTTTGCACGTGCTCAGTACTGTATAAACAAGGATCCATGAGCCCGAAGACTCCAAACCCAAATATCACTCGAGCGGCTCATAAAGACCTAACTCCGAAAGCGATACAATAGGGCAACAAACCCGAAGGCACAAACCCGAAGGCAACATACCCGAAGACAACAAACCTAAAGGTGCAAACCTGAAGGCAACACACCCGAAGGCAACAAACCCTAGTGGGGAAGGTCCGGAGGCACAGTACTGGACACCACTAACTGGCAAAATGTGTCATAACTCTCAAAAAGGAATCCGAAAAGTGTTAACGTGAGTCCCATAACCACTCGTTCGCACTAAACGGTTTATTATCCGTTAGTTAATTTCACACTCAAAGCAGTACAAAGTTCACCTCATCTCATCGGTAAACCAGACCAAAAGGTCAAAACAATCAATCAAATAGGTCGGGGATTAATCGGAAAGACAAATGCATGGATTCATGGTCTGTGTTTTACTTAACCATTTAGTCTCCTTTCCACTCCGCTCGAAGTGCGAAATTGTGTGTGTGCGTTTAAATAGAATTTATAAATTAGAGAAGCAAGCTTTTAATGCAATTTGAAGATTATTTTATAAAACCCGTGGATGAAGTCAAAAAGAAATCATCAAGGTCAACTATGCATAAACAACTAATTGGAATCAATTTAAATCGATAAAAGTGAAAATCACAAACAAATAGGCACACTGGACAAAATGAAGCAGGTCAGTCGACTGGCCTACTGCAGTCAGTCGACTGAACCATAACCCGAGAGTTTTTAAACTCTGCAGTTAGTCGACTGACTGCAGGGGGTCAGTCGACTGGCTGTAACTGGAAATGTTTTCCAGCCTAGCAAATGGAGGAGCAAACTCACCCCATTTGCAACCTGTCGAGCAATGGACTTAAGGGGCTTTTGCCAATTGATAACCCAACACCATTGACTCCAAAACACCAAAAAGTGAAATATTCACCAATTCAATTCAAACCAAAGGCAAATGTACATGAATAAGTGTTAGGAACTCATACCTAACAATCCAACATAGTTGTAAACATAGATGTGAGATAAAAATCTCACCCTACATCAATAATCAAGAGAAGTAGACGTGAGTTCAAAACTCACCTTTTATCTCAAAACAAAGAAGAAGAAGCTCAAACACAAGAAGGAGACTAACTACTCTTCACTTCAACTCTACAAGCTTCAGTCTAAGAATATAACACATATTTCCCAAATTAGGTTTAGGAAACTTTCTGAAATTGAAGAGGAGAAGAGTTGGAGAAGATGAAGAAGAGGCTTACCAATATCTTCTCTTTGATTTTGGAGAAAGAATTTAAGTTGCAAGAAGAAACTAGGGCTTGGAATTTCTAATTCCTCTTCCTTTCCCCCATTTTCAGTTTTAACTTGAGTTTTAGAAGTGAAAATGAGTGAATGGAAAGAGATGGGCTGAGCTAGGGTTATTTAGTTAGTTAGTTAGTGGGCTGAACCCAAATCCAAATAGAAAAGGTTGCAAAATTCAACTTACTCCAAACATATCAAAGCTTATACTCAAAAAGATCGCAAACGCCATTTTAAACTCAATGGAAGTGGTTTCGAGCCCTAAATTGGCCGTTTGCAAAAATTAACATTTCGGACCTAAAATCCGACTAACGACGCTATATTTAAATAAAACATTTAAAAATATGATCGTTAAATATGTGGGTTGTTACATTCTTACCTAAAACCAAAAATCTCATCACATAAAAAAGACCCGAGCAAACTCTCCAAAATCCCCGAGTAATACATGAGGTCCCTCACCTCCCACATTTACTTCAAGTTCCACAAGGTCCTACGTGAGAGAGAACCCGAGATTCCCTCATCACTTAAACTCAAACACTTCCAGACTCAGGTGGCACACGCGTGCACATGCACCGTTGATCGACGAGGCTCCGGCATCCACGATCGTCATCGTCAAGTTGTTGATGATCTTCTCCTACAATTCCAAACACCCAGCCTTCAACACAAATCCAGAATCAAAATTAAACAAACTCGAACCACCTGAAATAAACACCCTCGCCTAAAACTCCTTCGAGTCCACATCGCCGACCACCGGAACTCCTATGACTCCTACAACACATTCTCCGGCCGTCCACTCATCCATCCCCTGGGTCCGACGCAACTCGAACAACCAAAGACGACGTCACGATGTCATTTCCAGACTTGACCCATTAGGTTAAAATTCCCACTTCGACCAAATTCTGATGCTACAGTGAACTACCCACCCTTCTGACATTTTTGTCAAAATCGTCGAACTTCACCTTACCTACAGTCGAAATCTCGGCCTTTCCGGTATCTCCAATCACTAGAAAAACCCACAAACTTGCCTTTAGGTTATCATCGAATCCCACACTCAAAACAATACTATAAATTATGATTTTCTTTTTAAAAATCATAACTTCCAGAGTCGATTCAAGTTATATAGTTGAATCGGCAAAATTTAACATTTTATTTTATCATGCTTTAAAATTGATACTGTATTTCCTTGATTTCAAGAATATTTCCAACCCTATTATACTTGAACATATTTTCAAAAACTAGATTATGTTTAAATAAACCTATCTTGTATGAAAATCAGAACCTATCAGAGGAAAGATGGAAAGATTTGAATTTTTGATCAAAGTTTTAAACTCTGAATTATAACAGAGATATATCCAGGTATTCAAACATGCACATTTCAACACATGCATATATGTATAGATATTACTTTATATATTCACATGAAATACATCATTCATTCTTAAAATTCCACCAGCAACAGATTTTTATTTACTTAAACTTTTTAAATCAAAAGTTACTCACAGGCATTTCCAAAAAAACAGAGGAGGCTGGGTTAGATTACTCACTGTTATAATATGTTTGAACAGAGCTTGAAAACTGCCGTATAATTAACAGAGGCATACATGTTTATATATAGGCATACATGCACATAATCTTTCACTTAATATTCATTAACATATGAATTTATCCATGCAAACCTATATTCACACATCACTCAAAAGACTATGCATCGGATCAACTTTTAAAGGATGTAGTTACTCACCGAGAATATGAAACAAAGATGCTTTAAAAATCAGGCTTTTATAAAATAGAGGGCCATTGAACAGATGCTTGAACTACTTTAAAGCTTGCTGGTTGATTTCAAATGAGATGAAGTTATTGATGAGTTGATTCTTGTTGTTGATCAGCAGCTTTGATCTGATAATCCTTTAATTTCAGGTTTGCTACAGGATTTTGGTTTCTCTGTTTTATTTTTTTATTAGAAAGAATACAAATGAGAGAAGGTGACCAAACAAGGCAGTGATACATATTTATAAAGAGTGGAAGTGTACAGGGTAAGCTGGTCTGAGGTTTTGTTTATTTTGGATTTGTACACTGTTGTGACCTGACATGAATTGATTTTATGTGAAAAAGCTTTGTTGTATTATGCTTTTGTATGCTAAAGTTGAAACGTGCATTAATTGCTTGAGTTGATATTGTCTGCCTCTTTGTTTACAAACCTTTTCATATGGATTTCATATATGTATATATATATATATATATTTTGTATGTATAAATATAGGTATAGCTATGCAATTCTTCATATATTTTTTTACTTGCATCATCACTATTATATATACATTTGCTTGTATATTATTATCATATACATACACTTACATTTACATATGTTTACCATCATATATATATTTTTAAGCATTTTATCTTAAATCAAATTTATGGGATTCATATATGTATATATAATTCCATGTGCATTTATTATTAAACCAATTTATAAATGTATACAGATATTTTAATTACCAGAATTTTATTTGTTTGACTATTAAAACTAATATTCCATTAATTACATCGTTAGTCACTCAAAATTCATTGGCTAAAATTCGGGTCATCACATTCCTCCCCCCTTTAGAACTTTTCGTCCTCGAAAAGGAACGAAGCCAGAATTTATGAAATTGCTTAAATCAAATAAATATTCTTTGATCATTTTTAAAACACTTTTTAACATCTATATAATATTATTCCAAAGTAGTTTTTATATAAAAAAAATACTTTCATAACTCGATGTTTTACTTAGTCCATCCTCGTTCTCACATAAATTCGGTCATACGTTGATCAGGCGTAAGACTGAAAATCTATAAGTACTTAGCAGACCCATTTTCAACATCCAGTGAAAAAACTTGGAAAATTATATTTTGTTGAAAATATAGAAAACATTTTGAAAATAAAGGGAATATCTTTTGGTGAGAATGCTATGGAAATCATCACCCCCATCCATGGTCGCAGTTACATCCAGGGTTACGTTGCCATCACAGTAAAAGTTCATGTAACTGTAGGCATTCCGCGCCCCTCGATTACGCCATGGAACCCATAACAGATCACAGTTACATTCCAGGGTTACGTTGCCATTGCAGCAAAAGTCCATGTAACTGTAGGCATCATCACCCTCGATTTTCGCTGTCAAAATGAAACTTCTCCACTCCCACATAGTCGCAGTCTACCGATGTAAAATCAAACGTAGATCGTTGGCTCTCAGCGGCATACACGACTTTCGCTATGTTACCGGAGGTCGCAGTTTACCGATATAAAATCAAACGTAGACTGTTGGCTCTCAGCAGCACACACGACTTTCGCTATGGTCTGCAGTAGCATCGAGTTACATTGTCGTCACAGCATAACCCAAATGCCTCTATAGGCATCAGCACCTCTCGATTTTCGCTACACACTACTCATAATCCTCAGGAACTAGTTTTGTTCGGACTCCTCACAGGATCAACTTTAGAACCTCCCCCTTAGAGGCTCAAGGAAGTACCAACCTATGGTACTCCTGAGAAGTTCATTTCAAGGGAGCGCCTTTTTCTCCAGAGCCATTATCAAAACACTTTATACTATACACATATAGTGTCTTCCAAATCATACACCTAGTATGAATCTCATACAAATCTCCTTTACACAAAATCGATTATCCCAAAATCGATAATTCTCAAACTAGGTTTTCAAAATCCCAATATTGATTTTACCTAAAAATCAAAAGCCTTTCCAAATCCAAAGGCTCCCAAAACCATTTTCCAAAATCCTCATAAGATACTTCATATATATAGATATATATATATATATAATCCTTGATAAAAATCCTTGGATCATTTCAACTTGTAAAAAACCCTTTTTATACTTCAAATATTTTCAAAAAAAACATTTTCTTCTGGCTATAGATTCAACAAGGGAAGTTTTATCTTATATAACAAAGATATATAAATTTGTTTATTCAAAATAAAATATTCAAATTTGATTACTCTTTTTTTTATAAAGTTGTTTCCATCTTACTTATCATCATAAAAAAATATCCAACTTTCACTTTCATCCATTGTATATTTCACAAATTATACTTTCATTTCACATTTTTTATTCACAAATTCTCAATATCAATTTTATTAAAATCCGTACGATGTACACATATCATCCGTACGCTATACCAATCTGATCGCTCACTCGATCACACAATTACACTTCCGAACTAGTATCGTCCACCCAACTTCCTAGTGCAGACTCAGATCTGGTTTCTTGATCAGAAACCGCCATTCTCCTTGCATAGCCTAACTATGATAGAGAATATTCAGAACCAATCAACAATCTATATCCAAGTTCGCCATCGAAAATCGAGTGAAAAATCCCAACTCGGATCGATATAACTTCTCGAAATTCTATGCTCGAATCTGGATCAAATCACTATGCACATAAAATAATATACGTACATCCTACGTATTTATCTTCATTGTTAATTAAATCAATTTCCTTTCTATTCATCCTCACTTTGATTTTTATTCACTTATTCACATTTTCCTTAATTCCCATTTGGATTATCATTTCAATTCTTATCTCAGTTGGGTATTTAGTCAATAACAGTTTAAACTCCAACCATTTTATATTTAGAAAATAGCTTGAAAATTTTAAAATAGATAAGTATTTGAAAAATAATTATTAGTTTGCAAAATAGCTGTAAAATAGTTAACTAATTGTAAAATAGTTGGAAAATAGTTAAATAGTTTCAGAAATTTTAGATAGTTGAAAAATAGTTGTAAAATAGTTGTAAAATAGTAATTAAATTTTAAAATAGTTGAAAAATAAAAATTAGTTTATAAAACAGTTGAAAAATTATTAAATAGGTCCAAAAATAATTGTAAAATAAAAATAAAATAATTTGGCTTTTAAAAAGAAAGGTTGTATATATTAAATAGCTTGGAAAAATAAGTTTATATTAAAACAATTTATATTGAAAATAGTCCAGAGTCAAAAGTGTTCACTTCCCCACCAATTCAATTTAAATTTCCCCTTCCATTTAAATTGACCCAATTCCAATTTGAATAACTTCAAGTTCCATTGAAATTGATTTAACCCCAATTCAAGTTGAATCAATCTTGATTTCTTTCCAAATTCAAATCAAATTCCATTTGAATTTAAACATATTCACTTTAACTGCAATTCCAAATTATTCAAATTAATTTAGACTAATTTTCAAATTGAATCCACTTCAATTTCAAATCATTTCAATTTCTATGAATTAGTCCCAATTCCTATTTGAATTTGAACTCATTAAATCTTCGATTTTATTTCAAATTAATCCAATTCAAAATTTCCATTTTAAAATTTTAAACTTATACATCTTCAATCAAAAATCCATTTAATTCAAATCAGATTCAATCTGAATGAATTCAATTCAAATTTCAAATTTAAACCATCTGGAATTATATAAATTCGAGTTAAATTTTTAAATGTTGATGTAATTCCTTAAATTAGATTAACCTTTATTTTTAAATCAATAATACAAATCTTTAAACAATTTAATCCGTAGTCCAATTCTCAATAGATAAAGAAAATTTTACATTAGTACTACCACAAAATATTCCATACATTAATTGACAACATGCTAGTAGTTCATACATTACATACATTTATATAAAATAAGAGTCTTACAGAAGTCATAAATCTAGATGCCTTTCTATTACCTAGAGGTTTGGAAAGAACAGAGCCCTAATACTACTACAAGATTCCTTCCTATGGACTTCCTTCCAAAGGGCAAAGCCCGAACATACACTTTTCAACAGGGTGTCCCCACTTGTAACATTTGCCACAAAATGTTTCCACCCTGTCATCAATCTGCATAACCTTCATGCCTCCAACAGTATGTTCCACAGCCTTACTCCTCTACTGCCTCTCGGAACAATTCCTAGCAATGTGTCCCGTCTTACAATGATAGCAAATAGTCGACTCATTGACCGGTTCAACTGGTTTACACTTCGCCTTCCTCACTTCAGGGCAACGATTTAGGAAATGTCCTTTCTTATGACACTTAAAGCACAATATCTCAGACCGAAACCGATGGAATGTACCCTTCAATTCCCCCCTTGTTTTACTGCACTTGGCTGCGTAATGACCCGTATTGAAACATCTGTAACATGTGACATTATCATAAGGTCCTGGTTCAGCCCTTTCCTTAACATGTTTCTCATGCTCTTGAATTTCTTCTTCTCGATCCCTACGTGCAGCTGCTCTTTTCTCTCTGCGCCTAACCTTCCATTCTTCACTCTAAGTCATCTCTCTCAAAGACTGAATTCTAGAGGGGCTTCCTAACCTATAAATTAGGCTTAATTAGAAGAATTCAACTTTTACTCTTATATTAATTTGCTTACTAAGTTATACCTTTTGTTTTAACATCTTTGGTTTTTAATTTCAAATAAAGTTTCAAACGACTTCTTATTTCAAAATAAGATTACTTTCAGAACTATTCTGAATAATATTATTTATTATTCCCTTTAACAATTTAAAACCTAATTTAATTCTAATGTTCCTTGTATGAATGGTACATTCTATTCAATTCCTTCTCGAATGCATATATTTACCACTTAAATTCTTATTTAATTTCAATAATTTAGCATCCCATTACCTTAATATTTATTAGAAAGAAATATTGCATTATATATCAAAAGATATTCTTATATAAAATCATTTAAAAAATTTATATAAGAAAATAACAAGTATGCTCTCTTATATATATACACTCAACTTATTTTAGGGTACTACTTACCATATCCTTAATGAGTAAACCTACCAGAGCGAAGGTTCTCGCTTAACCTCGCTCTGTTACCAACTCTAACGACCTAAAATTTTCGATCCTAAAAATTCCAGATAGTTTGGGAAAAGAAGAAAGAGATAGAAGGAAAAGAAGAACAGAAACACCAACATCTCACATTCGCAGCGGATAAAATATAATAATAAATAATAATAGTTATACAAAGGAAAATTTTATTCACAATTTCATTTTAATACAATAGAGTTACACACATACATATATATTGGACATATACAAATCAACATGTCTCGGATAAATAGAAATAATAGTCACGACGGAAACACTCCATACGTTCCTGCCATCCAGCACGCCCCCCTGAGCTTCAGAATGTCCTTACCTGAAAATCTGTCATACTCGGTCTGACCCGAGCATTACATCAAAGTAACACCCGGGTCAGGCTGGAAACCAGTGTGCGTAAACCTATCTAACATGAAATTTTAATACACCAAGCATAAATAAAAACCCGGGGTAACTCGTTATTTACTACAAGCTCACATCTTGCTATAGTCAACACATATTTCCACAAGCAATCCCTAAGTATCATTACTTAGTTTTAAATAGTCTAGTCATTTAAATCATTCCATTTCAGCCTGTTGATTTCACATATCAACCCATAAAGAATCATTGTAGGTTACCAATCGAAGTGGGTTCGGGTATTACTGATACCCGATCCCGGTCTCTTCGAATACAATATTATCTTAACCCAAGTTATTCGAATGAAATACGATTCAAACTTTAAATACAGGGTGTCACTGTTTAATCCAACATATCATATCACATAGCATCACCATCACATACCAGGGATATCAACTAATCTAAGGTACACAATAACATTCAATCATTCATAAGCAAGATTAATTAACCATACCATCTCTAATTAATTTAAACCGACATTGAATTCAATCAATTACTTTAATTTCTTTTAATCCTGCTTATTAATTAATTGCAAACCAATTAATTAATCATCCAATAGTCATCCATCTTAATTAATCCTCCCTGATTAATTATTCTAAAATTACATTAAGTAATTTATCTCTAAATTAATCACATAGATTAATTATTCTTAACCATTCACATTAATTAGCCTTTGATTAATTAATGACATTCATTAGTGACCCTAAACCACTTCTAGTAATTTCTCTTTATTAATCATCTTCAATTTAATTATCCATAATTAATCACAACTTAAATAATTTAAAGATAAATTCTTTATCTTTATTTAATACTTAATTACATCATTATACTTCCATTTGAAAACATTTTGCAAATTTATTCTATAATTGAAAGTTTTGGAAACATTTTGAAAATCAATTATACGACTAAAGATTTATAACATTTGCTTTAAAACAAAACAATTTAAAACAATAAATTTTAATTATTTAAAACTTTGTAACTTATTCAAACTTGTTTAATAAATTCTTATTCTTTTAAATCTTAATTCAACATTCCATTAAACTTTCACTTTAAATATACTTAAAATTTAGTTAAACATTCTTTATAAAAAAAATTTAGTCTAAATATTCCTTTAAACATGTTTTAAACATTTTTTTTTTCTTCTTTTGAAAACACATTATTTAATAACCTTAAAACTTTTAAAACTTTAAAACTTGTCTGTAAACATTTTGCTTTATCCTTCACCTTGATTATCTTTACTTAAAATAGATCTGGTACAAGTTCATTTTAAAACTTGCATTTGATTTTACTCAAACTTTAAATCCTGCATTTTTAAGAACTGGTACAGGTTCTTACCTAAAACCAGAAATCTCATCACATAACAAAAAAACCCGAGCAAACTCTCCAAAATCCCCGAGTAATACATGAGGACCCTCACCTCCCACGTTTACTTCGAGATCCACAAGGCCCTATGCGAGAGAGAACCCGAGATTCCCCTCATCACTTTAAACTCAAACGCTTCCAGACTCAGGTGGCACACGCGTGCACATGAACCGTTGATCAACGAGGCTCCAACATCCACGATCGTCATCGTCAAGTTGTTGATGATCTTCTCCTACAATTCCAAACACCTAGCCTTCAACACAAATCCAGAATCAAAATTAAACAAACACGAACCACCTGAAACAAACACACTTGCCTAAAACTCCTTCGAGTACACATCGCCGACCACCGAAAGTCCTGTGAGTCCTACAACACATTCTCCGTCCATCCACTCATCCATCCCCCTGGGTCTGACACAACTCGAACAACCAAAGACGACGTCACGATGTCATTTCCAGACTTGACCCATTAGGTTAAAATTCCCACTTCGACCAAATTCTGATGCTACGGTGAACTACCCAGCGTTCTGACATTTTTGTCGAACTCGTCGAACTTCACCTTACCTCCAGTCGAAATCCCGGCCTTTCGATATCTCAAATCACTAGAAAAACCCACAAACTTACCTTCCGGTTATCATCGAATCCCACACTCTAAACAATACTAAAAATTATGATTTTCTTTATAACTTCCAGAGTCGATTGAAGTTATATAGTTGAAACAACAAAATTTAACATTTTATTTTATCATGCTTTAAAACTGATACTGTACTCCCTTAATTTCCAGAATATTTCCAATCCTATTATACTTAAACATATTTTTAAAAACTAGATTGTGTTTCAATAAACCTATCTTATATGAAAATCAAAACCTATCAGAGGAAAGATGGAAAGATTTGAATTTTTGATCAAAGTTTTAAACTCTGAATTATAACAGAGATATATCCAAGTATTCAAGCATACACACTTCAACACATGCATATATGTATAGAGATTACTTTATATATTCACATGAAATACATCATTCATTCTTAAAATGTAATATTCCGGAATTTCCAGGAGTTTAAAATGTTGATAATCTCTTATTTAAATTATTTGAAATTGATAAATTGTTATTTTCAAATAATTAACCAAGAAATAATAATATAATGTTTTAATTTTGCTTATAAATTGGTTTTAAAATAAGAATAATTATTTTATTGTGTAAATAAATTCTAAATAGACTTATTGTTTTCGTAATTAATAAGTGTGTTTAAATACATATATATCTGTGTGTTTTAAATTGATTTTAAAATAGGATAAATTATTTGTAAATAATAATAAGCTTATTTAAAAATTGATATTTATTTATTTAAATTGATTTTAATTTGGATTTTTAAATTGACTTTGACATTGAATATAAATTTGAATTCAAGAATATACATACATCTTAAAATAGAATAATAATATAGTTTGTTTTTAAAATATATTGCTAATGTTTTTAATTAAAAATAACGTTTTGTTTTGTATTATTCTTTTATAGAAATTTATCTATAGAAATTTGATTTTTATTTATTTAATAAAATAAATTCAAGGCTTTTGAAATAGCATTTTTTTTCAAGTGAGTTTGCAATGTTTAATAATTTTATTTAAATTATATTTGGTTCATTCTTTTCAAAGATTGTATTTTATATAAATTAGCAGACATTTATAAATGTTTAAATGTATTTTTTTATTAGATATTTAAATAGAATAGCATTTTTTCAAATTAAGAAAACATATTTGTTCATTAGGAAATAATTTAAAAATGGGTTTTTAAATTTCTATAGAATTAAAAACAAACTCATTTTGACAAATGTTTAGTTCTAAAACACTATGTTAACAAGTGTTAAATATTTATGATTTATAAGACAAGTGTCCATATGTTTTTCTATTTTCTTTTTAATTTATTAAATCTGAAACTTGCTTATATAAACACCATTTCCTCCATCTTTCTCTTTCTTTAAAACTTTTGTTCATTCCTGAAAAAGAAACTTGAATATCCATGCAAAACTTACACTCTCCAAAAATCAGAAAACCTTCAAAACAATTCCTCAAAATGAAAATCTGAAACTTCCTTAAACAATTTCTCAACATCCAAAACCTGTAAACCAGAAATCTTCAAACCAATCTTCAAACAATTCCTCAATTCAAACAATGCTCAAATCAAAAATCTGACATTGAAGTGCAAATCAAACTACATGTCTGCAGTTTATTTTCAACCCAGTTCTGCATTTGAATGTTTGCATCAAATTTTTCTTTTGCATGCAAGTTTTTAAGAGGGAAACTAAAGCAAGAAGTTAAGCTAGCAAGTATTCAAAACAAACCTGAAGCACTGTAATAAACAAAAGGGGGATGAATCTTTTCTGTTTCAAAGAGGCTTCTTCATCAAGGATAAAACATCTTGCAATTTCAGTTTTATCATCAATCTGTCTGCATCTCTTTATAAAAGGTGAGTAAACAAATTATTAAAATTTAAGTGGTAATTTTCTGTTGCATGATTTTGAAATGGTGTTTGTTTTATATGCATAGCAGATTGCCCCTGTAGATATAATTATGCGATGGGTTTAGATATATTTGAAACTGTGTATGTTGATTTCTTTTCCCTCTCTGAAGTTTGAGTTAAAACCAAATCTTCATGTTATTTTCAAATTAAACAAAAGTTAGAATTTTAATTCAAGCAAATTAAGTTAGATTAGTATAAACTAAGATCAAAGAAATTGAACTAAGTTCTGGTTTGAAAATTCTTCTGGAAACAAATATTGCTGAAACAAATTAATATCAATGTGCGAAACCAAGTATTGAAATTTGATGTAATAATTATATAATTGGGAATGTCACTAGGAATTATGAATTTTGGAAAGAAATTTACAATTTTTAAAATTGTATTAAGTAAGTATTTGAAGTTCAATTGGAAATTGGGTTTTGGTCTTAAACTGATGATCCTTGCATCTGGATTGCTCGGGGTTCTTGGTGGAGGTTGAGGTAGGATCAGAGAGTGTGGGAAAATTGGCTGAAGGATTTTTAATCCATTGAGGGATTTGAAATTTCTTGATTTTGAATTTAAAACCTAGTTTGGGTTCTAGCTGTAAATTGGCTTCTGCATCTTCTTCACTGCATTGAGCTTGAAGGGAATTTGGGTGAAGGATGCGCGGTGAGTCAGCGAGCCTTGACCGGAGTGGTGGCGATTATAGATGATCGGAGGCTTGGGATTTAGGGATTTGCTGATGATGGTTTTTGGGTTTAGTTCAACCAGGGGTGCTCGATTTTGAATCGAGGTAGGAGATGGTGATCTGTTGGTCGTGGATGCTTGTAGGATGGAGGATTGACTTGTCGGTGGGTTTGGCATTGGCCGGAGGTGATTCCGGTGCAGGTGCACTTGCACGTGTTGGTTGGTGTCAGCAGTTTGTGTCGTTTTGGGTTTACTTGTTTTTCTCGAGTAAGGTCTCGGGTGTATAGGAAGATGGCTCGGGGAGGAACTCGTGTTGTTCTGGGGTATTTGCTGATGGGTTAAACTGTTATGTTAACAGTTTTAAGATTTAAATTAAACGGTTTTTAAAATTTTAAAATCAAATTTGTTTATAAAAAAAGTTAAAAAAAAAAGATGTACTTTGTTTTCTTGGATTCATGTAATTATGGGCTGAACTCAAATGGAATCTTCAACCAGGTTTTTAATTTAAAATAAATAAAGTTTTAAACTTTAAATAGTTTAAGCTAAGTTAAATTCTTGTTTTTATATTGATTTTTTTATAAGTGAATTTGTATGAATAATTTGAATGTTTTAAGCTAATGTTATTTTCAAACTTACTTTGGAATATAAAAAGGAAATTTATAAATGTTTTTGTTTATGAACAATTAAAGGTTTAAGTAATTTATAAACTTAATGTTTGTTAATTAAAAATTAAAGATAGATAATTTATGATTTCTTATATTTTAATTTAATTAATGAATTAAGTTAAGTAAAGATTTCAAGGTCAATTTAAGATAATGTTTTATCTTAAATAATAATAAAGTGTTAATGAATAATAATTAATTAGTTAATTAAGAATTTTAAGTTTAATTAATTAATTTAATTATTATTTTAAAAGGGTTAATTAAGTAATTAATTAAGTATAATTTCTAATAATTATGATGATTTAGTTAATGAAAATGATTAATTAAATTGTAATTACTTATTAACTAAGTAATTAGGGGTTAATTAAAATAGTAATTAATTAATACTTAATAAAGGTTTTATTAAGTTTTAATTGGGTTTTCTTAATTAATAATTAAAGGGTTATTAATATATAATGCTAGTTAATTAAGATTTAATTAACTATTTTTATTAAGGTTAATTAATTGTATTTAAGAATTAATTAATTATACTAGTTGATTTGTAATTAAGGTTGTTAATTGATAATTAAGTTTTTTTTTCCAGAGTAAGCGGGGTTGAAAACTGGACCCCTACCAGTTTTATTAAAAAGGATAAGAGAATACAACCAAAAAAGAAAAAAGGAACAGACCCAAAAAAAACAGGGAAAAGAAAAGGAGCTACGGAATCCATGGTTCAATCTGATCTTCAATAAAATCATGCTTACTTGCTCTCATTCCACTTATTATTTCATGCTTAAGAACAGCCCAAAGCACAAGTACAAACCTGTGATGGCCTTCAAATACCCTTTTTTTTCCTTTCACTCCACACAAGTCTCATCAGTTTTTTAATATGAAGAAAAAAGAAGATCTTCTCACATAATTCCACTTGGTAGCAGTCCAAATCATTGACCACTGCTCAGAGGAAAATTGTGGTACATCAACCATCCCAAACTTAGTCAACATCTCATTCCAAAGCTTGAGAACTAAGGGACATTCAAAGTAAATATGCTGTGCAGTTTCATCATAAGCATTGCACAAGATACAAATCGAAGGTACAGCCATACCATAATCAATAAGTTTATTCCTAGTTAGCAGTGCATTATTCACAACCTTCCGGTACAACAAATTGTCACTACTAGGAGATATATCATTGCAAGTAGCCCTGTACCATTTGCAACCAGGCATATTTCCAACACCAAGAAGTGATTCATAAACACAGCCTATTGAGTAGGGTCTGCCATTCCAAAGCACTGCTTCCTAATCATGAAAGTCATACATGTTACATGCTAGTTGGTTCCAAAGGGACCTAACAGTTTGATTGCTGCAATAAGGAAGAATCAGTTTGCCATCCAAAATAGGATCAACAGCTTTGGCATTTATGCCAACTCCAGATTGGAATTTCTGTTGAGAATTGAAAATGCAATCAAGAATGACACCTCTGCAAATCCAAGGGTCATGCCAGAAACTGCAATCACTCATAGCAGAGAGTTTAATCTGGATAAAAGGCTTAAAAAAATCTCTCAAATTCAAAATGCTCCTCCAAATCCAGCTGCAAGATTGTGGAACATCCATCTGCCAAAAATTCTTGGAACAAATATTATGCAGAAGAGTCCAACAAACCCAAAGTGAGTCCTTCCTATGCATAAGAGCATTGAAGTGAATACTGTATGCAGCCCTATTCCAAGCTGAAATGTTGATGATGACTAGTCCACCTTTGCTAAATGGCTTCTCAAAAGCAGAGAATGAACAAGGAAAAATCTTCCTTGCATGTATGGAACCAAACCAGAAGAATCTATACATAGCAGATCTGATCATATTCAATAGCTTAGATGGTAGAATGAATGCCCTAGCCCAGTAGATCATCATAGAAAAACAAACAGATTTTATGAGAACGAGCCTACCTGCCTGAGACAAAAATCTAGTGGACCACCTCTCCATGGTTGATGTAATTTTAAGAAATAAAGATTGGCAATCAGATAGAGACACCCTAGAAGTACAAAGAGGCAAACCAAGGTATGTCATATCATGATGCATGATTTGCATCCCAGGAAGAGGATAGAATTTGCCTTTGTACAGAAGATACTCCAGCAAATAAAATGCTCGACTTTTGAAGATTTAATTCAAGACCTGTCATCAAATAGAAGCTATGAAGAGCACGTCTAATGGTTTCAAGTGACTGAATATTGGGTTAGTGAATAACATGATGTCATCAGCGAAAAGTAGAGATGTTAACTGAATGTCTTTGCACTTGGAATGAAAATGGATTTGCCTGGACAGATAAAAAGGCCTAATATAGCATGTAAAAACTTCCATAACCAAAATGAAAACATAGGAGGAAAGCGGGTCGCCCTGCCTAATCCCTTTCTTGGAAACAAAAAATCCAGAATTTTCTCCATTCAAGATCAGAGAGAATGAAGGAGTGGAGATGCATTGATAGATCCAAGCTACAAACACATTAGGAAACCCCATAAGGGACATAGTTCTGACTACAGTAGACCACTGTATGCTATCATACGCCTTCTTGAGATCAAGCTTTAGCATTGCTCTTTGAGTGGCATTAGCACTGCTATATCCTTATAATAGTTCATGAGCAAGCATGACATTATCAAGGATGTTCCTATTAGGAAGAAAGGCAACTTGATTCTTGGAAATGATTCTCACAAGCACAGCAACAAGTCGCATGGCAATGATCTTTGAAATACACTTGTATATAACGTTACAACAGGAGATTGGTCTGAAGGATGTCACATTTGTTGGATGCAAGCACTTGGGAATTAAAACTAAATTCGCAGCATTGACAGATTTAAGAAGCTTGAACTTGTCAAAAAAGTTGTGAACAGCCATACAGAACTGCACACCAACAATATCCCAAGTAGAGATGAAGAAATGAACGTTGAAACCATCAGGTCCTCCACTCGAGTTCTTGTTCATAGAAAAGAGAGTATTCTTAATTTCATGATCAATGACTTTTTCCACAAGCTTAGCAGCTTCATCCCTATTCACTTTAGGAAAAGAAATAGTAGAAAGCTCATCCAACTGTGGTATAAAATTATTATCATTCCCAAGCAGGCCAGAAAAATGCTTATGAAAAGCTCTGATCACTGTCTCAGGAGAAGAATGCAAGTTCCCCTCATCATCATGTATGGAAAATATATTGTTATTTGATTGCTTAGCTCTAAGGGAAGCATGGAAATTTTTTTTGTTCCTGTCTCTATCAGAAGCCCACTTAATTCTTGACTGTTGCTTTTTCGTATCACTTTCAATATCCAAAGCATGATTAAGCTCATGGAAAAGGGCAGCTTCCTTGGAAGCAATATCAGCAATATCAAGATGTGCCATCATCATCTCCTGAGCTTCCCTGTGCTGTTCCTTGAGAATGGTGGATCTGAGGTTTCCATTACCAAACTTGTGCTTAGCCTTAACTCTTAAGGCATCCTTAATAGCCCTTAGTTTCCTGCAAAAAATATACATAGGGTTTCCAAAAAAATGATTAACCCAAACAGATTTTATTATAGTAATAAAATCAAGATCAAGGATCCATGAATTATAAAATTTAAATCCTCTTTTGACATCATGGAGCTTCCTTCCAGTGGATGTGATAAGAGGAGAGTGATCAGACAGGATTTAAGGTGGAAGAAAGGTGGAAAGTTCAGGCCAGGTAGATAAGGCTTTGAAATTGGAGAAGGAGTGATCAATGTTAGAAAATGTCCTAACTCCACTTCTGGAACCATTGTTCCAAGAAAAGAGGGCACCTTCCCTATGAATTGGAATGAGAGAAGAATCAAAAATTACAGTGTTAAGGGGATTAATATCCTTTAGCATGAGAGGTCGACCACCTTGCTTGTCAGACAAGGCAAGACAGCAATTGAAATCGCCAAATATTATCCATGGATGTGATTCCTGCCTTAATGCAGGAATCAAGTTGAAGAAAGTTTGTCTTGTGACTTGAGAGTTAGATGCATACACAATAGAGATATAAAAGGAGGATGAAGGATACTGATACTTGGCATGAAAATGCATAATCTAAGATGAAGCATGAAGAAGATCAAGCGATAGGACAGAAGGATTATGAAGAACCATAATACGACCATAGCTAGCTTCAATGAGGTTATGCGTCAGAGACCAGGAAGGGTTGACATACTTTGCAGCAGAAATTGTAAGGGGAAGATTTAATTTAGTTTCAAGTATAGCAAAAATTGAAAAATGATGCGAAGAGATTAATTGCTTGACATGGTCCAACTTAACGAAGTTGTGACAGCCTCTAATATTCCAATTAATAAGTTTTGATTAAGAGTTTATTAATTAATAAGTTTTTATTAATTAATGATTAAGAGATAATTAATTGGTTAATTATGTTTAAATAATTAATTATAAAAGTAATTAGTGATTGATTACTTTGTATTAAAGGATTGATTAATAATTAAGGTTTATTAATTAATAGTTGAAGATAATTAATCTGTCAATTGAAGATTAATTTGGTTAAAGAGTAATTAAGGGATAAATTACTCGATTTTGATTTGTGAGATGAGTGTGGTCAAGTAAGTTAATTAATTTGTTAATTAACTAAGAATAGTCACTTGAGAATGATTAAGTATGTTTACTTAATAAGTTTTGATAAGGCTAATTACTTAAGATAAGTAATTGATAAATTACAGAGGTAATTAAGATAAGTGAAATTAATGATTGGGAAGTAATTTTAAATGGATAATTACTTGTTAAAGTAATTAAGGGTTTATTACTTGGTGTAATAAATCAAATAATTTATAAAGTAATTATAAGTAATTAAGAAGTAATTAAGAATAATTAATTACTACATATATTTATTAAAGTTGATTAATTGAAAGTGATTAAAATAAGCATGATTAATTAATGTAATTAATTAAGAAATAATGTAATTAATTTAGTTAATTAATTAATGGAAGCAATTAATTAAGGTTCATTAATTGATATAATTAATGAGAATAATTTAGGATTAATTACTTGATTAAGAGTTAATTAACCAAGGTTGATTAATTAAGATGATGATTAATTAATTGGTTTAATTAATGTTTATTTGAGCAAGATTTATTGTGATGAAGGTAATTAATTTAAATTAATTTTAAATTAATTAAAAGATGAAGTAATTAATTTAATTCACTTTAAATTAATTAGATATAGAGATGGTTAATCTAATTCATTTTAAATTAATTATGTTGTGATTAAGTAAATCATTGCTTATGTATGAATGGATGACATTGATTGTTTTGAATGGATGTAATCTCAGAAATGAGATAAGTAATGTTATGTGGTATGAATGCTGGGTTGCATTGTGATGGTAATATAGATTATCTATTGTGATAATGATGTGGATTACCTATTTAGTTATGGATCATCTGTTTATTTGATAATGTAGTTATCAATTGTGATTTGTGAATTATATATTCTATGTGTATATAGATAGTTGAATTTAATTGTTTAACCTTAAAAAACTTGGGCCTAAAAGACACGCTTTGGATTTCGATGAGACCGGGATCTGATTTCCATATTTGGATATCCGAAAACCGCATCGATTCCAATTAAACGTTAGGTTGTGAATCAAAGTGAAGCTTTGTGAAGACTCAAGGTGTAAGGACTATACGTCAGTATAACTCTATGGGTGATTCCGTAATGAGTTTGGCGGAACTAGTTCTTATAGGTTCGAGATGGTGATTCAGAGTGCAAGGGTTATTATCGTTAACTCTGAGGGTAATTCCAAAATGAGTGTAACGAGATAATGCCTTCGGTTTCGTTCGAACCCGGAACGAACTTGTATGGGTTGAATGCTTTCAGAACTTCGTCAGGTGGACAATGAGCATTCTAAGTGATGTGTTCACTAAAGGTAATCGTGGCCTCAAGCCTCATCAACCGGGAATGGCTAAAACAGGGGAGGTGCAGCAATGCTTCGTAGGTAGCCCCCACTTGAGAGTAAGATTTACCCCTGTCTAGAGGTCCCTTTATTTCGGCTGTGTGGGCGGTTGAATAGCTACATCCGACGGAGTTGTCTTATTTGGAACTGTTCAGTAAGGAATGGATCCGGCTTTGTGTTGCAGGGGAGCGGGCGTACTCCTCGGTACGGTGATCTACGCCACGTACTGTGACGGACGGTACCCCAGTAGCCCTGTCATTGTATGGAATCCAAAATCCAATAAGTGCCAACGGTTTTGATTGTATTACCCACTTTTGTGGCTAGTAGTTGGAATTTAATAAATGTAACAATTTCGGCTATTTCATATTTATTTGAAAATCCTAGACCTATTATAATATCATCGGATTTCCTATCAAATGTTTTGGTTAGCGTAAGGTAAAAACTTTTTCATGTTTATGTGTGGGAAGTCTTACGTGATGCCTTTTTCTTTCAAAAGGTTTTTAAAGTTAAGCAACTTTAACCGTTTACTCACACCGGACCCATGTCTAACCTAGAGTTTATTCTGTTTTTCTTAAACTCTTGGATACTCAAATTTTTATGAGTAGCCAGAGGAATTCAGGTTAGGCTTTGACGAATTTGGAGGAGCAATGGAGCAGGAGGCTTCTGCGTGTAGATATAGTATTCCGCTGTGTGTTCTTTGAGCTGTTGTCTTTGTGTTGTATTGAGTTGTATAACTAGACATGTGTTTATAACTGTCTAATATGTGTTGTTTTAGCTGTGTATCTCTGATGTATATGATACTATGTAATATATTATGTGATTAATATAATTTATTTGTTCCGCTGTTTAGATTCTGATGTTGTTTCTTTCTTCTTCTCTGCCTTTTCTCTTTTCTATCCCTTTCTTTCTTAAAGATGATGCGATTTTCTGTGGTAAGAAAGTTGGGTCGTCTCATTTGGTATCAGAGCATTAGGTTGAGTGAATACCTAGGCTCTGTAATGGTGTCTTTCTTGAGAGAGCGTACTTGTAATATATATATATATATATATATATATGACGCAGCGGATTAACAAAAACTTGATATGTCGATGAAAGTAGCAATCGGTGGATTGAAGATACTGAAATGCCCAAATTCGTTGATCACAAAGATACCAAATTCTAGCTATCCTCGTCACGTTGATCGCGCACGATACCGTGAAAGAAGATCTTCAATTCTTCAAGCGTTGATCAAGCGCACTTGATTCTGTGAATCGGCTTAAACAATCATTGATTCGAGCGCACTCGAATAACCGAAAGTGGAGATAGGAGATTACACTCAACTACCAATTTAGGATGAAAGCACACAGCAATCAAACAAGAAATTTTATTCCAAATCAACAACTCCAAAATGTACAACACACTCCCTATTTATAGCTTTTCACAACCGGTCCTTAAGTCGTACACGACTCATCTCCACGACTCACGACTTAAGGCTCTCGACTTATCAACATCACCACACCCAAATTACAACACAACACATAGGTCGGTAGCGACTCAACATCACGCGACTCATTCCCTTACAATGCGACATACGACTTACGACTTACGTTGTTACCGACCTAACATATTACAACACAATACAACACAGACGTCTTAAGAATGATACGACTCAACAAAACAACATATATACACATGACCGGCTTACATTCAACGACTCAAAGACTCAAGGAAAAAATTACAAACAGATAACGACTCAGGACTTTAAGACTTAACGAGTTGCAACCAACTCAACACAAGACGACTTACGACTCATCCATACACAAGTTACAACGACTCAAGCTCCCAAGCTCATAGCTTCTGCGACTCAAGCTCCCAAGCTCCCTGCGGCATATCTCCTCAAACGACTTAACTAGGTCGTGCCCTTCCTCCGACTCAAAGCTTTTGATAGCTGGAACTTTCCCCTTCTTCATGATAAGTCGTGGACGACTTATAGATGAGTCGTTAGGTCGTGTACGACTCATCAAACTCGAACAACTCAAGCTCTCGTTAAGTCATAACCCTGTCCCCTTAGCTTTGTTAAGTCGTGGATGACTTAAACCCGCCTCCTTAGGTCATGGACGACTCAAGCCCTCCTTAAGTCGTGTACGACTTACTCCTTTGGCCTGAGCTGCATCATCCTCCCCTGGTTGAGAAAAATTCGCCCTCGAATTTACAAATTCGTCCGTAACAGATTGTTCATGTCCATAATATGGCACAAGATGCTTAACATTGAATACGTCAGAAGTGTACACGTCCTCCGGCAGCTTCAATTTATAAGCATTTTCATTAATCCGTTTCACAACTTCTACAGGACCAATTTTTCTGGCTTTCAGCTTGTTATAAGCGCCTACTGGAAAACGATCCTTTGTTAACACAGCATAAACCATATCTCCTTTATTAAATTCAACATTTCGTCGCTTCAAATCTGTAGATCGTTTATACTTCTCGTTTGCCTTCACCAATCGTTCCTGAACGATTCTATGACATTCAGTTAATTCATCAACAAAATCAACAGCCCGTTTAACCGTCCCCTTCGGTTGTGGCACTACCGTTAGGTCCAACGGTCCCCTTTGTAAATTTGAATATACAATCTGAAATGGACTGAATCCCGTATTACGACACACTGCATGATTATGAGCAAACTCTGCCTGGCATAACTTCATATCCCAACTTTTCAGATTGTCCTTCACAAGACATCGCAACAAATTTCCTAACGATATGTTAACAACTTCGGTCTATACATCCGTTTGTGGATGATAAGCGCTGCTAAAGTTCAACTTCGTTCCCACCATCTTCCACAAACTAAGCCAAAAATGACTCAAAAATCTGGTATCCCTGTCTGAAACAATAGACTCGGGCAACCCATGTAAACGATAGATTTCTTTAAAGAATAACTGAGCAACACGAACAGCATCTGCCGTCTTCTTACAAGCAATAAAATGCGCCATTTTCAAAAACCTGTCCGCCACAACAAATATAGAATCATTCCCCCTTTGAGTTCTCGGCAAACCCAAAACGAAATCCATGCTGATATTAACCCATGGTTTAGTCGACACAGGTAACGGCATATACAATCCCGCATTTGTCGCTGTTCCCTTCGAAACCTGACATATATGACATCTCTCCACAAACCTTTCAACCTCTCTCCTCATTGACGGCCAAAAGTAAGATTGATAAATCAAATGCAATGTACGATCACGGCCCACATGTCCTTCCTCGTGCAACTCTTTGATAATCTTCAATCTCAAACTGCTCTCGGGAATACATAATCGATTTCCTTTAAATAAGAATCCATCAACCAACATAAATTCATCAGTATCCCCATCCTTAACTTTCTCAACGAACTTTGCAAAGTAAGGATCCTCCTCAAACAATTCTGGCAGTAATTCAAATCCTGTCACCTCAATTTTCATTGTCGTTAATAAATAACTCCTCCTACTCAAAGCATCAGCTACACGATTTGTTATCCCAGATTTGTGCTTCACAACAAAAGTAAACTGCTGTAAATAGGCAATCCATGATGCATGTCTCGCTGAAATCTTATCCTGCCCTTGTAAATGCTTCAAAGCTTCATGATCCGTATAAAGAACAAATTCCTTCTGAAACAAATAATGTCTCCAGTGCTTCACGGCTTGCACAACTGCATAAAATTCAACATCGTATGTACTATATCTCATCTTTGCCCCTGATAACTTCTCACTAAAGTATGCAATAGGACGTCCCTTCTGACTCAACACCCCTCCAATCCCAACCTTTGATGCATCAGTGTGTAACTCAAACAACAACTGAAAATCTGGTAATACAAGAATTGGTGCTGTCGTCAAAAGTTCTTTGATCCGTTCAAAAGCAACTCCTGCTTCCTCTGACCAAGAAAACTGCTTTCCTTTCATACAATCGGTAACTGGTGCCATCATGCTACTGAAGTGTGGAATGAATCTTCGGTAGAATGATGCCAATCCATGAAAACTTCTAACTTCAGTGATAGTTCTCGGTTGTGGCCAATTTCTAATAGCTTCAACTTTACTTTGGTCCACATGGATTCCCTTCTCAGATACTACATATCCCAAGAATAAAACACTTCGAGTCATGAACACACATTTCTTCGTAGCTGCATAAAATTGTTCCTCACGAAGAATAATTAACACCTTTCTCAAATGTTGAACATGCTCCTCCGTACTCCTGCTGTATATCAGAATATCATCAAAATACACCACCACGAATTTCCCAATGAATGGTCTAAAGATTTGATTCATCACCCGCATGAACGTACTAGGCGCATTTGATAAACCAAATGGCATAACCAGCCATTCATATAATCCTTCCCTCGTCTTGAAAGCTGTCTTCCACTCGTCTCCTGGTCTAATTCGGATTTGATGATATCCTCTTTTCAAATCAATCTTTGAAAAGATAGTAGCCCCACTCAACTGATCTAGCAAGTCATCCAACCTCGGCATAGGAAATCTGTAGCGAACAGTAATCTTGTTCAAAGCTCTACTATCGGTACACATTCTCCATGTTCCATTCTTCTTCGGCACCAACAAAGCTGGTACTGCACAAGGACTCAAGCTTTCCTGAACACGTCCTTGCTCAAGCAACTCTTCCACATGCCTCCTCAACTCTTCATGTTCCTTTGGACTCATTCGATAATGTGGTCTATGCAGTAATACTGCTCCAGGAACAAGATCTATCTGATGTTGAATGTCTCTCAGTGGCGGTAACTCCTTAGGCAACTCTTCTGGAAATACATCCTCAAATTCTTTCAAAACTGGCTTTGCTTCTTCGGGAATTTCAACCTCTTCACTGCTTTCACGCCCTATCAACACATAGACTTCAGGCTCCTCTTCAACTTCTTTAACAAACTCCTTCAAAGATAGCAAAGTTTTCAGCTCTTCAACCTCCTCTAGCTTGCTTTCCTTCTGTTGCTGCTTCTTGGGAACTAAAGTGATTTTAGTACCTTCGAACATGAAACTATAGCTATTAGCACGACCATCATGCTGCACTGCTCTATCAAATTGCCATGGTCTTCCCAACAACAGATGACACACATCCATGTCCACAACATCATACCAGATTTCATCTTTGTACTTCTTTCCAATAGAAAAATTCACACAAGCTCTTCGACAAACTTTCACTTCACCACCCTTCCTCAACCATGCTAACTTGTACGGTTTAGGATGCTTCTCAGTTTTCAAGTTCAACTTCTTTACTGCTTCTGTAGAGATAATATTGTCACAGCTTCCGGCATCAATAACGAACTTGCAAACCTTCCCCAGAATAGTACATGTCGACTGAAAAATATTGCTTCTCAACCAACTAGTATCATCCACTTGCTTCGGTGTAAGACAAGTCCTCCTCATCATAAGGTTAAAACCCTCATCTCCGGACAATAAGTCTTCCTCCTCAACTGGTAATTAATTAGAACATTCTGCATCCACATCCTCTTCTTCCATCTCTGCAACCATTGCTCTCCTCTTTGGCTTCGGACATTCATTGCTTTTGTGACCCAACTCCTGACAATTATAACATTTGAAACTGCTACTAACCTTTGCCTTCTCAACCTCCTTCACAACTGGTTTGGTAACAGCTTTAGGAACATTAGAACTTCCACTAACACCCTTCACTAGATTGTTGGAATTAGTAAACACACCACCTCCACGCCTTCCCTGCTTCTCCCAAGCCAACGCTTTCTGGTGTGCTTCTGCCACAGATCTTGGATCGAACATATTAACCATATCCTGGATCTGCATTCGTAACCCTCCAACAAATCTAGCAGTCAATTGTTCTTCTGTCTCCATAATATCATTTCTGACAATAAGTTGGTAAAATTCATCTGCATAATCATTAACTGACTTTGTTCCTTGCCTCAGATTCTGCAATCTCAGGTACATAAGTGATTGATAATTGTAAGGTAAAAATGTAGCTCTCATCAACTTCTTCATCTTATCCCAAGACTCAACCTTTGACTTCCCCATTCTCTCTCTCATAAGTTTAGTTTGCTGCCACCATGCCAAAGCTCTCCCCCTCAACCTAGTAGCAACCAACTTCACTCGACGATTCTTCAGAACCTCCTTGAAATCAAAGATCTCCTCCACATTTGACAACCAGTCTAAGAATTCTTCAGCAACCATTCCACCCTTGAATTTTGGAATTTCTGTTTTCATACCCGATTCCCATCGACGATCATCATCTACATCCCGATATGAATTTCGAACTGGGTCTCGATCTCGGTAATGCATTCTATCTCTATCACCCTCTTCATCAAAATCAAATGTACGTCTATATCGATCTCGACCATCAACATCCCTTCGATCACGCGTGTCTCTTCTACTATGTCTCTCCTCATCTCGATATGGCTCATCTTCAAACTCATGTGGAGTTCTCCTCTCTTCATGCCTATAGTCATGGTGATCTCTTCTCGATGAAATTGATGTTTCTCTTCTTTCTCTAAAAGATTGCGGTGATACCCTCCTCGCTTCCGTAACCGATGGCGAAACTCGGTTTCCTCCATGGTTCGAGTTTGGTGATCTCCTCCTTTGAGTTTGATTCAAATCATTCATCAATTTCTCTAACTTTCCAATGCCTTCATCAAATTTCTCATTAATACGTTGTTCCATAAGCTCGGCTTCTTCTCTTCTATATAACGCTTCAACATTTTGATGACGATTAGCTCTCCTTGGTGGCATGGTTAAATTTCACAACACTTCAACAAATACTTCAATACAAGTCAAACAAGTCACGGGCTAACACTTAGCTCGGCCTCAACTTAGCTCGGCTCAAGTATGTAACAACCGACAAACACTTCTCCAACACTAGAACCAAAATGAAATGGATTTAAAACTTCAAACTTGTTGCAATCTCGCGATGAACACGATGAACACCAAACTTCAAACTTCAACTTCAAAAATTGGCTCCAAGACTCGGCTTAGCTATGATTGGCTAAGTCTAGCTTTGATACCAAAACTGACGCAGCGGATTAACAAAAACTTGATATGTCGATGAAAGTAGCAATCGGTGGATTGAAGATACTGAAATGCCCAAATTGGTTGATCACAAAGATACCGAATTCTAGCTATCCTCGTCACGTTGATCGCGCACGATACCGTGAAAGAAGATCTTCAATTCTTCAAGCGTTGATCAAGCGCACTTGATTCCGCGAATCGGCTTCAACAATCGTTGATTCGAGCGCACTCGAATAACCGAAAGTGGAGACAGGAGATTACACTCAAATACCAATTTAGGATGAAAGCACACAGCAATCAAACAAGAAATTTTATTCCAAATCAACAACTCCAAAATGTACAGCACACTCCCTATTTATAGCTTTTCACAACCGGTCCTTAAGTCGTACATGACTCATCCCCCACGACTCACGACTCACGACTTAAGGCTCTCGACTTAGCAACAACACCACACCCAAATTACAACACAACACATAGGTCGGTAGCGACTCAACATCACGCGACTCATTCCCTTACAATGCGACATACGACTTACGACTTATGTTGTTACCGACCTAACATATTACAACATAATACAACACAGACGTCTTAAAAATGATACGACTCAACAAAACAACATATATACACATGACCGACTTACATTCAACGACTCAAAGACTCAAGGAAAAAATTACAAACGGATAACGACTCGGGACTTTAAGACTTAACGCGTTGCAACCAGCTCAACACAAGACGACTTACGACTCATCCATACACAAGTTACAACGACTCAAGCTCCCAAGCTCATAGCTTCTGCGACTCAAGCTCCCAAGCTCCCTGCGGCATATCTCCTCAAACGACTTAACTAGGTCGTGCCCTTCCTCCGACTCAAAGCTTTCAATAGCTGGAACTTTCCCCTGCTTCATGATAAGTCGTGGACGACTTATAGATGAGTCGTTGGGTCGTGTACGACTCATCAAACTCGAACAACTCAAGCTCTCATTAAGTCATAACCCTGTCCCCTTAGCTTTGTTAAGTCGTGGATGACTTAAACCCGCCGCCTTAGGTCGTGGATGACTCAAGCCCTCCTTAAGTCGTGTACGACTTACTCCTTTGGCCTGAGCTGCATCAATATATATATATATATATATATATATATATATATATATCTACCTATCTGTTGAGTTACCTATGCGGGTTTTCCAATATTAGTTATAAAGGTAGATGAGGTAGTGGTGTGTGTAGCACGACTACCATTGGTTGGAGTTTGAATGTTTGAGATTGGAAGTGTATTTGTCGAGAATGTAGACCTAATACCATATCGAGTAATCTCTACAGTTTGGTGTAAGAGTTCATTGATCTCTGAAGGAAACCTGTTAAGGTTCGGAGTTCATCTTTGAAGTGTGAGTTCGATTGCGCTCGTGTGAGCAGATTTTTGAGAATTTGGATCTGTCGGTTAGACAGGAGCAAGTGATGATATCTTGACAACCTCAGAAGTAGTAGCTGCGTGATGAGATGCAGTGACCATGGATGTCTCCGAAGATGTTTTCTTTCGGAGCAAGTTTAAGGAAGTGTGTTTGCTTTGGGTTGTAGCTGAGTTCTGCAGGATGTATGTGTTTAGTTGGAGGTCCGAGTTTCTCAAAGAACTATGGATAGGAAGTTTTTGGCATCTGTGTTAGCGGTGCAGCTCGGGAGTGTTCTGTGTTTTAGCAGGAAGATCTTTTTGGCTTAACATTTCCTAGAGGTGGAACTCAGAAGCAGTAGTGAGGATCTGTTTCTTCGATGGATTAGTTGGTCAAGGATAAACTGTTCTGATTAGTAGAGAGAGAACAGTATCTTGGATATTGGATTGGTTGATCGCAAAAGTGACTTGCGATGGTTTGGTGATTATCTTAGATAGTCTTTTGCTTGGATATGTGGCATCTCGAGAGGATATAGAAGTTATGGAATTGTCAAAGATTTTTTTCGGATATATCTTCAGGAAATTTAAAGATTTGTCCGCATTGGAGATTGAGTTCTGAACCGACTTGATATCAGAAGTGATACCGGTGATTCAGCTGGGTAGAAGTTTGTCTCCTAGGTTGGTTGATTGGTGAAGCAGCTTTGTATTTCTTGGAATTTCTGTTGAACTTTATTTCCGAGATGTGATGTTTAGTCTGTGCCTGTGTTCATTCGACGGCATTTTCATCTGCTCCAGATCAGAGTTGTGCAGCGGAACCAAGGTGGTTGTTGTTCTTGAGTAGAAGCAACTGGAAGTTGCAGTGTTTTGGATTAGAGAATTTTCTACTGAATTTATTTTTCAGAATCTGAGGCAAATTGGCGAGTGATTCTGTTCTGTCTTTTCTAGACGGGAGAAGTTGTTTTCTACTTTTGATAGTAAAGTTTGGTTTTGATTTTGGATTGATCTTGTGAGGATCAGTTTGTTGAGTTGTTTTGATCCAGTTTGTTTGCAGAAGCATCAGCGAAGGTTGAGCTGATCGGGAAGGATCTGTAGGCAGCCCGGATTATCCGGGAAATTTTTGAGGTTAAGAAACAGAAGAATTTGGAATTTGAAGTTGGAGGCTTCAATATTGTTGAGGTTTTCTCCAGTAAAAAGGGAGCAATAAGATGAGGTGAGCTCCGAGGTATATTGGATTCTTCTGAGTTTTTTTAAAGATCAGTGCTTTGGTTTGAAGGGTTGAATTGTCAGTTTGGAAGACTGGAATCCAAAATATTTCACGTTTCTCTGAGGGAGTACGTGTTTGGGCCATCACTGGTTTTGAGACCAGTAGTTCTGTGGAGGGATTTAGTAGTTGATCAGTCTTGTCTGTGGTCTGGTATCTTGTGCAGATTATACATCTAGCTGAGTGGGAACTCAGTAGCTTAGCAGTTTAGCTGGTTTGGATTTAGTAGAGCGAGTATTCCTATGTCTATACCTGGGAAACTCGAGATAATTTTAGGAAATTTATCCGGATCTTTGTCCGGATAGCTAGTGTCGTTTATTTATTGATTGAATTGGTTGTTGGGATGAAATTGTTTGTTTGATTGATAGTGTATGGCTATTATGAATGTTTGGATTGGTTAAAATAAAATAAAACTTTGGATTATCTTTGTTTTAAATTTCAAGGACGAAATTCTTTTAGGGGGGAGGATTGTAATATCCCGGAATTTTCAGGAGTTTAAAATGTTGATAATCTCTTATTCAAATTATTTGAAATTGATAAATTGTTATTTTCAAAGATAATTAACCAAGTAATAATAATATAAGGTTTTAATTTTGGTTATAAATTGGTTTTAAAATAAGAATAATTATTTTATTGTGTAAATAAATTCTAAATAGATTTATTGTTTTCGTAATTAATAAGTGCGTTTAAATACATTTATATCTGTGTATTTTAAATTGATTTTAAAATAGGATAAATTATTTGTAAATAATAATAAGCTTATTTAAAAATTGATATTTATTTATTTAAATTGATTTTAGATTTGGATTTTTAAATTGACTTTGACATTGAATATAAATTTGAATTCAAGAATATACATACATCTTAAAATAGAATAATAATATAGTTTGGTTTTAAAATATATAGATAATGTTTTTAATTAAAAGTAAAGATTTGTTTTGTATTATTCTTTTATAGAAATTTATCTATAGAAATTTGATTTGTATTTATTTAATAAAATAAATACAAGGCTTTTGAAATAGCATTTTTTTTTCAAGTGAGTTTGCAATGTTTATAATTTTATTTAAATTATATTTGGTTCATTCTTTTCAAAGATTGTATTTTATATAAATTAGCAAACATTTATAAATGTTTAAAAGTATTTGTTTATTAGATATTTAAATAGAAAAGCATTTTTTTCAAATTAAGAAAACATATTTGTTCATTTGGAAATAATTTAAAAAGGGGTTTCTAAATTTCTTTAGAATTAAAAATAAACTCATTTTGACAAATGTTTAGTTCTAAAACACTATGTTAACAAGTGTTAAATATTTATGATTTATAAGACAAGTGTCTATATGTTTTTCTATTTTCTTTTTAATTTATTAAATCTAAAACTTGCCTATATAAACACCATTTCCTCCATCTTTCTCTTTCTTTAAAACTTTTGTTCATTCCTGAAAAAGAAACTTGAATATCCATGCCAAACTTTTACTCTCCAAAAATCAGAAAACCTTCAAAACAATTCCTCAAAATGAAAATCTGAAACTTCCTCAAACAATTGCTCAACATCCAAAACCTGTAAACCAGAAATCTTCAAACCAATCTTCAAACAATTCCTCAATTCAAACAATGCTCAAATCAAAAACCTGACATTGAAGTGCAAATCAAACTACATGTCTGCAGTTTATTTTCAACCCAGTTTTGCATTTGAATGTTTGCATCAAATTTTTCTTATGCATGCAAGTTTTTAAGAGGGAAATTGAAGCAAGAAGTTAAGCTAGCAAGTATTCAAAACAAACCTGAAGCAGTGTAACAAACAAAAGGGGGATGAATCTTTTCTATTTCAAAGAGGCTTCATCATCAAGGATAAAACATCTTGCAATTCCAGTTTTATCATCAATCTGTCTGCATCTCTTTATAAAAGGTGAGTAAACAAATTATTAAAATTTAAGTGGTAATTTTCTGTTGCATGATTTTGAAATGGTGTTTGTTTTATATGCATAGAAGATTGCCCCTGTAGATATAATTATGCAATAGGTTTTGATATATTTGAAACTGTGTATGTTGATTTCTTTTCCCTCTCTAAAGTTTGAGTTAAAACCAAATCTTCAGGCTATTTTCTAATTAAACAAAAGTTAGAATTTTGATTCAAGCAAATTAAGTTAGATTAGTATAAACTAAGAACAAAGAAATTAAACTAAGTTCTGGTTTGAAAATTCTTCTGGAAACAAATATTGCTGATTAATATCAATGTGTGAAACCAAGTATTGAAATTTGATGTAATAATTATATAATTGATAATGTCACTGGGAATTATGAATTTTGGAAAGAAATTTACAATTTTTAAAATTTTATTAAGTAAGTATTTGAAGTTCAATTGGAAATTGGGTTTTGGTCTTAAACTGATGATCCTTGCATCTGGATTGCTCGGGGTTCTTGGTGGAGGTTGAGGTAGGATCATAGAGTGTGGGAAAATTGGTTGAAGTATTTTTAATTCATTGAGGGATTTGAAATTTCTTGATTTTGAATTTAAAACCTAGTTTGGGTTCTAGCTGTAAATTGGCTTCTGCATCTTCTTCACTGCATCGAGCTTGAAGGGAATTTGGGTGAAGGATGCGTGGTGAGTCAGCGAGCCTTGAACAGAGTGGTGGCGATTATAGATGATCGGAGGCGTGGGATTTAGGGATTTGCTGATGATGGTTTTTGGGTTCAGTTCAACCAGGGGTGCTCGATTTTGAATCAAGGTAGGAGATGGTGATCTGTTGGTCGTGGATGCTGTAGGATGGAGGAGTGACTTGTCGGGGGTTCGGCGTTGGCCGGAGGTGGTTCCGGCGCCGGTGCACTCGCACGTGTTGGTTGGTGTCAGCAGTTTGTGTCGTTTTGGGTTTACTTGTTTTTCTCGAGTAAGGTCTCGGGTGTATAAGAAGATGGCTCGGGGAGGAACTCGTGTTGTTCTGGGGTATTTGCTGATGGGTTAAACTGTTATGTTAACAGTTTTAAGTTTTAAATTAAACGGTTTTTAAAATTTTAAAATCAAATTTGTTTATAAAAAAGTAAAAAAAAGATGTACTTTTTTTTCTTGGATTCATGTACTTATGGGCTGAACTCAAATGGCATGTTCAACCAGGTTTTTAATTTAAAATAAATAATGTTTTAAACTTTAAATAGTTTAAGCTAAGCTAAATTCTTGTTTTTAAATTGATTTGTTTTTACAAGTGAATTTGTATGAATAATTTAAATGTTTTAAGTTAATGTTATTTTCAAACTTACTTTGGAAATATAAAAAGGAAATTTATAAATGTTTTTATTTATGAACAATTAAAGGTCTAAGTAATTTATAAACTTAATGTATGTTAATTAAAAATTAAAGATAGATAATTTATGATTTCTTATATTTTAATTTAATTAATGAATTAAGTTAAGTAAAGATTTCAAGGTTAATTTAAGATAATGTTTTATCTTAAATAATAATAAAGTGTTAATGAATAATAATTAATTAGTTAATTAATAATTTTAAGTTTAATTAATTAATTTAATTATTATTTTAAAAGGGTTAATTAAGTAATTAATTAAGTATAATTTCTAATAATTATGATGATTTAGTTAATGAAAAATGATTAATTAAATTGTAATTACTTATTAACTAAGTAATTAGGGGTTAATTAAAATAGTAATTAATTAATATTTAATAAAGGTTTTATTAAGTTTTAATTGGGTTTTCTTAATTAATAATTAAAGAATTATTAATATATAATGCTAGTTAATTAAGAATTAATTAACTATTTCTATTAAGGTTAATTAATTGTATTTAAGAATTAATTAATTATATTTATTAATTTGTAATTAAGGTTGTTAATTAATAATTAAGTATTATTAATTAATGATTAAGAGATAATTAATTGGTTAATTAAGTTTAAATAATTAACTATAAAAGTGATTAGTGATTGATTACTTTATATTAAAGGATTGATTAATAATTAAGGTTTATTAATTAATAGTTGAAGATAATTAATCTGTCAATTGAAGATTAATTTGGTTAAAGAGTAATTAAGGGATAATTTACTCGATTTTGATTTATGAGATGAGTGTGGTCAAGTAATTTAAATAATTTTTTAATTAATTAAGAATGGTCACTTGAGAATGACTAAGTATATTTACTTAATAAGTTTTGATAAGGCTAATTACATAAGATAAGTAATTGATAAATTACAGAGGTGATTAAGATAAGTGAAATTAATGGTTGGCAAGTAATTTTAAATGGATAATTACTTGTTAAAGTAATTAAGGGTTTATTACTTGGTGTAATAAATCAAAGAATATATAAAGTAATTAAGAAGTAATTAAGAATAATTAATTACTGTATATATTTATTAAAGTTGATTAATTGAAAGTGATTAAAATAAGCATGATTAATTAATGTTATTAATTAAGAAATAATGTAATTAATTTAGTTAATTAATTAATGGAAGCAATTAATTAAGGTTCATTAATTGATATAATTAATGAGAATAATTTAGGATTAATTACTTGATTAAGAGTTAATTAATTAAGGTTGATTAATTAAGATGATGATTAATTAATTGGTTTAATTAATGTTTATTTAAGCAAGATTTATTGTGATAAAGGTAATTAATTTAAATTAATATTAAATTAATTTAAAGATGAAGTAATTAGCTTAATTCACTTTAAATTAGTTAGAGATAGAGTGGTTAATTTAATTCATTTTAATTTAATTATATTGTGATTAAGTAAATCATTGCTTATGTATGAATGGATGACATCGATTGTTTTGAATGGATGTAATCTCAGAAATGAGATAAGTAATGTTATGTGGTATGAATGCTGGGTTGCATTGTGATGGTAATATAGATTATCTATTGTGATAATAATGTGGATTACCTATTTAGTTATGGATCATCTGTTTATTTGATAATGTAGTTATAAATTATGACTTGTGAATTATCTATTCTATGTGTATATATATAGTTGAATTTAATTGTTTAACCTTAAACAGCTTGGACCTAAAAGACGCGCTTTGGATTTCGATGAGACCGGGATCGGGTTTCTATATTTGGATATCCGAAAACCACATCGATTCCAATTAAACGTTAGGTCGTGAATCAAAGTGGAGCTTTGTGAAGACTCGAGGTGTAAGGACTATACGTCAGTATAACTCTGTGGGTGATTCCGTAATGAGTTTGACGGAACTAGTTCTTATAGGTTCGAGATGGTGATTCAGAGTGCAAGGGTTATTGTCGTTAACTTTGAGGGCGATTCCAAAATGAGTGTAACGAGATAATGCCTTCGGTTTCGTTCGAACCCAGAACGAACTTGTATGGGTTGAATGATTTCAGAACATCGTCAGGTGGACGATGAGCATTCTAAGTGATGTGTTCACTAAAGGTAATCGTAGCCTCAAGCCTCATCAACCGGGGATGGCTAAAACAAGGGAGGTGCAGCAAGGCTTCGTGGGTAGCCCCCACTCGAGAGTAAGATTTACCCCTGTCTAGAGGTCCCTTTATTTCGGGTGTGTGGGCGGTTGAATAGCTACATCCGCCGGGTTGTCTTATTTGGAACTGTTCAGTAAGGAATGGGTCCGGCTTTGTGTTGCAGGAGAGCGGGCATACTCCTTGGTGCGGTGATCTAGGCCACGTACTGTGACGGGCGGTACCCCAGTAGCCCTGCCATTGTATGGAATCCAAAATCCAATAAGTGCCAACGGTTTTGATTGTTCTACCCACTTTTGTGGCTAGTAGCTGGAATTTAATAAATGTAACAATTTCGGCTATTTCATATTTATTTGAAAATCCTAGACCTATTATAATATCATTGGATTTCCTATCAAATGTTTTGGTTAGCGTAAGGTAAAAACTTTTCCATGTTTATGTGTGGGAAGTCTTACGTGATACCTTTTTCTTTCAAAAGGTTTTAAAAGTTAAGAAACTTTAACCGTTTACTCACACCAGACCCATGTTTGACCCGGAGTTTATTCTGTTTTTCTTAAACTCTTGGTTACTCAAATTTTTACGAATAGCCAAAGGAATTCAGGTTAGGCTTTGATGAATTCTGGAGGAGCAATGGAGCAGGAGGCTTCTTCGTGTAGATATAGTATTCTGCTGTGTGTTCTCTGAGTTGTTGTCTTTGTGTTGTATTGAGTTGTATAACTAGACAGGTGTTTATAACTGTCTAGTATGTGTTGTATTAGCTGTGTATCTCTAATGTATATGATACTATGTAATATATTATGTGATTAATATAATTTATTCATTCCGCTGTTTAGATTCTGATGTTGTTTCTTTCTTCTTCTCTGTCTTTTCTCTTTTCTATCCCTTTCTTTCTTAAAGATGATGCGATTTTCTGTGGTAAGAAAGTCAGGTCGTCTCATAAAATTCCACCAGCAACAGATTTTTATTTACTTAAACTTTTTAAATCAAAAGTTTACTCACAGTCATTTCTACAAAAACCGAGGAGGCTGGGTTAGATTAACCACTGTTATAATATGTTTGAACAGAGCTTGAAAACTGCTGTATAATTAACCGAGGCATACATGTTTGTATATAAGAAGATATGCACATATTCTTCACTTAATATTCATTAACATATGAATTTGTCCATGCAAACCTATATTCACACATCACTCAAAAGACTATGCATCAGATCAACATTTAAAGGATGTAGTTTACTCACCGAGAATATGAAATGCAGATGGTTTAAAAATCAGGCTTTTATAAAACAGAGGGCCATTGAAAAGATGCTTGAACTGCTTTAAAGCTTGCTGTTTGATTTCAAATGAGTTGAAGTTATTGATGAGTTGATTCCTGTTGTTGATGAGCAGCTTTGATCTGATAATCCTTTAATTTCAGGTTTGCTACAGGATTTTGGTTTCTCTGTTTGATTTTTTTATTAGAAAGAATACAAATGAGAGAAGGTGACCAAACAAGGCAATGATACATATTTATAAAGAGTGGAAGTGTACAGGGTAAGCTAGGCTTAGGTTTTGTTTATTTTTGATTTGTACATTGTTGTGACCTGACATGAATTGATTTTATGTGAAAAAGCTTTGTTGTATTATGTTTTTGTATGCTAAAGTTGAAACGTGCGTTAATTGCTTGAGTTGATATTGTCTACCTCTTCGTTTACAAACCTTTTCATATGGATTTCATATATGTATATCTATATTTTGTATGTATAAATATAGGTATAGATATGCAATTCATCCTATTTTTTTACTTGCATCATCAATATTATATATACATTTTCTTATATATCATATACATACAATTACATTTACATATGTTTACCATCATATATATATTTTTAAGCATTTTATCTTAAATCAAATTATGGGATTCATATATGTATATATAATTCTATGCGCATTTATTATTATTATTTTTTAAACCAATTTATAAATGTTACCAGATATTTTAATTACCTGAATTTTATTTGTTTGACTATTAAAACTAATATTCCATTAATTACATCGTTAGTCACTCAAAATTCGTTGGCTAAAATCCGGGTCATCACAGGTATCCACCTGGTTAGAAATCTCTTAGTTAGGATTCTTATCGATTAGGATTCCTTGAACTTTGGAACGCTCCCACTTGTTCTGAAATCCAGTCTTGTCTTCCCTATTTTACCCTTTTGATTTTTGGGCATTCCATAACTCTACTTTGGAATGGTCTCTATAAGGATCGGTGATTCTGCCAATCTTTGAATAATTTGTAAAGGGGTGAAACTCCTTTACAATTGGCATTGATTAACCGGAGATTTCTATATCCTCGGTTTACGATGCTATCTATATCCTGCTCTATCTGCATTCTATCTCTGGCGATCGAATGTCGATTTTCATTAGAAATTTTTCCGCATTGATTATATTCCTGAAGTAACGGTTGACCAGTTAAGATCGTCGGCGATTTGTATGGGCTTATCCATCTTCTATTTGGTAATAAAATTATATTATCTTCATTCGAGCTTATCTTCGAACCAGAATTCTATTTGATTAGAGTTCCTCTAAATTCGAATCTCCGTATTGTTTGAAATCTAACCTTGAATCATTCTTTGGAAATTTGTGTTTGATTGTATTTTGAATTTGTGCATACATCGAAATTATTATTTTGATAAGGATGACCCTATTTTGTATATAAAAGTGAAATATTTTCAATAAGGAATTTATATCTTTTGAAAATGAGAATTTGAAGCTTTGAAAGGATTTGAAATTTTAAAATTTATAAGAATTTGATTTATATAAAAATGATTTATAACTGAAAGGTTTTTGAATTGGAATTTCGAGGAATCGAACTCCGGTGTTTTAAAATCGGTTTTAAGATTTTGGAAAATATATAATATTAATATGATTTAAGATATTTTTCCGAATAAGAAATGTTTCAAATGTATTCGAATGAATTCCAATGATTGCGAAGAGATTTCAAAGAAGTTCCAAGAAAATAAAAGTCCATAACCCACTTATGTCGCTGGAAAATAATTTCGGTGATGAATGCATGCATCATCGACATTGATTTTCGAGTTTCTGAGTGGGGTTGAGGCCACTCTAGTAGCTTTGCTATGCGAGTGATTTTGTGAAACCAAATTTTGATTTCAGATTTTGAAGTATGGTTTGATATTTGAAAGATATGTGTGTGTGTGTGTGTGTGTGTGTGTGTGTGTGTATTTGAAATGATTTAAAGTAAGCCGGTGTTCAGTCCTCGAGATTTAGATTTGTTTGGTATAACCCAATCTTTTGGAAATTAGTTTACTGATTTGTTGGTAATTTCCAACTCTTAGATTGAAAATATGATTTCTTCGACTATTTTGATGGTTCGAGCACTTCCAAATCAAGGTTAACTTTTCAAAGCTAAGAAATTTTGAAAGGCATAAGGTATTTGATAAAGAATATAAGTTTAGTTTGGTATGATTAAAGTATAAAGTAATATGATCTATATAAGTTGAAACTATTGTTGAGTGAAATAAATACGACTATTTTGAATTATACTGGTATGAAAGATAGATTTGAAATGTTTTTAATAAAGTATATATATAGAATAATAATCTTTTCAATGGTAAATTGGATTTTCCACATAGAAATAAATAGTTTGAGGGTTTTAAAAAGAGATGGTTTTAAATTTAATAACCATTTTAAATATTTTGATGATTGAAATGGTTTGGAAATGATTTAATCTTTATTTGATAAAGGATGTGAATTTGGAATGATAATTGATTTTGATAAATGAATATTTGAAGTCCATATTTGTATGAAAGGATATTTGGTTTACTTGTAATTTGATTTTATTTAAAAATGTTGGATTTATGAAAGGAATATTTGAAAACTAAGTAATAGCGAAGTAAAATTTGAGATATATGAAATTATAAAATTTAATTTTGGAATATTGTATACTTAAGATTTGAAATATATTAAAGATTTAATAGTTTATTTTATGGATCAAATCTTTATTTGAAATTTGATAATATTTGAAATGGTTTTGTTAAAAAAACTAAATTGAATTGAAACTGATGATTTGAATTGAATTAAAATTGGAAATTATAGGTTTGGGTTTAATTGAATAAATTCGTGAAATGTAAAGAATTAAAGAAATGTTTTATGATTTCAAATGTATGATTTGGAAATGCTATGATTTTCAAAGTGTAATGATTTCAAGTATTTTGGTTTTGAAAGATTTATAAATTTGGAAGTATTATGATTTTTTTTGAAAGTGAATATATGTTTGAAATGGAAGTGAATTTGTTTGACATAAATTTTTTGAATTGGAAATTTAGATTATTTTCAAAATCTAATGTTTTAAGAAACTTTGAAACTGAATATATGTAATTAGAAAGAAATGATCTGGCGAAATCATATATGATTTTGAAACTGAATTGATATTGAAATGGTTTGAAATTTAGAACCTTGTTTATTTAAATACTTTGATGTGGGAGTTATTGAACTTATATAAAATTGATTTGTATAATGTAAAGTGATTTGAAAACTATTGATTTGTAATGGTACTCAACTTGTAAATTGAAATCTTATATAATCGAAGTCTATATAAGTATGATTTGATATACTATTGATTTGGAAAGTATTTGATTTGAAATGAAATCTTATATATAATGGACTTTATATAAATATGATATTTGAAAGTGATTTTGAAAGGTACTATATGATACATATTTTCGAAGTAAAGATATGGAAAGTGCTTTCTGCTTGATATCCGCTTTGTGGCCACACTGTGGATTCATTCTATCGATATTATTCTCTTTGATTTGGGTTTTTCGAATATGATACTCGAGCGTCCATTGAATTCCATGGTGATCTCTATGGTCTTATGATCGCGACTGCATAGCGTAATTCACAAGGGCTGCGAGAGCCTAAGGGTACGGATGTTTTCTGGGGGATCCAGGCGTAACCATTGTGTATCTGTGATCTATTGGGTCGCTTGGTAGCGTAATCTACAGGGGCTGCGAGAGCCTAAGGGTACGGATATTTCCTGGGGTATCCAGGCGTAACCATTGTGTATTTGCGGTACTACCAGTCTTCATGGCGTAATCTTAGGGCTGAGGTAGTCAGCCTACGGGTATGGATGTTTCCTAGGGATCCAGGTGTAACCATTATGTATCCGCGATCCATGATCGACATGTTTGGTTTGGTTGATTTGTTTGGATTGTACTTTCCATATCTATTGTTTTTAAAAGGTTTTCCAGTATTTTCACTGGTTGTTGAAACAAGTGTATTAAGTACCGGAAGAATTCTAGCTTTGCGCCTGATCAACGCATGGCCAGAGCCTACCAAACTGAAAGTAAACTTGTTAAGACATCGAGTTAAAAGTATTTTGATAAAGTGTATTATATAAAGGATATTTTGATCATTTATTTTACTTTTCTAGATAATTTAAAAATGTTTTAAATATTGTTTACTTCGAACTAACAAATTTGAATCAAATGACTATTTATCATATTATAAAATGTTGTAAATATAAAACTATAAATTGAAATGTACATGGTTTTAAAATAATGGTCCATCCTTGCCTTTCAACCATTTTTTTTCTTCTAGCTATTCCTACCTTTTTCCTCTTCGAGGGTTCTTTCTGCATTATGGGAAGAGTTGGTTCTTTGGCTTAACGTTTGGATTTACCCAAGAAGCATTCTGGTGTGCGTGATTTATTCCACATCTCACATCTTCTCTGGTATCTTCTTGGACTATCTCTTTTGTTTAGCCTCTTCTCTTGATGGTTGGGATATTGAGCCTATCTGACTGTCGAGAGTAAGCCACTTCGTATTGTCGACAAAGGTACAAAGCAGCTAAGAAGGAAATCTGTTAGTTTGATCGAAGTACGATGGGGTACTGATGATCGAGATTGTACCCGAGAAACGGAGGAGAGCATTTGTGCTTCGAATCCGAAATTGTTTTTCCAGGTACTATTTGTTGACTATCGTGCTTTTCCTTATTTTCCTTGTTCGTTCTTTTCGAGGACGAAAAGATTTGAGTGGGGGAGAGTGTAACAACCCAATCTTTTGTGATTATTTTAATTATTTATTTTAATTATTTAAATTGAAACTCCTGATTTAAAAACTTTATTTTATTTATTAAAATAAATAAATTTTGTTACTCTAAAGGTATAGTTTGATTTTGTGTGAATTATAAATTCAAACCTGAATAAATAGAATATTTTCCAAAAAAGAGGATTTTGGTCAATCTGGTCAAACTTTGACTTTTAAATTTAAAAATTAAATTTTTTAATTTTTTAATTTTATCCTTTATTATGAAAATACATTAAATTTCATGAATATTGCTTTTTGTTTCGTTGAAATCCGATTTATATTGTGAAAGTTATGCTTTTTACAATATTGTATGTAAATTGATTTATTTAATAAAATTGTCTATTTTAATTTATATAAATAATATTTTATTTGTCATATTATGTTTTAATATGTGTTTTATGACATGTTAGGTATATATTTTTATTTTAAAATATTTTAATGTAATGTTATAATTTTTCTAAAGCTTAGTGTATTTATTTTCAATTTTTATAACCTAGTTTCTATTTTTAAGCTATTTTCTTAATTTAATTATATTTATTTAAAATTTATTTATTTATTTTTATTAATTCATTATATTTTCGTGTTTCTATCTTTATTTATATGTATTTTACATGTATTTAAAGTGCAAAAAGAAATTATGGACATTTGAAGAGTTTGTGACCTTTTGTGTGCCTTGCCTTTTCATATTCACTTACCTTTTCAACACAAATCAACATATCACTTCAATTGCTGCCATAAACACTTTCTTCAACCGAACATTTCATTCCTTCTCACGTGAAAAATTCATCTCAAACCCTAGAAAAAATTTCGGCCATCATCCAAGAGCAAAAGTTTGGTAAATTTCTATTCTTTTTCACTCTTTTCATTGTTTTTGTTTGGATTTTGCACTTGCTTCATCTTCTTTGTGTTCGGACCTCCTTACTCCAGCACCTTGGCTGCCTCCACCACCACCATAACCATCCATCACCTGCTCCGTCCCACTGCCATCCCATAGCTGAATCCATCCATGATGGTGATCCACCAAAAAAATGAACAAACTCCACTTTATTCATGCTAGCCGAACTCCCCTTGTTGCCACCACTTCAACCACCACTTTGGCCGACCATCCACCATCACCACCAGCCACTTCCTAGAACTGAGACCTCTGCAACTGTACTTGATCTTCCCAAGCTTGGCCATGCTCATCCATGCCTTGGCCGAGACTTTAAATGGCAACAAAACCCACTTGTGTTGCCTTGTTTTGTAAATTCAAGCACACATACCCTTCATCTCTTTTATATTGCTATGGCCGACCCATATATGACCTTAACCTGATCCAAACCTGATCCGAATCCCTCCCATAATAGTGCTTTTCCATCCTATAGCTGAAGCATATGATGTTGAATGCAAGTGCAAAAGCTCAAGCTTTGAATTGTGTAGTTATTTCTAGCATTGTTTTGTAATCCATATTATACTTTGTTTTGTTTGAAATTTGGCAAGGAAATTAGCTTTGGCTCTCCCACTCTCAAATCATTGTCATGTTATCGTGCCTTTGAAGTTCCATGTTTGTGCATTTGGTTGTCATCTCCAGCTATACAGGTGAGTAATTCTCACCAGACAAAATTTATACTTATATGACTAGTAAACTGATCACAATTGAATCTGTAAAACATATCACCGTGCTATATTTGTTATGTTGTGATCATATGATGTTCACCCATGCTTATTTACCAGTTATACCATCTGTTACTGTTATATAACGTTATTCTGTTTATTTATATCAGTTTATCACACTGCAAGTTCCCTTTAGATTAGAATCACTATGGGTTGAAATGATACATACCCGAACGGATTTTAGAATAGGCAAAAATCGTTATGGGCTGAAATGATAGGCCTGAACGATTTTTATTTATTTTAGTTTTACTTGGAATTGCGGGTTTGAAATGATATAACCTGGGTTTTCTTTGTAAATTACGGATTGAAATGATATATTATCTGTATCACTTTACCTAGGCTAGAAAATGATATACAGACCCGTGGTTAAAATATATTTTTCTAAAAATTTTAAAATATTTTAGAAATGTAAATATTATAATATTTTGATTTAAACTTAATTAAAAATGATTTTATAAAGTATTATTGATTTTCTAAAAATTTATAAGTGAAATAAATGAATATTTAAGTTGAATTTTGAAATATAACTTAAATCGGAAATTTGTGAATTTTGTTTAAAAGTAAATTTTAAGTTAAGTAAATAAGATTAAAAATAAGTTATATTTGAAAATTTAAACTTACGCGTTAAGTTAAAAATTTAATTATAAAGAATTGAAATTGAATGTTGAATTATATAAGTAAATTATTATTATTAAATTGATTTTTGAAGGAAAATTTAACTTTATAAAATCATGAAGGGTATGTAAATGATTGTTTTAAAAGTAAAAATATATGATTTTATAAGTTTAAATGGTTTAAATAAAATTGAATTATTTGTGAAATTATATTGAATATCTGGAAATTAATTAACAGCATTTTGAAATGTTGTTATTTCTAATGTAAAGGATATTACCGCATTTGTAAATGCTGTAGTTGATAGAAATGAACTAAATAGCTAAATTGAATTAAGGGCTATTATAGCACTTTGTAAGTGTTGTAGTTGCTGAAATTAACTAAGGCTTTATTTGAACTAAAGTAACCCTATTACAGCATTTTTAAATGCTGTCTTTTGTTAAATTGAATTGTTTTAAAAGTAACTTTCCATAGCATTTTCTAAATGATGCGAAAGTTGAATTTTCATTGTCTTAAAAAATTTAAGTGAATAAATGAACTTTGAAAGATTAAAATTATGGAAATCTAATAATTTAATTATTAAATATAATTACTTCATTTTAATAATTTAAAATGAAGTAATTTGTTTTGAAATATAAACTATTTTGAAATGTGTGTTGAAATGGTATTTTAAATAGATGAATGTGGTTTTGAAAGATATGTTATTTTGATATTTTGAAATGGATTTTGAATGATACTGAGTTTTGAAATGATATTTGATTTCAAAGTATAAATTACTATTTTGAAATTTTAACCACGGGACGTATTTAATTTATGGTTTAACTGATCCTTAGAGGATGGGCAATCCCAAACATCCTTTAAGTTATAGTGCATTACTACTACAGTTCACTTGAGTTGGTTTACATTATATAAGTATATATGTCCTGACTCGAGTGTTTTGTGTTTTACTTTACGCTCGGGCCAGCCTGAGTATTTACAGTTTAGCTTTGGATTTCTTTTTCTGGATCTAGGAATCGCTGGGGATTCTGCTTGTCTAGTTATCTACTCCCTTTCAATTTCAGTTGTTCTATTTCAGCTCTAGTATTTATAAACTTCTATGTATTTGAGATTTCTATTGTATATGATTTTAGACTGATATTATGTATTATGTTTTGAGAGTTTGTTATAGTAGCTTCATGAACTACTATGGTTTTTAATTTCCGCTGCGAGTTATTCCGATATTTCTATGTCTATGATTCTGCGATTATATTTCATTTGCTCCAAATTTATTTACAATGCGGTATTTTAAGCAATTCAAGTCCGACATGCGTGGATGCGAATGGCAGAAAATATCGGGTTGTTACAAATATTGTGATAAATAAAAATTTATGATTTATTTATAAGAAAAGTAATTAGAATATGATTTAATAATGTTGTTTGAATGTTATTGACAACTATTTTAATGTAATTTCAATCAATTGAAATAACTGTAAAGTTAATTTGGTTATAATTGTAAATATGGAATAAATTAAATGTTGGATTCAATGTTGAAATTAGTTGTTATTAATTGAAATAGGTTTATGAAATAGGTTTATTATAGAATATGAAATAAATTAATTAGTACATAAATTTATTAGCCGTTGTTTGTAAACAATAAATTTAGGAATGTGATTGGGTTATTAATGTATAACAATTCCTTTAATTAACGCCTTATTATTTAATCCGTTTGAAAATATTTGGAAATCAATGTAAATTTAATATAATTAAATATTGCAGTTAATAGGAGTTAAGATGATAACTGTAGAATATAAATGTGATAAAATGTAAACTAATGTTAATTATATTCATAAGGTGATAGTTGATTCAATAATTAGAGTGTAAATTGAAATAAAATAATTTGATGGAATTTAAATTATAATTAACTTTGATTTTATTGCAGTTGTAATTAAATCCTGGAATTAATGTAATATTTAAATATTGGGTTTAATATGGATTTTTTAATCAATTTAATAATAATCTATTTAATTAACGTGAAATTAGCCATTTGGCTACTGCATCGAATTTCAACGAAACCAGTTTCATCGGATCTATAACAGTGAATTATTATAGGATTTCAAGTTTCATAGCGATCGAATTTATCGTTTGATTGTGCGGACTCGAAATGAGTAGAAACCAATTAAATGAATTTAATTAAAATAATTTAATTTTTAAAATCTAACTTCTGTATATAATGGAATTAGAGTTTGAAACTAGTTCCATTGAGTTTAAAAATATCGAAAACATATATTTTGATATATGGGATGACCTACTTTCATTTTGAGAAGGAAACAGGCTTTTCGGGTCGTTGTTATCGTTTTGTCCCAATTCGATATGTCCATTTGTTCTCATCCATCTCTATCTACATAAATAGATTTATCCTGAAACCCTAGCAGCCTTTTATTATTTTCTTGTATGTACAATTCTATTTCTCATCTGCTCCTTCCTTTCGTATTTGTTTTTTCTCAAACAAGTCAAACCATAATTCCCAAATCAAAAATTCAAACTCCTTATAATCTACTGAATTATATATCACTGTGAAGCTCTCGACGAGCACAATCTACATTTGAGATTCATTTTTCGATTGGAGGTTAGGATGGCTAGAAATTAGCAGTTTATTCTCGACCATCCACAGTAGGTCTTGGGATTGAACAGTGGATCGTCGATCGTTTGACGAATGGGAAGTTGCTGCTGGTAGAGGTAAGCAAGGTAAGTGGATCAGTATAGTTCATTCATGTCGGAGACGAAGGAAATTGCCAGAAATCGAGCAAATCCGTTTGCATAAAGGGGCGATGGCACAGACCATAGGAGTGGACGGAGAGCCGTTTGGGCGTGGGGACGCTTGGTAGAGGGCGAGGGTTTGGCGTGGTCTGATTTGTGGTCGGAGGTGACTAGCGGCGGCGATTGCTTAGTGAGCATGGTGGCTGCTTGCGTGGCCTGCTGTGTTCGATCATGATTAGGTTTTACTGAGGTGCGAATCTACTAATCTGCCCTCCCAGTTTATATTATTAAATATTTAAAATTTCAACGTTCTAACCATCATAACATTTCCATACGAGCTCGGATTTGGACATGATTTCTTGCATTAGGTTCATATCGAAATTTCGGGCCATATGGAACTAGTTTAGCTTCATTATGAGCCTATTCAAATTTTGGGCTTTATTTAGATTTTAAATCGACGGTAAATTAATGGTGAGTGATTTAACCCACTCACAAGTACTAAACCTTCTTATGTTAATTGAATTAAATTTATGATGTGATAAGAATATTATTAGTTGCTGTTTGGTTGTTTAATTTGACATTTTAATTGAAACTGAATTTTATTGAATTAAACTGCCATTTAAATTAATATTGAATTTAAACAGTTAGTTGAATACCTAATAATGATAACCAGTTAATTGTTGTGATTTACTAGTTAATTTGGATGTTGATTGTGATGGATGTTTATTTGTTTAAATTTTGGATGATTGGATGTTTATTTATCCCTGTTATCAGTATGGGTTGAAATGATACATACCCGATGATCTTATGGATTAGGGAAAATCGTTATGGGTGGAAATGATACATACCTAAGCGATTTTATTGATTTGAAATTTTTTGATTCGGGATGCGGATTGAAATGATATATACCCGGGAAATTTAACTATTTTGGGTTGAAATGACACATACCCAATCACTTGACCATAGGGTAGAAAATTATATACGGACATCGTTGATCGGTTTTAATTATTTTTTAAATGGTAAAATATGTTCGATTTATAAATTTTATTTTTAAATTTAATTTAGTGGTTTTATTTATAAATTTATATTTGTAAAATAATTTATTTTATATGTTTTAAAGCTTCAAATATAAGTTAACATATGGTTTAAAATGTAAATTTAAGATTTGAATTATAATTTTATATATTTTTAATATATATATTTTAAATGGTTTAAAATTTAATTTAATAAAATATTTAATATATTTTAATATATATATATATATATTTTAAATTAAATTTAATATAATAAATATTGTTTTGATTTAAGACAATAAATATAGACTTTTATAATAACTTTAATGGTTAAAAGATTTTGTAAGGAATTTATAAAGGTTTTGTAGGAGATTTTATTAAGGATTTTATAAAAGAATTTTTATAAAGGAATTTATAATGGTTTTATAAAGGAGTTATAAAGGTTTTTAAAGGATTTTATAAAGGGTTTTATAAAAGAACTTGTATAAAGGGATTTTGAAGCGTTTAAAGGAATTTCCGTAGAAGTTTATGAAAAGGGAAAGAGTTGTAAACTATTTTGGAATTAATAAATAGCTTTATAAATGGTTTTAAAGCATAGAAATAGTTTATAAATGGATTAAGAGAGATTTATAAATTATTTTCAAAATTGGTTGAAAGAAATCTTCCTCGGCATTTATGAATATATTTATACTTTGGAATAAGTATATGGGTATCTTGATATGAAGGTATAAACTATTTTCTGAATTTATTATTAAAAATGTTTTATAAAATGACCACGGTGTGAAATAAGTGTTTGGTTGTTAAAGAGACCGGGGTCGGATATTGTCATACTCCCTACAAATTTTGAAACCATTTTAACAACTTTGCACGTGGTGGAGAATCTAGAATGAAGTAGGATGGTTTGGCAAATTGCTACCAGTATGTGGTAAGAACGCAGCCCTGACCTTCGAGTCAGCTTGATATAACCAAAACAGGAGCTATCCCGGACCAAGTGAAGTTGCTCCTCCTATCGGACACGCTCCTTCGATACCATATCTGTTACTTTGTGATTGATAGGTGTCCACCCTCGATTTGATTATGGGAGTGTTTTTTGAGGTGGGCGGTAGTAGCTCCTCTGCATTACCACCAGTCTGGGTGTGCAAAACGGTAGAATCTTACCCTAGGCATTGCCTTCCATGCCTTGTCATATGCCTTATCGAGCCCATTACGATTTTGGTTTGTGGGTCCACCGGTTTGGTGAAGTTTAAAGTACTATATATCACTTATATAAAATGTGTTAATGGGGATATGGGTAACGCCATAATGCTATTTTAATACATTACTTTACTGAAGGACGCTACGTATATTTCGTACATTACTACATATAAAGAGTTTAACGGATCCTTAATAGATGGAAAATGGGGAACATCTCTTAAGTTATTGCATGCACGCTATACTCTGGATAGGAGATGCAAAATCCCGCAAACACCTCTGAAGCCATTACACACATATTTATTTAAATTTGATTTAACTTACATAAGATCTTTTAGTTTCGACTCGTGTGTTTTGTCTTTTCATTACGCTTAGGTCAGCCTAAGTATTTCAGTGTTGAAGACTTTATTTCTGGAGGACAAAGACAGAGGTTGATATATTATATTATTATAAATATTCCTGTAACGTTTCGAATTTTGCCCGCTCAAAAATCGACATCCATACTTCAAATCGTATTCGAATGCCATAGATTCGACCGTTCAAATCCGATTCGCCGGAGCTTATAACAACATTAAGTAAATAACACAGCGGAATAAAAGAATAATACATTGATATACAGCTTTGATACAATATCTGATACAACAGATGATCCAATATATATCAATATACATCAGAGGTATGATACAATAAAATAGCAGTGGAAAAGAAAAATAGATAACATCTAGCAGCGGAACAATATAACTCTAAGATAGTCTTCAAAAGAGAACTCCGAGAACTGCAACTCCATTTCCAAGAATCAATCCAGCAATAGCTCGAACTCCCAATAACGATGCACCAAGATAAGCAAGTGTAGTCCATATCCAAAGACTGAACTAGCTCCAGATAATCTGTTAAATCTAGCTATCTGAAAAACCCAACTCTAGACTGCTCGTGTAGGAAATAATGAGCACCCAGAGTTTAGGAAAGAAACAATAAACTCCGGATCATTCGTGGGATTGGTGTGAGCAACAAAAACAGTTTATCTTTAAAAACATTCAACTAAAGATTTTCAAAGTCAATTCGCAATGCTTTCTAAAAATGAGACTACCATAAGGCCTCCCGCACACACACACAATGCAAACGCAGAATCGGAGGAGATTTCTCCTTATGATAGTCAAAGATGCTTGATACGCATTAAAAAGAACATTTGATATTATTACTAGTGCATAGTGTAGGAAAAATTTATTTCGAAAATAAAGATATAAATCTTAGCCAGCATAGACATTTCGAACTGTGCCTACTATAGCTACCATCCAAACAGTGGGGCGCCACCATAAGTGAATGATAGGTCCTACAACTAATAGCGTACAAGATCGTATTGTTTCTTTGGATTTCCAACGAATGATCAGGCCAAGGAACTTCCCATCGCCACATGAGAATGCCTCTGGAAGGACATCCCCGAGAACCAAACTGGATCTCTACCAACACAAGGCCGGGTTACCCCTAACTGAGTAACAACTGACCGAATATGCCATCCCCCGGTCCTTTGGGACCTTTATCCGAGCGCTCGTAATCAATTCACACAATCATAAAGTGTTTTCAACATGAGTAAGTATCTGGGCTCCATACCATGATACCACCCTTTTCCAGAAGGAAATGCACATACCCTAAAGGGCGCTACCCCTCATAACCTTGCCGCATCTTTCCTATTTTGACCATTCCCGGGGTGTGAGGCTCGACGAAGTCTCGTCCACAAAAACATACTTTATACAAAAGCCATGTTTTGGGTCAACAAATGATCATAGAGATGATCACCAAGATAGACGATCAAATAAATGATCCTATCACAAATAATCAACACAATGATCATTTCACAGCAACACTCAGTATGTCACATTACCAAATTGGGAATATATTGCTGATAACCTTCAACTACATAACCTCTGAGCTCGTACGTCTCAGAGAAGGGTGTTAAGCTAAAAGAATAAATTCTCTGCCACCAACAGAAATATATTTGAAAGAAATCAGTTTTATATCTCAATTTGTAATGTCAGACATACAATCCATACAAGTCTGTTCCGGGATCGAACAGAACCGAAGGCACTTACAAAGAAGTCCTTGCAATCCGGATATTCACAATCCCGATCGGATTTCCCATCACTTAGGGAGTTTCTATACCGGCGCGACTCGGTGCAGAAACAATCGATAGGTCATCCTATCGCTTTCGCAAATACCCGGTCTTCATCACCGGTCTTCAAATGCTATCCATAACGACGTATCACACATTCGGAATGGGTTATACGACACAAAGGTCCTTTCCCGGCTAAACCGAATAGTGAGCACGATATTTCAAAAACAAATGGATAATGGGATTTCAATTAAGTCACAACTTATTACCCAAAACCTTTCTTCAAATGGCTTAACAAATTACCATTTTCAATCTTTAAACAAAAAGATTCATTTTCACAACCTTTAACGGTTTAACAATTTTCACATTTTAATCTTTAAACAAAAGATTCATTCACAGATTTTCCAAATCAATTTTCATTTCAATTTGATTAACTCGTTAAATCTTTAAATCAAAGATTTAACTTATAGCCTTCAAAACAATTTCATTTCAATTTGATTTAAACAAATCATCAATTTAAATCTGTTAAAAATAAACAGATTTAATTCATAGCTTTCAAAAAGAATTCATTCATAACTTAGGAAAATCATTTCTCTATTCAATCTTGAAATTCCCCTAATTAACTGGAATCTCAGTTCTTATCTAAAAGTGTTTATCATTTGAAAACAACAGTTTTCATTTTGGAAATCTGATTCATTTATACGAGTTGAAATCCTTGGGTTAAATTCAAATTCCCAAAACCATACCTTTAAAATGGTTTAAATTCATACAAACATGTTTATAATATCTTTAACCATAATTTCCAATCATCGAATTCAATTCCAAATATCGAATTCAAATTCAAATTGAATTATTTAAATTGGAGATTTTACCGAGTTATTCAAAATAGCTTTTATCTATGAAAACCTTTTTCAAAAGCTTTACCGTTTAACCCAAATCCATTTTCAAAATCAATTTGAAATTAAAACTTTAATTTCAAAAACATTAAATTTAAATTATCTGTGACTTAACCGATTTCCTCGTGAAATCCATATTTGTGTGTGTATGGTGTGGTCCAGGGGTTATACACAGTAGTGCAACATCATACAATTATCACAGATTAAGACATAGGAATATAGTCGATAAGCGGTATTAACTATCACGCTTATCGTTCATATACAGATCACAGATATATATCACAGATAAGTAAATTAAAGATCACAACATAAATCAGGATGTATCACGAAGCATCATATATCAGGGATATCAAACAATTCGCATTCAGTAAAATCCAAACATTTATAAATAAGGTCGGTTAATTGTCTGATAAATTCAAATCAGATAAGTCATCAATCGTAGTTAATTAACATAAATTAATTTCAAATCATTTGATATAAATTAATTTATCAAATACTTCAAATAAATTGAATTATTCTTAATTAATAAATTAAGTAGATTAACCTTAAAGTTGATTTCCTAATCTTTTAACCTTAATTTCAATTTCATTTAAGAAATTAAACCTTTAATCATTTTCATTAGTTAATTAACCTTTGACTTATATTGGTTAATCTCAAATTAATTACTTAATTAATTTATTACATTTTCCTTGAATTAATTATTGCTTAATCACTTGATTAATCAACTTTAACCGTATTTTATAAAAATTTACTAACTATAAATAATCCATTAATTAATCCTATCTAATTAATGATTTCTTGATTAAAATTAATTAATTCTTGATTTATTCACTTAAACCTTTAATTTATCAAATTAAACCCTTACTTTCTTAATTAATTAAATCCAAATCGTTAATTAATTTAGCTTAACATTTTAATGAACTATCTTTGAGATAAAATCATAATTTTTATAATTGATTCAATTATCATTTCTCAAACACTTTTGAAAACATTTTGTTTCAAATTCACTTTTAAATCCCATTTCAAACTATTTGAATTTAAAACAACTACAATTTAACTTTGCAATTTTAATCTATTTTAAATTCAAATTTTTCTCATACATTCAATTGCTTTTAAGTTAACTTTTTTTTTTAACTATGTAATTTCAGATTTTTAAAATAGATAAATTATTTAACTTGTAAATTCAAGTTTTAAACATTTGATAACTTGTTTTAAAACCTTGTTTCAAATTCCAAATTTTATTTTTCAATTTTAAGATTCAAAAGTTTCATCTCAAATTTTACTTTAACTTTGAATTCAAATGCTGTTTAAAACCTAGATCAAATTCTGAATTTAAATTTCAAAACACTGTTTACATCCTGCTTTAAAAATTTGAACTGAGTTTTAAAACCTGAAACACTCAGGTTTGCAAAAACCTGAAATGTTCCACTGTCTCAAGCCAACACAAACCAGCTTCGAGTCCAACTCTCAACTACTTCGAGTGAATACCCGAGTTGCTCGAGACAAATCTCGAGTCTTTTCCCTACTTCATCCCCATTACCCCAGACTTCCCAAACTCACTGATACGAACGCGCCACGTGCACGTGTACAACGCCGCTGGCGATCTTCCGGCACCGCCACTACGTCGAACAAGTCGACGCTTTCCCACGTCCAGATCTCCGACCATCAGAACCTCCATCTTCATCGCGTATTCGAATTCAAGTGTCAAGTCAAACCTGGAACCCATGAACTGGAACCACGACCAATCCCTGGAAAACTCTTGTCCCCGCCGCCTTGTCCACCAGTGGCCATGAATTTCCAACCACGGCTTCACTTGACACCCCTCTATCGACCACCAACGTCCGGTTGCACTCGGTAGACCACAAAGGTCGAGCGAATTAAATCAAGTCCCCACGTCCAAATTAGGTTTAGAAACTTTGAACCACGGCCATCGCCACCACCGTCATCACTGACGCCACCACCCATTTTTCCCAGCACCTCCATAAGCTCCCGCGTCTCCAGCCCAAATCCTGACCTCTCCCATCATCGTGACCGACCACGGCGACTCGAAATGCCCAAAACAGATAAACACAAATTGCCCTTAATCCCAATCACTAAAAATCTGAATTACTGCTTTAAAATTCATATTAATGTGTGTGAATTCGACTTACATACCTGAATTCATGGAACCAGAGATTTATATTTTGACAAATTTTGAGTTTGCCCAGTTTCTTCTTGGTTTCCAAAAGCACTTCAAAATTTCTTCAACTTAATTAAATTTGTACCTTAAGTATATGTTATACTAACAATGTTTTTTTTAATGCTAAGCCCAACCATTGAGTAAATCAAATGCAATTGAGTTTTGAAACAAAAATCTGATGCTTTCAAAAACTAAGACAGAGGACAAAATGAACATCAGGTCGCACCCATTATTTAAACTTATTCAGAGAATTACGTGTATATATACACACATTTCACAGCTATAAGTACCCCAGATTTTACCATACAACTAAATTGAAGCTTAAAATATTATATATGAAGTTACTCACTTGTACTTTTGGAAGAAGAACAGAGAAGACTCAGGCTTGAAACTGGAAATGCTTCAGGTCTGAATTATTGGAAACTTTGCTTGATGTATTGAGTTTGAGTGATGTTACTTCTGATTTTTCTTTCTTTTTTTGATTGAAGACATATTTTCCTTTAAGCTTTGCACTGGCTTTGATTTTGAACGAAATGGTGAAGTAGATGTATAAAAAGATAGTGTGCAGGTGATATTTTATTTGTACAATGTGATATTATTTTTCTTCCTTCTGTACAAACTAGGTAGAGATTTGATAGTGAGTATGGAGGCTGATGATTTCAGTCATGGGCTAGAGATATAATATTATGTACTAAGGTATGTTGCATTTATTGCTTGTGTTCCCTACTTAGCTTACATGCATATCTTATTTGCTTTTACTTATCATGTTTTGAAAAATATATGTTGTCTTGCATTACCACTTTTGCAAGCCTACTGATCACTTTACATATTTATATTTTTACTTTGCTTTGGTTTTGTTTCACTTTCACACTATACATTCTTATGTCCTTCAGCCTTGCATATCTACATACTTACCATTTCTTTACTTTATTTTGTACTTGTTGATTCTTTTGCATACTTATGTATTTGTTTGTTATTTTGTTTACAACTAATACCTGTTGTCTTGTTTGTTTGGTTCCATACTTAACTTTTATTTATCTCTATTTATAACTCAAATATTTATTTTACTTCTATTTTTAGTTTAAATATTTATCATGAATTTTACTTTAATAATTATTGTTTTATTTTTCTATATACACATACATATATAACTCAAATTATCATCATTTATAAATTTCTAAATCAATTTATTTATTTATTTTTCAAAATCAGTTATTTAAGATTTTATTTAAAATCCAATATATACATATATATTCACATATATACAAAATTTCAAATCCATATGACTTTATATATTTTCTATTTGAATCGAGGAAACTCGCTTCTATTTATAATTAATTTTATAAATTTTTATTCAAAATTTCATTTAATTATCAATTTAAATTAAATTAAAATCTAGGGTCGTTACAATTTAAATTAAATTAAAATCTAGGGTCGTTACAAACTTCCCCCCTTAAAAGAATTCCGTCCTCGAAATTCGCAGGCACGAAAACAACACAGAGATAGCTAGATAGAGAAATATCTTTTCAAATCAAGCTGGATATCAATTCTGCATTTGGCTCACCAAATCAGAATATCAACAATAGATACAAGAAATTATAATAAAATTTCAAATTTTGGTTTTAAACAAAATCATTTTATCGATACAATTCTAATCATTGTTCATATTCTATTAATCAAGTTAACTCAATTTAAAATTTCTAATTCCAAATTCATTAAGGTTTAAATCAAAATGATGATAAGAAACCGATGAAGATACGAAGTAAGAATTTCCTACAATGATTCGTAGAGCATCACCACACCAAAACTTCTTCTTGTAGCTGGTACGAAGCAATCAAAAGAATTTGAAAACGAATCAAAGAAAATTGATAGAGAAAGTTATTTCCACCGTTGTTACAGAGTTTTGACTAATTATAGTCGTATTTCCCTGTCCCCTATCTCGTTCTCTTCTTGCACTCATACTTACTATCAGTAAATAGCAAGAGAATTTACTGAGGCGTTAAAACGGATATCTTAGGGATTACTCATTCTAGGGTTTACTTCATCCTATCTCTAATGAGCTAATTAATGTGTTACACTCCTGAGCTAAAGTTCAACCTTAGCTCTGATACCAAATGTAACGTTTCGAATTTTGCCCGCTCAAAAATCGACATCCATACTTCAAATCGTATTCGAATGCCATAGATTCGACCGTTCAAATCCGATTCGCCGGAGCTTATAACAACATTAAGTAAATAACACAGCGGAATAAAAGAATAATACATTGATATACAGCTTTGATACAATATCTGATACAACAGATGATCCAATAGATATCAATATACATCAGAGGTATGATACAATAAAATAGCAGCGGAAAAGAAAAATAGATAACATCTAGCAGCGGAACAATATAACTCTAAGATAGTCTTCAAAAGAGAACTCCGAGAACTGCAACTCCATTTCCAAGAATCAATCCAGCAATAGCTCGAACTCCCAATAACGATGCACCAAGATAAGCAAGTGTAGTCCATATCCAAAGACTGAACTAGCTCCAGATAATCTGTTAAATCTAGCTATCTGAAAAACCCAACTATAGATTGCTCATGTAGGAAATAATGAGCACCCAGAGTTTAGGAAAGAAACAATAAACTCCGGATCAGTCGTGGGACTGGTGTGAGCAACAAAAACAGTTTATCTTTAAAAACATTCACCAAAAGATTTTCAAAGTCAATTCGCAATGCTTTTTAAAAATGAGACTACCATAAGGCCTCCCGCACACACACACAATGCAAACGCAGAATCGGAGGAGATTTCTCCTTATGATAGTCAAAGATGCTTGATACGCATTAAAAAGAACATTTGATATTATTACTAGTGCATAGTGTAGGAAAAATTTATTTCGAAAATAAAGATATAAATCTTAGCCAGCATAGACATTTCGAACTATGCCTACTATAGCTACCATCCAAACAGTGGGGCGCCACCATAAGTGAATGATAGGTCCTACAACTAATACCGTACAAGATCGTATTGTTTCTTTGGATTTCCAACGAATGATCAGGCCAAGGAACTTCCCATTGCCACATGAGAATGCCTCTGGAAGGACATCCCCGAGAACCAAACCGGATCTCTACTAACACAAGGTCGGGTTACCCCTAACTGAGTAACAACTGACCGAATATGCCATCCCCCGGTCCTTTGGGACCTTTATCCGAGCGCTCGTAATCAATTCACACAATCATAAAGTGTTTTCAACATGAGTAAGTATCTGGGCTCCATACCATGATACCGCCCTTTTCCAGAAGGAAATGCACATACCCTAAAGGGCGCTACCCCTCATAACCTTGCCGCATCTTTCCTGTTTTGACCATTCCCGGGGTGTGAGGCTCGATGAAGTCTCGTCCACAAAAACATACTTTATACAAAAGCCATGCTTTGGGTCAACAAATGATCATAGAGATGATCACCAAGATAGACGATCAAATAAATGATCCTATCACAAATAATCAACACAATGATCATTTCACAGCAACACTCAGTATGTCACATTACCAAATTGGGAATATATTGCCGATAACCTTCAACTACATAACCTCTGAGCTCGTACGTCTCAGAGAAGGGTGTTAAGCTAAAAGAATAAATTCTCCACCACTAACAGAAATATTTTTGAAAGAAATCAGCTTTATATCTCAATTTGTAATGTCAGACATACAATCCATACAAGTCTGTTCCGGGATCGAACAGAACCAAAGGCACTTACAAAGAAGTCCTTGCAATCCGGATATTCACAATCCCGATCGGATTTCCCATCACTTAGGGAGTTTCTATACCGGCGCGACTCGGTGCAGAAACAATCGATAGGTCATCCTATCGCTTTCGCAAATACCCGGTCTTCATCACCGGTCTTCAAATGCTATCCATAACAACGTATCACATATTCGGAATGGGTTATACGACACAAAGGTCCTTTCCCGGCTAAACCGAATAGTGAGCACGATATTTCAAAAACAAATGGATAATGGGATTTCAATTAAGTCACAACTTATTACCCAAAACCTTTCTTCAAATGGCTTAACAAATTACCATTTTCAATCTTTAAACAAAAAGATTCATTTTCACAACCTTTAACGGTTTAACAATTTTCACATTTTAATCTTTAAACAAAAGATTCATTCACAGATTTTCCAAATCAATTTTCCTTTCAATTTGATTAACTCGTTAAATCTTTAAATCAAAGATTTAACTTATAGCCTTCAAAACAATTTCATTTCAATTTGATTTAAACAAATCATCAATTTAAATCTGTTAAAAATAAACAGATTTAATTCATAGCTTTCAAAAAGAATTCATTCATAACTTAGGAAAATCATTTCTCTATTCAATCTTGAAATTCCCCTAATTAACTGGAATCTCAGTTCTTATCTAAAAGTGTTTATCATTTGAAAACAACAGTTTTCACTTTGGAAATCTGATTCATTTATACGAGTTGAAATCCTTGGGTTAAATTCAAATTCCCAAAACCATACCTTTAAAATGGTTTAAATTCATACAAACATGTTTATAATATCTTTAACCATAATTTCCAATCATCGAATTCAATTCCAAATATCGAATTCGAATTCAAATTGAATTATTTAAATTGGAGATTTTACCGAGTTATTCAAAATAGCTTTTATCTATGAAAACCTTTTTCAAAAGCTTTACCGTTTAACCCAAATCCATTTTCAAAATCAATTTGAAATTAAAACTTTAATTTCAAAAACATTAAATTTAAATTATCTGTGACTTAACCGATTTTCTCGTGAAATCCGTATTTGTGTGTGTATGGTGTGGTCCAGGGGTTATACACAGTAATGCAACATCATACAATTATCACAGATTAAAACATAGGAATATAGTCGATAAGCGGTATTAACTATCACGCTTATCGTTCATATACAGATCACAGATATATATCACAGATAAGTAAATTACAGATCACAACATAAATCAGGATGTATCACAAAGCATCATATATCAGGGATACCAAACAATTCGCATTCAGTAAAATCCAAACATTCATAAATAAGGTCGGTTAATTGTCTGATAAATTCAAATCAGATAAGTCATCAATCGTTGTTAATTAAAATAATTTAATTTCAAATCATTTGATATAAATTAATTTATCAAATACTTCAAATAAATTGAATTATTCTTAATTAATAAATTAATTAGATTAATCTTAAAGTTGATTTCCTAATCTTTTAACCTTAATTTCAATTTCATTTAAGAAATTAAACCTTTAATCATTTTCATTAGATAATTAACCTTTGACTTATATTGGTTAATCTCAAATTAATTACTTAATTAATTTATTACATTTTCCTTGAATTAATTATTGCTTAATCACTTGATTAATCAACTTTAACCGTATTTTATAAAAATTTACTAACTATAAATAATCCATTAATTAATCCTATATAATTAATGATTTCTTGATTAAAATTAATTAATTCTTGATTTATTCACTTAAACCTTTAATTTATCAAATTAAACCTTTACTTTCTTAATTAATTAAATCCAAATCATTAATTAATTTAGCTTAACATTTTAATGAACTATCTTTGAGATAAAATCATAATTTTTATAATTGATTCAATTATCATTTCTCAAACACTTTTGAAAACATTTTGTTTCAAATTCACTTTTAAATTCCATTTCAAACTATTTGAATTTAAAACAACTACAATTTAACTTTGCACTTTTAATCTATTTTAAATTCAAATTTTTCTCATACATTCAATTGCTTTTAAATTAACTTTTTTTTTTTAACTATGTAATTTCAGATTTTTAAAATAGATAAATTATTTAACTTGTAAATTCAAGTTTTAAACATTTGATAACTTGTTTTAAAACCTTGTTTCAAATTCCAAATTTTATTTTTCAATTTTAAGATTCAAAAGTTTCATCTCAAATTTTAGTTTAACTTTGAATTCAAATGCTGTTTAAAACCTAGATCAAATTCTGAATTTAAATTTCAAAACACTGTTTACATCCTGCTTTAAAAATTTGAACTGAGGTTTAAAACCTGAAACGGTCAGGTTTGCAAAAACCTGAAATGTTCCACTGTCTCGAGCCAACACAAACTAGCTTCGAGTCCAACTCTCAACTACTTCGAGTGAATACCCGAGTTGCTCGAGACAAATCTCGAGTCTTTTCCCTGCTTCATCCCCATTACCCCAGACTTCCCAAACTCACTGATACGAACGCGCCACGTGCACGTGTACAACGCCGCCGGCGATCTTCCGGCACCGCCACTACGTCGAACAAGTCAACGCTTTCCCACGTGCAGATCTCCGACCATCAGAACCTCCATCTTCATCGCGTATTCGAATTCAAGTGTCAAGTCAAACATGGAACCCATGAACTGGAACCACCACCAATCCCTGGAAAACTCTTGTCCCCGCCGCCTCGTCCACCAGTGGCCATGAATTTCCAACCACGGCTTCACTTGACACCCCTCTATCGACCACCAACGTCCGGTTGCACTCGGTAGACCACATAGGTCGAGCGAATTAAATCAAGTCCCCACGTCCAAATTAGGTTTAGAAACTTTGAACCACGGCCATCGCCACCACCGTCATCACTGACGCCACCACCCATTTTTCCCAGCACCTCCATAAGCTCCCGCGTCTCCAGCCCAAATCCTGACCTCTCCCATCATCATGACCGACCACGGCGACTCGAAATGCCCAAAACAGATAAACACAAATTGCCCTTAATCCCAATCACTAAAAAACTGAATTACTGCTTTAAAATTCATATTAATGTGTGTGAATTCGACTTACATACCTGAATTCATGGAACCAGAGATTTATATTTTGACAAATTTTGAGTTTGCCCAGTTTCTTCTTGGTTTCCAGAAGCACTTCAAAATTTCTTCAACTTAATTAAATTTGTACCTTAAGTATATGTTATACTAACAATGTTTGTTTTAATGCTAAGCCCAACCATTGAGTAAATCAAATGCAATTGAGTTTTGAAACAAAAATTTGATGCTTTCAAAAACTAAGACAGAGGACAAAATGAGCATCAGGTCGCACCCATTATTTAAACTTATTCAGAGAATTACGTGTATATATACACACATTTCACAGCTATAAGTACCCCATATTTTACCATACAACTAAATTAAAGCTTAAAATATTATATATGAAGTTACTCACTTGTATTTTTGGAAGAAGAACAGAGAAGACTCAGGCTTGAAACTGGAAATGATTCAAGTCTGAATTATTGGAAACTTGGCTTGATGTTTTGAGTTTGAGTGATGTTACTTCTGATTTTTCTTTCTTTTTTTGATTGAAGACATATTTTCCTTTAAGCTTTGCACTGGCTTTGATTTTGAACGAAATGGTGAAGTAGATGTATAAAAAGATAGTGTGCAGGTGATATTTTATTTGTACAATGTGATATTATTTTTCTTCCTTCTGTACAAACTAGGTAGAGATTTGATAGTGAGTATGGAGGCTGATGATTTCAGTCATGGGCTAGAGATATAATATTATGTACTAAGGTATGTTGCATTTATTGCTTGTGTTCCCTACTTAGATTACATGCATATCTTATTTGCTTTTACTTATCATGTTTTGAAAAATATATGTTGTCTTGCATTACCACTTTTGCAAGCCTACTGATCACTTTACATATTTATATTTTTACTTTGCTTTGGTTTTGTTTCACTTTCACACTATACATTCTTATGTCCTTCAGCCTTGCATATCTACATACTTACCATTTCTTTACTTTATTTTGTACTTGTTGATTCTTTTGCATACTTATGTATTTGTTTGTTATTTTGTTTACAACTAATACCTGTTGTCTTGTTTGTTTGGTTCCATACTTAACTTTTATTTATCTCTATTTATAACTCAAATATTTATTTTACTTCTATTTTTAGTTTAAATATTTATCATGAATTTTACTTTAATAATTATTGTTTTATTTTTCTATATACACATACATATATAACTCAAATTATCATCATTTATAAATTTTAAATCAATTTATTTATTTATTTTTCAAAATCATTTATTTAAGATTTTATTTAAAATCCAATATATACATATATATTCACATATATACAAAATTTCAAATCCATATGACTTTATATATTTTCTATTTGAATCGAGGAAACTCGCTTCCATTTATAATTAATTTTATAAATTTTTATTCAAAATTTCATTTAATTATCAATTTAAATTAAATTAAAATCTAGGGTCGTTACAATTTAAATTAAATTAAAATCTAGGGTCGTTACAATTCCGCTGCATCATCGGTATGTCATTATTTGTACTCTGATTGTTGTAAAAATTATTTAATCAAATGTATATTATAAAATAGTTTCACGAACTTTTTATTTGATTATTATATTTTATCATTCCGTTGTGAGATTCTATTTTGTTTTTCCTTCATTTCTCTTATTTCTTATGTACCCCCTTAGCAATCCTCCCTTTTAAATAGTTTGAGTTGACATATGTGGTTTATTATCGATTTAAACTGTTTAAAAAGTTGGGTCATTACAGTTGGTATCAGAGCTTTGGTTTGAAGATACCTAAGCATGTTCATGGTTAACTCATTAGAGATAAGGTTACCCTATAATGAGTTTGAAAGTACATATATGAGAGAGCGTATTTGTTAGCATTATAAAAAATGTTTTTATATTGTGTTAATTTGTTCTGTTTAGTATTTATAAATTTTGGTCAGTAAATTGGACGCTATGACATCGATAGAGATTTCTAAACACTTAATAGGGCAGACCGACACAATATTATTTTTGAAATATAGGTGAATGAAACAATTTTACCTAGTATTATATTTTGCATGTAATAGAATAATTTTTATAAATGGATATAGTTGTATGTGATATGTTTGTTTGTTAGGAAGTGAAATTTTATAAATATTGGTTGCAAAATAGAATTTACAAATAAAGTAAATACGAATTGGAAATTTGAGAATTTAAGTTATGGAGTTTTGAAATTAGTTTTCAAAGATTTTGTAACATAATATTAGTATTATTTGGAAGAATTTTCGGATATAAATATTTTCAATGTGATTTGAAAGAAATATTTTAAAATAATTTTAAAAGGAAGTAAATTCGATACTCCCCTCTTCTTTTGCTGGAAAATAATTTCGGTGATGACCGCGGCATTATCGACATTCATTTTTGAGTTTCAAAGTAAGAAGACCACTGTAGTAGCTTTGCTACACATTTCTTTTGAGAAAAACAATTTAGTTTAAACTTCCAAGTATGTTTTGCTATACAAAAGATAAGTATACATTATTTGTAACGACTCATAATTTTCAGTAATAAAAGAATGCTTAATTTAATAAAGTTTTGTGATTTAATGTTGGAATAACTAAAAATTTGTGATTCAATAATAAGAGTATAACAGGAATTGTCAGGACCCGATTCTTCGTCTTCCGAAAATTCAACATCGATACTCACTTTATCGACTGCCGAGTAATCGAACGACGGAAAACCGAACACTGAGGGTTTAAGAAGAAGAAAAGAAAAGAAGAAGAGATAAAAAGATAGAAAATAGAGGGAAAGGAAAGTAGAAAATAGAGAACATAGAAAATAGAACGGAACAGAAAACAACTGAACAACATCAGAATCTCACAATCGCAGCGGAACAACATATAATAATAAATGAATAATCTTTAAACAAAGAACTATCTCAGTTATTACATTACATCACATTTCATTACATCATATCATCAGAGTGTACAACAACAACAACATCAAACAGTGCAGCGGAAAAAGAAATACTATATACTAGTAATACGCCATGCCATCCAGCTTGCCTCCAGCAACTCCAGAATATCCAGAATATCCTGATAAACCTAACTCTTAACTGCCCGTGTGGAAATTGGTGGGCACCCAGAGTTTAGGAAGGAAAACAATAAACTCCAAGTCAGTCATGTGACTGGTGTGAGAACTCAAAACAGTTTATTTATCTTTAAAATCAAAATAGAGGAATATTTTTAAAGTCAATTCGAAATGCTTTTAAAAATGAGACTACCATAAGACCTCCCGCCACACACACAATGCAAACGCAGACTTGGAGGAGATTTCTCCTTATGATAGTCAAAGATGCTTGATACGCATTTAAAAAGAACATTTCATATTATTATTAGTGCATAGTGTAGGAAAACAATTTCGAAAGTAGAATATAAATCTTAGCCAGCATAGGTACCATTATATTATGCCTACTAATAGCTACCATATTAGATGGCAGGTTCTACAACTAAAACCGTACAAGTCTCGTATTGTTTCTTTGGATTTCCAACGAATGATCAGGCCAAGGAACTTCCCATTGCCACATGAGAATGCCTCTGGATGGACATCCCCGAGAACCAAACCGGATCTCTACCAACACAAGGCCGGGTTACCCCTAACTGAGTAACAACTGACCGAATATGCCATCCCCCGGTCCTTTGGGACCTTTTACCGAGCGCTCGCAATCAATTCACACAATCATAACAAAGTGTTTTCAACATGAGTAAGTATCTGGGCTCCATACCATGATACTACCCTTTTCCAGAAGGAAATGCACACATCCTAAAGGGCGCTACCCCTCATAACCTTGCCGCATCTTTCCTGTTTTGACCATTCACGGGGTGTGAGGCTCGACGAAGTCACGTCCACAAAAACATACTTTATACAAAAGCCATGCTTTGGGTCAACAAATGATCATAGAAATGATCACCAGGATAGACGATCAAATAAACGATCCTATCACAAATAATCAACACAATGATCATTTACAGCAACACTCAGCATGTCACATTACCAAAATGGGAATATATCGCTGATAACATTCAACTACATAACCTCTGAGCTCATACGTCTCAGAGAAGGGTGTTAAGCTAAAAGAATAAATTCTCCGCCACCAACAGAAATATATTTGAAAGAAATCGGCTTTATATCTCAATTTGTAATGTCAGACATACAATCCATACAAGTCTGTTCCGGGCTCGAACAAAACCGAAGGCACTTCTTACGAAGCCCTTGCAATCCGTGTATTCACAATCCCGATCGAATTTCCCATCACTTAGGAGATCTCTATACCAGGAGCTACCCAGTGCAGAGACAATCGATAGGTCATCCTATCGCTTTCGCAAATACTCGGTCTTCAACACCGATCTTCAATGCAATTCACAGCGACGTATCACATATTCGGAATGGGTTATACGACCCCATGGTCCTTTCCCGGTTAACCCGAATAGTGAGCGCTTATTCAAAAATAAGTGTCGCATTAAAATTCAAACAAATCACATCAATTACCCATTCAAAGGGAAATATTGATAGTCGGTTATTGAACTATCAATGGATATGCACAACATCACCAGATTCCAAATAATTTTCCAAATTATTTATTTTCCAAAAATATCTTTACTAGAAATATAATTTCACACTTCAAAAATAAATCAATATTTATTTTTTAACAACTTCCACTTTCCTTTATAAATTCCTTAGTGAATTTATAATCCAAAAAATCTATGAATATTCGATTTCAATTATTCATTTCAATTTATCTTCAAAAAGATAAATTCTTAAGATATTCACTTTATATTGGAAAACATTTCCATACTTACTTATTCATAAGTAATTCACAAATCTATTTATTTTCAACACTTGGAAAATATTCAATATACTTAAATCGAAATTAAGTATATATTTCATTCTTTAAGGAAATCATTCTCTTAAACATATTTATTTGGGCCAAAACGAATGTTGCGTAAAACATCGTTACGACAACCCAAAATCACTAGTATAGGGATTCGAAATTAAAATAGATATATAAATCCCAATACTATTCAAAACATTTCCTTTCGGAAATCATTTACTATAACAACAGTGTTATAGTCCACTATTTCCTTTTATTTCTCGAAAACGTCTATTTCAACAATGAATGTTGAAATCTATGGTTTCGGATCTCAACACAATTTAAAACATCGTTAGATCGTTTTAATTCTGTTTAAAATATCAAATCTAAACATTTTCTTTAACATATTATTCACTATTCAAAAACGTGAATATACTACGTTAATCAATTTCATCCTTTATTCATTTTATTTCAAAGGATTATTCACAGTCAAAAATGTGAATATAACTCCATTAATAAATCAGAACAATTTACTTATCAAAATAAGTCGTTTGTGAATTTATAAAACAACGTTTATAAATTCCATTTCTATTTATTTATAACAACTTCCTTTTATAAATTCCTTTATTAACCTATTCGATTTATAACTCAATTATAAAACAAAGGTTCATATTATAAGTCAAATACTTATAAACGATTATTTTACAAAAATCGTTTCTTTGAACTTCATAATTATAAATCTTATAACTTATAAGATTCAATTATTCATCCAAATATATTCTTTAATCATTTCACAAAATTTATAAATCTTACTATTTATAAATTTCATTTATAACTTCACCATTTATAATTTTATAAATTCCATTCATTTACAAAATTCATTTTCACTTCATTCAAACACTTATAAAAACTCGTTTTATAATGTCAATATTTCAATTTATAAATATCCATTTATAAATCTCTTAATATAAATTAATTTATATTATTCCTTTAAAACGTCTTTAAACTCCTTTATTCTTTCACCATTTTGATTCATAAAATAATTAAATTTTATAAATCCTATATTTAAACTTTTCACAATAAATTCTAAAATCCCAATTTAACTATTTTATAAAATCATTAGTCCCATATTTTCAAAAATCAGCCTTTAACTATATTTTCTCAAAAACCATAATTTCATAACTTTTAAAAGTATAACGTTTATTTATTTAAAATGAATCAATTCCAAAAATATTTTATAACTTACACTTTCAAAAATCTCTTTTAAAACATTTTAAAATTTCAAAACTTGGTCCAATGATGCTACATACCAAATAGTCAATCACGATAACAACGATATCATATATCATATATGATAATCAACGAATATCAAAATATCCATAATCAAATAAATACTGTTGAGGAATCCAGTTGGATCCCTCCAACCTGTTTTCCTGCATCCACAAACATTAGCATAATACCAATTTCGCTCCAGTACGAAATTATCGCGGTATATGGGATTTAAATATTATCCGCTTAATAGACGGCGCAATAGGGTCTCATCCGCTAATCAAAAAATGCGAGAAATCAAAAACTGCAATATATATATATGCCAATATATATATATTGATATTATATATAATACCAATTTCACTGTTTATGAAATATTCGCGGTATATGTTTTTAATAAATAACATCCGCTTACTAACGGCGCATAATGTCTATTTTAACAATCAATAGATAACAATCACATTCAAACATGCATTCAAATATTTTAAATCTAACTATTTAAAATAAAAATCGAAACTGATTCGATTGAGTGAGAAGTTCTCACTTGATTTCAATTCCGTTTTAGCGATTTATTTCGAATAAAATTAAACGGACGTTTAATTTTACCCGAAATTCTCACTAACTCCAAACGACTCCAATCCAATTTCATCGCGTAGTGCTCGTCCATACGATTCCAACGCAACTGGTTTCGCGCGTTTTCGACCTCGTTTGAAAAAGTTATGAATTTTTGAAGTTTGTACACGATTTTAATAACTAATTTACAACAAATTAGTTTATATTTTTATACCTAATCCATCACAGCCCTTGATCCATCCAACCTTGCATCCTGACCGTCCACCCCCTTCTCCCTCATCTTGTTCAAACTACAGAACGCAAAAATACTAGCCGAACCCATCTTAGTAATTAGGGTTTAAATTTAGCAACTCCATCGCTCGACTAAAACACGATCAAGATACTCCATCTCGAAGCCACTCGAATACCTCACCTTCGGCTGCAACCTTGCTCAACTCGGCCCCCTCCTCCTTCTCGAGTTGCGTGCGCAACTGGCCACGGTCGGCCCCCCTAGATGCCACCACGTCGCTCCATATTTGATCATGACCGTTGAACTTCAAGCTCTCGTCGTGCTCTACCACTTCCTAGTTGGAAGTTTTCTCTAATTGTTAGTGGATTGGAAGAAATCGAGGGGGAAAGGTCGTGAGTTTCTGGCCATTGGTTGAGTAGGAGGCGGCTGCAGTTTTAGAAATTAGGGTTTGTTATTTTTTTTTTTATTAATTTTTGAGATAGTGGGCTATTTATAGGAAAATCGATCGACACTATTCATCCGGAAATTCCGAACTCCGATTTACGCGCCGTAACCAGCGTTTCTAGGGTTTACCCCGCGTTCCGGACACAATGGAACAGGTTTCGAAAGCTAATTCGAACATCTATGCAAGTTATGGCTAAAAACGTTCAATTTGAATTAAACCGATTTAAGCGATTTTCTAGGCGTTTTAATTCGTACCGGACAAACGGTAAATCCAATTGACACGAAATTTGAAACCTTACAATAATATCACATTACGGATCCGATGAAATTGGTTTCGTCGAAATCTGAGACTTTTTGAAAAATGGCTATTTTAACTCGCCAAATTAATATTAAAAATAATTCGACGCGTTTCGAGCTGCCACGCTCAAACGATAACTCCGATTGACACGAAATTTGAAATCCGGTAATAACTAACTATTACGGATCCAATGGAACTAGTTTCGTTCAATTCTGAGACTATTCAAAAATTGACTATTTTCACTAGTCGATTTAAATATTAAAATATTCAATTTTCACAAATTAACTTTAAATTCGATTTTAAAAGTTCTAAAATATCATTCTAACTCCAATATGATAAAATAAAATTTTACAAATCATTTTCAATCATATTTAACTCAATTTTCAATTATTTCCATAATTTAACGTATTAAATTATCGATTTAATTATTCAATTAAATCCAATAATTCAAATAAAAATTTATTTGACTTATAAATTCACTTCTTAATATTTAAAATTAATTAAATATTCAAATTTTAATTTCTAAAAATTCTAGGTCGTTACAATTTTCCCCCCTTAAAAGAATTTCGTCCTCGAAATTAACAAGTAAGAAAAATTACAGAATCTATTAATTTTCCCAAAATTCATAGTTAAACTTCTTACAATAACTTTACTAAGTTTTCCAAATCATACTTAGTTATCTTTTCAAAAGCAACTACTATTGTTTAACTTTCAATTCCAAAATCAAAGTTAGAGTTTTCAAAATTTTCCAATTTTCTTCAAATTTTTCTAACGCCTTAAATTTTCGGAAAAATTCGCCATAGTCTCCTTTGCGCGGCTCGATCCAAAAAAATTGACAGTATATATATCACAAATATACATCTCATCAAGTAATGAGGCATCCCGCAGGGAAAAAAGTATAAAAGTACGATATTTAATCCCAGATATGTACCTTATATTTTATTAGCGAGCATATACGACTAATATAGCGCGAAAGCGAGCTCCAAATGCGAAGCAAACGCAATCCGCACCTACTAAACACTCAACAACAACATAATAATCATGTATATAGACAATAGTATCAATATACAACATATAGCAACATATAACTATATATGCCAACATAGCAAATGAAGTAAAAGCAACAAATGCAAACATCAACCAACTATCATCCATAACCGATAAATATTCATTCATATTCTCATTAATATTCAATGAATTGGTTTTCAATTTAATCGCATTTGATTCATTAATAGTGGATGTTTTTACTAACATTCATTTTCAATTAGTTTATATTCACTAATTCATATTCAAGTTGGTTCACTTCCAAATCAAATTCAATCTATTTAAGATTCATTTAACTTCCAATTGAATTTCTATTACTTTAGCTTTAAATTTCATTAACTCATTTTCATTAACACTTAATGAATTATATACAATCAAATAACAACCAATGTATATCAATTACAACCAAATTCCTTTGCTTATATTCATTCTATTTGGTTTAACACTTTCGCTTTCAATTGGTTCAATTAAATTGATTTTCATTCAATCTTTCAACTTCTAATAACATTAGATTTTAATGAATTAGCACTTACATTCATTATTCCATATCAATTATTCACATTTAATTGATTAATATTAAATCCATTCATTCAAACATTTCTTAAGTTATATTCCATTTTATAAACATCACTTGTTTTACATAACTTAAATTCCCATTTTTAAATCAATTCAGATTCCAATTCTAAAGTAAATTTCTATTTGACTTTAAATTCATTTTTATTACAACTCATATTCATAAATATATTCATATAGTTTCACTTCTTATATATATAAGTTTATTTCACAATTGTAAATCACTTTAATTATAATTCAATTCTTATAATTCTTTTTACTTATACAATTATTCTTTTATTTAGATTATTCAAACATCTAAACAATCAATTTATATACACTTTAATAATTTTGAAAAATTATTTCTTTATATATAAAATATACTCAAGTAAAGTTATTTCATTTACCCAACTTAAAACAATATCGTGTCGAATTGTTCTATTCAAGTGTTTAGAAACCCCTTCGGCATAGTTGTCGAGACCACGCTGACGAAGGTTCATATACCACTCAACAAACCAATCATCACAATATAAAACAATTTTATATATTCACTAACAAATACGCTCTCATAGCTATTATTACACTCAAACTCATTCTAGAGTACTGCTGACTCTATCTCTAACGAGTAATACCCAACATAACCATGGTTGTCGCTTAACCATAAGCTCTGATACCACATTGTCAGGACCCGATTCTTCGTCTTCCGAAAATTCAACATCGATACTCACTTTATCGACTGTCGAGTAATCGAACGACGGAAAACCGAACACTGAGGGTTTAAGAAGAAGAAAAGAAAAGAAGAAGAGATAAAAAGATAGAAAATAGAGGGAAAGGAAAGTAGAAAATAGAGAACATAGAAAATAGAACGGAACAGAAAACAACTGAACAACATCAGAATCTCACAATCGCAGCGGAACAACATATAATAATAAATGAATAATCTTTAAACAAAGAACTATCTTAGTTATTACATTACATCACATTTCATTACATCATATCATCAGAGTGTACAACAACAACAACATCAAACAGTGCAGTGGAAAAAGAAATACTATATACTAGTAATACGCCATGCCATCCAGCTTGCCTCCAGCAACTTCAGAATATCCAGAATATCCTGATAAACCTAACTCTTAACTGCCCGTGTGGAAATTGGTGGACACCCAGAGTTTAGGAAGGAAAACAATAAACTCCAAGTCAGTCATGTGACTGGTGTGAGAACTCAAAACAGTTTATTTATCTTTAAAATCAAAATAGAGGAATATTTTTAAAGTCAATTCGAAATGCTTTTAAAAATGAGACTACCATAAGACCTCCCGCCACACACACAATGCAAACGCAGACTTGGAGGAGATTTCTCCTTATGATAGTCAAAGATGCTTGATACGCATTTAAAAAGAACATTTCATATTATTATTAGTGCATAGTGTAGGAAAACAATTTCGAAAGTAGAATATAAATCTTAGCCAGCATAGGTACCATTATATTATGCCTACTAATAGCTACCATATTAGATGGCAGGTTCTACAACTAAAACCGTACAAGTCTCGTATTGTTTCTTTGGATTTCCAACGAATGATCAGGCCAAGAAACTTCCCATTGCCACATGAGAATGCCTCTGGATGGACATCCCCGAGAACCAAACCGGATCTCTACCAACACAAGGCCAGGTTACCCCTAACTGAGTAACAACTGACCGAATATGCCATCCCCCGGTCCTTTGGGACCTTTTACCGAGCGCTCGCAATCAATTCACACAATCATAACAAAGTGTTTTCAACATGAGTAAGTATCTGGGCTCCATACCATGATACTACCCTTTTCCAGAAGGAAATGCACACATCCTAAAGGGCGCTACCCCTCATAACCTTGCCGCATCTTTCCTGTTTTGACCATTCACGGGGTGTGAGGCTCGACGAAGTCACGTCCACAAAAACATACTTTATACAAAAGCCATGCTTTGGGTCAACAAATGATCATAGAAATGATCACCAGGATAGACGATCAAATAAACGATCCTATCACAAATAATCAACACAATGATCATTTATAGCAACACTCAGCATGTCACATTACCAAAATGGGAATATATCGCTGATAACATTCAACTACATAACCTCTGAGCTCGTACGTCTTAGAGGAGGGTGTTAAGCTAAAAGAATAAATTCTCCGCCACCAACAGAAATATATTTGAAAGAAATCGGCTTTATATCTCAATTTGTAATGTCAGACATACAATCCATACAAGTCTGTTCCGGGCTCGAACAAAACCGAAGGCACTTCTTACGAAGCCCTTGCAATCCGGGTATTCACAATCCCGATCGAATTTCCCATCACTTAGGAGATCTCTATACCAGGAGCTACCCAGTGCAGAGACAATCGATAGGTCATCCTATCGCTTTCGCAAATACTCGGTCTTCAACACCGATCTTCAATGCAATTCACAGCGACGTATCACATATTCGGAATGGGTTATACGACCCCATGGTCCTTTCCCGGTTAACCCGAATAGTGAGCGCTTATTAAAAAATAAGTGTCGCATTCAAATTCAAACAAATCACATCAATTACCCATTCAAAGGGAAATATTGATAGTCGGTTATTGAACTATCAATGGATATGCACAACATCACCAGATTCCAAATAATTTTCCAAATTATTTATTTTCCAAAAATATCTTTACTAGATATATAATTTCACACTTCAAAAATAAATCAATATTTATTTTTTAACAACTTCCACTTTCCTTTATAAATTCCTTAGTGAATTTATAATCCAAAAAATCTATGAATATTCGATTTCAATTATTCATTTCAATTTATCTTCAAAAAGATAAATTCTTAAGATATTCACTTTATATTGGAAAACATTTCCATACTTACTTATTCATAAGTAATTCACAAATCTATTTATTTTCAACACTTGGAAAATAGTCAATATACTTAAATCGAAATTAAGTATATATTTCATTCTTTAAGGAAATCATTCTCTTAAACATATTTATTTGGGCCAAAACGAATGTTGCGTAAAACATCGTTACGACAAGCCAAAATCACTAGTATAGGGATTCGAAATTAAAATAGATATATAAATCCCAATACTATTCAAAACATTTCCTTTCGGAAATCATTTACTATAACAACAGTGTTATAGTCCACTATTTCCTTTTATTTCTCGAAAACGTCTATTTCAACAATGAATGTTGAAATCTATGGTTTCGGATCTCAACACAATTTAAAACATCGTTAGATCGTTTTAATTCTGTTTAAAATATCAAATCTAAACATTTTCTTTAACATATTATTCACTATTCAAAAACGTGAATATACTACGTTAATCAATTTCATCCTTTATTCATTTTATTTCAAAGGATTATTCACAGTCAAAAATGTGAATATAACTCCATTAATAAATCATAACAATTTACTTATCAAAATAAGTCGTTTGTGAATTTATAAAACAACGTTTATAAATTCCATTTCTATTTATTTATAACAACTTCCTTTTATAAATTCCTTTATTAACCTATTCGATTTATAACTCAATTATAAAACAAAGGTTCATATTATAAGTCAAATACTTATAAACGATTATTTTACAAAAATCGTTTCTTTGAACTTCATAATTATAAATCTTATAACTTATAAGATTCAATTATTCATCCAAATATATTCTTTAATCATTTCACAAAATTTATAAATCTTACTATTTATAAATTTCATTTATAACTTCACCATTTATAATTTTATAAATTCCATTCATTTACAAAATTCATTTTCACTTCATTCAAACACTTATAAAAACTCGTTTTATAATGTCAATATTTCAATTTATAAATATCCATTTATAAATCTCTTAATATAAATTAATTTATATTATTCCTTTAAAACGTCTTTAAACTCCTTTATTCTTTCACCATTTTGATTCATAAAATAATTAAATTTTATAAATCCTATATTTAAACTTTTCACAATAAATTCTAAAATCCCAATTTAACTATTTTATAAAATCATTAGTCCCATATTTTCAAAAATCAGCCTTTAACTATATTTTCTCAAAAAGCATAATTTCATAACTTTTAAAAGTATAACGTTTATTTATTTAAAATGAATCAATTCCAAAAATATTTTATAACTTACACTTTCAAAAATCTCTTTTAAAACATTTTAAAATTTCAAAACTTGGTCCAATGATGCTACATACCAAATAGTCAATCACGACAACAACGATATCATATATCGTATATGATAATCAACGAATATCAAAATATCCATAATCAAATAAATACTGTTGAGGAATCCAGTTGGATCCCTCCAACCTGTTTTCCTGCATCCACAAACATTAGCACAATACCAATTTCGCTCCAGTACGAAATTATCGCGGTATATGGGATTTAAATATTATCCGCTTAATAGACGGCGCAATAGGGTCTCATCCGCTAATCAAAAAATGCGGGAAATCAATAACTGCAATATATGTATATGCCAATATATATATATATATATTGATATTATATATAATACCAATTTCACTGTTTATGAAATATTCGCGGTATATGTTTTTAATAAATAACATCCGCTTACTAACGGCGCATAATGTCTATTTTAACAATCAATAGATAACAATCATCATTCAAACATGCATTCAAATATTTTAAATCTAACTATTTAAAATAAAAATCGAAACTGATTCGATTGAGTGAGAAGTTCTCACCTTGATTTCAATTCCGTTTTAGCGATTTATTTCGAATAAAATTAAACGGACGTTTAATTTTACCCGAAATTCTCACTAACTCCAAACGACTCCAATCCAATTTCATCGCGTAGTGCTCGTCCATACGATTCCAACGCAACTGGTTTCGCGCGTTTTCGACCTCGTATGAAAAAGTTATGAATTTTTGGAGTTTGTACACGATTTTAATAACTAATTTACAACAAATTAGTTTATATTTTTATACCTAATCCATCACAGCCCTTGATCCATCCAACCTTGCATCCTGACCATCCACCCCCTTCTCCCTCATCACGTTCAAACTACAGAATGCAAAAATACTAGCCGAAACCATCTTAGTAATTAGGGTTTAAATTTAGCAACTCCATCGCTCGACTAAAACACGATCAAGATACTCCATCTCGAAGCCACTCGGATACCTCACCTTCGGCTGCAACCTTGCTCAACTCGGCCCCCTCCTCCTTCTCGAGTTGCGTGCGCAACTGGCCACAGTCGGCCCCCCCTAGACGCCACCACGTCGCTCCATATTTGATCATGACCGTTGAACTTCAAGCTCTCGTCGTGCTCTACCACTTCCTAGTTGGAAGTTTTCTCTAATTGTTAGTGGATTGGAAGAAATCGAGGGGGAAAGGTCGTGAGTTTCTGGCCATTGGTTGAGTAGGAGGCGGCTGCAGTTTTAGAAATTAGGGTTTGTTATTTCTTTTATTAATTTTTGAGATAGTGGGCTATTTATAGGAAAATCGATCGACACTATTCATCCGGAAATTCCGAACTCCGATTTACGCGCCGTAACCAGCGTTTCTAGGGTTTACCCCGCGTTCCTGACACAATGGAACAGGTTTTGAAAGCTAATTCGAACATCTGTGCAAGTTATGGCTAAAAACGTTCAATTTGAATTAAACCGATTTAAGCGATTTTCTAGGCGTTTTAATTCGTACCGGACAAACGGTAAATCCAATTGACACGAAATTTGAAACCTTACAATAATATCACATTACGGATCCGATGAAACTGGTTTCGTCGAAATCCGAGACTTTTTGAAAAATGGCTATTTTAACTCGCCAAATTAATATTAAAAATAATTCGATGCGTTTCGAGCTGCCACGCTCAAACGATAACTCCGATTGACACGAAATTTGAAATCCGATAATAACTAACTATTACGGATCCAATGGAACTAGTTTCGTTCAATTCTGAGACTGTTCAAAAATTGACTATTTTCACTAGTCGATTAAATATTAAAATATTCAATTTTCACAAGTTAACTTTAAATTCGATTTTAAAAGTTCTAAAATATCATTCTAAATATGATAAAATAAAATTTTACAAATCATTTTCAATCATATTTAACTCAATTTTCAATTATTTCCATAATTTAACGTATTAAATTATCGATTTAATTATTCAATTAAATCCAATAATTCAAATAAAAATTTATTTGACTTATAAATTCACTTCTTAATATTTAAAATTAATTAAATATTCAAATTTTAATTTCTAAAAATTCTGGATCGTTACAGGAATACAATGTAATACTATTAATTTATGGTAATTTATAATTGGTTTAATGTGATTCCAATTAGTTAAAATGATTAAGAGTTATAATTGGTAATAGATTATACATTAAGGGTTATAATGGCAATATTAATTTATACTTGATTAAAGGAGCAATTGATAATATAAATGTTGTATTAATTTAATAGTATGTAATAAATTGTAAATTAGGAAAAAATGATTGTTGTGTTAATAACTATAACATTTGTGTGTGGATAACAAACATAAATGTGACTAAATATAGAAATGATGTCAATTATTATTCGTTGCCATTTCATTTAATCAATTACAATTGGATGTCATTAAATGCCATATTAATGTGAGTTAAGACAGTAACTACAAATTGTGAATTTAATAAAAGGAACAGAAATGTTAATTATATTCATAGTGTAATAATTAATTTAATAAAAGAGTGAAATCAAGATAAATAAATAAATTGGGATTTTAAATTATAATTAATGTATGAAATTGACGAAATTCAATATAGTTGAAATATAGTAGTTAATACAAATAAAAGTTGGAAATTGTAGCATATTGGTGAAATAAGATATCAAAAAATATTAAATATATTATTAGAGTAATAATTGATTGAATATAATGATTGAAATCAAATTAAATCAATTTATTGGAATTAAAATTTAATTAATTGGATTTATTGCAGTTGAAACTCGACATTGTATTTAGGAGAATAATTAACACTAAATTGATATCTAAATTTTATTTAAGTTATTATAAATGTCTAAGAGATCAAATGATGAAAAAATTTTAGTTTATAAATATTGAATTTAAAAAGTGATTAATAAATTTAATATTAATTTATTTAATTAACGTAAAAATATCCATTTCGCCCACTGTCTTGGATTTTGACGAAACTAGTTTCATCGGATCCGTAAAGGTGAATTATTGTAGGATTTCAAGTTTCATAGAAATCGTACTGGTCTTTTGATCGTACGGACTCGAAACACTTAGAAATCAATTTAATTGAAATCAATTTGAAATAAGCTGATTTTAAGCTAAATTCTTCATACGATGGGATTAGGACCTGAAACCTGTCCCATTGAGTTTAAAAATATCGAAAACATTTATTTTTATATATGGAATGACCCTTTTTGTTTTGGGATCGAAACGGGCTTTACGGGTCATTTATCGTTCAACTTTCACATCGATCTAGCCCATTCATTTCTATTTCTGATCTACCTATAAATAGCCTGTGACAAACACTAACTATCTCTTATTCCATTTGTCTGTACGTACAATTCTATCTGCTTCTCTCTTTTCAATGACAGACAAACCAATTCCCAATTGCAAATCAAAATCAAACTGAAAAATCAAACTCCTCAAAAAAATGATAAAAATGATAAAATCGAAGATCTCAACGAAACAAAATCTGCGTCTGGTGTCTGCTTCTACAAACGATGCTCGTGTCATCCAGAAATCTCGGTCAAAGCTCATAAATCGTGAACTCTAATCGACATCAATCTGGGAAATTGGCTTGTGGGTTTTGTAGAGATTACTGCATGGAGTGGGATGGTGGTGGCTGCATGACCTGAAATGGAGGGAGGTGGCCGAATTTCCAAGCTAGGGTTTTGAAACTTTAGAGCTTCGCTGGCGGTGCATGGGGATCTAGGCGGCCAGAGGAGGGTCGTTGGGTATGTCTCATAATGCGGGAAACAACGGTGGTGGTCGGCGTCGCTTTGGTGGCCGGAGGTGCGTGAATTTGGGTGGTCAATGACAACAAGGTGGTGGCTATAGAAGAATTCGATCGCGATTGTTTAGACCGAGGGTGCATTCGCGTGGTACATGATGGTAGGTGAGAATGGGTATTTTCATTTTCATTTATCAATTATTATATTTAATTTTCTTAGGTTCTAACCGCGATAACTTTTGCATACGAGCTCGCATTTTGACGCGGTTTCTTCCGCAAGGATCGTATCGAAATTTCGGACGACAAAGAACTGGCTTGGATGAATTCTAAAACTATTGAATTTTAAGCCCTATTTTGAATTTTAATTCGATTTAAAATCGAAGTAAGTGTTTTAGTCACTCGCAGTTACTAAAATATCTTATATTAGTTAAATTTAATTCCGGACATGATTTGAAATAAATTGATAGATGTCTAGTATGTTAAATTTATTATTCTAGTTAAATCGGACTATTATTGCATTTAACCATTGTTTAATTTAATATTAAATTTAAATTGGCAATTTAATACCTGTTGTTGATTATCAGTTATCTATTGATGGCTAGTGATTGATTTGGATGATGATTGTGATGGATTTTTGATTTTTGATATTGGATAACTGGATGTTGTATTTTTATATTGCTATAACACTGCAAGTTCCTTATGGATTGAAATGATACATACTCGAACGAGCTATAGATTAGGGAAAAATCGTTATGGGTTGAAATGATAGATTCGAGCAATTTTACAGATTTTATTTAGTTCGGGATTTACTATAAAATGTTAATTGCGGATTGAAATGATAAATATCCGTTTTACTTGACCCTACGGTAGAAAATTATATACGGACACCGGATTGGTTAAATTAAATGATTTTGAAATTTAAAATTCAGTTAATTAGTATTTGGAAATAGAAATTGATTTATATAAACTGAATTATTTTCGATGCCCAAGCGTAAATGTTGAAATTTGGAATTATTTTAATGAATTGTTCAAAGGATTTAAATTGGAATTTCAAAGTTGAAGTGTCAAATATAAGTGAATTTATCGAAATTGAGTTATTGAAATGTTTGGGTATAACTTTGAAATCTATTTAAAATAATTTAAACTATTTTAATCAATTTAAAACTTTTTAATTTAATTAATCTATTATAACCTATTTAACCCAATTTAATCTATTTTTGCATATTTTAAACTAATTAAATTTATTTAATCCATTTTAAATCTATTTAATATATTTTAAATCTATTTAATCTATTTTAAGTTTGTTTAATCTATTTAAAAAACCAACTTCATATAATTTAAATCAATTTAATCTATAATTAATCTATTTAAAACATTTTAAATCTAATGAAAATCTATTTTAAATCTAATTAAATCATTTTAAATATAATTTAATCAAATTTGAATCTATTTAAGCTATTTTACTATTTAAACTATTTTAAACAATTAAAACTATTTATGATTATCTAAACTGTTTTCTAAAATTTTAGACTGTGTAAAGTTGAAGTATTTATATTTAAGTCCTTGATGATGAGAGAACCTAAGTTGGAATTTGGAATTGATATCTTCTGTGAAATGACATATTTGAGTAAATATGATTTTGAAAGTAAATGTGATTTTGAAAGTGAATATGATTGAAAATGATATGGTTTTGAAAATATGATATTTTGATATAAATTATGATTGACTTTTGAAATGTAAAAGAACCATCTAGTATGAAATAGGCATTTGGTTGTAAAAGAGACCGGGATCGGATATTGTTATACTCTCTGTCAATAACCAAAACCACTTTAACAACTGTGCACGTGGTGGAGATTCCAGAAATGAAGTATGATGGTTTGGTGGACGATTCTATATGAGATATTTACGTGACCCTGACTCCCGTGAGTCAGCTCGATGTGGCTAAAATCAGGAGCTATGCCGGGCCAAGGGAGGTCATTCATCCTATCAGGCATACTTCTTCGATACTATATTCAGACTTTGTGATTGATTTGGTGGCTACCCTTTATTTTGATTAGGGAATGTGTTCCGAGGTGGGCGGTAGTAGCTGCTAGGCATTACCATCAGTCCGTATCCGCGATTGGTATATCTACCCTAGTCATTGCCTAGAGTGCCTTGTCGCATGCCTTATCGCGCCTTCTACAAGTTTGCTTTGTACCATACCTATGGAGTGCCCTCTGGGTAAACCTCATGGAGGAGTGTACGGTACTGTGTAAACTATGGGAACATATAAAATGTGTTGAGGGGATATGGGTAATGCCCAATGCTATTTTAATACTTTTACTTTACTGTAGACATATTATAACAGTGTATTGTACTACATAGTAGATAGTTTAATGGATTCTTAGGAGATGGAAATCCCGAACATCTCTTAAGTTATTGCACTCACGTTAGACAGTAGATAGAAGATATCAAAACCCGTAAACATCTCTGACGCCGTCAGACTCATATTTAACATCAATTTAACTTATATAAGATCTTTTAGTTCTGACACGAGTGTTGTCCTTTTAATTCGCTTGGGTCAACCTGAGAATTTCGGGGTTGAAGACTTCATTCCTGGAGGACGCAGACGAAGATTATAGTATTATTACCTATTATATGTATTCTACTGCATCATGTTATTCCGCTGCATTTATTACTTATTTATTCCTGTTTATGTAACTCTGATATTTGTGTTGTAAAGAATAATCAATGTTTTTTTTAAAAAGCTTCATGAACTGTTATTTGATTATTATATTTTGTTATTCCGCTGTGAGATTCTGTGTTTTTTCCTTTTCTCTACCTTTTCTTATCTACCACAATAATAATCTGCCCTTTTGTATGGTTTGAGTCCGACGTGTGTGGTTTATCGTCAATTTAAACCGTCTAAAAAGTTTGGTCGACATTATTTTGAGAAGATTTGCAATGAAATCAAGTATTCAGTTCTTAAGTTTTCTGTTAATCAATGATTTTCTGTTATTGTAATAGAATGGAATCTTGACTATTTTAATAAGTTAGAACTTCCAAAATTGAAACCTGAATTAAAAAGTAATTGTTTAATGGAAATAAAAAGAAATTGGAGATTTGTAGCTTGTAACCTAAAAAATATTGAAAAATTAAGAAGATGTAAACTATTGAACATTTTGTTAACTAAAATGAATAAGATAATTTATATAACACTCAATTTCATTCAAAAGCATATATAAAACTTACCAAAAATGTTTAAAAAGTTGAAATGTAAAATGAATAAGTAATGAAATATTATACAAGTAAAAGCTTAATAACAAAAATGCTTCAAAATGAACCAATGTTTATAAATGAAGAATTAAGAGTGCAAGAAATATTATAAACTTAACCTATGCTTTGAAATGGTTGGTAGTTATATAAATAGTAAAAGTGAATATTATTTAAGTAAATAATTATAAAGTTAAGAAATAGTTGAAATGGTTCATTAATGAATATTAATATTCAATTGAAATCAAGCTATATAAACAATAAATGTGAATTAAACTGCAAGAAACTTATAAAGTATTTTAAAAATTGATTTATTGATGTTCTAAATAATTGAGTTTGAAATAATCTATGTGAATAAATGAATGTAAATTAACAAGAGATAACCTTATATGAATAAATTAAAAATAAATAAAAATGTATGCAATACCTTAACAATGTATTCAATGATGATTTCAAATATTGAATGGGAACTGAAAATAAATGAAAATAAATAATGTGTAAAAAGAAAACCGATTTAATAAACTTAAATAATATTTAAAATTCTATGTGTTTAGCTTATAGGATGTTTGCGAAATGATACTTCGATTTGTTTGAGGTTGTATGAATAATCTATTGAGTGAGTACCAAAGGCTGATGAGCGTAAGGTACACTTGATAGTTATTCATCACCCTTATACGATGAAAAGTGTCTGAAACTGAACAAACTATTAGTTTTGATTGCTATGGATGTATGATGGGTACTATGATTGCATATAATGGTTGTACTGTTTTGTTTGCATATGACTATTGTTATGTTGTATTGTTTGAATTATTAATTTGAACAACTAATATATAATGTTTTACATAATTTTAAATCTTCGGATTATATAAGTACAATACAGGTCTATGGAAGCAATAGTTGTTGCTTTTGGTTTTATAAATAAAGCTGTTTGCCCGACAAATTGGTACGTTTTCGGATTACTGTTTTAGAATGATATTTTATTTCCCATGGTTTAGGATGTTTATTATTTAAATATTATATATATATATATTGAAATTATTTATATTTTTTTGGGACCTAACTGTGCAAAGGAGACTGTCGAAATTTTTCGTAAATTCAGGACTTAGAAAACTTTTGTGGGAACGTGATTATTTTCAAAGTTATATCACAACTTAATGATATAAATTTAAAGTGTTTATAAATTGCATAATCTGGATAAATTTATATCAAGTTTCTTAACCCCTTTTGTTCCATTTCGATGATGAAAAGTTTTGAGTGGGGAGAGTGTAATGACCCGTATTTTTTATAATTAAAAATATTAATTGAATAAGATTTTGGAGTTTAATATTGTGAGAAATTAAAATATATGGTTTATTTATGAGAAAATAATTAGAATATGATTTAATAATGTTGTTTGAATATTATTGACAACTATTTTAATGTAATTTAAATCAGTTGAAATAATTGTAAAGTTAATTTGGTTATAATTGTGAATATGGAATAAATTAAATGTTGGATTCAATGTTAAAATTATCTATTATTAATTGAAATAGGTTTATTATAAAACATGAAATTAATTATTACTACACAAATTTATTAGTTGTTGTTTGTAAACAATAAATTTAGGAATGTGATAGGGTTATTAATGCATAACAATTGCTTTAGTTATCATCTTATTATTTAACCCGTTTGAAAATAATTAGGAAATCAATCTGAATTTAATATAAATTAAGTATTGCAGTTAATAGGAGTTAAGATGATAATTGTATAATATGAATGCAATAATATGTAAACTAATGTTAATTTAGGTAATAGTTAATGTAAAAATAAGAGTGTAAATCAAAATACAAGAGTTTGATTGAACTTAAATTATAATTAACTGGGATTTTATTACAATTGTAATTGAACGCTGGAATTAATGTAATATTTAAATATTGGATTTAATATGGAATTTTTTTTAAGATAATAAATTTCTAAGTAATCAAGAATGATAAAATTTTAGACTTTTAAATTTGAATTTAAAAGTGATTAAATCAACTTGATAATAATTTATTCAATTAATGTGAAAATTAGCCATTTTGGCCACTGTCTCGGATTTCGGCAAAACTAGTTTCATTGGATCCGTAACAATGATTTATTATAGGATTTCAAGTTTCGTAACGATTAGACTTATGGTTTGATTGTGCGGGCTCGAAACGAGTAGAAATCAATTAAATGAAAGCTAACTTCTTTATACAATGGAATTGGGGTTTGAAACTAGTTCCATTGAGTTTAAAAATATAGAAAATGTATATTTTGATATATGGGATGACCTACTTTCGTTTTGGGAAAGAAACGGGCTTTTCGGTTCTCTGTTATCATTTCGACCCAATTCGATATGTCCATTCGTTCTTATCCATCTCTATCTATATAAATAGATTTCTCCTAAATCCTAGCAGGCTTTTATTATTTTCCTACACATATAATTCTATTTTTCATCTTCTCCATCCTTCCGTATCTTTTCCTTCTCAAACATGTCAAACCCTAATTCCCAAATTCAAAATCAAATTGAAAATTCAAACTACTTAAAACCTATTGAGTTATATATCATCACAAAGCCCTTGATGAGCGCAATCTACATTTGAGATTCTTTTTTTCGATTGGAGGTTCGGTTTGGCCAGAAATCAGTAGCTTATTCTCGGCCGTCCATATTAGGCCTTGGGACTTAAGGGTGGATCGTCGATAGTTTGACGATCTTGAAGTTGCTGCTGGTAGAGGGAAAAAAGTTAAGCACATCGGTATGGTTCATTCATGTTACAAATGAACGAAATTGCCAGAAATTGAACAAATCCGTTCGTATATGGGGCGACAGCGCTGGCCATAGGAGTTGTCGGAGGAGATGGCCGTTTGGGCGTAGGGGCGCCTGGTCGAGAGCGAGGGTGTGGCGTGGTCCGATTTATGGTCGGAGGTGACTAGCGGCGATGATTTCCCGGTAAGCGTGGCGACTGCGTGCATGGTCTACTGTGTTCGATCACAATTAGGGTTTGCTGAGGTGCAAATTTACTAATCTATCCTCCTATTTTATTTTATTAAATATTTAAATTTTCATCATTCTAACTATCATAACTTGTTCATACGAGCTCAAATTTAAACGCGGTTTCTTGCGTTGGGTTTGTATCGAAATTTCAGGCAATTTGGATGTTGATTATGATGGATATTTTTTGTTGATATTTTGGATGATTAGATGTTTATTTATCCCACTTATCACTATGGTTGAAATGATACATACTCGAATAATCTTGTAGATTAGGTAAAATTGTTATGGGTTGAAATAATACATCGAGCGATTTTATTGATTTGGAAATTTTTGATTCAGGATGCGGGTTGAAATGATATATACTTGAAAATTTTAACTATTTTGGGTTGAAATGATACATACCCAATCACTTGATCATACGGTAGAAAATTATATATGGACACCGTTGGTCGGTTTTAAATCATTTTCTAAATGGTAGTATGTTTGATTTATAAATTTGATATTTAAATTTGATTTAATGTTTTATTTAAAAATTTATATTTTAAAAATAATTTATGTTACATGTTTTAAAGCTTCAAATTATAAGTTAACATATGGTTTAAAATGTAAATTTAAGATTTTAACTTATAATTTTATTTATTTCTAATATATATATTTTAAATAATTTAAAATTTAATTTAATAAAATATTAAATATATATATACTTTAATTTAATATAATAAATACATTCTTGATTTAAGATAATAAATATAGACTTTATAATAACTTTAATAAATAAAAAAAATTGTAAAAGATTTTATAAGGAATTTATAAAGGTATTGTAAGAGATATTATAGTGGATTTAATAAAAGAATTTTTACAAAAGGTTTTATAAAGGATTTTATAATGGTTTTATAAAGGAATTATAAAGGTCTTTATAGTATTTTATAATGGATTTTTTTAAAAGAACTTGTATAAAGGGATTTGGAAGCGTTTAAAGGAATTTGCGTCGAAGTTTATAAAAACGGAAAGAGTTGTAAACTGTTTTAGAATTTACAAATAGCTTTATAAATGGTTTTAAAGCATATAAATAGTTTATAAATGGTTTAAGAGGAATTTATAAATTATTTTCGAAATTTATTGAAAGAGATCTTCCTTGGTATTTATGAATATATTTATACTTTGGAATAAGCATATGGGTATTTTGATAAGAAGGTATAAGCTATTTTCTGGATTTATTATATAAAATGTTTTATAAAATGACCATGGTGTGCTTGTTAAAGAGACCGGGGTCGGGTATTGTCTTACTCTCTGCCAATTCCGAAACCACTTTACCAACTATGCACATGGTGGAGAGTCCATAACAAAGTAGGATGGTTTGGCGAACACTACCGGTATGAGGTAAGAACGCAGCCTAACCTTTGGGTCAGCTTGATATGAATAAAACAGGAGCTATCCTAGGCCAAGTGAGGTTGCTCCTTCTGTCGGATAGGCTCCTACGGTACCATATATGTAACGACCCCTGTTTTGAGTTAAATTTGAATTAGTAATTTATTTAAATTTTTAGGGATAAATTCATATTAAATTAGTAATTAATATGATTTTTGGAATAAATTATGAATTTATTTGATTTTTTTTCAAATAAAACGAGATATGTACTTATTATATATGTGTATAAATTGATTTTTAAATAGAACTTGGATTTGAGATACAAAATAAATATTGAAAATAAATTGAAATTTGGATTTGAAATTCAAATATAAATGTGTTGAAAAATATTTTGGATTTAAAACTATATTTTAAAATTAATAAGAATTTGTTTTCTAATTTTAATATACATATATTTGAAAGTTATATTTTGAATAAATACAAATGATTTTAAAAATAATGGTTTAAAACTAAAAATTCTATAGTATGTATGTGTGTTGTTATATATGTATATTTAAGTTGACTTCAAATTTGATTTTTCAATTTAATTTAAATTTGAATTTGGATTTAAAATTGAAATTCAAAAAGTAGATATTTTAAAATGTTTTAGATTTTAAAATACATGAATAAGCTTTTATTTGTATATGTAATTTGTTTTATTCTATTTTCTTTAAAAAGTAATTTATATACATATAAATTTAGATAAGTATTTAATAAATTAAGAAAAAGCTTTTATTTACTTTTAAAATAAATAAAAATAAGTAAAATTACTTATAGGACAAGTGTAAATATATTAAGCCTAATATAACAAGTGTTAATTTATAAGAAAATGCTCATGACAAATGTTGCTTAGATTTTAACAAGTGTCCTTATTTATTTTCATTTTATTTTATTTTTATAAATCACAAATTTACTTATATATAAACATATGCATTTCTTCTTTCCATTTCTTTCTATTTTCTTTTCAAACTAAGAGAAACTCAAACCCTTTCTCAAATGCAAATCTGAAGATCAATACAGTTTTCAGATCAGAAACTTATTCAATTCAAAATTCAAAACCAAGAGCTTGAGCATTCTTCAAAACTGAGATCGATCCAAAAGCCTGTAAAACATTTTACAAGTTCAAACTAAATCTGCGGTGTTTTTTTTCAAAAAACCCTATAACCAATTTTCAGTTCAAAAAAACCCTGTAGCCATTCTCAAAACCAAAAGTAAGAATCAAGGCCTGTAAACAAAACCTATAATCATTTATCCTCAAACCTGAAATCATTTTCAAAAGCTCAAATTCAAGTTCAAAATCCTGCAACCATTTTTCTGTTTCAAAATCAAGTCTGTAACCATTTTGCAAGTTCAAAACCAAAGCCTCTAACAATTTCAAGGGTTCAAGCAAGGAAATCTGAAGAAAAATCAAAATTAATAAGGATTTCCAGTTTCAAAACTCTAAAGTTTTCAAAGCATTTCAGATTTTAAAGCAAGCTTCCCTGTTTTCAAGAGATCAAAGCTTCCCTGTTTCAAAACAAAGCCTTTTCAACTCTTTGTTAAACATTCAAAAAGGTGAGTAAACTTTTACATAAAATCTTAAGTAAGTGAATGTTGTTGCATGTGAATTTCTATGTTGAAAGTGCTTTGCATATGTGTATATATAAGTAAATCTCTGTGTATATGCATCTGACTGAAGTATGAATGTTTGGTTGCCTGAGTATTCCTCTATTCATAAGTTCAGAGTTTAAAGTTCTATCAAAATTCAAATCTTCTCATCTGCTCTCTGTCAGGATTTGGAAATCAAACAAGAATTATTTGTTTAAACTTAATCTAAGCTTTGAGAATAAAATTAAGTAAGGAAGATTTGAATATCACCTGGAAAAGAGAATGACAGTAGGAATTTTTGATGTATGTTAAAATTCAAACTCTGTAATCTTTTGTTTTTCTTTTATAACATGAATCTTTGTCTTAAACCATGAATTTTAAGAGATAAATCATAATTTTAAGTCTTGGATTAAATGTGTTATTCTAGGTTAACCAGAATTTGGATTTTTGGGATTTTCTGGTAGCCGGAGCGTCTTCGGTGGTCGTGGCTTCGACTGGAGAAGGTCGGGGTGTAGGAGTGTTCGATAAAAATGGCTGGAAGGTGGTTAATCCATCGTGGCATTGGGGATTGTTCGATTAAGTTTTAAACCCTAATTTGGGTTGTGTCCAGAATTTGGAGGACGTCGTCATCTAGGGTGCATCGAGGGATCCGAGACCATGGGAATTATGGCATGGTTGCCTGACGAAGCTATTGCCGTGGTGGTGTGATGTCCAGTGATCGAAGATGTGTGGTTCGAGATGTTTTCTGGTGATGTTATTTGTGCCAGTTCGATCTAGATAGCTCGATCTTGTTTCTAGGTTAGATTTGGATTTCTGGATGGTCAGATGGTGGGAGGAGGTCGAAGGGGACTTGTCGACGGTGGTTGTTGATGGCAAAAACTCATCGATGATTGGTGCAGGTGCACAGGTTGATCGATGCACCATTATTTTGATTTGGGGACAAAGTGTTTTTCTTCGGGTTTGACTCGGGAAAAAGGGGATTTGGCATGGGTTCGTCTTTGGGTCGTACGCATGGGAATTGAGTGTTAATGCCTGTTAACTATTTAAAGTTGTTACTAGGTTTAAATTTAAATTTAAGCCTATGTTTTAAAAAGAAAAGTAGTTTTTCTTGAGTCTCGCTCGAGTCTATAATGGGTTGAACCCAAAGGAGATGTTTAATCAAGTTTTTAAATTTGAATAAAAGCAAGTTTTATTTAAAATAATCAAGTTAAATGTATTTCTTGAAAAATCTATTTCTTTAAATAGTAAATGTTTTAAATGATTAAATTTAAGAGTTGTGTGATTTTTTAACTTAAATGTATTAAGATAAAAAAATTAAACTTAATTTGAAATATAATTAGGTTGTTAATTGGGAAGGTAAGTGTTTAAATGTATATGTTAATCATAATTAAGTTATGGGATACCTTAAGGGTTAATTAAGGTTTAATGATTTTAATTTACTTAATTGAGATATTAAGGAGTAACTAATTAATTAAAGGGTAATTAATTTGTAATTAGGGATTACAATTTGATAATTAGAAATTATTAATTAATGATTATAAATTTATTTATTAAGTAATTAAGTAGTGATTTGAGATTAAATAATTTGCGATAATTAATTAAGTAATTAGAGGTTAATTAATTGATAATTAAGAGGTACTTAATTAATTTTATTAATTAATAAATATGTTTTATTAATTAATAATTAAGAGATAATTAATCCATAATTAAAGATTAATTAAAGGTTAATTAACTGTTATTAAGAATTAATTAACCAGTAATTAATGATTGATTTATTAAGGTATATTAATTAATAATCAAGGTTTATTAATTAATAGTTAAAGAATAATTAATCTGTAATTAAAGATTAATTAATTAATTTTAAGGTAATTAAGGGATGAATTTCCCAATTTTAATTAATACAACTGATGTGATTAATTTAATTTAATTAATTTGTTAATTAATTAATTTGTTAATTAATTAAAAGTAATCATTTGTGGAATTGTTTAAGTATAATTACTTAATGGAAGTAATTAAAGGGATTAATTACTCGATGTAATTAATCAAATTAATGTGATTAGTTTAAGTTAATTAATTAGTTTAATTGATTTAAAATAATCATTGGATAATGGGTTAAGTATAATTACTTATTGTAATTTATACAGAATAATTACTTGGTGAAGTAATTAGTGGGTAATTACTGGATGTAATTAATTAAAGGATAATTAATAAACGTAGTTTTGGGTTTACCTACTTAGTGTAATTAATAACGAAGGATAATTACTTAGTCAAGTAATTAAGAATTAATCACTTAGTGTAATTAATGTAATTTTTTATTAATTAAATTTATTTAGAAGTTAATTAAGTAATGTAATTAATTAAGGGTAATTAATTACTGAATGTGATTAATCAAGGATTAGTGAATGTGATTAATTAAAGATTAATTATTAAATGTGTTTTATTAAAAGAATAATTAATTGAATAAATAATTAAGGGATAAATTACTTAAATGTAATTGAAGAATAATTAATCAAGGAAGATTTGCTAAGGTAGATAATTATAGATAACTAATCAGTTAATTTGTAATTAAATGATGTTATGTAAGAAGGATTAAGATAATCCAAGTAAATTGTTTTTATAAACTTACTATATATTTTATTTTTCTGTTTTACTTATACTGTACATATAAATATATATATATGCTAAATCTAAAAAGATTACTTATATACCTTACTACCGCGACAATCCCCTCATAGCTTGCTGACTACCATCGATGAACATGTGCTCGTGCAAGGGCTTCGACCCTGCCTCCACTGTCCCTTCACCAATCGCCATCGCGAATCTCAAACCGCAACATCACTGACTCGACTTGCCTCGCGACATCCCAAGCTTCATCATCGACCCCAAATCGCGAACAAACACCGACCAATGCAAAGATTCATGAAACCCTGATTGACTCTCTCCGCCTCCAAGCATGCTCGCGCTAGATCTAATGTCGCGATCGATAAAGATCCCTTCGACGACACCGTGGTCGAGTTTGATTAATTTGCGATTCGGCCTTGTTCGATTTTGTTTTAAAATCGAACGAAAGAATTAACGAATGTGGGAGCGCGATTTGATTTTGAGATGTATAATGTTTCGATTTGAAGAGGAAAAACACTAACATCTCGGTCGACATTGATTTTATTTTAAAGCTCTATGTTTTTTTAATTTGAACGAAAAATAGTTTCGTTTGTTTTTTTCTTCTTTTTAGAACGAGATAATGTATTTCTTTTCTTTTAATTTTTTTTAGACGACGCGTGTAATGCGATAGAGAACACATGGTCTCAAAGTGTTGACAAGTTTTGAATGAGATAACAGTATATTGAAGGGAAAATATGTATATATTATATTTAATTTCAAATTTAAATTCATATCTAAATCGTCTCCAATTTGAAGCTCAAAATTTTGAACTCCTATCAAGGTGTAACGCCAGGCATTTATAATGTTATACGCCTATTCCAAATGCAATGGAAAAGGTTCCTAGTCCAAATTCGATCGTATGGAGAAGATAGATTTTTGAACCTGGTTATTAAATTAAATTTCGATATAATTTTCAGCACGTTTGTTCATCGTACGGCCAAACGATCACTCCAAACAATGCGAAAATTGAAATATGATAATAATACAATATTACGGGTCCAACGGAACTGGCTTCGTCGAATTCCGAGACAGTGCCTCGGAAGGCTATTTTTAAATATCGATTTAAACAATATAAATTCAAAATTGAACAAAACATTTCAAATCCAATTCTGAAGCTTCCATTATCTTCAGTATTATAAATATAAATTTTCCAAACCTTCAAATTATTTTTAATGGGTTAGAAATCAAAATTCAACATTTTAACCAACTTCAATAATTTAAATTCAATAATTTAATTGTCAAATTCATAGTTATATTTGAAATTCAAGTTTAAAATAAATTCCAAATATTTAAAATCAATTAAATATTTCAATTTCAAACGTTAAAAATTTTACGTCGTCACATCACACCCATTAGAGTACGTCATCACCAAATTTAGAATTGATTTTGGCCTAATTTTGTATGCTTGGGTACGGTTGCTAATCCCAACCATGGTGGTGGTATTGGTGCTATGCAGCAAGGGATAGGCCAGTCCTGTGTTGGCAGGGAATCCAGGCAAGGTTCTCGATATGTTTATCTAGAGATGCACAATGGCGGGCGTTACCCCAGTAGCCCAGTCATTGTATGAAATCGATTCTCCAATAAGTGTAGTACGTTTTTGGTTGTGCCTAAATTTGTTGGAATGTGAGATGTAAGCATTTCAGCTACTTTATATATTTACTAACCTTTAGATATTATCATAATATCACTGGATTTTCTATAAAAATTATTTTGGTTATTGTAAGGTAAATATACATCCCTATTTATGTGCAGCATGGTCTTACGAGATAACTTTGATTTTAAAAGGATTTTAAACATAATAATTCAGTTATTTGAGTTTATTCACACCAGACCCATGTCTGACCTGGAGTTTTATTTTCTTTTCCTAAAACTATTGGGTGCTCAAATTTTTATGGGCAGCCAAGTAGTTCATGTTTTTTCATGGATGCATTTTGGAGGAGCTTGGAGCAGGAGGCTTCATCGATAGCTAGTTATTATCTTGTTTCAGCTGTATTATATGTATCTTATATCAATTAGGTTGGGATAGGCTGCTATAAATGCCCAAGTGTAGAATTGTATAAGTATGACTTTGATGTATTATTTTTGAAATGATTTTGTGAAGTATTATGATGATTAATATATGTTATTCCGTTGTGTTGTCAGATCTTGTGATTTCTTTGTTTCTTTTATCTCCTTTCTTTCCCTTAACGATCGGTTTTCCAGCACTTGAATGCTCGATACGAAATACAGTGGACGTATTAGTATCGATTTTTTGAGGGTCGAAAAGCCGGTTCGTTACAATCATCGATCCAAGTTTATGATTGATCCTGGAGGGACCAAGATGTATCAATATAAGAGGAGCTTCTATTAGGAAGGCATGAAGAGGGATGTTGGCTTATGGGTTAGGCAGAGTGTAAACTGTCAACAAGAGAAAGCCGAACATCAGAAGCCGAGTAGGTTACTTCAGCCTCTAGAGATTCCAGATTGGAAATGGGATTTGATATCCATGGATTTTATAGATGGTTTGCCAATGTCAAGCAGAGGAAATGAGACTATACTGGTTATTGTGGACAGGTTGACCAAGAGTGCCCATTTCATTCCAGTAAAGTCGACCCGAATGACACCTATTTCGGCGAAATTGTTCATAGTTAGACTTCATGTCGTTCCTAGTAGCATAGTCAGCGACAGAGATGCTTTATACACTAGCGAATTCTAGAAGAGTCTACAGGATGTGTTAGGCACTAAACTCAAGATGAGTACAGCATATCACCCTTAAACGGATGGACAGACAAAGAGAGTCAACAAGGTACTCGAGGATTTGTTGAGAGCTTGTGTGTTGGATTTTTGTGGATCTTGGGAGGATCACCTAGATTTGGTTGAGATTTCCTATGATAATATTTATCAGACTAGTATAGGAATGGTGCCTTTTGAAGCTTTGTATGGAAGGCCATGCAAATCCCTTGTATGTTGGTTAGAGACTGGAGACAGATTGGTCTTAGGTTCAGATTTGGTCAGGGAGGCATCAAAGAAGATTGAGTTGATCCGAGAACAGATGAAGAAAGCTCAATCCAGGAAAAAGACTTACGTAGATAAGAGGTGTAAAGACCTAGAGTTCTCAGTTGGAGAAAGGGTTTTTATTAAGGTATCACCGATGAAGGGTGTGGTACGTTCGGGAAGTCAGGGAAACTGGCACCGAGAAATGTTGGTCCATTGCAGATTATAGGGAGGATTGGAAAGCTCGCATATAGAGTAGAGTTACTGAGCAGTCTGGTAGGTGTCTGTAATATATTTCATGTGTCTCAACTTTGCAAGTACATGCATGATCCAGAGGCTACTATTCCTCCCACAAGGTTGGAAGATCTAGTAGTAGAGGCTAATTTTACTTTTGTTAGACAACTAGTTCGGGTTGTAGCGAGAGAGAAGAAAAGATTGAGAAACAAGACAGTCAAGTCAGTGAAAGTTCAGTGGAGCGACAATGGGAAGAACTGTACTCGGGAGATAAAGGACATGATTCGAGATACTTATCCTAATCTTCTTTGAGGGAATGTCTATATTAGATTTATATAGATAATTCTTAGTCAGGTAGACTTGTATGGTTATTAGGAGTCGTTATAGATGATTTCTATGTTTAGTATTTAGTCCTTACTGAATTTCGAGGATGAAATTCTTAAGGAGGGAGACTGGAAAACCCCTAATTTTTGATAATATTATTCAGGAGATTTAATTAGATAAATTAAATAGAATATTGTAAATTTTAAGTGATAGGGGGGGTTGAGAATTGAATAAACCTAATCAGGGTCGTGCCTAATAAGTTAACTAAATGAGCTTAAGAATTTTTTTGGGTTAATTAAATTACATAAGGGTATATTAGGAATTTGCTGCCCATAACTCTTACCCTTGTATATTTTTTTCCTTCCTACCATTTCACCATTCACGTCATTTTGAAATGCAAATCAAAAGATTAAGGAAGGGCTGGCCATTCCGAAAAAGGAACTCAACTAAGAGCTAGAGAATCCAACTTAGGGGAAATCAATCTCATCCCAATCTCCTTACTAAAACAAGGTGGATAATAATGTGACGACCCACAATTACATACCATTTGAACCGACAATAAACCACCCATGTCTGACTCATGTTGCGCGGAAGTATGGATGATCAAGGTTAATAAAGAAAATATGATAGAACAAAATCTCACACAAACGAAATAATATATAATATAGAACAAATATCTTTACAGTGGAAAACTTTTAAATACATATATCAAAGTCTAACCTAAATTCAACTTGGATAATTATAAACATCCATCCATACAATTGCTGAAAAATATCAAACTAAAACTAACAAAGCAAAGCGGATAATAGAATATATCCACGTAGATGAAAATCTTCAGCTCTCCTTGAGGAATCGCAACCGTCTTCGACTAAACCTGAAACTACTCGGATCTGACCCGAGTATTGAAAATACCCGTATCAAGCTTGATAAACCAGTGAGAGAAAAACTCAATAATAAATGACAGTGTCATATATCAGCCTTTAAATAAAATCCTTTGAAAAGAAAGAGTATCTCATAAGACCACGCCCACACATAAACACGGACGGGTTTTTACCTTAAGATAACTTAAACATTTTTAAATCAAAACCTTTGATATTATTTCTAATAACGTATCTTTGAAAATATTTGCAAATAAACTTATTAATCTTATCCGAAATGGTTACCTATATAGCATTTCGAGGTTATTGATTATGCCAATACAAACAAAATCACAAGTTCTTATTGGAGAATGGATTTCCATACAAATGACCAGGTGAAGGGACTACCTTCTGGTAGTACATCTCTGAAGAAATGCATCAAGGAACATCACAAAGGAACCTCTACCAACACAAAACTGGCCTATCTCTATAACTAGATAATACCGAATATATCATCCTTTGGTCGTTACCGACCTTTAAACAAGGCGCCCGAGTATACAAACCACATTAATTTACATCCCGAACGTCATAGCGGGAAGAAATATATCTAGAAGGGGATAGTCATACCCTAATTAGGAATGATCCACTTAGCATCGTCCGATCTAACATGTTTCGGTCATATTCGGTTGATGAGGCTAGATGCAACGATTACCTTTTCACATAGCACATATCACGTCTACAAATGCCACATTGCCATTTCCATTGACTACTAATTGCCTTCCATAAAAATACAACACTTAATCTCATATGTCTCAAGGAGGGTGTTAAGTTAAGAGAAGTTGTCTTCTTCGCCACCACAGATGCACGTTTGTAAAAGCCAATGTACGTAATCTTTAGAAATGCAATGTCAGACAAACGTCCATACAAGTTGTCCATGAACAGGACAAATCAAAGGCACTCTCCTACTACCACTAGTAGTGAGTAGTCCTTGTAATCCGAAAAATCTCCACAACAAGGAGACTACTGCTATAAATAAATCTATAATGGGAGCTACCCAAAGCATGTCAACAAGCAATCCTCATGCTATAAAGATCCACGGTCTTCAATAATCATCATCTTCAACATGTCTTCACATTCGAACGTATACATTGGTTCGAAGTGATTTTTGGGATAGGAATCACCCAAATCCGACCCCGGTTACTTCGAAGCCAATCATCGATAAAAATGAATATGAGTATACAGGATCATTAAATCTCTTTTCACTTTAGTTCTTTTCGGATGATTTCGAAATCTCTTTCTTTTGACTTAGAATAATTCTAAGAAATTCATTCTTTCGCTTGGATAATATCTCAAATTTCCTCACTTAACTCTACATCCAAATTCTTTAAATTTTAGGCGGGTCAAAAACAATGTTATTTAAGACATCATTTACGATAAACCCTAAGATCAATCTTAGCAAACATTTTTGAGTGAATAGGATCATAGAAATCATTCATTTTGGAGTTTGGTTAATTTTTTTGAATTATACCAATCTTCTTTTATTTTGGAAACTTAATACGATCTTTTTAGAGCATTTAGGCTTTCCTTTCGATATGTTCCGCCCCTCGCCTAAAAAGAGAAAAAATAGGCCAGGTAAGTTTAGGGCACTAGTTGCTCCATCCCTAACCTTAGTTAAACACATTGTTTTATCTTCCGAGATCTCACAGGCGGGACAAATGTACTAGTCGTTTCCGCATACTCAGTTATCAACTTTATTTTGAAATTGATTATAAAGATTCCAAATTATCTTTTAAACACTTAATTTTCCTTTTAAAAACATTCACAATTGACTTCAAGAAAAATCATCACATTTAAATACATATTCAAAAGGTTATAGAATTCGCAACATGAAAGTGCTGCGAAAAGTGCTATATAAGCTTATTTGATTTAAATAACTTTTAAACATTTGAAAATTCATATTTTCCATTTCAAATCTCTTCTAAATTATTTAAATAGATTTATCAAATTTATTCTGTATTTTTCCATAATTAAAAACGTCCACTTAAACGAATTTCCTATTATGGTACTTAACTGCACAAGCGCGATTTTTCTAGAAAATTGATTTGGACTTATTTCAAAATCTTCTCAACGAAATTTTGATTTTATTTCTTCGTTTAGAAGATATGGATATAATAGTTTGGAATTTTCTTACCCCGAAGAATTCCGAGCTATATTCCACTCTACACATTCATTTGAACTTTTCAGCACGAAATCACGAACTACCTTTGCGCGACGCACCTAACTTTAACTTATTTTTTAATATTTAAAATAATCTATTCAAATTGAATTTTATCACTTATAAAATCATTACAAATCATTTTAAATCGATATTTTCACCTTTTAAAGTATTTAAAAGGTATTTTCACCATTTAAATATTATAATATTATTATATTCATTTTATTTTAATATTAAATTTTAAATTCCAGTTTCAATTCATTTTCAATTCTAACTTCAAATTAAACTCAATTAAAACTTAGATTTCAAATCTAATTTTAATTTAAACTTCAATTCAACCATAATTTCACTTTCAATTTTCCAAATCAATTTCAATTTCATTATTTATCTCAATTTCAATTTAACTATTCATCTCAATTTTAATTTCAATTTAACTATCCTTTTCATCCCGTTTCACTTCAGATTTCAAATTCTCTTTTATTTTTATTTTAATTTCAATTCTAATTGAAAAGAGACTTATTTTTTCAAAGTATATCATATCATCAAAATTGAGTCTTATTTAACAAATGGAATACTTAATCTAATTGAGCATAACCAAGTTTAACATTTATCACTAACATAATTATGGTCCATACACAAGCTAATATGATAAATAATCACAACCATAAACACTTGCAACTATTCAAACATAACACAAACATATAACTAAACATTCATAACAACATTTCCCATAACTGCATTTTGGGGATAAAGTGTAGAAGAACCAGCTAGGTTGACCCAGTAGTGAATATAATTTAAGCTAACCCCCGATTGAGTAGAATTGTATCCAGGAGGTCAGGAAGACCAGAATATAGGATGCTAAAATATAAAAGAAAGATATTGGCAAGGGTCAATAGGTTCTCAGTAAGCCCATGAAAACTGTCTATAGGAAAAGATATTGGCAGGGGCCAGTAGGTTCATAGTCAGCCCATGAAAACTATGTATAAGGAAAGATTTCAAAAAGACGAGTTCATAATAATCCCATCAAAACTATGATTTGATACTGGCAGGAGCCGGTAGGTTAGTACTTTGCATGTGAAAACTATATCTGGATTAAGATATTAACATATGTCAATAGGCTCCTAGTCAGTCCATGAAAACTAGGGTAAGATAAAAGAATATTAGAGTGACCAATAGGTTCCTAGTCAACCTATGAAAACTAGGATAAAAGTAAAGATATTGGAGTTACCAATAGGTTTATAGTGATCCCAATGAAAATTATGTAATTGGGCATAGAGTCCTTAAATATTTTACCAGTTATTAGTTAGCCCATGAAAACTAATAACTTAATATTAATCCTAGAAACTATAATTAAGAGAGATAGTGAAAAATGAATGGGGATGGGTAATCCAGAATTGGTTCATTTGTTTTGCATATCATCATATTATGCTGTTTTGAATTGTTTTAACCATTGTGGATGTTGGAGCATAGTTTATGATTTTATAAAGGTTTTAAGATACTAGCGAGGGGAAAACCCATTCTGCTAAGCGGCATGATCTCACTAGATATCTAAATGATTTGAGATGGTAGATTATTATTCATACCAGCTTTATGTCTAACTCGAAGTTTATGTTTTCTCCTCAAACTCTCGAGTACTCAATTGATTTTGAGTGGTTTGAGGGTTGAGGTTTTCAGGTACCTCTTAAGACGAATAAGCTTTCGGAGACATGAAGAAGGCATGATAGCCATTTAGAGTTCTCTTTTATTTGATTACGCTGTTTAATCTGTAAAGGCAAAGTTGTCATATTGCCTGTATATACTCTGATCATCCAAGTGGGCATCTTCACATATCGCGCTTGGGCTATTTTGTAATAAATATATTTTATTTGAACGTGATTTGCGACTATGGGATTATGTAATGAATTGAAAATGTTCAAATATGGAATGTGAATTTGTTTGAAGTTTTAAATTTTTTTCATATTTATGTGTTTCTGTGCATCAATGTATCTAACACCGCCGTATTTTGTCATCGAGGATTAATAAATATGGATGACTGCAGCATTTGTAGCCGTTAGTTTGGGCCTCCAAGTAGGGGGATGTTACAGTTTTGAAACATGAGCAAAACAAGCTTTTATAATAGTCGTGGTTTGGCAGTTCGGAAACGAAAGCGATAAAATCTTTAAAAGTGATATTTTTTAATTTAAAAAAATATGGAATAAATTCTATAAATCTTTTAAAATGTATGAAAAGAGTTTTGAGATATAAAAACGAATTTCTAAATGATAAAAAAGTTGATTTGATCAAATAAGCTTAAAAACACTATTCGCAGCACTTTTAATAACTTTTAAAATATGGTTTAAACTTAAGTATTCTTTCTCAAATCTTTTACATATATTTTCAAATAAATAATTAAGTATTTTAAAGATGATTTAAAAAATTTATAATTTATTTTAAAAGAGTTTAAATAAATGATTTAAAGAAGACCCATTATAATCAGGAGATTTATTCTTGGCTCTAAAAGCTTATGAGTAGACTAGATTTATTGATTCATGAGATCCAGATGTGAGGTGCGTAAATTAAAGGGATGTTTAGGAGCAACCATTGCCCTAGCTTACATGTCCTCTTTCTTGGATGAGGAATAGATAGGTCGATATGTCGGAAACGAGGCAAGTATAAAAGATTTAATTTTTTCAAATTTAATACAATTTGGATTGTATAGAAATAATTTTCTTATAGTTGGTATTAAATTCCGAGGAGGGAAGCCGTACAATACGTGTGAATTTAATAGGTGATTTAACCGCTATTCGATTGATAGCAAAAGGTTGAATATAGAAATTGATGTTGAGTAGAAATAATTTTTATTGATCTGTTCACTTGAATACTGACTAATTTGGATTTACCATCTTAGATAACTTGGTTTCAACCTATTAAAAATATATATGTTGGAAAAAACAAATCTTTTGTCAAGATTTAAATAAATGATTTGGAATTAATTTAATTCCTATGATTAAAACAAATTGTTTTGGGTATACAATAAATGATGTCTTAAATATCATTATTTTTGACCCGTTTAAAAGTTAGGATTTGTAAATAAGACATCTTTATTAAAGATTTAAATAAATGAATTGGAAATATTTTCCTAAGTAAAGGACGAAATGATTTGGAGATATTTTCCTAACTAAAGGACGAAATGATTTGGAATTATTCTAAGATTTAAAAAAGTTTTAATTAAATAATTTGATAAAGGAGGTTTAACGATTCTGTATATACTGAAAAGAAATTAAAGATATATATCTCTAGAAGATATTTTTGATAAAGAGAAAATTAATTAAGCCAATGATAAAGCATCTATTTACTTAACATTATTTTATCGATGATTGGTTCCAAGGAACCAGGGTGGGTAGATCCTCATCCGAAAACACTTCGAACCAATTTATGATTTCGAAAGTGAAGATATGTTGAAGACAATGAAGTTAATAGAGAGGATCTTCATAACGAAAGGATTGCTTATTGATAATTTCGGAGTAGTTCCTGAGATAAATAAATAGCAGTAGTCCCTTTGTTCTTGGATATTCATATGCAAGGACTACTCGCTACTAATCCCAAGGAATGTGGTAGAAGAGTGACTCTGATTTATCTTGTTCCTAGACAACTTGTATGGATAAATGTTTGAAATTGCATTTAAGATCACAGTGCATTGATCTCTACAAATGTACGTCAATTTAGTTGTGTAGGAGGTAACCCCTCTTATACTTAACACCTTTTTTTGAGACATACGTGCCCAGTGGTTGTACGTTTGTGGAAATCAATAATGTATTATTGGAAATGATAATGTGGCATTCTAAATGAAAATGTTCTAAGAAAGGTAAATGTTACCTCGAGCATTACACCCAAGGAATTGTGAAACAAGGGTTACTCTAAAGCTAAGTGGTTCGTTACCATTTGGGTATGAAATCACCTTTCTAGATTTGCTTCGCGCCCGCAATGACGTCGGGTAAAAAATATGTGGTGTATGTGAGATCTCGGATAGGTCAAGAATGGACGGGTTGATATCACATGCCTTGTTATTCACCACCATTTGGGCCTGCGGGTATGCTGGTCTTAATTCGTAGAGGTTTCGAAGACGTCGATCCTCGATGCATCCCTCTAGATATGTACTATGTGGGATGTAGTCCCTTACCTCCCTATTCACTTGGAAATTCAAATCTTCATTAAGTGCCTTCAGACATAGGTGTAAACCTATTATGTTGTCATATTTAACCGATGTACAATTTCGGCTATTTAAATATGTTAATTTTGAAAGGTTTACAAAGAATGCTATTAAAAATAATATTAATGGATTTTACGCAGAATGATTTAGTTATCATAAGGTAAAAACTCATTCCATGTTTATGTGCGGCGTGGTCTTATGAGATACATTTTGTTTTCCAAATAGCCGTATTTTGAGTTTTTCACACCAGTCTCATAACCACCCGGAATTTATTTTCTTTCCCTTAAACTCTGGATGCCCTATTTTTTCGAGCAGCCTAGAAGTCGGGTTTTGTTTAGAGCATTTTGGAAGAGCATAGAGCATGGAATTAGAAGATTCTTTTAAAGATTGTTATCCATTTCCACCATGCTCATGTACTATTGTATTCCCCATTTGTAAAGACAAAGATTTATGACTGTCCATGTCAACGTTAAGCTAAACTCTGATAAATGTGTCTAAAATTTTCTGTTATAAAGATTATATGTTGAAGTAATGTATGTTATTCCATTGGGTAAGATTTTGTTTTCTTCTCTATTCTATCTTTATTTTATTTTCCCCTCACTATCCGCTTTTTCATCCAAATTGGGTTGGACATATGTTGTTTATTGTCAGTTTAAGATGTATGAAATTGTGGGTCGTTACACAAGAAGGCGAATTCTGAATCAAACATTGTTTCACTTCCAATGCTTCAACTCAGACCCAACTATAGTCGTTCAATAGATGTCATGCCACACTTGACATGATTTTATTATAATTAAAGTGGAGTGTCCACATTGAAGTTCCATAGTATTTTCAAGTCTAGGGAACTGTGTAACATCGTCACTTCAAGATTCTTTCTTTAACCTTATTTATGTTAACAAAAAGAAAACTCTAGAGTGAGTCAATTCATAGTTATCCAATAACTATTATTACATAACCACTTAGTGCCCCCAATAGGCATGAGTAATACGCTGCCCAATATTTAGAAAGCGTTGCACACTTTATTCTTAATGGATGTACCGATATCCTGACTCGAAATATCAAGATTGGAAATGTTTAAAATTATATGTTATTTTTATGCTATAAATTTCTCATGATTACAACACATTGTAAGCACTGTAATATAACATACCATTTAAGAAATTTCTATTTAATATACTTTAAATTGATCACTTAATTAATTATATCATAATATAAAAAGTATATAATAGAAAGAAAACACGTTTTATTTTGAACAAGATTGGTTCTCAAGTTAAATATATATAACAAATTACATAATTGCCCTTAAGTCATACCTCTAACTCTATCAAATGGCTGAATAGGTTGAAATATTGTTGCACGCTTGTGTTTGATAAATGTGATTGAAGTGGATGAATATGGCTGAAAAAATATTGTTAAAAGTTTAAATTAAGCTATAGGAATGTTTTGCTTGGGAATCGATGCCATCTTTTATTTTTTTTGGAAGTTAAGTAGGTTTTAATAGAGGGCCCATACCTCTCATTTTAATAATCAAAAAATACCAAATTACACTGTCATAATCAATTACAATGAGTAAGCTAGCAGTCATAAATAGATTTCTCATGACTAGAAATTAGTGATGATGAACCACTTAATAGCTTGCCTAACTGAAACAATACATTCCCAAGTTATGACATGATGTCTCCATTTCACATTTTCAAAAACCTTGAGATTTCGCTCTCTCCAAATCTCAACTAAAATTATTTTCTAGCTAGAAACAAGACAGTGGCAGCATAGGTTTTCCATCTAGTTGCTTAAAATATAGTATACGTTCCTGGTTGCTATTCTATGAAGGATTGTGGAGCTGCCCTACCACTGTGATTCTTTTCATATGCATATATTTCTGGGCATTCAAAGATGAGATGCACATTGGTTTCAATCGCGTTTTCACACCAAGAACATAAGAAACTATTTAGAAGGCCTGAATAGCACAACCTATCTTGAGTAATCAATGCATTTTGGAGGATGTGCCATAAAAAAAATTCTGTTTGTGGGAGCCAGAGCTATTCCAAATACGCGTTGCCCCGTATTAATATTTTTGTAAGAAGTTAGCTCTTTGTATACAAGCCTGATAGAATGCTTTTGTGTCGAGCAGACCCATAAGATAACTTCAGATTCATTAATGGTCGGTGTATTGCCTTGTTGCCTTTGCGACACTGCCTTTACATTTAGATTGCTGCAATAGGGGAGGTGAAACCTTCCATCGTATAAATATTTACTAATTTTTGCTTCCGTGGGGAAGACGGTTCACCTAATATCATTGTGGCTCAATAAATCCAAGAATAAGATGCCAGGCACTGACCATGGAGCTTTCCAAAATGATGCACTTGAATTGTTAGTGAGGCAACTTGTGTGATGCTCTTCAACTTATCTCTAGTTTTGATTATATTTTTCCTAACCTAGCTTAATTTCAACTTGGCTTCCAGTATCCATAAATAATTATTGCCTATGTACTGTGTGGAGCAACACTGGCACCATAAGGGGTAAGTTTAGATAATTATACTGTTCAAATAGACTGATAAAATGCTTGGTTCCATAGGATCAGGTTTTAAACGCCAAGACCTCCATATTTCATTGGGGTTTGAAGTTTTTGTGGGAAATAGGAGAGGGTTTCTTAGCAAAAGGGTTACCTATCCACAAGAAGCGATTGTAGGCTGATTCTATCATGTGTAGGAGCTTTTTTAGGATGCATGAAAATTTTGGAATAACAAACTTGCATTGAAAAGGTCATTGATTTGATGATTGTTAGGCAGTCAGCTTAGGAGAAGTACTTGTTATGCCACATACTCAGCTTGCTGGTGATTTTCTTATACTAATGGAGACATTGAGCCTTATTTATTCTAGTAGTTGTCATAAGGACTTTCATACCAGAGGACTTAAAGGCTATGGACAGAGGCAATGTTGGTCCTCAGTTATTGAGATAGACCTGATATGAGTATGGATAACTTTGTTGGATCATATGTTTTGATTACTGACATGAAAAAACAATTCACGAATTTACGACTATTCTAACCAAATATACTATGGTATTTTTTGTTTAACAATAGAATTCAGTCGACTGAATACATTCAGTCGGTCGACTGAAGCTGTGCACTTTCAAATGCACATGCACTATTTAAATTCAGTTGACTGAATATTCTAAGGCAGTCAACTGACCATTGTATAACTGTCATATTTTCTAAATAGACACTTCCTTTCGTGAACAGCCTTCTCCTTCGTGAAGAGTCGCGGCCATTGCTGTTCGTAGAGATTCTTCACCAACAGTTGCAACTTCTTAACTGCTATATATATGCATTAATTTCAAGATCAAATTCACTTGTTTGCTGATACTTGAATCATATTTTCTGAATTAACTACTCTCTTGAATTCATGCATTCATTGCTTACAATCACAATTCTATATTTCTAAAACCAATTTGAAAACTTTTTTTATCTTTGTACACACACAACTACACACATCATACTTGAAGATAAGATTATAGAAAGGGTGTAGTACAAATGAAAAATCCGTGTTATTCAGAACACACAAAATCAAGTTAAAATCCAGTTTGTAAGAAAGTCATGTTCGGTTGCTCAGGCGGTCAAAGTCATGTTCGGTTGCCCAGGCGGTCAAGTCCTATTCGGTTGCTTAGGCGGTAGAAATCCTGTTCGATTGCCCAGGCGGTGTAAACCTATTCCTCTGGGTTAAATGAGAGTTGATAATTTTAAATCCAGAAAGATTCTGAGACTGGATGTAGAACGGAAGTTCGAAGCAGTATAAAAACTCCTAATGTCATTTTACTTTACTGCTATTATTATTTTCCACATTAGTTATTTTTATACTCATATTCGGCATCAGTAGATAACTTAGATTATATCGCATTGCAACTACATTTACATTGTTTACAATTGTTGGCCATTTCAATCCATTAGTATCGTAACCTTCATTTCGTATCGGAGCATAGCGACTTTCATTTGGTATCAGAGCCTGGAATTCTATCGATCGTCACAACATCATAGAATAATGGCCAGAAAAAGATCCGGTTGAAATATGTTCGTCAACGGAAATTCTATCGGTTTAGAAAAACGTCGAAAGAATTTAAATTAAAAATAACCGCAAACGCACGGTGTACGAATGTAGCGCATGGCGAATACGGGTCGATCCGCAGGGAATTGATGATTTTAAAATTCTATTCAATCAAATTAAACCAAAGTTGAAGAAAATGTTAAGCTAGAAAATTAGAAAATTAACTAACTAACAAAAAGAAAAGAAATGCAAATATGAGAGTTAAATGACAATTTAGAGAATAAATCCACTCTCTCTAGATCATGTAGTTCAACACATGAAATCATGATCTCTCTTTTATGGTCATTAGTGTTTTGATTGATGTGTTTATTATAAGTATGACATATTTGAGCTATTGATTAGCCAACATAAGCCATCAAACTATAACACACCCCTTAAAACACTTACTAACTTTCATGAAACTTGACAAAGAAAATGAGAAAGAAATCTATTTTAAGTATGGCCTATTAACTATTGATTAGAAACATAGACCATCAAATTTTAATTTCAAATCACTTTCTAATTCCATAATCATATATTGATGAAGAGGCATTTGTGTTAGTGATTGTTTAAGCATAGCCTATTTGGTGTCAACAATATAGACTATCAAATTCAAAGCAAAAACAAAAAATAAAACCACTTCTATCATCATCATTAAGCACAAAAAGAGAGCATGAATTAACAAAATGTTGAAGCTACATTAATTAGAGAGCTTCATTACCCCTAAATTGAAGGGGTTTAGCTTCTCATATTTATCATTTTATTAACAAATGTAGCAACAACATGAAAGCAAAAGAGAAAGAAAAATGAAAGCAAATGAAAAGAAAACTATTTTACTTGCATAAAAGTAAATCTACACTACTAGCATGAAAGGAAATGAACATGTAAGTAAGAAGAAACACTAATTAACATTGCATAAAAAGAAAAGAAAATTACATAAAATAAAAATGGCTAAGTAGCCATGAAAAGAGAAAGAGAGCTTTCTTTTATTTGATCTACACTAAACTAAAGAGAAGGAGGCCTAAGAGAGACTAAGAGAAGAGATAGCCTAAGAATGGAGAGATGGCTACATGAAACATATGGGTATTTATACATGTATGAAACCCTAATTCATATTTTTGGAGAATGCACAAAATGCCCCTTAGGAAGTGTGGAGGCCAAGTAATCATTAACATGTCTTAATCCCCCATTAAGTGTACATGAAGCCATTAACTCCAAAAGCATGTGCATTAGCCTTTAGTTTGTACATTAAGGTAGGTGGGTAGGTGGGGTCCTCCATGTTCTTCACTTTGAATTATTTCCATCTTCATTCCTTTGTATTAATTTTGTGCATGCATATCTTCATGAAACCACTTCTATTTGAGATCAAATTCCTACAAAAATGTATACAAATTTTCAATTAATTTTTCTCAAAGAAATATATGCACACAAATGACCGTTTTGCCCATACATGAAGATGAATATGTGAAAATTTGGAATAATTTGAATTTTTGGTTTAAACAAGTTAAAATACCCGATATGATCATTTATTTAATTCAAATAGATTAAATACGGTGGTAAAAATATGCATATTTACGTGCACATCAAATACCCCCACACTTATCTTTTTATTTGTCCTCGAATAAAGAAAAACTAAGATAAATCCATTTTCGTAGGGAGCATGATTGCATTGAGCGTATGCAACAAGCCGTTAAATCTCTGGGTGTCCCCGGTAGGACGAGTGTTGTCTCGTGAGGGTTTTCAGCGGATACTACCCACAAAATCCAAGTGCAGGATGAAAATATTTACAAAATGCAAGATTTATTTACAAAGAGATGAATGCAAGTTTCTGAAAATATTTACAAATGAAGGATTTACTTTTAAATTGACACGAATAAGTTAAATATAGGTTTTGGCTATTATCTCGAAAATTGATGTCATTTACTCGTCAAAATTTCCAACAAAAATCAAGTTATCATAACAAATAGATTGTAGTTTAACTCGTTGTTTTGGTTAATAACACAGTGTAACTATGAATTGGATCCTTAGTTGATTATCAAAGTTTATCAAAGTAGTATTTTCATTTCTTTTCAATAACAAATCAAATCAATTAAGTAAAAATAGTGCTAGAATTTCAATTGCTTGCTCTCTCATTATTTGCAAGAAAAATTACACAGCTAGCTCAGATAAACTGAGGCCAGATATACCACCCATGCACTGCCTTTCGGGCTTATGTGAGGGGAGTACAGAGCATGGCGAGTGTACACACTTTCATGCATACACTACCGTAGCTGGTTTTTATTAAGTCTTTTTTTTACATGTGTTCCATACATCATAACTGTGAGGACTTTTAAATGAGTATGAAATCACATAATCAAAAATTCCAAGTAATCACCCATGCATAACCGTGAGGACTTTTAAATGAGAGTGAATACTTGGATGTTATTATTTATTTTATTATTTTTATTTTTAAGAGGGAGATAGAGTTTTGCAAAATCATCTTAGCACCACTTAACTTAGAAGACAAAAAAAAAGTTATATCCTTTACTTTAAATCAACCACTTTTTAAAACGAAGATTTTCAATTAGGATATACTTCATAATTAACACGTATGAATCTTCCTATATACCAGTTAAACCATTATTGTTTGTAATAAAACTTCATTTTTATTTTTGTTAAGACGAATAAATTTTCAAAATTTTCAATTTAGTAAACCAAAACCATATATTTTTCCTATAGCGTTTCTTTAAAAATAAATCAAAAGAAAAAAAATTGGGATTTTTTTTTAATTTTTTTTAAAGCAAAAATAAACCATGAAAAAAAAATGAAGATGAGCCTTCCCCCCTCCCCCCACTTGATTTTGACTGTGTCCCCACAGTCAACCCAAGTGGAAGGAGAAGATATAAAAACCTAACCTTTATTTAAATAAAAATGAAAACATGATTATTTACAAGTCATCAGAAAGTATGCCGTTAAAGAGTAAATGAACCGGTCTTCTAAGAACCTATTCATTTGTCTCACCAAGTATGTAAGACATAGCTCAAGCGCAGAAAACCAAACCGTAAAAGATTTCGAAGTTGAACATTGATTTGGAAAAACGAATGTTTTTTTATTGAAAATTATACGAGTTGTTTTGTTTTCGATGATTTTTGGGGTTGATAAAACAATTGATTGAAATTCACATTTATTTTCACCAAACTGAAATTCAAGTCTGTCACTGAAAACTTCTTCCAAATTATCGATTTCAAAGTCAAAATGGTGATCGAAATCTTCCCCTTCAGAATTCAACAACTCGTTTTCAAAAAGTCCATAAAACTCATGTTCGTTAAATTTGACTTCCTTTGTTGGATTATCAACAACTTCATCGTGTAAAACTTGTTGTTTCGGTTGATAACAAAGTGTAATTATAAAATGGATCCTTAGTTGATTATCAAAGTTTATCAAAGTTTATCAAAGTGGTATTTTCATTTCTTTTCAATAACAAATCAAATCAAATAAATAAAAGTAATGTTAGGATTTCAATTGTTTGCTCTCTCATTATTTGCAAGAAAAATTACACACCTAGCTCAGGTAAACTGAGGCCAGATATACCACCGATGCGCTGCCTTTCACGCTTATGTGAGGGGAGTACAGAGCATGGCGAGTGCACACACTTTCGTGCATACACCTATCGACTGTAGGTGGTTTTTATTAAGTCTGTTTTTTTTACATGTGTTCTATACATGCATAACCGTGAGGACTTTTAAATGAGTATGAAAGCACATAATCAAAGATTTCAAGTAATTCACCCATGCATAACCGTGAGGACTTTTAAATGAGAGTGAATACTTGGATGTTATTATTTTTTTATTTATTTTTTTTAAAGAGAGAGAGAGAGTTTTGCAAAATCATCTTAGCACCATTTAACTTAGAAGACAAAATAATGTTATATCATTTACTTTAAATCAACCACTTTTTAAAACAAAGATTTTCAATTAGGATATACTTCATAATTAACACGTATGAATCTTCCTATATACTAGTTAAACCATTATTATTTGTAATCAAACTTCATTTTTATTTTTGTTAAGATCAATAAATTTTCAAAAATTTCAATTTAATAAACCAAAGCCATATACTTATCTTATAGTGTTTCTTTTAAAAATAAATCAAAAGAAAATTTACTTTTTGGGATTTTTTTTTAAATTTTTTTTGTTTTTGTGATTTTAAAGCAAAAATAAACCATGAAAAAAAAATGAAGGTGGGTCTCCCCCCCACACTTGATTTTGACTGTGTCCCCACAGTCAACCCTAGTGGAAGAAGAAAAATAAAATAAAAATCCAATATTTATATGAAAGATTATTATTTACAAGAGATGAGAAAGTATACTGTCAAAAAGTAAATGAAACGTCTTCTAAAGACCGATTCATTTGTCTCATCAAATGTGTGAGACACAGCTTAAGCACGAAAAACCAAAACATAAATGATTTCGAAGTTGAACGTTGATTCTATCGGTTTAGAAAACCGTCGAACGAATTTTGAAAACAAAATAACCGCAGGCGCACGGTGTACGAATGTAGCACGTGGCGAATACGGGTCGATCCGCAGGGAATTGATAATTTTAAAAATCTATTCAATCAAATTAAACCAAAGTTGAAGAGTGTGATTAGCTAGAAATGTAAGAAACTCACAAAAACTAGCAAAAGAAAAGAAATGCAAATATGGGAGTTAAATGTCAATTTAGAGAATAAATCCACTCTCTAGATCATGTAGTTCAACACATGAAATCATGTTCTCTCTTTTATGGTCATTAGTGTTTTAATTGACGTGTTTATCATAAGTATGACATATTTGAGCTATTGATTAGCCAACATAAGCCATCAAACTATAACACACCCCTTAAAACACTTACTAACTTTCATGAAACTTGACAAAGAAAATGAAAATGATATCTATTTTAAGTATGGCCTATTAGTTATTGGTTAGAAACATAGACCATCAAATTTTAATTTCAAATCACTTTCTTTTGCCATAGTCATATTTTGATGAAGAGGCAATTAGTGTTAGTTATTGTTTAAGCATAGCCTATTTGGTGTCAACAATATAGGCTATCAAATTCAAAGCAAAAACAATAATTAAACCACTTCATTGATCATTCATTAAGCACAAAAAGATAACATGAATTAACATATAGTTGAACCTACATAATTAGAGAGCTTCATTACCCCATAAATTGAAGGGGTTTAGCCTCTCATATTTGTCATTTGCTTAACAAATGTAGCTTGCAACATGAAAGGAAAAAGAAAGAAAAATGAAAGCAAATGAAAAGAAAACTATTCTACTTGCATAAAAGTAAATCTACACTACTAGCATGAAAGGAAATGAACATGTAAGTAAAAGGAAACACTAATTAACATTGCATAAAAAGAAAAGAAAATTACATAAAATAAAAATGGCTAAGTTGCCATGAAAAGAGAAAGAGAGCTTTCTTTTATTTGATATAAACTAAACTAAAGAGAAGGAGGCCTAAGAGAGACTAAGAGCAGATATCATGTTACATGAAACATAAGGGATACTTATACAAGTGTTAAAACCCTAATTCATTTTTTTGGAGAATGCCCAAAATGCCCCTTAGGAAGTGTGAAGGCCAAGTAATCATTAACATGTCTTAATCCCCCATTAAGTGTACATGAAGCCATTAACTCCAAAAGCATGTGCATTAGCCTTTAATTTGTACATTAAGGTAGGTGGGTAGGTGGGGTCCTCCATGTTCTTCACTTTGAATTTTTTCCATCTTCATTCCTTTGTATTAATTTTGTGCATGCATATCTTCATGAAACCACTTCTATTTGAGATCAAATTCCTACAAAAATATATACAATTTTCAATTAATTTTTCTCAAAGAAATATATGCACACAAATGACCGTTTTGCCCATATATGAAGATGAATATGTGATAATTTGGAATAATTTGAATTTTTGGTTTAAACAAGTTAAAATACCCGATATGATCATTTATTTAATTCAAATAGATTAAATATGGTGGTAAAAATATGCATATTTACGTGCACATCAAAATACAACAAGCAAAAAGCTTGAAACCATCAAAGCAACGACCAATGATGACAGTAAAAGGTACTTTCTGATTTAAAATTTTCAGTAAATGAGAATAATGAATTAGTTAGTATAAGTGATAAGATCTCAAAGCTTAATTTTCTTATTTTAGAAAAGATGAAATCAATTAAACTTGAAAATGAGAAATTGAAAAATGAGAAATTAGATTTAGAAAATCAACAAGGTGTTTTGAAAAATAATTTTGAGGCTCTTAAAGAATTTCTAGATGAATCTATGTTTGAAAAGGAAAAAGAAATTTTTTTTTAAAAGAAATTACGGATTTGAAAAGACAAAATGATTTATTACAATCATTTTTAGACAATTCAGAATCTTGAATTTTTCTTCTCGAAAATGAGAATTGTACATTAAAAAAGGAGAACTCTGAATTAAACAAGCAAATTGATATTTTGACAAACATTAATATTTCTTTTGAAAATAATAATTGTGACTTTGAAGCTAAATTTGATAAACTTAACACTGATGTCACAAAATTTAATAAAGGCCAAAACGATTTAAACATGATATTATCTAGTTCTAGACCTTTACATGATAAAAGTGGTTTAGGATATAATAAAACTGATAGTAGAAATAGCATTAGACATGCCTTCATGTATAGTAAATATGTTAGTGCTAGTATTGGATTACGAGTAAAGTCTAAATCCAATTTTAATAGAAATTCAAATACTGCTATGACCAAAAATGTTTATAATTTCTTTAGAAGTACAAAATCATTGACTAAAAATATGATTAAAAATTATCTAAGTATTTGGGTTCCTGTTAATTGGAAAAATAGAGAAAAATACATTGATGATTATTTTAATATCGTAGTTAATAATAAAAATTATATTTATAAATGTTCAACCACACCCAAATGGGTATGGTTTCCTAAAAATTAGGAAATTATAAAAACCTTAAGCATCGCATGCTTTAAATGTAAATTTTTTTCTGATACTTTACATTATAAGTAGTAGTTATTTTGTTCTATATTGTTCTAAGTTAACACTTATGTGGAATATAATTTTTGTCATAATATAAACTCTCCTTTTTTTTGATGACAAAGGAGGAAAAGTTATTGCTCTAACACTATTTGAAGGAATAAACAATGCAAGCACAAATTAAGGGGGAGAACAGATTAATTATTTACAGGAATATATAGCATAGATTAAGGAGGATAAATCTATAGCACAGTTCCAGAATATATTCAGAGGGAGAGATAAGTCAACAAAGATTGTCGAAGATTCGTGTGTAGCATATGAGTTATCATCATCAAAAAGGAGGTGAATCTTGGATCATAGATTTTGATTGCTGACATCAAACAACAATTCACGAATCTACGACTACGACAACATCCAGACTCAACGGCTCGAAGTATGGTACGTATAGTTATATATTTTATCAAGAGTCATCAAATATGTATATAGAGTCTACTTTAGTGCTTTGTTAAAGTATTTCCTCAAGAATCATCAGTCACATTCAAATAAACCTGCATACATATTTTAATCAAAATCACGTTTTAAAAAAAATGCATTGAGCAAGGCTCGAACCCGGCTCACTAGTTTAGAAGGCAAGTGCTCTAACCAAATAAGCTATGGCATTTTTTGTTTAACAACAGAATTCAGTCGACTGAATACATTCAGTCAATCGACTAAATCCGTGCACTTTAAAATGCACATGCACGATTTATGTTCAGTCGACTGAATATTCTAAGGCAGTCGACTGACCACTATATAACTGCCATATTTTCTAAATAGACACTCCCTTTCATGAACAGCCTTCTCCTACATGAAGAGTAGCAACCATTGTTGTTCGTAGAGATCTCTTCGCCAACAGTTGCAACTTCTTAACTACTATATATATGTATGAATTTCAAGATCAAATTCACTTGCTTGCTGATACTTGAATCATATTTTCTGAATTAACTACTCTTTTGAATTCATACATTCTTTGCTTACAATCACAATTCTATATTTCTAAAAGCAATTTGAAACTTCCTAATCTTCATATATACACAACTACACACATCATGCCTGAGGATAAGATTATAGGAAGGGTATACTACAAGTAACAAATTCGTGTTATTCAGAACACACAAAGTCAAGTCAAAATCCTGTTTGTAAGAAATCCTATTCGGTTGCTCAGGCGGTCAAAGTCCTCTTCGGTTGCTCAAGATGTCAAATTCCTGTTCGGTTGCTCAGGTGGTCAAAGTTCTGTTCTGTTGCTTAAGCGGTAGAAGTCCTGTTCGGTTGCCTAGGCGGTGTAAACCTATTCCTCCGGGTTAAGTGAGGGTTGCTAATTTTAATTTTAGAAGGAGTCTGGGATTAGACATAGAATAGGAGTTCGAGCAAGTATTAAAATTTCTTGATGTCTTTTTACTTTACTGCTATTATTATTTTCCACACTAGTTATTTTTGTACTCATATTTGGCATCAATAGATAACTTAGTTTATATCGCATTGCCACTACATTTACATTGTTTACAACTATTGGCCATTTCGATCCTTCGGTACAGTAACCTTCATTTGGTATTGGAGCATAGCGACTTTCAAACTATGGTTGATTTGCAGGCAAGATAAATTCCTGAGGTGTGTTGCTAACTTGTTGAGGCGATCCCTTATTTATTGATTATAATTTTGTGATAGATTGGTTTGAAATTGAATATATGATGTTTGCATGTCCTTATTTGCCTTTGTAAAGGTCAAACATTATGTTTGAAATTGGTTAGAAGGGGAACTTTTGATTTAAATGACTTTAGAACCATATATATTAAAAGGAAATTTTTTGGATGAATTATATTTGAAGTATAAGATCTTAGAATTTGATTTTCCAAAATAATTTTATAAAAGAGTAAGTATTTGCATGTATATTCACAAGTATATTGTAACATCCCCCTACTTGGAGGCCCAAAACTAACGGCTAGAGTGTTGCAGTCATCCATATTTATTAATCTTTGACGACCAAATACAACGGTGCTAGATTCATTGATACACAGATCACAAGATTATGGAAAAAAATTAACAATTCAAAAACATATTTCCACACTCCATTCAAAACATTTCATTATATAATCCCAAAATGTAACCACGTCCTGCAAAATATAATTGTTACATATATGCCAAGAGCGCGACATATAAAGATGCCTCTTGGTTGATCAGAGTATATAATAAGGCCAATAAATTTGCCTTTACAAACAAGGCACACAGCGGAAAAAGATATCTCTAAATAACTATATGCCTCCCGCACGCCTCTGAAAGCTTTATTCGTCTAAGAAGAGAACCTAAAAACCCTAAACCTCAAACTACTCAAAATCAATTGAGTACCCAAGAATTTAAGGGGAAAACAAAAATTTTGAGTCAGACATATAGCCTGGTATGAATACTAGTCTATCATCTCAAATCATATGGATATCTAGTGATACCACGCCGCTTAGCGGAACGGGTTTTCCCCTCACTAGTATTCTAAAACATTTATAAAACTATATAATATTCTCCTGCATCCACAATGGTTAAAAACATAGTATTTCAAAACATTATGATGATATGCAAAACAAGAAAATCAAATCTGGATTACCTATCCCCATTCATTCTGACTATCTGTCTAAATTATAGTTTCTAGGATTACCATTAACCTATTAGTTTTCATGGGCTAACTAATAACGGTTAAATGTTTTTGGACTATCTGAATCGATTACATAGTTTTCATGAGATTGCCAAGAATTTGGTAACTCCAATATCTTTTTGTTTATCCTAGTTTTCATGGGCTGACTAGGGACCTATTGACTATCTGTCAATGTCTTAATTTGGGTATATTTTTCATGTTCACTATAAAACATATTAGCCATGCCATTGTCAAATCATAGTTTTCATGGGGTAACTATGAACCTCTCTATCTGACATCTTCATTTACATATAGTTTTTATAGGCTAACTATGAACCTATCTATTTGGCATCCTCTTTTGTACATAGTTTTCATGGGCTAACTGTGAACCTATTAGCCCCCACCAATATCTTTCCTTTATATTTAGCATCCTATATTCTGGTCTTCTTGACCTCCTAGATGCAATTCTACTCATTCAGGAGTTTATTCAATTTATATTCACTATTGGGTTAACCTAACTGGTTATCCTATCATTTTTTCTCAAAATACAGTTATGGATCCATTATAAAGCGAATATATTCATTTAGAAGAAGCAATATAACAACATAGCAATACCACTCTTGTGGGTTTAATTTATCAAAGATAGATTCTTTTGAAACCATTACAAAAACTCATTTAGTATAGCCATGGATTTTTCCTTTAAAAATAGAGTTTGGGTCATAAAACCTTTCAATACCTTCAAAACCTAGCTTTTGACTTCATAGGATAACCTCCTTCGAAAACTCTTAAAAACATTAGGCTCCTGCCTTATAATACTTTAAATTATACCTTTTGAAACCTTTCGAATGTATTGAAGTATTAGCATTTAACTTTAGAAGCTTAACTTCGAAACTGGTTGAAAGTACCCCTTTCGAAAGTATAAAAATTGGTTAAAAGAAAACAATTTTAAAACCCCTTCGAAAATATCCCCTTCAAAGGCAACGAAAATAAAGTAAACATATTCAAAAGAAAAGAAATCAACTCCTTAAAAAATATAAAACTTTGTTTTAGCTATAACTTTTTATAGATGTAGAATTGAGGTCTATAACCTATTTGATTTTGTTCAAAAGATGGTTTCCCTTTTCGTAGAGTGGTTATATTAGAAAAACAGGCTTATGGTTAGAAAGTTATGCCTATTTGAAGTTCTGTAAACAAAGCTGGTGAAAAGTGCTACAACAGAGCTTCCGCTATATTTATAACTGCTGTCGAATGGGAGCTTTCGACGGAGTCGAAAGGTGCTTTCGACAAGGTCAAAAGGTGCTTTCGAAAATGCTACATAAGGGTCCATAACTACTGCAGAATGAGGTAGTCGAAAGGTGCTTTCAAAAATGCTACATAAGGGTCCAGAACTGCTGCAGAATGATCCAGTCGAAAGAGCTTCTGCTACATTTATAAGTGCTGTCGAATGGGAGCTTTCGACTGAGTCGCAAGGTGCTTCCGAAAATGCTACAGCAGGGTCCAAAATTGCTATAGAATGATGCAGTCGAAAGCAGCTTTTGACAAGGTTGAAAGGTGCTTTCGAAAATGCTACAGAAAGGTTCAGAACCGTTGTAGTCGAAAGGTGCTTTCGACAAAGTCGAATGGCAGAGTCGTAAATAACTTGAAAACTGTTATTTTACAAAATAAAGTATATTCTTTTCACCAACTCCTATTCTTTGTCAAATTTCTATTGGTCAATGACATATTTTAACAATTTCTTTGCAAAAAAACTGCTACAGACTAGATTTTATTATTTCCAAAATTATTTTCAAAGTAATATTTGTATTAATATTTTCACTTGGGAAAAATCCCAAAATTCACCAAAAATCTGAAATAACATTTTCTATATTATCTAAAAATTTCGAAGAAAAATTCATTATTTTATTATTCTTAATAATTAAAACCCGAAATAAATGCCTTTTTCACCTTAGGAAATTCATAAAATATTCCTATTAACTTAGAAAACTATGAAAATAAAAACCTATCTCCAAAATTATGTTTTACACAACATATCCAAAAATCATGTCGTTTGGAGGTCGTTTACTAAGGTTTTACTTTAATACCCATCATTTTAACTCCATGAAAATGTTATTAAATCCAAACATGATCAACACAGCAAAATACATTCGATTACTATCCATTACCAAGCCAAACGAGGAAAAATGAGATGATTTACACTATTATTCATTCATTAGTTTACCAATTTAATTATAAACCATACTTATACAGTCATTAGTTTACCAATTTAATTGACAATTAAATCTCAACTACCTATACAACCACATTAATATATTTAATTTATCTAATTAAATGTCCTGAATAATGTTAAACAAAAATTAAAGGTGCTACACACACACAGATATATATATATATATATATATATATATATATATATATATATATATATCTATGTATGTATGTATGTATGTATCTATGTATGTATGTATGTATTAAAGTGAATATGTTTAAGAATTTTTCTAAGGTAATTGCCTTTAGAAATTAAAGTGATGGTATTCGATGTGTAAGTCGACTTATAGTTAAGTATTTTACTTATCTATGATTACAAAAATATTTGAAAGTAATTTTATAAAAGAATTTGATACTTATATTTCAAAAGTGATAAGATTATTATATGGAAATAAAAAAGGTACAAGGATTTATTAAATAATATTTTTGGAACAATAAAAAGTTGGTATATGATTTATTAATCGTATGAAAAAAATATAATGAAAATTTATTATTATATATTATAAGTATAATTGTTAGAAGTATTTTATCTTATATTTGATTATCATCAAATAAAAGTAAATTGATTTGAGTACCCTTGTAAATATCATAAAAGTGTGAATTGAACTGTGTTGAAAAATGGAAGTTTGGTATATTATCGAATTGTTTAGCTCAATGTTGTATTGGGAAATATTTGGAAAACTTTTATTAAAAAGTAATTTAGGTTTATAAATTATCAAGGGTGATATAGAAGGATTTGAATGAAATAAGGCATTTACAAAATTTATTTTAAGAATTAAATTGATTGTTAAAAATATAAATTAAATGTTTAAAAGTTATCTTGAAATTGCAAGCTCCTTTATTCGGTGGTTTTATAGTATTCAAGAATAATTTCAAACAATGTAAAATGAGTTGGGTGGTTTGGTATCCAAAGCAAGATTGCAAGGTTGAATTCTTTGAAAAATTCAAGAGGTTTAATTAATGAATTTTTGTAATTAACTAAGACATTTTTTTAAATAATGGGAATTTTCGAATTAAACCTCTTATATTTAGTATTGTATTTGAAGTTGTACTGAATATTTTGGAAGTGGGTATTGTACACTAATGCCCTTTCTGGATCAATAATGGTTGAATCATATGAGATGGGTAAGATTCTATATGATGAGAATTTTGAATAAATGAAGTTATAATATCAGCGGTATTTGGATGTTCGGTAATATTTCTTTAGTTATTCATTTGACTTATTGTATAGGATATAGTATGATATTGAGTGTATTGAATTTTGGATCTAGTAATAATCCCTAGTGATACTAAGTTAAATGATAGTTAGAAGGGTTTACTGTTGTAATAAGAGCACAAAAATATAATGGATTGATCAAACGAGAGGAGGCACGAAATAGGCTTGATCCATCCTAGTTAGGACCGATTGACATTCTAGCTCATTGGCTATTAGCCTGGTGACCTACTGTATGGGCACATCAATGATGACCAGCATACAATATAATTGATGGAGAGATAATCCATACGATAGAGAATAGTACAACAGATAGTTCATGTGGGGCATAATAAATTCCAGTTGAGGGGTGCACAGATGAAAAAGGCCATGTATCTTGGCTCAATCAGTATCTTGTAGAATTATAATTTTAATCGAGGGACACACGGATGAAAAAGGTCGTGTAACATGGCTCGATTAAGTCAGGAAGAATGTATTCTACTCTTAATGAATCATATAAATTAAACCATGATCAATTCATGATAACTAGATGATTAATGAATGCGACTCTTAATAATTGTAATTTGGAGTGAATCATAGTTGAGTAGAATTGTGATTTTGGACACATTAAGTAGAGATATGACACGTATATTATGCAGCATGTATGTTTCATCAGTGATTGCGGTTATTATTAAGTGCGGATGACTGTTTCATTTCCCGTTGAGGATATCATTATCAATTATGATCATGTGTACCATTATGATGAACTTAACTTTAAATCTAGGCATAGCCTGACCCATTTATTGTTTCTATAATTCTTGAGTTTGTCCAAGTCTTTACAGGTACATGGACATTAGACTTTCGTGGATGTTAAACTTATAGGTGACGGTTATAGACTATATTCTATTTAAGAGGTCTATTATGTATATTTCTTTTAATGTCTCCGAATGTGTACATATATGAGGTAGAGATGTATATGACATTTGACTTGTATCGATGTATATATTTTGTAGCAGTTCAAGTTCCTTCGTTTTTCAGACCTAATTTGTGATATGTAAATTCTGATATTATATTTTTCACTATGCTCTACGACTCTGTGTTCTTTTGTAACAACCTGCCTTTTTGGACGTTTTAAGCAGACACACACATCAGACTCAAACCATTCAAAGGGCCAAATTTTTTATGGGGTAAATAAGAAAAAGAAGAAAAAGAAAAAACAAATACAGAACTCGTAGTGGAATGACAAGATGTAATAATCAAATAAACAGTTCATGAAGCTGTTTACAAATACCTTGATTGTACTTGTACAATACAGATCAGAGTTACATACAGCAAGAATAAATAATAAATAAATGCAGCGGAACAATATGATGCAGTGGAATAAATATAATGCACAAAATCTTCGTCTTCATCCTCCAAAAGCCGTTTTCGATAAACTGAAAAGCTCAGACTGACTAGAGCGAATTGAAAAGACAAAACATTCAAGTCAGAACTAAAAGATCCTATGTAAGTTAAATCAACAGTAAATAAATATGAGTGTGGCGGCATCAGAGGTGTTTACGGCGTTTCATATCTTCTATCCAGTGTCTAACGTGAGTACAATAACTTAAGAGATGTTCGAAATTACCATCTCCTAAGGATCCGTTAAAACATCTACTATGTAGTACAATACGCTATTATAATACTATTTACAGTAAAGTAAAGTATAAAAATACGTTAAGGCATTATCCATACCCCCCTCAACACATTTTATATATTTCCATATTCTATGCAGTACCGTACGCTTCTCCACGATGTTTACCCAGAGGGCACTCCATAAGTATGGTACAAAACAAACTCGTAGAAGACACGATCGGTCATGTGAACACGGCACTCGAGGCAATATCAGGGTAGATATACCAATTGCGGATCCGGACCGGTGGTAACGCATAGCAGCTACTACCGCCCATCCCGGAACACACTCCCATAATAAAATCAAGGGGTGGCCATCAAATCATCATAAAGTCGTTATATGGTTGCGAAGAAATGTATCCGATGGGAGGAATGACCTCACTTCACACGACATGGCACCTGTTTTAGCCACATTAAGTTGACCCACGGGAGTTAGAGTCACGTAAATACCTCATTCAAAATCGTTCGTCAAACCATCCTACTTTATTTTTGCAATCTCTACCACGTACACAGTTGTTAAAGTGGTTTTCGGTATTGATAGAGAGTATGACAATATCTGATCTTGGTCTCTTTAATAACCAAACGCTTATTTCACACCGGATGGCTGTTTTACATTTCAAAAATCAATTCATAATTGAAATCAAAATATCATATTCTCAAAATCACTTTCAAAATCATATCACATTTGAAAACATATCACTTTCAAAAATCATATTTACTTTCGACGTCATATTCACTGTTGAAATTAACGATACAATAGGTAAATTAGATCCTCATTCCAAAACATTATATTTACTCAAATATATCACTCTGCAAAAAGTATCAATTCCAAATACCAACTTAGGTTGCATCATCATTAAGGATTTAAATATAAATACTTCAACTTTATACAATCTGAAATTTAGAAAATAGTTTAGGTAGTCATAAATAGTTTTAATAGTTTTAAAAATAGTTTCAAATATATTGAAATAGTTTAAATAGTAAAAATAGTTTAAATAGATTTAAATTTTATTTAATTAGATTTATAAAAAATTTAAATAGATTAAATGGATTTAAATTATCTTAAATAGATTTAAAATAGATTAAATAAATTTAAAACATAGTAAATAGATTTAAACTATATTAAATAGATTTAAAATAGATTAAATAAATTAAATTAGTTCAAAATTGGTAAAATAGATTTAAATTGGATTAAATATTTTATAATAGATTAACATAAATTAAATATTTTAAATTGATTTAAAATAGTTAATTTAATTAAAATAGTTTAAATTAGTTTAAAATAGATTTCAAAGTTATATCCAACATTTCAATAACTCAATTCCGATAAATTCATTTGTATTTGACATCTTAACTTTGAAATTCAAATTTAAATCCTTTGAACAGTTCATTAAATCAATTCCAATTTCAACATTTACGCTTGGACTTTCGAAAATAATTCAGTATATATAAATCAAATTTCTATTTCAAAATAGCAGTTAACTGAATTCAAAATTTAAAGATTCAAAAATCGTTTAATTTATCCAGTCCGGTGTCCGTATATAATTTTCTACTGTAGGGTCAAGTGATACGGATATTATCATTTCAATCCACAATTTAAAATTGTACGGTTATATATCATTTCAAACTGCAATCCCGAACTAAATAAAATCCATAAAATCGCTCGAGTCTATCATTTCAATCCATAGTGATTTTTCCCTAATCTATAGATCATTTGGGTGTGTATCATTTCAACCCATAGGGAACTTGCTGTGTCATAAAAATATAACATACAACATCCAGTTATCCAATATCAACAATCAACATCCATCGCAATCATCATCCAAATCAATCAATAAACATCAATAGATAACTGATAATCGATAACAGGTATTAAATTGACAATTTAAAATTCAATATTGAATTAAACGAGGATTAAATGCACTAAAAGTCAATTTAACCAGAATGACAATTTAAACATATCAAACATCAATCAATTAATTTCAAATCACATCATAAATTTAATTTAACTAACATAAGGAAATTTAGTAGTTGTGAGTGGGTTAAAACACTCATCTTTGATTTTAGCCCATAAAAATCCAAACAGAAGCGCAAAGACTCAACAGTCTCCAAATTCAACTAAATCAATTTCATGTTGTCTGGAATTTAAATATGAATCTGATAGAAATAATCGCACATGAACCAAAGTTTATATGCAAAAGGTATTCATGTTATAAGAAATATTATCAAAATAATTAGTATGCATAAAAAAAGTAAACAAATTTTAATACTTACGTTTCTCTCAAGATGAGGCTTAAGGAAATGGTTGAAGAACAACTAAGATAAGGACATGACGTGTATGGAAAAATGAAAAAAAAAATCATGTTTCATAAAAGAAAGCTTGTGGATTTGCAAGAATAAGAGCTTTTGAATGTGAGGTGTCGGGAGAAACAAAATGCAAATGAAGAAATAAGCCGCAGGTTATTTATAATTAGGAAATAAAGGTGGAGGGACAAAAATAAATGTCACGTTTTATTTTGAAAGTTCCAGGCATATCGCACAACCTTTTGAATTAAATACAACCTAAAATCTAGGCTCAGGTATTAAATAAAAGGAGAAATGAACAGATCAAATATTAATAATAAGGTAATTATTTTAAAACGTTCATGCAATATTAATAATAAAAGAAATGAAGGGACCATGCATATCGCACAACCTTTTGAAATTCAATTTTTTTTGGAACCTAACCAAATTAACTTCATTAACTCAAATAATATTCAAATTTGTACGTATTTAGGTTTTTATATACGCATAATAAGAAAAAAATTATACTTACCTTAAAATGAAAATGTTCAATTTGGTTTTTCTGAAATGATCTTTTATTTCCACTAAAACACCCTTTTTGTTTAACACAAAACATGCGTTTCTTTTATTAAATCTATTAATGGCAATCAAATTTTTCTTTCCATTTAAGTGAAATATTTGAATTACATTAATTGCAATTACTTACGAAGTTAAATTTAAAAACAGACAACTAAAAAGGATGAAAAATGCAAGGACCCGTAAATTTTAATGGTTTTAAAATCGTAATTAGCCGAATTTCATGAAATTTTAAATAATTGAATTTGGAAATACGTCTACTTAAACATAGCAAATGTAAAATTTTCATCAGAAATTGTGGATGTTTATTTTGTTATGTAATTTTCTTTAAATTCAAATCAGTTAATATTTGATGATAATAAAATATTTGCCAAACCTGAATATTTTTATATAATAAATTTGTAAATCATCTTCTGAGTGAGACGTTATCTTCCGTTTCGTCAAATTTGGACTATTATTGCTCCGTTTATCTTATTTTCGACGTTTTAGCAGCATTTTTGGTACTGTTAGCACCAAAATTGGTCACTAACACCCTTGAGTAGAATTATGTAGAAAGATTAATGAAGAAAATAAATTGATACAGAGGAATGTATGCGAAACTAACTGCAGAAACAAGAACATCAGAATTATAGTGGTACGGCGTAACTGCCTACGTTCTCTGTTAATATAATCTTTAATGCTTTTCTCAAAGACTTGAGTACATATACAATCCATAAACAAATATCTAGAATATAAGTTTGAAATGAAAGAAAGCTAGTGCTAAAAATGGCAGAGTGTCCCCCGAGTTCTCCTGAAAAAGGTCCCATCAACTGTATCGCTGCTCCTTTATTTATAGATGAAGACAGGCTAGATCCCCTGCGTAGGCCCAAGACCAGGGTAGCTCGGCCCACAGCTGTTAGTCATGTTGACCAACCAAGTAATGCCGATCAACTTTGTCCGAACGACAAATGCCGAACTGAGGTTTCCTCGAAAATGACTCGAAGCAACTTCTCAAGAGACCCGAAGCAAATAGCGGTGTGACCTGAAGCGAAGTCATGCCGATCGTCTCACTTTGTTGTAGACCTAATAACCTTTTAACTCCCATGGCATGCACCGAACTAGGTATGCCAAACTATTATGACCGAGCCTAGCTGTCGACCCACATATGCCATTTTTCGGCCAATCCATACCTGACCGACCGTATGTGCCAAGCAGTATACGCCGAACCACTAAAGCCGAACAAAAATTACCGAACTAAGGTTGAGCTTATACATGCATGCCGAGCTACATCTACACCAGGCCAATCAGGCCGAACTAACATGGCCGTTCCTCAACTACTCGTCTAACCTGACCGATCCACTTTAACTCAACTGCCTAGACCGATCCACTGTTCACTTATCTATCTCGATCAAACTACCACTTGGTACCAAACCATCCAAGTGGGCCGACCCATATAAATATACCGAGCCCCTCAATCTGCACTGAGCCTTCGTATTCCCCAGCCTTCCTTTGCTTGAGTTTCATCTTGATTCAATCAAAACCTCTAACATAAGCATCTTACAGCCGGGCCAAGCAACTGGGTAATAGATACAGATTATCGACTTTTGATAGGATGATCGTACCACCAATATCTGTATATCGTTTTGATCGTCTCATCGTGCTGATTTCCGCAGTATATTTGTTTGTGCGTAACGGTGTCTGGTATGCGGAGAAACCAACGATCGGTAGCCGTATCGATAATCGTTTCAGTCTTTTGTTTCCTCGTGCCTTTCCATTTTCCAACATATTAACCTAATAGCAGTTAGTTATCATTATATTCCAGTTCAACTTCCACCTTTTACCATTCCATCATTTCACTTTATTTTTGCTATTTCATTCTGTTCGTTTCATATACTTTCATCTCTCCTCTTCCTTTTTGTTTTTCGATCTGCCATAAAGAAAAAATGTATATATTATAGCTAAACATATATTTGATTTTTCAAAACACTGTTCATCCATGTGCCTGCTCGTTGTCTCACTCTAGTCCACTTTTCTCCATCAATCAAACTCGAGTTCGCAACCTTCCTATAGTCACCGCGTGCGCCTCCTCTATAAGCCTCACAACCACAAGACCCGCCTCCGTGCCCCATCTTCCCTCTGAACCAACATGCAGCCTACCTCCCGAGCACCCAACACCTGACCGTGGCCACACAAGCACGAAGAACAACCTTCGCCTCCATGTCATCACCAATGCACCACTTCATCTTTTCCTAGGTAGCCGCAACAAACAGCCGTACACCACGATTCACCTAGCACCACAAGCTTTCTTCCACCATGACCCTGAACCACCCCGCCACCTTGAAGCCGACAACTATCATCGGCCATGCCACAACATCCAGCTACCGTGGCTTTCTCCTCCTTGTTTCTCCCCTCTGGCCGATATATGGATGCAGCTTGCCTTCGCCTTCTCTTTGTGCTATGAGCAATCTGGGTATATATATGTTTTATATGTATATTTTGTTAACATTTGATTTAGATATATATATATTTCTTTTGTATATATATATTTTTTGCTACAGTTAATTTGGATATATATTGGTTTTGCGTATACTTTGATATAGTTTGATTTAGGCATGGATTCATTTTGTATATATATTCTTACTGTTGTATTTAGATATGTATGTTTTATACATTGCTTTACAAATATACATGTATATACTTATTTTATATATATACATATATATATATATATATGCAATGATTGGTTTATATGAAAAGGTTTATATAAGATTTCATAAAATACGTTTTGATATATGTGTTTATATATATATATATATATATTAATTTTATAATAAATATCGATTTTAAAATATTTATAATAATAACATAGGGTTTCGTATAAATGTAGTTTTCTACCACTTGCGTGGTCACTGTGTATATTATACGTATAGTTATAGTTTATGATATGATTGTTTTGTGTATAAGTTTGCATATGTTTGTAGATGCATTGCTTTAGTGATCTCTAGTTAATATAAAGGCAGTGTTATATGTTATTATAGTATATACTTTATATTATATGGGTTTGATTTAATAATGATTTTGAAATTTTTATATTGTTTTAATATTTGTCTTAAATAAATATTGAAATACATATATGTAATATAATAATAATGAATATATTTTCAGTTTATGTCAAAACTGATTTGATTTGTTTTCATCAATTCTTATTATCAGCTCTGTTCGTCGAATTCGTGCCAATCTTGTTTTGCTTTAGAATTCATTCTTGGATTCGTAACTCATCTAATTCTCGCTCACCTCTAGCCTCGAAAGGTGAGCAATCACTCATGATTAACATTCTTATATTTATTAAATTTGATTTCAATTGAAACGACAATTGAAATATGCTGCTATTAGTTATTCAAATTGCTAAATATATGCTATCATCTGTATCTGTTCAGCTGTGACATCTGACACCATGATCTGTTATTTATTTTATCACTGAGTATATGCCTATTGTTGATTGTTATATTTATCATATATATATTTCACTCTGCAAGTTCCCTATTAGTATAGAATTCCCTATGTGCTGAAATGATACATACCAGAATGATCTTGTAGAATAGGAGAAAATTATTATGGGTTGAAATGCTAAACCCAAGCGATTTTCATTTACATTAAATTTGGGATTGCGGGTTGAAAAGATATATACCCTTAGACAATTAAATGGCGGATTGAAATGATAAATATCTGCATCACTTGACCATATGATAGAAAGTTATATACAGACACCGTTGGTGTGTATATATATATATAAATGATTTCTAAAGTTTTTAAAAGGAAATATATATGTTTCATATAAATAATGATTTTTAAATATTATATATGAATGCTATTTTATATATGTTTTAAATTCTTGATTTTTAAAATTATATGTTTTAAGAAATTTAAATTTATAAGTTAGTTTTGAAATTATAAATTTTAAGATTTACTTATAATTTTACTGTTTTTAAAATATATAAAAAATAAGATTTAGTATAAAAATAAATTTAACAATAAGCTTTAATTTGATAAAAGTTAATTTAATTAGTATATCTAATGTTTAAGTATTTATTTAAACATTTATATTTTAAAATAGATTTTACAATAGTTTTAAATATAAAAAATTAGGTTGGGAAGATAAATTTGAAATTGATTGGAAATTATATTTATTTATGAATTATACTTAAATAAGATTGATTTGAAACTTATTGAATTTGAGATTTTAAAGATATGATTTATGACTTAATTTTGATTTAAAGTGATTAAATGAATATTTCAAGTTTAAATAATTTAAATTAGGATATTTAGTTTTATTTAAATTTTTAAATTTGAAGTTTTATTTAAATGATTGTCGGATTGATTAAGTGAATATTTCAAACTAAATAATAGCAAAGTTGAATTTGAGATATAAATGAAATTATCAAATTCAGTTTCATAAATATTTGAATATTTAAAGCTTTAAAATCTATTGAAGTTGGAATGGTTTAAATTGTAGCTCAAAATTGTATTTAGGATCGATGTAAATTGAATATGGTTTATTGAAACTTGAATTGAACTGAAATGGATGAATTGAGTTTGAATTAAATTGGATATTTGGAATGAAGTTGATTTAGAATAATTTATGAAATTTGAGGAAAATTATTTTATTATATAAAGTATTTTAAAATATATTAAAACTATTTTAATACTTTACTTTATAAATTATTTAATATAAACTATTTTAAATTTAACTATTTAATATACTAATTATTTTAATATATATAAACTATTTTAAATTATAACGATTTTAATATATTAATTATTTTTATTATATAAACTACTTTAACTTTTAACCTTTTTTTATTATATGTACTATTATTAATATCTAACTGTTTAAGAGGAAAGTGTTATGATTTCCAAAGTTATGTTTTCAAAGTGTTATGATTTTCAAAGTTATGTTTTCAAAGTGCTATGATTTCCAAAGTGTTATAATTTCTAAGTTTCACAATTTCGAAAATGTTATAACTTTGAAAGTTCTATGATTTTGGAAATAAATATTATTTTAAGTGAGAAATGATATCCTATTGATATGGTTTTGAAATGGATATGATATTTTGGTTTTGAAGCACGATATTTTGAAATGTGCAACGACCCAAATTTTTTCGACTTCCGAAAGTCGACATTAATACGTCCACTGTATCAAATGCCGCACAATGGAATGCCAGAAAACCGAACCGTTAGGGTTTAAGAAAAAGAAGATGGAAGAAGAACAGAAACAATAACAGATTCTCACATTTCGCAACGGAACAATATATAATAGATAAAGAATAATCTTCAAAACAAAAACACTATATCAGTTTATACATCACACTATCAGAGTTTACAACAACAAACTATGGAAAAAAAGATAATAGTATACAGAAGTACACTTCGCCATCCATCTCATCTCTTGAGCTCCACAGCAACTCCTGAATTCCAAAATGACCTGATAACCTAACTCTAGGCTGCCCGTGTGGAAAATTATGGGTACCCAGAGTTTAGAAAGGGAACAATAAACTCCAGGTCAGCCATGGGACTGGTGTGAGATCTTAAAATAGTAATTCTTTAACAGAAAAATTTAAAAGAAATCCGCAATGCTTTTTGGAAAATGAAACTACCATAAGGCCTTCCGGCACACACACAATGCAATCGCATACTTGGGGGAGATTTCTCCTTATGATAGTCAAACATGCTTAATACGCAAAATCTTTTTAATATTATCATTAGTGCATAGTGCAGAAAACATTTGCAAGTATAATATTAATCTTAGCCAGCATACGTACCATTATAGTATGTCTACTATAGCTACCATATTAGATGGCAGCTTATACAACTAAAACCGTACAGGGCGCGTATTGGCGATTGGATTTCCAACAAATGGTCGGGCTAAGGAACTTCCTAACGCAACATGGGTACGCCTCTGGAGGCACGTCCCGAGAACCTAACCGGATCTCTACCAACACAAGGCTGAGTTACCTCTGCAAAAATAGGCAACTACTGATACGAGTATGTCATCCCCCGGTTGTAAACAACCTTTATCCGAGGATCCTCAACAACAACAATCACAAAGTAATATATATTTGCGATATCCACATAAGTTAAGTATCAGGGCTCCATACCATGATACCACTTCTATCCAGAAGGAAATGCACATACCCTAAGGGGCGCTACCCCCTATAACTTTGCTGCATTCTTCCTGTTTCGACCATTCCGGGCTGTGAGGTCCGACGAAGTCTCGTCCACAAAGCTACGCTTTTCACAAAAGGCATGCTTCGATCAAGAAATGATCAACAGCACTTCGTATGCCACATTACCAAATTGGGAATGTATCACTAGTAACCATCAACTATATTACCTCTAAGCTCGTACGTCTCAGAGAAGGGTGTTAAGCAAAGAGAATAAATTCTCCGCCACCAACAGAAATGTATTTGATAGAAACCAGCTTTACATCACAAAGTTTAACGTCATACATACATCCATACAAGTCCGTTCCGGGATCGAACGGAATCGAAGGCACTTCAAAAGAAGCCCTTGCAATCCGGATATTCACTAATCAAGTCCGGAATCCCCATCACAAAGGATGATAAAATCTCTATACCGGAGCAACTCGATGCAGAGACATTCGACAGGTAATCCTTTCGCTTTCGAAAATACACAGTCTTCAACACCATCTTCAAATGCAATCCCATTTCGTCGTATCATTATTCGGAATGGGTTTTATGACACAAGTTCCTGTCCCAGCTAATCCAAATAACGAGCGCTTATTTTAAAAATAAGTGTTACATTCCAATTCAAACAAATCACAACAAATTCCACTTTGATCTTTTAAATAAAAGATCCATCACAATCACAAGGTTTCGATGTGGGTTTTGAATATCCATTTGGAATTCGACTCCCGGTCGCATCGAAATTCAAATGCCATTTAAAGGCCAATATTGATAGTCAGTTGTTTAACTATCAATCATCTTTCACAACAGTCACTGGATTTCAAATAATTTTCTCCCAATTATTGCTTTTACAACATCTTTGCGAGATATAATTTCATATTTCATCCATTTGAAAACAATTTCAAATCACTTTCCATCTTTCAATTCTTTTTGAAAACAAATTTCAAATCACTTTTCTCATGCGGAATACATTTCCAAACATTTATTCATTTCCACTGGAAATCTACCGAGTTCAAATGCTTATCCAAACACATATCCTTGCAAATATTTAATGTAAAAATTATTTTAAAAAAATACTTTATTTAGAATATTAGTTATGAAAATACTATATCAATATCACATATTAAAATTCAAGTCCAAACTAAATTTGAAATAAAATTAGTAGATATAGTATAAATTTTTACATATCCAATTCTAAGACAAATATCAATTTAAAACTTTAAATAATCACTTCCATAATAGTTTAAAATATATTTTAACTTTAAAGATTTTCAAAATAACTTAAGTAAATAATTTTTCCAAACATTCTTTCCCTTAAACCATCTTTACAACTTCAATTTATATTTATAAACTATATTGAAATCATTCTCGGTTTTCAGGGAAAATACACATTTCATTCCAAAATGGTTCATTCAAATAAAATTATAAATCTTTCTGGATTTATTTTAAATTTACGTCCCAAATCCGTAAATTCCTTTCCACGCTTTTAAAAATAAAACAATATTTATTTTAAAACCAATTTTCCTTTCTTTATAAAATTCCCATTGTGGATTTAAATTTTAAATATCCATTAATTTACGATTTTTCAAATCGATTCCTTAGTATTCACTTTCAACACCAAATCAATTTTCAAATTGATTTTCAAATTATTTCAATTACCAAGTTCAATTCCAAATTGATTTCTAAATTTATTTCAAACAAAAAATAAATTTTCTTATCAATTTCCCAAAGGTTTATATTTTTTTGACACTAAGTTAATTTCAAATCGATTTTTCAATTTATTTCCAAAACACCAAACCAAATTTCCCAATCGATTCCTAAGATTTATTTTAACTCCAAATTAATTCCCAAATCAATTTATAAAATTAATTTCAACTCCAAATTAAATTCCAAATTTAATTTCTAAATTTATTTCCTTTTGAAATATATTCCTTTATCTCTTCAAATATTTAAAATACGTATCTTAAATAAATTCTTCAACTATTAAACAATATTACTCGAAATTCGTTTATTAAAATATTTTCCTATATTATGGAGTTAATTCGATCGGATTATAAAAATCAACTTAAATTGTAATGGTCCAGGCTTTTCTACTTTAATTTCCAAAAATCCAATTTCATATTTCTGGTATCCTACGATACCAAAAATATATTCGGCTAAATTTTAGCCTTCAATGGCTTCAATCACAAATAGTCACACACAAATTATAAATAGTCAACAGAAAATTTTGAAAACAAATCAAAATGTTTTGAGGAATCCAGTTGGATCGCTCCAACCTGTTCCCTACATCCATAGACGTTAGCACAACAATTAAATACCAATTCCAGTTCGAGGTGGAATATCGCGGTATATGGGATTTATATAATATCATCCGTTATTATGAGGCGCATAAGATCTCATCCGCTATATAATGCGGGAAATCAACAACTCCAAACACATATATAATACCGATTCCACATCGAGGTGGAATATCGCGGTATATAGGTTTAATATAATAACCTCCGCTATTATGTGACGCATAGGGTCTAAACTAATATAACCAATAATAAATCAATCATCCAAGCACAATCAATTTTAAATCTAACTATTCAAAATTTAAATCAGAAAAATATTTGATTGAGTGAGAAGATCTCACATTTGCTTTTATTTGCAATCCAATCCAATTCCGACTTGATTCCACAGTTTTGACCTTGTATAAATAATTATATGATTATATTAATATTTTAATTAATCGAACAGTTAATCACTATTTATTCATTTAATTTGACTAACAATTTTGGTTTACACTAATATTTTATCCTTAATTTAAAAATTTTGAACTAATATTCTTCTTTAAAAATCTTTTAACAACTAAAAATAGTTAAATTGGTAAATGACAAATTAATTGCCATTTTTTTAAAATTTAATTAGCTAATAACTTAGTTCAAAACTGGTTTTCCTTTAATAGATTATTTTTGGTAACTAAAATAATTAAATAAATTTATTAAACAAATTAACCATTAAAACACATTATCTAAAATAACTGGTAGATTTAAAAATGCAAATATAGGTATATAATTTTTTTCTTATTTCCCATCTTCAAACTGCATAAAAAAATGTGTATTTATATATATAGCTTAAAAATCCAACTTTTTATACAAACTCTTATATTCCCAAAATCTATGTATATGTACATTTCCAGTTTTTAAACCTTAAAAAAAACTAAAAACAAAACAAAACTGCTTTGAAATCAAAAATTTAAAACTCACTGTTTCAAAACTAAATTTTTAAAGTCAATGTTAAAATACCTTACTGCAATTATTTATAATTATTATTTTTTTGTTCTTTGTACAAATCTATATGGACATTACCAATTTCAAATGGAAATAAAACAGTATGTATACCTTACTGCCTGTTCGAATCTAGCCTGGCCGTCCTCCTTGCGCAAGCGCGTGCGAGTGCCGCTACCACCATCGATGAACACGAGCTGGCCCGAAACCAAGCAGCCGCGATGACGCCTCCCTCGCTTCCACGATCCTCCGAATACTCATGTATGCCTCCCTTTCGCTTGAAAGATACTGTCGATCAATGTCGAACCCTCCATTTGAATCGCGGTCGAGTGTCAGATCGTGAAACCACCGCAACCAAAACTGCACCGATGCCCCCTCCACCCATTCCTAATCGCAAGCCACCCATTTTTTTCCAAATCAATTTCGTTTAGATTCGATCTGAACCCCCTCCTTTTTATTGGGTGCGACATATAAGCTATGCGATTTCAATCGTGAATTTTTCTATAGATCGAAGATTTTTTTTCCTTTCTGATTGCGACCATTTATTTTTCAAGCGGTGGTTTTCTATATATTCTTTTCGAGTTAGATAAAAGAAAAGGAAGCTGCTCGAATTTTAGTTAAACAATCGGCCGTTATTGAAATAGATGGAGACGAGGACGATTTTGATTTTCATTTTATCCTATATATTTTTTCCTTCTAATTTCTAAATGAACGCATGTTTGATTACTTGTTTTTGAGAGGACACGTGCTAAAATTTCTGAGACGTGTCTTCAAAGGCCTGGTATAATATGAAATATAAAAATATTATATTTTGAATTCAAATTCCAAATTTACATCGTCTTGATTTCGCAACTCAAAATCTCGATATCCAATCGAAGCATGCCACTAGGCGTTCATTAGTTTAACACCCTATTCCGAATGCAATGGAAAAGGTTCCAAGTCTAAATTCCATCGTATGGAGAAGATAGCTTTTCGAACCCAGCTATTAAATTAAATTTTTGATTCTATTTCAGTGCGTTTGTTAATCGTACGGCCAAACGATCGCTCCAAACACTACAAAAATTGACATCCGATAATAATGCAATATTACGGATCCAATGGAACTGGTTTCGTTGAATTCCGAGATTGTGCCTCGGAAAACTATTTTAAATATCGATCTAAATGATAAATTTCAAAACTAAACAAAATGTTTTCAAATCCAACTCCGAAGCTTCTATTGTCTTCAGTATTATCAATATAAATTTTCCAAACCATCAAATTATTTTTAATCAGCTTAAAATTGAAGATACAATTTTTTTTACTCAACTTCAATAAATTAAATTCAATAATTTAATTACCGATTTCATAGTATATTTGAAATTCAAGTTAAACTAACTTTTAAATATTTAAAATTAATTAAATATTTCGTTTTCAAATGTTCAAAATTTCCAGGTCGTCACAAAATGACCACGGTGTTATAATAACGATCGATTGTTAAAGAAAATGGAATCGGTTATTGTTATACTCTCTACCAATACTGAAAACCACTTTAACAACTGTGTACGTGGTGGAGATTCCAAAATAAAGTAGGATGGTGGCGACGATGCTATATGAGGTATATACATGGACCTGACTCCCGTGAGTTCGCTTAAGGTGGCTAAAACATGAGCAATTAATGGGCCAAGTGGGGTAGCTCCTCTGATTAGACATACTTCATCGATACCATTCTATTACTTTGTGATTGATTGGGTGCACCCTCGGATTTTTGGGAGCGTGGATCGAGGTGGGAAGTAGCTGCAGCTATGCGTTACAATCAGCCCGGAAGTGTAATTGGTATATCTACCGTGGCATTACTTAGTTGTGTCATGTCACCTTACCATATCGAGACCACTACGAGTTTGTTTTGTGTCGTACCTATGGAGTGCCCTCTAGTAGTGTTTTTGCCACAATTGGTCACAAACACCCGATTTCCAATGAAAGCCCCAGTTCACAATCACAGATCACGGATAACAAATATGTAGAGAAGTAAAAACGAAAAACACTTGGAAAACTTAGATGAAAGCAATAAAGAACACAAAGTTTATAGTGGTTCGGCAATCCTGCCTATGTCCACTTTGAAGTTGATGATTTTATTAAAGTTTGCTTGCTAATTACAATGAGTTGCAACTGATTACAACAGCAAAATCCGAGTACAATGAAGAATCTGGCAGAGTCTGGACGTAGAAGAGTCAAAAGTCAAAAGTCCATTTTCTGTAGGCTCTAGGATGCTATTTATAGGCATAGGATGCAAATATCTCACTTAGACCTTAGGAGACCTCTTCTGGCACGTGCGTAGGCCCACACGATCGATCCCTCTCGATTTCGACTCGATCCGTGATCGATACGAACGAATTTCGAATCAATCGAGATTTGGTCCAATCGAGTCGAAATTTGGCATGAACACTCCTTAGGTCGTACGTAAGCTCCAGTGAAAATTTTGTAGCATTTGGACTTGTAGATTGTGGGATATGATCGATGCAACCTCGTGTTTTCGAAAGCTGTCGAGTTCGTATCCATGATTTCGTCTCCATCCCCTTCATGTCGATCAAAGGCACGTGCTTACTCGTTGACGTGGAACGATAAACTGAGGGATATCTGTATTCTTCACCGCGTTGACTGAGCCTTCATCCTTGTAAACTTCCTTCATATCCATCTGTAATACTCTATTCGTATCCATTCATTCCACCCCCTATTCGTATCAATAATTGGTGGCGTTCTTCGTATCGATCATCGTAGTTTGATCGATATGAAGTGACTTGTTTTGAGGGATCCTGATCAACATGAACAAGGACTATGATGGATACGAAAGCTTATGGATGCCATCGATTCGAACAACCATAAACTTGATGGATATAAACGAGGTCTATAGGGTGGATCGACATGGACTAACCTTGCCTGCGATCGATACGAACAGGGACTATGGTGGATATGAAGTGGCACAGACGTTGATGGATACGAACAGCGCTAGTTTTCCTTGATCCATTCGATCGCGATGGATACGAATAAGGACACCTCGGATCAACACGAACATGATGGGTGCGAAGTGGGATATTCCTGGATGGATACGAACAAGGCTTATTTCCATCGATACGAACCACCACTTACCTCGGGTTGCATCCATCATATCTTGAGCATACGAACTCCGATTGACTTGAAATTTGAAACGTAGCCTCTCCTAGCCTTGATCATCATTCCCAATCGATTCCATCTTACTTGGAGCTTGGCCAAATTTTAACGACATCGATCATAGGCTTGTTTCCAATCGATCTCCAATCCTGATATCCATCCTAGAAAATTTGTTGATATTCTAGCCTTGATCAAAAGGTGGGATAACATTTTCCCTCCAAAATATGCCTTATGGTAAGAAGGCGTGTTTTGAATACCTCCGAGTCCGACGTCGAAAATCCATATTCCATTCACCACCAAGCCATCCCATCCAAGTGCCATTGCCATAGCCAAGTCTGCGGCTACTCCGAGTCGATGTCCAATTCGAAGTCCAGTAATATAAGCCTTAGCCAATTCCATAGCCATCTGGGTAGATATCCAAATTCAAGATCTCTACGGGCCCTTTTCCAAATCCAGGACCTCATCGAGTCGCATAATTCTGCCCTTACCCCGACTTCTCCGGTCAAGGGTTTCTATGCTCGCCAGCCTCGGCTCTCCGGCCAAGGACTTTTATATTCTCCGGCCTCGGCTCTTCGGCCAAGGACGTATATATTCTCCAGCCTCGGCTCTCCGGCGAAGGACTTTTATATTCTCTGACCTTGGCTCACTGGCCAAGGACGTTGATATTCTCCAGCCTTGGCTCTTCGGCGAAGGACTTTTATATTCTATGGCCTGTGCTCTCCGACCAAGGACTTCTATATCCTCTAGCCTCGGCTCTCCGGCCAGGGACTTTTATATTCTCCGGCCTCAGCTCTCCGGCCAAGGACTTTTATATTCTGTAGCCTCGGGTCTCCAGCTAAGGACTTTTTTATATTGCATTTGAGTCCATTCCATCACTCTCCGGCGAAGGGATTCGTAATTTGCGACTACCGTCCCGCCTCTCTGGTCAGGATCGTAATTGCGAGACCTATGTAACATATTACAATGATCCAAATCCAATCATCCAAAATAAAAAAATTTACAACGAGGGAAAGTCAAATAAGTGGCTGTACATCCAAAGAAGAAAACAAAGTTTTAGAAAAAAAGAAAAATAGGATTTTATAGGCTCGAGCAACATGGTTTATCATCGCCTCAGAGCATGCCTAGGGACCGTCCTCGATCCCGTACATGTGTAAGTGACTTAGTTGTGTTACTTCGAGCTCTATTACTTATTCAATGCCATAAATTTATTTAGTTGATAATAAGCTGACGTTGCCTAGATCCAGCGCCATCTTCATTTGACGTAGGAGGTGGCCGCTTCTGTCCGCACCCACAGCTCGATTCCTTACATATTGATGTAGATGACCATTCCTTACATGTTCCTCAATGATATTCTTTAAATGCCTGCAATCGTTCGTGTTGTGCCCATCCAGCTCATGGAATAGGCAATGCCTCCCCGATGCCCACTTGTAATCCGAAGGTTCCCTTCTCGTCGGTTTTCGATACTGGAGGCGCCCTTGAGTATCCAAATAAATCCTTTCCAAAGTTTCAGTTAGATCTATGTAAGAAGAAAACTTTGACCCCCTTCGTGGCCTTTTCTAAGTGCTACCATTGTCATTCATTTTTCTTTTGCCTTCATCGTCTTTGTTTGGATCCTCCCTGGAGGGACCTCCACCCCTTACTAAATAAGCTTTGGCCTCTCTTCCTTCTCTCTCAGGATGCGCGTCTTCCTGCCTCATAAACCTTTCCGCCTCATGATAGAACTCCCCGAGATCCCTTAGTGGGTCTCGTTCCAATGATATCTTGAAGTCTGAATTATCTGTAATTCTCGAGACTGCTGCCATTAAAACGATGGACTGATCTGGTCGATCTACCGAAGCCACTACTACGTTGAATCTGGTCAAGAAATCTCTGAGCGACTCTCCTTTCCATTGTTTCATAGATGTCAAAGTCATCACATTCTTGGGTCTGATTATATGGACCCAAAACTGTCTCAAAAACTTTCAGCCCGTCCATGTGCCGATGGAGCCACTCTCCAATTTTCTGAACCATAATGTTGCAATATCTGTCAAATACAAGGGGAAAAATCTTGCCATGACCTCCTTCGATGCCTCCAAAACTTCCATATGCCTCATATACTTTGTCAAGTGAACAGTGGGATCCATTCTCCCATCATACATCTCTAGTGTTGGCAATTTGAAATCTGGCGGGTTCCTAGCTTGCCTAATCGCAAAAGCGAAGGGACTACTATTCACATCCTCCAAGTCTATATTCACCAATCCGCTTCTCATGGCTCGTCTAACCATCTCTGCCAATCTATCGCTGTCACCAAGCTGCAATCCCCGTCCGTTGCCCCCAACCTGCCCCCCGAGTTCACGAGAGAATACTGGAATCTGCTCTCCTGGACGTGCATTCATTCCTCTATCGGTGCCATGTTGAACAGCTCCGCCTGGTATTCTGCTTGAGGTTTGATCAAAAACTTATGGGTGAGTGCCCCCAAGTTCTGGTGTTTCCCCTGATGGTCCTACTCTATCCTGAACTCTGGTTGTTCCATGCTCCTGGTCTCTATCTCCCGCATCCCCGCAGTAGCGTTAACTAGATTTTGCACTCCATCTTGTCCAACTTGTCGGAGTAGGTTCTGAATAATCTCCTCATGTCTCTTGAGAATCGTTTCCATCTCATCTCGGGTGAGGAAGATCGATGCCTGATTCGCTCCCGAGGAAGCCTCCTAACTCCTTCATGCTGACTCCTTTCATTCCTTTGTCTCCTTGTTGATTGCCTTGTAATGGCTTTCCCGGTCCAAGTATTTAAGCTTTCAGATCGGTTATTGTCATACTCTGCTCTTACTGAAAACCACTTTAACAACCATGTACGCGCTGGAGATTCTAGAATGAAGTAGGCTGGTGGCGACGATCCTATAGAGGTATATACATGGACCTGACTCTCGTGACTTAGCTTATGGTGGCTAAAGCAGGAGCAATTAACGGGCCAAGATGGGTAGCTCCTCCGATCGGACACACTTCATCGATACCATTCTATTATTTTGTGATTGATTCGGTGCACCCTTGGATTTTTGGGAGTGTGGATCGAGGTGGGCGGCAGCTGTGGCTATGCGTTATCATCAGCCCAGAAGTGTAATTGGTATATCTACGCTGGCATTGCTTAGTTGTGCCGTGTCACCTACCATATCGAGACCACTACGAGTTTGTTTTGTGTCATATCTATGGAGTGCCCTCTGGTAGTGTTTGCGCCAAAATTGCTCACAAACACCCGATTGCCAATGAAAGCCCAAGTTCACAATCACATATCACAGATAACAGGTATGTAGAGAAGTAAAAATGAAGAATACTTGGAAAACTTTGATGAAAGAAGTAAAGAACACAGAGTTTATAGTGGTTCGACAATCCGGCCTACGTCCATTTTAAAGTTGATGATTTTATTAAAGTTTGATTGCTGATCACAATGAGTTACAACTGATTACAACAGCAAAATCCGAGTACAATGATGAATCTGGCAGAATCTGCATGTAAAAAAGCCAAAAGTCAAAAGTCTATTTTCTAGAGGCTCTGAGACGCTATTTATAGGCATAGGATGAAAATATCTCACTCAGATCTAGGGAGACCACTTCTGGAACGTGCGTGGGCCCACGCAATCGATCCCACTCGATTTCGACTCGATCCGTGATCGATACGAACGAATTTCGTATCAATCAAGATTTGGTCCAATCGAGTCGAAATTTGGCATAAACACTCCTTAGGTTGTACGTAAGCTCCAGTGAAAATTTTGTAGCATTTGTACATGTAGATTTTGGGATATGATCGATGCAAGCTCGTAAATTTTGAAATTAAAGGTAAATTTGTATAGATTTGATTACACTAAGAAACAACTTACCTAGAAAAGTTTAAATGTAATTAGAATGTAATTGGATAGTATACACTATGATATAAGTAATAGGATATCAAAAATGATATTTTGCTAAGGGAATTTACTGATAATAAATTGGACAATAAAAAAGGAAATTTATTTGTTGAATAATATATGGTTATAAAACGTATACACTTAATATATGTTGCAAAATATGTTAAGTGGAATAAATTAAATAAATAAAAAGAAGACTATTTAAGCAGGTAAATATGAACTTAAGAATAGTGAGCTTGAATTTTTATGGAATCAATTTAGCTAAAGATAAATGGATAAAATTAATGATTTAATTAAAAAATCAATTTGTTTGAAAGAAATGTTGATAAAATGAAAGAAATCCAATTTAAATTGAATGACTATTCAATTAGTTGAATAAAATGGATTAAACCAAATGGTTCAATATTAATTTATCTAAAATTGAAATCTATATAGTTTTGAACAGTTGAAGTTGAATGTTGTGGTGAAATTAACCGTGGTTGATCAAATAAATTAAATAAATGGGTAAAATAAAACAAATCTTGTTGTGAAATTGTGCAACAAATGTTAATAAATTTGAAACAAATTAATTGAATGAAAACATATGAAAATGAAATCAATCAAATGTGAACACCATAAATTTGATTGATTAAATAAATAAATTGAATTGGAATCAATTAATTAAATATAAATCAGTTTTAAAATAAATGGAGTTTATATGGTTTAAATTAATTGTGTATTGTTGTATTTCAATCTATTTTTCTTCAAGGTTGCTTCTATTCTCCTACCTCCTTCCTTTTCGGGGACGTAAAAGTTTTGAGTGGGGGAGAGTGTAATGACCCGTAAATTTTAATGGTTTTAATAACGTAATTAACTGAATTTTTTAAAATTTTAAATAATTGAATTTGAAAATAAAAATATGATATTTGGAATATATCTACTTAAACATAGGAAATCAAAAAAATTCATCAGAAATTATGGAAGTTTATTTTATTCAAATTCAAATAAGTTAATATTTGGTGATAATAAAATATTTTTCAAACCTAAATATTTTATATATATATATATATTTGTAATTCATCTTCTGAGTTAGACGTCATCTTCCGTTTCGTCAAATTTGGACTATTATTGCTCCGTTCATCTTATTTTCGACGTTTTAGCAGCATTTTCGGTACCGATTATCGACTTTTGATAGGATGATCGTACCACTGATATATGTATATTGTTTTGATCGTCTCGTCGTGCTGATCTCAGCAGTATATTCGTTTATGTGCAACGGTGTATGGTACGCAGTGAAACCGGCGATCGGTAGCCGTACCAATAATCGTTTTAGTCTTTTGTTTCCCTGTGCCTTTCTATTTTCCAACGTATTAATCTTATAGTTGTTTATTATTATTATATTCTAGCTCAACCCCATTTTAACATTCCATCATTTCACTTTATTTTTGCTATTTCATTCTGTTCGTTTCATATACTTTCATCTCTCCTCTTTCTTTTTGTTTCTCGTTCTACTACAAAGAAAAAAAATATTATAACTAAAACATATATTTGATTTTTCAAAAAACTGTTCATTCTTGTGCCTGCTCGTTGTCTCCCTCTAGCCCACTTTTATCCATCAATCAAACTCGAGTTCGCAACCTTCCTATAGTCACCACATGCGCCTTCTTTGCAAGCCTCGCAACCATAAGACCCTCCACCATGCCTCATCTTCCCTCTAAACCAACATGCAGCATATCTTCCGAGAACCCAACACCTAATCATGGTCGTACAAGTACCGAGCACAACCTCCACCTCCACATCATCACCAACGCACCACTTCATCTTTTCTCGAGTAGCCGCAACCAGCAACCACATGCCATGATTCACCTAGCACCGTAAGCCTTCTTCCACCATGACCCAAAACCACCCTGCCACCTTGAAGCCGACAGCCATCGTCGACAAGGCCACAACATCCCTCCGCCGTGGCTTCCTCCTCCTTGTTTCTCCCCTCTGGCCCATATATGGATACAGCTTGCCTTCGCCTTCTCTTTGTGCTCTTAGCTATCTGGGTATATATATGTTTTATATGTATATTTTGTTAACATTTGATTTAGATATATGTTTGTTTTGTATATATATATATTTTGCTACAGTTAATTTGGTTGTATATTGGTTTTGCATATACTTTGTTATAGTTTAATTTAGGCATTTATTCATTTTGTATATATATTCTTGCTGTTGGATTTAGATATATATGTTTTATACATTGTTTTATAAATAAAACGGTTATATACTTATCCTATATAAATGTTAATTATATGCAATGATCGGTTTATATGAAAAGGTTTATATAACATATTATAAAATACTGTGATAACCCGGAATTTAGGATATTTGAAATTGGAATATTTAATTGATTTTAAATATTTGAAAGTTGGTTTAACTTGAATTTCAAATATCATTATTATTTGGCAATTAAATTTATTGAATTTAATAATTAGAGATTGGGTAAAATATTAAATCTTGAGTTTTATGCTTGTTAAAGTATTTCAAAGGCTTATAAAATTTATATTAATAGTAGTGAAGATAATGAAGCTCTAAAATTGAATTTGAAAGTGTTTTGCTTTTGGAAAAATATATCGTTTAGATCGATATTTACAAATAGCCTTCTGTGGCATAATCTCAAAATTCAACGAAACCAGTTCCATTGGATCCGTAATAGTGCACTACTATCAGATTTCAATTTTCGTAGTGTTTGGAGTTGTCGTGAGGTCGTACAATATACAAACATGCTAAAATTTATATCGAATTCCATATATTAACTGGGTCCAAAAAGCTATCTTCTCCATACGATAAAATTAGGACTTGGAACCTTTTCCATTGCGTTCAGAATAGGGTTATGAACGCCTAGAGCCTTGCCTCGATAGGAGTTTGAAATTTTAGACTGTGTGAATCGAGATGATTTAAATTTGAATTTAAATTAAAATATATATATATATATTCACATATATTGGGCAAATAAACACGTATAGGAAACTTTTGCACATGCCATTCATAAGAACACGCGTCTCCCTTATTATAAAAAATAGATATAAAATTAAATAAAAGAGCTGAGCTTTATTACCATCCAAAATCAATCGAAAGCTCCAAAGAAAAATGGCAGAGCAATTAAATTAAACCAAGGCCATTTTTACTCCCATCCTCCCTTTCCTCTCAAATTAAAAATTAAATTTCTTTTCATTTTCTTCAATCAAAAAGAGGCCGAACTAAATTCATTTACAAAAGAAAATCATTCGCGCTCAATTTTGTTCGTTCCTCATTGCGCTCAAATACAGTGAGCGAATCGAATGATTTTCGATCGTGGGAAATTATTGAAGCCGTGTTTAAATCAGTGGCGACACGATTATATTAGAATGGCGATCGACGTGATGGTAGGCATGGCGCTGGAGGAAGCGCATCGGTGAGGCATGGTCGATGGAAAGGGAAGTTCGTGAGGGTTGTTCGAGGATTTTGGATTTGTCAGTGTCGCGAGGAAGGGAAAGCTTCGATCTTCGACATCTCTTTTTGGTCGTTGGGAGGTGCGCATGCGAGTAAGAAGGACAGCGGCGCCTGGGTGCGTGCGAAGTGGATTTCGTGGTGGAAGGACAGCGACGAAGCAAGGGAGACTGGCGTTTCAGAGGCATCGCGAGGTAGATCCTGTAAGGCAACGTTTCGTTTTTACTGTAATATTCCTTAATTATATATATATATATATACATATGTATGTATGTATGTATGTATGCATGTATGTATGCATGTATATGCAGAAAAGAATTTATTACAATAAAATATTTTTATTCTATTTTATTTTATTAAATCACATATATGTATATAAGGTTCAAAATAGAAATAGGTATATATATATATAAGGTCTTGGAAAATATAAGGATTTTAAAAATGTTGTAGGATTTATAAAGATTGGATTTCTAAATCGTATATAAGTCATTTTGGTATAATTAGTTTTAAAGAAGATAAATAGAATAAAATAAATATACATATATAAATATTTTAATCTACTAGTTTATTTTAAAACATATATATAGGTTTGGAGATTAAACTGTTTTAATTAACTTATTTAATAAAATTATCTGATTATCTTAGATATTAATAAATCATGTAATGTTGTACATGGTCTAATACTGTGAAGAGAACAAGTCAGGATTGGATTGAATTGCAAATAAAACAAAGGTGAGTTAATCTCACTCATTTGGAATTCCATTTAAATTTAAATAGTTAAATTTAAATTATTGGTTGGATGATTGAATTGATTGAATGTGATATGTTATATATATATATATATATATATATATATATATATATATATATATATTAGAGTGATTAATTTCCCGCATTATATAGCGGATGAGACCCTATGCGCCGCATAAGAGTGGATGAGATGATATAACCCTATGTACCGCGATATTCCACCTCGAAGTGGAATTGGTATTTTTAGATTGTGCTAACATCCATGGATGTAAGAAAACAGGTTGGAGGGATCCAACTGGATTCTTCAAAATATTTAGATTGTTTAATATTCTGTGATATGATTTATTTAAGAATCTGTGATAGATTATATTGGTAATTAAAAATATTGGATGTTATGGCTTAATTGAATATAATTGGGTATATTGAGATATAAGAATATAAAGATGGGATTTTTGAAGAAATTAAAAAGGGGATTTTTAAGTAAAATAATTATGGAGAATTTGAATAAATTGGAGAGTTAATTTGAAAAAGGATAAAGTTGATTTTTAAATTCTAAATAAATTCCATGTATGGGAAAGGAGATTTTTGAATAAATAAGAGTAAATGAATTTTTGAACTTAAGTATTATTATTTAAAGAAATGAAGAATTTATTTTAAATTAAAGATTAAAATTTGTTTGGAAAAGATAAAGAAGAAATTCGAAAAGTATGAAATTGGTATTTCAGTTTAAAAAGATTTTAAATTATAATAAAGAGGTTAAATTTGAAAGTAAAGGGTATTGAAATAAAATTAAATAAGTAAAAGAATTTATTTTAAAATGGAGTAAATTTGGAAATCTATTTGGAAAATTGATAAAGTGTTTGAAACTGTGATTTAAAAGGAGTGAGACCATGGAATTTATAAACGAGGTTTATAAAGTGAAATAAGATATCAGTGGATATTTGGAAGTATAAATTTAGGATGGGAATTTTTAAAGGAATGGGTAGTTTGTTTTAAAAATAAATAGCGGTTTATTTTTAAAGACATGAAAGAAAATTGCATTTCCCTGAAAAGCCAAGTATGTTTTCGAAGCAAATTTCTATGTATAAGTTAAAAGTTTTAAAGTTGTTTTGAAAGAATGTTTTTGAGAAATTATTATTTAAGTTGTTCAAATTTTTTTTAAGGCAAATATTAATTTACATTAGTTATAGTAGTAATTATTTGAAAGGTTTGACTAGCATTATGATTTTAAAGATAATTATTAATATTAATATTTTTTAAAATAGTTTCATATTAAAGATAGTTTAGTTAAAGTTTTATTTGAAAACTTGTATAGAATTTCGTAACTCTTATTTTAAAATTTAGTTTGACTTAAGTTTTATTTTAAAATTAGTTTTGTATTTTATAAAGTAGTTTTATTTTAAAATAGTTTTAAAGTATATATTTTTGAATGAAGTGTTTAAGTAGTTTTAATTTAAATATTTCAAAGTATATTTCAGAATAAAGTGATTTAAATTATTTTCAAATCTAAAGTATTTGGACTTGGTGATTTTCAGTGGAAATAAACAATATTTGGGAAATTTATTCCGTGAGAGAAAAGTAGTTTGAAACTGTTTTCAAAGGGTTGAAGGATGGGAAATAGCTTGCGAAGTTATTTTGGAATAAATAATTTGGGTAATTATTTAAAGTCTGATTGTTGTTTGTGAATGTTGTTTGATTGTTTAATAACCGACTATCAATATTGGCCAATGCGCTGATCGTTTCGAAGAGACCGGGCTCGGGATTAATTTCCTGAAAAGCACTTCAATCTGGTTCGAACATTTTCATGAGGAAGAAAAGAGCTGGGAGTCGAAGATGGGTCAGTGAAGTGCAAGGGCTAATCGCTACTAATCCTAAGGGTGATTCCAAAATGGATGTAGTAGGAGTAGTGCCTTCGGTTCCGTTCGAACCCGGAACAGACTTGTATAGATGAATGCTTTCAGAATATTATCAGGAGGATGATGAGCATTCTAAGTGAATGTGTGCTAAAAGGTAACGCATAGCCTCGAGCCTCATCAATCTAGAATGGCTAAAGCAGGGGAGGTGCGCACAAGGCTAAGTGGCTAGCAACCAATTAGGGTAAGACCACCCCTGTCTAGATGTCCTTTTTATTTCGACTGTATGGGCGGTTGCTGATCCCAACTGCGGGGTGAACTTATTCGGACTATCCAGTAAGGAGTAGCTCCGGTTTTGTGATGCAGGGGATCAAGGTGGATACTCGGCACGGTGATCTAGACCACGTACTATGACGGGCGGTACCCCCAGTAGCCCTGCCATTGATGGAAATCCATTCTCCCTACGTGCCTTTACGGTTTTTGTTTGTAGAACCCACTTTGTGGCTAGTAGCTAGAATTTAATAATGTAACAATTTCGGCTATTTGAATAAGTATTTGTATATAGACATTACTATAATATCAGAGGATTTCATAAGAAATGTTTTGGTTATCATAAGGTAAAAACCAGGCATGTTTATTTGTGGCGTGGTCTTACGAGATACCTTTGATTTCAAAGGATTTTGAAAACATTAATAATCCAATTGAATGTATTTTCTTACGCTGGTTTTCCAGACTGACTCGGATGTTATTTAACTATAATGCTCGGGTCAGACCGAGTATTATAGATACAGGAAAGGATGCTGTGAAGCTTAGGAGATGACTGGATGGCGAGACGTAGCATACGTACTTGATTGTATAATTCCGCTGTGCTGTAAGTTGTATTGTCAGTTTAGTGAGGACAAGTTAAAAGAACTGTCCAGTTGTGTGTTATAGATGTTGTTGAACTATGATGTTGTATTCTGATGATGTATGTATAAACACGTATAGATGTCATTTCATTTCGGTTTTTCCCTAAAACTGTGTAAATCTACTTTTTGAACAACCTTGTTTAAACACATATAAATCATAAACAAGCATACCATCATTCAATATATCATAAAACAAATTTATCCTCAAATCTGAAACCATGATGTAAAAATCAGAATATAGATGTAGAAATTATTTTTCACCTAAGATTGGATAGGAAATTGAGGTTTGATTAAAATTGATTCCTTCTAACTTGAATCTTAATCTTTAAGACGATTTTCTCTTCTTTCTTCCTAATGGTTGGCCTTGCTTTCACTTTTTACGGTTATAATTTTTTATTTTGGCGAAATGAAAGTGTAAGACCTAATAATTAGTATATGTGTGGGAAGTATAGTTATTTACCCTAATGCCCTTAAGTTTAATTTCCTAACCATTTATATAAGTTCATTAGATTAAATAAGCACGGGTACCTAGTTTATCAATCAACCTCAATCTCATTATCTGCATTATTCTATTTAATTTGTTTTACTGAATAATGTCAATAAAATTAGGGGTGTTATAGCTTCCCTTCTTAAAGAATTTCTTCCTTAAAATTCACTAACGACTAACTAGTAACCCTAGCAATCATCTATAACATCTCCTAACAACCATACTAGCCTACCTGGCTATCACAATCGGTATAAATTTGATACAGACATACCATCAAAGAAGATCATGATAAGCCTCTTGAATCTTGTATTCTATCTCCCAAGTACGGTCTTTCTCGTTGTCACTCCGCTGAACCTTTACCAACTTGGCTTTCTTGGTCCTCACTCTCTTTTCATCTCCCGCTACAACCCAAACTAGTTGTCTAACAAAAGTCAAATCAAGCTCCACTACTAGGTTCTCTAACTCTGTCTGTGGAATAGTAGCCTCTGGATCATGCACATACTTACGAAGATGCGACACATGGAACACATTATGAACACCTGCCACATTGCTCGGCAATTCTACTCCATTGCAAGCTTTCTAATTGTTTCTATAATCCGAAATGGACCAACATACCTCAGGGCCAACTTTCCAAATCGTACCACATCCTTCAATGGTGATACTTTAATGAAAACCTTGTCTCCTACTGAGAACTCTAAGTCCTTGCATGTTTTATCTGCGTAACTCTTCTGCCTAGATTGAGCTTCCTTCATCCATCCTCGGATTACCTCAATCTTTTTTGATTCCTCTCTAACCAAGTCTGGACCTAAAACCAACATGTCTCTAGTCTCTAACCAACATGCTGGAGATCTACATGGTCTTCCATACAAAGCTTCAAAAGGCGCCATCCCTATACTAGTCTGATAACTATTATTATAGGAAAACTCAATCAAATGTAGGTGATCTTCCCAAGATCCACCAAAGTCCAATTCAAAAGCCCTCAAAAAATATTTGAGTACCTTGTTGACTCTTTCTATCTTCCCATCCATCTGTGGGTGATAAGTTGTACTCATCTGAAGCTTGATACCTAATACCTCTTACAGACTCCTCCAAAATTAGTTAGTGAAAAATGCATCTCTGTCGCTGACTATGCTACTAGGAATCCCATGAAGTCTAACTATGTTCTTCATGAACAACGTTGCTAAAACAGGTGCCGTCCTGGTTGACTTTACCGGAATGAAATGGGCACTCTTGGTCAGCCTTCCACTATAACTCATATGTTTTCATTTCCTCTATTTGTCCTTGGCAACCCGTCTATAAAATCCACCGATATTGAATCGTACTTCCAAACTGGAATATCTAAAGGCTGAAGTAACCCACTTGGCTTCTGATGTTTGGCTTTCACTTGTTGATAGTTAATGCACTACCTAACCCACAAGCCAACATCTCTCTTCATGCTTTCCTTATAAAAGCTCCTCTTTATATCTTGATACATCTTTGCTCCTAAACTTCGATCGATGAAAACCTTCTAGAACTTCTCTCCTTAAGTTCTCTACACCTGGAACACATAACCGTCCCTTCTTTCTCAATCATCCTCTTTTGGTCAAGATAAAATCCTTCGGTCATCAATCTCTGATCCGGCCTCAAGCCTTATAATCCTCTCAACTAAAACTAGATCTTCTCTCTGCTTAGAATTTATCTTCTCAATAAGCACTGGTCGCACTGTTAGGAATTAGAGATGGTGGTTCTGATGACAACGACCTTTGTAACCTATTTTCGTATAACTTATATACTAAAACTATTGTCTAGATATATATATATATATATATATATATGAATGTTATTATGTATGATATATATAAGGCACGTACTGATTATTGAAGATAGTATAGTACAAAGATCAATAATGAAGAAATCAAGTTTGAAGACTCATGAGTATCAAGATTAAGATTTCAAGATAAGTGTCTAGTTTTGTTAAAAGTTCATAATAGCATGGAAATCTTCATTCCAAATTTCATTTGGGATGGAACCCATTTCTACATTCTTAATGGCTTATAAACCCACGACAAATAGCTTAAAAACCTACGACAAGTGGCTTACAAACCCACGAACATCTTGGTTTTGTACAAGTTCTCGAGTCCTGATGTGATGAAATATTCTACCGGAAGAAGCTTGCAAAACTACTTCAAATGTTTTTTTCCAAAATGATTTTCAAGACTACTTTTCAAAATATTTAAGCCTTAAAAATTATCTTTTCAAATGATTTTCAAAAAGATGTTTTAGTCTTAAAATATTATTGTTTTAGTTTTAAATAAACTCTTGTTTTAAACTTCGTTTTTTAAACTATCTTCTGATTTTTAAATATTCTTTATAATATATATAGTTGAGATTTAAAATAAAATTTATATCTACATTATAAAAATATATTTTTCTACTCTTTTTTTTTAAAACATAGGAAAATTAGTTTATTTTACTCATGAATCATTTTATCTTGTTTTCCTTTTATACCATTTTCAAAACAAATTTTACATTGTTTTTAACTAAGGGATGTCGACATCATGGGATACCCCATGTCGACATGGTAGCCATTAAATTCAAAGTTTCAATTTTCAAAAGATGTGTCTATTCGTTTAAATCTCTTCACGAATGGTTATGACCGTTATTGGTCTATAAATAGCCTTCCCAAACGAATTTTTTAACTAACTATTTTCTTATTTTCTTCACTCCTTCTTCTCCATAAATCCATATTCTAAAATTTTCATATGTTTAAGATCGTGCTGAAATTCTGCTGAATTCTCAAGTGAATCAAATTAGAATATCATTCCTGTTTGATTCTATGCCCTCTATCAAAGATCAAAGTGCTATTCGGAGTTATAAGATCAATTTATAATCAAAGTTCATTGAATCTCTCTATAAGGTGTGGTTGTGCCAGGAAATCAATTGGGTGATCTTGTGTCCCGTAAATCAAGAGAGTTTGCCCTAGACTCAAAGACAGGAGGGAACCTCAAGGCCATTAGATATTGAGATTGTAATCTCGACATTGGCATAATAAAAATTTGTACGAGGTGTTTGCCTTGGTGCAAGACTGGATGTAGGGAAACTCCGAACCAATATTAAATCCGGTGTGTTCTTTCCTTTTACTGCCTTTTTATTTACTTTCTGCATCTTTGTTTGGTTCTGTAATTGTTTTGTGATAAAGTACTACATTTGTTTATATCATAATTTTTTAATTAGTCCATATAAGTCTTAGAATTCATTAAACACTATTCACCCTCTTTTAGTGTTAAATTAGCCTTAAGATCCTTAATCCGCACTCCCTTTCAATTGATATCAGAGCATAGTTTTTCATAGTTTTCATAATTTGAAACTTGAAAAGTTAAAAATGGAATTTTTAGGGGAAAAAATTAATATTAGTTTGAATTTATGCATTTCATCAAAGTATCATAAGTCTGCATATAGTTTTTATGAAAAATCAAGTTATCTACCAAATTCGTTTGTTATGCAGGTACAGACATGTTACATGGCTTTTGAAGAATCAACAACCAATGGACAAACTATGCAAATTGAGAAAGAAAAATGGATACTTGATAGTGGCTGTTCAAGGCAAATGATTGGAAATCTCGAGATACTCAATGACATTATATATCAAGATAGTGGATTGGTCAACTTTGGAGATAACTCAAAAGGATATGTGGTTGGCATCGACAATGTCGGTAATTCTTAAAATCCTCTTATTTCTGATTTTTTGCTAGTTAGGAATTTAAAACATAATTTGCTTAGTATAAGTCAACTATGTAGTAAAGGATTTAAAATTAAATTTGGAAACGATAAGTGTCACATCGAAGATAATAAGTCAAATATTATCTTTGAAGGAATTAGGAAGAAAAACATTTACATCCTTAGTATGAAAGTTTCAAATGATAACTTATGTCTTTTGGTTAATACAAGTGACCCTTGGATTTGGCATAAAAGATTGGTCATTTAATTTCAAACTGTTATCTAGGTTATCAAAACTTGACTTTGTTAGAGGTCTTCTCAAGTTAAACTTTAAAGTAGATAGTATATGTGATGCTTGCCAAATAGGAAAACTTAAGAAAATTTCGCATAAATTAAAAGATATGATTTCTACTTCTAAATCTCTAGAATTACTTCATTTAGATTTATTTGGTCCATCTCAAGTTCAATCAATTAATCATAATAATATGTTTTTGTAATTGTAGATGATTATTCTAGATATACTTGGACAATTTTTCTTAAACTTAAAAGTGATGCTTTTGAATTACTTAAAATTTTGCTAAAAGAATTCAAAATCAACTTTGTTTAAAAATAAAAACTATTCGTAGTAATCAGGGTGGAGAATTTGAAAATGACAATTTTGAATCAAAAAGGAATTACTCATAATTTCTCTTTTCCAAGAACTCCACAATAAAATGGAGTGGTAGAACGTGAGAATAGAACGATTCAAGAGTGTGCGAGAACAATGCTTTCTGATAGTAACTTACCTAAAAACTTTTGGGCTGAAGCAGTCGCTACATCTTATTATATATTAAATAGGATTTTAATTTGAACATTAACTAATAAAACACCATTTGAATTACTTTACCATAAGAAACCCATAGTAGGTTATTTTAAAGTTTTTGGTAGTAAGTCTTATATTCTTAATACAAAAGATAATTTAGATAAATTTGAACCTAAATCCGACAAAGGTATCTTCATCGGATATTCTAATAGAAGCAAAACATTTAGAGTTTATAATTTAATAACTAACACTATTGTAGAAACAATACATGTATCTTTTGATGAAAATTTTAAAGATAGAGTACAAATAGAAGATGAAGTAGATTTTGTAACTTTAAATAATGAACCTAATGAAACTAATTGTGAAATCATTCAACCTAATAAAAGAATTAGGCTATTAAAAATCATCCTGTAGAAAATATACTAGGAAATATTGAATCTATAGTTAAAACAAGAAATCAACTAAATAGCATGAGTAATATAACTTTTATATCAACTATTGAATCTAAAAATCCAAAGGAAGCATCATCTTATGATTCATGGATTCTTGCTATGCGAGAAGAATCGAATCAGTTCACTAGAAATCATGTTTGGGAACTTGTTCCTAGACCTGAGGATAAAAGTGTAATTGGAACAAATGGGTTTACAAAAATAAAATGAATGAACTTGGTGAGGTCGTGAGAAATAAAGCTCGTTTAGTCGTGCAAGGAAGAAGAAGGAATTGATTATGACGAAATCTTTGCACCCGTTGCAAGACTAGAAGCTATTAGGATTCTACTTGCTTTCGCAAACTACAATAATTTCAAGTTATATCAAATGGGTGTTAAAAGTGTTTTTCTAAATGGTTTTGTAAAAGAAGATGTTTATGTTGATCAACCTCCACTTTTTGAAGATAATAAATTTCCAAATCATATATATAAATGAAAGAAAGCTTTATATGGTCTGAAACAAGCTCCTAGAGCCTGGAATGAAAGACTAAGATCTTATTTACTACAATCTGGTTTTGAAATTGGTAAAATAGATACAACTCTTTTTATTAAAAGAAACAAAAATGATATTCAATTAGTACAAATATATGTAGATGATATAATATTTGGATCAGCTAATAACATAATGAATGAAGAATTTTTAGATATAATGACTAAAGAATTTAAAATCAGTCATATGGAAGAACTAAGTTTCTTCTTAGAACTTCAAATCAAACATTAGATAAAGGAATTTTCATTAGTCAAGAAAAATATGCTAAGGATTCAATAAATAAGTTTGGATTAACCACTTCTAGTGGGAAACCAACTCTAATGACAACTAATGTTGCTTTAAGTAAAGAAGATAACTCAAAAGATGTTGATCAAAAATTATATAGGGAAATGATTGGTTCGCTGCTTTATATAACAGCAAGTCGTCCTTACATCATACATAGTGTCTGTCTCTATGCAAGATACCAATCTCAACCTAAAGAAACTCACTTAAAAGGTGTCAAGAGAATTTCAAGATATGTAAAACATAATTTAGATTATGGTTTATTTTATCCTAAAAATGATGTATTTGATTTAATTTCATATTGTGATGCTGATTATGCTAGTTGTAAATCAGACCGAAAAAGTACAAGTGGAACTTGTCACTTTCTAGGACATTCTCTGGTTTCCTGGTATAGTAAGAAGCAAAATACTATATCCTTGTCAACAACTGAAGCAGAATATATATCTCCTGTTTAGCTTGTTCTCAAGGTATACATATGCAACAAACTTTAAAAGATTTTGGATTAACTACAAATAAATCACCAATTTATTGTGATAATTCTAGTGCAATAAACCTATCTAAGAAACCAACTCATCATCCTAGAACAAAACATATGGATATTAGACATCATTTTCTTAGAGATAATATAAGCAAAGAAGTCATAACTGTTGAATATGTTAATACTGAAAACAATTGCTGATATATTAACCAAACCATTAAATGAACAAAACTTTACTAAATTTATAAGAGAATTAGGTATATGCTCATCAACTGAAATATAAATTATAAATAGTACAAGTATAGTTAATAAGTAATATAAATAAAAATTTCTCAAAAATTGAACTGGTCATGTCGACATGACCCATCCCCCTATGTCGACATACAGGCCGAGATTTTCAAATTTAAATTTCCCTCTAAAATTAGTTATTAAGTTATATATTTATATATTTCTACTTTTACTCCTTTTCTCTGTTCTATTCTCTGTAATAAACTTCTAAAACAATAAATTAATGGCTTTCTCTTTTAATAATGAACTTTCTTCACCCACTTCTCCTCATTGTGGTCCTTTTCAATGTTCCGCACACGTACGAGTCATCAAATTACCAGAGAAGATGAAATATTTTCTTGAAATGATGATGGAAATTCAAGTATATTAATTAATGTTCTACTAAAAAAGATCTTTAGTGTATAAAATCTTGAATTCCATTTAACTTAGGATGTTATATTTCACTCATACATAGTTATTATTCTTATGGCATATGTTTGTTTATCTCATTTTCTATTAAGTTCAAGGTTTATATGTTGTTTTTTTATGACAGGGGGAGAAATTATATAAAATAGTAGGCTTGGAGTAAGAGGGAGTTGTTGGTGTAAGGGGGAGTTATGGTATGATCGAAGTGGTAAGTATATTTTATGAGGTTGTCATCATCAAAAAGGGAGAGATTGTTAGGAACTGGAGATAGTGGTTTTGGTGACAACAACCTTTGTAACTTATTTTATTATAACTTATATACTAACACTATTGTCTAGATATATATGAATGTTATTATGCAAGTTATATATAAGGCATGTACTTATTGTTAAAGACTGTATAGTATAAAGATCAAGAATGAAGAAATCAAGTTTGAAAACTCATGAGCATCAAGATCAAGATTTCACGGTAAGTGTTTAGTTTTGTTAAAACTTCATAATAGCATGGAAATCTTCATTTCAAATTTCATTTAGGATGGAACCCATTTCTACCTTCTTAGTGGCTTACAAACCCACGATAAGTAGCTTACAAATCTACGACAAGTGGCTTACAAACCCACGAACATCCTGGTTTTGTATAAGTTCTCGAGTCCTGATGTTATGAAATATTCTACATGAAGAAGCTTGTAGAACTACTTCAAAATGTTTTTTCAAAATGATTTTCAAAACCACTATCCAAAATATTTTAGCCTTAAAAATTATCTTTTCAAATTATTTTCAAAACCATGTTTTAGCCTTAAAATATTCTTTGTTTTTGTTTTTAAATAAACTCTTATTTTAAACTTCATTTGTTTTTAAAACTATCTTCTGATTTTTAGATATCCTTTATAATATATATACTTGATATTTAAAATCAAATTTATATATGCATTCTAAAAATATATTTTTCTGCTCTTCTTTATTTTAAAACATAGGAAAATTAATTTATTTTACTCCAGAATTATTTTATCTTGTTTTCCTTTCAATACCATTTTCAAAAAAAAATTACATTGTTTTTAACTAAGGGACGTCGACATCATGGGATACCCCATGTCGACATGGTGGCCGTTAAATTCAAAAGTTTTCAATTTTCAAAATAAGTGTCTATTCGTTTAAATCTCTTCACGAATGGTTATGGCCGTTACTGGTCTATAAATAGCATTCACAAACGAATTTTTTAACTAACTATTTTCTTCACTCCTTCTTCCCCACAAATCCATATTCTAAAATTTTCATATTTTTAAGATCATGCTGAAATTCTGCCAAACTCTCAAGTGAATCAAATTAGAATCTCATTCTTATTTGATTCTCCGCCCTCTCTCGAAGATCAAAGTGCCATTCAGAGTTATAGGATCAATTTGTAATCAAAAATTTATCGAGTCTCTCTATAAGGTGTGGTTGTGCCTGGAAATCAATTGGGTGATCTTTTGTCCCGTAAATCAAGAGAGTTAGCCTCAGACATGAATACAGGAGGGTACCTCAAGGCCTTTAGAAATTGAGGATTGTAATCTCAACATTGGTATAATAAAAATCTATACGAGGTGTTTGCCTTGGTGCAGGACTGGATGTAGGGTAACTCTAAACTAGTATAAAATCTGGTGTATTCTTTCCTTTTACTACTTTTTGTTTACTTTCTGTATCTGTGTTTGATTCTGTGATTGTTCTATGATTAAGTTCTGCATTTGTTTATATCATAATTTTCAAATAAGTCCATATAAGTCTTAGAATTCATTAAATACTATTCACCCCCCACTAAAGTTAAATTAGCCTTAAGATCCTTAATCCGCACTCCCTTTCACGCACTTCTAAACAAGACAACATGCAGTACCTTGACTAGAACTAGCAGTAGATCTCAACTGCACCAAAACTGGCAGAAGCTTCTAGATCCTTCCATTCTTCCAACATTGCTAACACCACATTCTGATGTTTTCTACTGAGAGCATCTGCCACCTTGTTTTCTTTTCCCGGAGTATACTCTATACCAAAATCAAAAGCAGCCAAAAAGTCCATCCATCTCTACCGCATCATATTCAACTCCTTCTGAGAGAATAAATAATTTAATGACTTAGATCGATATATAACTCAAACCTCTCTCCCAAAAGATAGTGCCTCCAAATCTTTAAGGAATAAATCACCACAGTTTACTCCAAGTCGTGAGTAGGATACCATACCTCATGCGGTCTTAGCTGCCTAGATGCATAAGCAATAACTTTGCTCTTCTGAATCAACACAGCTCCCAATCCCGTACCACATGCATCAGTGTATACTGCCAACCCTTAGTTACCATCCAGAACTACTAACACTGGCGCATTGGACAACAAATACTTTAACTTAAGGAATCCTTTCACAAATTTGTCGGATCAAAAAAGCTTAACTTCCTTCCCGGTTAACTTAGTCAAAGGTGTTGCTATCCGCGATAAATCCTTGATGAGTCTCCGGTAATAGCTAGCAAGTCCAAGAAAACTCCATATCCCGGTTACCAACCCTAGTCTCTTCCAATAATTGACTGCCTCGACCTTCACTGGATTAACTGATAATCCTTCCTATGAAACCACATGACCAAGAAACTTAACCTCTCTCCTCCAGAAATGACACTTGAAAACTTTGCCTTCGGCTTATTCTGCCTCAACGTATCCAACATCACTCTAAAATGTATCTCATGTTCTCTTTCATCTTTAGAGTACATTAAAATGTCATCTATGAATACCAACACAAACCTATCCAAGTGCTCTCTGAAAACTCGGTTCATCAAATCAACAAAGAAAGCAGTTGCATTTGTCAATCCGAATAGCATTACAACCACTCATACGAACCACACCTAGTCTGAAATGTCGTCAAAGGAATGTTATTCACCGTCACTCTCAACCGATGGAACCCTATCGCCAAGACCAATTGGGAAAACACTCTGGCTCCAATTGATCAAATAAGTCATCGATTCTCGGCAAAGGATACTTATTCTTGATTGTCCTTCCATTTAAATTACGATAGTCGATACACATCCTTAACAACTTATCTTGTTTCTTCACAAACCCCACAGCTGCCCCCCCAAGGCGAATTACTTGGTCTAATAAATTCCTTCCCTTAAGATCCACTAGCTGCACTTTCAATTACTTCATCTCTGTCAATATCATCCTGCTATGTGGTCTACAAATAGTTCAGCTCCCTGTACAAGGTCTATCGAAAACTCATCAGCTCGTTCCGGGGGTTGTCTAGTGACCGGCTTAAATACATCTGCAAACTCTTTGGCCACACAAACCTAACAAAGCTCTTCTCCAACCTCCATGGTACTCAACAAAGTACAAGCACTCTTACTGAAATTTTCCACCGAGAAAATAATTCGGTTTTGACTATCTAGATGCCTCAACAATATTTCCCGATCTTGGAAAAATATCCCAGCCTCATATTTACCTAGCCAATCCACACCTAAGATGATCCCAAAATCTACAAAGTCAAAAACATACAAGATGCATGCAAATTTATGACCTAACAACTCATGTTCTAACTGGTCACATCCCATCCTAAGAGTTGCATACCCTCCTATTGGATTCGCAAACCTTAAGGAAGTAACAAGGTATGCGAATTCTATACCTAAACTATCAACCAAATACTGAGGTATAAATGAACGTGATGCACTAGTATCAAAAAGTACCAAACTAGTAACTCTATATCAAAAGCATACCTTCCATCACAGTTTTCCCTTTCTCTGCAACAGTGGGTTTAGAAGACGATGGTGGTCCAATAGCAAACACCTTCCCTCTGTCCGTCCTAACGGTCTCTAGACACTGGTTCTTATATGGTCCGGTGGGTTTAGAAGAAGACAGGACTCTGATCTCACCTGATTTGGTATATGGTCTTGATTTGCTTTGAAGCCCATGGAAATTCTTATCCATCGATTCGGATCATCTTAAGAAACCAACTACTTTGTATTGACAGCCATCGATACGAAGCATACATCCTAACTTCTCTAATCGATTCAGGAGAGGATCGAAACGAAGGAAGGACGTGAAGCAACCATTGAATTTGGTTACAACTCGAATTTCACACTGATTCAGAAGAGGATCGATGCGAATTCGGTATAAAAGGAAAACTGACAATGACTCGTGGATGTACAAAAGTTAACGGGAACCAGGTTAACATACATGCACGTATGTTGGACTAATATCCAACTTTCAAAACTCACAGGAGTTGAATGCTCACCTGGTGATGATTAACACAACGAACAACAATTGCTATCATTCAACACTCGGTTACAATAGTGCATAGTACAATAATTGGCAGCCAATAATTTGTTATTCACATTATTAAAGATCAATCAAAGGTTACATCGTTTGACGAAAAGACAACAACTACTCAACAGATCAGATATAATTTTTCAGAATGAAGGTGGTATCTTTTCAAAGCATGTCATGTTCACATAGGACGTACTTTGGGGGGAAAATGTTATCCCCCCTTTTGGCAAAGCCGTGATGCTAAGGAATTGACTAGAAACTGAAGATGGTACGACCTGGAGATCGATTGTACATAGGTCTACTATGGATACCGATGAATTTTTCCTGAGTCCGGATCAAGCTACAATTGATATGACATGACAAGCAAAGCTATGAAAGCCAACTTTCCAAATTTCAAGTCAATCGAGATTCGTATTTAACAACCCGCATATTTTACGATTGTATATTTAAATATTTTATTTAAATATAGCATCGTTAGTCGGATTAAAGACTGAAATGATACTTTTTGTAAATAGTCGAATTAGGATTCGGGACTACTTTCATTGAGTTCAAAACGATGTTTGCAACCTTTTTGAGTATATGCATTGATATGTTTGGAGTTGAGTTGAATTTTGCTATTTTTCTATTGGGCTTTGGGTTTGGGTTTCAGCCCATTAACCCTACATAACACCCTAACCCACCCTCTCTCCTCTTCGTTCATTCTATTTTTCCTATACTCTCAACCCCGTGAAAAATAGGGGAAAAGGAAAGAGATTAGAAATTCCTAAGCTCTAATTCTCTTAGGTAATTCAACTTCAAGTTATAGATCAAGAAGAAGCTTAGGTAAGCATCCTCTTCTTATTCTCCACTTCAATCTCTCTTCAATTATCAGAAATTCCTAAACCCTAACTTAGGAGATATTTGCATTTGATCCTAGATTGGAGCTTCTAGCATTGAAGTTGAAGAGTGGTTGATCTTTCCTTTGTGTTTGAGATTCTCATTCGTTGTTTTTGGGTTTAAAGGTGAGTTCTTAAACTCACATCTATGTCTATAGTCTTCATTGTTGTTAGGTATGAATTCCTAACATCTATTGCATGACCAATTGCTTTTGATTTGAATTGGTTTAATGAATTTTCGAATTTTTGGTATTTTGAAGTCAAAATCTATAAAAATCCTACATTGGATGTTTTGACATGTTATTTGGAGTGTATTGAAGAGCCTATAAGGTTGGGTTGTCATTTGACATAAATCCTTAGCCGTTGTGCTCGTTCGATCGCTTTTGAGATGAATTGGCCATTATTGGCCAAGGCAAAATATTGCCTTGAGCTTCAGCTTAGACGTTTGGTATTAAGGTTACACGTCTGGAGTTACGGGATTAAAATTGCAGATACTCAGCTCAGATGTCTGATCTTATTTCCCAAACGTCTGGGCTATCTGGAATAAAATTTCCAGTCTCTCAGCTCAGACATCTGGGAGAACCACGTGACGTCTAGAGCTGCTAATTTCAGCCGTCTTGCTTGTTTTTGATGGGTTTCCATTTATATCAATTTTTGGGTTGATCCGATTGGTCGTCGTCATTTATTATCGACTTCGATGACTTTTTTTCTGGATTTTTGGGAATATTCACTTTGATGGATTTGATATCGATTTCTATGGTTTGATTCACGTTTTCGTATGTGAATTTTTGGTGATTGATTGTTTCTACAATCATTTCTATGATTTTTCACTTTAAAATGCAAAGTTCTCTATACTGGTAGTAAATATTCAAACTCTTTCATAAAAACGATTTCAACACTATTTTTAATATGAAGCTTGTTTTTAAACCCACTTTCCAACCTATTAGTATATACAAACATTTACCTCACTCGTATGAGAAATCTAATTAAACAGTTTAATAAAACAAGTGGTATGAAACGCTTGCGTTTACTTCGTCGGTTAATTCTTGGACTTGTTCGATTGAAATTTTATGACAATTTTCGAGCGGAGATCTACAATTTGTTCGTAAATATTCAAGTGAAGCCAGTGGTTATGGGACATGAAGATAAACTCATTTATTTATAGCTTAGTGTAATTCACACTTTTTACTGATCAATTGTGATAATTTTATGGTTTAGACTAGCGACATGCGATGTCTCTTTGTTCGCATGGAGATTCGTCTCATTTTTATAGGCTGATGACCCATGGTCTTTTGACCGTTCTTTGGAGTTTCGACTCATTTTTATGGGCTAGCGGCCCATGTTCTTTTATAGAGTTCAGTTCATCGGATGTACCGTTATTGTATAACATAGTTGTTCTTGCTTATCAGGTTCATCGGGTGTACCATTATTGTACTACATCTTTGTTCCAGTGTAACATTACGATTTTGCCGGGATCCAAAATCCGACATCAATACGTCCACTGTATCAAATGCCGCATAATCGAATGCCAGAAAACCGAATTATTAGGTTAAAAAGAAGAGGTAGAAGAAAAAAGACAGAAGAAGAAAGAAAACAGAACAGAAACAATATCAGAATCTCACATATCGCACCGGAACAACATATAACAGATAAATGAATAATCTTTAAAACAAAAAACTATCTCAGTTATTACATTACATTATCATCAGAGTGAACAACAACAATATACAACACAACAAACAATGGACAGTTATACAAACGTGTCCTTACAAGTGAATTTACAACGGAAGAGATAATATCATATACAAGTAATACGTCTCGCCATCCAGCTCGCCACTTGAGCTCCATAGCACTTCCGAATCCAGAATGACCTGATAACCTGACTCTCGATTGCCCGTGTGGAAAATTATGGGCACACAGAGTTTAGGAAGAGAACAATAAACTCCAGGTCAGTCATGGGGCTGGTGTGAGAACTAAAAACAGTTTTTATCTTTTTAAAACAACAACAACAATAGAAGTGGAAAATATCCGCAATGCTTTTGGAAAATGAAACTACCATAAGGCCTCCCCGCACACACACAATGCAAACGCAGAATTGGAGGAGATTTCTCCTCATGATAGTCAAAGATGCTTACTACGCAAAACAAATCATTTTTGATATTATTATTAGTGCATAGTGTAGAAAACATTTCGAAAATAGAATATAAATCTTAACCAGCATAGGTACCATTATATTATGCCTGCTATAGCTACCATATTAAATGGCAGGTTCTACAACTAAAACCGTATAAGGCTCGTATTGTTTTGTTTGGATTTCCAACAAATGATCAGGCTAAGGAACTTCCTACTGCCACATGGGATCGCCTCTGGCGGGACGTCCCGAGAACTTAACCAGCTCTCTGTCAACACAAGGACGGGTTACCTTTGTAACTAGGTAACTACTACACGAATATGCCACCCCCCCCCCCCCCGGTCCTTTGGGACCATTATCCGAGGGCCCTCGATCACCAAGCAACAACCATACAGAAAAATGAGATTGGAGCAACCACATAGGTTAAGCATCAGGGCTCCATACCTGACACCACCCTTTTCCAGAAGGGAATGACATACCCTAAAGGGCGCGACCCTCATAACCTTGCCGCATATTCTTGTTTCGACCATTTCCGGGTGTGAGGTCTGACAAAGTCTCGTCCACAAAGCTACGCTTTTTTCACAAAGCCACGCTTTGATCAAAAAATGATCAATAAATAATCTTCACACAGCAACACTCAGCATGCCACATTACCAAATTGGGAATATGTCGCTGATAACCTTCAACTACATAACCTCTGAGCGTGTACGTCTCAGAGAAGGGTGTTAAGCTAAGAGAATAAATTCTCCGCTACCAACAGAAATGTATTTGAAAGAAATTTGCTTTATATCTCAAAATGTAATGTCAGACACGTAACCATACAAGTCTGTTCCGGGCTCGAACAGAACCAAAGGCACTTCAAAAGAAGCCCTTGCAATCCGGGTATTCACAATCCCGATCGAATTTCCCATCACAAAGGAAATCTCCATACAGTAGCTAACGGTGCAGAGACAATCGATAGGTCATCCTATCGTTTTCACAAATACTCGGTCTTCACCACCGGTCTTCAATCCTATCCATTACGTCGTATCACTATTCGGAATGGGTAATCCGAATAATGAGTGCAATAATTTAAAAATAAGTGTAGCATTCAATTTCAACTAATTCACAACAAATACCTATTTAAAGGTCAATATTGATAGTCGGTTATTTAACTATCAATCAATATTCGCAACATCACTCGATTATAAATAATTTCCCAAATTATTTATTTTCAAAAATATCTTTATAAGATATATTTCCCACACTTCATCCATTTGAAAACCAATTTCAAATCAATTTACCCCTTACAACTTTCGTTTCAAAATGGTTCATTTAAACAATTCAAATAAATCCTTACCGATTTATTTAAATTTACGTTCCAAATTCGTACATTTATTTCCACACTTCAAAATAAATCTATGTTTATTTTTAAACAAATTTCCCATTCTTTTATAAATTCCATAGTGAAATTACATTTCCAAAATATCTATGAATATACGATTTCCCAATCGATTTCTAATATTCATTTTCAATTTATCTTTAAAAGATATAATCTCAAAACATTCACTTCATATTCAAAAACATTTCCGTTCTTATTCAATAATAAGTAATTCACAATTCATTTATTTTCAACATTTTGAAAATATTCAATATACTTAAATCCAAATTAAGTATTTATTTTATTCTTTAAGGAAACCATTCTCCTAAACACATTTATTTGAGTCAAAACAAATGTTGCGTAAAACATCGTTACAACAACCCAAAATCACTAGTATAGGGATTCGAAATTAAGATAGATATATAAATCCCAATACTATATAAAACATTTCCTTTTGGAAATCGTTTACTATAACAACAGTGTTATAGTCCACCATTTCCTTCTATTTCTCGAAAACATCTATTTCAACAATGAATGTTGAAATCTATGGTTTCAACACTTAATACATTTTAAAACATCTTTAAATCGTTTTAATTCTATTTAAAATATCACTTTCCCAAAATATTTCTTTAATATATTCTTCACCGTCCAAAATCGGGAATATACTTCGTTAACCAAATTCAATTTCTACATATTTTATTTTAAAGAATTTTCCACTGTCCCAAAATCATGGATATATTTCCTTTAATAAGTTATAATAATTAAACTTATCAAAATAAGTCGATTTCAAATTTATAAACAACGTTTATAAATTCTGTTTATATTTTACAACAACTTCAACTTATAAAATCACTTTATTAACAAATTCTATCCATATCCCATTTACACGCCAAAATCAAATTTATAAGTTAATTACTTATAAATCTTTATTTCACAAAATCCATTCATTTTATGACTTCACAATTTATAAATTTCATTCACTTATGAAATCCATTTATTTCACTTTAAGACTTATAAAAACTCATTTTATAATTCCAATATTTTAATTTATAAATATCAATTTTATAAATCTTTTATATAAATCATTTATAATAATTCAAAAATCCCAATTTAAACCATTTTATAATTTAATCGACTATTTATTTCAAAAATCACATTTCGGTTATATTTTACAAAAATCATAATTTTTATAACATAAAAATTTCAACGTTTATTCATTTAAAATGAATAAATTTCAAAATTAAATTTTATTATGAATTCTCAACTTAATTTTCAAAAATCAAATTTTATTTATTTTCGACATCTAACGATACCAAAAATATATTCGGCTAAACATTATCCTTTAACGATTTCAATCACAAAGATAATCATGCAGATTATAAATAGATCAATAAATAGATCAACACACAACATTGAAACCAATTCAATCATTTGAGGAATCCAGTTGGATCCCTCCAACCTGTTTCCCTGCATCCAAAGATATTAGCACAATACCAATTCCGCTTCAAGACGGAATATCATGGTATATGGGATTTATAAAATGTTATCCGTTATTATGCGGCGCAATAGGGTCTCATCCGCTATATAATGCGGGAAATCAACTCCAAATACATATATAATATCAATTCCATACAAGTTGGAATTATCGCGGTATATGTTTTTAATAACTAACCTCCGCTTAATATGCGGCATATAATGTCTATTTAACACAATAGCTAACAAATTATCATCCAATCACACAATCAAGCAATTTTAAATCTAACTATTTAAAATTTAAATCGATACAATTCGATTGAGTGAGAAGTTCTCACCTTGAGTTTCCGATAACGGTTGTAGCGTTTTATTTCGAATAAAATTAAACATGCGTTTAATTTTACCCAAAATTCAAACTAGCTCCAAATGACTCCAATCAAACTCCATCGCGTAGTCCTTGACAAAACGAAGCCAACGCAACTTGTTTCGTAATTTTCCGACCTCGTACGACAAAGTTATGATAGTTAAAAGATCATACAATTTTAAATATAATTTATTTACAAATTTATTTTAACTTTTATACCCCAATTCATCTTGGCCGTCCATTTCTTTTGCCCCAACATCAAGGCCGTTCGGCCCTCCCCCTTCCTCACGCGATTTTTCTCTAGGAAACGAATGCAAACCGAACCCAACATCCCATTCGAAACCCTAATAGCCTCCACCAATTCACGCACTTCCACCACAATCAACTACCACCATTTGAAGCGCCTCGGCCACCTCTACCTTCGGCCTGAACACGGCAGAGCTCGGCCTCCTACTTGGCTCAGAAAAACGTGCGAAGTCGAGCACGAACGTGGGCCCACAACTTCCACTACGTTGCTCTAAAATCCATCATCTCCGTATGGAATCGAAGATCACTCCAAGCTCTACGTTTTTCAAGTTTTCTGTAATTGTTTATGGATTGGAAGTAATTGAGGGAAGAAGATAGATGAATTTCGTCCATTCATAAAGATAATGGCGGCCCGCTTAAGAAACTAGGGTTTCGTTCCTTTGTTGCAAATGAAAATAATGAAGGCCTTTTATAGAAAATTTCCAAATTACTATTCATCCAAAATTTTCCGAACTCCAAATCTCGCACGGTGACTGGCGTTTCTAGGGTTTACCCCACGTTCCGGACACAATGGAATAGGTTTCGAGAGCTAATTTGATCATCTGTGTGAGTTACGGCAACAAACGATCAAATTTAAATTAAATCGATTTAAACTAATTTCTATGCGTTTTGACTTGCCCCGGACAAACGGTAAATCCGATTGACACAAAATTTGAAACCATACGGATCCGATGAAACTAGTTTCGTCGAAATCCGACTATTTGAAAAACGGCTATTTTCACTAGTCGATTTAAATATTAAAATATTCAATTTTCACAAATTAACTTTTAATTCAATTTTAAAAGTTCTGTAACATCACTATAACTCCAATATGATTTAATATAACTTTATAAATCATTTTTAATCACATTTAACCCAATTTCCAATTTTTTCTGTAATTTCAATATTAAATTATCGATTTAATTATCCAACTAAATCTAAATATTCAAAAAAAAATTATTCGACTTACAAATTTCAATTATTAATATTTAAAATTAATTAAATATATGAATTTTAATTGACAGAAATTTTGGGTCGTGACATCCAGCTTATCAGGTTCATTGGGCATACCATTGTACTACATCGTTGTTTCAAATTATTGTAGTTTCAGGTTCATCGGGCGTACCGTTATTTTACTACGTTGATGTTCTGAATTATTCGAGTTTCGGGTTCCTCGGGTGTATCGTTTTGTACTACGTTGTTGCATCGGCTCTATGGTTGGCGACTATGGGATAGCGACCCTTTTGTGATACACATGTTGGTGGATTTTCATGCTTCTGTTTGTGATAGGCCTCCCCCTTTGTGATTTCTGGATTTCCAATTGATGATTTTTGGAATTTTTGTTTCACCAATTTTTGTGATTGACATTGATATGTTTTGTCAACATTTTTGGTTTGGTGAATAAAATGAAGATTAAGGCATTCATTTTAGTGTTTTGAGATTCTTAAGATATAGTATGATTTTTGTTGTTATTTAATGTATACTTGTCACAGTATAGAATTATTGTTATCATACATTTTTGTCATATCTCTTATCCTACTTATTTTATCTGGTATTTATAGCTAGTCTGATCCATTTATTATTTTCTTCCCAAATAATACTCTGGTCAGACCGAGGTATTTTAGGTGCTTCTACTTGACTTCTTAGCGGTGACTATCTTCTGACTTTTGGCTAACTACTTGGCTTAGTAATTTTTTTTATACATTCGAGATAGAGACTGCTTTATGTATACTTATTGTTTTGTCTAGCACTTGTACCTATTCTTTTATGATGTAGTGGATCTTGCATGACCACTTCTTTGATGTACACTTTTATGTGCTATATTCATATATGTTTCCGCCTTAATGATATAAATATCTGTGATGGATTTATGTTATGCTTATTTTATATTTGTTTTCGAAATCCACATAGCCACTGTGTAGTAGCTTTGAGTTTGTACTTGATATGTCAAATTTCCTTTTAACTGAAATGCGTGACCTTCTATCTTACATATCGGTATTCGCACAAAGTAATTAAATGGATGGTCACTCCTCAACAGCCTTATTCTTCATGCTAGTCGATGGCATTACCCCATAGTGTCCTTGGCTAGTGCGAGTATAGAGGTGGGGCATCACAACTTGATATTAGTGCCAAACATCGGAACAATATAGAATATTATAGCAAGGATCAACGTTCTAAGTCTCTTTTAGGAATCGTGCCTTAGGATTTAATTCGAGTCATTGGACCCGTTCTATCCTAATTTCTTTTATGATGCCTTGTTTTACGAATCAAGTTTGTTTGATATTCATTCTGAGAACAACCTTTTTCCTCTTCTTTCTTTCTTAAAGAAGAGAAATGATTAGATCTGGCCGTCCCAGCGCTGGTCAATCCAGTGATACTCCTTAGGATGGAGAATTCATGTCTGCCCAGCAGCTTTTAGATCTTATAAAGAATGCTCAAGTTACCGGACCCACTCCAAAGCCTACTCATCCTAGATCAGGGTTTGTATGCTTGTGCAGAGATTATATCGATTTGGATGGAAAGCCATTCAAGGGTTCCGAAAGCATCATAGAAACCCAAGCTTGGCTTAAATCATGCGATCGCATCTTTTCTCACATGAATCTTGTTGATCTACATCGAGTTCAAGTGGCTTCCAGCATGCTCCGAGAAAGAGCATTAGATTGGTATGAGCTTTTGGTTTTTGAGATTATCGAAGCGGATCTTACTTGGGAGCAATTTTGGGAAAGATACGAACTGAAATTTGTGCCGAAAGCTAAAAAGGTGACTTTAGCTTGGCGGTTTATTTACCTTGTTCAAGGTGAATCTTCTATGACAGATTACATCGAATCTTTTGAATCTCTCTCTAAATATGGGGTCGAGTATATTAATACCCCATTGAAGAAAAATCATAGGTTTTTCTACGAGTTGAATAAGAACCTCAAAAAGGCTCGACTTCTGAAATTGGATCTTTCTTTTGATCAGCTTATTGATATCGCTCTTTGACTTGAAGATGTCGATAAAGAAAGTGATGTTGAAGTTGTGAGTGCCAAATAAAACTTCAACAACAACAAGAAGAGGCCTATTAAGTTCAAGGGTCCTATTCTCAACAAGAAAGGGAAGCAAGCAGCTTCGGTAGCAAAGACTCCTACCTCTAGTCGTTGGCAATGCTACAATTGTGGTTTTAAGGAGCATTATGCTAATAAATGTATGAAACCTCTCTTTTGTCGTTATTGCAAAAGTTCGGGTCATCTTTTATCTTCATGTCCCAAACTTCCAAGCAAGAAGGAGGTAAAGCTAAATGTTGTGCAAGCTCCTAGTAACACTTCTCTTGGTCAAGGCATTTTTCATTCTATCCTTGATGGCATTATTATGTTTCGTGGTCATCCTATTCGAGTTCTTTTTGATACAAGTGCATCCCATTCTTTTATATCAAAATAACTTGTTGATACTTTTTCTTTAAATGTTATGTGTTTGATGACTTCACTAAGAATTGTGAATCCGGTTGGTGGATCCGCAACACTCAGTTTGCTTTGTAAAGATGTAGAGATTATTTTATGTAATTATTCTTTTCGGGCCAATTTGCATGTTATGCGCTACTTAGGTTACAGAATAATTTTGGGAATGGATTGGCTTAATCGTTATGAAGCCTGTAACCTATGTCCTGAGAGGACTATTCATCTTCGACATCCTCAATCTGTTAAGCAGGTTTCTATTGTTCTTAAAGATTCAGATTCTAATTCGGTGGCATCCATATATTCTCTAAACCCTCATGATGGCGATAATGATGATGAGGAAGATGTCATTTCTCTCATTCACGTTGTTCGTGAATTTTTCGACATATTTGAGCTTGTTTTAGGATTACCACCTAAACGAGCAATCGAGTTTAGAATTAATCTAATTCCTGAAGCTCTACCTATCACTCGTCCTCCTTATCGTATGTACAATAAGGAAAATGAGGAGATGTGTAAGCAATTATCCAAATTGGAAGCGAAGCAGTTTGTTCGTTCTAGTTCCTCTCCATGGGGAGCTTTAGCTATTTTTGTGAAGAAATCTGATGGTACACTTAGGCTTTGCGTTGACTACCGCAAGCTTAATGATCTCACCATCAAGAATAAATATCCCTTACCTCAGATTGATGAATTATTTGATCAACTTAATGGTGCTAGAGTCTTTTCACAGTTAGACTTAGCAACCGGTTTTCATCAGCTTCGTATTGCAGGGGATAGCATTCCTTTGACATCGTTCCGTACTCGTTATGGATCTTATGAATGGCTTGTTATGCCATTTGTTTTTGACGAATGCTCCAGCTTATTTCATTGACCTTATGAATCAAGTTTTTAAAGTCTTTCTCGATCGATTCGTTCTCATCTTTATACATGATATTCTTGTTTATTCTAAAACCGAAGAAGAGCATGAAAAACATCTTCGGATTGTATTGGAAACTCTTAGAAGCAATCAATTGAAAGCAAAATTTTCTATATGCCACTTTTGGAAAACTCGTGTGAAGTTTCTCGGACATATTATTTCTGAATCCGGAATTTCCATGGATCCTTCACAAAGATTGAAGCGATTCAAAATTGAAAGAAACGGAAGAGTGTGATGGAAATTCGTAGCTTTCTTGGATTGGCAGGTTATTACCGTTGGTTCATAAAAGATTTTCTAAAATTTCCGTGCCTCTTACTAGTTCGCCAAAGAAGAGAGTTAAGTACATTTGGTCAAACAAATGTGAAGCTGCTTTTCAGAAATTAAAAAACTCCTTTCCGATGCTCCTATTATTGTGATTCCCGAAGGGAACCAAGACTTTATTTTTTATACTAATGCTAGTCACGTTTGTTTGGGTGACGTTCTCATGCAAAGGGAACGTGTTATCGCTTTGCTTCTAGGCAATTAAAGCATGCCAAGACTAGATATGCCACTCATGATTTAGAGCAAGCAGCTATTGTTTTCACCCTTAGAATTTGGCATCGTTATCTTTTGGGAGAGAACTTTGTTCTCTACACCGATCATAAATCTTTGAAGTATTTATTTTCTCAAAAGGAATTTAATTTGCGTCAACAATGTTGGCTCGAGTTCCTTGCATCTTATGATGTTGATATTCTTTATACTCTCGGAAAGGGAAATCGTGTTGCCGATGCCCTTAGCCGAAAGCAATAAGCGGTTGTTTCAATGATGATATCTAAATGGAATGATCTCGAGACTTTACCCACTAGTGAGATTCGAGATTGTAAATTCGATTCATGTTCATCACTTGTTTTATGTAGTCTTGAGGCTCATCCATCTCTTTTAGACCGCATTGTTGATGCTCAAAAGCATGATCCCAAATTGGCTCATCTTAACCAAAGTTGTAGGGATAAAATTGATATTGTTGGTTTGAAAGACTTCGAAATCGATGCTCGTGGTGGCATTCGAAAATTTGTTGGACTTATCGTGCCAAATATTAATGATCTTCATAAAGACATTTTAAAAGATTCTCATCATTCTACATTTACCATTCATCCCGATAATAGTAAAATGTACGTGGATATGAAGCGGATTTATTATTGGGATGGAATGAAATCTGGTATTGCTAACTTCATTAAGCATTGCATGACTTGCCAATTCATAAAGGCCGAGCATCAAAGGCACGATGGATTATTGCAACCTTTAGATATTCCTGTTTGGAAGTGGGATAAAGACTCCATGTACTTTATTGACGGTCTTCCCCGTTCTCGTTCGGGACATGACAGTTTATGGGTGATTATAGTTGGGCTAACAAAGTCCGTCCATTTTATTCCCGTTCGGTCTAATCGGACCGTACCTCTTTTGGCCAAACTTTATGTTAAAGGGATCATGGAATCCCAACTTCAATTGTTAGTGATCGTGATCCATTATTTACTAGTGGATTTTGGAAGAGTCTTCAAAAAGCTTTGGAAACGAAGCTCAATTTTAGCACCGCTTATCATCCTATGTCTGATAGACAAACCGAGCTTGTGAATTGAATCTGGAAGATCTTCTTCGTGCATGTGTTCTTGATTTTGATGGAAGTTGGGAAGATCATATTTCTCTTGCTGAGTTTTCTTACAATAATAGCTTCCAATCTAGTATTGGTATGGCACCATTCGAGGCACTCTACGGAAGGCCATGCCGATCTCCTTCTTGTCGGCTTAAGGCAATGAGAAGCTAGTTTTGGGTCTACATTTTATTCGTGATTCCACAGAAAAGATTGACCTTATTCGTCATAGGATGAAAGAAGATCAAAGTAGAAAAAAAAATCCTATGCCGATAATCGAATATGGAATTTGGAATTTTCTGTGGGAGATTTGGTGTTTATTCGTATTTCACCTATGAAAGGTGTTGTGTGTTTCAGTCGATCGAGAAAATTAGCATCTCGGTATGTTGGTCCATTTCCCATCACCGAACACATTGGTTCCGTGCTTATAGCCTTTTATTACCGGCTAAATTTTCTGTAATTCATGACGTACTCCACATCTCTCAACTTTGGAAATGCCTTAGGAATTTCGATTCTATTCTTGAGCCCGGTGTTATTGAAGAAATTGAAGTTGTGCCTAATTTGACATATGAGCAACATCATATTCATATCATTGCTACAGAAGTTAAACGTCTTTGTAATAGAGATGTCCCACTTATGAAAATTCAGTGGTCCTCAAATCTGAAGGATTACTCTTGGGAATCTAGAGAATTCGTCGAGCGCACACATCCGGAATTACTCTATCGTGATCATTAAGGAGAACTTCTTGTTTCAAAATTTCTTCTTTTGTGTTGATATGCTTTTATGGTTATTACCCTTTATTTTCTTATTGAGTATTGCGAGGATGCAATTTCTTTAAGGAGGGGAGTCTGAACAACCCACATATTTTACGATTGTATATTTGAATATTTTATTTAAATTTAGCATCGTTAGTCGGATTAAAGTCTGAAATTCTACTTTTTGTAAACAGTCGAATTAGGACTCGAGACTACTTTCATTGAGTTCAAGACGACGTTTACGACCTTTTTGAGTACAAGCATCGATACGTTTGGAGTTGAGTTGAATTTTGCTATTTTTATTTTAGGCTTTGGGTTTCAGCCCATTAACCCTACATGACACCCCAGCTCCACCCCCACTCCTCTTCATTCATTCTGTTTTTCCTAATATTCCCAAGCACTAGAAAAATGGGGGAAAAGAGAAGAGATTAGAAATTTCTAAGCTCTAATTCTCTTAGGAAATTCATTTTCAAGTTATAGATCAAGGAGAAATTTAGGTAAGCACCCTTTTCTTCTTCTACACTTCAATCTCTCCCCAGTTTTTAGAAAAACCTAAACCCTGACTTGGGAAATATTTGCATTTGATCCTAGATTGGAGCTTCTAGAGTTGAAGTTGAAGAGTTATTGATCTTTCCTTTGTGTTTGATCTTCTCATTCATTGTTTTTGGGCTTAAAGGTGAGTTCTTTAACTCACATCTATGTCTATACTCTTCATTGTTGTTAGGTATGAATTCCTAACATCTAATGCATGACCAATTTCTTTTGATTTGAATTGGTTTAATGAATTTTCCAATTTTTTTGGTATTTTGAAGTCAAAATCTATGAAAATCCTACAATGGATATTTTGACATGTTGTTTGCAGTGTATTGAAGAGCCTATAGGGTTGGATTATCACTTGACATAAATCCTAAGCCATGGTGCTTGTTCGGTCGCTTTTGAGATGAAATGGCCATTATTGGCCAAGGCAAAATATTGCCTTGAGCTTCAGCTCAGACGTCTGGTATTAAGGTCAGACGTCTAGAGTTACGGGAATAAAATTCCAGATACTCAGCTCAAACGTCTGATCTTATTTCCCAGACATCTGGGCGATCTAGAATAAAATTTCCAGCCTATCAGCTCAGACGTCTAGGAGAACTACCAGACATCTGGGGCTGCTAATTTCAGCCATCTTGCTTGTTTTTATGAGTTTCCATTTATATCGATTTTTGGGTTGATCCGATTGGTCGTCGTCATTTATTATCGACTTCGATGACTTCTTTTCTGGATTTCTGGTAATAACCACTTTGATGGATTTGATATCGATTTCTATGGTTTGATTCACGTTTTTGTATGTGAATTTTTGGTGATTGATTATTTCTACAATCATTTCTGTGATTTGTCACTTTAAAATGCAAAGTTCTCTATACTAGAAGTAAGTATTCAAACTCTTTCACAAAAATGATTTTAACACTATTTTTAATATGAAGCTTGTTTTTAAACCCGCTTTCCAACCAGTTAGTATATACAAACCTTTACCACACTCTTAGAGAAATCTAATTAAATGGCTTAGTAAAACAAGTGGTACGAAACGCTTGCGTTTACTTCGTCGGTTAATTCTTGGACTTGTTCGATTGAAATCTTATGATAATTTTCGAGTGGAGATCTATAATTTGTTCGTAATATTTCAGGTAAGCTAGTGGCTCTGGGACATGAAGTTAAACTCATTTATTTACTAGCTTAGTGTAGCTCACATTTTTATTAATCAACGGTGATTATTTTATGGTTTAGACTAGCGAAGTGAGATGTCTCTTTGTCCGTGTGGGGGACTATACCTCGATTTTATGGAGCTTCGTTTCATTTTTATGGGCTGACGACCCATGGTTGTTTGACCATTCTTTGGAGTTTTGACTCATTTTTATGGGCTAGCGACCCACGTTCTTTTATAGAGTTCGGTTCAACGGATGTATCGTTATTACACTACATCGTTGTTCTGGCTTATTAGGTTCATCTGGTGCACCGTTATTGTACTACATCGTTGTTCTGGCTTATCAGGTTCATCGGGCGTATCGTTGTTGTACTACGTCATTGTTTCAAATTAGTGCAGTTTCAGGTCCATCGGGCGTACCGTTATTGTACTAGGTCGATGTTCTGAATTATTCGAGTTTCAGGTTCCTCGGGCGTACAGTTGTTGTACTATGTTGTTGCACCGGCTCTATGGTTAGCGGCCATGGGATAGCGACCCATTTGTGATACACGCGTTGGTGAGTTTTCATGCTTCTGTTTGTGATAGGCCTCCCCCTTTGTGATTTCTGGATTTCTAATTGATGGTTTATGGAATTTATGTTTCACCAATTTTTGCGATTGACATTGATATGTTTTGTCAATATTTGTGGTTTGGAGAATAAAATGAAGAATACGACATTCTTTTTGGTGTTTTGAGATTCTTGAGATATAGTATGATTTTTGTTGTTATTTAATGTATACTTGTCATGGTATGGCATTATTATTATCATTCATTTTTGTCATATCTCTTATCATATCTCCTTTTATCTGGTATTTATAGCTAGACTGATCCGTTTATTATTTTCTTCTTAAATAATATGAAACGACCCGACTTTCTTACCACAGAAAATCGCATAATTTTTAAGAAAGAAAAGGATAGAAAAGAGAAAAGACAGAGAAGAAGAAAGAAACAACATCAGAATCTAAACAGCGGAACGAATAAATTATATTACTCACATAATACATTACATAATATCATATACATCAGAGATACACAGCTAAAACAACACATACTAGACAGTTATAAACACCTGTCTAGTTATACAACTCGATACAACTCAAAGACAACAACTCAGAGAACACACAGTGGAATACTATATAGCTACGCAGGAGCCTCCTGCTCCATTTGTTCCTCCAGAATTCGTCAAGCCAACCTAAAATCCTAACCTGAATCCCTTGGCTACTCATAAAAATTTGAGTACCCAAGAGTTTAAGAAAAACAGAATAAACTCCAGGTCAGACATGGGTCTGGTGTGAGTAAACGGTTAAAGTTGCTTAACTTTTAAAAACCTTTTGAAAGAAAAGGTATCACGTAAGACTTCCCACACATAAACATGGAAAAGTTTTTACCTTACGCTAACCAAAACATTTGATAGGAAATCCGATGATATTATAATAGTGTCTAGGGTTTCAAATAAGAAATAGCCGAAATTGTTACATTCATTAAATTCCAGCTACTTGCCACAAAAGTGGGTAATACAATCAAAACCGTTGGCACTTATTGGATGAAACGATCCGCAAATCCGTACCCCTTGAGTTAACACTATTCTACAACAATCAACTCAAGTTGTACAGAAAATACGAACCATTTGGGTTAAAGAAGAAGAGGTAGAAGAAGAAAATAGAAATCAACATCAGAATCTAACCATCACAGCGGAATAAAATATAATAGATAATAATGATCTTTACTCAAAATCAAATATCTCTGTTTATATATATATTACATCATCAGAGTACATCAATCACAGCTCAACATCAATATCATACAAATGGATACACAACAACTCAACACAGCGGAATATATATAAAAGCAAGTACGAGAGTACGTATCGACATCCAGCTCGCCTCCTGAGCTCCACAGCATCTCCTGTATCCTATAATACTCGGTCTGACCCGAGCATTACAGTTAAATAACACCCGAGTCAGTTTGGAATACCAGCGTGAGAAAATCACACCCAATTGATTATTAAAGTTTCAAAAATCCTTTGAAAATAAAAGCATCTTGTAAGACTACGTCACAAATAAACATGTCGGGTTTTTACCTTACGATAACTAAAATATTTTTATTAAAGTCCTCTGATATTATAATAGCGTCTATAGAAAGTAAAATAGAATCTAGCTGAAATGCTTACATCTCACGTTTCAGCAATAGTTGGGCAAAATCAAAACCGTACGGGTGCGTATGGAAAATGGATTCCAACTAATGGCTAGGCATTGGGGTACCACCTGTCACAGTACCTGGTCTAGATCAGCGTACCGAGGAGCCACCCTAACTCCCCTACAACACAAGACCAGAACCATCCCTTACTGGACAGTCCCGAGCAAGATCACCCCGCGGTTGGGATCAGCAACCGCCCACTAAGCCGAAATAAAAGGGACATCTAGACAGGGATGACCTCACCCTCCAGTGGGGGCTACCCACGAAGCCTTGCTGCATATCCCCTGATTTTCAGCCATTTCCATTTGATGAGGATTGAGGCTAAGCGTTACCTTTAAGAACAATATCCCTTAGAATGCCCATCATCCACCTGACGATGTTTCGCAAGCATTCATCCATACAAGTCCGCCCCGGGTTCGAACGGAACTGAAGGCACTATTCCTACTACATCCATTTTGGAAATATCTTCAGGATTAGTAGCGACTAGCCCTAGCACTTCACTGCTGCATCTTCGAATCCAAAATCGTTTCCACGAAACGTACAAACCGGCTCAAAGTGGTTTTCGAGAAATAAATCTCGATCCCGATCTCTTCGAAACGATCAACGCATTTGGCCAATATTGATAGTCGGTTATTTAACTATCAATTAATATTCACAAACAACCATCAACCAATAATTTTCCAAATTATTTATTAATCCCAAAAATATCTTCACAATATATTTTTCTATTTTCAATCCTTTGAAAACAGTTTCAAACCATCTTTCTTTTCAGAATAAACTTTCCCAAATATTTACTATCTCCTCTGAAATCACCAAGCACAAAATTAGATTTCTAAAATAATTTAAAACACTTTATTTTGAAATATACTTTAAAACATTTAAGTTAAAACTACAACAATAATTTATTTAAAATACCATACTATATGAATATTTGAAAGTAAGGTTACTTCATAAATATAAAACTAGATTTACACTTTTTAAAAAAACAAAATATTAAGTCATTCTTTAAATAATTACTAACAAAATAAATTAGGAGAAAATACTTACTTTAGACTTTAAATATTAGAAATAATAAATTTACAAAACATACCTTTTAAACAACTTCAAAATCCTTTAACTTATATTTAAAAATTTACTTTGAAACGTACTTGGTTATCCAGGGAGAATTTCAAATCTCAATCACTTAAATCAATTTCCGAAATTGATTTCCAATTTATTTTATTTGAAATAAATTCTTTTACTTATCAGTTCATTTCCAAATTCAGCAGTTATGGACTAATTATTATTATTATTATTATATTCTTCTTTACTGTTTCAATAATCCAAATCTTAAATTCTAAATAAATGATTGTTTGTTTTTTATTTATAATACTGCATTTTAAAATTTATTAACTTTCTGTTTATACAAATTTTCCCTTCCATTCTCAAAATTCATTTATTAGAATTTTAAAGTCACTTCATTTCTGTTCCAAGTTATTCTTAAATTTGTTCTATAATTATTTTACTTGCAATTTCACTTCTTTTAGTTTCATTTCCAAAATCAAATTTATATTTTTGGTAATTCACTATACCCAATTATATCAACCAAGCCATAACATTCAATATTTCCACATAATTCATTATAGAATATCAAACAATCAGATCAGAGAATAGAATACAAAATAATTTAAATAAAAGCTGAAGGGTCCAGTTGGATCCCTCCAACCTATTTTCCCTGCATCCACAGACGTTAGCATCACATAATATGCCAATTACAAATTATACTATACTATATCACATCAATCAATTCAACCATACAACCAATTATTTAAATTTAATCATTTGAATTTAAATTTTAAACTGAGTGAGATTAACTCACCTTTGCCTCTTAAATTTGCACGTCCATTTCAATATTGTCTCGGATTCTCTGATGTTCAACCTTAATAAACAATTTATATAATTTTATTAATATTCGGATCAATCAAGAAACAAATTTTCGTTTGGTAATTTTAATTAATTTTCTCTTCTTCTTTCTTTTTTTCTTCAATGATTTTATTTTAACCCAACTTCTTTTGATAAATTTTATTTAGCTAACATTTAGTTTTAAACTGGATTTCCTTTTTTTAAAAAAAATCTTTTAATCGCTAAGAAAATTAATAAGCTAGTTTAAACATTTGACTTTTTTTTATATAACTCTTATTTTGGAAATCTCATTAAAAATTTCTAACTTCACACAGGTTTTCAAACAAGTTTATTCTCAATATTCTTTTAATTGGAAATATATTTTGTTAATCTACATATTTTAAAATGAGGATACATATATATAAACTATATTTAAATAATTTACTGTAATTATATTTTCCTCTTTTGTTTCCTGACTCCTGATTATTCAAATCCAACTGAAACGCAAACCGTAAATACCCAGTTGCAAATTTATACTTACGTATATATAACTTAAGTTAAATAACAAATTGAAAAAAACTTATACCTGCTGCCTTGCTCACGAGATTCCGTTACTCGATTGCCTTCAATCCCTCTACTACAAACGCGGCCCTTGAATCGCACGGCTTCGAAACCGTCGCCAAAACCCTAACGACAGCGACCACAAATCCCTCCATCCTCACAAAGCCCTCCTCACTGTCGCACGCGAGTGATTAAACAAAACACTCGCCTCCACGATGCCGACCTCATGCTGGAGTGCCGCCGCCCCTCGAGCAACCTAAACCTAACGCGCCTTTCCCCCAAATCAAATGTTGTCGCGGCCCTATGATCTTGAGTAATTCGAACGAACTCGGTTTGCGATTGAGTAGAAGAACTCAGATTCAATCTTTTTTTTATTAGATCGAACGAAGATTTAGGGCGAAGAAAAGGAAATGGTCGCGACGGTACGATTTTGATTTAGAGATTTAGAGAATAAATGAAGGACGCGATCCCCTTTCGTTGTTGAGGAAATTTAACTGGGGACGGCCATTATATTTTTTTTTTGTTGACCAACAGAATTTCACTGGAAATGGAATAGGTTTCGTATTTAAAAGAAAGGAGGATGAAGAATCGTGTTTGGGAAGCCAAAGGAAGCGTGCACTGGAAAGAACTGGAAAGATTCTGATGTAATCTAGTTTAACTAACACGTACAGTGTTTTCTTAGTTTCAATTAAACTTCAGCGCGTTTATATATCGTACGCTCACATAACAACTCCGATCAACACGAAATTTGTAATCCAATAATAATTCAATATTATGGACCCAATGGAGCTGGTTTCATTGAATTCCGAGACTGTGCTTCGAGAGGTTATTTTTAAATTCAATTTAAACGATAAAATTTTAAAACTGAACAAACCACTGTAAATTTCAATTTTACAACTTATATTATTTTCAGTGTTATCAATATAAATTTTACAAGCCTTCAAATTATTTTTAACAGGCTTAAAATCCCAGACTTCATATTTTACCCGATTTTAAATTATTTAATTCAATAATTTAATTATCAAATAATTTGTGATATTTGTGATTCAAGTTAAAATTATTCTATTGAATATTTAAAATCAATTAAATATTCCGATTTTAAATGCTTAAAAATTTTGGGTCGTCACATTCCTCCCCCCTTAAAAGAATTTCGTCCCCGAAATTACTAGTTAGGAAGAATGGTCAAATACCCGTTACTATTTTTCCTAAACCAAACAATCCAACATCAAACCAACTATCTTTTTATAAAAGACCCATTATCATTCTTATAACTTCTCAACTCTCCCATTGTTCCAAACTATACTATTTGTTTAACCTTTCAAGTTTCAATTTAAAACCATTGAATTATCAAAATTTTCTCAAAATTTTTCTAGCTCCCTAAATTCCCAAAATTTTTTGCCAGCGTCTCCTTTGCACGGCTAGCTCGGTACAACTACAAAATGGCTCTACGGCCTCCCACATCCAAAAAGAAAATAAAAAGCCAAGCGCCTAGATTCAAAAACCCAATCAAATTCCATATAGAATTTTAAACACATACCTTTTAGTCGGGCAATTCTAATTTATTATCTGAAATCAAAACCATTTCTCTTTTCCCTTTTTCGTACCTGCATATCCTGTTTAGCAATAACATCCAATCACAACATTCAAAAACACTTATTGACTTCTTTTACACATTTCCAATATTTGTTTTACTTAAGCCCGTACGACGCACATATATTATCCCTACGCATTACCAAATCCGATCGTTCACTCGATCACACAATTTCACCTCTGAACTAGTATCATCCACCCAACTTCCTAGTGCGGACTTGGATCTGGTTTCTTAATCAGAAACCGTCATTCTCCTTGCATAGCCATAAACTATGATAGAGAATTTACATAATCAATCAAAACTCAATATCCAGGTTTGCCGTCGAAAATCGAGTGAAAAATCCTAACTCGGATCGATATTACCATCTCGAAATTATGTGCTCGAATCTGGATCGAATAGCTATGCGAATAAAACAATATACGTACATCCTACGTATAAATTCCAATTGATTATCAAACATATCAATTTCCTTTTTTTATTCACTTCCAATTTGATTGTGATTCCTTTATTCACAATTCCCACAGTCACAAATATCGGTTTCAACCTTAATTCAATTATTCACTTAGCATACTTTCAATACCAAATTTACTTAAGAATTCATTATTCTCTTCTTTAAGTTCAATATAAGTATTTTATATGTTTCTTATATTTATTTTCATCTCCGACTTTAGTTTATATCTATTTCTATTCAAATCGATTCTTTCATTTTCATATGAATCCAATTTATCTTTAACTCTGAATATTTAAATTTTATTTTTCATTTATAACCAATTCATGTCATTGTTTAAGTTAGTTTCATTTACTAATTATATTTCAATTTCCAGTTTGAAATCATTTTGTCGTTAACAAACATTCTCCAAAAAAATTTCAAAAATTTTCTAACTCCCAAAATTTCTGAACATTTTTGGCAGAGTCTCCTTTGTACGGAGGAGCTTTTGCAATTTGACAAAAGAGATAAATATATATACATCGACCCACCCGGTAGGAAAAACTAAAAACAGTTCATATTTCCTATTTTATTGCGTAGGCATACCTTATTTAGCATTTTAAGCAAGTAGCTTATATTTAAGCAAATAGCACAACCAAATCCAGCCACACGGCTCCCAGGTACCTGTACTACTCAATTTAAACATGTAAGTGCCAAATATATGCAGTTTAACTATATATCACTTAGTAGCAATGGTTAAAACATATGAATGCTAAAGAAATGGACATCCAACATTTTCCGTAAGCAATTTTTACAATTTTCATACTAATTCAACTGTTTCAGTTAATTTATAACCATTTTCATTCAATTGAATGGTTTTCAATCCATTCGTATACCACTTCATCAATTTGAATGGTTTAAAACTCAATCGCTTACATTTAATTTATTCTTAAGCAAGCTGAACTCATATTTAATTCAATTGCTTTCAAAATCAATTTATTTTACCCTTATCAACACATAGAACTTTAATTACTTCCATTTACATCCAAACGACAGTTTATCCCATGCAATTCGACGAGATTTATGTGAATAAATCAGTATTTATGCTTTATAACCAATTTAAATTGATTTCAACTCAATTTATACTTAATTCTATTCCATTTCCAATTTATTCACAATCCATATGTTCTCATTTTCATTGCATTTCAGATTTGAATCCATTCACTTGCATTTCATTTTATTAACCAAACTAGTTTATTCAAAACCATTAACAATTTAGGTTCCTCTTCGTTACCAATTAAATTTTATTCACAGTCCACTCATTTATACTTTATTTCTTATCCACTTTCATTTAAATCCACTCTATTAAACTTGAAACATTCTATTTTCTTATTGTCTCAAGTTATTTCAATTCCTTAATAATTTTAAATGGTTTACAATTATTTATTCTAGAATTTCATTCCATTAATATTATTTATAACTCACCGAATTTTATTTCGATTAAAAATTTATTTTCTCTAGATTTAAAATCAATCCAGTATTATTAAAATTAATTTTAAGTTGAATTCAATTCAACTCCTTTCCATCTTTTAGCTTAAGTTTATTCACTCCAATTTATACTTAAGCTCATTCTCATTTTGCAAACAAAGTTCTCCTTTCAATTTAACTTGATTCTATTTCAATCCAAACTCCTTTCCAACTACAAATTTATTTGATTAGTTATTATAAATTTCAAATTTCCAAGTTCGATTCATTCTCAGTTCACTTAAACAAATTACAAGGTCATTTCAATTTATTTCTACATATTTGGATTTTATTCACAATACAAACCATTATTATTTTAATCCAATTTCATTTGTTTATTCGATACCTTTCCAAGTATATCCAATTTGTTAACACTTCAAGTTAAAGTTAAATTAATAACTCAAGTTCCGAATCCTCTATCCATTCTCAATTTACCACCCAAATTTATGAACACACAGTTCAATTATATTTACTTCATCGACAATTCAAGTCGAATTTAATTTATAACTTGAGTTTTATTTCCAAACTTCAATATTAACTTATCAATTCAGCTTTTCTTTAGCTACATTGGTTATCATTATATATTTCGTCATCTAATTTATTATCTAAATAGTTTTCCCCCAACTTATAATCCAGAACTCGATTTTAATCCCAAAATCTCTTCATTTAAATTTTCTTAAGTTCAAATTTATTTTATAATTCAGGTTTTGATTTTTATTTTACTTTTCAATTCATCAAAATATTAATTTTATGCTTTCTATCCCACTTTTCAAATTTTATAAGTCACAACTTATTATTTACACAATTCCATTCATTCTAGACTTGAATATATTCATCTTTTATTTTAACTCAAGCCTCATGCTTATTTATATCCCAAGCATGTTTTATTTCATGCATTATAACTCTTTTACATGTTATTCTTATTTATTTATTTCAATTCCAATCCTTATTCAATTTATTTTCCATTTGTTTAGGTAAGAATTTTATTCCATTCATTAATTCAATTGAATTCTCATCCTAATTCAATTTTACTTTAACTCAAATTAATTTAATCTCAATTCGATTCAATTTTATTCATCAATCTAAGTAAATCTCATTTTTAACTTCTAACTTTAAATTTAAATTCCAACCTTCAAAGCTTATAGTTCCTTTCTAATTTAAAAATCATCTCAATTTATAAGCTTACAACCTGTCTCATCAAGATTTTTAAATACCCGACTTTGGTTCCAAATCATTTTGAAATCTTCAACATCTCCAAATCACACTTCTCGAAAATTTCAAACCAATCCTGGTTTTTATTTCCAACAAATTTCTTTTGAAAGTACAAAAACAAAAAGGTTTTCCAAAACACATTAATTTGGCAGTAATCTGTCACCTAGAAACTCGAAAATGAACATCGATGATGCTGCAGTCATCACCGAAGTTATTTTCCAGTGACTGAAGAGAATTCAATGCTATCTCACTTCCAAAATCCATTTTTAAACAAATTTCCTTTCATAAATAACTCAAAAACAACTATGTTACCATTTATCTTCAAAATACTTTCAAATTTCCAAATCTCCGGGATTTAAATTTCCAAATCCTGCTTTATTCCATTTTACTACAATTCATTTGCATAGCTTATGCTCATACAAATTATTATTTGATTATATTTCAATTTATAATTCACATTTACAATTCATATTTATAAATTTCATTTTATAATGAATTTATTTCCTTAAATTTAAGTTATGTTTAAATTTCTAGTTAAATTTTCACTTTACAATGATAATACGTTAATGTTATCATTTTTAACATCCAAGCAACCATATATTAGCTAAATAGTTTACAAAAACCTTTATTTATATCAAAATATATTGTGGGTAAAATTATTTCATTTACCCACATTTAAAACAATACCGTGTCAATTGTTCTATTCAATTGTTTAGAAACCCCTTCGATACAGTTGCGCAGACTGTGTCGACGAAGGTTCATATGCCACTCAATAAACCAATCAACGCAATATTAAAACCATTTTATATCCACTAACAAATACGCGCTCATATCTATTAATATACTCAAACTCATTCTAGAGTACTACGAACTCTAATTTAAATGAGTAGTTCCCACCAGAGCTAAGGTTATTCCCAACCTAAGCTCTAATACCAAGTGAAATGACTCGCAAATCCGTAACCCTTGAGTTAACACTATTCTACAACAATCAACTCAAGTTTTACAGAAAATATGAACCATTTGGGTTAAAGAAGAAGAGGTTGAAGAAGAAAATAGAAATCAACATCAGAATCTAACCATCGCAGCAGAATAAAATATAATAGATAATAATGATCTTTACTCAAAATCAAATATCTCTGTTTATATATATATTACATCATCAGAGTACATCAATCACAGCTCAATCAATATCATACAAATGGATACACAACAACTCAACACAGCGGAATATATATAAAAGAAAGTATGAGAGTACGTGTCGACATCCAGCTCGTCTCCTGAGCTCCACAGCATCTCCTGTATCCTATAATACTCAGTCTGACCCGAGCATTACAGTTAAATAACACCCGAGTCAGTCTGGAATACCAGCGTAAGAAAATCACACCCAATTGATTATTAAAGTTTCAAAAATCCTTTGAAAACAAAAGCATCTTGTAAGACCACGTCACAAATAAACATGTCGGGTTTTTACCTTACGATAGCTAAAACATTTTTATTAAAGTCCTGTGATATTATAATAGTGTCCATAGAAAGTAAAATAGAATCTAGCTGAAATGCTTACATCTCACGTTTCAGCAATAGTTGGGCACAATCAAAACCGTACGGGCGCGTATGGAAAATGGATTCCAACTAATGGCTAGGCACTGGGGTACCAACTGTCATAGTACCTGGTCTAGATCAGCGTACCGAGGAGCCACCCTAACTCCTCTGCAACACAAGACCGGAACCATCCCTTACTGGAAAGTCCCGAGCAAGATCACCCCGCGGTTGGGATCAGCAACCGCCCATTAAGCCGAAATAAAAGGGACATCTAGACAGGGATGACCTCACCCTCCAGTGGGGGCTACCCACGAAGCCTTGCTGCATATCCCTTGATTTTCAGCCATTCCCATTTGATGAGGATTGAGGCTAAGCGTTACCTTTAAGAACAATATCCCTTAGAATGCTCATCATCCGCCTGACGATGTTTCGCAAGCATTCATCCATACAAGTCCGTCCCGGGTTCGAACGGAACCGAAGGCACTATTCCTACTACATCCATTTTGGAAATATCTTCAGGATTAGTAGCGACTAGCCCTTGCACTTCACTGCTCCATCTTCGAATCCAAAATCGTTTCCACGAAACGTACAAACCGGCTCGAAGTGGTTTTCGAGAAATAAATCTCGATCCCGATCTCTTCGAAACGATCAACGCATTTGGCCAATATTGATAGTCGGTTATTTAACTATCAATTAATATTCACAAATAACCATCAACCAATAATTTTCCAAATTATTTATTAATCCCAAAAATATCTTCACAATATATTGTTCTATTTTCAATCCTTTGAAAACAGTTTCAAACCATCTTTCTTTTCAGAATAAACTTTCCCAAATATTTACTATCTCCTCCGAAATCACCAAGCACAAAATTAGATTTCTAAAATAATTTAAAATGCTTTATTTTGAAATATACTTTAAAACATTTAAGTTAAAATTACAACAATAATTTATTTAAAATACCATACTATATGAATATTTGAAAATAAGGTTACCTCATAAATATAAAACTAGATTTACACTTTTTTTAAAAACATAATATTAAGTCATTCTTTAAATAATTACTAATAAAATAAATTAGGAGAAAATACTTACTTTAGACTTTAAATATTAGAAATAATAAATTTACAAAACATACCTTTTAAACAACTTCAAAATCCTTTAACTTATATTTAAAAATTTACTTTGAAACGTACTTGGTTATCCAGGGAGAATTTCAAATCTCAATCACTTAAATCAATTTTCCAAATTGATTTCCAATTTATTTTATTTTGAAATAAATTCTTTTACTTATCAGTTCATTTCCAAATTCAGTAGTAATGGACTAATTATTATTATTATTATATTCTTCTTACTGTTTCAATAATCCAAATCTTAAATTCTAAATAAATGTTTGTTCTTTTCTTTTACTTATAATACTGCATTTTAAAATTTATTAACTTTCTGTTTATGCAAATTTTTCCTTCCATTCTCAAAATTCATTTATTAGAATTTTAAAGTCACTTCATTTCTGTTCCAAGTTATTCTTATATTTATTCTATAATTATTTTACTAGCAATTTCACTTCTTTTAGTTTCATTTCCAAAATCAAATTTATATTTTTGGTAACTCATTATACCCAATTATATCAACCAAGCCATAACATTCAATACTTCCACATAATTCATTATAGAATATCAAACAATCAGATCATAGAATAGAATATAAAATAATTTAAATAAAAGTTGAGGGGTCCAGTTGGATCCCTCCAACCTGTTTTTCCTGCATCCACAGACGTTAGCATCACATAATATGCCAATTACAAATTATACTATACTATATCACATCAATCAATTCAACCATACAACCAATTATTTAAATTTAATCATTTAAATTTAAATTTTAAACTGAGTGAGATTAACTCACCTTTGCCTCTTAAATTTGCACGTCCATTTCAATATTGCCTCGGATTCTCTGATGTTCAATCTTAAATAAATAATTTATATAATTTTATTAATATTCGGATCTATCAAGAAACAAATTTTTGTTTGGCAATTTTAATTAATTTTCTCTTCTTCTTTCTTTTTTTTTCAATAATTTTATTTTAACCCAACTTCTTTTGATAAATTTTATTTAAACAACAGTTAGTTTTAAACTGGATTTCCTTTTTAAAAAAAATCTTTTAATCACTAAGAAAATTAATAAGCTAGTTTAAACATTTGTCTTCTTTTTTTTTATATAACTCTTATTTCGGAAATCTCATTAAAAATTTCTAACTTCACATAGGTTTTCAAACATGTTTATTCTCAACATTCTTTTAATTGGAAATATATTTTGTTAATCTACATATTTTAAAATGAGGATACATATATATAAACTGTATTTAAATAATTTACTGCAATTATATTTTCCTCTTTTGTTTCCTGACTCCTGATTATTCAAATCCAACTGAAACACACACCGTAAATACCCAGTTGCAAATTTATACTTACGTATATATAACTTAAGTTAAATAACAAATTGAAAAAAAACTTATACCTGCTGCCTTGCTCACGAGATTCCGTTACTCGATTGCCTTCAATCCCTTTACTACAAACGCGGCCCTTGAATCGCACGGCTTCGAAACCAAAGGAAATGGAATAGGTTCGTATTTAAAAGAAAGGAGGATGAAGAATCGTGTTTGGGAAGCCAAAGGAAGCGTGCACTAGAAAGAACTGGAAAGATTCTGATGTAATCTAAGTTTAACTAACACGTACAGTATTTTCTTATTTTTAATTAAACTTCAGCGCGTTTATATATCATACGCTCACATAACAACTCCGATCAACACGAAATTTGTAATCCGATAATAATTCAATATTATGGACCCAATGGAACTGGTTTCATTGAATTTCGAGACTGTGCCTCGAGAGGCTATTTTTAAATTCTATTTAAACGATAAAATTTTAAAACTAAACAAACCACTGTAAATTTCAATTTTACAACTTATATTATTTTCAGTGTTATCAATATAAATTTTACAAGCCTTTAAATTATTTTTAACAGTCTTAAAATCCCAGACTTCATATTTTACCCGATTTTAAATTATTTAATTCAATAATTTAATTATCAAATAATTTGTGATATTTTTGATTCAAGTTAAAATTATTCTATTGAATATTTAAAATCAATTAAATATTCTGATTTTAAATGCTTGAAAATTCTGGGTCATCACATTGGATTTTGGATTCCATACAATGGCAGGGCTACTGGGGTACCGCCCGTCACAATACGTGGCCTAGATCACTGTACCGAGGAGTACGCCCGCTCCCCTGCAACACAAAGCCGGACCCATTCCTTACTGAACAGTTCCAAATAAGACAACCCCGGCGATTCTAGCTATCAATCGCCCACACAGCCGAAATAAAATGGACCTTTAGACAGGGGTAAATCTTACTCTCAAGTGGGGCTACCCACGAAGCCTTGCTGCACCTCCCCTGTTTTAGCCATTCCCGGTTGATGAGGCTTGAGGCTACAATTACCTTTAGTGAACACATCACTTAGAATGCTCATCATCCACCTGACGATGTTCTGAAAGCATTCAATCCATACAAGTTCGTTTCGGGTTCGAACGAAACCGAAGGCATTATCTCGTTACACTCATTTTGGAATCACCCTCAGAGTTAACGACAATAACCCTTGCACTCTGAATCACCATCTCGAACCTATAAGAACTAGTTCCGTCAAACTCATTACGGAATCACCCACAGAGTTATACCGATCTTCACAAAGCTCTACTTTGATTCACAACCTTACGTTTAATTGGAATCGATGTGGTTTTCGGATATCCAAATATGGAAACCCGATCCCGGTCTCATCGAAATCCAAAGCGTGTCTTTTAGGTCCAAGTTGTTTTAAAGTTTTAAAACAATTCAATACAGTGTCTATATACACACTGATAGATAACTCACAAATCACAATTGATAATCATCATTATCAAATAACAGGTAATCCACATTATCAATATCATAGTAGTTAATCCATATATTAACATCCCAATTGATAATCTATGTAATCATCACAATGCAACCAAGTATTCATATCATACAACCATACTTATCTCATTACTGAGATCACAAAGCATTCAAGACAATCAATGTCATCCATTCATTCATAAGCAATGATTTACTCATACCCCAACATAATTAATTTAAAATGAATTAAATTAACTATCTCTATCTCTAATTAATTTAAAGTGAGTTAAATTAATTACTTCATCTCTTAATTAATTTAAAGTGAATTAAATCAATTACTTCATCTCTTAATTAATTTAAAATTAATTAAATTAATTACCTTCATCACAATAAATCTTGCTTAAATAACCATTAGTTAAACCAATTACTAAATCACCATCCTAATTAATCAACCATGATTAATTAATTCTAAATCAAGTAATTAATCCTTAATTATTCTCATTAATCATATCAATTAATGAACCTTAATTAATTACTTTTATTTATTAATTAACTTTAATTAATTACATTATTTCTTGATTAGTTATATTAATAAATCATGCTTAAATTAATTACTTTCAATTAATTAACTTAAATAAATATAAACAGTAATTAATTATTCTTAATTACTTCTTAATTACCTTTAATTACTTTATAAATTCTTTGATTTATTACACCAAGTAATAAACCTTTAATTACTTTAACAAGTAATTATTCATTTAAAATTACTTCCCAATTAGTAATTTACCTAACTCAATTACCTCTCGTAATTTATCAATTACTTACCTATCAATCTCATTAAGTAAGCATACTTAAACAATTTCCATGTGACTATCTTTAATAAATTAACTTATCTTAATTAACTTAACTTAATCATATTCACATTATAAATCATAACCGAGTAGTTCATTCCTTAATTACTCTTTAACCAAATTAATCTTCAACTATTAGTTAATAAACCTTAATTATTAATCAATCCTTAAATACAAAGTAATCAATCCCTAATTACTTTTATAATTAATTAATTAACCTTAATTAACTAAATAATTATCTCTTAAACATTAATTAATAATGCTTAATTATTAATTAACAACCTTAATTACAAATTAATTAATCCATAATTATCAATTAATCAAACCTTAATTATAATTAATTAACCTTAAAGAATAGTTAATTAATTCTAAATTAACTTGAATAATAGATTAATACTTCTTAATTATTAATCAAGGAAACCCAATTATTACTTAATAAAATTTTATTAAGTATTTCTTAATTACTAGTTTTAATTAACCCTTAACTACTTAATTAATTAATAAATAAATATAAATTAATTAATCTCTAATCATTAATTACTCCATCATAATTATTTGTTAATTAACTTAATAATTATCCCTAATTAATTACTTAATTAACTCTTTTTAATAATTAATTAGATTAATTAATTATACTTAAAATTTCATAATTAACTTAATTACTTACAACTCACTAAAACTTAATTATCTTTACGATAAAACACTATCTTTAATTATCTTTGAAAACATTTTATCTTAACAACTAACTTAACTTAATTAAATCTTTAATTAAGTTTAGAATATAAAGTAATCATTAATTACTTACCTCTTTATTAATTAACAATCCTTAATTTCAAGTTAATAAATTACTTTGAAAACTTTAATTGTTAATTTATAAGTCATTATTCATTAACTAATTTAATAAATAAATCACTCTTTAATTATTACATTTATTATCAAATTTATACTAAGTTTTTAAGATAAAACATTTCTTCATAAATTTCCTTTTATACTTCAAAATAAGTTTAAAAATAACTTTAAGGATTTAATTTAAACATTTTAAACAAATCATACAAATTTATTATACAAACAATTCAATTCAAAGAAATGAATTTAAAAAGATTAATTTTTGCTTAATTATGTACAGTTTAAAACTTACTTTATTTAAATTTAGAATATGGTGAAACATTTTCTTTTGGGTTTAAACCATGTATACTTGAAACAACAATCTAGTACATCGTCTCTCATTCGTTTTTTTTTTAAAGTTTCAAAGGTTTAGTTAGGATTTTAAAATTTAAGAACCTGTACAATTACAACTACAGGTTACCCCGAAACAACTCGAGTTTAAACTCGAGACATAAACTCAAAATCACGAGCTTATCTTCGAATCCCCACGAACCCATTCCCAGACACGAGAAAGCATCGCCGTGCATATGCACGGCCGTTGGCCAACGCTTCGGCGATCTTCACACATCCAAACAAGTCGCACATCCCCTCAGCAGATGATTCGAGCTAACGAATCGACACCATCAACTCCAAGATGCAAATGAGTATCCAGCTCGAAACTGAATCTCAACCGCACCAAGCAAAACTGCCTCGCACTCCTCACGCCGACCACCGGCAATGCTACAACTCCGGCCACACATTCAAGAAACCTCCACGCTGCCTTCCACTCAAACTCGTGCCGCTCGATCACTTGTAGATGACACAGTGACCCTATATCCAGACCCGACCCATTCTAGGGTTTAAAACCCAAATCTCTACATTGCCGTCACCACGACCCCTAATAGCCACTTCCTCAATTTTTCCCACACTTCCTGATACTACTTCAACCTTCACCCAAGATCCCAATCACCAAAGACCTCGTGATCATCAGATATTCCCCAAAATCCCAATTCCAGAAAATCCACAAATTCTCACACCTTACTTTATTTAAAATCCTGATTTTGATTTTAAAAATCATAACTTTCTACATCAATTCAACTTATATATGTAAATCAGAGAATTGTGTTAGTTAATTTCTCACATATTTATAAATTTTTTACTGTAACCTTTTCTTCCCAGTTACTACATATATATAAACATGTTTAACTATTTTTAGATCCTAGTTCATACTTAAACAAACTCAATTTGTTTGAGAAAAACTTAGGCCCATCAGAGATCAGGGATGAAGAAAATAGAATTTGACCAAAATTTTACTCTGAACCATGAAACAGAGGGGTGACATGCATATACTAGGCATGCACACTTAAATAAAATCACATTCACAAAATTATACGCATGCAGTCATCATCTTCACAAAGATTTTATAAGAAACGACCATAAATCAACTTAAGTTTTTTTTAAATTAAATGTTTACTCACCATATAAAGAAATGCAGAGGATTGTTTTGGGTGAAACACTGGAAAACTTGCAAATGCCCTAAACTGATGATGAAGCTTATTTGAGACAGAGAAACCTTCAGGTTTTCTTCAACAATTTGTTTTCAGGTAGCACTTGCATGCATAAGAATATTTGATGCAGACAAGGATGTACAGAACTGGGTTGAAATTTTGCATCAAGCTTTTGAAAACATTGAGTGGTGTTTGAATTTAAAGAATTTATTTGGTCCTGAGAACAAACTGCAGATTTTGAATTGAAGAAGGTTTTGATTTGAGCATGGTTTGAATTAAGGAATTGCTTGAGAAATTATTTTGAAGATTTTTGGTTTTGGAGAGTAGAAGTTTGCATGATAGATCTAGTTTTCTTTTTCAGGAATGAACAAAAGTTTTTAAAGAAAAAGAAAATGGAGAGAAAGGGTGATTATATAGGCAAGTTTCAGAATTTATTAAATTAAAAAGAAAATTAAAAACAATAATGGACACTTGTCTTTTAATTACACAAATGTTTTTACACTTGTTAACAAGGTGTTTTAAAACTTAACACATGTCAAATATAGTTTGTTTTTATTTTAAAAGAAAATTTAAAAGACTTTTTAAATTATTTCCTAATGAACAAACATGTTTTCTTAATTTGAAAAATGCTTTTCTATTTAAATATCTAATAAACAAACACATTTTTACATTTATAAATGTATGCTAAATTTATATAAGTACAATCTTTGAAAAGAACATAAAATAAAATCAATTTATATACAATATTCAAACTAAATTTTAAAGATGCTATTTCAAAAAGCCTTGTATTTATTTTATTAAATAAACACAAATCAAATTTCCATATATAAATTTCTGTAAAAACAAAATAAACAAATCTTATTTTTAATTAAAAACATCATCTATATAATTTAAAACCAAACTATATTATTATTCTATTTTAATATGTAAGTATATTCTTCTTAAATTCAAATTTATATTCGTTTCAAAGTCAAATTTAAAAATCAAATCTAAAAATCAATTTAAATAAATAAATATAAATTTTTAAATAAGCATATTATTATTTACAAATAATTTATCCTACTTTAAAATCAATTTAAAATATACAGATATAAATATATTTAAACACACTTATCAATTATGAAAACAGTGAGCCAATAGAATTGATTTATACAAACCAAATAATAATTATTATTATTTTAAAACCAATTTATAACCAAAATTAAAATATTATATAATATTACTTGGTTAATTATCTTTGAAAATAACAATTTATCAATTTCAAATAATTTAAATTAAGAGATTATCAGCATTTTAAACTTCTGGAAATTCCGGGATATTACATAATACTCAGGTTAGACCGAGGTATTTCAAGTGCTTCTACTTGACTTCTTAGCAGTGACTATCTTCGGACTTTTGGCTAACTACTTATCTTAGTAGTTTTTGTTTTATACATTCGAGATAGAGACTCCTTGATGTATACTTATTCTTTTGTCTAGCACTTGTACCTATTCTTTTTTGATGTAGTGGATCTTACATGACCACTACTTTGATGTACACTTTTATGTGTTATATTCATATCACTATCTCATACACGCCTCCGAAAGCTTTATTCGTCAAAGAAGAAAACCCAAGAACCTTAAATCTCAAACTACTCAAAATCAATTGAATATCTGAGAGTTTAAGAGGAAAACAAAAACTTTGAGTCAAACATAAAGCCTGTTATGAACAATAATCTAACATCTCAATCCATTTAGATATCTAGTGAGACCACGCCGCTTAGCGGAACGGGTTTTCCCTCACTAGTATCCTAAAACCCTTATAAAACTGAATTCTGTGCTCCTACATCCACAATGGTTAAAACATACATATCAAAACATTATGATGATATGCATACTTGAAAACAAAGAAGATTTTCCCATTCCCTATTTAATCTGACACCCTATCATTATTATATTTTCTAGGGTCACTATTAACCTTTTTAGTTTTCATGGGTTTACTAATAACCTTGTTATAAATAATAGACACCCTGTCCTATTCATAGTTTTCATTGGATCACTAAGAACCTATAGGCTCCTACTAGTTAACTTGATTAATTCATGGGTCCTCCTGAACCTATTAGTCATTCCAATTACTAATCACATTATCCTAATTTTCATGGGTTGCCTAGGAACCTATGGACTAATCCAGTAACTCACTGCACATCCTTGACTAGGAGTCTAATGATACATCCATTCGCGACTTACTTATCCTAGTACTAGGAACCTATTGACTGATATCAATTCTTGATCCAGATATAGTTTTAGTGGGTTCACTACAAACCAATTAGCCCCTGCCAATTGTCCTTATGCATAGTTTTCATTGGTTAACTGTAACATTCCTGAATTTAGCTAAAAATAATTTGATAATTGATTTAATAATTTAAGATTAAATTTTGAAAGAATTGGCACTATTTAGAATATGTTGGCATTTGGAATATAAATAAAATAAAATTGAATTCATCAAATTTAATAATATATATGTTCATACAAGTGAATTATAATTGGGAAGTTAAATTTTGGAATTTAATAAATATATAGACAATGAATATTGTTGATGTGAAAATACTAAAATGAACATATTTAAATATCAATATACAAAATGAAAAAAATATGTTAGATGGATATAAATCATTTTTTCTTATGGTTGTATAAATAGTTATAGAAGGAAAAATAAATAGAAAATAATATAAGGTTATTTGGATGTAATGGATTTTAAAAGTTGTAAAAATAAAATAAATACAAGTGTATGTGAATAACTTGTAAATAAAATTATAAAAGGCTAAAAGCATAAAGCATGTTTCATAAAATAGAAATTTAAAATGCTTTTCTTTTATACTTGAAGATAAAATTAATAGTATACACACGTGTGTTATTTATAAAAGTATAATTCTTTTAATAAATATAAAATAAATTTGTTTGTTTATATATACATAGATACTTAAGTAAACAAGGGTTAAAGTATGTAGTTTGAATATAAATTAAGTAATTTGTAATGAAGTAAGGATTTAGAAACAAATTATAAATAAGTTTAACAAAAAGGGTTAAACACAATTTAAACACATGTGACAAGTGTAGTTCATGCATAAGGAAAATAAACAAGTGTCAAAATGTTTTATAGAAAAAATAAAAAAAAATCAGGCCATTCAACTTCTAAGATCTGAGAGATTAAGTTTTAAGCAACCACAAACAATGAAAACAACTCATTTCTTAAACCATTTCAAAATCTGAAACAAATTAGAAAAACAGAAAATAGAATCAAACAATTTTCAAGCTTAGACCAAATTCAAATCTGAAAGCAATTCAACTCTTACAAGACTTCAACCTGAAAACAAGATCAAGTTTTCAGATTCAAAGCAATCAAAACTGAATCAATGTTCCAACCTGAAGATCATTTAAAGCAGTTAAAACTGGGAATCTAAAACCTGAAGCAAATCCCAGAGAAAAGAAAATCAAAGCTGCAGATCAATAATCAAGTTTTCAAGTTGCAGTCCAGGGTTCCTCTGTTTCAAAAAGAAAAAAAAAATGCAAAACTGCAAGTAAATACTTTCAGAAAAATGTTGAGTTAGAAATTTTTTTCTTTTTGTTGAGAGATTTAAGCAAGTAATTCATCTGGAAATCAATCCAAGGTCAGTTGCAACCTGGAATCAAATAGATTATCAAAATCTTGAATCAACAACAAACAAAAGCTTGCATTTTGAAATTCAACTAGCTAAAGCAATAAAAGGAAAAAAATTCAACAGCAGTGCAGTTTGAAAGATTGCATGGTCCAGATTTTCAAATTCAATCTTCTCCTCTGTCCTTCAAAAAAAATGTGAGCAAACTCCCCCTCTACTATTTTGATTATGTGTGAAAAATATTTGATGTTTGTGACTGAGATTTGTTGCATGGATATAATTGATGCATATATATATATATAGATGCAAATGCCTATGTTTTCTAAAGATATTCATATATATGTCTTCTCTGTTAAACAACAGGCCCAAACTCATAAACAAATCCAGATCCTCTGAATGAATCAATTTTTAACCTTGATTCATAAAGAGAAAATAATTGAAAGAATGTAAGTCTAGTTCTAAAAAAAATTTAAATTTTTTTTTAAGTAATTAACTGGAACATGAAATATACAGTGAAAACTCAACATATCAAAGAATTCAACTTTCGTGATTCAATGTTTTATGTATATAATTTGATTTATATCCGAAAACTATGAATTTTAAAAATGGAATCAAACTTTTTATTTGGGAAAACCGAGAGAAATTGAAGGATGAACAGAAAACACAATTTGATTGATTTCTGACAATCGCGTAATTGTAAAATCTTGGAATTGTTTTTGGAGGTAGATGGAGGAGTATAGATTATGGGAAAAATGTTAAAAAATTTATTTATTGCAAAAAAATTTGGGTCAACATGGAATTAGGGTTTAACGTGCAGTATTTGGTCGGCTTGGTCCTCGTGCTCGTGAGGAGTCAGTGGTGAATCGAGTTCGATGATATTCAGGGGGGTGTTGGCTTGGGGATTGTCGAAGATGTGGCCGGAGGTGGCGACGCTCTGGTGGTCGGAGTCGCGCACGCGAGGTGATTGTAGGGGTTGTGTTTCGATTCCAGGAAATCGAGAATAGCTCGATTTCGATTATGGGGCGATTTTTGTTTTGGGGTTGCTCGAACTAGCTGGGTTGTCGTGGGTGACGTGCCGGTGGCATCAACGTTGATCGACGAGGGGCGCCGCCCTTGTGCACGTATACGTGCATCCTTTTTGTATCAGCGTTTTGAGTTGGTGGGGAAGACGAAGTAGAAGCTCGGGGCAGCACGCGTGGAAATGGTGATTTGACTCGAAGTATTCATGAGCGTAGCCGGTGTATAAGTTTAAAGTATAACAGAAAGAAAAAGAGGCAGGAGTGGGAAATTTTTGTCGGGGAGGATTCGAATGTAACTCGAAGTAGGGTACGGGAAAAACAGGGGTTGGCTCGGTAAAACGTGAATGGGCTCGGGGATCTGATGTAATAAAAAAAAACAGTGTCCAGATTTTTAAAGAAAACAAGTTAATTTTATACCAATTTTTGTCAATACCATTCACCTCTAAAATTTGACGCTATCCCATTTTTAAATTGTTAAAAAGGTTTCTTAAATTAACCGAGTTTAAAATGATGTAATTTATACATAAACTTTTATTTTAAATAAATTTAATAATATTAAAGGGTAATAAATTGATATAAAGAACGTTATAATGGTTAATTAACTTTTTGAAGTTAAATCATTTGTTAAAGGAAATTAATCGCTTAAAGTGAATTACTTAATAAAAGTTATATAAATTAAATTTCCAAAAGAAAAGTATTAACAAAATTTTCAAAACAACCCCAAATCTAAATTTAAATGATTTTAAAACTTGTTTTAGTTTTGAATAATCATATTAAGTTAATCATTTAAATTACCCTAAGTGTCTTCAAATTTAATTTGATGTTGTAATTAAGTGATAGTCGAGATAAATGATTTATCTTAAATATTTGGGGTCTTATTAATAAAAGTAATTAAAGATTAATTACTCAAAGAAAAATTACTTAACTAGGGGTTTAATTAAAGATTAATCAAAGATTTATTTAAAGATTTATTAAGGTTAATTAATTTCATGATTTAGGTAATTAATTTATGATTAAAAGGTTAATTAATTTATAAGTTAAGGGAAATTGATTTATGTGATTAATTAATTAAGGTGATTAATTTGAGAAAAATCAATTAAAGGTTAATTAATTAATGAAATTTATTAGGGATAATTTCTTATTAATTAAATGGTAATTAATTAATGGTTAATTAATCAATGTAATTAATTAAGGATAATTGATTAAAGGATAACTATTTAATGGTTAAAGGATAATTAACAATTAATTAAGAATATTAATCAAAGGATTAGTTATAAATTAAATTAAATTAATAAATGATTAAGGAGTAATTAATCAAATTGATTTGTAATTAGGTAATATTAATTAACCAGGATTAAAAATTTATTCATAAGTGATTAATATGATTTAATTTAAATCGGATAATTTGATTTATTTTTACTTATGGATGTTTGGATGGTTGATATTCCTCATAGATGATGCTTTGTGATATTTTGTGATGTGAGTTACTGTGTATTGATATGTGATATCTGTGATATGTTTCTGTGTAAATACCCCTTGCCCGTAAAACAGCATTTGGAGTTCGATGCGACAGGGAGTCGGATTCCAATTGGTTATCTGAAACCCACATCAAATCGTAATGGTGAATCTATGTGATTGATAAATTTACTTTATCTGTGCATCTGTGTATATAGATAAGCGTTATAGGATATACCGCTTATCGATATTGCTGTGATTGTAATCTGTGATGATTGATGTTGTTGCACTATTGGGTAAAACCCCTGGGCCATACTTATACACACAAATATGGATTGCACGAGGAAATCGATTAAGTCATGGATTTTAATGATTTTCAAAGATTGAATTTTTGAATCTAAAATAGTTTTGGAATTGGAATTTAAAGCTTTTGAAAATGAGCTTCAAAAATAAAAGTTATTTTAAATAACTTAATAAAACTTGAAACTTAAATAATTTGATTTAAATTTGAATTCAGTATTTGAAATTGAATTCTATGATTTGGAAATTGGGGTTTAAAAGATTATATAAGATATAAAGGTGTTATATGGGTTTTTTTTAAACCATTTGAAGGTACTGTTTTGGAAATTTAAATCCAAACCCAAGTTTTATACTTGAATAGCTTTAACTTATGTAAATGTAATCAGCTTTAACTTATGTGAAGGATTATTAAAACTTGTTTTGAAATCGAAGAGAATTTTAAATGGTATATCTCTCATACAAAAGAATTTAATCGAAAATGGTTTGAAAATCATAAATTAAATCTTTAGTTAAAGATTGGATAAGTTAATCCAACATGAAGTGAAATTGTTTTGAAAAGCCGTAAATGAACCTTTATGGAAAATTGGTGAATTTTGTGAAATAAATCTTTTGTTTAAAGATTTAAAATGGTAATTTGTTTAAACTATTTGAAAGAAAGGTTTTTGGATAATAAGCTGTGACTTGAATGAAATCCCATATGCATATGTTTTTAAATATTGCGCTCATTATTCGGTTTAGCCGGGAGAGGACCTTGTGTCAAATAACCCATTCCGAATAATGATACGTCGTTATGGGTAGCATTTGAAGACCGGTGGTGAAGACCGGGTATTTTCGAGAACGAAAGGACAACCCGTCGATTGTCTCTGCACTGAGTCGCGCCGGTATAGAGATTCCCTAAGTGATGGGAAGTCCGATCGGGATTGTGAATACCGGGATTGCAAGAGCTTCTTCGGAAGTGCCTTCGGTTCTGTTCGAACCCGGAACCAACTTGTATGGATGTGTGTCTGACATTACACTTTGAGATGTTAAACCAGTTTCTATCAAATACATTTCTGCTTAGTGGCGGAGAATTTACTCTTAGCTTAGCACCCTTCTTTGAGACGTACGAGCTCAGAGGTTATATAGTTGATGGTTACTAGTGATACATTCCCCATTTGGTAATGTCGCATATGAAGTGCTGCTGATCATTTGTTGATTAAAGCATGGCTTTCGTGTAAAGCGTAGCTTTATGGACGAGACCTCATCGAGCCCTACAACTCGGTAATGGTCAAAACAGGAAAGATGCGGCAAGGTTACAGGGGTAGCTCCCCTAGCATATGACCATTCCTTCTGGAAAAGGGTGGTATCATGGTATGGAGCCCAGATACTTACTCATGTGGGCACTGTAGTATATCTATTACTATGTGATGTTGTTGGTGTAGAGAATCCTCGGTTAAAGGTCCCAAAGGACCGGGGGTGGCATATCTTAGGTTTTATTCCCCAGGAAGAAGGCAGCCAGCCTTGTGTTAGCAGAAAGCCTGGTAGGTTCTCGGGGCGTCCCTCCAGAGGCGTTCCCATGTGGCAATAGGAAGTTCCTTAGCCTGACCATTTGTTGGAAATCCATTCATCCAATACGCGTCTTGTACGGTTTTAGTTGTATTGTCTGCCATCTACTTATGGTGGCACCCCACTGTTTGGATGGTAGCTATAGTAGGCATAGTTCGGGATGTCTATGCTGGCTAGGATTTATATTATACTTTCGAAATGGTTTTTTCACACTTTGCACTTATAGTAATAATATCAAAGAATTTTTCTCGTATCAAGCATATTTGACTATCATAAGGAGAATTCTCCTCCAATTCTGCGTTTGCATTGTGTGTGTGGCGGGAGGCCTTATGGTTGTTTCATTTTCTAAAAGCATTGTGGATTTGAACTTTAAAAGCTTTTGTTGTTTGTTAAAAGATAAACTGTTTTGTTTGCTCACACCAGTCCCAAGACTGATCTGGAGTTTATTGTTCCTTTACTAAACTCTGGGTGCCCACAATTTTCTAAATGGGCAGTCTAGAGTTGGGTTTTTCATATAGTCTATAGTAGGAATTGATTCGTTAGCCTTCGAAGCTCATTGGATTTGTGGATCGCATTTGCTACACTTTAGCATCCATGGACGAGACTTGCTTATCTTTGTGAAGCGTGATGAGGGTTCGAGCTAGCTTTGGATTGAAGATGGAGTTCTCGGAGTTTGGCATTGAAGATATTATCTTTCCACTGCTATTTCTTGTATCTCTGATAGTATTGATCTCCATGGTATCATTCTGTTGTATCATCATTGTATCTGATTATTGTATCTAACGTTATATATCATACGTATTATTTTCATCTCTTCCGCTGTGTTGTACTTACGTGTTATAAGTTTCGGCGAACCAGGTTCGACTTTTCGATCTGTGGCATTTGAATACGAGTGTCGTATTCGGTGTCGATTTTCGAAGGTTGATTCAGCATCGTTACATTAACTATGAACCTTTTGGTATGCACCAATAACTACTTTATCATAGTTTTCATGGGTTTTCTACGAACCTCTTGGTATGCACCAATAACTAACTTATCATATTTTTCATGGGTTAACTATCAACCTCTTGGTTTACCTCCAATAACTATAAAGTTTAGGCATCTATATTATTGGTCACCCTGGCTCCATGGATGCACTTCTACTCATTCAGGAGTTTAAGTAATTTATATTCACTATTGGAGTTAACCTACTGGTTCTTCTACCTCTTTTTCCCCAAAATACAGTTATGGATTATCATGTAAATATACTCATATTTGAAGAAATAAAACATTAATTAATAAGACCAAACTCCCGTGGGTTTAAGGTCCTTGAAATGCATATCTCAAAACATTGTTAACACCTTTGACTTATATTTTTGTCAAGGGAATACTTCTTCAAAATTACATACTTAAAACCCTTACAAAACTCCTTTATATAAGCCATGGGTTTTCCTTTAACAATTAGAGTATGGGTTTTCAGACCTTTTAAAACCAAACCTTTCGACCTTGTCGAAAGGTCTTCAAAACAACCTTTCGAGTCCAAACCTTTTGAAACCATTTAAACCATTTAGCAATTCAAACCTTTTGAGAGTATTCAAATCTAAAAATATAAACCTTTCGAAGACTTACTGGGTTCAAGTTAGAAAATGTGGAAGGTCCTCTTTTAAAACCTTTCGATTACAACGGAAGCAACCTTTCGACCTTGTCCGAGGGTTTGCTTCGAAAGCCTTAATTCATTTCATTTAATACAATGGTCCTCCGCCTTTAAAGCAACTCTTGCAAAAGATTGGGTTACATTTCAATTATAAAACAAAGGAAAATCATATAAGTTAGAAAGTTCTGATACCTTTCGAAAGCAATGGGAGAAGAGACTGGTTTTTAAAACAAGTAAACCTTCCATCTTTATCGAAAGCAACGACTTTAAAAGGTTGGAAAAAAGCGACTATAACCTTTCGACTATGTCAGAAGGTTCAAAACAAAACAATGATAAGTGGCAGTAACCTTTTGACTTTCTCGAAAGGTTTAAAACCTTTATTTTTAGACATTTGACCTGGTAGAAAGCAACCAAGTTGAAAGCTCTAATTCGAAAGCAAAGCAGGTGAAAGCATTTGGTTTATAAAACAAACATACCCAAACCTCTTTGGCTATCAACCTTTCGACTAAGAACTCTTCGACCTCATCCAATTCATTATGTACCAAGATAATTGATACCATATGCATTGGTTTGACCTTATCGAAAGCTATAACCCTTTGACTTAGTCGAAAGGTTTAGGTCGGAAGGTTTACTATCGTAAAAGGTTGAACCATGCTAAAAGTATGATTTCTTTGTTTTTAACTTAAAAATATAACTTTTCAACTAACCTGCCTTTATTCATCAAATTCCTATTGGTTAATAAATATTTTTCAAAAAAGGCTATCATTAATTTCAGAATTTAAATATAATTTAATTTTTAAAATGCCCCTTCTCCTTAATTAAATATATAAAACATTTAAGTCCATCTTTAAATAATTTTACATATTCATCAAAACAAATAATAAAAATCTGTAAAAATCCCAAAAAATCTATTTTAATATGTTTTCCAACATATAAAATTTCAAACTCAAATATTCTTTATTTTAGCCGTAATTAATTTATAACTTAGTTAATCATTTTCTTTACTAGAAAATTTATGTAGAATCTATACAAACTCATAAAATTATGAAAATTGAAACCCATTCTCCAAAATCATATTTTCTATAGCATAAAATTTTCCCATGGCATTTAAAAATCATTTCATCTCGGTTTTACCCTAAAACCTTATATATCTACTTTTAACAACCTTGTTTAAACACAAATAAATCATTAACAAGCATATCATCATTCAACATATTATAAAAAAAATTATCCTTAAATTCAAAACCATATGATGTAAAAATAAAAATAGAGATATTGAAATTATTATTTATCTTAGATTGGATAAGGAAATTGAAATTAGATTGAGACTGATTCCTTCTAACTCGAAACCTAAGCTTTAAGTTGATTTTCTCTTCTCTTCTTTCTTCCTAATGGTCGGCCTTGCTTTCACTTCTTACGATTATAATTTTTTGTTTTGGTGACATGAATGTGTATGACCTAATAGGAATAGTATAAGGGTGGGAAGTATAGTTATTTAGCCTAATGCCCTTATGTTTAATTTCCTAATCATTTATATAAGTTCATTAGATTAAATAAGCACGACCACCTAGTTTATCAATCAACCTAATCTCCTTATCTACATTATTCTATTTAATTTATTCTAATTATATGTCCTGAATAATGTCAATAAAATTTGGGGAGTTACACGTAACATATTCCCCATCATCTCTATAAATATGATCTGCGTGTGGGATTAATCGCTTTAAAGCTGCCCCTCCTCTACTCTAGAGAAGGAGGTCTAGCAGTATTTCTTGTCTGCTGACTCAATCTTACTATGTAATAAGAATGATCAATTTCTCAAAAAGAAAAGGTGCATCACGGGTACTTGTGTATGCAATGCGACTTGCTACAATATATAACACTATATGGTTTTAAAAATCAAAATATGTTATAATTATGCTCTCTCATATACGCTCGATCCATCATGGAGTAGTAACTTATACTCTATCTCTAATGGATCATATTTTCACTTGTTTTATTTATGTAACCTAAGCCAAAATTGTTTGAATTTAGCTCTAATACCAAGTGTATAACTACCCTACACCGCCAGTACCAAATTATAACATGTTGAGTCCACTGCAATGATACACGAATGATTTAAGACGATTATCAAGGTTAAAAGTAAAGTAAATCATCCAAATCAGATGCTATCGTTTATATCATAGCACAAGGTTAATCAATCACATAATAAAACACTCGAGACAATAGTAAGTAAATGAACCACATAATCAGAGGGCATAGGTTCATCACAAATATAAACATAGATCATAGAGTTTATACATCAAATAATAACCCATATGTATTATTTCTAAATAAAATAAAGCACTAATAAAGTTCCATAGTGCTACACATTGGAATATAAGCAACAAAAAGTCCAAATATAACATATGTAAAAGCGTAGTTTTCTACTAGTCCATCTGCATAACTCCATGTGTCATCCCATACATGATATCTAGTTAATCTAGTTAAGATTAACCGAGATAATGACCAGCAAAGCATAAAATCTTGAGTTGGACAATAGTCTGTTAAGAGTGGTCTACAATCTGAAAATAATATAGAAGTCAATATACTAATATATGTGACATTAATTGCTCATGAAGTCTAGGTTTTCAAGATATGACAATCTCTCGACCACACTCTCTAGGGAAATTAGGCGTCCCCTCAACCTAGATGATGACCAGTTTTCGACGCTCGGTGCTTCAAGCAAGAAAGCTTCATCTTCGGCCAAAGCAAAGCTAGGTGTTGTCGGATGCTCCTCAAGCCCATACAACTTCAAGATACAAGACACTATTCAAGCGATTATTGATGGTTGTCGATATCTTAGTGTTGAAGATGCTTCATGTTCTGCTATGACTGAAGAAGATACCTGGATTAATAAATTGATAAACATGATCAATTTGTTTTCTGATGTGGTAGATAATGTAGTACATGCTACTTTAACTAAAGAGGTTATTTGTGAAGTGCCTCCTGCATTCTCTAATCTAGTTGGCCATGTTGTTAGTCATTGCTCTAATCACAATAGCTCTCAAGAAAATGTACCCATTGCTATTCCTGTGCCACAGAAAACTCATGTTCCAAAGAATCAAATTGGGCTTCATTGTTCTCTCGCAAGCCAAGTAATGTAGGCAGGATATTATTAAAAACTATAAAATTGGTGATGGCCTTGTACCATATAGTGAAGTTATTGACATTGGGAAGTCATTTTGGAAGAACTTTTTGGTTGATTTTTCCTAGATAAGAATCTACATGTCATTTAGTAATAAAACACCCTCGAGTGTGGAAACTCAAAGGGACCGTCAAAACTAATTATGGTAAGGACATGTTTTATTTTGATTTCTCCTGTTTGGATGATAGAGCTAGAATTTTGGAATCGGACCCTTTCATTATTTTCGATAAATTTTTCATCATCACTAAGTGGACTCCTACTACTGATAGAGCAGGAGGACAAGTTGAATAATTAGAGTTTAGGCTAAACTTTCCAATATCCCATCGCTTTATCAAACATTAGAAGGTCTTGATTGGATTATTATCTATATGGAAAAAATTATTTGTTTTGATGAAGCCACCGAGCGTAGAGATAGGTTGGCTTATGCACGTGTACTGATTGAGATCTGTCCTAAGAAAGAGTTACCTACTACCATTCCTACTTTCCTGTCCGAGCTCATTACAGGTCATGTTCCAGTTTTCTTCCTTTGGAAACCACCCATTTGCACTGGATGTAGTTCCTTTAGTCATATTGTTACCATATTTATTCATTCATTGCCTACGGATGAGACCATTCCAGAGATTCCAAACCCTCCATTATGCCCACTTGGAAAATCTAAAGCCATAGAATGACATATCAAGAACTAGCTACAGCCCAACTGAACCCATCATCTGATCCTCTTTCAAAAGCTTCTCTAGAGAAAATCCAAGCTCCTTTGGCCTCTTTCCTAGTGGTAGAGGCTACTGATCCTTCTTCCAGTAAGCCTCTCTCCTCATTAACATTTACTGCAGATTCTGACCCTAACGACTTTATGATGGCTTTCAAAATGATTTACACTAGATCGTCCCTTTGACTTCTACTCTTTAATGATTGCATGGGTTTTATATATATAAGATTAGAACTCTTGGTTATTTGTATTTATTGTTTCTTAGCTTTTGCATATGATGTAGCATATGTGAGTTGTACTAGCTGTTGAAGCATATGCGCTTCACACTTGTTCCTTTTTGTACAATGGTATGGCCACTATAAAACCAGCTTATCTGTGCAAAAAAAGTAATATATGTGACATAAGGTATGGAGAATAATATCTAACTTCTCTATGCATCAAAAGAGTTAGCACATGATAATATATGCTCATCTACTGTCATCATCATATGGGTGTACTACAAGTTAAATTATAGTGCCAGGTGTTTAGGTATCCAAGTCAATATAACTACATCATTTGACAACCATATAGTCCACAAAACAAACATAGCATCAAACAAATAGTCCTTATATCACTCGGGTGCATTGGATATATGATCAATTGTATGGCCTTAATCAAAAGTCAAAGACTACTTGACTTCTCGGTTCCTCGGTGCTTGACTCCATGCCACTTTATAAAGCTAGGAACTAGACTTAATTTATAAAATCTAGTGTAACACAGATCACATCAGATGATTTGGGATCAATATCAAACACAGGTGAGCATCCTCCTCCTTATGAGCACACTTGAAACCTCTAAGTAACAACGATCCCTTATACATGCCTTTACAGTAGAACACATCGTCATTCCATTTCAAGCATCTTCGTAGTAGAACACATTATTGTTCCATTTTATTCATCTCCATAGTAGAACATATCATCATTCCACCGACAAGTTCCATCATTGAACCTTTCCTTATGGATCATTATCACAACTCCTATCAATAAACTTTCATTATCGGAACATCTCTAGACACCCATCATAAGTCGTAGATACCCCTCATCGAAGTCCCAAAGAAATCTAGACAAAGCATCATATCATCGCTTCAATAGTAAAGCGGATAATCAAAAATTTGTAACGTCTAAATCTAGTGTCGAACGAACACATGAATACCCACACTTCATTTTTAGAAAATGATTATTTATGGTCTATGTCGACCACACTATAATGGTCGGTAATGACCACATTTGACCAACATTAGACCTTTCGCTAAGTGCTTGCGACTCCCAAACCTCTCAGCCCTTTATTTCCTCCAAGCTTAAGCTCTCAAGGCACGAAACACCAACGCTTACGTCTTGCAGTCAAACCACTATTACCCATAACCTCTTTGGATAAAATTCTTGATGCTAAACCAATCTTCACCATTCAATCGCCCTGAAGCATACAAATCATTTCCCTAAAGCCATTATCGTGCTGCGCCAAAGCCAAGTCCAAAATTCCCTAAAGTAAGCTACCCCTAAACACTATATTTCCTATCACAGAACACTTTCCAAAGTCTCCAAAACTCTGTAATTCTAAGTCCGATTTCGTGCAACCAAAAGATGGAGTTTCTTAGGCACTTATCACTCAAAAATGTTCGCATCACACCTTGAATAATTTTGCTCCTCGATTCACTCAAATGCCGACCACTTACTCGATATACAAAAGAATCTAACATTCATCCAACAACCTTATACAAACATTGCATAGCATTTATACAACATTACAAAGCAATACAAAAAATATCCAAATCGTCTTAGATCTACCAAAAATATAATACAATGACAAGTATGGTCAAATACCCAAAATGAATCAAAATAAATATTTACTTTTTAAATCCTTTTTAAAACTGAAAGGAAGTTTAGGCGTATCCCGGAAAAAAATTAATATTCGAAAATCATTTAGAAATGTCATTTTAACTATATTAACTAGCATAATGAAATGAGAAGGATAAATCACTCACATAGATGAATAAATGCACCAATATCAATGTAAATCCTAGATGAATAGTACTTTACGATCCCAGTGCACCCTGAATTAGAAGTCAAGCTAATCCCCTTGCTAATTTCCTTTTAATGACTAGACTTGGCTAGTTAAAGTATGGAATCTATTGCTTTTCAACTATGTATACAACTAAAGGACTTCATAGTGTTTTGGGAAGTGTAATAATGATTAGGTGGCATCCAATCATCCCTATTAGGCAGAAATTACAGATGGGCTATTGGGCTTAACTTGGGCCTCATTAGTTAACCACTAAGCTATCCAAAAACTATCTAACTTCAAAAAGTAATATCTCCTAACTGGTAAGTTCAAAAGATTAGTATGACCAGACTACAGAAAGAGAAAACTTTATATCTTTCATATGAAAGCGGTTTCAAACCCTAATTCATCTTCTATTAATATTTATGGGCCTTACAAGTTGTCAGAGTCAAAATAGTCCTACAAAATTACTATGGATCAAAAATATCGATAAATAACATTTTCCAAATTTATAGTATCATATGACCCAATTTAGATTTGAAAATAATATGTTGCAATTCTATGATGCTGTAAATATGGGTTGTTGGAATCAGTGTGTGACATGCAACTTTAGGTTATATCCCGCACATACCAAAATGTGTCTAATCAAACATGTCCATGTTCACCCAAAGAAACCCTACCAACTCCTTTCTCATCTTCAACCTGAGTTGAGATCTAATTTTGAGAGTCTTCAATGGATCGTCATCGTCTATTGGGACCTCAATCTTTAGGTCTAACGGTGCCGCTCTTGCCTATTCTGGCTCCTTCTATGGATCCACTGATCTATGCATTTGTTGCCAGTCCCAAGCTATGATTTGGGCAATAATTATTATACGCCCACTGATTTGATGTAGAGTGGCCTCTCTACACCCTTTCCTTTCTCTCATTTCACCTTTTTGAGTTCAATGATATAGCTTGGAAACTAGTGTTCTGGTCCCCATGAATTGCCCCCACTTAATTCTCTACTGGAAACTTAATCATCAAGCACTATGGAGTAAGCAAAACTCAAAAAATAGCAATGATCGGCTGACACTTGAAAAATTATAGGTAGAGAATCCATCTACTACCACAAAATTCTGTAACTACACCACTTTATATTCTACTTCGCTCAATTCTATAGATAATTTAATGCATCCGTTCAAGTCTTTGGCCTCTTCACTAAATCCGTGGATGCGGAATTTACATGGCTATGAATCATTTTCATCAAAATGCATTTTATCGAAAGTTTATTTAAGGAGGATATTCATTGAGCTCCCACAATCAGTAAGGACTCGGTGAAGTATAATCAAAAGTATCACCATTGTAATGACCATTCTTAAAGTATCGGCACTTCAACCCCATCAACATCTTTGTTTCTGAAAAGAATATCATCATCGGTTCTCTTCTATTATTTTGCTGGATCACCATCTTTTGTGGTGTAACACATCTCCCGGCGTGCATGCCTTAAGGAGCTACATAACACTACATCTCATTCCAACTCTTCTCGGCAGGTTGTGGATCTTCAGATATGGTGTTAATAATTATACTCCTAGTTGTTTGTCCTAGTCCTCCATTAAACCCGGCCTAATTCCCTTGACTTAATTATCTTTGAGGTTGATTATTAGCTTAGTCTTCCTCCTGCAGTTTATACCATGTTTCTCCAACATTTTATTTCGGATCAAATCCTCAATCACATGACGAAGATTTTTCCACTCATTCATATTGTGTCCATTAGTCTCATAGAAGCAACAATACTTTCCAGAGCATCCTACCTCTTCAGTGGGCTCACTCGGGGGGCGCTTCTTCTACTTCTCCATACCTAGCGTAGCAAGGTAGATGTTTTTAACTGAATAAGTCAGCTTTGTATAATTTTCATCACGAACAAATCTTGATTGCCTTGTCATATCTTGCTTCTTCTCGCATGTGTTCAGGTTCTTCCATTTCTTATTGTTGTTCTCAACAATTAATGTAATATTTTAGCATTATCCTTAAAGGAATTGGGCCAGTTGGAATGGATGAAATATGTAGATTTCAAAAAAAATCTCATTTTGGATCTACTAGGCTCACGAAATCGAAAGGGTTTATTAGACCAATCTAATATTTTAAAATAAATCTTATTTTATTTAATCTAATTAAAAAGGAGTTTTAAACTTACATGGTCAATATTTATGTTTATAAATGTTGGGATTTGAACTACACCGGATACATTTGCCCTATATATATGCCTTTGTTGTCCATGTTTTTATTTTGTAAACATACAAATAATAATATGTATATGTGTATAGGTTACTTATACATATACCTAATATGTTATAAAATAATTTTTAACTAACTGACAATAATTTACTTATGTATATAATATGACAATTAACTATTTTAAGTAGGCATTAAGAAGAGGAAATGGTAGAGGAATTTTCTCATTTGTTTACTTATTCATTCAATGTCGTTTTAAATCAACGTCTGAACACCTTAAACCTTTATGCACACTAAAATTGACTATGATAAGTTTTAGGTGTTATGAAATTTAAAATTAACATTTGAAATCTAGGTTTGATTTAGGACGGATTCAACATTATATTTATGATTTTTAAAAAAAGTCTTGAAATATATTGAATTGAAATTATATATACACAACATATACAGACACACACACACACACACACACACATATATATATATAATAACAAACTATATTTTAAATTAAAAATAACACATACATATTTGTATACATGAAAGTTTAAGTGTTCAAATGTTGATTTGAAATGACACTGAATGGATAAGTAAAGGAATGAGAAAAGTCATCTACCATTCCTCTTCTTTAATGCCTACTTAAACTTATTAATTGTCATAATATATGTGTATATGTGTGTGTGTGTGTATAATTAAACTGTTGTCGCTTAGTTAAAAATTACTTTGCAACATGTTATGCATATGTATAAGTAAACTATGTATATATACATATTATTATTATTCTATATATGTGTGTGTATGTAAAACTTATAACTTTATATGTTTTGAAATTCAAAATTAACAATTTGAGAACTAGTTTTGATTTAGGAAGAATCCAAAATTAGATTTATAATTTTACTCAAAAGTCCTCTTGTAAATTTTAAGTTGAAATAATATATATAAACATATGTAAATAATATCCAAATGTATTTTATATTTTGAAAATAACATACATACATGAAATTTACGTTTAATTTCATAAAATGATTTCAAGTAACTAATATATGTAGTTCACTTAGATTTACATATGTAATATGTTACAACTTATTTCAACTAATTAAATTTTGTTTTAAATATGATTTTATTATTATTAGACATTAATTTAAAAATAATAGTAAATAATAGATTGGATAACAAAGGCATATATAAATGCTTTGTATAAGATATGGAATATGTACTACGTAAAAAACATCTAACATATAATCAAAAGAGATGTAAAAGATATGGGATCTAAACTACTTACCATGGTGTACAATATAATAAAAATGAGACTAGGAAACTACCTTATGATGTAGCCTAACATTCACACCTTGAATAAAGAATTCTGCTCGGATCTCCAAGATTCACTCCTAATCGTTGCAAGAGATGGATGAACATCTTATATTTCATTTTTATTTAATGTTTGCATTTGATCTAGAGTTGAAATTTTTTGGAAATCTTCATTTTGTTTTTCTGCCATGAAAGGTAAGGAGGTGAGAAGAGAAAAAATGAACTAAAAGTGGATGTCTACAAGAAATGAATTAGTAGATTTATTCTAATTGAAGGAGCAAAACCTTTTCCTTTCTTTTAATCAAAACTTCATCAATCGGTTCCTTTAGTTTTCTCTCTCCCCGGTCCTCTCCCTTCACATGGTATTGCCGAAATCACTTGCCATTAAATGATATAAAATTTCTATCCCTTTATGGAATTATCTTTTATTTAAACTCATTTAAAATTACATCCATTTCATATATCGATGCGTCCAAATATAACTTTTATAAACGAATTCAAATAATCACAAATAACTACAAAACATTAAATAAATTAAATTGTAACGACCCATAAAATTTTGTTATTTTTTAATGGTTTTATTTAGCGTATTTAATTTGATTTTTGAAAAATTTTAAATAATAATATTTTTAAATAAAATCTTACATTTGGGTTACGTATAGTTAAGTGTAGCAAATGATAAATTTTCATCAAAAATTAAGAAAGTATATTTTAGGGTGAAAAATTTATTTTTCTAATCCTTCCTTTCCTACGCTCTCTGTTTCCACTTCTTTCATTATGACCGTTCATTATATATATATATATATATATATACACACACACTACGGCTGGAAAGTTATAAACGTATAAACTTAGACACGTTTTGTATTTATTAAAAATTTAAACTTACCATTAATTGTGACCTTTTGGTTTCCTTGCTTTCAAAAAAATTTGAACCATGGCCACGGTAATAAATTATTATAAATTTTTCAACTTAATCTAAGATGACCGTTGCTACTAGAATCTTTACTTTTCTAATATACTCATTCCTACTTTCACTGACCTTTTATTTCTTCATTTTTCCACCGTCTAAAAAAATAATTAAATAGTTATTTGTTTTATTTTATTCAGTAATCAGCGTGACTCTTGTCATTTACACCGCACCATATTTGACTGTTGATTTTCGTTCAGCATTCTTATTTTAAAAATATACCGCAGAGTAACGTTGCCTTCACAATTTAAAAATTGCTTTAATAGCTCTTGAATAAATGTGTAGCTGTTACTTTGATATTTTTCCGGAATTGTGACTTTTCTCTTTCCTTCCGTTCAAATTTGAAACGTGCTACCATTTATTTTCTTTGATTTTTTTCCTGAATCAACATGAATATTTTTCCTTAAATCCTCCACTGAATCATAGCACGTGATTGTGCTATTTCTTTGGGTACTTTTATTTAGTCGTTTCCATTTACTTCTGTTCGTATTTTCTTTCCTTTTTTATTGCTTCTTTCCAGATTTCTCTTCTTTCCCTCTCTATTGTTTCTTCCTCTTCTATATAAACTTGCCTGGCACTACAAATTTCGGCCTCTCCTTCACCTTTTCCAAACTCCGCTCCTCCACCAAACCCACTCTTCCTCTTGCGCAATATCCATTGAAGACGCAGCGACCCTCCCCTGTTTCCTCTACTGTTCACATAACCAGGCATAGGTAAGTTAAGTTTATATCTGCAAGTGTTATTTATATATATATATATATATATATAGTTTTATATTTATCTATGATATGGATGATTTTATCAATACACGTCCCTTGTACGTGCTGTTGATGCATATTCTAGCATTCAAAGTTGGTATGCATATTTGTTTATATGGATTATAGTAATGATATATCGATAGTGGTATAAAAATATAATATGCATACATATAATGGTTTATATAAAGTTGTTGGATTTGAATACATATATATACCAAACATGGTTTCCATTTTTTTTGAAAAGTTTATTTTGTTTCTAGAAGTGCATGCACATTTAATATGGGTGAGTTGTGTTGGATCTGCAAGTGGAGTCTGCATATTTGGCAAGTAGATTTATATACATTTTTGTTTTAACATTGAGTCCATATGTGTATATTTTACAAACCATATTATATGATTTATTTTATAAGTTTTGTAAATTCGTTATTATATTTTTATAATAAACAGGTTTATAACTTTTATTGAAGGTCAATTCACATCTTATTATTACGGAAGTTGTATAGGATTTTTGAAGTTGTTTATTTTCCTAAGTTCGTATATGACATATATTTATATAAAGTTATAATAATTATAGATATATCTTTATGGCCTTATATATATCTATATACTTTGCATACACTTATGTATGGAGTTAGTTTTCTAATATATAAGTTTTCATTTCAGTTGGCATGCATGTTTGCATAAAAGTTAAGGGTGTATATGTGTTTTAGTGTAGACCAGTTGCTTTCGCAAAAAAAAAATTAAAGTTATATTAGTTGCTATTTATATATATTGTATAAAGTTTACATTCTAACTTATACTTTCGGTCTGCACAGGTTACAGTATTATATATATTTATAAAATAAGTGATAATATAAGTTATATAAGTAATTCGTACGTCCGTTGTCTAAAATTTTATATAAGTCTGTGTATAGGCTTTACTGTTATGTATGGGTAGTTATATATTAGTTTATATATACAGGTAAAGTGTTTAAATTTATAATTGTATTGTGAAGTGGATTTTGTACCATATGTATATAGTAGTTTATAATTGAAATTTGAACAGTGTAATTGGTTGAAGTTTTATATATTAATCTTATTTTAAAATATAAATCTTAATGATATTATATACATAGGTCGTATGGGGTGGTTTGGTCTTAGATTTGTAAATAGAAATTTTGATCTATGTATAAAAATCAAAATGGTTTGGAAAAATTATAAGGATTTTTATTTAACATATATGTTTTATTTCAAATGTTAAAAATATTGGTTTATGTATGAAAAAAAAAGGTAAATTATATATATGTGTGTGTGTGTGTGTGTGTGTGTGTGTGTGTGTGTGGTTCGACTTTAAATTTTTCGTAGGGATGCAATTTTGATTTTTATTAAAATAGTAAAAAAAATTGTATATATCAGACTGATTCTGATTCAATTCATAAATTCTTGATTATCAGCCTCGTTCGTCCAATTCGTGCCATTGCTTTGAAATTCGTGCTCGGATTTATAATTCAAATTTCAATGTTCGTATCAGTGTGCGTATCCATGTCGTCTTCTGTATTCTCTAACCTCGAAAGGTGAGCAATCACTCACGATTAACATTCTTTCATTTGTTAAATTTGATTAAATTGAAACGACAATTGAAATATGATGCTGTGGTTATTTAAATTGTTATACATGCTATTATCAGTAACTGTTCACTTATGGGATATGACACCATATCCTATTGTTTATATTTATTTTTGATGATATATGCCTGTTGTTATTATTATTTTCATATCTGTTATCACTCTGCTAGTTCCCAATTAGTATAGAAATCACTATGGGTTGAAATGATACATACCCGAACGGATTTTAGAATGGGAGAATTTCGTTATGGGTTGAAATGATAAACCCAAGCGATTTTCATTTGAATTGAATATGGGATTACGGGTTGAAATGATATCCTCCCGTATATATCTAACTTACGGATTGAAATGATAAATATCTGTATCCCTTGTACATAGAATAGAAAATTTTACATTGACGTCGTGGTCTATATGAATGTTTTGAAAATAATTTCTATGGTCTTGAAAAGAAATATATGGTTTTAATGAATATTGATTTAAAGTATTATATATAAAGATTATTTTATATATAGATTTAATATTAAGATAATTTAATTAAGATTGATTTTATTTATATGAAATATGTTTAAGGATTTATTAAATTTGTATTTCAGAAATAGATTTTTGGAATAAATTTTATAAGCTAAGGTTTGAAGATATATTTGGGACTTATTTGAATTTTTCATTAATTAAGGATTTCATTTAGTTAAATCAATTTGAAACTATTAAATTTGAAACTTTAACATATGATCCTATAACTTGACTTTTTATTTAAGAAATTTAATGGATGATTCATGTCTAAATAAATCGAAGGTAATATATAGAAAATGTAAATTTAAGCTCATATAAATAATATTGAATTTATTAAGTGAATATTTCAAAACTAAATAATAGTGAAGTCAAGTTGGGAGATAAACGCAACTATCAAAGTTTAGTCTTTGAAATGTTGAATATTTAAAGCTCTGAAATATATTAACTTCGAATTATATTGAAATTTAAATGGTTTATTTTGTGGTTCAAATCCGTATTTAAAATAGATAAAATTTGAATTAGTTTAGTCAGAAACTAAATTGAATGGAAATTGATAAATTTTGATTTAATTAAATTTGAACGGGAGGGTCGAGTTGATTTTGAAGCGATTTGTGAAGTTTGAGAAAATAAAAATACTTTACTTCATAAATTATTGGATATATATATATATATATATATATATATATATATATATATGCTAATTTGGAAAATAGAGATATTTGAAATGAAAATGAAATTTAAGTTTTGAAAAATAAATAAAATTGAAATGACCACGTTGTTATAGTGTATATTTCTACCCTGTAGATAGTTCCTTGGATCCTTAGAGGATGGGTATCCCAAACATCCTCTAAGTTAATTATATTTCAGTTGACATTTCACTTGAGTTGGATTTATAGATATAAGAATGTTAATCCTGACTCGAGTGTTTTGTGTTTTGCTTTACGCTTGGGTCAGACTGAGTGATACAGCATTTGAGACTCACCTTCGAAGTTGGAGCGTTGCTTGAAGATCCAGCTATCTATCCTTTCAGTCATCCAGTCGATTGGTTCAGTGAAGTCATCTGCCCGTATTAGAGACTTCACTGCATCTGGGATTTTCTGATGTATTTTATTTCTAACTTTGTTTATATAGTAGCTTCATGAACTACTATTCATTTATTCTGCTGCGTATCATTGTACTACTCTGTATCTGTGATTCTGTGATTGATTTATTTACTGTAGATGTTAAAAATTGCCAAATTTCAATTAACAATCTGATATTTGTGCAATTCAAGTCCGACATGTGCAGATGCGAATGGTTGAAAATATCAGGTCGTTACAGTTGGTATCAGAGCTATGGCTCTTGGAAAAACTTAGCATATATGGTAAATTTATTTACAGAATCTCTTTCATTCGAGTTGAATCTCTTCCTTTTTGACTCGATTTCCTTTGAATTTTGGAATGTCCCTCGGTTCCGAAATTCATTTTTGTCTCTTTCTATTTATATTCGTTTGATTCTGGAGTATCCCGTAATTCACTGAATGTTTTATAAAGGGGGTGAAAATTCCTTTACAATTGGCATTGATTCACCGAAGATTTCTGTATCCTCGGTTTACGATGCTGCTATATCTTGATATGGCGAATTCTATCTCTGGCGATCGAATCTCGATTTGATTTGGAATTCCGCATCAATTATATTCCTGAAGTCACGGTTGACCCAATTAAGGTCGCCACGATTTATAAAAGTATATCCATTTTCTATTTTGTAATTTAATTATCTCATCTTCGATCGAGTCTATCTTCGAATCAGGATTCTATTGATTGGAGTTCCTCTAATTTAAATATCTATCGTTGCTTTGAAATCCATTCTTGAATCAACCTTTGAAAATCGGGTTATGTTTGAAATTATTTTATATATCGAAATTATTATTTGGATAACAATGATTTCATTCTATATATAAAAGTGAAATGTTATTCTATATATAAAAGTTTTGAAAGGATTTGAAATTTTGGAAATTTATAAGAAATTGATTTGTATAAAAATGATTTATAACTGAAGGGTAAAATTTGAAATTCGAGAATTGAATTCCGGTATTTTGAAATTGGTTTTAAGATTTTGGAAAATATATAAAAATAATACGATTTAAAAGTATTTTCCGAATAAGAAATGTTTCAAATGAGTTCAAATGAATTCTAATAATTTTGAAGAAATTTAAAAGAAGTTCTCAAGAAAATAGAAGTCCATAACTCACTTATGTCGCTGGAAAATAATTTCCATGATGAGTGCACGCATCATCGACATTGATTTTCAAGTTTCAAAGTGGGGGAGAGGCCACTTTAATAGCTTCGCTATGCGAGTGATTTGGTAAAACCGTTTTTGAATTCAAATTTCGAAGTAATTTGATATTTTCGAATGATATATGTATATATTTGAAACAATTTAAAGTGAGATCGGTATTCAGTCCTCGAGTTTCGGATTTGATTTGGTATAATCCTATCTATTGAAATTGATTTATTGATTTATTGTTGATTTTCAACTCTTGAATTGGAAATTTGATTTCCCTAACTATTTTGAATGTTCGAACACTTCCGAATCGAGGTTAAATTTTCAATGCTAAGAAATTTCGAAGAGGATAAAATATTTGATATAGCATATAAGTTTAGTTTTGTATGTTTAAGTTTGAAACCTTTTGTTACGTAAATGAATATGACTATTTTGAATTATACCAATATGGAATTTAGTTTTGAAATGTTTTGAAATTTTTTTAAAGTTTTAAATAATGGTTTTCAGAAAGGTAAATTGGATATTTCAAATAGAAATAAACAGTTTAAAGGTTTTAAAGGGATAATTATAAATTGGAAACCATTTTGAGTATAATTGATTTTGAGAAAAATATTTGGTTTTGAAATTAGATTGGAATTAAAACCGGTACTTATATGGTGATTTTGGAAATGAATTTGTTGACTTGAATTATGTTAATTTGGAAACTGGGATTATTTTTCTAAACCTATTATTTTAGGAACTTTGAAATTGATATATTTAATTTGGAAGAAAATTTGGTGAAATCATATATGATCTTGAAACTGAATTGATATTGAAATAATTTTAAATTCATAACCTTATATTATTAAGTACTTGATTTGGGAGTGGTCGAACTTATATAAAATGGATTTGTATAAGTATAAAGTTGGTTTGAAATCTATTGATTTGAAAGGTACTCAATTTGGAAAGGGAATTTTATATAATCGAAGTCTATATAAGTGTGATTTGATATACTATTGATTTGGAAAGTATTCATTTGAGAATGAAATCCTATATATAATGGACTTTATATAAGTATGATATTTGAAAGTGATTTGGAAAGGTACTATATGATATATATTTTCGAAGTAAAGATATAGAAACTGCCTTCTGCTTGATATCCGCTTTGTGGCCACATTGTGGATTCATTCTATCGATATTATTCTCTTTAATTTTTGGTTTTTCGGATGTGATACTCGAGTGTTCCCACCGTGGCGTAACCCATGGTTTTTTTCTCTCTCACGACTGCATAGCGCAACTGCCTGGCTGAGTCTGGCCTAGGGGTACGGATTGTTTTCTGGGGGATCCAGGCATAACTATTGTGTATCCTACAATCTGTATAGGTCGCATTAGTAGCAAAACTGCCTGGCTGAGACGGCCTCGGGGTACGGATTGTTTCCTGGGGGATCCAGGCATAACCATTATCTATCATGTACCCTACTAGTCATCATGGCGTAACTCGCAGGGCTGAGAAAGCATATGGATACAGATTGTTTCCTAGGGGATCCAGGCGTAACCATTGTGTATCTGGAACCATGGTTGGACAAAGGTTTTGGTTTGATTGTTTTGTTTGGATTGTACTTTCCATATCTGTTTTTTAAGGTTTTTCAAGTATTTTCACTGGGTGTTGAAATATGTCTACTAAGTACTTAAAGAATTCTAGCTTTGCGCCTGATCAACGCATGGCCAGAGTCTGCAAGAGCGAGGATAAACTAGTTGAAACATCGAGTTATAAAAGTATTTTTGAAAGGAAACATTCGTGTCGATATAAAAGTATTTTATTATAAAGGTATTTCCAACAAAGAAATTTTGTATTAATATTTGAGATTAAAAATTTATGGTTTGATTTAATTATTCGAGCCCGATACTATCCCTTTGAACCTACCTTATCCGCTCAGCTTTATTTATTCACCTATATTTTGTTTTTTCGAATCTACCCTCCTTTCCTTTTTGAATATAATCTTTAAAATATTGTTTATATATATACTACATGGTTTAATAGTAAATCATTAGTGTCATTAATATTGCAGAAGTTATTAATTTAATATAACATATTTAAGAAATGAGTATTAATTTATCTATAATGTTGAAAGTGTCTTAAGATAAATTAGTAAATTTATAAACTATGGATTTAATGTTGTCAAATAACTTCCTTGAAAATATAACCAAGGATGTGAATAACTGTTTCCAAATAGTTTTCATATATATTTAAAAAGGTGTTATTTAAAACTTATAAATGGTATTTATAAAGGAAGCAAGAAATTTTACAAATGGGTTTGAAATTTTTTATAAGTATTAAAGAAAATTTAATTTCAAATGAAGTTTACAAATGAATATTTCAAGTAATATTTATATGCTCTTAAATTAATTGTTTACCCTTGCCTTTCAATCTATTTATCTTTCTAGTTGTTTCTATTCTCCGACCTCCTTCCTTTTCGAGGACGAAAAGTTTTGAGTGGGGGAGAGTGTAACGACCCGTAAAATTTTGTCATTTTTTAATGGTTTTATTTAGCGTATTTAATTTGATTTTTGAAAATTTTTAAATAATAATATTTTGAAATAAAATCTTACATTTGGATTACGTATAGTTAAATGTGGCAAATGATAAATTTTCATCAAAAATTAAGAAAGTATATTTTAGGGTGAAAATTTTATTTTTCTAACCTTTCCTTTCCTACGCTCCCTGTTTCCATTTCTTTCATCATGACCGTTCATTATATATATACACTACAGCTGGAAAGTTATAAACGCATAAACTTAGATACGTTTTGTATTTATTAAAAATTTAAAGCTTACCTTTAATTGTGACCTTTTGGTTTCCTTGCTTTCAAAAAATATTGAACCATATCCACGGTAATAAATTATTATAAATTTTTCAACTTAATCTAAGATGACCATTGCTACTAGCATCGTTACTTTTCTAATATATTCATTCCTACTTTCACTGACCTTTAATTTCTTCATTTTTCCACCGTCTAAAATAAATAAATAAATGGTTATTCTTTTTATTTTATTCAGTAATCAGCGTGACTCTTGCCATTTACACCGCACCATATTTGACTGTTGATTTTCGTTCAGCATTCTTATTTTAAAAATATACCGCAGAGTAACGTTGCCTTCACAATTTAAAATTTTCTTTAATAGCTCTTGAATAAATGTGTAGCTGTTACTTTGATATTTTTCCGGAATTGTGACTTTTCTCTTTCCTTCCGTTCAAATTTGAAATGTGCTACCATTTATTTGCTTTGATTTTTTTCCTGAATCAACGTGAATATTTTGCCTTAAATCCTCCACTGAATCATAGCACGTGATTGTGCTATTTCTTTGGTTACTTTTATTTAGTCGTTTCCATTTACTTCTGTTCGTATTTTCTTCCCTTTTTTATTGCTTCTTTCCAGATTTCTCTTCTTTCCCTCTCTATTGTTTCTTCCTCTTCTATGTAAACTTGCCTGGCACTACAAATTTCGGCCTCTCCTTCACCTTTTCCAAACTCCGCTCCTCCACCAAACCCACTCTTCCTGTTGCGCAATATCCATCAAAGACGCAGCGACCCTCCCATGTTTCCTCTACTGTTCGCATAACCAGGCATAGGTAAGTTAAGTTTATATTTGCAAGTGTTATTTATATATATATTATATATAGTTTTATATTTAGCTATGATATGGATGATTTTATCAATACACGTCCCCTGTACGTGCTGTTGATGCATATTCTAGCATTCAAAGTTGGTACGCATATTTGTTTATATGGAGTATAGTTATGATATATTGATAGTGGTATAAAAATATAAGATGCATACATATAGTGGTTTATATAAAGTTGTTGAATTTGAATACATATATACACCAAACATGGTTTCCATTTTTTTTTTGAAAAGTTTGTTTTGTTTCTAGAAGTGTATGCATATTTAATATGGGTGAGTTGTGTTGGATCTGCAAATGGAGTCTGCATATTTGGCAAGTAGATTTATATTCATTTTTGTTTTAACATTGAGTCCATATATGTATATTTTACAAACCAAATTGTGTGATTTATTTTATAAGTTTTGTAAATCCATTATTATATTTTTATAATAAACAGGTTTATAACTTTTATTGAAGGTCAATTTCCATCTTATTATTATGGAAGTTGTATTGGATTTTTGAAGTTGTTTATTTTCCTAAGTTCGTATATGACATATATTTATATAAAGTTATAATAATTATAGATATATCTTCATGGCCTTATATATATATATATATATATATATATATATATATACTTTGCATACACTTATGTATGGAGTTAGTTTTCTAATAAATAAGTTTTCATTTCAGTTGGCATGCATGTTTGCATAAAAGTTAAGGGTGTATATGTGTTTTAGTGTAGACCAGTTGCTTTTGCAAAAAAAAAGTTATATTAGTTGCTATTTGTATATATTGTATAAAGTTTACATTCTAACTTATACTTTCGGTCTGCACAGGTTACAGCATTATATATATTTATAAAATAAGTTATAATATAAGTTATATAAGTAATTCATACGTCCGTTGTCTAAAATTTTATATAAGTCTGTGTATAGGCTTTACTGTTTATGTATGGGTAGTTCTATATTAGTTTATATATAGGTAAAGTGTTTAAAATTTATAATTGTATTGTGAAGTGGATTTTGTACCATATGTATATAGTAGTTTATAAATGAGATTTGAACAGTGTAATTTTTTGAAGTTTTTATATGTTAATCTTATTTTCAAATATAAATCTTAATGATATTATATACAAAGGTCATATGGGGTGGTTTGGGTCTTAGATTTGTAAATAGAAATATTTGATTTATGTGTAACAATTAAAATGTTTGGGAAAAATTATAAGGATTTTTATTTAACATATATGTTTTATTTCAAATGTTAGAACTATTGGTTTATGTATGAAAAAAAGGTAAATTATATATATGTGTGTGTGTGTGATTCGACTTTAAATTTTTCTTAGGGATTCAATTTTGATTTTTATTAAAATAGCAAAACATTCTGTATATATCAGACTGATTCTGATTCAATTCATAAATTCTTCATTATTAGCCTTGTTCGTCCAATTCGTGCCATTGCTTTGAAATTCGTGCTCGGATTTATAATTCAAATTTCAGTGTCCGTATCAGTGTGCGTATCCATGTCATCTTCTGTATTCTGTAGCCTCGAAAGGTGAGTAATCACTCACGATTAACATTCTTTTATTTGTTAAATTTTATTAAATTGAAACGACAATTGAAATATAATGCTATAGTTATTTAAATTGTTATATATGCTATTATCTGTAACTGTTCACTTATGGGATATGACACCATATCATATTGTTTATATTTATTTTTGATGATATATGCCTATTGTTATTATTATTTTCATATCTGTTATCACTCTGCAAGTTCCCTGTTAGTATAGAAATCACTATAGGTTGAAATGGTACATACCCGAACGGATTTTAGAATAGGAGAATTTCGTTATAGGTTGAAATGATAAACCCAAGCGATTTTCATTTGAATTGAATTTGGGATTACGGGTTGAAATGATATCTACCCGTATATATTTAACTTACGGATTGAAATGATAAATATCTGTATCCCTTGTACATAGAATAGAAAATTTCACATCGACGCCGTGGTCTATATGAATGTTTGAAAATAATTTCGATGGACTGGAAAATAAATATAGGTTTTAATGAATATTGATTTAAAGTATCATATATGAAGGTTATTTTATATATAGATTTAATATTAAGATAATTTAATTAAGATTGATTTTATTAATATGAAATATGTTTAAGGATTTATTAAATTTGTATTTCTGAAATAGATTTGTGGAATAAATTTTATAAGCTAAGGTTTGAAGATATATTTGGGACTTATTTGAATTTTTCATTAATTAAGGATTTTATTTAGTTAAATCAATTTGAAACTATTAAATTCGAAACTTTAACATATGATCCTATAACTTGAATTTTTATTTAAGAAATTTAATGGATGATTCATGTCTAAAGAAATCGAAGGTAATACATAGAAAATGTAAATTTAAGGTCATATAAATAATATTGAATTTATTAAGTGAATATTTCAAAACTAAATAATAGTGAAGTCAAGTCGGGAGATAAACGCAACTATCAAAGTTTAGTCTTTGAATTGAATATTTAAAGCACCGAAATATATTAACTTCGAATTATATTGAAATTTGAATGGTTTATTTTGTGGTTCAAATCTGTATTTAAAATAGATAAAATTTGAATTAGTTTAGCCATAAACTAAATTGAATGGAAATTGATAAATTTTGATTTAATTAAATTTGAACGGGAGGGTCGAGTTGATTTTTGAAGCGATTTGTGAAGTTTGAGGAAATAAAAATACTTTACTTCATGAATTATTGGATATATATATATATATATAAACTAATTTGGAAAATAGAGAAATTTGAAATGAAAATGATATTTTAATTTTGAAATATAAATAAAATTGAAATGACCACGGTGTTATAGTGTATATTTCTACCCTGTAGATAGTTCCTTGGATCCTTAAAGGATGGGTATCCAAAACATCCTCTAAGTTAATTATATTTCAGTTGATATTTCACTTGACTTGGATTTATAGATATAAGAATGTTAATCCTGACTCGAGTGTTTTGTGTTTTGCTTTACGCTCGGGTCAGACTGAGTGATACACCATTTGAGACTCACCTTCGAAGTTGGAGCATTGCTTGAAGATCCAGCTATCTATCCTTTCAGTCATCCAGTCGATTGGTTCAGAGAAGTCATCTGCCCGTACTGGAGACTTCACTGCATCTGGGATTTTCTGATGTATTTTATTTCTAACTTTGTTTATATAGTAGCTTCATGAACTACTATTCATTTATTCTGCTGCTATCATTGTACTACTCTGTATTTGTGATTCTGTGATTGATTTATTTACTGTAGATGTTAAGAATTGCCAAATTTCAATTAACAATCTGATATTTTGAGCAATTCAAGTCCGACATGTACGTATGCGAATGGTTGAAAATATCAGGTCGTTACATAAATAGTAATTAATATTTCTCAAATATTAATTAATTAAATTAATTAACAATATTTTATAAATCAATTAAATCCTATGATTTTTCAGAGAATTCATCATTAAGGTTGTGCGACTCAAAGGTTTAATGTCAGTTGGCGATTAATTTTAAACAATTCAAATATTAATACTCATGCGTCACCTTAGTTAGCAGTATGCCTGTTTGGCCGAATTTATCGCTTACATGTATTTCCTGTAAAATCCAATTTTATTATTTTAAGCATGCCAGGTAGTATGATTATTTACACCGATTCACTTCGTCAAAACTATATCACACTAGGACCTATAAAATTTGGTTTTGGTCAAAATCCCAATTTTGTCTACATTCAACTCGGTCAGTCCTCAAACAAAGTTCTTGATTCAATAATATCATTTATTATTAACCATACTGCTCTCGCCAAAGACTGACTTTAAGTGGATTATAGTTGAATGTAATACTAACATCACATAACCGAGGAAATAAATTCTCTGTTAAATGGTGTGTCTCTTCCAATGCTTCAACTTAGACCTAACTTTAGTTGTTCTATAGACGCCATGATTTAATTATAAACAAATTGGAGTTTCCGCATTGAAATTTAATAACATTCTCAAGTCAAGAGAACTTTGCACTACCATCACTTCGATATTTTCTGCTTAACTTTAGTTATTATTAACCAAAAGGAACCTCTTGACTTAGACATTCCACAGTTATCCAATAACTATCAGTACGTAACCCATTGATGCCCGAACGTCCATAAATAATAGACTACCCAATATTTGGAGAGTGTTACCTACTCCATGATAGAACTACTATTCCATATTTTTGATGACAACAACTATACAATCATACACATACACTATATATTATATTACTTGTAGGAACAAGCTTTTAGAGCTCAAATTGAAGACAACTAACAAAGGAGAAGAATCATTAGTATTACGAAAGTTAATATAGTGTTATTATTGTCATGGATATAAATTGTAAAATCTTCTTTAGTAGTTACTTTAAAACTTAAATATTGCACGAAAAATTCTTTCAAACTCTTTATAACAAAAGGCTGAAGAACATGAAGCATCAAATGTCAGACGTCTGACATTACATAGTAGAAGTCTGACTAAAGGATATGGTTTTAAATTCGAACTACACCAGACATTCGTAAAAAATTTCAGACGTCTGTTTTTGGTCTCTGCCTAAAAATATATACAAGCTCATATGTCTAAAATTATGGTGAGACGTCTGTGCTGAGCAACGACCGTATGCACTGAAAAGACATTTGCTTCAATCTAATGGCTACTTCCACAACTCTTCACTGCATCTCTTCCTTCTCAATAGTGGCAACCTTTAGATCAAACCAAAAATCTCTAAGACTTATTACTCGTCACAAAATCTCTTCGTCATATATATATATGTGTGTGTGTGTGTGTGTGTGTGTGTGTGTGTGTGTGTGTGTGTGTGTGTGTAATATATGCGAAGTTCTTAAGATTTAAAGTACTTGAATTTATGAATCTCTTATCTACATTCTTTGTATATTCCGATTTCTAAAAGCAATCAATTTTAGCCTTTATTACTTCCTAAAATCAAATCTTCACATATGCATACTACTTAAAGGAGATTATAGGAAGATTTGTACTGTGCAGTCAAAATCGGTGTTTTTCAGAATACATACTTGTCTTAGAAAGAACTGTTGTATCGAGCCTATTCCTCCGGGCAAATTGAGGGTTGCTTAATAGTTAAAGCCAAAGAGGAGCTTCAGGACTGGACGTAGGACGGAAGGTCCGAACCAGTCTAAAAACTCTGGTGTGATTGTTTCTTTACTATTATTTACTTCACATTGTTATTCAAAAGTTCGTATTCTATTATACTTGCATATTAGATATACATAAATGATCCATACACTCTTTCAATTGGTATCAAAGCACGGTTATTTCAATTGACAGTAACACATAATTGAGAACATATTTAATATGGAAGTACATTTCATAAAGGAAAATCAACTTCACATTCACCACTATTCATTGGATCAAATTATGCTTACTAATCTACATGTATGCGAATTTTTATGGAAGCAAACAGTTTAGAAATTTGGCAAACAACACAAGTTTAATATGTAGCACCAGAAAAAAAATATAAGCATTTGGAAAGATGCCCAAAAGAACACAGCAACAAACAATGCTAAAGCTATGAATGTTTTATTCTGTTCACTTGACAAAAATAAATCCTCACGTGTCATGTTGTGCACTATTGCATATGATATATAGCATACACAACAAAATTACTCATGAAGGAACAAACAAGGTTAAGAAAACAAAGATTTCTATTGTACAAACTCATTTCTCCTCATTTAAAATGAAAGAAAATGAATCTATTGATGATATGTATGCTAGATTTCAAACTATTCAACATGATCTCATAGCACTTGGAGTTAAATTTATAGATTTTAATTTAGTTATACATGTTTTAAATTCCTTAAAAAATTAATGGGAACGAAAAGTTTTGGCCATTGAAGAAGCAAATGATTTATCTCAACTAAAAGTTGAAGAACTGATAGGAAATTTGATGTCGTACGAAGCAAGTCTGCAGTCAAGAAAAGAACAAATCAATGAAAAGAAAAATATAACCTTCCAAGCCAACAACATTAACTTGGACTTAGATAACGAAGACATTGTATTTATTGTCAAAAACCACAACAAATTCAAGAAATTCAAAAGGATAACGAGATCTTAAAATGGAGGAAATTTTAATCATCTAACCAAAATTCAATAAAATGCTTTAGGTGTGACAAGTTCGGACACATGAAGAAACAATGCCCAAAACATAACAATGAAAAAAGGAGAGGCAATTTCGAAAAATTAAAAAAAAAGAAAATGGGCTTTTCAAGTAACATGGGATGACTCGGATTCTTCTTCATCATCAGATAGTGACAACAATAGTAATTCTGAGCAGGCTAATGTCTGTTTTATGGCAAACACTGAGGAGGTATGTTCAGATCTTACTTATGATGACATTTTTGAACTTAGCACGGAATTATATCACAAATATCGAGAAACTTAAAGCTAATTAAAGAGTGTAACGCCCCACCTCTATACTCACAATAGCCAAGGACACTACAAGGTAATGCCATCGACTAGCACGAAGAATAAGGCTGTTAAGGAGCGACCATCTATGTAATTGCTTTGTGCGAGTACCGTTATGTCAAATAGTATGGCGCGCATTTCTTTCCAAGAGGAAATATGACAGATCAAATACAAGTAGAAAGCTACTACACAATGGCTATACGGTCTTCGAAAACAAATATAAAATAATCATAACACAAAATCAATCACATATATTCATATCATAAATGGTAAAAATATATGAATATATCACATAGAAGTGTATATCAAAGTAGGGGTCATACTAGATCCACTACATCGAAAAAGAATAGGTACAAGTGCTAGACAAAAAAATATGTATTCATCAAGGAGTCTCTATGTCGAATGTATAAAAGCAAAAACCAATGTGCTAAGTAGTTAGCCAAAAGTCAGATGAGAGACCCTGATAAGAAGTCAAGTAGAAGCATCTGAAATACCTTGGTCAGACCCGAGTATTAACTAAGAAGAGAATAATAAATGACTCTGTCTAACTATAAATATCATATAAAATGAGATAGGATAAGAGATATAGAAAATGTATGATAACAATAATGTCATATTGTGACAAGTATACATTAGATAACAACAAAATCATACAATTTCTCAAATCCATTCAAATATTCAAAAAGAATGTCATATTCTTCATTTTATTCACCAAATCACAAATATTGATAAAGCTTATCAATATTAGTCACAAAAATTGATGAAACAAAAATTCTAGAAATCATCAATTAAAAATCCGGAAAAAACACAAAGAGGGAGGCCTATCAAAAACGGAAGCATGAAAACTGACCAACACGTGTATCACAAACGGGTCGCTGTGCCTTGGTCGCTAACCATAGAGCAAGTGCAACGACGTAGTACAATAATGGTACACTCGAGAACCTAAACTCAAATAACTCGAAACAACGTCGTTGTACAATAACGGTACGCCCGATGAACCCGAAACAGGTATAATTCGAAACATCGACGTAGTACAATAATGGTACGCTCGATGACTCAAATAATTCAAAATAATGACGTAGTACAATAATGGTAGGCCTGATGAACCTGAACTCCATAAAAGAACTTGGGTCGCTACCCCATAAAAGTGAGTCGAAACTCCAAAGAACCCATAGGTCGCTATCTTGTAAAAGAAATGAGACGAAACTCAATGAAACGAGGTACAGTCCCCCACATAGACAAAGAGACATCGCATATCGCTAGTTTAAAACATAAAATGATCATCATTGATCAATAAAAGTGTGAATTACACTAAGCTAGTAAATAAAGGAGTTCAGCTTCATGTCCCATAACCACTGGCTTAACTTAAATGTTTACGAATAAATAACTCGAAAATTGTCACAAGAGTTTAGTCGAACAAGTCCAAAAATTAACCAACAAAGTAAATACAAGAATTTCATACCCATTTTTTTGCTAAGCCGTTTAATAAGATTTCTCATACGAATGAGGTAAAGGTTTGTATATACTAATAGATTGGAAAATGGTTTTAAAAACGAGCTTTGTATTAAAAATAACATCAAAATCAATTTTGTGAAAGAGTGTGAGTATTTACTACTAGTATAGAAACCTTTGTATTTTAAAGTGACAAATCACAGAAATGATTATAAAAACAACCAATCGCCAAAAATTTACATTCGATAACGTGAATAAAAACCATAGAAATCGATATCAAATCCATCAAATGGATATTCCCAAAAATCTAGAATAAAGTCATCAAAGTCGATAACAAATGACGATGACTAATCGAATCAACAAAAAATTGATATAAATGGAAAGCCACATAGAAATAGGCAATTTCCCTGAATTTAACAGTGTCACACGTCTGGTGCTTTCCCCAAATATCTACGCTGAAGGTCTGGAATTTTTTCCAAATCGTCCAGACGTCTGGGAAGTAAGCTCAGATGTCTAAGCTGAAGGTCTGGAATTTTTATTCCGTAGCTCCAAACATCTGAGCATACTTTCAGACGTTTGAGCTCAGGGCAATATTTTGCCTAGGCCAATGAAGGCCAAATCATACCGAAGGTGATCGAATGAGCGACGATGGCTAGGGATTTATGCAAAGCGACAACCCAGCCCTGAAAACTCATCAATACACTCCGAACAGCATGTCTGAACATCCATATAAGGATTTCCATAGATTTTGACTTTAAAATACCAAAAAATTGGAAAATTCGCCAAACCAATTCAAAAGCAAATGAACATGAAATAGGTGTTAGGAATTCATACCTAACAACTATCAAAGGTATAGACATAGATGTGAGTTCAAGAACTCGCCTTTAAACCCAAAAACAATGAATGAGAAGCTCTAAAACAAAGCAAGACCGATTCCTCTTCAACAAGAGCTCAAGAATCCTCAATCTATTATCAAATGAAATGAATTTCCTAAGTTAGGGTTTAGAAATTTCTAAAAATTGAAGAGAGATTGAGATGGAGAAGATGAAGCGAATGCTTATCTAAGCTTCTCATTGATTTTGGAGCTTGAATTTGAATTTCCTAGTAAACTAGGGCTTAGGAATTTTAATTTCCTATCTTTTCTCCCATTTTTTCTAGCTTGAGAGTGTTAGGTAAATGTTATGAATGAATGAAGAGGAGTGGAGGGGGAGTTAGGGTATTAGATGAGTTGGATTCTCTTTTTAGGTTATTGGGCTGAAACCCAAACCCATAGCCCCAAATAAAGATACCAAAATTTTAGCCAACTCCAAACATATTGATTACTATACTCAAAAAGGTCACAAACGCCGTTTTGGACTCAATGGAAGTGGTCTCAAGTCCTAATTCGACTATTTACAAAAAGTAGCATTTCAGACTTAAATCCAACTAACGATGTTATATTTAAATAAAATATTTAAATATATAATCATAAAATATGCGAGTTGTTATAGACTCCCTTCCTTAAAGAAATTGCGTCCTCGCAATACCTAAGAAGAAAACAAAGAGTAACAACCATAAAAACATATCATCACAAAAGAAAACTTGAAGTAAGAAGTTCACCTTAAAGAGCACGAGAGAGTAAGTCTGGATGAGTTCACTCGATGAATTATCTGGATCCCCCAGAACAATCCTTAGGATTTGAGGACTATTGAACTTTCACAAGTGGGACATCTTTATTACAAAGGCGTTTAACCTCCATAGCAATGATACGAGTGGAATGTTGCTCGTAAGTCAAATATGGTGAAACTTCAGTTTCTTCAATAACACCAGGCTCAAGAATAGTATCGGATCACTAAGGCATTTCCGTAGTTGAGAGACATGGAATACGTCATGAATAGTAGAAAATTGAGAAGGTAATAAAAGGCGATGAGCCATGGAACCAGTATGTTCGGTGATGGAAAATGGGCCAATATATTGAGGTGCTAATTTTCCCGTTCGACTGAAACGCACAACACCCTTCATAGGTGAAACATGAATAAACACCAAATCTCCCATAGAAAATTCCAAATTCCTTCTTCGGTTATTGGCATAGGATTTTTGTCTACTTTGGGCTTCTTTCTTCCTTTGACGAATAAGGTCAATCTTTTTTGTGGAATCATGAATGAAATCTGGACCTAAAACCAGCCACTCACCGGCTTCAAGCCAACAAGAAGGAGATCTGCATGGCCTTTCATAGAGTGCCTCGAAAGGTGTCATACCAATACTAGATTGGAAGCTATTATTGTATGAAAAATCAATAAGAGAAATATGATCTTTCCAACTTCCACCAAAATCAAGAACACATGCGCGAAGAAGATTTTCAAGAGTTTGATTCACACACTCGGTTAATCCATCGGACTGAGGATGATAAACGGTGCTAAAGTTAAGCTTCGTTCCTAAAGCTTTTTGATGACTCTTCCAAATTCTACCAGTAAATAACGGATCACGATCGCTAACAATAAAGGTAGGAACTCCATGCAATTTAACAATTTCTTTGACATAGAGTTTGGCCAAAAGAGATACCGTTCGATTAGACCGAATGGGAATAAAATGGTCGGATTTTATTAGTCGATCTAAAATCACCCATAAACTTTTATGACCCGAACGGGAACGGGGAAGACCGTCAATAAAGTCCATGGAGATTTGATCCCACTCCCAAATAGGAATGTCCAAAGGTTGCAATAACATACCGAGACTTTGGTGTTCAGCCTGTATGAGTTGGTAAGTTATGAAACGCTTAATGAAGTTAGCAATATCAGATTTCATTCCATCCCAATACTAAATTCGCTTCATATCCGCATATATTTTACTACTACCGGAATGAATGGTGAATTTAGAACGGTGAGAATTTTCTAAAATGTTTTACGAATATTACTAATATTTGGCACGATAAGTCTACCAAATTTTCAAATGCCGCCACGAGCATCGATTTCAAAGTAGCTCAAATCATCAATATTTCTATCCCTACAACTTTGGCTAAGAAGACCAATTCGGGATCATGTTTTTGAGCTTCAAGAATGCGGTCTAAAAGAGAAGGATGAGCCTCAAGGCTACATAAAACAAGTAATGAGCATGAGTCGGATTCGCGATCTCGAATCTCATAATTAGACAAAGTCTCGAGATCATTCCATTCGGATACCATCACAGAAACAACCGCTTGATGCTTTCGGCTGTGGGCATCGGCAATATAATTTCCCTTTCCAGGAGTATAAAGAATATCAAGATCATAAGATGCAAGAAATTCGAGCCAACATTGTTGATGCAAATTAAGTTCCTTTTGAGAAAATAAATACTTCAAAGATTTATGATCGGTATAGAGAAAAAATTTCAATCCCAAAAGATAATGACGCCAAATTCTAAGGGCGAAAACAATAGCTGCGAGCTCTAAATCATGTGCAGCATATCTAGTCTCGATAGGCTTTAATTATCTAGAAGCGTAAGCGATAACACATTCCCTTTGCATGAGAATGGCTCCCAAACCAACACGACTAGCACCGGTATAAACAGTGAAGTCTTGGTTCCCTTCGGGAATCACAAGAATAGGAGCATCGGAAAGGAGTTCTTTTAATTTCTGAAAAGAAGCTTCATATTTGTTTGACCAAGTGTACTTAACTCCCTTCTTTTTCAGAATAGTAAGAGGCACGAAAATTTGAGAAAAGTCATTTATGAACCGACGGCAATAGCCCACCAATCCAAGAAAGCTGTGAATTTCCATCACATTCTCCGATCTCTTCGAATTTTGAGTCACCTCAATCTTTGAAGGATCCATGGAAATTCCAGATTAAGAAATAAGATGCCCTATAAATTTCACATGAGATTGTCAATAGTGGCACTTAGAAAAATTTTCTTTCAACTGATTGCTCCTAAGAGTTTCCAACACAATCCGAAGATGTTTTTCATGCTCTTCCTCGGTTTTAGAATAAACAAGAATATCATCTATAAAGATGAGAACAAATCGATCGAGGAAGTCTTTGAAAACTCGATTCATAAGGTCAACGAAATAAGCTGGAGCATTTGTTAAACCTAATGGCATAAAAAGCCATTTATAAGATCCATAATGAGTATGGAACGATGTCAAAGAAATGCTATCCTCTGCAATATGAAGCTAATGAAAACCGGGTGCTAAGTCTAATTGTGAAAAGACTCTAGCACCGCTAAGTTGATCGAATAGATCTTCAATCCGAGGTAAGGGATATTTTTCCTAGGCCAATGATGACCAAATCAAATCGAAGGCGATTGAATGAGCGACGATGGCTAGGGATTTATGCCAAGCGACAACCCAGCCCTAAATACTCATCAATGCACTCCAAACAACATGTCCAAACATTCAGATAAGGATTTTCTTAGATTTCGACTTCAAAATACCAAAAAATTGGAAAATTCACCAAACCAATTTAATTCAAAAGCAAATGAATATGAAATAGGTGTTAGGAATTCATATCTAACAACTATCAAAGGTATAGACATAGATGTGAGTTCAAGAACTCACCTTTAAACCCAAAAACGACGAATGAGAAGCTCTAATACAAAGTAAGACCAATTCCTCTTCAACGAGACCTCAAGAATCCTCAATATACTATCTAATGAAATGAATTTCCTAAGTTAGGTTTAGGAATTTTTGAAAATTAAAGAGAGATGGAGATGGAGAAGATGAAGAGGATGCTTACCTAAGCTTCTGTTTGATTTTGGAGCTTGAATTTGAATTTCCTAGTAAACTAGGGATTAGGAATTTTAATTTCCTATCTTTTCCCCCTATTTTCTCTAGCTTGATAGTGTTAGGAAAATTTTATGAATGAATGAAGAGGAGTGGAGGGGGAGTCAGGATATTAGATGAGTTGGGTTCTCTTTTTAGGTTATTGGGCTGAAACCCAAACCCAAAGCCCTAAATAAAAATACCAAAATTCTAGTCAACTCCAAACATATCGATTTCTATACTCAAAATGGTCGCAAATGACGTTTTGAACACAATGGAAGTAGTCTCGAGTCCTAATTCGACTGTTTACAAAAAGTTGCATTTTGGACTTAAATCTGACTAACGATGCTATAATTAAATAAAATATTTAAATATATAATCATAAAATATGCGGGTTGTTACAAAGAGTATGTTGCTAAAATTAATCAAATGGAACTTGAAATACGACTACTAAAAGATGAAAAAAAACAGTTTTAGAAGAAGAATTAAACTTCACAAGAGAAATGTAAGAATTTATCTAATCAAAATGACTCGTTATTATGTGAAATATGAAAAGTTAAACTTGAAAATGATGAAATTAGAAAAGAAAACGTTATATTAAAGAATGACATAGTAGCTTTTAAAATCGGTATTTCTAATCTTAATGATAAGTTAGACAAAATTACTAATGATGTTTCAAAATTTAAGAAAGAAAAACTTGGATAACTTGATCAAGATTTCAAAACCATCTAGAAATCATAATGGATTAGGATTTGAGAAATTTTTGAAACAGAAAAACTATAGTTCACTATATAATAGGTTCAAGAAGCCAGATACCATAAAAATGATATCCAACACCAAAATAATTAAAATATGGATTCTGAAATCCAACAACAAACTAAGTAGACAAAAACACATAGATAACTATCTGAAAAATGTTGTTCATAATAAAAATTATCTTTTCAAGGGTCCCAAACCCTCTTGGGTATAGCAACCGTCTCCTTCTAACTCTTAGGAACCTAACAAAAGAAGTGGGTACCAATTAAAATGCTTTATCTTGCAAGTACCGAAAAGAAAATCAAATAATTTGTTGTTTTGTAATTTTAGTAGACTTTGAAACGTTGAAATTGATCCATTTGAAATCTTTTATGTGCATTCATTAATGCTATATAATATTTCAAATAGTTTGCATAAATCTATTTTTGGAATAAACCGGTATTTGTTTTCTCCCAAGCCGTGAGGTAATTGAAAATAGTTTTCCTAAAAGGATATGTTTGAGAAATTTCTTTTAAAATCATTTGCAAATATATGGACTTTTTCCTAAATTGATATTGAACTTGACGTTGATCTTCTCTTTCTTGAAGGGTAATCTTTGTATCACGTTGACTAAAATATTGATAAGTTCCTCATATCTGGTATCTGAGCTGTCTTTTTCAAGTAGCCAGGAGTGTGTTGTACTCTTAAAATATGTTGAATACTTTGGTCTGATTTTGTTTTACTTGTAACAACACTTAATGTTTAATCGGTTTATGACCAATGCATAACACAAATCTAAGTAAGAATGAAAATACAAAAAGAGTTAAAATGATATGTACAGAGAAAGAGAAAGTTCATAGTTGAACTAATGCCATGAGTCTTCATAACTTGATAGAGATCTGCATTTGAGAGTTGTTGAGTTGTTTTCCTCTTAGTTTGAATAGAATGTCCTTTAGGTTTCTTTGACGAACTCCAGTAAGAATCTTGACTTGATCATGCCTTGAACTTTCTCTACTAGGACGCGGCATTCATCAGTTTCATGTCCATTTGCTTTTTGTTATACACAGTAACTTCCTCCTTTATTTGGCTCCAAGGCACTTCGAAGTCTTTGAGGTGCAACAAAATTCTCATTTCTTTTCATCTTAGAATATATGTAGGAGAGAGGTTTGCTTAGGATTGCACAATTGATTTTAGAACTCTTTCTTCGACTTCCCTTCGGGTTTTCACTTTCCCTTGGCCTCTTATCAAGGCGCCTAAGTCAGATTTATTTTCCTTGGATTCTCGATGGAATTCTTTCTTAACATGGTGCATCTCGTCCAAATTAATAAACTTCTCAGCCCGAAGAAAGAAATATTGTAGATCTTTGCACCTACTTTCTGGGTATAGAAAATTAAGCCACGAATTCACAAGTAAATTGTTTCCAAGAATAGATAGTTTCCATTCAGTAACTCGTATACCATTTGATTGTTGCTCCTTGAAAAGCATTAGGAAAAGTTTACAAAAAACTCCCTTCTGAGAATTGTATAAGTTCATCCAATTTTCAAAGACGATAAGGTAATCATCTGAATCGGTTGTTTCGTCATATTTAGTGAAGGAATTTGAATGTGTAGGGGGAATTTGTTCCCATGATTTCTTCGAAAAAGGGCGCCTTTTGCAGTTTACATACTCTTCAGGATCATAAACTTAATTTTCTCTAAATACATTTACCATTATATGGTGTAGGTTGTCATCTTGGTTGGTCTCATCTCTGTGACTATTCATGTTGCCTTCTTGAAAAAAGCTATTTGATTTTTCAAGTGATTTGCTTACTTGGCTATCTCGGTTTAACCCTTGGTCTTCTATCTCAGTTGGAGGTTGCACTTCATCCTTCCTTCCATGATCTTTATTGACTCCCATGTTGAAGCTCTTTCTGAATACTCCTTTATTACCGTCTTTTATGGCTGTTGATTCTGAACCATGATCACATTGCTTTCCAATTTTGTTAGGGTTGAAGGTTGCCCTACTTCTATCATGATTAAGTTAGGAATTGAGACCATGTAACCTTTAAAGGTTGACTGTAATGTAGCCTCTATGTTTAGATTATTGCTATTACTTTTAGCTTTTTCCATACTCCTCTTTTAGTCAAGGCACTTTATATAATTGACAAGGGACGAAAGTTATCAGAGATTGGTGGTTTGAGCCCTCCTTCTAGCACCAAAAATGTTAGCAAGATTTCTTGTCAACACCCCAATTTTATGACGAGAAAGACGGATATCCATTTTTAAGAGTAGAAAGTGAAATTCCCTCAGGAATTTCCTTTCAACTTGGTTGACTTGTAAAAGATTCTTGGATCAGAACTTTTGAGTCGTCGAAAGGTATAAGTTTTAGGTTATGAAACCTTCCAACTTTGTTGAATTGGTATGGGATCTTCCTTTGGAGCTTCCTTTCTTGTTTAGGTTGAATTTTCTTGGGTTTAATCCGAAGTGGATAGGCTTTAACCTGTTGAAGGGCTTAGGTGATGGCTCTTCTTGGGTTTAGGCGGGAAATCAAATTCCTTGGTGGGTATGTATTAGCTTTCTACCTTGTCGAAAGGTTAAATCACTTATATGGAGTAGGTTTCGACCTTGTCGAAAGGTATGGAAATGACCTCTTTTGAATTAAGCCCTACAAGTCCAGGTATCCATATTTGGAGAACAGGCTTTAACCTTGTTGAACAGTTAGACAACTTTGATTATAACCTCGAAAGGTTGCTGGTGCTGCTATAGCACAAGAACTGTCGACCTATTCGGAAGGTTTAGGCCTCAAATTAATCACTCCGAGAGGTTGCAATTAGTGTTTGGACTAGATGTATTATCAACCCTGTCGAAAGGTTCAAATTGGAGAGTTGAAGGCTTCGCAGGGTTGCAGTAGTGATTTGTAATAGAAGTGTTGTCAACTTTGTCGATAAGAACCTTTCGATGGGGTTGAACCTGAGAATAGGAGTTAGTCCAATAAAAGTTATGCTAACAGTAAAGTAATTAATAGAGCATAAGAGTTTCCTTTTTTCTATGAAAATATCTATTTTATTAAATCTCCAAATCAACACCCAATTAGGTTTACAATATATTGGCCAAGAAAATACAAGATTAGAATGAGAGAATTCGAATCCCTAAAAGTTAACCCCTTGGGTCTTATTTGTAGATGCAAGCGGCCTCCCTTTCGACTCTATGCCCTCTACTAGGTCGGAAGGTCCCCCTTTTATATGCAGCTAGGAACCTTTTGACTTTGTCGAAAGATTTTCCTTTCCTCTGCTATTACGGACCTTTCGACATTATCAAATGGTTTGCTTGTCTTTATGCTTGCATGAACCTTTCGACTTTGTCGAAGGTTTGCCTTCTATATACTGTTATGAACCTTTCGACATTGTTGGAAGGTTGCCCTCCTCCTGATTGCTGTGAAACTTTCGACTTGTTAGAACGTTGCTCTTAACTTGATTTGTCGACCTTGTCGGAAGGTTGCTCTTCACTTGATTGTTATGAACCTTTTGACCTTTTCGAAAGGTTGCTCTTCACTCGTTTGCTGTCGAGAGCTATGCATCCCTTCAATGTTTTCGAAAGGTTGTCTTCCATTCTTTCTTGACTTATGAATGTTGCTTCTTTATAAACCTTTCGACATTGATGAAAGGTATCCCTAATGTGTATCAACCGGTTGGAAAGGCTTGCTATGCTTTCGAAAAAAAGTCACTATGGAGTTGCTCACACTTGCTTTGACTTCTTTATCCCCTTCAAAAGGTAAGAAATCCTTGGATATTAAGAGATGGAACCTTTCGACTCCTTCGAATGGTTTGGGACTGTTAAACTCTGATGACTGCATCCCTTTAACTTCTTCGAAAGGTTTGGGACTGTGCTCGTTTTTCTTTGTTTTTGTTGAAAGACCTTTCGACTTAGTCGAAAGGTTGATTTTTGGAGTAACATCCTACATATGGACTTTGAAAGATAACCCTCGACAAAGTCGAAAGCCCCTTGTTGAAAGGTATGATTAACCAGACCATCTTGATGCTTTCTTATCTTTCCCAATACTCTTGTGTTCCTTCTTTCATACTTTTATTCCTGGGGATATTTTATGGAAAACATTTAGCCAACCTTGTATGAAAGAATCTTTTGTTCTTTAGGACAAAACTCCAATGAACTTCCTTCTTTGCTTCCTGCAAAATAAATTACAACTTCCATTAAGGTTGCCACTTTGCTAGGGGACTTTAAGAGTAATCTAAATTTCATAGAATTATAGTTTAAGATGTTGTTTGCTAATATTTCCATATAAATCAATTCTAGGACATATGTGATTGAGAGTGTGGAGTAATATCACCTAACTTTCAGATAACAATCTAATTAAATGAGCCTTATGAGAACATCTGCCATATTCTCCATGTATCCCTACCTTGGGTCAAACCTTTCTTAACAATATTGACTAATAATTCTCATTCATTGAAAAAGTAGAAAGGAGTTTAGTAATGGTTCCATTTGATGTCATGAAGACCTCGTATTGAAAACAAATTTTAAATTTAATGGAAAATCACAAATCATCATAAAATCCAATAACAGAATATAGAACCATAAAGTAAGGAATTTAGTAAATGTCTCATAAAGAAATCGAAGATGTGAAATTCATAAATTGTCACTAAAATCCACGAGGAACTTTTAAAGTCAATGCGATCAGAAATCCAAATAGTGATCATCAAAAACCTCAATAAGGACAATAGAAATATAAAATTCATGAATCATGATGAAAATGATTAAGGAAACACAAGATTTTTAAAACCAAGGGCCTAAGAATCCAATAAAAAGGTCAAGAATAGGAAAATTATAAATTCTCACAAAATCGAAAGGAAAGCGTGAGTCTCGGCAAATTAGAAAACAGGCAGAAAACCATCCAAATTCTCCCATGGAGTTATAGAGAACCAAATTCATGAATTATTACGAAGACCGGCAAGGAAATTCAAAATTCACTATATCAAAAATCCAATCAGAAATTATTCCAAATCCATTGAGAATGCAAAATTCACAAATCACCATCAAGATTCATAAGGAAATCTCGGGAAATCTCGAAATTCATTAAGTCGGAAATCTTATAAAGGATTATCAAACACCCAATAAGAAAATCAAAAATTCATAAATCATCATGAAAATCATCAAGTAATTTCAGCGTTCATCGATTTAAAACCACAATAAAAATCATCCAAAAATTCTAGTAGGAAAATTAGAAATACAAATTTCATCAACCATCACAAAAATCAGCAAGGCTGCTTAAATTCCATTAAATCAGGGAATTAAGAAATCCAAGAATCAAATATGTGATCTGAAACCCGTCCATTATTATTCAAAGTCATAAGGTCAATGGAAAATTCATAAATTATCATGAAAAATCGATAAAGGGAACTAAGAAATTATGAACTCGTGAACAAGTGATCAATAGGAAATCGTCATGAAAATTTAATGGGAAATTGTAAGACGTAAAATTCATGAATTATCGGAGTAATCAGTAGGAAAATTCATTAAACCAATAATACAGCAAGAAATCACCACAGTGATTTAATAAAGAATTCATAAATACAAAATCAGCAAATGACCACAAAAATCAATCGGAAATCCATAAATTATCATAAAAACTCCACAAATGAGTTAAGAATTTAGTAACTCAATAAACAAACGAATGATGGGAAATCATCATGAAAATTAATGTATGTAAAATTCATAAGCCATTTCGAAAGTTAATGTAGGAATTGAGAAACCTTGAAACTAGGAATTCAACATGAAGCCTTTATAGAAATTCTCCAATGAAATTGATAAATCATCATAAAGTCAATGAAATCAGTAAATCATTATAAACAAAATCTGCATGAAGAGGAATTGAAAGTCCATAAATTGGGAACCTAACCAAAATCTTGTCAGGATCCAAACTGACAAATAGATTATTAGAAATTCCAGTATTAAATTAGAAATCTATCTGGCCAAACAAAACTCTCCTAAACCTATGGATCATCAAAGTTGTTGACAAATTGGAGTTGGGTCGCGTCCGCAAAACCTTGTGATTAATCGGAATATTGATTCCTTGCATACTTATAGAGTTTCTTTTGTTCTAAGGGATCACTCTATTTCCAGGGACTCAGTTGCGGTTTACTCAATCCATTCTTGGAGGGTGGTCTTTATTATCTTTAGCGGTAACTTGTTGTTTATTTCATTCTTTTGACTTTCATATATATTTTGGCCTTTGATACCACATTAGAGATCCCTTTTATCCATTTTCTTGTCTCATGTCATCTCTTTGGATGTAGATTCCTTAATCCTTTGATATTGTAATTATATACCAAGCAATAGATGTTATAGGATTTGCTAAATCATATATTGTCACTTTTGGATATGATTCTAGACTCTTTGTCTACTTTCGACTGTAGTGTTGGACATCTTTGTCTTGTTGTCTCTGTATGTATCCTTCTCTAGGATTTCAACTTTATCCTAGTTGACAAATAGATTTCTTTTTGTAACCCTTTATTCTCTTAGGTTTTAACTTTTGCCTTGCGTTGTAAACACTTTCACTTCAATTCTTTTATTTGGATCCCCCACCGGGCTTGGACGTCTCAGTCCACTCTTTGATGTGCCCCTCTCTGGGCTTGGACATCTTAGTCGATTGTTTGATGAGCCTCTCTTTGGGATTCCTTGTCTAAGGGGATGTTTACTTAGCTGACCTTCCTCATAAAGGCCGCTGATGGGTGCTACCATCACCCATCCCCTAAGAGGTGGTTTTGACGTTAGGGGTCCTATCTCTCCCTCTAGGAGATGCAACGGAATAGCAATCATAGGCTTATGTCCCTACTTCTAAGAGGTGCCCCAAAATAGCATCGTAGGCTTATGTCCCTTCCTCTAGGAGGTGCTATGGAATAGCATCGTAGGCTTGAGTATTTGTATATGAAAATAATTTTTGGCCAATTAAAATGGAGTCTCCTTTGAAAGAAAGATTTTTGTAATTAAACCTTTCTAATATATTAAAGGGCTATATTTTGGAAAATAGTTTGGACTCATGAATACTTTTGATAAAAGTGTTTTCTTCCAATGTAGTCTTTTGCAAGAACATTCATGCTGTTCTCATAATGGAGACTCGAATCTTTTATAGGAGACTAGGAGGTCATGATTCATGAACCAACAAACTTTTAGTTGAGAATAGGATTCTCTACTTTGAGTTCCAATAACCTTCTTGTGCTTTTAAAAAAATTCTTGAAAAGTATGAATAGGCTTTCCTTCAGCCGTAATTTTAGTAAACTTTGAAAATTTTAAATTGATCCATTTGAAATCTTTTTTGTGCATTCATTAATGCTATATAATATTTCAAATAGGTTGCATAAATCTGCTTTTGGAATAAATAGGGTTTTGTTTTCTCTCTGGCCGTGGAGTAATTGAAAAAAGTTTTCTTAAAAGGATATGTTTGAGAAATTTATTTTAAAATCATTTTCTAAAAATAGAGTTGGTATATATGGACTTCTTTCTAAATTGATGTTGAACTTGACGTTGATCTGCTCTTTCTTGGAGGGTAACCTTTGTATCACGTTGGCTAAAATATTGATAATCACCTCGTATCTAGTATCTAGTATCTGAGCTGCCTTTTGCAAGTAGCCAGAAGTGCATTGTTCTCTTAGAATATGCTGAATACTTTGGTATAATTTTGTTTTACCTGTAATAGCACTCAATTTTTAATCAGTTTATGACCAATGCATAACGCAGATCTAAGTGTGAATGAAAAAACAAGTTGAGTTAAAATGATATGAAAAGAGAAAGAGAAAGTTCATAGTTAAACTAATGCCATGAGTCTTCATGACTTGATAGAGATCAACATTTGAGAGTTGTTGAGTTGTTTTCCTCTAAGTTTGAATAGAATGTCCTTTAGGTTTCTTTGACGAACCCTTGTAAGAATCCTGGTTTGATCATGCCTTGAACTTTCTCTGCTAGGACATGGCATTCATCCGTTTCATGGATTTATGGTATACACAGTAAATTTCTCCTTTATTTGGCTCTGGGGCACTACGAACTTTTTGAGGTGCAATAAAATTTTCATTTCTTTCCATCTTAGCATACATGTAGGAGAGGGGTTTGCTAAGGACTGCACAATTCATTTTAGAACTCTTTCTTCGACTTCCCTTCGGGTTTTCACTTCCTTTGGCCTCTTTGTCAAGGCGCCTAAAATCATATTTCTCTTTCTTGGATTCTCGGTGGAATTCTTTCTTAGCATGGTGCATCTTGTCCAATTGAGTAAATTTCTCGGCCTGGAGAAAGAATTATTGTAGATCTTTGCACCAATTAGTATAAAGGTCTTTCCAGAATGGGGTTTGTTCATTTAACCCCGATCGAACTACCATAAGCTTTTCTCTATCAGTTGTACTTTCTTCCCTTAATGCTTCTTCGCTGAATCTGTTCAAATATTAGCCAAGCAGCTTCCCTGACTTTTGTCTGATGGTTGCTAGAAACATAAAGTCCATAGTTATGTCTCTGAATAAAGAAAATTGAGCCATGAAGTCACAAGTAAATTCACTACAAGAAAAATAGTCTTTTATAGTGGCATATAGCCGCTATTAAACAAAACTATAGCAGTTTGATAAACGTTGTATATCGACATGTTTTAAAAAAGAATTGCACATTTAAAACACATTAAAAAAACCGCTATAAAGGAGCATGATTTCATAGCATAAAGTAGCCGCTATGTAACATAAAGTCATTAGCTCACTATTAACACTATAAACATCTCAGTCTTAACGAAAATAACAGAATCTTTACAGGTCAACCTAGGGGAAGACATTTTTCTGCATTGTTCTTCCCCTTTGTTTTGAGTATTTCCAGCCTATTTTGCTTGTTTTTCCTGCTATATTTATGATGTCTTTGATCGTATTTAAAGGCCATGACGTTTATCAATAGAGTAGACAAATTTTAGAGAATTTTGAATTCAAATTTTGAGTTGTTTTGAATTAAATTTTAATTAGATTCGAATATCAGTTTGGGTGATTTTCTCTGTTTTTCTTCGTTTTCGAGCACGGATTTTTCCACACAACTTTGAACTGATTTTAAAAAATAATGGGCATTTCAAATAATTATTCTGTAGTATTTTTAAAGTATTTTCAAATATAAAATCTATTTATTCTCTATAATATGGGAAGTTTCAAATCTGGTTTTCAAAATTGGTTTTGAAAATTGATTTTCCAAAGTAAATTATTTTATCTATAAAATACATGTTTTTGCACTATTCGAGCGAATGAGAAAGAGAATTAAGCGATTTGGTAAAACACGTGATATGGGACATGAGCATTTATCTTATCGGTTAATTCATGACTTGTCTGTTTGATCGTTTTGACCTTTGGGTCGAGTTTACCGATGAGATGAGGAAAAAAATTCTACTTTGAGTGTGAAATTTACTAGCGGTTTGTAAACCATTTAGTGCGCATTTGTGGTATGGGATGCACGTTAACAGTTTTTGGGTTCCTAAGAGGGAGCTTGTGACACGTTTGCCATTGCGGCATATTGCCAGTACTGTACCTTCCAGTCATTGCCATTGTGGTGTTTTCCATTGCGGCGTATAAGTATAACTGCTAAAAAATAGTTATTCTGTAGCGCCTATTTCGCGCTATATATCAACATGTTTATAGTATATTATACATCCATTTACATCATATATATACCACTATAAAGTGTATAGATACAATAACGCCTATTTACTGCTATCCTTTGACAGTAACCTCATAGATTGCATTATCTTTTTATGGCACTTATGTCATATAGTTGTAACGCTTTTTAGGTGCTATGCTTAATTTTACTATATATTTGATGCAAATAATAACAATCAAAATGAATCTTTTTTAAATAGATAACAATTTGAACAATGTATAAACGAAAAAATATAATAATTAGCAAATGTAATGCATATTCATGATAACAAAATAAAGTATCAACTAATAAAAAATAAGTTTAATACATTAGTTACCAAATTCAATACATATTCATGATTCATATGAAAATGTCAAATGAAAAATATAAGGGAAACAGATGGAGAGCATGACAGCTTGACTAACGTAAGCACAATGAACTAGTATGCATTACTGACTACTTTACGTCATCCAGATACAGTCATGAATTGAGGTTTAATTATGATGAAAAAGAAGGACCAACAATCCAAACTAACCTTGTCAGTTAGCATTTCAAATAGGAGGACTCCAATGCTCCACCAATCAGCAGCCTTATCGTGTCCCTTTCCAAGAATAATTTCTGGTGCGATATAATAGACTATCCTGCACATTGAGCTTGATCTCGGGTTTTCATCAAACTCTTTGGCTAGACCAAAATAAGTTAATATCACCTAATTTGTAGTAACATTATGAATATTATTTAACAATTACAGCACCCATCACATGGTAATTTAGCACACAAGGTAAAATATTCCTCTAAAGCATAGAACAGCTTTTTGGAATATAGAACAAGTAAATAAAATTTCTAACATTTAGCAAAAATTAATTGTATATTTTACATGACCATCAACATCCAGAAGATACAGTATTGATATAGTGTATTTTTTCACAAGTCCTTGTCCAAAATTTGAGTCATTTGAGACAACACTAAGCGGTGTATATGGTAGCAACAGTCAGCAATGAAGATTGAAACTTAAGTATTTGATACTCAAAAAGAAATGCTTCAACTGCATATCGTGAGTAATAATACTTCAATTTCAACGTCAAATAATGTATATAGTGTAGTTGTCAGTAATATCATTTTCAACTGATTTAAGGAACCTTCTCAAGAATACAAATGGGGTTGGCACAAGCGAGTTGAATTAATGCTTTAAGGAATACTAGTACAAATACAAACTTAAAGAAAATCCAGCATTTTATTTGGAAAAAGAAATCACTAATAGAATTCACGTATTTTAATTGTATTCATAAATAGAAGTTAGAGTTCTAATTCATTTTTATTACCCCAAAGCTCAACTACTTAGTAGCTATACAGAATGAAAATGCATTTATCCAACTGACATTCAAATCAAACCAAACAAAGTCATCTTATGTCATATGTTAAGAAATTTGTTTATTATGCAGGATAATTAAATAAGTTGTAGTACAGAGTGAGAATTGGATATGTGTCCATACACTACTTCATCCAGGCCCATATATAAAATAGAACAGAGTAAAAAATTTGGCAGTGGTAGACCATGAGAACAAAAGTATCTACATTATTATTATTATATAAAGTTATTAGTTTTTACAAACTTGGTTAATTATTATTATATATATGTATATATAAACTAGGTTATTTTATAAAACTTAGTTATTTTTATAAAATTCACAGATCTTCATTTGTAAACTTGGTTATGTTTTATAAAATTTAGAAATTGATAAAATGAATTAGATGTAAAGATGTTGAAAATTATATAATTTATTGTTGTTGTTATCATTATAAACTTATTTAATTTTCTTAGACTTAGTTAACTTATTATTATTAAAAACTTAGTTAATTTTATAAGCTTTTCTAATTCTTATTAACTTAATTAATGAAGCTAATTTTTATAAATTTAGTTAATTTATTATTATTATTATTATTATTATTATATAAATTTTTTAAAACTTAGTGTGATATCCCGGAAATTTAGGTAATATTTATTTAATAATTTCCAGTAATAATTATTTCAAAATGTGTAATATTGATTTAACAATCTAATTATTTAATAATAATAATAATAGTCAGAAATTTATTTTATTTATAATGTATATATGAGTGTATACATTGTGAATAGGAAGGTTGGGTTTAATTTAAAATTAAATTTATCTAATTTATATATGGAAAAAAATTTGTAATTTAAAGTTTTGTGTTAAAATCAATAATGTCCAAAAATTAATTTAAGACTAATTCAAATTGTTTTTAAAAAGTATAAGATAACTATTTATTGTCAAATATGATATTTTAAATAAAGTTTATTTTTGTTTCTTTGAAAAGTTTAAATTTAAATGGTTATATAAACATGTATAAAGGTTTATTTGTATTATAACTAAGTTTTATAATATTTTCTTTAAAGATTAAACTTGTAAAATTCATACATAAGTATCTAGTAATTTAGTAAATTAAATAAGTAAGTTTATATTAACATTTTAAAAGTTAAAAATAAATAAATATTTAATAACAAATGTAAATATGTTAGGACATCTCAAAAACACTTGTAAGGAAATTAAGCATTAATGAATGACAAATGTAACAAAATTTAACAAGTGTCTCTTTTTTAATTTTCTTTTTCTTTAAATTTTATTAAACCTCAAAATTCATCATACAAACTCTCATTATCTCCTTTTACCCTTTTCTTTGAATTCAGAAATTAATGGCCACAATCTTTAAAAAAAAGTTTCCTCAAGAAAAAAAAAACTCAATCTGGAATATTTTTATGTGCAAATCAGAAATCAATACCTGTAGTAAAAAAAAAAAGGGAAACTTCAACCAAATCCTCTAATACAAACAAGCAAATCAGTTTCAACAAGCAATTTAAGGAAATTTATCAACATGCAAAGCTGGAAATCAACTACAGCAAGATGTATTTCAACATGCAAATAAATTCAAGGCCTAGAAACAAAAATACAATTCTATCCTCTGCAATTTAAGGTGAGTAAACATTTTTAATTCAAATGCTAAGTAATATTAAGTTGCTTTCAGATGGTTTTCTGAGATGAATTGCCTGTGCATGTGAATTTTCAGAGTGTTATCTGTAAATCTTGAAGCACCGCTGTTCCAATATTTCAATCTCTGTTTAAATCTGCTATCATGAACCTCTTTAAAATTTGATGCATTGACATATGATTAAAGTGGATCTGTAATATAAGTTTGAAAATAATACTTGCATAATGAATTTGGAAATTTAGAACATAATTATACTTAGGAAAATGTTGAGTTTTATTTGAGAATGCCTGAATTGTATCAGATAAATGAAATACCCTCCAAGCTTACAGACATCAAATGTATTCATAAACAATTCCTATTTCTATGATTTGTTTTAGAAACTAGTTTTTAAACAAAAGTTGTGAATTTTAACAAGACTCAAATTTTAAAAAAAATTTAAAAATTAATTTAAGCAAAAATGCACTGGGAAATTTGATTTACAAATTAAATTTCAAATATGTTAAAAATTCAAACATCCTGGTTTGATGTTTCAGGATTCTAATTGGAATGCAATTTGAAAATACAGATTTTTAAGACAAGAATCTAAGTTTATAAAGGAGTGTTGAATGTGTATTTAGGGTTTTGCTGGAATTGGGTTTTTGATCAATATCTGATGATCTTTGCATCTGGGTTGTTCGTGGTTGTTTCTGGAGATAGATAGTTGATCAGAGGAGTAAGTAAAATTGACTGGAAAGTGGTTAATCCATTGTGGCATTGGAAATTGCTCGAATTTGGTTTTAAACCTAATTTTGGTTCTTGCTGTAAATTGATTCACTGCTCCTCGTATGGTATTTCGAGTTGCATAATATTCTGGGAAGTGGAAGCGCGGTGGATCGGCAATCTACAGCCGGAGTCGTGGCGGTTATCATCATCGAAAGCGAGGGTGTAGGGGGATTTTACTGGTGATGGGTTTGGGTTTCAGTTCACCCTATATACTCGATTTTGAATCGAGGGAGGAGACGATGTTCTGTTGATCGTGGCTGCTCGTAAGGCTGTTGGGTGACTTGACGATGGGATCGATGTTGATCGGAGGAGAGTCAGGCGCTGGTGCAGGTGCACGTGGTGATCGGTGCACCATTGTTGCTTTGGGAACTGTTTGTTTTTCTTGAGTAGGCTCTCGGTGTATAAGGTCGATGTCTCGAAAAAAACTCGTGTATTCTGGGCTGCGTCTCGAGTTGTTTCTTGGTCATTTGCAACTTAAGTGAAACTGTTAAGTTTTTAACAGTTTTAAAGATTTAAATCTAACAGTTTTTAAAATTTAATTAAACTGTTTAATAGAAGAAGGAAAGGAAAATGTACTTGGTTTGAGTTCAGGTACATAAGAGTTAAGAAAAGTTTAACCAGTTTTAAATTTGAAATAAAAGTAAGTTTTAAATCTTAATAATCAAGTTAAATCATTTTCTTGAAATTCATTTCTTTGAAATGAATTGTTTATTTTTTCGTATAACTTGTAAACTTAGATGTTTTAAGTAAATTCTTAAGCTATTTTCAAACTTAAGATTTAATTAAATAAGGAAATGTTTTACCTTAAAAACTTAAATAAGTTGGTAATAAATGGAATAATTAAAGAGTAATTAACTAATTAAATTAGTTAATGATTAATGATTTATAGAATTAACAATTAAAGTTTCAAAGTGATTTATTAACTTGAGAATTAAGGTTTGTTAATTAATAATTAGAGGTAAGTAATTCATGATTACTTTATATTTTAAACTTAATTAAAGATTTAATTAAGTTAAGTTAGTTGTTAAGCTAAAATGTTTTCAAAGATAATTAAAGATAATGTTTTATCTTAAATATAATTAAGTTTCAATGAGTTGTAATTAATTAAGTTAATTAAGAAATTTTAAGTATAATTAATTAATCTAATTAATTATTTAAAAGGATTAATTAAGTAATTAATTAAATATAATTATTAATTTAATAATAATTATGATGGATTAATTAATGATTGGAAATTAATTAATTTGTAATTAGAAATTAATTAATTAATAAATTAAGGGTCAATTAAACTAGAAATTTAGAAAAAATTTAATAAAGTTTTATTAAGTAATAATTGGGTTTCTTAATTAATGATTGAGAAGTTATTAATTAATAATTCAAGTTAATTTAGAATATAAAGTATAATTACTTAGTAAAGTAACTAATGATAATTACTGGATGTAATTAGGGGAAAATGGAATTGAGGAAGTAATTTGGATTAAATCATCTTGTAATTAATCAAGGGATTAATTAGAGATAATTAGGAATAATCAATTTATTTGATGAAGTAATTAAGGGTAGTTAATTACTTATGTTATTAATCAAGGGTGATTAATAATTATGGTAGCGATTAATTAATGGAATAATTAAAGGTTAATTACCGTATTGGGTTAAGGATAATTAGTTTGTGCAATTAATTAAGGCTCAATTACTTAATTTCAATTAAAGGATAAATAGAACGATATTGGAAGTCTTCGATTAGTTGTTATTCCTAATATGTGGTTTGTAATGCTATGTGATAAGATATGTTGATTTAAACTGTGATGGTGTGGTTATCTATTGTTGATGAAGTATGTGACACCCAGTATTAAAAATCTAGTTATATTTCACTTGAATAATTTAAGTTAAGATGATATTGGTTTCGAAGAAACCGGAGTCGGGTATTAGTAAATACCCGAAACCACTTCGATTATTTATAGATTGATATGTGGAATAAATGTGCTGATTTGGAATGATTTAAGAAAATTGGACCATTTAATCTAAGTTTTGGTACTTAGAATTTGATGTGTAAAATAAGTGATGTCTTTAACAACTTGCGAAGTTGTAAATTGATATAAGTTACCCCAGGTTTATGTGAGTTGTATACTTTTGTATTACATGTTAGATGGGTTTACTCACGCTGGTTTCCAGCTTGACCTTGGTGTTACTTTGATGTAATGCTCGGGTCAGACCGAGTATTACAGATTTTCAGGTAAGGACGTTCTGGAGCTCAGGAGGCGAGCTAGAGAGCAGGAACGTATGAAGAGCTTCTGATGTTAATATATTATAGTATCTGAAAGAGATAGATTTATCTGTTCTGTGATTGTAAATCTGTTGTAACTCTGATATAATAAAGTGTAGTTTGACAAGTACAGTTTCCTTTGTATAACTATTATTTATGTGATATTATATTTTATCCGCTGCGTATGTGAGACTTTGGGTTTGTTTTTCTGTTCTTCTTCTTCTATCTCTTTCTTCTTTTCTCTAACTATCTGGAATTTTCGGGTTCGAAAATTTTCGGGTTGTTTCATTTGGTATCAGAGCCGAAGGTTAAGCGAGAACCTTGGCTCTGGTGGGGAATACTCCTTAAGGATAGGGTCAATGGTACCCTAGAATGAGTTGAGTGTATAAATATGAGAGAGCGTACTTGTTATTTTCTTATATAAAGGTTTTTAAATGATTTCAAAAGTAAATGAATTTTATATAAGAAATAGATTATCTATTATATTAAGGAAATTGGTTGTAGTATTAATTAAATTAAAAGTAATTGTAAGAATTAAGTGGTAATAGAATTACAACCAAATTGAAATTAAATTAAAGACAAGTTTGAAATGGATTTAGACTGAAATTAAATCTTGAAATTGGGAAAGGTTTCAGAATAAGAATAATCAATTAATTTATGTAATTGATTAAACTTTATTTAATGAGACAAATTAATGGATAATAATTGAAAATGATAAATGAAGAGGAAGTTACTTAATAAAGTAACTAAAGGTAAGTAATCTAAAGGATAATTACTTAATGAAAGTAATTAAGAAATAAGTTAATTACCGAATGTGATTAACTGGAATTAATTAATGATGTAATTAATTTAAAGAAATAATAAATAATATTATTTAATGCATTTGAATGAAATGGTCCTATTTCAAACAAGAGATGTTTGAAAATTTAAAAGAAATTTATTTTGAATTAAAAACCAAAGGTGGTTTAAAATTTTAAAGTATAACTTGGTATGTAAAAAGTAATTAATATGTATATATGTGGATATACATAATATCAAAGGTGGTTTGAAATAAACTCTAAATGGTGAGTTTTGAATTTGGAATAAGATGTGATACCCAAAGTGATAAGTTTTCGAACTTAATGAGTGGGAAGATTATTTATGAGAAGTTCAAAAATTTGAAATGGAAGATTCAAATTGGGTAAGGTTGACTAGATTAAGTGAATTGAGCTTAACTTGGGAAAAAGCTAAATAAGTTGGAATGATCAACATGATTTGGGAATTTCAAGATGGAATTGGAATTTAGTTTGGAAAGTTAAATGGTTAATCTGAATTAGGAGTTTGTGTGGTCTCAAAATGGGTTTGAGATCTGGAAATTGTAAATTGATGGATGTTTTAAGATGAATTTGATGATATCACCCTATTGTTGTTAAAAATCTTTAAGTTGTGTATTAGATTTGTTTAAATGAATGAGAAATGGAGTATGATAATCCATTGTTGGGATAAAAAAGGTAAATTGATTTAAAGGAATTAAATCAACAATTGAAGTATTAACTCGAATTTATGTAATTCGAGATGGTTCATAGTGAACCGGAATTTGAAGTTGGTTCAAATTGAATTTGATTTGAAATAATTGAAATGGTGATTGAAGATGTATGAGTATAAGATTCAAATGGAAAATTTAAATTGGATTAATTTGAAATTGTAATTAAAGTTGAATAATTTTTAAATTCAAATGGAATTTGAATTGAATTTGGGAAGAAATTAAGAATAATTCAACTTGATTTGGAAATGGAGTTAGAAATTGGGATTGAATCAATTTCAATGGAAATTGAAGTTATTTAAAAATTTGGAATTGGGTCAATTTAAATGTAAAAGGGAATTTAAATTGAATTGATTGGGAATTGAACAGTTTTGACTCTGGACTATTTTTTTTAGTATAAATTATTTTAATATAAACCTATTTTTCCAAGTTATTCATTATATATATACAACATTTCTTTTTAAAGCCAAATTATCTTATACTTGTTTTACAATTATTTTTGAAACTGTTTAACAATTTTCGAACTGTTTTATAAACTAATTACTATATTTCAACTATTTTATAAACTAATTTCTATGTTACTAATTATTTTACAATTATCTAAAATTTATATAATTAATTTAACTATTTTCTAACTATTTTACACCTATTTTATAAACTAGTAATTATTTTCCAATTACTTATCTATTTTTTAAAAAAAATCAAGCTATTTTCTAAGTAAACTGGTCGGAGTTCAAACTGTTATTGGTTAAATACCCAATCGAGATAAGAATAGAGGTGATAATCAAATGGATTAAAGCAACTGTGAGTAAGTGAATGAAAATCAAAGTGAATGTGAGTAGAAATGAAATTGATTTGGCTAATAACTAATAAAGAAAATACGTAGGGTGTACGTATATTATTCTATTCGCATAGTGATTTGATCCAGATTCGAGCACAGAATTTCGAGATAGTTATATTGATCCGAGTGGGATTTTTCACTCGATTTTCAACGGCGAACCTGGATATGGATTGTTGATTGGTTCTGGATATTCTCTATCATAGTTATGATCATGCAAGGAGAATGATGGTTTCTAATCAAGAAACCAGATCTGTGTTCTCACTAGGAAGTCGGGTGGACGATACTAGTTCGGAAATGAAATTGTGTGATCGAGTGAGCGATCAGATTGGTGTGGCGTACGAATGATATGTGTACATCGTACGGATTTGAATGGATTTGATATTGAGAGAAGTAATCATATTTGAATATCTGATTTTGAGTAAACAAAGTAAATATCTTTGTTTTATAAAATGAAACTTCCCTTGTTGAATCTTTTGCCAGAAGAAAATGGTTTTTGAAAATGTTTGAAGTATAAAAGGTGTTTTATACAAATTTGAAATGATCCAAAGTTTTGAAAGATTATATATATCTGTATATATATATAAAGGATCTTATGAGGATTTTGGAAAAAGGTTTTGGAAACCTATGGATTAGAAAAGGCTTTTGATTTTTTGGGTAAAATCAATATTGAATTTGGAAAGCCTAGTTTGAGAATTATCGATTTTGGGATAATCGATTTTGTGTAAAGAAGCTTTGTTTGAGATCATACTAGGTGTATGATTTAAAGATACTATATGTGTATAGTATAAAATGTTTTGATGATGGCTCTGGGGAAAAAGGCGCTCCCTTGGAATGGACTTCTCAGGAGTACCACCGGGTGGTGCTGCCTTGAGCCCCAAGGGAGGGTTCTAAAGTTGATCCTGTGAGGAGGCCGGACAAAACTAGTTCCTGAGGATTATTGGGTAGCGAAAGTCGAGGGCGCCGATGCCTACAGGGGCATTTGGGTTATGCTGTGACGACAGTGTAACTCGATGTCACTGCGATCTACTGTGGGGACCATAGCGAAAATCGTGTGGAGGATGAGTGTCAACGGTCTACACTTGATTTTGCCGGGAAGGCAATGCAACATCAGTAGACTGCGATCTATGGTCAAGTGGAGTGGAGAAGTTTCATTCTTTTGGCAGCGAAATTTGAGGGCGCTGATGCCTACAGTTATATGGGTTTTTGCTGTGATAGCTACGTAACCCCAGTTGTAGCTGCGATCTGTAGCGGGTTCCATGGTGTAATCGAGGGGCGTGGAGGCCTACAGTTATCTGTGGATTTTGTCGGGACGGCCACGTAACCATCGGGTTAACTGCGACCATGGATGGGGGTGATGATTTCCAGAGCATTCTCACCAAAATATATCCTCTATTTTCAAAAACTGTTTTCAATATTTTCAATAAAATTATTTTTCAAGTATTTTCACTGGGTGTTGAAAACGGGTCTTCTAAGTACTTATAGATTTTCAGTCGTACGCCTGATCAACGTATGACCGAATTTATGTGAGAAGAAGGATGGACTGGTTGAAACATCGAGTTCTAAAAGTATTTTGTTAAAACTATTTGGCAGTATTACAGATTTTAAAAGTGTTTTAAAATGATCAAAGAATATATTTTTTAACTGGTTTTAAAATATTTAATAAATTCTGGTTTCATTTCTTTTCGAGGACAAAAAGATTCAAAGGGGGAAGGAATGTGATATCCCGAAAATTTAGGTAACATTTATTTAATAATTTCCAGTAATAATTATTTCAAAATGTGTAATATTGATTTAACAATCTAATTATTTAATAATAATAATAATAGTCAGAAATTTATTTTATTTATAATGTATATATGAGTGTATACATTGTGAATAGGAAGTTTGGGTTTAATTTAAAATTAAATTTATCTAATTTATATATGAATAAAAAAATTGTAATTTAAAGTTTTGTGTTAAAATCAATAATGTCCAAAATTTGATTTAAGACTAATTCAAATTGTTTTCAAAACGTATAAGATAACTATTTATTGTCAAATATGATATTTTAAATAAAGTTTATTTTTGTTTCTTTGAAGTGTTTAGATTTAAATGGTTATATAAACATGTATAAAGGTTTATTTGTATTATAACTAAGTTTTATAATATTTTCTTTAAAGATTAAACTTGTAAAATTCATACATAAGCATCTAGTAATTTAGTAAATTAAATAAGTAAGTTTATATTAACATTTTAAAAGTTAAAAATAAATAAATAAATATTTAATAACAAATGTAAATATGTTAGGACATCTCAAAAACACTTGTAAGGAAATTAAGCATTAATGAATGACAAATGTAACAAAATTTAACAAGTGTCTCTTTCTTAATTTTATTTTTCTTTAAATTTTATTAAACCTCAAAATTCATCATACAAACTCTCATTATCTCCTTTTACTCTTTTCTTTGAATTCGGAAATTAATGGCCACAATCTGAAAGAAAAAAAGTTTCCGCAAGAAAAAAAAAACTCAATCTGGAATATTTTTATGTGCAAATCAGAAATCAAAACCTGTAGTAAAACAAAAAAGGGAAACTTCAACCAAATCATCTAATACAAACAGGCAAATCAGTTTCAACAAGCAATTTAAGGAAATTTATCAACATGCAAAGCTGGAAATCAACTACAGCAAGATGTATTTCAACATGCAAATAAATTCAAGGCCTGGAAACAAAAATACAATTCTATCCTCTGCAATTTAAGGTGAGTAAACATTTTTAATTCAAATGCTAAGTAATATTAAGTTGCTTTCAGATGGTTTTCTGAGATGAATTGCCTGTGCATGTGAATTTTCTGAGTGTTGTCTGTAAATCTTGAAGCACCTATGTTCCAATATTTCAATCTCTGTTTAAATCTGCTATCATGAACCTCTTTAAAATTTGATGCATTGACATATGATTAAAGTGGATCTGTAATATAAGTTTGAAAATAATACTTGCATAATGAATTTGGAAATTTAGAACATAATTATACTTAGGAAAATGTTGAGTTTTATTTGAGAATGCCTGAATTGTATCAGACAAATGAAATACCCTCCAAGCTTACAGACATCAAATGTATTCATAAACAATTCCTATTTCTATGATTTGTTTTAGAAACTAGTTTTTAAACAAAAGTTGTGAATTTTAACAAGACTCAAATTTTAAAAATAATTTAAAAATTAATTTAAGCAAAACTGCACTAGGAAATTTGATTTACAAATTAAATTTCAAATATGTTAAAAATTCAAACATCCTGGTTTGATGTTTCAGGATTCTAATTGGAATGCAATTTGAAAATACAGATTTTTAAGACAAGAATCTAAGTTTATAAAGGAGTGTTGAATGTGTATTTAGGGTTTTGCTGGAATTGGGTTTTTGATCAATATCTGATGATCTTTGCATCTGGGTTGTTCGTGGTTGTTTTTGGAGCTAGATAGTTGATCAGAGGAGTAAGGAAAATTGACTGGAAAGTGGTTAATCCATTGTGGCATTGGAAATTGCTCGAATTTGGTTTTAAACCTAATTTTGGTTCTTGTTGTAAATTGAATCACTGCTCCTCGTATGGTATTTCGAGTTGCATAATATTCTGGGAAGTGGAAGCGCGGTGGATCGGCAATCTATAGCCGGAGTCGTGGCGGTTATCATCATCGGAAGCGAGGGTGTAGGGGGATTTTACTGGTGATGGGTTTGGGTTTCAGTTCACCCTAGATACTCGATTTTGAATCGAGGGAGGAGATGATGTTCTGTTGATCGTGGCTGCTCGTAAGGGTGTTGGGTGACTTGGCGATGGGATTGATGTTGATCGGAGGAGAGTCAGGCGCTGGTGCAGGTGCACGTGGTGATCGGTGCACCATTGTTGCTTTGGGAACTGTTTGTTTTTCTTGAGTAGGCTCTCGGTGTATAAGGTCGATGTCTCGAAAAAAACTCGTGTATTCTGGGCTGCGTCTCGAGTTGTTTCTTGGTCATTTGCAACTTAAGTGAAACTGTTAAGTTTTTAACAGTTTTAAAGATTTAAATCTAACAGTTTTTAAAATTTAATTAAACTGTTTAATAGAAGAAGGAAAGGAAAATGTACTTGGTTTGAGTTCAGGTACATAAGAGTTAAGAAAAGTTTAACCAGTTTTAAATTTGAAATAAAAGTAAGTTTTAAATCTTAATAATCAAGTTAAATCATTTTCTTGAAATTCATTTCTTTTAAATGAATTGTTTATTTTTTGTATAACTTGTAAACTTAGATGTTTTAAGTAAATTCTTAAGCTATTTTCAAACTTAAGATTTAATTAAATAAGGAAATGTTTTATCTTAAAAACTTAAACAAGTTGGTAATAAATGGAATAATTAAAGAGTAATTAACTAATTAAATTAGTTAATGATTAATGATTTATAGAATTAACAATTAAAGTTTCAAAGTGATTTATTAACTTGAGAATTAAGGTTTGTTAATTAATAATTAGAGGTAAGTAATTCATGATTACTTTATATTTTAAACTTAATTAAAGATTTAATTAAGTTAAGTTAGTTGTTAAGCTAAAATGTTTTCAAAGATAATTAAAGATAATGTTTTATCTTTAATATAATTAAGTTTTAATGAGTTGTAATTAATTAAGTTAATTAAGAAATTTTAAGTATAATTAATTAATTTAATTAATTATTCAAATGGATTAATTAAGTATAATTATTAATTTAATAATAATTATGATGGATTAATTAATGATTAGAAATTAATTAATTTGTAATTAGAAATTAATTAATTAATAAATTAAGGGTCAATTAAACTAGAAATTTAGAAAAAACTTAATAAAGTTTTATTAAGTAATAATTGGGTTTCTTAATTAATGATTGAGAAGTTATTAATTAATAATTCAAGTTAATTTAGAATATAAAGTATAATTACTTAGTAAAGTAACTAATGATAATTACTGGATGTAATTAGGGGAAAATGGAATTGAGGAAGTAATTTGGATTAAATCATCTTGTAATTAATCAAGGGATTAATTAGAGATAATTAGGAATAATCAATTTATTTGATGAAGTAATTAAGGGTAGTTAATTACTTATGTTATTAATCAAGGGTGATTAATAATTATGGTAGCGATTAATTAATGGAATAATTAAAGGTTAATTACCGTATTGGGTTAAGGATAATTAGTTTGTGCAATTAATTAAGGCTCAATTACTTAATTTCAATTAAAGGATAAATAGAACGATATTGGAAGTCTTCGATTAGTTGTTATTCCTAATATGTGGTTTGTAATGCTATGTGATAAGATATGTTGATTTAAACTGTGATGGTGTGGTTATCTATTGTTGATGAAGTATGTGACACCCAGTATTAAAAATCTAGTTATATTTCACTTGAATAATTTAAGTTAAGATGATATTGGTTTCGAAGAAACCGGAGTCGGGTATTAGTAAATACCCGAAACCACTTCGATTATTTATAGATTGATATGTGGAATAAATGTGCTGATTTGGAATGATTTAAGAAAATTGGACCATTTAATCTAAGTTTTGGTACTTAGAATTTGATGTGTAAAATAAGTGATGTCTTTAACAACTTGCGAAGTTGTAAATTGATATAAGTTACCCCAGGTTTATGTGAGTTGTATACTTTTGTATGACATGTTAGATGGGTTTACTCACGCTGGTTTCCAGCTTGACCTTGGTGTTACTTTGATGTAATGCTCGGGTCAGACCGAGTATTACAGATTTTCAGGTAAGGACGTTCTGGAGCTCAGGAGGCGAGCTAGAGAGCAGGAACGTATGAAGAGCTTCTGATGTTAATATATTATAGTATCTGAAACAGATAGATTTATCTATTCTGTGATTGTAAATCTGTTGTAACTCTGATATAATAAAGTGTAGTTTGACAAGTACAAATTCCTTTGTATAACTATTATTTATGTGATATTATATTTTATCCGCTGCGTATGTGAGACTTTGGGTTTGTTTTTCTGTTCTTCTTCTTCTATCTCTTTCTTCTTTTCTCTAACTATCTGGAATTTTCGGGTTCGAAAATTTTCGGGTCGTTTCATTTAGTTAAATTGGTTAATAATTTGTTATTATTATTGTTATTGTTATTCTCAACATTGTTATTTTTTTGAAACTTGGGTAATTTTATTATCTATTAATATTGATATTATTAATGTTATAAAATTAGTTAATTTTTGTAAAGTTATTTAATTTTTACAAAAAGATCGACGAAGTTAATTACTATATTCTTAGTTAATTTATTTTGATTATTATTATTATATAAATTTAGTTAATTTTCAAAATACTTGTTCAACTTAATATTTCATAATTTATTATTATTATAATTATTATTATTATAAACTAAGTTAATTTTTGTATAACTTACAGTTAATTTATTATTATTTTAATTATCGTTATTGTTATAAGCATAGTTAATTTTGATTATTATTGTTATTGTATGAACTTGGTAAATTTTGTTCATTGTTTATCATTCGACCCAAATAAATACTAGTAAAATAAATACAATTTGATATTTAATGAACATCCGACCTAGTTAATTTATTACTATTATTATTATATAAATTTAGTTGATTTTCGTAGAACTCCGTTTGGCTAATGGTTTATAATTTATTATTATTATAAACTTAGTTAATTTTTGTAAAATTTATAGTTAATTTATTATTATTGTTATTAGCATAGTTAATTTTGATTATTATTAGTAGTATTAATTGAACTTAGTAAATCTTGTCTAGTAACAGCAGATAGCGTAGAATCTATAGAGTAGCATAGGCAATGTGAAGTGTTCAATTTGGGATCTTTTGGGGTTCTAAATGTAGCTGAGGTAGGCAGTAGGTAGTGGAGACATCGTTATACTAGTGGAATTAGATTGTGCAAGATATTGTAGGGTTTGTTTAGACTGTTCTGGTCCAGTTTCTAAAGCTTCGAGGAGTGCTAGAGATGATTTTGAGGAGAAGTTTGAAGTAACCGATTTCATTAATTCTTTTATGTTAGTCCATAATTATTCTTGGTGGTTTGTCCATCCTGATGTGTTCTTTTCATATCTTTCCCATAAAAAAATGTTTCAAGCGATAAAATACCTAATTAATTTTTATAAACATGGTTAATTTATTATTATTTCTATATCTACTCTTAAACATAGAAAACTTAATTAATTCTCACAGACTTAGTCAGTTTATTATTACTACTATTATGTTGTTCTTATTTTATTATTATTATTATTTAAACTTAGTTATTTTTTATAAAACTTAGTTAATTTGGTTAATATTTTATAGGTCATTATTATTGTTATTGTTATAACATTAGTTACTTTTCATAAACTTAGTTAATTTATTATTATTATTATTATTATTATTATTATAAACATAGTTAATTGTTATGAAATTTGATTAATATTTTGGTTTGTTTATTGTTAATTATTACTATTATAATTGTTTTTGTTTTTGTTACTATCATCATCATCGTTGTTACAAACTTAGTTAATTTATATAAACTTAGTAAATTTATTATTGTTACTGTTATTGTTATTATATAGACTTAGTTATTTTTAATAAAACTTAGTTAACTTGGTTAATATTTTGTGATTTATTATTTTATTATTATTGCTATAAACTTAGTTAATTTTTTATAAACCTTATAGTTAAATTGTTGTTGTTATTATATGAACTTGGTTACATTTTTTATTAAACTTAGTTAATTTTCATGATTTTATTTAATTTTTACAAATTTTCATTTAATATGTAAAAATTATTTAATTTTTATAAAACTTGGTTAATTTAGTTAAATTCTTATATAACTTAAATTTTATAAATTGTTGATTTTTTATAAAACTTGGTTTACTTGATTAATTTTTATAAACTTAGTTAAATTTCTATACAACTTAATTATTTTATAAACTTGGTTATTCCTTTACAATACTTGGTTAACATGGTTAAAAAAATTAAAACTTAGTTAATTTTGATAAATGTGTATAATTCTTATATAACTTTCTCAACATAGTTAATTTTATAAAATATTTGTGCGTGGTGAGGGATCTGTGTGCGTGGTGAGGAGGAGCGGGGCGTAAGGCGTTGATGCATGGGCAGGAAGTGGTCGTTTGTGAACTGCTTCGTGTCATGCGGATACCGCTCTAGAGACAAGATCTGCCGCTTTGAGTGGAGGGTGATGCGGCACAAGGTTATAGGCTTAAGGTGACAAAGGCCATGCGAAATGAAGGGAAAAAGGTTGGGGAAGAAGAAGAAATGTGTAGATCAAAAAAAATATTTCAGGAAATAGAAAGCAATATATCGGCTACAGGAAGAACAATACAGAGAAGGCAAATGGGTTAAAGTGGACAAGGAAAAAGAGTAAAAGAAATGGACGCAAGAAATAAATTTGAAACCAAAGAGAATTTTGAAAGTCGGAGACTGCGTTCAAGAATTTATTAATAGTACATGACTATTGTATTATACGGCTGGGCAATGAATGGACAGGAAAAACAAAAGAATAGAAAACAGTTACCAAAAGGTCATGAATGGGTACCGATACGAAGTTGTTTGCCGATTTTTCCATTGGGTATCGGACACCGAAAAACACCATTGAATATACCGTAGAGATCAACTTGATGACGCGATCAAAAAGGTATATAGATATTAGTGGTACGATCATCCGATCAAAAGTCGATAATTGGGATGAAAATGCTGTTATTTCGTCGAAAAATAAGATCGACGGAGCAATAGAAGTCAAAATTTGGAGAAACGAAATATGACACTTGCTTAGAAGATGTTTTACAATTTTCTATATAAAAATATTCGGATTTGGAAAGTATTTTATTATCATCAAATATTAACTGATTTGAATTGAAATAGAATAACACAAGAAAAATAAACTTCGATGTTATTAGATGAAAATTTACCCGTTGCTATGTTTAAGAAGACGTATTCCAAATATCAAATTTATATTTCAAAATTTTATTATTTATTCACAAAATTTCAATTAAATAATTAAATAAAACAACTGGAAATTTGGGTCGTTACACTCTCCCCCACTCAAAACTTTTCGTCCTCGAAAAGGTAGAAGGTAGAAAAAAATAGAAACAACCAGAAAAAGTAGATAAGCATACTGTAATTTGTACACATCTTTGTTTAAAGATAGTAATGAGCATTGTTACGTGAAACATACCAAACTCAATATATAGTTTAGGATATCAACATTTTTCCTTTTCAAATTTTTATTTCTTAATTGTTTACGCAAGACATTCTACAGGATTTGAAAATCGTTTCAACAGGTGAAATTTCTTAATATGCCAAAAGCACCTCACTGAAAGTCTCCATAGCTTCAACGACTTCTTTTGTAAGTGTTTGTCCAACTCCATATGTTCCTATCAATATTGTTGGCTTGATGGACTGACGAATCAAACATTAAAGATTAGCAAAAGAAATGTAATTCTACTTCGATGAATCTTTGTATATAATGTACTGTCAAAACTGCCATCATTAGTTAATAAGCATGCAAAGTCTTCGTAAAATTCAAAAAAAATGCAAGTATACCATATAATGATTTACATTGGTAGTTTTGGTAGAGATATGTTTTCCTTCTACAACATATAACGCAGCATATTTCATCGGTATTAACTAGCAACTAGTAACATGAAAAATAAAATAAGGATCAAAGAAGAGTTGTTAACTAAAATATATACCTATACAGCTTCTAAGAGAATTTTTGCATCCTCATGCTCGTGAGCCCAAGGTTTTTTAAAGTGTTAAAGTGATTCCTTGTGCAACTTCACAATCAAACCCTGTTTAAATTAATTCAGCTAGGTACTAAAGTTATCATACTTCAATTTATACAAATCTTTAGAATTGAAAACAGAAAAAAAAATGATTCCTCCTTGGAATCGACAAGCCAAATTTTCTTGTGGATTTCTTTTGCTAGTACTTTCCTCTATAACAGCTATAACAGAGTAATTAAGTTCAAAGTTTTGAGTGATTTTGAACAAAGCAGCATTATAATATATGTTTATGTATATGTAAAGATCTTTTGATATTGAAACAAGTTACCTGTTTTGAGATCTCCTGCGCTATGATAATCAATATAGGAAATAATGCCTAAACAGAAAATATTTTAGAAACAAAATTACTCACTGTAACTAGATCAGAAAAGAGAGATGAATGTTAGTGAGTGGTGGCCTAGATTTGAAGAGGCCCAAAGCGGATGCTTTCTCCACTTTACCTAAAGGCCAACCTGAGGTTTATGAAGGAGAATATGGATCGATTTGAAGATTTGTAAGAGAGAAATTTTTGGTTTGAGAGACAAAAAAGGAATGAAATGGAAGAAAGAAGAGGGAAATTTTTTGAGGAAGGGACGGGCATGAAAATAATTTGAGGTGGCAGGAAATCAACTTGGGGAGCTTTTCAAAGCATGTCAAAATCCCAAAATTAAATAAAACAAATTAAAATAAACAACAATACATTAGAACAAAGCATTATCTATTGATTGCTTCCTAGAATAGATAGTTTCCAAGAATATATAGTTTCCAATCGGTAACTCCTATACCATTGATTGTTGTTCCTTGAAAAGTAATGGGAAAAGGTTTACAGTGAACTTCCTCCAGAGCTTTGTACAAGTTCATCCAGTTTTCAAAGATGACAAGGTGATCATCTGGATCAGTTGTTTCATCATATTTTAGTGAAGGAATTTGAATGTGCAGGGGAAAATTTGTTGCCATTATTTACTCGGAAAAGGGTGCCTTTTGCAGGTTAACATACTCTTCATGATCATAAACTTCTTTTTCTCTAAGTGCATTTACCAATATATGGTGTAGGTTGTCAATTTGGTTGGTCTCATCTCTGTTACTATTCCTGTTGCTTTCTTAGATACAGCTAGTCGATTGTCCAGGTGATTTACTTACTTACCTATCTCGGTTTAACCCTTGGTCTCATATCTCAGTTGGAGGTTGCACTTCATCCTTCCTTTCCATTATCTTTATTGACTCCCAGGTCGGAGCTCTTTCTGAATACTCCTTTATTACCATCTTTTGTGGCCGTTGATTCTGAACCTTAATCACAATGCTTTCCAATTTTGTTAGGGTTGAAGGTTGCCCTACCTATATTTTGCTTAAGTTTGGATTTGAGACCACGTGACCTTTAAAGGTTGACTGTGAGGTAGCCTCTTTGTTTGGATTGTTGCTACTACTTTTAGCTTTTTCCATACTCCTCTTTTAGTCAAGGCTCTTTGTATAATTGACTGAGGATGAAAGTTATCAGAGATCGGAGCTTCGAGCCCTCCTTCTAGCGTCAAAAATGTTAACATGATTTCTTGTCAACGCCCTAGTGTCATGCTGAGAAAGATGGATATCCCTTTTTAAGAGCAACAAGTGAAATTCCCTTAGGAATTGCCTTTCAATTTGGTTCACTTGTAAAGATTTTTTGGATCAGACCTTTTAACGTCGTCGAAAGGTATAGGTTTTGGGTTATAGAACCTTCCAACTTTGTTGAGTTAGTATGGGATCTTCCTTTGGAACTTACTTTCTTGTTTTGGTTGAATTTTCTTGGGTTTAATCCAAAGTGGGTAGACTTCAACCTTGTTGAAGGGCTTAGGAAATGGCCCTTCTTGTGTTTCGGCAGGAAATCAAATTCCTTGATTGGTATGTAGTAGCTTTCTACCTTGTCCAAAGATTAAAAATCACTTATATGGAGTAGGTTTCAACCTTGTCGAAAGGTGTGGAAATGACCTCTTTTGAATTTATCCTTACAAGTCCAGGTATTTATATTTGGAGAACAGGCATTGACCTTATCGAACGGTTAGACAGCTTGGATTATAAATTTAAAAGGTTGCTGGTGTTGGTAAAGCATAAGAACTGTCGACCTAGTCGAAAGGTTTAGGCCTCAAAGTTAATCACTCCGGGAGGTTGCAGTTAGTGTTTGGACTAGATGTATTATCAACCTTGTCGAAAGCTTCAAATTAGAGAGTTGAAGGCTTCGAAGGGTTGCGATAGTTATTTGTAATAGAAGTGATGTTGACTCTGTTGATAAGAACCTTTCGATAGGGTTGAACCTGAAAATAGGAGTTAATCCAACAAAAGTTTGTTAACAGTAAAGTAATTAATAAAACATAAGACTTCCCTCTTTTTCCATGAAAATCTCTATTTAATTAAATCCACTAATCAGCACCCAATCAAGGTTACAATCTATTGGTTAAGAAAATACAAGATTAGAATGGGAGAATTCGGATCCCCAAAACATGACCACTTTGGTCTTATTTATAGATGCAGGCAGGCCCCCTTCGACTCCATGCACTTGACTAGATCAGAAGGTCCCCCTTTTATATGCAGCTGTGAACCTTTCGACTTTGTCGAAAGGTCTGCCTTTCATCTGCTATTATGGACCTTTCGACATTGTCGAAATATTTGCTTGTCTTTATGCCTTCATGAACCCTTCGACTTTGTCGAAGGGTTTGCCTTCTATATACTATTGTGAACCTTTCAACCTTGTCATAAGGTTGCTCTTCACTTGATTGCTGTGAACCATTCAACCTTATTGGAAGGTTGCTCTTCACTTGTTTACTATCAAGAGCTATGCTTCCCTTCAATGTTGTTGAAAGGTTGCCTTCCATTCTTTGTTGACTTATGAATGTTGCTTTCTTTATAAACCTTTCAACAATGACGAAAGGTATCCTGGATGTATTTGAACCGGTTCGAAAAGCTTGTTACGCTTTCGAAAAAAGTCACTATGGAGTTGCTCACACTTGCTTTGACTTCTTCATCCTCTTCGAAAGGTAAGAACTCCTTGGATATTAAGATATGGAACCTTTCGACTACTTCAAAAGGTTTAGGACTATTAAATACTGATGACTGAATCCCTTTGACTTCTTCGAAAGGTTTGGGATTGTGCTCTTTTTTCTTCGTTTTTGTGAAAGATCTTTTGAATTAGTCGAATGGTGGATTTTTGGAGTAACATCCTGCATGTGGACTTTGAAAGTTAGCCTTCGACAAAGTCGACAGCACCTTGTCGGTAGGTATGATTAACCAGACCATCTTGATGCTTTATGATCTTTCCTAATGCTCTTATGATCCTTGTTTCATACTTTTAATCCTGAGGATAGTTTATGGATAACAATACACTACAAGAATGTGCACGAACTATGCTTAACAGTAGTAATCTACCAAATAAATTGTGGGTGGAAGATGTAGCTACTGCTTGTTATGTATTGAATCTTGTTACATTACGTCCTTTAACTAAAAATAGTTGTTATGAAATGTTTTTTGGTGAAAAACATTAAGTATAATATTTTCGATTATTTGGCTCAAAACGTTTTATACTAAATACTAAGGATAATCTTGAAAAAATTTGACTCAAAACTAACGAAGATAACTTTATTGGATACTCAGACCGTAGCAAAGCTTATAAAGTATTAAATAAACGTACTAGTACCATTGAAGATAGACTATATGTTTCTTCTGACAAAAAGTTTTCATTTACCAAAAACAATGATGATGATGAGTTTTTACAACTTTCTGAAAATACCACAAATATACATAACAACGATGAAAATTTGGCTGATAATGATACTTCATTAAGATCACCACCTCATATTTTGAAAAATCATCCAATTAACAATATAATTGGTGATTCGAATACAAAAGTTTCTATAAGACATTAATTAAATCAAATGAGTCACGTTGCATTTATTTCAAATTTTGAAACATGGAATTCTAAAGAAGCTTCCAACGACGAATCATAGATTATCGTGATGCAAGAAGAACTAAATCAATTCGAAAGAAATGAAATGTAGGAACATGTACCACGACCTATGGATCAATCCTAATCAAAATAATATAAAATAAAACTGACAAAAATGGAAACATTGTTCGAACTAAAGCAAGATTAGTAGCACAAGGATATAATTAAGAGAAAGGCTTTGACTATGAAGAAACATTTGCTCCAGTTGCACGTCTAGGAGCCATCCGAACGCTACTTGCTTTTGCATGTCATCATGATTTTAACTTTATCAAATGGACGAAAAAAGTGATTTTTTAAATGGTTTTATAAAAGAACAAGTGCATGTTGAGCAACACCCATTGTTCATACATAAAAAATTTCCTGACAATGTATATAAATATGATAGCTTAAAGAATCATTTAATAAATTTTGGTTTTCAAGTTGAAAAAATAGATACAACCCTATTTATAAAAATAAATCAGAATGATATTTTAGTTGTTCAAATATACGTTGATGACATAATATTTGGATTAGCAAACAAAAATCTATGTAATGAGTTTGCAGATATTATGAAAAATGAATTTGAAATATCACATATGGAAGAATTAATTTTTTTTCTTAGGATTACTGATCAAATAGTTAGAAAATGGTATTTTTATAAGTTAAGAAAAATATTGTCACAATTTGTTAAGGCGATTTGGAATGGAAAAAACAACTAGTAAACCAACCCCTATAAGTACAACTACACATTTAGATAAATATAAAAAAGGAAAGGATTTTGACCAAAAGTTATATCGAAGTATAATAGGATCACTACTACACTTAATAGCTAGTAGACTTGATATCATGATAAGTTTGTATCTGTGTGCAAGATTTCAAGCTCAATCTAAGGATTCACACTATCGGGTAGTTAAACATATTTTGCATTACTTAATAGAAACAATGAATTTGGTCTTTTCTATCCTAAAGATAGCTCTTTTGAACCTATATCCTATAGAGATGTGGATTTTGGCAATTGAAAACTAATAGAAAAGGTACGAGTGGCACCTGTCACTTTATCGGTTAGTCTCTAGTGTCTTGGTTTAGTAAACAAAATTGTGCACCATTTTCAACCTGTGAAGCAGAATATATTGCTACCGCTTTAGCATGCGTGCAAGTAATATATATGTAACATACTCTTAAAGATTTTGAAAAAATTATAAACAAATCTCCAGTAACATATAGATATTCTCCATCATTTTTTAAGAGGTAATATCGAAAAGTAAACAATAACTCTAGAATTTGTAAACGTCGAAAATAAAATTGCTGATATTTTTACAAAACCTCTAAGCGAACAAAATTTTATTAAGTCATGACGTGACCTAAGTATTGTATCGTTACATGATCTGTAATAAACTTTAACGTTTCCACTAAAAGTTATGTAGTGAAAATAGAATTTTCTGGCTATAAGTTCTACCGTTTTCAAGACAACTTATTTTTTAACCAAAATAGAATTTCTTTCTGTCTACCGTTGTTTTCGAACAAATGAACAGAAATTTTCTTAAAAATACTATGAATAATTTCCTATATATTTGAGAAAACATCATCAGAATCATATCCAAATTTTTAATCAACGTTGCTTTCAAAACTATTATATCTACAATGTCTTCGGATCATAATTCTACGTACTCCGATATCGATTATGCCTCACCCTCCTCGGGAAGTACTTATACTTATCCAACTAAAGTGACACCTAAGTCATCTCCTTATCTTAACATCATTCCATCACTAACATACCATACTGGCTACTCTCCAAAGGAAAGGAAAGAAAGCCAAACATGGGATTGATCTTCAATCAGCCTCCCTATCTAACAAAATTGACGAAATCCATCCTTACCAACAGGAAATGACTGGTGTTCAAAATAAGATGTACTACGAACAATGATGTCAAGGAGCTTACTTAAATTTCCTTGAGAAATGCGTCCTCGCCATATGTTGCCATTCACCAACAAAGGATTGCGTATATGAAAGGTATCTACGTTTAAAGGAAACTCCTCCACAAGCGCACAGGATCACTCCACGACAATTATGGGGTGAAGGGACATCGCAAGCACAACGCAGTCCTGTGCCTCCTTACTGGTCTCCACTTCGGCCGTTGAACGAACGGACCAAGGATGAACTGAATTCTTAGGAGAAATGGAATAATTACTCTTCTCGCTACCTTGCTAACAAATAAAGAAGAATTTGTCGACGGTTTATATATATGAATGTATGTAGGTATGAATGTATGTGTATATATATTAAAAATATGCTTTAATTATTTGTATTTGCTTCATTATTTCAATAATATATAAATAAATACATTCACATAGGCAAAAACTAATTTTCTTTGAACCAAACGTCTAAATGGAATAGATAACGTCTGGACTTACGCAAGTATACCTATCAGCATCTAACGTCAAATGCCTGAAAAGGTAACATGAAAGTCAACTTTTTTCCCTTAATTTAGCACAGACTCTGTCAAAATGATCAGATGTCTATCCACAATCTCTGAAAACCTAGCTATTCAGCATAGACGTCTGAATTTAATGACAGACGTCTGTTTCAACCCTTTGTTCAATCACAAATAAAAATTGTTTCAGCACAGACGACTAGCTCCTTTATCAGACGTCTGTCTCTTTTCTATGAAAATCTAACAAACTCAAAGGCAGATGTCCAAATTATTACCCAAACATTTGAATGAAGTTTCTGACTTCGAACACCCCATGCTCAGACGTCTACTACTCTCAAACAAGACGTCTGACCTTGTTTTCAGCCCTACCTTTTCAATCGACTATAAATTGTCTTTTACTTCTTCATTTTTCACTGTTAATTGTTTTCAAGCGGCCAAAAAACCCTAAACCCCAATTTTATTTTCTCTCAAAATTCCCAAATCCATGGCCCAAAACTAAGAAATTAGTACTAAAGCATGGCAAACTTTGCACGGGACAAAGCTCTCAACCTCCATCTCAATAATTTCTGACGATCATTATATAGAGGAATGGATCGTTGAGAAGCAAAATGGAAAGCAACAACTTCAAGAATTGGAGAAGGAGCCATTCCACACCGACCCTTTCTACCTTATTCGCAGATTCATCAACTGTAATGCCAGTGAATTGCTACAAGATGCCGGTCTCTACACTTGATCAATTATGACGACAATACCGGTAAAATTGACCAACTGGTAGTATTTTAGTTTTTGATTAATCTTCGTTCTTTATTCCTCTAGAATCCTTCGGATGACGACAACTGGATATGGACTAGTATTTATGGTCAAGTAATTAAACTTAACGTTGAAATGATTGGGCAAACTTTAAATTATTCTTATGAGGGAACTCGATTACTAGTCCTCAGTAGACATTATGCCTCCAGAGATGCAATCACTCACTTAATTTGGGACGGTGACTTTCGAAAATTAAAACCATCTAATTTTCGTCCACAAGCATGACTTCTTAACCGAATAATAATAAACAGTGTCATCCCTAGATTAGGAAGTCATGAACAAGTCTACGATGATGATCATAAAGCTTTTTATGCTATTTTTGGTCAAACAAAAGTAAATTGGGCACAATACATTTTTGATCAAATTAAAAGTTTTTGGACTCCAACACGTCGTAGCATTGTTCGTGCACCATACATTATGAGAATTCTGCAATCATTAGGAATTCCTTCATGTCTTCCCAATATGAAAAAATATATATCAAATATAGTGGTACTAGATTTCTCTCCTTAATGCATCTTCCAAAGACATCACCGAACATTATTACTTTTACCCAATATCAACCACTTCAACAACATCAACAAGCACCTCCAACTCGACCTTCCTAACCTACCAGAGCTTCAATGGCTACAGAGTATTACTTTGATTCTGAAATACAAGAAGCTAGGATAAGAGCAAGTCTAGGAGAGAACTATCGAGATGTTGCACTACAAAACCAACATCTTCTCTCCTTAAAACCAACAAGTGCTTGATAAAAATATGTCACGATTGGAACGGTCTTTTTCTACTCGTATGACCAAAGTAGAAAGGACATTAGATAAGGTTGTTTCAACTTTGGGAAAAGTTCTCCGCAAGGTTCGTGGTCATTCTTCATCACGATCATCGTCTTCTCCGTCTCCTACTCCACCACCTCCATTAGTTTTCCACACAGGACCTTCTTCAGGCTCAGGCCCTTCACAGGAACCTCTCCAACACTCACGTCCTGGCAAAGAACATATTTGTCTTGATACTAGGGAGAGTGAATGTTTACCATTTACTTCGAAAGATCCTCACGCCTCACATGACCCTCAAGACTACAGCTACTACTCATCATTTCGGGATCTATCTATTCAAAAAGATGAGGAGTATGTCGACCAGTCTCAGTGGCAGCAAGGTACATACGATGAAGACTCATCAGGCTTTTGGGGTTATCATAATTATCAGTAAGATTTTAGTATGATTGTTCATATTTAATTATGTATCTCTATTTTTTCTTTTTCTAGTATTGTATACCGTAGGACTAGTTAAAAATCTTCCTTAATTATCTATTGGTTTGCTTTCATTCTCTACTCCAACTATATTCTTTTTGGTTATTCCAAAGGGGGAGGAATATCATACTACATATATTACATGTATTTAGGAGAGGAATCACATTCAGGGGCAGATATATGTTATAAAGCAATTGTTTAGTTGTCATCATCAAAAGGGGGGAGAATGTTAGAACTACTATTCCATAGTTTCGATGACAACAACTATACAATCATACATATACACAATATATTCTATCTACCTGCAGGAATAAGCTTTTAGAGTTGAAATTGAAGACAATTAACAAAGGAGAAGATTCATTCGTATTACGAAAGTTAATATAATGTTATTATTGTCATAGATATAAATTGTAAAATCTCCTTTTGTAGTTATTTTTAAACTTAAATATTGCATGAAAAATACTTTCAAACTCTTTTTAACAAAAGGATGAAGAATAGGAAGCATCAAATGTCATATGTCTGACATTACATATTAGACATATGACTAAAGGCTCTGGTTTTAAATTCGAACTAACACCAGACGTCTATAAAAATTTTAAGACGTATGTTTATGGTCTCTGCCTAAAAAATATATACAAGCTCAGATGTTTGAACTTATGGTCAGAAGTATGTGCTGAGCAACGGTTATATGCACTAAAAAGACATCTGCTTCAATCTAATGGCTGCTTCTACAACTCTTTACCGCATCTCTTCCTTCTCAATAGTGGCAACCTTCAGATTGAACCAGAAGTATCTAATACTTATTACTCTTCACAAAATCTCTTCATCATCTATATATATGTGAAGTTTTTAATATTTAAAGTACCTGAATTTTTTGAATCACTTATCCGTATTCTTTCCATATTCTGATTTCTACAAGCAATCAATTTCCGCCTTTGTTACTTCCTAAAATCAAAGCTTCACATACACATACTACTTAAAGGAGATTATAGGAAGATTTGTACTTTGCAGTCAAAATCAGAGTTTTTCAGAACACATACTTATCTTAGAAAGAACTATTGTATCGAGCATATTTCTCCAAGCAAAGCGAGGGTTGCTTAATAGTTAAAGCCAAAGAGGAGCTTTGGGACTAGACGTAGGACGAGAGGTCCGAACCAGTATAAAAACTCTGGTGTGATTGTTTATTTACTATTGTTTACTTAACTATGTTATTCGTAAATTAGTATTCTACTATACTTGCATATTAGATATACATATACTATCCATATAATCTTTCACTTTGGTCTCAATGGATGTATTGATATCATTTCTCAAAACATCTGGACTAGGAATATTTAAAATCAAAGGAAGGTAAATAAATTAGCAAAAGCCATACCCGAATCTAAAGTTGCTGATTGAAAGAGAAGAAGAGTTGGTTTGATCTTCCAAATTGATACAAACCCTAGATCTGAATTATTTCTATACAAGAGATTACGAGAATAACTAGAGCTTGTGTAATTTAAGGACCATACCCCTTATTTAAAATGTTTGCATTTTCTAATTTAGTCCTTCAACAAATTAGAATTGCACCGGTATCTACACATTAGTACCATGACATTATATCTTTAAGCCTTTTAACTTTAGTTTAAAACCTGATCACTTTAATTAGGCTTTACACTAAAATAACACAACATATATTCTACATATGTGGCCTAAATTACTGATCCCTCTGGGTCGTATATGTAATACACTTATAAATGTATATACCTTTATGAGCTCCAAAATTTGCTATTTATAACACAAGGTATTTCCAAAACAATCTCATCCATTAACTATGCTGGCAAAGAATCAAAGCGGCTTTCGTTACCTTTAGTGCAACTAAACCCATCAATGGTCACATATACCAACACAATCAAATTAACTTAACTATGATCTATACATGTCTGTTTCCAACTAGTCCAACATTAGTGAGATCGAAAAAAATTCAATATTTGAACTTCATGGATTGCAAAGAAAACATTATTACTCTATTTTTGATCAAAAAAAAGTTTAATATAATATATTTGTAACCGAAGTACAAAGTAATGTGTCATATGACTATGCCAAATACAAACTCCCACTGAACCAAAATATCCTTACATAAAAGCTACACCAATTGAGCAACATTCACATGAAAGACCTTGGGCGATAATCCTTTTTTAAGCGGATTCGGCATAATGGAGTTTATCACAATATGCCCTATGAATTACAATCTATTTTGCACTCTCCCCTTATTGGAAATAAAATGTTTTTTATTGCCATAATATTACTTTAGTGGTATTTTAATTTCTTTTCAATATTCCACAACATTGTGACAACATTTTGTAATTATCTTCCATATCGGATGCCTCATAACAGAAAATAAATGTTAGTTCCATAGTAAAAGAGGCTATACATGTCTATATGATAGTTTTCCTCATATAGCTCGACCCTAAGAAAATTATTATTACCTTAAATGGATCTTTTGTACTCTTTGCATCAGAAATATTTGGATCATTATGCATTATGATTTCCAACCAATTCGATCTTTTATCTATGAGCATATAATATATATTTTTATTCCTTAAAGATATCTCGTAACCATTTGGATATTAACCAGTAATCCACTTTGAATGTTAATAAGATACCTACCAAATAATGCACTCAACATCCATATGTATACATGCATTAGCATGAATTAGGCTCCACATCGTAAATGCATGAGGAATCTTTTGCATTTCTTTAGCTTCAAGGATGTTCTTATGTCACTATATAAGACAACATTTGTCTCTTTTGGAAAAAGAAAATCAATGGATTCACAGTTTGCATACCAAACCCTTTTTAGCACTTATATATCAACTCTTTTGTGATGATCTAAATATCACCCCATGAATAATAATGGTGTACTTGAATCTCTAATACAAAAGAATAATCCATAAGTGGGTTTCTTAAGTTGTTTCACCAATGTCTACATTGAGGAATACGTCTTTAATATGTATTAATATTTCTCAAAATTATAATCTACAACAGGTTCCAAAATAATTCTAAAGAGAAAACCAAAGAGAAAGTCACTTTATAAAGAACACATCCTTTTCCTCTTGAGTATAGTCTTCTATAACAAGCCTTATACCTTTCCACATTACCCACTTAATCCTTTTTGGTTTGGGATAGTTATTTATAACCAATGATCTTGTTACCTTAAGGTAGGGGGTAAGATCTCGAATTTTATTATCCTTTATAGATTTACACTATAGGTTCATATCTTAAATCTACGTTTCAAATTAGTATATTGTATTGATTAATGTAAGCCAACAAAAACATCTTTACCAATCCATTATTTAACTTTTTGGAGAACTACTACATAGAATAGTATTTTTTTCTTTTCAAGTGGATTTTCTTAGTAACCTTGCATCTTGAGTTAATTGAGTCTATTTTCTTGAAACAAACTTAAAGAAAATCTTGTTTAACATTATCTTATTATAATTCCTAATTTACTTCTTAACAATGATAGGAAACAAATCCTATACATTATCCAGTGAAGTAAGTGTAGTTGAATTAAAGATAATGATTTTCTTTAAAGACAATTATCCATACTTTATTTCTCCCCCAAACTCAACATCCTCAAAATTTTGTTGCGTTTTTCATCTTAAAATTTTGCTTAGTGTGGGTAAGTCACGTAGAATATCAATAAAGTATTTTCTATCTTTAATGCCTCAATCTAGAATTATTTAGCAAGATGGAATAAAATATTACATTAGTCACCATATCCAAATTCCATGCTTCATTTTAAGAGGTATTTATTATGAATTTCAAGATATTCAATTCCAATAATGTATGAATTTATTGATAGATTAATCTTATTATTTCTAAAGGAACAACAATAACCAAATTTTTTATATCAAAATTAAAAACTGGAATCTGTCTAAGTGATCATATAACAAAAATATCAAACAAATCCAAACAGTATGCATATCTTTTTATATACAACATGTGTGTATCTAGTAAAATTCATTTTATATGTCCATAGATTTCATAAAAGAAACAGCGATAAATATATTCATATGTTATTTCTTTTCTTCTAGATCCTTAGCCATAGTTTTATCCTTATTTATACATTTATTTATATATGCTAAATGGGCACTTTCTATACTATCATGCTTCAATCTCTCTTCTTCTTATACATAATGCGAAGTGAGCTAGTTAGTGGTCATTTTATCCTTAAAAAATAATAGTTAATAATAATCTTAAACCGGTCATACCATGAATAAAGAAAGTATCCAAAAAACATAAGTTAACTACCTTTACTTTCTAAGCAATATTTCCATGTAGTATTCATTTATGTTTCATTTTTTTATTTTGTATAATCAAGCACTACAAATTATGTTTGTTTTCCGTTACTGTTTTTGGCAAAATGCTTTTCAGTTCCAATAAAGAACTCCTTAACGTTGATTATCCCAATGGATATCAAATCCTAAAAGACCTCTGAAATATTCTACCTTATGATCATTTGACTATTGTAGTTTGTATTATTCCGCCTCTCAATGTTCTTTTACAACATTATACGAACATTTAATCATAACAAGGGCGGGTATGGTCATCCTAAAGGCTTAAGATCCATATAACCAAGAACAAACATGTTCTTTCACTAGTTCCTAAAGTTGGTCCTAAACTAGATAAGTATATTATTAATATTTTTGGATACCTTACTGAAATTATTTGAAAATGGAACAGAAAAAAGTTATCATATATGCTCATATCCACGAATCAACCACATTAAATTTAAATAATTGGTAAGTCTCTTTTCAAGATATCTAACACAATATTAATATCAAGTCTTTGGAAAGTATTCTCTTGTTGTAATGATTAAACACTAACAATAAATTCAAGTCAGTTAACAATCTTCCTTTAGGTCGATTAGTTATTCACTTGTATAGCCTTATAATCTTCACATATGTACCATCATGCATGTGTAAATAATTCTGCGGAATAAAAACCTTCATTTGGACTGGCTAATATCCACATTAATAAATACACACAAATATACAACATTTCTATAAACAACTAAATAAGAGAGATCGCTTTGGTGACATGCTATTTAATTTAGCTCAATTGGAATGTAAGATGGTTACAATTAGTTTGCAAAGAGAAACCAAAAATATATTTGAATTTATCTCCTAATGTATTTACAATGTATCTTAAGTGCTATAAAACACCGCCGAAAATGCTTAAGTCTATATGACACTTGAAAAGCTCAAATTTATAGCCGTCGCACAACATGTTTCAATCATAGCTATTATAATCTTTTACTTTAAGTACGTGGTTATATTCATGACATTCTCTAAATAAATATGATATAAGGTATCATAAATAAATCATATAACAATGTCACAGATGAACCATAATATAGCTACACAAACTACTACCATGTCGCTTTATCTTTATTTTATTATTTGACTACTTAACTAAGGTCAGTACAATTCATTTTGGAAAAATATGAAAACTGCTACTCTTTTTATTATTATAATCGAAGCATTTAATGCATTTATGATAATAAGTTAACTAATTTATTACTATAACAATCACATTTAATGCATTTGTCATAAAAATAAATATACTTGACTGTTATGTGGTCTAAAATATAAATTAATGTAATAGCAAATTGATTTCACTGTAAATACATAAATATATTGGAAAAACGTTAATTAAGGTAACATAACATCATCTCATTTCATATCTAGGTATGATATTACTCAATAATAAAATCGATATAAACACCTTAAAGGAGCACAATTTATTTCTAATTAATCAAAATTTCTTAAATCACCCAAATACCTTATATACACATATATATACATACATAAATACACATACACACACATGCACACACATATATATATGTATGTATGTATGTTTGAATGTGCATATGTGTGTGTGTCTATATGTTTATGTGTGTGTATCCAAATATTTAATCAAAAGTTAAGTAAGGTAAAATAATACAGAACCAGATTTATATTTTCTTACATAAATGATTGTAAATTATATAGATCTATCCACACCAATAACAAAAATTAAAGAAAAATAAATATACGTATCAGATCCAAAGTATTTCTCACCTTAAAATTCTCAACTTAATTACAAAATATATGATAATAAACACGTTGTTGTTTTAACCAACATAAGTTGTTTCCAAAATTTAGCGAAATTTAGGTTATTTCCTAAAAATTTAATTATTTAAGATTTATAACTTATTTCATAAATAACATACAAGTCAATTAGATCTATCTTTCTACATCAAAAATATTTTCACAAATCAGCCTTTCAATTTACAACATATAAAAAAGAATAATACTAAACCAAATCCAAAATCATCAAAAAAAATCCTTGATGCATAGATTGAGTAGTTGTGAAACTTGAATAAGAAATTATATGAATTCAATGACTTCTAAATGTGGTTTAATTCAAAACTTACTTAAAAATGCATAAAAAATTTCCTAGTGATATCGATGATAGGTGGTTCTGATATTATTTGTTGACTTTCAATGTATTTTAGGATTGATTAATTATGAATCCTAAATCTGAATAGGTAACCTATACTAATTTGATTGAAAAGAAATCAAATGAAGATAAATAAATTAGTGGAAGTTATAGTTGCTGATTGTAAGAGAAGAAGAGTTGGTCTGATCTTTCAAATTGACACAAACCCTAGATCTTAATTATTTTCATAGAAGAGGTTAGGAGAATAAGTAGAGTTTGTGTAATTTGCAGACCATAGCTCTTTAATTAAAATGATGACATTTTCTAATTTGGTCCTTCAACAAAATAGAATTGCTCTGATATCCATATATTACTACCATGACAACTATATATTTAAGTTTGTTAGCTTTAATTTAAAATTTGATCGTTTTAATTAGGTTTTACATCAAAATAGTATAACACATATTTTATATATGTGGCCCAAATTATTGAAATATTCCGACATTTAGCACAAAATATTTAAGTACAATATGGCGAACAACAGAAAAAACATGTTATTCATTCACAAAATTAACGCTAGTTGCCAAGTAAGTAGCACCAAGAGACGGTCACATATAATGCACACAATGTAAATCACTTGTAAATCCGCACATATGTAATTTGTGAGTGAATTTTATATTAATTAACAACTTGTTATGACATTGAATTTAGCATGCATTTTGATAGTGAACATTAAGTCAATATGTAGTTAAGAATTAAGATGAGTCGTTAACTTGAAAGTTTTGTTTGAAACAATAAAAGTAACCAAGCCCGAGGCTCAAATACAATGCCCCCACAAATGAAAGTAGGTAAGATACCTATACAACTTGTCAACCAACAAATACCCCTCAACCCTAATTCCAACTTTTACGAATCATCCAGCCGCAAACAAAGAAATCCTAAAATTTGTAATCTAAAATAAAGACGAACTGCCATCTTTCTTCTGAAATTGAATCAATCGTCTTTCAAGAAGGCTTCCACGGCTCCCCCTTGCGCTTGTAAGAAGCCTAAGAGTTCGATTTTAGATGAGAATCACTGGATAAATAACCATTATTGCATAAGAATTTCGCCTTTTCCAAAGAGTGCTACTTTTCTCTCAATCTATGCTTATCTCTTCGAGAATACTATATTTAGAGGAGTAGAACTTCGATTGATTCACTTTCTCTTTTGATTTTCTACTTTCATCTTTGCACTAAAAGATAAGTGATACACTTGATTGCTTAGCATGCTTTTAAAGTAGTTTTCTTTGACTATGTAGTTATTAATGTTCAATCGTAAATAATCTTCATTTGGAAGTGCATAATCCTACTCAGGAACACTGCTAGCAGAGCGGTAGCTCCATCGATCTGCAAAAGGTAAACAACAAGTATCATTCTTTATATTTCTATTATAATCAGCATTAAGATTTACTAGATTTTGTCTACTTCCCTTGTAGGATGCCATCCTGTTTACAGCGTGGAATGGCCGCCTCTAGGGAGATAGCCTATGGAGTCGCTATCTAGTCCCAATACTGACATTTTAGAACTGAAAGCATTATATCGAGGTTGATTGAAGCTCGTAATACTAAATTAGGGAATATCAGTGGAATATTTCCTACTATGTAAGAAATCTCCAAGCCTTTCCTCATAATTTTCCAGTTTGTGCTATCAGAATGTGATGTTTCAGTGAATCCTTGTTGTTTATTTAATTTTCTGATGATAGTCTGATATTCTGAGTTGATGATTTCCCATAATTGAATACTGCTGTTTTCTTTATTATGATGAAATCTTTGGTTCCTTTCTCCCAAAATATGATATACTATAGTAGTCAACATTATAGAGGCTTTACTGAATTCCTTGGATTTAGCTTTGAAGTTTCTATGGATATACTATGGGCTTTCTCTAATGCTTTGAATAGATTTAGACTGACTGAACTTTAAAACACTATTGGCTATAAACCAAATGTTTTATGAGTATAAACAGACAAAAAAAGATGGTCTGCACTTTCAGCATCATTTTCGCAAAGTAAACACTTTTTTCTGCATTTTTAAACCATTTAGCACATCTATATATAGATGGAAGCCTGTTCAAAAGAGAAAAATATGTGCAGTGGGACATTTTTGGACAATTTGCTTTATTCCATGTTACTTTGTGCCAATTAACCTCTGTTGCCTCTTCCTTGATGTATTTCCAAACTTTTTTGAAAGAGAAATTGCCTTTTGTGTTTAATTTCCAAATCCATGTGTTTTTTTGAAGATTTTGATCTATTGAGATTTTTTCAGTTGCTGATTTAAAGATTAAAGCAGCATGTTGATTGCTTGTTCTCTGACAATGATTTTGAATTATACTTTGAACTTTTTCATTAGCTCCACCTAAGAAATAATCCTTATTCCAACCAAGTAGACTTATAAGTGATTTTCCAAAGACCCATGGATCAAACTATAAAATGGCCTGACTTCCCTCTTTAAATTTTCTTTTCAACAATGTTTTATCAATTCCTCTATAGCTAAGAATTTTTTTCCAAGTGAAAGAATTATGGTTTTCAACACTTGTGGTCCAGAAATTTTTATTTTTAAGGTATTTTGCTCTCATCCACCTTGCCCACAGATATTTACCATCAACAAAATTTTCAAAATAATTTGAACTTTGCTGCTTCTCTTAGATCTCTAATATTTCTTAAGCCCAACCCACCTACTTTCCTAGGTGCGAAAAATCTTTCCTAAGCAATTTTATGTTGTTTTCCTTTCCAAATAAAGTTGTCACATATATTCTCTGTTTTATGGATTGCTTTTGTTGGAATATTGTGAGCTTGTATCCAATATTTAATAATTGCAATGATGATACCATGGGTTATTTCCAATCTACCAGCTACAGATAGAATTTTACTAGACCACCCTTAAAGCCTGCCTCATATAATATCATATAGCCTTTTGTAATCTCTATTATTAATCTGATTCATACTTAGAGGAAGTCCCAAACATTTGACTGGCAGACTTCCTTCTTTAAAATTTAAAATGTTTAAAATCTCTTCTTTGTTGAAATAAACTTTGCTTTTACATTCATTAACTTTCAGACCAGCATGTGCATCCAGTTTTTCAAATATCTTCACCATTGTTATAGTACTTTGAGTATTTGCATTTGTAAACAATAGTAAATCATCATCATATAAAAGATGTGTAATAGTGGGCTTAACTCTATTTATTACTTTAATGTTCCCCTTACTTAGTTCGGTTTCAATTTGAATGGACAAATATTCCATAGCAATAGTGAATGGATAAGAAGATAGTGGATCACCTTGTCTAATTCCCCTATTGCTATGTATAAAATCCTTAGGGGAGCCATTAATCAACACTGAGTATGTAACATTGTCAATAAATTCTTTTACAAGAGCACGGAACTTTCCATTAAGTCCAATCTGTTGCATCATGTGTATTATAAATTGTCTATTAATTTTATCAAAAGCTTTGTGTAAATCAATTTTAATACAAATAATTTTTTTTATTTTTAATACCAAGTTCCTAGTTTGCTCATGGGCAAGTAAAGTGTTTTCAGCTATAAGTCTACCAAGAATTAAAGCACAATGATTTTCTGCAATCAAAAATTTCAAAAATAATTTAATTCTGCTGCATAATATGTTAGATATAATTTTATATATATATAGTTACAGAAGTAATGGGCCTAAAATCTTCAAGGCCAATAGGAATATTAACTTTTAGAACCAAAGTAAGGAAGTATGATTGAAACTTTTTAAAATCTTTCCTGATCTAAAAAATTTAGAAATGACATGAAAAATATTGCTATTGATTTCAGCTCAATGGGTTTTATAAAACTTTGCTCCAAATCCATCAGCACCAAGACTTTTATCACTGATAGTATTAAAAATAATATTTTTAATTTCTTCCATTCTAACAAGGGCAAGAAGAATGTCTTGACAATTTTCATTTAATAATAATTTGGTGTTTACGCAAGGAAAATTATCACCATGCTCACTAGTGTTAAATAATTTAGTAAAGTAATTAATGGCTTCGCTCTTTACATCATTTATATCATTTAAAAATTTTCCATTTGCTTCCATTAGTTTTCAAATATCATTTCTATTTTTCCTGCAACACATTCTAGCATAAAAAAATTACTAGCTTTATCCCCATTAGTCAGCCAGTTAACTTTTGCTTTCTGGCTAAAATTAACTAATTGCATATAGGGGTTTTTAGGCTCAAGGAAAAAGTTAGAGAAAAATTTAATCTCAAGGACAAAAAGTTTGTTTTTTAGGCTAAAGGACACATTTTAGTGTAAATCACAGAATGATAGTTGTAACTATCATTTTCAATTTACACTAAAAAGTGTCCTTCAGACTAAAAAACAAACTTGTCGTCCCTGAGACTAATTTTTTTTGCAACTTCTTCCTTGTGCCTATTTACCTGTTGCATAGGGGTTTTTAGGCTCAAGGAAAAAGTTAGAGAAAAATTGTTGTTAAGGACAAGAAGTTTGTTTTTTAGAAAAAATTGTTGCATATAAAGGAAGGAAATTAACTTATTTTGTGCCAAAAAGAAATTGTTGATAACATTAATGTCTAAGCAATCTTTGTCAAGAGCATTTTGTAATCTCTCACATTTCGCTCTTGCTATTTAGGGCTCATTTTTAATTGTATTGTTATTCCATCTTTTCAAATATCCTTTTGAAATTAGAAAAAACTTATAAAATTTGTACTGAGCAGTCCCCTGAGTTTTTATGGATAAACAGTTTGTTATTACATCTTTGTAACCCTCTTCATAAACCCAACCATTCATAAATCTGAATGAGACATTTTTCTTAATCAAAATATTTTTAGTAAGAAAAATTTGGACGAGGGTATGGTCACTTATTGCCTGAGGCAAGGTGAAACACTTGTAATCTGGAAAAAAACTTATAAATCTTTGGTTTATCAATATTCTGTCAAGCTTACAATACATATTTCTATACTGTCCAGATTTCCATGTGAATCTATTTCATATTAAATTAGCTTCTATTAACACAGTCCTAAGCATAAAATTATTGGTAAATTCCAATTTTTTGAAAGGAATAGGATCGCCCCCTCTTTTTTCAAATGCATGCATAGTAGTATTAAAATCACCCAATATTATCCATGGGTAAGTAATTTTTTTATTCAAAAGTTCAATTTGTTTCCAAAGAGAGAATCTCTCTTTTTCAAAATTAGATGCATAAATCAAAGTAATTTCAATATGAAGTCCCCTTTTATTTATAAATAAACAATGAATGTATTGAAAATTAGAAATTTAACTATTTAAATTCCATATATTATCATCTCATAAAATCATGATCCTACCATTGCCTTTCATTTGCTTGTTATTTAAAATATTCCAATTGGAGAGATGTTTAGCATGATAATTAGCAATTTTAAAATGAAATATGTGTTCTAGTAGTCCTATGATACTAGGCATTTCTATGAAAATCAAATTAGATAAATCTAACTTTCTTTCAGGGGAATTAAGCCCTCTAACATTCTGTGGAATAATTGACATGATGATAATAAATTTAAGAAAAATATTTAATGGATACACAAAGGATATGTTAGTAGTCACATATATACACTGTAACTAACATCAACATCCTACACCGCCAGCTTTTTGCCTCTTCCTTTACAAGTTGATTTGCCTTTTACTTTCAGCTTCTCTTCCCATTTTTCATTTGACAATATACTTTACCTGAATTCCATGTCTTCAGCATCCTCTGCTTCCTCCGCAGATGTGATATCATTTAAACTTTTGATTCTTGTTTTCTTTTTTTACTTTTGCTTGCAATAGAGGAGGAATACATCACTAAGTTCACTCTAGTTTGAATGACGTTTTCAGATATAGTCTTCCTTGTCCGAGGAATGAGGGTACTTGGCAATAAAGAGATATTAGTCTTCTCAGGACAAGTTAATAAATTTAGATTCTTAAGTAGATAAGAATAAACATTCATACTATTTGATGTTGTAATTAAACTTTAGATTTCCTTAGAGAAAGGGATCGCAATGACCTATGTAGTATTATCCCCTAAATCTTTTGCTTGAGTAGCAGTCTTTTGAAAGTTAGTTTTTGGAAATGCAGAGGGGAATGCATTTGAATGCATTTTCAGCGGCTATCTAGTCTTGCAAATTTAGGACCGAATTTGCAACATCCTCCTTATTGTTAAACTGTTGTTTATCTGCTTTTCCTGATATGTCTGTATTTGCACTATTTGACTCTTCATTCTCACCTATGTTGCTCTAAATAACAAAGTTTTTTGATTGTGAACAAGACCCATTTTTTCCTAAAACTAGATTTTCTGCATTCATGTTTTCAACTGCATTATTTTCTTGCTCCAGGTTGAATCTTCTCTTATGTTTTCCCTTCAAACTTTTTTAGTGGCACAATTTTGTCCAAAACAAACGCATGCTTTACATCTTGGAGGAATCCATTCATACTCAATTTTTTGCACTAAATTATCTTCATCATACATTGTTATATACGCTTCGTCTAGTAATTTTGCATCATCTTTAATTTCAACAAGAATTCTAGCATAGCATAATCTTGTTTACTTTACTGTTGGTTCATCTAACTTCAAAAGAATACCAACTACACTTGCATTGCACTAAAAGCATCCTTGTTCCATAATCTTAAATTGAGTTTAGGTAATCTTATCCAGATTGGCATAGTATTTAATGAATCTCTATCAAGATTCAATTTTTTATTCTATTTTTTCAAAATGGTAAGTTTTCCATTGATAAAATAAAACCCGCCTTTTAAAAAAATTCACAATCTCTAAAATTCAAACATCTAATGATGAAAAACTCATATTTCGAGTAAAATTCTCCAATTTACCAATGGGATTCTAAGTGCGGGAGATAAAATCCTTGAATTGATGACAAGGTGGACGATTACCAAAAACGTATGCTATTACTAAAAAGCTCCACTTATTCTCGGTCCTTTTTCAATCTCTTTTTTCACAATGATATTTTTTTTGTGGGGAAGTCTATTTAGACACAAAATATGGACACAATTGGTGACACAATTAATTTTCACCATTAGATTGCCCCTTGATTTCCACCTTCCACATAAGGACAAAAATATCTAACGGCTGAGATGCTATGTGTCTCCAATTTGTGTCTAATTTTGTGTCTAAATAACCGCCCCTTTTTTTTGTTGATATTGATTACAGCAACAAAGTTTAAACCAAAATCATAAGAGTTAATCCACCTTTTTTAAGCAGCTCTTCCCATTATGAGGCCTTATTCTGATTTGCCCGTATTGGTTCTGTATGAGTAGAGTTCCCATTTGCAGCATTTCTTGCTACAGGCGTTGATTTGAAAGTACATCTTGCTTCAGGTGCCGGTCTGAAAGCATATCTTGATTGAGTAAGTTGCTTCTTGGAGCAACTCTTTTTTCAAAATTGAATATGTGAGGTACATACCTAGTTTGAATTGATTTCACACTGGAAACCGGATTTTTGATCATTCCGGTTGTTTTTCCTTCGGTTCTGAACCCTTTGTTAACCATCTTCATCAATATCAACAGATTTTGGTTATGTTTTGAATGGAGATTGCGATTTGAGAATAAGAAGGAGAAGAAGAGGAGGATTCCCCATTGTGATCAGGGTTTGCAATAAAGATATGATTATCTTGAACCTTAATTGTAGCCATGGCTGTAAAACTATTTTATAAGATTACTGTATTTTCTTTGAGGAAGAACTGTTCTCACTGGATGTAATATTCTTCTAAAGTTAACGACATACCATATCTCTCATCGTCCCGTTTTGGAAGAAAGATCATCTTTGAAAGGGAAGTTAGTACCTATGGAGGTACACACCGAAGAATCATAAAAAAAAATTCAAGTGTACTAAGTTTGTAAATGAAATATAGTTAGAGCAGACAATTGAAACTTGAACTAATCAAAAACAATTAGGTCGTGGTACGAATTCTGATGGTCAAAAAACAACATAAGGTGTACGTCATCTATGCAAATCATTCAACAGCTACTCAATTTAGAGTTAAAAGAATAATCCTGTTGTATTATTATAGGCATTAATAATTCGTTAAGGCCTGTTTGGATCGACTTATAAGTCATCTCTTTGTTTTTTAAAAGCAAAAACAGTTCATTTTGGCTTTCAAAAAGCCAAAAAGCGACTTATTTAAGTTGACTCAAACGAGCCATAACTACTGTCATTTACCATAACATGTAGAGCTATTACGATAGCCATTAGGAATACAAGAAAAGCGTTAATGCACCTTGTTATTGGTAAGTTAACATGATTATCAATATTTTACCATTACAGTTGGAAAAATGATCATTTGTATATCGATAGGTTGGTAAATCGTTGATTAGCAATAGTAAATTTACCAATGCATAAAGACATTAAAAATTTATTATATTAAAATTTTGATAATTGTAGTAAATGGTAAATATTTTGTTACGATTCTAACTTCATCAATGTTTATATCTATATATTTGAATTCATTTTAGTTGATATCGAAAATTTTCTTGATTCACTGCAAATTGTTTACAACAATTTGAAACGATAACTTTGCTAATCTCGTTTTTCTAACTTAGGAAAACTAAAAGGAAACACGATCGTGAATATTACTAGAAACATTTAATTAAAAGCCAATACATCTTTAAAAGTGTCTAGTAAGTATTAATTAAAATATTGAAAAAATAAAAGAAATATGACTTTTAAATTACTGTTATTATTAGTTTTGATATGTTTATACTGTTGCATCTACCGTTAACAATGATAAATCGACAACATTGTTGTACAGATGTGGCGTGGTTATCGATTGTTTGGTACATGCATGTTACTAGCAACATGCCTCTAACAACTAACAAGCATTATTGACTAGGATTAAGAAGATAAAAGATTGGTATATGAACAAACGATGATCTTGAAAGTCTAACAATTATCTCTTTTGTTTTTATTCGTGCTGTTTTAGGTTTTGTTTGACACTTTCTTCCAAGCTATTTCTGTTGTGCTCATCACCGTTTCAGTTTGGTAACTTCCACAAATTTATGACTACGTGAAAACGAGTAGCCGTAGTTTGGTAACATCCACAAATTCAAATACAAATTATCAAACAGTCGATAATCTTTTTTTCATTTTTACACACACATGTATCCAAACTAGCACCACCTAAAATCAACATACAAGAGTGACAAATTAACTAATAAGTTGGTACACATCCACTACTTATTTAAAGCAAAAAATATACCTCTTAGGCGCAACAGTAGCATACAAATCAACAACACATATTTAGTCCTCCAATACCAAACATATCAACATAACCACAGTGACAATTCATTCTTTAAATTCATTTCACTCTCTTTCTATTTTACTACACCATTGAAAATTCTTCATACTATAAGTCATTATATGGGTAACTGCCAAGCAGCAGAAGCAGCATGCATATTAATACAAAGTTCTAATGGTGACGCTGTCCAAAGATTGCACTACAGTGAGAAAGCAAGCACGGTCATGGCTTCAAATCCTGGGTATTATGTAACAGTTATCGTAACTGTAAGAAATTCTAACGCGGATAGTAGTAAAAAGTCGATAGGGGTGAAGTATTTAAAGTTGCTTAGTCCTGATGATTCTTTGCTTATTGGACAGGTTTATAGGCTAGTCAGTTTTGAAGGTATGAATGCTTTTTTCTTCTTTTTTTTCTTAATTTTTGCCATATTACCCTTGTTTGTTTCAAGGAAATGATTGTATGTTTGACTGTTTAAAATTGTTTAATATTAAGCATTTTTTTCTTTTTTGATCATAAATGAAAATAAATTTAAATAATTAGATTTCATATTGGAAGCAAACATAGTCTACTTGAGATGATTTTTTATATTTTTCATTTTTTTTTCTTTTTCTTTTTTTGAATTTTGTAGATGTGTTGAGAGAATTTGGATCAAAAAGAAGAGTGAGACTGAGTAGACTGCTTGCCAGGCAGAGGGAAGCAAGCAAAATGAGTCAGAATGAAGATGTGAATGAGGTAAAACTAAGTAAATAAAAACATACTATTGTCTATTCATAATATGAAAGTAATTTCTCGAATATGCCAATTCAACTGACATGCATAAACAATAGTGTATTATACATCAAGTGTATATATTATATACTCTAATTAATTGAAATACTCATTCATGCACGTAAGTGCTCTTCACTGTTTATTGAATACAACCCCATCTATTTTTGATGAAGGCGATGAACGATCGAGAACTGGACAATGAACTTGGAGCAACTGTGGCTAACATGGACGTAAGCAACAATACAAGTGTGAGGCGTCAGCAATGGAAGCCAGCTTTACAAACCATTAAGGAATCCGGAGTTTAACTGCAATCTTGATTGATTTTTGTTTTGTTTTTTGAATATATCCATATATCCATAATTTTTTTGCCTTTATCCTGCTGTCTACTAATTAAGACTGTGAAGCATATAATTCGATGGAATGCTATTATGTTATTTGCACAACGAAAAACACTAAGACATATATATTTATGTATACGTATATGTCAACTAAAACATGTCAAAATCAACAGCAGTGCATTTTCGACAGTTATAAAGAGCATATCAACTAAAACCAATATTATGGTTCAAACTGATGAATCCACTTTATAAAGGTGGTTTCAGAGTAGTAATCTAAAATCTCAACTTCTGATCTTCAACAAAATTAGTAGTCAATAGAAACGCCTCATAACCGACCAACATCATGAATAATAAAATTAACAATAGCCAATATGCTCAAATATTACACCGTATTGCTGGCACACACTTTGCCGCGTGCTGCCAACACAAAGGCCACTTGTAAACAATAATTCTCATAATCAATGCACTCCTATTTAGCATGCGTGCTCTAATCTTACTTATCATGCACTAAGAGTATCTCCAACAGTTTAAAGTGCGTAAATTCGATTTTTCGCACTTCAAAATGTTGGAGCCCTCATTTCTACAACAGAAATGAAGACAGACGCCTGTTGAACAGGAGCCTGCGCATCAGGCGTCTGTCCAATAGGCGTCCGTGTTTATAAAACACCGGGCGCATGTTGAACAGGCGTCTGATGCCCAGGCGCCTGTTCAATGCGCTTTTTCCCCCACCCCCTCATTTTTCTCTCCATCCTCTTTTCAAATAATTTTTTAAATTCAACTTTGCGTCTAAATGCCGCCCCGTCCGGTCAAAACTGGTAGACGCACCGTTCGATATACGACTGATGCCAATATCGGACATGTTCATGTCCTCCTGATGCTACCGTGACTACAGACGATCTTCGATCTTTACACGACTTGCCACCTACTGTTTCGCATCGACTTACTGTAGCTATAGCGACGCCACAGGTATACGTTTATTTCTTTATTGCTTGATCAGCAACCATGTAAATGTATGATATTTCTTTGTTTATTTTAATATTAAATAATCATATATTTAGGTCCGTCACGTAGCGATGCGAGGTAGTTGGTATAGGTGTATGTCTGAGTATTTTGATCAGTTACAGAAGCCGGTTTTGGATAGGCTACATGCGTCACCTTTTGGTGAATTTCTTGCTTTATCTAGATTTGTACATGTAGATCGTTGTCTGGTAGAGGCCCTAACCGAGAGATGGTGGCATACCACTCACACATTTCATTTCCCTGATTTTGAGCTAGGACTGACTCCTCTAGATTTTTATATGCTCACTGGCATAGAGATTGGTCGACCGGACCGTCTTCCTGTTCCATTTGATAGTTCATTTGAGCAGTTCGAGTCATATTCAGCTTATTTACCGACTTTGGTCGATGAGGAGGTTAGAGGAGCAGCTGTTACTCTCCCTTGTTTGCAGCAGTCTATAGTAGAGTACATGGCCGTTGAGGATATGCACACTCCGGTTATTCGTGCCTTCATATTATACCTTTTTGGGTCTACATTTTTTAGTAACAATAAGGGTACTATTAGGCTTGGTTTTTTGGTTGGATTAGTAGATGTGGATGGACTACATATATATGATTACAGTACTGCTATTATTGGTTATTTGTACATAGCATTAGATACTTATGCACTTCAGCAGTCTAGACGGATGTATGGATTTTGGTACATTCTTCCATTTTGGTACTACGAGTATACTGTCAATATGCACTCCCGACTTGTTGTAGAGGCGAATGCCACACCTTATATTTACTTTCCTAGATTGTGTCGTTGGGGTCCTCATATGCATTTGCCCCATGTTGCACAAGGGGTGCACAATGAGCTTATGGAGGCTAGACAGCAAATGGAAATGAGGCGGCGTGGTAACATTATCGTTCGTCCATGGGATCACTACTTACAATTCCTAGAGCCCGGTCCTGATCATCCACTCACTTTTCAGTTTTCCATGTCGCGACGCAGGATTTGGTTTCAGGTTCCTAAATGTCCATTCATATGGTATTTAGGAGAGCTGTGTTGGATACAGTTATATGGTATAGTTCGCATTCCATCAGATCGTACATAGCATTAGATACTTATGCACTTCAGCAGTCTAGACGGATGTATGGATTTTGGTACATTCTTCCATTTTGGTACTACGAGTATACTGTCAATATGCACCCCCGACTTGTTGTAGAGGCGAATGCCACACCTTATATTTACTTTCCTAGATTGTGTCGTTGGGGTCCTCATATGCATTTGCCCCATGTTGCACAAGGGGTGCACAATGAGCTTATGGAGGCTAGACAGCAAATGGAAATGAGGCGGCGTGGTAACATTATCGTTCGTCCATGGGATCACTACTTACAATTCCTAGAGCCCGGTCCTGATCATCCACTCACTTTTCAGTTTTCCATGTCGCGACGCAGGATTTGGTTTCAGGTTCCTAAATGTCCATTCATATGGTATTTAGGAGAGCTGTGTTGGATACAGTTGTATGGTATAGTTCGCATTCCATCAGATCCGCTACCATGGGATGATATGTATGGTGATATTAGGGTTGGACCAGCTTATATTCTTGCGATGAGGGGTGCGGGATGGGTGGATGGTGAGCCATTTACAGTTCTTGGAGACTTTGATTCATATTGGGCTTGAGTAGCCCCACGTGCTTACGCGTTGCCTGATTATATTCGGGGTTTGAACTCTGATCATATTGGTCCGCGTACCTCTTCCGTTAGAGTTCCACTACCGCCTGCCACCTTTGAGCCTACATCATCTCAGTACACGCAGCCTCCTACTTTCGACCCCCCTCCACATTCGTTTAGAGCATATGATGTACATAGTCAGGTGGTGGAGTACCCCTTGCAGTATCCTACAGATGACGATATTACGGGTGTATCATCCGTAGATTGTATCAGCCTCATCAGGTTTGTACAAATTTTAACTGTTCTTTAAATAACTTGTCATTATATTATCCACCTATGTATAATTCTTTTTTGCACATATCAGTATTCTAAGTACATCGATTATGATAGACGGATGATTGCTGCATTTGAGCGTATGACGCTCGATTATACACAGATGATGTATCAGAGTTACCAGACTGCGGTCCAGCAGCAGCAGACTCAGTATGATGCACAGGTACACGAATTACTGACCTAGATTCAACAGCTTCAGGAGCAGCTGCACGCCGGACCTCAGCCTCACGACTTTGATGACGTCAACGGTGACAGTGACGACGATAACGGAGACGATGAGAAGATTGATAGCGGTTTCGATCACATAGACTGATGTACTGCATTTAGATGTTTTAGACTGTGTTATTATTTTTCACACCTTACGTCAGTTGGTTGCATATTATGATGGTGATGATGCTACTGTTATATGTGATTGTCTATATGTTATGGCATTGTGTCGATTATATTTTATGTTGAGCATTGCATTGTGTTGATGTTAATTTACGCTTGTGTTTGTTTATTATTAAGCGTATATGAAGTCAAAATGTTAAAGTAACAAACACAGTTGTGTGTGTTTGTCAAAAATTTTATGGATGTTTGACACGTGGACGTTAATCTTATGCTTCATTTTTTTGATGCGGATCACGACCTCTTTATTTAAGATAAAGTGTTATATTTTAATGTCACAACATTTGACAGTTCGGTTAAATCAATCAATGTGTAACATAATATTTTCGGCTACAGAATTGAAACTGTTAGTAAATTTTTATATATAAACGGATCAAATGTGCGATGATGAAGAGATAATGGCAACTCGGTTTTGGGACACTTTTGCTGAACTTTACAATAGCAATGTTGATGGTAGAAGTAGACGTACGTAGGTGGAGTTGAGGACTGGTTATGGGAACTTCTGCAACGTCTGTATGCGGTATAGCACGGTTACTTTTCCTACTGTAACGCCTGCAACGCCTGTTGTTACTTTTCCTACTTTAGTTTATGTTGTTGTTACTTATTATTGTTATTGTAATCTGTTTATCTTTAATTAACGTACTCTTGTTATAATCTTTTTTCAATGTAATGCAATTTCAATGAAAATACTTATATTAATAATTGCATGCATTCTGAACACAATACAAATAACAGTAATTAAAAGATACAAAGGTTGTAGAAATGGTAATTCATTTAATGACCCTCGTCGAGTCTACGCCTCATAATTTCTCTCCTTCTTTACTCCGTATACTCTAGTTATTCTACAGACATGTGCGATGTATCCCTGAACATTATTGCATCTTCATCTCTTTGCCAGTTTCCAGTAAGAAGTTGATTCATTCTTGATGTAACGACCCGCAATTTCGCTACTTCGAAAATGAGAGATTTCGTTTGTTTTAAATTTGAAAAGGTTTAAAACATAAATAAATAAGTTATAGATAATAGATAATAATAGAGAAATTATTTATTCTTATAGTTGATAATTTAAAAAGTATAAATTTGGATTTTACAACAAATCAACAAAAGTTAAGTTTTGTTAAAAATAAATAAATGCTTAAATAAATTGGTTTAAATGTTTATTTAAAAAGATAAATATCATTGAAAACATCTGATAAAGATAATAAAAGTATATTAAAATACTTATAAGTATGTTAATAATCGTTTTACAAAAATAACCAAATTTTGTCGCATTTTGTCAGTTTTACATACACCGTCAAATTAGAGATTTTGATATTATTTAAATATGATTTTAAAATACAAAGAGACATGTTTTAATTTATTTAAAGAAGTAAAAAGTTCATTTTCAAATTTGGTTTACATAAATAAATAGTTTAACTAAAACGTCAAAACATAACCGTAAAACATTTTGTCGAAAAACGACGTTTTGTCGATTAAAAGTTGCCGCAACGTCGTCGCACCTTTATTTTCTTATATAGAAACATATATTCAAATAGTATAAGTATTAATTAATTTACTAATCAAGTTTACTTTTACTAAATAAGGTTAGAAACTTCTAGAAAACAATTAAGAAAAAGTAAGCACAAAATGACAAAAATGTCATTTCAAAGCAAAAGGTAAAACATCAAATCAAAGAAACATAATAATTACTTACTTTACTTAATATCTAAGTGAAAATGACATAAAGTAATGATTTGAAATGTGATGTTAAGTGTTGAAAAAAAATAAGATTACTTTATAAGTAAGGTTATTTTGGTAATTTGGTAAAGGGATATTTTGGTAATTTACCACTTCATTTCTTTTTTGTAAATACCTACCACTTCTTTCACAAATTTCACACTATTTTATTCTTCTTCTTCCTCCTTGAAGCTCTCTTTAATGGCTTCTTCTTCTCTTCCAAAAGCTTACTAACTTTTTCAAAACCATATCAATCAACTCCAAACACCATCAAACTTTGGCAAAGACCTTAGAATACCATTTAAACATGGTTTAGCATCTAAGAAGTGAAGAAACGATAAAGGAAGGGGAAGAATAAGGCATGGTCGAACCTATGAGGAAGAGGAGCAAGTTTGTGAAGCTTCGGAGCGGGAAAAAGAGAAGGAAGTGCTGCCGGAATCAAAAGGAAAGTCTACGGAAAAGAATTAGTGAAGATAAGAGGATTTAAGAGAAGTGTTGTTGCATATGAATGTTGGTAGAAAGGATTGGTTAAGTTAAAAGGTGAGTACTCAAATCTTAGTTTTATTTTAATAAAACTTAAGTTGATAATACACATGTTAAATTAGAAATTAATATGTTGAATATTGGTTGATATTGGATGATACCTTGGTTGATATTATGTTTGTGATATGGTTGATAACTTGTTTGATAAATGATAAGAGAAATGGTTAGTAAACATAGTTAATTAAATGAGAAGTAAATTCATACAAATGTGTATATGGAAATTATTTAGCCTCTTAATGATTTTAAAATAGTTTAAATGTGGTTTAAAACAAATTTGAAGTGTTTCGGACAAGTTCCGAAGCAATTCTCAAAATTGGTCAAAACCGAGCTTGTCGCGTAGCGCAACTCGTAAATTTCGACCCGTAACTTCAAATTGACGTAGAAAATGATTTATAAGTTGGATTTCTTCGAAATAAAAATTCTTTCGTTCATAATGATAATAGTTTTCCAACAAAGAAAGAAAATCAAGATTTCGTTAAGTAGATTTTGAAATATGTCTAAAACAATTTTCTAAAAACATCGTGGTTTTGCAGTTCGGAATCCAAAACAGGATTTCTTTATACATGATATTTTTAAAGGATTAAAAATATGGTATAAATTTGATAAATCTATTAAATGATTTAGAAGAGATTTGGATTGGAAAATATAAATTTTCAAATATTTAAAAGTTGTTTAAATCAAATAAGCTTGTATAGCACTTTCTACAGCACTTTTATGCTGCGAATTCTATAACTTTTGGAATATGAGTTTAAATGTAACGACGTTTCTCAAAATCAATTGTGAATGTTTTAAAAAGGATAATTAAGCATTTTAAAAGATAATTTGGAATATTTATAAGCAATTCCAAAATAAAGTTGAAAATCTGAGTATGTGGAAACGACTAGTATATTTGTCCCACCTGTGAGATCAAGGAAGATAAAATAAGGTGTTTAACTAAGATTAGGGATGGAGCAACCAGTGCCCTGTACTTACCTGGCCTATGTTTTCTCTTCTTAGGCGAGGGGTGGAATAGATCGAAAGGAAAGTCCGGATGCTCTAAAAGATCATATTTAAGTTTTTCTAAGATAAAAGAAAAGAAAACCCCTTCAAAATAATTTTTGAAATAAAATATATTGAAGACAAAGATCGTTAAAGATAAAGATATTCATGATGTTGGATTTCTTTCCATTAGTCCCTAGAAGTGAAAATTGTCATTAGTCCCTGGAGGTGAAAATTGTCATTAGTCCCTGGAGGTGAAACTTACCATAATTAAAGTGGCAGTAGTACCATGTTATGACAACCTTTGATTGGTAAGAATATGATTTGAAGTTAAGGAAAAAAATCTTTGATTAAGATTTAATGAATGAATGGGGAATATTTTCCCTAAGTTTAAATGTTATAACTTGAATATAAGATATCTTTGATTAAGATTTAAATGAATGATTTGGAAAAGTTTTCCTCGGTAAAAGAGAAAATGATTTGGAATTATTCCAAGATTTAAGAAAGGTTTAAATAAATCATATGATTTGATAAATGAGGCTTAGTGATTCTATATACATTTGAAAAGGAAATGGAATAACTTGAAAAGATTATATCTAAGAAAGATATTTGATTTAAAAGATGAAGTAGTTGATTGATGATTGATATCCACGTATGAACTTAACATCTTTTAAAGCGATGATTGGTTTCGAAGGAACCGGAGTCGGATTTGGTTGATTCCTATCCGAAAACCACTTCAAACCAATGTATACGTTCGAAAGTGAAGACATGTTGAAGATGATGATTATTGAAAACCATGGATCTTTATAGCTTGAAAACTGCTTGTTGAACATGCTCTGGTTGGCCACCATTATACAGTAATTTATAGCAGTGGTCTCCTCGTGATGGAGAATTTTCGGATTGCAAGGGCTTCTCGCCCAGTAATGGCCGAGGAAAGTACCTTCGGTTTCGTTCAGTCCTAGAACGAACTTGTATGGATGTTTGTCTGACATTGTATTCTAAATCACATTTGAGTGGTTTCTATAAATGTATATCAGTTGGTGGCGGAGAAGGCAACTTCTCTTAGCTTAACACCATTTCCTGAGACATACGTGCTTAGGAAGTTATACTTTTCTAGAAATCAGTCGTGTGACGTGGATGACAATGTGGCATTCAAAGTGGAACCTGTTATGATCAAAGCGTGGTTTTGTATGAAAAACGTGGCTTTGAAGAAATTGATCGTAGCTTCGCGAGCCTCACACCCCGGTTATGATGAGATTCTATGTGGTCAGATGTATGCTCGCATTTCAGATAGTAGTGATTTGGGTTATCAGATGTTTTGAGTCCTAGGTACCAGATACGTCTGGGCCTCAAGGCATTTATTGCCTCATGTGGATAAAGTGGTTAGCTTGAGAAAAGCAGGGAACTACTGGTTATCATTTGTAGTGTAGCAAGTATAGTTTCCAAGTGACTAGTTTGAGAAAAGCGATTATGGCACCGTGGGAACTATGTTTGTTATGAATGGTTCGGAAAAAAGGTCACTAGTTTCCTATCATGTTGGAAATCCAATCCCTACGAGATTTACGGTTTTGATTGTATTCCCAAAATAGTTGTAATGACTTGCAAACATTTCAGCTACCCTTTCCGGTATCATATATTCCGTTGGTATATTCCGTTGACCCAGTCCGGATATATTACCTTAGACTTAGTCCAGATATTGATATCTTATTTGAATAAGTTTATTTGCAAATGTTTTCAAAAGAATGTCATTAAAAATAATATCAAGTGTATTTTGGTATGAAGTGTTTTGGTTATCATAAGGTAAAAAACCCGTCAGCGTTTATGTGTGGGTGTGGTCTTATGAGATACCCTTCTTTTCAAAGGTTTTGATAACATAGTCATTTTAAAGTTCGAGTATCTCACGCTGGTTTATCAAGCCTGATCCGGGTATTTTTAATACTCGGGTCAGATCCGAGTAGTTTCAGGTTTAGTTGAAGACGGTTGGAGTTTCCAAAGGAGAGCTAGAGATCTTCATCATCGTATGGACGTATTCTATCATCCGCTTTGTTTAGTGTATTTTGTTTGATGTTTGTCAGCAATTGTAAGGACAGATGTTTATAACTGTCCAAGCTGAATTTAGGTTAGACTCTGATATTATATTTAAAATTTTCCGCTGTAAAGATTATTATTGAAATAATATATGTTATTCCATTCGTGTGAGATTCTGTTCTGTCTTTATTTTCTTTTTCTACCCTTAATGATCCGCTTATTCGTGCAATTTGAGTTGGACATGTGTGTTTTATTGTAGATTCAAAGGGTACGGAAAAATGGATTGTTACTCTTGATAACTTTTCTTGGTGTTGAATTGCTCGAATCTCCATTGCCCGGTTAAATCTATCTTCAGATTCAAGCATGAGTTTTTTAATGTCAACTTGATCCGCTCCAGCCGTCTGCTTCTTTTTGGCCGCTTTTGCTCCCAGTGGCCTAACAAAATGATCTTCGGGTGAGGTTGGGTCTTCTTCTGATTCTAAACCGTAGCTTCCTTGCGATTCCCTAGGACTAGAGCTTTCTCCAACTCTAGGCGTTTTACCCCGACCACTATTTGATTGAACTTGTTGAACGGTTTTCTGAAGCGATGATTTCCATTTGACGTGCTCGACCAACATGTCATAAACATGCATGAACTGATAAAAATGTGGTGCTTGTTTACTGTCAGGTTTATAGATTTGTTTGAACAACTTGTTTGCGGCCATTCTCTGTTAAAAAAATAGTATAATTAGAGAACTGTGATAAAAATTAGAACAATGATATTATATTAAAGCTTACCAAATGCGTTTCATTTCCAAATCCACTATGATTCATTTGCTTTAGCTTGAATATTTGAGAATCGAATGTTCGCGTTTGGCGATTTATTTTTCCGTAATGACCTTTGACTGAAGACATCGTTCTTTTTCGATCGATGTTCTTTCGATTGTAGTAATTAGTAACTTTGCCCCAAAAAGATTCACCACTTTGATCGGTCCCTCGAATAGGATCGACCGAGATGGCACAGTAAATGTAGCAAAGATCGTAGTCTTCCACAGCGCTCCAACTTGCATTAGTTATTTCTTCCCCAATCGAAACCGTAACGTCTTGTAAGTCGTAGCCTTCAAAACTGGACCTTGCAGCATCGACGTCGAAATCGGAGTACATTTTCAGTTGAGATTAGTGGCAGAAAAAAACTGTAATGGAGGAAGCAAATTGGTTATGAATGGAAGAAAAGTGGGGAGTTGTATTTGAACCGAGAAAAATAGCCGTTGAAAAATGAGCGTTGGGGGGAAATAGGTGGGCGCTTGTTTAACAGGCGCCAGATGCCAAGCGCCTGTTAAACAGGCGCCTAACTCTCGGGCGCCTATTGAACAAGCGCCTATTAAACAGGCGCCTCGCCGAATCTGCAATTCTCGAGCCGAAACCCCCCTTTCTGCACTATTGAGATTTCTCAACCTATGTTGGGAGCTCTTCTAAGTGCAGATTCAAGAATTCTGCACCTGCTGGAGATGCTCTAAAGTGTTAAATTTAGGTGATTAAAAATATTTGCCAAAGAAAAAAAGAATTTAGCAAATTGATTTTATCAATCAATTATGTTACATGCGGAAAAAAAGCAAAGTTATGTGTGATTGCTTTTGAAGAAAGTGTTGAATATGCGCTTATATGATTTTTGTTTGATGATAATAAACATATATACATTCGTTTAAATGTATTTGTTAATGTACTATTTTATTTCTCATAGATTAAATAAATATTTGCTGAATAAAATTAAATAACACAGATTTTGAATTCAAACGAATATTTTATTCAAACAAATATTTATTACAATTTTGATAGTACAATTTCAAGCTCTCACTATAACTATATATTTTCAATTACAATTAATTTTTACATCTTCACCTCACTACATATCACTCACACTCGTATTGATCTTCAACTTCATTCCAGTTAGAATCCAGCATCTGAGCAATCTGCAAAAATATTCACTAACGCGGTAAAATTGAAAAAGAAATATTGTTACAATATAAAAGAAAATGTGAATTTTGAAAATATTATTTGCCTCAGTTATTTGGGTTGTTCGTCATGATTTATTTTTGAATTCATCACACACGAACAATGTGACATGCACAGTGTAATACTGTACATGCCACAAGGCCGTGCACATCGATATACACTTGATCGATTTACAGGGACAAGTGAGAACAGGTCAAACCCAAATGAAAAGCCGGGTTCAACTCACGTGCAATCACGACACGAGCACAAGGTCAAACCCGAGTTTTTGAAACTGGATTCAACTCAAGTGAAATTTCAAAAATCAACATGAATGCATTCAAAGTCCAAACCAGTTGCAACATAAATGAGAACCACAAAGACAACAGCTAGTGCCAACAAAGAATCAAGTCTCGACCAAGACCAGTCACTCAATGCATGCAACATGGTGTACAAGCTCAATAAAGATTGCAGCAAAAATTCAGACCAACCAGTGAGACAAGCAACTGCAATGCAACACAATTATGTATACATGGACCAAGCTCGTAAGCATCTCAAAGAAATACAACTGAAGTCAATATGATCGAGTGCAATAGTGAACAATGCAGCATCAAGAAAGGAGTATCAATGAACTGGTCAGAACTAAGCCATATGAAGTAGACATGGATATGCAGGCATGTCAACAAGACTCGAATAACAGTAAACAAATGAACCAGCAAAGGCACAATGCAAAGCTTCAGACCGGCATGGATATGGTAAAAGGTTCAGACACAAGGGGTGCACACAAGTACACATTGGAGCATGCAGCTCAAACAAAATCAATGGTCATTCAAAAGAACTAGGTTAATGCAATCTACAGCAAACAATGAATGCAACAGAGACCAATGGACAATATGCACAAATATGCATATGAAACCAACATGGCCAAGATGAAATACCAGTAAGCATTACAGTGACATATTACAGGAACAAATGACCGAGGCTACAACTTCAGATGACTCAGATGAACACAAGGCCGCAACAAACATACATATGAAGCAGTTCAAATCCGAGTACAAATCCAAGAATATATACATATGTATGAAATGCAAAGGTACAGGCCAGGACAAAAGCAAGCAGCATGTGATAAACCAGAATGCCACTGTGATTTCGACAAACCACTACATGTACATATGCAATGCCACCAGAATTTCATATCAAGCAAGTTCGGCAACAGGATGAAAATACAACAGGGCAATCAACAGAGATGATCAAGTGACCAAATCCAAAGCTAACACATATATATATACATGATGCAAATGCACAAGTACAGGCCGAGCAAAATCAAGAAAGAATTTTCAAAAATGACCGAAGCCAAATGTAACATCGGTTTTTTTTTAAAATCAAGTCAAAGACGAGTACAACAAGAACGAAATCAAACAGTGCCGTGATAGCCTTGGCAATGAAGAAATCGAACCAAGTCAGAGTTCTCTACCGTGTCAACCAAGGAATCAAGGGCATACGATTATGAATTAGTCAGAGGTAAATCTCAACATTCAATCAAAATCACACGGCCGAGATAAAGCAATTGACAGTTTCAAATAAATTATAAGACGCGGTCGTATATGAAATACGAACGAAAATTCAGGGCATTGAACCCTATATAAACCATTCAACATCATCGGCAAGAGACAAGAGTTCGAATACAAAAATAAAAAAAGCATCAGAGCAAAAATTCTTACCGAAGCAATAATCGAACTCATCGAAGCAACCGAAGAAAGCAACACGAAATTGATCGAGCCAGGCTAAATCGCACACAACCAACAACGATCGAATTAGTATCGGAGCTTCGCAAAAGCCCTAATTTGGAACAAAGAGCGTAAGGAGCAGAAGCCCTAATTTGCACAGACGAATACAAGCCGCCATCATCTCAAAAAGGAACGAGCCGATGATAATAAGAAGATAAAGAGAAAAGAAAGCGTGGGCCGGCCTTAATTTAGATTTGGGGTTTTAAAATTTATAATAAGGGTTTTATTTTAAAATTAGGGTTATTTTATTTTACATTGCTTTTAATGTGTATTTCATTTTTTAAACCGTTTATTTTTCTAGTCGTGTGACTAGGGGACAAACTACGTGTCGCAGTTTGAGAATTCGCAACTCGGTGGCTGAGTTGTGGCAGGGTTTTGAGCGTAGAGTTAGATTTAGTCGATAGCGGGTGTCGTGAGTTTACGTGTGTAAGCGAGGGACTATCTAATTTCTAGTAGAAACCTTGGGGGCAGCACGTAGGCAGGGTTTTGCCGAAGCTGGGTAAATTCTATGTCGTTCTATTTCTGCATTTATTATTCTGCTATTATCTGTACTGCTATTGTTCTGTGATCTGTGTTGAAATTATTTTATAAGCTTCCGCGATTAATTTCTATAATTTATACCATCACCCTATTCACCCCCCCCCCTCTAGGGTGAAATCGATCCTACAGAACGAAAACTAATTAATTAGCTAATCAGTTAATTAGTTAAAAAAATTGTTATATGAAGATATAAGAGTTTATATATGAAATCAATCAATTGAGCTAAATTACGTAAATCAAGATCATCATTATCCATTTGCGTAAAAATAAAATCATGGATATTCGAAAGATTTCAAGACAATTGGGCAATTAATTTTCTTAGTCTCCAATTAATCCTTCATTCTCAAACCTATTTAAATAAAGGAAATTCATTTCTATATGAGTGTGTGAAAAAGCATCCACCATTATTCTCTTCTTCAGTCAACCGAATTTCTATGGTCAAATCAAATTAGGGGTTTTGAGCGCAAACAAGTCTTGAAGAAATTGATTATTCAGTTTGTAATTATAAATTAGTCTCTCGACTTTACTACTATAATAATTTTGTAATCTCTCTTCTGCACTCTCTTTCTTTGGTAAATTAAAGAATAGTTGTTGGGTCTGCAGACATAGGCAATCTAGCCAAACCATGTTAAATCTTTGTATTCACTACTCTTCTGTTTTTCTTTACTTGGTGATTATTTTTCCTTGAACCGACGGTTGATAATTAATCGACAAGTTAGATCCATTTTTTGGTTGCTTCTGCACCTTAGTTTTCCGCTGCAATTTTGAGTTAGTGCATATTAATTAGAATTTTGCACAACAGATCGGTATCAGAGCTAGTTGTCTTGTTCTAGATTAGTTGCCAATGGCTAATTTTTTTAGTAGTAGTACGGAAAATTATGGCATCACCAAATTTGTTAGAAAATAAGTTTTTGGAACATGGAAGGTGAAGACTAATGACGGTATTTTTCAGCGACAACTTCATTCATTTAGAGATAGAAAGAAAAGTCAAAAGCACCTTGGAGGTAAAATAGATATGCATGGGTCTCATTTCATAAGTCCTGGAAGGGTGTTTGTTATTACTCTAAGAAGAAATGGCATTAAGGGATTGTCCAGCTCTTAGAAAGAAGAGATAGAAGAAGGAGAAAGTTTCAGTTTCGACAGCAGTTACATCAGATGTAGATAGAAGCGATAGTAATACATCATTATTGTTAACCAGTATTTCACCTTCAGATAGTACAAGTTAGGTATTTGATTCGGGATCCTCTTATCATATGATGCCAGATAGGAGCTGTTTTGTCAGTTATAAGAAAATTAATGGTGGAGCAGTTCATATGGAGAATGACACATCTTGTCATGTCGTGGGCGTCGGAAGTATGAGGTTTAAGATGCACGATGGTGTTATTAGGACTATCACGAATGTTAGACATGTTCCAATGTTGCATAGAAGTGTGTTGTCAGTTGGAGCTTTGAGTAGATTTGGTATGAGGAGCTATGATATATATGTGCTTCATGGAGAGACAGTCTTAGAAGAGTCGGTAGTTTCTACTAATTCTAGTGTTCTATATTCTACGCAGTTATGGCATCTTCGTTTAGGTCATGTTGATGTGGAGAGTCCTGAAGTACTAAAGAAGCGGAGGTTGATTGATGGTGTCTGTCAGTTGAAGCCTGGTTCTTATGGAGATTATTCTTTTGGAAAGAAGAAGCATGTCACAATTGCTGTTCGGAGACCTAAAGCTACTGAGTTTCTAGTATATGTACGTTCTTATGTGTGGGGACCCACCTCAATTGCATCTTTTGGTGGAGCTAGTTACTTCATCTTATTTGTGGATGATTTCTCACGGAAGGTCTAGATCTATTTCTTAAAGGCCAAAGACGAAGGATTTGCTCAGTATTATAAGCGGAAGACCTTGGTAGAGAAGCAGTCAATGAAGCGTTTGAAGGTTCTCAAAGTTGGAAATAGTACTGAATTTATGCCACAAGAATTAACTATTGTGCATCCGAGCATGTAAATAGAGAGTTTTCTATTTCTGTTGAGTCATATTGTTATGAAGTGGCGGAGAGCACGTGTCAGATATTATGGGAGAGAGCTATGAGCTTGAGAACAACTGTTGGTCTAGAAAAGGGATTTTGGGCCGAAACGATATCTATGATAGTATTTCTCGTCAACCATACACCTTCTATTGCCATAGATATGAGATCTCGTATGAGATATGGAAAAGAGAGCGCCTTGATTATCCATTCCTTAAAGTGTTTAGTTGTTCAGCTTATTTAGAAGATGGGAGACATGATAAGTTGAAGCCTAGGGAAAGCAAGCACATTTTGTTAGGCTATAGAGAAGGAGTGAAGAGGTATATGTTATGGTGTAAAACAAGTAGGAGAATTTCGACTAGTAGACATGTGATATTTAATGAGAGGTCTTTGTTGAAGGTGGAGCCTCTATTAAGTGATGACATTGGAAGGATAGAAAATTGCCAAACACATTTGGAGTCATCAGATTGTTTCCATATTCGGAGAGATATTGGTATTTCCTATGATACTAAAGTTGATGAGAAGATTACAGAGGTTCATACTCTTGTTGGAGCTCCGTTACAAGAAAAGGCATTTTGGTTCAGTTGGCCCTATTTGTAAGCATATTTGTAGCGATGATTCTTCATCTTATGCTTTGAATGTTGCGGAGCTTGTTGGTGAGTCTGTTAGTGTTGATTTAGAAAAGTCCAGTGAAATTTTTGTGAAGGAGATTGTAATAAATAAGGTTGAGTATGTCCTCACTCAATTTGGAACAGAGAAGGTGAAGCGCGCTGTTAAATCTCCATTGGTCTCTCGAAGTTTAATCTACATGTTCATCTCCTACATCGGATATATTGAAGAATTTTGGTATGTTCTCATATGAATTTTGTTTGCTAATGTGCATGCTATCTTTCTTATGCTTGGGAAAGATTTTAAAGTTCTATTTGGGCAATAATGCCCAAGCTTGTTCATCTTGAGTTTGACGCCATATGGCATAGACCCAACAATTTGTTAAGATGTGATGATGAAGAGATATTGTTATATTTGAATCAAGATGGAGTGTTAAATTTAGGTGATTCAAATATTTGCCAAATAAGAAAAAAAATTAGCTAATTGATCTTACCAATCAATTATGTTATAAGCGGAAAGGAAAATAGCAAAGTTATGCATGATTGCTTTTGAAGAAATGAAACTAATTAATTAGCCAATCAGTTAATTAGTCAAAAGATTTGTTATATGGAGATAGAAAAGTTTATATATGGAGATTCAATCATTTGAGCTAAATTATGGAAATCAATATCATCATTATCTATTTGCATAGAAATTAAATCATGGATATTTGGAAAATTTTCAAGACAATTGGACAATTAATTTTCTTAGTCTCCAGGTAATCCTTCATTCTCAAGCCTACTTAAATGAAGGAATTTCATCTTTATATGAGTGTGTAGAGAGCATCCACTATTATTCTTTACTTTAGTAAATGCTAATTTCTGTAGTCAAATCAAATTAGGGGTTTTGAGCACAAACAAGTCTTTGGAGAAATTGATGATTCAATTTATAATTATAGGTTAGTCTTTCCACTTTACTATCTATAATAATTTTGTAATCTCTCTCTTGTGTACTCTCTTTTTTTAGTAAATAAAGGATAATTGTTGGGTCTGTGGACGTATGCAATCTAGCCGAACCACGTTAAATCTTTGTGTTCTCTACCCTTCTGTTTTTCTTTATTTGATAATTATTTTTCCTTGAATTGGTGGTTAATAATTAATCAAAAAGCCAGATCCTTCTTTTGGTTTTCACAACAAAAAGCATATTAATTAGCTAACTAGTTGACGTTCTTAAAGGTTGATAATACATAATATGTCATCTAAGAGTACAAGAAGTAGTGATGTTAGCAATTATGCAGTCACTTTGTTGATGGTAGAGGGGGTTTTGGAATATGGAGATTGAATATAGAGGTGATATCAAACATTTTTAAAGTTGTGTCTGCACATGAGCAACTTAAAGATATGTATTCTATTATAATAGAGGATCTGTAAGAAAAGACACTCCTATATATTCAACTATGCCATTCAAATGATGCAATGAAGTGCTTTGGGATTCTAATCGCTACGAACATTATTTATGTAATTTTTAGGTAAACACCCCATAGACATGGGATGGAGCTAACGATTCAAAAAATAATTGCTAACTTTAATTCTATAGAGGTTCCCTATAGTTAATTAAGATTTTGAATGGTTGCAATAATTCCACACAAATAGATCGTACGGATCTAATAAGAAATTTAATAAAGGGAAAAACAAACATATTTCTAATTCAGCAAATCTTCATCCACTTTACATTTTATTATTTATTTTTTATCTCTATTTCATTTAGTTACAATACTTTCTAGCCAAAGAAAATTGCTCTAGAATTCAATAGTCTTCTTGTCTATTCTATTATAGAAGAAAGAAAATATAGAACTCTTAGTACTCTTATCCCTTATTTACTTACAGGATGAACAGTGTATTCTTCTTAATTTTTGGTAAAATTTTCTTTTTAGGTCCCCTAAAAATTTTAATATTCCACAAAACTACTATCATTAACATAGCAATTAATGTTATCATTATTCCTTTTGATAAAATACTCTTATGTACATTTATTTATTTAGATGGACTCATAATCATTATTTTTTGTGATCTAACAGTGATCTCTTTCGCATCTCCATGTTATCATTACAATTTTTTTCATTCCCCGTTTTTTTCCTATCACTTTTTACATCCCTCCATTTAAATATTTTTTATCATGTTATCTCTTCCTTTTTTTCAGTTTTATATGTGTACTATAATTCAATAAAAAACTAAAAAAAACTATTTCCAATCTAAATCAACTTAAAATAGTTCTTTTGTCAATCTCTTTAACTTTTTATCTAACTATAATTTGATTGAATTTATCATTAGTTTTCTATTTATATTTTGCAGAGATTGTGTTTCTACTGTGGCTTTCAATGTTATAGTTTTCAATCTAAAAGCCTCTAGAAAACCTTGGATTATTGATTTATCAAGTAGGATTTAATGATTTGATTTTTATTTTTGTTTAATTTAAAGTTGAATTTTTTGTTTTAGCTCTAAATATATGATTTCAGATCTTTACTTCAAATTTTATGTCCAAAAAATTATTTTCTTCTTATTTTTGTTATAACTTGTATGGATATGAATTAGGTTTTCTTTATACTTTTATAAGGTTATTGGAGTTTTAATAAATAGATATCACATAATTTTTGGTTATTTTGTAAAATCTATAATACATAAAGCTTTACTGTTTTTCATCCTTAATTTTTTATTAACGTTGATGTTCATCTTTTTTGTATCCATTCAGTACGATTATCATTTTCATTTCCCTCGTTCATTTTATAGGGAATAATTGGCTTACTAACATATAGATATAAAATAATCTTAAACTTTTTATTATACACAAGAGGTAAAGTTGAACTATTTTTATTTTGAACTATAAGTATATGCAAAGTTAAGTTGGGAAAAAATCTCATACTTTCTTAATATTTTAGTTTTAATCGGTATCATTATCAACTTGGTTTCCTTCATATTCCGCAAGAGGTTATTGGATTTATTAATACATCGATATCATAGAATCTTTGATCATATTTATAAAATCCTTGCTATGCAATGCTGGCCTATTTTCTAGTTCTCAAGATTTATATTTACGCCGGCGTTCATCTAATTTGTGTGGTTAGTACGATCATGAATTTTATTTCCTTTGTATATTTTGTGTAGCATAATTGTTTTACTAATACATTTATATACCAAACAATATTAAATTGTATATAATTTGAGATAAAATTAATGATTTTTCATTTTTACATTCAAGAAAATTAAGTTGGGAAAAATGTCATCTGTGAAGTAAAAGAATTGTCAAATGATAAATTCTATATCGTATTTGAGAAAAGAAATATAAATGTATAAATTTTAGTTTCGTTATGTCTACCGTATGTAATTTTATGTTGAAAGTCTAGTTTGAAAAGGATGTTATATGAACTTTATTTTTAATTAAATATTAAATTTTTTATACTCAACCTAAACTTACTTTTGTGATACGAGATGTTATCCATCTTAATTGTCCTATGGTTTAATACATTTTCCTATAATGATGTTTCATTGACCATAAAATGTACATAAATAATGCTCGTTTTTTCTATCTAATGCATGGTTAGCATTGAATTCTTGAAGACCTTATGGAACACAGTAGTACTTATCTTTTATTTTCTGCAAAGATTATTTGATGCTATATTGTTTAGATTTTATTTTATAGTTTGGAGATACTTATAAATCATTACGAATTGAAGATGTGTAATTAATAATGTTTACATGTAAACTAACTTCAAATAAAAAGAATTGTATTTAAAAGGAATAAATCGATAATATTTATTTAATTCAAATTCAAACAAATTTGAGAATTATTATAATTAATTCTCTTTTATTGAAATTTATTATTGGAGCACAGTTACATACTGATCTCCATTAATCTTGTCCACTTTTGGTCAATATAACATTTTATTTTTATGATGGATTAAGAATAATTTTTAATTTTATTTAATTGTATATCTCCAAAGTACACTTTTATTAAACATTTTGTGTAGCTCTTACAACAAGTCAAGTTTTTTGAAAAGACCTAATATAGTAATAATAATAAAATGGATACTATATACATAATTATGAGTTAAAGAATTATACATGATCTATCAACCTAAATGATACTCTAGATACAGAAGATAGAAGATCAAATGGTTAAACTACTCTCATCTATGCTTTCTATGCTTTCGGTTTTGAAAAAAATGGTAGGTTTAGTTCCTTTAATATTTTCAAACTTAAATTGTTATTTCAAAAGAAAAACTTTTTTAAAACTCAACATAAAGTATGTGTGATTTAGCTAATTTGATAATTTGGTAATATTTTTATTCTATGATTCGGTTGTTTGATGTTATAATCAATCCAATCAAATTTTCTGAAAATCAATCACATTTATGGCAAATTACTTTCTTAAGTTAGCATCAAAGAGAATTAATACATAATAAATTCTCTAATCCATTGTATGTTTGTTTAGTACGATCATGAATTTCATTTCCTTCATAAATATAAGGCATAATTGGTTTATTAACACATTTACATTAAAGAATTTTTAATCGAGTATAATCCAAGATAAAATTGATGTTATTTCCATTTTGAACTATAAGTATTTAAGAAAATCAAGTCGGGAAAATATTATCTATGAAGTAATAGAATAGTCAAATAATAAATTTATGTGTTGCATTTTGAGAAAAGTATGTTGAAAGTTTAGTTCTAAACAGGTGTCCTGTAAACGTAATTTTTATTTAAATATTTTATTTTGTTATACGCAATCAAGATCTATTTTTGTAATATTAGATATTCTATCTTAATCGACTTATGATAATACATTTTTCTATAGTAATGCTACATTGACCATGAAAGGTTAATAAATAGCATGCATTTTCCTATTTAATGCATAATTAACATTGAATACTTAGAGATCTTATGGAACATCTTAGCAGTTATTTTCTATTTTATATAAAAATTGTTTATGCTATATTGTTTTAATTTTTTACAGTATGGAGATGTTTATAAATCATTACGAATTGAAGATTGGTTAATAATAATATTTATAGAGTAGGTTGACTTCAAACGAAAAGAATTGTATTGAAAAGGAATAAACTGTTGCTAATTTCATTTAATTCCAATTCAAACTAATTTAAGAATTATTACAATTAATTCTATTTTATTAATATTTAGTTACATACTAAGTCCCGTTCATGGACACTACAAACGTTAGTCAAAAAGCGATTAGAAAAATTATGTCTGGCTTATCTTAGATAAGTCGAACATAATTGATACATTGGCCTTTTAATGATCCACGTTTGGACTCAACAAAATTTAGAGTTTTAACAAGATGTATTAATCAAGTCCGACTTTTCTAAGATAAGTCGGACGTAATTCCTTTTTTTTCTAAATAATTAATAATACTACCTATTCAATACTATATAGTAATTGATAATGATTAATTAATAATTATTGCAGATTTAAAAAAAACTATACATTACGTAAATACTTTATATCCAACCTCTAATCTCCAACCTCTATTCCAATTTGTCCATAAACGCCACAACCTTCAACCCCTAACCTCAAATCATAAACGTCCACTAACGCATCCTAATTCTCGTTAATGTTAACCATCTAATTTTAGTTCAATATAACATTTTTTATGGATTAAAACTAATTTTTAATTTTACTTCATTGTATATTTCCAAATATACCTTTATTAAATTATGTTGTATAGCTCTTATTCATATTATTTGAAACAAACAAGGATAATGTTTAATTAGTTAGAATCAAGTCAAGTTTTTAAGAAGCTTAATATAGTAACAATAATACAATGGGTGTTGTATACATAATTATTAGTCAAAAAATTATTGCATGATCTATAAACCAAAGATACTTTGATACAAAAGATACAAAATTTGACTACTTATTTTATATGTTACGTATAAGTCTCATGTCATATTATGCTATATGTATTAATGAACATGATGTTTAAATACAACTATAATATTTTCTCTTATTTAATTAGTAAAGTATAATTTCAAAATGTGTAATGATGAAAATGTTGTTTCATTAAGCCAAATTTAAATACTAGCTCACTTTGAGCATAATTTCTCTACTTGGTTTAGAACACTATTATCAAACAAAATTGTGCACAGATTTAAATTTATACCTTAAACATAGGATAAAACTATGTTGAACTAAATTTGATTTGAAAATTGATTAAATGACATGCTTAGTAATGTTGTGCGTACCAAGTTAAGAACAGTTGATAGTTGATATAACATTTGTTGTATAAAGTCATTTTGCTCTAAAATATTAATTACACTCTACATCCTTCAAGACTATTTAAGAGGATTTATCAATTTTTGTTAGCAGTATTCACAAAAAAGATAATCTAAGAATCTACATCCCATAAATATGTGATTTCATATTCATATGATATAAAATCTAAAAAAAGTACACCATTAACTGAATTATAGGGGTAGTACAGAGACTCTTTTTTGCTGAGATACCTCTAAAATATTCAAATAAACCTATTATGGTAAAACACAACAAAATCCATCCAAGTAGGTGGGAAAATAGGCTTTTACTGAATGTGTGATTGTTGTTCAAATTTCTTACAAGTAGATTATGCGATCGGCACACAGGGCTCAGCCTGTTCAAGACCAATTTTCATAAATCCATCAAAGACATGTCAGCCGACTATTCTAAGCCCGACCCAAAATCCATGTCAGCTTGCACTTGTTAGCCCAACCCCATGTCAGCTAGCACTTCTTACTTCTTGGCCCGACCCCATGTCAGCTAGCACTTCTTAGCCCGACCCAAAATCCATGTGGGCTAGCACTTCTTATCCCGACCTAATTTGAGCCATCCAGAATCAGCCTTCCTCCTTCCTAGCCAATCCAATAAATAGGTCACACATAGGTCAGCCTAAACTCCTAAGCCTAGCTCGGCCTGGTTCAAGCCGAAAAAATAGCAAACTCATTTGACTTGACCCAATTTGAAAGCGAACAATCTATGTCCCGGTTCTATATCAGCCCACCTACAATCGACCACATACCAACCATCTCGTCATTACACGATATGTCGGCTCGTCTCCTCGGCTCTGTTATTAGCCATCTTCGACCTCTCTCTCAACAATGTTCGAAAATAAGCAACCGACCATCACTATGTACAAGAAGTTTCTCTCCAGCCTTAATTTCTCGAAAAGTGTGCTAGTCGTCGAAAAATACATTCTAATATGACTAGTACACATAATATTATGGTATGTCTACCAAAAGCATACCCACTCCTATAGGATATCGCGTTTCTCAACACAAAGTACGCATCCAATATGACATCAAAGTCGATAGGCATATCAGCCGCATATTCCAACCACATTTCTAGCCGTTTTCCATCAAACCAAGTGACCTGATGTACGGTCGAGAATGATTCTCGTTTATTTGCAACAACCTCGGTCATTCATTGATCGATTCTAGCTGCTATAAATATCCTTTACCATAACACATTAAAGGGGTTGAAATTTGATTGAAATTTAGTGAATAGCTTTAGAATTTTCACCCATGGAAAAACCAATTTCTTAAGCTTAGCCATTATAGTTTTAAGTGCTTTAACTTCTTAATAATCTCTTGTAATTCTTTGTGATTGTAAGAGATAAACATAGTAAGAGATCTTCATAGGGGATGTAGGTAACCTTTTACCGAACCATTGTATACCTTGTGTTATTTACATTATTTGCTCGTTTTACTCCTCATTTTCCATTTTTAAGCTCAGTGTTAGCAGGTAACCTTTATTAACACAAATGCATTAGTCTAATTTCGAGGTTGGCTAAATATTTAGTCAACATTTTGGCACTAAAAGGATGACATCTCCTAAAAGCTCCCACTTTCTTTACTTTTTCTCCTCTGCAAATGTTTTTTCTCATTGTCACGATGAACCATAATGGTGAGAACTAAGCTAACAACTCAAACGACCATGAAACCCTCAGAAATACTCTCGCTGATGTTGTTAACCCCATCCTTAGGCTTACCAATGACATATAGCGAAGTGTTCTTCAAGGCTTAACCAATGCGAGAACTCTTGCCTATGAAGTGAACGATCCGAGGATAAGGTTGGATGCTCAGATGACCTTGAAATTTGGTCCTCCACCTCCTCCATTAGTTGAACCAACCTCTCTCCAACCTACTGTCCCTAGTAGCTACCATCTTATTAATACCATCTAGGGGAGGATGGTGCTTGAAACCTTGGTTGAAGTAGCTCAAATTCACAACATGAGAGAGCATGATGCGCATGGGCCATCACGTTATTGAGATTGACCCAGAATTGGTCGCACATAGGGAAAAAAGACATCTCCGTACCCTTCAGTGGAACGATGATAAACTTTTGAATGCCTTCGGGCAACAAACAAAGCTCAAGATTTGAGATTCAAGTATCTATGCAGTGGTGCTCATGTCATTGGAAAAGAAAATTAGGCCCCATTGGCACATTCCTGATCCCATAGGGGTATGACCAGGCCTAGATCAAAAGAAGGGCGAGCTAAGCATTCACAATCCCCCTTTGTACTAGGGAGAAGGGAGGCCCATCTCCAGGTCATCATCATTACCATCACTCTCCCAACTATCACTGTTGCCGGTCTCCTACACCATAAAGACGCCATCTGTGCCCAATGTCGGTTATAGGCCAAACACTTCCATAACAGGTAGAAGATAGCCTCTAGGATGAACTCAGTTATCTTCGCCAATAACTCAACAGAATGCAAGCCCGAAATGCCAAGAGTGAAGTGCTATTTGATGATAAGAATGAAGAGTCATTTTCTGAGGAAATCCTGAATACATACACCTACTAGCATTATGTCTTACTACCTATTGACAAATACAATGGGAGTGCTAACCTATCAGATCATATCACTACCTTCAACTCCATCACCCAGGCTGGCTAGCTGTCCGGCCCTGCAAAGTGTATGCTCTTCCCGTCCATCCTTATTGGACTACCCTCCCATCAGTTCTGACATCTAAAACCGGGCAGCATTCATTCTATGCCCAGCTTTGCACATATTTCAAGACTATATTTTTTTGCTTCCATAACCCATGTAATGATGGATAGTAAGCTAGGTAACATCGGTTAAGGGCTGATCGAGAATCTTTGGTCATATGTGAATCGCTTCAACAATGACTCCACCTCGGCTAAGGGTGTCGAAAAGAACAACTGGTTGTGGCCCTATAATTAGGGGTTGGATACAAATCCCAAATGTGGAAGGAGTTACGGAAGTGGTTAGTCATGTACCTGATAGATTTCTATTAATTTGCGAATTGCATCATGAGGATGGAGGATGATAATCTTTCAAAAAGCGATGATGAGGACTAGCATTCAGGCAAAGCTGGTCCTTTTGAAATTTCAAACCGTCGAGGTAATGATCGACAAAACAACAATAAAAGGCATGCAGAAGATGGCATTCGGTACAAGCCCAGGTATGCTCACTATGCCACCTTGACTCGAGATATGGAATCCATATATCTTACAACCAGGGACCGAGTACTATTACAAAGAACACCAACTGCTAGGACCGGAAGAAGGAAGGAACCTCACGACAATGGAAAGTACTGTGAGTTCCATCAAATCAATGGCCACTCCATTAATGAGTGTTGTATACTCAAGGAAGATATAGAAAGGCTGATCTGAGAAGGGATGCTTGTAACGTTTGTTTGGACTTAGATCGAACAAAGAGCAGCTTGTAAAGATCAGCCAGCTCAATCTCGGCCATCCAAAAATAATATCACAGTTATTGCAGTAGTTTGACTATCTTTGGAGGCCTGCACGTAGCTGGGAGAACCTACAGAGCATAGCCTATAAAATATAACAGCATATGATTTTGGTTTGATGCTAATAAACATATATAAATATATTTTAAATATGCTTTTTTAGTACTGTTACAATATCATAGAAATAAATAGACAAATAAATATTTTGTTCCATTAAATTTTTAATAGCATGTAGAATTACAACAAGAGCTTCCGCAATATTTTCGTACGACGTTTTAATACAGCAGTTTACACTCTCTCATATACAACATTTTATATACTCTCTCACTCATAGCACTTTCAATATGATGGTCACTATACATTTATCCTCACTCACTCAAATAAAAGTTTTTATCTCCTTGCTTCAGCTCTTATCCAGATAGAAATATGTACCTGACAAACATCAAAGCGGTAAAAAACAAAAGGAAAAATTTGAAACTACAAAGATAAAAATATATTTATACTCGATATTACCTAAGTTTATTGGTTTTGGTTTCATATTTTTTAAGCAGGCGGCACGAATAAGGACCAGTGCTATAGGTATACACAATGACCAACCCATCATGTTCGTGTGGAACAAAAATTTAGAATTGAGTCAATATGTGCACGAATAACTTAAGACATGCATTAGATATCACTATACATGCCTTAAGGCCGAGCAACTTCGGATAAACCAAACCACGAATGCAACATGAACACGGCACATAACAAAGAAAGACATGCACAAGCAACTACATAAAAGGTGCCACACATACTAGACCAGCAAGCACAATCTCAGGCACGCAAGATAAGAGCAAGCCAGCCAAGTACATGCATTCAAACAAGCAAAAACACAAGTTAATGTTAAAGTGCAAGTGACCAGGCATGCATAGTCTATGTACACGCTGGCAAGCACATAAGGTATTCAAACCTATAGGAACACAATAGAACACAAAGGCAAGCTTGAAGTCAAGCATGCCTAAGACAGCAACACTGAAAAACCCATACCTCTGGACACACCGATCCAAAGCCTAGAGCAACTTTCGAACTTGCATCGTGCCAAGAAATGCGAGTCTATGATTATTAAAACATTATAGGATATTGTTACAAGGATAAAATCTAAGACATTTTGCACTTTCAAATCTCATAGCAGAAGGTAGTAAAATATAAATACAGAAATAATCATCTTAGAAAATATCTTAAAAAACATAGTCTTATTATGTAGTCAAAATCTAGAGTTTACAAAATAATAGCATAAAATCTGATAAATGCTGAATACAGAAGATAGTTACATGGAGAGTAATGAAGAATAATATGTGATGCCAATGCCAAGATCACTTCTCCATGTACTACATCTGGGCCAATTTCCTATTGCCTTGTCCTCTTGTGGTGGGTGAAAATGGAAAGGAGCGAGTCAGACGGAAGTCTGATGAATGAGTTGCATTGGTGATCACATGTAATTGACTTCATTTTTAATCTACATTACTAAGGGTGTGCTATTTGTACTTGTGAAATAACTTACTAGGGGTGGTCACATTAGCCTAAGGAATATGGTTTTAAATACACATACACCTAAACATCTAGTGTAGGTTTATACTTAGGGTTGAACAACTAATCAACCACATATCCATGACGGGTCAGACTAATAACCTCTGAGATTGGTCCTAATATAAGATCGCATGTTATACCACTCTTGGGATTGTATTACCCAAATTACGACTACGACGTATCATACTTACGCATTAGGAGGATCCTGAAATGTCGGCTCACGTCGAAGACGTCTTAGGATTTGTTGCGTCTGTGTCCAAAACCCAATGTTAATGCCACTTATTGCACCGCATCGGGCATCCACCAATAGTGTCGGGTCCTAATTTTCATACGCACTAATAAACTTCCCGTTAGTGCGGGCCATGCACCGTACCTGGCATCCTCGACCAGCATCACGTGTGTATCTAGGAACCTCCTGTTAGTGCCTCGTGATTGAACCGCCTAATATCAAATATCGAATTGACAGAATGGATAGTATCTAGGCCTAATTGCCAACATACACATCTACCTAGTCCCATAACAACCAAAATTCAAGAATTAGGGAACTACTTTCCCTACTAATATACTATATATATATAGTAATACACACACATTATATATACTGTACAAACATATATATATATATATAAACCAATAAACATGGGCCATAAGCTGAGGTTCAACCTACATAGAACATACGCCAACTGGTTGATTGTTGGCTACTATAGTGGTCAATCTGCTATAGTGAGCTTATCAACAGTCGGTATTCTTTACTATAAACAGCATCTTTTTATTTTTCTTCATTTGTTTTAATTTTAATCATACTTTTAGCTGTATATTTTCAATAGTGAACTCTATTTTATTTAATAATGATTAGATCTAACTTCTGACTAGATTTCACCTATTTGTTTAAATCACAATTCCAATGATTTTTGTGTACCACATTTATTTCATTTGCACAATTTCAATTTTATAAATTTCATAATTTCATACGTGTATTTGTAATTCAAATTAGTTCAGGGTGAAATCAACAAGGTATAGATTTATACACATAAATTTCCACATTCAATTCGAGGTGAAAAAGAGGGTGTATTCATGTAAAAATCAAGTTGAATCAATTCTAATCATATTTCAAAATATACATCATATCTAAATAAACATTGAATAAATTAGAAGTTATATCCATATGATCTATGCTTTTATTCACATCTCAGTATAGTTGCAATTACTAAATATATAATCTTCAAATAAGAAGCTATTATCTCATATTTAAATTAGATAAATTTCTAGATCAAATATGTGTACAAATAAACTCAATTACTTATATATCAACATAATTTAATAATAAACTCAACAACCTATGGAGGGATTTCTCCCTAGATTTTTTAATCCCTTCTTTTAGTCTGCCTTTGCTCTCCACTTTTTAGTTGACTATTCTTCTTCTTTGATTGGTTAATTTATCTCTTAGAATATTGTTTCAATAAATTTGGAGGAGAGAAAGAATATATAGCTTGCTGTATTCTGAATGAAAATTGTGAGGGTTAGCATCGTATTTATAAATGCTAAAATCAACGCCAACCATTAGATCTAATAGTAAAAATCTAAATCGTTCGACCTAGGCTAAGACTAGCCGAAAATGTTTGACTGGTTGATCGGTTAGTGTGGAGTAGTCGACTGCTAGGGGCCACCGATCCTAACAATGGTGTCTACCGGTTAAACTTACCAAATTTAAATATTTCCTTCCTTTTTATATATTTTGATTATTTTCAATTTCGAATCTTTAAACTTTAGTAACTTTTTTGATACGTACTCTGATCACAAAACTTCATATATGAAAATTGTCTAGAAAATCGCTATGAATGCAATAGTACAAGTTTCATATCAAAATTCTAATGTTTTAAAAATTCCACTTTTACCCTTATTATGATTAAATTAGTTTCTTATTAAATCTTCGGCTAATTTTTAATGGGGCAACACATTCTTTCCACTTAAAAGGATTTCGTCCTCGAAATCTCCAAGGATGGAAATATGCAACTCGTACATATGGAAATCAATATCTATAACCATTTACTGAACTATCAACCACCGGCGACCATTGCCCTTAATTCAAATTTCTAATGCAATATGTTTATATAGACATGGAATATAGGCCATGATCACTAACATTATTTAGTATTATTATTGAGTCGGTATTAAATAGTAGGGATGGCATATAGATTATGACCACCAATGGTCCCCGGCGGTTGGTAGCAAAGACTTGTGTTATGCCTTGATGGATTTCGCTTCCTAATAGTGTAGAATCCGTATGTGATATGCACAGATCTCAAAATTCAATTAGTTAGTCGTTTGTTTGTCAGACATGGGCCAGTCTATCCTTAGATGAGTCTTTGAGATGCATTAGTATTACAACAATTATATTATAAAACCGTATCTAGGGTCATCGCTCTTTCAAGCTAGAACCGATTGACTAATGACTATGTTATCGAGGGCCCACATTGGGGTTGAGGTATTAAATGGTTATTGGGTCTACCTCCTCCCTATTCAAGAAGTAATTGGTAGTCGAGGTTTTTGGGTAGTATAATGTGCAGATATATATTGTATTGGCATGCGCGCGCACACACACACGCACGCACATAAATACACACACACACACCTCGGAGGAGGTTAGGCATATTATATGCACATGTAGGATTGAACGAAATAGCCGTAAATAATAGGCATAACACTTAAATAGGAATCAATTGGCATACTCCTCTCTAAGGACTAGAACATGAAGATATATTAAAAGTTACAAATTCATCCTCTTAACTAGTCGAGTATTATTATTTACTCCTATTGTTATGAATGAGGATGTATTATGTAATGATGCTCCCATTTTAACCTCTAGAGTCGAGAGTACTTGTTGTAGCTCTCATCTGGACTCTTCGAGTCAAGACTGTTAGGTGTTACTCTTAATAGGTCTTCTTGAGTCAAGAGTATTCGTTAGGAATCTACATCGTAAGGTTCATACCACAATGGAGAGCGCGTGATTATGACCTACCCAACAGGCTAGATCCATCTTAGTGGTCCTAATTGTAGGGTCGCATCCCGGATCCCTAATGTCACTTTGTTGAGTTTGTAGGCTGAGAGTTACTACTCTCATTAGAGTCATTGCCCATAGTTACTTAAGGACTAAAAGTCTATGACCAAGGACAAGTATGAGTCATGACCAATGCATAAAGTAGACTTGCAACATGTTTATGACACGCAATGGATATAGGTGTCGCGATTCTTGGAGTAACTAAGAGACTGTATAAAATGAGCTGCGGTCATTAGCATTTCTTAGAGCAGTGTTGCAGCACATCAATCTTCAATCTAGATGACTTAGGAAGATCCATTGCCTATGTGATACTTGATGATTATCACCTCACAGAGACGTTGACTTTTTGACATTAGAGACTGGCTACGTGCCCTTCAGTCATTTGAGATAGCCTAACCCGAGACAGTTACGTGTTGTCTACCTATGACATTGAAGACCTGTTATGTGCTTGTCTATCATTCTCTCTTAGAGCCTTAGGCTAAGAGATCTATTATTGTACTATATATTTACATATCTCTTAGGGCCATTCAGTTGAGATTACTTTCTCACATAGAACCGTTGGCCAAGATAGAAATTTGTGTTTAATTTTATATTATGAGTTTGCATATCGTATTGGTCTTTTATCTCTTAGAGCCACCCAGTCGAGAGTTATTATCTCTCACTAGGCCTGATGGTCGAGATGTACATTATAGATTATTGTACTTGTTAGATGTTGATTATTGGTTTACATTTCACCCATTTCATGCTTATGTCATTTGATGTAATGATTGATTGTTTGTTTCGGTAGGTGACATTTCATGTCAATGGTTTTGGATGACATGGTACACTTGAAATACTTATGTTACTTTTGATATACTTATGTACACCATCCCAGTTGTTATTATACATTGACATCTACATTCTAAAAATAGTCTGACCTATGTGTTATTTATATAATAGTCGGTTCAATTCAAGATATTTTTGGTTCAAGGACGAAGAGACTAGCTTCTGATTGCAAGACATAGTTGGATGTTAGGTTATTAGTAGTATTGGGTATCGTTATATAATTATATATTTTTATGTATGTATATGGATTATATGTATTGGACATATCTTGTATTTATTTAAGATATTGTGGTATTGACTCATTTTATATAAACCTACTTGTACTTGCATATGTTATTCTTTGTATATTATTATTAACCTACTTTTTAGCAACGCAGATTTTAATTAAATTTAGAAGATTCAAATGAGGACGAAACGACTTGAAACTTCATAGGCAAGCACATATGGGCTAAAGAAATAGCTTGGGAAAAACTGGGCCAGAAATATGCTAAAGGGATGAGTCGGAACCGAGTCATGGCTATGAGTTGGTACCGAGTTATTATGCCTCATCACCAATCTCTAGCTTTGCACAAGTGATCCTCAAGCTCTGATAAGCAAACCTTAGTGATTTTATAGAATTCCAGATGATCTATCTCAAGAATTGAAGATATGCTTCCATAAACTGCTAAAATTTTAAGTTATAAAGGAATGTCATTAGAACAAGTCAATGATCTATAAAAATACCAGGGAGACTCCATAATGAAGCAAGAAACACAATGTAGGAGAGTTGGGCAAGGTTTCCCTTAAGGGGATAACTCAACACCGAGTTATCACCTTAACTCGTGTGCATCCTAAATTTTCCACAACTTCAGGCCAATATCTTGAACTCATTGTAAGCAGGCTTTTAACTCAATACCTCCTCACACTTATAAATACAAACTATAGAGCAACCAAAATAAGATCTGGATTTTCTAACTATGGAGACTCTGCTACTTCTTCACTTCTAACCTCTACTCTATTAGAGTGACCTAGGAAATAACTATTTGTTGTTTTAGGACATAGATTAGCAAATTCTTAGTGTTAGTGACTCTCATACGCTTTAGAAACATCATTATAAATCTAGGATACACTAGATTATGGTCAGATCTGAGATAATTAGTTGTGATCTAGAAAGAGAATAAGTAATAAAAAGATTAAAGTGGATGTAGACTGGAGATTACGCCGTACCACTATAAAAATTATGTCCTCTTTTATTATTTTTCTGTTTATTTAATCTAAACTTGTGCTTTCATCTAATTTCGGGTGTTGATCCACTTTTTAGGTTAACATTTTAGTGCTTTCACGAGAAATTTGAACAAGATCTGAGGACTTAAAGCTTAAATCTGAGATCTAGAAAAGACGAAGAGGCCTAACACTATATCTAAGTTTAGAGGAAGTCAACCAAAGCCTGGGGGCAACCATGAGGTGTTCTTAAATTTTCGTCAATTCATCTACGTGACCAGAGAAGAGATGGAGAGAATGATGTAGGAAATACAAGATGGAATAATGGCTTGATAGCAGGAAATGCTAGAGGGATTTTTTAGAAGGATAGATCAACAATATACCAGAGCAACCAAAACTCAAAATAAAAGACCATATCCCAATGCAGGATCATCTAGAGATAGAGCAAAGCAAATTTAAAAATTCTCCCCCTCCCCATAACTTGAGGGCACAATCGATTTGGATTTAGGATGAGCTTTAATGCTTGGAACGAGCGATGCTCGAGCCAAAGAGGCAAATCAAAATATGAATGCATGACAATAGGAGCTGGAACCTGAGGCCCATCGAATGAACAAGGGTTGGAATGAAATTTTGAATCGGAGACTTTCATTAGATGACAACCGAATGATCGAGCTGGATTGGGATTAAGTTTGATTCACTTACCCTAACTTTAAATAAATGATGCAATATAACTCTTAGACGACTTACACTTGTATGGGATCCCGAAACCGTCTCTAGGCACGCTCTGAGTCAGATATCTGAGATGACTAATTAAGTAATAATAACCTCGAACCACTTGCACGTGCACGGGACCTAGACTGTCTCTAAGCATGCTCTGAGTTGGATGTTTGGGACGAACTCCTGGATTTCTGTTTATTTGGCTTTAAAAATCCACACTGAATGTGATGACTGATATTAATCGCTTTAAGTACCATCCGAGGAGAGGGGGTTGAAGTGCAAGGTGTAAGCTCCCTTGCCGGAGAGCGAGTGGATGGGCCTGTACGAATAGTTAGTCCCCTCAATGGAGAGTGAGCGAATAGGCTTGCTTGGTAATTGGGTTCCTTTGCTGGAAAGCGAATAATAGACTCAGCAAGGATCCAGAGAGATCAAACCTTATATCGAGTAATAAACGATCCTTACAGATCGTAACCTCTACTTAAACAAAAAACGATCCAGAGAGATCGTCCCCCTTAACCAAGATATTGAAATGACCTAGGTAGGTTAGAACGAAACACCAAATAATCCGAAGAGATCGCATACAAAACTAAACATTAAACAATCCGAAGAGATCGAACATTAAACTGAATATAAAACGGTCCGAAGAGATCGCATATTAAACAAAAATAAGACGATCCGGAGAGATCCAACCCTAGAATGGATGTTGATTTAATAAATGGATTTGAATGCCTTGTAATTAAAATAAAATAGATAAATCCCAAATGAGCACAAGACGATTTTAATATGTGATGTAATAACTCCGAATGAAATCAAAATGAAAATGATGTAAATCCTGGATGAGTGTAGGATGATTTTGACATGTAATGTAATAACTTTGAATGAAATTGGAATGATAATGATGTATAGACTACACTTAAGCAGAATTTAGAGTCTAAGGCTATAGTAGGTTTGGAATGACCCATGATTGATAAGAGGATTTGAAGGAACCGAACGATTCGCCAAGATTAAGATCAATGGATAACCAAAAAGATCAACTATCAAAAACTGATGCCTATAACTTGTCTTTGATCAAAGCAAGCCTTACACTTGAAAGACAAACTTTTAGGGCAAGTGTTAACCTGCTTTTTGGCAAAGCAGATTTCAATTCGACTTAGAAGATTCAAATAAGGACAAAATGACTTGAAACTTGACAAGCAAGCACATATGGTCTAAAGAAACAATTCGGGAAAAATTAGGCCAGAAATGTGCTAAGGGGAGTCGCTACCGAGTCATGCTATGAGTCGGTACCAAGTTATCATGCCTCATTACCAACATCTCCAACTTTGCACAAGTGATCCTCAAGCTTTGATAAGCAAACCTTAGTGATTTCATAGAATTCCAGATGACCTATATCAAGAATTGAGGAGTTAGCTTACATAAACTGCAAAACAAACCAAGTTATGAAGTAATGCTCATCGAAACAAGTCAATGATCTATGAAAACACTAAGTAAACTCCATAATGAAGCAAGAAACACAATGCAAGAGAGTTAGGTAAATTTTCCCATATGGGGATAACTTGGCTCTGAGTCTGGGTATAACTCAATATTGAGTTATCACCTTAACTCGTGTGCATCCTAAATTCTCCATGCCACTTTAGGCCGATATCTAGAACTCATTGCAAGAAAGCTTCTAACCCAGTACCACCTCTACCCCTATAAATAAAAAACATGGAGCAACCAAAGCAGGATCTAGATTCTCTGATTGTAGAGACCGTACTTCTTCATCTCTAACCTCTCCTCCATTAGAGTCGCCTAGAAAATAATTATTTGTTCTAAGGCATAGATCAATAAATTATTAGTACTAACGACCCCCAAACACTCTAGAAACATCATTGTAAATCTACGATCCGATTATGGTTAGATCTGAGATAATTAATTGTAATTCAGAGAGAAAACAACTAATAAAAAGATTGAAGTGGATGTAAGCCGGAGATTACGTCAAACTGCTATCAAAATTATGTCTCCTTTTAATATTTTTCTGTTTATTTAATCTGAACTGGTGTTTTCATCTGATCTTTGGGTGTTGATTCACTTTTTCGGTTAACATTTCAGCGCTTTCATTGAGAAATTTGAATAAGATCTGAAGACTTGAAGCTTGAATCTGAGACTTAAAGAAGATGAATAGCCCTAACACTAGAACTACGATTAGAGGAAGTCAATTAAAGGCTGGGGAAACAAGGAGGTGTCCTAAAATTCTCATCAATCGATCTATGCGACCATAGAAGAGATGGAGAGAATGATGTAGGAAATGTAAGATGGAATAATGTCTTGACGGTATGCAATGTTGGAGGGATTTTTAGAAGGATAGGTCAATGATAAATAGCCAGAGCACATGGAACTCAATACAAAAGATCAAAAACCATTGCAGGAGCATGTGGTAGAAAAGCAAATTGAAACAATGCCCCCATGACTCAGGGGCACCATCAATTTGGATCTAGGACGAGCTTTAGTTCCTGGAATGGATGATGCTGGAGTTAGACAGGCAAGTCAGAATATGAATACATGACAGTAGGCGATGGAACCAGAAGCTCACCGAATAAATGGAGTATAGAATAAAGTTATGGATCAGAGACTTCCATTGGACGACAACCCCCTGATCAGGATGGATTAGGGTCAAGTTCGATTCCCTTACCCTGATTTTAGATAAATGATGCAATATAACTCTCGGACTGCTTACATGTGCACGAGATCTCAAATGGTCACCAGGCATGATCTGAGTCGGATGTCCAAGACGACTAATTAAGATAATAACAACCTCAAACTGCTTACACATGTACGAGATCTAGATTGGTCCTTAGGCACGCTCTGAGTCGGATGTCTGAGATATATTCTTAGGATTTCTGATTATTTCACATTGAATGCGGTGATGATATTGACCGCTTTAAGTCTCGTCCGAAGAGATGGGACCGGACTACAAGGTGTAATCTCCCATGCCGAAGATTGAGTGGATAGGCTTGTATAAAAAGCAAGTCCCCTCACTAGAGAGTGAGCGAATGGGCTTGCTTGGTCATTGAGTTCCCTTATTGGAGAGCAAACAAACTCGGTAAGGATCCGAAGAGATCAAAACTCTAGGTTGGGCAATAAACAATCTAGAGAGATCACCTCCTCTACTTAAACAATAAACAATCTAGAGAGATCGTCCCTCAAACTAAACATTAGAACAACCCGGAGAGGTTATACCCTAGATTAGAAAGCCAAATGATCTGAAGTGTTCGCCCATTAAACTAAACAATAAATAAACCAATGAGATCGCATATTAAACTGACTATAGAATGGTCTGAAGTGATCAAACGTTCAATTAAAATAAGAAGATTCAGGGAGGTCCAACCCTATAATGGATGTTGAATTAATTAAAGGATTTGAATGCCTTGTAATTAGAATAAAAGAGATAAATCCCGAATGAACCAGGGACGATACTAATATATGATGTAATAACTCTGAATGAATTTGAAATGATAATGATGTAAATCCTATTGAATATAGAATAATTTCGATATGTGATGTAATGACTTCGAATGAAATTAGAATGATGATGATGTATAGACTACACTTAAGCAAAGTCTAGAGCCTTAGGCTGTAGCAGATTTGGAACGACCCATGATTGACAGGAGGATCCGAAAGAGCCAGACAATTCACCAAGGTTAAGATTAATGGATAGTTGGAGAGCTCGACTATTGAAGACTGATTCATGAACTTGTTTTTGAGCAATGCACACCTTACACTCGAAAGGCATACTTTGGAGGGCAAATGTTAACCTACTTTTTAGCAAAGTAGATTGCAGTTGGACTTAGAAGATTCAGATAAGGACAAAAATACTTGAAACTTGGTGGGCAAGCATATATGGACTAAAGAAATATCTTAGGAAAAATTGAGTTAGAAATGTGCTAAGGGGATGAGTCGGCGCCGAGTCATGGTTATGAGTTGGTACTAGTTATCATGCCTCATCACCATCATCTCTAATTTTGCATAAGCGATCCTCTAGCTCTGGTAAGCAAGCCATAGTGATTTCATAGGATTCCAGATAATCTATCTCAAGAATTGAAGAGTTAGCTTACGTTAATTGCAGAACAAACCATGTTATGAAGGAATGATCACTAGAAAAAGTCGATGACCTATGGAAACACCATAGAGACTCCATAATGAAGCAAGAAACACGATGTAAGAGAGTTAGACAAGTTCCCCTAAAAGGGATAAGTCAGCAATGAATTATGGGGATAACACAGTACCTAGTTATCACCTTAACTCGTGTGCATCCAAAATTTTCCATACCACTTCAGGCCAATATCTGGAACTCATTACATATGGGCTTCTAACCCAATAAATCCTTTACCCCTATAAAAACAAATCATAGAGTAACCAAAATAGGATCTAGATTCTCTGACTACAGAGACTTTGCTACTTCTTCACTTCTAACATCTTCTCCATTAGAGTCGGCTAGGAAATAACTATTTTCTATTCTAGGACTTAGATTAGCAAATTCTTAGTACTATTAACTCTCAAACACTCTAGAAACATCATTGTAAACTGAGATCCACTAGATTGTGGTCAGAACTAAGATAATTAGTTGTAATCCAAAAGGAGAACAACTAATAAAAGGATTAAAGTGGATGTATGCTGGAGATCATGCTGAACCGCTATAAAATTATTTCTTTATTTATTGTTTTTATGTTTATTTAATCTGAACTGGTGATTTCATTTGATTTCTACGTGTTGGTCCACTTTTTGGGTTAACAATTACCGCGGCATTGATGACTATGTGTTCTTTATTTTTTGTTTTATGTCGTGTATTGTTCTTTCCTTGAAATGCACATGTTTGTTTCTTTATGCAAATACCGTGTGCATATGAATGTGTTATATGAGATTTTAAGCACATGTCAACGTTAGTCAAAGGGAATATTCATAGTCTGATAGTCCAAAATCACGACATTCTCAATATTATCAAATGGTATTACCTAGTAATACTCTTTGATAGTATGGATAAAGAGGTGGGGTGTTACAGCTAGTATTAGAGCAGGTTTAGAACAATACAAAGTATAAAAGACACGAGTCTTGTCCTTAGATAAAACTTAAAGTCCCTGTCCCCTTATGTATGTTGAGTAGTTACCCTATAGTAATGGATAGTAGGAGTATGAGATGATTATCGGGGTAATCATCGAGGGATGTATTTGTAACTTGCTTGTTATATAATGTTTATTTCCTCTATGTTTTGAGAGCTAAACTCTGTATGAGATGTAGAGTGGTCGATGAGGATAGAGAAGGTAGAAGTAGTTATTCGAATAGTAGTGTCGGCCTTGATTGGTAAATATTAGCTCGGTGTGACTTTGAATGGAGTAACCCGATTAATTAGGGATCAAAGTGTGTGGCAGAAGCTGATGGATTGCTTTCCGTTGAGCATCCTGATTGTTTGGTGATTTTGATTGGTTTAAGTTTGAATTTTATTGTGTGAGTGCTTTGATTGATTGATCTGTATTAACTTTGAGTATGGTATTCAGTAGGAGCTATCACTTGAGGTATGCACTTCACTAAGTCTTAATATTAGAACCTTGCACTGTCATCAGTATTATAGTTACTGCAAGGGACATTAGGAAATGATTTCTCTTATATAGCACGATATTTATATATCATTTGACTGAATATGCTGAGATAAAATTGAAATTGAAAATCTTGCTTATTTGTATGCATGAATGGTTGATGAGTGGTTGTTTGGATTGCTGTAAATAAATTATTGTTTGATTTTGTTTATAAAGATAATTTTGTAGATATTTTTTATACAAGCAAGCATATGTTGGGTTAAAAATCTTTTTGGTCAAGTATAGTTATATATAAATGTGTGTTGAATTAGATGATGTTTTAATATAACTAAATAATTTTTCTTATGAAGCAAGTTATCTGAATGTATGTATGTATGTATTTATGTGTGTGTATGTATGTATGTGTAGTTTTGAAAAGATGATTATTTAGAAGCAAGCAATAGTTTTTATAAAGATCAAGTTTTTAAAGTATATCTACAAGTAAATATTTTACGAGGCTGTTTATGTTAATATCATGTCAGTTTGTCCCTTAAGTGCTTTAAGACTTATGGTTGATGTGCCTGATCAATGTTATCGATTGGGATTCCTAAACACTAGGATGGGATATTTGGACACTAAATTTTGAAAATGATGTAAGACTTTGAAATGAGTATTCTTAAATCGAGATTGGCTACGTGCTCATTTGTCATATAAGATAGCCTAACCCAAGATAATTTATGTTGTTTGTCTATGATATTGGAGACTTACTATGTGCTTGTATGTCATTCTCCCTTAGAGCCTCAAGCTGAGAGATCAATTATTGTACTGCATATTTACATATCTCTTAAGGCTATTCAGTTGAGAGTGCTTTCCCTTTTTAGAACTGTTGGTCGAGATAGATCTTTGCATCTAATTGTGTGTTATTATATGTCTATATGTTATATTATGAGTCTGCATATCATACTGTTCTTGTATCTCTTAAGGCCATGCAGTCGAGAGTTATTATCTCTCACTAGGGTTGGTGATGGAGATACATGGTTTTACATGACATGGACATTTGATATACTTATGTTACTTGTGATATACTTATGTACACCATGCCATTTGTTATTATACATTAACAGCTACATTCTAGACATAGTCTAATCCATGTGTTATTTATATAATACTCGAGCCAGTACAAGACATTTCATGTTTAAGGAAGAAGAAACTAGCTTGTGATTGTTGACTTATTTAGATGCTAGGTTATTAGCAGTATTGGGTATGTTATATGTTTATATGGTCATATGTATGTATATGGATTGTATTTATGGGACATATCTTGTATTTATTTGAGAGATTGTGGGTATTAACTCCTTTTATATAACCTATTGGTACCTGCATATGTTATTCATTATATATTATCGTTGCGTTGATAACTCTGTATTCTCTATTTTTCTGTTTTATACTATTTATTGTTCTATCCTAGAAATGCACGTGTTTATTTCTTTATGGCAATACCGCGTACATATGGATGTGTTAAATGAGATTTAAATACATGTCGAGGTCGATAGAGTTAAGGGTATGCCTCATGAGCAATTATTTAATTTGTTACATATATTTAACTCGATAACTAATCTTGTTAAAAAAAAGGTGTTTTCTTTCTATCATTTACTTGACATATTGTGTTATGATAATTGTCTATTTAATTAAAAGTATATTTAAGAGAAAATCTATGAATGATTGTTTTGTGATAGTAGTTGCAGTGTGTTGCAATCATGAGTGATTCATTACAATAAAATAGACATATCGTTTTAAATATTCCTAGTCATGATGTATTGAAACTGAATATCGATAAATCCATTGAGAATAAAGTACGTAATGCTCTCAAAAAGTTGGAAGTGTATTACTCATGATTGTTGGAGGCACCAATGGGTTATGTACTAATACTTATTGCATAACTATGCAATGACTCGATCGATAGTTTTCACTTGGTTATTATAACTAAGGTCACACAAAGAATGTCAATTTGATAATTTTACACAATTCCCTCGCCTTGAGAATACTGTCGAGCTTTAGTGTGAAAATTCTGCTTTAATTATAGTTAAATCATGGCGCGACGTTAATCAAATGACTATAGTTATGTTGAGTGGAAGCATCGAAAGTGAAACATTATTAAAGAGAGAATTCGTCTTCTCAGTTATATGGATTTAGTATCACAGGGTCAACTTAAAGTCAAAGTCTCTGGTCAGAGCGGTACGGTTAATAATAATATTCATTGCCAAACTAAGGATTTTGTGTTTTCACTCACAAAGTTGAATGCGGATGATGTTGGAATTTTGACCAAAACCAAATTCCATAATTCCTAAAATGATATAGTTTTGGCAAAGAGAATTAGTGTAAATAATCGCACTACCAACTATCACTTATAATAAGTAGAATTAGATTTTACCAAAAGATGTGTAAGCGATAATTTCATCCAAGCTATCACATCAATAGCTAAGATGACATATGAATATTAATATTTGAATTGTTCGATATTAATCGCTGACTGAATTTACACATTTGAGTCACACAACCGAAATAATGAATATTCTAAAGGAACCACATGATTCAATTAATTTCTAATAATTTTAAATTAACTAGCGTTTATGAAATATTAATTATTAAATTTCATTTAATTTGTTTAAATACCATTAGTGTTTAATATTTTTCGTATATAAAAGTTATAAACGAACGTATCATATGCGTTGTCGGCAGAGCATTTAAATTGGATCTAAATAGAATAAAAATTAGGTTTTTTTAAGCTAATTAAATTAATTAATATTTGTGAAATATTAATTAATATTAAATTTATTTGATGTTTGAATGCTATTAGTATTAAATAAAATGTGTATATAATAGTTATAAATTTACGCAACGATATACGATATCCGCATAACATTTAAAGTGGATTTAAATGGAATTAACGCTGATGGGATTTTGGAAATTTTGAGGGACCATATGTACCATTTATGGCCATCCATAAATACAAAAATAAAGAGAGAGAGAGAGAGAGAGCGACGGAGGGAGGGAGAGAGAGAGAAAGAGGATCTAATGAGATTTAATTAGGAATTATACATAGAATTTTTAGAGGAAGGAATTGAAAGGTTTCGGTGTTTCATTTAAAACTGATTCTCTCTTATTCATTTCATTGGACTCTCCTTGGAATTTTATTTCCTCTTGTACTATTTCTCCCTATTTTTGCTAAAATTTTTGTGGTTTTTAAGCCATAAAATTCCCAAAAAAAAATTCAAACAAAAACAAATAAATTCAGGGTGGCTCTTGTCACCAGATTCTTGTAAAATCAAGAAGTTGATTCAAGCGAATCAGGGTTTTATTCATCATTCAAGGTGCAAATCATTGGCTTCATTTTTAAGTAAATCTAATTTTATTTAATTGTATACTCAAACATGTTTATATGTCTTATGTTCTATTTTGTCTACATATAATTTCATCATATTCATATGTTTCTATTCTTCTACTCTATTCTATTCTATTCTATTTTATTCTATTTATTTGTATTTGAACATTGCTTTGCATATTTAGTTTATTCCATTAAACTGGTTTTATCCTCATCATGTTAATATGATTGAAATAACCTTGTTTATATTCTCTTTTATTCACATGTCACCTATAATAGTAATTCATATGTTTCTATTCTCAAACTCTTATTGAATTAGATCTTGTCATTAGTTTTGATTTCAAAGTGCATAAAATAGTTAATCTTTAATATATATATATATATATATATCATTTTCAGTGTGTATTTATACATACATACATATATATATGATATCATACATGTATGTATCTATATAATTATTACAGATCTACATATATGTATTTTATGAGTCAAAAAAATTGGGCAACAAAGGCAAGTGAAGATTTAGGTATAAAATCCATTTAATGTGTCAATTAATTTAACTAAGGAGAGAGAGAATCAAAAAGTTTCCTTCTCTACATTTATAGCCTCATCTTCCATTAATTAATTAATTATATGTATGTTAGGAGAAAGAAATAAAAAGGTTTCCTTGTCTAAAATTTTACATGTTCAGCTTCACATATATACTATGCTTTTATGCTGCACTCACTACACATATGAATGTATTTGATACATTCATTATAATACATATAGATTAAAATTAAAATTTAAACTTCCTATAACCAAATTATATTAAATATGATTTTATTTCAAACGTCATTAAATTGGATCCAATTATCTTTTAGAATTCATAGGCCCAATAGATCCAACATAAGAAAAAAATTTCAAAATCTACTTATTTCACCTACTACCCACTGACCCGGTCCTAACAATATTCACGTGTGACAGCCCAACATCTCCTTATTATCCATATTATCAGATAGTATTACCTACTTGGTGGTATGAGTATAGAGGTGGGGTGTTACGTTAGACCAGTGTAGATATTGCATAAGAGTTTTTTGTTAGTGAGAGCTTTGAGCAGACTTGATATGAGGATAATAATAGATGAAGAGAGATTGAGAGCGACAAAGGGTTTCTTAGTAGTGATGAAAAGGGCTGCGAGTTGATGATATTTATGTGCTTTAGGGAGAGATAGTTTTGAGTGAATTAGTAGTTTCTACTGGTTTTGGTGTACTAGGTTCTACTCAGTAATGGTATCTTTGTTATGTCATGTTAACAAGGAGACTCTTGATGTATTACGGAAAGGGGTTTGATTTATGGTGTTTGTCAACCGAAGCCTAGCTTTTGTGGAGATTGTTCATTTGAGAAGAAGAAGCATGTCACATTTGATGTTGGGAGACCTAGATATACAAATTTTCCTGAGTATATTCATTCTTATGTATGGGAATCTACTCCAGTTTCATCTTTAGGTGGAGCTTACTTCATCTTATTTGTGGATGATTTCTAGCGTAAAGTCTGGATCTATTCATTGAAGACTAAAGACGAAACATTTGCTCAATTTTGAAAGTTGAAGACCTTGGCAAAGAAGCTATTGAGGATGTGTTTAGATGTTCTTAGAGTTGGAAATAAAAGTGAATTTGTGTCACAAGAATTCATAAAGTATTGTGGGTTGTTGTCCTACCTTTTAGCAAAGCCAAGATATCAAGAAATTAATTTAAAATTAGTGATCGCTCATCCCAAATATCGATTATACATCACAGGTTCACTATGGATATCATTGGATTTTGTTCGAGTCTAGATCGAGCTACAATGGACGAGGCAAGACAAGCAAAGCGGTAAAAGCCAACGTTTCAAATCTCAAGTCAATTGGATTTTGTATGCTCAAGATATGATCGATGCAAACTCGGGAATTTGTATCCATCGCTCCGCCCTCTTCGCATCGATAATGTTCGAAACCATTCAGAATCACACTCTTCGTCTCGATCCAAAAGCGACCGCGTCGTATCAATCTTGTTCGTATCCATCAGAAAAACACAATTTCATAACGATCAATTCGTATTGGTTGCCCAAACGTCCAGTTCATGTCCATATTGTTTACTTCGTAACCATCGACTATGGCATGCATTTCGTATCGATCGTACTTCAAGCATTTCGTATCGATCGGAAGATCGATACAAAGCACACACAAAACAACGTAGCCGATCGACACGAACGAAGTAACACAGTTGATCGACACGAATGAAACAAAACAAGATCGATACGAACAACCACCAGCATCGATACGAACAAGAAGAAGTGATCGAACGAACAAGGATCCGATATTGGGTACGAATAAGACTCAGTCAACTCGGCATTGAAAGAGGATCGATCCAAAAATCAAGCGCCACGTCACCCACAGGCACGTGACCAGCATCGAGTCGAAGTGATCGACACGAACGACATCGATACAAAGGAAACTGAAATCCTCTAATTTGCATTGATCATAACTCGCAATTCACAAGTCTAACTGCTATGAAATTTTTACAAAAGCTTACGTATAAGCTAAAAATGTTCATGCCAAATTTCGACTCCATTGGACAAAATCTTGATCGATACGAATTACGTCTGTATCAATCACAGATCGAGTCAAAATTGCATGGGATCGATCGCGTGGGCCCGCTTACGTGTCAGGAGAGGTCTCCCGAAGTTTGAGCAAGATATTTGGATGGAGCACCTATAAATAGCACCCTAGAGCCTACAAAAAAGGGACTTTCCGATCCTGGGACGTCCAAACTTTGCCAAAATCACGGTTGCACTCAAATTCCATTGTTATACTCAAAAATTACTTCTGTAGTTCATTGTAACCAGCAAGCACATTAATAAAAGATATCCTTCGAAGTGGAGATAGGTTGGAGATAGCCGAACCACTGTAATTCTTGTGTTTCTGTTCGTTATTTTTCAATTGTCGTTCTCTACTTCATCTGGATCTAAGATTTGTGTTATAATATTGTTGATCTGTATTCATACACTGGTGCTTTCATGATATTCAGGGTTTGTGACCAATTCTGATGCAAACACTTTAGTGCTTTCACTAAGAACAACTAGCACCCGTTATACAGGATTTGGAGTTCAGATTTAAAAGGCTAAAGGATACAGATTTAGAAAACTATGACAAGGCAATTAAGTAAGAGACGAAGGACAGAAAGGAGCCAACAGGAGGAGAGTCAAGAGGCCTCTTTTGGGATGGAGTAGGTCCAGCTTCAATCTACATCATCAGGGACGAGATGGAAGCTATGATGGATTCAATGCATGAAAGACTGCTGAAGAGCCAATAAGAAACGATGCAGAGCTTCTTTGAGCAGATGAGAGTAGCCGGAGCACAGAACCTTGGACCAGCTACAGTCACTACTAACATAGGACAAGGAGCTGGGGCTACAGAGAATGCCGAGGTCAGATCCAAGACTAGAATGCAGAGCAAGAGGGCAATCAACAAGGACCTAAAGGCAGGCCCTCGGGATCTGACACTGGAAGACCCATAGATGCAGCTCAGTAGGCTAGAGCCAACGCCAACATGAATGAACAACATGAAGAATATTATCCTGAATACCTTCCGGGACATGGGGGCAGGATGGAAACATGCTAAGGAGACAACCCCTGGATGGAGACAAACGAATGGTTGGATTAGTGCGACAGAATATGAGGGGAGGATTGCCAAACGGAGGCTTATAAGAAGTTAGTCGTAGTCCGTTCAATCCAAATATCAGAAATGCCAGGTACCCTACTAAATTGAAGCTACCTATATTGGAGGCTTACGATGGAAAGTCAGACCCGACCATGCATATTACCAGATACATCAGGCATATGGAAGTGCTGGGGGCATCCGAGGAAGTGATGGCACGGTGTTTCCCTCTATATTTGACAGATTTGGCTATGTTTTGGTTCAGGCAGCTAGAGAATGGATCAATTAGAACATGGGGAGAATAGTGGAATGCTTCATGAGACAGTTTAGAGTCCACGTGACGTGACCCAAGAGTGTGATGACCTTAGCTTCGATAAAGCAAAGCACCAGAGAATCCATAAGAGATTTTTACTATGATTCAATGCAACGGTGGCTTTAGTAGATCGCCCTATTCCATCAATGATTTTGATGGCGGTGGTAGAAGGAGTTGCAGAAGGCACATAATTTAAGGATTCTTTGGCAAGAGATCCACCATAAGATCTTGGAGAATTCTATCATGAGGCTGAGAGATTCATTCAACTGGAAGATTCATGCATCGAGAGACATGAAATAAACACCGTGCAAGGTGAAGGAACCTCCAAGAAACAGTCCGGGACAGACAAAGGAAAGCAGAAGCAGGATGACAGATACGATGGTCCTGAAAAACGGAAGGAATTCGAAGAACCCAGGTTCAGACAATACACGGACTTAACGGCAAACCTGGAACGAATTTACATGGAGACTCGGGGGCAGCTCCCCTGTCGAAAACCACCCAGGAGAGATCCCACGGAATGGGAACGTAGAAGTGGAAAGTACTGCCTATTCCATGAGATGGAAGGGCATACTACCGACGAATGTCGCCATCTGAAGGATGAGGTGGAAGAGCATGTTAGAAGTGGTAGATTGCCACAATGCACCAGAGATCGGACAACGGCCGTAGGACCTGAGAAACTGCCGCCTCCACTTAACAGAACTAATCCCAAATCGGGATCATGACTCGTCGTCAATTGATCATGATGGCAAGGGCCAAGTTCAGGATTTGAACTTTGGTTGATTAAACTCCTTAGATTTGATATCAAAATAAAGCGGTTATTCCACTTACACACGGGAACCGGAGAGACGCCTAGGCATGCTCTGAGATGGTAATAGACCGCTCTGCCCGGAGAGGCAGTATCTAGTTTTTCCTGTTGTTTGAGACTAAACATCTAGAATTTGAATTGGATATATGAACTTAAATTTTATAAGACAAAACCTTTGGCCGGAAAGTCAAAGGATGAATATTGAAACTCAACCTGAAAATGATCGCTTTATGACCCTACCCAGAGTGGCAGGGTCCGGAGTGCAAGAAGTGAGTTGCTTCGCCGGAGAGCGAGAGGATCAACTCGCTTAACGTCGTTCCCTATCCACTGGAGAGTGTTTGGATCGGGGTTCGTTAAGAGCCCGGAGTGTCTATGATCGGCCTAGGATTTAGGTCATGACATCGCTTAATGTTCAGGGACACTTAACCGGAGTACGGGGGGTGTTGCCGCTTCGCCAGAAAGCGACAGGATCGGCTCACTCGACGTTGTTTCCCCTTCCCGAAAGAATGACAGGATGGGGTTTGGAAAGAGCTCGGAGAGGCTATGACTGGTCTAGGAAGACCAAGACATCGCTAGCGCCAGAGTGCAAGGGATAGAAAGCAATGCCAGAGCGCAACAGGATCTTTCTATTAGATCGTTAAGTCTGGAATGGACTTGGCAAGGGTCTGAAGTGACCATCGATATTCCGAAGAGGCTGTAGAATTTGATTCTTGACTTCCACAGGTGGAAATGGGCACTAATTCGGCTTCGAACAGCCATAAACTTGATTGAGGATACTATAGTTGTGGATAAAACATGAACTCACGGCATTTGATTTGAAGCTATTCAAAACATGCCTTTTACCAAAAGGCATGTTTTAGGGGGCAAAGTGTTATCCCACCTTTTAGCAAAGCCGATATATCAAGAAATTAATTGAAAATTAGTGATCGCTCATGCCAAATATTGATCATACATCATAGGTTCACTATGGATATCGATGAATTTTGTTCGAGTCTAGATCGAGCTATAATGGACAAGGCAAGACAAGCAAAGCGGTAAAAGCCAATGTTTCAAATCTCAAGTCAATCGGAGTTCGTATGCTCAAGATATGATCGATGCAAACTCGAGAATTTGTATCCATTGCTCCACCCTCTTCTCATCGACACTGTTCGAATCCATCCTGAATCACACTCTTCGTATCGATCCAAAAGCGGTTGTGACGTATCGATCTTGTTCGTATCCATCAGAAAAACACGATTTTGTAATGATCAATTCGTATCGATCTCCCAAACATCCAGTTCGTGTCCATATTGTTTACTTCGTAACCATCGACTATGGCATGCATTTCGTATCGATCAAACTTCAAGCATTTCGTATCGATTGAAAGATCGATACAAAGCACACACAAAACAGCGTAGCCGATCGACACGAACGAAGTAACACAGTTGATCGATACGAATGAAACAAAACACGATCGATATGAACAACCACTAGCATCAATACGAACAAGACGAAGTGATCGATACGAACAAGGCTCCGATATTGGGTAGGAATAAGACTCGGTCAACTCGGCATCGAAAGAGTATCGATCCAAAAATCAAGCGCCACGTCACGCACAGGCACGTGACCAGCATCTAGTCGAAGTGATCGATACGAACAACATTGATACAAAGGAAACCGAAATCCTCTAATTTGCATCGATCATAACTCGCAATCCACAAGTCCAAATGCTATGAAATTTTCACATGAGCTTACGTACAAGATAAAGAATGTTCATGCCAAATTTTGACTCCATTGGAAAAAATCTTGATCGATACGAATTACATTCGTATCGATCACGATCGAGTCAAAATTGCATGGGATCAATCGTTGGGCCCGCTTACGTGCCAGATGAGGTCTCCCAAAGTTTGAGCGAGATATTTGCATGGAGTACCTATAAATAGCACCCTAAAGCCTACCAAAAAGGGACTTTCGAATCCTGGGACGTCCAGACTCTGCCAAAATCACAATTGCACTCAAACTCCATTGTTGTACTCGAAAATTACTTCTGTAATTCACTGTAACCAGTAAGCACATCAATAAAAGATTATCCTTCGAAGTGGATGTAGGCCGAAGATAGCTGAACCATTATAAATCTTGTGTTTCTATTCGTTATTTTTCAATTGTTGTTCTCTACTTCGTCTGGATTTGAGATTTATGTTAGAATATTGCTGATCTATATTCATACACTGGTGCTTTCACGGTATTTGGGGGCTGTGACCAATTTTGGCGCAAACATGGGTCAAGCATGTAGTTAGGGATTTTTCTACTTCTATTGAGTCATATTGTTACGGAGTGGTGGAGAGTATGTGTTGGACATTGTGATGGAGTGCTATGAGCTTAAGATTGACTGCTGGTCCAAAAGAGGAATTTTGGGAAGAGGCGATATCAATGATGTTATTTCTCATCGACCACACACCTTCCATTGCCTTAGATATGAAGATCCTTGAGAAAATATTGAAATATAAGCCTATAAACATTTAATTATTTAGAGTGGTTGGTTGTTCGACTTATTTAGTTAATGGAAGACATGATAAGTCAAATCCTAGGGGAAGCAGGTCCATTTTGTTAGGTTATAGAGGATTCAAGAGGTATAGTCTATGGTGTAAAAGAACTATGATAATTTTGACTAGCATATATGTGATATTTGATGAGAGATTTTGGCTAAAGGTAGAGCCTATATCAAGTGATGACGGTAGGATGATAGAAAATTGCCAAACAAATTTGGAGTTATCAAATTATTTCCATATCCAAATAGATATTTGTATTCCCAATGATATTATTGTTGACGAGAAGATGTCAAAGGTGTATACTCTTGGTGGAACTCAGTCGCATGCAAAACCATTTGGTTTAGTTGGTCTTGTTTGTGAGCGTATTTGCGATGATGACTCTTTATCTTATTCTTTGAATGATGTGGAGCTTGCTTGTGTAGACTTAAAAATGTCTAGCAAAATTTTTGAGAAGAGAGTTGAAGTAGATAATATTGAGTGTGCCATCACTCAATATGGAATGGAGAAGGTGTAGCGCGTTGTTAGTCTCCATTAGTCTCTCGAAGTTTAGTATCTATAGGTTCGTCTCCTACATTGAACGTGTAGAAGAATTTTGGTATTTGTTCATATGCATTTTATTTATTGATTTGCATATTATCTTTCTTACACTTGGGAGAGATTAGGAAGCTCCATTTGGACAACAATGTCCAAACTAGTTCATCTTCAATTTAGCACCACATGGTGTGAACCCAATAAATTGTTGAAAGATGAAGTTGAAGGGAGATTGCTATATTTAAATCAAAGTCGAATGTTAGATTTGTTTGATTTAAATATACAAAAAAGAAAAGAAATTAGATAACGATTTGATCAATCAATTAGGTTATATGCGAAAAGGAAAGGAAAATATTTTTGTTGAAAGAAAACTAATTAATCAGTCAATCAATTAATTACTCAATGGATTTTCAATATAAAAAAAGAAAATTTTATCCACGAAGATTCAATCAAGTAAGAAAAATTATGGAAACCAAGATCATTGTATCTGTTTGCATCGAAATCAAATCGTGGAAATTTGGAAGGAACTCAAGATAATTGGACAATTAATTAACTTAGTCTTCAAGTATTGCATTCACCCTTAAGCCTATTTAATTGAAGACGGTTCACCTTCATATTGGTGTATGAGAAATTCCATCATTATCAAATTATATAGTGTAATCAAGTCTTTTGAAGGAATCAATTATTCGATTTTCATTTATAGGTCAGTCTGCCAACTTTCTACCTATAATTTTTGTGGTCTCCGCTATACTTTATTACTATAATAAAATAAAGAATAGTTTGTGGATGTGTGGACGTAGACAATTTAGCTGAACCACGGTAAGTTTTTGTGTTATTTTGCTAATTATTGTTTATTCTATTGGTTATTAATAACTAATTGAGAAGTTAGATGTTTGGGTATTCCACGCATAAGTCTAAATTATTCAGAATAAAAAAATTGAATTGTAATGAACCATGTAATAGAAAAAAAAGTAGATGGATATTTTATTAACAACAGAGCCACAATAAAAACAAATTGTAACGACCCATCTTTTATTCCATAGAAAGACGTATCATTAATAGAAAGAAAGGGATAGAAAAAGAGAAAAGATAGGAAAAAAGAATTAAAAATATCAAAATCTCATAGGGGAACGAATAAAATATATTAATCACATAGTTATTACATAATATACAACATCTAACAGAGTTTCACAGCTTTACATCACAGCACATTAGACGGTTATAAAAACCTGTCTATCATACAATTCAAGGTACAACACAGAGATTATCACAGTGGAACCACAATATCTATATACGCTGAAGCCTCCTACTCCATATCTCCTGCAGAATTCGTCAAAGCTAATCTGAATCCCTTGGCTACTCATAAAAATTTGAGTATCCAAGAGTTTAAGAAAACAGAAAATAAACTCCGGGTCAGACATGGGTCTGGTGTGAGTAAACGGGTTAAGGTTATTTAACTTTGAAAAGCCTTTGAAACAAAAGTATCTCGTAAGACTCTCGCAAATAAATTTCCTTTACGATAACCAAAACACTTGATAGGAAATCTAGTGATATTATAATAATGTCAAGGGTTTTCAAGTAAAATACAGAAATAGCTGGAATGCTTACATCTCAAGTTCCAACGCAGTTGGGAACAATCAAAACGTACGACACTTATTGGAGATTGGATCCATACAATGGCAGGGCTACTGGGATGCCGTCTGTCATAGTACGTGGCCTACATCATCGTACCGAGGATCCACCTTGATCCCCTGCAACACAAAACCGGAACCATCCCTTAATAGATAGTCCCGAATAAGACAACCCCAGCAGTTGTCGCGACCAACTGCCCATACAGCCGAATAAAAAGAGACCTCTAGACGGTGGAAATCTTATCCTACTTGGGTGCTACCCACTTAGCCTTGCCGCACCTCCCCTGTTTTAGTCATTCCCGATTGATGAGGCCTGAGGCTACGATTACCTTTTTAGAACACATATCTTAGAATGCTCATCGTCCTCCAATGACGATGTTCTGAAAGCATTCAATCCATACAAGTTCGTTCCGAGTTCGAACGAAACGGAAGGCACTATCTCGTTACACTCATTTTGGAATCACCCTCAGAGTTAACAACAATAGCCCCTGCACTCTGAATCTTCATCTCGAACTTCACTTGAGATTCATGACCTATCGTTTAATTTGGATCGATGTGGTTTTCTGATATCAAAATTCGGAAATCTGATCCTGATCTCACCGAAATCAAAAATGCCGTCTTTTAAGGCCAGGTTGTTTTAAGTGAAAACAATTTAATATATTATATATATTCACATAGGTAGATAATTCACATTATCACAGATAGATAATCCATGTTATCACAATTCAACCAAAGCATTTCATATCACAGAGCAGCACATATCACATATCAGAGATATCAAACAATCCAAGGCATTCAATATCATTCAATCATCCATAAGTAAAGATTAATTATTCACACCATTTCTAATTAATTTAAATTAATTACTTCCATCACTAAAAATCATGCTTACTTAACCATTAACTAATTACTAACCAATTAATAAATCATCCCTTAATTATCATCTTAATTAATTAACCTTAATTAATTAATCTTTAATACATTAAGTAATTAACCTTAATTAATTACACAAATTAATTATCCTTTAACCATTCACATTAATTAACCTTTAATTATTCTTATTAATTAATTAACTATAATTAATTACATTGATCCTTAATTATTTACATTAATTATTTTTTCTAATATCACTTTCTTTGATTAATTATCTTTTAATTAATATCATTCATTAATTAACTAACCTTTTAATTAATTAGCTTAATTTAGTTAATCCTTTAATTAATTACACTAAGAAATTAATCCTTAATTACTTCCATTAAGCAATTATCCTTTAATTACTTTCATCTAGTAATTTCCCTTTAATGAATTACATTCAGTAATTATCCATTAATTACATTTAGTAATTTTCCATTAATTACATTTAGTAATTATCCATTAATTACACTTAGTAATTATCCATTTAATTACACTTAGTAATTATCCATTAGTTACACTTAGTAATTATCCATTTAATTACCTTCACTAGGTAATTATACTTTTATTGATTACATTAAGTAATTATACTTAATCAATTTCATAACTGATCATCATTAATTAATTAAATTAGTTATCTTAATTTAACCACATTAATTAATTTAATTAATTATATTGAGTAATTAATCCCTTTAATTACTTCATTAATTAATTACCCTTAATAATCCTTTTAACATTAAGTAATTAACCTCTGATTACATCCATTAATTAATTATTCCTTAATTAATTAACCTTTGATTACTTAGACTAATCAACCCTAAATTAAGTAATCAACTACCCTTAATTAATTAACCAATTAATTTATCTTGATTTGATTATATAAATTAATCATCTTAGTTAATTAAGTAATTATACTTTAATTACTTTTGTTAATAAGACTTAATTAAATTAAGATAACCCGTTTACTTCATTAATCTCTTGCCTATCATTTAAGCTAAACTAAATTAAATTAAAAGCTTGAAATTGGTTTATACGAAATCATTTTTAAGAATTCAGGTATTTATTAAAGTTAAATACCTCCTACTTTAATCACATCCTAATTTCATCATTACATTTTATTTGAAAATATTTAGGGATTAATTACATAATTAATCTAATGTAATATTTATATAAACCAAACTATTTTAAAACAAAATTTAAACTTTGAAAATATATACTTTTAAAACTAAACTTGTTTAAACATTTTGCTCTAAACTCAAACATTTCATATATCTTTAAAACCTGTTAGTATATACTTGAAAATTCTTTTTGAAAACTTTGTTTAAAATTTACCTTCGCTACCAAATATGAAATTCATATTTCAATTCAAAAACCTGGACAGGATTCCTCTAAAAATTTAAAACCTGGTAACAAACCCAACTAAGCCCGAGCAAAATCACTAAATCCCCGAGTCACTCGCGAGCAAACCATACGAACTCACCTGCTTCGAGTCACACACGCGACGACCTCGAGCTAGACCCGTGAAGAAAGCTTCTTCCCCAAACTTAAAACAACACCCAGACACTACTTGCTCGCGTGCACGTGCACACGCAACTGTTGTCGTTTTGATCACCTCTGACGATGCCTACAAGTCGCCAACTACCCTTGCCAACGTCCCGACCACCCAGCTTCGTAAATATCGACGCAAATCAAAATCGAGCAACTGGAACGCATAGGAACCCAAAACCACCCTGACAAAAATGACTCATCTCATCGTCAGCGTTCGTCAGAAAACTCGCCGCCTCAACCAGAGTCGTGCCACGAACCCCAGCATTGAGACCCCCTCATGCAATCCATTCTGATGCGCCATCGATGTCGTAAACGTCTCGACTAACCCCTAGACCAAATCCATACTTCAAACCCTGAATCGACGCCGCCCGACCTCCTCATCTGTCTAAAAATCAAGTAATCATTCTTCCAATGATCATCACCATGCCAGCTTCCACCAGGAATGATCATGGCCCACCAATCTTCGTCGATCATCAGGAATTGACAAAAATGTGTTTCTTGTTCATCTCGAGATTTCACACCATATACTTATTTAAAAATCAAGATTTCTTTACCTAAATTCATCATTCTCTAACACTAATCTGGTTCCATAATCAAATCCTGAAATTAAGATGTTTGATTTTTATCTTATATTTAGATCATCACTATATTTCTTAATTTTTGAAATATTTACTAAATAAAAAATCTTGAAACCATTTTAAAAATTAATATTACTATGTTACAATCTTTTTTTCTTTAAAGATCTTGGTCTAAAATTTATTCATTTGGAAGATATGAATTTTTTTGTTGAAGAAGTTATCCCTGTAATACAACATAGAAGTGAACATTAACATATACACAGACATGTCACATATATCTATACATACGTTCAAATCCAAACATACATGCAAACATTTTATACTATATTACTTCAAGATTTCATTACATGCATTAAAGTTAAATCTCATATTTGAAACTGTTTTTAAAGGAAAGGTTTACTTACCAGAAATAAAAGCAGAGAGATGGGCTTTTATTTCTTTGATCTAGAATCTATTTTGTTGAAATGAATTTGAACTGAAACTTGCATCATGTCTAAAGTATATTGAGTTTGAATTTGAATGCTTACTTGTTCTCAGGTTGAAGATTTGTTGAATTTGAAAAACTGATGTGGTTTGATTTAATTTTCTTTTCAGGATTTAAATTTTCTTTTTCTGTTGATTTTGAAAAGATGAAAACAAAAATTTGAGGAAAAAGAATTGAACCCCAAAACAAGGTTTCTCTAAACACTTAGTTATATATAATTATATTTTAAAAGAACATAGGTTGCCATTTGTTAATTGCATGTAAATATAATCACACAAGTGTCATACATGTACTAATTATTTCACACATGTTAAATGCATGTTTTAAATTTCTTACAAATGTAAAAATACTATTTTCATATACGTTCTTATGTTTTTATATTAGTATATGTTTATATTTTCTAATATATATATATTCAAAATACATTAATCCGCGCTAAATTTAAAAGAAAGAATATTAAAACAAAAGAGATGATCCTTTAAATAAATCTTATTTCAAATTTTAAACTTAAATTATTATACTTAAATTGATATTATATATATATATATAAACTAAATTTATTTCAAGTATAAATTTAAAAAAAACATATTAAACTCTTATTATTAAATACTATCTTAAGCTATCATACTTTTAAACAAAGATAAATATTTACTTTAAGTGTTGTGAAAATATAAGATTAATTTTTAAATAGCCTTTGAAAAGTTTTATATTAAATTTAATCATAACTTCCAAATTACAAAATATATATATTAAAATTTGAAAACATGTTTTATTAAATTCAAACCAAAACTTCCTATTCACAATGTATATACATATATACGTTATAAATAGAATACATTTTTATTAGCTTTGAAAGATAAATTTTACCAATTAAATATTATTAGCTTTAAAAAGATAAATTATATAATTAGGTTATAAATCAATATTGTCAAATTTAAATAATTATAAATGAAGATTATCAAATTGCTATTGCCCAAATTTCCGAGACATCATATTCCTCCCTCCTTAAAAGAATTTCGTCCCCGAAATTTAAAAGCAAAGATAATTTAATAATCCAACAAAGATTTTATTTTCAAACAGCGAAGCAAAGCATACACCAACCATAAACTAACAATTATAGCAACCAATTTATTCTAACAAACAAATCTAACTAACTAACTATCCTGACACAATTCAGGATAGGCCTTCCTAATACTATCTAGAGTTTTCTAGATACAATCACTGGGATCCATGCTCTACTGAACCTTAACTAGCTACACCACTCAGATCATGAGCTCCTCCTCGCCTAGATCTATTATCTGAACGGGGTATCTGACCACAAACAAGTCCAGCTCAACTTCCAAATCTTCCTGAACTGGTGGTTCTACAACCAGTAATGGATCATACACGTACTCCCTCAAAGATACGTGAAATACATTGCGAATCCCAGCCATCCGAAATGGCAATTCAATCCTGTTGGCTAAAGAAATTTTCCTTTCGAGAACACAGAAAGATCCAATACACTTTTGCGCTAGCTTTCCAATCTTACCCAATCATGTTACTCTTATCCACATAACTCTTCTGATGATTCTGGGCTGCCTATATCCTTCCTTGCGCAGCTCAACCTATGTAGATGCCTCTCGAAACAAATCTGGACCAAGAATAAGATGATCTCCGGATCCAACCCAACAAAATGGTCCTCTTAAGATTTACCGAAAATCCGGAACACAAACTCTACTTCACATGCATCAGTGGACCTCGAACTTACTTCTCCTATCTGGAATAGCCAAAAAGGTGCACCAAACAATCCACCTTCAGATCCTAAAACTTCCTGTAGGAATCTGCGGTTGCTTCCACTCTAGAACAGTTGCTACCTTAGCTTCCGCTGCGCAACTCTAATTTAGAGTAGATGAAAATGTCGTCAATGAACACGAGCATAGACTTGATCAAAACATCCTGGAAGACACGGTTCATCAGATCCATAAAGGAAAAACACAGTAGTTCCATGAAATCATGAGCTGCTTCACCAAATCTTCTCTCTAAGAGTCATCCTTCAACTTAGCTGAACCACCGGTATCGCTCCTGAAATTAATTCGATACGAAACTTAATCTCCAGATGCGGGCAAACCTTGACTTCTTCGAAAACATCTAGAAAATCTCTGGCCACTTCGATAGCATCTACCTCCTCTTGAGATGCCTCATCCCAAGCAAAATATTATCCAAGAGAACACTCAAACTATCGCAAGTCACTTTTACGATCCTACCCAGATCAATTTCAAAAGACATTATTCTCTCTTCACCAATCAGAACAGCTTATGCTTGTCTAACCAATCCATCAAAGAAATGGGTCCACTCTACTGCTTCTGAATTCCACCTCTAGGACATTGTTTAGCCAGATGACCTTCCTGCTGGTAACAAGACACCTCCGAGCTGCACTGCTGCCTTAGATGCCAAAGATTTCTTATCCATTAGCTTCTCGAACCTCAATGCCAAATCAACCAATTCCCCCAAAGAGCCTTCGAGATGGCAGTCATCCTCTCAAGAAACTCGGGCCTCAAACCAAGCAAAAACGTCTCGCTTCTCTTAAGGGGGTGTGTACATAAGACCAGGTCCGTAAAGACAACTCGTTGAACTCAGCCTCATATCTCGATACAGATAAACTTCCTTACCTGAGATCTAAAAAATTCCTATACGGTTGAGTCTTCCTTGAGGTGGGCATAAACCGCTCCTCAAAAACTTCCTTAAACTTGCTCCAATAGAAAAACATCTTCGAAAACAATCCATGGCCACCGCATCTCACCACGCAGCTGCTCCTTCCTGAAGTTGCCAAGATGCCATCACTTGCTTCTGCACTTCCGATTGATCCAAACTCTTGAAAATCCGCTCGCACGAGCGCAACCAAGTTTGCACTTTAATGATGGACTCCGTACCTTGAAAAGGCTTTCCTCTGAGATTGGTGAAATCCTTACACCATGCTGCAAAGCTTACTCGAGGAGGTATTGGGTCTACAGCCTTGGCAGATACTCTTCCAACCTCCAACATTAAGGCCTCCTCTATTTGTGATAGTCATGCTACACGCACCACTGCCCCTTCTACCTCTAGAACTCAAGCTGCCAGCCAAACTCATGTGGATAACCCGGACATATAACCCAACAAAATAGATAGGGGTGTGTGTGTGTGTGTGTGTGTATACACACAAGTACGCTCTCTCAAGAAAGATATCACTCCAAATCCTAGGTATTCCCTCAACCTAGCGCTCTGATACCACTGTAATGACCCGTCTTTTATTCCATAGAAAGACGTATCATTAATAAGAACGAAAGGATAGAAAAAGAGAAAAGATAGGAAAGAAAGAACTAAATAATATCAGAATCTCAGAGCGGAACGAATAAAATATATTAATCACATAGTTATTACATAATATACAACATCTAGCAGAGTTTCTCATCTTTACACCACAGCACATTAGACAGTTATATTGTCTATCATACAATTCAAGGTACAACACAGAGATTATCACAGCGGAACCAGAATATCTTTATACGCTGAAGCCTCCTACTCCATATCTCCTCCACAATTTGTCAAAGTTAACTTGAATCCCTTGGCTACTAGTAAAAAATTGAGTGCCCAAGAGTTTAAGAAAATAGAAAATAAACTCCAGGTCAGACATAGGTCTGGTGTGAGTAAACGGGTTAGGGTTGTTTAACTTTGAAAATCCTTTGGAACAAAAGTATCTCGTAAGACTCTCCGCAAATAAACACGGACGAGTTTTTCCCTTGTGATAACCAAAACACTTGATAGGAAATCCAGTGATATTATAATAGTGTCTAGGGTTTTCAAGTAAATTACAGAAATAGCTAGAATGCTTACATCTCACGTTCCAACATAGTTGGGCACAATCAAAACGTACGGCACTTATTGGAGATTGGATTCTATACAATGGTAGGGCTACTAGGGTACCGTCAGTCACAGTACGTGGCCTAGATCACCGTACCGACGATCCATCCTGATCCCCTACAACACAAGACCGGAACCATCCCTTACTGGATAGTCCCAAATAAGACAATCCCAGCAGTTGTCGCGACCAACTGCCCACGCAGCCGAATAAAAAGGGACCTCTAGACAGGGGAAATCTTATCCTACTTGGGTGCTACCCACTTAGCCTTGTTGTACCTCCCCTATTTTAGCCATTCCCAGTTGATGAGCCTTGAGGCTACGATTACCTTTTTAGAACACATATCTTAGAATGCTCATCCTCCAATGACGATGTTCTGAAAGCGTTCAATACATACAAGTTCGTTCCGGGTTCGAACGAAACCGAAGGCACTATCTCGTTACACTCATTTTGGAATCACCCTTAGAGTTAACGACAATAGCCCTGGCACTCTGAATCTTCGTCTCAAACTTCACTTGAGATTCACGACCTATCTTTTAATTTGGATCGTTGTGGTTTTCGGATATCCAAATTTGAAAATCTGATCTCGGTCTCACCGAAATCAAAAATGCCGTCTTTTAGGGCCAAATTGTTTTAAGTGAAAACTATTTAATATATTATCTATATTCACATAGGTAGATAATTCACATTATCACAAATAGATAATCCATGTTATCACAATTTGACCAAAGCATCACATATCACATAGCGCACATATCACATATCAGAGATATCAAACAATCCAAGGCATCTAATATCATTCAATCATTCATAAGCAAAGATTAATCAGTCACGCCATTTCTAATTAATTAAATTAATTGCTTCCATCACTACAAATCCTGATTACTTAACCATTAATTAATTACTAACCAATTAATCATCCATTAATTATCATCTTAATCAGTTAACCTTAATTGATTAATCTTTAATTGCATCAAGTAATTAACCTTAATTAATTACACAAATTAATTATCCTTTAATCATTCACATTAATTAACCTTTAATATTCTCATTAATTAATTAACTATAATTAATTACATTAATCCTTAATTAATTACATTAATTAATTTTTCTAATATCATGTTCTTTGATTAATTATCTTTTAATTGATATCATTCATTAATTAACTAACCTTTTAATTAATTACCTTAATTAATTATTCCTTTAATTAATTACATTAAGAAATTAATCCTTAATTAATTTCATTAAGTAATTTTCCTTCAATTATTTTCATTTAGTAATTTTCCTTTAATGAATTACATTCAGTAATTATCCATTAAGTACACTTAGTAATTATCCATTATTTACATTTAGTAAATATCCATTTAATTACACTTAGTAATTATCCATTAATTACACTTAGTAATTATCCATTTAATTACCTTCACTAGGTAATTATGCTTTTATTAATTACATTAAGTAATTATACTTAATCAATTTCATAAGTGATCATCACTAATTAATTAAATTAATTATCTTAATTTAATCACATTAATTAATTTAATTAATTACATTGAGTAATTCATCCCTTTAATTACTTCATTAAGTAGTTACCCTTAATAATCCTTTTAATATTAAGTAATTAAACTCTGATTACATCCATTAATTAATTATTCCTTAATTAATTAACCTTTGATCACTTAGATTAATCAACCCTAAATTAAGTAATCAACTACCCTTAATTAATTAACCAATTAATTTATCTTGATTTAATTACATAAATTAATCATCTTAGTCAATTAAGTAATTATACTTTAATTACTTTTGTTAATAAGACTTAACCCATTTACTTCATTAAACTCTTACCTCTCATTTAAATTAAATTAAATTAAAAACTTGAAATTGGTTTATACCAAATCATTTTTGAGAATTCAGGTATTTATTAAAGTTAAATACCTCTTGCTTTAATTACATCTTAATTTCATCATTACATTTTATTTGAAAATATTTAGGAACTAATTACATAATTAATCCAATGTAATATTTATATAAACCAAACTACTTTTAAAAAAAAATTAAACTTTGAAAATATATACTTTTAAAACTTAACTTGTTTAAACATTTTGCTCTAAACTCGAACATTTCATATATCTTTAAAACCTGTTATTGTATACTTGAAAATTCCTTTTGAAAACTTTGTTTAAAATTTACCTTTGCTACCAAATCTGAAATTCATATTTCAATTTAAAACCTGGACAGGATTCCTCTAAAAATTTAAAACCTGGTAACAAATCTAACTAAGCCCGAGCAAAATCACTAAATCCCCGAGTCACTCGCGAGCAAACCACAGGAATTCACCTACTTCGAGCCACACACGCGACGACCTCGAACCAGACCCGCGAAGGAAGCTTCTTCCCCAAACTTAAAACAACATCCAGACACCACTTGCTTGTGTGCACGTGCACATGCAATTGCCACCGTTTTGATCACCCCCAGCGATGCCTACAAGTCGCCAACGACCCTTGCCAGCGTCCCGACCGCCCAGCTTCGTAAATATCGACGCAAATCAAAATCGAGCAACTGGAACGCATAGGAACCCAAAACCACCCTGACAAAAATGACTCGTCTCATCGTCAGCGTTCGTCAGAAAACTCGCCGCCTCAACCTGATTCGCGCCACGAACCCCAGCGTCGACCCCCCTCATGTGATCCACTCCGATGCGCCATCGACATCGTAAACGTCTCGACTAACCCCTAGACCAAATCCATACTTCGAAACCTGATTCGACGCCGCCCGACCTCCTTATCGGTCTAAAATCAAGCAATCATTCTTCTAATGATCATCACCATGTCAGCTTCCACCAGGAATGATCCGCCCAACCAATCTTCGCCGATCATCGGGAATTGACAAAAATGCGTTTCCTGTTCATCTCGAGATTTCACACCATTTACTTATTTCAAAATCAAGATTTCTTTACCTAAATTCATCATTCTGTAACACTAATCTGGTTCCATAATCACATTCTAAAATTAAGATGCTTGATTTTTATCTTATATTTAGATCATCACTATATTCCCATGAGTTAGCCCTACTTATCTAGCCGGTGTTTGTTTCTTAATTTCTGAAATATTTACTAAATATAAAATCTTGAAACCATTTTTAAAATTAATATTACCATGTTACAATCTTTTTTCTTTAAAGATCTCGGTCTAAAATTTATTCGTTTGGAAGATATGAATTTTTTTGTTGATGAAGTTATCCCTGTAATACAACAGAGAAGTAAACATTTACATATACACAGACATATCACATATATCTATACATACATTCAAATCCAAACATACATGCAAACATTTTATACTATGTTACTTCAAGATTTCATTACATGCATCAAAGTTAAATCTCAGATTTGAAACTGTTTTTAAAGGAAAGGTTTACTCACCAGAAATAAAAACAGAGAGACGGGCTTTTATTTCTTTGATATAGGATCTGATTTGTTGAAATGAATTTGAACTGAAACTTGCATCATGTCTGAAGTATATTGAGTTTGAATTTGAATGCTTGCTTGTTCTCAGGTTGAAGATTTATTGAATTTGAAAAACTGATGTGGTTTGATTTAATTCTCTTTTCAGGATTTAAATTTTCCTTTTCTTTTGATTTTGAAAAGATGAAGAGAAAAATTTGAGGAAAAAGAATTGAACTCCAAAACCAGGTTTCTCTAAAGACTTAGTTATATATAATTATATTTTAAAAGAACAAAGGTTTCCAATTGTTAATTGCATGTAAATATAATCACACAAGTGTCATACGTGTACTAATTATTTTACACATGTTCAATGCATGTTTTAAATTTCTTACAAATGTAAAAAAAAAAGCTATTTTCATATACTTTCTTATGTTTTTATATTAGTATATGTTTATATTTTCTACATATATATATTCAAAATACATTAATCCGTGCTAAATTTAAAAGAAAGAATATTGAAACAAAAGAAATGATCCTTTAATTAAATCTTATTTTAAATTTTAAACTTAAGTTATTATACTTAAATTGATATTATATATATATAAACTAAATTTATTTCAAGTATAAATTTTAAAAGAAAACGTATTAAACTCTTGTTATTAAATACTATCTTAAGCTATCATACTTTTAAACAAAGATAAATATTTACTTTTAAGTGTTGTGAAAATATAAGATTAATTTTTAAATAGCCTTTAAAAAGTTTTATATTAAATTCAATCATAACTTCCAAATTACAAAATATATATATATATTAAAATTTGAAAACATGTTTTATTAAATTCAAACCAAAACTTCCTATTCATTATGTATATACATATGTACATTATAACTAGAATACATTTTTATTAGCCTTGAAAGATAAATTTTACCAATTAAATATTATTAGCTTTAAAAAGATAAATTAAATAATTAGGTTATTAATCAATATTGTCAAATTTAAATAATTATTAATGAAGATTATCAAATTGCTATTGCCCAAATTTCTGGGACATCACACAAATCACTCGTTGTAACTTTTTTTCTCCATTTTATTTATTATTAATTAGTGTTATCTCTTTGATTACGTGAATGCTATTTGATATAAATTTACATCCACGTTATCTCTGAGCATGTTTTTATGTTTTTTTGTGTGGGTGAGATTTTGACTTTTAGTTTAATAAAAATTTTGAAACTCTATTTATGTGATAAAATTTTGAGAAATTATGCTATGTCCAAGGAGAAATAATCATCCGATTTTATTATTCGGTTTCCCCGTAGACCAGTTCAGATTTTACCATGCACTTATGATATCTTGACCAATTAAAATAAAAGAAAATGATGAATGCATGATGGAAATCATAAATGGAAATCTGTTATTTGTATCCGTGTCCAATGCCTGAAGTTTAAGAACTGTACCGTTTATGCCTCTGCATACGTAATTCTTATGTTTGACCAGCCTCTTCTTTAAATTTGACTTAAAGTATAACTAGCTTAAATTAAAATCATATCAACCACTATTTAATTTGAGAAAAATATAGTATTTTCTAAAGAATACCATTAAAATATAATACTTTATTTCTTGACACCAAAAATGGTAGGACCAACGTGTCACGAAAATTGACAATTTTAAGTATATAATGTAATAATTTAATTCAACCCTTAAAAATCGATTACTACGATGATTTTCCTGCCAAACTGTAATTTTTAGCTGAGTAAAATACTATATAAACTTAAAATAACAAAATTGTATTTTATTCAAACAGAATTCTCATTTTTATATTTTATTGGTTTAAATCTATGATCTTCAATTTTTGTTTAAAATGTTATACCAGTTGACATGTAAGATAATGTTCCTTTGCGAATAAAGTGAAATAATAAATATATATATAGCATTAATAAGCATAAAATAACATTCATTATCACTAAACAATATTCATTATCACTAAAATTTTCATGTTATTTTTGTAAGGGCAAAATGTGGTCCAGTTACTACCACAACTTAAGAAGTGTTATCAAATAGAATAGAAGACAGACGTACACTGCTATTAAATAAAATTGTTCTTTTCACCACGACGCCACCACAAGTTTGCCTAAGGATGGACACGAGTGGAATAAATTATTAAACAAACAAAGTTGATCTTCAACTCATAAACGTGTCAGCATCTAAATTCAGAGAACGCATTTTGACTTATGCCGCATAGCAGATAGGCAAAATATGCGGTTTAGAATAACATATAATTTTTGCTATCTAACGTATTTTTAATAATAATTGTAATACCTTTAGTGTCGCGCTTTTTTGATATTAAAGTGAATTATCAAAAACGTCGCTCTATATATTATTAAATCTTAATCATTTAAAAGTACGATCTAATGTTAAACTTCTTTTACAAATTCAAACGTCTTCTAAAAATAGGATCTAACAATTAAACATGTTTTACAAATTCGAAACGCTTCTAAAAATATGATCTAAAATTAAACTTTCTTTACAATTATACAAATTTTAATATCACTAGAAAATAAAAATAAAAATAAATCGATTTTTTGAATGATTTGTATATATACAATTGATAAAGAAAACAATTCACGCGCGAAACGCGTGGCATAACATTTGTTTTTTAGAAAGGATGTTAGTATTAAGCACCAAATAATTGGACATTGTGACCTTTATTGTATGGAATATCTTGAAATAGAACAATTTTTAAAGAATAAATTATTGTACATGCTCTGTATTAAAAATTAATGCAAATTTACAATTGCGCTTTGTAGTGACTGAAAATGACTACCATATGAATAACACGACACGGTGAAATAAGTCACGTGTATAAAAAGGACTGCTCAGGTATAAATAATCCTTTTATCTTTACCACGCGCGAGTGGTAGATTAGATAGCTCAACCTTATCATTTTCCAATAGTGTAGTGCAGCGCAAAGGTGCAAGTGCTCAACTCAGTCTCAGTTTTTAAATCGGGCAAGTGCTCCAACCATAACGCGAGGGTAAATTGACAATCCAACAAGATTGGGGTAGGTGTACAAGGAAGATTCAATGTTGAAGCACTCATTTAACAACTCTATCCTGTCGTGAACTATACTATTTCAAATTTTATAAAATTTTGTGGATATTCAACCTATCTGTAGAATATCGTCTCCGTAAAATTCGGGTTCATTTCAATGTTTCTAGCTTTTTCAAACAATAATTCAATTATTCATCGTGCCATGAACCTTATTTTTGATACACATCTATTCTTTTTTAATCTCAACCACACGTTTTTATTTAAATAATTATATTGTTTCTTTTTGTCTTCTAATGATATTATTTATTTCGAAACATGAGGTTGAAATTAAAAGGGAATAAGGGTATAGTAAAAATTAAATGCCCCTTCTAATATTTGTAAAAATTAAATGCGTCCATGTTTATAAGAAAATTATTTTTTAAACATTTGTACACTTTTTCTAAATAAATGAGGTATTCGATGAAGATCGAAAAAATAGTGGTTTTGGATAAGGATCACTAGCTAAAATGGTAAAATTTCTGGATTATGATTCTAGTAAAGCCTTGAGTTTGATTCTTCAAGATACCAATGTTAAATTAAGTATCACTCTTAAAAAAATTTGTTTTTACTGTATTTTAAACACCTTGCATGCAATTTTCAAAAAAATTGAAAAGAATTAAACAACGAAGATTGAGAAAATAGTTGAGAAAATAGTTGTTTTAGTCAAGTAACACTAGCTCAAATGGTAAAGTCTCTAAATTATGGTTATAAAGAGAGATTTTGGATTCGATCCTTCAAAACATCAAAATGTATGCTATGTTTCCCTCTTTAAAATAGTTGTAACTTTTGCCTTCAAATCCATTTGACTTTTGCCATTTCAAATCCAGATTCTCAATTTCATTGGGAAAAGCATTTGCGTGTTGAACTGACGTTACTACGCTAATGTTTGTACGCATTACTGGAGGAAAAAAAGCATATTTTCGAAACAAATCCAATTGAAAATGAACTTAAAAGTCAAATTATTTGGATCCCAGCCGATCCAGTTGCTAGGGGAAATTTGTGGGCTTTTATTTTTTTTGATTGGCTGTTATTGCAGGCTTCTGATTGCAAAGCGTAGGAGGATCTGAACCTATCTGTTACGTTTTCTTTCTTATCTTCGGTTTCTTTTGGTAATTAAAATATGAAATTGTGTGGATTGTTAGGCAAGACGGATGCTTTAAGAAAAATTTAGTAAGAACAAAAGGTTTGCTTTTTAAATTGAAATACTATTTTAATGTAAATCTCAGGATGATAGTTTCAATTATCATTTCATGTTCACACTATAAAGCGTTTTTCAGATTAAAAAACAAACTTATTGTTTTAAACTTCAAAAAATTTGTAACATCTTCCCTCTGTTTATTTTCCTGTTTAGAATTACAAGAGATTAAGACCAAAATGTAATATTTTCAAAAAAGGAAGAAAAAAAACTTTTCTTAAAAAAAATGGTAGCGAACGGTACAATTATCATCAGAACTTCTATCCTTTCATGAACATGAACGATGCCTAAAGTTATAAGTTGAAATCTATAAAAGTAGAAATACTTGTGTGTCTATCGGTATATCTAAAAATCCTAGAACTTTATCCCTATATCAATAGATAGACCTTTTGAAGGCTTTACTCTAAAAAGCGACCCTACTTGCATAAACAGTTTTAATTTATATGTTTTTTGAAAATAAATTGGATTATAATTATAAAAGAGTCAGAATCAATAGCATTTCTTATTTAGCATCATTTTACAGGCCTTCAATATCAACCACAAATTTCTATCAAACATTTGTTTCTCTCACCTATCACATGAACCAAATTTTTTTACATACAAATTTATGTCCGATACCAAAAAGCTACAAATGACGATAAATAAGATATGCTATTGATCCTACCTCCTTATAAAAACAATATATTTTATACACTAAATCATTTTACCATGCTAATATTTCTATTAGTAATATCAAACATGGAGTTCTAGTTTCTTCATTGAAACTTGCATTCAATTGCAACTCAATTCTACCATCAAGGATTTTCTTTCTACCTACTATAATAAAAAATGAGCGCTCCAAAAGGCTCAATGACAAAAAGCGCACACCTAAAATCATTGTTGATGTACATGGCTACAAGCCCAAAAGAATGCAAGTACTCGTTTTCATCTCTGCAAAATACGATCTACAAAGCAACATTCAAAATGTTTCCCAAGCAGAGTAAATGATAATGCATTCCTAACTTAATTAAGATCTAAGTGATGCAAAAACCGAAAGCAAACACACAACATAAATAGCCAAAATTTCAGCTACAAAATCTAATGAATTCTTAACAAATGCGGTACAGTCTACCCATGAATTGAACCATACAATACAAAAAACTCAAAAGCACTCAGTCAACATAATACTAAAATACATGATAATTTCCAGGAAGATGCAAGTTCCCCTCATCCATAATCTCAAAGCTGGCCAAATCTCTGGAATAAGATGAAAGAAAAATAGTTATACAGTGAGGCACTAGCAAGAAATCAACATGCTAAATAACTAGTCAACATAAGATGTCATAAAATTTTACTAAATAACTTTTCATAAAAAAGAGTTCATTTTATAACAAAATATGATAGGAGCAATGGGTAGAATTAAGCCATGCAATACACATGAATAAAAATTCCCCAATAGAAACATTATTATTAGGATCAATAGAACAGCAACTTCTAGCGATTTAAAATTACTGGAACTGTTGCAAATTGCATAGGTAGCGTTCGACACTCAAGATTCCTCGTTTCCTTTCTCCACACTTGGACTCATTCGATGCGGCAACAAGCCAATGGCCCGCTATGGGGAACGAAGGAAAATTGTGCGTTTGGTTATTTAATTAATAATGTTAAATTTATATAAATTTCTAAAATTAATAACTTGCACAAATGAGGCTCATCGCGGTCTTTTGCATTAAATTGAAACCAAACAATATAAAATCTTACAATTTAATTAATTAAATAATTTATTTTTTGCAAAATACATTGAAAAATAAATACTTAATTAAACATAAATCAACTTTATTTTAAAATATAGATTTCAAATATCCTCCACTCGCAGCACACAAATGCATTCTCCATTCATCCAACATTTCAACTTATATGTCCATGCTCAAATGCTCCGCTCAAAATCCCCGCTCGTTTCGCAAAGAACGGACCCATAGCACATTCATTGAACCGAAGGGAAAAACAACTAATTGGTTATAAAAACCAAATCTAACTGTAAATACCTAAAGTGATGAGTGGTCTATATTGAACATTCACAATTAATGTATCATAAATTAAATATTCTTATACAGAACATTCACCATTTACTTCAGTGCATTTCTATGTTTAGTTTTTTCTCCAGAGGAAATTAGTGCATTTCCATGGTATATATAAGTGAGGCCACATAAAAGGTAACTTTTGTAAAACACCATGATTAAGTTTCAAAATACACAGCTGTTCTTCTCAAAGCCTGTTACAAAAAATACCCTTGTTTTTTTAATTTCAGCAAGACTGCACATGTTTGCAGTTTTGAGCAAAAAAAATTGTGCACGGAAACGAATTTAAGTGCAGATTTGAATTTTTAAAAAAAAATATCGAAAATAATTGTAGGAATATAATTTAAAATATGTTTTTGAGAAAGCTTTTCCATATATCAAATTCGAAAATACGGAACGAAACCAAATTTCTAGTAGATAAAACATTGACCATGGCTACATTATTTATTCTACAAATTTTACAAAGCATGTCCATCCATAACATGTCCACTCTCTTGCAAGAATCCACTTTAACTACTCTTATCAAATAAGAACTAAAATTCTACGGAATTGAAGACGGTACCCATAAACATGTCTTATATTCCCCAGAATATATATCTGCAACAATGAAATATGAGTGTTCCTTTCCAATACTGTATATCAGAAATTACCAAGACATATTCATGAGCACATATCTTCAACTCCCCAGTATTTTATCATTGTTTTATATGTATGGGCTTTTTGCTTCAAAGGAAGGTTGTTAATGTGTGCCCAAATAAGCACACTTAAACACTACCTAGCCTAAGCCATAAATTTTCTGATGCTAAGCATAATAAAGATGAATGTTATTGCTAACTATATACACGTTTAAAAACAAACACTAGAAAAAACTTGTTCAGATTACAAATCCAGATGTCTTTGATGGATTTGTGACCCATAAAGGCACAGTTACCCATTTTCATAAACTACGCCAATACTTCAATCTCTAACCAAAACTAAAACTTAGCATATATAGCACATTATATCAATCTTATGGTCTCATAAACTTGATGCTTTAAACACATAGCGTAAATTTATGGTTTATGATGGTTGGCTGAGATTCGAGCTTATGAGTTCATTTTTTGTTCGAATTTAAAAACAAACATCGACTTTTATCGTTACTAGAATATGAACTCCATATACAAGAATTTTCAAAAATGCAAGTTCGAACAAAAACATTGCAACCCTATTGTAACTATTAATAAAGATAAATAGGCAACAAAAAAATTTTTTGAACTCACATATTTTATTAAATGCAACAATGTCACAACTCTGAATGTACTCGCTTGCTGGCTCTACGGTGAGTTGTTCCTCTATAAGGTCATCCACAGAGACGAGATCATCAACAATTGTCATCATTATCTGCAACTTTTTGATGCCATAACCAACAGCAACAAGTTTGGCTGTGTGTTAAGAATTCAAAACAGTAAATTATATTAAAAATTGTATGTAGTGCCAGAATAAAAATTAATCACTACTGCACAAGAACATACAAGCTCCCCAGAATAATCCCTCCTTTTTGATGCTCCTGACTGTTTCTTCAAGCAATTTCATGTCCGTTTCATCATCCCATGGCTTTATATCCAATAGAACAGAAGACTTTCCAGCTGTTAAAAGTTTAAAATGAAGTGTAAGTTGAAAATTAAGTACAGTCACATAATAGTAGGTCAGTCTCAAGCAAATATCCTTAGTAATAAAGTACATTAAAAAAAATAGTATTATTTGATGGTTCTTTCATATACTAGATTTTATAAATCTTACATTCTTTCTTTTTTCCAGAAGCTTTGACAGCAGCTGCACGTTCCTCAGCTGCTTTCTTTTCCTCTTCGGTTTCCTCACCAAAGAGATCGACATCACTATCATCATCTTCTGGAGCAGAGGCCTAATGTTTTCAATATGATAGTGAATAACAATGATAACTCATCAATTATATTAATACAAAATACCACAGACGAATCATAAATCAAATCACAAGGAGCAAGCCCGGTAAAATGAATCCTGCAATGTTAAAATCTCACAAAAATATATTTGTATTTACAAATTACACAAATTAATTTAAATCGCCGTTAAGCGAAAATGATTTTTTTCAAAATAATCCATATAAATTAACTTCTATAAAATATATTTATAAGTACCTTTCAAATTGATATGAGATTGTTGGCGAACAAAGTTACACCCTCAATTATATCATCCGATAGAAATATGGATTTATTCTCTTCAAAAAATTAGAATCAAACTCTAACAATAAGAGGTCAAGGAGTGTGCTTTTGACATATTAAATGTCAATGATTCAGGTCAAAGATAATTTAGATAAAGGTTTGCAACTGGCAGACATAACTCAAAATCCAAGATCAGATTACTCTTTTTGGAGAGTCGATGTCTTATAATTATATAGAATACCTTCTTCCTAGGAATCTTCACAAATTTGAAATTACAGGCACCCAAATCAAATGTAATTCACGTACGGTACAATAAATGTAATTGTACTTGTACTTACTACAAAGATTTTATTATAACAGAAAGGACGCTCCTTGTGAACTTTATTTTTGGATGACCTTTATCTATATTGGCAAGGCAACTCAGGCCAATAGCAAAAGGATGCATGTGATAAAAAACCAATTTTGACATCAATCAATAGCTATTTTAGTGTGACTACATTAGTATTCATTAGCATAATGTTAAGACAAGCTAAAAATTTAAAAAGAAATAGAAATAATGCAACAACCTATAATGCTAAGCATGTATAAATATTCATAATTAAATTACCGTGTCTGCAACCGCAGGAGATGCTGTAGCTTCAGCTGGAGCAGCACCTTCAATTTTAACTCCTTTCCCTTCCTCAGTCACACCACTGCATTATTCATAACATCAAAATAGTGACTTTTATTTGCAACGCAAAGTGCAAATTAACAATTTCAAGAAAATAACCTGATTCTAATGAGGGCATCAATGTGTTTGAACCATCTAGCAACATTGACATACTCAGAAGAAGGCAATGAATGAAACGCTGAATAAACAGCTAAGTCATCCTTTGACGCTTGGTATCTGGAATTATTTTGTACATAAGCATAAATTATTCAAACTACACATGGCAATATGAAGTAAGCTTTAAGGTTCAAAAACTAACCCAGAGATATAACTACGAGTAAGAAGGTACTCATCAAGTTTCTTCAAACCAGCCGATGAGTTAACAGCATTGAGTGTTACTGCCATTTGTGCTAAATTTGAATATCTTGACACCCTGCAAATTCAAAGCTCACTATCAAACTTTGCTCTCTATTTTGATGAACTTTCTTTTTTTTCTTGTTACTTATAGCAGGAAATATTTTCATTGGAAGTCTGAAATTAAGCCATAATTTGGAACCAAGCTAATCATGGGTTATTTAATAATTCATTCTTTTGGATTTATGTTGCAAGTTTTAGGTATATAAGATAGAAAGAAAATTGATAAGGCTACATCTATTTCCACCCCTAGTATTTTTTCATCAAAAAACAAACCCCTTAAATCACTGTAAACATCCCAATCTTTACCACTTATATCCTTCACCTGTAATTTAGCTTCTTCGCCTATTTTTGATTTCGCTTTCTTCCATCTTTCACTTCCTTCTGCTTTCTACCACTTTGACTATGTTTCAGCACATTTAATTTTTAGTTTTACAACACTAATTACTACCACTTTTACAACACTCGGCTGCCTTACTAAAAGATGTTATATTTGCATGCTAACGTAGCAAACTGAATTTTAAATAATACACCGATGAAATGGAAATACTAACGGAAATACTAGGAATTTTAACATGGATCAAATCAAAAAAAAACATAAGATGGACTTGAGTGGTGTTTAACAGAAACTTAATTCACCAAGTCAATGTGGATATTGGATACGTGATTTTTTCGAGAACAGTTTTGTTTAAGGTTTTGAGTTTTGATTCAATCTATTAACTGGGTATTTTTGTCCAAGAATAAATTTCACCTTTAGCTGGGCATGGAATGAAATATTTGGGGTGATAATAGAAGCTGCCAATTAACAATATGACCTCAATACAAAATGACCTCAATACAAAAGAAAAGCAGGGACCTTGCTGCTCTCCAATTGAAACAGCAAAACGTTACTACGTTGTTACATCGAATAACAAAACAATATAAGCTATAAACATTACTGACGGTCGGACCAATGAAAGATGGTTCCTTTTCACGGTTGTTTATCAAAAGTCCTATAATGATGAAAGTTCAAACTTACCATGCTAGGCAGTCATGCAGAAGAAAAAACATACAAGTTAGAATTTTTTTCAAAGATCGAAACTTTTCGATAAATTACCTAATAAATAGACACTAAAAAACGTTAAATTAAAATCGGTACTCTAATCATACTACAAGGCTCAAGATATCAATTGTGAAGATGAAAATTGAATTACAAACCAAACGTATAGATTAAACCCTGAATAACAAGGTGGAGCAAAATTATTATAGATCTAAATAGATTAAGTGGAAAGGAGTGGAAATTGGAATAAGAAAGTACCTCTGGATCTGTAATTTAGGGCAAAGGAAAGAGAAGTGGAGCTGTGAACTGAGGAGGCTAATCAATTGTTTATAACCACTCAGTTGATTTATTTTCCGCCGCACATTAAAGATCTGACGGTTAAAACGAGTTCAGTGGCCATGCAAATAAAATTGGACTGCTTTCTTGCGCAAGCGTGGGACCTCGTTGACATTTTCCACATTCTTTTAAAAAACACAACCCAATATTGGTTCGATAACATTTAATCTTAAAATATCAGGGTTTTGAAAATAAAATAACGCATGCATGAACTCACGGTTTAACATTAAAACCCTTAAAAAACCTCAAGGCTAACCTCTTTGAACCACACAGTTGTTCAAATTTGACGAAAAAATATCGTTTCACTTTTCATTTTTTCACGTAATAAATTTAACAGATAATTTTTTAGCCTTAACTACCAAATTATTAGATTATCTTATCAATTTTGAACAACATAATACATTATTAGTGTACATTTTACGAATCATTGTTGAACTAGATCTCTTTCGAAAGCAAGTATATCTTACATTTGAACCAATTTATATCTCGATAGATCTAGACTATTAAGCTGCCGTAAAATGGATCAAGAAAAACAAGAAGTATCAAGGACAAAGAATGGCTAAGTGTGGAGAGAATACAAGATGGAGTGGTACCAATCCTTATAAGAAACCAAAATTGCTTGGTCATGTTGAAGGGCAAGAAAATGAGGAGTTAAGCAAAATTATGGAAGACAAAGTGAAGGATAGATCGGTATCGGTCCCGATTGATACCAAATCTTGTTGGTTCCCAAAGTGGACCGCCATTGCTTTGTTAAGGATGAAGACCAAGTCAAGGGAGAAGTACAAGATAGTACAAGTAGATGGATCGGGACTGATCTGTAATGGTCAGTACCGATTTTTTTTGCTCGTGATATTTTGGTTTCGTTTTGTGAATCTTTGGATCTAGAGATAAGAATGTGTTCAAATCGATTCCGACGATTTTGATGGTCGATTTCGTCTATAAATACCAAGGCTAATGCTGTGAAAAAAGGATCTTATTATTTACTGATTTTTGCATTTAAACTCTGCCGAATTCTTACCCAATGGTTTGAATCTCGAAATCTTTGTAAATCGCTTGTAATTGCTAAAGTAATCGGTAACGAAGCTAATAGTGGACGTAAGCTACTGATTTTGGTCGAATCACTTTAAATTTGTATATTTTTCTCTCTTTTGGTTCTTAATTTCTTATAATTTCCTTTTGTCTTTTGATTGGGTGTTTATCCTTTTTTCGGAGCAAACATTCATCCACACATTTCACCCTGCCGTTTTGATGTTCCAAAAGCACCCCTCTACCTCCTATCTCATCCTGTTTTCTCCATCCTGATGCATCTACTTCAAAATAAAATCCATATCCATCCCAATTCTCATTCATTTCATCTTCATTTATGTTGGCTCTACCTTTAATGACACCTCTATGACGACCACCCCATACCACTAGCACCAATAATATATAAATCATGCGCTACTGTTGTGCCTGACCATTATAGGACGATCACCTGGGTTTACAACAAACAAATATAGCATATGACCTGACGTAGCGCATGGACAAAATATAATATCACATATACAACAGAAGAGGCTGTAATAACAATGTGAATAGACCATCATCATTAGAGTATAATATCAACAGAGTTGTACATTAATGGTAGAGTTTATACAACAGGAAATAAATTCAACAACTATCTCAAATACAAAAAACAAGTAGTCACCGCTACGGCTTTTCAGTGCTGCATAGCAAAATAAGCGTAGACCCTATATATGTATGTAATACGAGATAGCTTCATACAGCTCGTCCTTGGAACAGTTATTGCGTCACTTGGACTTGTTATCCAGTCTACTCATTTAAGAATACCCAAGATAATTAGAGGCGAAGTATAAAACCTTGGGTCAGACAATAGTCTAGTATGAGCGGTAAATGAGTCTTAAAATACCGAATAGGTAAAGACGGTAAGAAACAAAAGTACATAAACCATGCCTGACATGTCCTTGCAACCAAAGAGTTACCATACAACGCTATAATATGCTACTCTATACACTACAACAAAAAGACCCTACTATAGCGCCCGAAAAACGCTATTAAAGGATATTATAGCGGTTCGATAAACGCTGTATAACGACATGTGATTAAAAACAACCAACATTAGATAGCACAAAAAAAGCGCTATAAAAATTGTTACTTTCATAGCGCAAATATTGCGCTATGTTATTTATTTTTATAGCGGCAAAATAGGCGTTATTAATTAATAGCACAGCGCTATTAGCCCGCTATGAAATTCGTTATTAGCCACAAAATACTTTTTGTTTTTTCTAAGATAGCACTAATATTGCGCTATAGAAAGTGTTAATAGCGGATTATTAGCGCTGTATTTGAACAGGTTATTGTAGACGGTAACTTGTCACAACTCCAATATGCCGCTATAAAAAGTCAGCTACAATAGCGCTTGTACTCTGCTATAATATCTTATTTTATAGCGCTTGCTGATCTATCATTCATCATTATTTATAGCGCTTTTTGTAATACCATAGCGCTTTTCTACATCCTACTAATAAACTGTAGTATTAAATACCAATATCAAAAAGCACAATAATAATCATAAAAGATAATAAATATAGAGATGTAACACATTACATTAAACATACCAAATATTCATACACATCAAAACGTAGTAGCAAATATTTTAAGCACACCCCAAAAAATGGTAGCATGGTTTAACAAAAAAAAAACAAGTACATATTTGATTGTTTGCATTAAAATGAAGATCACAGCTTTAGCATCTTCTTCTTTCACACACCTGCAAATAAGATAAATAGTTACATTAAGAACGATACATAATTAATAATAGATGTTTTTACATGTAACAAAAAACTAAATTATTGCATATTATTGCATGTCTCATTTTATGTTCGTACATGTTACTATCCATTTGAATCTACATCAAAACCAATATAGTAGCAAATTAGTTAGGAAAGATAACAAAAACATCATAAAAATTTATGACCGAGCGCTATGTCTCTTTCATTTCATGTTCATAGTTTAAATTTACATTTATGCACTAGTTTTATTCATTTCCTTCTAGTAGTTAATCTTCTTTTTCTTCGTTTATTCTCTACTTTCTTTCATTTTCAATATTGAAATCTCTATGTGTTGAAATGATAAAATAAATGAGAGGCTAAACCCCTACGATTTAGGGGCAATGAAGCTTTCTTTTATCATGTAGATTCAACATAAAATTTTCTATGTATGATCTCTTTTATGCTTTATGAGAAAATGGATGTTTATGTTTGTTTGTGTTTTATGTTGAATTTGATAGCTTACTTTGTTCATAGCAAATAGGCTATGCTTATCTCATTAATCACAATTCGCCTCTTCATCTAAATATGATCATGGCGGTGAAGTGAAGTTTGAATCAAAATTTGATGATCTATGTTACTAATTGACAGTAAATAGTTCATGCTTAAAGTAGATTTTGTTTTCATTTCCTATGCTATGTTTCATGAGATATGAAAAGCAGGACTAGAGTTGTATTATAGTTTGATAGTTAATTTGTGTTAATTAATAACTCAAATAGGTCATGCTTATGATAAATACGTTACTAATCCTACTTCAAATAAAAAGACACCATCATTTGATTTTATGTTGATTTATATGAAAAATATAAGAAAGTGGATTTGCTCCTAAATTGAATTTTAATCACATTGTTTTTTATCTCAACATTAGCTTAGCTTTCTAGTTTTCAAAACAATCTCCACTTTTGGTTTAATTTGATTGACTATAAAATTTCAAAATCTAACAATTCCCTACGGATTGACCCGTACTCGTCACGTACTAATTTTTGTATGCCGTGTGCTTGTGTTAATTTTTATTTAAAATAATTTCGGTGATTTTCTAACTCGATAAAAACTTTGTCGTTAAACAAGTTTTTGACGCCGTTGCTGGAGAATTATTTTGATTTTAATTACTATTCTTTGGATTAGTTTTGTTTAATTTTATTGCGTGTTTGTTTTGTGCGTTAATTTTATTCTTTAAAAAAAAAATTATGTTGTGTTTAAATTTTAAACCCACTTCTATAACTTCCAATACCGGCTAAACTTCATTCACTTCTGCCTGTCAATATTGCACTCTGACATCCCCTTCACAAAACACTTCCCACCATACTGTTACACATCAACCACCATTGCCGCAACCTGTCCCATTGCTTCAAACTCCAATTTACCTTCCCTGCCTTGCCATCATACCACACAACTACAAAACTACATGTACTTCAACACCACTTCTGACATACTTGCTGATACATAAAATCTGACATATACTACCATGCACTGAGCTAACAACATTCACCCTATCATAGCTGCAACAAACTTCAACCATCAGAGCATCATCTCCATCCATACCATACAGACTGTCTCCTCCTATAATCAACACTTGAGTCACTATGTCCCCTTTCTTCCGGCAACCAGCCTCGACCATCCAAACCAGCCTTGACCACCGGTTTACTGCTGCAACGGTTGATCACCTTACCATCAGCCTCCGCTACCTACCAGAGCAACCCTCTGCAGTTACAACTACTTCATCATTCATCCAAGTGACCATCAACTCTGAGCAACTCCACTTACTGACACATTTTATTATTGTATAATTAGGAGTTTCATCAAAAACGGAGCTCGTATGTGGTGATTTGTACGTGGAAACCGAGACGCGAGTCTCGCGTATAATAAAATATTATTAAAAATGGGCAATTTCTTTTACCCTTTTAAATTCATGCCTCACGCACACATGATTCTTCACTTTCCTTCGCACGCAAATGATTCTTTTCAGCCCCAAGTAACGCAAACGGTAACTTGCCGTAATTATCAAACAATTTTCCTCATTGCCACGCAAACGTGGGTTGCACGCGAAATTTGATTATAAATATGGGTGAGCTGTTTTCTTTTCTCCTCTCATTTTTCTTTCATCCAAACACTCGGTTATTCAAAAAAAATGGCAACTGCCTTTCGTTTAAATAAAAAAAAGCAAAGGCTGAAATCGCAAGTTGGGCGGCAGGTTGGCGGCATCAACTCTGACCATCAACCCTCTGCAGTTACAACTACTTCATCATTCATCCCAGGTGATTAACTAACAATAACATAGCACACTGAACTAACTTACGCAGAAGCACTCAGATTCTTTGCATTCATTTAATCACCTGTAACGCAAACATATAACTGTTTTGTAAGAAGATGTAGCTTATATGATAAAAGCTTCTAGTAGCTAGATATCTTCTTTTAAGCGGTCAATCTATGGTTGAACCACATTTAGAACCTTAGGAGATTGAGATTTTGAATCTTTCCCTTCACTTTTTTGTTCGTGTGTCACGTTCATTTCACCTGTCAAACAAATTACACTAGCACTATTGATTTTTTCCAATAAAATTCAGTTCAAACTTACGTATGTCTCACTTTGTTTATAACATGCTATTCTATGGGATGGTACAACACCCTGAACCAAAATACTGAAATTTCTTATTACGCTAACTACCGTGAGGCTGGATAGCAAGGGTATTTGTAATTTCTAGTTATTCCTTAAAGCTTGTTTTTGTATTAGTTACACCAGAAAAACAAGTTAAAGTTTAGAGAAAACCTTCTTCTAGCTATGTCTATGAGTCTCTTAGCAATGCCCGATAGATGGAAGCATAGTAGAGTAACCAATGCATTTATAAGAATTGAGGCTGAAGAATCAGCGAGTCCTAGATTAGAGAGGAGAACTTCAACACCTGCTCATTCAAAAATCTATCGTCGATGCCTGAAAACTGTTGGCCAATATTCATTAGAATGGTGTAGTAAAAAAGATATCAAACAAAAGTTGCAGAAATTTATTAGCCATGTTTCTGAGTTTTCCAGTGCAAACATTGATTGAAATAGACAAATACTGATTGAAATAGACAAATATTTCCATCTAAAGAAAAATACATAAATATCTCATATAACAATGGGACACGCGTGCACGTTGATCATTAACAGATAATTTGTCAATAATTATTAAATACTCAGGATACAATATATGATTATATCATCAACGATCAAAGGACAGGAATGTTTATTTCAAAAAATAAAAGTTAGCTTGCAACGAAAACAAACCTCAGTAGCGAGGTATTCCATGATGACGGTAGAGTAAACAGGGGCTCCAGTACCATCTCCTGCTCCCTCTCGCCAGCAACACCATCAAAAACGCCTCAAACACCGTCTTCATCACCTCCCACACCGCCAGTGCCTGCGCCCAGTCAGTCACCACTCTGATACATAATCAAACCAACTCTTCTCCTCACATAAAGCATGGCAGCTTCTTCTAAATCTACACATAGAGCATCATCACATTACATAGTACCCCATCAGACATTGTCACAGATGGAAATGTTAGGTGGGTGTGTGTGTAGGTGTGTTGTGTGTGCTTGCAAGATAAGTACAGCGCAATGTTGAAGAAAACCTCATTTATTTAGAAGAATGAGCTGATCATAATCTATCTTTATAGTTAAAGTTAAAACAGTGAGAGGAAGAAATATATACTTGTGTGAAATGCTCGAGCCCATCCTTTGTAAACAGTAGGACGGATGAAAACAGGAAGTTCCTGAAATTACAAAAGTTTAATGTATTATCTTCTTGACACAAAAAAGATGCAATGAGGGAAAATATCTTAAGTTAATTATACTAACTGAAGGAAGGCGATGCATGTTCAATATAAGTTGCCATACGTCGATGTATGAAACATTTAAGTTAAACGCGATGACCATGACTGATTGCCACATTTTAATGCAGATATCTGCAAATGCTTCACCCACTGATATGCAAATAGCAGCAGGTTATGAATTATAACAAGTGCATTGTGGATAATGGATGTGTCATCTAAGAAACTTCATGGTTAGTTAACACAGGTAAAATTCACCAACAAATTCATCGTATGTATAATGTCATTTTTCTCAATAATGCTTAGGAGCTACCTGATACCAAGGACCGGTGCACGATCTATAATGATGGTCACAACTAATTAAGGTCGCCTTCAAATAACTAATCATAAGAACATGAAAATTATGTTGAAATTTAACAAATCAGTATCACATTCTGTTTGAAACATCAATTTCGCAGCAGTATATTTTTGAAGCATTTTCAGCATTCAACATTGGAAATGGTGGTTAGGAAGAAGTTGAGGCAACCGATACAAAATCACAAAGTTAAAGCATTCTTGGAGCTTCCCTAGTAATAAGATCTTAAATAAGAGCGAACTTTGAAAGTTAATTGGTGGTTTGAAAAAATATATAAATGAACGAAAGGAATTTAGAAGTGGGAAACATGATTTTTTTTTAACATGAATGCTGCAAATAGAAATATCTGGACAACTTCTACTGATACGTACCATACTCATGAGAAATCCCCACATGCGTGATATAGAACGTAGCGGCAAAAGCTTCAGGAAGGCAGCCTGCATTTAACAGAATAAGAGAAATGATGTAAGAATGTTATTCAGAAAGAGCTTCAAATATATCATAATTATCCTGTTGATAACAATAATACAAAGCAATAATTAAAATGCAGATTAACCTTCCACATAAAATTTTAGGCATGTATAAAATTTGTACCGATTACCATAACGTTGATTCATTCATTACGCCTATTTGGAAAACAAACCCTAGTAGATGCATCTAGTACACCTACTAATACCAAAGCTTCATTCAGGATTTCTGAGCTTACTAACTAATTTCTTCCACTACATTTTTGCTCTGTTTCAAAGCAAAGCAAAAACTGCAGGTTCTTTAGAACATGTGAGCTTACCAACTAGTTCAAAATATTTTCAATTTCTTCTAGTTATTAGTTTCATATTTTAGATGCTCATTTGAAGTTCTTTGGTTTTATATAAAGATCCAACCCGGACAAATATAGAAATGGACACTAATCCATGCTACACTTCTTCGTTTACGCAGCAATCAGTTAAGCTATTAGGGGTTCCTAAAAAGGAACAAGCAAACAAAGAAACCATCAAGTCCTTTACATTACAAACATTTGGTTCGTTATTGTCATGGTTCAAAATATATCTTAAATTAACCATCTCTTATTCTTTCACATAAAAACTCAGATTAACCTTCCACAAAACAATAATTAAAATGCAGCAATGAAAATAAACGAAATGAAAAATCAAATTGAAATCAAAATCGAAAACTAAATATAAGTCAAAGAACAAAAATATAAAGAAATGTGAATGGTAACATCTTCCTGTTTATAACTGCCGCAACTGCCTGCCATCTGACTCCTGCAACCCCTCTAGCATCTCTTCCATTCTCTCTGAAATTTGCAGTTAAACCAACATCCCAATCCTGACCTTCATAGAATTAGCACCACGCCTTCTTTGAACCGTTCATAGAATTAACTCCTTCCTCCGCTGCCTTGAATCGCGACACTCAACCACCCATCGCCTAAACTACAAGCAACTCGCGACAGGAAATTGTTTTATAAAGAGGGAAGAGGGAAGAATAGAAGATGGGGAAAATTGAGGAGGGAAGAGAAAAATAATTGGACAAAGAGGCGGCAAAAGAAACATCTGGGGATAGAATGCGTTACCCAGTAAAGACAGGCGGTAAATAAAAGAAATTAGAATCAACAATAACACAATGAAACAATGCGTTATTACATGGCGTTATAAATGACCATTTTTCTTGTAGTGATAATATCATAAATATATACCACAAACCAAATAAAGGATATCGGTCTTTCAGGTATTTCTATCTCCAATACCTACTTCCCCTAATACCTACAAGTGATAGCCTACCAAGGAGAGGAACCAAAACAACCATAACATCCATAGCAACCATCATACAATCCTAACTATCACTTCATGTGCTCTGAATATATGATAAGTCCTTATGACCCCTAAGCCAGGGACTAATGGAAATCTCGGTTCTCTGTTGTACTATCATATCTCGCAGCCCACAGTTGGATAAGTGCCTCGCAGCCCAAAGCTGGACACTAAAACCTAAAACTACAAGTTCAGGATATATAGGTCCCTCCATTGACCCATAGGCATCTGAACCTATAGTATTCCAACTTCGAGTACAACTGAAAACTCTCCAAGACATCAACGATTCCTTATCACATTTACCTGATTCCTACCTCTACTCAATTTGGATACCGAGCCCTTCTTGCCTAATCCAATTTCCATTGTTCACGAGGGACCCTTCCATATTCCTCGATCATATGGCCCACCCTCTTTGCGTGCCACCATGTTCGAAACATACTCCCAACATGAGCCAATATCCAAAGACCATAGCTTTTTATCATATTTTTATATCGTCATCCAACCTGATGCGAATAAGCCAAACCTCCAACATGATCTACAGGACCTCTATTTCACCTACTAGAAGTTTTATCTCATTTGGACTTAACCAAGAACTCCGGACCTCTCTACTCGTCTCCGACCTGTCCACTTAGCCAAGTTATGGCTAAGTTTTCTTCCACTCGTTACTTACTTCTAGTACTCCATGTCCAGATGCTTTGACACCGACTTCTCTACATAAATCAAGTCGTCATAGAAAAAGTCCTTTCTTTAAAGCACCCTACTTCATATTCTAGAAATAAATCGTCATAGCCTCCAATACTTAGCCAATCTCCTACCCACTACCTTAGGCAACCTCTACTAGCAATAGTCTCGCTTCCCCAAAAACCACCGACTTGTTGGACTTAACGACCGAACTCGTTACCGACCTCTCATGTCAGTGCCGTCTTCTGTGCTTAGACAATCAAGACCAGGGACTGAATCCCAAGCTCCTCTCATACTCCAGAGCTTCCTCTCTAAGTTTTGTCCAATTCTGACCAAATTTGTGTAACGCCTCGGATTTTTGGTAACAGTATTTAGGATATTTAATTAGCTAAATAAAATAAAATAATGTGTTGATTAGGGGATTGAGATTTGATTTAATTAAGGGATAGTTGTGTCATTTAAGCAATGAATTAAAAGAAGAGTTTAAATTGAAATAAAGGAGGGGTAAAATAGAAAATAGTTATTCTTATACCCTAAACCCTTTGGTCATGTACCCCTACACGTCCATTTCATTTCATCAAAAAAATTAAAATAAGAGGCTAGCCACCATTAACAAGGAAAAGAGGAAGAAAAACTAAGAAGAAGCTAATTCAAATTAAATCTATTCACACCTCAATCTCTTTAATCACTAAAACTATGGTGAATAATGTTTACATCTCATTTTTTATAGTGTTTTCAGTTTTTAGATGAATGTTGAGTATTTTGCATTGATTTGTCATGTTTTTGAACGATGGAATGATTATATATACATGTTGATGATTTATGTATGTTCATATTGATTTTATGACATGTTTTATGGTGAAAACCTTCTAAAAAGACATCCAAATGCCTTGCGAATTTTTATGAAGATCAAAAATAATATTTTAGAGATGGGTTTCAATTTTCGAAATTTTCTGAAATTATGTGGAATTTATATGAATTTTGTAAAGAAAATGTTAACTTGGGTTAAATCTTATTTTCGGTTAAATAATAAAAGATTTAGGTATGAAATTTGTATATGTTGGAAAACATATTAAAACAGATTTTTTGGAATTTTTTTTTGATTTTCCTAAGTGTTTTAATGGTTATATAAAATTGTTTAATGTATGAGACTTAAATGTTTATATAATTAAAGAAGAAAAAGAGGCTTATTGCAAAATAATTTGAATTTGTTTACTCTAGAAAGTCGGCAACACTTTTGAAAAATTGTAGTACTTATTATTGGTAAAGAAAGAGGCAACTAATCACAATTAGATACGTAAGCAGATTAGATGGAAAGAACAATTTGCTACATGTTTTTTACTGTTTCGACACCGTCGGCACCAGGTTCCGCCTCCTCATCTTCACTTCTGACATAGTCGAAACCAATGCACATGGTATCAGGGAACTGGTACGTAGTGACTTGGATGAAGGCGGAAGGTAAGGAGTCGAAACCAGGGGTTGAGGTAGTACTTTGTTTTTAAATTAAAAATTTGCCTGCTTGCTTTCGACTAAAATGGCTTTGGACTGAGTAGCTTTCGACTAAGTCAAATGATTTTAAAAGGAATGGTTTCGATCAGTTTGCACTTTTGTTTTAAATGATTGCTTTCGATTGGGTCGAAGCCTTTAGCTGTCGCTTCCTACCTTTCGATCCAAATGGTTTTGAAAGAATTGTTTTATTTTCTAAAAAACCTGGCCGCTTCTCCAAAGCTTTCGAAAGGGATGGTTTCGACGCCATCACTTATTTACTTAGGAAATGGTTTCGAAGTAGATGCTTTCATCTTAAATGTTTTTAAGACCTTTTTTTCTATAATTGAAGTAAAATCCAAATGGTTTCGAAAGAGATAATTTTAAATGGTTTCAAAACAGATGATTTCGATTTTAATGGGTTTCTGATCCTTTTGCTTGACTTGAAGGCAGAATCCAAATGATTTCGACCAAGACGTATTTCAAAACTTTCAAAGGGGAATTTTTTTGAATGGTTTCAAAAGGTTTCCACATGTTTAAAATTGAACCCAAAGTGCTTTCGAAAGGATTAAGTTTTGGCTGTTTTGAAAGGTTTTAATGAATGGTTTCGAAAGGGGCAGTTTCCCAAGGTTTCGATATGGTCCAAAGGGAAGGTTTTTTCAATGTTTTCGAAAGGCAACATTTAAAAGGTTTTAAAAGGAGGATGCCTAATGTTTTGAAGCTTTCAGAGAAAGAAAACAAAGGTTTTTACAATGTTTTCGAAAGGCAAGGTTTAATGGTTTCGAAGGGGCTACCTTTAATGGTTTCAAAGGGGCCACCTTTAATGATTTCGAAAGGACTGTTTAAAGGTTTTAAACAAAGGTTTCGAATGAATTAAATAGGCAATATAGCCTAAATATTTTTAAGTTAAAAAGGGTTTTAATTTGTTTTGAAAGGATACTTAATCCTCATTAAATCTCATCAACATTATTTTGAGTAATATATATATATATATATATATATATATATCATGACAAAATAGCTTAGAGTAAAGCTAAAAAAATATTTTCCTTGTGCAAGTATGATTTAAAAGGTTAAATCATTTTAAAAAGGTTTCAAGGAAAAAGAGATAGGGTAGTTAACCCTGTGAAAATAATTCAGACAATTAGTCCATTTTGATTCGGACAGTTAGTCTAGTTTGCTTGCAGTTAGCCCAGTTGTATGGAGAGATAGTCCAATTGTAGCATAATAAACCTTGCTATTATGTTGTGGAAATATTGTCTACTTAATACATGTTTTTGGACAGATTGTCCATCTAAAGGATATTGCAATTTTTATATAATAAGTTTTATTAACCAGTTTGGTTGTACGAAAGGATTTGCAAAATATATGTTTTAAAGAGGATGTTAGTTAGGGGAAACCTGTTCCGCTAAGCGGAATTGTCTTACTTAATATCAGTAAACGGAGATGTAATGGAATTATTCACACCAAGCTTTATGTCCGACTCAAAGTTTTTATTTCCCCTTAAACTTCTAGGTACTTAAAAAAATTTCGAGTAGATTAGGGGTTGAGGTTTTTAGGTTTTAGTCTTTTTGCGAATAATGCTTCCGAAGACGAGCAAGTTGCTGACGGATAGCTAGTTGGGATTTGTTGTTTCATTTTGTTTTGATTCTGCTATGTATATTAAGTTAGATATGGCTGATATTGCTTTGATCAACCAAAGGAGCATAGTCATATGTCGCTCTTGGCATATTTTTATAATAGTTATAATTAACCTTTACTTGGAAAAAGATATGGGATTATGTAACATAGATATGAATTATTGTTTTGAAATGTAATCAACAAAATGTTGTTTGAAATCTGAGATTTTGTTCATGTTCATGTGCTTCTGATATTATGGATACCACTAGCATTGCCATATTTTATCACCATAAGTCATACTACAGATGACTTCGGCATCCATAGGCTTAGCTTTTGGCCTCTAGATACGGGATGTCACGACTTGGTATCAGAGCATGGTTGATGAGAAAAAATTAAACTAAAAAAGATTTTTAAACATGATCCTAAGGAATTAGAGTAAGATTGGGGTATCAGATAATGCTATGGTAGCGTACTCGTATTTGCTATATATAAGTATATGCTTTATCTCTAGTCTCTTATCCTTGTTAGGTTATTCTTCTGTATCTCGTAAGGTTTGAATACAGATATGGAAGGTAGAAGAGAAAGAGTTAACCTAGGATGGGATGGCACCGATGGGAATGCCGGTCCTAGTACAAGGAGAAACCAAGGTCATGCATAAGTAAAGAATGTAGGTGCTGGAGTTACGCAAGTGGACATGGGAGCTATGTATCAATTTTTTGTGAATATGATGCAAGCTGGAGTTGCAGTTGGAATGGTAGAAGGAGATATTACAAGGCAAGAGTTCCAAAAGTTCTGATAGTTAACCACTATGCTAAGCTGAGCGGAGATTACGCTAAGCTTGGAGGGAAGCCTTTTATAGGGATAGAGGATGCTATAGAAGTGGAAAATTGGTTGTTGCACTATGAAGGGTTTTATGCAGACTTGGGGCTCAATGATGAGCTAAAGAGGAGGTTGACATCTAGACAGCTTCAGGGAGATGCTTATGTCTGCAATGGCACAGTGAGATCTGAAGTTTTCTCAATTAGAGCAGGGAGAGATGTCTATTCTGGAGTATGCTAGAAAGTTCGAGGAGTTGGCCCAATATAGGTATGCTTTAGTGGATAGTGTGATGAGAAGGAATGAGAAGTTTATCAAGGGGTTGAATCCTGAGTTAGCTAAGGCCACATCACCTCATACTAGAGATCCTTCTGATTTTGTTGTGGAGATGGCCTAAAGGCATGAGGAGATCCTTGATTATCTATAGAAGAGTAAGGTTAAAGAAGTTCGGACTGGGCAGAATCAGAAGAGGAAGTTCTTTCTTAAGAAAGTTACTCAGAAGGGTGGAGCAGCTAAGAAGGGGAAGTCTGAGATTATTTATTTTAAGTGCGACAAGAAATGGCACTTTCATAATGAGTGTCTACTAGAAAGGCTAAGGAGGTGGCTGGAAAGAAGAATATCAGATGCTTTAAATGTGATCATATTGGCCATTATAAGAGCCAGTGCAAGGAGCCCTCTAAGGATGGAAAGAACAAGGTGTATGCATTAGAGCCTGCTGCTTAGAAGCCAACAGCCCAAGAGAAAGGAAAGGCAGTTTTAGGAGGTACCTTTGGATTCATACTATGACTGTTAGCGTTCTATTTGATACTGGTGCATCACATTCTTTTATATTTAGATGTTTGATAGATAAGCTTTATCTAGAACCCATATATTTAGTTACTTTCTTATGGGTTGTGAATCTAATAGGAGGGTAAGAAACTCTAGGGTTGAGATATGACCAGTTAGAGTTTGACCTGTTAGGTCATACTTTCATTTGTATTTTGCATGTATTTGATTTTGTGGGATTCAGGATTATTCTTGGGATGTATTGGTTAAGTGAGTACGATACGAGGATATTTTGCCATGCTAGGAAAATATCGCTTAGACACCCAGATTGTAGCGATCAGATTATTTATGTCGTAGAAGGTTCTTGCGGTGAGATGTATGTTTTGTTGGGTGCTATGGAATTAGATGATGAGTTGAGTCGAGTTTTCATGGTTAGAGAATTCGCTGATGTTTTTTAGCCTATAGTTGGATTGTCGCCGAAACAAGCCATTGAGTTTCGAATAGATTTGGTTGCAAGAGCAGATCCAGTGAGTAGGCCGCCAGGCAGGATGACTCTTACAAAGATAATGGAGTTAAAGGTGCAGTTGGTGGATTTAGAAAGCAAGAGTTTTATCAGGCTGAGTAATTCGCCTTGGGGAGCAGCCACAGTGTTTGCTAAGAAGCCGGATGGATCGTTAAGGCAATGTATCGATTATCGCAAGTTGAATGGGAGGACGATAAAGAATCGATATCCATTGCTGAGCATTGACGATTTGTTCGACCAATTGAGTGGAGCCAAGGATTTTCGCAGTTGGATTTAGCGACAGGTTTCCATCAGCTCAGAGTACGAGAGGATAGTATACCTTTGTCGGTCTTTAGGACCAAATATGGGTTGTACAAATGGTTAGTTATGTCATTCAGACCGACTAATGCGCCAGCTTTCTTTGTGGATTTGATGAACCGGGTTTTATGAGAGCACTTGGATAGGTTCGTATTGGTTTTCATAAATGATATCATGATATACTCTAAGGATGCAAGAGAATATGAAATTCAGCTTAGACTAGTGCTTGAGATGCTGAGACAACATTAGGTGAAGACGAAGTTTTCAACGTGTCATTTCTGGAAGAAGGAAGTGAAGTTTCTAGGTCGTGTAGTCTCAGAGGAAGGGTTATCAGTAGATCCGACTAAGATTAAAGCGGTAAATAGTTGGAAGAGACCCAAGACAGTGTCGGAGATAAAGAGTTTTCTTGGGTTGGCTGGTTATTATCGAAGGTTCATTAAGGATTTTTCACGGATAACAACACCGGTGATCAAGCTAACGAGAAAGGATGTAAAGTTTGTGTGGACCGATAAGTGTGAGGAAGCATTCCAGAGTCTGAAACACTTATTGACTCATGTACTGGTGTTAGTTGTTCCAGAAGGGAATCAGGATTTTGTGGTTTATACCGATGCATGTGGAACAGGACTAGGAGCTGTGCTGATGCAGAGGGATGCATATGCTTCTAGACAACTTAGACCGCATGAGGTCATATGTCCGACACATGAGTTGGAATTGGCTGTGGTTATTTTTGCATTAAAGGTGTGGAGACATTACTTTTGGGAGAGAGGTTTGAGTTATATACAGATCATAAGTCATTGAAATATTTGTTCTCTCAGAAGGAGTTGAACATGAGATAGTAAAGGTGGTTAGATTTTATCGCTGCTTATGATTTTAGGATTGAGTACACACCAGGGAAAGGCAACAAATTTGCAGATGCACTTAGCATGACGGTGATTGCTGAGTGGAAAGATTTGAAAGTATTAGCAGATTGCAGAGTGCAGTGGAGATCTGAGGCTGGATCTAGCAGAGAAACCATAGTGTTATCTTGTTTGGAAGTTCGACCAGTGATGATCGAAAGGATCGCTTCTAAACAGGAAGAGGATCTACTGTTAGCTGAACAGATCAGGAAGTTAAAAGATAGGACTGAGAGCGATGACTTGAAGGATTTCAGTCTTGACTAGAATGAGATGTTGAGAAAGAAAGGGAGATTATGTATTCAAAGTTCTTAGAGGAATGTCATTGTTCAAAGTTCTCTATTCACCCAAGAGGTATAAGATGTATCCGGATATGAAGAGAAATATCTTTTAGGAAGGTATAAAGCATGATATTGGGTTGTGTGTGAAGCAATACTTGATTTGCCAATAGGCAAAGGCCGAACACCAGAAGCCAAACGGGTTGCTTTAGCCATTAGATATTTCGGTATGAAAGTGGGATTCTGTTTCCATGGATTTTGTTGACGGATTGCCAAGGTCAAACAGGGGAAATGATAGTATATGGGTCATAGTGGACAGATTGACCAAGAGTGCTCATTTTATTCCAGTTAGGTCAAACAGAACGGCACCTGTATTGACAGTGTTGTTTATGAAGAATGTGGTTAGACTGCATGGAATTCTAGTAGCGTTGTTGGTGATAGAGATCCTTTATTCACTAGTGAGTTCTGGAAGAGTCTGCATGAGTTTTCGAAACCAAGCTCAAGATGTGTACCACTTACCATCCGCGGATAGATGGGAAAACGGAAAGAGTTAACAAAATCTTGAAAGATTTGTTTAGAGCTTGCGTTCTAGATTTCGGGGGATCATGGGAAGACCATCTGCATTTAGTTGAGTTTTCGTATAACAACAATTATCACATTAGTATTGGGATGACACCATTTGAAGCTTTGTATAGAAGGCCATGAAAGTCTCCCGTATGTTGGTTAGAGACCGGGGATAGGTTGGTCCTTGGTCCAAAATTAGCTAGAGAAGCTACAGAAAAGATTAAGGTCATTCAGGATAGAATGAAGGAGGCTCGGTCTAGACAGAAGAGTTATGCAAATAAGAGACGGAAAGACTAAGAGTTCTCAGTTGGAGATCTAATTTTCGTCACAGTGTCACCGATGAAGGGTGTGATTGGATTTGAGAACTTAGGAAATTTAGCACCGAAATTCATTGGACCTTTTCCTATTGTTGAGAGGATCAGGAAACTCGCATATAGAGTCGAGTTACCGAGCGGTTTAGCAAGAGTCCACGATGTTTTCCTTGTTTCTCATATCAGAAAGTGCGTTGGAGACCCGGAGACTGCTATTGCACCGACTGTGCTAGATGACTTGGTAGTAGAACTGGATTTGACTATAGTAAGGAATCATATTCGTATTGTTGCGAGAGATGAGAAGAGGCTTAGAACCAAGACAGTCAAATTAGTCAAAGTCCAATGGAGAGAGGATGACATGGATTGTACTTGGGAGATTGAGATTAGGATTAGAGATACTTATCCTGACTTGTTTGATGGTATGTTTAACCTTCTTGTTTGATTTGTTGTGTACCTTATCGTAATTTCGATGATGAAATTCTTTAAGGAGGGGAGTTTGTAACACCCCAGATTTTTTGTAGCATTATTTAGGACATTTAATTAGCTAAATTAAATAAAATAATGTGTTGATTAGGGGATTGAGATTTGATTTAATTAATAGGTAGCGGTGCCATTTAAACAATGAATTAAAAAAGAGTTTAAATTGAAATAAAGCAGCAGTAGAATAGGAAAGAGGCCATTCTTATACCATAAACCTTTGGCCGTGTACCCTTACACGTCCATTTCATTTCATTAAAAAATTTGAAATAAGAGGCCGGCCACTATTAACAAGGAAAAGATGAAGAAAAGCTAGGAATGAGCCAATTCAAATCAAATCTATTTACATCTCAATCTCTTTAATTGCTAGAGCTAAGGTCAATAATGTTTACATCTCAATTTTAATTGTGTTTTCGGTTCCGAATATTTTGCATTGATTTGCCATGTTTTTGAATGATGGAATGATTATATATACATGTTGATGATTTATATATGTTCATATTGATTTTATGATATGTTTTAAGGTGAAAACCCTATAAAATGACATTCAAATGCCTTGTGAATTTTTACGAAGATCGAAAATAATATTTTAGGGATGGGTTTCAATTTTCGAAAATTTCTGAAATCATGTGGAATTTATATGAATTTTCTAGTAAAGAAAATGTTAATTTGGGTTAATAATTATTTTCTATTAAATAATAAAAGATTTGGGTCTGAAATTTTTATATGTTGGAAAACATATTAAAAGAGTTTTTTTGGAATTTTTATAGATTTTCCCTAAGTGTTTTAATGGTTACATAAAATTATTCAAGGTATGAGACTTAAATGTTTATATAATTAAAGAAGGAGAAGGGGCTTTTTGCAAAATAATTTAAATTTGTTAGCCCTAGAAAGTCGGCAGCACTTTTGAGAAATTACAGTACTTTTTATTGGTAAAGAAAGAGGCAACCAATTATTTAAGGTATTGATTAAACATAATTGAGAGATACGCAATGCATAATGTTCTAGTTATGGAATATAGTTTAACATAGAAAAGGGATCGGCTATATTCACTCTTAAACATAGGGATCGACATATTTCGGCCAAACAAGTGCAACTCAAGGAAAATAATCAATATCTCAAAATTCATAAGTCCAATGCATATGAAATTTCGAAAAAAAGATGAAGGGACCCTGTGGAGCCTACCTTAGGGATCGCACCCCAAAGGACCAAGAAAGAGGGATTGGCCCTCTTCCCTTAATAGGGATCCTCCAGAATAAGATAACAACTCACATTGCAGTAAAGATCGAGCAATACCTCAAGTTCTACTAATCCAAATGGCATTAAACTCGAAGGCTAAGCATATTACAACATGGGAAAGCTCCATAGGGATCACACTCCTAGATTCCTCCAAAACAGGGATCGGGCCCAGACCCTATTCCTTGGGATTTGGGCTATGCGATCCCTCTTATGGGTCCATATGGTTTTGGATATCCTTCTATCGAATTTTAATGGAGATATTACACCACCTTCCTCTATAAATACATGTTTGGTTGTTCATTTTCAGGACTTTTACACTGCTAGTTGCATCGTACTCTATTGTAACGAAGGATTTTCATTCGATCCTTATTATACTCAGTTTACAAAGTGATTAATAAAGCTATCTATTCAAAGTGGACATAGGCAAACAATGCTGAACTACTATAAATCGTCGTGTCTATGTTATTTTCTTGTTTCTTATTGTTTTATTACTATTTTCCCTTTGTTTTCATTTTATATTCTTCATTTATTTCTCTACAAAATCCCTATTAGGTTTTTGGGCCAAATTTTGGTGCAAATATTTTGGTGCTTTCACCAAGAAAGAGATTCTTGTCCCTATTTGGATCCCTTTGCTGCTACTGGATTGCATAAATTCCCCGAAGAGATCCATAATTATCTTCATGAAGCTTATATTTTCTATTCAGATGTTCAAAAGTCTAAGCAAACTATCGACAATGGTTAGGAATACCTGATCTACCTCTCAAAACGCCGTAGAAAATGACAATGCTAGTATCCAGCAAGGAGCCCCTAGCAATCTGTCAGTAGATGTGAATGTTGCTAATCCGGTTGATGTCTAGAATCCGGTTGATTCCATCACAAGAGCTTATTTTCAAAATCTAATGAGAGAGCTAGTGGATAGTCGCCGACAGTTGAACCAGCAAATTCAAGCCAATATTGATCTAATGAATCAACTCAGGGAGCAACAACGTGAGAAAGCTAGAAGGGAGCCAACCCCTCATTCCGCATTGGGGAGTTCTAGCTCATCAAATGATTATCACAGAATTTGACATCCCAGAATTAACGGATATCGCACAGAAGCTTCTGGACATCAACAGGCAAGCCAACCTAGCTTGTCGAGACCGATTGGTGCCGACCCCTCTATAGGGATCGAGGCCCGATCCCTCCTCCAGAGTGAAAAGCATGCCTCTTCGTGTTGGTGCACAAGCTGGAGCTGCTGCAATTGATTTGGATGTTGGAGTTCAGGTGGATGCTGACCAATTACCTCTCCTGAATGATGACGAAGTGAACACATATGATATGAATCGAGAGGATGTTGAGCTAAGAAGGCATGAAATAGCCCATAGACATCGACAAGACCATTCACGTGAGGTGGAGCATGACCAATGCTTGGCTCTAACAATCCAAACGTCGGACTTGTCAGCTATGTTTAGACAGCCAGTGAGGGAGAGATAAGGCTTGACCAATGATGATTGAGGAATCTCAAGAAGCTATACCCCATTCACCGACAATATCCTACATACGGAGTATCCAAAGAGGTTTAACATGTTGTCGGTCCCTGCCTATGAGGGAAAAACCGACTCCGTGCAACACATCATGAGATATGAATGGCTGATGGATTCTATACGAGCCGATATTGCAACAAAATGCAAATACTTTCCTATTACTTTCTCTGGCATAGCGATGATGTGGTTTAAGAGAGTACCCCCGTGGTCAATCTGTAGATTTGATGATTTAGCAATAAAGTTTGTGGAGCAGTTCCGTATGCATGCAACTCGCCTTAAAGATGTGATGTCTCTATCAAGTGTGATTCATGCTCCGAGAGTGTCATTGAAAGATTATTTGGAGAGATTTCATACGACCGTCATAGAAGTCAGTAATCCAAATGAATATTGATGGCGGTAACAGGAGGGATTGATCCAGAATCTCACTTTAGCGATTGATTAGTTGACGAACCACCAGCACATTGGAATGTTTCTATGCAAAAGCAGCTCGGTATTTGAGGAAAGAGGAAGCTGGATGCTCTAGAAAGAAGAATGTCGTGGGACCAAGTGGAAAGGGAGTGCAGAGTAACATTGCAGTGAAATGATCCGAGGAGAGTTTTGAAAAAGTTTAAGTAAATGTCCAAAGTAATCTAAATCAACAAAAGAAAGGCGATGATCGGGACCGTGAACGAAAAGGCGATTTTGGAAGAGAAAATCCTAGAATTCAGTGTATGATACGTTCACACCACTGCATAAATCTCTATACTACAAGAAAATACACATTCATTGGCAATATGGGATGGCGTTGGGATGTTTCATGCCATCTTTGACAGCCAACGTATAATAAATTAGTTTACATGACGGGACCCTCTCCCCCACGACAAAACAAAAAAAACAAAAGCGGCAAAAATTCCTTCCCTTTCGTTTCCCTTGTCCCTCATTTAACTCCGAACACATCTTTTCTCTCTTCGCCTGAGAAACCCTATCAACAACAAACCTTCGCCGTGCTAGTCTCCAAATCATCGAGTGAACTTGATCAAGAAACCCTAACACCTCATTTTTCCATCTACGGAAACCCAACCGAGGTAAACTATTTTTCGATTCTTGTTTGCCTAATTCAATATGTTCAATGGTTGGTTTTGCATTATTCTATCTTTTTGACCTACTAATTTAACCTATTCGATTTTATTAGTCCATTTAATGATTTTATCGATTTGATTTTGCATGGATTTTTCAATTAAATTATTAAATAAACATTGTCATTAAAATTTCAGCTGAATATATGATTTTTAATAAATTTTTCGATTACATTTATGAATTGATATTGGTTTTTCAAACAACTGTTTTAAAATTCAATTATTTTTGGATATTTGGTTTAAGTACGGATATTAACAATTTATTTATTGTACAGTGCATATATTGTAAACTAGCATGAAATAAAGATTGCATCGTGAGATTTTATAGGCTAGCAATATTAATATTATTTACTCAATATCAATTACATTTAGTGTAAATGAAGTACATATATATTTTATATGATAAACTCCATTGCGTACCCCACATAGCTATTGATTAATACATTGTTTTGTTAACCATCATTTGCAAGCTTAAATTTTAATATTTTTATAGGTATAATAGCATGTGATTTGTTTTTTCCCTAGTTCTTTCTCTTAAATTTAATGTATTTATGATTTGTAGTTGATTTGTTTTCTTTCATCTTATTTTATAACTAATTTTGTTGCATAAATTTTTGATGATTTCTAAAATCTTCTCGTAACGAATAATTTCGTTAAAAATCTATTAGTAAAAAAACAATATGTATTTCCATAGGAAGGCTGTATTTCAAGTATCAACCATTTCAATCAAATATTAATGGAAAATGGTAAAATTTTATCTTTGTTGTATGAGTTATTAATTACTATTGCTTATTCTAATAAAATTAAAATTTTACTTTGTTTTCAATACTAAATATAAGGATGCTACTTATATGATCAAAAATTTATATTCAACTAATTATTGTGATAAGTACAAAGATATAGGAATGCCTGTATAATAAATATAAAGGCACCACTTTGGATGCAAAAAGTCATCCCTATGTATATGTTTAACTGATATACAAGAGACTCAAAATATAAATATAAATTATTCAGTTTTCCTCTAGTACGACATTTCAAATTTTGTTTTAACTTTAAACCAAGTTGCAATCAAAAGCCGATTTTGCATTATTTAGCATGCTCACATTAATTTATATTTTTCAAAAAATTTGTAGCTTGGAATATAATACAAAAATAATTTGATATAATTCCTAAAACCATTCAAATTTGTTTTGTCCATTTTAAATTCAATCTTTTTTTCTTTTTGACGTTCATTTGTAACATTTGCACTGCTCATTGATATCATTATCGAATTTTCAATTTATCTTAAATTTCTTTATTTAGTTGTTAAATAAATCAACCTAATTCATGTATCAACTTTAACGAAGAGGGAAATTTTCTAGTGGAGCTCTTTACTAATTAATATGCTTTTGAGTAGACTTAGTTGGATAGTTCAACCTATAAACACTAATTCAAGTAAAAGACTATTTGATGTTGATCATTATGAAGTTTTTTTTAATGCATTTACAATTTTAAAAGAGAAACAGTACATGAACTTAGTTTTTTTTGTTCTTGAGAATATTTTTCTCAAGGCGTTGACACGTCTACTAAGACCCCATTGAAGGCATGAAATAAACAAGTTTGGTCATATATGATCATGATGTTAGTTATAGTGTTAAATATAGTATAGATTTGATACAACATAGCATTTTCAATTGGACTTAAGGCATGTAGGTTTTGTTAGTTAAGGTTTTCAACTGAATTTTAACAGGGCTTCTTGGCATATCACCATACCCATGACCTGGAGGAAAAGCAAAGGAGAAACACATGATGTTGAACCATTCATACTCAGATAAGTCTTCAAGGGACAAAGAAGTGCATGATCTATGACTCGGTTGCTCAACATCGTCTGCTTTTGAAAGTGACTCGTAGAGCTCTCTTAGATGTTGGCTTCTTTGTATCAGTACATCTTCTGTGCTAGTTTCAACTCCTTGCACTGTCTTTTTTGTCCTTATTGCTCCATTGTAGTATCCATCTCCTTATATCAACATCCTTACCCATTTCAAATCCATATTAATTAGTTCATTTGAGAGCTTAGTGGAAATTTCGAGAAAACCAACACACCTTTCTTTTGGGCAGAGCTGCCAAAAAATGCTATAAGTCCACCGAACACTTTGCACTGCCAGCTACAGAATCACCCGAAGCTTTCTATTACTAAGTTCCTTTCATTTTCATAGCTATTTCTTAGCCTTATTCATGGTTTAATGTTCTATTTTGTTCATGATGTTCATTTTTGCTTAGTTTTGGGTTTGATATTCATGATGTACATATAAAGCAACAATCTTGATACATGATGATATACATATAGATATTGTTAAGTTAATTACTACCCTCTTTGATAATTCTGTATTAAATCATATTTGTGTTTGATCCAATTGCTTGAGTGGATATTTACTTTTGTGCGGTCACACAAACGTATGCATAGATAAATATGAACGTAATTATACCGTCTAGATGATAATTAAAGAATATTGGCCTATTTTCATTGTAATCTAGCCAGAAAACGTAAAATCTCATTGTGTAGGTGAATAATTCTGTTGTCTTAGAAAGTAAAATAATAATTTTTTGGCTTGTACTACGAGAAAATGTTAGTTGTTAGGTCTATAATTTCATTATCTATGTAAGAAGAAATTAATTTCTAGGCTTGTTTGTTATGGTAATTTGTGAAGAAAACCCCTGAAGGATCTGTATGTTTCAAAAGACCCATTTCTTAGATAGAAATAGAAAACTTACAAGAACAGGCGATCCACTTTTCGGATTTTTAACTTGTAATAATAGCACAAAGTGTTTGCTAACTCCACATTAAATTCATGTTATATTTATCTCATTATGTATTGGGTTGGTCCATGACCCTTGAATTTTCCGAGAAACATTGTGAGTGCCAGGGACATGTGTATAGTTGTTTTTGAATTCATTACAGGGACATGATGTCATCATCTGTCTATGGTTCTCTTCTTATTCTCTCTTTTTTCCCCTTCTCTTGCCTTGGTCTTCTTGTGTTTACATTGATGTCACTATAATAGTTTCCCCTTAATCTAGAACAACTTTCATTTCAATGCATGTTTTTGTCAATCGAACATAAATCATATATACCTGTACATATCTGTAAACTCTAAAATGTAACAATTCAGTAGGTAGTAACAGATTTAGCTACCCGAGGCTGGCCCTTACAGCCTCCTTTAGGAGAACTATGATCTAGACTGTCCACCATTCATCAATACCCAATAAACCCAAACACTACATCTAACGTTCATGTTGCTCAACTATATATGCATGCAATGAATCGTTGTAGTTCTGAATGATCACATGAACATATTCTAGTGCATGCATGCAATGCATCTAACATCCTTTTAGGTTCTAGTTCATGTTCTGTGCTGAGTTTTTATGCTCATATTGTTCTCGTTGATTACATGAATATAGTTAGTGCTTGTCTTCTAAATCTTGAATCATCTGTCTATAATTTGAAACATATTACCGGCAATGGGTTTACACAAATTCTATTGTAAGTACGAATACCTTTTAAGATGTGTGCTTTATATCTGTGTATCATGCATTGTTGAATGTGTTTCAATATAATCCATGTACTTGTGCTTGGTGCATGTGCACAAGAAGTAACTATATATCTTGTGTGATATTCATCTTCTCTACAAAATGGTACGTAGGCTTAATTGTTAACATTTTATTCAATTATTCAGTTTTGGATTTGATATCGAGCTACTATCCAATCTCACTCGATGCTACTGGAGAAAAATGGTCAGTGGCTAGTCTTGCTTCATTCATATATAGGGTATGTTGAATTTATGCTCATCACTTCTATTTCTTCGTTTTTTGCCCTTAAACCTATGCATCTGGAGTTGATAGAATTATTTGCACCATATTCAACCAAGTTATGGCATACATGATCTTAAGAATCCTAACAAGTTTCACAAAATGGAAATGATAATAAAGTAGAAGTCTTTGACCCCACTAGTTATATCCAACCAAACAACTATTACCTGTTTACTATAAATTGTTTCCCTAAAGTGCCTTCTAAGTTGTATAAATACAAAAAAAAGAATAGTTCAACGGTGAAATCCTGGGCTATCTGGAATGAAAAATAAACATGTTCATATGTCATATACAAGAAGTTATACAATGAGTATTCAAAACAAAAAAATTGACGTTTCAAAGCATTAAGCTTATAAGAAGTCATGAAAGGTCGAATTTTAGTCTCTTTTCATCCATCATTCCATGAAAAATGATTACATGAAGTAAAAACTTGGCACTTGTTTCTTTGCATCGAGTTCATATTTACAAGACCAAGATTCTGAAGAATACATGTTTATGTTGAGCTTAGCTGCACTTGGTCTGGGTCTGACTATGAACCAAAACATGTTGCCTGACTATGAACTGGAACATGTCAAGCTTCTTATTTACCACGTTCAAGTGTTCAAGATTCTGAAAAATGAATGAAACCTTCCTTGTTATATGCAATGATGCCTTTTTTTACTATAATATTTGTAGCAATTGATCAAATAATTTTTATCTTGCCATGCCTAGTGCTCAGCCATTTGACAAAACAAATTCCATGATAATTAAAGCAGTAATCTATGACCCTACACAGATATAATTCAAGAATAGTTCAAGAATCTTCCCACTATACTATGTTTTCAGAACCACACAAATAATATTTTTAACTTTAGATATGTGTTGCCATCAAATTAACTTGTAGGTATATGTTTTATATTTGTACATTATCAATTGTTGAAGGTAATTGTGATTCTAGGGTTGCAGTATGGTAGAGATGTAACGACCCGTAAAATTTTGATAATTTTTAATGGTTTTATTTAGCGTATTTAATTTGATTTTTGAGAAATTTTAAATAATTATATTTTGAAATAAAATTTTACATTTGGATTACGTATAGTTAAATGTGGCAAATGATAAATTTTCATCAAAAATTAAGAAAGTATATTTTAGGGTGTGATTCTGTTCAATTTAAGTCGGTAACAATTGATGTTCATAAAATAATTTATTTTGGGAAATTCAAGGCACAGCTGTTTTATTTTCCATCATTTCTTTTATTATTTTCAAACGGTTCATTTTGTCTTTATAACGTGTCCTTCCATATTTTTCTTGCTGTCCAATCAAGCTATTAATTGCTTTGATTGTTTCTAAAACAGTGTGTAGCTGTTACTTTTTCTACCGTTAAAATTTCAATTGCTTAATAATTTTTCCAATTCACAGATAGACTTCCCCATTCCTAGCCATTAATAAACTTTGAAATCATCATCCTTGCCCTTCGTTATTCCCCGTTTTATAATAATAATTGAAATTTATAGCGGTTTCAGTATATAACTTTTACACGTTTTATACTCATTTAATTTCAGCAGTCCATTGCCTTTAATTTGTTCCATTTTCTTCCCAGGCAACAGCTCACTCGCTTATAAATCAGTTTTCACTTTTACTCACCTGCTCACCTTTTCTTCCATCTATCCGTTTAATAGTTATATATAAGTTATAATACGTTTCCCTGATTCATCTCCTTTCCTTTTTCATTGACATATTAATTTTGGGAAGTGATTAATTTAAAAACTCATCTTCTTTAAACTTTCAGCTAAATTTTAGCTTGTGACCATTGCTACTAAAATCGTTACTTTTCTAATATATTCATTCCTACTTTCACTGACCTTTTATTTCTTCATTTTTCCACCGTTTAATATATATATATATATATATATATATAATGGTTATTCGTTTTATTTTATTCAGTAATTAGCGTGACTCTTGCCATTTACACCGTACCATATTTGACTGTTGATTTTCGTTCAGCATTCTTATTTTAAAAATAAAACGTAGAGTAACGTTGCCTTCATATTTAATTGCCAGCGTGACCTTTGTTTTTCCAAAATTTACTCCCTCTTTAACGTTGTTTCCCTGCTTACAAGATTTGTTGCCATTCCACCTTTATTTATTTCAATCAGTTACTAAAAAATCCAGCTGTTGTAATCTTATAGCCGTTGAGAAAAATCAAACATAACGTTTGCATTTATTTTTTAAAAACGGTCCATATTTTAATGTTTTACTTCATTTGTTTTCATTGCGTCCCTTTATATGGCCTGAGAACAGACTCTATCCTTTCTTCTGCAAATTTAAACTACAGAGAGGAAATATATATATATACATATACATGTGTGTATATATATATACATACATAACAAAATTTTGTTTGAAACCATCTTTACGTTCCACCTCCTTCTCACTAGTTCAGCCACACGATCTCCTTCTCCCAGCCTCAACCGCTCTCAGCAGCTGTAGCCCATTCGTGTATGTGCATGATAATCTTAGGTAACTATAATTATATTTATATAAGTGTTTATAATATATATTACGAGTCATATAGGGTTATGTATTTACAGTAAGTCGTATTTTTTTGGTTAGAAAGTTTTAAAAAGTTATTAAGGTTAGTTTTAGTATATACAATTCTTACACAAAGATTTCACAGGAAAGGTTATATAAAGATGATATATATATATATATATATATAGGTTTGCTTAACGTTATATTATACTTATAAAGTGCCTGTTGCTTATAGAATTTGACAAGTCAGGAGGTGAAATATAATATCAGTTTATATAGGTTAGATATAGGTTCAGTTCATATTATTTTCATAGTTGCTCAGTGTTTAAAGTCTACCATACTACATATATTAGTTATACATATAAAAATATGCCTTATGTAACAGCATATGTACGAGGTTGCGCCCATATTTACAACATGTTTTTCTCTAAAATTTTTTTTTACATGTTTTGATTTTCAATGTAACATAAAAGTTTATAATTAATTTTCAATGTAGCATAAAAGTTTATAATTAATTTTCAATGTAGCATAAAAGTTTATAATTTATACGTGTATATATATATTTAAAAAGGATCACTTTATATTAAGGTCACATGGTATTTGGAGAAGTATGTTTAAACTATTTTGTCACTTTTGTTTATATTTTACAGTCCCGGTCCTAGGAGCATTTGATTGTTGGCTATACATTTTGGGTCTAAGTATTTACGTTTAAAAGATAATGTTTAAATCTATGTAAAGGAAGGCAAAGTTTTGATGTATAAACTGGGATAGTTTAACATATATAGGCGAGGCCATCATTAATTCATACTTTCTATTTTCATCAGTTTTGGTTTACGCATTTAGTAATGCTAACTAAGCTATATATATATATAATTGGTTTTGCAAGGTCTATAGTTATATAATATAATATGTCAATTATATGGATTTTTTTTTGTTTACAGTAGTGCTTCACTTTTGGTTTTAAAACGTAAATAGTTATATGTTTGGCAAGTTCACGTATTGCTGTTTTGTAAGTTCATGTATAATATGTATATACTTTTTTTTATATAGATGAGAACTTGGTTTTCAAATTTTTTTATTTAATATAGTAAATTTTGGGATTAATATATATTATTTTAAGTGTATGTTTGATTTTTAATAAATGTAAGCTTGATTTATTTATTTATTTATATGTTTGAAACGCTTGTAAATTAAATTTGTGGTGGTTAAACTTAGAATATAAATTTCATATGTATATATAGTATAAGTGGTTATATAAGTTTGCTTATACCGTTTTTCTTCATCGTTCCAGTTCTGATCTGATATGTTTTCATCAATTCATGCCAATCAGCTTTGATCGTTGAATTCGTGCCGATTTTGCTTTGCTTGAATTCAAAATTCAATCAGTGTCTGTATCAGTGTGCATATCCGTGTCGTTGAATTCTAGCCTCGAAAGGTGAGCAATCACTCACGATTAACGTTCTTATATTTATTAAATTTGATTTCAATTGAACAACAATTGAAGTATGCTGCTGTAGTTATTTAAATTGTTATATTTATGCTATTATCTATAGCTGTTCACTTGTGGGATATGACACCATGTCCTATTATTTATATTATACTGTTATTGATGATATATGCATGTGGTTATATTATTATCATATCCTGTTATATATTTATTATCTGTTATCACTCTGCAAGTTCCCTGTAGTTTAGAATTCACTATGGGTTGAAATGATACATACCCGAACGGACTTTAGAATAGGAGAATTTCGTTATGGGTTGAAATGATAGACCCAAGCGATTTTCATTAAATTGAATTTGGGATTACGGGTTGAAATGCTATCCACCCGTATATATTTAGTGTACGGATTGAAATGATAAATATCCATATCACTTGACCATATGATAAGAAATATATACAGACACCGTTGGTCCATATATAAATATTTTGAAAATAATTTCTATGGTTTTGGAAAGAAATATATGGTTTAATAAATATAGATTCTTAAGACATTAGATAAATGATAAATTTTATATATAAATTTAGTAGTAATATTTGATTTAAATTAGATGGATTTAATACGTAGAATACGGTTAAGTATATATGTAAATCTATATTTCAATAGATTTTCTTGTAATGAATTGAATAAGTAAGGATGGGAAGGTAAATTTGTGTTTATTGGAAATGGTATTTAAATAAGGATTTTATTTAATCGATTTGAAATTATTGAATGAGAAATTTAAAGTATGATTTTTTTAGCTGGATTTTGATTTAAGTGATTTAATGAATATTTCACATCTAAAAAAAATGTTTAGTAAAACGTAAGTTAAGGTTACTTAAATGATATTGAATCTAATGAGGGAATATTTCAAGACTAAATAATAATGGGGTTAAATCGAGATCTATATGAAACTGTCAATTGAACTTTGAATTGTAGAATATTAAAGCTTTGAACTATACTGGAATTTTATTGGTTTATTTGTGATTCAGATCTGTATTTGAAATCAATATAATTCGAATTTATTATTTAGAAAATTTAATTGAATAAAAATTTAGTTTGAAACATTGAATATTTAAAGTTTTGAAATAATATTGAAATGTAAAAGGGTATCTTGTGATTTCAAATCCGGATTTGAGATCGATAAAATGTGAAATGGTTATTTACGAATTGAGTTGAATTTTGAATTGATAAATTGATATTGGACTAAAATTTGAATTTAGAATTTGAATAGATTGGAATCGCAACTTTGAAAGTGATAAAATTTGAATATATATATATATATATATATATATATATATATATATTAGATGAAATGATATTTTGGTTTTGAAGTATAAATTAAACTGAAATGACCACGTTGTTATAGTGTATATTTCTACATTGTAGATAGTTCCACGGATCCTTAGTGAATGGTTATCCCATACATCCTTTAAGTTACCTGTATTTCAGGTGATATTTCACTTGAGTTGGATTTATCGACATAAGAATGTTAATCCTGACTCGAGTGTTTTGTGTTTTGCTTTAGACTCGGGTTAGACTGAGTGATTCAGCATTTGAGACTCACCTTCGAAGTTGGAGCTTTGCTTGAAGATCCAGCTATCTATCCTTTCAGTCATCCAGTCGATTGGTTCAGAGAAGTCATCTGCCCGTACTGGAGACTTCACTGCATCTGGGATATTCTGATGTATCTAATTCTAATTTTGTTTATATAGTAGCTTCATGGACTACTATTCATTTATTCCGCTGCGTATTATTGTAGTACTCTGTATCTATGATTATGTGATTGATTTATTTACTGTATATGTTTTGCCAAATTTAAATTAACAATTCGGTATTTTGAATTATTCAAGTCGGACATGTATGGTTTTATTGTCGATTTGAATGGTCCAAAATAACAGGTCGTTACAGTTGGTATCGGAGCTTTGGCTCTAGGCAAAACTTAGCATATATGGTAAATTTATTTACAGAATCACTTTCGTTCGAGTTGAATCTCTTCCCTTTTGACTCGATTTCCTTTGAATTTTGGAATGTCCCTCTGTTTCGAAATTCATTCTTGTCTCTCCTACTTATATTCGTTTGATTCTGGAGTATTCCATAACTCCACTGAATGTTTTGTAAAGGAGGTGAAAACTCCTTTATAATCGGCATTGATTCACCGAAGATTTATATATCCTCGGTTTAGATGTTGCTATCTCTGGTTATGCCGAATTATATATCTGACGATCGAATGTCGATTTGCCTTGGAATTCCGCATCGATCATATTCATGAAGTCACGGTTGAACCGGTTAAGGTCGCCCGCGATTTATAGAGTATATCCATCTTCTATTTTGTAATTTAATTATCTCATCTTCGATCGAGTCTATCTTCGAATCAGGATTCTATTGATTGGAGTTACTCTAAATTAAATATCTATCTTTGTTTTGAAATCCATTCTTGAATCAACCTTTGAAAATCGGGTTTTGTTGTATTTTAAAATTATTTTATATACCGAAATTTTTATTTGGGCAACTATGATTTTATTCTATATATAAAAGAGAAAATGTTTTCGATAAGGATTGTATACCTTTAAAAAAAAGGAGAATTTGAAGTTTCGAAAAGATTTGAAATTTTGGAAATATTATAAGAAAATTGATTTATATAAAAATGATTTATAACCGAAAGGTTTTGAATTTGAAATTCGAGAGATTGGACTCCGGTATTTTTGAAAATTGGTTTAAGATTTTGAAATATATAATAATAAGATTTGAAAGTATTTTCTGAATAATAAATGTTTCAAATGACTTCAAATGAGTTCCAAGGATCGAAAAAAAGTCAAAGAAGTTTTCAAGAAAATAGAAGTCCAGAACTCACTTATGTCGCTGAAAAATAATTTCGGTGATGAGTGCACGCATCATAGACATTGATTTTCGAGTTTCAGAGTGGGGGAGAGGCCACTCTGGTAGCTTCACTATGCGAGTGATTTTGTGAAACCAATTTTGATTTCAAATTCCGGAGTATAATTTGATATTTTCGAAAGATATATGTATATATATTTGAAATGATTTAAAGAAAGCAGGTGTTCAATCCTCGAGTTTTCGTTTTGATTTAGTATAACTCTATTTATAAATAATTTTTTTTTTACTGATTTGTTGCTGATTTCCAAGTCTTGGATTTGAAATTTGATTTCACTGACTATTTTGAAGGTTCGAGCACTTCCAAATCAAGGTTTAAAATTTTAAAACTAAGAAATTTCGAAGAGTATAAAATATTTGATAAAGAATATAAGTTTAGTTTTGTATGTTTAAAGTATGAAGAGTATGACTTAAGTAAAATTTGAAACTTGTGTTAAATAAATAATTTGTAAAAGGAAAATTGGATTTTTCATATAGAAATAAACATTTTAAAGGTTTTAAAGGGATAATTATAAATCTAGAAACCATTTTGAGTATAATTGACTTTGAGAAGAATATTTGGTTTTGAAATTAGATTGGAGTTAAAACCAGTACTTATATGGTGATTTTGGAAATGAATTTGTTTGACCTAAATTTTGTTGATTTGGAAATTTGGATTATTTTCTAAACCTATTGTTTAAGAAACTTTGAAACTGAATATGTTTAATTTGGAAGAAAATTGGGTGAAATCATATATGATCTTGAAACTGAAATGTTATTGAAACGAGAAAAAATTTGAGAACCTTGATTTACTAAATACTTGATTTGGGAGTTATCGAACTTATATAAAACTGATTTGTATAAGTACGAAATTGATTTGAAACCTGTTGATTTGAAAGGTACTCAATTTGGAAAGAGAAATTTTATATAATCGAAGTCTATATAAGTGTGATTTGATATACTATTGATTTGGAAAGTATTCAATTGAAAATGGAATCCTATATATAATGGACTTTATATAAGTATGATATTTGAAAGTGATTTGAAAAGGTACTATATGATACATATTTTCGAAGTAAAGATATGGAAAGTGCCTTCTGCTTGATATCCACTTTGTGGCCATGTTGTGGATTCATTCTATCGATATTATTCTCTCTGATTTTTGGTTTTTCGGATGTGATACTCGAGTGTTCCCACCGTGGCATAACCCATGGTTTTTTTCTCTCGCGACTGCATAGCGCAACTGCCTGGCCGAGTCTGGCCTAGGGGTATGGATTGTTTCCTGGGGGATCCAGACGTAACCATTGTGTATCCTGCAATCTGTGTAGGCCGCATTAGTAGCGAAACTTCCTGGCTGAGACAGCCTAGGGGTACGGATTGTTTCCTGGGGGACCCAGGCGTAACCATTGTGTATCCTGCACCCTACTAGTCATCATGGCGCAACTCGCAGGGCTGAGAAAGCTTACGGATACAGATTGTTTCCTGGGGGATCCAAGCGTAACCATTGTGTATCTGCGAACCATGGTTGGACAAAGGTTTTGGTTTGATTGTTTGGTTTGGATTGTACTTTCCATATCTGTTTTTTAAAGGTTTTTCAAGTATTTTCATTGGGTGTCTGTAACGATCCCGAATTTTAATTAATTTTAAATTGATAATTTATTTTAATTCTGAATAAAATTGTGAAATTTATTGGTAAATTACTTTAAATTTCTTATAATTCATATAAAAAGAAATGTGTTTATTTTATTAAGTTTTAAAAACGATTTCTTTTAGAATTTAATATATAAATAATGAATGAATGAAAATGTAAGATAAGTTGATAAGTATATAAGTTAAAAATAAATATCTTAAGATATTTGGTTATGTAAACTATATATACATTAAAACAAATTAGTTAAAAAATTCAACAACATAATAAATACAAAATCTCATCTATATTACAAAGCAATAGAACAAAAGTAGTTAAATACATTCAATAATGAAACAAGAAGATAAAACAATGCATCAACATGGGAAAGTAAGATGCAAAGCAAGTAAACTATTAGTCAACAAAACAAAATTACTTCAGCCGAAACAAAAAAAGATATCAGTCCAGACAAAGAAATACAAGGCAAAGGAATAAACAAAGTAATATGTACATAAAGTACTTAACAATAAATGCAACATACCTCAGGCATTAAATGCTAGCATAACATATTTTCTATCAGCCGAAAACAAGAAGTAAAGTAATAAATAAAAATTAAAAAAAGAAAGTCTCTGATGTTCTACCATACCTAATACCCTGTATAAAAACATGCAACCCTGCAACTTCTCTTCTATATATCAAATTTTCATTCAGTTCATCCATAAGCTAAGGAAAAAATATGAGACAATATCATTCAAAACTTAAACAAACAAACAACTTAAATCAATTCAACCTGAAGACTTAAAAGCTTCAGCAAGCAAAGAACTCAAGCCTGTTCAACATTATCAAGCTCTGTTCTTTCTTCTAAAAGCAAGGTGAGTAACATTTTTCTTCAAAATTTAAAGGTTTAAATCTGTGCAAGTATATCTTAGATATGTATGTTTGTGCATATATGATTATCTGTGTATATGGGAAGATTGAAGTATAATATGCAGGCTATTGTTTTAAAATGCATCTGTTCTTAGTTCAAAATGCAAACTGTAGTTTCAAAAAAATCATTTGCTCTCTTTCTAATTGATGATTGAACTTAAGATTCAAACAAAGGATGTTTGTATCATTATAAACTAAGTTTAAAAAAATTCAATTAAGATTAAAACAACTTAAAAAATTTCTCTGGAAACCCAAATTTCTGAACAAACTTAAGATTAGCCAAATTTCAATCTTCACAAATCATTGATTCAGGTATCTAACTTAAATCCTTACCGGAAGCGATGATTTTTAAGGTGGGTTTTATGATTTTTAGTGGGGTGGTTTGGTAGCAGTTCGAAGATGATCGTGGTAGGTATTTCGATCGATTTTCGGCATTGTGACGATCTAGGGAGGTCGAGTTGCCTCGTGGAGATGGAGGGGTCTATGGTGGTCACGGGAAAAATGCAGCGATGGTCGGCCGATGACCATGGAAGCGGCGGCGATGGTTTGAAGTTTTTAAACCTAATTTTCACTGTTCAGGGAATATCGATCACCACGGCCAGTTCAGGCGATCGAGTGTCACGCAGGTTTGAGGGGAGGTAGAGGGGAGATGGACGAAGCTGCAGCCGGAGTTTGGTGGCCTTCGGTGGTCGGAGCATCGAACGCGTGACGTTGCCAGGTTTTGAGGGGATGTTGTTTCGCGTGTTCCAGGTTTCGACTTGACACTCGAATTCGATTTCGCATGAGTGATGAGGATTCTAGCGATCTGGAGTTTTCGACTTGCTCGTTGACGTCGTGAGGACCGTAGGCGATCATTGGTGATGTACACGTGCACGGTGTCAATTTTGTGCATCTAGTTTTCTGGTTGGTGAAGGAGAAGTGTATTGGGTTTTCTTCGTGCTTTCCCCGAGTACGACTCGAAGTTTTGGGGTGTGGAACTCGAAGCAAGAATGGGTAGGGCTCGGGTATGTCTGGGTAGCAGGTTTTAATAACCTGATTTGTTTCTAAACTTTAATAACTGAATTTAAATTATTAAGAAAAGTTTAAATCTAAGTGTGGATTTGAATTAAAGATAGTTTGAATCTGAGTCTAAATAAAATAAAGTTTTTAGAATTTGAATTATTTTAACAACCTTAAATGTTTAAATAGTTTGAATTTGAAAATAAAGTTTTAAATTGTAAATAAGTTTTAAGTTAAATTTAAATCTGGAATCAAATATAATTTGAATCTTAGTTCTGAAATAAAAGAAGTTTTAAATTTTAAATCATTTGTTTTTTTGAATAATAAATTGAATTTTAAATTGATTTGAAATTAAAAATGAAAGTGGGTTTTAAATCCTTTTAACTTCCATTATAAGATAAATAATTCATTAACTTGTGAAAGAAAGGAAGGGGATTTTTGGAAATTGTTTCAAACTTTAGTTCATTTGTTTCCATTTTAAATCTTGAATTTAAAAATGAAATTTAAAAGAAAATTTGAAAACAATGTTTCCAAACACATTGTAAATAATAATTTAATCATAAGTATGAATGAGCTATACTTTAAGTAATAAAGATTTAATGATTTATAATTAAGTTAATTAAAATGAATAATTTAATTATCTAATTTATTAATGATTGGATTAATTAAAGAAGTAATTTAAGGGTTGAAGAAATTAATTGGTGATTGAGGGTTATCAATTAAATATTAATTTATGATTAAGGATTTTTAATTAAATACTAATTAATGATTAAAATTGATTAATCAAGTGATTAAGCAAAAATTAATGTAAGGATAATGTGATAAATTTTTAATGATTAATTTAGATTAATAAATTAATGATAATCATTATGAAATTGTGTAAGTGTAATTACTTTATGGTAAGTAATTAAAGGTTTAATTTCTTAAAATAATTAACTAAGGAGTCAATTAATTATGAAATTGGTTTAAAGGTTAATTTAATTAATATGATTGATTAAGAATAATTTAATTAATTAATTAATTAAAGTGTTTGATAAATTAATTTATATCAAATGATTTGTAATTAATTAATCAGGTTTGGGTGATTAATTCCTAAGTAATAAATTTACTTTGAAATAAATTGAATCAATTAGGATTAATCAATTTATTTAATTCAGCTTATAAATGATTATTAAATGCTTGACCTTACTTATGAATGATTGTATTGTATGAGATGCCTTGAATTGATTGTCCTATCTGATCTGTGATATTTTATTCTGTAAATTGAGGTATGTATAATTTATTCATTTAATGATGATACATCTGTATATTATCTGTGAATCTATGAATGAAGATAAGCGTTATAGTTTATATCGCTTATCAACTATATTTCTATGTTTTGATCTACGATGATTGAATAATTTTGCACTATTGTGTTAAACCTCTGGACCACACTTATACACACGCCAATATGGATTTCACGAAGAAATCGATTAAGTCACAGATTTTGAAATGATTTATAAAATTGAATATTTGAATTCCAATGTTTTGGAAATGGATTGAGATTAAAGTGAAAAGCTTTAGAAATGGAATTTCAAAGATGAAATTTATTTTGAATAACTTGATTGAGTTTTGAAATTTAAATATTTTGATTTAAATTTGAATTCAATATTTGAAATGGAATTCTATGATTTGGAAACTAGGATATAAAGAAAAGTTATTCAACTTATAAATGAGTTATATGGGTTTTTAAACCATTTTAAATGTATTCATTTGGGAGTTTGAATTTAAATTCAAGGGCTTTAACTCGTGTAAATAAAAATTGGATCTTTCTGAAATGAAACTATTCGTTTTCAAAAAATAAAAGCTTTCATATAAGAAGTGAACTTCCAAACTATGTTAAAAAGGGATTTCAAGTTAAAATGAAAATGATTTTTCCAAGTTATGGAAACGGTTTGAAAGCTATAAGTTAAATCGTTAATTTAAAGATTTTAAACGAGTTAATCCAAATGAAATGGAAATTGTTTTGAAATCCGTAAATGGATCTTTGCGAAAATGGGTGAACTTAGTGAAATAAATCTTTTGTTTAAAAGATTTGAAATGGTAATTTGTTTAAACCATTCGAATGAAAAGTTTTGAATTATTAAGTTGTGACTTAATTGAAATCCCATATCCATATGTTTTAAATGTTACGCTTACTATTCGGGTTAGCCGGGAAAAGACCTTTGGGTCGTATAACCCATTCCGAATATGTGATTCGACGTTATGGATAGCATTTGAAGACCGGTGGTGAAGACCGGGTATTTGCGAGAACGATAGGATGACCTATGGATTGTATCTGCATTGAGTTGCTCCGGTATAGGGATTTCCTAAGTGATGGGAAGTCCGATCGGTATTGTGAATACCCGGATTTCAAGGACTTCTTTGGAAGTGCCTTCGGTTCTGTTCTAAATCTAGAACAGACTTGTATGGATTGTATGTCTGACATTACATTTTGAGATATAATGCAGATTTCTTTCAAATACATTTCTGTTGGTGGCGGAGAATTTATTCTCTTAGCTTAACACCCTTAGAAGTTATGTAGTTGAAGGTTATCAGCGATATATTCCCAACTTGGTAATGTGGCATGCTGAGTGCTGCTGATCATTTGTTGATCAAAGCGTGGCTTTTGTAAAAAGCGTAGCTTTGTGGACGAGACTTCGTCGAGCCTCACAAACCGGTAATGGTCGAAACAGGAATTGTGCGGCAAGGTTTCAGGGATCGCATCCCTAGGGTATGACCATTCCTTCTGGAAAGGGGTAGTATCATGGTATGGAGCCCAGATACTTACTCATGTGGATACACTATATCTATTACTGTGTGGTGTTGTTGGAATCGAGGCCTCGTATAAAGGTCCAAAAGGACCGGGGGTGGTATATCTGAGGTTTCTTACTCCCTGGGAAAGGGGTAGCCGGCCTTGTTTGGTAGAGATCCATTTGGGATGCTCGGGGACGTCCTTCCAGAGGCGTTCCATTTCGGTATGGGAAGTTCGTTTGCCCGACCATTTGTTGGAAATCCATTCTTCAAATATGTACCTTGTACGGTTTTAGTTGTATTACCTGCCATCTACTTATGGTGGCGCCCCACTGTTTGGATGGTAGCTATAGTAGGCATAGTTCGAAATGTCTATGTTAGCTAAGATTTATATTCTACTTTTGAAATGTTTTCTCCACTTTGCACTTATAGTAATAATATCAAAGGAATTCACGTATCAAGCATATTTGACTATCATAAGGAGAAATCTCCTCCGATTCTGCGTTTGCATTGTGTGTGTGTGCGGGAGGACTTATGGTAGTCTCATTTTCTAAAAGCATTGCGAATCTAATTTAAAATTCTCTTGATGTTTATTTTTAAAGATAAACTGTTTTTGTTACTCACACCAGTCCCATGACTGATCCGGAGTTTATTGTTCTTTCCTAAACTCTGGGTGCTCAAAAATTTTCTACACGGGCAGTCTAGAGTAGGGGTTTTCAGATTGTCAGGTTTAGTAGATTATCTGGAGCTAGTTCAGTTTTTGGATGTGGACGAGACTTTCTTGTCTTGGTGAATCGTGATGTTGGTTCGAGCTGCTGCTGGAGTTCTCTTTTGAAGACTATCTTAGAGTTATAATGTTCCGCTGCTAGATGTTATCTATTTTTCTTTTCCGCTGCTATTTTCTTGTATCATATCTCTAATGTATATTGATATTCATTGTATCACTCTGTTGTATCAGATATTGTATATCAATGTATTATTCTTTTCTTCCGATGTGTTGTTTACTTAATGTTGTTATAAGCTCCGGCGAATCGGATTTGAACGGTCGAATCTACGGCATTCGAATACGATGTAAAGTATGGATGTTGATTTTTGAGCGCAAAAAATCCGCACCTTTACTGTGTTGAAACAGGTCTACTAAGTACTTGAAGAATTCTAGCTTTGCGCCTGATCAACGGATGACCAGAGTCTGCAAGAACGAGGATAAACTTGTTGAAACATCGAGTTATAAAAGTATTTTTGAAAGGAAAAATTCGTTTCGATATAAAAGTATTTTATTATAAAGGTATTTCCAACAAAGAAATTTTGTATTAATATTTGAGATTAAAATTTTATGGTTTGATTTAATTATTCGAGCCCGATACTATCCCTTTGAACCTACTTATCTGCTCAGCCTTATTTATTCACCTATATTCCATTTTTACGAATCTACCCTCCTTTCCTTTTTGAATATAATTTTTAAAATATTGTTTATTTATATACTACATGGTTTAATAGTAAATCATTAGTGTCATTAATATTTCATAAGTTATTAATTTAATATAACATATTTAAGAAATGAGTATTAATTTATCTATAATGTTGAAAGTGTCTTAAGATAAATTAGTAAATTTATAAATTATGGATTTAATGTTGTCAAATAACTTCCTTGAAAATATAACCAAGGATGTGAAAAACTGTTTCCAAATAGTTTTCATATATATTTATAAAGGTGTTATTTAAACATATAAATGTTATTTATAAGGGAAGCAGGAAATTTTACAAATGGGTTTTAAAAAGCTTTAAAGTATTAAAGATAATTAAACTGCAAATGAAGTTTTCAAATAAATATTTCTAGAAAAATTTATATGGTCTTAAATTAATTGTTTAACCTTGTCTTTCAATCTATTTATCTTTCTGGTTGTTTCTATTCTCCTACCTTCTTCCTTTTCGGGGACGAAAAGTTTTGAGTGGGGGAGAGTGTAACGACCCGTAAAATTTTGATAATTTTTAATGGTTTTATTTAGCGTATTTAATTTGATTTTTAAGAAATTTAAATAATAATATTTTGAAATAAAATTTTACATTTGGATTACGTACAATTAAATGTGGCAAATGATAAATTTTCATCAAAAATTAAGAAAGTATATTTTAGGGTGTGATTCTGTTCAATTTAAGTCAGTAATGATTGATGTTCATAAAATAATTTATTTTGGGAAATTCAAGGCACAGCTGTTTTATTTGCCATCATTTCTTTTATTATTTTCAAACGGTTCATTTTGCCTTTATAACGTGTCCTTCCATATTTATTCTTGCTGTCCAATCAAGCTATTAATTGCTTTGATTGTTTCTAAAACAGCGTGTAGCTGTTACGTTTTCTACTGTTAAAATTTCAATTGCTTAATAATTTTTCCAATTCACAGATAGACTTCCCCATTCCTAGCCATTAATAAACTTTGAAATCATCATCCTTGCCCTTCGTTATTCCCCGTTTTATGATAATAATTGAAATTTATAGCCGTTTCAGTATATAACTTTACACGTTTTATACTCATTTAATTTCAGCAGTCCATTGCCTTTAATTTTTAAACTGTTCCATTTTCTTCCCAGGCAACAGCTCACATTCCATTTCGCTTATAAATCAGTTTTCACTTTTACTCACCTGCTCACCTTTTCTTCCATCTATCCGTTTAATAGTTATATATAAGTTATAATACGTTTTCCTGATTCATCTCCTTTCCTTTTTCATTGACATATTAATTTTGGGAAGTGATTAATTTAAAAACCCATCTTCTTTAAACTTTCAGCTAAATTTTAGCTTGTGACCATTGCTACTAAAATCGTTACTTTTCTAATATATTCATTCCTACTTTCACCGACCTTTTATTTCTTCATTTTTCCACCGTTTAAAATATATATATATATATATATATATATATATATATATATATATATATATAATGGTTATTCGTTTTATTTTATTCAGTAATTAGCGCGACTCTTGCCATTTACACCGTACCATATTTGACTATTGATTTTCGTTCAGCATTCTTATTTTAAAAATAAAACGTAGTGTAACGTTGCCTTCACATTTAATTGCCAGTGTGACCTTTGTTTTTCCAAAATTTACTCCCTCTTTAACGTTGTTTCCCTGCTTACAAAATTTGTTGCCATTCCACCTTTATTTATTTCAATCAGTTACTAAAAAATCCAGCTGTTGTAATCTTGTAGCCGTTGAGAAAAATCAAACATAACGTTTGCATTTATTTTTTAAAAACGGTCCATATTTTAATGTTTTACTTCATTTGTTTTCATTGCGTCCCTTTATATGGCCTGAGAACAGACTCTATCCTTTCTTCTGCAAATTTAAACTACATAGAGGAAAAATGTGTGTATATATATATACATACATACATAACAATTTTTTTTTCGAAACCATCTTTACGTTCCACCTCCTTCTCACCAGTTCAGCCACGCGATCTCCTTCTCCCAGCCTCTGCCTCTCTCAGCAGCTGTAGCCCATTCGTGTATGTGCATGATAATCTTAGGTAACTATAATTATATTTATATATATATAAGTGTTTATAATATATATTACGAGTCACATAGGGTTATGTATTTACAGTAAGTTGTATTTTTTTGGTTAGAAAGTTTTAACAAGTTATTAAGGTTAGTTTTAGTATATATAATTCTTACATAAAGATTTCACAGGAAAGGTTATATAAATATGATATATATATATATATAGGTTTGCTTAACGTTATATTATACTTATAAAGTGCCTGTTGCTTATAGAATTTGACAAGTCAGGAGGTGAAATATAATATCAGTTTATATAGGTTAGATATAGGTTCAGTTCATATTATTTTCATAGTTGCTCAGTGTTTAAAGTCTACCGTACTACATATATTAGTTATACGTATAAAAATATGCCTTGTTTTGTCACAGCATATGTACGAGGTTGCACCCATATTTACAACATTTTTTTCTCTAATTTTTTTTACATGTTTTGATTTTCAATGTAACATAAATTTTATAATTTATTTTCAATGTGACATAATAGTTTATAATTTACACGTATATATATATATATATATATATATATATATATTTAAAAAGGATCGCTTTATATTAAGGTCACATGGTATTTGGAGAAGTATGTTTAAACTATTTTGTCACTTTTGTTTATATTTTACAGTCCCGGTCCTAGGAGCATTTGATTGTTGGCTATACATTTTGGGTCTAAGTATTTACATTTAAAAGATAATGTTTAAATCTATGTAAAGGAAGGCAAAGTTTTGATGTATAAACTGGGATAGTTTAACATATATAGGCGAGGCCATCATTAATTCATACTTTCTATTTCATCAGTTTTGGTTTATGCATTTAGTAATGCTAACTAAGCTATATATATAATTGGTTTTGCAAGGTCTATAGTTATATAATATATTATGTCGATTATATGTATTTTTTGTTTATAGTAGTGCTTCACTTTTGGTTTTAAAACATAAATAGTTATATGTTTGGCAAGTTCACGTATTGCTGTTTTGTAAGTTCACGTATAATATGTATATACTTTTTTTTATATAGATGAGAACTTGGTTTTCAAATATTTTTTATTTGATATAGAATGTTTTGGGATTAACTATTTAATTTAAACAAATATATATTATTTTAAGTGTATGTTTGATTTTTAATAAATGTAAGCTTGATTGATTTATTAATTTATATGTTTGAAACGCTTGTAAATTAAATTTGTGGTGGTTAAACTTAGAATATAAATTTCATATGTATATATAGTATAGGTGGTTATATAAGTTCGCTTATACCGTTTTTCTTCATCGTTCCAGTTCTGATCTGATCCGTTTTCATTAATTCGTGCCAGTCAGCTTTGATCGTTGAATTCGTGCCGATTTTGCTTTGCTTGAATTCGAAATTCGATCAGTGTCTGTATCAGTGTGCGTATCCGTGTCGTTGAATTCTAGCCTCGAAAGGTGAGCAATCACTCACGATTAACATTCTTATATTTATTAAATTTGATTTCAATTGAACAACAATTGAAGTATGCTGCTGTAGTTATTTAAATTGTTATATTTATGCTATTATCTATAACTGTTCACTCGTGGGATATGACACCATGTCCTATTATTTATATTATACTGTTACTGATGATATATGCATGTGGTTATATTATTATCATATCCTGTTATATATTTATTATCTGTTATCACTCTGCAAGTTCCCTATAGTTTAGAATTCACTATGGGTTGAAATGATACATACCCGAATGGACTTTAGAATAGGAGAATTTCATTATGGGTTGAAATGATAGACCCAAGCGGTTTTCATTAAATTGAATTTGGGATTACGGGTTGAAATGCTATCCACCCGTATATATTTAGTGTACGGATTGAAATGATAAATATCCATATCACTTGACCATATGATAAGAAATATATACATACACCGTTGGTCCATATATAAATATTTTGAAAATAATTTCTATGGTTTTGGAAAGAAATATATAGTTTAATAAATATAGATTCTTAAGACATTAGATAAATGATAAATTATATATATAAATTTAGTAGTAATATTTGATTTAAATTAGATGGATTTAATACGTAGAATATGGTTAAGTATATATGTAAATCTATATTTCAATAGATTTTCTTGTAATAAATTGAATATGTAAGGTTGGGAAGGTAAATTTGGGTTTATTGGAAATGGTATTTAAATAAGGATTTTAATTAATCGATTTGAAATTATTGAATGTGTGACGACCGTCCATGACTCCCGCACCAAAACAATGGAATAGTGCGCTGAAAGGCGTGCCAGGTAGCCATGGACGATAGTCAGGGTAAAATAAAACAGCAAACTCTATCGTACAACTCACAGCGCATGGATAAAATACAATAGAGAAATATATATAGTGAAGCTCCATAACAGAAAAATCATCATATAAGCATCGTAAGTAGATTTATACAAACATGAATCATCCATACATCAAAGCCTCACTACAACACTCAATCAGATATAATAGCGGAACACCCAGTACATATAGTAAGAAAACTAGTATGCAAAGCCTCCTGCTCGTCTTCGTCATCATCAGCGTAGATCTCTAAGAACAGCACCTGTCACCTGCTACCTAGTCTGCCCATCCCAACATGGATGAACAGCCCAAGGTAATAAGAGGAGACATAAAACCTTGAGTCAGACAAAGTCTTAGTGAGCAGTAAATCAACTATCAAACATACCAAAAGAGCATAAAGGATAAAAGGAATAGGAACCAAACCATCCCACTCCACCTCTTTCTACAGTGATAGCCCCCAGACACACACCAAGGAGAAGTAAGCAGAACACAGCAGACAATTAAGGTAAAGCAATAATCACTCGAGTCAAGGGCGATGTTTTCCAAATACAAACCCCCAAGGCCTAAACCAAGATCAGATAAGCACCTAGAAAATACCGCTCTTGAGACCGAATGATGATACAACCAAACGTCCAAACATCCATGACTCTGGCTATCACTGTTATCCTTGCTTCGATTTTACCGTTGATTGAATGACCATCCGTCAAGGGCTAATGGTAACCCCGGTTCCAGACATAACTCCGCACACTGCCTTGTGCCTAGGACTTATCTACTTTGCCCAGAGTACTCGACTACCTACCTGTAGTCTTTTGGTTGTCCCGACTACCTACCTGTAGTCGTTATGGGCGCCCCATGTACTCTTGCTTTTGAGCATGCTAGAACCTTCAACAACGATGAGATCCAAGCCTCCTAGTCATCCTCCTTGACGACTATCCTCATACTAGCTCAAGCTACCTCTCGAGCAATCCATTATCAACCAACTCGAACCATCCCTCGAGTCATCAACATGCTTGGAATGATCCCTGCCTGGATTACGCCAAGTCTACATCACCTCGTACTTTGCTTTATCACACCATAGCAAAGTCTCGACTCAACAACATGGTTTGCCTCATCGCATCATGGAAAAGTTCCATCTCAACATCATTAAATCCATACATAAGAGCTTCCACATCCGCCACATATGCCTTTAGCAGCTTTCACCATTCAAGAGCCTCTTCTGTAGCTTTTGAATCATCTTTGACCATACTTGTCCAAATCTATCAACTAGATAGCTCATTCACAACAATCAATCAAGACAAACATTAATCCAAACAAATAAGTATTCAATCAAGATCTAATTAGGCATTTATAACTACAATGGCAATTTCGTAAATAAATGAGCATAGAACTAACATACATGAATCATGGGTTTTTAGCATAGATCTAGCAAATATAAAACATGGGTTTTGTTTCTATAACTTAATAAATGAACTTGCATAGGTAAACATCTTCACAAACAATGGATCTACACTTGGATCTAAGAAAATGCACAAAACCACTATCTACAACACTCCAACAAACCACCAATCCAATATACTCCTTTGGGTCCGCGTGAGAGATAACCACCACTCACCAAATCACCCAAACACCTCAAAAACTAATCACTACAGATCTGGACAGCGAAGATCAAGGCTTGATCCGGCAACATCTCGCTTCAATCGATGAAATCTAGCTCCATCGGATGAAGATCTTCAACTTTGGCACTTGAATCTTTGATCTCGATCTTCGATCTTGGATGGATGTTAGAACTAGATTGGAATAGAGAAAAGAAAATGAAGAAATGTTGTAATCGAGCTCTCAAAATGGCAGCACTTCGTCGCTTCAAAAACCGGGTGCCAAAAAGTGAGCCAAACCCCTCTATTTATAGGCTGGAACCACCATGAGTCGTCGCCCTTAGGTCGTTGCCGACCCACCCTTGAGTCGTCCCCGACTCATCATCATGCCGACTCAACAAAACACAGGGCCTCACGTCTAACCTGTACGCGACTCAACATCCTTAACCCGTGTACGACCTACCAATAGCCGACTCAACAATACACACACGACTCAGCTATAATGCCGACTCACGACTCAACAGAGACTCCGACCCAACAACTCACTCTTATGGCCGACCTAACCCCTAGCCGACCTAAGCCTCTACCGACTCAACGAAGCCACAACCTATCCCTAAGTCGTTCATACGACTCAGCGACTTACCATGAGTCGTTCAACGACCTAACTAGTATGCGACTCATCGCCCCAGCTACCTAACGACTTACGACTCATAGCATACACGACTCAAAACACCTTACGACCTATGACTTCGACCATACGTCTCAACTTACTATCCTATAAGTCGTTTACCACTGAGTCGGCCCAAACCTTAACTCGGCAACCTTTTAGGTCGTTAGCTCCTAAATCAAACACTCCTATGACCCATTCACTCCTTGAGTCGGTCATGTTATGAGTCGGCTACTCCCATGACTCGGCCATACCTTAAGTCGGCAACTGCTATACCATTCTAACCCTTAAGTCGTTACTATCTCTTAGGTCGGTCATCACTTATCTCGGCCAACACCTTAAGCCGCTACCTCTATGAGTCGGCCACCCTATGAGTCGCCTAAATTCCTTGAGTCGGTCCCCTATGAGTCGTCTACGACTCAAGACTCAAACTCCCATGACCCGTTAACGACTCAAAGCCTTGCTTACTCAATCACGAGGTAACTTCCTAACCGACTCAGGCTAGAGATAACACAAACAACACTAACGACTTGTAAATTCTACGATTTATCGACACGTAAAATACGGGTCGTTACATTCTCTCCCCCTTAGGAATTTCGCCCCCGAAATTCCAAGCAATCAACAGCAATCAAAATTATTCCGCATGCCTATCATCCATAGCAACCAACGAATCATGCAACCAATTCTAGCCTAGCGTGCAGAATTCTAAGACTTAGAACAAGCTACAAATTCATGAGATGTCACGACACTTTAGGGCCATACCTTGAAGAGTCCGGGATGAGCTGCCTTCATCCTCTCTTCCTCCTCCCACGTACAGTCGTTAACATCATCACTCCATTGTACCTTGAGCAGCGTAATCGTCTTCCTCCTAAGCTGTTTCGTATCGGTTTCAACAATACGAAGCGGCTTACGAGGTCTTCTAAACACTGGATCAACCTTCAAGTCTTCACAGCTATCAGCAGAAACCACCGTAGTTGGGTCATGCACATACTTCCGTAGATAAGATACATGAAAAACATTGTGCACACCCGCCATCTTTTCTGGTAACTCCAATCTATAAGCGAGCTTTCCAATTCGCTCGATAATCGGGAATGGTCCAACAAATCTCGGAGTTAACTTTCCTTTCCTCCCGAATCTAATAGCACTCTTCAATGGAGAAATCTTCACAAAAACCATCTCGCCCACGTCGAATTCCAAATCCTTACGATGATTATCGGCATAACTTTTCTGACGATCTTGGGCTGCCTTCATTCGTTGCCGAATGATCTCTATACAATCCGAAGTCCGTCGAATCATCTCTGGCCCAAGTATCAGTTTTTCTCCGATTTCCAACCAACATGTCGGAGAGTTACACGGTCTTCCATATAATGCCTCATATGGTGCCATACCAATACTCGACTGATAACTGTTATTATATGCAAACTCCACCAAATGAAGATGATCTTCCCATGATCCTCCGAAGTCCAAAACACAAGCTCTGAGAAGATCTTCCAAAACTCGGTTAACTCTCTCAGTCTGACCATCTGTTTGAGGGTGATAAGCTGTACTCAAACACAACTCAGTTCCCAAAACTTCCTGGAAGCTCTTCCAAAATCTACTAGTGAACAATGGGTCTCGATCGCTCACTATACTCTTCGGAATACCATGGAATCGAACTATCCACTTAACATACAACTCAGCCAACTTCGATGCAGTCCTAGTTGATCGAACAGGAATGAACCTTGAACTCTTGGTCAAACGATCTACTATGACCCAAATCCCTTCATTTCCTGCTCTTGTCCTAGGTAGACCATCGATAAAATCCATCGACACTTGCTCCCACTTCCATGTAGGAACCTCTAATGGCTGAAGCAATCCACTGGGCTTTTTCTGCTCAGCTTTCACCAACTGGCAATTCATACACTTGGAAATAAAATTTCCAACATCCTTCTTCATGCCTTCCCAGTAGTAACTTCTCTTCATATCCCGATACATCTTATTCCCACCTGGATGAATTGTCAACTTCGAGTGATGACCTTCCCTCAGAACTTCATCTCTCAATCCATCAATGTCGGGAACAACTAATCGTCCTTGCTTCCGAAGCCAACCCTCTCGATCAACCTCAAATCCCTTATTCTTCTCTGGGTCCAATCCGGATTCTAAATCTCGGATAATCTTAACAAGCTTATCATCTCTCTTTTGGCTCTCGCCAATCCTTTCCACAAGAGTAGGTCTTATCGATAAGTTTGCTAACATCTCAGGTTCCAATTCACATCTAGGCCTGAAGTCAAATCCAGCCAAATACTCGAGACTCTTCCATTCTGAGAACATGGCTCCCAAACCTGCATGTCTTCGACTTAACGCATCAGCCACTGCGTTACCTTTTCCCGGAGTATAGGCTATACCAAAATCATAAGATGCCAGAAACTCTAGCCACCGTTGCTGTCGAAGATTCAAATCCTTTTGGGAGAACAGATACTTCAACGACTTATGATCTGTAAACAACTCGAATCTAACTCCCAATAGATAATGTCTCCACATCTTCAAAGCAAACACAATCGCCGCTAACTCCAAATCATGAGTCGGATAATTCCTTTCATGCGGCTTCAGTTGTCGACTTGCATACGCAACAACTTTATCCTTCTGCATTAGCACTGCTCCAAGTCCAGTGCCACATGCATCGGTGTAAACCACCATCTCTTCATTCCCACTTGGAATAGTCAAAATAGGAGCACTTGTCAGTCGCTCTTTCAGGATTACGAAAGCTTGCTCACACTTGTCATCCCATCTGAACACTTGGTTCTTCTTCGTCAATCCTGTCAACGGTGCAGCTATCTTGGAAAAGTCTTTGATAAACCGACGATAATATCCTGCTAATCCAAGAAAACTCCTCACATCAGATGCATTCTTAGGTCTAACCCAATCCTGGATTGCTGCCACCTTAGCGGGATCAACCGCTATTCCATTTCCAGAGATAACATGGCCTAAGAACCTCACTTCACTCTCCCAGAAGTGACACTTCGAAAACTTAGCCTTCAGCTGATGTTTCCGCAAGATTTCCAAAACAATTCTCAAGTGCGTCTTGTGCTCTTCCTCAGTTCTGGAGTAAACCAAAATATCATCCACGAACACAAGCATGAACTTATTCAACTGATCTCTGAACACTCTATTCATAAGATCCACAAAATATGCTGGCGCGTTAGTCAATCCAAACGGCATTACCAGCCACTCATAAAAACCGGATGGTGTCCTGAAAGCAGTCTTTGGTACACTATCCTTCGCCACTCTCAACTGGTGAAATCCCGTTGCCAAATCCATCTGGGAAAACACCTTAGCCTCGTCAAGCTGATCAAACAAGTCATCTATCCTCGGCAATGGATACTTGTTTTTCTTAGTCAACTTATTTAGCTCACGATAATCCACACACAACCTCAACGATCCATCCGCTTTGGTTGCGAACACAACTGGTGCACCCCATTCGGACACACTTCTCCGAATGAATCCTTTCTGCAAAAGGTCATCAACCTGCACCTTCAACTCTAACTGCTCCCTAGGCGCCATCCGCCTAAGAGGCATCACAACAGGTCTGGCTCCCTCAACTAGATCGATACGAAACTCGATCTCCCTATGCGGCGGTAACCCTTTGACTTCGTCAAAGACATCCTCAAATCCATTCACAATAGGCACTGATGACAGTCCATCCCGTGGAACAACCAGCGAATACATGAAGCTCATGAAGACGCCTTCCTCATGCTTACATCGTATCACAACCTTCCGCCCTTCCACATTCCCGACTGTCACCTCAAGCCTCTCACAATCAATCCTTGCCGCATACTTCCTGAGCCAGTCCATACCCAAAATAATTCCGAACCCCGCAAAGTTCAGAACAAAGCAATCACAACCAAACGAGCAATCATGACTCGACACAACTAGACCACGGCATATCATACACAAACATGACGAACCCCCCACTGGATTAGTCACAACCAATGGCCTATCAACAATATCCGGTCTCAAACCTAACCGGTCTACCAAATCATTACAAACAAAAGAATGCGACGCTCCAGTATCAAACAACACTCTAACTGGAACACCACAAATAGAAAGAGTACCTTGAACCACCACACTCCTCCCCTTCTCTTCAGCAGTAGGAGCTTTTGAAGATGACGGCACAACTCCCAAAGCATAAGCTTGCACAATTTGCCTGTCTTTCCTTGGCTCTGGGCAATCCTTCTTGATATGTCCCAGCTTATCACAGTTATAACACTTTCCCGGCACCTTGGGATTCTTACAATCTTTGTAAAGATGGCCCTTCTGTTGGCAGTTATAACAAGTCACTTCGCCTTTCGGCTTCTTCTGGCCATCCTTACCCTTCTGCTGCTGCTGCTTCCTCCTCTTATTGCCACTCTGGTGTGGTTTAGATCCTTCCCTGGTTACAGCAACAACAGAACTTTCCTTAGGAAACAAACTCTCATGCCTGAGGGCTTTCTCCACAAGCTTCTCAAATGGATCGTCCAGATGATCCACCAACTGCCTCCCAAGATAAGCATCCAAACCAGTCACAAACTTCTCATTCTTCTGATAAGGAGAATCAATATACGATCTAGCATACTTGGACAAAGCTTCAAACTCAGAAATATACTCAAGAACTGGTCTCCCACCTTGCTTGAGCTCTACAAACCTCTTGAACAAAACAGACTTCTGAGCCGTAGAGATGAACTTGGCTTCAAATCTAACTTGGAATTGCTCCCAAGTGATCTCTTCTTCTGGAGTATCGATGGTGATAGAATTCCACCAATCAGCAGCTCTTCCCTGAAGCTGTCTCGATGCAAGCTTCCTCTTAGTTGCATCCTCAATCCCTAAGTCACCAAAGATTCTTCGACATGCATCAATCCATCTCTGCACCTCAATGGTCGACTCCGTCCCCAAGAAAGCTTTTCCTCCAAGAGCAGTATAATCCTTACAAAGCTTAGCAAAATCCACTGGCCTTGGAGCTTGGACTTGAACTCCCACATCCACTGATGATCCCGAGGCTGGTATCCTTCTCATGATCGAAGTCATCATCGCTTCGAACATAGTTCCATAATCAACAGCCCCTTCATCAGCACGGCCTTCCCTTGCAGCTGGTCTCCCTCTTCGACTCATCCTTAATATCTGCAATAAGAATGATTAGAACACCTTAAGTAACAACTGCATAAGGAGTTCAAATCCTTCTAAACTACTATATTATATATAGTAATCATCCATCAAAATACAATTACGCCTCTCATACGTAGTTGCGTCAGCGAGCGTTGGCTAAAATCGATTAACCAAAGCTCTGATACCAAATGTGACGACCGCCCATGACTCCCGCACCAAAACAATGGAATAGTGCGCTGAAAGGCGTGCCAGGTAGCCATGGACGATAGTTAGGGTAAAATAAAACAGCAAACTCTATCGTACAACTCACAGCGCATGGATAAAATACAATAGAGAAATATATATAGTGAAGCTCCATAACAGAAAAATCATCATATAAGCATCGTAAGTAGATTTATACAAACATGAATCATCCATACATCAAAGCCTCACTACAACACTCAATCAGATATAATAGCGGAACACCCAGTACATATAGTAAGAAAACTAGTATGCAAAGCCTCCTGCTCGTCTTCGTCATCATCAGCGTAGATCTCTAAGAACAGCACCTGTCACCTGCTACCTAGTCTGCCCATCCCAACATGGATGAACAGCCCAAGGTAATAAGAGGAGACATAAAACCTTGAGTCAGACAAAGTCTTAGTGAGCAGTAAATCAACTATCAAACATACCAAAAGAGCATAAAGGATAAAAGGAATAGGAACCAAACCATCCCACTCCACCTCTTTCTACAGTGATAGCCCCCAGACACACACCAAGGAGAAGTAAGCAGAACACAGCAGACAATTAAGGTAAAGCAATAATCACTCGAGTCAAGGGCGATGTTTTCCAAATACAAACCCCCAAGGCCTAAACCAAGATCAGATAAGCACATAGAAAATACCGCTCTTGAGACCGAATGATGATACAACCAACGTCCAAACATCCATGACTCTGGCTATCACTGTTATCCTTGCTTCGATTTTACCGTTGATTGAATGACCATCCGTCAAGGGCTAATGGTAACCCCGGTTCCAGACATAACTCCGCACACTGCCTTGTGCCTAGGACTTATCTACTTTGCCCAGAGTACTCGACTACCTACCTGTAGTCTTTTGGTTGTCCCGACTACTTACCTGTAGTCGTTATGGGCGCCCCATGTACTCTTGCTTTTGAGCATGCTAGAACCTTCAACAACGATGAGATCCAAGCCTCCTAGTCATCCTCCTTGACGACTATCCTCATACTAGCTCAAGCTACCTCTCGAGCAATCCATTATCAACCAACTCGACCCATCCCTCGAGTCATCAACATGCTTGGAATGATCCCTGCCTGGATTACGCCAAGTCTACATCACATCGTACTTTGCTTTATCACACCATAGCAAAGTCTCGACTCAACAACATGGTTTGCCTCATCGCATCATGGCAAAGTTCCATCTCAACATCATTAAATCCATACATATGAGCTTCCACATCCGCCACATATGCCTTTAGCAGCTTTCACCATTCAAGAGCCTCTTCTGTAGCTTTTGAATCATCTTTGACCATACTTGTCCAAATCTATCAACTAGATAGCTCATTCACAACAATCAATCAAGGCAAACATTAATCCAAACAAATAAGTATTCAATCAAGATCTAATTAGGCATTTATAACTACAATGGCAATTTCGTAAATAAATAAGCATAGAACTAACATACATGAATCATGGGTTTTTAGCATAGATCTAGCAAATATAAAACATGGGTTTTGTTTCTATAACTTAATAAATGAACTTGCATAGGTAAACATCTTCACAAACAATGGATTTACACTTGGATCTAAGAAAATGCACAAAACCACTATCTACAACACTCCAACAAACCACCAATCCAATATACTCCTTTGGGTCCGCGTGAGAGATAACCACCACTCACCAAATCACCCAAACACCTCAAAAACTAATCACTACAGATCTGGACAGCGAAGATCAAGGCTTGATCCGGCAACATCTCGCTTCAATCGATGAAATCTAGCTCCATCGGATGAAGATCTTCAACTTTGGCACTTGAATCTTTGATCTCGATCTTCGATCTTGGATGGATGTTAGAACTAGATTGGAATAGAGAAAAGAAAATGAAGAAATGTTGTAATCGAGCTCTCAAAATGGCAGCACTTCGTCGCTTCAAAAACCGGTGCCAAAAAGTGAGCCAAACCCCTCTATTTATAGGCTGGAACCACCATGAGTCGTCGCCCTTAGGTCGTTGCCGACCCACCCTTGAGTCGTCCCCGACTCATCATCATGCCGACTCAACAAAACACAGGGCCTCACGTCTAACCTGTACGCGACTCAACATCCTTAACCCGTGTACGACCTACCAATAGCCGACTCAACAATACACACACGACTCAGCTATAATGCTGACTCACGACTCAACAGAGACTCCGACCCAACAACTCACTCTTATGGCCGACCTAACCCCTAGCCGACCTAAGCCTCTACCGACTCAACGAAGCCACAACCTATCCCTAAGTCGTTCATACGACTCAGCGACTTACCATGAGTCGTTCAACGACCTAACTAGTATGCGACTCATCGCCCCAGCTACCTAACGACTTACGACTCATAGCATACACGACTCAAAACACCTTACGACCTATGACTTCGACCATACGTCTCAACTTACTATCCTATAAGTCGTTTACCACTGAGTCGGCCCAAACCTTAACTCGGCAACCTTTTAGGTCGTTAGCTCCTAAATCAAACACTCCTATGACCCATTCACTCCTTGAGTCGGTCATGTTATGAGTCGGCTACTCCCATGACTCGGCCATACCTTAAGTCGGCAACTGCTATACCATTCTAACCCTTAAGTCGTTACTATCTCTTAGGTCGGTCATCACTTATCTCGGCCAACACCTTAAGCCGCTACCTCTATGAGTCGGCCACCCTATGAGTCGCCTAAATTCCTTGAGTCGGTCCCCTATGAGTCGTCTACGACTCAAGACTCAAACTCCCATGACCCGTTAACGACTCAAAGCCTTGCTTACTCAATCACGAGGTAACTTCCTAACCGACTCAGGCTAGAGATAACACAAACAACACTAACGACTTGTAAATTCTACGATTTATCGACACGTAAAATACGGGTCGTTACAGAATGGGAGATTTAAAGTATGATTTTTTTAACTGGATTTTGATTTAAGTGATTTAATGAATATTTCACATCCAAAAAAAATGTTTAGTAAAATGTAAGTTAAGGTTACTTAAATGATATTGAATCTAATGAGGGAATATTTCAAGACTAAATAATAATGGGGTTAAATCGAGATCTATATGAAACTGTCAATTGAACTTTGAATTGTAGAATATTAAAGCTTTGAACTATATTGGAATTTAATTGGTTTATTTGTGATTCAGATCTGTATTTGAAATCAATATAATTCGAATTTATTATTTAGAAAATTTAATTGAACAAAATTTAGTTTGAAACATTGAATATTTAAAGTTTTGAAATAATATTGAAATGTAAAAGGGTATCTTGTGATTTCAAATCCGGATTTGAGATCGATAAAATGTGAAATGGTTATTTAGGAATCGAGTTGAATTTTAAATTCATAAATTAAGGTTGGACTAAAATTTGAATTTGGAATTTGAATAGATTGGAATCGCAACTTTGAAAGTGATAAAATTTAAATATATATATATATATACACATATATATTTTAGATGAAATGATATTTTGGTTTTGAAGTATAAATTAAATTGAAATGACCACGGTATTATAGTGTATATTTCTACATTGTAGATAGTTCCACGGATCCTTAGAGAATGATTATCCCATACATCCTCTAAGTTACTTGTATTTCAGTTGATATTTCACTTGTGTTGGATTTATTGATATAAGAATGTTAATCCTGACTCGAGTGTTTTGTGTTTTGCTTTACGCCCGGGTCAGTGAGTGATACAATATTTGAGACTCACCTTCGAAGTTGGAGCTTTACTTAAAGATCTAGTTATCTATCCTTTCAGTCATCCAGTCGATTGGTTCAGAGAAGTCATCTGCCCGTACTGGAGACTTCACTGCATCTGGGATATTCTGATGTATTTTATTTCTAATTTTATTTATATACTAGCTTCATGAACTACTATTCATTTATTCCGCTGCGTATTATTGTACTACTCTGTATCTGTGATTCTGTGATTGATTTATTTACTGTATATATTTTGCCAAATTTAAATTAACAATTCGGTATTTTGAATTATTCAAGTTGGACATGTCTGGTTTTATTGTCGATTTGAATGGTCCAAAATAGCGGGTCGTTACAAGAGATGTCTGTGAAGAACAGGACAAACATGCTGATGGTGGCCAGTTTATCGCTTGTATAGTTGAAAGGTATTTTAAACTATTAATAATTTAAAAAAAAAATAGACAAGAGTATGTTATTTCCAAACTTGTAAACTTTTTGGCAAAGCTCACAATCAAATAATTGCATGCTCATTGACAAAAATTGGGTGATGCAGATGTTATGTCAGGTGTGCACTGTTAACATTTTACTGAGCTACTTCGTTTTGCATTTTACTAAGTTACTTTGTTTTTCATAAAACCAATAAGTTAATGTGAATAATAGTCTCTTTATATTTACTAGAGTAAATTGCACGTACGTGCATCTAATAGCTAGAAAATTTAACTTTTATTTAATAAAAAAATTAATGGATGGATATGATATAAGTGTAAAAGCTTTGGTGGTCACAACATACTTATTTAAAGAAATTTTGTTGGCAGTGTCAGATGCAAATTTTCCTTTAAATTTTCATTCTGGAGTTATGGTTTCCTTCCAAGTCCTTCCTTTGATTTATTGTACTCGTATAAACATTTTTAATCCAAATTATATTATAATCTCAACTTTCTCTTTCAACCACCACTATTCTCTTTTAATATTTTTTAAATCTGTTTTTCATGTAGTTAATAGTAGTTACTATTGAGTTAAATAAAGAAGCTTAATTGAAGCTACTCTAACCGGAAGATGCATTAAATCTGATCAAACAATCTATTTTTTCTATAGTTGGTAATTTCATATTATTTATTTAAACCAAGATATAATTTGAAAATTAAAATTAGTTTATTATAACTAATATTTTATTTTACTTTCAAATCTTTCTAAATCAGTACTCAGTATTGATGTCTTTGTTTTCTTTGAATCCCTTCTAAATCAATAGTTTAAATTGTTGATATTTTTACTTTCTCCCATATTTCTCTATTATTCAACATTTCTTCATTCGGAACTCTGTTGATAACATCCACAGGCTCATGACTAAATTCAGATGTACATTAAGTATGAGTTGATAGTTGCATTTTGTCATTTATATCACAGGTCGAGCTATCAAACTGCATCAGAAAGCTATATATTCCAGATGAAAATTTTGTCATTTATATCATAGGTCGAGCTATCAAACTGCATCAGAAAGAAGTATATAATCATGTTCTTCTGTCCATTGGATTTTACATTTGTTTGCCCCACTAGTAAGTATCATGTTTAATTTTTAATTTATTATACATTAGAGAAGTGACTACATTAGTTTACTTAATTTTCCTTATGCAACAGAAATTGCTGCTTTCAGTGATCACTATTTTGAATTTGAAAAGATAAATACGATAGTTTTGGCATTTTCTGTTGACAGCGTGGTCCATATATCACTCTTTCAATACAAATATTTGATTTAAGTTAAGATGTGCGCATAGCTTACAGTTTTATGAACTTGCACATATTTAAACATGGTTAGTTGACTTGGGCCTCCATGGTTCCACCATATGCATCTAGACTTGGCAAAGTGGAAGTTAGATCTGGCCATATGCTTTCTTGGTCAGTTTAAAAGAAAAAAAACAGTGTAACTTGCTGTAGTGACCTGTAATTGCTGCTTTATTTTTCATATTACTCCAATTTTAGACTCATTTAAGCAAATTGTTTCACTATAAAGGCTTTGTATTTGTATGGCGATAGATTAGTCAACGAATAAGATAAAAATGCATGAATTAAACGAAAGTTTTCAGATTTCATATAATTTACTTGGTTTTTGGTTTCTTCCAGTGTATTGAGTATGTACCCCTTTCCATTTTCGAAAAGAAATGGCCTTGAGAATGTTATTTTCTAAGGAAAGTTGTACTACTAATTTATGATATGTTTATTAACTTTTTATTCTACATTGATGTACAATATTTGCTTATTGACACTGCTAACAAAAAATGTCAGATAAGGAAATTGAAGTATAGAAATATAAGTAATGGCCAAGACAGTAAACTGTGTCAAGGAATAAATTATAAGGCGTATTGGTTAAGGAGAGTAAATGATAAAATTAAAACACATTCATTTAATAATGAAAATGATGAATGGTTATAAAAAGGAACAAACTTAAATATATAATGTAGCACTTCTAACGCGAACACATTCATTTAATATTGCCTTTCAATATTCAGTTGCTAATTTTATTCTTGCCTTCATACGTTGTTCGTGTTGCTGATTTGGAACGTCCATCAATTGCAGCATGTAGCTTCAACATGATAAATCTGTTTTTTAGGTAAAAAGACTAATATTCATTTTACTTGATCCACATATGTCTCATGCTTTATGCTTGCATATCATAGACTGTGATCAATCACTTTAGATGGACGATGATACATATTTTCGGATTGATTGATTTAAAATATCCATCAGTTATATTTTGGTGGATCGATATGGGATGAACTTCTTAAAAAGGGTATATTTTTGTTATTACATGTTCAATCTATGATGCTAGTGATGTGTATATATTTACCTTAACTCTTGGCAACATTTCTAGAGTTCAGATTTCCCTATCTATAGTATTGATGTACATGAATTGAGTTTTTATTAACACTTCTTTAATCAAATTTTGGAGCACTTCTACCTCTCTAACACATTATGGTACACAGAAATGAGAAGCATAATTTGCAATGACAAAATTTTGAAGCTTTTCAAAATGTTCCCAAAATTGTCATAACAAAAATGGGTAGTTGAAAAGCAGTTGAGATGGGTGCAGTTATCTATACTCATGTCCTTGATTGGTCAGTTTTTCTTTTTCTTCTCCTTTAAGTTAGCTCAACATATTTTGTCTTAAGGAAACGACTCAAGAACACCTTAGAGAAAATGCCTTCTGCACAACAAAGACCGGGAATCACCTTAACCTATCTGTAAATCCATTTACATTTATTTTCTTGATTATATGTTATGTGATGCTAATAATGTAATATATTTTATGATCATGGATGCACGAAATGTACATAAGTGCCACCAGTTCCAAAGAAGATAGTGCAATATACAGTTTGCTAACTCTTTTAAATTCGTTTGGCGTCTTCCCAAATCGGCGGGTTAAATTAAACCAACTAATCACTCAAAATATTGGATAGTTGATGCAAAAAAGTATGTACAACTAAAGAACTTTTATTTTACAGGTGGACAGATATCTTGGATGCCAATAAGTAGGAACATGCAGCAAATTTGAAGTTACTTTTGATGCTAGAACTGCATTTATGTGATGCTAGAACTTCATTTTGGTGTGTATGCTTGTATGTATTACTACTTTTGGTCACTAACTACTACCAGTTCTACATTGTCTATAATAATATTATGGACGTATTATATGTATTTTGATGTAAGAATATTGACTATGTTTATTATTAATGTTACATGTTGATTATGAGATGTTGGTTAACATAATTTATTGATTATGAAATGTATGTGTTGATATTAATCGTGGTGAATATAAATTGTGACCGTGTATAGAATGGAATATGCATATGGGGAAATGTAGACGCCCAGACTACAACAATCCAAAAACGCAGTGAAGAAATTCAATAGCATTTTAAAAATAAAATTCAACATTGTTTTAAAAAGGTTGTGGAAAATTACGATAACATTTCAGAAATGCTATAAAAAAATTCCTAACAATGAAAAATGCTCATAACAATACATAAAACCGCTAGAATATAACACTCATAACACATATAAAACGCTATAAAATATATATAATAGGAGAAGTCAAATGCTAAGAAAATTGATTCTCATGAACACAAACGCTATAAAGTGTATTAATAACATCAATCAAACGCTGTTGAAAACTTACTTTTTACAGCGTTTGCTGTATTGCTATTGTACGTTTCTGACCTATACTAGCATGTCGTTACACAACGTAGTTAAAAACGCTGTTAAAAGCTTTTACAGCTATTTTTAAATGCTGTAAAAGCTCCAGTTTGTTGTAGTGCTAGAGAATGTGTAATGGCCCGTAATTTTGATAATTAAAACTACTAAATTAAATAAGATTTTGAAATTTAATATCGTGAGAAATTAAAAGATTTATGATTTATTAATGAGAAAAATAATTAGAATATGATTTAATAATGTTGTTTGAATGTTATTAACAATTATTTTAATGTAATTTCAATCGATTAAAATAATTGAAAAGCTAATTTGGTTATAATTGTAAATAAGGAATTAAATTGGTAATTATATGTAATTAATTGAAATTGGTTAATATAGAATGAACCAATATTGGTAAGTGATTTATCAACCTTTGTTTGTAAACAATAGGTTAGTAAAGGTGGATTATTAGCGTATAATAATTAATTTATTATCATCTTGATATTTAATCCGTTTGAAATTAATTGTAAATCAATTGCAATTAATGTGATTAAATACCGTAGTTAATATGAGTTAAGATGATAACTGTAGAATAAGAATCTAATAAAATGTAAACTAATATTGATTATATTCGTGGGGTTTTGGTTGCTTTAGTAATGAGAGTGTACATCGAAATAAAAGAATGTGATTGAAATTGAAATATAATTAGTTGGAATTTTATTACAATTGCAATTGAACTTTGAAATTAACGTAATGTTTAAATATTGTATTTAACATAGAAAATTTATTGAAAATATTATAAATTTCTATGCAATCAAAAACGACAAAAATTGCTAACCTTTAAATTTGAATTTGAAAGGTAATTAAATCAATTTAATAATAATAATTGATTTAATTAACACGAAAATTAGCCATTTTGGCAACTGTCTTGGATTTCGATGAAACAAGTTTCATCGGATCCGTAACAGTGAATTATTATTGGATTTCAAGTTTCGTAGTGATCGGACTTATCGTTTGATCGTGCATGCTCGATACGCGTAGAAATCAATTAAAAGAAATTAAATGAATATAATCTGATTTTAAAAGCTAACTTCCGTATACAATGGAATTTGGGTTGGAAACTAGTTCCATTGAGTTTAAAAAAATCGAAAACATATTTTTCAGTATACTGGATGATCTATTTTCGTTTCGGGAACGAAACGGGCTTTTTAAGTCGTCGTTATCGTTTCGACCTAATTTGATCTGTCCATCCATTTCTATTTCAGCTCTGCCTATATATAGGCTGTTATAAATCCTAGCAGCCTTTTTATTTTATATTGCATGTATGTACATTTCTTTCTCATCTCCTCTTTCCAATGCTAGACAACCTAAACCCTAGTTTCAATTTCAAAATCAAACTTCAAAATTCAAATTCCTTAAACCAAAGCAAATTATATATCGTTGGAAAGCTCTCGACGAGCACAGTCTATTACTACAACTTGTTTTTTGATTTGAGTCATGGTTTGGCCAAAAATCATCGATTGATTCTTGGGCTTCCATATTAGGTTTTTGATTTCAACGTGGATTTGCAATGATATGGCGATCGGGAAGTTATTGCGGATAGAGGGAGTTGAGATGAGTGCATCCATGGGGTTAGTTCATGTCAGAGGGTCATAGATCGCCAGAATTTGACATCTAATGCATGGCGACGGCGGCGATTTCAAGGGGCCGAAAATGTGTCGCGAGTTGCCTGGTTGGGCAGTGGAACACGAGGATGATCGCATCGTGCTCGGATGGGGTCGAAGGCTAGTGGAGGCGCATGTGGCAAGAGATGGACGTAGCGGCTGCTTGTTGAGTTGTTGTGGAACGATCGTGATACTAGGCTTTGGTGAGTTCGAATTTACAGATTTTCCTTTTTATTTATTTTATTTTTATTAAATTTAATTTTTCAACTTCTAACAACCATAACATTTTCGTACGAGATCGGATTTGGACGCAGTTTTCACAGTTATGATCATATCGAAATTTCAGACAACATGGAACTGGTTTGGTTGGATTCTGAGACTATTGAAATTTACGCTTTCGTTTGGATTTTAAACCGACTAAAAATTAAAAGTGAGTGTTTTAACCCATTCATGAATACTAAACTATCTTATGTTAGTTAAATTAAATTTATGATGTGATTAGAAATTTATTAATTACTGTTTGGTATTTTAAGTTGACATTTAAATTTAATTTGAATTTATATTGAACTAAACTGCCATTTAAATATATATTGAATTTAAAATTGTTAGTAAAATACCTAATAATGATAACCAGTTAATTATTGTGATTTATTGGTTGATTTGAATGATGATTGCAATGAATGCTTGATTGTTGACATTTTGGATGATTCGATGTCATGTTTATATATAGTTATCACACTGCAAGTTCCCTTGGTTATTGTTAGGAAAATCATAATGGGTTGAAATGATATATACCCAAATGGTCTTGTAGATTAGGGAAAAATCATTATGGTTTAAAATGATAAACCCGAGCAATTTTATGGATTTGGAAATTTGTGATTCGAGATACAAGTTGAAATGATATATGCCCGAAAATTTAAATTTATTGCGGATTGAAATGATATATATCCGTAGCACTTGAACATAGGATAGAAAATTATATACGAACATCAGATTGGTTAAATTAAATTGTTTAAAATCTTGAATTTGGATTTTGGTTAAATGTTATAGTTTTAAAGAAATAAATTATAGATTTATATAAATTTAGTTATTTTCTAATTCAAGATTTGAAAGTTGAAATTGAAATGGTTAAAAAAAAATTATTTAAGAATTAAATTGGGAATGTAAAGTTAATTCGATATATGACTTTAATTCGGAAATTTGAATTATTTTGAAGATTTGGATCTTAAAATTTAACAATGAAGTTAATTTGATTTAAGTGGTTTAAATAAGTAAATTAAAATTGGGTTTGAAATTGATATAAATTTAAATGGTTTAAAATAAGAATGAATTTGAATTTAGTTAAATCAAAATTGAAGTAAAAATGAAAGTTTCGAAAATTGAAGTTATTTGAACTGAAATTGAAATCACATTGATTTGAAACTAAATCAGAATCGAGTCATTTGAATTGAAAGGTAGAAATTTACTTTTGTTGATTTGAAATTTGGATAAGGTCCAGATTTGTTGAAATGGAAGAAACAGTTTGATTTGATACTATTATCAAAATAAATCATTTTAATATAAAATATTTTAAAATCTATCATTTTAAAATTCTGACTATTGAGATTTTCAAAACTATTTTACTATATAAACCATTTTCAATACTCAAACCATTTTACATTAAACTATCCTTAAACTATTAAACTATTTTAAAATATTTTAAACTATTTAAACCATTTATAACTATCCAAACTATTTTCTAAATTCAAACTGTGCAAGGTTGAATTGGTTATATTTAAATCCTTGATTTAAAGGTTAATATGGTTAAATGATGTTATAACCGACGTTGGAATTTGAAATGATATTTTCTATTGAAATGACATATTTTGAATAAATATTATGGTTTTGAAATGAGGGATATTTTGAATTGAATATGATAATTTTGATATCAAATATTAATCGGTTTTGGAAATGTAAAAGAACCAACCGGTGTGAAATAAATGTTTGGTTGTTAAAGAGACCGGGGTCGGATATTGTCATACTCTTTACCAATTTCGAAATCACTTTAACAACCGTGCACTGGTGGAGAATCCAAAATGAAGTAGGATGGTTTGACAAACGCTACTGGAATAAAGTAAGAGAACGGTGATGGATAGCCTTGACTTTCAGATCATAATTAAAATGGCTAAAACAGAAGCCATGTCGGGCCAAGTGGGGTTACTCCCCCCATCGGGTACATTTCTTCGATACCATATCTGTTACTTTATGATTGATTGGTGGCCACCTCTAGATTTTGATTATGGGAGTGTGTCTCGAGGTGGGCGGTAATAACTGCTATGCGTTACCACCAGTCCGGATCCGTAAAATGTTAGAATCCTACCTGGGCATTGCCTCGTGTGCCTTGTCATATTTATCCTGATCAAGCCTATTACGACTTTGGTTTGTATCGTACCTATGGAGTGCTTACCGAGTAAACCATCGGTTTGGTAGAGCTTATAGTATCTGTATAGACTATGATATTCATATAAAAATGTGTTAAGGAGGATACGAGTAACGCCTTAATGCTACTTTAATACTTTACTTTACTGTAGACATATTATAATAGCATACTGTATCATATATGTAGATAGTCTAACGAATCCTTAGGAGATGGAATTTCGAACATCTCTTAAGTTATTACATGCACGTTATACACCGGGTAGGAGATGTATAATCCCGTAAACATCTCTGAAGCTATTACAATCATATTTATTTTTCTTGATTTAACTTACATAAGATCTTTTAATTCCGACTTGAGTGTTTTATCTTTTCATTGCGTTCGGTCAGCGTGAGCATTTCAGTGTTGAAGACTTGATTTCTAAAGGACGAAGATGGAGTTTAGTATTATATTATTATTATTCCACTGTACCATGTTGTTCCGCTGCATTATTTATTTATTTCTGCCGTGTGTATAACTTTGATATATTGTAAGTGTAATCAAATGCTATTTGTAAAACAGCTTCATGGACTGTTTATTTGATTATTATATTTCATCATTCCGCTGTGAGATTCTATGTTTTGTTTTCCTTTTTTTTCCCTTATTTTCTTATTTACCCCATTAACAACCCTCCTTTTTGAATGGTTTGAGTTGATATGTGTGGTTTATTGTTGATTTAAACCATCCAAAAAGATGGGTCCTTACAGTTGGTATCAAAGCATTGGTTTAGCGATAGCCTTAGCATTGTGGGGTTTGACTCATTAGAGATAGGGTAGTAATACCTTAGAATGAGTTGTCCAAGTGTATATATATGAGAGAGCATATTTGTTAGTGTTATAAAAATGTTTTTGTATTATGTCAACTTGTTCAATTTAATATTTATAAATTCTAGTCGATACATAGGACGCTATGACATCAATAGGAATTTCTAAACACTTAATAGGACATACCAACACAATATTGTTTTTGAAATATAGGTAAGTGGAATAATTTTACCTAGTATTATATTCTGTATATAAAAGAATGATTTTTATAAATTTATAGAGTTGAATGTAATATGTGTGTTTGATAGGAAGTGAAATCTTACAAATATGGTTTATAAAATAGGCTTTACAAATAAAATGAATATAAATTAGAAATTTGAGAACTTAAGTTCTGGGGTTTTGAAATTCGTTTTCAAAAGGTTTTCAACATAATATTAGTATTATTTGAAGCATTTTCGAATATAAATATTTTCATTGTGATCTGAAAGAAATGTTTTAAAGGAATTTCAAAAGGAAATAAGTTATGTACTCCCCTCTTCGGTCGCTGAAAAATAATTTCGGTGATGATGGCCGCATCATCGACATTCATTTTCGAGTTTCAAAGTGGGATGACCGCTGTAGTAGTTTACCGTACATTTGTGTTAATAAACAAAATTTTATTTTTAAAATTCCTATGAATTATTTGATATATCAAAAGATATAAGTATATATTATTTCAAGATGATGAAATCCAGTATTTAGTTCTAAAAATTTCTTTTTAATCAATGATTTTTAGTTATTGTAATGAAATGAAATCTTAACTATTCTACTAATTGGAAATTTCTAAATTGAAAAATAAGAAACTAGAAGCTGGGTGATCAATGAAACTGTAAAGAAATCGGAGATTTGTACTTTTAAATTTAAATGATATTGAAAATTTAGAAGATATGAACTATTGAACATTTTGTTAACTAAATTAAATAAGATAAACTTGTACAACATTCAATTACATTCTAAAAATATATATAAAACTTACCAGAAATATTTAAAAGTTGAAATGTTAAATAAGAATATGTGATAGAATATTATACAAGCAAAAACTTAGGTAATAATAACGTTCAAAAATGAAATCATGTCAATATATAAGTTGAGAATTAAAATGTTATAAGACATGATATAAACTTTAGTAAATGGTTGAAATGCTTAATAATCAAATTGAATAGTAAAAGTGAATATCACTTAATGATTATAAACTTAAGAAATTGATGAAATGATTCATATATATATATATATATATATATATATATATATATATATATATATATTGGCAAAGCCAGCGGGCTTAACTGGGCCCCTACCAGTTTTATTGCAACAGAATAAAAAGTACAAATTCGATGTAGAAAGAAAAGAGAGGGGAAAAAAAGAAAAGAGAAGAAAACTAGACAATATAATAAGCAATTGAGGAAACAACAAGAAGTCAAGACTATTCAAGAATCAAATAGTCAGGGAATTCTCTGTTGCCAATCATCAATTGCCTGTGAGTGGCTGTCTTGACTTCATACCATAATACTTCTATCATCTTCCTATGCTTTTCAAAGACTATTTCGTTCCTTTCCTTCCAAATAAATGACATATATGTTTTCAAACAAACAACTAACGCTCTTGATCGATCATTTCTCCATCTAGTGGCCTTGTAGATTATAATCCAGACCATACTCGAGCTACCAGAAGATAGGTTATACCCTGTAATGCAACTGATACTAATCATCATGTTTTTGAGTGCAGGGCATTCAAAAAAAAAGGTGGTCAGTGGTTTCTTCATGCATGTCACAAAACAGACATAAAGGGGAGCATGCCAGACCAAATTTGATCAAAGAACTTTTGGTAAGAAGAGCATTATTTAAGACTTTCCACATCATCAAATTATTAGTTGGGACAGAGTCTTTGGACCATATAACTGTGTTCCACTTGATTGCTGGTAAGGGAGAAAACTCAGTAACAAAGTTGTACACACTTCTAACACTGTGAGGCTTCAAGTCCCAAGTGACAGCATCCAAATGAATAACAGTGCAGAAATTAGCTTGTATTTCACTCCACATCAGCTTGAGTATTTGATTACTACAATTAGGCAGTTGCGTTTTCCCTTCATGTAAATAATCATTTGCTTTTGCATCATAGTGCATACCAGATTGAATAATCTGTTGGTAGTCACACACTTTGGATAAGATTAAGCCTTTGCTAGACCATGGTTCATGCCAAAAGCTTACTATAGAATTAGCAGTTACTTGGTATTGAATCATAGGGAGATAAATATCTCTTAGCTTCATTATGTTTCTCCATATCCAGCTGCAGTTTTGTGGTATGTCCATACACCAAAAATATTTGGACTTAATGCAATGTTGCCACATCTAATTAACCCATAAGGTACCTTTCTTGTTAATGATGTCGTCAAAATGTGTACTTATCGCTGCATAGTTCCACTTCCTTAGGTTAATTACACCAAGACCTCCCAGCCTCATGGGTGTTTCAAATTTTGAAAATGAGCAAGGCATCAACTTCCTATTATGGATACTACCAGACCAAAAATATCTATTCATAGCCGACCTAACAAGTTGCAACAGCTTCATAGGGAGGATGTGAGTACGTGCCCAATAGACTAAAGATGAAAAAACAACAGATTTTATTAGGACAAGCCTACCACTTTGTGACAATTTCCTATTACCCCAGGCACACATTACAGAAGTAATCTTGTTGTATAAGGGAATACAATCATCATTTGATATTCTTTTAGTGATTAAAGGTAGACCAAGATACTTCATATCAATTTCCATGCAAGAGAAACCAATGTGTTGGAAAAGTGTAGAAGCCTGAACATCACTAACTCCAGCCACTAACATGGAAGATTTTGCTTGATTAATAGTAGGACCTGTCATGCAGTAGAAAGAATGCAGAGCTTCCATTATGCCAGTCAAAGAGAGAAGTTCAAGCTTAGTAAACAACATGACATCATCTGCAAACATAATAGAATTTATTTGCAGAGTAGAGCACTTAGGATGGTACTTAATTATTCTCTGAGAGTATTTAGAGTTAAGAATAACAGTAAAAACTTCCATAACTAACAAGAATAAGTAATACTATATATATGAAGGAAAGAATGTAAATTTAAAAGTTAAGAAACTTAAGTATGAATTTATTCATTAATGAATATTAATATTAAATAGAAATCAAGTTATACAAGTAAATAATAAATGTGAATAAATAAATGCAAATTAATAAGAGATAACCTTCTATGAATAAATTAGAATAAATGAAATGTATGTAATACTTTAACAATGTATGTAATAATGATTTCAAATATTGAATGGGATATAAAATCGTGTAAGTAATGAAGGAATATTAACAAAAGATGATACCGTATGAATGAAAATAAATAATGACAAGTAAAAGTAAATAATGATGTGAAAAGAAACCAATCGAATAAAATTAAATAATGTTTAAAACTCTTTGTTGTTTGGCCTAAGGGATATTTGGGAAAGGATACTTCTAATTGTTTAAGGCTGTATGAATAATCAATTAAGTAATTATCTAAGGTTGTTGAGCATAAGGTACACTTGGTAGTTTATTTATCACCCTTGAATGATGAGAAGTTTCTGAACTAGAACAAACCATTTGTTTTGGTTGCTATGGATATATGGTTGATTTCTTTTATTACATATGATGGTTGTACTCTTTGTTGCATATGATTGTGATATATTGTATGTTGCTTGTGCTATTGATTTGAAACAACTAAAATAGTATTCTTTTAATTTCAACTATTTTGAATTATATAAATGAAATACAGGTTATGGAAGCAATAGCCACTGCTTTTGGTTTCATAAATAAAGTTTGTTTGCCCGACAAATAGGTACGTTTTTGGATTACGGTTTTTGGAACGATATTCTTTTTGTTTTTCCCATGGTTTGGGATGTTTTATTATTGAAACATGATATATATATTGAGATTATCGATATTATTATTTTTTCGGACTATCCGTACAAAGGAGACTCGGCGAAATTTTTTGTAAATTTAGGACTTAGAAATTTTTTATGAAAGTGAAAATATTTTCAAACTTTTATTAAACTTGAATATGAAAGATTTAGTTGTTCATAAATTGATATATTTTATTTCAAATACTTAAGTATGTAAGTTTAAAGTGTTTATAAATTGATTATTTTGAATAAATGATATTAAGTACTTAATTCCTTCATTTTCCTTTTCAAGGACGAAATTTTTTGAGTGCGGAGAGTGTAACGACCCCTAATTTTTATAATTAGAACCATTACATTAAATAAGATTTTGAAATTTAATGTTGTGAGAAATTAAAAGATTTATGATTTATTAATGAGAAAAATAATTAGAATATGATTTAATAATTTTGTTTGCATGTTATTGACAACTATTTTAATGTAATTTCAATCGATTGGAATAATTGAAAAGTTAATTTGATTATAACTGTAAATAAAGAATTAAATTGGTAATTATATGTAATTAATTGATATTGGTTAATATAGAATGAATCAATATTTGATAAGTAATTTATCGACCTTTGTTTGTAAATAATAGGTCAAAGAGGTGGATTATTAGTGTATAAAAATTAATTTATTATCATCTTAATATTTAATTCGGTAGAAATTAACTGTAAATCAATTGCATTAATGTAATTAGATATTGTAGTTAATATGAGTTAAGATGACAACTATAGAATAAGAATGTAATAAAATGTAAACTGATGTTAATTATATTCATAGGGTTTTGGTTGATTTAATAATAAGAGTGTAAATTGAAATAAAAGAATGTGATCGAAATTGAAATATAATTAATTGGAATTTAATTACAATTGCAATTGAACTCTGAAATTAATGTAATGTTTAAATATTGGATTTAACATGGAAAATTTATTTAAAAGATTATAAATTTCTATGTAATAAAAAATGATAAAATTTATTATCTTTTAAATTTGAATTTGAAAGGTGATTAAATCAATTTAATAATAATTTATTTAATTAACGTGAAAATGAGCCATTTTCGCCACTATCTCGACGAAACCAGTTTCAAGGATCCGTAAAAGCGAATTATTATAGGATTTCAAGTTTCGTAGCGATCGAACTTATCATTTGATCGTGCGGGCTCGAAACGCGTAGAAATCAATTAAAGAAATTAAATGAATATAATCTGATTTTAAAAGCTAACTTTCGTATAAAATAGAATTAGGGTTTGAAACTAGTTCCACTGAGTTTAAAAATATCGTAAACGTATATTTTTATGTATTGGATGACCTATTTTCGTTTCACGAATGACACGGGCTTTACGGGTCTTCGTTATTGTTTCGACTCAATTCGATCTGTCCATCCATTTCTATTTCAGCTCAGCCTATATATAGGCTGTTATGAACCTTAGCAGCCTTTTTATTTTATATTGCATGTACGTACATTTCTTTCTCATCTCCTCTTTCCAATGGCAAACAACCCTAGTTTCAATTTCAAAATCAAACTTCAAAATTCAAACTCCTTAAACCAAAGCAAATTATATATCGTTTGAAAGGTCTCGACGAGCACAGTCTACTACTGCAATTCATTTTTTGATTTGAGTCATAGTTTGGCCAGAAATCCTTGACTGATTCTTGACCTTCTAAGTAGATTTTCGATTTCAACGGTGAATTTGCAACAATATAGCAATCGGGGATGAGATGACCCACTTTCTTCAACTTAATTTTTTTTTATGTAAAGTTGTCATCTAAAATAAGAAAATAATAATCTCTCTTATTTTTCTCCTTTCCAGGATATTTTTACCAATAAATATTGGTTTATTTTAAATCATCTTAAACTTACATATATGAAGATACATAAGTTACTTTCTACTTAAATCAGAGTATAAAAATTTACAAGTAGAAATTTGTTTTGAAAATCATCAATAATTTCTGCATAGCAATAATACTCCTAAAAGTTCTGTTTTTCCCAGTTTTGCCTATTGTTGCTTCACTATTGATATTGTGCCTTCTAAACTTAGCATTTGTATGTGTTTCCCGTAATTTTATTTCTCAATGAACTGTACTTTTAAATAGTGTATGTGTGTGCATGCTCCTGTACATATATGTATTCACTGGAAAATATTTAGTGTCTAATTTTTTTAAACATAGAAATAATTAAACCTTCCCTATATTTGAGTTATTAGCTCCACTGCAAATTGAGTTTAAAGTATTTGAGAGTGGTTGAACCCAGGCTTAGTAAAATGGTCAGGTTAGCCTCTCATCTTACATTCATTTTTAAACAAAGTGTATGTTACTCTGAGTTCTTCCTATGGTGATTCAAAACATCTATTTGCCAAATTTTTACATCATCTTTAAACATGAATTTCTCATATCAAATACTGGTTTATTCATTCAGTTCTTACATGCTTGCCATCTCAGATTTTCTACTGCTATAATTTAATCATTCTGAAGCTAAGAAAGGAAACTACATTACTCAGAAAAGCATTTTTCACAAGCAACTCACAAGTTTAGCTGAAACACCCATATTAGTTCAATACTTACAAAAAAGAAAACAACCATACTTTAGTTCCTTTCTAAGCAACTTTAACAACATAGTACAACATAAATTTGACTTAAACTTCTATTTTAACTTCAGTAAATCTGTATTTATAGCATACAATTCTTAAGCAGCTAATACATCCAGAGCTTGATCAGTGAAATGCTTATTTACCTGCACAATCACCATTAACTGCCTCATACAAATATGAGACACCCAATGGTGCATAAACACACAAGGGTCGGACTAATGTCTGGTATGAGTAATCTACCTGAAAACATGATTTTATATGACCTTATTTATATTTAAATACTTTGAATGAATTAAAAAACTCAGTGTCATTTTTCTTTGTGCATGTTTTTGTAAGGCCTGTGCATTCATATCAGAGCAAAACAAATTAGGCATGATCCAAGTGGTTTAGTTCAGAGAAAACAATCATAAGATTCACCAATAAAACATCCTAACTAACCCATGCAATCATCAATTCAGTCATCAAACCCCCTTTACAAACTTACTGGCCATCAGGGACTTCACCCAAGCCTCACCTGAACCTATCTCTATTGTTCATTATCAAGTGTCATATGGTCTTTAGCTACTTTCTCATGTTAAACCACACACTATCTGGGACCTCTCTCTGTTAACCCAGCACACTCAGGCCCCGGGGTATAAACATACCATGTGTGAGCTTGCAATATTCACCTTGCCAAGCCATCTTTTGTAGCCCTAAGACCCAAAGTCCTTAGTTAATTACTAAGTGTTATTTTCCCTTTGTCATAATTATGCTAATCCCCTCTGCATTTCACTTTTCAATCAGAGAAAATAAACAATTCAACCAACATGTATTCATCCAAAGATTATTAAGTCAAATTCTCAGAAGCAAGCATTTAATAATGAAAACAGATGTGATTTCTTAGTATGTTATTTTGCCTGTGGGTTTCAATGAATCAAGTCACAAACATATGGTCATAATTAGTTTACTTGTTATCTCCTCTTACCTCTGGTTCAATCAGATCTTTATTAATCTTTAGATCTGGCTAAACCGCAAGTTTAAGCTCTAATTTAAACGGTTGATAAAATCATAGAAGTTCAGCACATGTATAACATTGCACTTCTATTTTTTTTCTTTAATTTAGTTAACATGAGACAAAAGCAACAACACAATGTTGCAGCCCCATACTTCTTTCCATTTTAGACCATAAATTCACAACATGAACACTGAGATTTAATAAATAATTTTATAAAGAAAACCCATAAAAAGAAATCATTCCATCTCAAAGATAATTCACAGCACAGATAAGCATTTCAAACATGCAATCCATGACTCTTATTATTTTGAATGAATCATTATGAAAGGTTTTACACTTGAACAGATCATTAACAAACCCAAATCATTAAATCATAAAATGAACATAACTTGAAAAAGTGAACTATTAATTCAAATAGGCTGCCTCAATATTCAGGACTTAATGCCAAATTCTCAGTGGGGTTACTCACCTTAATCCCCCTTTTTCCCTAAGTTTTTCCTTTTTCTTTTGATCTTCTGCCCTCTTCCTACTCTAATGGTTGGTGCTCCACATTTTCCTCTAACTTCTGTTTTGTATTTTTTTTTCTTTTATAAGGCAGAGCAATGTAAAAACCTCACTGCACCAGGCCTTCTTATATAAACCCTGGCTGCTACTAGGGTTTAAGGAAATTACCCAATGTCCTTTTTGCCCTGTCAACTATGATCTGCCTCTCATTTTATTTTTCTAGAGAAAATGGGTAAGTGGTCCTTGCTTTTATTTTCAGAAAATATGCCTTATTACCCCGGTCATGTCATTTGCATGATTTCTGTTTTCTAAAGCAAAGGGAATTGCCAAAAATGGATAAAGTATTTGTTCAAAAGTTCATACCATTTCCATGCAATTTTAATTTTATTTCAGCAAGCGTTTGTTTGGTGTACATGTATAATACATGTGTGCCTATTCTTGCCTATGTCTTTATTTTTATTTTCTTTTTCTTTTTTTTAAGTATTTACTATCTTCTGCATATATATTTATTCCAGCCTACCTATATTTATTTTCTTTATGCTAAACTTGTTTTAAAGACATTATCATGTCTGCAACAATCATGTCTGCATACCTATGTATTTGTAATTTATTTATTCTAACTTACCAATTAATTTCTGCCTATTTTATCTTGTAGAAAATGTGTGCATGTGTGTGTACTATCTTGTGCACCTGTACATGTTTTAACCATCCATTGGCAACAGGTTTCTATTCCTATTTTTTTTAGATACAATTTTTAAACAATCATAAGCTAATTTAAATCATAAAATTGCTCATCAAATCAGGGTTATCACATATACCCCCCCTTTCAGGAATTGTGTCCCACAATTCTTTCATATTTAGCTCAATTATCATTAATCCAGAAAATCAATCATTTTCAAACCAGTCACTTAATTAAACTCTATGCATATCAAAACAAAAATTCACAATGCATATTCAATCAAAACATCCATCAGTATTTATATATTATACCTTTCATTCAATCAAACAGTTGTGGATATTCATTTCTGATTTTATCTTCCACTTCCCATGTGCAATCATTTGAGTCAAGACCCTATTGTATTTTTACTAATTTAATTTCTTTGTTTCTTAATTTCTTGATTTCTCTAGCAACTATACCTATAGGCTCTTTCTCATAGATCATCCTGGGATCTATCTGTACATCCTTAGGGGATTTTAAGATTGTCTCTTTGTCATGAACCCATCTTCTTAACTGAGATACATGAAAAACATCATGCATTGCTCTCATTTCTTCTGGCAACTCTAACTTGTAAGCCACAGTTCCTATTCTTTCTAAAATTTTATATGGCCCTATATATCTAGGAATCAACTTTCCTTGTTTCCCAAACCTTATAACCTTCTTCATGGGTGATATTTTGATAAATACATAATCTCCAATATCATATTGTACTGCCTTTCTCCTCTGATCTGCATATTTCTTTTGCCTATCTTGGGCAGAAGCAATTCTTTTTCTAATCAAAGCTATCTTTTCAGAAGTTTCCTTCACATTTTCTGGTCCTAAGACCACTTTTTCCCCAGATTCAAGCCAACTTGAGGGTGATAAACATGGTCTCCCATAGAGAGCTTCAAAGGGTGCCATGCCTATGCTGCTGTGATGGCTATTGTTGTACGCAAATTCAGCTAAAAAGATATGATCCTCCCAACTTCCTCCCCAATCCAATACACAAGCTCTTAACATGTCTTCCAGCAATTTATTCACAATTTCTTTTTGGCCATCAGATTGAGGATGGTATGCTGTGCTTAAGCATAAATCAGTCTCCATTGCCTTGTGAAAATCCTGCCAAAATTTTGAAGTGAAGATGGTATCTCTGTCACTTACTATAGTGTTTGGTATCCCATGCAACCTGACTACTTCCTTAATAAACAATTGGGCTAGTGTACATGCATTCCTTTCTGACTTTACTGGTATAAAGTGGGCTGACTTGGTTAGCCTATCAACCACTACCCAAATACTATCATTTCCCCTCCTGGTTCTAGGCAAACCATCAATAAAATTCATGGATATGTCTTCCCATTTCCACTGTGGTATCTGCAAAGGTTGAAGCATCCCTGAGGGTTTTTGATATTCAGCCTTCACCTGTTGACAAACCATACACCTAGATACATAAGTTTCCACTGCACTCTTCATACCAGTCCACCAATAATCTCTCTTGAGGTTATGGTACATCCTTGTGCTTCCTGGATGTATGGTATATTTTCTTTTGTGGTAAGCATCCAAGATTTCTTGCTTCAACTCATCAGCTGCTGGAACACATATTCTTTTTCCTTTCTTCAAATAGCCTTGTTCATTCAAATGAAAACCTTCCACTGCCTCACCATTTAATATCTAAGTTTTCTTTTCAAATAAAAATGGATCTTGGTCTTGTAGTTTTACAACCTTATTCTTCAATTCTGACCCCATAGTGATAAAACTTAATTTTCCCATTTCTACATTCTCACTGCATATGCTCATGCTTTCTACACTCTCACTTCCTACCTCTGAGTCAATCAGCAGTGATAAAGTGTTAAATTCTTCTATCATTAATCTAGCTACATTAGCATGTTGTCTACTCAAGGCATCTGCTACTTTATTAGCCTTACCAGGTGTGTACAATATTTCAAAGTCATATGAGGCTAGGAGTTCAATCCGCCTTTGCTGCCTCATATTCAATTCTTTTTGTGAAAACAAATATTTAAGTGACTTATGGTCTGTGTAAACTTCAAATCTTGCCCCTAACAAGTAGTGTCTCCATAACTTAAGAGCATACACTATAGCAGCCAATTCAAGGTCATGTGTAGCATATCTTACTTCACTGGGTTTCAACTGCCCGGAGGCATAAGCTATCACTTGATGTTGTTGCATCAATACTGCCCCGAGCCCCTGTCCACTTGCATCAGTATACACCACCAAGTTCTCATTCCCTTCAGGTACTTTAAGTATTGGAGCTTGCATTAGTGCTTCCTTTAACTTCCCAAAGGCTTTCTCACACTCTTCTGTCCAAGCAAATAGTTGATTTTTCCTAGTCAATCTGGTTAATGGGATTGAAATTTTTGCAAAGTCTTTTATAAATCTCCTGTAGTAGCCAGCCATTCCCATGAATGATCTGACCTCAGTAACATTGGTAGGCCTTTTCCAAGCTTGCACTACAATAACTTTACTTGGATCGACAGATATTCCTTTTTCAGATATAACGTGATCTAGAAAATTTAGTTCTTTTTGCCAAAAAGTGCATTTTGAAAATTTTTCCTTCAATTTTTCTTGCCTCAGTCTCTGGTGTACTATATGCAAATGATTCTCATGCTCTCTAACTGACTTACAATAAATTAGTATATCATCAATAAATATCAATACAAATTTATCCAAGTATTCTCTAAAAATACTATTCATCAAATCAACAAAATAGGAAGGAGCATTTGTCAAGCCAAATGGCATTACCAAAAATTCATAAAGTCCATATCTAGTGTTAAAGGCTGTATATTTTATGCTTTCCTCTTCTACTTTCATCTGATAAAATCCTGAAGCTAAATCAAGTCTAGAAAATATTTTTGCACCACTTAATTGATCAAAAAGATCATCAATTCTTGGTAAGGGGTATTTATTTTTAACTGTGAAACTTTATTTAACTCCCTATAGTCAATACATAATCTGAGGGATCCATCTTGTTTCCTAACAAAGACTACTGGTGCTCCCCATGATGAGCTACTAGGTCTAATAAAGCCTTTTTCTTCAAGTTCAACCAATTGCTTTTTCAGTTCTATCAATTCCTTAGGCCCCATTCTGGTTGGTCTTTTAACTACTGGGTTAACTCTTGGAATTAATCTAATTGAAAACTCGACTGGTCTATGGTTTGGAACTCCCCTAACTTCACCAAACACATCAGCATATTAATTAACTATGGGGATTTCTTCTAGTGCAGGCATGTGTTTCTCACTAGACAGTGTAAAAAGGTTGGCTATATTTCTATTCTTATTTGCCTTACAAAGAACAACTACCCTTTTGCCTTCAGGAATTTTCAGTGATATGGTAGATGTTTCCATATTTATAATAGCCTTATATTTTCTTAACCAATCAGCTCCTAGAATAATCCATATGCCTGGATATTGCAACACATATAGGTCTGAACTAAACACATGTCCCCCTATATTTAATTCCAGTTGCATACACATCATACCCAGAACACATGAACTACCTATAGGACTTCTAATAAGCAAAGGCTTATCAATAATCATACAATTCAATTTTAATTGTTGTGCAATATCATGAGAAATCAATGAATGTGTAGCCCCAGTATCATACACTACTGCAAAAGGTATTGAGTGAATAAGCAAAGTACCTTCAACTTCCATGATTCTCAACATTTATTCGCTCAGTTGCTTTGCCTTTCCCTTCCAAAGTTCCTATTTTTCCCTGCTTAAAATCTAGACAATTCCTCTTTATGTGACCTTCCTTCCCACAATGGTAACATTTGAAGGATGCTGGCCTAACATTTGTGCACCTATTCTTCATATGCCCCTCTTGACCACAGTTATAACAAGTAACCTTTTTCTTAATTTCAGTAGTCTTGACTTCTTCTGGTTTCTTGTTGGAAGCTGTGTCTATTTTTTTTTTATCATAAGGGTGAAACTTACCCTTTCCTTTCTTGTTTTGGTTATTCTTGAATGCCCTGAAATTTTCTCTGGCCTTATCATGTTGTTCAATGCTCAAAGTCAGATCCAAAACTTGATAAATGTCCTGTCCTTATATGGCAACATAGCTTTACTAAGGCTAGGGTTCAGTCCTTGAATATATCTGCCATTTTTAGCTTCCTTAGTTGAGCACTGCACCATACTTTGCTAATGATTCAAACTTCTGTGTGTACTCAGTGACACTCATATTCCCCTGCCTTAATTTAATGAATTCCTCTAGCAAAGACTCCTTGGCTGATGCAGGTACAAACCTCCCTTCTAACATTTCTTTAAATTGATTCCATATCACCTCTCCTTCAGGTCTTCCAGCTATGATAACCTCCCACCAGTCCAAAGATGCTCCTCTCAATTGTCTGGATGCTATTTGCCTCTTCTTTTGGTCTTCAACTTGCATATCTGCAAAGATCCTATCCAAAATTCTGAGCCAATTTTGAACTCCCATAATCCCTTCTGTACCATCAAAAGTTTTGCCTCCAAGATTGGTAAAAGTATTGAGTAGTTAGGAAAGCTCCTCATGTGGATTTTCTTGCCTGTTGCCTACTCCAACCCTTATGGCTCTCATGAATTCTTGCATATTCACCATAGGTGGTTCACTTGGTCCTACATTTGGATGTCTGGGTCCTACCATAACTCTATCGATATGACACTTGAGTTAGTCCATTTTGTCTAATATTCTATAAATTAACTCATTTTAATCTATCACTATTTAGTCATAATAGATATTGCTAGTGTAAGCATTAACAAAGCAAAGCATCCAAGGCAGTCAGCACTTCCATACATTCAATGCAAACAAGTTCATCCAAGATTTTGCTATGTTATTTAACAACATAGCTCTGATACCAAATGAGATAACCCACTTTCTTCAACTTATTTTTTTTATGCAAAGTGGTCATCTAAAATAAGAAAATAATAATCTCTCTTATTTTTCTCCTTTCCAGGATCTTTCTGCCAATAAATATTGGTTTATTTTAAATCATCTTAAACTTACATATATGAAGATATATAAGTTACTTTCTACTTAAATCAGAGTATAAAAATTTATAAGTAGAAATTTGTTTTGAAAATCATCAATAATTTCTGCATAGCAATAATGATCCTAAAAGTTCTGTTTTTCCCAGTTTTGCCTATTGTTGCTTCACTATTGATATTGTTCCTTCTAAACTTAGCATTTGTATGTGTTTCCCGTAATTTTATTTCTGAATGAACTGTACTTTTAAGTAGTGTATGTGTGTGCATGCTCCTGTACATATATATATTCACTGGAAAATATTTAGTGTCTAATTTTTTTGTAAACATAGAAATAATTAAACCTTCCCTATATTTGAGTTATTAGGTCCACTGCAAATTGAGTTTAAAGCATTTGAGAGTGGTTGAACCCAGGCTTAATAAAATGGTCAGGTTAGCCTCTCATCTTGCATTCATTTTTAAACAAAGTGTACGTTACTCTGAGTTCTTCCTATGGTGATTCAAAACATCTATTTGCCAAATTTTTACATCATCTTTAAACATGAATTTCTCATATCAAATACTGGTTTATTCATTCAGTTCTTACATGCTTCCCATCTCAGATTTTCTACTACTATAATTAAATCATTCTGAAGCTAAGAAAGGAAACTACATTACTCAGAAAAGCATTTTTCACAAGCAACTCACAAGTTCGGCTGAAACATCCATATTAGTTCAATACTTACAAAACAGAAAACAACCATACTTTAGTTCCTTTCTAAGAAACTTCAACAACATAGTACAACATAAATTTGACTTAAACTTCTATTTTAACTTCAGTAAATCTGTATTTATAGCATCCAATTCTTAAGCAGCTAATACATCCAGAGCTTGATCAGTGAAATGCTTATTTACCTGCACAATCACCATTAACTGCCTCATACAAATATGAGACACCCAATGGTGCATAAACACACAAGGGTCGGACTAATGTCTGGTATGAGTAATCTACCTGAAAACATGATTTTATATGACCTTATTTATATTTAAATACTTTGAATGAATTAAAAAACTCAGTGTCATTTTTCTTTGTGCATGTTTTTGTAAGGCCTGTGCATTCATATCAGAGCAAAACAAATTAGGCATGATCCAAGTGGTTTAGTTCAGAGAAAACAATCATAAGATTCACCAATAAAACATCCTAACTAACCCATGCAATCATCAATTCAGTCATCAAACCCCCTTTACAAACTTACTGGCCATCAGGGACTTCACCCAAGCCTCACCTGAACCTATCTCTATTGTTCATTATCAAGTGTCATATGGTCTTTAGCTACTTTCTCATGTTAAACCACACACTATCTGGGACCTCTCTCTGTTAACCCAGCACACTCAGGCCCCGGGGTATAAACATACCATGTGTGAGCTTGCAATATTCACCTTGCCAAGCCATCTTTTGTAGCCCTAAGACCCAAAGTCCTTAGTTAATTACTAAGTGTTATTTTCCCTTTGTCATAATTATGCTAATCTCCTCTGCATTTCACTTTTCAACCAGAGAAAATAAACAATTCAACCAACATGTATTCATCCAAAGATTATTAAGTCAAATTCTCAGAAGCAAGCATTTAATAATGAAAACAGATGTGATTTCTTAGTATGTTATTTTGCCCGTGGGTTTCAATGAATCAAGTCATAGACATATGGTCATAATTAGTTTACTGGTTATCTCCTCTTACCTCTGGTTCAATCAGATCTTTATTAATCTTTAGATCTGGCTAAACCACAAGTTTAAGCTCTAATTAAAATGGTTCATATAATCATAGAAGTTCAGCACAAGTATAACATTGCACTTCTATATTTTTTTTCTTTAATTCAGTTAACATGAGAAATAAGCAACAACACAATGTTGCAGCCCCATACTTCTTTCCATTTTAGACCATAAATTCACTACATGAACCCTGAGATTTAATAAATAATTTTATGAAGAAAACCCATAAAAAGAAATCATTCCGTCTCAAAGATAATTCACAGCACAGATAAGCATTTCAAACATGCAATCCATGACTCTTATTATTTTGAATGAATCATTATGAAAGGTTTTACACTTGAACAGATCATTAACAAACCCAAATCATTAAATCATAAAATGAACATAACTTGAAAAAGTGAACTATTAATTCAAATAGGCTGCCTCAATATTCAGGACTTAATGCCAAATTCTCAGTGAGGTTACTCACCTTAATCCCCCCTTTTCCCCTAAGTTTTTCCTTTTTCTTTTGATCTTCTGCCCTCTTCCTACTCTAATGGCTGGTGCTCCACATTTTCCTCTAACTTCTGTTTTGTATATTTTTTTTCTTTTATGAGGCAGAGCAATGTAAAAACCTCACTGCACCAGGCCTTCTTATATAAACCCTGGCTGCTACTAGGGTTTAAGGAAATTACCCAATGTCCTTTTTGCCCTATCAACTATGATCTGCCTCTCATTTTATTTTTCTAGAGAAAATGCGTAAGTGGTCCTTGCTTTTATTTTCAGAAAATATGCCTTATTACCCCGGTCATGTCATTTGCATGATTTATGTTTTCTAAAGCAAAGGGAATTGCCAAAAATGGATAAAGTGTTTGTTCAAAAGTTCATACCATTTCCATGCAATTTTAATTTTATTTCAGCAAGCATTTGTTTGGTGTACATGTATAACACATGTGTGCCTATTCTTGCCTATGTCTTTATTTTTAATTTTTTTAAGTATTTACTATCTTCTGCATATATATTTATTCCAGCCTACCTATATTTATTTTCTTTATGCTAAACTTGTTTTAAAGACATTATCATGTCTGCAACAATCATGTCTGCGTACCTATGTATTTGTAATTTATTTATTCTAACTTACAAATTAATTTCTGCCTATTTTATCTTGTAGGAAAATGTGTGCATGTGTGTGCACTATCTTGTGCACCTGTACATGTTTTAACCATCCATTGGCAACAGGTTTCTATTCCTATTTTTTTAATACAATTTTTAAACAATCATAAGCTAATTTAAATCATAAAATTGCTCATCAAATCAGGGTTATCACAGGGAAGTTGCTACGGGTAGAGGGAGTCAAGACGAATGCACATGGGGTTATTCATGTCAGAGGGTCTGATATCGCCAGAATTTTGCGTTAAATGGCGCGGCGGAGACAACGATTTCGAGGGGCCGGAGATGTGCCGCGAGTTGCCTGTTGGGGTGGTGGAACACGAGGATGATGGCATCATCCTCGGATGGGGTCGAAGGATAGTGGAAGTGTGTGCGGCAAGAGATGGACGTGGTAGTTGCTTGTCGAGTTGCTGTAGAATGACGGCGATACTTGAGTTTGGCGAGTTCGAATTTACAGATTTGCCCTTTTGTTTATTTTATTAAATTTAAATTTTCAACTTCTAGCGATCATAACCTTTTCATACGAGCTCGGATTTGGACGCGGTTTTCTTAGTTATGATCGTAACGAAATTTCAAACAACATAGAACTAGGTTGGTTGGATTCTGAGACTGTTGAAATTTGGGCTTTCGTTTGAATTTTAAATGAACTAAAAATCAAAGGTGAGTATTTTAACCCACTCACGAACACTAAACTAATTAATGTTAGTTAAATTAAATTTATGATGTGATTAGAAATTTATTGATTGCTGTTTGGTATTTTAAATTATCATTTAAATTTAATTTGAATTTATATTGAATTAAATTATCATTTAAATTTATATTGAATTTAAAATTGTTAGTTAAATAGCTAATAATGATAACCAGTTAATTGTTGTGATTTATTGGTTGATTTGAATGATGATTGTGATGGATGCGAAGTTGTTGACATTTTGAATGATTTGATTTTATGTTTATGTTGTTATCACACTGCAAGTTCGCTTAGTTATTGTTAGGAATATTACTATGGGTTGAATTGATACATGCCCGAATGGACTTATAGATTAGGAAAAATCGTTATGGGTTGAAATGATATACCCGAGCGATTTTATGGATTTGGAAATTGGTGATGCGGGATACGGGTTGAAATGATATGCATAGGAAAATTTAAATTTATTGTGGGTTGAAATGATATATATCCGTAGCACTTGACAATAGGATAGAAAATTATATACGGACACCAGATTAGTTAAACTAAATGGTTTAAAAGCTTGAGTTTGGATTTTCGTTAAATGTTATTGTATTATAGGAAATAATTATAGATCTATATAAATTTAATTATTTTATAATTCAAGCTTTGAAAGTTGAAAATGAAATGGGTAAAAAGAAATTGTTTAAGAGTTAAATTGGGAATGTAAAGTTAAATCGATATATGACTTAAATTCGTATATTTGAATTATTTTGAAGATTTGGATCTTAAATTTAACAATGAAGTTAATTTGATTTAAGTGGTTAAACAAGTAAACTGAAATTGGGTTTGAAACTGATAAATTTAAATGGTTTAAAATAAGAATGGAATTGAATTTAAATCATTGATTTGAATTGTTAAATCAAAATTGAAGTAAAAAATGAATGTTTCAGAAATTGAAGTTATTTCGAATTGAAATTGAAATTACATTGATTCGAAACTAAATCGAAATCGAGTCATTAGAATTGAAAGATTAAAAATTTAGTTTTGTTGATTTGAATTCTGGATATGGTTCAATTTGTTGAAATAGAAGGAACAATTTGATTTGATACTATTTTCAGAATAAATCATTTTAATATAAGCTGCTTTAAAATCTGCCATTTTAAAATTTTGACTGTTTTGATTTTCACAGTTATTTTACTATGTAAACCATTTCCAATACTCAAACCATTTTATATTAAACTATTTTTTCTGTTTTAAAATCCTTAAACTATTTAAACTAGTAAACTATTTTTAAACTCTTTAAAACTATCCAAACTATTTTCTAAATTCAAACCATGCAAGATTGAATTTGTTATATTTAAATCCTTGATTTAAAGGCGAATATGGTTAAATGATGTTATAACCTACGTTGGAATTTGAAATGATATTTTCTAATGAACTGACATATTTTGAGTAAATATGATTATTTTGAAATGAGGGATATTTTGAGTTGAATATGATAATTTTGATATCAAATATGAATCAGTTTTGGAAATGTTAAAGAACCAACCAGTGTGAAATAAGCATTTGGTTGTTAAAGAGATCGATGTCGGATATTGTCATACTTTCTGCCAATTTTGAAACCACTTTAACAATTGTGTACGTGGTGGAGAATCCAGAATGAAATAGAATTGTTTGACGAACGCTATTGGAATGAAGTAAGAGAACGATGATGCTTGACTTTCGGATCATAATTAAAATGACTAAACAGGAGCCATGCCGGGCCAAGTAGGTTCGCTCCTTCTATTAGGCACATTTCTTCGATGCCATATCTATTACTTTGTGATTGATTAGTGGCCACCCTTCGATTTTTTATTATGGGAGTGTGTCTCGAGGTGGACGGTAGTAGTTGCTATGCGTTACCACCAGTCTGGATCCGTAAAACAATAGAATCCTACCCTCGGCATTGCCTTGCATGTCTTGCCATATTTATCCTGATCTAGCCTATTACGACTTTGGTTTGTATCATACCTATGGAGTGCTCACTGAGTAAACCACTGGTTTGGTAGGGCTTATAGTATGTGTATAGACTACGATATTTATATAAAAATGTGTTTTGGGGGATATGGGTAACGCCTTAATGCTAATTTAATACTTTACTTTACTGTACACATATTATAATAGTGTATTGCATTATATATGTAGATAGTTTAACGGTTCTTAGGAGATGGAATCTCGAACATTTCTTAAGTTATTACACGCATGTTATATACTGGATAGGAGATGTAAAATCCCGTAAACATCTTTAAAGCCATTACACTCATATTTTTTTATATTGATTTAATTTACGTAATATCTTTTATCTCTGACTCGAGTGTTTTGTCTTTTCATTACGCTCGAGTCAGCCTAAGTGTTTCAGTATTGAAGACTTGATTTCTTAAGGACGAAGACGGAGTTTAGTATTATATTATTATTATTATTATTCCATTTTATCATGTTGTTCCACTACATTATTTATTTATTCCTGCTATATGTATAACTTTGATATTTTGCAAAAGTATAATCAAACGTTATTTGTAAATAGCTTCATAAACTATTTATTTGATTATTATATTTTGTCATTTCGCTATGAGATTCTATGTTTTGTTTTTCTTTCTTTTCTCTTATTTTATTATTTACCCTATTAACAATCCTCCCTTTTGAATGGTTTGAGTTGACATGTGTGGTTTATCATTGATTTAAACCGTCCAAAAAGGTGGGTCATTACAGAATGTCTATGCATGCTATGGTCATAACATGAATGAGTGTAGGTATCTCCAGGATGTTATCAAGAAACCGATTCAAGGAAGAAAACTACAGTAATTTGTTAAAGCCTCGTGGGATGGCGGGCATGGGACATGTAACCCAAACCGAGGACCAATGCGGCACAAGGTTGAGGAGCCTACGCGGACTGATGGAAGATTAGTGATTAACACAATAGTCGAAGGAGCGCTATATTAGCACAGTCAGGCATAAGAATTTTGAATATTGTTCGAGTAGAGAAGATGGGGCTCTAGCAAAACAACAGCATACAATGGCGGAAGACATTGTATTTGAAAATAGAGATGTAGATAAGGTGGGGCACTGACGATCGATCCAATGGTCATTTTCGCCATGATTGGCTCTACCTTAGTGAGGAGAATCTTGGTTAACTATGGAAGTTCCGTAAATATAATTTTCAAAAAGGCTTATGACTAGGTATGGATGGAAGCCAAGGACTTGAAACCGTCTAAAGCTCGCATTCTTGGCTTTAATAATGCCCGAAGCTATTAGTTATGTTGAATTTCCCATGGAGTTGGGTGAAGGTGACCACATGAAAGTACAGATTTTACCATTTTTTGTCTTGGATGTTGATTCTTCGTATAATGGTTTTCTAGGCTGACCAGCCTTAGCTGAATTCCGACCATCTTTCCATGGTGTTTGACTTTAAAGTTTCCAACTGATAACGGCGTTGGAGTTGTGCATGGTGATCAGACGATCGAACGTGCCTGCTATGTGGCCTGAATTGAGAGACGCTCAATGGAAGGAGAAAGGTACGGTTGTGGACAAATCTCTCTACATCCAAACCACTAAAAATTGATAACCAGCATTTGGGCCTTGGCTTGGGCGCCATAATCTATTCTACAAAGACAGATCCGATGGATGATGAGCAGAAGCCTAAAGGGACCAAGGCTGCACCAGCGAGCTGATGATTGACATCATGGTCATTTATGATGACCCGTCGTGGGTTTTAAAAATCGGATTATAGCTCAGCCCCCCCTTTGATGAAAGAACTTAATAGTTTTCTCCAAGCGAATCTTGATGTGTTCGCTTGGACTTATTCTGACATATGTGGGATATCCCTTGCTATTGCAAGCCATACATTAAAATCGACCTAAGCATGTCTTGGTGAAACAAAAACGGCATGGCGTGGATCCGGAGAGATATGCTGCCATTAAAGAGAAGGTGGATAGGTTCAAAGACAGTGGGTTTATTCATGACGACCTCTACCCTCAATGGGTATCTAATCCTGTACTTGTGTGAAAGGCGAATGGAAAATGGTGGACACACATTGATTGCTCGGACTTGAACAAGACAATGCCCGAAAGAAAATTTTCCCCTTCCAAGGATCGACCTGCTAGTAGACTCAATCGCATGACACAAATTGGTATCTTTCACGGATGCGTACTCTGGATATAACCAAATTCCGATGCATATTTCCTATCAGGAGCACACCAGCTTTATTACCGATGTTGGATTGTATTGCTGCATGGTAATGCCATTTGGATTGAAGAATGCTGGAGCAACCTATCAATGCCTAGTTAATAGAATGTTTAAAGATCAATTTGGAGAGACGATGAAGGTATACGTGGATGATATGCTTGTGAAGTCACGACGATCAAGCGACCATAATACAGACATAACAGAAATGTTCGACATCCTCTGATATTACAAAATAAAGATCAATCCTCTAAAATGCTCTTTCAGTGTTTCATTAGGGAAGTTCTTAGGTTTCATCGTCAATGCTCGTGGAATCGAAGCTAATCTTGAGAAGATTCGAGCAATTCGCAACATCCAAGCGCCAAGACCATCAAACAAGTACAGAGCCTAAAAGGGAAGGTTGCCGCCCTAAGTTGATTTATTTTTAGAGCTACTGATAATTGCATTCCTTTCTTTGACCTAATTAGAAGAGGGAAAAGGTACTTTAAATGGATGCAGGATTGTGAAAACGCATTCTGAGCTTTGGTGAACCACTTAGAGAGGTCTCTCATCTTGTCAACGTCGGTGGATCATGAAGACTTGTATATCTACTTGGCCGTATTGGTACACACTAAAGTGACGCACTGCTTCACGAGGAGAATCAGATCCAAAGACCGGTCTATTATGTTACTAAGCGATTAACATGAGCTGAAGGAAACTATCAAAAAATAGAAAAATCGGCCTACTGCTTGTTGTTTGCTTCACGAAAGCTCTGCCCCTATTTTTAGGTCATCCCATCAATGTTTACACCAATCAGCCATTACGACAGGTCTTACAACGACCTGAGACGTTTAGAAGGTTACTCAAGTGGAAAATTGAATTGACCTAATTCGACATCACTTATCTCCCTCAGAGAGCCATCCAGGGACATGCATTGGCGGACTTTATAGCATAATTCGCTGCATAAGTGATCTCCCAAAGAGCGGTGTAGTCCCTGCCATTCAGTGGAAAATATACATGGATGGAGCATTTAATGATCGTCATTCTAGAGCCATAATTGTGCTAGTAACCCAAGAAGATTGATCAATTTGCTATACTTTGAAACTTGAATTCCGTGCAATGAACAACGAAGCTAAGTATGAAGCTTTGATGTTGGATTTAAACTTGCCAAAGAACCGGGGATAAAATCTCTTGAAATCTTTTGCGATTCCCATTTGGCAGTATACCAACTCAGGGGAGATTACCAAGCTAAAGGACAATGACTCACTCCGTACCTCATCCAAGTCCAAGAGCTATTGTGACTTTGAGTATTATAACATCACGCATATTCCCTAGGATCAAAATAAGAGGCCAACTCATTGGAAAAGTTTTCAAGCGTTGGGGATGCGCAACAAATGGGCTTAGTCCCAGTCGAAGTACTGCACACTCGAGCACAAACCAAATGGAAATCGAGTGGGTACTAGAAATGGAGCCTGAGAAGGAGTCATGGTTGACTCCAATTAAAGATTATTTGCTATTGAGAGTCCTTCCCAAATAGAGGAATGAAAGATGGAAAATCCTTCACTAAGCTTCGCGATATATCATTCAGGAAAGAGTCATGTATAAAAAGGGTTTTTTCCGTTCTCATGCTCTAGCATATCGCTCATGATGAAATAAAACGAGTTCTAAAGGAAGTTCATGAAAGGGAATGTAGCGATCACAATGGAGGACAAATCCTAGCAAAGAAAATACTACATTATGGATATTATTGGTCGATCGTCAACCAAGATGCTGCTGATTACGCATAGTAGTGTGACAAGTGTTAGATGTATGCAAAAGTTCCGAGAGCTCCGCCGATAGAAATCACATAAATGGTCGGTCTGTGGCCTTTTTCCATATGGGGCATATATATTATTGGCTCTTTACCAATCTCAAAAGGTGACGTGAAGTACGCAATCGTAGCAATCGATTACTTCACCAAATTGGCCAAAGTGGAACCATTAGCCATAATCATGACAAAGAAAGTGATCAAATTCATTATCCGAGACATCATCTGTCATTTTGGCCTTCCACGAACCATTATCATTGATAATGAGACCTAATTTGACGGCACTAAATTCAAAGACTTCTACGATCGGCATCATATTGAAAAAAGATTTATGGCAGTTGTTCACTCTCAAGCAAATGGATAAGTCAAAGCCGTGAGCAAAATAATAAAGTCCATTCTGAAGAAGCTTTTAAAAAAAGCTAGAGGCAAGTGGATGGATGAACTCCTAACAACATTATGGGCTTACAGAACCACTCACAAGTTCGCGATTGGCCATACTCCATTCGCTCTTGCTTATGGCTCTAAATTCATTATTCCTGTTAAACTTGAAGTCCCTTCTCATCGAGTAACCTTCTATGATCCCAAAATAAATAGAGATCTCCTCTTAGAATCCTAGATTTTGTAGATGAGAAGCACGAAGAAGCTGATTTGACGGCAGCTCCACATCGGCACCGAGCCCCCCGATGCTACAATACTATAGTCCAACCTAGAACCTTTGAAATCGGTGATCTCATCTTGAAATGGGTTTTTCCTGCCCTGTCTCACATGAATCCTGATGGGAAGGGCCATATATCATTGAACAAAGGCTTGGAGAATGAACTTTCAAGCCGGTGATTGTTGTGGCATCGCACTCCCAAGGGCATGGAATAGCAAGCACTTACGATCCTATTTTACTTATTTTATTCCTTTTCATTCAGTCGTATTCAATTTTCGAATTTGCTTTAGCATTTGATTTTTCAGATATGTAATAAGACAAATTATGTCATTCCTTTCCATTTGGCAAATAAATTTTGAAATTTCCTTTATAATTGTGATTATTGTAGCATTACATATCAGTTACATACCTGACTAACTAATATTGACATATTTGAGTAGATTTCTAGAGTTTAGAGCTGGCCTGTTACGTAAGTTCATGACTGAACTAAACAAAATGATCAAGGTCCGACCGTTCAATTGATGATTCTCGCTCATATCCCAATGGACGAATACCTAATGGGGAAGGAATGTGACTTAACCATTCAATAACCAAATCATCTCTACTGAGCGATGGGACAACATGAATCAAAAGCGATCTTGATACGACTGATTGCTTGCTAAGTTAAACCTCGGACTTGGTGGCAAATCATTCAATTAAGGAAAGTATGGTTCGACTATTTTTCAATATTACTCTAAGTCCTCAGAGTGTGGATTGGAGTATAAGCGAGAATTCGATGTGATCTGATCGCCCATCAACTAACTCTTATCCCCAAAGTGTGGAAATGAGTATAAACAAATAGATGAGTGTGGTCCGACCACTCACTACTCCATAAACTCCGATCTAAAATTGATAGGAGGAGTATAAACTCACTAAGGATGGAGTTCGACCATCTGCTATCTAACTCCATTAACCCAAAACTGGGGGATGGAGTATAATCACTCAAACAGCTGAATCCGATGGCTTAACACTAGGGCTTGAGCCCGATGTTTGATACATCTTGAGGCCATGACCATACGGAGGCCTTAAGTGAAGATCTACGGACGATTATCCTAGTTGATGAGCAACGAATTACAAGTACATTGAATGGAAAAGTAATAGCTCGACTACTTAAACAAAAATCACATAAGAGTCCGACAGAAAATAAAGAATTTTTATTTGCACACTAAACTTAAAAATCATGGTACAAGTTCATTCAAAAGCGGGGGCCGTACCCGCACAATCATGGCCAACAAAAAGAAAAACAGTTATACAAGCTATATACAAACTAAGCCGAAGTGTCAGCTATTTCTTTTTCCCCGTGCTATTTTGGATTTCTTTGGAATGGCACCACCCGAACTTCCGCTTGTTCTTCTTTTGATCCTTTACCATCCTTGGTAAGAGAGATTTCAGAGATTAGAGGGAGACAGCTATTCGAAATCTTAGGGAAAGACTTGATTTGTTATCTCTGGCGGGATCCTCATGGACAGAAAAGGATTGCAGGCAGTTTGATAATAATCGAGTGACATTACTTCTTCGGTCTGAACCAAGGAATCCGTTAGATATGATGCAAAATGGATCTTTTTCTATCATTGATCAGAGATTTTTCTATGAAAAATACGAAGATATCCCTTCAACACAACATAGGTCATCGAAAGGATCTCGGATGACTCACCAAAGCACGAAAGCCAGGATCTTTCAGAAAATGGATTCCTATTTGAAAAGTGCATAATCGCACCATTCTACAGGGTGATTCTGAAATTACGGAGGCGTGGTTCGATTCGTTAGAACAGCTTCCATTGAGTCTCTATAACTATCCTTTTTTATTCGCTTTTTTAAACCCTTGTTTTTCAAAAAATAAAGATTGGGATCAGGATTGCCCATTTTTAGTTCCAGGGTTTCTCTGAATTTGGAAGTTTTCGCTTAGCAGGTTTCCATACTAAGGCTCAATCCAATCAAGTCCGTACTCAATCACCTACTGCCATTAGGGGGAGACCAAATAAAGCAGATGAATGGGGGAGCAATATTAATACCTTGCACGGACACCATTTCGAAGCAATGGAAAGAAGGCACCACAACGTAGTCAACTAGAAGAACACATAGTTTGCAAAGTAGCTACGCACCTTATTAGCTCTTCAGGAACCGATCCGCCAGGTGGAATGACTTACAGTGGGACGAGATTTGGATTGTCGATGTCCACTTCAGCGGGTTTAGCTTTAGCTTTTTTCTTCAATAACTCCTCTCTCTCGATTCACTCCTTCAGGCTGAGCTCATCGGGGATGTTCGGAGGCACCAATAATCATGACTCATCTTATTCATGCAGTTGGTTGTCGGCTTTTTCATCATTAAATGCTCCAATAACTTAAGCATCAGGCCTTGGAATGTCGGTAACCATCGAAATTTTAGTAGATGTAGATTGTTGCTCCACAGCGGCATCGCTTCCTGGAGTTTGGCATGGACCCGGAACACCTGCGGATTCGTGAAAACAAGAAGATAAGCCCATGACTATTGGGCGTGAGGAATGAAATTTCTTAAATAATGCAGAATATAGCAGGATACCTGTGTCCGAATGAATTTCGGTATTCGTCGAAGTGCTCCCCTATAGAATAGGAGTCAGCGCCTTTGATTGATAATCGAGTATGGCCGGATCATAGCTCAGGTCCTGTCTCATGCCATGTGAAACTGATGCTCTGGCTATTTGAAGTGAAAGGGGGCCATTGAGATCGGACTTCGAAGCCTCAGCAATATTTTTCCCTTTGTCGGAGGGTGCTAAAATATTAAAGTGTCGGAGCCTCGTAGTAGCAAGGTCTAATGGTTCATCCCTACGAAGATTCTCTTATATTAGTTTCTCTTCATCTTAATCAACTTCACCGAGGGCTTTGTTCATCATTTCAATAATATATTCCCAAGCCTTGACGAGCGATTCAACGTAGCCCTCTCCGAGAAAACTCAAATCATGATGGATTAGGACTTTAGCATTATATAAAATAATCGAAGGGTTGAACATGTCCTTAATCTTGTTCCAACCAGCTTCTTTGGCATCCTCCAACTAGGCCTTGATCTGCTTTCTTACTTCATTGCGGTTGGTTGCTTTTGCTTTCTCTTTGAGGACTTCAATTTGAGCAAGTTGCTCGTCAAGTCTGATTTTCAATCCCCAGGCTTCGACAGGCTCTTCACAATATCTTTGAGTCTACTCCAAGACTTCGAATTTTTCTTCCTTCTCTTTCTTAAGGAGTTCTTCGAGTTCCTCAATGCAGCGAGCTAGAGTGTTTTTCTCCTTTTGCAGTGTATCTTTCTCCAAAATAAGCACACCACTACGGTTGAGGGTATCATCTATATCCTTTTTGCGAGCCATTTCCAGACGACTAACTGCATCGGATGTTTCTTTGGCACTCTTCTCTGTCGTGGCTAGCTTCGCTGTCAACTTTAAGATCTGATCATCTTGATGTTTAATTATGTCTTTATCATTGATCACCTTTAGCTTGAGGCAATTGATTTCATGTTGTCTCTCGATAGAAACCTTAGAGATTTTTTTAGCCAAATGCTGGAATGCTTCATGCTGCACAAAAACATAATTAGCGCATGCAAGTGAACTCGCTTTAGTACTCCCTGGAATTGTATGGATAGAAGGAAGAAACTTCAGTCCATCAAAGATTTTTTTTGGAAAATTGACCTTCAGTTCGGCCAATTTTTCCACCGTGGAGCCTCAGGGGCTGTAGTAGTCAAGGCTTGATCAGAAGTAACAATTGGGCATTTGATCGACCTACGATCGCAAGGCTGTCGAGAACCAGATGAACTTGAATAATGCTCGTGTGACACAACAGTTTGGGGGGCATAGGAAGAAGTCTGATCGTCGCTCTATAAAGGGCTGAACTTCCTGATGAAACAATAGAGATTGGGACTTGCGTTTAGAAGATAAATCCCTCGAGCAATGACTTATTTCCCGACCGTCATCTCTTTATCGACGCCTGCCAGAGTCTGGACCATTACTGGATCCATATTGTGTTGAGGAGCCCCTTAAGCAATCAAAGGCACAAGATTGAGACATAGCACCTGCAAACCAAACAAGAGTATATAAGTAACCATCAAATAAAAGATAAATGAAAATCGTGCAGTGAAGTGCGTGTTATTGTGAGTGTCCTAATGTCTCCCCGACGGACCCGTTACTGTAGCCTTTCTCATAGGAGTGTTCTCACCTTTTCTAGTGGGAGGAATATAACCACCAGTCCTGGTGGGAGAATTATGTCCCCCGATGCCAATGTTAGGGAAGTCAAAGGTCATGATATCATTAGGGATCGGGAGATTCGAGAACCCTTCCATTGAACTTTCTAAATGTTGAGAGAAAGACTTTTCTTCAATAGAGGTGATGATAAACTCAGGCTCTCTAGCCGTTTTTCTCCTATGGAGTTTATAAGCAATCTTTTTTCCTATCCTTATTGGCATGTGAGAGTACATACCTTTTGATTGTTTGAGCATAGGCGCATTGCTCGGACCTACGTCAGCTTCCTCAGGCTTATTGGCTTCATTACCTCCAATTTCACTCACTTGGCGTCGTCCTGAATCCCCTCAACTGGAGGCATGACAAGGCTATTAGTGTTGCCTTTTGTTTTGCCACATTTCTTGGTAGAGCAAAATTTCCTGGAAGCTCGATGATATGACCTTTTTCTAATAGCCCAAAAAGATATGACCATTCACCAGTTATAAGGGATCTGATGTTTCTATCCTCGATTGGGGTGGCACGTACTGCAGCAACTGCCAGAAACTATCGCCTTCTGGACATTGATGGACACCTATAAATTTTCAAAGTATTAGTTAGTTCGAGATACGACTTGGGCTAAATAATCTGAGAATAAAGTGAAGACAACACTTACGTCCTTCCAACCATTGCCTCATGATGTCAGGCAAAGAACGAAGGTAGAACCATTCATGTTTAAATACACCGAGCTTGTTCTAAGCGCCAACTAGAACTTGACAGTAGGGCGAAGGCTCGGGGAAGGTGTAAGAAAGGCTTCCCGTCCATCGTTTGAAATTGTAAATAAACCTGATGTCTCCTCAGGAGACGGCGGGCGGAACGGAACATACATAAATAACAAAAAAAAGGCCATGATGAAAAGCATAGCTATTCAGATATAGCCAAGAGAGAGCTATTTCTAGAAAATTTAGCATCTCTCGGATAAAAGAATTAAAGGTGGCACACATCCAGCCTAGCAAATGGATTTATTGTATGCTGTATATCCCTCTAGGGTCAAATGATCCATGTCATCCATTTAAAGGACTAGAACATCTCCAAACGGAATCCCATATTTAGAGCATAGTCTATGGAGAGCGGCCTCGCCAATTCTGGGGGCTTGGAAATCCATCGGGTTATCCACAAGTATAACACCTTCTATAATGTTGGGGGCATGACTTATTTCTTCCATCGGAAGGATGGGAACATCAGACAAAGGGTCGGTCAACGGGCCGGAAACCTGATGTTGTTCAATTTGATGGTTAGGGGAAAATCTGCTGGATACATTTGTAGAACTTGACTCGGCTCCAGGATTGTTGTGTAGTGAAGGTTGTCCAGAAGGCATTGCGACTAAATGCACTGAAAATTTGGAGCCTATATCAGCTAAACTTAGTAGATAATTAAGATTAGAAAATTTTACCTCTCCTCCAGTGCTAATTATAAGATAGTGTGGTGAAGTGTTGTGTAGAGATAAACAGTTCAAAATTAAAAGCAAAAGTAGGTGAAGGGGCTTTGGATCCCGACCAGAGTGACCATCATCACTGACCGTCTCAACTGCCGTTTAGATTGACCATTTGTGTAATCTTTGGGATCAAACATCGCATGTTGAAGTGTGAAGTCCATTATTAAAGTCAATATGTTAAGTTTTAGTTCATATTCTATGTCCCAGGAGTTTGGTCGTTGAATTTCGAGTTTGATACCGGATATGCAAGTCTTGTTGTTCATTATCATCATATGTTCAAGTTTATTAAGATGGGATTGGTTCTAATTGTTCATGCAAGTGAATATGGATTGGTTTCCAAGTTCAAATCAAAAGGCTTATAATCAGTTAAGCCCCCATAGCTGATCCCTTTACTTAACAAAATAACTATTCCTTCTCCGAAAAACCTACAACTGATCCCTCTCCAAAAAACCTATAACCGATCCCTCCTCATACACTCAACCACCGATCCCTCTTTCAGGTGATACTCCAACCGATCCCTATTCCACGTGATTACTAAACCAATCCCTCCTCTTACATCCTCCAACATCATTTCTAATCGAACCCTCTCCTTCATTCAGTTATCGATATTTTCTCACCACAAACCGATCCCTACAATCATCTTAACCATTAAACCGATTGGTTATACCCACACGTTACTCCAACTTCTACTGCAGATCCCTACAATCATCTTAACCATTAGACCGATTGGTCATACCCACACGTTACTCCAAATTTCACTTTTGATCCCTCCATTTTACAATTTCACTTCATCTTCTCCAACTTTCAAGCTAAACACGTAGTTTCATAACCCCTAAAGTCACCAACCATATCGTCTTGTTACCGATAATTATCCAAAATCATATACAATGCGAACCTACCTATGTAATTACGATTGCTAAATTGAAAGGAAAGAGGGGTTCAATTTGATGTTAGAATCGTTGAATGGAGCAGGGTTAATGGAGGCAGCGGAGCAGTTAATGATGATCCAAATGAGTAGAGATGGAAGTTATCACCCACGTTGATGGATTCGAGAAGGTTAAAGGCAATGGAAAGAAGGAAGAGAGGATTTGGGGTATTTCCAAGAGAGGAAATAAGATAAAGTAAGGAAGGGAAGTCAAATGTTGGTTTATATACAAAGTCCAAGGGTATAGCCCTATTTCCTTATTTACGAAGTGAAAAATTTATTGAGTCCTTCAAGTAATAGGGATCAGGTACGATCCTTACCTCAGGGAACAAAATTCTGATCCCTATTATATAAAAAAAGAAGGAGGGGATCGGCTAGAGGAACGTTTATCCTTATAAACATAAAAAAAGATAAAAAAGGATCAATTATAAAAATTCTAATCCCTAAAACAAAAAAGAAAAAGAGAGGGATCGGCCGAATGTACATAATAAAAGGAGAGAGAAAGAGAGAAGGAAGGGATCAGTTACGAACCCTATGTGCATGCAAACATAGACATAAAAATTATATAAAGTACATATACATAAAATGCATTGGTATTGCATCTAATTCAATAAAAATTGGCAACGACCCATAAGCATGCAAACGCATTTGGGAGCCAACGACAAGAGCGTATGCCAGAACATGCATGTGAATGTTCTAAAAGTTTAGTTTTTTAAATCGAAAGAAATTGAATTCAAACCTGAAGCTTTCAAGGTCGATACTAGATCAGATAGCCAAAGCTTGCTAGTCCTGTAGAACTGGACATAGAAATCAACTGAAGGAATATAATACTGAATTTATACTATTAGAAATTGACCAAGCGTCATGATGATCAAAGAGAGATACGACACTTTAGGAAAACAGTTCGACAGAAGGATAGAGACTATTCGAAAAACTGGATGGATTTCCTGTTGACGACTCTAACTTGCTTCGATTCAAAGTACATCATGGTCAGCACAAGACGTACTTTGTGGGACAAGTGTTATCCGACATTTTGACCTGACTATATCCGAACAGATTGGACAAGTTAGATTTGACTGTCATTATCAAATACAGATGATAATATAAAACCGCGATCGAACAGAATTGAGAGATATGCAATATAGAATGTTCAAAGCATGGAATATAGTTCAATATAGAAAAGAGATTGGCTATAATCACTATCAAACATAGGGACGACATATTTCAGCCAAACAAGTGCAACACAATGGATAGCAATCAATATCTCAAAATGCATATGAAATTTTGGAAACAAGATGTGGGGACCTTAGGAAGCCTATCCTGTGGATCACACCCTAAAAGGACCAAGCAAGAGGGATCGACCCTCTCCCTCCAATAGGGATTGGTTAAAATCAGGCAACAACTCACGTTGCAGTAAAGATCGAGCAATAACTCAAGTTCTACTAATCCAATTAGCATGAAACTTGGAGGATAAGCATATTACAACATGGAAAAGCTCCTATAGGGATTGCACTCCCAAATTCCTCCAACCTATTCCTTGGGATTTGGGTCATGCGATCCCTCTTATGGGTCCATATGGTTTTGGAGATCCTTCTACTTAATTTTCAAGGAGGTAGTTCGTCATCTTACTCTATAAGTATAGGCTTGATTATTCATTTTCAAAATTTTTACGCTGCTGGTTGCTTTGTACTCTATTGTAACGAAGGATTTTCATCTGATTCCTATTGTACTCTATTTACAAAGTGATTAATAAAACTATCTATTGCAAACAACGCCGGACCACAATAAATCATCATGTCTCTGTTATTTGCTTGTTTCTTATTCTTTTACTATTATTTTCCCTCTATTTTCATTTTATATTCTTCATTTATTTCTCTAAAAATCTCTTTTGGGTATCTGAGCCAAATTTGGTGCAAACAAATATTCTCTAATTAGACTAATGGACTCATTGATGGGCTTAATTAACTACATACTAATCTTGACCATCATTTTAAAAAAACTAAAAACATGCATAAAGTGTAAGTCCATTTTTCTACTATGACTACTCTACGGAATGGGAAACCATCATCCTGAAGCATTGGAACTAGTTTGAGAACCTAATTCAATTCCTATTAAAAGTTTTAGCCCAAACAAGCTTTTAAAGGTCAAAATGACCACATAAAAATTCAAAAAAATCATAGGTGTGTAAAATGCCTCTAATAGTCATATCCCAAAATTATAGAAACATACGACCTCATACGAATAAAATAAAAATATTTTACAATCCTTCGATAAGTAAAATATGGGTTGTTACATCTCCCTAGGAATTTCGCCCCTGAAATCCGCAAGCAAGACAAAACATAAACAATCATGGTCATCCCGCATGCTTATTAATCATAAGTAAATATCAAACATCTCAAACAAGCAGTTATAATATTATAGGTGACTAGATAATAGGTTTGGTACAACATAATATTGTGCAAATGAACTTGTAAGAAGCTTCACTTTCCCATAAACTTATATTTTTTGGTTCTCTATTGCTTATATTCCATTGTGCAGCACTATAAAGCTTTATCAGTGCTTATTTTATTTTGTTTGGTACAATATAGTATTGTGCAAATGAACTTGTAGGAAGCTTCACTTTCCCATATTCTTATATTTTTTGGTTCTCTATTGCTTGTATTCCATTGTGCAGCACTATGAAGCTTTATCAGTGCTTATTTTATTTAAAAATTGTACATTTGGCTTTGTTATTTGATGTATAAACTTCATGAATTGTGTATGTTGCTGTGATGAACCTATGCACTCTGATTATGTGGTTCATTTAGTTATTATTGTCTCGCACGTTTATATCTATGAATGATTATTATATTTATCCTTGCGCTATGAGATATATGATGGTTTATCCATTGGAGATCTTATTATTTACAACCATTGATGATCATCCTACATCGGTCGAGTATCGTATAGTGCACTCTACAGGTTATATTTGGATACCGGAGTGAAGGGTGGTTATCACAGTTGGTATTAGAGCCAGGTTGCATAGATGTCCTAAGTTGATACGAGATTTATCGAAGATAGAGTATGATTTATCACTCTTTGATGGGTCGAGTAGTATATGAGAGAGTGTATTTGTTACATATTTTGATTCCTACAACTCTCTCTCTCTCTCTCTCTCTCTCTCTATATATATATATATATATAGGATCGATTTCACCCTAGAGGGGGGGGGGGGGTGAATAGGGTGATGGTATAAATTATAAAAATTAATCGCGGAAGCTTATTAATTAATTTCAATTCAGATCACAGAATAGCAGCACAGATATCGCAGAATATAAATAACAGGAAAAAACAGAACAACACAGAATTTACCCAGCTTCAGCAAAACCCTGCCTACGTGCTGCCCCCAAGGTTTCTACTAGAAATTAGATAGTCCCTCGCTTACACACGTAAACTCGCTATACCCGCTATTGACTAATCTAACTCTACGCTCAAAACCCTGCCACAACTCAACTACCAGTTGCGAATTCTCAAGCTACGCCACGTAGCTTGTCCCCTAGTCACACGACTAGAAATTTAAACGGTTTAAAAAAATACAATTAAAAACAATTAAAATGAAATAACCCTAATTTTAAATTTAAAGCCCTTATTAAAAAAAATGCCGGCCCCTTTTATCTTCTAGCCCGTCTCTTTTATTATCTTCCTTTGTTTATTTGGAGATGCCGGCCGTTTCCACTTTGAAGCTAAATTAGGGCTTGTCCCTTCGATCCAATTTAGGGCTTTCAAATTGAAGCGCCGACCTTTGATACTTGTTCGACTTCGATGCTCTTTGCGGCTGCTACGTTGATCGAATTCCTTCTTCGGTATGTAATTGTATGCTTTTGCTTTTACTGATTTTATGCTTTCTGGAATTCGATAGGATAATTGCCGATGATGATTAGGGTTTTTATAGGAGTCAATTTCCTAAAATCTCGTTCGTCTGATTTCTTCAATTTTATGCTATCGGCCCTCTGATATTTGTTGAACGATGATGATTTATTTGACTTTGTCAATTGCGTATTATCGTTGCTTGATGGTCACGTTGTTGATTCGTGACTTAGTCAATTTGCTTGGCTATCACGGTGTAATATACTCGGCTTGAATTTGACTTTAATTTGTGACTTCTATATACTACGGCTCTAACCATTTCAACTTTGATTTCGATCACGGCTTTGATTTGTGAATTCATGTGCTTGCTTCGGCCCTGTGAATTCATTGTACTTAGTTGTGATGTTACACTTGTCTTCATATGCCCTTGACTTTGTTATACCTTGCTGTGCATTGCATTGATGATTTTGGCCTTGACCACCTTGATGCTGTAACCATTCTGGTTCATGTTGAGTTGGGTCGTCTGTACCTCTGTTCAGCAGCTTGTCGAATTTATATGTACACTGTGTCACTCTTGTAGTTGTAACTGGACTGAACTTGACTCACTTGAACTTGTTGTCACCAGTTTTCATTTGCCGGTTAGCTTGCTCGTTCGGTCTTGTTCCTTCACTTTACTTGAGCATGTTGCAGTGTGTTACCATATTGCTGGTTCTGTTTGCTTTGACTTCACTGCATAGCATATTTGTGCATTTTAAAAATGTTGTTGAGTTGATATAGTCTGATTTGAGTATTTGTTAGTGCATATCATCACTTAATCACTGCTTGGTTTGTTATGCACTGTTGCTTGAATCATTTTCACTTTAGTTGCTCTGGTGTCTGGTTTGGTCTGAACTTGCATATTTGAGTTGATGCTTCCTATCCTGTTGCCTTCAGTTGCTCCCAGTGTTGCTTTGCCATTGATTTGAATTGTGCATTTGAGGCAGGTTGTGTCCATATTGTATTTGATACTGTTGCACTGCTGTGTTATGTAGTAATCGAGTTTCACTTGCATTGCCGAGTTATTCTGATGCATCCTTCATGTATACCCTTGATAATCATGTGCCACTACATCACACTGTTGCAAGTGTTTTTGTTGAGCATGATTTGTCATCTCTGGTATTTCATGTTGGCCATGTTGCATTTGTGCATTGCGTTGCTGATTCATTTGTTTATACTCATGTGTTTGGTCTGCAGTTCATGTTGCCTTGATGCAGTTTGATTGTTTTGTAGTTGTTTGTGTCAATTGCATCGAGTTGTAGTTGTACTGTCTTGAACTATCCATTTCACTTACTTGGTTGTTGACACTGTGTTATTTGGATTGCCGAATTTTTCATGTAACTGCTGACGTCGCTATGCAGTTGCTATGCCTTCGGTCATGTTGCCTTGTGTTGAATCCAGTTTCAAAACTCGGGTTTGACCTTGTGCTCGTGTCGTAATTTTCAATGTTATTGCACGTGAGTTGAACCCGTTTTTTCATTTGGGTTTGACCTGTGCTCGCCTGTCCCTGTAAATCAATCAAGTGTATATATCGGCGTGCACAGCCTTGTGGCATATACAGTAATACACTGCGTATGTCACAAGTTGTTCGTGTATGATGAATTCAAATTTAAGTTACGACGAACAACCCAAATAACTGAGGCAAATCATATTTTCAAAAACCATATTTTATTTTTGAATTGCAAAAATATTTCTTTTTCAATTTTACTGCGTTAGTTTATATTTTTGCAGATTTCTCAGATGCTGGATTCAAACTCGAATGGAGTTGAAGATAAATACGAGTGTGAGTGATATGTAGTGAGGTGAACTGTAAATATGTAATGTGATGTAATTGTAATCAAAGTTGTATAGTTATAGTGAGAGCTTGAAATTGTACTATTCAAAGTTGTAATAAATATTTATTTGAATAAAATATTCGTTTGAATTCAAATTCCGTGTTATTTATTTTATTCAGCAAATATTTATTTAATCTGTGAAAAATAAAATAGTATATTATCAAATATATTTAAACGAATGTATATATGTTTATTATCATCAAACAAAAATCATATAAGCGCATATTCAACAATATATATATATATATATATATATATATATATATATATATATATATATATATATATATATCATATAAGTCGCATTGCGCACACGGCTACAATTGATGCATCCTTTTCTTTTAAGAGGCTGATCATTCTAATTACAGATTAAGAATGGGCCGAAAAATAAGAAAGCTGCTAGGAACTCTAGTTCCAGAGTAGAGTAAGGGGAAGTTCCGGGGTGGCTAACCTTAATATGCAGACCATGTTCACTGAGATGATGAGGAACATGTTATGAAATATTCAAGTGGTTGCTCTAGATATTGTTATTGGTGGGTGGTACTCCAATTCAAGCACCAAAACTGACTTTGCAAAACTAAACAAGGATAATGCTATGGAAGTGCAAGATTGGTTGGACACCTACGAGAGGATTTTTAATAACTTGGAGTTGTATGATGCTATGAGGAGGATGTTGGCCTCGAGACAACTCCAAGGAAGGACGATGAACTGGTGGAAAGCTCTTTGAGATGCTACTCTCAAGGATCGATTCACTTGGAAAATTTCAAAGTATTTTTTGAAGTAAAATTCATATCAACAGTTCAAAGTTGGTTTTATTTCATAAATTTGTTGATCTAAAAGAAGGAAACGTTTATGTTTCGGAGTTTATTGATGAATTTGAGTCTTTGTCAAAGTATGAGATGTCTTTCATAAAGAGTTCATTGAAAAAGAAGAGAAGTTTATCACTGGGTTAAATGATCATCTTAGGGAGCAACTGATTGGTCCATTGATGAAAGCTCGAGAAGTTGACCGAGAAAACTTTACGACATGAGAGGCCCCAACCAGTTTGTAACACCCTCGATATTTTATGGGAAATATAATTAAAAAGAAATCAAAAGCACATTTGGTACAGTGGTAAAGACACATGTTGACTTCCTTAGTAACCAAGGATCAAGTCCCATTGCCGCCCAAAATCTAGAGCAATGTTTTTTTAGCCGGTTTGTTTCTAGCGATTTTTAACGTATTTCAGTGTTGTTTCTGACATGTGGCGGCTTCTCATTCGCTCCAGTGATGTAATAGGATGAGATGGCTAAATTTTATTGGTTGAGTGATTTGTATGGGCTAGAATGGATAACCATTAAGTGTATGAAAGAACCAAATTTAATCCAAACTAATCTAATGGATTATATTCACTCAAACAATCTATAAATAAACTATCTAACCTAAACCTAATCTCTTATTCAGCCGTCGGCATAATTCTATAGTAAAATTAATGTGTATTATTCTTCCTTCTTTTCTCTACTAAATAAACAAATATCTACCAAATTAAATTAATTATCTATACATATATTCAAACAATTTGGGGAATTTTGAAGAATCAGAGGGAGAAAGATTAAAGCAAAGCTTTTTCAAATTTATACAAGCTCAAGTGACAGGTGAGTGGGAATTAATATGAAATAGAAAAATAAGGTAGTTCAATTTCAGTTCTTTTATGACACGTTAATATGAATTAATTTATGTTATTAATTGAGAATAGATGTAAATTAGTGCAACTTTTGTTAGGAAATCAATTCTATGGTTTCGATGACGACAACTATACAATGGAAATCGAATATGCATGTATATATTTCTATTCATAGGTAAGTATTAGAGTAACATCACGAAAGAGACAAGAACAAGACTCAAAGAAAGTATAAAGAGGCTACAGGTCGATAGAATCAAAAGAGCAATGACACAGACACAAGAAAAGAAACACGCACAAGTTCAGACGTTTGGATGCACTAGCCAGACGTCTGATTGAATCCTCTGGTTTGCAAATCAGATAGAATCATAAGTCTGGTTAATGTATTCAGACGTCTGAAAAGCATATACAAAAAATATATAAGAGCCAGACGTCTGAAACATCTTCCAGACGTCAGATTTTGAACTCGGGTGTTGAAATTCAAAGTACAACTGTCACAATTGAAAAGTCACGTTCGCTCCTCTTCACTGCAACTCTTCATCACCATCAGAAGCGACCATAGAACACCTGTTAATGGACGCAACTATACAAGGAATCTCTCTACCACTATAAATAGCATCAAGAATCCAAGAGAAGATCTCACCTTACTTACTTATGCTCTTTACTCTTTAATTTTGATATATTCTTGATCTCTAGCAATCATATATTTGTATTTCACTCTTCCATACATATATAATTCTTCAATCAATATCCTATAGATATATATTGAAATCATTTATACTTAATTGTCAATATTCGTGTTATAGAACACGCACGTGACAAGAACAAGCTTTTGTAACAAAGCCTATTCCTTCGGGCGAAGTGAGGGTGTTCGATAGTCGAATTCCGAAGAGGAGCTTTGGGACTGGACGTAGGATGGGAGGTCCGAACCAGTATAAAATCTTGGTGTGATTATTTCCATTTACTTTGCTATTATCATCTATTAAGTTTATATTAGATACATCATATAGTTAGTCACTTATACTTGCATATATATACACTACACGATCCGTCATATAGACTTTAAATTGGTATCAGAGCAAGGTTTGAGCAAAGAACAGCAACACGTTTTTGAATCACTTTAATTTGGCAAGTATTTTTTAAAAAGGACAATCCACAGCACGACCCCCACTTTTTAATGGATCTAACTATGCATATTGGTCAACACGTATGAGAATTTTTATGGAAGCTAATGGTCTAGAAATTTGGTCAGCCACGCAAGATAAATATAAAGCACCTACTACTGCTATGAACACATGGACCGATGCATAAAAGACCTTAGCATCAAACAATGCTAAAGTTATGAATGTTTTATTTTGCTTTTTAGATAAAAATGAATTTTCACGTGTCAGTTATGCACAACTGCATTTAACATTTGGCGTATCTTATAAATTACACACGAAGGTAAACAAAGGTCAAGCAAACTAAGATTTTAATTTTGCAAAACCAATTCTCGTCATTCAAAATGAAGCAAAATGAAAGTATTGTTGACATGTATTCTAGATTTCACACTATCCAACATGATCTTATGGCACTAGGAGTTAAGTTTACCGATTTTGATTTAGTTTCTCGAATACTCAACTCTTTAACATCAGATTAGGAAAGGAAGATATTATCTATTGAAGAAGCTAATGATCTCTCTATTCTCAAAGTTGAAGAGTTGATAGGAAATTTAATGCCCTATGAAGCTAATTTGCAGGCACGAAAAGAATTAAATTCGAAGAAGAAGAATATAACATTCCCAGCAACAAAAAATGATGACTCTGATTTAGATGAAGAAGAGATAGCCTTTATTGCCAAGAATTATAACAGATTGAAGAAATTTAGAAAGATGACCAAATTCCAAAAACAAGGAAAGTCCAACACAACAAACCTATCTCAAATTAAGTGCTATGAATGTGATCAATACAGACATATGAAGGAGGATTGCCCTAAACGCAATAATGATAGAAAGAAGAACAAATTTGAAAAATTCAAAAAGAAGAAGGCTTTCAAAGTAACATGGGACTACTCGGATTCTTCATTATCAGAAAGTGATAGGGATAGTGATGAAGAACAAGCTATGTGTGTTTTATGGCACAATCTGATGAGGTATGTCCAGAACTTAGCTATGACGAATTATTAGAACTTAGCATAGAATTGGATGATAAATTTAGACAAGTTAAAAAATTGAACAAAGATTATATAGTCAAAATAAATAGACTAGAACTTGAAGTAGGAATGTCAAAAGATGAAAAAATTATCTTAGAAGAAGAACTAGAATAATCTCAAGAAAAAATTAAAAATAATTTTGTGACGCCCCACCTCTATACCCACGCTAAGCAAGGACACTACATGGTAATGTCGTCAACTAACACGGAGAATAAGGCTGGTTGGGAGCGACCATCTATAGCCTTGCTCTAACTATCTATTGAATACATTTCGGACCCAAAAATCCGACTAACGACGCTATATTTAAATAAAACATTTAAATATATAATCGTTAAATATGTGGGTTGTTACAGATCTCCCCTCCTTACAAAATTGCGTCCCCGCAATTTCTAGAGACGATACTTGTAACAACTACATACATACAACATTCAAAAGAAAAGGAAAAAAAAGCTTGAGACGAAAAGATATTCTCACCGTTCCCAAGCAAAGATAGAAAACCCGGATAAGATCGCTCGATATACTCTCTGGTTTCCCAAGTACAGTCATTGGGGTTAGCGGACCATTGAACTTTAACGAGCGGCAAGTCCTTGTTCCGAAGGTGTCGCACCTCCGCGTCAAGTACGCGAATAGGCTGCTGTACAATAGATAAGTCCGGTGAGATCTCAAGCTCAAGCAAATCAGGAGAACCAATAACAGAATCCGACTCCCGAAGACACTTCCGAAGTTTAGAGACGTGAAACACGTCATGAATGCCAGATAAATGAGCAGGAAGTGAAACTCTATAAGCCACAGGGCCAATACGTTCAGTAATAGAAAATGGTCCTATATAGCGAGGAGCCAATTTCCCAGTCGTACTGAAACGCATAACCCCTTTCAAAGGAGAAACACGAATAAAGACAAGTTCACCAATCGAGAACTCGAGAGGCTTCCTACCGCTGTCAGCGTAGGATTTCTGGCGACTCTGTGCCTCTTTCATTCTCAATCGGATAAGATCAATCTTCTCGGAAGAATCACGAACAAAATCTGGACCAAGAATAAGCTTCTCCCCATATTCCAACCAACAAGAAGGTGATCGACATGGCCTTCCATATAAGGCTTCGAAAGGAGCCATACCGATACTAGACTGAAAACTATTATTGTAGGAGAACTCTACAAGAGGTAGATGATCCTCCCAACTTCCACCAAAATCAAAAATACAAATACGGAGAAGATCTTCCAAGATACGATTCACCCATTCAGTCTGTCCATCAGACTGCGGATGATAAGCTGTGCTAAAATTAAGCTTTGTTCCCAAAGCTTGCTGAAGACTATTCCAAAAATGACTCGTGAATAAGGGATCACGATCACTCACAATAGAATTAGGAACACCGTGAAGTCTCACGATTTCCTTGACATACAACTTAGCCAAATGCGAAGCAGTCCTATTAGACTTAATAGGGACAAAATGAGCAGACTTAGTGAGGCGATCAACAATAACCCAAATACTAGAATGACCTGATCTCGAACAAGGTAGGCCGTCAATGAAATCCATAGAAATGTGATCCCATTTCCACAATGGAATCTCTAGAGGCTGGAGAAGACCAGAAGGACGCTGATGTTCAGCCTTAAAACGCTAACAAGTTATGCAATTACTCACATAACTCGCCACATCGCGCTTCATGCCTTCCCAATAATAAAGACGACGCATATCGGCATACATCTTACTACTACCAGGATGAATGGTATACTTAGAACGGTGACAGTCATCAAGAATGTCGTGCCTAAGTGCAGAATCAGAAGGCACAAAAAGATGGTTCTTCTTGCGAAGACACCCATGAGAATCAATGCTCCTACAACGCCTCATCACAGGATCCAAACTCACAAAGCTGAATAAGATGCAACAAATCAGGATCACGCCGTTGGGCATCGGCAATACGATCCAACAAAATAGGTCGAGCTCCCAAACTAAATAATAGAATAGGGGTATCAGAAGATGAACCTCGATCCCGAATTTCACAAAAAGATAGAGTCTCAAGAATATCCCATTCGGCAAGCATCATAGAAATAACAGCTGAATGTTTGCGACTAAGCGCATCAGCAACACGATTACATTTTCCAGGGGTATACTGGATATCAAAGTCATCGGAAGCAAGAAACTCGAGCCGACGCTGTTGTCTCATATTGAGTTCCTTCTGAGTGAACAAATACTTCAAGGATTTATGATCGGTATAGAGAATGAAGCGCTCGCCCAATAAATAGTGTCGCCAAATCTTCAAGGCAAAGACAATGGCGGCTAACTCAAGATCATGAGTGACATAGCGAACTTCATTCGGACGCAGTTGCCTAGAAGCATAAGCAACTACCCGATCCTTCTGCATAAGAACACCACCGAGACCACTACCACAAGCATCGGTGTAGACAACAAGATCATGATTCCCTTCGGGAACCACAAGAATAGGAGCATTAGTGAGAAGTTCCTTTAAGGTCTGAAAGGAAGCTTCACACTTGTCGGACCAAATAAAACGAATGCCTTTCCGAGTAAGGCAGGTGAGAGGAAGCAAAACACGGGAAAAATCCTTAATGAACCGACGGTAATAACCCGCCAATCCAAGGAAACTACGAATCTTGTGCACATTCTCAGGCCTCTTCCAATTCTGGATGGCTTCGATCTTTGAGGGATCGACAGAAATGCCATCGGAAGATACAACATGCCCTAAGAACTTAACCCTATTCTCCCAAAAGTGGCACTTGGAGAATTTGTCTCTAAGCTGATGATGACGAATAGTACTCAAGACAATTCTCAAGTGATTAGCATGCTCAGCTTCAAACTTAGAATAAATAAGGATATCATCAATGAAGACAAGGACGAACTTATCGAGATATTCCCGGAATACCCGATTCATGAGATCAACAAAGAAAGCAGGAGCGTTCGTCAAACCGAACGGCATAACGAGCCACTCAAAAGAACCATACCGAGTGCGGAAAGCGGTAAGAGGTATGCTATCCTCCGCGACTCGTAACTGATGAAAACCTGTGGCAAGGTCAAGCTGAGAAAAGACCTTAGCACCACTCAATAGATCGAACATATCATCGATCCTAGGCAATGGATACCTATTCCGGATGGTTAACTCGTTAAGCTTGCGATAGTCAATGCAAAGCCTAAGAGTTCCATCGGACTTCTTCACGAAGACGACCGCGGATCCCCACGGAGAAAAACTGGACTGAATCAACTGCTTGGACTCAAGCTCTAAAAGCTGCTTCTTGAGTTCCTCATTTTCCTTTGTAGACATCCTCGTGGGAGGACGACTAACTGGCTGCGCACCTGGAATGAGATCAATGTGGAACTCAATTGCCCGCTTAGGTGGCAAACCCGAGACAGGCTCAAAAACATCAGAAAAGTCACAAGCAACAGGAATACGAGATATATCATCATCATCCCCCGAGTCAAGAGAATATAAAGCCATTTCGGAATTATCCACATCCCGAAGAATAAGAGATAGCTTAGTAGGCGAATCCGGATGTCGAAGATATACAATTCTCTCCGAACAAATAATCCTGGCATCATATCTTACTAGCCAGTCCATTCCCAAAATCATATCAAATCCCAGATAAGAAATAACGTGCAGATTCGCACGAAAATAAAAGCCACATAAAACAATCTCAACATCATCAGAAAGCAAGCTAAGGGTCGCGGATCCCCCAATAGGATTCGCAATCCTTAAAGAAGTAACCAAACAAGAAACATCCAAAGGTAAATCATCAACGAGATTTTTCGATACGAAAGAATGTGATGCACCCGTATCGAAAAGAACTCGAATACTATGATCATGAAATAAAATAGAACCTTCCAAAATAGATGGAGATATACCTTTGGGCTGAGAAGGACCTTCAGAAGCCTTAGCAGCATAAAGCCTATTAGACTTGGCACCAGCCGGAACAGTAGAGCAAGCAGAAACATGATGTCATTCCTTCTTGCAATAGCGGCAGAAGAGAGGCTTAGGACAAGCTCGAATAATATGATCAGGAGAACCACAATTGAAACACTTTCGAATGAAAGGTGTTCCAACAGACTGAGGCTGAGAACTAGAACCACCAGTCTTCTACTTAGAAGGAAAAGGCTTGGACTTCTGGAATGGAAACTGCCTCTTGTTGGGGTTCTTGGAAACCTCAACATCAACATCACTATCACACTCCTTCTCGACGGTCTCGAGATGAAGTGTAGAATTAACTAACTCCTCAAAAGAAAGCTTAAGCTGGAGCAATAAAGACTTCTTAAGATATTTCTTAAGACCAGAAACAAACTTCAAATTCTTCTTATAAGAAGTGCTAATGAATTCAAGACCATACTTAGATAAAGCCTCGAATGATGCAACATACTCAGAAACAGAAGATTTCCCTTGCTTCAACTCAAGGAAGCGACGGGTCAATAAAACTTTTTCAAATTCAGGAACGAACTTGAGCACAAATCGCTCCCGAAACTGAGTCCAAGAAAGAGTAGACTCATCAATCTCGACTATAAGAAGCTCATACCAATCAAGAGCACGCTCTTGTAATAAGCTAGAAGTTACAAGAACTCTATCATGGTCAGAAAGATCCATGCGAGAGAAGATACGCTCGCACGTGCGAAACCAAGCTTGGACTTCAAGAACAGACTCGGAGCCCTTGAACGGCTTTCCTCCAAGATGAGCAAAATCATTGCACAGACGTGCAAAAGCAGACTTGCGAGGTGGAGAAACTCGAGGAGGAACTGGAGGCTGAGTGCTCCTAAATAACTCCAAAAACTGATCGGCAGACATATAAATGCCATCCGGATGTGAACCACTGGATTGCCCAGCATCCGAACGTCGTCCTCTGCCTCTTCCAGCCATACGCTGAAAGTAAGATAATAAGAAGATTATTCACAAGGTAGATACTTCAATATGGAATACTACGGAATTTAAATGCATTCCTAGACGTATTCCCACATTCTATCTAACCTTGATGGTAGAAGGAATAGAGAGACACGATGATTCAAAGATTTGTATCACTTATACACTTTGATGTACCGTAATATGTGCATCTATTCTGTGTTTATCATATTTTGTCCTGAACTCAGCTTTGATACCACGCTGTGACGCCCCACCTCTATACCCACGCTAGCCAAGGACACTACAGGGTAACGCCGTCAACTAACACAGAGAATAAGGCTGGTTGGAAGCGACCATCTATAGCCTTGCTCTAACTATCTATTGAATACATTGACAATAAACATACCAAGAAGGTCGACATACCCAATGAATAATTAAAACAAAACCATAGGTGGTTGAAGGATCTATCAGAACAGAATATAACAACTCAAATGTAATATACATCACAGAACAGTAGATCATCATATACACATATACAGATACATAACAGAGTTTACAAAATAATACATGTCAAGTGGTATAACAAACCACACATACAGACGAATCCCAAAAGAATACATATATCAGAGTTACAAATAAAAGGGCTACACAAAAAGCTTTAACAAAAAGGAACAAGCTGAATAGTCCACGCGGAAGCAAAATAGGCTACGTCCAAAAGCACCTAACCTGAAACATCTCGGTGTAACCCGAGTATCAAAATACACGCGTCAGTCTAGCTAATCAAATTAGTTAGATAAACTGAACAACAATAAGCCTGCAAGGTTACAAAGTATAACAAATATCTCTAAAGGAGATATCACAATCATTTAACAAAAGATGAATCATATCATAACAAGCCTCATATTATCGGAAACTCATAGAAACAAAGGATAGGAATATCCCAAAGCAAGCCAAAAGGCAATAACAAATACCAATGAAGGTAACACAAGTTCCAGAAGGTAATCGCTACATATCATGCGGCTAAAATAGACCAACACCGAAGGGCGATACCTAGGGAATATACATATGAATGAAACATCAGAAAATTGCTCGAGCTCAGTACTGTACAAACAAGGATCCATGAGCCCGAAGACTCCAAACCCAATATCACCCATGCGGCTCATAACGACCAACATCGGAAGCGATACTAAAGGGCAACCCAATATCACCCATGCGGCTCATAACGAACAACATCGGAAGCGATACCAAAGGGCAACAAACCCGAAGGCACAAACCCGAAGGCACAAACCCGAAGGCAATAAACCCGAAGGCAACATACCCGAAGGCAACATACCCGAAGGCAACAAACCGTAGTGGTGAAGGTCAGAGACCCAGTACTGGACACCACTAACTGGCGGAATGTGTCATAACTCTCAAAAAGGAATCCGAAAAGTGGTAACGTGAGTCCCATAACCACTCGTTCGCACTAAATGGTTTACTATCCGTTAGTTAATTTCACACTCAAAGCAGTACAAAGTTCACCTCATTTCATCGGTAAACCAGACCAAAAGGCCAAAACGATCAATCGAATAGGTCGGGGACTAATCGGAAAGATAAACGCATGGATTCATGGTCCGTGTTTTACCTAACCATTTAATCTCCCTTCCACTCCGCTCGAAGTGCGAAATTGTGTATGGCGTTTTAATAGAATTTATAAATTAGAGAAACGAGCTTTTAATGTAATTTTAGAAGATTATTTATAAAAACCCGTGGATAAAGTCAAAAATAAGTTGTCAAAGCCAAAGATGCAATGACAACCACTAAGAACCAACTTGAATCGATAAAATTTGGAAAACCAATCAAAATGAGCAAAAATAGGCAAAACAACAAAATAGGAGCAGGTCGGTCGACCGGACTATAGGGCTCGGTCGGCTGGCCAGATGCAGAAAATAAAAAAAAAATCTCGGGATAGCAGGTCGGTCGACCGGCTACAGGGCTCGGTCGGCCGAACTGCAAGTTTCTGCAGTTCCTGCCCTTTTTCAATGAAATGCAAATTCCTCCAAAACGCGACCGTTCGAGCAATGGACCTAAGGAACCTTAGCCAATTGATACCCCAGCTCCATTAGCTCTCTGATTCGCCACCAAAAACATGTTCAAACATCAAAGTTAGGATCTTTAAAGAATTGAACCCAAACACTAAAAATTTGGATATTCACCAATTCAATCCAAACCAAAAGCAAGTGCATATGAACAAGTGTTAGGAATTCATACCCAACAATCAAAGATTGATATAAGCATAGATGAGAGATAAAATCTCACCTAACATCAATAATATCAAGAGAAGTAGATGTGAGTTCAAAACTCACCTTTTAATCCAAAAACAAAAAGAAGGAGTTCAATTTGCAAGGAGAAGACCAAAAAAATCTCCACTTCTACTCAACTAGCTTCAATCTAAGAATAAAACAAGTATTTTCCTAAGTTTAGGTTTAGGAATTTCTGAGATTGAAGAGAGAAAGAGATAGAGAAGATGAAGAGGAGCTTACCTATGTCTTCTCTTTGATATTGGATCAAGAATCAAGTTTGCAAAGAAGAAACTAGGGCTTGCAATTTCTATTTCCCTTTCCCTTCCACCATTTTCAGTTTTCTTAAGCTTAAGAAATGAAATGAGGGTGAATGGAGAGGAGAGGGCTGGGTTAGGGGTTAATAAACTAACAAATGGGCTGAACCCAAACCCAAAACCCAAATAGAAAAAGTTGCAAAAATTCAACTTACTCCAAACATATCAAAGCTTATACTCAAAAAGATCGCAAACGCCATTTTGGACTCAATGGAGGTGGTTTCGAGTTCCAATTCGGCCATTTGCAGAAAGTAACATTTCAGACCCAAAAATCCGACTAACGCCGCTATATTTAAATAAAACATTTAAATATATAATCGTTAAATATGCGGGTTGTTTCAAATTTAATAGAAAGTAAGGCTACTGCTATTGATTTTGAAAATGCTAGAAGGATAATTTGTTAAAAGAAAGTGTCAATTTAAAAAGCAGTATTGAATTATTGAAAATTTAGAATTAAAAGAAAAATTAGATAAAATTACAAATAATGTATCAAAATTTAATAAAGGAAAACAAGATTTGGAAAATCTTATCAAAACTTCAAAACCATCAGGCAATAAAAATGGAATAGGATTTAAAAATATTTTTAAACAAAAAGGGAATAATGCTAAAAAATTTAGTTATAAAAGTTTACCAACATCTAATATGACTATCAAAATATGAAAATTTGGATTCCTAAGACAAATAATATATTGATTAGATAAAAATCTATTAATAATTTCTTAGAGAATGTAGTTTATAATAAAAATTATATTTATAAAGGTACCAAACCATCTTGGGTATGGCTACCTTCGCCTAACAATTAGGACCCTAGCAAAGTATATGGGTACCAATCAAACATTTTTTATTTTGCAGGTACCCAAAATAAAAAATAAGGAGAAGTGGATACTAGATAGCGGATGTTCCAAGCATATGATCGGAAATTCAAAAATGTTATCAAATATAACATACATCGATGGTGGAACGGTAACCTTTGGAGATAACTCAAAAGGATATGTCGTAGGCATTGGAGAAGTCATCAACTCTGGTATTTCTAACTCTCCTATTATTTCTAGTGTTTTATTAGTAGAAAATATAAAACACAGCCTACTAAGTATTAGTCAATTATGCGATAAAGGTTTTCAAATAAAGTTCGAGAAAGATAGATGTAATATTTTCGATAATAATAAAAAACTTGTATTTGAAGGTTTTAGAAACAAAAATATTTATGTATTAAACATGAATATAAATAAAAATTCAAATTTATGTTTAACCGCCAAACATGATGATCTGTGGTTATGGCATAAACGATTTTGTCATATCAATTTTAAAAATATTAATAAATTGGCAAAATATGAGCTAGTTAGAGGTCTACCTAAAATAAATTACAAAGTAGAAAATTTATGTGACAATTGTCAAATTGGAAAACTAAAGAAAAGCTCTTTTAAATCTAAAAATAATATTTCTACAAAACAACCATTAAAATTATTACATTCAGATTTATTTGGTCCAACACAAATAAGATATATAAATCACTACAAATATGTTTTGGTAATAGTTGATGATTTTTCGAGATATACATGGACTTTATTTTAAAACATAAAGGCAATACTTTTGGTATGTTTAAGATATTTGCTCAAAGAATTAAAACACAAATGTACTTGACAATTAAAAATATTCGTAGTGATCATGGAGGATAATTCATGAACGATCTATTTATTTTTGTAATAAGAAAGGAATAAGTCATAATTTTTCTTTTCCTCGGACACCTCAACAAAATGGTGTCGTAGAAAGAAAAATCAAACACTACAAGAATGCACACGAACATTATTAAATAGTAGTGGTCTACCAAAACACTTTTTGGCTGAAGCTATTGCTACAGCTTGTTATGTATTGAACCGAGTAATTATACGTCCTATGCCTAAACAAACTTGTTTTGAACTATTTTTTGGAAGAAAACCTAAAGTATCATATTTTAAAACTTTTGGTTTAAAATGCTTTATATTAAATACAAAAGATAACTTAGGAAAATTTGACCCGAAGGTCGATGAAGGTATTTTTGTTGGATATTCGGATCGTAGCAAAGCATATAGAATTTTTAATAAACGAAATAATACCATTGAAGAAAGTTTACATGTTTCGTTCGACAAAAATCTTTTTAATCATCATACTAATGATGAAGAAGAAATTATTCCACTAACAAATTCTATAAATAATGAAACAAATGTGCAAAATAACACTTTAATATCATCCCCTAGAATTCTTAAAAACCATCCAAGAGATAATATCATCGAAGATCTCTATTCTAGAGTAACTAGAAATCAACTTAATCAAATAAGCCATATAACATTCGTGTTATATTTTGAGCCAAAAAATTATAAAGAAGCTTCAAATGATAATTTTTGTATAATCGCTATGCAAGAAGAATTAAATCAATTTGAACATAATAATGTTTGTGAATTAGTACCAAGACATGAAGAACAATCGGTTATAGGAACAAAATGGGTATTTAAAAACAAAGCAGACGAGAATGGAAATATTGTTAGAAATAAAGCACGTTTAGTTTCTCAAGGCTATAATCAAGAAGAAGTTATCGATTATAACGAAACCTTTACTCCAGTAGCTAGATTAGAGGTCATTCGTACATTACTCGCCTTTGTAACTCATCACAATTTGAAATTATGTCAAATGGATGTCAAAAGTGCTTTTTTAAACGGTTTTATTAAAGAAAATGTATATGTAGAGCAACCCCCATTATTTGTTCATGAAAAATATCCCGATCATGTTTTTAAATTACACAAAGCATTATATGGATTAAAACAAGCTCCACGAGCATGGTACGAACGTCTTAAAAATCATTTAATTACATCCGATTTTCAAATAGGCAAAATAGATACAGCTTTATTTATTAAAAAGGAAAATAATGACACTTTAGTTGTACAAATTTATGTTGACGATATCATTTTTGGTTCAACCAACGAAAATCTATGTAATCAATTTTCAAATATTATGAACAATGAATTTGAAATGTCATATATGGGAGAATTAAATTTCTTCTTGGGTTTACAAATAAAACAACTTGAAAATGAAATTTTTATTTATCAAGAAAAATATTGTAACGATCTATTACGTCGTTTTGAAATGGATAAAACTTCGAGCAAACCAACACCAATGAGTACCACTATTTGCTTAGAAAAGGAAGATAATGGAAAAGATTTTGATGAAAAATTATATTGTAGCATGATTCATTCTTTACTGTATTTGACACTAGTCGACCCGATATTATGATGAGTGTATGTCTTTGTGCTCGATTTCAAACAAAACCAAAAGAATCTCATCTAAGAGATGTTAAGCGTATTTTACGTTATCTATCTAGTACTAGAGATTATGGTTTGTTCTACCCTAAAGGATCATCGTTTGAACTAGTTTCATATAGCGATGCGGATTTTGGTGGATGTAGAACAAATCGTAAGAGTACTAGTGGAACTTATCACTTTATCGGACAATCATTAGTTCCATGGTTTAGCAAAAAGCAAAATTGTGTTTCTTTATCTACTTACAAAGCCGAATATATCTCCGCAGCTCTAGCGTGTGCACATGTAATATACATGCAACAAACACTTACAAATTTCGGCAAAATTATCAACAAATCTCCAATATATTGTGATAACACAAGTGCTATAAATTTATCAAAAAACCCTATTAATCATTCACGAACTAAGCATATAGATATACGACATCATTTTTTACAAGACAATGTTGGAAAAGGAACTATTTCATTAGATTGCGTAAATATCGAAAATCAAGTAGCAGACATCTTTACAAAACCACTGAATGAACAAACTTTTATTAAACTCTGACGAAATTTGGGGATTTGCTCACTTCATGATCTTCTTCCTTAAAATAATCACTGCTTCATTTGAGGCTATGATTAGTCATTTATTTTACTACCATAAATTATAATTAATAATTTTTGAACCTTTAATTTTTTGGATAGTTAGTTTTTCTATAAATAATTTTTTAACCTATATATAACCATTTATACAAACAAGAAAAACTATAAACACACAATTTATATTCTCTTCAAGAAACAAAATATAGTCATGTCTTCAGGGAATTCTTATATATCCATCTCGACACCTACGACGGATAACTCGGCTGATACACCACAACGACTTCCTACACCTACACCAAAGCATGAACCGACATATAGGTGGTCCTCATTCACACGGGATTTACCTCTGATAGCAAGAAAACCAAAAGATCTCTGTTTGTTTCTCCTAACACAAAGGAAAAAGTTGATGAAATTCATCACTATCAGAAACAACAGATAGATCTACAACGAGAACTATATTTTGAACAAAAAGTTACAGCACGACGGCTAAGTTTTTTGGAGCAAGTAGCGATGAAGTTTTGTACATCAAGGAAGAAAGATGTTCACGAACCACTTCCAAAACATTGTTGTACTTTGGATCCCTTGTCTTCGTATCATACTCCTTCGAACCCTTCACCAAGACGATTTTTTGCCTCCCCGAGAACTCACGAACGTGGAAATATATGGTCTCCGCTTAAACCATGGAAGGATAACAAGTCAGGAGATCATAAAACTCCATCGCCTTCTAAATAAATTATATTTGTTATTGTATGTATCTATGTTTATATGTTATTTCACATAAAATAATATTTTTTTATACATAAAATAGAGAATTCAAAAGTAAGCTAAACCATCAAATTTTAGGCTATTTTTAGAAAACCGCCTATTTTAGATGTCTGGATATAGACATCAGACGCCTGACACTCTGATATACGTCTAATTTTTAAGCACTGTGCATATGTCAGACGTATGATATACCTCCCAGACGTCTGAAAATTTGCTCTGTCTCCTCGAAATAAAAATCAAAAAATTAGACCCAGACGTCTGAAATTAGACCCAGACGTCTGAATTAGTTCTCTGCCTTAATTTTTTTTCAACTTTATCCTATTTCAGACGTCTGTCTTTAAACCCAGACGTCTGCTAAAACTCTCTGACTATCAAATTTTCTAAATTCTGCCAAACCAAACGTCTAACCTAGTAACCAGACGTCTGAATTTATCTACTGCACTCAATTTTAGGGCAAACCAGACGTCTGATTTGGATTCCAGACGTCTGAAATTCAATCGACTCTTTAAATTACCTCAGATAACGTCATTTTTGTCTTTTATCTCACAATTTTTAAAACCTCCGATCCCCCAAAGATGATTTTTTTTCAAAAACTTCATCTTTACGCAAATCAAATCACAATGCCTCCTCGAACTAAGAATCCCAAGATTTCCAAAAGAAAACAAGACTAACCAACATCATCTTCAAATCCTCAAGTGTGCTCGGATGATCAAATTGAAAGATGGATGAATAGAGCACCACATTCAATCAAGAGGCATGAAGATATACAAAAGAAAAAGCTTCTCACAGGTCCATTCTGTAATCTACTTAAATTTCCAATGTATGATTTGGATGAAATGTATGAGAATGCCGGGTCAGAAACCTTGATTTCATTCACTCCCAATGACATCCAAATCGATCAGTTGGTGATATTTCTATTTTATGCGAATTTGGATAGCACTTCAGTGTGGGACACTGAAGATGAAGATAACTGGCTCTGGTCTGGCGTGTATGGCAACACGATTAGATTAACTCCGGGCATAGTAGGTAGAACCCTAGGATGCTCTGACACAGGGGAAGATTTATACAACATTCCCGATATGCACTTCAAGCCACGAAACGGTATTACTCATCAAATTTGGGAGGACGAAATGCCAAAATTTGCCTCCAAATATCTACGTCCAAAAGCTCGACTCCTAACTCGAATGATAATCAATACAATTGTCCCACGTATGGAAAGCCACAAGCAAGTAACCAAGTTAGAGCACAAAGCCCTATATGCTCTATTTAGTGGAACAAGGGTTAATTGGGCCAAATTCATCTTCGACGAGCTCAAGCATTTTTGGACTCGATCACGGCCATCAATTATTTACCCAACTTATATTATGAGACTTGTTCGTACACATAACATTCCATCCTACCTATCGACCTTCGAAGAAATCTCACCTAAATATGCTTCCACCAAATTTTTCTCCCTTATGCACCTACCCGAGATTCCTCCAGAATTTATATCCTTTGAAGATTGGACGCACAATCGTCAATCTAGATGAGTTGAGCCTCCTCCTCAACCACACATTAAACCATCTCAAGAGGAGGAACAACATCAAGAAGCATCTCCACCTCCTCTTGCACCATTTGATTATCCAGGACAAGATGAGATTATGGAGACTCGAACGGATACAAATCCAAATGAAAGTGTTCGAGATCTCACCCTTCGAAATCAACATATATTATCTCAAAATCAAAAACTCTTGGCTAAGCGGATTGACAACTTCAGAATATCATTTGCTACATACCTAGCCACAGTTGAAGAATCTCTTTCGATTGTCTTGACGGTTCTTAAAGAAGTACTACAACGGGTTCGTGGTCCAACACCATCTGAAGATTGGCCAACCCCAGTACCTTATCCTCCTGCAAAACATTCCAAACTTTCTAAGGATGAACCTCTCAAGCAAGTTTTGACATCTCCTACAAAGGCTAACACTTCTAAAAAAGAAGAAACAAAGAAAGATGATCAAAATAAAGATTCTCCAAAGGAATCCTCGATTTAGGGTATCATAGATTTTAGGTTTTTTGGATATCAACTTTTGTAAAATCGACAAAATCTATGTATGCAATCACTTTTGAATTATTAATGAAATTTTCCTTTTGTTAACGTTTGGTTATATTATAATTCTTTTTGATAATGCCAAAGGGGAAGAAATATAAGTATAATTATAAAACATTAAACATGAGCATATATTCAGGGGGAGATTTATAATTTATATATAAGTACATTGAATAGTTGTCATCATCAAAAAGGGGGAGATTGTTAGGAAATCAATTCTATGGTTTTGATGATGACAACTATACAATGGAAATCGAATATGCATATGTATTTCTATTCATAGGTAAGTGTTAGAGTAACATCACCAAAGAGACAAGAACAAGATTCAAAGAAAGTATCAAGAGGCTACAAGTCGATAGAATCAGAAGAGCAATAACACAGACACAAGAAAAGCAACATGCACAAGTTCAGACATCTGGGTGCACTAGCCAGACGTTTGATTGAATCCTCTGGTTCACAAATCAGATAGAATCAGACGTCTAGTTAATGTACTTAGACGTCTGAAAAGCTACCATATATAAAAAATATATAAGAGCCAGACGTCTGAAACATTTTCCATACGTCTAATTTTGAACTCGGGTGTTGAAATCCAAAGTACAACTGTCACAATTGAAAAGACACTTTCGCTCCTCTTTACTGCAACTCTTCATCACCATCAGAAGTGACCATAGAACACCTGTTAATGGATGCAACTATACAAGGAATCTCTCTACCACTATAAATAGCATCAAGAATCCAAGAGAAGATCTCACCTTACTTACTTATGCTCTTTACTCTTTTACTCTGATATATTCTTAATCTCTAGCAATCATATATTTGTATTTCACTCTTCCATATATATATATATATATATATATATATAATTCTTCAATCAATATCCTATAGATATATATTTGAAGCATTTGTACATAATAGTCAATATTCGTGTTATAGAACACACACTTGACAAGAACAAGCTTTTGTAACCAAGCCTATACCTTCGAGCGAAGTGAGGGTGTTTGATAGTCGAATTCCGAAGAGGAGCTTCGGGACTGGACGTAGGACCGGAGGTCCAAACCAGTATAAAATCCTGGTGTGATTATTTCCATTTACTTTGCTATTATCATCTATTAAGTTTATATTAGATACATCATATAGTTAGTCACTTAAACTTGCATATATATACACTACACGATCCGTCATATAGACTTTCAACTTCTTCTTCTTCTTTCACTTCTCAAATCTAATTCATGTTTGGTTTAAAATATTGGACATATAAATTATCTATTCACGTTCTATGGAATAAATAAGATTGAAATTTATGTAGATTATTGTATCTTCTCCTTGTACCACTTCTCAATTCTAATTCATGTTTGGGTTGAAATTTGGAACAAACAAATTATTATTCACGTTTCATGGCCTAAATAAGATTGGTTTGATTAAATTGAATTAGAATTGTTATTCAATTTCTAATGGTAGAACATGCTAGTTGAATAAATTCAAACTATGTTACTTGAATAAAATTATGGTTTTGGTTGATATAATTACATAATTTTGAATATGGTTTTGGAACAAAATTTAAAAAGACCAATCGACATTATTGTCTATTTCATATATGGCCTAAAAATGTAAAAGTGGAATTTTGTGTAATTAAATGGTTTGTGGCCATTGGATAAATTTTTTGTACATATTAAATCTCTAAAAGGAGAACGTAAATTAGGGTTGAAAAAATGTAAATTAAATGGAGCCTAAAGGCTAGTACAAATCTGTAACAAAATAGTATAAAAATTACAGACAAACCATACGGACTGAACGGACGTGTAATTGAAACATCATTTATGTAAGAAAAGGGAAATTATGAAATAACCAAATCGGATGTAAAAATGGCCTAAAGTAGATTAATGAAAATAAACAATATGTAAACTATAACGGTAAAATTAATTAATTTGGAATCGATTTGGTAGGCAGACCTTGTAAAGGTCTGGATAGGTGTTTCATGCAGTTAAGAGCAAAATATAGATTTGGCTGTACGTACTAGGACCAGGCAAGTAGGTTCACAAAGATCTTTGTTACCTTGCATAGGTTGTTAGCATGTACGGTAGATAACATCTACAATATTAGGCTTCTTCTGGCAGATCGACGTGGACAGAACAAGAGAAGTGTGCTCCGACGTAGGCTTCTTTGGGCAGATCGTTGGAGAATTTTGCACAGTTGACTCAGCTTCAAGCACTCTTTCGGAGGACTGACCCTTTGGATAGGGGAAGTCCAATTAGTGACCAAGGAAATAGGAGGATAAGAGTCTAGTTTGGTGGAGCCTGAGCGCAACTTCAGGGTCCTGCGAGGTTGTTTGAGTTGACGCCGATCAAACGTAAGGGCATTTAGTCACAGTGAAAAGCACGAGTTTCACGCTGTAGCACGTAGATAGGTAAGAACAGTAGGTCCGACATGCCGATTGACGTTTAGTATTACTGCATGGTTGACCTCTCTAGAGTGACCATGGACTTTGGCTTCTCAGGAACTGTATCTCAGAAGGATTCACTGCATTATATTATTCACCCTCTACGATATCCGGAAAAGGCTTGGAATTAAACTGTTTCATTCTTTCTGCTTCATCTTATTTCTCATTCACCGAACTTTATGTCCGACCCATTCCTATTTTTCCTATTTTCCTCATTTTCCCCAAATCACAGGAGGGCAGGTTTAGGTTGCAGTTCTTTGCAATTTGGAGAGTCATTGGAGCAGTTGTTATCTTCAGCTTTTTTACCTTTTATTTCATGTACTTCGTTACTCTTTTTCGTACTTTACTCTATATATGGGGACATATATTGTGAACTTCGTAATGTTTTATGTCTTCGTGGAGACTTTTTGGTACTTTTGGTTTCGGAAACAAATTTGAGATAATGTTGTTTTTAATGAAGTTGTTTTGCTATTAATTTATAATTAGTGAAAGTTTTCTTCCGCTGTAATATTTTATTCATTTTATGTTGTTGCCTTAGTCTCCGTGCTATTTTATGGATTTTATTTCACCCGACCACCCATGCTTTTAGTCATGTCTGATTTTTGGGGTGTCTAGAGGTGCGGGGTGTCACGGCTGTTATCAGAACCAAATTTCAGTTATCCTAAAAAAATTTAAAAAATATAAAGGTTATTGAATAATTTTTAAAGTATATTCCAAATGATACTTTTACAAGTATATGTGTATATTTTGGAAAGAAAAGAAATTTTACAAATGGGACTTTATATCTCTTCCTCTCTATCTATTGAGCTATTTGTGGAGTACCTAATCCCTTCTTTTTAATTAAAAATGTTTGAATCACAAGATATCCCCAAAGTTCTAGGCCTTAATATGCCTGCTTGGTTTTGACGTTATTTGCAGGCTACTACACGAGCAAAGTCGCTAGCTAGGGATGATGCTCTGGTGGAAGGGGCTCCAGCCCGTCCGCTAGGTATTCCTGATTTTTCCAAGTTATGCAAGGACTACACACACAGCTTAGGAGGCAAGCCGTTTCTTGGCATCGAGTCGTATGCTGAGGCGAGAGCTTGGATCTGTAGTTGTGAGAGGATATTTGGATTTATGGGATTGGAGGACTTGGCTTAAAGGCAGTTGGCTTCATGGCAGTTGTAGGGAGAGGCTCTTTATTGGTGGGAGATTATGGAGGCTGAGGCTGATAATTTGACTTGGGCAGATTTTCATACTAGGTTCGAGAGGAAATTCTTATCGCAGGCTAAAGAGGCAGTGTTGCTACAGCTCAAGCAAGGAGATATAACAATTAAGGAATGTGTTAATCAATTTCATGAGCTTTCCAGATGTGGACTAGACCTAATCAATACTCCTCACAAGAAGGCGCTGAAGTTCACTAAGGGTTTGAATCAACCACTGTAGAGTTTGGCGGTGAGCCACCTTTGGATGGGAGCCACTTTTGAGGGATTGGTAGAAATGGCTTTACTTGTTGATATTGAGAAGAAAGGAGATGTGGCGCAGAAGAGTGATGGAAAGAAGCAGTGGAAAGGAAAGAGGAGAGAAGGAGGAGGGTCAGGTGGAAAAAGAAAAGTCCAAGGAAGGATTGGAAGTGCAATTGGGAAACATGGTCATCTTGCAAAGGATTGTAGATGGGTAAGAGAGCGACCGAGACTGAGGTTCTATCTTTGTAATCAAGTAGGGCATATGAAAAAGGACTATCCATTGAAGCCCAAGGACAGTTCACAGACATCTTCACAGCCTGTTCAGGCTTATGCGGTAGAGATGGCTCCTTCCTCTAGTACTCATCCGTGTGTGGACAAGGGAAAGAAGGTGATCATCGAAGGCGTGTTATCTATCTTTTATTTTCTTGTTTGTACCCTATTTGATTCTGGAGCTTCGCACTCTTTTATATCTAGTACTCCTATAGAGAGTCTTGGTCTTGATGCTTTCTTTGTGACCGACCCAGTAGTAATATCATACCCTGTAGTAGGATCAGCCTATTTGTCCATGTTATGTCAAGATTTTAAATTGTTCGTTTTAAGGTTTGAGTTTGACTGTAGTGCCTTCGTATTAGGCTTTTCTGGGTTCGGGTTGATTCTTGGTATGGATTGTCTATCCATGTATGGTGTTGTTCTTGATTGTGATAAGAGGGTAGTGAGGTTAGGCACTTGTAGTGGACGTACCTTAGAGGTATCTTGTGATCCTAGAGGATCAGTCATGTTGAGCTACCTTTATTCTCTTGACTTTTTGTCCGATAGTTTGAGTTCGGTACCCGTTGTTAGAGACTTTCCAGATGTGTTCGAGGAGGTTGTTGACCTTCCACCTCGAAGAGAGATCGAGTTCAAGATTTGTCTTGTCAATAATGCCAAACCGGTTGCTTTATCAGTAAGGCATATGGCTCCTAAGGAACGTCGTGAGTTGAGCAAGAAGATTGGAAAGCTTTTGGAGAAGGGCTTCATTCGTAGGAGCATTTCTGAGTGGGGCGCACTCATAGTCTTTGCCAGTAAGGCAGATGGCTCTCTCAGACTTTGCATGGATTTTAGGGAGCTTAATAAGCCGACCAAGAAGACTTGTTATCCTCTTCCCCATATAGGCGATCACTTCGACCTGCTAGTAGGAGCTAAGGTATTTTCGTAGCTCGATTTGGACACGGGATTTCATCAATTGCATGTGGTGGAGGATAGCATCAAGAAGACTGCATTTTGGACTCCGCATGGGTTATTTGAGTGGTTAGTCATGCTATTTGGGCTAACCAATGCTCCGGCATATTTTGTGGACCAGATGAGTCGAGTGTTTAGCGAATCGTTGAACAAGTTTGTGGTGGTGTTCGTCGACGACATTTTGGTTTATTTTCGTAGCAAGGAGGAGCATATTGTTCACTTAGAAGAAGTGCTTAGGACCCTATGAGCACATAGGTTGAAGGCGAAGTTTTCTAAGTGCCACTTTTGGAGGGATGAGGTTCGGTTTTGGGGACACATCGTTTCAGAGGATGGACTTGCAGTAGATCCAACGAAAAGTGGCAGCAGTACAGGATTGGCAGACCCCTACGAATGCTATGGACATAAGGAATTTCCTCGGTCTTGCGGGCTACTATAAGAAGTTCATTAAGGAATTTTCTAGAATATCAGCTCCACTTACCTGCCTTCCTAAGAAGAACTCAGCCTTTGTTTGGGATGCCAAGTGTGAGGATGCCTTTGGTCGATTGAAGGAACCTTTGACTATCGCGCCCGTATTGGTATTACCGGATGGAACCAAGCCTTTCTCAATTTATACGGATGCTTGTGGTATAGGACTAGGGTAGGTACTGATGTAAGAGGGTAGGGTAGTGTGCTACACGAGTAGACAGTTGAAAACGCATGAGAAGAACTACCCGATGCATGATCTTGAGTTGGCAGCTATAGTTATTGCTCTCAAGTCTTGGAGGCACTATCTCTTAGGGAGAAAGATTTATGTTGTTCACAGATCATAATTCTTTGAAATATCTATTCTCTCAAAAAGACTTGAATTTGTGACAGCAAGGATGGAAGGAGTTTTTAGCCTCTTATGACTTTGAGATTTCCTATACCCTCGGCGAGGGTAATGTAGTGGCAGATGCTTTGAGTAGATGCAAAAATGGTTTTAAGTCCTCTATTTTTGGAATGGAAGTATTTGGAGTACATTGATACCATTTATTTTAGACCTCCATCCGATTTAACTCCGGGATTGTCAGCAGCCCTTGACGTCCAGCCTACTTTGATGGAGCAGATTGGAGTAAGACAAGGTGAGTACGAAGAGTTAAAGGACATTTTAGATAAGCTTGGTAGAGGAGAGTCATCACCACATCTTGGGTGCTATACCATGGATGCTAGGGGATGGCTTAAAAGGGATGGTAGACTTTGTATTCCCCATAGTGAGGATTTAGTAGATGCGGTGTTGGCCGAGTCACATCATCATAGGATGACAGTGCACCACGATGGTGATAAGATGTACCGGGATATGAAGAGGGTATTCTATTGGCCCGAAATATAGAATAGGGCGGCGGAGTATGTATCAAAGTGCATCACTTTCCAAAGGGTAAAGGCAGAATAAAAGAAGCTGGAGGACTGTTGCAGCCATTGGATATTCCATTATGGAAATGGGAGAGCGTCTCTATGGACTTCGTGGATGGATTACCAAGGTCATAGAAAGTGTGCATGAGCATTTGGGTCATTGTGGATAGACTAACGAAGAGTGCTTATTTTATACCCATTAAGAGTAATAGGATGGAAGCTTCTTTGGTGACTCTTTATGTAAGGGAGATAGTTAGGCTTCATGGAGTTCCCGCCAACATTGTGAGCGATAGAGATCCATTATTCACCAGCGAGTTTTGGAGGAGTCTTTAGCAATCCTTGGGAATGGAATTGAATCTGAGCACGCATATCACCCTCAGATAGATGGACATATCGAGAGGGTAAATATGGTTTTGGAAGATTTGCTCAGATTGTGCATCATGGACTTTGGAGGCTCTTGGGAAGACCACCTACCTTTGGTGGAGTTAGCATATAATAATAGTTATCAAGCAATCATTGGGATGGCACCGTTCGACGCCCTCTATGGCAGACTGTATAGATCACCAGTCTGTTGGTGGGATACCACCGATAGGATCTTGCTTGGACCAAACTTGGTGAGGGAAACTTCAGAGAAGGTGGATTTGATTCGTAAGAGGTTGAAGACCGCACAAGATAGACAAAAGTCATATGCCAATAGAAGACGTTCAGATTTCAAGTTTAAGATTGGATATATGGTTTTTGTCAAGGTTTCTCCTCCGAGAAACATTATGAGATTTGTCTCAATGGGTAAGTTGGCACTGAGATTTGTAGGACCCTTCCCTATTACCGCATGGATTGGAAAAGTGGCATACAAAGTTGATCTTCTAGATATGTTGGTAGGAGTTCATGATGTTTTTTATGTTTTGCATATGAGGAAGTGTCTACATGATTCCGTTGTAGTAGTAGAACCCGATCATCTAAGGGAAGTGGAGGTAGAGCGCGAATCACTTATGCGTCGTACACCCAACCGTATATTGGAACACGGCGTCAAAAGATTACACAACAAGGAAGTTCGTCTAGTGAAAGTTTAGTGGGAAGATGACCCCAAGGAGTGAACATAGGAATCCAAGGAGAGAATTTGAACTTCTTATCCTTTTCTATTTGAAGGTACATTTCAAATATCCTATCTTTGATCTTTCCTTAGCTAGGGTCCTTTCGATAATCTTTAGGTGAAACCTATGGATGGTAGCTTGGTTGTAAACATGTCATTAGGCATGTTATGTTTGAGGGATGAAAATGATTGCAAGTGGATGCCAATGTCTGCAAATGGATGCATTGCATGCACTAGATGGATATTTATTAGGATAATCGACCAACTAGGTACACACACCTACATATGTGTGCACGTTATCTATTGCATTTGCACATGGTTGTGTGTGTATATATTATATCCGCGTATGTGTGTGTATAAATGGATGTTGCATATGGATGGTGCATTAGGGTGAATGATTGAAACATACATATAGAATTATCAATTATACTAGGGTAATTGCATACATTTGGTTGCATGGCATAAGCATACTTGCATTGCAGGAGGTCAACTGAATCAATAGATCGACTACCTTTTACATTAGGTAAGTTCATATGCATTTCGCTTTGCATAAATCATAAACTGAATTAGTTAAAAATAAGGACAATGGTAGAAATGGATGATGGTTGAGTAGATGGATGTAGTTCTTGGATGCAGGTTGTTAATTACGTTCTTCTGTCTTTGGAGATTCCAGGGACGAAATCCTTTATGGGGTGAGAATGTAACACCCTGATATTTTATGGAAAATATAATTAAAAAGAAATTAAAAGCGCATTTGATACGGTGTTAAAGGCGTATGTTGACTTCCTTAGTGACCAGAGATCAAGTCCCGTTGTTGCCTAAAATTTAGAGCGATGTTTTTTTAGCTGGTTCATTTCCAGCGATTTTCCTACATATTTCAGCGTTATTTCTGACACGTGGCAACTTCCTATGCGATCCAATGATGTAATAGGTTGAGATGACTAAATTTTATTGGTTGAGCGATGTGTGTAGGCTAGAATGGATAACCATTAAGTGTATGAAAGAACCAGATTTAATCTAATATTATTTAATGGATTATATTCACTCAAATAATCTATAAATAAACCATCTACTCTAAACCTAATCTCTTATTCAGTCGTCGCCATAATTCTACAGTAAAATTAGTATGTATTATTCTTCCTCCTTTTCACTACTAAATAAACAAATATGTACCAATTAAATTAATTATCTATATATATTCAAGCAATTTGGGGCATTTAGAAGAATCAAAGGGAGAAAGATTGAAACAAAGCTTTTTCAAATTTATGCAAACTCAAGTGCCAGGTGAGTGGGAATTAATATGAAATAGAAAAATAAAGTAGTTCACATTCAGTTCTTTCCTGTCACATTACTGTGAATTAATTTATATTATTAATTGAGAATTGATGTAAATTAGTGCAACTTCTTCTTCTTCCACTTCTCAAATCTAATTCATGTTTGGTTTAAGATATAGGACATATAAATTATCTATTCACGTTTTATGGCACAAATAAGATTGAAATTTATGTAGATTATTGTACCTTCTCCTTCCACCACTTCTCAATTCTAATTCATATTTGGGTTGAAATTTGGAACAAATAAATCATTATTCACGTTTCATGGCGTAAATAAGATTGGTTTAATTAAATTGAATTAGAATTGTTATTCAATTTCAAATTGTAGAACATGTTAGTTGAATAAATTCAGAATATGTTACTTGAATAAAATTGTGGTTTTGATTAATATAATTACATAATTTTGAATATGGTTTTGGAACAAAATTGGAAAGTCTAATTGGCATAATTTTTTATTTCATATGTGGCCTACAAATGTAGAAGTGGAATTTTGTGTAATTCAATGGTTTGTGGCTATTGGACATTTTTTTTGTACATATTAAATCTCTAGAAGGAGAACGTAAATTAGGGTGGAAAAAATGTAACTTAAATGGACCCTAAAGGCTAGTGTAAATCTATAACAAAACAGTATAAAAATTATAGACAAACCATACGGACTGAACGAACATGAAATTGAAACACCATTTATGTTAGAAAAAGGGAAATTGTGAAATTATCAAATTGGATGTAAAAATGTCCTAAAGCAGATTAATGGAAATAAAAAATAAGTAAACTATAACAGTAAAACTAATTAACCTGGAAGTAATTTGGTAGGCAGCCCTTGTAAAGGTATGGATAGGTGTTTCGTGCAGCTAAGAAATTTTTTTTTGGCTGTACGTATTAGGAGCGGGCAAATAGGTTCGCAAGGATGTTTTTTACTTTTCATAGGTTGCTAGTACGTAGGATAGATAGCATCCGCAATCGCAGGCTTCTTCAGGCAGATGGATGCGAACGGAACCTGACAAGTGTGCCCCAATGTAGGCTTCTTTAGGCAGATCGTTGGAGGATTTTGCGCAGTCGACCCAGCCGTGGACGCTCTTTTGAAGGACCGACACTTTGGATAGGGGTAAACCTACATTGGTGACCGAGGAGACAGGAGGATAGGAGTCCATTTTGGTGGAGCCTGAGCGCAATTTCAGGGTCCTGCGAGATTGTTTGAGTCGGCGTCGATTAGACGTAAGATGCATTTAGTCACAGTGCATGGGTGAAGAGCACGACTTTCACGTTGTAGCACGTGGATAGGTAAGACAGTAGGTCTGACAGGCCGATTGACATTTAGTATTACTGCGTGGTTGACTACCCTAGAGTGACCATGGACTTTGGCTTCTTAGGAACTGTATCTAAGAAGGATTCACTGCATTATATTATTCACCTTCTACGATTTTGGGGAAGACCTGGAATTAAACGTTTTATTCTTTCTCCTTCATCTTATTTATTATTCACCAGACTTTATGTCTGACCCATTCCTATTTTTCCTATTTTCCCCAAATCATAGGAGGGCGGGTGTAGGTTGCAGTTCTTTGCAGCTTGGAGAGTCATTGGAGCAGTTGTTATCTTCAGCTTTTGTTTCTTTGGTTTCATGTACTTTGTTTCTCTTTTTCGTACTTTACTCTATATATGGGGATCTATATTATAAACTTTGTTATGTTTTATGTCTTGGTGGAGACTACTTGGTACTTTTGGTTTTAGAAACAAATTTAGGATAATGTTGTTTTTAATGAAATTGTTTTGTTATTAGTTTATAATTAGTGAAAATTTTCTTCTACTACAATATTTTAATCATTTTATGATGTTGCTTTAGTTTCTGTGCTATGTTATGGATTTTTATTTCACCCGATCACCCGTGCTTCTAGTCATGTCGGATTTTCGAGATGCCTAAAGGTGCAGGATCTCACACAGTCCAAGATGCTATGGCTTTCAAGGATATGCCGAAGCCGTAATTAGGAGGGAGAGGCAAAAGGAAATTGAACAGCAATAAGAAGAAGCAGCTTTGGAACAAGGTTGATCGTAAGAAGAGCAAGTGGGACCCTATTTGCTATAATTGCAGTGACTAGGCCATCTGAGTAGGAATTGCAAGATTGACCGAAATAATTACTATAACTGCAACAAATTTAGGCATATTCATAAGGACCGTCCTTAGCCAACGAAGCAAAATAAAGTGGTGAAAGCATATGAATTGAATGTCATTCTAACCTCATCGGGTGCTCTTTCGTTGATGGAGAAGAGGAAGGGCATTACTATCCAAGGTATTCTTTCCATTTGTAATGATCCTATACGTGTATTTTTAATACTAGTGCTTTACATTGCTTCATATATAGTGACTTGGTAGATAGATTAGGATTGAGACCAGAGATAGTACACACACCATTGATTGGGTCAAACCTAGTTGGAGGTTTGACTTGTTTAAGTACAGTTTATGGTGATGCGGTCTTATCAATTCATGGAAGCACTTCTGTTTATGATTGGTTTTTAGGCTTTATAGGGTTCAATATTATTCTAGGGATAGACAGGCTGAGGTAGTGGACTATGAGAGGTTGTTGGTGATGATAGGGACTGATGATGGGAAGAGGGTAGAGTTAGGCTGCCTACTGGATAATGAAGTGATGGTTAGCTATATTCACTTAAGATCCTACATTATCGGTTATCGATGCCTAAACCTAGGGAGTATCCAGACGTATTTGAGGAGTTGACCAAATTACCACTACATAGGGAGATAAAGTTCCATAAAGATTTTGTGAAGGATGTCAGACCAGTAGTTATGCTGTAGGGGCGTGTGGTGCTTAAAGAGCAGAAGAAACTAAAGGTGCAAGTGAATGACATGTTAAGAAAAGAGTTCAATTGTAAGAGTATATCTGAGTGGGAGCACCTTGAGATTGTGTGTTGATCACCATAAGCTGAATAAGGTAATAAAGAAGAAAAAATATTCACCCCCACGTACTGATGACTTATTCAATCAGCTCCATGCTGGAATGTTGTTATCTTAGTTGGACCTTGCAACAAGGTTTCACCCACTAACAGTAGTGAGGGAGAGTGTATCTGAAGGTATTGGGCCATCCAGTAGAATAGATGGGGGAATTTTGAATTTTTTTCCATTTAGTTCTTTATTGTGCGTATATGATCTAAATTTATTTAGAACTCTCCTAAACTTTTCTCCTGAAATTTCTTCACATAATTACAAATATTTAAATTTAGTTTAATTTAATTTTAATTAATTATATATAATGATGAGCACATCACATGTACCCATGTATGTAGTGTAAATGCAACATATGAAAAGTGTATAAAGTCAATGTAAACGTTGTTTAGGTGTTGGGATTTGCACCGTAACGGGCACATTCCCCCTCTATATATACATATGTCATCCTAAACATAAAAGATTATATATATTTATTTGTATTTACATGTATAAATGTATATATACATACACGATAAATGTTTTGCAACTGTAAAACATGGAATATATCATTAATTTAATGTTTACCAATTTAGTTTTAATTTAGCAAATTTTATTTTAGACTGATTTAAAAAATGATAATTAAATCATCATATTAAGTCGATGACAAAGATTAACTAATGCAATTATACCAAGTTTTATTTCATAGCGATTCATATGTAAACTTTTAAATCTAAATCTTTTGATATATAAACTGAATTATTAACAAGAAAATTCCAATGTTCAATTTTTTTTGGTTTTTTTAACAGTAACAAAGTCATACGACACATGCATATATAGGTTCGTGATAAGGAGATCCAGTCTAGATTAAACAAACCAGACGAATAAGCATATAAAATAGAGAAAATAAAATTAAGAAGGTCCAGATCTAGGTTAAATAAAGTGAATAAACAATCATACGGAACATATAAAATGAAATATTATTATTCATAATAAAATAATTGTGAACAAAGCAAAAGATTCTATGTTTTATCATAATAAGAATATACATTGATTCAAGCAGTGGTTTTGAGATATTTAAATCAAACTTAGATTTCACATATGAATAGAAGGGTAAACAAATTAGAAGACGTGTAAATATAGAATTATGCACACACACACACACATAATTACCTTCGTTTGAAGCCTGTAGAAACACCTTGGCTGATAGAACAATTCCAAGATCTGACTGATCAGTCTCTAGATCTACAATAATCAAGAGATAACCACCCAATTTTTATTTAATATTACTTGATTAAAATTTTGAGTTTTGAAAACTTTTCCACCATTAATTTTTTTTAGCCTAGAAGTTTCTCTGGAGAGGAAAAAAATAACGGACAAAAGTCTGAGTAAAGGAGGAAATAAACGTGTAACCAATACATAGTCTATTGATCTCATTTAACTAAGATTGCCCCATCATTTCAATTTTAAAAAACTCCTTCCTTTCTCTACGTCATAGCCGCATATCATATAGGGATGTAGATCCAAATGATTTCTAAAATCCAATTAGTATTATTTTCATTTAAACCTAATTTAATTTTTCTATCAATATCATATACCTATGTGTACGTTTATAACATTTTATATATACACATTATTAAATACTAATGGAAATCAAACAAATCAAACAAGAAATATTTTTCATCAATTAATATTTCATAAATATTAATTAGTTTAATTCACTTAAAATCCATTTCAGTATTTGAATATAAACATTCTGTTGATATCGTATACCGATACGTGCATTTATAACTTTTATATATGCACTTTACTAAATACAAATGGCATCAAATAAATTAAATAATATCTCATAATTGATATTTATTAAATATTCGTTAAGTTAATTAATTTTCAACAGTTAAAAATTAACTAAAACGTATGGTTGATTCAGAATATCCATCATTTTGGTTGTGTGACTCAAAGGTGTAAATTCAACAGTGATTAATATTGAACAATTCAAATATTAACATTCACACGTCACCTTAGGTGGTGGTGTGAAATTTGGACTGAATTTATTGCTTACTCATCCTTTGGCATAAATCAAATTTTCTTATTATAAATGTTACATATTAGTGACAATTATTTACATCAATTCTCTTCGTCAAAACTATATCACTTTGAACTTGTGGAATTCTGTAATGGTCAAAATTCCAATATCGTTTATATTCAACTTTATAGTCCAAACTCAAAGTCTTTTGTCCAATGATAACAATTATTACTAATCGAAATTCTCTAGCCAAATACTTTGATTTTGAGTTAACTTTAGTTGACCATGATACTAATCTCATATAACTGAGAAAACGAATCTTCTCTTGGATAGTGTTTCACTTCTAATGCTTCCACTCTACCCAACTATAGTCGTTCTATGAACATCGTGTCATGATTTAACTATAATCAAATAAGAGCTTCTACATTGAAAATCAACAATATTTAAAGTCGAGAGAACTATGTAAATTAGTTACATCGATATTTTCTTTTTGACCTTAGTTAGTTCAACCAACAGAAAACTATCGAGCGATTCATTCTATAGTTATTCAATAGCTATCAGTACGTAACCCCGTGGTTTCCTAAGCAACCATGAGTAATACACTGCCCAAAATTTGGAGAGCATTTTGTACTATGGTCTCCATGGATATATCAATATCCATTCTTCATACGTCTTGACTAAGAATATTTAAAATGGTATATTTATTTTCATTGTGATAATTTACTCATGGATACAATACTTTGTAACTATTATCACAAAACATACCATTTTCAAATTTTCTATTAAATATACTTTAAATTAAATTAATTAATTAATATATAACACATTATATCAAGTATATAATAGAAAAAAACACCTTTTATTTCGAATAAGATTGGTTACCGAGTTAGATATATGTATCAAATTAGCTAATTGCCCCTAGGGCATAACCCTAATTCTATAATCTCCTATTTGCACATGGGTTTAATTAATGAATCTTATTCCAACTTCTCCTATCGGTTTTCTCAAAACCAATCGATTTAGTCCCACAATGGACAGGCATGCTATTGTTTTTTAATTTTTTAAATTGTTAATCAACACTATCCAATGTTGATAAACTACCTTTATTATGTTGAAGAATTCGAAGAACGTCTCCCGACTTCTAATAAGCTTTAAGTTCTATTATGAACCATATCATGATATTGTTATCATGTAAACAGCATTATGAGATTCTCAATATTTGAAATCACCCTTAGCTTAGTTACAAATTCATTTATGTTTATATACATTGCTTTTATTGTGGCACTATTCAAGGTGATGTACTTAGCCTTTTACATTGAATCGGCTATAATCTTTCATTTGAAACATTTCCAACGTAAAGATTACTAACTTGAATTTATTATTGATATATTATAATCCGTATCACTTATGAAAATTTGAGTCCGAATAATCCTTTATAAGAAGTTTGTTGTTTCTATAGACGATTCTCCGGTATTTCATAAATGTACGAGAAATCCTCAAACAATCATTTAGTGATATCAATTTGGATTTTGTATTTTCTTCATGTATCAAATACACAAACTAGCCACGTTATTGTAGACAGCAACATAATTTCTATTGCTAATGCATAAAGAATCCTCTTGCATGTTCCGCATTAAACATTTTAGTATGGTGTCCTTGCATATCATTTAGGACATTCCCAATATCTTTTATGCTTACTATAAAAGACATTATTTAAAAATCCATCATCGAGTATTAAAACAATTAAAGTGATTTTAGCACAAGTACGCCATTAACAATCAGCAGTGTGATGTTTACTTATGGTTTAGAAATATTTACGTATCTATTAACATTCTTTCTTATGATCACACGCTTTCTTTGCATTTTGATTGACAATCAAAATATTTGATATTTCTATTAAAAATATTTGTTCAATTTTGATGCTCGTCGATTGAAACTTTCATATCAATTCTTGGATCATATCCAAAAGCTCATAAACACAATATCGTTTCCACTGACTTCGAGACTAAACAGTCTACTCTAAATCATTATTTAGAATTTTTTGTTTCAACAATATGCACCAAAGCATAAAGTTATACCATACGATAATTTTGTGAGTAAATCTTAATTAACTTGAGCACATTGGATAACGAACCTATTATGCTACTTTCAACAATTGAAATTTACGATTTCATCCTTATAAATTTTACTCATTTTATTCCAACTGCATTAGTCTTACATTTTGAAGACACATTTGTGGTCGATAGGTCATATCCCTTTAGGCACAACCATCAAAATCATATTTTGATAATGTACTTAGAACCAATTTCGGATTTGTGCATCATGTCATATCGCAGAGTCAATAGTCTTAATGGTTTAACTTATAACCGATGATTATCTTTCTCAAATTGATAAGAAATTCATAGTTTTTCTTCAACGTATGAGAATGTTTATTAGACATTTTAATGTGTTGTGTTCAATTATGTTTAGTTAATTTCAATTCATCCATTGTACTTACTTTTATCCTTGGATCGTATCCAAAATCACCAATAATTTTCGAGAGAAATTCCTTCGCTATGAAATTGGTATATCTTGAAATAACAGTTGTTTCTCAGTGCAACGAAACGAATATTCATAAATTTTTTATGAATTACATTATATAAAATTGATTTTGCATTAATTCACAATATATTCACAACATAAATTAGTCATCTAATGACTATCATTCCTAAAATTCTCTTAGGACGATTCATACAAATTCTCTTATGTATAATTATTACATGCAACATTTTGACTCACACAAATTGTCAACTCCTTGGCCTAGGAAATATAAGGGTTTCTTATAAGCTCGTATCCTGCATGGGTTTGTAAACTATTCTTTGGGTGATATTAATTTTAACATTGTGTACTACTCTTAAGTACACATCTTATAGAAATTTTTTTTAACTCAACTTCACTCATCATTAATTGTGTTTTGTCCAACAAAGCTCGATTACTCCTTATCAAAACATCATTATGTATTATAAGATGAAGCGACCTTTAAGGCTGAATCTTTATCATATTGGGTACACAGGAATTCTTCTGCGCTCGATCATCCTTAACATTTAAGGACACCCCATATAATGACACACTTAGCGTAAACTAACCGAAATGACATTTTAGCAATCGAGTTCTTAGAATTGTCTTGTGGTTTTGGTCTAGTGTTACATTTAACATAATAAAATCTTTATTTTAATCCATCAAATTAAATACCTGATCTCATAATAAGGTTTATTTGTTTGCTTTGAATGAACTAATTTCATTGAAATATCGTACATAATGAACTATGCCCATTTACCATATAACACTTATATGTTATATTATATGGATCAAATATCCATAATCATACATTGCTTTTGAATTCGAAACTCATAGAATGCAATACACGGTCTCGAGTAAATAAACATGTGAGCGACCAAACTTATTATGTAGTTGTAAAATTAGGCACTTGCATGTGTCTAACAATAACATGCAAGAAGTATTTAATAGTAAGTATATTTATATATACTACATTTTTATTTTTCAATCTTCGGTTTATTTCAATTTTTATATTTTAATTATAAATGTTTTATCAATCATATTAAATGCACAATTTTATCTATATAAATTATTATAACATTATTTAGCGTATGTTCGTACAATATTAGATAGGTTAAATATCGTCATTTCATTTTTCAAATAAGGCACCCATTACTCTTTCATGTTTCTCCAAATCCTAAGATGAAAGATAAAAGTCTTTCGACTTCAATAGTGGGTGTCGGGACTCATCTGTCTTGGGATTCTAACTATAAGTCTGCTCAACAAATCATAGCCCCTCAAACGATGGATAACTCCTTATCGGTTGTATCACATACAACTGCTAACCCATGGTTCTTTTTTTTAATCTCATTTTGACATCGAATTTTCCGAAAAAATCAAAAGAAATTATTTACTCGCACTTACCATATCATGATGGCCTAAGTATAGTACATGTACCTTAAGTTTGCTCAACCAATACACATAGTTATCTTACCTCGCATATTCAATATATTAATAATACTACGCATAACATCCCTAACTTAAGTCTGCTCAACAACAAAGGAGTATGCAAGTAACTTATTAATACATATACATATATATAACATTGAGGACAACATTATATTGAAGATGTATAATCTTCAATACATTATACTGAGTGATTTCAACTTCTTAAATAAAATATTTTCTATTAGATACCATCATGATTCAAATGTCAGACATTTAAGAAATCACGGTATACGTACATTTACGTATGTATTTATTCCATAAGTCTGTTTGGATTTCTTTTATATTCCACCTTTAGTTTATACACCCACAAAATATATGCATTATTATTATGTAACTTTTATATTTCATTTACTTATGTAGTAGCCTTATGTATAATATTATATTAATTATTATTTGATTAATTTTAATTAATTAAATCTTTAATTAATTTTATATTAGTATTCTAATACAACTTTTATACTGGACATGTCTGCGATAACCTTTATAGTATATACTATAATCTTTATAGTAATACATGTATATCATCATACACATACTATAACCTTTACAGCATAACACATATATCTCATATATGTGCATTTTTATTTAATTAGATAACCTTTATAAATTAGTTTGATTAATTAACCTTAAGTTTATTTATTTAACTAAACATTTTCAATGAAATTACATCAATTACAATATTTATTTTATATACATACATGTATACTTATGTTATATTAAACACATTTAAAATAACATAGCATATATCAATATATATAATACACGTATGTAAGTTTTAATTAACTAAATTATTTAATTAATTCATTTTATTAATCTTACTAATAAATTTTAAATTTTGAAATTAGTATCAAAATATTTTCAAACCATTTTAAAAATATCATCAACTTTCAAACATTTTGAAAATTTATGTTGTATTATAACTTTTATAATACACATGTTTCTATTTTAAATTTACCTTTTAAATTTAAAATATTTCAAAAAAATCTTGAAAATTAGCCCAAGGCTCGATTCAAATTGGGCATTTTCTATTAGGGGCTATCTTTAAGCTCACTTCACTTTTCAAGCCAAGCAGGCAACCAAGTAGGACGGGTACTTGATTACCTAATTCCAATCTTAGACGTTACCTTTTTAGACACCGTACTAAGTGGCCAAGCTTAATTAGTTAGTCCTAATATGACTAATTTAGATTGCATATGTATTGGGCATTAATACTATTGAAGGAACCGAGCCAGCATGCAGCGGAGGAAATGGACGAATTTCGAAAAAAATCCATTTTAGGTCTTTATTGTGCCTATGTTTCTAAATTTATTTAGAACTTTTCCAAAGTTTTCTTTTGAAATTTCTTCATTTTGTTACAACCGTTTAAAATTAGTTTAATTTAATTTTAATTAATTGTATACAATGATGAGCACATCACATGCACCAATATGTATAGTGTAAGTGCAATATATGAAAAATGTACAGAGTTGATGTAAATGTTGTTTAGGTGTTAGGATTTACACCGCAACAGACACATTCCCCCTCTATATATGCTTACATCATCATAAACATGAAAGGTTATATATATACATACACAATAAATGTTTTGCATAGTAGTTTAAATGAAATAGATTTATGGGACGACCACCCTATACCTCCGATGCTCATATAGTCGAATGTGCTGTTGGAGCATTCAGAAACCGTAGGACGATGGTCTAAGAAAAGAAAAGAAGTAAAGAAGAGAGATAAAAGAGAAGAGAAATAAAACATCTTATAGTCACAAAACTTGTCATGTATCTCATAGTGCATCGAGTAAAATATAATAAACATCATAGATATAAAACGGATGAGATGGTAGTAACTACATGAACCATAAAATACACATGCTCATACAGTTATACAAAATAGTAATAGAGTTTATACAACTAATAAATAAACTCAACTAATAAAATGTCTCTAATAATAGTAAATTAAACACTATCAAGGCTATGCAGTGTCATACAGCACAATAAGCAATAATAAGCCTAAAATATAAATATGAGAAAGCGGTGCCTCCTAGTCACCTACACAATTCCATGTGTTGTTTACACCTACTATCTAGTCTATTCATTTAAGAGTACCCGATATAATAAGAAGCAAAGCATAAAATATCGAGTTAGACAATAGTCTAGCGCAAGTGATAAACAATCTCAAAATACTAAGGAAGTCGATATATGATACAGGACAAAGGGTATGTAGAATCATACCTGATCCGTCCCTGCATCCAAAGATTAGCACATATACAAAATATATGTTACTTTACATCATAGTCATCATGGGTGTACTATACATCAAAGTACAAAGGGGTGTCTAGATATATACATCAATAATATCGAGCTCATGTGATATCCCTAGGGTGATAGGTAATCAAAACAAACATATCATTCATCCTCACATTCACTCACTCAGTGCATTGGATATGTGATAACTCGAACAACCCATCACAATCAAGGACTTCTCAATGTCTCGGTTCCTCGGTACTCAAATCCATGCGACTCCATAGGCTAGAAACCGGACTCACCATCACGTCAGTCTCGGTATACACATCTCACATCTAGAATTAAAAGCCATCACACTCTAGGGACCATCATGTCCTTGAGAACCATCATGTCCTCAGTGTATACCCTTATCTACTAGTACCCCATGAAACTTCGAGGGTCAATGACTCCTTTACACACATTAGCTGTAGCAGAGCGCATATTGGAGCCGATCTTATGATTCACGTCACGAAGTCACTGCGGTCGGGACAATCCTCTACAGTCATCGTCAATTGTAGAATACCATCATGTGTCCCATACCCATCATCTAACAATTCCCTCTATCTGACTCAATGTCGCCAACTCTACAACTTGAAGTACATCTATCCATCATCGAATTCGTCACTTCCCATTATAAGCCGTTGCGTCAAAACATCGCATCTTTTCGTTATTGCGAAAATTGATCGTCGAAGAGGCATAACATTAAATCAAGTGTCCAACGAACGAACGAACCATCACATTATTCCCTCTGAAGCCTCTCTTCATCCACATTAAAATTGGCTAAATCGACTTGGTAGACACCGACCACTCCAGAGTAGTCGATAACGACCACTTTGGTCATGTATTTAATCAAAACTGGCTAGGTACAAACCAAATGAAAATGTCCGACGTCCATCCTGAAGTTCGAATCACATATCCAAGTACATCATCTTTCATCTTCAGATCGGTCGGTACACACAAAATTCTATCCTATGGATAATACTATACCACCTATAAATCGAAGTTTTCATCCAAAACAAGCAAACAAGCATAGATGCAACCAACTAGCATACAACATATATAATAGCCCTGTAATAACACACATACAATGCACACGATACACCTATTCCCATTCAATGTGGGATTAATATCAAAAATAGCCTAAGTCTAGTAATTTGTAAACATAGTACTTCAATAAGAAAAGTGTGATGTTTGATTTAAAACCATTTTAAAACACTTTTAATTTTTTTTGTAAAATAAGATGCATTAAATATATTAAAAATAATGTTTTAAAGTTAAAAATCATTTCAAAACACCTTTTTATATTATACCAACAGTCATAGTATGGTAAGAGAAAATATCACTCACCTCAATAAAATTCATCCAGTCCTATGCCAAGTCGTAGAGCTCTCCATCACAAGTGCAACATAAGAAACTGTATCAAAATTGGATCTCGCATGCAGAGGATATGGACAGTACAAGAATTCAATATATATATATATAATTAATTTAATTAATCAAATCCAAATAATTAATTAAAAAAACACTACCTTAACCTTGTTCCTCCCTCTTTGCACATCCTGTACATCATCCACACATCCACAATTTTCAATCTTTTCCCTGTACATATTTTTCCACCTTCTTTACCTATTTCATGTACTTTACTTTTTCCTTGTAACCTCTCCCTCATGAAGCCATATATACATGCAAGAAACCTCTACCATGCCTCAGTTGTCGACTCCACCACCACTCAACTTCGCCATTGCCTGACCGCCGCTCGGCCCATCAACCTCTTCTGGCCGACCATGACCAACCTGCTTTTTTTTTCTTTTTTCCTACACTGCCTTATCATCAATTACTACTCGACCCAACACCACTTGAATCTTTGCCTGCATCATTGACAATGCCACACCACCCTCTGTCCTTCCCCTGACCACTATGTTGCTCCAAATGGAAAATAATATGGCCAAACTTCATTCTCATCCCTTACTTTTCACAACTCTACCGGCCACCATGACCATCTCTAACCCCTGCCATTTACATTATCGTAACCCTCTCACCAAGATGAACAAACCCATATCATCAAAACCCATTTTTGATCTTCTCCAAAAATCACCTCTTGCTGGATTTATCGTTTTCGGATACACGGTCAGAGCTGAATCGATCTGAGGTCATAGCAGTGTAGCCTTCAGAAAAGTATAAAGACCCTGATTTTATTTCGCCGAAAACGGTGATGGTTTGACGGAGAAAGAGGACGAGAATAAAGGTGGGTGGATGGGTTTGCATGGTAGAAAGGAAGAAATGAGAGGAAAAAGGAAATAATATGGCCATAGAAAAGTGGAGCATTTATATAGGGTATTTGGAAGCTTATGGTTTTTATGCATCCCTTTTATTTAATTTTTGAAATTTCAACTTACGTTTTGTGCTCGTATATCCTCTACGAATATCCGATCGCAATGATTCTTCGATGGCATGACTCGTCCAATGGCGCAAATTTCGTCAAAATCCGAGACAGTGCACCGAAACTCTATTTTTTCGCATTTTAAAATCTATGGGTTGCCAAAACGTTCGATCTCAAAAAAATTCAACTGCACAGCTCCTTGACCCAGATACATTTTCCATTCATCCAAATTCTTTGGTGCATCATGTGCATATATCAGCATAATACGTGTAAATACCGAAAATGCGAAAAATATATATACGATCAAAATCGTCTAATAAAAATTACTCAGGGTCAAAGGTGTCAATACTGTAGATCGTCGAAAGTTATAGAGTCATACGGCCCAATATGAATTTAAAAATAATATTTTACGATCATTTGATGCATAAAATACGGGTCGTTACAATTTCATTTATATTATGTGCAATAAGTCAAAGAATATTAAGATTAATTAAAGTAGTTTTAAATCTTACTATTATATCAAAAGCCCTTTCGAAACCTTAGGTTAAATATAAATACACATACACACAAAATAGACATTACATAATTATGTAAACTCAAGTACACATGCAACCAAAATAAATTTGCATGATAGAGAACTAAGAGGACATAAAAAAATTAGAAGATGTGTAAATATGAAATTATATATATATATATATATATATATATATATATATATATATATATAATTACCATACGATGAAGCCTGTAGAAACACCTTGAATGATAGAATAACTCCTAGGTCCGACTGATCACTCTCTAGATCTATAATAATCAAGATAAAACCACCCAATTTTTATTTAATATTGCTTGATTAACTTTGGAGTTTTGAAGTATTTTCCACCATTAAAATTTTCAACCTAGACTTTCTTTAGAAAGAAAGAAAAGAATCACAGACAAAAATCTAATTAAAGGAGGAAATAAATGTGTAATGAATACATGGTCTATTTCTCTCCTTTAATTAAGATTACCTCTTCGTTTCAATTTTGAAAAACTCGTCCCCTTCTCTACATCATAGATGCTTATCATGAAGGGAGGTGGGCCTAAAAGATTTCAAAAATCCAATTAGTATTATTTCCATTTAAATCTAATTTAGATTTCCCATCGATATCATACACCGATGTGTGCGTTTATAACCTTTTATAGACACACATTATAAAATACTAATGGGAATCAAACAAATCAAATAAGAAATAGTTTTCATCAATTAATATTTCACAAATATTAATTAGTTTAATATATTTAAAACATAAAAATAGTATGATGGACAAAATTCATCAAAGTTTTATCTTCGATGACTTGCTCTCAATTTTTTTAGTTAGAAGAACATTTCAATATAATATAGCAAATGGACAGTGCTATTGTGTTGTATCAGATTTGTGAACTACAATAGCAGTTTTGAAGTATTTAACATTTTTTGATTTGTAGTAGTATTTTCATTATTTGTAATATTATTTTGTAGGTGAAGTGCGTAGTCTTCTTAGAGTACAATGCTATTTTGTAGTAGCATTTTACAAGTTGTAATAATTATTTTAATTGAATTAAATAAGAATAAAATAATACTATATGGTATCAGTTTTGTTCCATATTGTTTGTTGTACTTTACTTGTAATAAAAATTACGATTGTAGTATCATTTATTTTGTTTTTAATACTTATTATGCTTGTAGTAGCAGTTTCTGAATTGTAGTTGTTTTATTTTGAATTTTAGTAGTAGTTTATACCTATTTAATAGTATTTATGAATTATAGTAGCAAATTATGATTTTTTATTAGCACTTTTGAACAAATGTACCATTTTACAGATGAAATGTGCATTTATTATTATGTTTGCAATAACATTTTATGAATTTTAGTTTTTTCCTTCTGATTTGCAATAGTAGTTTATACATATTTAATAGTACTTATGAATTATAGTAACAGTTTATACACATTTAATAGTATTTATGAATTATAGTAGTAGTTTTATACACATTTTATGTTTTTTGATAGTAGCAGTAAATGATACGGCATGCACAATATGATAGTAGCAGTTTTACACACATTTTGATAGTAGTAGTTTATACACATTTTAGAGTCTGTTTTTTGATAATAGATACACATTTGATAGTAGCAGATTTATACACATATGATAGTAATAGTTTTATACGCATTTGGTAGTAGAAGTTTTTTAATAGTAGACATAATTTATAATGCATGGTATCAATTTTTCTGTTTTTTAAAATAAATTAATGATACACTTTTTCTTTATGTATGGTATGATATGTATTGATGGTTATTATAAGGAGTAAATTTAAATTGGAAAAGTAGAAATATATGCATATTTTATCTTATAGTGACATTAATGATATTGTCTAGTATCATTTTATTTTATAAAAGGAAACCGATACTACATAATAGCAGTGTCGAACCTGCTATTAAAATTTCAGATTTTGATGATTATGATGGTCTTGGGAGCGGTAACAAGGCTGATGGTGCAGGTGATGGTGGTGGGTGGTGGTGCGAGGAGTTGTGGTTGGCAATTTTGACGGTTTTTCATTATGAATAATTTTGAAAGAATGTTTTCTGTTGTGGCTAAAATATGGAGGTTGTGTACTTGAGGCTAAAAAAATACAAATTTTTATCCATTAAACCAATTCTCTGTATTTAAGATCCATTTTAGTATATATCTTGTTTAAATCGAAATAAAACATTCTACCAATATCGTATATCGATATTGTTTGCACAAAAAATAGACAGACGCCTCCAATCGATTAGTTATAGAGCTATGAACATGGAGTGCATAACAGAGCTATTATATTTTACTATGATTGATTTTCGGAGAGTAGATCACATATTGATTATGCAGAAAGTAAGTTGTAGTAAAGTCAAGAACACATAGATTTATCGTGGTTTGGTCAGAATATGCCTACATCCACTATCCATTTTCATTATTCTTCTTATAGATCTTTGCTATTATGTCTGAGATACAGGATAGAATGATCTGAAGCTCCATAAAAAGTAAGATATAGCTCAACGATGTCTATTCAGCTAATCCTAAATTCATGGCTGCCTATTCCTTTCTATTGTCTTTGTTAGGCGGTTCCAATTAGGCGGTTCCTGCTAAGATGTTCCTCCTAGGCTGCTCCTGCTTGCTAATCCTGCTAGGCCGATCATGTTGGGATGATCCTAGCTTATGCTACTTGTCTGCCATTACTGTTGTAAGCTTGGCTCTCTAGAATTTTCCTTTATTGTTGTTGGATGCATTGGTATTTATAGGAGTAAAGAGGAGATGTGACTAAATAGGATATTTTTGCTTATATATCTTGCCTAGAGGGAATATTCCTGAATATTCCATTTGCAGTCATTTGTTTCTAGATATATGTCGATTTTCTTCCTTATATGCACTGTTGGGCCCGGCTAAGAACTCGGTTCGGGGGGTGTTGGTCTAGCTTGGATGTTTGTGGATGGGTTGTTGTCTAAATTCATCTGTTTCTATTATTTGGCTCAGCCCCTACTAGTTCGGGGTGTTAGGTGGGCAATTGGATTGGCTTTGCATCTCTCTATTCAAGCCATAGTGGCATGGGTCCGAGTGCATGAAGAATCGGCCCAAGAATCTTGGTCGATATCCAAGGGCATCGAACACAGGAGAAGATGATAAAGATCTCCATACTTTCTTATCTTGTCTATTTTCCTTCCTCATGTTGGATATAATCGGGCACCCTGTAGTTAGATCCCTACATGAACATTCCTTGTGTTCCATAATTATAATGTGCTTGTTAGGATTCGAACCCGGCTGGGTTGGCTGAAAGGCACAAGTCTTTACCACTGTGTTACACATACTTTATGTCATAATTCTTTCATTTCAAGTAAAAATTGAATGAAACTTGGACTAGTAGCTTCATATCAATGAGTAGAGTATTCTAGTGCCTTTGAATGTTCCATTTTCCTAAAGTAGGCAGTAGCCCTCTAAGGTGGGCCCCAAGTCGGTTAAATTATAGACAAAGGATCAACTAGGACAGGAATAAAGCATTGGGTCAAACTCTTCCTTCTGACATGGCTTATCCAGAAGCAATGGCCAAGCCTAAAACTGGCTAAAAGGAAAATGGCTTGCTAATAGGATCTGTAACAGGTTTCAAAAGATTACAAACTTGAAAGAGCTTAATTTTGTCGAGGCAACTATCCAAATTTTTATTCGCCTTCAGAACGGAAATGATCATATCTTTCAATCTATAGCTCGGATTGAGAAGCAGTTTTGACCAATGTGCATGTCCTGACCTTAGGAAAAATTTTCAAGTGCTTTGACAATATTTTCCGACTATGCCAAATTCCCCCCCGGTGCTTCGGCTTACTCTTGTAATTACCCGATGGTGCTTTTATTATGCACCTTCCGGCTATTTTTTTTTGCTCCTTAATGCCCTTTTGTATTCAACATGCCTTGGGAAAAAATACCCACAACACTTTCCCCCCGAAGCATATTTTCATAGTATACAAAGTGTGGTTTGTTCATCTAAACTTATCTTTCTTTCTCACGCAATGGTTATCTCAAATCTCAAATATTTGTATCCTTATTTTCGTCCTTTTGGTAGGTTTTCCACTTTTAAAATGTTGTAGACCTTTATTCACTTGAAAAAGCGTGTTGATTATTCTAAGATATCCTTTATTAGTGTGATGTTCGAAATTCATTCTTTCATGGTAGTATAATCATCTAGCATGATCTCCTATTGATTTTCATCTCTATCCGGTGGGCTTTTGTTCCCTCTAGTTCAACCTTCTTGCCCTCGTGTCCTGAGGGATATGTGTCATCATATGAATGTTCCAAGAATGTCGAGGTTCCCTAAGGATAGGAATATATAGTGGTTTCATGGCACGGGGTGTATTTTGGTGCATTGATTGTAGTTTGGCCAACTAAGACTGGTGGTTGTGATGTATTTTCCTTACATGATTGAAGTTATTCCACTGGCGATTCCTTCATTATCACCATGCATACTTTTGTCAAATACCAAAATGTTGGCTAGGTAAATGGTTTATTCTGAAGTTTTAAACGTGGTTTGGTCATGCATTTATGCTATGAAACTAATCTTCTTTTGATGTTTATACGTTGTTGCATCTGATATTTGTTCATATCTATATTCTCGTTTTCCTAGCTAGGATTATGCTATGTTTGTTCCATATGATTGATGGATTTGCTTATTCCGCTAACAATCTTTCTCGTTGCTATCATGCATGCTTGTACGGGATCAATCACCAACAAGTTTGATAGGGTAAGCAGTTTTTGTGACCGATGCTTCCCTTGGCTCATACCTTATATTTTTCATATGAACACTTACACAAGCGCATATGTATCTTATAGAAATTATGAATGAAATTATCATACCTGATCAGCATTAGTTATTGCATTGTGTTTTTATAGTATCCTTGCTTAACAATTAGCCTGTTAGTAATCTTTTATTGCTTCCACATGTACTTGTGCATAGCCTATCGCTGATAAGTTCGACACAGTGAGAATTCTGGTGAAGTAGTTATGTGTTATTTTGCTTGTTCTTTCGAAAACTTTTCCTTTGCCCCCAACATACTTGCACAAGATCAATCTGACATGTTCGTCGAGGTGAACATATCTTAGTAGAGTGTCTTTGTTATTTAATCTCATATGTCCTTGTTTGTTTTCATGCACTTCAAACATTCTAGCTTGCCCATTATCTCATACATATTCCATGATTACTTTAAACATGTTTTCCCTATGTCGGTCTGTTGATAGTCTTCATAGGCAATTCCAATATTAAATGCTTGCACCAGGCCATAAACCGATAGTCACGTTTTACTACGATCAAGCTCAGTTATTCATTGCTAACAGAAATCCAAAGCTGAATGTTGGGTGTGAACCAATTAAGAGGCTAATATGTCCCAACCGCTAGTAAGTTGGGTTCTCCATAGCCGTTCTAAAAGCTTGTAGTCACTTGTTAGTTGTGGATACCCAAATAGAGATCATTTCGGTCTAGCACTGCCTACTAAGAAGGTTGAGCTGATCGTCAACTGTTGATACCTAAATAAGGATCATTCCACTCCACCACTACCGACTAAGTAGTTTGCACCAATCGTCAATGGTGAGGACCCACTTGGCGGTCATGTCCTGACCAAGGGTTGGTCGAGCTCATCATTGCCGACAAAAAAGTTTAGGCCGATTGTCAATGGCGAGCACCCACTTGGTGGTCATGTCCTGACTATGGGCTGAATAGGCCCGATCGTCAACGGCGAGCACCCACTTAGTGTTCATGTCCTGACCATAGGCTGATCGGGCTTATCGTTGTCAACAAAGAAGTTTAGGCCGATTGTCAACGGTGAGCACCCACTTGGCAGTCATGTCCTAACCTCGGGCTGATCAGTCTCATCTTTTCCATAAAGAAGTTTAGGCTAATTATCAACGACGAGCACCCACTTGGCGATCATGTCCCGACCATGGGCTGATCGGGCTCATCATTGTTGGCAAAGAAGTTTGGGTCAATCGTGAACAGTGAGTACCCATTTAGTGGTCGTGTCATGACCATGAGCTGATTGGGCTCGTCGTTGTCGGTAAAGAAGTTTGAGCTGATCTTCAACGATGAGCATCCACTTAGTGGTCATGTCCTGACCAAGGGCTGATCGTCCTCGTTGTTGCTGACAAAGAAGTTTTGGCCGATTGTCAACGATGAGCACTTACTTGGCAGTCATGTACAGACCATGAGCTGATCGGGGTCATCGTTGTCGATAAAGAAGTTTGGACCGATCATCAACTACGAGCGTCACTTGGTGGACATATCCTGACCATGGAATGGTCGGGTTCGTCGTTGCCGGCAAAGAAGTTTGGGTCAATCATCAATGGTGAGCACCCACTTGGTGGTCATCTCCTGACATGGGATAATCGGACTCGCCATTGCCGCCAAAGAAGTTTGGCTCGATCGTCAACGTTGAGCACCGACTTGTCGGTCATGTCCTAACCATGGGCTGATCGTTGCCAGTAAAGAAGTTTGGGTCGATTGTCAACGGCAAACAACCACTTGGTGGTCATGTCCTGACCACGGGTTGATTGGGTTTTCCATTGCTGGCACAGAAGTTTGGGCAGATCTTCAATGGCAAGCACCCACTTGGCGGTCATGTCCTGACTATGGGCTGATCTGGCTTGATATTGCTGGTCAAAGTTTTGGACCGATCGTCAATGGTTCACACCCATTAGGCGGCCATGTCCTGACCATGGGCTAATATGGCTTATTACTGTCAACCAAAAGTTTGTCCAAGCTTTCCATGATATGCCAAAGCTATTTTTCCATGCTTTCCATAATGCGCCAGAGTTTGGTTCCTCTAATATGTAGTGGCTTTACTCATTTAATCTTAGAAATCAGGGATTTTATTTGGCATAGGATGGTTATTCTTATAGTGGTGTGATAGCACTTATCGTCTATCATGGTTTTGCACACCCTATCCATGTAGTTCGGTAAGACCGTGACGATTGACAATACATGTATCCATAATCCATGCAGTTGCAATAATCGGTGCACCAAAACAAAACAGAGGTTTTGTGCACTCCATGTTTTCTCAAATACTACTCCATCCATGGTAATGAAAATATAGGCTCCATTCTCTAGATCCCTACTGAAAAATATAGCCTTTCCCAGATTGGGTAGGGTGCCTCTAGGCCAAGGGGAAATTTGCTCCAAGAGTAGGTTTCCTTTTTAGAGCGAACAATGCTCTATCCTAGAGCTGTAATGTTTCACTGCTTTCTGCTAGAGCATCGTGGATTTTAGAGCAGTCTCATCCTGCTTCTCCTTGATCAGATCTAGGGACATGTTTATCCATTCCTCATTCTCCTTTGAGTTGCAGTGGATTATCCTATAAGATGAGACTAATGTTACAATGGGAAGCATAACCAATAAATTATAGGCTAAAGAAATGGGGGTATATCCCATTGTAATTTTGAGGAAGTGCGATATGCATAAAGTCTAATGGCAGCTTATCCATCCAAGCTCTGTTATCATTTTCCAAATGCTCCTTTAAGAGGGTTTAGAGAACCTTATTGGGTTCTTTAACCTATCCATTGGCCTACAAATGAGGCACCATAGGAAATCTTATCCAGATTCCATGTCATCGATAAAAGTTAGCGAACTCCTGACTTTAAACTGCCATCCATTGTCCGAGATCATCTAGGGCTGAGCTTCATACTCAATAAAGTAACCCACAACCACTATTGCATACTTAGATCCACCCAAAGCTATTAGAAGTTTTTCATTAAGATCAATACTCGTGAGATTCCCTTATCTAGGGTTTTTCTCCCAGTCTGGTCTCTTCTATTGCTTGGATGTGCATTATCCAATATTCCCTCAACCTCTCTTACATTCATCCATCTTAGCGGCGGGTTAGTGAAAACCCTTCTGTATAGGATGCCATCTTGTATGGTATACCAAATTGCCTCGCACATTACCTTTCTTGCTTTATTCTAGTTTAAAGGTGAAGATTTTACTAGGATCAATCCAAAACCGATCCATTTCTTGAGCAAATCAATCCTTCATAAACCTTCAGCATCTCGATTTTCCTTCCATGGGATGTGCTTAACCATATAGCATTCTTCTACATTAAGCAAAGCCTTTGTCCTTTTTCTTTTTAAGTAGGAGGTCAACCATTCTCCGCTGACTTACAACTCCCAAAATGCTTGATTTACAGCCATTTGCAGGTCACTATGGATACATAGTATCCAGATTCCAAATTCCTTTTCTATTTCCAATTCTGCAATTTGTGTACCGTACTTTGTTGTTCGGTCTATCCTGCAAGGTAAGAGGTCTATCCAACCTATAAAGGTCAAGAACCTTCGTTCTTTCCCAACCATTAGTATTTTTCTCACTTCTAGGAGTTTTGCATAGTCGTATGACAGTGTTACTTATACCTTAGCTATTTTTGTTAAAAATCATTTAAAATTAATTCATTAAAGTAAGTCGTACCTTTGTAGCATTTTCCCAAAGCTCTATAGGGTATTCACTTTCTATGATATCATCCTTCATATTCGTATAAAGTCGACTCTGTCTCTAGGCTTTTTGAAAAGATTATGATACAACATCTCTAGAGTTGTCTAGTCCCACCTATGGGGGCCGTAATTATACTCCACATATGTGAAGGAGCTGAACCTAGTCTCCCATTATCTCTAAAGGAGTTGTTCCCTGCCTCCTCCACTATGAAGTTAATGCTATGCTGTCTAATTATTCCATTCCTCATAATTTTCAAGCACATCTATCTTCAAATATCTAGTAGGAGGTCATGCTCAATGTCTATGGGGATCCAACATCGTGCCCTTAGCGTGCTTTACACTCTATCCTCATAGGAACTCATTTCCTTCAAGGGACCGCGGCTCAGTGTTTGTGGCGTTCTCAGTGGAGCTACCTTAGTGTTTCAATCTAGAACATACCTACGAGATCTATCTATGTCCAATGGTCTCACGACCATAAGTCTTATGGAATGTGATATATTTGTCGATTTCAATCTTTACGGCTATTGGTTCTATGATATTGATTTATTGCAATCCACGCCTTCTCCCATAGTAGGATATATTCTTTCTGGACTTCCCATAAGTAGTGAAAATGGAAACTTTCCCTATCTTCTGACATGTTTCCTTTCGAAGGCTTTTCGTCTTTAACCTAGTTGACATGAGGGTTGACTGCATATCTAATGTTCGGAGTGAACTGACTATGGCTCATCTTATCAAGCTCAGGTCTCCTGCTCTACTCGTTTAACACTCGACACATTAGTCCAGCAACTTGCTCCTGCCACTGGAATGCTTCCTTATTTTTCTTGATGGCCCACGTCATGCCCCTCATGCCATGGATCAACCATCCGAGTACTAGTTTCTCAAACGGTCTCGTGTCGGCATCAAAAATGTAGTTCCAACGTGTAACGACCCGTATTTTACGTGTCGATAGATCGTAGAATTTGCAGGTCGATAGTGTTGTTTGTGTTGCCTCTAGCTTGAGTCGTTTAGAAGTTAACCCGGGTGGAGTATGAGTTGTGACCGACTCATGAGCATTGCCGAGCTAAGGGATGAGTCGTGACCGACTCATAGGGGACCGACTCAAGGAGGGGTTACGGGTTGGAGTGTTGGCCGAGATAAGGAAGCAACCGACTTAAGTTAGGTAAGTCGTTTGGACGAGTTAGTGGGTCAGGTGATGAGTCATAGCCGAGTTAAGGCTTGAGTCGTTACCGACTCATGGTGTTAGGGATCCAGTAGTTTAGACCGACCTAAGGAAGTGACCGACTTAGGGAGTTGGGTCGGTAGATGTTGAGTCGGCTAAGGCTTAGGTCGGTGGGCCGACTTAGTGGATAAGTCGTTAGGGACTTAGGCTTTTGAGTCGTTAGGTCTCTGAGTCGGTGAGGCTGTAGGTCGTGAGTCGTGTGGCAAATAGGACCTTAGTACGACTTAGTGTGGGTCGGCTGCCTGGTGAGTCGGTTGTGTAGATGAGTCGGTAGGGTGTTGGGTCGTGTGTGTCGTTAGGTCGGCTATAAGGTTAAGTCAGAACCCTTGTTTTGAGTTAGGTCGGCACCGCGGTTGAGTCGTTACCGACTTATGTTGAGTCGGCTAGGGGTTAGGACGGACGCAAGGCTAAGTCGTTAGGTCGCATATAGGAATAAGTCGTGTGACCTTCTTGCTTTGTTGAGTCGTGTGGCAGTTGGGTCGGTAGTACGTTGAGTCGCAAGTCGGCCGTGTGTTAACTCGTGAGGTCCCTGTTGTTGATAGGTCGGCAGGAATTAGGTCGCGTGAGTACTGTAGAGGCTTAGGTTGCAAGGTTAGGTCGGCATGGCAATGAGTCGTGAACGACTCATGGTAAGTCGGCATTGTGATAAGTCGGGGGCGACTCAAGTGTTGGGTCGGCGACGACCTAAGGGACAGCCGAGCTATGGTTGTTTCAGCCTATAAATAGAGGGGTTTGGCTCACTTTTTGGCACCGGTTTTTGAAGCGACGAAGTGCTGTCATTTTGAAGACTCGTCTACAACATTTCTTCATCTTCTTTTCTCCATTCCAATCTAATTCTAACATCCATCCAAGATCGAAGATCAAGATCAAAGATCAAGAGCCAAAGTTGAAGATTTTCATCCGAAGAGGCTAGATTTCACCGTTTCAAGTGAAATTTCTCCGGATCAAGTCCAAGTCCTTGCTGTCCAGATCTGTAGTTGATTCATTTTAGGTTGTTTTGGTGATTTGGTGAGTGGTAGTTATCTCTCACGCGGATCCAAAGGAGTATATGGGATTGGTGATATGTTTATGTGTTAAAGTTAGCGTTTTCTCGCATTTTCCCTAAGTCTGCATGTAGATCCATCATATTTGAAGATGTTTGCTTATGAAAGTTATTTATAAAGTATTAGAGACAAAACCCATGTTTTAGATTTGATAGATCTATGCTAAAAACCATGATTTCACATATGTTGGACTTTTGCACACTTAATTACGAAATTGCCATTATAGTTAATATTGTTTGATAGATCTTGTTTGAATGCTTGAATGTTTGAATGTATGTTAGATGTGATTGCTCCAAGTTAGCTTGTGGTTGATTTGGACAAGATGGTTGAAGGTGATTCAAAAGCTAAGTGGAAAGGCTCTTGAATGTTGAAAGCTGCCGATGGCATATGAAGTGAATGTGGAAGCTCATATGGACGGATTCGATGATGAGGGACTTTGCCATGATGCGAAGAGGCGAAGTATGAGAGCGAGATGGGACTTTGCCATGATGCGAGAAGGCAAGCCATGATGTTGAGATGAGACTTTGCTATGATGCAATGAAGCAAAGTGTGATGTTGAGATGGAACGGGTCATGATGACGTTCCAAGCACGGGCTGCGACGACGTGCAAAGTTATGTTGATACTCGGTGATGCGATCCGAGTTGGTGATAATGGTTAGCTTGAGAGGCGCTTGAGCTAGTATGGATGGTCGTCGAGGAGGATGACTTGGAGGCTTAGATCTCATCGTTGTTGAAGGTTCTAGCATGCTCAAAGCAAGGGTACGTTGGAACGGGCTGCGACGACGTTCCAGGCACGGGCTGCGACGACGTGCTAGTACTCTGGGTAGTTGCGAAAATTCCTAGGCACGGGCTGCGACGACGTGCGGAGTTATGGCTAGAACCGGGGTTACCATTAGCCCTTGACGGATGGTCATTCAACTAACGGTGAAATCAAGGCAACGATGCAGTGATAGCCAGAGTCATGGATGTTTGGTTGTATTATCATTCGGCTTCAAGAGCGGTGTTTTCTGGGTGCTTATCTGATCTTGGTTTAGGCCTTGGGGGTTTGTATTTGGAAAACATTGCCCTTGACTCGAGTGGTTATTGCTTTACCTTATTTGTCTATATTGTTATGCTTGCTTCTCCTTAGTGTGTCTGGGGGCTATCACTGTGAGAAGAGGTGGAGTGGGATGGTTTGATTCCTATTCCTTTTATCCTTTATGCTCTTTTGGTATGCTTGATTGTTAATTTACTGCTCACTAAGACTTTGTCTGACTCAAGGTTTTATGTCTCCTCTTATTACCTTGGGCTGTTCATCCATGTTGGGATGGGCAGACTAGGTAAGCAGGTGACAGGTGCTGTGCTTGGAGTTTCTACGTTGAAGATGACGAAGACGAGCAGGAGGCTATGCATATTATTTTCTTATATGTACTGGGTATCCGCTGCTGTATTTGATGAGTGCTTGTAGTGAGGTCTTGATGTATGGATTTGTTGAGATGATTGTATAAAACTTCTGTGATGCTTATATGATGATTTCCTGTTATGAGACTTCACTATATATTTCTCTATTGTATTTTATCCATGCGCTGTGAGTTACGATAGAGATTCTTCGATTTTATTTTACCCTGACTATCATCCATGGCTGCCTGGCACACCTTTCAGCGCACTATTCTCTTGTTTTGGTGCGGGAGTCATGGGCGGTCGTCACATTTGGTATCAGAGCTTTGGTGAATCGATTTCAGCCAACGCTCGCTGACGTAACTACGTATGAGAGACGTAATTGTATTTTGATGGATGATTACTATATATAATATAGTAGCCTAGAAGGATTTGAACTCCTTATGCAGTTGTTTCTTAAGGTGTTCTAATCATTCTTATTACAGATATTAAGGATGAGTCGAAGAGGGAGACCAGCTGCAAGGGAAAGCCGTGCTGATGAAGGAGCTGTTGATTATGGAACTATGTTCGAAGCGATGATGACTTCGATCATGAGAAGGATACCAGCTTCAGGATCATCAGTGGATGTGGGAGTTCAAGTCCAAACTCCGAGACCGGTGGATTTTGCCAAGCTTTGTAAGGATTATACTTCTCTTGGAGGAAAAGCTTTCTTAGGGACGGAGTCTACTATTGAAGTGCAGAGATGGATGGATGCTTGCCGAAGGATTTTTGGTGATCTAGGGATTGAGGATGCAACCAAGAGAAAGCTTGCATCGAGACAGCTTCAAGGGAGAGCTGCGGATTGGTGGAATTCTATCACTATAGATACACCAGAGGAGGAGATTACTTGGGAGCAATTCCAAGTTAGATTTGAAGGCAAGTTCATCTCTACTGCTCAGAGGTCTGTTTTGTTCAAGAGATTTGTGGAGCTCAAACAAGGCGGGAGGCCTGTTCTTGAGTATATTTCTGAGTTCGAGGCTCTATCCAAGTATGCCAGATCGTATATTGATTCTCCCTACCAGAAGAACGAGAAGTTTGTGACTGGTCTGGATGCTTATCTTGGAAGGCAGTTAGTGGATCATCTGGACGATCCATTTGAGAAGCTTGTGGAGAAAGCCTTGAGACATGAGAGTTTGTTCCCTAAGGAAAGTTCTGTTGTTGCTGTAACCAGGGAAGGATCTAAACCACAGCAGAGTGGGAATAGGAAGAGGAAGCAGCAGCAACAGAAGGGAAAGGATGGTCAGAAGAAGCCTAAGGGCGAAGTGACTTGCTATAATTGCCAGAAGAAGGGCCATCTCTCTAAGGATTGTAGGAATCCAAAGGCGCCGGCGAAGTGCCATAACTGTGATAAGCCAGGGCATTTCAGGAAGGACTGTCCAGAGCCGAGAAAGGATAGGCAGGTTGTGCAAGCTTATGCTCTGGAAGCTGTGCCGTCGTCTTCAAGAGCTCCTACTGCTGAGGAGAAGGGGAAGAGTGTGGTGGTCCAAGGTACTCTTTCCATTTGTGGTGTTCCAGTTAGGGTGTTGTTTGATACTGGAGCGTCGCATTCTTTTGTTTGTGATGATTTGGTAAGCCGGTTAGGTATGAAACCGGATATTGTTGATAGGCCATTGGTTGTGACTAATCCGGTAGGGGGTTCGTCATGTTTGTGTATGTTATGCCGTGGTCTAGTTGTGTCGAGTCATGATTGCTCGTTTGTTTGTGATTGCTTTGTTCTGAACTTTGCGGGGTTCGGAATTATTTTGGGTATGGACTGGCTTAGGAAGTATGCGGCTAGGATTGATTGTGAGAGGCTTGAGGTGACAATCGGGAATGTGGAAGGGCGAAAGGTTGTGATACGATGTAAGCATGAAGAAGGCGTCTTCATGAGCTTCATGTATTCGCTAGTTGTTCCACGGGATGGACTGTCATCAGTGCCTATTGTGAATGAGTTTGGTGATGTCTTTGAGGAAGTCAAAGGGTTGCCGCCGCATAGGGAGATCGAGTTTCGTATCGATCTAGTTGAGGGAGCCAGACCTGTTGTGATGCCTCTTAGGCGGATGGCACCGAGGGAGCAGCAAGAGCTGAAGGTGCAGGTTGATGACCTTTTTCGGAAAGGATTCATTCGGAGAAGTGTGTCCGAATGGGGTGCGCCCGTTGTGTTTGCAACCAAAGCGGATGGATCGTTGAGGTTGTGTGTTGATTATCGTGAGCTGAATAAGGTGACTAAGAAGAACAAGTATCCATTACCGAGAATAGATGACTTGTTTGATCAGCTTCACGAGGCTAAGGTGTTTTCTCAGATGGATTTGGCAACGGGATTTCACCAATTGAGAGTGGCGAAGGATAGTGTGCCGAAGACTGCTTTCAGGACACCATCCGGATTTTATGAGTGGCTGGTAATGCCGTTTGGATTGACTAACGCACCAGCATATTTTGTGGATCTTATGAATAGAGTGTTCAGAGATCAGTTGAATAGGTTCGTGCTTGCGTTCGTGGATGATATTCTGATTTATTCCAGAACCGAGGAAGAGCACAAGACGCACTTAAGGATTGTTTTGGGAATCTTACGGAAACATCAGCTGAAGGCTAAGTTTTCGAAGTGTCACTTCTGGAAGAGTGAAGTGAGGTTCTTAGGCCATGTTATCTCTGGAAATGGAATAGCGGTTGATCCCGCTAAGGTGGCAGTGATCCAGGATTGGGTTAGACCTAAGAATGCATCTGATGTGAGAAGTTTTCTTGGATTAGCAGGATATTATCGTCGGTTTATCAAAGACTTTTCCAAGATAGCTGCACCGTTAACAGGATTGACAAAGAAGAACCAGGTGTTCAGATGGGATGATAAGTGTGAGCAAGCTTTTGTAATCCTGAAAGAGCGATTGACGAGTGCTCCTGTTTTGACTATTCCAAGTGGGAATGATGAGATGGTGGTTTACACCGATGCATGTGGCACTGGACTAGGAGCGGTGCTAATGCAGAAGCATAAAGTTGTTGCGTATGCTAGTCGACAACTAAAGCCGCATGAAAGGAATTATCCGACTCATGATTTGGAGTTAGCGGCGATTGTGTTTGCTTTGAAGATGTGGAGACACTATCTATTGGGAGTTAGATTCGAGCTGTTTACAGATCATAAGTCGTTGAAGTATCTGTTTTCCCAAAAGGATTTGAATCTTCGACAGCAAAGGTGGCTAGAGTTCTTAGCATCGTATGATTTTGGTATAGCCTATACTCCAGGGAAAGGTAACGCAGTGGCTGATGCGTTAAGTCGAAGACATGCAGGATTGGGAGCCATGTTTTCGGAATGGAAGAGTCTTGAGTATTTGGCTGGATTTGATTTCAGGCCTAGATGCGAATTGGAACCTGAGATGTTGGCAAACTTATCAATAAGGCCTACTCTTGTGGAAAGAATTGGCGAGGGTCAAAAGCAAGACGATAAGCTTGTCAAGGTTATCCGAGATTTGGAATCTGGATTGGACCCAGAGAAGAATAAAGGATTTGAAGTCGATCGAGAGGGTTGGCTTCGAAAGCAAGGGCGACTAGTTGTTCCCGATGTAGATGGATTGAGAGATGAAGTTCTGAGGGAGAGTCATCACTCGAAGTTGACAATTCATCCAGGTGGAAATAAGATGTATCGGGATATGAAGAGAACCTACTACTGGGAAGGTATGAAGAAGGATGTTGGAAATTTTATTTCCAAGTGTATGAATTGCCAGTTGGTGAAAGCTGAGCAGAAGAAGCCCAGTGGATTGCTTCAGCCATTAGAGGTTCCTACATGGAAGTGGGAGCAGGTGTCGATGGATTTTATCGATGGTCTACCTAGGACAAGAGCGGGAAATGAAGGGATTTGGGTCATCGTAGATCGTTTGACCAAGAGTGCAAGATTCATTCCTGTTCGATCGACTAGGACTGCATCGAAGTTGGCTGAATTGTATGTGAAGTGGATTGTTCGATTCCATGGTGTTCCGAAGAGTATAGTGAGCGATCGAGATCCGTTGTTCACTAGTGGATTTTGGAAGAGCTTCCAGGAGGTTTTGGGAACTGAGTTGTGTTTGAGTACAGCTTATCACCCTCAAACAGATGGTCAGACTGAGAGAGTCAACCGGGTTTTGGAAGATCTTCTTAGAGCTTGTGTTTTGGACTTCGGGGGATCATGGGAGGATCACCTTCATTTGGTGGAATTTGCATATAATAACAGTTATCAGTCGAGTATTGGTATGGCACCATATGAAGCGTTATATGGAAGACCGTGTAACTCTCCGACATGTTGGTTGGAAGCTGGAGAAAAACTGATACTTGGGCCAGAGATGATTCGACAGACTTCGGATTGTATAGAGATCATTCGGCAAAGAATGAAGGCAGCCCAGGATCGTCAGAAAAGTTATGCAGATAATCGTCGAAAGGATTTGGAATTCAACGTAGGTGATATGGTTTTTGTGAAGATTTCTCCATTTAAGAATGTTATAAGATTCGGGAACAAAGGAAAGTTAACTCCAAGATTCGTTGGACCATTCCCGATTATCGAGCGAATTGGAAAGCTCGCTTATAGATTGGAGTTACCGGAAAAGATGGCGGGTGTGCACAATGTTTTTCATGTATCTTGTCTACGGAAGTATGTGCACGACCCAAGTATGGTGGTTTCTGCTGATAGCTGTGAAGACTTGGAGGTTGATCCAGTTGTTTCGAGACCTCGTAAGCCGCTTCGTATTGTTGAAACCGATACGAAACAGCTTAGGAGGAAGACGATTACGTTGCTCAAGGTGCAATGGAGTGACGATGTTAACGACTGTACGTGGGAGGAGGAAGAGAGGATGAAGGCAGCTCATCCCGGACTCTTCGAGGTATGGCCCTAAAGTGTCGTGACATCTCATGAATTTGTAGCTTGTTCTAAGTCTTAGAATTCTGCATGCTAGGCTAGAATTGGATGCATGGTTTGTTGATTGCTATGGATGGTAGGCATGCGGAATATCTTTGATTTCTGTTGTTTGCTTGGAATTTCGGGGGCGAAATTCCTAAGGGGGAGAGAATGTAACGACCCGTATTTTACGTGTCGATAGATCGTAGAATTTGCAGGTCGATAGTGTTGTTTGTGTTGCCTCTAGCTTGAGTCGTTTAGAAGTTAACCCGGGTGGAGTATGAGTTGTGACCGACTCATGAGCATTGCCGAGCTAAGGGATGAGTCGTGACCGACTCATAGGGGACCGACTCAAGGAGGGGTTACGGGTTGGAGTGTTGGCCGAGATAAGGAAGCAACCGACTTAAGTTAGGTAAGTCGTTTGGACGAGTTAGTGGGTCAGGTGATGAGTCATAGCCGAGTTAAGGCTTGAGTCGTTACCGACTCATGGTGTTAGGGATCCAGTAGTTTAGACCGACCTAAGGAAGTGACCGACTTAGGGAGTTGGGTCGGTAGATGTTGAGTCGGCTAAGGCTTAGGTCGGTGGGCCGACTTAGTGGATAAGTCGTTAGGGACTTAGGCTTTTGAGTCGTTAGGTCTCTGAGTCGGTGAGGCTGTAGGTCGTGAGTCGTGTGGCAAATAGGACCTTAGTACGACTTAGTGTGGGTCGGCTGCCTGGTGAGTCGGTTGTGTAGATGAGTCGGTAGGGTGTTGGGTCGTGTGTGTCGTTAGGTCGGCTATAAGGTTAAGTCAGAACCCTTGTTTTGAGTTAGGTCGGCACCGCGGTTGAGTCGTTACCGACTTATGTTGAGTCGGCTAGGGGTTAGGACGGACGCAAGGCTAAGTCGTTAGGTCGCATATAGGAATAAGTCGTGTGACCTTCTTGCTTTGTTGAGTCGTGTGGCAGTTGGGTCGGTAGTACGTTGAGTCGCAAGTCGGCCGTGTGTTAACTCGTGAGGTCCCTGTTGTTGATAGGTCGGCAGGAATTAGGTCGCGTGAGTACTGTAGAGGCTTAGGTTGCAAGGTTAGGTCGGCATGGCAATGAGTCGTGAACGACTCATGGTAAGTCGGCATTGTGATAAGTCGGGGGCGACTCAAGTGTTGGGTCGGCGACGACCTAAGGGACAGCCGAGCTATGGTTGTTTCAGCCTATAAATAGAGGGGTTTGGCTCACTTTTTGGCACCGGTTTTTGAAGCGACGAAGTGCTGTCATTTTGAAGACTCGTCTACAACATTTCTTCATCTTCTTTTCTCCATTCCAATCTAATTCTAACATCCATCCAAGATCGAAGATCAAGATCAAAGATCAAGAGCCAAAGTTGAAGATTTTCATCCGAAGAGGCTAGATTTCACCGTTTCAAGTGAAATTTCTCCGGATCAAGTCCAAGTCCTTGCTGTCCAGATCTGTAGTTGATTCATTTTAGGTTGTTTTGGTGATTTGGTGAGTGGTAGTTATCTCTCACGCGGATCCAAAGGAGTATATGGGATTGGTGATATGTTTATGTGTTAAAGTTAGCGTTTTCTCGCATTTTCCCTAAGTCTGCATGTAGATCCATCATATTTGAAGATGTTTGCTTATGAAAGTTATTTATAAAGTATTAGAGACAAAACCCATGTTTTAGATTTGATAGATCTATGCTAAAAACCATGATTTCACATATGTTGGACTTTTGCACACTTAATTACGAAATTGCCATTATAGTTAATATTGTTTGATAGATCTTGTTTGAATGCTTGAATGTTTGAATGTATGTTAGATGTGATTGCTCCAAGTTAGCTTGTGGTTGATTTGGACAAGATGGTTGAAGGTGATTCAAAAGCTAAGTGGAAAGGCTCTTGAATGTTGAAAGCTGCCGATGGCATATGAAGTGAATGTGGAAGCTCATATGGACGGATTCGATGATGAGGGACTTTGCCATGATGCGAAGAGGCGAAGTATGAGAGCGAGATGGGACTTTGCCATGATGCGAGAAGGCAAGCCATGATGTTGAGATGAGACTTTGCTATGATGCAATGAAGCAAAGTGTGATGTTGAGATGGAACGGGTCATGATGACGTTCCAAGCACGGGCTGCGACGACGTGCAAAGTTATGTTGATACTCGGTGATGCGATCCGAGTTGGTGATAATGGTTAGCTTGAGAGGCGCTTGAGCTAGTATGGATGGTCGTCGAGGAGGATGACTTGGAGGCTTAGATCTCATCGTTGTTGAAGGTTCTAGCATGCTCAAAGCAAGGGTACGTTGGAACGGGCTGCGACGACGTTCCAGGCACGGGCTGCGACGACGTGCTAGTACTCTGGGTAGTTGCGAAAATTCCTAGGCACGGGCTGCGACGACGTGCGGAGTTATGGCTAGAACCGGGGTTACCATTAGCCCTTGACGGATGGTCATTCAACTAACGGTGAAATCAAGGCAACGATGCAGTGATAGCCAGAGTCATGGATGTTTGGTTGTATTATCATTCGGCTTCAAGAGCGGTGTTTTCTGGGTGCTTATCTGATCTTGGTTTAGGCCTTGGGGGTTTGTATTTGGAAAACATTGCCCTTGACTCGAGTGGTTATTGCTTTACCTTATTTGTCTATATTGTTATGCTTGCTTCTCCTTAGTGTGTCTGGGGGCTATCACTGTGAGAAGAGGTGGAGTGGGATGGTTTGATTCCTATTCCTTTTATCCTTTATGCTCTTTTGGTATGCTTGATTGTTAATTTACTGCTCACTAAGACTTTGTCTGACTCAAGGTTTTATGTCTCCTCTTATTACCTTGGGCTGTTCATCCATGTTGGGATGGGCAGACTAGGTAAGCAGGTGACAGGTGCTGTGCTTGGAGTTTCTACGTTGAAGATGACGAAGACGAGCAGGAGGCTATGCATATTATTTTCTTATATGTACTGGGTATCCGCTGCTGTATTTGATGAGTGCTTGTAGTGAGGTCTTGATGTATGGATTTGTTGAGATGATTGTATAAAACTTCTGTGATGCTTATATGATGATTTCCTGTTATGAGACTTCACTATATATTTCTCTATTGTATTTTATCCATGCGCTGTGAGTTACGATAGAGATTCTTCGATTTTATTTTACCCTGACTATCATCCATGGCTGCCTGGCACACCTTTCAGCGCACTATTCTCTTGTTTTGGTGCGGGAGTCATGGGCGGTCGTCACACAACGTCAACGTTGACTTCTAGTGAGACATCATCCTCTGGTCCGACCTGGGCTATGTCATTCCTACGGAACCGATTAGTTCTACATGTCTAATTTGTTTCGAACCCTAGCCGGTTCAGTTTGAGGATGTCCGCATTTCCATGATTCCTTCCCACCTTGCCTGTTGCCTTGCGTCCATTCTTGGTGGGTTGTAGACAAAAATCCAGACTTGGTCTTTCTGGACCTACATTTGTGCACTTGCTCCATGAATCTAAAAAGTGCTCCATTATCTCCGAATAATTAGCCAGGAAAAGAGCTACAATATCTTCCATCATCATTTTCAATCACCACTAAACTCTTCTCTAGTAGCTATACCGGATTGCCTTCCTGATGCAGCGCATTCTAATTTCGTGTACTTTATCAGCTCGTAGATCCTGAAATCTCTAGGGCTCCTAGTAGTCCTATCTTTAGGGAGTAGGTAATGCTAAGCTAAGCTCTAATTCCTCACTCCACTTATTTATGCTTGAACGAATTGTCTAATGACTTGGGTCATCCTATCCTTCGGTTTGGGTGATTATCAATTATGCTTGATCTTTCCATTCGGTAAAGTTGATTTCTTTCATCTTCCTTATGATGACTTGATCTTTAGTTATGGGCCTGGTTATGGCTCTTAGATCGGTCTTGGTGAGCATTTTATCCTTTACTAACCACAATTTCAATGAGGAAATGAGAAGCGTTTGCTGCAGCTACCCCCGGGTCGACATCATCCCTGTCTGGTTTGACGCTGAACCGCTTCTCGATCTAGCTTCAGGCTAAACTTTTGCTCGTTTCGTCCCTCCAACATTCCTTCTTCCAGCTCTTGGACCTTCTTGATCGAATTCTTTGTTAGAGTGCAACCCGCTTCATCTTCCGAATCCCCTAAACTGGGATCACCCCTGTGTTTAAGTGTTGGGATAATAGTTTACGCCTTCCCTAAGCGTGTCATAAGTCGGTCCACCATTGCTTGATGTTAGGCAGTGAAACATTCATTTAGCTTGGCTACAACTCTATCCAAGTTTTCTTTGGTAGTTGCATCTACTATCACCGGAGTGCTTGTTGAATGGTCATCCTAATTGGCGGTTGTTTGGTTGGGTGTGTGCGTGTTCCCTGCATTCATGTTGGTAGCACCAACCTTTTTATTTGATTGCAAAGGCATGTTGAGAATATTTCCTTGTGAAAGCACCAAAAATTGCACAAAAAATGGACAAGTACCTCCAATTGATTAGTTATAGATCTGTGAATACGAGGTATATAACAGAGCTATTATATTTGTATTATGATTGATTTTCAAAAAGCAGATCACATATAGGTAATGCATAAAGTAAGTTGCCGTAAAGTAAAGAACGCAAGGTTTACAATAGTTCAGCCAGAATGTGCCTACATCCATCATCCATTTTCATTATTCTTATAGATCTTTGATACTGTGTCTAAGGTACAAGATAAAATGATCTAAAGCTCAATATAAAGTAAGACATGACTTAAGGAACTCTGTTCGGCTAATCCTGTTGGGCTAATCCTGGTTACCTATTCCTTTCCAGTTGTCTTTATTAGGGAGTTCCAATTAGGCGGTTCATGCTAGGATGTTCCTTCTATGCTGCTCCTGCTAGGCTGTCCGGTTAGTTGTTCCTACTAGGCTGATCATGTTGGGTTGATCCTAGCTTCCCCTACTTGTCTGCCATTATTGTTGCAAGCTTAGCTCTCTAGTATTGTACTCTATTGTTGTTAAATGCTTTGGTATTTATAGGAATGAAGAGGAGATGTGACTAATTAGGATACTTCCTTATATATCTTGCCCAGTGCGAATTTTCTTGAATATTCCATCTGTAGTTATTTGTTTCCTGATACATGCTGATTTCCTTCCTTATTTGCACTGTTGGGCCCAGTTGAGAACTCGGTTCGGGAGGTGTTGGTCCAGCTTGGATGGATGTGTATGGGTTGTTGTCTTAGTTCATCCATTTTTGTTATTTGACTCGGCCGTCTTGGTTCAGAGTGTTAGGTGTGCGATTGGACTGGCTTCGCATCTTCGTGTTCAAGCCAAAGTGGTGTGGGTTTGAGTACACAACGAACCGGATAAAGAAACCTGGTCATTACCATTGGGTATCGGCCCAAGAATCCTGGTCGGTACTGTTGGGTGTTGGCCTAAGAATCCTAGTCGGTACCCTTAGATATCGACCTAAGAATCCTGGTCAGTGCCGATGGGTACCAACCAAGGAATCCTAATCGGTATCCAAGGGCACCGAGCACAGAAGAAGATGGTGGAGATCTTCGTACTTCCTTGTCTTGTTTCTTTTCCTTTCTTACGTTGGATATGGTTAGGCACCCAGCAGTTAGATTCCATATCGGACCATCATGTTTCGTAAAAATAATGTGGTTGCCAGGATTTGAACCCAGATAGGTTGGCTAAAAGACATAGGTCTTTACCCGTGTTACCAGTGTGCTACACATGCTTTTATGTCATAACTCCTTTATTTAAAGTCAGAATTGAATGAAACTTGGATCACTAGCTTCGCATCGATGAGTAGAGTATTCCAATGCCTCTGAATGTTTCATTTTCCGGAAGTAGGCAATAGATCTCCAAGCTACGGCATGAGTCGGTTAGGTAGTGGACAAATTTAAAGATGACCATATCTTCTAATCCGTAGCTCGGATTGAGACGTGATTTCGACTTATGCGCATATTTTGACCTTAGGAACATTTTTCAAATGTTTTGACCATATTTTTTAGCTATGCCAAATTTGCCCCTGGCGCTTCACCTTGCCCTTGTAATTACCTGATGGCGCTTTTACTATGCACCTTCTGGATGTTTCTATGCTCCTTAATGTACTTTTGTATTCACCACGCCATATGCAAAAATGCCCATAATAGATAGCACATTTATAATATTTGTATACGCACTTTACTAAATACTAATGGCATCTAATAAATTAAATAATAATTCATAATTAATATTTCTTAAATGTTAATTAATTTTCGATAATTAAAAATTAACAAGATCGTTTGGCTGATTTGAAATATCCATCATTTCGATTATGTGACTCGGATGTGTAAATTTAGCCAGCAATTAATATTGAATAATTCAAATATTAACATTCACACATCACCTTAGTGGCGTGACATTTTGACTGAATTCATCACTTACTCATTGATGTGTACGTAAATGTGCATATTACTACTTTCATATTTAATCTAATTTAATTAAATAAATGGGCATATAGGGTATTTTAATATGTTTAAACCAAAATTAAAATTATTTTCAAATCATCATTATTTCATCTTCATATAGGGGCAAAATGGTCGTTCTTTTGCATATATTAACTTGAGAATTTTACTTGGACATTTTCATGTTATTTTTATTGGAATGTGGATTTGGATGGAAGAGGTTTCATGAAAAATATGCATGCACAAGAAGATATAAATGAATGAAGATGGAAATAATTCAAACCATGTATCATGTAGGACCTCACCCACCCACTTATCTTAATCTACAATTAGAAGCTAATGCATAAGTTAATGAATCTAAAAGTTTCATGCATATTTAAATGGAGGATTATCTTATGCTAATGATTACTTGGATGTTACATTCCCTAAGAGGGTAGTTTGGGTAGTTTTCAAAAATATGATTAAGGTTTTAAGCTTGTATAAATACCCCATATGCTCATGTAATTAATCTCTTAGCCTTTGAGCCTCCTTTTAATTTAGTTTTAGGCTCAAAAATAAATATAAGCTCTCTTTCTTTTCATGACTACTTACCAATTTTCTTCTTTTATGTTATGTTAATTCATGCGCTTTTCTATTACATGCTTTCTTTCCTCTTATGTTAGTAGCTTAGTTTCATTTTTTATGCAAGTAGATTAACTTAGTTTTTATTTTAATTAGTTCTATTTTTAATCAGCTTACATTTTCTTCTTGTTTTTGTTTCATATTGCAATCTACATTTGTTGAAGTGATAACAATTATGAGATTTAAACCCCTTCAATTTAGGGGTAGTGAAGCTCCCTTGATCATGTAGATTCAACATTTCGATAATTTTTTATCTCCTTTTGTGGTTAATGGAAATATTTGATGTGGTTAAACTTTGTTGTTTTAGTTTTGAATTTGATAGCATATATTGTTGACACCAAATAGGTTATGATTAAACAAACAAAAGCTCAAATTACATCTTCATTTACATTTGATTATGGTAATGAAGTGGATTTTAAAATCAAAATTTGATGGTCAATATTTCTAATCAATAGTTAATAGATCATGCTTATAATATATTTTATTTCAAGTTCATTGTCATTTTCATGATAGTTAAAAAGGATTTAGTGGGTATGTTGAAATTTGATGTTTTATATTGAGCTAATTAATAGCACAAATATTCCATACTTATTGGTAAACACATAAACTAAACTCACTAATGACTAAAAGAGAGATCATAATTTCATTTTGTTGATTTACGTGATCATGAGAAGGACATTGTCTCTAAATTGTCTTCTACTCTCTTATTTTTATCCGCTTTCTTTTGCTAGGTTATTTACATTTTCATTTTTAGCTTAACACAATCTCAAATCTTGATTTAATTTGATTGAATAGGAATTTTAAAATCTAAACAATTGTCTGTGGAACGGCCCGTACTCGCGGCGTACTAGAATTATACTCCGTGCGTTTGCGGTAATTTTTATCAAAATTTGATTGGCTATTTTATGATTCGATAGAGATCTAGTCGGCTAAACAAGTTTTTGGTGTCATTGCTGGTGAATTTATTTGATTTTAATTTTCTATTATTCGAATTATTTGTTGTTTGATTTCAGTGTGTTTGTTTTGTTTGTGTATTGCATTTTAAAAAAAAGTGTTGTATGTTGTTTAATTTTTGCTTGCATTTTGTTTGTGTGCATCTCTTGTTATTCTATTTGAATTTGCATTTGCATTTCTGTAAAAAAAAATATACACAGTTCATTTCAAAAAAAAAAAAAAAAAAAGGTTTTTCCATTTCATTTTCTTTTTACATTACAATTTTCTATTTTAGTTACAAATTTTCTTTTTACATTACAGTGCACCACTGTGCAACTAACCAGAGACATTATGCACAAACTCCTTTGTTAACTACTTGTACCACATAAAAGTGCATTCGCATGCACCATACTCCTCTTTATACTTCTGACAACTTCAATGTGCCATCACCAACAACTGGTGCGAATACTCTGTCCATCCTCAAACAAGCCACTGTGGCAGCAACTTCCTACCTCATCCCTGACATCTTACTATCAACATTAAAATAAAACCATACTTCACATAACCTGATCAATTGTGCAACTGCGCAACACTCAACTCTATGCAACTCTGTTTAACATTTCAACTCCTCACTGCTGTCATACCCCTCTTCACCACCAATTCTGCCTTATTTCTCCATCACTGCTGCAAATAACTGTCATTACATACCCCTCTTCACCACCACATAACAGCACAGCGCCATAACCGTGCATCACAAAAACTCCCCCCGATAACAACATCAGTTCCTATTCCTATCTTCATACCCCCTCAACTCTGTCAACACCCACAACCACAAACCAAACTGCTGACATACTAGCCACACTGACCACTCTACTGTCTCTTATATGTCCACAACCACATACATCACTTCCCTATACTGTCCTACCCAATACACTTCTACAAACCATTTGCTGCAACTACCAAAACAGCCACCACTGCCCTGCATTAGCAACTCCACCCCTCTACATCATCTCAACATACATATCTCTGCCATTTATCACTTTATACCCATCAACTGTGCATAATTACTGCCTCCACCATCCCATGTCACCCCACTTCCAAGCCACTGCAAATACAAACTCCACAATCCAGTCATTTACATTTATCTGCTATCCACAATCCAAACACTATCTGCTATCCGCAATCCAAACACTGTCTGCTGCTTCAATCTTCCCACTTCAAACCTGCACAACACATCAGACATCACTGCCACCCTGCTATCACCACAACCCTATGCACACTTCTTCATATACAGTGCACACTACCATATTGTAGTCCATAACCACACCATTATGCATACACCTCCCTGCCACATTCCACGAACACGAACCGACATCAAATCCCCTAACCACAGTCGTCAAACAATCCAGCAACACACTTTGCACTTCGGCCAACTTCCCACTACCTTCGAATCTGCCATAGCAAATCACTCTCTACTCCGCCAACAATCACGACTGAAATTCCCCAATACCCAATCATCACCACAGTCGAACTCAAAAATCGAACAACCAAAGCGATCGCGACCAACCAATCTTCCACGAATCCGCAACCTACTTGTGTCGAGTTGTGAGAAGTAAACTTTGTTTTCAACTGGAGATTTGATTTCGTGAAGTTGAATTTGTTATACGTCTAGTATACCAAAACAGGGAATGATCAATTATAAACTCGTCGCACAAGTTTATAACTCAGATTTCCACTACACTGCAATTCTGTAGTAATTATTATAACAAGTTTGGAGATAGAACAATTCCTTCTGTCGTGTATCCTAATATGAATGTTGTAAATAAATCACAATACCAGCGTTATACTATTTTGAATAAATAGTATAACCAGAATAACGGATATAATATAGAATAATGTATATAAATATACAATCAGACTAGAATTCTAACCGGATTATGTCTGAGGCTCGTCGTAACGATTTCCTTAAGAATTTTATTTCAAAATTCTTCCAAGATACAACAGACGTATTCTGCTCGAGATTGTAATGAGTATATCACTCTGTGATTTTGATTATAAGAACAGCAGTTATTAGAAGAGAAGAGATAAGAAAATTCAGTGAGGAAAGTAATCAGTCTTCCTTTTTATTTATAGTTGGTTCGTATCCCTCCGAACGGCCGCGCCTGCACCCGTTTGTCCAAACGGTCGCGTCCGTTTATGCTGTTTATCGGTTGCGGCCCTTCATTTTGAACAGGTCGCATCCGTTCGTCAAAAATTAAACTGCGCCCGCTGGTCGCATCTATGCTGCTTCATAAACAGGTCGCACTTGTTCGTTTTTGCGCGTGCTTGCCTCCTCAGTCCAAAACCCGCGTCCATCTTCACCCGCCCTCTTCTTTTCAAATTCCATGCCCAGCCCAGTTTCAGCCGAAGCCCAAAACCGTTAAACAATGGCCTATCAAAAAGAATGGTCATTTTAGACCCGTACCCGAGCCCGGCCCGGTTAGGTCGGTCGGACAGACGGCGGCGGCGCGCGCGTGATGTTGAAGCATGGCCTCCCTCCTCACAACGAAGTATACATTTGGGTGCCCCTAGGCCCCAACCTCCTCATGAGAAGGCTATTGATATACTTCATTTCTATTTTGATTTTTGACAATGTGGGACTAAAGGATATTTCATTCATATCTAACTTTAACAATCCCCACATGAATGATAATATTCTTTCCCCCACACAAAGTGGAATATCACAGAGTATATATGGAATTAATGTTTTATCGTGGATAAGTAGATATTTCACTTTGAACTTTCCCTAGTTAAAACTTATTGGATTTACTTGGCTAATCGGTGAATTATTTCATCTTGAACCGTTGGCCTTTATTGTATATCCAGACAATAAGTTTTACAAAGCATTGATTCCCTTCTCATCCAATCTCTTGGTTGTGTTCATTTTGGTCTTAAACAATTTTTGGTTCTGCGAGTGTTTTAGAGAATAAAATCCTTTTAATATTCTCATAGAGCCGACCCAGCTCACACTAACATAGGTGATCGCAACCATTAAGAGTATCCTACGTATACCCCACTTGTTATTTTCAAGATATGGTCATCATTAAAAAACAAAGTTTTAACCTTTAAATACTTCTGTAGGCATGCATTTATGTTGTGCACCATAGGAATGGAGTTGGACTATGTCCATGCAAATGCATTACGTCTTGAGTTATTCAGAACTGATTTGCCTATTGATCCTAGTCCGTGGAATCTCCAGTCGCTAGGATAGGTTTCCGTATAAGATAACTCTTTGTGGTTTAGGCTTTTAAACCCATTCCCCTCGATGCGCGGTCAATTTTCTCTCTTGATAAATCTTTAGTAAATGGATCCGCTAGGTTATCATTTTTTCTCACATAATCAATGGAAATTGTTCCATTTGAGAGTAACTGCCTAACTGTGTTATGGCGTCGACGAATATGTCATGACTTTCCATTATACACAAAGTTGTGCACTCTACTTAGCGCAGCTTGGTTATCACAGTGTATACATATGGCCGGTATAGGTTTAGGCCAAAATGGAATATCTTCTAAAAAGTGACGAAGTCATTCTGCTTCTTCGCCTGCTTTATCTAATGCAATGAACTCTGATTCCATAGTGGATCGAGCTATGCATGTTTGTTTAGAAGATTTCCATGACACTGCTGCCCCTGCTAGGGTAAAGACATAACCACTCGTTGATTTTGATTCCTCCGAATCAGCAATCCAATTTGCATCACTATATCCTTCTAAGACGGCAGGATATTTTTCACAATGTAAGGAATAATTTGTGGTATTTTTTAAATATCCAAGCACTCTCACTAGTGCTTTCCAGTGTTCCTTTCCTGGATTGCTCGTATACCAGCTCAATCGACTTACCACGTAAGCAATATCTGGTCTGGTGCAATTCATCAGATACATTAAGCATCCTATTACACGAGAGTATTCCAGTTGCATTACACTCTCATCAGTGTTTTTATGCAGTACTTCCGATGGATTAAAAGGTGTCCTCACTCCTTTAATTCCATACTCTTGGAATTTTTTAATCACTTTGTCTACATAGTGTGACTGAGATAGTTCAGTTCCATTAGATTTTCTTATTATTTTGATTCCCAAAATAACGTCCGCAACTTCTAAGTCTTTCATATCGAAATTGTTGATCAACATTTTCTTTATGGTCTCAATTACCTGAGTATTTGGACCGAATATTAGCATATCGTCCACATATAGACAGATCATCACATATGATTGTCCAAGTTGTTTATAATAAACACATTTGTCACTTTTATTTATACGAAAACCATTTCTCATCATGACACTATCAAATTTTACGTGCCATTGCTTTGGAGCTTGTTTTAGTCCGTATAATGATTTGACTAATCTACAGACTTTGTTTTCATTTCCTTTGAAAATAAATCCCTCATGTTGCTCCATATAAATCTCCTCATCGAGATTTCCATTTAAGAATGTTGTTTTTACATCCATCTGATGAATCTCTTGATTATAGATGGATGCAATTGCTATTAGCATTCTTATAGAGGTTATTCGTGTTACCGGCGAATATGTATCAAAAAAGTCTACTCCTTCTTTTTGACGATATCCTTTGGCTACTAATCTTGCTTTATACTTGTCGATAGAGCCATCTGCTTTCATTTTCTTCTTGAAAATCCATTTGCAGCCAATTAGTTTTATTCCTGGTGGAATATCAACAATTTCTCAAGTTTTATTACTTAGAATTGAATCAATCTCACTTTGGATTGCTTCTTTCCAACACGATGATTCAGAAGATGACATTGCTTCCTTGTATCTTTGAGGTTCGTGCTCTAATACATATGTAAAAAAGTCCGAACCAAATGTTTTGGAAGCTCTAATACATATGTCTGGAACGTGAAGCACGTCATTCAATTTGACAGTTTTTTCAGAAGTGAACTTGAGTATAACTGTGCCACTGCCTTCGATCATGGAAACTGCAGAATTATCCATGTAGAGTCTTTCTTTCTGATTGAATTTCTGGTATGTTGAAAACATGGATTTTTCAGTACAAACATGACGAGTAGCGCCTGTACTACCCACCATTGGTTAGGATTCTGAAGCAGATCGCATTCAGAAATAACCGCTGAAAAGTTGGACTTATCCATTTTCATGTTGTCAACTGTTGCCATCTCTGTTTTAGTATAAAACAGTAAAATTCTTAAGATGTTATACGTCTAGTATACCAAAACAGAGAATAATCAATTATAAACTCGTCGCACAAGTTTATAACTCAGATTTCCACTACGCTGGAATTCTGTAGTAATTATTATAACAATATGAATGTTGTAAATAAATTACAACACCAGCGTTATACTATTTTGAATAAATAGTATAACCAGAATAACGGATAGAATATAGAATAATGTATATAAATATACAATCAGACTTGAATTCTAACCGGATTATGTCTGAGGCTCGTCGTAACGATTTCCTTAAGAATTTCATTTCAAAATTCTTCCAAGATACAACAGACGTATTCTGCTCGAGATTGTAATGAGTATATCACTCTGTGATTTTGATTATAAGAACAGCAGTTATTAGAAGAGAAGAGATAAGAAAATTCAGTAAGGAAAGTGATCAGTCTTCCTCTTTATTTATAGTTGGTTCGTATCCCTTCGAACGGTCGTGTCTGCACCCCTTTGTCCAAACGGTCGCGTCCGTTTCTGCGGTTTATCGGTTGCGCCCCTTCATTTTGAACAGGTCGCATCCGTTCGCCAAAAATTAAACTACGCCCGCTCGTCGCATCTATGCTGCTTCATAAACAGGTCGCACTTGTTCGTTTTTGCGCCTGCTTCAGAAGTCGCACATTCTCAGTCCAAAACCCGCGTCCATCTTCACCCGCCCACTTCTTTTCAAATTCCAGGCCCAGCCCAGTTTCAGCCGAAGCGCAAAACCGTTAAACAATGGCCTAGCAAAAAGAATGGTCATTTTAGACCCGTACCCGAGCCCGGCCCGGTTTGGTTCGGTCGGACGGACGGACGGCGGCGGCGGCGCGCGCGTGTGATGGTGAAGCATGACCTCCCTCCTCAACCTTCTCATGAGAAGGCTATTGATATACTTCATTTCTATTTTGATTTTTGGCAATGTGGGACTAAAGGATATTTCATTCATATCTAACTTTAACAGAATTGAGATTTCTTTTCGTGATTTCTGAAGAATAGAGTATTCATTGTTTAATAAATAAACGAGATAAAAAAAGAAGAAGAATGGTTTCGGGTTTGCTAAAATAATTGTTGGGCCGGGGTGGGTCAATTTTATTATTATCTTGTTTTGTTTAATTTTCAATATTTATTTGTTTTACTTGTTTTAATTTTCACTTATTTTAGTTTTGATTTTCACTTGTTTTAGTTTTCATTTGGTTTGTTTTTTCACTTGTTTTATTTTATTTAATTTTTTTTTAAAAGTGTATATATCTTGTTTTTAATTTTAGGTTGTAGAAGCAGAAATTCAAAGGAAAAGAAATTGCTTGCCAAAAAATAAATAAAAAATAAATCGCCTGCTTGCTTAAATCTACGCTAAAAAATTGCCGCTTTAAAAATAAATTGCTAATAATTCTACATGCTCTAGTATCGTGCCATTATCTCTTGTTTTTATTTGCTTTGCATTTGTTGGTTGCTTGCATTTTAAAAAAAAATTCAAAAAAAAATCCATTTATAGTTGCGTTATTAAACACGTTTAATTTCATTTTTGCATTTCATTCTAGAAACTTGGTAGTAATAACGGTTAGACATCTTAAAGGAGTCACGAGCTCACCTAGGGCTTAATTGTATATTGACAAGTTATCATCTTTCAACAATTTAATTTCTTGGTGTCTAAGCATAATCCATTATAAATATTACAATGATTCGTAAATATTATACTGATCGTTTCTCCAAAGGTACTTAAACCTTCGGCTGCATTACTATGGTGATTCGTGGTACACTGATAAATCATGTCCGTTTCCTGGTTGAGAACTATCTTGCTGGATTAAGACAAAGTGTGATTATACAATTTTGGGTTAGGAGCTACTTAGTATGGAAACTTTGTAATTAAGCACTTGCCTTTATTTAGCTGCATCAATTCATGCATATATAAAAAAGAATTCAAAACCCAAAATTAAAAAATTGTAATATTTCTTAACTTAGTTACTAAATCTTTGAAATTTTTCAAAAACAAAAATCTTTTCAAAAATATTTTTTTTAACCTTTTTTTTTTAAAAAAATTCCCTTTTGGTAACTAGTTTTTCCTTTATAAAAAATCCAAAAAAAGAAAAAAACTTTTAAAAATGTTGGAATTTCTTTACTCGTCGAAATTTTATAATAGTTGTGACAATCAACATAATCCATATTGTTTGACATCAAACTCGCATGGATATTTTAATGATAACTTTTGTACAAACAATTTGAATTTCAAACAATTTTTTTTCAAAATGATGACAAACCCTCAAATCTTGAAAAAAGCGTTGAAACTATTTTGCCTTTACATGAACTCTCTACACAACAAAATCAAAGAATAAATGATTTGTGTAATTCATATTTGTGCAATAACTCAAGTCAAGGTTTTCAAAATAATCAAAATTTGAATTCACTTCAAAATTCAAACGATTTCGAGTATAACCATGCTAATTCAATTTTGAATTCCAAAATGAAATTCAAAATCAAAATGGAAACAATTGTTTAAATGATTTTGGCAATGAGAGTTGTTTCAATGATGGTGAAATTTTTTATTCTCAACAAGTTCAAATCGAAAATTCTCAAGTTAATAATTATAAATTGGATTTTTTTGAGCAAATGAACGAAATTTACAAAGATCACATGGATTTATTATTTGAAACGTACATGAAACAACGTGAGAAACAAATCAAATCCCAACGTGTGATGAGTCAAGTAATAATCCATCTTTTACCAAAATTGATGATTTTCATATAACGACTTTTGAAATTGAAAATGATAATCTTAGTGAAGTTGTTAAAAATATGGTAATTGAGTTGGATTTCAATTCTTTTGAAATTGTGGAACACGATTTCAAATTCGATCTTTCTTTTCCCGATTTTGAAAATTGAATACGACAACTTTGGATTTTGAAATTGATACATGCAATGAAGTTATGGATAATCCAACAAAGGAAGACAAATTTAATAAACACGATTTCTTAGGACTTTACGATTTGTTAAATTCTGATGGGGAAGATTTAAATCACCATTTACATTTTGAAATCAATAATTCTGAAGAAGTTTTCAATGATAAGTTTGAATTTCAATTTGGTGAAAATAAACTTGAATTTCAACCAATTGTTAGATCTACCCTAAAAATCATCGTAAATAAAACAACCCGTACGATTTTTAATATAACGACATTCATTTTTCCAAATCAAAATTCAACTTTGAAATATTTTATGGTTTGGTTTTCTAATGCTTAAGCTGTGTCTCTCATACTTGATGAGACAAATGAATTGGTATTTGGAAGGTCGTTTCATTTACTCTTTAATGATATATTTTCTGATATCGTATAAATAATAATCGTTTCATATAAATATAGGTCATATTTTTATTTTTATTTTTCTCCTTTCACTTGGGTTGACTGTGGAGACATCGTAAAAATCAAGTGTGGACGGGAGTCCCGTCTTCTTTTTTATTTTTCATGGTTTATTTTTTGCATTTTCTTTCGAAAACTCAAAATTTTGAAAAAAAATCCCAAAAACAATTTTTCTTTTTAATTACTTTTGAAGAAACACTATAGGATAGATACAAGGTTTTGGTTATTAAATTGAAATTTTTGAAAATTTATTTGTCTCAACAAAAATAAAAATAAAGTTTGATTACAAGGAACTATGGTTTAACTAGTATATAGGAAGATTCATGGTGATAATTATGAAGTATACCCTAATTGAAAATCATTGCTTAAAAAAGTGGTGGATTTAAAGTAAAGACTATAACATTTTAATTCTTCTAAGTTAAATGATGCTAAGATGATTTTGCAGAACTCTCTCTTCAATATATATATATATATATAAACAAACAAAAAAGTTATCTGTACATATGTATATATTTTTATTAACACCTAGATTCATGTGTTCACAGCAAGTGTGTACACTCGACAAGCTCTGTACCCTTCTCACGTAAGCCCAAAACGCAGTGCATGATTGGTATATCCCACCTCAATTTATCTGAGTTAAGTGTATGTATATAAAAATTCTTTTATCAATAATGCCTACAGTCGATAGGTGTACATACTTATGTGTTTACTCGCCACGCTTTGTATTCCCCTTACGTAAGCCCAAAAGTAGTGCGTGGGTAATATATCTGGCCTCAGTTTTCTGAGTTAGGCATATATAAATATTGTTATTGTCAATAATTTTTTTTAGAAAATAGAGAAAGTAAGCAATTGAAATCCAAGCACTATTTTTACTTATTTGATTTGACTTTTTCTTCAAAAGAAACGAAAATACCACTTTGAAAAACTTTGATAGTCAACTAAGGATCCATTTCATAGTTGCACTATGTTATCAACCGAAACAACTAGCTAAACCAGAGTTTAGTTTGATGATACCTTAATTTTTATTGGAATTTTTGACGAGTAAAAGGACTTAAATTTCTCGATAATGACCAAAATTTATATTTAACTTATTAGTGTTGATTTAAAAGTAAATTCTCCATTTGTAAATATTTTCAAAAACATGCATTCATCTCGTTGTAAATAAATCTTGCATTTAGGAATTTACAATTTGCATTTGGATTTTGTGGGTGGTATCCAGTGAAAACCATCACGAAACAACACTCGTTCTATTAGGGACACCTAGAGGTTTAACGGCTTGTTGCATACGCTCAATGCAATCGTGCTCCTTAGAAAACGGATTTATCTTAGTCTTAGTTTATTCAAGGACGAATACAAAGATAAGTGTGAGGGCATTTGATATGCACGTAAATGTGCATATTATTAATTCCATATTTAATCTAATTTAATTAAAAAAATGAGCATATACGGTATTTTAACATGTTTAAACCAAAATTAAAATTATTTTCAAATCATCATTTATTCATCTTCATATAGGGGCGAAATGGTCGTTCTTGTGCATATATTAATTTGAGAATTTTTACTTAGACATTTTTGCGTTATTTTACAAGAATTTGGATTTGGATGGAAGAGGTTTTCATGGAAAATATACATGCACAAGAAGATCTAAAGGAATGAAGATGGAAATAATTCAAACCAGGTATCATGGGGGACCCCACCTACCTACTTACCTTAATCTACAATTAGAAGCTAATACACAAGTTAGTGGAGCTAAAAGTTTCATGCACATTTAAATGGAGGATTATCTCATGCTAATGATTACTTAGTTGTTACATTTCCTAAGAGGGTAGTTTGGATAGTTTCCAAAAATATGACAAAGGTTTTAGGCTTGTATAAATACCCTATATTTTCATGTAATTAATCTCTTAGCCTTTGAGCCTCTTCTTCAGTTAGTTTAGTTTTAGACTCAAAAATAAACATAAGCACTCTTTCTTTTTCATGGTTACTTAGCCATTTTCTTCTTTCATGTAATACTCTTTTATGCAATGTTAATTCATGCTCTTTTTATTACGTGCTTTCTTTCCTCTTATGTTAGTAGCTTAATTTCATTTCTTATGCAAGTAGATTAGCTTAGTTTTTATTTTAATTAGCTCTCTTTTTAATTAGCTTGCATTTTCTTCTTGTTTTTGTTTTATGTTGCAATCTACATTTTTTGCAGTGATAACAAATATGAGAGGCTAAACCCATTCAATTTAGGGGTAATGAAGCTCTCTTAATTATGTAGATTCAATAATTTGATAATGTTTGATCTCTTTTTATGTTTAATGGAAATATTTTATGTGGTTAAACTTTTCTTTTTTAGCTTTAAATTCGATAGCCTATGTTGTTGAAACCAAATAGGCCATGCTTAAACAAACAAAAGCATAAATTACCTCTTCATCTACATATGATTATGGCAGTGAAGTGAATTTTAAAATCAAATTTTGATGGTCTATATAAATAGTTAATAGATCATGCTTAGAATATATTTTATTTTCAAGTTCATTGTCATTTTCATGAGAGTTAAAAAGTGATTTAATAGGTATGTTAAAGTTTGATGGTTTATATTGGGCTAATTAATAGCACAAATATTCCATGCTTATTGATAAACACATCAATTAAACTCACTAATGACTAAAAGGGGGATCATAATTTCGTTTTATTGATTTATATGATCATGAGAAGGACGTTGCCTCTAAAATGCCTTCTACTCTCATATTTTTTATCCACTTTCTTTTGCTTGTTTATTTACATTATCATTTTTAGCTTAACACAATCTCAAATCTTGGTTTAATTTGATTGAATAGGAACTTTAAAAGTCTAAATAATTCCCCACGGATCGACCATACTCGCCACGTACTAGAATTATACGCCATGCGCTTGCGGTTATTTTTACTAAAATTTGATCGGCTATTTTATAATCCGTTAGAGATTTAGCCGGTTAAACTCTCATCCTTTGGCACAAACCAATTTTACTTATTATAAGCATTACACATTAATGACAATTATTTATACTAATTCTCTTCGTAAAATTATATAACTTTGGACTTATGGAATTTGGTAATGGGTCCAACACAAAGTCCTTGGTTCAATAATAATAATAATTAATAACTGAAATGCTATGGCCAGAGACTTTGACTTTGGGTTGACTTTAGTTGACTGTGATACTAACCTCATTAAACATAGAGACAAATCCTTTTTTGAGTAATGTTTCACTTCCAATACTTTTACTTGATCCAACTATAGTCATTCGATGGACGTCGTGCCATCATTCAATATAACCAAAGCAGAGCTTTACATTGAAGATCAACTGTATTCCGAGAGAACTGTATAAATTAGTCACATCGATATTTTTTGTTTAACTTTAGTTATATTAACCAACTAAAAACTATCGAAAGAGTCATTCCATATTTATCCACTGACTGTTAGCAGGCAACCCCTTGGTGCCCCAACAGCTATGAGTAATACAACTGCCTAACATTTGGAGTGCATTATATACTCTAGTCTCAACGGATATATCAATATCCAGCGTCGATACATCTTAACTAAGAATATTTAAAACGGTATATTTATTTTCATTGTGCTAAATTACTCATGGATACAATACTTTGTAACATTATCATATAACATATCATTTATGGACTTTTATTAAATATACTTTTAATTAAATTAATTAATATATAACACGTTATATCAAGTATATAATGAAAAGAAAACACCTTTTATTTCGAAAAGATTGGTTATCGAATAGATATATGTAAAAAATTACATAATTTCTCATAGAGAATGCCCCTAACTCTACCAATGTCAATTAGAACGTTTTGTATGTTGTCTCGAGTTTATGAGTGGTTGATTATGCCTTTGGGCTAACCAATGTGCCTGTATATTTTGTTGATTTTATGAACCATGTCTTCAAAGATCAACCGAATAAGTTCTTACTTTTGTTCATTGGTGATATTCTTTACTTTTCCCAGACAAAAGAAGAACACATGACACATTTAAGGATTGTGTTGGAGGTTGAGAAAACACCGATCGAAAGCAAAAAGTTTGTAGTGTCACTTTTGTAGGAGGGAAGAATGATTTTTGGGTCACATATTTTCTGAGCAAGGCACTAGTGCAGAACTTGTGAAAGTAGTAGAAATTTAGGACCGGGATTAACCCAAAAATGCTACAAATGTGAGGGGTTTCATTGGATTAGGGATATTATAAACAATTTATCAAAGATTTCTATAAGGTAGCAGCATTGTTAACCAACTTGATAGAGATGAATTGGACTTTTGCTCAGGATGAAAGGTATAAGCATTCACGAGTCTGGAGGAGAGATCGATGAGTGCATCGGTGTTAGTCATTTCGAGTGGAAATGAGGAGTTGACGATATACTAGATGTGTGTGGTACCAGATTGGGTGCGATATTGATGTAGAGATGTAAGGTTGTTGCATATGTTAGTCGGCAGGTGAAACCACATAAGAGGAAATACCCGACCCATAATTTGGGATTGACGGCGATAGTATTGATGCCGAATATTTGGAGGCACCATTTTCTCAAAGTGTGATTTGAGTTATTCACGGATCACAAACTATTGAAATACCTTTTCTTATAGAAGGATCTTAACCTTCATCAGTAGTAGTGGTTGGAATTCTTAGCTTCCTATGGACATTTCTTATACGCTTGTTAAGGGAAACACACTCGTTGAAGCTTTGGGTAAAAGGCATGCCAGTTTAGGAGCTATGTTCCTAAAGTGGAAGCGGCTTGACTATGTTATTGGTTATGACTTTAGACCTTGATGTGAGCTAGAGCTGGAGATGTTGGCTATGTTGACCACCAAAACTACTTTGATTGATCAGATTGGTACTAGTCGAAGGCGTGATGATAGACTAGCGGAGATCATTGCTAAGGTCGAGAGTAGATCAGAGTCCGAGGATATGAAGAAGTACAAACTCGACCGTGATGGTTGGCTACGTAAGAATAAGAGATTGCTTATACATGATACTAATGGGAAAAGGGATGAGGTGCTAAATGAGTGCCATCATTCAAGATTGGCTATACATATAGGAGGCAATATAATGTATTGAGATACGATAAAAAAATTATTGGGAAGGAATGAAGGAAAATGTTAGGACATTCATATTGAAGTGTATAAACTGTCAACTAATTAAAGCTAAATAAAATAAGCCAAGTGCTTCGCTGCAATCGCTTGAGGTTCTGGAGCGGAAGTGGGAACAAATATCATGGATTGCCAAGGACCAAGGGAGGGCATGATAATATATGAGTCATTGTTGATAGATTGATAAAGAGTTATTATTTCATGCTCATAAAGTCAAATAGAACAATGTCCAAATTGGCTGAGTTGTATGTGAAGTGGATAGTGTGATTCTATGGTGTGCTAAAAAGCATTAGGATTAACCGAGACCTATTTCTCACTAATGAGTTTTGGTTTAGCTTGTATAAGGCATGGGGGATAAAGTTGCATTTGGATATAGCTTATCACCTACAAACTGATGGCCGATCGAAAGGGTGAATCACATCCTAGAAGATCTCTTGCGTGCTTGCATTCTTAAATTTGGAGGCTCATAGGATGATCATTTTTCCTCTCGTTGAGTTTACATACAACAACAACAACCATCACTCTAGCATCGGTATGGAACCAAGTCGTCCGTGCAACACTCCTTCATATTGTTGGGAAATAGGCGAGAAACTGATCCTTGGACTTAACTAGGGAGATTCGGAGAAGACCAAGAATGTTTGGCAACGAATGAAAGCTGCTTAATATAGACAAAGGAGCTACGCTGATGAGAGACATAGATATTTGGAGTTCTCTGTTGGTGATATGGTGTTTTTCAAGATCTCCCCATTAAAGAATACTATTTGATTTGGTACTAAGAGGAAGTTGGCACCAAGATTGGTATGTCCATTTTTGATACTTGAGAGGATTGATAACCTTGATTATAGGGTAAACTTGCCTTGGAAGAAGGTGGGTGTGCATAAAGTGTTCCACATTTCACACCTACATAAGTTTGTGCATGGTTCAGGTGTGACTACTCTACTAGATCAACTAGATGGTATCAAGATTGAACAAGAGGATTTAAGACCTTGTAAGCTTATTGATATTATTGGACGTGATACAAAGAAGCTTAGGAGGCTGATGCTGGAGTTAGTGAAGGTTCAATAAAGTGAAAGCTAGCACAATTGTACATGGGAAACCAAGAAAATCATAAGGATCTCTTATCCGAAACTCTTCAATTGGTAAGATTTCTATTTTATCATTAGTTTAACATTTGATATCATATTTGATGTTTTATATATAGTAGTTTAGTACTCTACATGCTAAGGTAGATGTAGATATTGTTTGATGGCTTATGATTGCATGATTGATGTATGAGTTGTAGGATTATGGATCTTAAGTCTAATCTAAAACAATGGGGGGTGAATAATATTTTCTAGTTTATGTAAATCTTTTTAAAATTATTTCAAGATTAATATCAAATCACAGATTAACAAAAAAGATTTATACTAACCATCAATCACAAATGCATTCACAGAAAAATATAAAAGCAATAAAGTAAAGTAAGAGAGAAGACACCAAGAATTTTATACTGGTTTGGATTAACCAATCCTACATGCAGTTCCATACAATTTCTTGTATGTATTTCCTTTCAAATACCAACTTTAAACCAGGTAGAAAGCAAACCAAAATACAATATCGATTTAAGGCTATGAGACACAGCCTCCTGTATTTTGAGCCCGGGGGAAGTTATCTTGATTTATCGGGCTATAAGATTACCCACTAGATTTATTGGGCTACTAAACACCTCCACTTGATTTGAATGAGCTATAAGCATATCCACACAAAAGGGAGTAGAGTTGATGATTTTTTAATGACAAATAGTTGTACTTTGGATACAATGGATCCTATAGCCTATTTGATAGCACTTTGAGCTTTAAAATGAGGGAGATGCTTGTAAAACGGTAAATAGTAGTGAATCAATATAATGAAGTATGAATTTATTCTATATGATTTTGAATAGAATAGAGTATAATTTTTTAGGTAAATTTTCAAGAGAGTAAGAAGTGAGAAGAAAGTAAGTTATTAGTTAATGAAAATTAGTTTCCATTCCCCTTTATATACTGAATGAACAGATTTATCCATTCATGAAAGGCTGTGTCCAAAAGAAACTTCCATTCAAAATTAAAAAAAAAAAAATTGGCGGTAGATATGTAATATATATATAAATACGTTGACATGTGCTAGTCAAAATTAAAGAATGTTTTCTTTAAACGCTTTAAAATTCTATACTTTGTAAAATAGTTTGAATATAATTTTAAAATATTATTGAAACTTAAACTTTTTTATAAAATATTTAAAATATATTTTTTGAAAATTAAAATAATTTTTTTTGTTATAAATATCAAAGATCGGAAATTGGAGATAGAGATCGGAAATTGATATCAAGGACTTAAAAATATATACTAATGACTCTAAACACTAAATTATAACCTTGAGCACTTCATATCTTTATCTTTGAATTAATGAGTTTTCAAATTTTTATCTTGAGTCTTTATACTGTACAATCTTCGATCCAACACCTGTGAAATATTCTGCACTATATACTATATAATTTGGAAAAACACTAGTATCTATATATTATATGATTGTTATCATCAAAATTAATAAACGAGGTATTAATAATCTCCCCCTTTTTGATGATGACAACCATTAAATATTATTGTATAAAATATAATATAACTCCCATAAGTTTATACATGTGTATATTTTATATTTTTCCCCTCCATTGTCATCAACAAAAATGGGTGAAATATAAAACTTGAAAGTAACTAATAATGCAAGTTATTACTTAGGATCGTGTAATATGGAATATAATTAAATCTAAATGCGGAAACAGATGATAATAGCAAAGTAAATAAAAATAAAACAAGCACACCAGGAATTTTTATACTGGTTCGAACTTTTCGTTCTACGTCCAGTCCCAGACTTCTTCTAGAATTTCAACTCAACAACCCTCACTTAATCCGGAGGAATAGGTTTACACTGCCTGAGCAATCGAACAGGACTTTACCTGCCTAAGCAATCGAATAGGACTTCACTACAAATAACAAATGTATCCGACTGTAGTGTGTTCTTAAATAACACTGATAAGTCAATTTAGTACAATCTTCTTCTTAATGATATATAGTGATGTGCTTTGGGAAAAGTGGAAGATAAAGTGATCAAAGATCAAAGTATGTAAGTAAATTGAGTGCAATTTGAAAGTTTGAGAATAGATGAAAATTCAAGAGTGCTAAAAGTAAATTTGGTTTCAGTTAATTGTTTGTTGAATTCTATAATCTATTTATAGTGTATAAAGAGTTGCAACTATAGATGAAAAGTTATATTGAAAAGAACAGGTGCAACCATTGATTTTGAAGATGCTTCTCTTCGGCGAAGAGAAGTGACTTTTCAAGAAAATAGCAGTTATAAATATTTAAACGTCTGAATAAAAAAACTCAGACTTCTGAATTAGATTAATACGAAACAGCAAAGAAATAGGCTATTTTTGGCCTATTTAGACGTTTGAATATTTTCATTCAGACGTCTGAATATTGTGAAATAATATTCGAGTTTCAGCATTCAGATGTCTGAATGAAGTTATTAAGACGTCTGAATTTAGTTTGTAACAAAGATTATCATAGCTCATTTGGTTGGAGCACTTGCCTTCTAAACTAGTGACCTGGGTTCGAGCCTCGCTTCATGCAATTTTGTAAAACTTGATTTTTCATTTAAAATATGAATGTATATGTGTGTATACCACTTGGAGAAGATTTTAACATTTGTAAACTCTAGACACGACACTCTATGACTAATAAAACTTTATTTGTCACCTTCGTCTTGTCTCTATCGTATATATCTCTTCTTGTATCTCTGTATACATTCTTTCATCCTTTTGTACTGTGTATCTTCATTTTGAACGTATTTGATTAACTCTTTTTGATGCTATGTACTTGCAAATTAGCTTAGAAATTTTTTGACGTAATTGTATAGTTGTTGTCATTAAAATCCAACAATTGAGATTCTAACAAAACTCCCCCTAAATTATATACTTATAAACCATGGAATTAAAATTCACATATAGGGATGCTAAGCATTATGGGTTTAACTATGTGATTATGACATATATGAACGATGATTAAATTACACACCGAAGACATTTAATAAGACAAACCACACACTGTTAATAAATATAGTAATGCAAACTAAAGATAAATACACATACTACAAATAGACAACAAACCAATCCAATTTAAAGCAAATCAAGTCAAATATACAAACCAACATTCCTGTCAAACCAAACTATACTACTTATTTTAATGGCTAGTTTTTATTATCGGAGATTTGTGAATGGAAACGATTAGGGTAATGAAGGAAGAAATTCCCTTTCTGTTCAACCAAGTTTCTAGTGGCATCGAATAGGACTTCTCCGACACATATCACTTTATCGCCAATATCGTCATCTTTAACAATAAACTCCTCCTCCTCCTACTCCTCATCTTCTTCATCATTATTATTCATAGGGTTATGAATGATAAGATTGTGGGTACCTTTCTCAATGATTATTAGATTGGGCTCATTATCCAATAGATGCTTTTGAAGATTTTGGAGAACCTTGACTTGCTTATCTTGTTCTTTAAGAAGATGGATTTGGACAACCTCAATTTCAAAAGCATGTTAAGAACATGCTTCAGGTCATTTTATATTTTAGCGGTCCTAGTGTGGGGCTATTGAAGTTTATGGTAGATTCTTCTCTTCGCCTTTTAGAGTTTTAAGGATCCACGAATTTATTTTTTATTTAAGTTTTATGGAAGAAGAAGAAGATAGTGAAATGAAAGTAAATTCAAAATTTAGTGGTTATATAAACAAATTTCAAATTTCAAATTTAAGAAGGAAATCAAATTTCAAAAACTACAGGGTTTGTCGATAAATTAGAAGGAAGTATGTTGACATATGTAGGGAAATTTTGATATTTTTATTCTCTATTAATTTAGAATTTAGAGGCCATTATATTTATATTTCAGGGTAGGAACATATTCCTAATTCTCTTCTAAGTTCAATAAAAAATGTTTGAGGTAAAGTTTTTGTTAATATATCAACTATTTGATTTTCATTATTTATAAATTCGATTGAAATGACTCATTTAATTTACGTTGTCTCTTAGAAAATGATGTCTTATGTTTATATGTTTGGTCCTAGCATGATGTGTTGGTTTTTAGACAAGTTTATTACACTAGTATAATAATAGTATATTGGAAATTGTTTTAGATGTAAACCAAAACCTTTTAAAGTTTGTTGTATGTAGATAACATGTGAATATGCTAATGAAGCTGAGATATATTCTGCTTCTGTTGTAGATAGAGATACAGATTCATTTTTCTAAACCAGGAAACAAGAGTGGGTCCTGAAAAGTGACAAGTTCCACTTGTACTTTTTTTATCTGATTTTCATCCAGCATAGTCAGTATCACTATAGGATATTTAATTGAAGGAGTCTTCTTTGGAAGAAGAGTCCATAGTCTAGTGTATTGTTTACATATCTTAGTATACGGTTATAGATTGCAGAGGAATTTCCTTAGGTTGAGATTGATATCTTGCACATAGACAAACACTATGCATTATACCAGCTCTACTAGCAATTATATAAAGTAAAGATCCTATCATTCCTCTATACAGTTTTTAATCTACATCTTTGAGTTTTCCTCCTTATTTGATTTTTCACTAGTTTCCACGGGTATTGGCTTCCCATTAGCATTAGACATACCAAACTTCTTGACTAGATTCTTAACATACTTTTCCTAACTTATAAAAATATCATTACTTAATTGTCTTATCTATAATCCTAAAAAAAATTAGTTCTTCCATATGACTCATTTCAAATTCCTTAGTCATTACATAAAAAAATTCGTTATTTAACTATTCCCTTATGGACCTAAAGATAACATCATCTACATATATTTGTATAAGTTGAATATCCTTATTATCTCTTTTAATAAATAGTGTATTGTCTACTTTTCCTACTTTAAAGTTAGATTGGATTAAATAAGATTTAGCTCGTTCATACTAGACTCTTGGAGCTTGTTTCAAATCATATAAAGCTTTCTTTAATTTATAAACATGTTTTGAAAGTTTTTCTTCTTTAAAAAGTGGGGTTGTTCTATGCGAACATCTTCTTTAATAAAACCATTTAGAAAGGCACTTTTGACATCAATTTGAAATAATTTAAAGTTATTATGATTTGAAAAAGTAAGTAAAATTCTAATGATCTCTAATCTAGCTATATGAGCAAAGGTTTCATTAAAATCTATTCATTCCTCTTTACTATATCCTTGAGCAATAAACATGTTTTTTTTCTAGTAGCTTCTCCTTGTTCATTCATTTTACTTCTATAGACCAATTTAGTTCCTATTACAGACTTATTTTCTGGTCTTGGGACTAATGCTCAAACATCTCTGGTAAACTGATTTATTTCTTCTTGCATAGGAAGAATCCATGAATCATCTAATGATAGTTCCTTTATATTTTTAGGTTTATTGGTTGATATAAAAGCTACAGTACTCATTTTATTATTGATTTCTTGTTTTTACAACTGACTTTATGTTTCCTAGAATATTCTCTATAGGACGATCTTCATATATTTTGTTCTTTTATTTGGATGTGAATTTTCAGGGTTATCATTATTTTCATCATTAGTGGTTTTATTATTTGTAATTTCATTATTTTCATTTGGATTAATAGTTTCTTCTTCATCAATACTAGTATTATTTTCTTTAAAATTTTCATCAAAAGAAAAATGTAATGTTTCTTCAATGGTGTTAATTTTAGTGTTAAAAACTCTATAAGCTTTACTTTTATTAGAATAGCCAATAAAAATTCCTTTATCGACTTAGCATCCAATTTATCTAAATTATCTTTTATATTTAATATAAAAGATTTACTACCAAAAACTCTAAAATAAGATACTTTAGGCTTTTTATTATAAAACAATTCATAAGGAGTTTTCTTTATTAAAGCTCTTATTAAAATTCTATTTAAAACGTAGCATGTTGTAGCTACTACTTCAACTCTTAAACTTTTAGGTAAATTACTATCATTTAGCATTGTCCTAGCATATTCTTGTATAGTTCCATTTTTACGTTCTATTACTCCATTTTGTCGGGGCGTTCTCAAGAATGAAAAGTTATATGTAATCTCTTTCGTATTATAAAAGTTTTTAAAATTTTCATTTACGAACTCTCCTCTATAATCGCTCCTAATTTTTTTAATTTTAGTTAATATTTGATTCTAAATTTGTTTAGTAAAAAAATTTAACATTTCAAAAGCTTCATTGTTAAATTTAAGAAATTGTCCATGTATATCTAGAAAAATCATTTACAATTACAAAAACATATCTGTTACGGTTTATTGATTGTATTTGCGAGGGTCGAAAAGGTCTACGTAAAGAAGTTCTAGAGGTTGAGAAGTAAAAATCATATCATTTGATTTTAAAGAACTTTTATGAAGTTTTCCTAGTTGGCAGGCATCGAATAAGTTGTTGACATTAAACTCATTTTAGAGAAACCCCTAACAGGTTCATATCTAGCAACATTAGATGGATGTTTAAAATTCAAATGATCAATGTGTTTTGCCAAATCCAAGGATCACTAGATCCAGCCAAAAACACAAATTGTCATTATACACTTTCATACTTTAGATATGTATGTTATGTTTCTAATATCTTCGAAGATAATGTTTGACTCATTATATTCGATGTGAAAAATATGTTTTCAAATTTAATTTTAAAACCCTTATCACATAGTTGACTGATACTAAGTAGATTATATTTTAAATTCCTAACAAACAAAACATTAGAAATAGTAGGAGTTTTACAGTTACCAGCATTGCCTATGCCAATCACATATCCTTTAGAGTTGTCTTCGAAATTAAGTGATCCACCATCTTTGTAACAATATCTTTCAAGACCTCTGGATTTCCAGTCTTTTGTCTTGAGCATCCACTATACAGTATCCATTTTTCCTTCTTGATTTGCGATGTTTGAATATGAAGTGTCTGCTCACCATTATCGATATAACATACTTGTTCCTACAATTCGACACAATCCCTTTTCAAAAAATAAAGTGACTTTTTAAAATAATTAGTGTCTAATCTACTTGAAAGTGATATATTGGTTTCATAAAATTGTTTTTCTATAAAAGTATTAAAAAGAGTACTAACAATATTACTAGTCATTTAAACTTTTCAAAAATTAAATTACAAGTTTATGAAAACCAAGTGCTCTAATACCAAACGTGAGTTGCGGAATTACGGATCTTAAGGTTAATTTAAAACTAGAGGGGGATGAATTGTGCTTTCTAATATATGTAAATCTGTCTAAAATACTTTTAAGATTAGCATCAAATCACATATTAACAACACAGATTTATATTAACTATAACAACCCGCAAATCTGTACGCCATGAGTCGACACTATTCTCCATCAATCAACTCAGGATGAACAGAAATACGAAACATTTTGGTTAAAGAAGAAGAGGTAGAAGAAGAAAATAGAAAACAACATCAGAATCTTACCATCGCAGCGGAATAAAATATAATAGATAATAACAGACCTTTACATAAAAAAAGACTATATCTGTTTTATATATATACATATCAGAATACATCATCAGAGTTCAACAACATCAATACCATACAACTGGACAGTCATATAAACTTGTCCTCAAAACTGAATACACAACAGAATAATAATCAAGTACGGAAGTACGTATCGCCATCCAGCTCGTCTCCTGAGCTCCACAGCATCATTTCCTGTATCTTATAATACTCAGTATGACCAGAGAATTATAGTTAAATAACACCTGAGTCAGTCTGGAATACCAGCGTGAGAAAACCACAATCAAATTGATTATTAAAATTTCAAAATCCTTTTGAAAACAAAAGCATCTCGTAAGACGACGCCGCAAATAAACATGTCGGGTTTTTACCTTACGATAGCCAAAACACTTTTATCAAAATCGTCTAATATTATAATAGTGTCTATAGAAAGTAAAATAGAATCTAGCTGAAATGCTTGCATCTCACGTTTCAGCAATAGTTGGGCACAATCAAAACCGTACAGGCACGCACGGAGAATGGATTTTCAACTAATGACTAGGCACTGGAGTACCACCTGTCACAGTACGTGGCCCAGATCACCGTACTGAGGATTACTCCCAATCTCCTGCAACACAAGACCGGGACTACCTCTTAATGGATAATCCCGAGTAAGATCACCCCACGGTTGAGATCAGCAACCGCACCACTAAGCCAAAATAAAAAGGGACATCTAGACAGGGATCACCTCACCCTAATGGGCGTTACCCACCTAACCTTGCTGCATAACCCCTGATTTTCAGTCATTCCTGGTTGATGAGGCTCGAGGCTAAGCATTACCTTTTTAGAACATATCCCTTAGAATTCTTATCACCCACCTGACGATGTTCTAAAAGCATTCATCCATACAAGTCTGTTTCGAGTACGAACGAAACCAAAGGCACTACTCCTACTACATCCATTTTGGAATCATCCTTAGGATTAGTAGCGACTAGCCCTTGCACTTTACTGCTCCATCTTTAAATCCAAACTCGCCTTCCTCAAGAAAACGTACAAAACAGATCGAAGTGGTTTTCGAGAAATTAATCTCGATCCCGGTCTCTTCGAAACGATCAGCGCATTGTCCAATATTGATAGTCGTTTATTTTACTATCAATTAACATTCACAAACAACCATCCAACATAAATAATTTCCCAAATTATTTATTAACCACAAAATATCTTCGCAAGATATATTTCCACTTTCAAACCTTTTTGAAAACAGTTTTCAAACCACTCTTCTTATGAAATAAATTCCCAAATATTTATTTCCACTGGAAACACCAAGCACAAAACTTTAGATTTCTAAAATAATATAAAACAATTTATTATAAAACATACTTTGACATTTAAATTTAGAAAAACTACTTTAATACTTTACTAAAAATATATACTTTAGGAATATTTAAAATAAGGTTACTTTATAAAATGTAAAACTAGATTTTCTCTTTTTAAAACAACATACCAAGTCACCCTTAAATAATTACTACTATAATAGATTTTAAAAATACTTACTTTAGAATTTAAACATTTAGAAATAATAAATTTTCTAAACATGCTTTTTAAAACAACATAACTTATATTTAAAAATTTACTTTGAAAACGTACTTGGCTATCCAGGAAAATATACTTCTCTTCACATCCTTTAAAAATAAATCGCTATTTACTTTTAAACAAATTTACCCATTCCTTTTATAAATTCCCACCGTGAATTTATTCTTCCAAATATCCATTGATATATCACATTGCTTTTATAAACCTCGTTTAAAAATTTCAAAGTCTCACTTCTCTTTTTAAAATTCCAAATTTAAACACTTAAATCAATTTTCAAACTGATTTCCAATTTACTCCATTTTGAAATAAATTTATTTGCTTACTCAATTTATTCAAAACCCGTTACCTTCAGATTTTATTTCTTAATTATGATTTAAAATCTTTTAACTGAAAACACCAATTTCTGATTTCCCAAATTCCTTCTTTATACCTTTAACTAAATTTAAACCTTGAATTTTAAAGTAAATTCTTTATTCCTTTAAAATAATATCACTTAAGTTTTACAATTCATTATTTCCTGTTTATTCAAAATCCCTTTTTCATACCCAAAATTTATTAGGATTTAAAAATCACTTTTATTCCTTTCCAATTCATTCTTATTTTTATTCAAATTCTTTATAATTATTTTACTTAAAATTCAGTCTTTTATTTTCTTTTCAAAAATCCAATTCTATATATTTTGATAACTAAGTGTACCGAAATATATTCAAGCAAACCATAGCATTCAATATTCCAAATATAATTCATCACAGAATATCAAATATTCATAACACAGAATATTAAACAATCTAAATAATTTTGAGGAATCCAGTTGGAGATCTCCAACCCGTTTTTCCTACATCCACAGATGTTAGCACAATAAAATACCAATTCCACTTCGAGGTGGAATATCGCGGTATATGAGTTTTAAATATAATATCATCCGCTATTATGCGACGCATAGGGTCTCATCCGCTATATAATGCGAGAAATCAATCACTCCAATATATACTATATATAATAGCACATCAAATCAATTTAATCATTCAACCAATTATTAAATTTTAACCATTTAAATTTAGGGGATTTTAGGCTCAAGGAAAAAGTTAGAGAAAAATTTTGTTTCAGGGACAAGAAGTTTGTTATTTAGGCTGAAGGACACTTTTTAGTGTAAATCACAGAATGATAGTTGTAACTATCATTTTCAGTTTACACTAAAAAGTGTCCTTCAGACTAAAAAGCAAACTTGTTGTCCCTGAGACTAAATTTTTTTACAACTTCTTCCTTGTGCCTATTTACCTGTTAAATTTAAATTAAAACCCAGATGAGTGAGATTAACTCACCTTTGATTTTGTTTGCAATCCAATCCAAAGCAGTTTGTCTCTCCATGATTTAAGACCTTTTATAAACATTTTAAGTTTTATTAATATTCGAACAAATCGAATAACTAATCTCATTTAATAAATTTAATTTAACTAATAATTTAACTTCAAACTAATGATTTAATTTTAAACAAATAATTAAATTTTAAACTAATTTTCCTTTAATAATCTTTTAGTAAATAAAACCATTAAATAGGTTAACTAACAAATTAATCACCATAATTCATTTAAAATGAACTAGTAAGTTTAATATGTGTTTATGTATATTTATTTATATTTTTTCTTCATAATTACCTATATGTACACACACACACACACACACACACACACACACATATATATATATAAAAACAGAAAGTGAAATCTGCCTATATTACTCTGACTAATGTTTTCTTCTTGTTTTTTTTTAAATCTGACTGAATAAATATTTTTCTGCTTCCAGTATGTATATATATAATCTAGAAAATTTGCATTTATACATATATGTAAATTGAAATATGCATGTGTAAATTTTAACCCTAAAAGAAAAACTGCAACTACCTCACTGTTTTAGAGACACGGCCAAGCATCCATCCATCGATCGACTCCACCAACCATCGCATTCACTGCCTCCACCTTTGCTGCACCATTACCCAGCGCTTCCCCGGCCGTTGCTCCTTCCTCGCCTCACGGATACGTGTGCGACCCGCCCGATCCTCCTAAAATCAACACGAACAACCCGGCTCACGCTTATAGTTGCGACTACGTCGCACTTCGATTTCGGCTGCCCCTCAATTAGTTCCAAAGCTTGACTGCGACAAGTTGTCATTCCCCCTGAATCTTCGCGCGCTACCATCCTTCGTTCAAGTGACTCGATTGGGTTCTGATTGAGGTCGAAATCGACTTTGGCCATTGATGAGGAAGAATGAGCACTGCTCGAGTAGATTTAGGAGGAGACGAAGTGGATTAAATTGGGAATTCTGATTTTAGTAAGGTAATACCTATTATTTATCTCGGCCTTATCTGATTTGGGTTTCAGTTTCTTTTTTTTTGAGAAGATCGATTTCGTTTTCAAATTGAAGGAGATAAGGGAAAGGATATGCGGTTATAAACTGGGATGGAATGACGTGTTACATAAGGTAGGCTTTGACTTTGAAATTACAAAATATTATTTATTTCCTAAAATATCTTGTTTTAGCAGCTTAAAATTTTGATCTCCTATCGAGGCGTGCCGTCAGGCGTATATAATATTATGCCCCTATTTCGAACACAATGAAAAAGGTTTCAAGTCCTAATTCGATCGTATGGAGAAGACAGCGTTTGGACTCAGTCATTATATTAAATTCCCAATATAGATTCAGCGCGTTTATAAGTCGTATGCTCACACAACAACTACAAACACTACGAAAATTGAAATCTGATAATAATGCAATATTATGGATCCAATGGCACTGATTTCGTCAAATTCCGAGACTATGTCTCGGAAGGCTATTTTTAAATTCAATTTAAACGATAAAATTTCAAAACTGAACAAATCAGTGTTTGATTAAAATTTAAAACTTTTATTATCCTCAACACTATAAATATAAACTTTACAAGCCTTCAAATTATTTTTAACAGGCTTAAAACTCCAGATTCAACATTTTACCCAACTTCAAATTATTTAATAATTAATTTACACAATAAATGGTGATATTTGAATTCAAGCTAAAAATTAACTTTTAAATATTTAAAATCAATTTAATATTCCGATTTCAAACATCCAAAAATTTCGGGTCGTCACATTCCTCCCCCCTTAAAAGAATTTCGTCCTCGAAATTAGTGGTATTAAAGGAATGGTCCATAACCCATTACTATTTTCCTAATCAATCTGGTTTCAACAATCACCCAAACCAAATAGTTTTTAACAATACCCAAAATCATCTTTTAATAAGAACATTATCAACCTCACTAACTTTCAAAACTTCTTCCATTAGTTCCAACCAATATCTCTCTCCTAACCATTCAAATTTAAATTTAAAATCCAATGTAATTTTCAAAATTTCCCAAAATATTTCAAACTACCTAAATTTCCGAAAAATTTCGCCATCGTCTCCTTTGCGCGGCTAGATCGGAACAACTACAAAATGCCTCTACGGGCCCCCGATTACAAAAGAAAAACAAAAAACCAAGTGGCTAGACCAAAAACCCAATCAAATTTCATAAAGAAATTTAAACACATACCTTTTTGTCGAGCAATTCAAATTTATCTTCTGAAATCAAAAATCCTAATTTTTCCCACTTGCTTTTTAATACCTGTATATCCAATTTAACCATATCCAACTACAGATTCCAAAAATCATTTTATACACTTCTTTACAAAATTTTCATATTTATTCATCCAAGCCTGTACGATGTACTTATATCATTCGTATGCAATATCAAATCCGATCACTCACTCGATCACACGATTTCACTTCCGAACTTGTATTGTCCACCCGACTTCCTAGTGCGGACTCAGATCTGGTTTCTTGATCAGAAACCGTCATTCTCCTTGCATAGTCATAACTATGATAGAGAATTTTCAGAATCAATCAAAATCCATATCCAGGGTTCGCCGTCAAAAATCGAGTGAAAAATCCAAACTCGGATCGATATAACTATCTCGAAATTCCATGCTCAAATCTGGATCAAATCGCTATGGGAATAAAATAATATATGTACATCCTACGTATTTATCTCAATTGATTATCAACTATATCAATTCTCTTTTTATTCACATTCATTTTGGTTTCTATTCACTTATCAATGCTTATCGTTTTTATTAAATCTTCACTCAAATGCATATTCAATATATTTTCCTGACACCCATATTTCTTAAGGATTTCACCATTTCTTCTTAATTTCAATATAAGTATTTTATACGCTTCTTATATTTATTTTCACTTCACCACTTTAGTTTATATCTATTTTTATTCAAATCGGTTTCCTATTTCCATATGAATTCAATTTATCTTCAACTCTGAATATTAAATTTTATCTTCCATTCTGATTCATATCATTATTTTAAATTAGTTCCATCCACTAATTTATTTCAAATTCCAATACGAAATCATTTTGTCGCTAACAAAAATTTTCTCAAAAAATTTTCTACCTCCCAAAATTTTCGAAAAATTTTGGCAGAGACTCCTTTGCACAGAGGAGCTTTTGAAATTTGACAAGAGATATAAATATATACATCAACCCACACGGTTGGAAAAACAAAAACAGTTCATATTTTCTATTTTTATTGCGTAGGCGTACCTTTATTTAGCATTTTAAGCAAGTGGCTTATTATTTTAGCAATTAGCGCGTCCAAAACCCAGCCAAATGGCTTCTCGGTACATGTACTCACTTAATTTAAACATATAAGTGCCAAAATCATGTAATTTAACAACATTTAACATATTTAACCAGCAAACATACAAGTTTCTATAAGCAATGCAAGTTAAACAATATTTATAAGCAACTTATAGGGTTTCGACATTAATTTTATTTGTTTACAACCAATTCGTATACACTTCATTCAATTTAAATGGTTTGCAACTCAATTGCTTACATTAAATTCATTTTTAACCCAAACAACTCACATTTATTTCAATTGATTCCAAAAATCAATTTTATTTACTTCTACCAATTCATAGAATTTTTATTTACTTCCGCTTAAGTCGAACGACTAATTTATTCTATGCAATTTGACGATATTCACTTAATAAAATATCCGTTTTAGTTTTTAGCCACATCCAATTGATTCCAACTCAGTTTATATTTAATTCCATCCCATTTCTAGTTTATTCACCAACCATACATTTTAAAATCATTTCATTGAGCTTGACAACATTCAATTCTTATATTAATAACCACTTTCCAAATTAATTTAACCAAAGCTTTTAATTAATGAACTTTCATTCTTACTCGAAGTTGAGCTTCTAATTATTTTTAACTTAAGTTACTTTACTTCAATTTATTCTACCCTCAAAACTTAAGCTTACTACATTTGCAAATGAATTTTTTTTTTCACTTTAACTTGATTCTATTTCAATCAAATCTCATTCCAATCTACAAATTTATTTGATTAGTTCTTCTGTTTCGTTCATTACAAATTTCAAATTTCCAAATTCAATTCATTCACGACTCATTTAATTCAACTAGCCATTCTCATAATCAATTTAAAGTTTTAATTCCATTCTCAATTCGTTAAAATAATATCCAAGGCCATGTTTAATTCATCCATACTCGAATTGGACTTATTGCAACTCAAATCATTCTTATTTTAATCCAATTCCATAACAACTTTAATTCATGTTTAATTCACTTACAATTCCAAGTTGAATTTCTATTTATAACTCGGGTTTCTTTTACAAACCCATCATTAACTCAAATTTCAACTTTTATTTATCCACCTAGTGTTCCATTTCTATATTAAATAATTAATTATCCAATTGGCTCACCTCCAATTTACAATTCAATCTTTGATTTTTATCTTCAAAAATCACTTTATTATTTTACTTGACTTCAATCTAATTTATAATTCGAGTTTAGATTTCTATTTCACTTTCCAAAATACCAAATACATTTTATTTTGGCTTACTCCTACCAATATCCAATTCCAGTTCATTTACTTACAATTATAAATTCATTTGTTCATTCACAAATTTAGTTTCAACCAATAAATTATATTTGCAAACATTAATTATTTTTAGTCCATTTGAACTAATTCTACACTTCATTTTACACAATTTTAAATCAAACATTATCCAGTATTCAAATTTCATTTCTAATTAATAAATTTTATTTCATTTATTTATTTCATTTAGCCTACTTAGATTTATTTCCTCACATTCACTTTTTATTTAACTTGGTTTAGTTACATTCTAATTTAATTCAAATTTTAAGTTTCTATAAGTTCTCCAATTTATTTATCTTCTGTTTGCTAACTTCTTTTAACTTACGTAAATTAATTTTCTTACATTCTAACTTATTTTCGTTTTCTTATTTACTCCAATTTTTTTAACCCATATCCAAGTTAATTTTTCTATTCTAAGCAACTTTTCAAAACTTTTTTTTAAGTTTCTGAAATTATTTACCATTCCATAAATATTTTTAATAAGTTTCCAGAGTTTCATCCAAACATTTCAAACCAATTCCAGAGTTTAAATCATTACTAAAATGTTCAAAACTCAATCTTAAAAAAAATATCTAAATCAAACTATTCCTTCTCATTTTCAAAATCAAACCCAATTTCTCAAACAAACATTAATCCAAAACATCCAGGTAGCAACCCCTCTCTTGGAACTCCAAAATGAACACCGATGATGTCACGATCATCATCAGAATTATTTCCCAACGACCGAAAAGAGTTCAATGCTTTTATCATTTTAAAATCCCTTCAAATATTTTTAAATCCCAAATTTCACCAGATTTCAAATCCAGTTTAAAAATATCTCTGAAATACTACCACTGTTACTTCTCTAAAACTTTTGAAAACCATTTCCAAATTCAAAGGAATTTAAATTTCTCAAAATTTCAAATCCCAAATTCTTTCAGAAACATTTTCAATATTTCTCTAGAATTCTATTTCAAAATTATAGATCACATTTACAATTTACATTTACAAATCCCATTTATTTTATTAATTTATTCCTTAATCTTTGGTTATAATTCCAATTTCTTATTCAATCATACAACAATGATAATAAGTTTAATATTGTCACTTTCTAACAACCAAGCAACCATGTATAACTATAATAATTTACGGAAAATTATTTCTTCATATACGAAAATAATTTGGGTAAAATTATTTCATTTATCCTATTTAAAACAATACTGTGTCAGTTAATCTTGTTTAAGAGTTTACAAATTCCTATCGATAATATGGCGTCCACATATCGACCAGAATCCATAAACACTCAACCGATAAGTCATCACAATATAAAAACAATTTTATATTCACTAACAAATACGTGCTCATATCTATTAATACACTCAAACTCATTCTAAAGTACCACAGACTCTATTTGAGTAATCCCCACCAGAGCCAAAGTTATCACCAACCTAGGCTCTGATACCAAATGTAACAGCCCGCAAATCCGTACCCCTTGCGTCGACACTATTCTCCATCAATCAACTCAGGATGAACGGAAATACGAACCATTTGGGTTAAAGAAGAAGAGGTAGAAGAATAAAATAGAAAACAACATCATAATTTTACCATCACAGCGGAATAAATATAATAGATAATAACAAACCTTTACACAAAAGAAGACTATATCTGTTTTATATATATATATATACACATCATCAGAATACATCATCAGAGTTCAACAACATCAATACCATACAACTGGACAGTCATATAAACTTGTCCTCAAAACTGAATACACAGTGAAATAATAATCAAGTACGAAAGTACGTATCGCCATCTAGCTCATCTCCTGAGCTCCACAGCATCATATCTTGTATCCTATAATACTCAGTCTGACCCGAGCATTATAGTTAAATAACACCCGAGTCAGTCTGGAATACCAGCGTGAGAAAACCACACTCAAATTGATTATTAAAGTTTCAAAATCCTTTTGAAAACAAAAGCATCTCGTAAGACCACACCACAAATAAACATGTCGGGTTTTTAACTTACGATAGCCAAAACACTTTTTATCAAAATCCTCTGATATTATAATAGTGTGTATAGAAAGTAAAATAGAATCTAGCAGAAATGCTTGCATCTCACATTTCAGCAATAGTTGGGCACAATCAAAACCGTACAGGCGCGTAGGGAGAATGGATTTCCAACTAATGACTAGGCACCAGGGTACCACCTATCACAGTACGTGGCCCAGATCACCGTACCGAGAATTACTCCCAATCCCCTGCAATACAAGACCGAGACTACCCCTTACTGGATAATCCCGAGTAAGATCACCCCACGGTTGGGATCAGCAACCACACCACTAAGCCGAAATAAAAAGGGACATCTAGGCAGGGATGACCTCACCCTAATGGGCGCTACCCACCTAGCCTTACTGCATAACCCCTGATTTTCAGTCATTCCCGGTTGATGAGGCTCGAGGCTAAGCGTTACCTTTTTAGAACATATCCCTTAGAATGCTCATCTTCCACCTGACAATGTTCTGAAAGCATTCATCCATACAAGACCGTTCCGGGTTCGAACAAAATCGAAGGCACTACTCCTACTACATCCATTTTGGAATCATCTTTAGGATTAGTAGCGACTAGCCCTTGCACTTCACTGCTCCATCTTTAAATCCAAACTCGTCTTCCTCATGGAAATGTACAAACCGGATTAAAGTGGTTTTCGATAAATTAATCCCGATCCCGGTCTCTTCGAAACGATCAGCGCATTATCCAATATTGACAGTCGGTTATTTAACTATCAATTAACATCCACAAACAACCAACTAACATAAATAATTTCCAAAATTATTTATTAACCTTAAAATACCTTCGTAAGATATATTTCCACTTTCAAACCTTTATGAAAACAGTTTTCAAACCACACTCTTCTTATGAAATAAATTCCCAAATATTTATTTCCACTGAAAACACCAAGCACAAAACTTTAGATTTCTAAAATAATTTAAAACACATTATTATATAACATACTTTAACATTTAAATTTAGAAAAACTACTTTAATACTTTATTAAAAATATATACTCTAGGAATATTTAAAATAAGGTTACTTTATAAAATATAAAACTAGATTTTCTCTTTTTAGAACAACATACCAAGTCACCTTTAAATAATTACTACTATAATAGATTTGAAAAATACTTACTTTAGAATTTAAACATTTAGAAATAATAAATTTTCTAAACATGCTTTTTAAAACAACATAACTTATATTCAAAAATTTACTTTGAAAACGTACTTGGCTATCCAGGGAAATATACTTCTCTTCACATCCTTTAAAAATAAATCACCATTTATTTTTAAACAAATTTACTCATTCTATTAATAAATTCCCACCGTAAATTTATTCTTCCAAATATCCACTAATATATCACTTTGCTTTTATAAACCTCATTTAAAAATTTCAAAGTATCACTTCTCTTTTTAAAATTCCAAATTTAAATACTTAAATCAATTTTCAAATTGATTTTTAATTTACTCCATTTTGAAATAAATTTCTTTACTTACTCAATTTATTCAAAACCCGTTACCTTCAGATTTTATTTCTTAATTATGATTTAAAATCTTTTAACTGAAAACACCAATTTTTGATTTCCCAAATTACTTCTTTATCCCTTTAAATAAATTTAAACCTTGAATTTTAAAGTAAATTCTTTATTCCTTTAAAATAATATTACTTAAGTTTTTCAATTCATTATTTCCTGTTTATTCAAAATCCCTTTTTTATACCCAGAATTTATTAGGATTTAAAGATCACTTTTATTCCTTTCCAATTCATTCTTATTTTTATTCAAATTCTTTATAATTATTTTACTTAAAATTCACTCTTTTATTTTCTTTTCAAAAATCCAATTCTATATATTTTGATAACTTAGTGTACCGAAATATATTCAAGCAAACCATAACATTCAATATTCCAAATATAATTCATCACAGAATATCAAATATTCATAACACAGAATATTAAACAATCTAAATAATTTTGAGGAATCCAATTGGATCCCTCCAACCTGTTTCTCTGCATCCACAGATGTTAGCACAATAAACTGCCAATTCCACTTCGAGGTGGAATATCGTGGTACATGGGTTTTAAATATAATATCATCCGCTATAATGCGGCGCATAGGGTCTCATCCGCTATATAATGCGAGAAATCAACCACTACGACATATACTATATATAATATAGCACATCAAATCAATTCAATCATTCAGCCATTTAAATTAAAACCTTGATGAGTGAGATTAACTCACCTTTGATTTTGTTTGCAATCCAATCCAAAGTGGCTTGTCTCCCCATGATTTAAGACCTTGTATAAACATTTTATGCTTCATTAATATTCGAACAAATCGAACAACTAATCTCATTAAATAAATTTAATTTAACTACTAATTTAATTTCAAACTAATGATTTAATTTTAACAAATAATTAAATTTTAAACTAATTTTCCTTTAATAATCTTTTAGTAATTAAAACCATTAAATAGGTTAACTAACAAATTAATCACCATAATTCATTTAAAATGAACTAGTAAGTTTAATATGTGTTTATGTATATTTATTTATATTTTTTCTTCACAATTACCTATATGTGTATATATATATATATATAAATAGAAAGTGAAATCTACCTATATTTCTCTGACTAAAGTTTTCTTCTTCTTTTCTTAAAATATTACTGAATATATATTTTTCTGCTTTCAGTATGTATATATATAAACTGGAAAATTTGCATTTATACATATATGTAAATTGAAATATGTATGTGTAAATTTTAACCCTAAAAGAAAAACTGCAACTACCTCACTGTTTTAGAGACACGGCCGAGCATCCATCCATTAACCGACTCCACCAACCATCGCATTCACTGCCTCCACCTTTGCTGCACAATCACACAGCGCTTCCCCGACCATTGCTCCTACCACGCCCTCATGGCTACTGTGCGACCCACACGATCCTCCCAAAATCAACACGAACAACCTGGCTCACGCTTACAGTTGCGACTACATCGCACTTCGATTTCGGCTGCCCCCTCCTCTAGTTCCAAAGCTTGAGCGGACGAGTCGCCATTCCCCCTGAATCTTCGCTCGCGGCCATTCTTTGTTCGAGTGACTTGATTGGGTTCCGATTGAGGTCGAAATCAACTTCGGCCATTGATGAGGTAGAACGAGCACTACTCGAGTAGATTTAGGAGGAGATGAAGTGGATTAAATTGGGAATTCTGATTTTAGTAAGGTAATACCAATTATTTATCTCGGCCTTATCTGATTTAGGTTTCAATTTCTTTTTTTTAGAAGATCGATTTCGTTTTTGAATTGAAGGAGATAAGGGAAAGGATATGCGGTTATAAACTGGGATGGAATGGCGTGTTACATAAGGTAGGCTTTGACTTTGAAATTACAAAATATTATTTATTTCCTAAAATATCTTGTTTTAGCAACTTAAAATTTTGATCTCCTATCGAGGCGTGCCGCCAGGCGTTTATAATATTATGCCCCTATTTCGAACATAATGGAAAAGGTTTCGAGTCCTAATTCGATTGTATGGAGAAGATAGAGTTTGGACTCAGTCATTGTATTAAATTCCCGATATAGATTCAGCGCGTTTATATGTCGTATGCTCACACAACTACTACAAACACTATGAAAATTGAAATCCAATAATAATACAATACTACAAATCCAATGGCACTGCTTTCGTTGAATTTCGAGACTGTGCCTCGGAAGGCTATTTTTAAATTCAATTTAAACGATAAAATTTCAAAACAAAACAAATCAGTGTTGAATTCAATTTTAAAACTTTTATTATCCTCAACACTATCAATATAAACTTTACATGCCTTCAAATTATTTTTAACGGGCTTAAAACTCCAGATTCAACATTTTACCAACTTCAAAGTATTTAATTTAATAGTTAAAAATTAACTTTTAAATATTTAAAATCAATTAAATATTCTGATTTCAAACATCCAAAAATTCCGGGTCGTCACACTAACAATCGGCCATAGATGAATCATAGATAAATATAAAAGCAATAATGTAATGTAAGAGAGAAGGCACCGGGAATTTTATACCGGTTCAGATTAACCAATTCTAAATCCAGTCTCATATAATTGCTTGTATGGATTTTTAGATGCTAACTTTAAACCAAGTAAAAGGCAAACCAGAATACAGTCTCGATTTCAAGGCTACGAGACACACCTTCTTGCATTCCGAGTTTGGGGGCAAATTCTCTTCGTTTACCGGGCTACAAGATTACCCACTAGATTTACCAGGCTACTAAGAATGTCCACTTGATTTGAACGGGCTACAAGAACACCCGCACAAATAAGAGTAGAGCTCCAAAGGCAAATAGTTCTACTTTGGATACAATGGATCCTATTGCCTTTTTGATAACACTTTAATCTTTAAAATGAGAAAGATGCTTGTAAAACAGTAAGTAAGTCATAGTGTATCAATATAACGAAGTATGAATTTATTCTATATGATTTTGAATAGAATATAGTATATTTTTTCAAGAGAATTTTCAAGAGACTGAGAAGTGAGAAGAAGTTAGTTATTAATTACTGAAAATTCAATTTGCGCTCCCTTTTGTATGGTGAATGAACAGATGTATCCATTCATGAAGGGGTTGTGTCCAAAATTCACTTACATTTAAAATTAAAAAAACAATTTGGTGGCAGGTATATCCACACACACACACACACACACACATACGTATGTCGATATATGCTAGTTAAAATTGAAGAATGTTTTCTTTAAAATGTTTTAAAAAGTTTATACTTTTTAAAATAGTTTGAACATAGTTTTTAAATATATTTGAACTTAAGAACTTTTATAGAATATTAAAAATAATTTTTTGAAAATTCAAATAATTTATATTTGTTTAAAATATTAAAGATTAAAAACTGAAGATAGAGATCAAAAAATGCTACCAAGGACTTTAACAATATATACTAATAATTATAAACACTAAATTATAATCTTGATCTCTTCATATCTTTGTCTTTGAACTCCTGATTCTTTAAATCTTTATCTTGAATTTTATATTGTATGGTCTATAATTCAGCACCTATGTAATATTCTGCACTATATATTATATAACTTGGAAAAACATTAGTATCGATATTTTATATGGTTGTTGTCATCAAAATCAATAACCGAGGTATTAACATGATGTTTGATATGCTTTCTTATGGTTGTTGGCCATGTGGAGTAACCACGATGTTTCATTTTCCTTTATTGATGGGATTTCAAGGGCAAAATTCCTAAAGGGTGAAGATTGTAATGATCCATATTTTATGTACAAAGGATCACAACATATTATTTTTGAATCCGAATTGGTTTATGTGATATTATAATTTTTGAGAATGTTGAGTTCTGACAATTTTGGCCCTAGGTAATTTTATTGGACAGTTTTGACCATGAAAACTTGTAAATCCTATAATTTTTATATGAGCCAAATTAGGATCTGAAACCACTTCTAGATGAAAGATATAATGGTTTCTCTTTCCGTAGAATGATCATAAATAGTTTTTGAACTTACCAGCTAGAAGATATGACCAATTGAAGTTAGATGGTTTTTAGATAGCTTAGTGGGTAATTCATGAGGCAAATTTGGTCCAATAACCTATTTCGTGGTTTGTGCTTAAGAGGGATGATGGGATAGCCTCCTAAGCATTTTTCCACTTTCCAAAACTAATTTAAACCACCATTAATCTTCTCCGTAACCAAGATCCATCATTTTCCTTACATTAGTTAGCCAAATCTCGCCATCGATGGGAGATCAGCAAAGTAATCAGTTTATTTACTGTTTAGAGTGCATTGAGAATCACGAAGACTATTGTTTATCGTAGATTACATTGATATTCATATATTTGGGTATTTGGTGAGTGGTTTATCCTTCTTGCTTTACTATATTAGTTTATACGGTTAAAAATGATGTTTTTAAATGATTTTTAAATGTGAAAACAATTTCAAATTTTGATCCATCATTCGTAGTGGTTTTAAAATTGATTCAAAAAGATAAATGTTGATTTTGAATTTTTTTGGGTGTTTGACTAAATAGGTCGTCATTGTCTATTTTTGATCTAGGATGATATGATTGTTTGAATTGCTTGTATATGATGTACGATATTGTATAGTACTTATATATTGCAATTTGCTTGTATTTTCGTTCGTTTTTGTGTGAAGTAAGTGGTCGTTATTTGAGTTATTCGATGAGAAAAAAAATGCTCAAAAATGTAATGCGACCAAAATATGATGCTCTTGGATGCTAGGAAGCCCACACTTTTGACCACGGGTGATTTGGACTTGAAATGATGTAGTTTTGATCAAGGAAAAGAGTGCTCGGTAGTGGGTGAAAAACCAATTAGGGTTGATGTTTCTTCGAGGATTTTGTTGCAAGACTTTGGGCTTGAAATGTTGGAATGTAGGGAAAGCCTCAGAGCATGGAGATGAAAAGAGTTTGGGACCTAGAGAATTTTTTACGGCGGAAAAATGCTCTACATCAAGCATATTTACTTCGATACACACACACACGCACACACACATGAGGCATTAGCGTGTGGACTCCGAGCCATCGAAGGACTGACTTCAGGAAATTTCTAAGGGCGGAGAGCTTTTGTGTGACGGCCCACACCGAGACCTACATTAAAAAAGAGTATTACTGGGTAATACTGTCTGTTAATGCAGAGAATATGGCTGAATAGAAGCGACCATCTATAGCCTTGTCTTAATTATCTATTGAATACGTCGACAAATGCCATAATTTTTTTCTATCTCAAATGGAACAACATATCCAATAAATACTTGTACAAAGCCATAGGTGGCTATAAGATCCATCAGAACAAAATACAAGAACTCAATGCAAAATACATCACAGAACATCAGATAATCCCATATATACACACATATACAGATAAATCATAAAGTATACAAAATGATACATCACATAGACGGTATGACGACCACAATACAAACACGAGTCAAAAGAATATACATACCAGAGTAGCAAATTAAAAAGGACTACACAAAAGCTATAGCAAAAAGAGCTAGTAGAATGGTCCATGTAGAAGCAGAATAGGCTAAGTCCGAATGTACCTAACCTGAAACACCTCGGTCTGACCCGAATATAAAAAATTAAGGATAAACGACAATATGAGCATAAGGATAATGTGATAATATTCTCGAATGGGAAGGAACAATCTAAAGTGTATGATTACATCAAGTGGTAATATGATATCACTGTACAACGTATAATCTCAAAGGAGATAAAATACTCATAAAGCGCTAAAAGTAGCAAGCCTCGTACCATCGGCATTCATAAAACATCAAATATGGTTTAGGGGAAAACCTAAACCTGCCACCTTGGCAAACCCAAAACATGCATAAAGAGATCTCATCTCAAACACGCCATAAGGCAAAATATCTCCAAAGAGAGATTAAAATCTCAAGTAAATGCCAAAAGGCAAATCTCGAATAACGCTAGTGTAGGCAATTCGAATCTCAAAAATAGAACTTCCAAGAGTTCAAATTCCTAAAAGGTAATCGCCACAAATATACATCGAACGGTTCAAAGGACTAATTCCGAAAAGGGACAATACAATAGGGAAAATAGTCAAAGAAACCATCTTAAAAGTGTTTGCACGTGCATGTGGCTGAAGCCTTGCCAAGTACTGTTATCTCAAATAGGTACCTCGCCTGAAGGCAAAACGTTACAATGACAACTATGCCGCAATGGAAAATACACCGCAATGGAAAATGTCTCGAAGATAAATACGCCGCAATGGAAAACTCTGCAATGGAAATGGACCAAATGTCCAGTACTGGCACACCACAATGGCAAATGTGTCATAAACTCTCGAATAGGAACCCGAATAGTGTTAACATGCATCCTATACCACACGTTCGCACTAAACGGTTTACTAACCGTCCATAAATTCCACACTCAAAGCGGTAAAAAGTTTACCCCATCTCATTGGTAACTCGACCCGAAGGTCAAAACGATCAAACAGACAAGTCAGGAATTAATCGATAAGATAAATGCACGTGTCTCATACCACGTATTTTACCAAACCATTTAATTCTCCTTCTCATTCGATCGAACAGTGCAAAAACGTGTATTTTATATATAAAATAATTTATTTGAGAAATCAAGCTTTTAAAGCCATTTTTCGAAATCAATTTTAAAGACGATATTTGAAAATTCCCTTATTATAGGGAATAAATAGATTTTCTAGCTTAAAATAATTTAAAAATATTACATATTAGTTATTTTAAATGCCAATTTATTTTAAAATTTATTCAATTGTTTGGAAAAATTTGTGCTGGAAATCAAAGAAATCACTTAAAACCGTGATTCAAATTCAATTAAAATTTAGTTCAAATTCAATTCAAATTTGAATTTCAAATTCATCAAAACTTGGCTAGCCTATTAGTGGGCATCATAGCTCTCAAAACATTTCAAAAATATCACAAAAAACATGAAGTAAAAGTCAATAGTTGGACGGAAAAAGAACATAAAAACACTTGGGCAAAATAATACCCAGGTTTGGAATCTTCTCTGGGTTCAACTTTTGGACATAAAAAAGGTGGCTGAACGACCTTTGATTGAACTAAAAATTTGTGTGCACAAAGTAGAAAACTTCATCTTTCAAACAGAAAAAGAATCAATGAATTCTGATGAAAAATGTAAAATTTACGCTGTCTCAAACATGGACTCAGACCATGTTTGTAACAGTTCAACAAGAATGTGCCCGAGTCTAAAAATCCATTCTTGGTTCAACTTCCAAGCATAAAACAGAACAACAAAAGGCATCTAATTGAGCTCAAAATTGGTGTACATATAATAGAAAACTTTATCTTTCAAAAAAAATTCATGCAATTTGGATAAAGTATGAGAAAGTTATGATATCTCAAAGTTGAACACAGATAGTGTTTTCACTCTAAAAATTTGGACAAAAACATGCTCTGGATCAAAGTTCGGCAGCATATTTCTATAATCTATATAGGTCTAAATGATCTGAAATTTAGCATGCTTATAGTACAAAAGTTTATATTTCAAACAAAAAAAGAATCACACAATTTGAGTAAGAAATAAAAGAGTTATGCTATCTCAAATATGCACTCCGGCCATGTTTGCAGCAACTCAAAACACAATTTCTATAGGCAAAAATCTTCTTTCGAGTTGACTTTCTAACACTGATTTGAACATCCAAATGACAATATTTTTCAAACAAAATTTGTAAAAATAAAGTTCAACATGCAAGCTACCAAATTCAAGAAATCCGGCAGCATTTCATTGTCGGAATCAAAAGATATAAGCATGCAAAGAAGCAACCCAAACTAGATTCGCAGAAGAAAACTATCAACAAAAAATGATTACAAAAGCTCAAATTTTGATTTTTGAAGCTTTGATTCAGCTAGAAATTGCGAGTTTATCACTCACCTTACTGTTGTTGAGCAAAAACACAGATTTAAGCAAAAAAATTGGAGGTGAAATTGTCCTTCAACAACCTGTAACATAGAAGAACAAAAGCATGTAAGGAGAAAAACAAAGCTTAAACCAACCCAAAACCTCAAAATCAAAACTTGATGATATAATCTATGTTTTGGAGTTGATTACCTGCGGAAAAGAGCTTTAGTTTGATAATTTTCAGGAAAAGATTGATTTAATTTGGAGATTGAAGCTTTGAAATTTGAAGATTCGGAAGGTGGGTTTCTTATTTTGGTTTTCTGGTTTTTACTGTAAATGAACATATGTTGGAGGAGGAGAGAAACTCTTTCTCATGTCTGGTTTGTTTAGTCAAGTGGGCTTGGACCCAAAATCAAATAATTAGCCTAAGTAAAGTAAATTAGCTCTAAAACACATATACACTATGTTAATAAAAACATCATGTTTTCACAAAGTTTCAACACAACAAATTAACATAAATATATTTTCATGTTTAATAAAACATTTTACAACCAATAAAAAGATAATTTTGTTATAACTTTTTTTCTTCAAAAACTCTTATTTTTAAATAAATATCCAATTTACATAAATATTTCCACGAAACACTATTTTTAATATCAAAAATTGCACAAAAATTATTTTCTTGCGTAATAAAATGCAATAAATCATTCTAACAACAATTTTATAATCAAAAATTATTTCTAAACAAAATTCCATCTTTTTATTTATAATATACACATACTAAAATTAACAAATACTTCTTTTAAAAAATTAATAAAAGAAGCATTTGGCGATAATTACTAGAATCATTGCATTTTCACTAAATAAAAATCATATTTGATTCATATTTCTCACAAACAACCAAGACAAAGTTTTAAAACTTTAATTTTTCTCATTTTATTTTCGAAATCCATTGTTTATTTAAAATAAATAATTTTAAATCTCCAATTTATTTTTATTTCTCAATATTAAATTATAACAACCATTATAATTTAATATTTATAGGTAATCACCAAAAGCAGGGCTGTTACATTTTGGGTCCTTGGCGCTTAGCCAATTTTTTTGCCAAGTAATATGGTCAATGATGACTATATACGGTCAATGACGATCATGTCGAGGTTTGGGAAAATTGGAGAGTAGACTTTGGGGGCTACGTTGTGACAGTTCATTCAATCGTTCGATGCTTGATGTCATCGTTATGGATCTACGATGAGCGATTATGATGATAAAGCAATGACGCGAAGCTTCGACGTGATGACTTTAGGATTTTGATGAAGGGACTCTATGATTTATGATGGATGTATAGAGATGTTCCAATGATGATGACTCGATGATGGGAGTTGTGATGGTGATTCATAAGGACAAGTTCGGTGATGAGAACTTATGGATGGAACAATGAGGTGTTCTATTATGGAGATGAATGAAACAAACAATGATGTGTTCTACTATGGAGACATGTGTAGAGGGATCGTTGATACCCAGAGGTTTCGAGTGTGCTCGTAAAGAGGGCTTATGTGAGGATACTCACTTGGGTTTATGATATTGATCCCACATCTGATGTGATCTGTCTTAAGCTGGACGTTTATGATGTGAGTCCAGTTTCTAACCTTACGTGGCGTGGATTCGAGCACTGAGAAACCAAGATGTTTAGTAGTCTCTAGGTGTATGATGGGGTCATACGTATTATCATATATCCAATGCACCCGAGTGATGTAAGGATTGTTTGATGTATGTTATGCTTGCAATGTTTGTTTTATTATTCTAAGAATGTCACATGACATAGCTATTGTTGACTTAGATACCCAGACATCTAATATTGTACTTTGAATTGTAATGCACCCATATGATGATGATAGTGGATTAGCATATATTGATGTTGTGCTAACTCTTTAAGTGTAAGGGTGGGTTAGGTATGATTCTTCGTACCTAATGTCCTATATACATTATTATATTGACTCTTATAATATTTTGAGATTATATATCGCTCATACTAGACTATTTTCCGACTCGAGATTTTATGTTTAACTTTTTATTATCTTGAATACTCTTAAATAAGTAGACTAGCTAATAAGTATGAGACATCACACGACATTGTGTGATGGACTAGCAGCAAGCTATGCTTTCACACATACTTATAATTGGGCGCTCCATTGCTTATCTACCTTTATGGCGTAGAGCTTTAGCAGTCCTTATTTTTATTTAGAGACAATACATTTAGAGTTTATTATTTGATGTATAAACTATAATATCTGTGTATATACTTGAGATGAACCCAGGCCTGACCCTAGGGCAAGGCAGCCAAGTCAGCTATCTGGGGCAACGTGGCAGAGGAGGGCAACAAATCATTAAATTTATTACAAATGATTTGGTTAATTTAATTAAAAGGGCAACTCTTTCAAAAAGATTATTTGGTGTAGTGGCTTGTTAAATATCCTAAGTTCGAGCCTGTCATCCACTCAATATTATCAGCTGAACATCCTGAGTTCGAGCCTGTCATTTACCCATATTATTGTTAAATATTTTTTATTTCACTTCGAACTCATATTTGGCTAGGGCAGCAGTTGAATCGGCTCTGGATGAACCTGTAAACTCTGATTATGTAGTTCATTTAGTTCTTACTGTCTCGCCTATTTGTATATGGGATTTATTATTATATTTTATCCTTGTGCTTGAGATATACAATAGGTTGTCCGTCGGAGATTTTATTACTTAGAACCCTTGATGATCGTCCTACATCGTTGGAGCATCGTACAAGGCACCGTACAAGTTATATCTGGATACCGAAGGTGTAGGAAACTTAAGTCTTCACGGCTAGAACTCCAATTATTCCAACTTGAAAGTCTACGCACACACAAAGGTAATTGGGTACGAAAATGTTTGCGTGAAAAATGGCCGCAAACACCCAAAGTCGTATGAGTTGACTGATTTTATGTTGTTCTTAGTGATTTGGGTGATTTATGCAAATATATGAAAAGCAGGGACTAAACTGTAAAAGACACGCAGATTTATAGTGGTTCGGCCAGAACGTGCCTACGTCCACTTTATATGTTATTCTCCTTTTTCTCTTCAGATTACAAGTACAAAGCTTTGATTACAAGTATCTAAAGTTGTTTGAGAGTTCCTTCCAGGCTTGAGCTCTCAAACTTGTCCCTCATTGTTGTACCCCTGCCCCTCTATTTATAGAGTGAGGCTGGGGGCAGGGGTCTTGGATGTTTATAGCTGCTGGTGGGCCTGGGCTGATACAATTTGGACTGGCAACTTTCTGGTTCGGCGAGGCTTGGTTCGGCCGTTCTTGGAGAGAAGGATGGTTGGACCGGTGGTAGGTTAAGTAGAGCTCGTTCGGTGGTAGGAGTATGGTCCGGTGGAGCTTGGGTTCGGTAGGAGGATGGAGAGTAGTGTGGTTTGGTGCCACATTGGGTTTGATTCGGTGGTTACTTGGTTCGGTTGATGGAGTGTATGGTGGACCGGTAGCGAATGGTGAGATGGGCTTTGGTTCGGCAGTGCCTGGGGGAGTTTGGCTCGGCAGGGAGTTGGGAATGCCAAATGAAGAGTGCCGAGTGAAGTGTGCCGAATATGGGGTGCCGAATGAACCCATGCCGGACGAACCAAGGCACCTTGACTGCCGAATGAGATCACTGCTGAATGAAACTTTAAACCTTTGATACTGAATGGACTTTTATCCTTGAATCCCAAACCCTTATACGCTTGTTGGCTGCTTCTTCTTAGCTCGATCGTGGTGGAGGCTCGCTCAACATTGTCATTCCAGTTTTGTTCAAAAAATGGGATAACACTTTGCCCCCCAAAATATGCCTTGCGGTAGGAAGGCGTGTTTTGTAATGTCATGAGCTGGATGTTCATATCCTGGTGACAACCTGTAAAGAGCTTGATATTTTATATAGCCCCAAATGACGACCGTTCGGGATCGAGCTATTTGGGATGAAGCGCGGCCGTTCATGGTCAAGCGCTTAACTTCAAATGACGGCCGTTCGTGATCAAGTCATTTGCGGTGAAGTGCGACCGTGCGCGGTCAAGCGCATAAATCCGTGCGCCGATCGTTCGGGATCGAGTCATCTGCAATGAAATGTGACCGTTCAAGGTCAAGCGCTTTACTTCAAATGACGACCGTTCGGATCGAGTCATTCGAGGTAAAGTGCGACAGTGCGCGGTCGAGTGGGGACCGTTCAAGGTCAAGCGCTTAACTTCAAATGACGATCGTTCGCGATCAAGTCATTCGAGGTAAAGTGCGACAGTGCGCGGTCGAGTCTGTAAGTCCACGCGTCGATCGTTCGAGACCGAGCCATTTGTGATGAAATGTGACCGTTCAAGGTCAAGCGCCTAACTTCAAATGACGATCGTTCGTGATCAAGTCATTCGAGGTAAGGTGCGACAGTGCGCGGTCAAGTGGCGGTCCTCAAATGATGATCGTTAGCGATCAAGCCATTTGAGGTAAAAACCATTTGAGGTAAGGTGTAATAGTTAGTGATCAGGTGGCGGACCTCAAATGACGACCGTTCGCGATCGAGCCATTTGAGGTAAGGTGAGTTGTGCCGTTCGAGGCGAGTGGTGCCGTTCGATGCGAATGGTGCCGTTCGAGGCGAGTTGTGATCGTTCGCGATTGGGTGCCGTTCGAGGCGAGTTGTGACTGTTCGAAGTCGGGTGCCGTTCGAGGCGAGTTGTGACTGTTCGAAGTCGGGTGCCGTTCGAGGCGAATTGTGACTGTTCGAAGTCGGGTGCCGTTCGAGGCGAATGAGTGTGCCCGGGGGGGACTTAATATTATCAGTGTTGGAGTCATTGTTTGGGGGAATTTTTCGAATCAAAGACTTCGGCAGTTCGTTGTCATGCAATAGGTGCTCGTGGACCGTTCGCGATCCAACGGGCATACAAGTAAATAATTTTTTCATAGAATTGTAAATGTTAAAGCAATAGTACCTTACAGCAGAAATGTCCAAACAGGAAGAATTCAGATGTTCAAATCAAAACAAAAGCAAAGCAAGGATGTTAAAGTGTAAGTTCCCACTTCGAAGCAGCCAATGATCATTCAGAGCATGCCTGGAGATCGTTCGCGATCTCGTACATGTGTAAATGATTTAATTGCTTTAGTGGAAGCTTACAACCTGTTCATCGTTATTTTAATCAAGCAATCAATGGATAATCAAATGGTGCCCTGATCCAGGGGCACCTCTAGCTGACGTAGAGGGCGGTCGCTCTGGCTCCACCGCTGGAGTTCGCCTCCTCACATACTGAAGGAGCATACCGTTCCTGATATGCCCTTCCACCTCGTCCTTCAAATGCCTACAATCATTAGTGTTATGACCATTCAATTCATGAAATACACAAAACTTATCTGATTTTCTTTCGTCAGAGGTTGGATCCCTTCGCATTGGTCTACGATACGGAACCTGCCCCTTGGTATCCTGATAAATCCGTTCCAAACTCTCATTCAGCTCTGAATAGGTGTTGAAGCGTGGTTCTCTTCGTAGCCACTTTTTCCTGTCATCATTATCCTCAGCTTTTCTTTTTCCTTTGCTAGTCTCCGCACCCTTTCCAGGTGGGTTTCCGCTCTTGATTGTGTAAACGTCGTCTTCTTCCTCTCTTTCTGCACTAGCATCTTCCAAACGCAGAAACTTTTCAGCCTCATGATAGAACTCTCCCAGATTCATAGGCGGATCCTTGGTTAATGAATTCTTGAACTCTGTATTACCAGCTATTCCAGATACAGCTGCCATCATGACCATAGCTGGATCTGGTCGATCCACTGATGCTGCGGCAGCATTAAATCGCGTTAGAAAGCTCCTCAAAGTCTCTCCAGTTTTCTGTTTCAAGGTTGCCAAAGTCATCACATTCTTGGGTCTCGCAATATGAACCCTGAATTGCCTCATGAATTTCTCAGTTAAATCTGCCCATGTTCCTATGGAGCCGCTCTCCAGTTGCCTAAACCATAACGCTGCAATGTCCGTCAAATACAGTGGAAAGCACCGGGCCATAACCTCCTCTGATGCCCCCAGCACTTCCATATGTCTCATATACTTCGTTAGATGGACCGTGGGGTCCGTTTTCCCGTTGTACATGTCCAATGATGGTAGCTTGAATTCTGGTGGGTTCCTAGCCGTCCTAATCGCAGAAGAAAAAGGACTCCTGTTTACATCTTCCAAGTCTCTGTTTACTAAACCGCCTCTCATAGCTCTTCTAACCATCTCTGCTAATCTGTCGTTGTTTCCAAGCTGTAGTTCTCGTTCACTGTCTTCGACCTGCCCCCCAAGTCCGCGGGAGTTTCCATGTGTATGCCTCACTGGCTGAACGTTCATTCCTCTGTTGCTACCAGGTGGCTCGGATGCCCCCATCTCACTTCCCGGGGTTGGATCAACATGCTCTGCGTGAGTGCCCCCTAGCTCTGGTGCTACGCCAGATGGTCCTGCTCCGTTCTGAATTCCAGTCGCTCCTTGGATCTGTGCTCCAATTTGCCCAATTTGTTGAAGTAAGTTCTGGATCATCTCTTCTTGTCTTCTCATCATGACCTCCATCTCATCCCTAGGATGAAGATCGACGCTTGATTCCCTCCTGAGGAAGCCTCTTGACTTCCTTGGTGTTCACTTCTCTCTGGCCTTTGCCTTTTACTTGTTTGTCTCGTCATAACTCTTAGATCTGAACTCTTAGATTTTCAAATTCAACTTCTGTCCGTGTAGCGGAAGCTGGTTCCTCTCAGTGAAAGCACCAAAATGTTTGCGTGAAAAATGGCCGCAAACACCCAAAGTCGTATGAGTTGACTGATTTTATGTTGTTCTTAGTGATTTGGGTGATTTATGCAAATATATGAAAAGCAGGGACTAAACTGTAAAAGACACGCAGATTTATAGTGGTTCGGCCAGAACGTGCCTACGTCCACTTTATATGTTATTCTCCTTTTTCTCTTCAGATTACAAGTACAAAGCTTTGATTACAAGTATCTAAAGTTGTTTGAGAGTTCCTTCCAGGCTTGAGCTCTCAAACTTGTCCCTCATTGTTGTACCCCTGCCCCTCTATTTATAGAGTGAGGCTGGGGGCAGGGGTCTTGGATGTTTATAGCTGCTGGTGGGCCTGGGCTGATACAATTTGGACTGGCAACTTTCTGGTTCGGCGAGGCTTGGTTCGGCCGTTCTTGGAGAGAAGGATGGTTGGACCGGTGGTAGGTTAAGTAGAGCTCGTTCGGTGGTAGGAGTATGGTCCGGTGGAGCTTGGGTTCGGTAGGAGGATGGAGAGTAGTGTGGTTTGGTGCCACATTGGGTTTGATTCGGTGGTTACTTGGTTCGGTTGATGGAGTGTATGGTGGACCGGTAGCGAATGGTGAGATGGGCTTTGGTTCGGCAGTGCCTGGGGGAGTTTGGCTCGGCAGGGAGTTGGGAATGCCAAATGAAGAGTGCCGAGTGAAGTGTGCCGAATATGGGGTGCCGAATGAACCCATGCCGGACGAACCAAGGCACCTTGACTGCCGAATGAGATCACTGCTGAATGAAACTTTAAACCTTTGATACTGAATGGACTTTTATCCTTGAATCCCAAACCCTTATACGCTTGTTGGCTGCTTCTTCTTAGCTCGATCGTGGTGGAGGCTCGCTCAACATTGTCATTCCAGTTTTGTTCAAAAAATGGGATAACAGAAGTGTTCTATTTACGATGCTTTGTAGCCTTCAACATTAATTTGATAGGGGGAACTCCATTTTATTGAACTCTCGATTTCAAAGTGTCCGATAACTAATCACCAACGCTCGAATACCTTCCAGTTGGATTAGATCTAGTCGAGTTGAGGTAATTTGTTTCTACACTCCACGTTATATAAAATAGATAATAGGTTGCTCTAGAACATCTTTTTGACTGAATAAAATTTCCATTGAGAAGTAAAAATCCACCTGTTGTTTCAAAATTGTGTCATGAAAATAAATTTCTAGCTCCCATTACCTTACCAGAGTGAAATTTATGATTACATTGAGATGGTTAGATGCATTATTCAACATGTAATTGAGACCTCATATCATTTTATCTCAAGAATAAATCTATTATCTCTCGGAACAAATGCACTCCATAAACAATTAACGAAGTAAATTGCCTCACGCCTCAAAGCCCTACTACGCAACGTAATGTGCAAGATAAATGTCTTGAGCGATATCTAAGTTCTAAGTAAACCCAAGGCATCCTAAACGAACAAGATATCAAAGTGAGAAAGCCACCAGAAGTTTCCAACACTGATCATTGTCCAACTCAAAGCAAGCTTCAAGCCAAACGAAGTTTGACCCATAGCAAGCCAAGGGTCACAGTGATCACTCGCCTGAAGCAATACTCTAAGCGGCTCTAGCTCTACATGAAGTAATTTCGAGTTCGAAAGTGCCAACCACGTGAAGCTTTGCTCCACGTCATCCTAACTTAAGGCTAATCACCAAGTAATTCTCCACGATCACCCGAAGTAAAGCTTTAGGTGATCACTTGTCACCCGAACATGCCTTAGATGGTCCCTCTGATGATGCAAATCATCCAAAGTTGCTACAATGCTTCCGTAGGACAACAATGTTGCAACTCCTCCAAGCCACCAACGGTTGCACCACAACCGCCTCCATCGGCCTTGTCAATAATGACACCGCCATCAAAAACTCTTCACCATCACCGCCACCACCATTATAATCACGCATGCCCACCGTAACTCTATTTGGACACTCAAGTCTCTTGACTAACTTAACAAAAGCAAAGCACCTAAACTCTTTGAATCACGTGAAATGTAACCTCTAAATATACTGCTAATACGAAACTAAAGCATGCAATTTAGATGAACAATACTGAATCGAAGTGCCTAGTATATTATTTTTTACTTTGCAATTAAGATGTACCGTAGAAGCCTATCAAATAAAAATCCAACGTTTGTACAGCATAGGCAGCTAAACATAACAATCAGCAAAAACTGAATCCAAATATATCCATCCATACAACTCCGGTCCAGCTATATCATACCCATGGCACAACCACTTGCAAATTGTTTAAAATACAACTGGAATACAACAAATTGGTAGAATCTGTATCAGTTACATTTTATTGAATTTAAACAAGTGTGAAATTGATCATCTGATGAAGATGCTGGAAATAAGAACAATTTCTTAAGAAACTAAAATTAGAAAGTCCGCACGAGCAAGAAATTCTTTTACGCTTCCTCAGCTTTTGGTGGACCTTTCCACTTGAAATTATCTGCATAAGCTTTTACCTGCATATGTATCAAAGGTTAATTCAACTTGAGTTTATAACAGCTGAGAAGCTTATCAAGTGTTATCGTCAGTGAACAAAGTTGCTTGAAGCAAAGGAAAGCAGGCAATTACAGTGTAATAAAAATGTAAATGTATTTATGTGTATATGTATGTATATGCAAATATCATTTATCAAGTTACCTAATACAAACTTTGACAACACAACACAAATTCAACAGTCCATCTTCAAAAGCCCAAAACCCAATACAAAGTACAACACTAAGTTTGGAGCCCTCTAAAAGTTCAGGATCGGCACAGGCATAACAAAAGGCAGATAGATAATCTAATTTTAACATCTAATTATGACTTCGCTTAACAATATCATTACCCTTAGCCTGATGATATGATAAATGATCTCATAGCTATATGATCAAATAAAGGACTCATTTTAAATATAGGCCTTCACAAAAAGCTTGCTTTACTAATAGGTATAATTTAAAACTTTTTACAAAAATATGTTTATTTTCCATTTTTATATATGCACATTTTCAAAATGAACATGTATAAAATCAGTATCGAAGCCCGTTATTGTAATTAGGTTTCAAACAAAACCTATAATAATTTGTACAAAGGCTTAGTTTTGTGAATTACTCTTTGTTCAAAGTATGGTTAGAGCTCTGAAGGAAAGAAGATACAGTGCTACAGAACATATCAATACCCATTATAAAAGAAAGATAGGAATGATAATTTATTTATTAAAAAAGCTTGAAAGAAGACCATACCCGCAGAAGAGGTGTGTGGCGTTTTTTCACCTGCAAACAAAGCATTGGAAACATCAATACATTTACTAGCTTATATAATCAAACAACATAAAATGTAACTTCACAGTTCAAACAGGAACCTGGATGAGTAAAAAAACTTTGTGCATTTATAAATTTTACATAGAGCATAGCTGTACATCCCATATCAACCAGACCAGACAGAATAAAGCATAACCAGAGGTTTAAAGAAGTAATATTTTAAAGGACAAAAGAGAAGAACACATTCTATGAGTCCGTTTACATAAACAAAACCAAACCTAATATTTAAATGTATTTAATGATCTCAATTAGCATACTATTATTGCATACATATTTGTTTGATTGAATGTATAATCTTGCATTTGACTGATCACATGCAATATATTTAAAGAACTCAACTAGCATACAATCATTTAGCTAGTAACCTAGTACTGGTACATCAAAACATGGAACATGTTGAAAAACTGTTTGCATACAGGTATGGAGTCGTGGTGACAATACACGAAATTTGTAAAAAATTACACGATAATGTAATTATAACGAGATACCTCCAAAATAGGCAGTAGCTTAGATATCATTCTAAGTGGTTTAAAATCAACCTACCAAAAGTTAGTAATCAGCCTATTACTTTTGTGCATTGCACCAGTTAACTAACTAGTATATTTTGTCATCATATTGCAAGCAACTCATACCGTACAGATCCACCCATGCTTTTCGGCAAATGATCTAGCAGCTTCTTCACTGTCAAAAGTAAGTCCAGCATCACCAACATTAGCATATGGATCTCCTGTGGATGTCCACCCCATCAAAGGATTTTCCCATCTTAAAAAAATGAAACTGAATGAGTGTTGAAAATATAACACACATATATGCATACATACTCTTCTTGGGATTTCTATTGCTTATCACACTAACATGTGCATCATTATTAAATATAAAGTACACACTCATGTAATGTCATAAAGGATCTACTCAATGCAGTCCATTTGTTTAAGGTTAGCATACAACAAAAGTTATACTGCAATGGAGATTTGGTGAACATGTTCGTTCTTAAATTTTTGCTACAGCTTATCATTTAGGGGAATGACCATTAAATTTACACTACTTTATACTTTCCAATGAAGAAGGCGTAAAGGTTCTACAGATATAGCTATGTGATAATCTGAAAATTAATAACAGCTGGTATCCCGAGGTAAGAACATTTCAAAATATAATAAACAACATGGTAAGTGCCAACAAAAAATCAATCTGTATGACACTAATACTGAAAATCTAGCCAACAGGGTTGGGCTCGGTTGGGTAATAGATTCAGACTGGAAGATCAAATGTCACAAGTTTGAACTCCAAAGTGAGAACCATGTAACAAGTGCCTAGAGTGTGTGTTTGGTAGACACATGCTTCCTAGAGTATATATAGACAAAGCTTGGTTCTCAGGGTGATCAAAAAATTAATACCGAAAATCCAATGGTAACTTGCAACATACTGAATAAATTGTGATGATCTATATTTCAATGTTATAGCACGACATATGCTCTTTTGGCAGAAATCTGACCATCATGGATATATATGCTAGGAGTCTAGGATGTAATCATCCTATCCAGCAGCTCAAATATTTAGCACAAGTATTGTCGCCTACTTCCCGTTTTATATTGTTTGTTGTAGATGCCACATTATATTTCATTTATACCATCATATGAAAACCATTAGAGACAACACCGGAACAAATTAAAATAATCATGTAATCTATAACAGAATACATCAAATTAAATTCCCCCACATGGCAATCCGAGTGGGGTGTAAGGTGAAATCATGACCACTAGTTTACGCAGCATTATAAATGTCGGATAAAGTAGTATACAATAAACATTCTCTTTCTTTAGCCGGCTACTCTCCCCCCTCCAAAACGACAACCAAATTATTTTAGTTCCATTCTACCAAGCAACCAAATTATTTTAGTTCTTTCTTCGGTCGTGCTCATCTTGTACTCCCTCCAAAACACCCATCAAAGAAACATGAATCTAATGAAAATATTGTTTTGCTCCTCTTCTTCCTCTTCCTCAACTTTGGATGATAGTCATACACAAGAACTTTTTCAACAAAAAAACAATAGCATTCAAAACACTACAGTTCATTCGGTTACAGCAGATGGAGGAATCTTCCGAATAAGGTGGTAGTGTTATGGGACATAAAAATATATATAAAAAAAAAAAGAGATTATCAATCAGGACATTATCGAATTATGTCAGATTACTTTAACGATGATCCATGTTTTGACATGTGAAAGTTCAGATTAAGGTATCGAATATCCAAAAACATACTTAAGCGAGTCATGACAGGGTTACCGAGGATATACTTATATATCACACAACGGCTTAATACATTTGGTCAATCGGGTCTTTCGCCGCATAAAAAAGACAAGTGAATGTAAACGTATGGGAAAAATGCTAATAGGCAAAACGAGTAAGTCCGAATCGAAGATTCTACTGCCAATGAACGCTTAAATTTTTTGTAAAACTGTCGTCCTAGCATTTGGTGTGGAGTATCTTAAAATGTCAAACGATAATGACATCAATTGACTATTGACTACGGGTGAATAACATGGATTTCCAGGTATGTTGGGTAGCTTATATTGTATGCATTGACATTGGAAAAATTGTCCAACTGCAATGCAAGGACAATACACCGAACATTACCACAAGACAATGTGATTTTGGAAGCTATAGCTTCATTTAATTTATATATATGACACGCTTTTTTCAATATATCTGGGTATTTAAACGACATTAATGTTCTACATCAATCTTGCTTGATTAGCTCATTATCTAACGACATTAATGTTCTACATCAATCCTCCTTTTAAAAAACCAAAACATCTTTGCACGGTATATTAAGAGAGTTATGGAGATCAGAGATCTCGAGGCTCATACAGATTTGCGTAGAGTACTAGCGAAACACTTTCATCATTTTGTAGAAAATAGTTGAGTACTAAGGAAATTATTATTTACTTATTTTCAGTGTTGGGCGTTGTACTAATTGCAGTTGTTGTAACGTCGTTGTATGAATTTACTTATTATAAATTATTGTTGCATTTGAGTTTAGAAGAATGTATCGAATGAATAAATTAAAACACGTACTAACTACTGACTTTTTCAGAAACAAATACATCATGGTAATCATCCAAAAACATAACAATGATTACCTAAGATACATGATACTACAAATACAAACAAGAACGGTAATTACCTACGAAGCATACTACTAAGCACACAAACTAGGTACGATTGCTAAGTTCTAACCTTCTCATTTTCGATTGCATTTCATACGCATACTCTCTTCCTCGTCGACGGAGTTCAATCTGCTGGAAGTAGCCAGATCCATTCCAATTATCCCTACATGTGAAGCATCTTCGACCTGCATTTTCACGTGATTCGAAAATGAGCATGATCGCTTCAACTCTACACGCAAGAGACTCTTCTGCTTTGAATTTGTTCGTTTTCTGGGTTATAAAAACCACCGATAATTGGAACGTTATCCGAGTTTGAGTTCGACATTGTTATATTAATATTTTTGACAGAAAATAAAATGTATGATGACATTGTGGCAAACTGCATTTATAAACAATTATAATCGAACATTTATTTGAATTTTTTGTTGTTGATTTGATCAATCACTCCAAAAGATTCCAATTAGGTTACGAAGCTCATGGCAAACAGTGATGTGATCGATCACTGAAAAGATCCCTACTGTACATTGAAGTGTGTGACAGAAAGCAGCATTGATTCAGACAGTGATGTGATCGATCCCTGAATAGATCCCAGCTGTACACTATAGCGTATGACAGAAAGCAGCATTGTTTCAGGCAATGATATAATCGATCGTTGAAAATGTTCCAGTATGGTTCGTAGAGCAGCATGGTTCAAGGAGAAACTTGGTTCAGGGTTAAACGTTTGTGTAAAAGTTTATTTTCATTATAAATACCTCTTAAATAAAATTTTGTAGTTCATTCTGCAACATTAAACCAACAACTCTTAAGATGCCTATTTCTTATTTAGATATATACAATTATACCGATCATTTGTAGGGACCGCCAAATCTAATCCATCTCCACCTAGAACTCTGACTACATGGTACACTGAAATGGAAGAACGACATCACGAGGATATGAGACAACAAGAGCTTGAATCGAGGATGCAACGAATGCGAATAGACCATCAACAACTACATATCAACACTACACAAGAATTACATCAGGTGATACCACAAGTAAAAAATCAATTGTAGTTAATGAGGTACACTCCGCAAATGGTATGTGCTTATGAGGTTTCAAATCACCGATTGTGGTCATACGACATGGGGGTAATGCTGGTCATGCGACATGGGGATAATGCTGGTCGTCGATGCTTCTGTTGTCCACTTTACCACATGGATGCGAATTCAGGCAATGAATAGACGACTGATTCCCTTATAAGGCTATTACTTGCACTTTGGAATTGGAAGAAGAGATCAGAAGGCTTCGTAATCAACCCACTGACGTTATGCAACATAACTATCGTCATTGTAATCGTTCAACCTAGATGTTTGTCCACTCCAGGACTAATTAGATTTAGTCTGTGTATCTTTCATTTTTCTATATATCTTTCAATTTTTTTTTCGTCAATGTAGAAGTCATATGTTGAATTTCAATATTTAAAATCATTTATCTTCTCATTATCTTAACATCCTATGTTGAATTCATATGTCGACAAATTTAAATAGTGAAATACAGTAGATCTAAAGCGAAATACATACAACATTAAAATTGCGAAATACATTAAAAAATCAAATAAGACACGCTGATAGACAAACACCACATGAAAGTACAATGATTCATGGTTATAAACGCGTAAGCCAATTGTATCGAAGTTCGAATGCTCCATGACCGACGATTTTTGGTTGGTACTCCAACATGTAAAGCGAATCAAAAGTAGATCGATTTGCTTGAAATATGTTTTCGTCTTCAACCTCTTGGATTATTTTGCAATAACTATCGCAGAATGCCATAAATGCACAGTAAGTTGTTTTGATTTCCAAAGTCGAACGCCACCTTATACAATATGAATGATTGTTGTAAACCTCATTCACTAAGTTCTAATACTCTTTATAGCTTACATACACACCTCTACACAACCTCAATTCATGCTTACGGTCAGCCTCAATGTAGGATTTCACAAGTATCAGTAACTCTGAAGATGACCACATAACGCCAAACATTATAGCGATACTTTAGTTTGTCGGCTAATAACTTTGTATGAAACATTTGGTTCACAACATCACAAGACAACGGTTAATAAAAAAAATTCATTTTCCATGTTATCCGGCAGTAATAATGAGTATTATAAAATTACCTTTGTTTACCCGGCATTACTAATGTCGGGTAAACCATTGACTGCAGTGGTGAACTCATTTTTGGGCTCACCGACCCCCTGTTGGGGGCCAATCACCAACAGACTGACCACTGACCCCCTACTTGGGATGCTCTTAGGGCCAGACAAATGAATAAGTTGCCAGAGCCCTCCATGATTTTGGTTGTCCTTTAATAAAAATGATTGCTCTATCCATGCTACGTGCAAGGAAAACAAAGGTTATTGTGGTTGAGGAACTGTCGTGGTGATGCAAATTTGAAACATTGAGGTAATGATGATTCATATGATTTGTTATCGTGTAAAATAATGAACTTCGCAAACCATATGATGTTTATTGCTACTAAGCTCCATTGTCATTTCCAAAATTATTTCTCTACATTAACTCATTCAAACAGTTATTAGCAAAGGTTTCAATACTCGGCTTCAATTTCACGTTTGGTCTTTTGGGTTTTTGGTAGTTTCGTTTCCTTAAATTCGTAAGTTTCGGTTTTGTTTTCGCTAGTTAATTTTTAAAGAAATATAACAATACATGAAATATATAATATACCAAATTACAAATAACCCTAAAATTATCATTATCCTAAATCATAATCAGACACAATCAGCATGTCAGCCCAAATAAATTGACACACAATCCAACACGGAGATTGTTATACTGAACATGTGTAAAAATAATAGACAACTGCACTCTAGATTTGTAACTCTACGTTCTGAACCCAAATACGTAATCCAGCCCAAATAAATACTTAACCCTAAAATCTCTTTTCAAAATGTAATGTCCGCAACATGCAATCAGTTGCTGGAATAAAACGAAGTGAATGTGAAATATGGCCTCCATGGGATATGAGTCCAAATTATCATTTATTTCTGTATTTCCTAAAATCTAATGCATACAGCAAAAAATACGCCCATTGTAGGGTGGACCCCTGGCCTCCATTGACACATCTTTGAAGACCTACCACTTTGACACAACTTCATTTCTGATAGAATAAATTAAGAATTATTCATATCAAGGTTTCAAATCTCGGATTTCAAATGAGATATCAAACTGACATTTCAATCCATATCTTATGTTCAAATCTTAAAATCTCAGGTGAGCATTGAGATGGGTGTCAAAAAAGATAAAACTTATTTTTGAAGCTTCGTCTCGCTTAAGTGCGAAAAGGAGATATCGGGAAAGATCTTGGATGAGATGAAGGTGATTCGAAACTCTGATTATATGCAAATAGTTTATGATATCGTTTCTAATTGGTGGACTGCCCTCTGAGTTAACCCTGTGTGTTATCTTCACTGACTCACAATAATCTTCTTTGACTCATAACAGCACACCTTAATGGTCATTTACCACGCCCTTTACAATGGCCCTATGTGTTACCTTCATTGACACAATAACACACACCTCTTAATGGTCATTTATCTGAAAAGGTAATCAATTATTTCTATAATGTTTTACAACAGCTTTGGTTGATGAAGATCCATGCTTGAAAAGGGTCATTTACCAAACCCTTTACTAGGTTGCTGCATAATAGAAAAATGCTGAAGTTAAGATTAAAGAGGTCAAAAATTAGCACAAAGATCATCCTTAGTGTGGACCACTATACAGACATCATGTAAGACATTGATGTAAAAAGTATAAAAGTAAAATAACATAGAAAAATAATTTACAAAATGAGGTATTGGTCATACTTTTGAGTCGACATGAAATTGATCTTCCACCTTCCAACTTTTCCGGATCCCTGTTGAGAAGGTGTTCGAGCTGGAGAATAAATAATAACCTGATAATGTCAAGAAGGATGCAAGCACGGTTACAAACGAGACGGTATTGATTTTATGCACAACATGTTAATGAATTATACCTTGAATAAAGATGAAGGTTAAAGGGAGAATAATTTTAGACAAGGATCTGGACAAGAGGTAATAATTTTGGAAAAGGGGAACTACTGAACAAGAGGTTTTAAAAAAATGAAGTGAGGGAGAAAGAAAATATTTTCTTATCCCTTGGTAAAATAGTAAAATAACATTTTAACCCTCTTTATTGAGTTTCGAATTTTCAAAGAGTAATAAATAAGTTAATAAGAAAACTTAACTTTATATTTAAATTTCAAGAAATTATGACTTTTTTAAAAAAAAAATTATGAAAAACTATGGTTATTTTCTTTTTGAAATGTAAACTGCTTAAAATCTGAAGATTCTCAAAATTAAGTAGGCTGAGGAAGTATTTGATTGAAATTACATCTTCAAAAGGTCAAATGCAATAGCAGAAATAACAAACGAAATCATTTACAAAGAATTAACTACAGCATTTAGGTTTGTACACTCTAGATGCAGTCTGGTAGTGCTTATGGAATTCACACAAGTAAGATACAATGAGGTGCTCACTTTATATACCACTAAGCCATCGAAGAATTTCAACTAAGGAAAAAAAATTCAAATGAGAAACATGTGTGACACATATGATCAAGCTCCTAATTCAATCTGCAGTTAAGAAATTTTAGTCAACCGGTTAGAGATTCTAAAGAGAGAGAAAATTCAAAAATTGTTAATTTTGGTTTATTCGTTGTTTGATTGCTAAATTCGGATAAAAGAGAAGATCGTCATGAATCAAAAGCAAAGTCAGTTCTCATAACAAGTATAAAAAACATTGAATTGGTTTTACAAGACTAAAGACAAGGATTCTTCAAAACAATGCTTACCGAACTGAAAAAACCTTTGACCTTTTCACCTAATTATATGTAGCTAAAGCTAAAATGATTAGGGGGCACTCTGTTCATTCCCTTGAATTGCCATCAAATCCCCATGCTTCCGAATTAAACTATGACTGAACTATGGTACCCGATTTAAACTATGGTACCCCACCTGTTGCCTTTAACCCAAATTAACTCATTTTTACCCTTCTTTCTTTAATTCCTTCCTACCTTACATCTTCTTCGTTGAAATTTTCTGGTCTTCAAAATTCGTTTGGAAATTATCAAAATCAAATTAACAAAGTAAAAAGAAAATTATCAAAATCACATAAAGAAAATCCATTTCAAAATGACGATAATTCGCTTCTTTGAAATAAGCTTAATAATAAAAATATAAGAGGACGCAATTCCAATGTTAAATCAATACGATCAAACCTAAAGGAACAATAGCACAAACAGCGTTAGAATACTAAATAATTTTTAACATCCTGGATGGCTCTAAAGTAAATGAAGAAAGAAAGAAAGAAGGCAAATGAAATTACTCTTCGTTTGAGGTGCTCGTCGGGGATCCCGGAAACGATCCCGATTTCACCAGGTTTGATTTCGATGAGGCTGGAAGACTGAGAAGAGAAAGATCTCGTTAGATGCGATGGTGCAAGAAGTCGGCGATAGATTGAGAGGCTTTCCTTTCTCAAAGAAAAAGCGGCCATTGGAATAGGAGAAGATCCGGATGATCTAATTGATTTCAAGGAAATTTGTTCGAATACTTTTGTTAGATTGAAGGACGAGTGTTGCTAGGGTGAGGTGTCTCTGAGCTATTATTGCCGGACCATTTTACCGTAGAGTGGTTATCGTTTTACAAGCTAAAAATAAAACTAGTATAGAAAGAGACTAAACACAATTCAATTTACTTTTGGCAGCCATATGTTGCTATAAATCATCAAAAACTTGTTCTTTGTTATAATATATGTAAATATAAATAGTGGATATGTTATATACTGTTTTGTATTTAGTTCCACGTCATGAGATTAGTTCTATTCCAAGGTCTTAGGTCTTTATATAAATGTGCTAATGTAATGAAAATATATTACTAATCTCTGAATGAATAAAATTGTTCTCTCTAATGCTCTTAGGATCATAACGTATATACATGTTACATCTTCATGTTTCTCACTATTGTAGTTGTTATGAATTAATAAATGGTATTTAATACTACATATTCATATTCTTAAATTTGCCTATATTATGAAAGTAAACATAATCAAGTCAGCACAATCTTTAATTATAATTCATCCCTTCTCCACCAATCAATCCATATAAAGGCCTTTCCATATTTTCAAGGATAGTTTTGCAATTTTAAGGAAAGTAATGAATGCAATTAATGAGATTGGATCTAGAGCTATCGAAAGAATGTAAATAAGAAATTATAATCGCTTTCATGGATTATATTTGGTTGTCCTTTGCTATTTTGCATTAATGTTTTTATTCTTTTACTGTAATACTATCAGATATGGTTTCTTATTTTATGAAATGCATTGATTATATACGTGTGAATAATATTTTGATGCTTATACATTTTTATTTCCACTTATAGTTAGTAATATGATAAACGCAGCCATGCTTGAATTAAAGCTTTGAACTTATTAGAAGATAACTTTTTGTCATAGATATTGGATGTTGACATCCAATTACAATCTCGTTGCTTAAAAAGTGCTATAAAAATGATAATCCGGTAGGATAAAACAATGACTCTTATATTTTTAAGGTGTCATATCCATGACAAACTTAAAATAAAACATTTAACTAAAAAGGATCATCTTTACCTATGGAACTCCCTGAAGGAGTGTTATGACCACCAAAATATGATCACACTTTTAAACACTAGACATGAGTGGTTAAACTTGAAATTTCAAGTCTTTAAATCTATTAGGAAATACAATTCCTCTATATTTAGAATTACTTCTAAACTAAAATTATGTGAAAGGATTGTCTAGTAATACTAACCTGAAGTTAGATCATTTCTTCGAAGTTGATGAAGGAAACTTTATTAATGATGAAATCTAAGTGCAATAATAAATGATATGGTCGAATTGATCAATAGTAGCAGCATGAAGTCTGCTATGTGGATTTTATTTTATTTCAGTTCAATAAATCTGTTGGAAGTTGGTGTTTGTATGTTTTCTTTTCAGAACTAATTGAAATAATGTACCGATGAATGTTGTGTTTTAACCATTAGTCTATTTTAATTTTTTTTTTTGGAAAGTATTAGAATTTATTTAATTTTACAAATTTTAATAGTCGACCAACTATATTGTCTTTAATTCTTAAGATATGGACCATCATTATTTGAGTGATAATATATGCCTATTAGATAGTGCAACTACTCATATGATTTTGAAAAGCAGAAGTTTTTCTATGAACTATCGAAAAATATTTTAGTTAAAAATTTCAACCATAGCAAATTTTCTATATAATTGAAGGGTCCGGAAGAGCCCATATAGTATTACAAAATCTCTTAATTCAAAATACATTATACTCAAGCAAATTTAAAAGAAATTTGTTGAGTTTTGAGGGTATATAAATGAATGGCTACCATATTGGAACTATGAGAAAACGTCAAAGAATATCTTTGCGTTATCTCTACAAATTAAAAGCTGGAAGCTTATTTTAGAAAAATCTGATACAATTTCAACTGGATTATATTTCATGAAATTTGGCATAATTGAATCACATTTTAAACATGAGCCAGAAGCTCACAAATATCACTTGAATGCATCTTATCAATTGATAAAAGAATTATCCTCCTATTATTAATGTGTATGGTGTATTAGCTAGTAGCAGTATGATAATGGATCAGAATGAGAATCCAAAGATGATTATTATTTAATGTGACAATGTTTGTCAACATTGAGGAGGAGGATAAAGGGATACAAGTTCATTTTGATCATCAATGTCAAATATTTGTTAACATGTATAATGATGCAAAATATTAAGTAACTTGAATAAATTATTAATATCCCTAGTAGACTTTCTCCAATATAGATTTGAATCCCTGAAGGATCAAAATATGTAAACCATATCTGAAATATGGTACAAAAATCGGTTCGAAATACTTTTGGAGTAAGTAATAAAGATGCCAAATAAAAGATGTGAGTGTTCTTGAAGAAACACTTAAGGGTGCACTCGAAGAGACTAATGACATGATTGTCAAATTACCCTAGAAGTGGTTTAGGTACCTAAAACATGATAATCAAAGAGATCTCAATAAATTATGTCTAGAACTGACAAGAAATACTTATTGATGATAAATTTATAAATAATTAAGCGCTTATGTTTATAAATAGATTAAGAATCTTGAATTAGTGGAAAACATGACTGGCCATCATGAATCCTTTAATAGTAGAGAAATATAGATATGTAGTCCACAAAGTACTGAAAGTACTTGAAATGCTTAATATACCCTGAAGGTATAAATGTGATTTAAATCATATTAAATAATGAAAGTATACAAATTCATAAAGAATATAAATAACTTTTATTGTTATAAAGAATGCAAAGAATAAGGAGAGTAGATTTCAACCTACTTTTAAGCTGTGTAGTTAATGCCCCGCTATTACCCCGCTACAACCCAGTTATATCTCATAACGGATTTCTACAGCTACGATTTTTCTATATAGCCCTATAATATAGCGTTTCCGCTTTAATCCCCGCTATTTCCGCCGTACCCCATTATTTCCGCTATATTCCGCTATATCTTTTTTAATAAAATGAATTGAAAAATTGCATTTATACATTATAAAATTATGAAACTAATTTATTTGATTTAATTTTTTTAATATATTTTCAAAAATGAAAATACTCTAATAATCTACCAAATTCAATTATGTTATATAACAGTTTTTCGTTTATCTAAAGTATATCCGCACATGTTTTTATTTCAAATTATTTATGTATTATTTATAATTCAATTGAATGATAATTTTTCATTTAATTACCCTTTATATATTTGTAAAAACATTAAGTACGAGTTTTATATGTTATTTTAGAGCCATCCGTTATATCCCGCTATATCCTCGCTGCATCCCCGCTATGACTTTTTGCACCTCTACCGCTTTGAATCTACCGAGCGCATTAACTGCACAGCTTTTAAGTATTGTTGTAATTCTTGATATAATTCATGACGAGTAGATTACTTCCTATTTTTAAGTATCGTTGTAATGAAACTCTTAATATCCATTGTAGTGATAGTTGCGATATGCAAATACTTATTAAAGTATACAAATTTTTGAAGAATATATATAACTTTTTTAGTTATAAAGAATGCAAAAGATATGAAGTGTAGATTAAAAATTTCTTCTAAGTATTGTTGTAATGAAAATTTTGATATACTTCAAGATGAGTAGATTACTTCCTGCTTTCTAGTAATGTTGTAATGAAATTTCTAATATTCATGAAAGATGTATAGTTGCAATGCGCAAAATTGATTTGAAGCACAAAAATGAAAGCACATGATGTGTTTTTCATAAAGGTAGCATCCATAAATATGTTATAATGCACTCTTTTTCCTTAACTAAGATCTTTTCCCACTGGGTTTTTCTTAGTAATGTTTTAATGAGGCATTATCTTGATCCAAAAGTATCGACTCCCCAGTAACATTTGAAAATAAGTTATAATGTACTCTTTTTCCTTATTTAAGATTTTTCCCACTGATTTCGCTTACTATGGTTTTAACGAAGCATTATTTTGATCTAGAAGAATCAAACGTCTTTTCAAGAAATAACATCTCAAATATGTTATTTAAGTTAAATTGTATTTTTATCCTTAACTAAGATTTTTCCCATAGGGTTTTTCTTAGTAAGGTTTTAACGAGGCATTAGTTTGATTCAGAAGTATCAAGCTTCATTTAAAGAAATAAGAAAATAAAATATGTCATTGTACTCCTTTTCCTTCACTAAGATTTTTTCCATTGGGTTTTTCTTAGTAAGGTTTTAATGAGGCATTGTTTTGATCTCGAAATATCAAACCCTTTAGAAAGAATATCATCTTTAATATGATTTTACAAGTGCAACTCTTTTCCTCGTTCAAGGTTTTTTCTCACTGGGTTTTCCTAACAGAGGTTTTTAATGAGGCAATGGACAATATCTAGATCGACTGAATGAATAAATGCAAACAAGATAACAATAAGGGGGAGCAATCATCGTACGTTACAAAAGGGATAATTTCAAGTTATCAGAGGATTCAAAATTTTAAAGACGCATATTCAAGGGGGAGTGTTATAATATATGTAAATATAAATAGTGAATATGTTATATATTGTTTTGTATTCAGTCCCACATCGTGGGATTAGTTCTATCCCAAGCTCTTAGGCTTTTATATAAAGGTGCCAATGTAATGAAAATGTATTACTAATCTCTGAATGAATAAAATTGTTCTCTCTAATGGCATTTGCTTTCTTTATTTTATAACGTTCTTTAATGTTTTATTAGAGGGTAACCCATGGGTTGCATATGGTGTGTTTTAGAAAAAATAATTGTGTAAATATTGACAAAAAATTGAATTTATTATGGATAAATTTGTTAAAACTATCGAGTTATGTACTAACTTATCAATTTTAAGCATGTAATTTTTGTCATGAGTTATGATTTTTATACTTGTAAAAAAGAAAATTGCCATTTTGTATATAATAATGACTTAGATGTCAATTTTATAATAAATAAAATTTAGTATCCTTAATTAATTTCAAAATTAATATTTTCTTAAATTCTAACAAATGGATATTTATATACATAAATTTTGAGTTTAACGTTTGGTTTTTAGTACATTTATTTAAAAGATAAATGATGTATAGATTGAATTTCAAATATTATTTAATACAAATACCTAAATATGAATCTGTAATAGTGATGAATCAATATAGTTTTATGTATTTTAAGCTCTTGGAGTTAATATCAACATAAAAATAAGTATATTATATTATACAACGATACAAAATATTTATTTAAGAACTAAACAAAATATTGATTAAAAGTAACGTTACAAACCATGTTGTTATTTAATTATGTAAAAATTATAACTTGACTTTTAAATCGTTGTTTCATACCTCAATATTTTAGTTTATAATAAAAAAATTCCTAAAATAGTTAACATATGTCTCAAAAGGACAATAAAATACAGAGAGAAAAAAATTCTAGTTAAAGTACTGTATATTTTATCCTTTAATTAATGTAAATTACAAATACGCATAATTAAAATTTAATGTTTTCACGAATGTATTAAATGAAAATATTCATCGTTTTTCAAATTATAAACTACATTATTCATCACGTAAAATAAATTTAATATCAATCTTAACAGCAATAAATTTTATTAATGGCAAAGAATTCATTTGATTTACTGATTTGGAAAAAAAATACGTTGAATATGTTTGTAACAGTACATGTTTTAGAATATGTTTGTTTATAATAAAATAACACATTCAGAAGAATTTTTTTTGTACATTCTTCTTTGTAATTAAGTACTAGTTTTAGAAAGAAATAAATTATGTAAACTTGAATTGGAATAATCTAAGAGAACCAAAGATACTTTTGTAATAATTATAGAAATTTTTGGTATATGGACTGAATGAAATATTAGTTCTACGATTTTTGTCAATATAAATGTAGATATAAGATATTGAGTTATCATCTTTTAGGACTTGATAGACGGAATAATTATTATTAATTTGATTTATTTTAAAATTTCAAAAATTAGACACTTAGTTAATTTAAGTATGTAGACCTAAATGTAAAATAATATGATAGAACTTAGAAATGTTTTGTGAATAACAGTGGAAATTTTTAAATATTGATATTTGAATGTAAAATGATAATTGAGAGAATTAGTAAGAATTCGTAATAATAATGATAAATCGAAAGGAAAATAAAATATCTAGAGAGTATAAAGGAGAAAGGAGGAAATCCCTGGAATTAATAAGAGAGCTTCAAATTCTTCCGCTTTACTATTATTTAAACCGACCGTTAGAAAGGTCTGTCTACTATAAGTTTATAAAATCAAATTGTGTGAAGTTAAAAAACAAGAAGTCATTCGTATGTCTACTTAAATCCCTCCACTGCTATTAAATATTTAAAAAATATACTTGAACGGTCTATTCCACACTGTTATGCAATTGTACTAGTATTATATAAGTTTTACCAAATGATTTGAATTGTATTCGTCCAACTTTAATATCAAAATATATTTTATAAGAGCACAGAAAGCGGCTCCTTATTAGTGTTTTTGACCAAAAAAATAGATAAAATAATAAATCATTTTTATAACTTATTATCCCAATCTTTATTCAAACAAACTTTTTTTTTTGGCAAGGCCAGCCGGTTTTATAGTGGACCGTCCACTATTTATTACTAAAGTAATAAAATTGAAGTATATGAGCAAGGTAAAAGCACCTTAACTACTAAAAAAACAGAAAATACAGCACGGGTACGTGACAGCTATGTCACGGTAACTATAAGTAACACAAGATAACTAGCATTCCTCCTTGGAGGGAGGTACACCAACAAGCCCAGTGACCAAAGAAGAAGTCAATGGGACGGACCCAGAAAGTCCAGCAAAGGGGCGAAACCGGAGAGCAAGACAAGGGTCGTAAACCACATCATCAGAACAGTAGTGTGACGCCCCACCTCTATACCCACGCTAGCCAAGAACACTCCGGAGAAGTGCTGTCAACTAGCACGGAGAATAAGGCTGTTGAGGAGCGACCATCCATGTAATTGCTTATCACACGGTGGCTATAAATAATCTTCGGAAACAAACATAGAAATAATCATATCACAAATCAGTCACAGATATCCATATCACAAAGGCGGAAGAAGATATGAATATATAACTAACACATGAAAGTGTACATCAGAGTAGTGGTCAATAAGATCCACGATAATACAAAAGAATAGCAACACGTGCTATACAAAAGAATACAACTATGAGTCTATATCTCAAGTGTATACAACAAAAACTGCTAATCTAAACAGTTAGCCAAAAGTCAGAGTGATGAATCCCTGGGAAGAAGTCAAGCAGAAGCACCTGTAACATCTCGGTCTGATCCGAGTATTATTTAAGAAAATAATAAACGGATCAGTCTAGCTATAAATATCAGATGACATGATATAACATAAAAGATATGGCATAAACATAAACATCCATAACGACATACCGCTATAAGTATGTAAATAATGATCAACAGAAGATCAATCAATAAGAGATAATCAATATCACAAGAATCTTCTCAAAGATTCGAAGGGGGCATCATACCCTAAACTTGTACTCATAACAAGTCAATGACATAAATTCCAGAAATCAACACGAGAAATCCAGAAATCATAAAAAGGGAAAGAGGCCTATCACATGACGGTCCGAAGACCATGGGGAGCTACCCCACATGTGTGAGTGGAATCACACAGAATGAGGTCAAGACTAACCAAAAAGCAGAAAGGTATGTGTGAATGGAATCACACAAGTGGTGTCTAGTCTAACCTTGCAATGAAAGAGACATCGCGCAATTGCTAGTCTAATTCATAAAGCGATCATCAAGATCAACGAGAAGTGTCAATTACACTAAGCTAGTAAATATAGAAGTTTAGCTTCATGTCCCATAACCACTTGCTTAACTTAAATATTTACGAACAAACTGTAAATCTTCACTAATAAAATTGTCACAAGAGGTTCAATCGAACAAGTCCAAGAATTAACCGACGAAGTGAACGCAAGCGTTTCATACCACTTGTTTTACTAAGTCGTTTAATTAGATTTCTCATCCGAGTGAGGTAAAGGCTTGTATATACTAATAGATTGGAAAACGATTTAAGAAAAGAGCTTTGTTATTAAAAACAGAGTTGAAATTGTTTGTTAAAAGAGTTTTGATATTTACTAGTAGTATTGAAACCTTTATATTATAAAGTGACAAAACACATAAGCAATTGTAGAAACAATCAGTCACAAAAATCGCATACGGAGATGTGAATAAAATCCAAGGAAATCAGCTCAATGTTTTTCAGATAAGATCCCCTACGGAGGGGGGGTCCAGGGGGGGTGGCAACCCCCCAAGGTGGGGGTGCGGGGGCAACGCCACCGCTTACGGGGTTCGACCTGCCCGGTCAGGTCGCGGGGGTCCAGGGGGCAGCGCCCCCGGCGGGGTGCGGGGCAGCGCCCCGTCCAAAACGGTACGACCTAAGTGAAGACAAGCGGCCTACGACCTAAAGCAAAGTGAGGTCTAACGACCTAAGGGTTCACGCGGCCTAACACAATGGCCGAGCGACCTAACTGGAGTTAAGGGAGGCAAGCGACTTAAGGTCCAACGACCTACGACTCAAGCAAGCCGAGCGACCTAGTGTGGAGGGGTCGAGCGACTTAAGGAATGCGAACGACCTAAGGTCTAACGACCTACGACTTAACAGAGTCGAGCGACCTAAGGTAAATGGTCCAATGACCTAACTCGAACGACTTATCTGGAGCTTAGGTCGGAGACGACCTACGAGATAAACCAGGCCGACCTAGTGGACGAGCGACCTAAGGTAAATGGTCCAACGACCTAACTCGAACGACTTATCAGGAGCTTAGGTCGGAGACGACCTACGAGATAAACCAGGGCGAGCGACTTAACGTTTGCCTAGAGATTATAGGTCGGAAACGACCTAAGACTTAAAGCTTAACTCGCGAGCGACCTACGGCTTAAGGCCTAACTCGTGAGCGACCTACGACTTAAGGCTTAACTCGTGAGCGACCTAATTCCGAAGTGCCAATTCTTCCAGAACGACCTAAAGTTAACTCGTGAACGACTCACGACCCATGGACGAACGACTTAACTCCGAACGACCTAAAAATGGCCAGAACGACCTAAGTGCAGAAAATTCACCAAAACGCTAAAAATTGGAGTTTTTCGCCAATCCAATCCAAACCAAATGCTAACATGCATGCAAAAATGATAGGGAATCATTCCCAGCAGTCCAATATAGTTATAGGCTAGAATTGTGAGATAAAAATCTCACCTTTGCACTAAAATTTATGAAGATGAAGCTTGAAAGCAAGGAGAAGCAATCCAAAGCTTGAATCCAATATCTTCTACTTGAATTTGGAGTTGAATGATGGAGTTGCAATTGAATTTGAGCTTGGAGTTTTAATTTCCCATTCTCTTCACCATTAATGCTAAAGCTTGAGTTAGTTAGGAAATTTATGAAGAGTGAGGAGAAGAGGGTTGGAACTTGGGCTTAATAGGCTAAACTAACCCAAAGTCCAAAGCGGGAAAAGTTAGTGAAATTTCACTAACTCCAAACCTATCGATGTTTATACTTAAAAAGTTGTAAACGACATTTCGAACTCAATGGAAGTGGTCTCGAGTCCTAATTTGACCGTTTGCAAAAAGTAGTTTTTCGGACCAAAATCCGATTAACGATTTAATATTTAAATAAAAATATTTAAATGTAAACTCGATAAATATGCGGGTTGTTACAAGTAGACAAAAGATCGATCCCAGGATGGATCAGCAAGCAATGCAGAATTGTCACTCGCATCCAAACCGTCCATATCAAGAACTAGAGAATCACCAGATTGTTTATAGCGGAGGCATCTAAGATCCAGTTGATCATCAGAAACAAACCGGAAGAAAGATTCATTTACCGGGTTATACCTCATATCAGTAATGGGATCAATCCAACACCCCTCGGCCACATCCCATACCACGGGAGGCAGCAGCGAGGAGTGGTCAGGAGCATCAAAAGGGATGTCAGGAGCAACTGCAGGAACCTCTGAACCAGGAATTGAAACAGGCGAAACTTGAGGGATAGAAGGAACACTCAGATCTGGCAACGAAGCCACAGGTGCTGGATTGGATGTGCCAGAAACCTTGGGGACCCAGATCCTACAACGGGGGCGCGGTAAAGGCGACTTCAGAGCAGCCGCGGAGGCTTCAGAATGATGGCAATCGATAGTCACGTGACCAAAAGAGTGACAGGAGGAACAAATATCTGGAACCCATCCATAGCGAACTCTGACTTCCACAACATGGCCGACAGCGAGCTGAACAGGGATGGAAGCAGGGAGAGGCTTAGTGGGGGAAATCTCGATAAGAGCCTTCGCGAACATCAACTTATCACGCTCCACCGTATTAGAGTCAAAACATTTCAGCTTACCGTTATTACAAGCTAACCAATTCAATCCAATAAGAGGCTGTAGTCCAGAAGGAATCTGAGAAAAGTAAACCCAAACAGGGATAGATAAAACTTGCTCACGAGCACACGCGACGGTAGGAGACCGGGGGTAACAATAAAAGGCCTTCCATCTACAAAAGAAGGGTCAGAGTCCAAAACAAGCCGACGCTCCTCAGAAGAGGAAAATTTTAGGTAATACATCGAATCGATCAGCTTCACTCCTAAATTTCCACGTAGTTTCCAAGCCCTCCAAAGAACCGAGGCCACATTTGAAATTCGATGACGAGGATCCAAAAAAAAAACGAACCAAATAGCCTGACCAGTAATCCTCACCGGCTTGCATAACATTAGGGGGAGGAATCATCACTCCATCAACCTCAACCAAATCAAAATCAATCGGGATGTAGTCACACGCATTACGGGGCAAGGACGTGAACAAAGAAGACCACGATTTTGTGATATGCATCAATCCAACAGCATCACGACACTCTTCAACACTGGGGGCAATAGCAGCAGTGTATCAGTAGCATCAGATCGTAAAACAGTGACATTAGGTACAGATTTCTTTGGGGAATTTAAACAAACATCTGCTGTGCCATGTCCACAACGATGTAAATTGGGTGATTCACACCCCTGGACAAGGTCAGACACTCCATCGACCACCCTATGAACGTGCTCGTCCAACACAGAAGCCTTGCCCACATCACATCCCAACGAAATTGGTTGACAAACAGGAAGCCCACTCGCAACAAGACACTGGGACGAACGTGACTCACAATCAACCAAGACACTGGGACGAACGAGTGTAAGTTGCAATGGAGGAAAATCAGTAGTCGAATTTATAGCAGGGGGACGCATAGACGCAGGCGACATGGGTTTGAATACACGGCCAGATCTAGTCGAAGAAGGAGAGCGGGGGAAGGAAAGTAGCGGCAGAGAAGAACTCATGGGAAACGATACTGGGAGGAGATGCAGTAGAAAGAAAACTGGAGACAAAGGTCAGGCGCCATGGCAAACTTAATGCTAATTAAACTTTGGGGACAGGGAGACTATTTTTATTAATACTTTACCGTTCATTTTACTATAACACTTTCAGATGCATTACTTTTCACACAAACATCCTATAGAAAATTGTTTCCATCAATAAATCAAAAACTTATGATTATCCTAGTGATACACATCCTACACTTGTAAAAATAAGATTAGTGAAAATCAGATTGTAATGTTTAATATATATTTTTAGAATTTTTGAAATTATGTCCTTTTAGAAGAATGATCCATTTATGGAGGTTGAAGGTGTGGTATCCGTAGTTATAGTCGATTGGACGATTTAGGTCACAAGTGCTGCGGAAAAGTTGTCCCTTGTGTGGTCCAAGGGGCAACATCTCCGAGTTTGAAAAATTATTATATGTTATTTATCAAATTTGCAACATGTAGAGCATGTCCTTGGAAACACAATGAAGAATCAACAACAAATGACATAATTCCATATGTGGTTAAATTTGTATTAAAATTATTTAGTTAAAACTACATAGCTATTACGTTGGTAAAACTCAATGTAAGCAAAAAAGGATGATTTATAATTCAAAGTTATGTATCTTCTAAGAAATACTTTGTAAAAATGCAGCTAAAAGGTGCACAAAGATTACATGGTTTGGACTATGAGATCTACGATCATAAGAGGATGAGTGAATTTTATTGTTTTTAATGTTGGAAATAAAGTGCAATATAGTTTAGAAATACACTGCAATTTTCCAAATGCCCATCATACGGGTATTAATAGCAGAGACCAGGACGTGACTAACTTGGTAGTTCACATAGTGATAATAAAGGTTCCCAAGGTCATGATATTTAATGAGTATTCTTTTACACTAAAGATAATGGCACCAAGGATAGTAATGTGTTATGTTGCAAAAATAAATGAGTAGAGAAGTGGATATGGTGGTGGTACAGTTATATAAGTAGACGTTGTCACATTTACATATGCGAAAGTGAGCAAGAAGTAAAGAGATTGTCCATGCAAAATATGTCAAGGTTATAAAAAAGGATTTATATAGAGAAACAATATGGTGTAGAGGGTGAAGGCACTGATTGCACAAGATTTGTCGGACGAAGCAAATGAGTGGTGCTCGAACATGGTCTAGTGTCATGTGAAGTGAGTTAATCTTTATGGTTAAGGTGTGTCGATTAAGATCATTAAGATTTCAAGGCTTTATTGTTTGAAGCATCTAAGTTTGAGTATTTTATGTTGTGCTTAATTGTACTGACTTAAAATGTGAACAATGTAAGATGATGAATGATACAATCAAATAATATTCGATATAAGCATATGAGAAGTCAAAGTTGGGGTTTTAAAAGTACTGAAGATGAATAGGACGTACGGTTTGAGCTAAAAGTTTCAAGGTGCAAATATGTTGTCGACTACCGAAATGGGTGACCAATTATGTAACATCCGATAAATTTTTAAACAATTAATTAAAGAATAATCATGAAGATAAAGAAATTAAAAATACTGAAAGGGATTCATCGGACGTTTATTTACATATTATGCTTGGACGAATTATGTGATATTAGGGAAATCCTAATTGAAAATCTAAGCTAAATGAAAATAATTAAATGTGACTACTAGGACTAATTAATTTATATTTAAGAAAGAGGATTTGTAAAGAGAGAAACAAATAAAAAGAATTGGGCAAGAAAGCCCAAAATCTTTACTATAAGTGCCACTAACACATCCTCTATCTAACTTTTCATTCTTTTCAAATCAACATAAAAAGAATCCTAATCGGCCACCATCAATAGGAGGAGGAAGAAGAAGAAAAGGGAAGATTTGAAGCTAAGGAAATTAGAGACATGATTAATATAGAAATCTAGATGAGTAATATATTCCCTAATCCTTCTTTCTTCTCTAGATTTCTCATAACCAAATTAATGATCAAATAACTTTAATGCTTCTTGTAGTCTTTAAGATCTGAGAATTTAATATGATGATAAAACGTATTATTAGAAGTAGGTTTTGATTTATAGAATTTTCTCATAAGAAAATAATTTATTAGGTATTATTATAAGGTCGAATAATATGGAAAATGAACAGAAACTAGGAAGACTAAGGAAAAATGTAGCAATAAATTATGATTGATTTTACTAAAGATCAATGGAAACAAGTTAAGTAGTTTTCGAAAGAAAATAAGCATGGTTGAACGGTTATAATAGGGAACTAGAAGGCAAATAGTTATTGAAGAAGGTATGTTAATTAATTAGGTCCAGTATTTTATATTGGGTTAATATACCAGATCCACTTTTTATGCCAAACATATCAGTAAAGTATTAAATAATGATTAGAAAAGACTAAGTCAAAACGAATTGGGAGATGACGCATGGAAAGCTAGTGGTGGGTGTGCAAGAACGGTTCCCAACGCGTAACGTAGGGAATTGCCAAAGGAGGTGGAGGCGAGCCGAATAATAGATGAACCAAAACTTAAGTATATAAGCTTAAGTAGGAATATTAGGAAAGGCTAGGTATAAGGCCAAGATTAGTAAACTAAAGGTATTAACCGAGGGTCGTTGGCGGTCGATGGATAAGAAGGAATCATGGATAGAGGAGGTGATTTCGATAAATTAAAGATTTAATCTCATAAATCACTGAAATGAAACTAAGACAACCTTCCATAGACTATGTCGAGTGTAGTGATTGCCGAGTCTAGTATAACATTTGGTAAAATATGTAAATCAAAACTAGTAGATTTGGAAGATAATGATGTATGCTAAGGCTTAAGGTAGTCGAGATAAGAGCCAAAGACATGCATGATAATATAAATAGTATTATTAGTCGATAGGTGGTTAGTTGAAATATTAACTTAATAGACTACAAATTGAAAATCCTAATAGTGAATGGTTAGGTGGAATGTTCTGTAGATGACATGAGCCTAAGGTGGCAGTCAAGAAATCAAGAACGTAGGTGTAAAGCCTAAGGAGATAATCAAAATTGAAAGCATTGATATCAGGCCCAAAGGAGAAAACGTTCAGACTATGAAAGAAATTGGTCTAATGCCTAAAGTGGTAACCAAGGGAATGATGTAAGATGTAAGGCCAAGAGTGGAAGTCTAGGAACCAAAAATGAAGTAGATGTAAGGCCTAGGGTGACAATTGAAATATGAAAGCATGGGTGAAAGTCCTAAGTTGGCAACTGAGAATTGAAAGGCATAAGACCTAAGTGGCATGTAACGACCCGTAAAATTTTGATGATTAAATTTGTTAATAAATGAGACTTTAGTAAATTAGTATTGAAAGGAATGAAAACTTGTGATCCATGTATGAAATAATAACTAAAATAAGTGTAATAGTGTTAATGTAGGTAAAAATTAGTAACAAACTTATAAATGCAATTAAAAGCAAATAGGTGACAATTAATATAGGTAGTTTATTTATTTAATGTGTTAAATAAACTTTGGTAATCAATTACAATAAATCCAAATTTAACGTTTTGTTAATGTAAATTAAAGTAATAATCGGAAATAATGTTAATTTTATTCATAATATGACAATTGGTTGGATAAAAAGAATGGAAGTCGAGATTTATTAATTTATTGGAATTTAAATCTTTATAAATGGATTAATTGCAACTAAATGTAATTAAATATTTAAATATTACGTAGATATTAATTTAGATGAAATTTGAAGATATTTATGTAATAAAGCATGAATCAATGTTAATTTTATCTGTTTGATGATAATGGATTGAAAAACAAGACTTAAAATCAAATAAATGGATTTATTTGGAATTTCAATTGATGATTAACGAGTTTATTAAAATTGAAATTAAATACTGAAATTGATAAATTAATCAACTCTAAATTGACATCTAAATTAATTTAAATTAGTGTAAATGATTAAGATATTTAAAAATGGTAAAAATTGTCAATTGTAGAATTGAAATTGAAAATTTGATTTAATAAATTAATTATTAATTTATTTAATTAATATAAAAATAGCCATTTTGGCCACTGACTTGGATTTTGACAAAACCAGTTTCATCGGATCCGTAACGGTGAATTGTTGTAGGATTTCAAGTTTCGTAGTGATCGGGCTTGTCATTTGATCGTACGGACTCGAAATGACCAGAAATCAATTAAATTGAAATCAATTTGAAATAACTTGAATCTAGCCTAACTTATTCATACTATGGAATTTGGACTTGAAACCTGTTCCATTGTGTTTAAAATATTTAAAAACATCTATTTTCATATATGGATTGACCTAAATTCGTTCCGGAGTCGAATCGGGCTTTTCGGGTCATTTATCATTCAACGGTCCAAACCAATTGTATCCATTCCTCTATTTTTCAGCTTTGTCTATATATACCTTGTTATAAACCCTAGCCTATTTCTTATTCCTCATTTCTGTACGTATAATTTAGCTGTCTCTCCTCCTTAATGGCAGACAAAGAAATTCTCGCTTCCAAATCCAATTGCAATTTAAAACCAAATCAAAATTTCAAACCCTTCGAACTATATCATATTTTATATCGTCAGAAAGCTCCGAACGGGAGCATCTCAGATCTCTGATTCATTTTCCAATTTGAATCTCTATTCGTCTAGAAATTAAAGAACAAAGCATGGCCGTTCATCGTGCCGTAATCAACTTCGCCTGATCGTCAATGGGAGGTTAGCATTGCGTAGAGATGGACGAGTGCTTCTCATCGCTGGTGTTCGTTTGATGGTGCAACGGCTGGATCATGTCAGAAATTCAACTTAGGGAAAAACCCTAAGCGGCGGCTGCTCCTTGTCGTCGTTTATCGGAGCTCACAAGGGGTCGTGAGGGTGAAGCAGGTGATGGCGGCTAGCTAGTGATCTTCGTTTGGGGTGCGGCGACCTGTAGCGGCGACGACATAAATGAGCAGGCGACGACTTCAGTTGTTTAAGAGGACGGAGTAGGGTTTCGCGTGTTTCTGCATTGATGTTGACGTGGCAGGCTGCTAGTGGTAGCTTTTTTTCCAAAGTCGAATGTTCTAACGTATACAACTTTTGCATACGAGGTCCAATTCACGCGCGGTTTTCTCCGCTAGGATAATATTAAAATTCCAGACATTTTGACGATGGTTTGGATGAATTCTAAGGCTGTTCAAATTTTGGGTTTAAATTGGATTTAAATTCAATTTAAATTCAAAAGGTGAGTGTTTTAACCCACTCACAACTTCTAAAATTTCTTATGTTCGTTAAATTGATGTATGATGTGATTAGAAATTTATTTGACTATTTGGCATATTTTGAATCATTATCTCAGTTTATTTGAAATTATTTGGATAAAATAATATTTAATTTATTATTGAATATAAACTGCCAGTAAATACCTGTTATTCATTATTTGTTCTATATTGATGTTATTGATTGAATTAGATGATGATTGTGATAAATGTTTGGTGATTGATATTGGATGAATGGATGTTGTATTTTATACTGTTATAAACTGCAATTTGTTATGGATTTTTATTTCATTCGGGATTGCGGTTTGAAATGATATATAACCGTATTTATATTTTTAAATTACGGATTGAAATGATAAATATCCATATCACTTGACCATAGAATAGAAAATTATATACAGACACCGTAGTCTATATATAAAAATATTTTGAAATGATTTCTATGGTTTCGTAAAGAAATATATGGGTTATATATAAATATTGATTTTAGATGTTATATAAATGTTATTTTACTATTGATTTTTAGCTATGTGTAAATTCGTTTTGAAATATAAACCATATTATATGAAATTAAAGAAAATTAAAGTTGGAAGATACGTGTACCTGACTCCCGTGAGTTGGCATAAGGTGGCTAAAACTGGAGCGATTGACGGGCCAGTGAGGTAGCACCTTTGATCGCACACATCCCTTCGATATTATACTTTGACTTTTGGATTGATTCGGTGGCCACTTTTGAATTTTTTTTGTTTGGGGGTATGGCTCGAGGTGGCGGTAGCTGCGGTTATGGCTTACCACCGGCCCGGAAGAGTAATTGATATATTTGCCCTGGCATTGCCTAGTTGTGCCATGTCACCTACCCTAGCGTGCCTTATACGATTTTGGTTTTGTACCATACCTATGGAGTACCCTTTGACGACGCCCAGTACGGGGGAGATTACGGTACTGTATAGACTATGGGAATATAAAAGTGTGTTAAGGTGGAAAATGTAAAGCCTTAACGCTGTTTTTAATTTATATTATACTTTACCGTAGACACTATTATAATAGCGTATATTACTACATAGTAAATAGTTTAACGGATCCTTAGAAGATGTGAGTTCTGAGCATCTCTTAAGTTACTGCACTCACATTAGACACTGAATAGGAGATGTCAAATCCCATGAACATCTCTGACCCCGTTCCACTCATATTATGTACCACTGATTTAACTTACATAAGATCTTTTAGTTCTAACTCGAATGTTTCGTCTTTTCAATTCGCTCGAATCAGTCTGAGCGTTATAGGATTTGAAGACCTTATTTCTGGAGGATGAAGACGAAGATTTGTATTACTATTATTTATTATATTATTCCACTGCACCATATTGTTCCGCTGCATTAATTATTATTCTTTGGTATGTGTAACTCTGATTCTATGTTGTATAAGTATAATCAAACGTTTTATAAAACGGCTTCATGAATTGTTTTTTGATTATTATATTTTGTCGTTCCACTGCAAGATTCTGTTTTGTTTTCTTTCTTTCTCCCTTTATTCTTATTCACCCCAATAACAATTCTCCCTTTTGTATGTTTTGAGTCTGACGTGTGTGGTTTATCGTCGATTTAAAACGTACAAAAAGGCGGGTTGTTACATGGTGGCTGAAGTTTAACTTATAACACTTTGTTCATGAATGGCATGCAGCCTTGGTGGTAGGTGAATGATAGGACTTAACCGTATATCTTTAGCGAAAGGCATAATGCCATGTTGACACCCAAAACTAGGGTATTTTAGTTACATTGTGATACTACAATATTTCTATAAAATGAATTAGGTTCATTTGTGAATCAGATAATTATTGCTTTGGTACAGTAAATGGGAAAACATATACTTAGGTTTACTTGTAAATCAGATAATTTATCGCTTTGGTATAGTTAGAGGGAAAACAGTTCTGTATATTAGTATAGTGGTCTTACTAACTTCTTGTTTAGGGTAATATGCAACTCATACTAGATATTATGCTTGACGTATTTGAATAATACGAGTTTATGGACCAAACATGTTGCATTAGGAGATGGATGAATAAGACAATCCAAAAACGAAGCAGGAGGCTTGGGCGTTATACTTATATTTTATTTCCGATGTAGTAAATATTTTTGTCAGCATCTTCATATGTTATGTATGACACTTTTGACTATGTTATAATATATTTTGACCTCTGCATAGGAAAAACTTCGAAAACTAAATTTGTTAAGCTTAATTTGTAACATTGTGTTTCTTATTAGTTTTATCTACTCTGTTTACTTAAGACTGATTAATATAATGGATCTCATCTCTACCGTAAGACTGATTAATATAATGAATCTCATCTCTATCGTCGAAAGATAATTCCAAGGTGATTGTAACACATTGGAGTTCCATCTTTGAGTTTCGGAATGGGGGATTTATAGTTGGTATCAGAGCTTAGGCTAGGGGACACTTAAGCTAAACAAACTCAAGTAAGAATAGATAGGAGAAAACAAACACCTTAGGGAGGGTATACGCTATTATACATCGTATTTAGATTTTGTTATATAGGAATATAGATTAGTATGGTAGAGATTTCATATTGCTAAATTACATTTTTCTTTCATTTCCGATGAAGACTTTCTTGGAAGAAAATGGATTTGATAATTGGAATAATTACCGTATGTGGAACAAGTGCTAGGAAAGAGAATGGCAGTACTTATACCGTTAAAGGGAATGGCGAAGAAATTCCCTCGGCAACAATAAATGAAGATGTCCCACTTGTAGGGGAATGGATGTAATGTCTTGTTCCGATAATTCATGGCACAGGTGATGAAAGAGGCTACGCTAAAAGTAGACGAGCTAAGACCAACTGCTGGGGAAAATTTTCTCTAAGTTAAGTCAGAATTATAGGAATCTTGGAGGTAAGATGTTTGTCGAGAAGGAGCCAGTTGTGAAAGTTTTAGATTAGCTTAATAACCGAGCATATTTTTAGTGATTTAGAGCTAAAGATGAGCAAAAGAGGCGGCTGGCTTCTAGATCGCCACACTAAGACGCCCTAGACCGATAAGAGACAGTGAATGTAGAAACTCCTGAAGAGGGGATAACTTGAAGCAGTTTTGAAAGAGATTTGAGGCTTTATTTATTTTTGAGTCTTAAAAGTGCATATTGTTGAGAGAGCTTATTGATCCTAGGCAAGGAGATCATTCTGTTGAAGACTACGTCTAGAATTTAATGCATTAGCAAAGCATGGTTAGGAATTAATCAACAACCTAATGAAGAAGAATTAGAAGTTTATTTGGGGGCTGAAACAAGGATTTGAATCATAAAATTATAGTGCACTTGACATCTCCTTATGAGTTCATTGTGGACATGGCCTAACGGTATGACAGTATGTATTAAGTGGAGAGAAGGTTGAGATGAAGTTGAAATAGGAACAAAAGAAGAGGTTTTCTCCTTACCTGAAGGGAAGAAGACAACAGTCGAAAGGAGAACATAAGAAGAGGTTTGCTTCTTACCAAAAAGGGAAGAAAGGATAGCAGCCAAAATGAAAGACTCAAGAGAGTGGTGGCCAAAAGGATATTTCCAAGGTTACTTGCTACAACTGCGATCAAAAAGGATATTATGCTTTGAGGTGCTCGCAATATGAAGGAATAGTCAAGATCAAGTGTTATGACCATAATAAGTTGGGCCACAAGAAGAAGCACTGTCCAGAGCTAAAGCATATAAGGTTGTTTGCCTTGAAAGGGCTAAGAGGAGGACCTTACACCAAAGGAGAAGGGCAAGAATGTTATGTTGAAAGGTATGATTTCCATTTTTCATTTTTCAATAGAGTTCTGTTTGATACTGAAGCTATAAATTCCTTCATTTATAAGGATGTGGTTAAAAGAGTAGAGATGGATGTTACCTACTTAGTTACTTCTTTGCATGTAATTAATCCGAATAGTGGGTATGCCACTCTAGGGTTAAGGTTAACTGATTTAGAGTATTTTGTTTAGCCATTCGTCTTCATGTAACACGTTTGTGTTTGACTTTGAGGAATACAATGTGTTTTTACGTATGAATTGGTTAGCATAGAATGAGACCATAATTTATTGTATCGAGAAAATCGTCACCCTATGGAACTCAAGGAGAAGAGACAGGGTCTTGGTACCTTTGAAACGAGATTATGGGAAGGTTTGAAGTTTCATTGTGTGTCATGAAAAATCTAGAAGAGGAAATAGATAGATTTTTTGTGGTTTTGGAATTTGCTAATGTATTTGAGCCTATAGAAGGTTTACCTATGAGAAGGGCGATTGAGTTTCGTAGGGTACAACCTGTTAGAAGATCACCTAGCAGAATGCCACCTAAAAAGATGGAGGAATTAAGAAAAGGTTAGTGGAACTGGAGCATGTAAGTTTCATTAGGCATGGTAGTTCAACATAGGAAGCTTTTACGGAATCCATGAGGAAGTAAGATGAATTACTTTGGATATGCATCAATTATAAGAAGTTAAATGAGCTACTGGTGAAAAATTGTTACCCATTACCAAGGGTAGATGACTTATTTGATTAGTTGAGTAGAGCAATGTTATTCCCAAAGTTAGATTGACTATGGATTCCATCAACTAAGGGTTACACAAGATACAATTTATATAAGTGGTTGGTCATGCCATTTGGGCAAACCAATGCTCCGGCTTTCTTTGTAGATTTAATGAACCGAGTCTTTTGCAATCAATTGGATAAATCTATGTTGTTTATTATAAATGATATTTTCTTATATTCTTAGGATGAGCGAGATCGTGAAGTTCTTCTTAGATTGGTGTTAGAGACCTTGAGATAGCACAAGTTGGAGTTGAAGTTTTCCAAGTGTCATTTTTGAAAACATAAAGTAAAGTTCCTAGGTTACATGGTTTCAAAGGAGGGAATGGCTGTAGATCCTTCAAAAGTTGAAGCCATGAATGATTAGAAGAGACTAGAGGCGGTTATCAAGATAAGGAGTTTCTTGCAGTTGGTTGCATACCTTTGGAGGTTCATTAAGGACTTCTCTAGGATATCAACACCATTGACAAAACTTACTCGGAAAATTGAAAGGTATGTTTGGACGAGAGAGTGTGAAGTAGCATTCTGAGAGTTGAAGCTTCGGTTGACAGAAGCTTTGGTTTTAGTTATGCCGAAAGGGAATGGGGATATGGTTGTGCACGTAGATGCTTAGGATTTTAATTTAGGAGCCATATTAACGTAAAGTGCCTAGGCTATAGCATATTCATCTAAGCAGTTGAGACCCCATGAGGTTTTGATGTCTAACTCATGATTTAGAGTTAATGGCTATCATCTTTGTGCTAAAGATTTGAAGACATTACCATTTACGGTAAAGGTTTAAGTTATTCATCGACCATTAGTCTTTGATGTATTATTCTCTCAAAGGGAGCTGAACATGATACAACAAAGATGGTTCTAATTTATGGCATCATTTGATTTTAGGATAGAGTATACTTGAAGGAAAGAAAATAAAGTTGTTGATGCCTTGAGTCGGAAGTGGCAGAATTGTGTGTTGGCTATGATCGAGGAGTGGAATGCCTTAGAGATGGTTGCTTCTTATGATATACAATTTTGATTAAAAGTTGGTATGAGCCAAAACTTGAGGAGGTTGTCTTTCTTAGAAGTTCACCCAATGCTCATGGAGAGGATTGTCGCATGGCGGAAATCGAATACACTATGTACCAAATGCTCCAAGGTTTGAAGAGCGGTGCCAAGACCAAAGAGCTAAAGGACTTTGATAATAATGCGAAAGTTGGATCCAAAAGAAGGGAAGGATATGTGTGTCGAATAATGTAGACTTTCGAAAGCTGGTCTTGAATGAATGTCATTATTCCAAGTTCGTTATTCACCCAGGAGGCACCAAGATGTACGAAGACATGAAATAGAGGTTCTATTGGGAGGAGATGAAAAGAGATGTTGGATAATGTGTGAAAAGGTATCTTACATGCCAACGAGTTAAGACTGAGAATCATAAGCCAAGTGGTGTTTTGCAGCCTTTTAAAATTTTGGTATGGAAATTGGATTTGGTTTTAATGGACTTTGTTAATGGTTTACCGAGGACGGTAGTTGGTAGTGATAGTGTGTGGGTTATATTGGTAGATTAACTAAGAGTGCCCATTTCATTCCAATAAAATCAACAAGAACGCAGATAGGTTGGTCGAGATTTATGTCAAGACTATAGTGGGACTTTATCGAATTCCAAGTATTATAGTAATTAAGTGACCGAGGTCCGTTGTTTGCCAGTGAGATTTAGTAGAGCCTATAGAGCGCTTTGGGTTCGGAATCGTGCATAAGTCATCTGCAGACAGATGGTTAGATCGAAAGGGTCACTGATTGTTGGAAGATTTACTAAGATCTTGTATGTTAGACTTTTGTGGATCTTAAGAAGATAACCTACGTTTAATGAAATTTTCATACAATAATAGTTATCAATCCAGTATTTAATTGGCACCTTTTGAGGCGTTATATGGAAGGCTTTGTAAGTCATCGGTAAGTTGGCGCCAGATAGGAGAAGACTCGTGTTAGGTTCGGATCTTGTAAGAGAAGCTTCAAAGAATGTCAAATTGATTCGACAAAGGATAAAAGATGCTCAATCCATGCAAAAGAGTCATGCTGATAGGAGGTAGAATGATTTGGAGTTTAATCTGGGGGATTATGTATTGTGAAAGTACCACCATGGAGAGGCATTATGAGGTTTGGAAAAGATGGAAGTTAGTACTGAGATATGTTAGTCCATTTTAAATATTGAAGTAAGTTGGTACGGTAGCTTATAGAGTGGAATTTCCAGGTTCTTTTGCTAAGGTGCACAATATATTTAATGTATCACATCTACGGAAGTGTGTCAGAGACCCCAAGGATGTCGTGACTCCATAAAGCCATGGAAGACTTGGTTATTGAACCAAACATGGCTTATGTCAAAAAGCCTATTCAGATAGTAGGCTGAGATGAAAAAATTCTTTGGAACATGAAAATGAAGTTATGCAGGTCCAATTAAGTGAGGATTGGAATGATTGTACTTAGGAGATATGGGATGGAATCAAGGGGGCATATCCCCGGTTGTTTGCTTAGACTAACATGTATGTTTTCTATATTTGGTTATACATCATACATACATACATACATACATACATACATATATACATATATGATATTATGGTTGATTTTGTTTATGTATTGATAGATGCACTAATGCATTTTGTTTGAAACCGATGGGTGAAGAACTCATATATGTGCATGATAGGTAGGCATAAAAAAGCCACGAATTATTATCGTACCTTATTTGAGTTTCGAGGATGAAATTGCTATAAGGGGAAGCCTGTAACACCTCATAGATTTATAAACAATTAATTATGAGGATAAATAAATTAAAAATAGTAAAAGGGAACAAATATTTATGGGACATTTATTTACTTATTATGCTTGGGTGAATTTAATGACACTAGGAAAATCCAATTGAAAATCTAAGATGAATGGAAATAATAAAAGGGGCATTTCACTAGAAGGACAAACTTTTCAGTCCAATTAGTTTCTAGGACACACATCCACGGAAATTAATTTCAAGGCCAAAGTCAGCAGAATAATTACTTTTAAGGACAAAGTCAGCAGTCTAATTACTTTCAAGGATATAATTTCATAAGTTTTTAGGCTTTAGAAACTAATTATTTTATATTTTATCCTTAAAAGTAATTATTTCAATTGTGTGTCCTAGAAACTAATTGCACTTGCTAAAGAGGCCCTTGTGGCTAATTTCTATATAATAAAATGTGACCATTAGGCTAATTAAGTTATATATAAGAAAGTGGATTTGTAAAGAGAGAAATAAATAAAAAGAATAGGGTAAGAAAGGTCAAAATATTTATTATAAGTGCCACTAAAACATTCTCTACATCACTTTTTATTCTCTTCAAAGCAAAATAAAATAAACCCTAACTGACGCCGTTAATAGAAAGAAGAAGAAGAAGAAGAAAATAAGATTTGAAGCTAAGGGAGTTAGAGACTTGATTAATTAAGAAATTTAGGTGAGTAATATATTCACTAATCCCTCTTTCTTCTCTAAATTTCTCATGTTTTAATATTTCCTATAGGTTTTAAGATCTAAAAATTCAAAATGATGATAGAAATATGTTATTAGAAGTGGATTTCGATTTACAGAATTTTCCAGTAAAAAAATTAATTATTTAGGATTATTAGAAGGTTGAATAATATGGAAAATGGATATAAACTATGGAGATTGAGGGAAAATGCAAAAAAAAACCATGATTAATTTTACCATAGCACTGGAAAAAAGTTAATTATTTTTTGAAAGAAAATAAGCATAGCTGAAGGGTTATATTAGGGAACAAGAAGGAAAATAGTTGTTCCCAGAAGGTAGTTTAATTAAGTTAAGTATATTATATTAGGTTAATAGATCAGATCCACTTTTTATGCTGAACATGTCAGCAAAGTACTAAATAACGATAAAAAAAGACTAAGTCAAACGATTTAGGAGTCGACACGTGAAAAGCTAATGGCAGGTATGCAGGAACGGTTGTTAACGCGTACCCAAGGGTAGTGTCGAAGGAGATGGAGCCGAACCGAATAACAATATAAAACAAAACCTTAAGTATATAGACTTAAGTAGGAATGTAAGGAAAATGTAAGTATGAGCCCAAGGTTAGTAGACTAGAGGTATTAACCGAGGTCCGAAGGCGATTGATGTTTAAGGTGGAATTATGGATAAAGGAGGTGATTTTGATAAATAAAAGATTTAATCTCATAAATCACCGAAACTAAACTAAGATGAGCTTCTTTAGACGAGGCCGACTGTAGGGATTGCCGAGGGTAGTATAAATCTCGGTAGAACGTATAAACCGAAACTTGTAGCTTTTAGAGACAATGATGTATGCTAAGGCTTAAGAAGGCCGAGTTACAGTACAGGAAAATACATATTTGATAGAAGTATGAGACAGCGTTGTAATGCTTCATGCTACTTATGACTACCAAGGTTTAAAAAAATAGCAGTTACATGCTACATCATGGGACCTCTCCCTTGGCGACAAAATGGAAAAAAAAAGCGGAAAATATTTTCTTTCCCTCTCATTTCCCTTATCCTATGTTTTAGTCCAAAACCACTTTTCACATTTCGCTTAGGAAACCTTAACAACCTCAATCTTCCTCGATCCAACCTCTGAATCATCCATTTAACTTAATCAAGAAACCCTAACATCTCCTTTCCATCAAAAATAACTCTAGCTTAGGTAAACTATTTTACCTTTCTTGCACTACAACAAAAGGAGCCTATTAAACGTTTTTTTTACAATGTTTATTTCTAAACACTGTCAGAAACCATTTTTACAATGTTATTGAAGCAAATATTGTAAAACCTTGTTTTTTACAACTATTTATAGCAAATGTTGTAAAAACCTTGTTTTTTACAATGTGTTTTATGCAACAGTTGTAATCATACCATTTTAACAACTTTTATTAAAAACTGTTTTTTACAACTTCTCCCTAAAAGCTGTAAATATTAAATTATTACAACAAAAATTGTTTTACTCATGAGTTGTAAAAATCTTTAAGGAAATGTTCACTACAAGAAAAGACTGAATTAATATAAATTTACCATTTCTTTAAATATTATAATAATTAATAATTTATAATTAGTAACAAATATATTTACTATCGCTTCAAACATTCACCGCTTATATATATGTCATTATTTAAAATTTATCATAATTAATGATTATTAATAAATAATTTATAATTACTAATTATTATTTATAATCAATTTTTTATATTTAATAATTTGTAGTTATGTTATTAAAATTTAGATAATTTGTGTGTGTATATATATTATATTTGGATTCGAATACAAATGACAAACGACTATAATAGTTTCATCATTGAATTCTCTCTTGTGTAAATGAAATATTAATTAGTGAAATAATGACATTAATTATCAAAAAATAATAACAAAACAAGGGAGATCAATTTAACAATTTTTTCTCCTAAAACGTTGTAAAATATTGATTTATAACAAAAAAAAATTAAGTTGTCATACTTATAATTTTGTAACAACTATTTGTTTTAAAAAAGTTGTAAAAAATATTTTAATAATGATAATTAATGATTAATACTAGTTATTTAAATTTTTTATAATTTATAATTAATAATTAATGATTACTATTAACAATTAATAATAAATATTAATAATTGATATTAATAATTGATATTTAATAATGAACATTGATTATTTAATAACCATAAGAAATACAATTAATAATTAAGAATAATAAAAAAATTAATATTTTTTGCATAAGTTTTAAATTTTAAAAAATTCAAAATTTTAAAAAATTAGAAAATGTTAAAAGCATTCAAAATTCAAAAAAATATATTAATATTACATTGCAAATCTCAATACTCATTTTGGTCTGGTTTTGCCCGATAACTGTAATAATCCAACTGTCACAAAACTTAAAAGCATAATTATCTTCTTTGACATTTAGAAGTTTTATTTGGCTCTAAACTCCAATTTTTGGCTCCAAAGTGAAATTTTTGCATAATGACACCTCCTATTTTCCCTACCTCTAACATGCCACCTCTATACCCATACTACCAAAGAGTATTATTAGGCAATACTGTATGATAATATGGAGAATGAGACGATATTAGAATATCACATGTAAATATTCCCTTAGGCTAACGCATTTCAAAAATCATACACTGCTCGCCTATACGTACTTGATATCGGCACAAAATAATAAACACATGCATTTTTAGGATATAACATTATATAGTATAAAATAAATGTCAGAGAACATAGTGTCATCAACGCAGCGATAAAATATAATAAAATATAAATATACAAGTCCAAGTAGGTCTACAAAAATAGTCAAATGCCCATTATCTATCAAATTAATATAACGTATATGTCCAATACATATATCCCATCATCATCAACATACATGATGATACATAGGTAAATAATGATGCACTAGTCAACTAATAAACTAATCACTAACCATGCCTCCATAATCATACATTGGTCACTTCGTTCCTGAAACTAGAATGTCTCGGATTGACCCGAGTATTATATAAATTACACATGGGTCAGACTATGTTTAGAATCTGGATATCAATAAATAATTACAACTGGCATAGTGTAAACATAAGTATCTAAAAGCAACATATAACATCCCACATATATCAACCCATGCTAAGCCATGCATATACAATATCATACATAGTAAAGAATAGTCAAATATCTCGTCAATAACACATGAGTAATATAGGTAAAACATCATCTAAACAACGAACTACTATGCCAAAACAAAATACAATAATGTATAACTCAACCATCAACACTAGTGAGAGAAAAAAGCTCTCGACTATATGGCCCTAGGAGATATATAACCAATAACATAGGCAAACTCATCATAAGGCATATAAATACAATCCGACACACAATGGATGAGCATACAACTAGCTCTAATAATACATAGGCACAAAGACTATTATGGAGATTGATGAGCATACAACAAGTCCTATGGGTTAGGAGGTCCTCATCCTTGAGTAGATGTCTAGAAGAGGTATCTAAATAGCATAATATGACCATATAATCTCACATATTCCATATGGGAGTCTCACAGAACACAACACCACCGCTCCAAGGGACAACACTCAACATCACAACACACATCACTTACAGCATACCCCTACTGTCTTAAGTTACTCCAGGCCATCAAGATGCTATGTCCATCTACACGATGTAGTCACGAGCCTACTTCCTAATGGTAACAGATTGTTTGGCTAGTGTGGATTCGGGCCATGTCAACACATAATCTATATATTAGCATGCAACATGTATAGTAAGGTGTTGCTACAGATCTAAGTTACGACCCTACGATAAGCCAATTAGGATGGACACTAGTCTATCTGGATAAACAACACACAATACAAACAGGCACACAACCAGTAATAACATATAAACTGGTCTTGTGGTGTATAGCCGATCAGTACACAACCGCATTGGCAAGCACAAAGCATGCCTAGTAAGCGTACATCGAACCATACCTCTAGACATTAACCTACAAAATATGAGAGTTCCTCACTTATAGAAAGTAACATATAACATCCCCCGCTTTGAGACTCGAAAATAAACGCCGATGATGCTCCAATCAACACCAAAATCATTTGCCAACGACAAATGAGTTCATTATTTTTTTGCACAACATAAGTAAACATAACAGCTAAATAATTTTTCATTACATCAACTGGATTTACATAGTTATTTGCATCATTTTAACCCAAATCGCTCCCACGTAGGGAAAAATATAATAAGAAAGTAAGAGTAATGAAACACCCCACACCCCTTAGTATACCCAAAAGGACACACTAAAAGGCATGTTGTGTTGTAGGTACAACTAAAACTAGTAGAGACTAAGATTCACAAGACAAAATAGATAGATAATAACACATTTGAAGTAATTAAAAATAATAAGTGATTCAAAATTAATACTTCATAAATACCTCAGACAAACCACATATGCTCCAAATACCAAACACAGTTGTCTTATGAAAATAAAATCTCAGTCTCATCAGAAAAACTAGAGTACAAACACAAAATTTCCCTCAATACAATGCCAGTACAATAAAAGAACAAAACGATGGAAATAAAAAGAAGGAATACATAATAGGGTCTCCATGTCTCCAAGAAGATGCGGTCTATCTTCCTTGCCCCTGATTGCCTATGGGGAAAAAGGGGAAAATAGAGGAGTAGGTCAAACTAAAAGTCTATTGAATGATAGTAATTTCTAGAATCTTTAGCAAAGTAAAAGTAATAGACCTTACAACAATTCTAGTATATATAAAGGAAACAAAGAAAATATGAAGAAGGAATAAGCTGGAAATAAATACAATTTAACTAAATTAACACAATTGTTTAACTTTGATTGTTTTTACTTATTTTTGATAGCTGCTAAGATTAGGCTGAATTCCTAATACTACCCTTTGATCGGCATTTTACTCTATAGAATCTACTATGGACCGGACGTTAAAGCTCCCTATGCAGGAGACATTGGTGCCTACGAAAGGCACACACTAAGCGCTTAGAACCCATAACGATTACTGAGCATCCGAATGGAAGTTGCATGCGTAACCGCCACCATGGTCATGTTACCTGTTGTTCCACCTTTTGGGTCTTCTTCTAGCATAAGCATGTTCGTCTCACTTTAGGATTATACGAGACATCTCGTCTTACTTCAGGGTTATGTGTGACACATCGTCTCAATTCAGGGTTATGTGAGACACCTCGTTTTACTTCAAGGTTATGTGAAACACCATGTCCATAGAAATAATAGAGGAAATGTTGTTGGTACTGGCCCATCATCCATACAATATCTAGTTGAGCCCCTTGTCCAATTACCCATGATTTGGACTTCTACTTATTGACCATTTACTACCATTATTAACATAGGCGTGCCTCTCATCTCACTTCAGGATTGTGTGAGACACCTCGTCTCACTTCAGGGTTATGTGAGACACTTGTTCACTTCAGGGTTATGTGAAACACCGTGTCTATAAAAATAGGGGAATGTTATTTGGTACAGATCCTACTTTAATTCTTTACTTATTAACTTATATAAATTATTTAAATAAGCCTTTACTTTTGTTCTTACTATCCAATCTTATTAATTTATCCTAAGTCTTAAAATAAGACTCACTCTATTCTATTTCTTATTATAACCAACATTATAATCATGCTTATTACTTAACCAAAGGTCTAAGTGTAAAAATAAGCTTCTTTCATCTTATACTGTTTTTAGTTATAATTCTAAGTTATAACTAGGCCAATTATCTTTAATTAGTCTAATTCTAACATCATTATCATAATTAGGCTCAATTTTAGCCTTAATTCCATTTTTATTACAGTCATTACAATTTACATCTTATCTTCCGTTATTTCAGTATTCTTATAATTTTAATCCATATCACATTAATATATTCTAATCCATACGCGATTAAGAAGGACAAATAAAAGAAAACTGAAAATAGAAGAAAATCCAAAACGTATGAAAAAGATGTAAATAACACATAAATAACATCAAATAAACTGTAAATAAATGAAAAAGCTATAATTAATAGAAATAAACTACAATTAACTGAAAATAATAGCTAAAAGAAGGTAGATTGAAAATATTTCTAAAAACTGTAAATAAACTATTAAAAAGGTTATTCCAAAAATCGTAGTAACACTACAACTATTGGAACCCTGTTATTTTAAATTACTTAAAGAAATCTAAAATAATTACAATCACCCACCTGTGGTCCTAAGCTCTTCTCTTTAGGTTTTTCTGGATCCACTTGAGGGTATTAAAATATTTTTATTAAAAAGATTCTCTCCTTGAAAAATTATTGCTTTTAGGGTCCTTTCTAAAAAGGTAAACCCAAGCGGAGAAAATCTAGAATGAGAAAAAGTGTTAGGCCTAGGGTTTTATTTATAGGGGTAGAAGTGGATCTCAGACCATTAGATTTGGAGATCGAATAGGATGCAACCACGTCATAGGCTAAATATGAGCCATCGGTAGAAGCACGAAGGGACCAAATGAGGCTAAAGAATGAAAAATACGTGTTCAAAAACCTTTGAAACGAAGAAAATTTTCTTCGTTCCATACCCGTAGGTGGGTCAACCGGGCGGTCGACCACCCCTTCCCTTAGGTCGACCATTCGGTCGACCTAGGGCGTGGTTAGGTCGACCCCTGGGTCGACCTAGCCCAATAATTTTTTTCTTTTCTTGTTTATTTTGTTTCTAGCTCATATTAGCTCGAATTCTGATGTTCTATATATGGAAATTGACGAGAAAATTATCAAGGGCACAACGGTGCAACTCCTGTGGCTCGATTTTGATAATTTCACAAAGTTATTTTATTATTTCATTAATTAATGAATTAATTATTATGGGTTGAATTTTGGATTGTTACAAGTAGTGTTGTGTCGAACATATGATAATCCTGGTTTTACATAGTTGAATTTCAAAGTAACTTTTATTAAATAGTAAGCCTTCTACTTCACCTTTGGAGGCTTTATTCGTCCTATAAAAGACACTTATCTAAACCATAAACTCTGCTTGCTCAAATGAGTACCCATGAGTTTATGCGAAAAAATAAAAATACGGATCATACAATTTGATGCTACATAAGCCTCACTCCCCATTCTCGTTTATTTTTCGTGAACAGACAATTAATGCTATGCAAGCCTCACTCTATCGTTCTCGCTAATGTCGTGAATAAATAGGAGTTTCCCACATAGGCCTTTCATCAATGATACAAATTATAATGTTGTGGGTTTGACACTTGGTAGTCACACATGCCTTCATTTATATATAATGTCAAATTTATATATATGATCACCACTAAGGACTTACATTAGTCATCATCGAATAAGAAGTTAGGTTTATACATAGTATTGCTACAAAGGCCTTCCATTTGTTTATGTATTGTTACAAATGGTTCCATTCATCATTATATAGCTTAATCGAGGTAAGTTTCAATTTCATCCTTTTAAGTAAGTATTTCTCTTTAACTTATTACTTTATAAAGCTATTTCATCTTTAGGGTTAATCATCGCATTTTCCTTAGCACTTTCCTTATCTTTGTTCAACATTTCAATTTAAAATCACAAATACATTGCATGTTGGCAAACTAGTGCCATTGCGTATTGATAGCTTACATTTACTACTGTGGGTTGATGATTCCCTTAACCATCGTGTGGTGATCCCCAAGTGCCATCGTATATCAAATTCTCAAGTGTTATCATGAGATGATGCCCGCATCCCATCACATAATAACTTCCCCGATGTTATCACATGTTTCCCCCAAAGTCGTCACATGTTAATTCCAACAAAGCCATCTTTTTTTCATTTTCCAAGTTATATTGTGCACTAAGTATTCGTGTGCTAACACGTGCTAATCCCTTCTCTCAAACACTATCGCACGCCAACCCTCAAACATTATCCTATATCGATAGTGATTTGAATATAACGAGTAAAGTTTCTTCTTAGCTATCGTGAGTTAAAAGAGACAGGGCATTCCCGTGTTATAAGCGATAAGGCTTTCATGTGTTGGCGGCATCAAATGCCATTGTATGCTTTGAATGTTGCATGCTATCTCTTTTGTATGCTATCATGGGCTAGCTCCAATAGCTGTCGTGTGCTATCTCTAAGCACCCACATATGTTTAACCCAAGTGTGCTATTTTGCCTTATCTTCCACCAAAGTTATCGTGGGTTGATATATAGTCATCGTGAGTTAAAATAGCACACTTGTAATTATTTTGAAAAACGATTCATTTCCTTACTAAGTAATTTCTTTACACCTGACGACATTTGGCGTCGATTTCTCATTGGTGATTTCTTTAATTTTTATTTTTCTTTTCAGAATTTTTTAAATACTTTTCTAATTATTTATATTTAACTAAATTTCCTTAATTAATCAATCTTTCTTTAACTAAGTAATTCATATAAAAACGCAAATTGATGGGAAAATCCTAAAAATTCACCAAAAATAAATTTTATCATATTCTACCTCATATTAAAATTTTAAATCAAAATAAATATTTTTATTGGTTTTAATAATTAGTTTTCCAGAAATTTAACGTGTTCTTAACATATATAATTCATAAAAATTCCAAATTAATTCCAATAATTTTAAAATTAAAACCCATCGTTATTCCATCATTATGAACATCATATCTCATTTCCAAATCATTTTATTGTGAATAAACTGTGTCTTTCCCTTAAAACATGCACTAATTTATTTAATTTAAATTCCTAAACATAGCCAAACATTGTTTAAGCATTCGTACAGAATTCTTATCGTCAAAACATCCATACATGATGAAAACCGGGCCCAATGAGTTAGGATATGTTTTTAGAGCAAGTTTTAACTTATCTAGGTTATGAAAGAACCTTATTTAAGCTTCTTTGTTTCTCAAAGTTGAAAACTTGAATTCTTTAGCTCTTAATTTCACTTCTTCTTTGCAAAATGGTGGCCAACCTAACTTGGTTTTTCTTCATTTGTTTTGGGAATTATGAGAGAACGAAGAAAGGGTTAGGGTTTAAGGAATTGGTAATTTGGGCTTTGAGCTAGAACCCTGTTTCTAGCCTAGTCTTAAAAATCCCTAACTCCTCTTTCATCCTTTGTTCACTCCATCTTAAGTAACTTGTCTTATTTTATCTTCTGCTTTAATTTAATTGATCATATATTTATTCAATTTCCCATATTATGGCACTCCAAAATATGAGGTATTACAGTACGTCTCTCCTCCTTACAGGAATTTCATCCTCGAAATTCAAACAAGGCAGGATAAAAATCACCATCATCAAAACAATGTACACACGGTACAACTATTACACCAGTTCCCCATTAATATAAGTAATCATTATGTATTAGTATCATCATACTAGTTTCTCTACTAGTATATGCAACAAAACATACATTTAAATCATACATGTCAAAACAAACTTGGATAGTTATTTCTAATCCTATCCTCTACCTCCCAAGTTTAACCATTGATACCGTCACTCTACTGAACACGAACAAGTTTGGTAACCATGTTCCTTAGCTCCTGCATATCATGACACAATATCCCCTTCGATCATTTAACATCAGTCAGATCTGGTTCTATAGATAAATCTTCATTCGCCCTCGGTTCCGCTACCGAATTCGAATCGTGCACACACTTCCTAAAGTGTGATATGTAAAAAATATTATGCACACCCACCAAGTTATTTGGTAACTCGACTCAGTATGCGAGTTTATCAATCCTCTCAATCATGGGAAATGGTCTCATATATCTGGGTGCCAATTCCCTGCCTTCCCAAAGCGCATCACTACTCGCATCGGAGAAGCCTTCAAAAATACATGATCGCCCACTACGAACTTAAGCTCTTTCCTTCGCTTTTCGGCTTAACTCTTCTACCTTGATTGTGATGCCTTCATTCTGGCGTTAATCAACTTGATCTTTTATGTAGCTTCTCTTACTAATTTTGGTCCTAACATGAGTCTATCTTCTACATCTATCCAACATACTAGCAACTTACACGATCTACCATAAAGTGCCTCAAACGGTTCCATTTTGATAATCGACTAAAAATTATATGCAAACTCTACTAGATGCAAATGATCTTCCCAAGATCCTCCAAATCTAGCACACATTCCCTTAGCGAATGCTCCAATACACGGTTTACTGTTTCAGTTTGATCATCAACCTGTGGGTGGTAAACCACGCTCTAGTTCAACTCCGTACCTAATGCATTTTGCAAACCACTATAGAATTCACTGGTGAGCAATGGGTATCTATCACACTTATGATACTACTTGGTATTCCATGCGGTCTCACTACATTCTTCATATATAACTTCAGTAAGCTAGCTGTCGTCCTTGTCTACTTTACAAGGATAAAATGGACATTCATAGTCAATCTGTCGATTATCACCAAAATGCTATCGATTTTCATTCTCATCCTGGGCAACCCATTAAACAAATCTAGACATGGAATCCCACTTCCAATTCGATACATCCAAAGGTTGAAGTAATCCACTCGGTTTCTGATGTTCAACTTTTACTTGCTGATAACTGAACATCTCTTCACACATTCACTCATATCCTTTTTCATGCCTTCCCAAAAGAATACTCTCTTCACGTCACGATACAGTTTCTTACCTCTGGATAAATGGTAAGTTTAGACCGATGATTTTCATCCAAGACTTCCTTTTGAAGGTCTCCTATATTTGGAACACGCAGTTTTCCTCTCTTTCTAAGCTATCCCTTCGAATCTATTCTAAATCCTTTCATATCCTCGACATCTTCCCCATCTCTAACTGCCTAATCCTTTCGGAAATTAGTGGTTCCTCCTTCTACTTTACAATGATCTTATCCACAATTGATGAATGTACTTCCCACTTGCTAGCATGCCTGGATCTCTACTCGATCATGTATTCTGCCTATAATGCACTCAATAAGATTCTAACGTATCCAAGGTCTTCCACTCTTCAATCATGGCTAACACTCCATTTTGATGCTTCGAACTTTAGACATCGACAACCTTGTTTTCTTTTTTAGGTGTAAATTCTATCGCAAAGTCATATGCCGTCATCCAACCATCTATGTTGCCTCATATTCAATACCTTCCGAGAGAATAAGTACTTAAGGGAATTATGGTCCGTATACAACCCAAACTACTGTCTCAACAAGTAATGTCTCCAGATCTTTAGCACGAACAACACCTCTGCCAACTCTAAGTCATAAGTTGGATATCCAACTTCATGCGGTCTCAAGTGCCTTCATGCATAAGCTATCATTCGCCCTCTTTCCATCAGCATCGCCCCTAAACCTATTCCACAAGCACTGGTATACACTACCGGAACTTGTTTCCTTCAAGAACAATCAACACAGGAGCATTTGTCAATAACTCCCTCAACTCCTGAAATGACCCTTCGCACTTATCGATCCATACAAACTTCTAATTCTTTCTGGTTAGCTTAGTCAAGGGTATTGCTATGCATAATGAATCTACGGTAATAGCCATCCAATCCCAAGAAACTTCTCATCTTTGTGACCATCTTCGATCTCTTCCAACCATTAATAGTGTATATCTTCAATAGATCCTCCACTAATCCGTTTTCTAAAACCATGTGCTCCAGGCATTTTAAATGTTTCGCCTTTAACTTGTGTTGTCTCAACGTCTCCAACACTAATCTCAGATGAATTCATGATATCTCTCATCCTTAGAGTATACCAAAATATCATCAATGAAGACCAACACAAATCTATCCAATTAATCGCAAAAGATTTGGTTCATAAGGTCTACGAAGAACGCAGGGGCATTGGTCGGTCTAAATGACATTACCAATCACTCATATGAATCATACCTTGTTTGGAACGCGGTCAATGGGATACTATCTTCAACTACTCTCAGTTGATGGAAGCCCATTGCCAAGTCTAACTGCAAGAATAATCGAGCTCCACTCAACTGATCAAATAAGTCGTCTATTATGGGCAAAGGATAATGATTCTTCACTGTTAACTCATTCAGCTTTCGATAATCAATGCACATCTGTAAAGATCCATCCGACTTCTTTATGAATATTATGGATGCTCCCCATGGCAAACTACTCGGCCTTCTCAAGTTCCATTAGCTGCTTCTTCAATTCCTCCATCTTTCTAGGCTGCATTCTGCTATGTGGTCTACTAACATGTTGCTCCCCCAGTATCAATCTATCTACAATTCAATTGCCTTCCTTAGCGGTAATCCCGTTATGCTCAGAAACATTTGCAAATTCTCATGCTAGACGTACTTTATCGATCTCATCTTCTTGATCCTCCACATCACATAGCAAATAGTTCAACTTCTCCTTCATTACATCCAAAGCTATCATAATCTCTCTCCATCCCTTAGATCTCGTACGACAATAATCCTATCTGCACAATAGTTCTTAGCATTACTATGCACTAACCAGTCCATACACAACTCGTACCCTAAGAAGTTAAACGCAGCTGCAAACAAACAAGTGTCTATACAAATCAAACTCAAGGTCGGTGCACCTTAATCGAGGGTAGCATACCCACCAATTGGATCTACTCCATGTAAAGACATCACTAAATAGGCAGTTTCTAACTTCAACCTATCTACCAACATAACTTTCTTTCCCTTCTCCTCAGCCGTTGGCCCGATTGATGGTCCCTCCGAAGCAAAGATCTTCGGCTGCTTTAGCTCTGGACAATATTTATTCTTGTGCTCAGTCTTGTCACAAACAAAGTATTTAACTTCCAATGCTCCTACCTATTCTAGACACTTATTTGCAAAGTAACCCTTCTGCCTATAATTATAACAAGTCACATCAACGACCTTCTTTCTATATGCTCCTCTCTGAACCTTTCCTTTATGCTTCTAGCCTTTCTTGCCTTTCCAGTATGGGGTAAAATTCCTTTTCTTCTCAACTTAAGCTTTCTTCCCACATCCCGCCTTTTAGCATACATCAACTCATACCTCCTTGCCATATCTACCACTTCATTGAATGGAAATGCTAGGTGAGCCATCATTTTGTCACTCAATCCTAGCATCAACCCCAATGTAAACTTCTCCACCTTCTTTCTTAGAGTTCTTATCAAATCAGCTCTATAGTTGGACAATGCATTAGACCTCTGCACATACTCTAGCGTTGTCATATTTCCTTGCTGCAACTCCACAAACTCTCTGAACATTACCTAAAACTTAGAGCTAGGTATATATTGCTTCTTAAACATCTCCTTAAACTGATCTCAAGTAATTTTTGCTTGGGAATCTCAGCATTTGTGGTTCTTCGGTAGATGCTCATTAATCCCATGAACTTTCTAAATATAAGCATCATTTTTGACCATTTATGATCTCCAAGTCTTCGCAAATCCTCCCACACATTACCAGCCAATCACTTGCTTCCAATGCCTGTTTCATTCCATCAATCATCACTCCTCCTAGACTTTGGAAATCCTTATTCATCTTGACAAGTTCTCCCTCATTGGCTGCACTGGGTCCTTTGGCAAATTTTTGGCAATCAATGGTACTTGTTGCTACACCAGATTTGCCAAAAACTGCTGAAAAAGTGCATTCACATCTAGATTCCCTATAGTTAGGGCTGGCATTTTATTATTGATTTCTGCATGGAATTCCAGGCTACTTACCCTCCTTGGCCATTCGTTTGAGTACTGTCATCCCCTCCACTAACATTCACTTTTGTACTTCCTATGGTCAAACGTCCATTACGTAGATCCATTCTTTCCCTCGATATATGCAAGGGTTCATAAGAGATGAATGTAAAGAGAGTGAAAGGAATAGTAGAGGGGTAGATATAACCTAATGCATATCTTTCTTGAATCTCAAAATACAAATACGTTATATATATAGTGTATCCTCACCCTAAGGTATTCGTTTTCTACTAATTAATTCGTTTTCTACTAATTAATTCTACTTTAGCTCCGTTATACATAGACGTTTCCCTAACCAAAGCTTTGATACCAAGTTGTAGCGTTCCTTACTTTGAGATTCAAAAATAGAGTCCGATGATGTTGTAGTCATCACTGAAATCATTTTCCAACGATAAAGTGAGTTCAATATTGTTTTGCACAACATAAGTAAATAGAGCAGCTAAATAAATTTTTCTTACATCAATTGGAATTATATAGTTCATTACACCATTTTAACCTAAATTATTTCCACGTAGGAGTAAATATAATAAGAAAGTAAGAGTAGTATTATGTCTAACATATGAGGATGCCAACATAATACATAACTATTTATAATTCTGGTTTTACACAAAAGAATTTCAAAATAACTTTTATTAAATAGCAATCCTCCTGCTTCATCTTTAGAGTCTTTATTCATCATTCAAAAGATACCTGTCTAAACCATAAAATCAGCTTGCTCGTATGAGTACTCGCGAGTTTATGGAAAAAAAAACAAAACGCGGGTCAAGTATAAAGTCTGGTATGTGTAAAATCTTTTACCCTAATCATTCATAGTGAGACTATGTCACTAAAGTGGAATGAGTTTCTTTTCACTTAATCATAATATTATTATACATCACATCATATAAACAAGCGTAATCATCACTTTATCATAAGTAAAAGATTTCTTTCATATAAGCATAATCAACTTTCATAGTCTCATATTAGATTACCACATAGGCCTAAATTCACTAGTTCAATTTCTAGTTCTGAACACTTATGGGTTATTCATAAGCATATTATCTTCATTTTATTATAGACAGATAATTAGGTAGCCATATAGGCCTTTCATCATTACTCTCAAATTTCATCATAGATAGACAATTTGATGCTACACAAGCCTTACTCCATCATTTTTGCTAATGTCATGAATAGACATGGGTTCGCCACACTGGCCTTTCATCAATGATACCAATTAAAATATCATGGGTTTGACACTTGGTACCAAACATGCCTTCATTCGTATACAATGAAGAATTTAGACATACGGTTGTTACTAAGGCCTTACATTACTCATCATCGAAAAAGAAGTTGGATTTATACATGTTATTACCACAAAGGCCTTCCATTTGCATATGTACTCTTACAAATGAATTTCGTCATCATATAGCTTAATTAAGCTATGTTTTAGTTTCATCATTTTAAATAAGTTATTTCTCTTTAACTTGTTGCTTTACAATGCTATTTCATCTTTAGGTTTAATTATCACTTTTTCCTTAGCATTTATCTTATCTTTGTTCAAAATTTTATTTAAACTCGTATAACCATCACATGTTGGCCAAGTAATGTCGTTATGTGCTGATAGCTTATATTTACTCTCAGAGTTGATTATTCCCTTAGCCATCATATGGTGACCCATAAGTGCCATCGTATGTCAAATTCTCAAGTGCTATCGTGAGATGATAGCCTTTATGCCATTACATATTAACTTCCCCTAAGTTATCGCATGTTTTTCCTAAAGCCTTCGTATGTAAATTCCATGAAGCCATCGTGTTCCATTTTCCAAGTGTTATCACGTACTAAGTATCTGTATGCAATTGCATGCTAACCCCTCAAACACTACCGCACACCAACCTTTAAACGTTATCATATATCGATAGTGATTTAACTATAGTGGGTTAAGTTTCTTACTTAGATGTCGTGAGTTAGAAGCGATAGGGCATTTGTATATTATGAGCGATAAGGCTTCCGCATATTAGCTGCATCAAATGCCATTGTATGCTATCACCGTTACGTGCTATCACGTGCTATCTCTTTCGTACACTATTGTAGGTTAACTCTAATAACTATCGCATGCAAACTCTAAGTGCCCTCGTATGTTAAGCCTTAGTGAGTTATCATGCCTTATCTTCCCTCAAAGTCATCGCAGTTTAATATATAGCCATCGTGAGCAAAATTGCATCACTTATAATTATTTCGAAAACTAATTCATTTTCTTCCTAAGTAATTTATTTACACCAAACCTCATTTGGTGTTGATTTCCCATTGCCTGATTTCTTTACTTTTTAGTTTTCATTTTAGAGTTTGTTAGTTACTTTTCTAATTAATTAATTAAATTAGGTTAATTAATTAATCCTTTGCTAAATATTTCGTATAGAGTCGATTTTCATATTTTACCTCATATCAAAATTTCAGGTCAAAATAATTATTTTTATTATTTTTAATAATTAATTTTTCCAAAATTTACCACTTTCTTAACCTAGAAAATTCATAAAAATTCCAAATTAATTCCGTTTTGAAATTAAAAACCCATCATTATTTCATCATTAGGAACATCATATCTTTTATCTTATTTTCAAATCATTTTAGTATCATTAAACCATGTTTATCACTCAAAACATGAACTAATTTATTTAGTTTAAATTCCTAAACATAGCCAAATAATCATCAAGCATTCACACAAAATTCCCATCGTCAAAACATCCAACATGATCAATATGAACCCAATAAGTTAGGATAGGTTTTTAGAGAAAGTGTTTACTCACATTGATTATGAAAAAACCATTTTAAAGCTTCTTTTCTCCTTAAAGTTAGAAAATTGAATTCTTTAACTCTTGCTTTCACTTCTTCTTTGCAAAATGGTGGCCAACCTAACTTATTTTCCCTTCTTTTGTTTTATAGAATCATGAGAGAATTAAGAAAGCTGGAGTATAAGGAATTAGTAATTTTGGTTTTGGGCTAAAACCTTATTTTTGGCCTAGTCTTTATAAATCCTAACTCTTCTTCCGTCCTTCATTCACTCCATCTTAAGTAACTTGTCTTTAGTTTATCCACTGCTTCAATTTAGTTATCATTTATTTATTTAAAATTCCCATATTGGGACACTCCAAAATATGGGGTGTTATAAAATATCAACACAAGCGTCCCATACCATCAGTTATTACTTTATTGTTTACTGAACGCACGTAATCTAAACTCACCACACACTGTAATATTCTATGTAACAAGTCCGTAGAAAACCAGAAAAATATTACCGAAAGTCTCATACCAATCAGTATTACAACGTGTTTATTCAATATCCTCATTGTAGAGAAAACAAATCAAACAAAACGAATAATACAACTATATATTAATTTGAAAGGGTTTTGTTATAAAATACACTTTTCCAAGATCTTCAATACAATTTCAGATGTCCATATTAAATTTAAAGAAAATTAAATTACGAATTTTCATTCGCTCCAAAATTCCTTTTACGGTTCCAAAAATAAATATCTCCAAATCCCATGTTTAATTACAAAGAAATCTTTATTTTAAGCTTTCATTCAACTCAAAATCTCTTAAATTCCTTATAAAAATAATTCCTAAACTTTGGAATTCTTCTTTAATAATTTGAAAGTAATAATATCAGAGAAGTTTTATAATTCATAATTTATTTTAAACAACAAATTAAAGTAATAGTATTTTTCCAATAAGGATTTTCAATTTGAAATAATCCTCAAAGCCATGAAATAAAATTCCAACACCAATATATTTAAAACCCTCATTTAGATTCCAAATCACTTGTGAATGATTATTGAAAAGTATTTCATCAAACTAAAATTTTATTTCTTTTTATAAAATCTTCTAAACATTTAGCATTAAAATATATTGATTAGTAAAATTCTGTGTATAAACAAATCCCAAAAATTAAACTTTGCATAATAATATAATTTCGAATTTACACACAAACACACGTATGTGTTTGTATATATATATATATATCCCCTAAGGCTTTTAAATAATTTCATTTTTATTTAAAAATAACCAAATACTAAATGTATTACTTCGAAAATTATTCTTAGTAAATATATATAATGTTTTTTCTAACGGTTTTCCATACAGTAATTAAACAATATACGTCTTAATATAATTCCAAAAATATTTTTTTATAAAACTTCTTATGTATTAAAATCCTATAAAAAAACCTCATCGCTTTAAAAAATAAATTTTAAATGCTCTTGTAAAAACATCCTTCAAATATTTTTCAAAAGTCCACCAATTTGAACAAATCCCAATAATCACTACTTTCTGAATAATTTCTATTCACACAATCCTAAAAAATATTTTGCTTTCATATCCTCTATCGCTAATGAAAATTTCAAAATTAAATAAAATCTTATTCCAAAAATTCACCATTTATTCTAATATTTTTGTTTCAATCAAAACTTTACATTTTAATTCATTTAACATTTTAATAAGTTCAAGTGTCGTTTTTTTGGTTATTTACAAGCACATGTTTGTTGTACGGCGACAAATAGTACATGCATACTCAACAATCAAAAAATATATTATCAGAACAAAAAATTAACAAGGATATATCAATCAATTTTAATCAATGCATTCCATTTCTACCATATTTCATCATCCAACAATTAAGGAAAATAGATCTAAACATAGATGTAAGTTAAAGGTAACTCACTTTATTGGCGCATTCTCTTCCCTCAAAATTCCCAAATCAATAATTTCTCCAAAGATTAGTTGCTTGTTACTCCTCCTCCTGATGTTTTTTTCCTTTTTTTTTCTCACCTGCCTTTTTCTTCGCGCGCTGCTACGTACCACTACCATGCCATCCTGAACCATCATCATTCAATCCTCTTCTAGCTCGTGCGAACCAAGGCCATGGCTCCCAACTCGAGCTGCCTTATCTTGTCGTGTAAACGCACACGACTACCTTCCATGCATTTTTTTTTTAAAAAAATCATGACGTCTCTGTTTTTTCCTTTTGATTTGAATGAGGTTGTAAGGAAATAGGGCTGGAAGGGAAAATGAAGGTAGAATGGGTTCGGTTCATGGATAATAGGCTAATAAAATAGTCTAGAAGTGGGGACGTGCTTAAAGAATGAGCTAGAGCACTATTATTTACAATTAAGCCTCATTTTATTTAGTTTATTCAAGCACTACACTTTTTACCTTTTAATTACTTCTACCATTTATCTATAAGTTTACTACTGATTTAAATTGAATTATTAAATGTTTCATAAAGTGCGTTTGATAACTTTATATAATATTTAAATTTTCAATATATTTATCTTCATTGATTTGTTCATTTTTATTAATGTTAAATAAAATTTCTTATGTTTATTTCAATTATATAACAATTATTTTTAATATAAAAATATTAATAATCATTGTAAATATTTTATTCGGGTTTAATATATTTTTATTTTTATTTTGAAATGAATTTATTCACCAATTCAATTTATTAAAATAAACTCCTTTATCGAATAATTTTAACCCAATAAAGTATATTTTTCAGAAGAAAAATTATCTAAAAATTAAACTTAAATTTTTTATTTTAATTAATAATAATTTATTACAAAAGCATAGAAGGATGAGTTGTCACAATTCACCCTCAAGAAAATTACGTCCTTGCAATTTTGTATGGGGATAATATTATTCTTAACTCATATAACCTTAACCTTCTACATTCCATCATTATCAACTCAACTCGATCCTTTATAGCGCTTATCACAAACAAAGCCCAAACTTCCTCTTCATCATCTTATCGTATGCTAAGAATTTAAATAGATTCATTTAACAAATTTTTATTTTCCCCATATGATATAATTATAAGAAATTTTTTTCTAAGTGTTGAAATTTTCAATTTTTTTTATAGAGTCTCCTTTGTATAGAGAACGTTCCACAAATTTATAGCACATATAGTTACATGATATACAACTTTGAAGAGGCATCACAAAAACTGGGCATCCCGAACATTGGGAAAGAACACAATATATATGTGTATATCACTATACACATAAGACATACCTTGGATTGCATTCTTATGCATGTTTGCTTAATTTTTATGTAAACGATAGTAAGTATGCACCAAAATCCAACCAAGTAACTGTTTCTTGTACTTATGCTAGGCTCAAAGAAACCATATAAGATCATATATTATAAATAATAAGTGGTTTTACATTCATATGTCACAAAAACAACCTTTCATTTTCATTTGGCGACTTTACATCCAAGTATCAAAAGCCCAAAATTGTTTGATGCTTCCAAAAAAATTTGTAGCATAATCAAATGACTTTTCAAAATATCTTTCGGATCTTGAAAATATGGTTAGCACCAAAAGTTATAGCTATGGGAAACAATGTAGTATAAATTATACTAGTGTGAACAGATCTTAAGGCTACTAACACCAGTGGGGGTGAATGGTGTTTTTATAACTTATGTAGAATTTTCTAAACTGTTTCATGATTTTAAATCAAATACAGATAATCAACAAAGATATTATAAAAAGGCAATCACAAATACATACATACATACATATATATAAATGCAGTAAAAGTATGAGCTATGACATCAGGAGTTTTTATGCTGGTTCGAATTAATCAATCCTATGCCCAGTCCTGTACAGTATATATACAGATTTTATTTCAAATGCCTATTTTAAACAGGTAGCAAGCAAACTAGAATACATTCTCAATTTCAAGGAACAATATACATCCTCCTAACTTTCCATGCTCAGGGGTAGAGTCGCTTGATTTAATCGGGCAATAAGAAAATCCACTTCATTTGATCAGGCAACAAGCATATCCACTTGATTTGATCAAGCAACAAGCATGCCCACTTGATTTGAACGGGTAACAGGCACACCCACACAAATAATAGTATAGAATTTGATTCTAAATACAAATAGTTGTACTTGGATATAGAATATTCTATAGCCCTTTGATAATACTTTGATCTTTGAATTAATGAGAGAATACTTACAAATCAGTGAGTAGATTGTAGAGAGTGAATGTAGTAAAGTAGAGATCGAATTTGAAGAGTATAAAAGTGAACCTTGTGAAATATATAATGAGAATTTGGAGTAAGAAGAATATAGAGAAAGTAGTTATAAATTTTTTTTCCAGTCCCTTTTATATAGTGTTTGAACAAACGTGTCTATTCGTGAAGAGATGTAACCAAAAATCACAATTATTTAAAATTCAAAAGACACCTCTTCAACGATACATATGTCAACATACCTATGTAGCCTATGTCGACATACTTGTGTATGTGTTGAAAAACGGAAACAATTTTAAGGCATTTCAAAATTCTGAAATCTTGTAAAATTATTTAAACATAGTTTCTAAAGACTTTAATATATAAAACATTTAAAAATATTTATAGAAATATATTTTGAAATAAAATAAATATTTAGATAATAATACAATAATTTGATAAGAGAGTATTCAAAGAAGAGAAAGCTGCTATTCAAGGACTTTAACAAGTTAATCTATTATCTATTAACTATAAACTATAGTCATTACTCTTCATGTCTTTGTTTCTATACTCATGAGTCTTCAAATATCCTGATCATCTCTCAATCTTGATCTCTAATCTTTTTACTAATCAGTATTCAAACTCGATTATCTTGTACTTGTTTATACCTATATAATATCCTGCAAAATATCCTTTGCAACATGGAAAACAATCATTACCTATACTTATATAGTTGTTGTTATCAAAGTCAATATATGTGGTATTAGTAATCTCCCCCTTTTAATGATGACAACCATGTAAATATATATATTATAAAATACAATGTAACTCCCTCTAAATTGGTTACGAGACTTATTCAATGGTCACTGCTAACCGCTTTTGGTCCCAAATCTGAATTTGTTATTCCCACGGCTTAACACATGCAAGTCGAACGTTGTTTTCGGGAAGCTTTAGTAGCGAGGTGACCGAAGTGAGAACAAGGCGACCTCTAGGCAGGCGACAACTAACAAGGGAGGATGTCTTAGAGCTACTCCGACTCCACTCCATCTATTTTGGATAACTCCCCTTAGTATATGCGTATATTATATTTTATATTATTCTCCCCCTTTGTCATTTACAAAAATGGAAAATTTAACTCCCCTTAAATATGAAGTATTTATGTGATAATGTTGTATATGGAATCAAAATCAATACTAATTGCAATACAATATTTTTGAGAAATATAATTATAATTAACTACATACAATTATAACTACATATGTTTTAACTGTACATTGCAAATTTTACATTTGTACATATTTATATAATTAATTACATAAAAAATAAATATAACTAGATTCAATTATCTGGACTAAATTGCATAATAAATATTACAAATTATAAATTGAAACCTAGATTTTCTTAGGAACTTCGACTCCTCTTTCGAATCCAAAGATAGGATTGGTATTGATAACTTCCCAATCTTTATTATCCATTTTCGCATTAGAGTTTGAGCATTCTGGGACGTTGCATTGAACTTCTTTGGAGAGACTAGGAATAAAACGTCGAAGATGATCGAAGTGTTTTTCTTATTTTTGATCATTTGCATTTGACTCAACTCCAAGTGTCGTTGATTGCGAAGAATGAAGCAAAGGGCATTCTTGAAAGATTGAAGAGTTTCTTCTAGATTTTCACTAAATTTTTGTTGTGAAAAGTTGTTGTTTGAATTCATTTTTATGAAAAGAAAAGTTTAGAAAGAAATAAGATAGGATGATGAATTGTTTTCTGTGTTTTTTTGGAAGAGAAACAATTTTATTGAAGTGAAAAGTCAGGCTAATAACCAATCCCTCCAAAAAATAACTAACTTTTTGAAATTCAAAATTCTGAAAAACTCCAAGTGTATGTCGACATACATAGGTGACCTACATCAACTTGCACATTTCTTATTTATGTTTTAATTTTTTTATATTTTATATTATTTTAGTTTATGATTTCAGAGAGTAAAATAATACTATTGACAGTATAAATAAAGTCTCTAAGAAAATTTCATTGATAAACTGGATAAATACATAAACATAATGAAGAATACATGAAAATAACATAAGTAAAAGCTGGAGAACATAATGAAGCTAAATAGAACTAAAATGATGACGATGAAGATAAAAAATTTCCACCAAGCTTTATAATAATCTTCCCAAAGTATTTGTCCACTTTGTTCGAGAGGCCAGTGGACTTATTATTAAAGGAACATTTAATTTTCTTTTGATTATTAAGAAGTATCTCTTGGTTTTTAAGAATTTCTTTGATAGAATCATGGGGTGGTTTGTCAAAGCTTTCTAGGGAAGTGTCCATTTCTTCCACCTCTTCTTCTTCTTGTTCTTCCTCTCCATCGATTTCCATATATTTCACTTTCTTCTTCTCTTACAAATCTCTCTTTCTTTTCGATGAGAGATTCATAGGGTAAAAATTCAAGAGGGATACACACAAAAGAGTGGTTGGTTTTGTCGAAAAATTTATGAGGCGAAAATATTTTCACTTCTCAGGTCAATACCAAAATAATTGAAAGCTGCACTAAGATACACACCACGGGAAAGTGCATTTTCATGCCTAGAAAATTTATTTTGAAAAAAGTCATTCAAAGTCACTTTAGCCCAATTTATATCATATTTTCCAAAAGTAGGAAAATGAGCTTTGAAAACTTTTTGAGTGGTGTCGTTGTAATTCCCCGTCCTTAGTGTAATACTTTGTTGTAAAATAAGACTCATTAGTCTTGCTTTAGGATTACATTTTTTTTCCTTTAAAACCATACTTTTCATCATTTGAAAATAAGTCATGCATAACTTCTCTATTACCATAATCAATTTCAAAAGTAGAGGGGTCATTTCCTCTACTTCTACAATAAAAATTTTGACCAAAAATCTCACAATCTAAAACAATAGTAGTATCTTTGGCACTACTCCAAATTTGACCTTCTTATCCTTGAAAAAACTTTCTATTCAAATTAGCATAAAACATTTTAACCAAATCAGGATAGCAATCAAAATCATTTTGAAATAAATTGGTTAAAACAAAAATAGCATTTTCTAAAGAAATATCTTGTAAACCATAAGATAAAATTCTTGAAATAAGCAAGGCTTCCTGAAAATACTTTTCCATACGTAGAATACCAGTATAAGTTCCAATGGACTCTTGATCATTGAAAAGTTGATTTTTGATTTTTTTGGTAAGGCTAATGGCTTTGGATAAAGCGGATTGATTTGAGGAAGACATTATTGAATTGTTTTGGAGGAAAGAGTATGAAGAATAAGTTTGAAATTTGAAATAAAGTGTGAGTATAAAAGATGTGGTAAGAAGGAGTGAATAAAATAGAAGTTGAATTATCAAGTGACAAGTGAAAAGGTGGCTTGTCAGATTTTGAAATTGATGCAAAAGATAGGGAATTTCACAAGTTTAGATTTTGAAAATGTTCTTCAAATTCTGTCTAATATGTTGACGTACCTATGTGATGTAGTCGACATATAGGCCGAAATATCAAAGTTCAAAACAAAATCAAAAGAATATATTTATATTATATTATACATATTTATTTATACGTACTTATCATATTATATATATGTGTGGATTATTTATGTATATATACTTTTTATTATAATATATGTTTATATCTATATTTAGTAATTTCTAGAAAAATAAAATAAAATATGAAATGCAAAAATAACAATTTTTCCGTTTCCTTATCTGCTTTGATTAATCTTCCATCACCATGAAACACATGTTGATGTTTTCTATATCTAATTCATTGTCACTGGAAGTAGTATAAGAATCGTCCAAAGTTGCATCGTAAACTCTTTTTATCTTTTTGAATGAATCGTTGTTTGGTTAATTCATTGTTTTCTTTTGTTGCGGACAGTCTCATCATAGATGGCTAAATTCACCATAATAGTACCACTTAAAAATGTTTTCATTACCAGAATATTTGTGTTTTTGGTTTTACGAAAGCTTTGTTTTTCTATGTAGTAGATTTTTTTTAAAATTTTGAGTCATAAGAACAATCTCATCATCATCATCATCTGAATCTTGATTGTCAATTGTTACATTAAATGCTATTGATTTCTTTTCGGTCGCCTTATTTTCCTTTCTAACTTGCAACCATGCTTTATAGGACATTAGATTACCAATTAAATCTTCAATTTTTTAATAAACCAATATCATTAGCTTCCTCTATTGCTAATGTATTTTGATCCCATTCAGAAGAAGTGAATAAAGAATTTTTCTAACTTGATCCTATTTTGTGAAAATTTTCCCTCATGATACTAATGAATGAACTTTATCCTGAAATTTAGAATACATGTTAGAAATAGGCTCATTTTGTTTCATTTTAAAGAGTTGAAATTGTTTGGTTAGCATGGAAATTTTTATTTGTTTTATTTTACTTTATGTGTAACTAGCAATGTTCTCCCAATTTCATAAGTAGTCTTTCAAATAAAAACTCAATTAAATTCATTCTTATCTAAAGAGCAAAATAAAATATCCATGGCCTTAGAATTATTGAGTGCTTGTGTCTTTTGGTCTAGTGTCTATGTTGAATATTCAGTTTGGGGTTCAATGTACTCACTGTGTGTAATATTCCAAATATCTAAACCATTGGATTGTAAATAAGTTTTCATCCTACATGACCGGTAAGTATAATCAGTACCATTAAATATTGGAAGTCTAGCAGCCGATTGTCCTTCTAAAGAAGTGTTAAAAAGTGTACTACTAGTGTTACTAGACATTAATACTTTTTAAAAATCAAATAACAGGTTTTTGAAAACCTAACGCTCCGATACCAAACGTGAAAAACGGTGTAGTATAAATTATACTGGTGTAAATAGATCTTACGGCTACTTTAACACTAAAGGAGAGATGAATAGTTTTTTTATAACTTATATAGAATTTTCTAAATTGTTTCAAGATTTTAAATCAAACACATATAACCAAAAAATATATAGATAAATGTAGTAAAAATAAAGTAAAAGTAACACAAGGAGTTTTTATGTTGGTTCGGATTAACCAATCCTATGTCTAATTTTATACAACATATGTACAGATTTCCTTTCCAACGCTCACTTTAAATAGATAACAAGCAAACCAGAATATAATCTCGATTTTAAGGCACGAGATACACCCTCCTGACTTTCTGAGCTTAGGGTAGACCCACTTGATTTAATCGGGAAATAAGCGCACTCACTTGATTTGATTGAACTACAAGCACACCCACTTGATTGGAACGGGTAGCAAGCAAACCCGCACAAATAATAGTAGATAGTTGTTGATTTCCAATACAAATAGTTGTACTTTGGATACAGAATATCCTATAGCCCTATATAGCACTTTGATCTCTGAATTGATGAGAGAATACTTTCAAATTTGTAGGCAGATTGTAGAGAATGAATGTAGTAAAGTAGACGGTGAATTTGAGTGAATTTGAAGAGTACAAAAAGTGGATTTTGTGAAATATATAATGAGCATTTGGAGTAAGAAGAATATAGAGAAAGTAGTTATAAACATTCATTTCCCAGTCCCCTTTATATAGTGTTTGAAGGGACATGTCTATTCGAGATAAGATATAACCAAAAATCACAACTATTCAAAATTCAAAAGACATCTCCTCAATGGTGCATATGTCGACATACCTATGTAGCTTATGTCGACATTCTTGTATCTACTTTGGAAAACATAAACACTTTTAAGGTGTTCCAAAATTTTGAACTCTTGTAAAATTATTTAAACATAGTTTCTAAATGCTTTAATATATAAAACTTTTATAAAATATTTATAGAAATATATTATGAAAATAAAATAAATATTTAGATAATAAAATAAATAATTTGATAAGAGAGTATTCAAAGAAGAGAAAGTTGCTATTCAAAGACTTTAGCAAGTTAATCTGTTGTTTCTTAGCTATATACTATAGTCTTGAAGTCTTCATGTCTTTGTCTCCAAACTCATAAGCCTTCAAATATCTTGATCATCTCTGAATCTTGATCTCTAGTCTTTTTACTATTCAGTCTTCAAACTCATTATCCTCTACGTATATAAACTTGTATAATATCTTGCAAAATATTCTATATATTCTTTCTTGAATTTTGGCTCAAATTTAAACATATTTTTGTATTATCAAACTTAAAAATTTCAAAAAGTGTAAATACTTAAGTTGTTGCTCATAAAAATACCTTACCAATGAAAGAAAAATTGACATATCCGATTAAAACTTCACACGGTATGGATATACTAGTAAAGCACTATAAATTTCTTTTTCAAAATCTAGTTTCAAATTTTAATCTCATTTCAATTTAAATTCCTCACTTTGAAAAGATTTTTTTATAGAAGCACTTTAAACAAAGTTGTATTTGGAAGTATTTTTATTATTACTATTGCTATTGCTATTATTATTATTATTATTATTATTATTATTATTATTTTCTAGTTCCATTACAAAAGAATTTTTAAAACAACTACAATATACTCAATTCTAATTTAAAATTCATTTTTGCTTCATAATTTTTATACACCACATGTACAATCCTTCCGTTCGAAAAATCCTTTGCAATTTCAAAATACTTCTACATACATACATACATACATACATACATACATACATACATACATACATATACATACATACACACACACACATATAAGGAAATAAGACCATCTTCTTTCGATTTTTTAAAAAATTATGTTTTGTAAATCTTTTGTAGAATTCTTTACATAAAATTTTAGTCAAAAATCCTTTTATTCCACAATATCAAATTCGTATTATTTACTTTCTCTTATATATATTTTATTCCCAATACACTTATGATCCTAGAATTTTCTTATAAATGATATCTCAATCATTGTTATTTTATTTTAACTTTTATGAAACCAAACTGCACAATCGTTGGTTATAGGCTCCTTTTAATTTAGGAACTATTAAACACACATTCTTTCCTCTTTATATTCTAAGTATAATCATGCTTCCAAATATAATTTTTCAACTAAAGTCATTTCCATATTTAACATATCTAAATAGCATATTTATTTTAAATTTACTTTTAGTTTGGGAATTCATATAAATTCATTTCATATTTCAATATATATATATATATATAATATATATATATATATATATATATTTCTTATAAATTTACATATACCATTCATTCTAATCGCCTCAAAGCGATTACAACTCATTTATCCCTATATTTTATCACCACATTTTTTATTTTTTTTCCACTTTTAAAATAATTCACTCTTTTCAAACCAAATTACCACTATATATTTCCAAACTATTACTATTTTTAAAATATTTTTTAACTAATTTGAAAGCATTTTATAATTTTTCAAAACATTGCATTTTTTGAAGCATTGTAAACTTTACAAAACATTTTTTAACGTTGTGTCGAAATGTCTCATCCTTGTATTTATGAAACTCCATCGGTACGTTGGCCAAACACATCGACAAGAATTCCTAAAGCACTAGTCAAACAAACCACTAAGAATTAAACTTCTGAAAATTTTAAGTACTCTAATATATAGTTAATTTTCTTGCTTTATAAAAATCATATGCCCTCTTTACATAAATTTATTTACTAATGGTGATATGTTAATAGTCAAATAATCTATCACTAGCAACAAATAACCAAGCAATCAAACATCTAGAGATCAACCGTACACATCCATAAGCAAGAATTCAATTTAATTATAACTCTTTACATTTTAATGACTTATTTATAAATATATTTTTATATAACAAACAATTTTCCATCCCTTGTGGAATCATAGCTTTGAGCGAATACTCCTACTCAACCCCCTCTCTAAGTTGTGCTCAAATAATTATATTTATTTATTAACTATTAGCACAACATAACACACATCAATCAAAACAAATACATTCGCTTAGTGGAAAGTAATATATAAGCTTCTAACGTGCCACTCTAATTCACTATTGGACCTTTCAAGTCAAGCTCACATCATCACAACTTATTTATATGATATTTCCAATACGTGAGAGTTGGTTCAGGGCTTTCCAAAGCTTCCCTAACCAAAAATCTTCATTTTTAATTTACAGTCGCACAGAGCTCTAATATTCATCATCAACGCTGACACTACTGATCGAACAAACTACTATTATCTTCACAACCTCCATTAGTTTATTTGTGTCTCATTTGGAGACTTGCACTTAGAAAGAGATAGAACAAATATATTATACAGCAAGAAAAATACAAATACATCCTCAGATGATTACCCTAGTAATCATCGTGTGATCCTATTATCAATTAAGTACATACAATAGTCTACCATACATCCATGGGGACGGGGAATTTAAGTCTCGTCTAAGGCCAAGAACAATGTCCCTTATACTCTGCATTGCTCTATACCTGCTCTGATATTAACTATAACAACCTACCACTATACCTATACTACCAAAGATTATTACTAGGTAATACTATTTGATAATACTGGGAATGAGGCGACATTGGTCTATCATGTGTGAATAATCCCTTGGACTAACATTGGTACGTATTTCAAAAATCATATACTACTCACCTATATGTATTCGGTGGTGGCACAAAGCAATCAATACGTGCATTTTCGAGAATGGACAACACAAAATAAATATTAGAGAACACAATGTCATCAACGTATTAATAACATATAATAGAAGATAATATACAAGTCTAAGTGTGTCTACAAAAAATAGTCAAATGTCCACTATCTATCAAATAAATACAATGTATACGTCCAATACATACATCCCATCATCTTCAACATAAATGAGGCTACATAAGTAAATAATGATACACTAGTTAATAAATAAACAAATCTCCAACTATGTCACACGGTCACAAGCTGGTTACTTCGTCCCTGAACCTGAAATGTCTTGGACCGACCTCGGTATTTACAAATAACACACAAGTCATACTATGTATGAAATGTGGATGTCAATAAATAATAGCAGCTGGCATGGTGTAAACATAAGTATCTCAAAGCAACATATACATCTTACATATATCAATCCCATACCAAACCATGCACATATAATACCACCCATAGTAAAGAATAGTCAAACATCTCATCAATAGCACATGAGTAATGTAGATGAAACATCATCTAGGCAATGAACTACTATGCCAAAACCAAATACAATAATGTATATCTCGACCATCGACACTAATGAGAGACGAAGGTTCTCGATTGCATAGCCATAGAGATATATGACTAATAACATATGCAAACTCATCAAAAGGCATACAAATGCAATATAACACACAATGGGCAAGCATACAACTAGCCCTAATAATACATAAGCACAAAGACTATCATAGAGATGGACGAGCATGCAGTAGGTCCTATGGGTTAAGAGGTCCTCGCCCTTGAATAAATTTCTAAAAGAGGCATCTAAATAACATAATGTAACCATATAATGTTACATATTCCAGATGGGAGCCTCATAGCACACAATACCATTGCATAAGATAACACATGACATTTATAACACACAACACACCCCGCAGTCTTAAGTTACTCCCAGTCATCGTGACCCGACGTCCATTTACTGTGCTCATGAGCATATTGCCCAATGGTAACAAACTATTTGACTAATGTGGCATCGAAGCATATTAGCACACAATGTATATAGCAACTTCCAACATGCATAATAAGATGATGCCACCAATCCAAGGCACAACCTGCGATTAGCCAACAAGGATGCAGGTAAACAACACATAGTACAAATAGGAAAACAATCAATAATCAGTTATAAGCTGGTCCAACACATAGCTTACTGGCAAACAATCACATATGGCAAGCACACAACATGCCATTAAGCACACAACAAACCATACCTATAGACATTAACCCATAAAATATAAGTGTCCCTAGCTTCAAGAAAGCAACCAAACAAATATCAACACAGACATCCCATGGCATGAGGTGTTGCTTGTTTACTCGATGCTCGTTAACTACACTTACCATACACAATAATATTCTATGAAACAAGCCCAAAAAATAATCAGAGAAATATTATCAAAAGTCTCATACCAATCAGTATTACAACTCCGTTATTCAATATCCCTATCACAGAGAAAATAAATCAAACAAAGCACATGATACAACTATTTATTGATTTAGACGGGATTTTGCTATAAAATTCACTTTTCTAAAATCTTCAATACAATTTCAAAATATCTATATTAAATTCAAAGAAGATGAAATTATAAAATTATCATTCCTTCCCAAAGTCCTTTTATAGTTTCAAAAATAATTATTTTAATATCTCTTATATAATTAGAATGAAATCTTTATCCTAAGCTTTCATTTAATTTAAATCCCTCAAACTCCATTAATAACTGAAAAACTTTGAAATTCTTCTTTAATAATTTGAAAATAATAATATTAAAGAATTTTATAATTCATAATTTTTTTTAAACAACAAATTAAAGTAATGATATTTTTCCAATAAGGATTTTCACCTCAAAGCCATGAAATAAAATTCCAACATCAATATATTTAAATCACCCATCTAGATCCCAAATCACCTTTGAACTGTTATTAAAAAGTGATTTACCAAACTATAATTCTATTTTTAATATAAAATCTTCTAAACAATTAACATTAAAATATACCAACCTATAAAATTTATTTATATAAACAAATCCAAAAATTCTGGCAGGGGCAGATAACAATAAAGATATAAAAATGAAAATGTCTTTCTTAAAAACTCGAAGTGGAACGCCCTTGTTGACGATCCTTTACTCCGACAGCATCTAGAAAAATTACACTTTCCATAATAAATTAATTCAAATTCCTTTATATATTTCCTAAGGCTTTTAATTTTTTTCCTTATTATTTAAAAATAACCAAATACTAAATATATAACTTCCAGTAAGAATATATATAATATATTTTACTAGTGATTTCCACACCATAAGATTGAATTAACCTTATAGTGGGGCTAAGTGAATAGGGCTTATAATAAATTCACAGAATAATAAAATTACAGCATAGATAATAATAGAGTAAATGCAAAAATTAAAAGCAACACACAGATTTACCCAGCTTTAGAAATACTTGCTTTCAACGGTCCTAAGGTTTCCCCTAAGATTAAACAATCGATCATTTACAGACCTTGTAGACTTACGACTATCGCTTACTTGATTGTTCTATCCCTACGCTCAAAATCATGCCTCAACTCTATCCTCAAGTTGAGAATTTCCCGAACTATGCCCCTTAGTTCGATTCTAGTTAAAAACTAGAGTTTTATCATTAAAAGGTAAGTTTCAATAAAATAAGGATGAAAGAGAACCCTAATATAATTTAATACAAATAAAATTATCGGCCTAAAATAATTAGATTTGAAACATGAGAGTGTGGCCCAAGTAAAGTGAAGAGATGGTGAAATTTTGGCATGTATTCTTATTCGTTCCAAGCTGCTCTCTTTTCATCTTTCAAGCCGATTTAGAGTTTCGGCTTAACTCAAGCCCCATTCTTCGATTGAGTGATTATTAACTATTGTATTCCCTTGTCAATCGATTGATTGCTTGCAAATAATTATTTCCCACAGTAGCTTCAAGAGTCGAGTTAATTGGTTGATGCAAATTTGATACGAATTTGTGTTTTTCCTTTTTGATTTTATATTCGAACTCGGCTGTTAGAAAATTGCCGATGATGATTAGGGTTTATAGGGGGATCAATTCCCTATATTTCATATATACTAGATTTGATTTTGGTTTTCAATATTTGATTTGAATTTTTCAGTTGATATCCTAGGCCTTCGATTTTCTGATTGATGGTATAATCATCTCTGACTTGTTCATCCCTATTGTATATATTACAAAATTTCCAGCTTTGATATCTTTAATATGCAGGCGTGTTTATGTTTCTTTATGCCCGTTTGTGGTTCTGGCTTGAATTTTTTGATTTTGTCAATGTTCTGATATATTTTGAAGATTCTTGCCTTTGACTTGACCAATTCATCCATTCTTCCACATAGCCTATATTGTTTCTGCTTGGCATGCTTTACTTGTTCATGTGCATGTCCCCTGGTTCCTTTGTGTGACTTGCCAGTGCATGCCTTTTGTGTGCACTTGCCTGTATATGCTGGTACTTGAATGTATGTGTGCATCCTTGTGCATTTTGTGCTTGTGCACTTATGCTACCATTTTTGGCTTTCCTTATGCATCCTTTTGCTGGTTCACTTAACATGAGCTTGTTGCTTTCCTCCTTACTTCGTTATGCACTTTATGTTGTTGCATGAACCAGTTGCATAAACTTGACTGGTTGCAACTTTGTGTGTGATTTTGGTTGTTGTACTTGTGCACTTTCTTCCTGTCTGGTTTCACTCTTGCTACACCTGCTCTCAGCTTATGTTGCTATTGTTTTGCTTAATGATGCCCCATGTTGCATCATTGTGTATGCTTGTATTCTTGATGTGTTGTGCTTTTCATTTCTGCTGTTTCTTTTTTGCACTTATCCATCTTTTGTTGGTTTTGATCTTGTGTGTTTATAACTAAATGTGCACTTGATTTTGGTTTGCTGCTTCACTTGTGTTGAGCTAATTAGCTTGACCTCACACTGCTTGTGTCGAGCTATTAGCCTTGACCTTGCATTTGGGCCTGCAATTGAATTGATGCAAGTGTGTTTTGTATATGTCCTCGACTTTATGACATGTACAGTGATACACTATGCATGTCGTAGGTTGCTTCGTACACTATTAATATTTTCAAAGATGGAGTCTATTTCAAAAATATGAAAAGAGCAAAATCAATAGACCGAGGAAATGTCGATCAAAACTATTTATATTTTTGCAGTTTGAATTTGTAACTTTTTTGCTTTTTACTATGTTGTTATCTGACAAGCAAAGCATATGATTAAGGAAAATACAATTAGAGCAGGTTGATAGAAAAGACCGAATTCAAGTGAGCGAGTGTATTGTATATGAGAGTGTGTTGTATATGAAAGTGAAAATAAGCGGTGTATATGAAATGTCTAAAATACAGTAGAATCTATGATGTAAATGTGCACTATTTGAAATTGTATTGAAATAACTATTTATCGAAATAAAATTTCATTTGTGTGACGACCCGAATTCGACACCCTCAAAATCTGACAATAAACCACACATGTCCGACCAAGAATGCACGGATTGCAGATGATCATGAGAAAGAAAAGATAGGGTGGTAAGAAAGAGAGAAGAAAGAAGAAGAGAAGAGAAAAGGAAGAGAGAAGCAGAACCAAAACAATACAAGATCTCACATCGCAGCGGAATAACAAATAACATAGATCAATAATCTTTATAAAGAGAAACTGTAATATATATAAGTCAATATCAAAGTATACAATAAATAATCATCAGCTTGGACAGTTATAATAACCTGTCCTCACTAATGTTGATAATTCACAACAACAATGCAAAGCAATGCAGCGGAATAATAAAAAGATACGTGTATACGACATGAAGTTCTCCAGCTTGCCTGCTGAAGCTCCAAAAGCACCAAATCTGAACATATAAAAATATACACAGTCTAACCCAAGCATTGAATGGGAAGAACGCCCGGATCAGTCTGGCAATCCAGCGTGATAAAACACACCTCAATTGAATTTATAAAGTTATCAAAACTTTTCCTTTATCAAAACAAAAGGTATCTCATAATACATGCCCACATATAAACACAGACGGGTTTTTCTCTTAGGATAACCAAAACCTTTTCATATCAAATCACGTTATATTATAATAGTGTCTATTATACAAATAATAGATTAAATAGCTGAAATTGTTACCACTATTAAATTCCAGCAATACTAGGCTCTACAAACAAAACCGAAAGTTCGTAGTGGATTTTGGATTCCGTACAAATGATTAGGTAAAGGAACTACCTTTTCGGAAACTTGGTACACCTCTAGAGGGATGTACCTAGGATCAAGATACTAGACGCCTAAACCAACACAAGACCGGCTTACCCCTTTCTGGATAGTACCGAATATGTCATCACTCTAGTAGTTACTGAGCTTTAATCGTGGCCACAAGCATAAATCAACAATAATCAGATACACGACGTTATAGCGTGTAAAGATATATCTAGAAGAGTGATGACACATCCTAATTGGGAGCGACCCACTTAGCCTTGCCGCTTCTATTCCCGTTTCAGTCATTTTTCGAGAAGTGAGGCAAAAGAGGTATCGATTACCTTTCACATATCACATATCATATATCACATCATCTTTGAATGCCACGTTGCCATTCCAGTTGACTACTAATTGTCTTCCACAAAAATACAACCCTTGAGCTCATACATCTTATGGAGGGTGTTAAGCTAAGAGAAGTTGCCTTCTCCGCCACCACTAATATACGTTTGTAAAAACCAATGTACGTAATTATAGAAATGCAACGTCAAACTGTAACGATCCCGATTTTTAATTAAATTTAAATTGATAATTAAAATAAATTTTTGAATAAAATTGTAAATTAATTTGAAATCTTCATTTTGAATAGGATATTGATTTGTTTGGACATTGATTTTTAAATTTAATTGTGAATTTGAAATTCTATAGTTGATATCTTATAAATAAAATAAAGTTACATCCTAAAATTTGTCAATATAAATTAATAATATATTTTTAAACTTTTGATATTTAACTTGAAATTATATTGAAAAAATCTCAAACAAATCAAATGAGTAATAAACTATACATAAATAAATTCTAATTTATTTTGAGTTTAAAATCTTGAAATAATAAATGCTTTAAAAGATCATTTTAATTCAAGTTATATATATATATAATACATACCTTCTTTTGAAAAGAAAAAGATTCACTTATTAATAAAATTAGTTTTTAAAATCATTTCTTTCTTTAAATTGGTATAAGTAGAAATAGACATAAATGAATTTTTATTCAAGTGATTGGGATTTGAAATAAATATTTTTAAAAATAAGTGACATTTAGAAAATCATTAAGATGTAATGTATATAATATAAATATTGGTCAAATTCTTTTAACATTGTTTATACATATATACACCAGTGAATAAGATGTAATAATTTACAAATTTTTTTATTTTGTCTTGTAAAAAAGGAAAAATCACAAATGTAAATAAACATTCACGTAAAAGAGATGGAGTAAAGGAGTTAACAAAATTGAGGCCTTATGATGATTTCTTACAAATGGCCTTCAATACAATTTGTTGAATAAAATAATAGAAATAAAAAAATTTAAAAACTTTCCACCTCCCCATATGCAATCATATTTACTCTCACCAAATCTGAACAAATCAGTAACAAGAGATTTGGGCATTACACAACTCAACACCAAAGAAAAAAAAATCAGAAAAAAAGGAAAGGCAACCTGAAATTCAAAGCAAAATTTTTCAATATAAAAGTCAGGAAGAAAAGAAATAAAGCAATCAAACTACAATCTGAAAGCATGCAAAATTCAAAGCAAATTCAGGTGAATGCAAAAGATCAAGTAAAATTCCAGATTTAAAACATTCAAATCCATATCTGGAACAAGCAAATCAAGTTCAACTAGGCAGTGCAGTTTTCTCTGGAAAAAATTAAAGGCAAGTAAATTTCTTTTTTTTTAAAAAAAATTTGAATTTGATGTTAGTAATCAGTAAATAAAACAAAGATTTAAACAACTTTTTCAATTAATTGTAGGAAAATAGATCAAGTTCAAGGCAAAACAGTTTTCTGTTTTCAAATGCAGGAAAGTTCCCCTGTTATGTATAACAAGAATTCAAAACTGCAAGTAAAAAATTTAAATTGTTGTTAGTGGCGAACTGAAAAGTAACTACAACAAGAATGAGCAAAGTTTTTTTACTACTTGCAGATAAAAGCTTCAAAAGGAATTAAAGAAGAAAAATTCAGGCTTTACTTCCTCTCTATTCCCTGTTCTTAGTTTTCTGTCTTCAGGCAAAAAAAAAGATGTGAGCAAACCCCTTAGCCCTGCTATATTTTTGTCTTTGAAGTATGATATGAATGATGCTTGAATGATTGTGCTTGCCTGCTTTTATATATATACATATATATATGAAAGACTGTGTGTATAATAGTGTATAGGCAGAAAAAATAAACCATGCTTCTGTTCATACGCTACAGGTTTCAACCGGTATAAACAAAATAAAAATAAAAAAACCCTTTTTAGGTTAAAAACTTTAAATGAAACATGTATGTATATATATAATATGATTTTTAAAAATATTTACAGGTGTTTATATGAGATAATTATTTCATAATAAGAAATTTATAGTTAAAATCAAAATAAGTCAGAAAATTAATCATGATAATTTCACGTTTTGATTATTGGAATAGATTCGTGGTTAGGAATGGTGATTTTTAAAGCTATTTTCATGATTTTTAAGCAAGTAGGTGTTGAGCAATTTTGAGTTGAACAGCAATCGAGTTTTAGGCAAATTCCGATGATCGGCGTGATAATGGTTTTTGAGTTTGGGCCTGTAGCTGGTTGGTGTGTCATAAATCACTCGAAAAATAATGGAAAGGTTTATAGGTGGCGGTGGCGACGACGTGACTCAATTTTAGGGTTTAGACCTAGGTTTTAGATAGGGTCGGAAGTTGATAAATTGCGTCACCGTTAAGGGTTGTTGGGCGATCGTACCCAGGGGAACAGGTGCTGGGGACCCAGGCGGGGGTCCTGATGAAGTGGCGAGGGTTCTGGCGATGGATGGCGTCATAGCAAGGCGTTTCCAAGTAATCGTTTTAGGTTCCAATTGGCTCAACCACGTTCGATTTCGATTTTGAGCTTGAACCCAGGTCTGGGTGGTCGAGGTTGATGGAGGAGGTCAACCATGATATGTCAGAGATCGCGACGTTGGTCGGAGGCACTTTGATCAAGTGTACATATGTACGTGCATTTTGGAAGTCTGGGAGGAAGAAGAAAAAGGAAGGTGGAACTCGAAGTCGATATCGAGGAAGGAGGGAAATGTCTTAGATTTTTGCTACCGAGTATACGCGGGTATACAACAGTTTTAAAGAAAAGAATGTTAAGATAAAAATGGTTTTGAAAAAAAAGGGTGGCTCGGGAAAGTTAGGTAGTGGGCTCGAAGTGGTACTCGGGAAAATTGAAAAATGGCTCGGGTAGAATTTTCGTCGTCAGGTTTTAAAGAAAATATTGACCAAAATGTTAATGAAGAAAGCAAACAAGTTTTATTTTAACTTTAATACAAGTTTAATTATTTTAGTTAATACTTTACAATGTTTTTAAACTCTTAATTAATATTTTAATTTAGTAATTAATTTAAGTTAAGTATTAAATTTAATTAACATTAAAGTTTTCAATGCAGTAATAATTTGATTTTCAAAGTTTAAAGAAGATTTTTAAAATGTTAAGTAAGATAAATAATTAATATTAATTAATTATTTGAGGAAGAAATTAAGAATGATTACTTTATAATTGTAGTTAGAGATTGGTTAATTTATGATTAAGTGATAAATAAATTGGCAATTAACTACTTAAAGTTAAAAAAAGTATGATTAGTAGTTAACTAATCAAGTAATTTAATTACGAATTAATAATTGATTAACTAAGTAATTAGAGGTTAAATAATGGGTAATTAAGTTTATTAATTAACAATTTAGGTTATTAATTTATTAATAACCAAGGGCAATTAATTAAGTGGTTAAGGTTTAATAATTGATTAGTTAATTAAATAGTTTGAAATGGGATAGATAATTATTTTATGATTTATTAATAGGATTAAGCGATAATTAAGAATTGTTAATTAATTTATAATTGTAATTAACTAAGTGATTAAAGATTGGTTAATTAACAATTAAGTGTTTTATTTATTTGTAATTAAGAATTATTAATTAGATAAATTAAGTTAATTAAATTATAATTAGTAGTTAATTAAGTAAATTAATTAAGGAATAATTGATTAACAAAGTTGATCAAGATTTAATTAATTTATCATTAAGAATAATTAATTATTGATTAAAAGAAAAATCAATAAGAATAGTTATGTAGTTAATTCACTTAAATCACCTTCACCTTAATTGAAAATGATTAACTATTATCTATTGTTGTGTACTGAATTGATATTTCTGTTTGTGATTGTGATAGTGTGTGATGTGAATTGCTTTATGCTGAACTGTAATTTGTGATTTGTTTCTGTATGTAGGTGAAAACCCCTTCGCCCGTAAAATGACACTTGAATTTCGATGCGACAGGGAGTCGGATTCCAGTTGGTTATCTGAAACCCACATCGAATTATAATGATGAATCTTTGTGATTGATAATTTATTTTATCTATGAATAAAGATAAGCGTTATGGATTATACCGCTTATCGATATGATTGGATCTATGATGGTTGATGTTGTGCACTATTGTGTGAAATCCCTGGACCACACTTACACACACAAATATGGATTGCACGTGGAAATGGGTTAAGTCACAGATTTCGAAATAGTTTTAAAGATTGAATTTTTGAATCCAAAATAATTTTGGAATTTGAATCTAAGCTCTTGAAAATGAATTTCAAAAATAAAAGTTATTTTGAATAACTTGATTGAGTTTTGAAATTTAAATAAGTAAATTTAAATTTGAATTCAGTATTGAAATCGAATTCTATGATTTGGAACTAGGGTTTAAAAAGATTATTCAACTTATAAATGGATTTATTTGGGTTTTAAATCATTTTTTAAAGTGCTGTTTTGGGACTTTAAATTTAGCCCAAGGTTTTAACTTGTATAAATATCATTGGATTTTCCTGAAACGGAAACTATTTGTTTGCAGATAATAAAAGCTTTCATATAAGAAATGAACTTCCAATTTGTGTTAAAAGGATTTCAAGTCTAAAAATGAAAATAGTTTTCCAAGTTATAGATAAATCTTTGGAGATGGGTTTGAAAGCTATAAATTAAATCTTTAATTTAAAGATTTAAATGAGTTAATCCAAATTGAAATGGAAGTGTTTTGGAAATCTATGAATGAATCTAGATAAATCTTTGGAGATGGGTTTGAAAGCTATAAGTTAATTCTTTAATTTAAAGATTTAAATGAGTTAATCCAAATTGAAATGGAAGTGTTTTGGAAATTATGAATGAATCTTTGTGAAACTAAGTGAACTTTATGAAATGGATTTTTTTATTTAAAAGATTTGAAATGGTAATTTGTTTAAACATTTGAAAGGAAAGCTTTGGATTTTTAAGTTGTGACTTAACTAAAATCCCATATCCATATATTTTTAAATATTGCGCTCACTATTCGGTGTAGCCGGAAGAGGACCTTGTGTCATATAACCCATTCCGAATAATGATACGACGTTATGGATTGCACTTGAAGACCGGTGTTGAAGATCGGGTATTTACGAGAACGATAGGATAACCCATCGATTGTATCTGCACCAAGTAGCTATGGTATAGAGATTCCCTACGTGATGGGAAGTCCGATCGGGATTGTGGATACCTGGATTTGCAAGGGCTACTTCGGAAGTACCTTCGGTTCTGTTCGAACCCGGAACAGACTTGTATGGTTGTATGTCTGACACTACACTTTGAGATATAAACTGATCTCTATCAAATACATTTCTGCTTGGTGGCGGAGAATCTATTCTCTTAGCTTAACACCCTTCTCTGAAACGTACGAGCTCAGAGGTTATGTAGTTTATATTTATCAGTGATATAGTCCCAATTTGGTAGTGTGGCAGCTGAGTGCTGCTGTGTATCATTTGTTGATCAAAGCATGGATTTTGTATAAAGCGTAGCTTTGTGGACGAGACTGCATCAAGACCTCACACCTCGAAAATGGTCGAAACAGGAAGATGCGCAAGGTTATGAGGGTCGCGCCCTTTAGGGTGTGTCATTCCCTTCTGGAAAAGGATGGTATCATGGTATGGAGCCCAGATACTTACTCATGTGGATACTGCAGATCTATTATTTTGTGATTGCTTTGTGGTTTAGAGGCGCCTCGGATAAAGGTCCCAAAGGACCGGGGGATGGCATGCTCGAGTAGTAGTTACCTAGTTACAGAGGTAACCCGACCTTGTGTTGGCAGAGATCCGGTTAGGTTCTCGGGACGTCCCGCCAAAGGCGTACCCATGTGGCAGTAGGAAGTTCCTTAGCCTGACCATTTGTTGGAAATCTATTCTTCAATACGCGCCTTGTACGGTTTTAGTTGTAGAAACTGCTATTTACTTATGGTGGTCAACACTGTTTAGATGGTAGCTATAGTAGGCATAGTTCGGAATGTCTATGCTGGCTAGGATTTATATTATACTTTCGAAATGGTTTTTCTACACTATGAACTAGTAATAATATCAAAGAATTTTTCTCGTATTAAGCATATTTGACTATCATAAGGAGAAATCTCCTCCATTATGCGTTTGCATTGTGTGTGTGGCGGGAGGCCTTATGGTAGTTTCATTTTCCAAAAGCATTGCGGATTTATTTTAAATCTCTTGTTGTTCGTTTTTAAAAGATAAACTGTTTTGTTTCCTCACACCAATCCCACGACTGACCTGGAGTTTATTGTTCCTTTCCTAAACTATGGGTGCCCACAATTTTCCCACACGGGCAGTCTAGAGTTGGGTTTTTCAGATAGTCAGGTTTAGTAGATTATTTGGAGCTAGTTCAGTCTTTGGATCAGGATTGCACTTGCTTATCCTTGTGCATCATTATTGGGAGTTTGAGCTATTTCTGTGTGCTTTGGAGATGGAGATCTACCGATGCTGGAGTTCTTTCTTGAAGACCATATTGGAGATATTGTTTCGCTGCTGGTGTTATCTTTTCTTTCCGCTGCTATTGTCATGTATCATATCTCTGATGTATATTGATATTCATTGTATCATTCTGTTTTATCTGTTATTGTATCAATGTTGTATATTGATATATATTCTTTTTCTTCCACTGTATTGTTATACTTAACGTGTTATAAGCTCCGACGAACCAGATTCGACATTTGGATCTGCGGCATTTGAGTACGAGTGTCGTACTAAGTGCCGATTTTCGAAGGTCGAGTCAGGGTCGTTACATTTGGTATCAAAGCGAGGTTGAAACTTTAGGTCAGGAGTATAACACATTAAGTAGCTCATTAGAGATAGGGTGAAGTATACCCTAGAATGAGTATATCCTTAAGATATCCGTTCGAATGCCTCAATAAATTCTCTTATTATTCACTGATAGTAAGTATGAGTGCAAGAAGAGGACGAGATAGGGATAGGGGAATACCACTATAAATGGTCAATACCTTACAACAGCGGAAATAACTTTCTTCTCAATCTCCTTTGATTCGATTCCAAATTCTTTTGATTGCTTCGTGACAGCTCCAGAAAGAAGTTTCGGTGTGATGGTGGCCCTATGTATCGTTGTAGGAAATCCTTACTTTGTATCTTCATCGGTTTCTTATCAGTTTTTCGATCTAAACCTTAATGAATTTGAAATCGAAAAAAAAAACTTTAAATAAATTGGGAATTTTAAATTGAGTTAAATTGGTTAACCAATACAAGGCTAAATTTGAATTGTATAAATAAAACGATATAAGTTAAAACCAAATTTGAAATTCTATTGTAATTTCTTGTGTATACTGAAGTCCGAAGAGGAACAAGTTATATATTTTGGGGTATTCCCACCTGAATTTGGAATCCATATCTTGTGTTTGAGAAATTGTAGAAGATTGAATCTATCTATCTATCTTCTGGGATCCGATATATTCTACGAACGATTAGTTATCCCTTCGAACTAATCAATGCCCTTGCATATTCGTAGATCTGGATGACCCGAGTATCTTGTGTAATATTGTATAAGTTTGTTCTCATATTCTTGTTATTCTGATTTGGTAAGCCAAATGCAGAATAAATATTTCGATCTGATCTGATCAATCATTTCTCTATCTATCATCTTTTCTTTTGTTGTCTCCCTGGCAAATTTCGAGGACGAATTTTTTTTAAGGCGGGGAATCTGTAATGATCCCGATTTTTAATTAAATTTAAATTGATAATTAAAATAAATTTTTGAATAAAATTGTAAATTAACTTGAATTTTTCATTTTGAATATGATATTTATTTGTTTGGACATTGATTTTTAAATTTAACTGTGAATTTGAAATTCTATAGTAGATATCTTACAAATAAAAAAAGTAACATCCTAAAATTTGTCAACATAAATTAATAATATATTTTAAACTTTTGATATTTAACTTGAAATTATATTGAAAAAAAACTCAAACAAATAAAATGAGTAATAAACTATACGTAAATAAATTCCAATTTATTTTGAGTTTAAAATCTTGAAATATAAATATATTTTAAAAGATCATTTCAATTCAAGTTATATATATATAATACATATCTTCTTTTGAAAAGAAAAGGATTCACTTATTAATAAAATTAGTTTTTAAAATCATTTCTTTCTTTAAATTGGTATAAGTAGAAATAATAGACATAAATGAATTTTTATTCAAGTGAATTGGGATTTGAAATTTAATTTAAAATATATATTTTTAAAAATAAGTGACATTTAGAAAATCATTAAGATGTAATGTATATAATATAAATATTGGTCAAATTCTTTTAACATTGTTTATACATATATACACCAATGAATAAGATGTAAAAATTTACAATTTTTTTATTTTGTCTTGTAAAAAAGGAAAATCACAAATGTAAATAAACATTCACAAAAAAGAGATGGAGTAAAGGAGTTAACGAAATTGAGGCCTCGTGATGATTTCTTACAAATGGCCTTCAATACAATTTATTGAATAAAATAATAGAAATAAAAAAATTTAAAAACTTTCCATCTCACCATATTCAATCATATTTACTCTCACCAAATCTGAACAAATCAGTAACAAGGGATTTAGGCATTTCACATCTCAACACCAAAGAACAAAAAATCAGAAAAAAAGGAAAGGCAACCTGAAATTCAAAGCAAAAATTTTCAATATCAAAGTCAGGAAGAAAAGAAATAAAGCAATCAAACTACAATCTGAAAGCATGCAAATTCAAAGCAAATTCAGGTGAATGCAAAATATCAAGTAAAATTCCAGATTTAAAACATTCAAATCCCAATCTGGAACAAGCAAATCAAGTTCAATTAGGCAGTGCAGTTTTCTCTGGAAAAAATTGAAGGCAAGTAAATTTCTTTTTCTTTTTAAATTTGAATTTGATGTTAGTAATCAATAACTAAAACAAAGATTTAAACAACTTTGTCAATCAATTGCAGGAAAACAAACCAAGTTCAAGGCAAAACTGTTTTCTGTTTTCAAATGCAGGAAAGTTCCCTTGTTATATATAACAAGAATTCAAAACTGTAAGTAGAAAATTTAAATTGTTGTTAGTGGTGAACTGAAAAGTAACTACAACAAGAATAAGCAAAGTTTTTTTTACAACCTGCAGATAAAAGCTTCAAAAGGAATTAAAGAAGAAAAATTCAGGCTTTACTTCCTCTCTGTTCCCTGTTCTTAATTTTCTGTCTTTAGGAAAAAAAAGATGTGAGCAAACTCCTTAGCCCTGCTATGTTTATGTCTTTGAAGTATGATATGAATGAAGCTTGAATGATTGTGCATGCCTGTTTTGATACACACACACACACACACACATATATATGAAAGACTATGTGTATAATAGTGTATAGGCAGAAAATAATAATAAACCATGCCTCTGTTCATATGTTACAGGTTTCAACCTGTATAAACAAAAAATTTAAAAATCCCTTTTTAGGTCAAAAACTTTAAATGAAACATGTATGTATATAGATAATATGATTTTTAAAAATAGTTACAGGTGTTTATATGAGATAATTATTTCAAGATACGAAATTTACAGTTAAAATCAAAATAAGTCAGAAAATTGATCATGATAATTTCACGTTTTGATTATTGGAATAGATTCATGGTTAGGAATGGTGATTTTTAAAGCTATTTTCATGATTTTTAAGCAAGTAGATGTTGAGCAATTTTGAGTTGAATGGCAATCGAGTTTTGGGCAAATTCCGATGATCGGCGTGACAATGGTTTTTGAGTTTGGGCTTGTAGCTGGTTGGTGTGTCGTAGATCACTAGAAAAATGGTGGAAGGGTTTATAGGTGGCGGTGGCGATGACGTGACTCAATTTTAGGGCTTAGACCTAGGTTTTAGATAGGGTCAGAATTTGATAAACTACATCGTCGTTAAGGGTTATTGGGCGATCACACCCAGAGGAACAGGTGCTGGGGACCCAGGCGAGGGTCCTGATGAAGTGGCGAGGGTTCTGGTGATGGTTGGCGTCATAGCGAGGTGTTTCCAGGCAATTATTTTTGGTTATAGTTGGCACAACCACGTTCGATTTCGATTTTGAGCTCGAACCCAGGTCTGGGTGGTCGGGGTTGATGGAGGAGGTCAACCATGATATGTGGGAGATCGCAACGTTGGTCGGAGGCACTTCGATCAAGTGTACATGTGCACGTGCATTTTGGAAGTCTGGGAGAAGAAGAAGAAGAAAAAGGAAGGTGGAACTCGAAGTCGATCTCGAGGAAGGAGGGAAATGTCTCGGGTTTTTGCTACCAAGTGTACGTGGGTATACAACAGTTTTAAAGAAAAGAATGTTAAGACAAAAATGATTTTGAAAAAAAGGGTGGCTCGGGAAAGTTAGGTGGTGGGCTCGAAGTGGTACTCGGGAAAATTGAGAAATGGCTCGAGTAGAATTTTCGTCGCCAGGTTTTAAAGAAAATATTGACCAAAGTGTTAATGAAGAAAGTAAACAAGTTTTATTTTAACTTTAATACAAGTTTAATTATTTTAGTTAATACTTTACAATGTTTTTAAACTCTTAATTAATATTTTAGTTTAGTAATTAATTTAAGTTAAGTATTAATTTAATTAACATTAAAGTTTTCAATGTAGTAATAATTTGATTTTCAAAGTTTAAAGAAGATTTTTAAAATGTTAAGTAAGATAAATAATTAATATTAATTAATTATTTGAGAAAGCAATTAAGAATGATTACTTTATAATTGTAATTAGAGATTGGTTAATTTATGATTAAGTGATAAATAAATTGGTAATTAACTACTTAAAGTTAAAAAAGTATGATTAGTAGTTAACTAATCAAGTAATTTAATTACGAATTAATAATTGATTAACTAAGTAATTGGAGGTTAAATAATGGGTAATTAAGTTTATTAATTAACAATTTAGGTTATTAATTTATTAATAATCAAAGGGAATTAATTAAGTGGTTAAGGTTTAATAATTGATTAATTATTTAAATAGCTTGAAATGGGATAGATTCATGATTTATTAACAGGATTAAACGATAATTAAGAATGGTTGCTTAATTTACAATTGTAATTAACTAAGTGATTAAAGATTGGTTAATTAATAATTAAGTGTTTAATTTATTTGTAATTAAGAATTGTTAATTAAATAAACTAAGTTAATTAAATTATAATTAGTAGTTAATTAAGTAAATTAATTAAGGAATAATTAATTAATAAAGTTGATCAAGATTTAATTAATTTATCATTAAGAATAATTAATTATTGATTAAAAGAAAAATCAATAAAAATAGTTATGTAGTTAATTCACTTAAATCACCTTCACCTTAATTGAAAATGATTAACTGTTATCTATTGTTGTGTACTGAATTGATATTTCTGTTTGTGATTGTGATACTGTGTGATGTGAATTGCTTTATGCTGAACTGTAATTTGTGATTTGTTTCTGTGTGTAGGTGAAAACCCCTTTGCCCGTAAAACGACACTTGAATCTCGATGCGACAGGGAGTCGGATTCCAGTTGGTTATCTGAAACCCACATCGAATCATAATGATGAATCTTTGTGATTGATAATTTATTTTATCTATGAATCTGTGAATAAAGATAAGCGTTATGGATTATACCGCTTATCGATATGATTGGATCTGTGATGATTGATGTTGTGCACTATTGTGTAAAACCCCTGGACCACACTTATACACACACAAATATGGATTGCACGTGGAAACGGGTTAAGTCATAGATTTTGAAATAGTTTTAAAGATTGAATTTTTGAATCCAAAATAGTTTTGGAATTTGAATCGAAGCTCTTGAAAATGAATTTCAAAAATAAAAGTTATTTTGAATAACTTTATTGAGTTTTGAAATTTAAATAAGTTGATTTAAATTTGAATTCAATATTGAAATCGAATTCTATGATTTGGAACTAGGGTTTAAAAAGATTATTCAACTTATAAATGATTTATTTGGGTTTTAAATCATTTTTAAAAGTGTTGTTTTGGGACTTTAAATTTAACCCAAGGATTTTAACTTGTATAGATATAATTGGATTTTTCTGAAACGGAAACTGTTTGTTTTCAGATAATAAAAGCTTTCACATAAGAAATGAACTTCCAATTTGTGTTAAAAGGATTTCAAGTCTAAAAACGAAAATAGTTTTCCAAGTTATAGATAAATCTTTGGAGATGGGTTTGAAAGCTATAAGTTAAATCTTTAATTTAAAGATTTAAATGAGTTAATCCAAATTGAAATGGAAGTGTTTTGGAAATTATGAATGAATCTTTGTGAAATTGGGTGAACTTTGTGAAATGGACTTTTTATTTAAAATATTTGCAATGGTAATTTTTTAACCATTTGAAAGGAAAGCTTTGGATTTTTAAGTTGTGACTTAACTAAAATCCCATATCCCTTTATTTTTAAGTATTGCGCTCACTATTCGATTTAGCCGGGAGAGGACCTTGTGTCATATAACCCATTCTGAATAATGATACGGCGTTATGGATTGCACTTGAAGTCCGGTGTTGAAGACCGGGTATTTACGAGAACGATAGGATAACCTATCGATTGTCTCTGCATCGAGTAGCTACGTATAGAGATCCCCTAAGTGATGGGAAGTCCGGTCGGGATTGTGGATACCCAGATTTGCAAGGGCTTCTTCGGAAGTGCCTTTGGTTCTGTTCGAACCTAGAATAGACTTGTATGGCTGTATGTCTGACACTACACTTTGAGGTATAAACCGATCTTTATCAAATACATTTCTGCTTGGTGGCGGAGAATTTATTCTCTTAGCTTAACACCCTTCTCTGAGACGTACGAGCTCAGAGGTTATGTAGTTGATATTTATCAATGATATACTCCCAATTTGATAGTGTGGCATGCTGAGTGCTACTGTGTATCATTTGTTGATCAAAGCATGGATTTTGTATAAAGCGTAGCTTTGTGGACGAGACTGCATCAAGACCTCACACCTCGAAAATGGTCGAAACAGGAAGATGCGGCAAGGTTATGAGGGTCGCGCCCTTTAGGGTGTGTCATTCCCTTCTGGAAAAGGATGGTATCATGGTATGGAGCCCAGATACTTACTCATGTGGATACTGCAGATCTATTATTTTGTGATTGCTTTGTGGTTTAGAGGCGCCTCGGATAAAGGTCCCAAAGGACCGGGGGATGGCATGCTCGAGTAGTAGTTACCTAGTTACAGAGGTAACCCGACCTTGTGTTGGCAGAGATCCGGTTAGGTTCTCGGGACGTCCCGCCAGAGGCGTACCCATATGGCAGTAGAAAGTTCCTTAGCCTGACCATTTGTTGGAAATCTATTCTTCAATACGCGCCTTGTACGGTTTTAGTTGTAGAAACTGCTATTTACTTATGGTGGTCAACACTGTTTAGATGGTAGCTATAGTAGGCATAGTTCGGAATGTCTATGCTGGCTAGGATTTATATTATACTTTCGAAATGGTTTTTCTACACTATGAACTAGTAATAATATCAAAGAATTTTTCTCGTATTAAGCATATTTGACTATCATAAGGAGAAATCTCCTCCAATTCTGCATTTGCATTGTGTGTGTGGCGGGAGGCCTTATGGTAGTTTCATTTTCCAAAAAGCATTGCGGATTTATTTTAAATCTCTTGTTGTTCGTTTTTTAAAGATAAACTGTTTTGTTTTCTCACACCAGTCCCACGACTGACCTGGAGTTTATTGTTCCTTTCCTAAACTCTGGGTGCCCACAATTTTCCCACACGGACAGTCTAGAGTTGGGTTTTTCAGATAGTCAGGTTTAGTAGATTATTTGGAGCTAGTTCAGTCTTTGGACCAGGACTGCACTTGCTTATCCTTGTGCATCGTTATTGGGAGTTCGAGCTATTTCTGGATTGGTGGTTTAGAGATGGAGATCTACCGATGCTGGAGTTCTTTCTTGAAGACCATATTGGAGATATTGTTCTGCTGCTAGTGTTGTCTTTTCTTTCCACTGCTATTGTCGTGTATCATATCTCTGATGTATATTGATATTCATTGTATCATTCTATTGTATCTGTTATTGTATCAATGCTGTATATTGATATATATTCTTTTTCTTCCGCTATATTTTTATACTTAATTTGTTATAAGCTCCGGCGAACCAGATTCGACGTTTGGATCTGCGGCATTTGAATCCGAGTGTCGTACTCGGTGCCGATTTTCGAAGGTCGAGTCAGGGCCGTTACACAAACACTCATCCATACAAGTTTTTCAAGAACATGAAAAACCAAAGATAATTTCCTACCACATGTAGTTGGGAAATCCCTAGAATTAATAGCGAATAGTCCTTGCATTGGATATTTCATAACGAAGAGACCACTGCTACTATATGTACATTGGGATTTTAACCCCAAACGATCATGACGCAGCGGATATTCAAGAAATGGGTACAAGGATGAAAATTATGAATCGATGGATTGAAAAATACCGAATGCCCAAATCCGTTGATCTCAAAGATACCAGATTCTAGCTATCCCCAACACGTTGATCATGCACGATACCATGTTAAAAGATCTACGATTCTTCTACGTTGATCTTGCGCACGAGATTCCGGTAATCGGCTTCAAATCTGTTGATTCGAGCGCACTCGAATAACCGAAAATGGAGAAAGGTGCTCACACTCAACTTTCAATTTTAATGGAGGCACAAAGCAAAACCAAATTTTATTCAAAGGTCAACAACCTTTTACAAATGACATCACACCCCTATTTATAGGGAAAGTACAACACACATGACTTAACAAGTTACAACATCATATGACTTAACAAAAGTACGTCACAAACAGTACAAACGACTTACAAAAATACCCACATTCATTGACATAGCGACTTAAGAAATATAGATGACTTAACAAACTTTAGCGACCTAAGAAAATAACGACATAACAATAAACAATTTAACAAACTACGACTTAACGAACAAACGACATAACAATTTGGGCAGAGCGACTTAACAAATGCGGCATCCAGGCATCCAGGAGCGATTTAAGAACTTCAACGACTTAAGATAGTTCGTTCGCGACTTAAGAATTTAAACGACCTAAGGAAGCTCGCGACTTACTGGGACTTTGCTTGCGACCTAGGCTGGAAGCAATTCACGCTCGCGACTTACTGGAAGTTGAAACTTGCTCGCGACCTACTAGAAGCGACTTAAGGGAAATGTCGTTCGCGACCTAAATTGGAGTGAAGATTTCCGACATAAGGAAAGTCGCCGCGAAGAGGAGGAGCGACCTTGGCTTGCTCGCGACTTAGGGTTTGCTCGCGACGAAGCGTAGGTCATTCGCGACCTAGGGTAGGTCGGCCGCGACCTAAAGAGGTATGCTCTGCATCATCAGTCCCTGGTTTGAAAAGATTCGTCTCCGAATTCTCACTTTCCTCTTCTTCAACATGCTTATCCTCATGGTATGGAATCAAGTGTTTGACGTTGAAAACGTCAGTAGTATGGATATGATCAGGTAATCTTAACTGATAAGCATTCTCATTAATCTTCTTTACGATTTCTAAAGGACCAATCTTTCTAGCTTTCAACTTGTTGTAAGTTCCAACTGGGAAACGATCTTTCGTCAATACTGCGTAAACAAAATCGCCCGCTTTGAAGTCTACACTCCTTCGTTTCTTATCTGCTAGTTGCTTATACTTCTCACTTGACTTAAGCAATCGTTCATGAACGGTTCCGTGACACTCCTGCAACTCAGTCACAAAATCACAAGCTCGCTTAACAACTCCCTTCTGATATGGCACGGTCGTTAAATCTAACGGTCCCTTCGGAATTTCTGAATATACAACTTGAAACGGACTCAATCCAGTACTTCGATTAACAACGTGATTATGTGCAAATTTCGCCTGGAATAATTTCATATCCCAGCTCTTCAAATTATCTTTCACAAGACATATCAACATGTTTCCCAATGATCTATTTACCACCTCCGTTTGCCCATCTGTTTGCGGATGATAAGCGCTAATAAAATTCAATTTCGTTCCAACCATCTTCCACAAACTCATCCAAAAATGGCTTAGAAATCGCGTATCCCTGCCAGAAACAATGGTCTCAGGTAACCCATGTAATCGATAAATTTCTTTAAAGAATAACTGAGCAACACGGACTGCATCAGCGGTCTTCTTACAAGCTATGAAATGTGCCATTTTCAAAAATCTATCTACCACACATATATGGAATCATTTCCACGTTGAGTTCTTGGCAAACCTAAAACGAAATCCATGCTGATACCAACCCATGGTCTGGTAGGCACAGGCAATGGCATATACAATCCTGCATTCGTAGTGGTTCCTTTGGAAACTTGACATATGTGACATCTCTCTACAAATCTTTCAACTTCTTTTCTCATGGATGGCCAAAAATATGATTGAGAAATCAACTGCAAAGTACGATCTCTACCCACATGACCTTCTTCATGTAACCCCTTCACAATCTTCATTCGCAAACTACAATCAGGAATACATAATCGATTTCCTTTGAAAAGAAAACCATCCACTAACACAAACTCATCCGTCTTCCCTTTATTGACTTCGTCTACAAACTTCGCAAAGTAAAGATCTTCAACAAACAATTCTGGAAGTACTTCAAACCCTGTCACTTCAATCTTCATTGTAGTCAACAAATGATTCCTTCTGCTCAATGCATCTGCAACACGGTTTGTAATTCCCGATTTATGTTTCACAACAAATGTAAATTGTTGTAAGTATGCAATCCACGAACCATGTCTGGCTGCAATTTTGTCATATCCCTGCAAATGTTTCAATGCTTCATGATCTGTATACAGAACAAATTCTTTATGGAACAAATAGTGTCTCCAATGCTTCACGGCTTGCACAACAGTAAAATTCTATATCATAAGTATTATATCTCATCTTGGCTCTCGAAAGCTTCTCACTGAAATAAGCAATAGGACGGCCCCTCTGACTTAACACCCCTCCAATTCCAACCTTAGATGCATCAGTATGTAGTTCAAACAATAACTGAAAGTCTGGTAATACTAGAATCGGTGCTGTCGTCAAAAGTTCCTTGATGCGCTCAAAAGCAACTCCTGCTTCCTCCGACCATGAAAACTGTTTGCCCCTCATATAATCAGTAATAGGTGCCATCACACTACTAAACTATGGTATAAATCTTCGGTAAAATGAAGCCAACCCATGAAAACTTCGGACTTCTGTTATAGTCTTGGGCTGTGGCCAATCTCTGATTGCTTCAACTTTACTTTGATCCACCTGTATTCCTTCTTCCGATACAACATACCCCAAAAATAAAACACTCCGCGCCATAAGCACACATTTCTTCGTAGCTGCATAAATTTGTTCTTGACGAAGAATAATTAGCACCTTTCGCAAATGCTGAATATGCTCTTCTGTACTAGCACTGTAAATCAAAATATCATCAAAGTAAACTACCACAAACTTCCCAATGTACGGCCTGAAAATTTGGTTCATCACCCTCATAAATGTACTTGGTGCATTTGATAGACCAAATGACATAACCAACCATTCATATAATCCTTCCCTTGTCTTGAATGCTGTCTTCCATTCGTCCCCTGGTCTAATTCGAATCTGATGATAACCACTCTTAAGATCAATCTTCGAAAATATAGTAGCCCCTTTCAACTGATCTAACAAATCATCCAATCTTAGCATTGGAAATCTATACCTTATGATAATCTTGTTCAGTGCCCGACTATCGGTACACATCCTCCACGTTCCATCCTTTTTCGGCACTAACAAGGCTGGAACTGCACAAGGGCTTAAACTTTCCTGTACACGCCCTTGTTCAAGCAAATCTTCCACCTGCCTTCTCAATTCCTCGTGTTCTTTTGGACTCATCCTGTAATGTGGTATATGTGGTAACACAGCTCCTGGAACAAGATCTATTTGGTGTTGTATGTCCCTCAACGGTGGTAACTCTTTTGGCAGCTCTTCAGGAAATACATCTTCAAATTCTTCCAGCACTGGCTTTACTTCTTCAGGAATTTCTACCACTTCATTACTCTCACGTCCGATCAACAAAATTATTTCAGGTTCATCTTCGACTTCTTTAACAAACTCTTTCAAAGATAGCAAAGTTTTCAGCTCTTCAATCTCCTCCGACTTGCTTTCCTTCTGTTGTTGCTTTTTAGGAATTAAAGTGATTTTAGTACCTTCAAACATGAAATTGTAGCTGTTGGTACGTCCATCATGTTGTACAGCTCTATCATACTGCCACGGTCTCCCCAATAACAGATGACATACATCCATATCAACCACATCACACCAAATTTCATCTTGGTATTTCTTCCCAATCGAAAAAGTTACCCAAGCTCTTCTACTAACCTTCACTTCTCCACCTTTCCTCAACCAAGCTAATTTGTAGGGCTTTGGATGCTTCTCTGTCTTTAACGCCAACTTCTTCACAGCTTCTGAAGAGATGATATTCTCACAACTTCCTGCATCAATGACAAACTTGCAAACCTTTCCCAAGATAGTACACGTTGACTGGAAAATATTACACCTCAACCAACTTGACTCATCCTCTTGCTTTGGTGTAAAACACGACCTCCTCATCATCAAATTACATCCTTCGTCCCCCGACAATTCTTCTTCCTCCTCAATTTGTGGTGAATTAAAACGTTCTACTTCTGCATCCTCATCCTCAACCTCAGCAACCATCACTCGCTTCTTCGGCTTCGGACATTCATTTCTTTCATGACCAAACTCCTGACAGTTATAACACTTGAAATTATTGTTTACCTTCGTCTTAGCAACTTCATTGACAACTGGCTTACTAACAGCCTTGGAAACGTTAGTATTGCTACTAGTTCCTTTCACTTGATTGTTGGAATTTGTAAACACACCACCTCCTCTTCTGCCTTGCTTCTCCCAAGCTAACGCCTTCTGGTGTGCTTCTGCAACAGATCTCAGATCAAACATATTCACCATATCCTGGATCTGCATTCTCAATCCTCCAACAAATCTAGCTGTCAACTACTCTTCCTTCTCCATGATATCGTTTCTGGCAATAAGTTGATAAAATTCATCTGCATAATCATTCACAGACTTTGTTCCCTGTCTCAAGTTCTGCAATCGCTAATACATAAGAGATTGATAATTATAAGGCAAGAAAGTATCCTTCATCAATTTGTTCATCTTCTCCCATGAGACAATCTTCAATTTGCCCATTCTTTCCCTTGTAAGTTTTGTTTGCTGCCACCATGCCATAGCTCTTCCTCTCAACCGAGTAGCAACCAACTTAACTCTACGAGACTCGGGAACTTCTTTGAAGTCAAAAATCTCTTCAACATTAGATAACCAATCGAGGAATTCTTCAGCTTGCATACCACCCTTGAATTCTGGAATTTCAGTTTTCATCCCCGACTCCCATCGACGATCATCTTCTACATCCTGATTTTGACGTCGTACTTGGTCTTGATCTCGATAATGAATACTTCCTCTGTCACTCTCTTCATCATAATCAAATGTACTTCGATATCGATCTCGACCATCAACATCTCTATGATCACGCATATCTCTTCGACCGTGTCTTTCAGCATCACGATATGGCTCACGTTCATACTCCCGTGGAGTTCTTCTCTCTTCATCTCTATACTCATGATGTTCTCGCCTTGTTGAAGCCGATGACTCTCTTCTATCTCGATAAGATTGTGACGACACCCTCCTCGCTTCCGTAACCGATGGCGAAACTCTGTTTCCTCCATGGTTCGAGATTGGTGACCTTCTCCTTTGACTTTGATTCATATCGATCATCAATTTCTCCAACTTTCCAGTACCTTCATCAAAGTTTTCATTAATACGTTGTTCCATTTGCGCAGCTTCTTGTCTTCTATACACATCTCCAATATTTTGAAATCGGTTAGCACGTCTCGGAGGCATGATTTCTCTAACAAGCCCGGTCCCTTCTCTACTTAGCTCAAACAAAAAGTGATGCACAACTCCAATACTTCTTCTCTGCTCCGAACAGGCTCGGCTTAGCTATAATTGGCTAAGTTCAAGCTCTGATACCAAACTGACGCAGTGGATATTCAAGAAATGGGTACAACGATGAAAAGTATGAATCGATGGATTGAAAAATACCGAATGCCCAAATCCGTTGATCTCGAAGATACCAGATTCTAGCTATCCGCAACACGTTAATCGCGCACGATACCGTGTTAAAAGATCTACGATTCTTCTACGTTGATCTCGCGCACGAGATTCCGTGAATCGACTTCAAATCCGTTGATTCGAGCGCACTCGAATAACCGAAAATGGAGAAAGGAGCTCACACTCAACTTCCAATTTTAATGGAGGCACAAAGTACAAACCAAATTTTATTCAAAGGTCAACAACCTTTACAAATGACATCACACCCCTATTTATAGGGAAAGTACAACACACACATGACTTAACAAGTTACAACATCATATGACTTAACAAAAGTACGTCACAAACAGTACAAACGACTTACAAAAATACCCACATTCAATGACACAGCGACTTAAGAAATACAGACAACCTAACAAACTTTAGCGACCTAAGAAAATAACGACATAACAATAAACGATTTAACAAACAACGACTTAACAAACAAACGAAATAACAATTTGGGCAGAGCGACTTAACAAATGCAGCATCTAGGCATCCAGGAGCGATTTAATAACTTCAGCGACTTAAGGTAGCTCATTCGCGACTTAGGAATTTCAGCGACCTAAGGAAGCTTGCGACTTACTGGGACTTTTCTTGCGACCTAGGGTGGAAGCAATTCACGCTTGCGACTTACTGGAAGTTGAAACTTGCTCGCGACCTACTGGAAGCGATTTAAGGGAAATGTCGTTCGCGACCTAAATTGGAGTGAAGATTTCCGACATAACGAAAGTCGCCGCGAAGAGGAGGAGCGACCTTGGCTTGCTCGCGACTTAGGGTTTGCTCGCGATGAAGCGTAGGTCGTTCGCGACCTAGGGTAGGTCGGCCGCGACCTAAAAAGGTACGCTCTGCATCATCCTTCCCTGGTTTGAAAAGATTCGTCCCCGAATTCTCGATTTCCTCTTCTTCAACATGCTTATCCTCATGGAATGGAATCAAGTGTTTGACGTTGAAAATGTCAGTAGTATAGATATGATCAGGTAATCTTAACTGATAAGCATTCTCATTAATCTTCTTTACGATTTCTAAAGGACCAATCTTTCTAGCTTTCAACTTGTTGTAAGTTCTAACTGGGAAACGATCTTTCATCGATACTGCATAAACAAAATCTCCCGCTTTGACGTCTACACTCCTTTGTTTCTTATCTTCCAGTTGCTTATACTTCTCATTTGACTTAAGAAATCGTTCAAACCCTGTCACTTCAATCTTCATTGTAGTCAACAAATGATTCCTTCTGCTCAATGCATCTGCAACACGGTTTGTAATTCCCGATTTATGTTTCACAACAAATGTAAATTGTTGTAAGTATGCAATCCACGAAGCATGTCTGGCTGCAATTTTGTCCTGTCCCTGCAAATGTTTCAATGCTTCATGATCAGTATACAGAACAAATTCTTTATGGAACAAATAGTGTCTCCAATGCTTCACGGCTTGCACAACAGCATAAAATTCTATATCATAAGTATTATATCTCATCTTGGCTCCCGAAAGCTTCTCACTGAAATAAGCAATAGGACGGCCCCTCTGACTTAACACCCCTCCAATTCCAACCTTAGATGCATCAGTATGTAGTTCAAGCAATAACTGAAAGTCTGGTAATATAGAATTGGTGCTGTCGTCAAAAGTTCCTTGATTCGCTCAAAAGCAACTCCTGCTTCCTCCGACCATGAAAACTGTTTGCCCCTCATACAATCAGTAACAAGTTCCATCTACTAAAGCGTGGTATAAATCTTCGGTAAAATGAAGCCAACCCATGAAAACTTCGGACTTCTGTTATAGTCTTGGACTGTGGCCAATCTCTGATTACTTCAACTTTACTTTGATCCACCTTTATTCCTTCTTCTGATACAACATACCCCAAAAATAAAACACTCCGTGCCATAAACACACATTTCTTCGTAGCTGCATAAAATTGTTCTTGATGAAGAATAATTAGCACCTTTCGCAAATGCTGAATATGCTCTTCTGTACTAGCACTGTAAATCAAAATATCATCAAAGTAAACTACCACAAACTTCCCAATGTACGGCCTGGAAATTTGGTTCATCACCCTCATAAATGTACTTGGTGCATTCGATATACCAAACGGCATAACCAGCCATTCATATAATCCTTCTCTTGTCTTGAATGCTGTCTTCCATTCGTCCCCTGGTCTAATTCGAATCTGATGAAAACCACTCTTAAGATCAATCTTCGAGAATATAACCTTACTTACTTTTTAAGCAATCTTATTTTTTGCAACACTTAACATCACATTTCAAATCATTACTTTATATCATTTTCACTTAAATATTAAGTAAAGAAAGTAATAATTATGTTTGTTTGATTTAATGTTTTACTTTTTGACTTTTGTATTTTTTTGTCCTTTTATGCTTACTTTTTGTTAATTATATTCTATAATTTTCTACGTATGTTTAGTAAAAGTAAACTTGATTAGTGAATTTATTAATACTTATAATATTTGGATACATGTCCTATGTAAGAAAATAAAGGTGCGACGACGTGGCGACAACTTTTAATCGAGAAAACATTGATTTTCGATAAAATGTTTTACGTTCACATTTTGATGTTTTAGTTAGACTAATTATTTATGTAAAAAAATTTAAATTTTTTTTGTATTGCTATATAAAAATATAAATACCCATAAATTAATTAAAAAAATACTATTTAACCATTGAAACTTACTTTTCTGAAACCAGCATTTTGTCACGTTTATCGATATAGGCAAATGTTACTATTTTTTTTGTATACTTCCCTTTTCAATCCTATCTAATATTGTTTGAATCATATAACATTACTTATTTTACATTTAAAATCACTTTAAATAGTATATTTTAAAGTGGTCAAATTCTAGGTCATTACATTATCCCCACTTAAAAGAATTTCGTCCTCGAAATCACTCAAAACAAAAGTTTGCTCCAAACATTTATCTTTAAATTTTATTTCCATATAATATACATAAAGAATCTATATGAAATATCTTATTTCATCTTCTATTCGAGCACACAACTTTATTTTTGAACTAGTATCGATCCTCCGATCCTTTAGTGCGGACTCTGATCAGCCTTCTGATCAAAAACCTTTGCTTTCCTTGCGTAGTTTTCAACTATGATAGAAAACTCAAGTACCTAACTACAAACCCTCATCAATGTTCGCCATCAAGAATCAAGTGGTAAATCCTTTTTCAGACCTGTGTAAACACCTTAAAGTCCCATACTCAAATCTTAGACCAAAATTTATGCGACGAAATGATCTACGTATAATTTATGTATTTACTGACTTTCAAAAACTTTTCGTAAAACTTTTATCTTAAGTTCAAACATTTTATAAAGGTGCTTCTTTATATAATCTCATCAATTATTTATTTCCAAATATTTTTATTAAAAGAAAATATTCCAAAGGAACCATTTTCCACTCAAAAGGTAATTTATCTTTAGTTTAAACATTTTTATAAATATTACTTATCAATTTATCAATTAATGATTCACATTATCTCTTTAACTTAAGAAAATTATATAGATCGAGTAACTCCAAAATAATACTAGGAAACTGGGTGCTACCAAAAGTATGAGATAACCTCTTAACAAGAAGGGTGGTACTTAAGAGAAGTGTTTACCCTCGAACACATCTCCTGCCCATTCTTATTTATTTTCTAGCCATTCGTACTAGTTATCATAAAATACCCTTTTTTAAATTTAAAATAATACCATTTCAAAAATCCTTTAGAGATTACTTTTGTTTATAAAACCTATTTTATAAATTCTTTTTATAAATTCATCTTATATTAATTAACTTTAAATTTACATAATTATTTTAAATTACTCGAATTTAAATTCTCATTCCTTTTACATTTATCTTTTTACACAATCGTTCTATTATTTAAATACATCATTATCTTATATGTTCACTCCTTAAACAAATCTTATTATCAAACACCTTATAGTCAAATCGTGAAACTTAATTCACAAGGTATTTGTACTTAATCTTTTAAATCAAACGATTAATCAATTTATGATAGTAACTTAACATTATCATTTCTTAATTTGTTATTTTGGAATAAGTATTAAAGATCTTAATAACCTTATCAGATCTTTTACTTATCGATTATCTTTGTGAAACATCTTATAGTCAAACTGTGAAATTCTAGTCACAAGATGTTCATATTTAAATTTCACCAATCCTGATTTCTAACTATACAAATTTTCAAAATATATACTTTATGTTAAAAATATAATCCTAGGTAAAATTATTTCATTTACCAATTTTTCTCAAAATCATTGTGTCGGTTCGCCTTGTTTAAATGTTTAAGAACCCTCATCGATAACGGTGATCAGGCGCATCGATTAGAATCCATAAATCACTCAACAAATAAATCAACACACAATAATTTATTAGACACTAACAAATACACACTCATATATAATACACTCGAACTCATTCTAAGGTGTTACTAATCCTATCTCTAATGAGTTACTCATCCTAGGATATTACTACTATCTCCGATGAGTCTTTACCCCAATAAAGCCAAGGTTCTCGCTTAACCTTCAGCTCTGATACCTTACTATGACGACCCGTAATCAGCACCCTTTGAATCTGACAATAAACCACACATGTCCGACCCAGAGTGCACCGATTGCAGATGATCATGAGAAATAAAGGAGAGGGTGAGAAGAAAGAGAGAAGAAAGAATAAGAGAAGAGAAGAAGAAGAAGAAGAAGAAGAGAGAAGCAGAACCAAAACAGTACAGAATCTCACATCACAGCGGAACAACATATAATATAGATAAACAGTCTTTACAAAGAGAAACTGTAATATACATAAGTCAATATCAGAGTACACAATAAATAATCATCAGTTTGGATACTTATAATAACCTGTTCTCACTAATGCTGATAATCTACAGCAATAACAAAGCAATGCAACCGAATAATAAACAGTTACGTGTATACGATATGAAGATCTCTAGCACGCCTGTTGAAGTTCCAAAAACACAAAATTTGAACCTGTAAATATACTCGGTCTGACCCGAGCATTGAAAGGGAAGAATGCCCGAATCAGTCTGATAAACCATCTTGAGAAAACACACCTCAATTGAATTTCTAAAGCTATCAAAACTTTCCTTTATCAAAACAAAAGGTATCTCGTAAGACACGCCTACATATAAACACGACGGTTTTTTCCCTTACGATAACCATAACCTTTTCATATCAAATCATGTTATATTATAATAGTGTCTATTATACAATAATAGATTAAATAGCTGAAATTGTTACCATTATTAAATTCCAGCAATACTAGGCTCTACAAACAAAACCACAAGTTCATAGTGGATTTTGGATTCGATACAAATGGCTAGGTAAAGGGACTATCTTTTTGAAAACTTGGCACACCTCTAGAGGGATGTGCCTAGGGTCGAGATACTCGATGCCTAAACCAACACAAGACCGGCCAACCCCTTCCTGGATAGTACCGAACATGTCATCACGCTGGTCATTACCGACCTTCAATCATGGCCACAAGCATACATTAAAAATAATCGGATACATGACGTCATAGCGTGTAAAGATATATCTAGAAGAGTGATGACATCTCTTAACTGGGAGCGACCCACTTAGCCTTGCTGCTTCTATCACTGTTTCAGTCATTTTCTAGGGAGTGAGGCAAAAGAGGTATCGATTACCTTTCACATACCATATATCATATATCACATCATCTTTGAATTCCACATTGCCATTCTCGTTGACTACTAATTGCCTTCCACAAAAATAAAACCCTTGAGCTCGTACGTCTCAAGAAGGGTGTTAAGCTAGAAGTTGCCTTCTCCGCCACCACTGATGCACATTTGTAAAAACCAATGTATGTAATCATAGAAATGCAATGTCAGACATTCGTTCATACATGTTGTCCAGGAATAGGACAAACCGAAGGAACTTTCTTACCACATCTTGTTAGGAAATCCCTAGGATTAATAGCGAATAGTCCTTACATTGGATATTCCATAACGAAGAGACCACTGCTACTATATGTATATTGAGATTTTAACCCCAAACGATCAACAAGCAGTCCTTCAATATGAAAATCCTAAACATCGATATCCTCGACCAACTACACAATCATCGCATAAATGTTGGTCCGAAGTGGTTTTCAGATAAATCCGATTCCGGTTTCTTCGCACCAACAACGCAAAAGCGTTTCTCAACTTCACGTAGAAAATAAGTCTCATAGACTTATCATGTCTCCAACTTTCAACTTGCTATCTTTAGCCAAGAATGAAGCTCAATAGGTTGGAGTAATCACTCCGCACTACATGAATCAACATTCTCAGCACAAACGATAAGCCTACACAGCCAGTTACGTACTAGGTGTATGACTAATTAGTTTCTACATCAAGTTGAGAAACAAAAATGGCTAAATTTGATAGTCCGTTATTTAACTATCAAACTAACAAACAATATCTTGCACTTAAGTAATCACTGGGCCTGATTTTTATTAATCGTTTATAATTCAAATACACTTCCCAATTATTCACTTCAAAATATCTTTAAAAAGATAATATACGGAACCATTTCACTTATTCGATATTTAGAAAACATTTTCATATACTTATTTTAATAATAAATTCATAACTTATTTTATTTTCAAACCATTTAAATTCCCTTTTTATAATATCACTTTCCAAAACATCTATTTTATTTAAAGGATTATTCACTGTCCAAAAACGTAAATATAATTCCTTTATCGAATTCATTACTTCTACACATTTAATTTAAAGGATTATTCACTGTCCATAATCGTGAATATAATTCCGTTATCGAATTCATCACTTTACATATTTAATTTAAAGGACTATCCACTGTCCAAAATCGTGAATATAATTCCTTTATTGAATTCATTACTTTAACATATTTAATTTAAAGTATTATTCACTGTCCGAAATCATGAATATAATTCTCATACCAAATTCATTACTTCTACACATTTAATTTAAAGGATTATTCACTATCCAAAATGTGAATAAAATTCTCTTACCAAATCCAATTATAAGTTAATTACTTATAAATCTCTTATTTACAAATTCATTCCTTTCAAATCTTATTATTTATAAAATCCATTATAAATTCTTTTCTAAATTTCAATTGCAAATCCATATATAAATTTGATTACAATCCTATTTCTAATATTTATAAAACACTTTTATAATTCCATTACTTTTATTTATAAAATATCAATTTTATAAATCTTATATGTAGACCATTTATAATAAATTTAAAGAACTTGTTTCTTTTCTTTTATCTTGGAAAAACTTAATCATGATCTTTTAGAGCATTTGGGCTTTCCGTCGATCTGTTCCACCCCTCGTCTAAAAGATAAAATGAAGGCCAGGTAAGTTCAGGGCACTGGTTGCTCCATTTCCAACCTTAGTTACACACCTTATTTTATCGTTTTGGATCTCACAAGCACAACAAATGTACTAGTCATTTTCGCATACTCCTTTCATTTTTAGAAATGATTTATAAAACTTCCAAATCATTATTTAAAACACTTATTCATCTATTTAACCATTTCATAAATCCTTCAAACCACCCTTGTAATACTCTATCATCATTTAAAAACCTTTATAAAAGATTTGGAAAAGAACGGTTGTGCTAAACCTATATTTCAAAGGTTATTGAAAAAGTGCTAGGGAAAGTGCTTTTTAAAGCTATATTGATTAAAATGACATTTTATTATTTGAAAATCTGTTTGTATCACTTAAATCACTTTTAAACATTTAAAAAGATTTATAACATTTATTTTGTATTTTTAAACAATTTTAAAACCTCAATTTCAAAGAAATCCAGTTTTGGATTTCGAACTACAAAACCATGATTTTTCCAAAAACTTGTTTCAATCATATCTTAAAATATACTTATCGAAATATCAATTTTCTTTCTACGTTGGGAAACTATGGATATAATAGTCTAGAAAATTATCATCTTGAATAATGCCGAGCTATATTCCAACTTTTACACTTGTTTGACTTTTATGGTGCGAAATCGTTAACTACTATTACGCAACGCGCCTATTTTTGACTAAATTTTCAATTTCTTTTCAAACTTCATAGAAACACTTTTAATGTTTATAGAACATTTCTAAATCATTTTAAACTCATTTTAAACAATATTTTTCATATTTCAAATCCATTTTCCATTTCATTGCATATTATAGTATTATATCATTTTCAATCTTCTTAGATATTTTGATTTCACTAAGAGGCTAAGTAATTTCCATACACATATTTATATGGATTTAAATTCCTATTAAATTAACTATGCCGACTAATCATTTTTATTATCATTTATTAAACCAAGTTATCATCCATATCACAAACATGTAACCAACCATAATTTCAATCAAGTTATCATCCATTAAATCATCCAACATATACTAAACTTTTCATGTTATTAACTTGAAATATTTTTAGAAATTAGCAACTTTAAATATGTGTACTCACCTTCAACCAAATTGATTAACTTCCTACCAATATTCATGTAATCCAACACTTCACTATTGTTTTTAACTTCAACCAACTTCGAAAAATTCGGTAGAGCTTCCGCAGCACCTTAAATTTGCTCATAGCTCCTTGGAATGAAATCGATGGCACTTCCTTCTCTTTTTCTTGCCTTGGAGCTTCATGACTTGCTCCTCCCTTTTCCATAGATTCGGCCTCCTCCTATTTCACTCCTTCCTCCATCATTTCTTCACTTCTTATGCGCTAAACTATGTTTTAATGGTATTCTATAGTCTTTGGCAAAGTTTGGTTGTGTATGGAGTTTATTTGATATGATTTTGAAAAGTTAATAAGGAAAATGGAGAAGAAGAAGCAATTAATGAGAGCTTCAAGGAGGAAGAGGAATGTAGAAATAGTGTGAAAAAAGTGAAAAAGTGGTTGGTTTATAGAAAAAATGAAGTGGTAAGTTACCAAAATATCCTTTTACCAAATTACCAAAATAACCTTACTTACTTTTTAAGTAACCTTATTTTTTTTCGACACTTAAAAACACATTTTAAATCATTACTTTATGTCATTTTCATTTAAATATTAAGCAAAGAAAGTAATAATTATGTTTGTCTGATTTGATGTTTTGCTTTTTGACTTTTGTACTTTTTTGTTTTTTTATGCTTACTTTTTGTTAATTATATTCTAGAATTTTCTAAGTATGTTTAGTAAAAGTAAACTTAATTAGTGAATTAATTAATACTTATACTATTTGGATAAACGTTTCTATATAAGCAAATAAAGGTGCGACGATGTTGCGACAACTTTTAATCGACAAAACGTTGATTTTCGATAAAATGTTCTACGTTCACATTTTGACGTTTTAGTTAAACTAATTATTTATGTAAAAAAATTGGTATATTGCTATTTAAAAATATAAACACTCATAAATTAATTAAAAAAATTTATTTAACCATCGAAACTTACTTTTCTGAAATCAACATTTTGTCACTTTTGTCGGTATAGGCAAATGTTACTATTTTTGTATATACTTCTCTTTCCAAATCCTATCTAATATTGTTTGAATCATATAACATTACATATTTTATATTTAAAATCACTTTAAAGAGTATATTTAAAGTGGTCAAATTCTAGGTCATTATAATTTGTTTACTTCTATCTGTGATTTTGCAACAGTACAAAATCAAACACATTTAAAAAAATATGTTTATTATCATCAAATAAAGATCGTAAACTGCTATATTCTACAATCTCCCCGTTTTTAGGATAACAAACATATATTAAGATTTTTTTGTCAAGCAAAAGTGTTTGATGTGTTGTGATCAACCTCCCCCTATTTGCATACTCCCCTACAACTTGAGTCCCCTTACACAGATGCATGCAATTAAGGAAAAATTGATTGTCCAAATAACTGCAAGAACAATTGTCAAAAAAAAAACTCTTGAATATCAGTAAGGTTATTACTCAAACACCAAAATCTTAACCTCTCTCCCCCTTTTGTTATTATCAAAATAATAATAATAATTGAAATAGTGATGAATTTTGATTAAAAACCATAAATCATATAAAGAGAAATATATATTGCAAATTCGAATCAATCAAACAAAACTCATAATATTTTATTTATTAGACACAAATTCCACTTTTGAGTGACGATTGAATTATGGTTTAGGGAAATTTTCATAGTAACAGCAGTGTGGTATTTTTAATAAAGGAAATATTGGTAAATTACTGTTTCAAATATTATATAAAAAAAATGTTAAGCTCTTTCTAACCATGCATAACTGTTAAGACTTTTAAATGAGGTTAGTAATTATTTAAGAAGAATGTCAAGCATTTTCAAACCATGCATAACCACAAGGACTTTTAAATAAGGTTAGAAACTACTTGAATAGTTATCCCTCTCTTGAACGAGTTCCATCTCTACATAACCGTGAGGACTTTTAAATGAGAATAGAAACACGTATCCAAAGATCAAAGTTATTCATCCCATGCATAACCATAAGTCTTTAAAGTGAGAGTGAATACTTTGAGATAGAATTATAAATTACACTAAAAATATAATTCCTGGACAAACACCATTGTCCCAGTAGTTAAATGATTCCGCTTTGGTGCGAGAGGTCACAAGTTCGAAACTTGCGTAGCGTGATTCGAACGTTTATTGACATGTGATATGTTGTCCTCGTGACATGTTGTATATAAAAGACCATTTCAATATATATATATATATATATATATATATATGTATATATAATTCCTTGTTTTTGAAATACCAACTTCTATACGCTATATTAAATTTTAGTGTATGGATTGCAAGAAGGATAATAGTGATAGAAATGATCATGGAATATGTTCTAATTTTAAAAATATTATAAAATTTGTTCAATTTTCATGAATTTTTTTAACTATACTTCCTTTAGCTATGAAATATAACTTAATCACAATCCATAGTTTTCTCAATCACTATTAATAATTTTTGATATTTCAAATGGTACAAGCAGTCAAAAACCATCTTTTCCAGAGTAAATACCTTATCTAAGTAAATAACAGTATTTTTATTAAAGGAAATCAAGGTAAAAATCTAAGTTATTTGAAAAAAATCCTAATTCCAAAAAATTGTGAAAATCTATTTTCTGAAGGGGTTTTGTAAAACGATGTTTGCTAATTTTAAAATCAGTTGAAAATTCAAACATGATCTCAAATGAAATGATGTTTAATACCATTTGTACTTTAGTTGCCCAAAAAGATATATTATTGAACAACCAGACCGTGTATTCCTCAATATCACTCGAATTGGTTCAAAAATTTCAACAAAACCATTTATGTCAAATAGAGGCAAAACATTTCTATCAAACAAAAACACACGCAGTTAAAAATTTCCAAACATTGATTTATTAGTCACGAAGAAAGGCAATGAAAGTTAATTGTTATACCAAAGCAATTTACAATTTCTGTTTTGAAAATTAAGTCCATTTGAAACCGCTATTTGAAAGTCTTAAGATCGTAATTTGATTCAGCACAAAATATGAAAGTTTTAGATATTCAAAATTTTTACTCACCAAAATTGGTTTTAAGTAAGAATGATGAATCGCTCAAAGGTTATATCTGAAATACTAAAACTATTTTGCATAAATAGGATATATTTTTTAAGTGATATTACTAAAATGATTGTTGTTTTCAGGATTTTACACAATGAATCAACAAAAAATTGAAACAGTAAAGTTGTAGTGCAATCCATTAGCTTTCAAAACTTAAGGAATTTAAAAATTCAAAGTAATGATGCTCATGTTACGATCAAATTACTACAGCCATGTTAAGAAGTTCTAAATCTGTCTTAAAATGACATACTGAATGTTTTGTAGTTTTTCAACGGTTTCAATAGAAATTATGAAAAAACACATAAAATAACATTTATAGAATTTTACATCTATTTTCCAAATAATCTTGAATTTTGCAGATCAGAGTTAAGGAGCTCATGATACGGTAATTATACTACCACATTGTCAACAAAAATAGAATTAACAACAAGTAAAGAAAATAAGGTTTATGATGCTATGTTCATGTTCAACATTTCTATTATCGATCTCGACCTTATTTTTCTAGGATAAGTAACATTGGAATTATTGCTCTTCAAACCATATATAGAACAACTCGAAGTTACCTCTATCGTAGTTGTTCCTTAGCCCATTTCTATACCTAAATGTAAGAAGAAGCGAGTGGTCTAACAAACAATGTAGGACCTCTTACTTTCATTTGTAACCTTTGGTATCCAAATTCGTCTACATAGAAAACCACTTGTATTACAATTGTATCTTTGGAGACCCAAACTTGTTTAAATTTAAATAAATTTACATTTCTACCTTTTAAAACCCAAATTTATTTAATAGTTTTGTTTTTGTTTCTATTCCAACATTTATTTTGTTTACGCCCAAGTTTTCCACAAGTTAAACACTTTGAAAAATCTTTGTGAAATTCTATATTATCACAATTTCTTTTCCTAATTGGTTCAACTCTATCATATTCGAGTCCTTTTCTATTTTTGTTGAAAGTCTGACTTTCTAACAACATATTTAGTGATTTTTCTCCCTACGAAAATTTTCTGATTGTCAATTCATGTTGTCGAACCTTAGATCTAAGAGTATTATTTTCATTTAAAAGTGAGGTGCATCTTTTAGTGGAATTTTCACTTTTAGTTTCATCTTTGTTTTAGTAAAAATTTCATTTTCAAGAGTTTCAACTTTAGTCTTAGACCTATTAATTTCTTCTTCTAGAGAATGACGCTTTTCACATTCCGAGTTAAAAATTTTAACGTTTTCAATCATTAGTTCAAACTCATTATTTATACCAAGTAGACTATTTTTCTTAGATTCTAGTTCATTATATTATTGTTGAAGTCTATCAATGGTTGCGTTTAACCGATGATGTACCAAAAGTAAATCATTACGGGATAAGTGTGCTAACTCATTTGGTTCATTGTCGCTGTCACTTTATTCTACCATTAAGCACAAATTCGCTTCTTTCTCACTATTAGTGTTCTTTTCCTCTTCTTCTTCACTCTCATCCCAAGTGGCCATGAAACTCCATCTCTTCTTATTCTTCTTTTCCTTATCGAGTTGATGCAATGGACAATTTGGCTTGATGCGTCCTGGCTTCCTGCATATATGACATATGATTTCTTCCTCTTCAGAATCATCCAAAACTTTGACAATTTTGATTTTTATTCATTGGTTTAGTGCTGGAATTCCATGCTTTCAGGTCCACTTTTTTAATTGCTTCATCACTAGTGCTATCTCAACTATAGTGTCATCTTCTTCCTCATAATCGGTTACACTTTTTAAAGCAATAAATTTCATTTTCAAATCACCACTTTCATGTTCTTCTCTGACTTTCACTTCCACCTCATATGTGATGAAATTTCCTATTAGTTCCTTCAATTTAAGCCATTTCAAGCCTTCAAATTCTTAAATTGCTGTTACTTTTTCTTTAAAACTTCTCAGAGGATTGTCAGAATTTTTCGGATCATTTCCAATTCTATATATGCTTTTCCTAGCATTTTGGATTTGAACGACATATTTGAAAATCGTTCATACATCTTGTGATGACCCAGAATTTTTAACAATTTAAACTGGAGTAATTAACCGATTTTAAATATTTAAAAGTTAATTTTTAAATTGAATTCAAATATTATTACTAATAGCAATTAAGTTATTGAATTTAATAATTAGAATTGGGTATTGAATCTGAAATTCTAAGCCTGTTTAAAATAATTCAAAGGCTTGCAAAAATTTATAATGATGTTACTGGAGATAATAGAATGGTTAAAATTGAATTTAAAGGTGATTTGTTCAGTTTTGAAAATATATCGTTTAAATCGATATTTAAAAATAGCCTTTCGAGGCGTAGTCTCGGATTTTGATGAAACCAATTCCATTGGATCCGTAATATTGTATTATTATCTGATTTCAATTTTCATAGCCATCGGAGCTGTCGTTTGACCATGACAATCCAAAACGCATAAAAACTATTTTAATCGATTTAAGTTAAAATTGATCGTTTATTTCCGTAACTCGCGCATATGATTGAACTAGTCTCCGAAACATGTTCCATTGTGTTCGGAATGCCGGTAAAACCTTATAAACGCTAGGCGGCACGTGTGATTTGGTGTTCGTTTGTAAAAGCTTGTTAATTTGAGAATATTAATAAAATATTATAATGGAAAAGAAAAGTTAAAACCCTATGCCCAATCTTCTAAAGCACGCCATATCCTTCACGTATAACTCACGCATCCTCCTCTTTCTTAAAAAAATCGAAATCATTCTCCTCATTCGAAAAAAGGAAAGTAACCGTGGAAAAAATATGAAAGGGGAAATCGATCGAAATAATCATAAAAAAAGATTCTAAAATCTCTTTTGGGTTTAAGCTTCGATCTATGGGAGTTTCGTGAGCTTCGATTTTGTTTGGGGGTTGCGACAAGGTTCCAATCGAGAGCTAGGGTTCGACATTCATGGCCGTAGGTTAGTTGAAGTGCGATGTCATGATTCGATCGAGAGAGTGGGATTAGGCAAAGCTAGGCAAGGCATAGCGACGAGCTGTAGGCTTGGGTCGTGATTCTGGGGAGTGGAGTTCGAAACTGGGATCACGATTTTCGATGAGAGAGTGAAGAAGTTGCCTTGCATGCATCTTAATCTCAGAGAGTGTATTTTGCCATGGTTAGAGATTAGTCGGGGTTGCTGTTCGCGCATGGCAGTAAGGTATAATTTTTATTTTCAAATTTAAAACTTCAGACACAAGTTTAAGTACAACAAACAGAATATATATATAGATAAATGCACATGCAGGTTTCAATTTAAAAATATATGAGATTTTGGGAAAATTTACACAGGAATTTCAAGTACTGAAAAGTTTTATAAAAGCTATATTTTCGAATCTCTATAAATAAATTTTATAAGCGTTTGGGTTTCTAAAAAAAAGAGACGTTTAAAGGTATATGTATATTTGGACTTGCTGGGTTTATTTTAAAATAATGTGTTATGAAGATAAATTTGTTTCATAAACTTAATTGATTATTTTAATGGCTAAAAATATTTTATCAAAAGAAAATTGGTTTGAAATTAAATTACTAATAAAATTATTAAATGGAAATTAATTTTTCCAATTATTTTCAAGTATTAATAAACCAAATAAATGTTTATTCAAGGTTAAGATATGAAAGGAAGCAAGTCGGGATTGAAGTGGGTCACAAACAAAAACAAAGGTGAGTAAATCTCACTCTGTTGGATTTTTATTTAATTTAAATGGTTAAATTTAAATAATTGGTTGAATGATTAAATTGATTGGATGTGCACAGATGATGATGTGACTTTGGTTTTGGTTGGTTCTCGAGTTAATTGTGGTTTGACTCGAAATATTCGGGTTTTTTAATTGTTTAAAACTTAAGTCATAAATAAGAAAATGTTTTCATTTTAACGTTGATAAGGGCTTAATGGTTCGTGATTCGTCAAATTAGTAGGAAAATTAAAATGGATAATTAATTAATTCAATTAATTAATGATTTGGATTAATTAATTTTGTAAATAAGGGTTTGAATTAATTCATTAAAGTTTAAGTTAATTTATTAACTTTAATTAATTAGAAAAATCAATGGATGGTTTGATAGATAATTACTTAATGTAATTAATAAAATATAATTACTTTGTGTAATAAATCAAGAGATTAATTAAGATGATTAATTAAGGAGAAATTAATTTATTTATTGAAGCAAATAAAAAGATAGTTAATTATAGGTTGAGATAAATCAAGAATGATTAATATTTGGGGTTTAATTAATGATTATTTATTTAATGTAATTAATTTAGATTAGGATAAATTGAAATCTTGAATTGGAATATCATTAATTTATATAATTAACGATGTAATTAAAGATTGATTAATTAAGATAAATTATTCAATAATAAGTGACATATGAGAAGTTAATTAATATAAGTAATTAATGATTAGTGTTATTAAAATAGTTAATTAATTCATGAAGTAATTAAGATTACTTATTGACTTGGGTTAAGAATAATTAATATTGTGAAATTAATTAAAGTTAATTACTTGAATGTAAATGAAAGATAATTAATCCAAGGGTGATTAATTAAGATGAAAAATGAAGGGAGATTGATTAATTGATTTGAAATTAATTAATGTTTAATGAAGAAATCTAAGTAGTTAAGGTTAGTAATTCAATAAGGGTTAATTAAATTAAATTTATATGTGATTAAGCTTTACTCATGAATGATTGAATGGTATTGGATGTTTTGAGTGAGTTGATATCTCTGATATGAAATGTTGTGTATTTCATTTGTATAACTTGGGTTAGGATGACATGAGACGCGAAGAGACCGGAGTCGGGTATTAGGAAATACCCGAAACCACTTCGAATTTCTATAGATTGATATGTGAAATCTATAGGCTGGAGTGAAGTGATTTAAAGGAATTGGACTATTTAAATCTAAACCATGATACTTAGAAAATGAATGTGTGGAATAAGTGATGTCTCTAATTAATTGTGGCTTTGTGAATTGAAATGAGTTGCCCCGGGTTTTATATAAATTGATTGCTTTGGTATTCCATGTTAGCTGGGTTTTCTCACACTGGTTTCCAGCCTGACCCTGGTGTTACTTGATGTAATGCTCGGGTCAGGCCGAGTACTACAGATTTTCAGGTAGGGACGTTCTGGAGCTCAGGAGTCGAGCTGGATGGCAGGAACGTACAGAGTATTTCCGCCGTATCATATTATTGTAAATCTGAGACGTGTTGATTTGTATATGTCCAGTGTTTGAGTATGTGTAACTCTGATGTATTAAAATGTAATTGACAGAATATTATTCCTTTGTAAACTGTTATTATTTATTATTATATTTTATCCGCTGCGAATGTGAGATGTTGGTGTTTCTGTTTTTGTTCTTCTTCTATCTCTTTCTTCTTTTTCATTACTATCTAGAATTTTCAGGTTCGAAAATTTTGGGTCGTTACAGTTGGTATAAGAGCTGAAAGGTTAAGCAAGAACCTTGGCTCTGGTGGGGATTACTCATTAAATAGAGTCCGTAGTACTCTAGGATGAGTTGAGTGTATATATATATATACATATGAGCGCGTACTTGTTATTTTCTGATAAAAAGGTTTTAAATGATTTTATATAAAAGTATTTTTTGATATATAAAGCAATTTTTCCCTCTAATAAATATTAAGGTGATTGGGTGTTAAATAATTGGAATTAAATTAAGAGATAATCGAAGTACAACCAAATTGAAATTAAATAAGGATAAGTTGAAATGGATTCAAACTAAAATTTAATCTTGAATTTATAAAAGTAAGAATAAGATAAAAAGAAATTGGTATCCAAATATGATAACCTTGGGTATTATCATAAATAGTTATGATATATTTGTTATTAAGTAAGCCAAATGAAGTAAATTTATAAGATGAATAACTTCTAAATTATAGTAGGTTTTAAAATTTTGATGTTTTAAAACCTAAGTCTAGAAACAATCAACTGTTTCAAAGAGTTAAAGAAAATAACAATAATAAAATCCAGACTATTTTGAATATAGTCTTATTTTAAAATAAGAAATGTTTGGAAGATTTTTAAGGAATTTGTTTTGAAATTAAAACCAAGGGTGGTTTAAAATTTTAAAAGTAGTCTGGTGTGTAAAGGGAATAAATATGAAAATAACTCTAAGGTTGAGTTTTGAATTTTCCTTGGAATGTGATGTGAAATCCAAAGTGAAACAAGTTTTAAACTTAAGTGGAAAGGTTATTTAATCTGAAGGTTTAAAATTTGAATAGGAATTGGGATTAAATTCAAGCAGGAATTGAAATGATTTGAGATTGAAATGGATTCAATTTGAAATCAGTCCAAATTTATTTGAATAATTTAGAACTGTAAATAAAGTTGAATAAGTAAGAATCAAATGGAATTTGATTTGAAGTTGGAAAGAAACTGAGAATTAATTCAACTTGAATTGGGAATAAATCAAGTCCAATGGAAATTGGAGTTATTTAAATTGGACTGGGTCAATTTAAATGGAAGTGGAAATTTAAATTGAATTGTTGGGGAAGTGAACAGATTTGACTCTGGACTATTTTGAATATAAATTATTTTAATATAAACTTATTTTTCCAAGCTATTAAATTTATACAACCTTTCTTTCTTAAAGCCAAATTATTTTATACTTGTTTTACAATTATTTTTGTAGTTATTTAACCATTTTTCAACTGTTTTCTAAACTACTTACTATTTTTCAACTATGTTATAAATTAGTTACTATTTTACAACTATTTTGCAATTATCTAAAAGTTCTGAAAACATTTAGCTATTCTCCAATTATTTTACAATTAGTCAACTATTTTACAGTTATTTTGCAAACAAAAAATTATTTTTCAACTGTTTATCTATTTTTAAAATTTTCAAGCTATTTTCTAAATATAAACTGGTCGGAGTTCAAACTGTTATTGATTAAATACCCAATTGAGATAAGGATTGAAGTGATAATTCAATGGAATTGAGGCAATTATAAATAAGTGAATGAAAATTTAGGTGAATGTGAATAGAAATGAAATTGATTTGGCAAATAATCAATGAAAACAAATACATAGGATGTACGTATATTATTCTATTCGCATAGTGATTTGATCCAGATTCGAGCACAGAATTTTGAGATAGTTATATCGATCCTAGTGGGATTTTTCACTCGCTTTTCGACGGCGAACCTAGATATGGATTGTTGATTGGTTCTGGATATTCTCCATCATAGTTATGGCTATGCAAGGAGAATGACGGTTTCTAATCAAGAAACCATATCTTTGTCCGCATAGGAAGTCGGGTGGACGATACTAGTTCGGAAGTGAAATTGTATGATCGAGTGAGCGATCAGATTGGTATAGCGTACGGATGATATGTGTACATTTTACGGATTTGAATGAAATTGAAATTGAAAAGAGTAATCAAATTTGAATATTTGATTTTGAATAAATGAAGCTACATATCTTTGTTATAAAAGACAAATCTCCCCTTGTTGTATCTATTGACGGAAGAAAAGGATTTTTGAAATGTTTGAAGTATAAAAGTGATTTTATACAAGTTTGAAATGATCTAAAGTTTTAAGAATTATATATAAATGTGTGTATATATATATATATATATAAAGGATCATATGAGGTTTTTGAAGAAAGGTTTTGGGAACCTTTGGATTTGGAAAGGCTTTTGATTTTTGGGTAAAATCAATATTGGAATTTGAAAAGCCTAGTTTGAGAATTATCGATTTTGGGATAATCGATTTTGTGTAAGGAGCTTTGTATGAGATCATACTAGGTGTATGATTTGAAAGATACCATATGTGTATAATATAAAGTGTTTTGATAATGGCTCTGGAGAAAAAGGCGCTCCCTTGAAATGAACTTCTCTCAGGAGTGCCACCGGGTGGTGCTGCCTTGAGCCCCAAGGGGAGTTATAAAGTTGATCCTGTGAGGAGTCCGGACAAAACTAGTTCCTGACGATTATGAGTAGAGTATACCATAGTGAAAGTCGTGTGTGCCGCTGAGAGCCAATGGTCTACGTTTGATTTTATATCGGTAGACTGCGACCTATGGTAACATAGCGAAAGTCGTGTGTGCCGCTGAGAGCCAACAGTCTGCGTTTGATTTTACATCGGTAGACTACGACCTATGTAGGAGTGGAGAAGTTTCATTTTGATAGCGAAAGTCGTGTGTGCCGTTGGGAGCCAACAGTTACGTGGACTGCTGCGATGGAAACGTAACCCTGGAATGTAAATGCGAGCTGTTGTGGGTTCTATGACGTAATCGAGGGGCGTGGAGTGCCTATAGTTACATGGACATTTGCTGCGATGGCAACGTAACCCAGGATGTAACTTCGACCATGGATGAGGGTGATGATTTTCAGAGCATTCTCACAAAGATATTTCCTCTATTTTCAAAACTGTTTTCGATATTTTCAGTAAAATTATGTTTGAAGTATTTTCACTGGATGCTGAAAACGGGTTTACCAAGTACTTATAGATTTTCAGTCCTACACCTGATCAACGTATGACTGAATTTCTGTGAGAATAAGGATGGACTGGTTGAGACATCGAGTTATAAGAAGTATTTTTATAAAGAGCTATTTTATTAGTATGATGTGAATTTAAAAGCATTTCTAAATTTTTTAAATAAAGGTGTTGGAATTTTGAAAGATGAAAGAAAATCCAAAACTGGAATTATAAATAAGATTTAACCCCAGAAAATTTAATGAATAAGCTAATTAGCTAAATAATTATTTGATAGAGTATGTTAATAAAATTTAACCTAGTTAAATAAAATAGATTGTAAGTTAATAATGGAGTTTGAAAATGAATTCGAATTGTAAATAGAATTCGACTTGGATTTGATAATGAATAAATAAGTGGAGATGTTATGAAAATAAAAAAATAAATGGAGTTGGATCAAAATAGTGATGGTTTGAACTACAAATAAAATTCAAGTGTGATATGAATAATATTTAACGAAACTTGCAAGTAACTTAGATATAAGAGAAGTATTGTCGTATGTAATGAAAGTGAATTATAATAAACATGGTTTGAATTGCAAACAAAACCCAGGTGAATAAAAATAAATTGAGAATGGCTTTGTATTAATAAAATAAATTCGAAAATGAATTAAGTAGATGAATTAAAAATTTAAAATAGGGTGAATAAATTGGTTAATTGAATTAAAAAAGAAATGGATGAAGTCTGATTAAATAAAAACTAAATTAAAGTTTTAATTGGAATTGGATTATCAGAATGAACTTAATTTATGAGGCGTATTAAATTGAAGCAAAATTACTTAAGTCAATAAAAGCTTGGTTTCAAAAAGAATGGAAGACCATTAAATAAAGTTTGGGTTAAATTTATATGGAAAATGGATAGTAATAAGCATCGAATGTGACAAGCTCAATGAAATAGTTTTAAAATGAATCCAATGCAGAAATAAAATGAAACGCATATGTATGGTTGGTGAATAAAATAGAAATGAAATGAAATTGAATATATAATGAGTTAAAATTAATTTGAAGTAGTTATAAACTAAAATGGATACTCTATTAAGCCAATATTGTCAAATTTGCGTAGAATGAATTGTCGTTTGACGTAAATGAAGGTAATTAAATTTTATGAGTTGATAATGATTAAATAAATTGGTTTTAGAATTAATTGAAGTGAATATGAGCTTGTTTGGATTAAAAATAGTTTGAATGTTAGAAAATTGAGTTGTAAACCATTAAAATTGAATGAAATGGCATATGAATTAGTTGGAAGCAATTGAATTAGCTTTAAAATTATATAAATCGCTTATGGAAAGTGTTTGGCGCTTGTTGCTTATGGAATGCATGTGTTTAGCTATTGAAAGTAAGTGAAATACTAATAGATTTTCTACATATGGCACTTACATATTTAAATTGAGTAAGTACATGTACTTGAACGTCGTTTGGCTGGATTTGGATGCACTAATTGCTAAAATAAATAAGCCGCTTGCTTAAAATGCCAAATAAAGGTACGCCTATGCAATAAAAATAGGAAATATGAAATGTTTTTGCTTTTTCCGACCGAGTTGGTCGATGTATATATATTTATATCTCTTGTCAAATTGCAAAAGGTCCTCCGTACAAAGGAGACTCTGCCAAAAAATTTCGAAAATTTTGGGAGTTAGAAAATTTTTGAAATTTTTTAGGAAATTTTTGTTAGCAACAAAACGATTTTAAATATGAAACTGAAACAAATTAATGGATGAAAATAATTTAAAATAATGATATGAATCGGTTATAAATGGAAGATAAAATTCAATATTCAAAATTTAAGACAAATTGAATTCATTTGGAAATGGGAAAAGCTAATTTGAGCAGAAATAGATATGAAACATGTGTAAGAGAATGTATAAAATGATTTGTAAAGTTACGATTGGATATTATTGCTAAGTAAGATATGCAGGTATTATAAAGGGAAAGGAAAATTGGATTTGATTTCGAGAGATAATTTGAATTGGCCGACTAAAAGGTATGTATTTAAATTTCTATATGAAATTGGATTGGTTGTTGATCTAGCCACTTGGCTTTTGTTTTCTTTTGGAATTTGGGAGCCCGTAGCGGCCTTTTGTAGTTGTACCGAGCTAGTCACGCAAAGGAGACGCTGGCAAAAAATTTCGGAAATTTAGAAAGTTAGAAAATTTTTGAGAAAATTTTGATAATCTAAATGTGGATTTAAATTTAAATTTGAATGGTTGAATACGTAAAGTTGTTTGAAAACTATGGAAGGTTTTGGAAGTTGGTTGAAGTAATAGTGAAACTTTAATAAAAGATAGGTTATGGCAAGTTAATAAAACTGTTGGGTTTTGGAGAAAAACAATAGTAATGGGTATGGGATCATTCTTCCTAACTAGTAATTTCGGGGATGAAATTCTTTTAAGGGGGGATGAATGTGACGACCCAGAATTTTTAACAATTTAAACTGGAGTAATTAATTGATTTTAAATATTTAAAAGTTATTTTTTAAATTGAATTCAAATATTATTACTAATAGCAATTAAGTTATTGAATTTAATAATTAGAATTGGGTAAATTGTTGAATATGAAATTCTAAGCCTATTTAAAATAATTTGAAGGCTTGCAAAAATTTATAATGATGTTATTGGAGATAATAGAATGGTTAAAATTGAATTTAAAGGTGATTTGTTCAGTTTTGAAAATATAACGTTTAAATCGATATTTAAAAATAGCTTTCCGAGACGCAGTCTCGAATTTCGACGAAACCAGTTCATTGGATCTGTATATTGTATTATTATCGGATTTCAATTTTCGTAGCCATCGGAGATGTCGTTTGTCCGTGACAGCTCAAAACGCATAAAAACTATTTTAATCGATTTAATTTAAAATTGATCGTTTATTTCCGTAACTCACGCATATGATTGAATTAGTCTCCGAAACACATTCCATTGTGTTCGGAATGTGGGTAAAACCTTATAAACATCAGGCGGCACATGTGATTTGGAGTTCGTTTGTAAAAGCTTGTTAATTTGAGAATATTAATAAAATATTATACTGGAAAAGAAAAGTTAAAACCCTATGCCCAATCTTCTAAAGCACGCCATACCCTTCACGTATAACTCGTGCATCCTCCTCTTTCTTAAAAAAAATTGAAATCATTCTCCTCGTTTAAAAAAAAGAAAGTAACCGTGGAAAAAAAATGAAAGGGGAAATTGATCGAAATAATCATAAACAAAAAAGATTCTAAAATCTCTTTTGGGCTTAAGCTTCGATCTATGGGAGTTTCGTGAGCTTCGATTTTGTTTGGGGGTTGCGACAAGGTTCCAATCGAGAGCTAGGGTTTCGACATTCATGGCCGTAGGTCAGTTGAAGGGCGATGTCGTGATTCGATTGAGAGAGTGGGATTAGGCAAATCTAGGCAAGGCATAGCTACGAGGTGTAGGCTTGGGTTGTGATTCCGGGGAGTGGAGTTCGAAACTGGGATCACGATTTTCGATGAGAGAGTGAAGAAGTTGCCTTGCATGCATCTTAATCTCGGAGAGTGTATTTTGCCATGGTTAGAGATTAGTCGGGTTTGCTGTTCGCGCATGGCAGTAAGGTATAATTTTTATTTTCAAATTTAAAACTTCAGACACAAGTTTAATTACAACAAACTGAATATATATATATATATATATATATATATATATATATAAATGCACATGCAGGTTTCAATTTAAAAATATATGAGATTTTGGGAAAATTTACACAGGAATTTCAAGTACTGAAAAGTTTTATAAAAGCTAGATTTTCGAATCTCTATAAATAAATTTTATAAGCGTTTGTGTTTCTAAAAAAAAGAGAAGTTTAAAGGTATATGTATATTTGGACTTGCTGGTTTATTTTAAAATAATGTGTTATGAAGATAAATTTGTTTCATAAACTTAATCGATTATTTTAATGGCTAAAAATATTTTATTAAAAGAAAATTGGTTTGAAATTAAATTATTAAATGGAAATTAATTTGTCCAATTATTTTCAAGTATTAATAAACCAAATAAATGTTTATTCAAGGTTAAGATCTGAAAGGAAGCAAGTCCGGATTGAAGTGGGTCACCAACAAAAACAAAGGTGAGTAAATCTCACTCTGTTGGATTTTTATTTAAATTTAAATGGTTAAATTTAAATAATTGGTTGAATGATTAAATTGATTGGATGTGCACTGATGATGATGTGACTTTGGTTTTGGTTGGTTCTCGAGTTAATTGTGGTTTGACTCGAAGTATTCGGGTTTTTTAATTGTTTAAAACTTAAGTCATAAATAAGAAAATGTTTTCATTTTAACGTTGATAAGGGCTTAATGATTTGTGATTCATCAAATTAGTAGGGAAATTAAAATGGATAATTAATTAATTCAATTAATTAATGATTTGGATTAATTAGTTTAGTCTAAGGGTTTGAATTAATTAATTAAAGTTTAAGTTAATTTATTAAGTTTAATGTGACGACCCGGAATTTTCGAGCATTTAAAATCGAAATATTTAATTGATTGTAAATATTCAAAGGAGTAATTTTAACTTGTATTACGAATATCACAATTTATTTGATAATTAAATTATTGAATTAAATAATTTGAAGTTGGGTGAAATGTTGAATCTGGAGTTTTAAGCTTGTTAAAAATAATTTGAAGGCTTATGGAATTTATATTGATAACGTTGAAGATGATAGAAGTGTTAAAATTGAATTAACACTGAATGGTTCAGTTTAAAATTTTTATAATTTAAATTGAATTTAAAAATAGCCTTCCGAGGCACAGTCTCGGAAGTTGACGAAACCAGTTCTATTGGATCCGTAATATGGAATTATTATCGGATTTCAAATTTCGTAGTTTTTGGAGTTGTTATAAGAGCGTACGATATATAAACGCGCTGAAAATTTAACTGATAATAATCTAGTGAAATTTAATTTAATTGGTCAAGCTTCTTGTATACGCCATCTCATATTCGTTTTAACACGCTACCCTTAGCTTCCATCGTACGCTTCTCGTTCCTTCTTTTGAAAGCCGAGCGAGTTCTTTTTCCCCAAATCGATATCATCTCGTTTAACAAGCCCTTATTCTTTCTTCAATTAATCGAAACTTCCCTTGTCCTTTTTAAAACAGCCGAAACCCTTCTCTTTCCTTCAATTCAAAATCAAGATCAACATCTCGATTTTTTTTCTATAAATTAATGGCTGCACGCGCCTTGGTTTCGTCCACGTTCCCGCTTCGAACCTCTTCTTCTTCGTTTAGCTCGCAGTATGGTAGGCATCGAGTCGACCCTTCCTGTCAGAGTCGCGCAATCGAGCATGGGAAATGCTTCGCGCGTGCGCTTGGAGGGTGACGGCGGTAGCCTTGGGGCGAGGTCTCGCGTGAAGCGGCGGCATCTGGTGGTGGATCGCGATTTTTGTAGAGGTGAATGGAGGCTAGGTGGCGGTGGCGTTCAGCGAGGTATCGATTTTTTTTATTTATTTATAATTTAGTTAATTCAAATTTTAAATTGCAGTATTTAATTAAATTTAAATGTGATATATATATATAAACATATATATATTACAGAGAAAGATAAGGTAAAACAGAAAAATCATATGCAGTTTTTATGAACAGCAAAACAAAAGTATATAGATAAGGTTTGAAAGTTTATATGAATGTCGAATTTTTGTTTATCGATATAGATTATTTTAGTGGGTGTAGTTTTAAAAATAAAATAAATAAATAAAAAGAAAAAGGGAAGAAAAATGAATTTGGTGAATAAATTAATAAAGATAACTTATTGGTTATTTTGGTTATCAAGACAATTTATCAAAGGAATTTAATTTTTTTTTAAATTTAATGGTTTGTTAAATTAAATCATTTAGTTAAAAATTAAAACTATTAAATGGTAAATAAATTGTTCGATCAATTCGAATATTAATAAAACCTTATAATGTCTTTACAAGGTCATAATCTGAAGGAAAACAAGTCGAGATGGAAGTGGTTTATCAAACAAAAATCAAAGGTGAGTTAATCTCACTCAGTTAAATTTAAATTTAAAATTTAAATTCAAGTGATTAAATTTAAATAATTGTTCGAATGTTTGGATTGATTAATGTGATATAGTATGGTATAATCTCAAAGTGGTATATTTTGTTGTGCTTACGTCTGTGGATGCAGGGAAACAGGTTGGAGGGATCCAACTGGACCCCTCAACTTTATTTAATTATTTAATATTCTCTGTTCTGAATATTTGATATTCTATAATGAATTATGTGGAAATATTGAATGCTATGGCTTGATTGTTATAATCGGGCAATAATGAATTACCAAATATATATAATTTGAGTTTGGGAATGAAAATAAAGAAGATGTAAGTAAAATAATTATAGAAAAGTTGAATAAATTTATGAATGAACTGGAAAGGAAATAAAGTGACTTAAAATTTTAACAAATAAATCTTGAGTATGGGAAGGAAAATTTGAATAAACAGAAGTTAATGAATTTTTAACTTCAGGATTATTATTTAAAAGAACAAAACATTTATTTAAAATTTTAGCTTTAAATTATTTACGAAGCATAAAGAAGAAATTGGGAATAACCTGAAATTTGTATATTTCAGCTAAATGATTTAAAAATCAAACTGAAAATAATAATAGAGTCCATAATTAATGAATTTTGAAATATATTGAGTAATTAAAGAAACTTATTTCAAATGGAATAAATTGGGAATCAATTTGGGAAATTGATTTAAGTGACTGAGATTGGAGATTCTCCCTGAATAACCAAGTTCATTTTCAAAGTAAATTTTTAAATATAAGTTAATAGTTTTAAAATTGTTTTAAAAGGTATGTTTTGAAAAATTTATTATTGCTAATATTTAAAGTTTAAAGTAAGTATTTCCTTTTAATTTATTATGGCGGTAATTATTTAAAAAGTGATGGTGTTTTGTTTTGTAAAAGTGAAAATCTAGTTTTATATTTTATTAAGTAACTTCATTTTCAAATATTCATATATTATGTATTTTTAACAAATTACAGAAGTAGTTTTAATTTAAATGTTTTAAAAGTTTATATTTCAAAGTAAAGTGTTTTAAAATTATTTTTAAAATCTAGATTTGTGCTTGGTGATTACAGAGAAGATAGAAAATAGTTGGGAATGTTTATTCTGAAAGAAAGAGGGTTTTGAAAACTATTTTCAAAGGATTGAAAACATAAATATATCTTGTGAAGATATTTTGGGATTAATAAATAATTTGAAAAATTATTGGTTGATGTTTGTGTGTGAATATTAATTGATAGTTAAATAACCGACTATCAATATTGGACAAACTGCGTTGATCGTTTCGAAGAGGCCGGGATCGAGATTTATTTCTCGAAAACCACTTCGATCCGGTTTGTACGTTTCGTGTAAACGATTTTGGATTCGAAGATGGAGCGGTGAAGTGCAAGGGCTAGTCGCTACTAATCCTGAGGATATTTCCAAATGGATGTAGTAGGAATAGTGCCTTCGGTTCCGTTCGAACCCGGGACGGACTTGTATGGATGAATGCTTGCGAAACACCGTCAGGTGGACGATGGGCATTCTAAGGAATATGTTCTATAAATATAACACTTAGCCTCAAGCCTCATCAAATGGGAATGACTGAAAATCAGGGGTTATGCAGCAAGGCTAGGTGGGTAGCACCCAAGCAGGGTGAGGTCATTCCAGTCTAGATGTCCCTTTTTATTTCGGCTTAGTGGGCGGTTGCTGATCCCAACCGCGGGGTGATCTCACTCGGGATTATCCAGTAAGGGGTAGTCCCGGCCTTGTGTTGCAGGGGAGCGGGCGTACTCCTCGGTACGGTGATCTAGGCCCCGTACTGTGACAGGTGGTACCCCAGTGCCTAGTCATTAGTTGGAAATCCATTCTCCCTACGAGCCTTGTACGAGTTTTGTTTGTATTACTCACTCTGTGGCTAGTTGCTGGAATTTAATGAATGTAACAATTTCGGCTATTTTATAAGTATTTGTATATAGACCCTATTATAATATCAGAGGATTTCTATAAAAATTGTTTTAGCTATCGTAAGGTAAAAACCCGACATGTTTATTTGTGGCGTGGTCTTACGAGATGCTTTTGTTTTCAAAAGATTTTTGAAACGTTAATAATCAATTGGGTGTGATTTTCTCACGCTGGTATTCCAGACTGACTCGGGTGTTATTTAACCGTAATGCTTGGGTCAGACCGAGTATTATATGATACATGATATGATGCTGTGGAGCTCAGGAGACGAGCTGGATGATGACATGTACTCTCGTACTTGTTTATATATATATATATATATATATATATATATATATATATATATTCCGCTGTGTTGAGTTGCTGTGTATCCATTTGTATGGTGTTGATGTTGAGCTGTGATTGTTGTACTCTGATGATGTAATATATGAACAGATATATTTGGATTGAGTAAAGATTATTTATTATCTATTATATTTTATTCCGCTGCGATGGTTCGATTCTGATGTTGTTTTCTGTTTTCTCTCCATCTACCTCTTCTTCTTTAACCCAAATGGTTCGTATTTCTGTGCAACTTGAGTTGATTGTTGTAGAATAGTGTTGACTCAAGGGGTACGGATTTGCGGGTCGTTTCATTTAATTAATTAGAAAAATCAATGGATGGTTTGATAGATAATTACTTAATGTAATTAATAAAATATAATTACTTTGTGTAATAAATCAAGAGATTAATTAAGATGATTAATTAAGGAGAAATTAATTTGTTTATTGAAGCTAATAAAAAGATAGTTAATTATAGGTTGAGATAAATCAAGAATGATTAATATTTGCAGCTTAATTAATGATTAATTATTTAATGTAATTAATTTAGATTAGGATAAATTGAAATCTTGAACTGGAATATCATTAATTTATATAATTAACGATGTAATTAAAGATTGATTAATTAAGATAAATTATTCAATAATAAGTGACATATGAGAAGTTAATTAATATAAGTAATTAATGATTAGTGTAATTAAAATAGTTAATTAATTCATGAAGTAATTAAGATTACTTATTGACTTGGGTTAAGAATAATTAATATTGTGAAATTAATTAAAGTTAATTAGTTGAATGTAAATGAAAGATAATTAATCCAGGGTGATTAATTAAGATGAAAAATGAAGGGATGATTGATTAATTGATTTGAAATTAATTAATGTTTAATGAAGAAATCTAAGTGGTTGAGATTAGTAATTCAATCGGGGTTAATTAAATTGAATTTGTATGTGATTAAGCTTTACTCATGAATGATTGAATGGTATTGGATGTTTTGAGTGACTTGATATCTCTGATATGAAATGTTGTGTATTTCATTTGGATAACTTAGGTTAGGATGACATGAGACGCGAAGAGACTGGAGTCGGGTATTAGGAAATACCCGAAACCACTTCGAATTTCTATAGATTGATATGTGAAATCTATAGGCTGGAGTGAAGTGATTTAAAGGAATTGGACTATTTAAATCTAGACCATGATACTTAGAAAGTGGATGTGTGGAATAAGTGATGTCTCTAATTAATTGTGGCTTTGTGAATTGAAATGTGTTACCCCGGGTTTTATATAAATTATTTGCTTTGGTATTCCATGTTAGCTGGGTTTTCTCACGCTGGTTTCGAGTTTGACCCGGGTGTTACTTAATTAGTGCTCGGGTCAGACCGAGTATTATAGATTTTCAGGTAGGGACGTTCTGGAGCTCAAGAGTCGAGCTGGATGGCTGGAACGTATAGAGTATTTCCGCTGTTTCATATTATTGTAAATCTGAGACGTGTTGATTTGGATATGTCTAGTTTTTGAGTATGTGTAACTCTGATGTATTAAAATGTAATTGACAGAATATTATTCCTTTGTAAACTGTTATTATTTCTTATTATATTTTATCCGCTGCGAATGTGAGATGTGGTGTTTCTGTTCTTCTTCTTCTTCTTCTATCTCTTTCTTCTTTTTCATAACTATCTGGAATTTTCGGGTTCGAAAATTTTGGGTCGTTACACATCTCCTGTATATTCTCTTCTTTTGTCATCACAAAATTCTTATATGCATGAATAAATGAGATTTCTTGAACTTTGATGTACCTTCATGAGTTACGTCGAGCATATTCCAAATTTCCTACATAGTTACACAATGAGAAATATGATTGTATTCAACTTTGTCTAAGGCCCAACTAATAGAATTAATAGCTTTTACCTTAGACCGATATAAATTAAGCTCATTACCATCCTACTCATGTTTTGCCTTAGGAGCTTCGTTACCATCTGTATTTACCATAAGCAGATTATAATTAGTTTCAACTGTATCCCATGCATCTATAGTATTTAGAAAAAATTTCAACCTAATTTTCCAATACGAATAATCAGTACCGTCAAGGATGGCCTAGGGATAGTTTATCCTTTAGAAAAAGCATTATTTAAACTAGACATAGTTGAAAAATATGAATTTGACTACCTAGCTCTGATACTAAATTAATCCTAAAAGGGGAAGAATAGGTTTTATAATATATTCATAAAATAATAAATTTTGCAGCACAGATAATAGCAAAGTAAATATGGAAATTAAATGCAACACGTAGATTTGCCCAGCTTTGGCACTACTTGCCTACTGCTCCCCTTAAGATTTCTACCATGATTAAACAATCGGCTGCTTACAGGACATTGTGAACTTGCAACCATCATTTACTTAATGGTTCTAACCTACGCTCAAAATCCTGCCTCAACTTTATCCTTGAGTTGAGAATTTCCCTAAAAATGTCTCGTGATTCGATCCTAGTTAAAAACTAGAGTTTCATAATTAAAACGTAAATTAAAATAACAATGAAAATTAAAGAGAAACCCTAATATAATTTAATATAAAGAAAATTCTCGACCCAATATAATTTGATTTCAAACACGAGAGTTTGGCCTAAATAAAATAAAGAGATGATGAAAATTTTGCCCATATCCTTATTCATTCCAAGCCCTTCTCTTTTTCTCTTTTAAGCAGATTTAGATTTCGCCTTGATGCTCCATTCTTTGATTGAGTGATGATTAACTCATGTCTTCTATTATCGATCGATTGCTTGCTTGTCAGATGATTACTGCCCTCGGTAGCTTCAACAGCCGAGTTTATTAACTAATGTTGATTTGGCATGAAATTTTGTTTTGCCTATTCAAACTCGATTGTAAGAAAATTGTCGATGACGATTAGGTTTCTATAGGGACCAATTCCCTATATTTCATATGTACTAGATTTAATTTCGGCTTTGAATGTTCGATTTGAATTTTTTAGTTAATATTCTAGACCGTCGATTTTTCGGTTGATGGTATTATCATCTTTGACATATTTCTCCCAATTGTATATATTAAAAAAAATTTGGCTTTGAAATCTTTAACTTGTGTTTGTATATTGCTGCTTTGTGACCATTTTGTGGTTCTGGCTTGAATTTTTTGATTTTATTAATGTTTTGATATATTTTTAAAGAATCTTATTTTCGACTTGATCAATTCTTCCACTCTACTGCATGGCCTATGTTGCTTCTGCCTGACATTTTTGACTTGTTCATGTGCGTGCCCCCGGTTCGTTTGTATGACTTGTCAATGCATATCTTATGTGTGTTTTGTGTTAATTTGCTTGATTAAGCTAGTACTTGAGTGTGTGCATCCTTATGCAATTGTGCTTACGCAATTGTGCTTACGCAATTATGCTGCTGTTTCTGGTATTCTTTATGCATCCTTTTGTTGGTTCACCTGCATGAACTTGTTGCTTTCCTTCTTATTTTATTGTGTACTTTATGTTGTTGCATGAATCAGTTGCATAAAATTGACCAGCTGCACCTTTATGTGTGATTTTGACTGTTGTACCTGTGCACTTTCTTCCTGTCTGGTTTCACCCTTATTGCACCTGCCGTCGATTTGTTGCTATTGTTTTGCTTAGTGATGCTCCATGATGCATCATTGTGTATGCTTGTATTCTTGCTATGTTATGTTTTACATCTCCGCTATTTTTGTTTTGCACTTGTCCACCCTTTTGCTAGTTTTGATCTTGTGTGTTTATGTCTATATGTGCACTTGATTTTTATTTGCTGCTTCAGTTGTGTTGAACTATTTAGCTTGACCTTGCATTGCTTGTCTTGAGCTATTTAGCTTGACCTCGCGCTGCTTGTGTTGAACTATTAGACTTGACCATGCATTTATGTCTACAACTGAATTGATGAAAGTGTGTTTGTGTATGTGCTTAATCTTATGACATGTACAGTGTTACACTATGCATGTCATAGGTTGCTCGTGTAAATTATTGATATTTTAAAAGAAGACATCTATTTTAAAAATATGAAAAGAACAAAACCAACAGACCGAGACAATGCCGAGTTCAAAACTATTTATATTCTTGCAATTTGAATTTTTTTTTCATTTTTCTTTTTACCATGTTATTATTTGATAAGCAAAACAGATGATTAAAGAAAAATTAGTTGGAGCATGTAGACGAAAAGATTGAATTCGATCGAGTAAGCGAGAGTATTGTATATGAGAGTGCGTTGTATATGAGAGTGAAAATGTAGTGGTATATATGAAATGTGTATAATATAGTGGTTGTTATGTTGTAAATGTGTACTATTTGAAATTGTATTGAAATACCTATTTGTTGATATAAAATTTCATTTGTTTACTTCTATTTGTGATTTTGCAATAATACCGAATCAAACACATTTAAATATATATACATATGTTTATTTATTATCATTAACAAAAACCATAAACCACTATATTCTACATATATTATAATTAAATAACATACATCTTATTATAATTTCAAAAATATTATTTTATAAAACTTCTCATTTCTTAAAATCCCATAAAAACAAACTCATCATTTTAAATATTAATTTTAAATACTCTTTCGAATACATCCTTCAATTATTGTATAATCATATATATATATATATATATATATATATATATATATATATTCAAAAGTCCACCAATTTAAACAAATCCAAGAAATTACCACTTTCCAAATAATTTCTGTTCACATGATCCTTAAAAAATATTCTACCTTTATATTTTTTATCACTAATTATAATTTCAATATTAAATAAAAGCACATCCAAAAATTAACCGTTTATTCTAAATATTTCTATTTCAAACAAAACATAACATTTTAATTCATTTACACCCTTCAATCAATATCAAGTGTCGTCTTTGGTTATTTACAACCACTTATTTATTGTACGATGACATATAATGTATGTATACTAAACAATCAACGAATATCTCATCGCAACAACAAATTAACAAGGATATATAAAACAATTCCAATCACTACACCACAAAGCTGTTTTAGCCACACCCCTATCCACCTTTTTTGATACGGCTCAAAGCCGTATCAAATTTGATACGGCTAAAAACCGTATCTAAACGTTTAAATACGGTTTTTAGCCGTATCAAATTCGATATGGCTTTGAGCCGTATCAAATTCGTGCCTATTTTGGCTGGAAAATCATACACCCTGGAAAGCACGGTCTCCCCAAAATTCATTCCTTCCCTTATTCTTTTCCGTTCTCCCTCCGAAACATAATTGTCGTTCTCTTTCCCCCAAATTCACGTCCGTTAACATCCAAAATCTCTAAATCCCTAATTTTCTCGAGTTCGGAGCTGAGTAGCTGACGATTGAGGTTTTCTTTGTAAGTTGATTTTCACGTATTTGAACATTTATTTATTTAATCCTAGTTGTTCTGTGAAGAATTTTTTGAAAAACTGAATAAAACGAGAATGCATGTGGGTAATCTGGGTTTTGGATGATCGAATTAATATTTATTGTTGTTTTAGAGAATTTAAACAAACTCGTGGATTTGATCGCTGGAATTCGAGCTTTTGATAATCGCTGATTTGTATTTGGTATCCGTTGATATGATTTTTTTCGTTTATTTTATATAATTTTTTTATGATTAGTTCTGGAAGGAGCCATGAAAACAGTACATACACAGCGAACCATCTTTAGATTTACTACCTCTTTTGCACTACTTCACTTGATGTAAATTATCACAATATTCTTTTTATCATTGTTGTTCTACTGAAATAATATTTTTTGAGTAAAATTTATTAAATAATGTTGATTTGTGACTTTGAAATACATGTACCATACAGAAGAAAAACATCTTTGTTAATAACATGATTTTCTCTCGGCAACATATCTCTTAAACCTTTATTTTCTTAAGATCTTATTGGCTCAATAGATTCAGAGCAAGGAAGGACTAGTCAAAATATTATATGCAGAGCTTAGTTATTAACTAGGTATTAGTTCTTCAATGTGTATTGAATTTTGTTTTAGCTTTCCAGTAAGATATACCAAAAGCTACTTTCTAATTCTGTGTTTTCACTCCATTCTTGCGTTGAATCTATTGTATAATCATGAAAGTTACATATGAACAATATTTTTCAACGTGAGGATTTTATCACTTGATTATGATGAATTCAGTGCATGTTTTGAGAAAATAACTATGTGAAACACCACCTATGATGGAGATATATCTGCTTTCAGGTAAGAAAGGAGTGTATTTATGCCCTTGCACTCGGTGCAAAAATATAAAAACGATCAAATTAGATGACATTCATTTTCATTTGCTTAGATGGGGTTTTATCCGATCATATACCGTATGGTATTTTCATGGGGAAAAAAGGGCAGAGAAGGAAAAACAACAACCAGTTAGTCATTTTATGTGTGGATTATATTCATACACTTGCAATGAACTAACTTGGTTAGTACTTATCGAGTAAAAGTAGTCTAGACTCATGTTTTACAACTAGAATGGTGCATGTACTAAAATCTGTGTTGTTAACTATTACTGAATATGTGTTGTTTTCCAGTACGGTTTTAACCAGTTTAATGTTTCACCGTTATTGTATATATAATGCAACGTCTTAAAAAGTTAAGACATCATTTGTGATTGATGTTCTGCGTACCAGCACTGAATTAAATTTAAGAAATGCTAATCATTGGTGGTTGTAGTCCGTGTCTATACGATCAATTGCAGAAGGAAATATTGATAAAAATTTTGCAGTTTGAGCATGGTACCATTTGTCCAACTGACATATTTTTCATTGTGTACTTTAAATTTATATCACTTCCATTACTAATTAGGTGTCAGTAGTGATATTCATTTAAAACTACATAATATTTGCATTTGTGTAGGTATATAAACTTTATCCATGTAATTACTTATAATAGACATATGAATAAAACCATTATATTAATTTTAGTATGATCTATGTGTTTATAAATTTGTTATCCGAGTAGTTAATTTGATCGTAAAATCATTATAACTACCACTTTGTTCAACTCTAAGGGTTAGGGTGGGTATGTGTGCCTCACTAACAATCTAAATTTTGGGTTCCAACAAAGCACTTTCTGCTTTTTTTTATTAACTTCTTTATTATTATCTTTTTATGAAAATGACTGTTGGTCGTAGCCTTTTGTTAATATTTGATGTCACTTCTTTTTATGACTTTCAGCCCAGAGTTGTCATAATAGGTATGATCAGGGATTTGCTATTGTGACATGTGTAGGTTTGCACTTTTGGTCAAGAGAAGCATTAAGTTAACACAGTACATAGCATATCTAAATTTCACGCTTAAAGATTCAGTTGTTGTTTTGAACTAAAGTACTAGATTATTCATGGATAGCTGCATTTTGAAAACCAAGGGACTAAAAACTTAGCTGAAGAAGAAATGGACCGAGGGCCTAAAAGCTATTGACACTTAGTAGCAGATTAATGTGAATAAGTGTGTGATTGACTGAAATTAGTGATGAATGTTGTTCAATGTTCAGTGTGGGACAAACTGTTGCATGTCTTATTGAAACTGAAAGTAGTAAATAAGTTGATGAAGATGTGAATTGGTCCCTATTGCATATGCTGTTATTTGTTAGTGTGAGTTATACGGTGTTAATGTAATTTCCTTACGAACTGTTGATGATTAGTTAACTAATTGTTCTTTTATGTTTTCATAAGTCTTAGTTTTGCTTGAATTAGACGTCACTCATGTCTTTTGGAAAAAGCCTGCTAGCCATCACAAGATTCGCATATGCACATCCAATTCTACAGTCTAGACCTTCGAAACACTTATTATATGTGGATTCTTCCTTCCATTTATCTGAATGGTTGTCTTTTCAATATAAAAATGAAGTTCTACATTATTTTTTAATGTATACATGACCATTTACACCATTAAGAAAGGAGTGCTCTGCTTGCCTTTTTTATATTCCAAAGTCTATTCAATCATCGGCATCATCACTTTTCTTATTGAGCTATATGTTATTAGTTAACTAGACAAAGTGACTAGCTTCATCCACTTTTGTATTTCATGTACCACTAGCATCGTTACTACTTGTTGCAATGTATATGCAATCAGTTCTGATTTGATCATCACCATTATATGCGCTAAAATATTTTGTGTTTTTTGCAGATGCTTTACCACCTCCAGAGCCTATCACTACCTGGACTATTTCTATTTCTATATGGTTTTCATTTTTATCTTTATCGTCTGTGTCCGTAGTGTTGCACTTTAATTTTTGTACTACAATAATATTCTATTATTGTGAATCAGACTAGCCAGAACAGATGTCTTGTATTGTGCTTGTATTGATAAACTTGGACTACGTTTTAATATTTTATGTCTATTTTGCAGTGCTTTGTGTTTCTTTTTGTATCCTTTTGTTTGTATTCTCAGTTATATTTTTTTTCCTCTGTTAGTTTGCTATGGAAATTAATTTTGTTGCACCTTATTTTCAATGGTATCACCACCATCACATTCCGTTGTGTTACTTTGTGGTCTGTGTTTATGTTTATCACTTGCTTTGGCACCCATTGCTTAGTAAAACCACAAATGTTAATTCACCTTCACCAATTAGATACGGCCCGTGGCCGTATCTAATTCACCAATTAGATACGGCCCATGGCCGTATCTAATGAATAACCACGCTTTCATTTGATACGGCTTACGGTCGTGCCTAATGGCATTAGATACGGCCCTAAGCACTGCCTAATTCGCCTTTCTGGTGTAGTGGGTCAATGCAATCCATCTCTACCATAAACCATCATTAAACAATCAAGGAAAAATCATGGAAAATAAACTTAAACCTTTTTTTTTTAAACTTAAAGAGATATATAAATAGAAAATAGAAGCTGTCAACAAGCCTGACAGGTAACACATAGAAAAGTAAGACCAAAAGCCGGCGAATAAAGCCGAGGAAGATAAATACCAAATAAAGCAGAAAATACAAAAAAAATATGCCAACAGAAGGTCCATAAAACAAAATACGGCGAAGCAGCCGTTTATAAATACCCCAAAATCAGAAAAAGCGGAGATAGCTGCCGAAGGTTCCTCCCAGAAGGGAGACAAAACAGAACGATGAGATTCAGCAGAAGAACCCGAAAAAGAGAATGGCGAAACAAGAACCAGAATAGCGACAGCCCAAATCCAAGCATAGTAGAAGAAATAACCGACCCCAAACCAAACCTATAAAACCAGAGCCTGTAACCAGAAGCCACTAAATCAGGGAAAAAATAAGGGGGGGGGGGAAGACGGAGACGGTTAAGCCAGAACTACCTGGCTTAAGGACGGACATCAACCAACCCCCGCCCTGTCTGGAGGCTGAGAACAGATAATAGAAAACAGAGCCACAAGATGGGCAGAATGAGAGCTAATCGAACCCTTGAAAGGTCTGCCACGAAAAGCAAGAAAAACATCATTCCTCACCCGGCGAGTAACAGAGACTGGATCCATGGGAGACTCCTCAAAAATAGCCTTATTCCGCGCACACCATAGGTGCCAGCAGATAAGGCAAGAAATTAAGCGGAAAACAACAGAACGGAGATATTTACCTTTGATACCGTTCCACCAGGTCATCTGTAAATCCTCCGACGAGTTGTTGCAACCTCTAATACCTAATAGATTACCGAAATAATTCCAACAGGAACTGGCAGAGAAACCGGTAAAGATTAAATGATCCAAAGATTCCGAATTCCCGTTGCCGCAACATCTGCAACGGGAAACAAAAGGAATACCAATCCGCTGAAGGTTCTCATCAACTGGCAATCCCTTATGAAGGGCTCGCCACATGAACAGAGACACTTTAGGGGGGATTCTAGCGTCCCAAATGAAGGAGAATAAAGGTTGAATGGGGGAAGAGAGACGAACCGAACTCCAAGCTTTCAAGATGGAAAACGAACCACCATCCCAACCGGATTGGCCGCCGTGGGAGTCAAAGAAAGGTTTGATCGATTGCATATGCTTTCAAGTTTCACTAGCATAGGATGGAGATCCGGAAAAGCCTACGAAGGTCAGACTTTGGTACTTGGCTCAGAGGAACTTCGCCCAAAGGGAATCGGTAGTCCCAAACCTGTACCACAGCTTGCAAGCAAAAGCCGAACAAATGTCCTTTGGATTTCGCAATCCTAGCCCGCCCTCATCCTTGGGACGACACACCACGTCCCACGATACCCAGTGATGACGGTGGTTGTCAACCTTCGACCCCCAGAAGAAAGAAGAAGCCAAAGATTGGAAAGACCTAAAAAAAGAGGCGGTAGGAGACATCGCTGCGAAGACATGAGTACCCAGCGAGCCTAATACCGACTTGATAAGAACAAATCTTCCTGCCTGAGAAAGAAACGAAGCATTTCACCGAATGATCTTTCGCCTAACCTTATCCGTCATAGGATCGAAAAGGGCATTAAGTTTCCGGCCCCTGTAGAGAACAATGCCCAAGTAAGGAAGAGGAAGGGAAGCCTCTCTGAATCCTGTGAAAGAATGGATCCAGGAAACCCTGGTAGAATCCATATCCTTCGCATGAACGAAACAACTTTTCGACGAGTTAACGCGCTGGCCCGAGCATCGCTCGTACTGATGGATAAAGCGAATGAGGCGACGAACAGACAACCGGTTACCGTTGGAGAATATGACAATGTCATCCGCAAAGGATAAGGAAGAGTGAGCGGGCACCTACTCGGAAGACCAAATCGGTGAACCTGGCCGAAAATCGTTAAGGTGTGGATCCCTCGAATGAAAGCTTCAGCCGCAATCACGAAAAGAGAAGGCGATAGAGGATCACCCTAACGGAGACCCCTACCAGCCCTAAAGAATCCATTGGCCGATCCGTTAATGAGGACGGAAAACCAACAGTTAGAGATAAGTCTCCAAACCAAATCGATAAGGGTTTCTGGAAGCCCAAAAGCACGCAGAACTCTAATGATGAAAAACCACGACATACGATCATAAGCCTTCTCCATATCAAGTTTGAAAACAACATTGAAATCTCTAACCTTCCTGTCAATCTGGGAAATCAGTTCCTGGGCTAACAGGACGTTATCAGTGATAAGACGACCCTTCACAAAACCTGCCTGAGAGGAGGATACGATACGATCAAGGAACGGAGCCAAACGAATGGCCAACATCTTAGAAATAACTTTGTTGGAGAAATTACACAAGCTGTTGGGACGAAATTCCGCGCATGACCGAGGGTTGTCACACTTCGGAATTAAAACCAAGTTGGTGGAAGACCAACTAATGGGGAGAAGACTGCCGGCAAAGAATTGCTGGATAGCTAAACAAAAATACAATTGAATGATAGGCCACACACACCGATAGAAAGATCCGTTGAAACCATCCAGACCGGAAGCACTATCCTTGCTGAGAGCAAAAACGCAAGCACGGATTTCCTCCGGAGTAGGCGGATCCGCCAAACCGTCCGCATCCTCAGAAGGGAACAATCTGGGAATGAAAGAGAGGATATCCAGATCCTGATCCACCACCGAGGGAAAACCCAGGAAAGATTGAAAATGAGACACTATGATCTCCTTAACTTCAGCCGGAGAGGACGCCAAAGAAAGATCCGGTCTCAAAATTTCTCGAATGGAAAGAGGTTGGCTTTCTTACGAATGGATGAATGGAAAAATTTGGAGTTCGAATCCCTATCGACCACCCATTTTACCCTCGCCTTTTGGCGAAGATAAGAGTGTTCGATACGAAGCTCCGAAGAGAAAGCCAATTGGGCCGACGCCCAATTCTCCCTGTTTTCGGCCGAAGGGTTCTCGTCGAACAAAGATTCGGCAAGAATAAGGGACTCCTCAGCCGCTCTAACACGGTCGAAAATGTTCCTGAAAACAAGGGAATTCCAGAACTTAAGTCTAGCCTTTAGACGTTTTAGCTTTTGGGAAAAACCCCCCATGGGAGAAGCTGAGATAGGAGCGGACCACGACTCCTCGACAACCTGAAGAAAGGAGTGATGGGAACACCACATACTGAGGAAGCGGAAAGAAGATGGCCCCGAGATAGATCGAGGAATGCATCGCAAAACTAACGGGGCATGATCAGAGCAGGCTCGATGGAGATGCGTTGTAGAGAAAGAGAAAGGAAGATTGAGCCATTCAGGCGACCCAAAAATTCTGTCCAACCGAGAAAGGATCCGGTTCGTACCCTCCTGGTTATTAGACCAGGTATAAGCCGATCCCACAAAAGGAATTTCGGAGAACCCTGAGCTCACAATGAACGAATTGAAATCAGAAACCGAAGAGCGGTTAATGGCCGCCTCCCCCCCAGTTTCTCCGCCTGACTAGCGAGAACATTGAAATCACCACCCACAACAGAGCACGGAAAGCCCATCTCAGCTAGATGAAGAATATCATCCCACAGGGATAATCTTTCTATCCTATCACACTTGGCGTACACCGCCGAAAACAGAAATGGATGAGGAAAAGGAGAAGCAGAGCAAACCACAGAGATAAGCTGGTCCGAGTCAAACGAAGGGTGGACAACACAACATTTGGACCAAAGAATCCAAATCTTACCCGAAACATTGGACACAGCACCTCCAAACCCAAGCGACAGGACAACCCTAGAAATCTCTCCAGATCCTACAAAAAGTTCTAACAGAGCAATCAAGCAAATAGAATGTTTACGGACAATGCGCTTTAATCTAGCGCAAGAAGCTTCATTGCCAATACCACGAACGTTCCAGAAAAGAAAGTTTGACATGAAAGCCTGAAAACAGAGGAAGGGAGAACAGAACAGACCCAGCTCAAATAAGATACAACGATGAAAAAGCAGACCGATCTGTCTGCTCAGTCGCCGCTATAGAGCGAGTACGGATAGTACGAGGAGTGGAGTGGGGATCTCTCGTGCGGCGACGATAAAGTCTCTGCACACGGGAAGTCGATACCCGAGAGATGGGATCGGCAGAAGCCTGAGCCGGCTCCATCGAACCCGAGAGCCTAAGAGAAGATCTGGATGGAGCCGAGTTCTTAGTTAGGCGAGAGAGGCGATCATTAATGATCGCAATCTCCGCTTCGCTAAGCATCGGGATGGTAATGGATAAGGAACAAGCGGACGATGGCAAGGAGCATAGAGAAGAGCAGCAATCAGACGATGAGGCTGAAGACACCTCGACAGACGGAATAAAACGTAAGTATGTAGGGCTGCATATAATACGCAACCCACGGTGCTGTAGGAATCTAACCCAAGCCGGACTGTCACTGATGAGACAGCCCCGCGCGACAGGTGTGGTTCGCACGATGGTCGTAACAGAGAGATCAACAGAGGGAGTCGAGGAAAGCCGGCAAAGTTCCCGGCTTTCCGCATAGTGATCCAAATCTGAGACCACTATGCGAAAAGACCAAGAATATCGCCCAGGCCTCTCGATCCTGGATGAGTGAGTTCTCCGTAAAGACCGCAGAAGACCAACCAGCGAATGAAGACCCAAGATAGCCATATACGACACAGAATCGGCCTCGCAATGGCAGTAAATCAAAAACCAATAATAAGACCTGCACTGACCGCTCCACACGAAGCGCTCACTGCCTACATGACCTGTCATGTCACCCGTCCCGGACAGAGCAACCATGCCAGGGAGCACACACCAAAGTGTGTCATGGCTCATAGACAATAAAGAAACAACAACAATCCAAGAACAAGCAACAGCAACAACTTCGCCAACAATGACAAAAGTAGAAAACATAGAAGATGAACTCACCTGACATCCCCACCCACAACATACCTGGGGAGCTCTCACAAGGATAAGACCGATAGAATCAACCACCAAGATCCCCATCGCCAAACAACTGACTGAATGACCACCAACATCCCACCGAGAACCCACAAGCCAACCATCCAGCACAACCTCACCAAAAGAAACGCAAAACCCATCAAACACTGGGAATGCCTTGTACGAGACAATGGAGATGTCGGTCAAGACATCACCGAGCTCAGGCCTAGAGGGGATCACAGCAAGCTGCAACCGAGGCAAGAAATCACCGATCTCTAGGCTACATGGGGAGGTGAAATCCCCATCATCCACGGTGGCAACCAAGAACCCCCCAACGCTAACCACACAACCATCAGAAGGCGACACAAAACCATCTGATACTAACGGAGACCGAGGCAAGGAAGCAGGTAGAGCAGAGTTTGATGAGGCGATTAAACCCCCATCGATTTGCTCTCTAGCCACACACCCAAAAGAGCAATCCACCGAACCCACCGTCACCCCCTCCTCCCCACAAGGCATAAAACCTAGATGTTGGTTAAAGGTAACTCACCTTAGTGGGGCATTCTCTTCCTTTAAAATTCCTAAATAATTGCTTCAAACCCTAGTTTCTTGCTGCTGGTCCTTGTGATGTATTTTTCCCATCTTTTTTCCACTCACCTATCACATACCACCACCGCCACAAAAAGAACGTTGAGAAGCATTCGTGAGCGGAAGCATATAGTCGGTGGACGTGAGCCTGAGTAAATAGCATGATCAAAACTACAGTTGAGCATGAGCATGTAGACTGCGTGAACAACACATAAAAGGTTCTAGACTGTTGCATCTAGAATATATGCACTACTGCATGTTGCTGAGAGGATGACGTAGGTATATGTAGTTAAACCTGAGCAATGCTTCTTTCTCGATAATTCAACCCACTTTGATATATTCTCTAGCTTTAAAACAAAAAATGACTAAATTAGCTAAATAAATATGACTACCTATCTCAACATCAACTCTCTTATATGTCTTCCTTAGAGTAAAAGTACCCATGACATGTAAACAACATTGTAACATGTAAACTAATTATAAAACATTACTCTGACAAGTAAACAGTATGCACATCAAATTCATGTACATAACTAAAAACATAAAGAACCACTATTAAACTATACTTTGACAAGGTATTGTGCATGTGCTAACATAGGCATAATTAATTCAAATTCATGGACATAAGTTCGTGTATGGAGCTGATTTACTTCATCCTTGAAATTGATATTCATACTTTATTTAGAAATAGCCTTTTGTTTTTCTATCTGATTTGTGCATTGTAGTTGGATTTGACAAAATTACCACTTGCTAACCCTTTGAGTATAAGTATTTGCTTGTTTTCACTTAGGTTTATCATACTATTACTTTCAAACAATAAGAATTTGAAACTGGAATCAGCACAACCCTCGTGGTATTTTAACATTCTTTTATATTAAACTAATGTCTCATAAGAATTCTTACTTCTTAGGCAAATCAGTAACCAAATCACCACTACATTAAACTCCGTTCTCCGTACCAACCCATCTACTCCTCTTAAACACCCTCCAAATCAAAACTACCGGAGGGTGGATGGGATCATTCCCTTTTTAGCTACCCTGGTTTATTGAGTGCATGAACCAAAGTGTTCAACATCTAGAGCATTATTAAATCACCATGTTCAACATCTAGAGCAACATCAAATCAATGTGTTCGACAAACCAAACCACTGCCTCGTTCAACTCTCCTTCGTGTCATAAGATCCCATAAACCAAAGCCTTTCCTTCAACCAAATCACCACTGCATTCAAGTAGTTGAGATCTGCTGATGCTTTCGAGATCCGATCTTCGAGCTATAGCGATGCGGTGCTAGCTGGAGTCGAGGATGGAGGTGAAGGAGGAGCCGAAGTAACTAAAAACTGCCACGTTTGTGTATTTGAGAAGTGGTGGGAATTCAGAATTTTGTTCAAAAGATTTTGGGTTCTTTTGATGTAGTAGGGTGTTGTAGGGATTAGATTCCTAATGGGAAGAATGCTTCACACGTCCACCTACTCCTTTATACCGGCAACCATCAATATAACACAAGCAACCGCAACTTCATCATCAACCATTATATATACCATTCATTATTTCCTTTCCATATGCAAGCTGGTATACAGTGCTTCAGCTACTTTCAGCCTGCTCAGTTCGTGCATGATCTTCAACATGCTTCAGCTCATTTTAGCCTGTTCATTTGAATAGGAGGTGTTTTTCTTGGGTTCTAGTTGGTGCATGCTCTAATCATAGTTCATGCATGTCCTACAACTAGCATGTTCAGCTAAGTGCGTAAGTTTGTTTCACTGGGACATGCAGTTTTATGCTTTAACATGTTGAAGATGTTTTGTATTTCATTTCGTGCATGTTTAATTTAGTTTTAGCTATGTCACTCCATGATTTTTGCAGATTTAGGGTGCTCTTTTTCTGCAAGTCCATGTCATGTTACAACAAATAATTCAATCATCATGTCCAATCCATGCTCATTCTTTCAATAGGTATGTGTTGAAAGATATCCTATTACCTATAAGGAATTTTCAATGGTGATAGCTTTGTTACTCGTTGTCAAAGTTGACGTGTTTTGATCTTGATTAGGTCATTTGTTATTTTAATTGCAATGTATTTTAGAGCAATGTTTTGTTGGGTGTGGTTGTGTGTATGGTTCTATGTAAGGTTGTTTGTTAGTGGTGGATGTGATATGAGCGTTCTGACATCATTTTTGAATATTATACGTAAAGTGAATGTTATATTGTATGTAAAGTGTTATTGTTTAAATCGATGAATTCTATGTATTTGAATCGAAGAATTTTATGTATTTGAATTTATGAAATTTTAATTCTATAATAATCGTATTTATGATAGAACCACAGGTTGAAAATAGTTGAAACGTCTATGTAATATTTTCCTAAAAGTTGTATTCAGCGAGAGGATGATAACAACGCTCCTAGACATAGGAATGGTTATGCTAGCCTAGAATCCAATACCAAGCTGAAAAACAAGATGCATTCCAATCCTTGGATCAAAACCAATATAGCCAATATTAACCCTCTACTACTGGAAAAACAGACCCGACTCGCCCTGGATAATGAAGACACTACTTCTGAAGGTAATTCATCCTAGATCAAACCGAACGAGAGAGAGAGAGAGAGAGAGAGAAATCCATCAACTAAAAGCTCGAGTGGAGCAGTTAGCAAGAATATGCCAACAAAACACCAAAGAAGAAAAATAAGGGAAGGAGTTTCTTCCTCATTCAATGGGACCGCCATTGAAGCATATTTTCCTGAGAACTTCAAAGCCCCTTCAATTGATAAGTTCATGGGAGCTAACAACCCCGACGAACACCTTTGTACTTTTGAGTATTCCATAGACATGCCGCAGGTAGGAAGGTCACCCAATGTAAGTTGTTCCCTTTTTACTTAACCAGTGCAGCCTCCTAACGGTTCAAGAGCAACTGACCAGAGGAGGTCCAATCTTTTTTTTTTGAAATGGTACTTTATATGCAACAAATCATTGGGACAACATATCTCATGTCAATAAACGTTCGAAAGCAAGCTTCGAACTTGTGACCTCTTGCACCAAAGCCGAATCAATTAACCACTTAGACAATAGTGCTTGTCGGAGGTCCAATCTTAGAGGCAACTATCTTTTAATTTTCTGAGGCAATTCAATTCGGGAAAAGGAACCTCCCTAGATGTCAATACCATGTCTTATGTGAATTAAGGTGAAAATGAAAGCATGTGTAATTTCATTAAATGCTTTAAAGCCGAGGCACTTTAGTTTGGAGTGACAAGAGAAGAGGCATTGCTAATGGTGGCGCACGCTAGGATTAGAAGAGGAACTACTATATATGATAAAAATAGTAGAAAGTCATGCAATAGGATGAAGGTTTTCAATGAAAGGGCAGCTGGCTATATCAAAATGGAGGAAGCTGGATCTGCAGTGCAACTTAGAGAACTTTTGCTGCTAGCTATGACAAGAAAAGGGGGACAGAAGGATATCACCTGCATACGAAGCAACAAAAGGAGCTAAATCTCACCATCCCCTCACTCACACCCTTGGATAGATATACGAGATGACCAGGGTTGAGCTTGCGTACAACCTGCCAAACAAAGGTAAGAAACAAGAAAAAAACCAAGATGGGGCATACTGGCGCTTCCACCGAGCTAATGGTCATCATACCGACTATTGCCAACACCTAAAGAACGAAATAGAGGGTTGATTGAGAAAGGTTATCTGGGTAGCTTTCAAAAGGCAAACAGTGACGGCGGAACAGGAAACCTCATCCTAGATCTGAATCAAAACCAAGCTAGAAACCCATATAACCTCATAGCCTCATTTCATATAGGACCACACCTCGTTGGCACAAGCAAGGTGTAGGAGAAATATATGCAAGAACCAAGAATCCAACATTAGTCAGTTTTCCATATCAAGCTGAAGCTTGCATCGAAAATAAAATTCATAGCAGCTAATACTGCAGGAGTCATATTTCCACACCAACATCCGCTTATTATCACAGTGCATATATCAAACTATATAGTGAAGAAAGTCTTCGTTGATTTTGGAAGCCCAATCAACGTCATTTTCAAGTCAGCGTATGATCAAATGAAATTACCATCAAAGATCCTCAAACCCAGTCTTGAACTGATCTAGGTTTCAATAATACTACCATCTTCTTAGTAGGATCAACACGTTTGCTTATTATGGCTAGAATTGTCCCGCTGCACAAGTCATTTTATGCGAGCTTCTTAATCGTCGACCATCCTTTGCCATACAATACTTTCTTGGGAAGACCTGCTCTGATTGACTTGGGGGCAATCATCTCTCAAAAAGACCTGCTAATAAAATTCGACACTCCTGTTAGGATAGGGTCCGTAAGAAGGAAACAATTTTTGGCTAGAGAACTATACAATGTAACACTTAACTGAAGGAACCAGGCCAGCCCATAGCGGAAGAAATGAGTGAATTTCAAAAAATTTAGCAATTTTGGATCTTTAATGGGCCTTTGAAGTCTAAACATACTCAGAAATTTTCTAAGTTTTCTTTTAAATAAAATCTTTATTTAGTTTTAGAAATAAATTTTAAAATTTAATTTAATGTGTATGTAAATTAGAGTATATCAAATGTACTATTAAGTACATATTTGTGGTAAGGTAACTTATTAAATTTATTTAGAGAAGAAAACTTTTCATTTCCTATCTCTTAAGTTATTGAATTAATGAGGGGGAATAAGTTTATTTAGAGAAGGAAACTTTTTATTTACTTCTCTTAACTTATTTAATTAATGAAGGGAAAATTATTTGTATGGAGAGAGAAACCTTTCATTTATCTCTCTTTAATTAAATTGATTAATTATATGAACATCATTAATTATCAACACACACACACATATTTGTGTAGGTGTGGGTTTGTGTGTGTGTCTACATATATATGGCATGAATGTGAGTATAAACAAATACATATTATAGTAAATTCGGTAAGAGCAACATATGATAGGTGCTATTAATTGATGACAATGTTAGACATATAACTAGAAATAAATGGATAGTTAAATACATAAAGAAAATATGGAAAATAGATAGAGTAACAAAGATGATTGATTTAATTTCCTATTTAATAAACTTAATTAATGTAGCGTATAAATGATAATCAATGGGCATCATGATATAAGGATATAAAGCATTATGATATAAGGATATAAACAGCCAACAACAAAAGTATGATATATTATTAACTAATTGTGTGTGTGTATGTTTATATATGTATTGTTTAATGAATTATCCAAATATAATAAATTAATATAGTCAAGTCAACTATTATCCATTCAAAATTTATTACCAAACATGTATTGATCTGACTTAGTAAATCAATTTAAAAATAGATCTTAATCAATAAATCTAAATGTAACCAATATGTATATGTTAATAATTTAACGTAGAATCAAACATAGATATTTATTATTAAAAAAAATGTCCAAAGTATATTTTGTATAATAATAATATTATGTTGATTCATGTTTATTTATACATAACTACAGTGTACATATATGTATGTGTGTGCATGTATACATATATATACACACACTTAAATATATATATATATATTGTTTCCTTTAAATTAATAAATCAACTCAATTAAATCGGTAATAATCAATTTAAGATTTATTATCAAACACGTAGTAATCTAATTTAGTAAAACTGTCTGATAACAAATCTTAATAAACAAATCTAAATATAATTTATATGTATATATTAATAAAAAAAAAATCTTAAAACCTTTTAAAATATTTTAAAATTATTTTAACATACGCACACACACACACGCATTTATGTATATGTATGTATCTTAAAATAGAAAACAAAATTGGAATCAATGCAAACTATTATTAACAATTAAATAAAATAAAGTTAATTAGAATAACAAGTTAATTGCCAAGTTTATAGTTAGACCAAAATCAATAGAAATTAATATAGAAAATCATGAATAGAAGTTATCAATTTCAAATGACAACCAATTCTAATGATAACAAGTTATACTACTTTAGGATCTATAATTGTATGCTTATAAGGGACAACAAATGCGTATATAAAATTTTCAAAATGAATTAACTACTAGATCTATAATATCATGGAAGAAATAAATAACTAATTGAATTTACCTTGTTTGATGTTGCCTATGATTCATACCTTGAATGATAAATGCTTCTAGATCCGCTTGAATCACCTCCAGAAATTGCAGCAATTCGAAGCACCACTATTGAATTTATTTTATTTTATTTGTTTCGATTTTGTTTTGGGAATTTTTGTGGCTTAAAATCCATAAAATTTCGACAAGAAGGTAGAAAAATGAAGATGGGGGCTAGGGTTTAGAATGAGAATGATCCAGAGAGGCCAGTGAATTTTAAGTCTCCTTTTCTTATGCCTTCTATGAATAAGGTTATATGGGCCTCAAAATGTTTCTAAACCCATTTAGTAATTAATCTATTTAAATCCAATTTAAATATTTTATCAATATCATATATCGATACGTACATACTTAAATTTTATGTACGTACTTTATTAAATACTAATGAATTCAAACCAATCAAATAATTTTTTTTAATAATTAATACCTCATAAATATTAATTAATTTATAACGGTTATCAATTAATTAAATCATGTGGTTTTCGAAGCATTCATCATTACAATTGTGCGACTCAAAGGTGTAAATTCAGTCAGCGATTAATATTGAACTATTCGAATATTAACGTTCACATGTCACTTAGCAGGTGGTGTGACATTTTGGCCGTATTTATCGCTTACACATATTTTAGGTAAAATCCAATTTTATTTATTATAAGCGGTACCTTATAATGATAATTATTTGCACTAATTCTCCTCGTATCACTTTGGATTTATGGAATTTGGTAATGGTCAAAATTCCAATGTCATCCACATTAAAATTTATAGTCCAAACACAAAGTCCTTGGTTTAATAATAACAATTATTATTAATCAACATGCTCTAGCGAGAGACTTTGACTTTGAGTTGACTTGAGTTGACCATGATACCAACCACTATAACGGAGGAGACAAATCCTCTCTTAAATAGTGCTTCACTTCCAATAATTCCACTCGACCCAACTATAGTCACTCGATGGAAAGTCATGCCATGATTTGACTATAATCAAAGGGGTGCTTTCATATTGAAGATCCATAGTATTCTCAAGTTGAGAAAACTGTGTAAATCAGTCACATCAATATTTTCTGTTTGACCTTAGTTATATGAACCAATAGAAGACTATCAAATGAGTTGTTCCATAATTATCCTATAACGATCTGTACGTAACCCTAGGTGCTCCCAACAGTCATGAGTAATATACTGCCCAACATTTGGAGAGCGTTAGATACTCTAATCTCAACAGATACACCGATATCCAATGTCGATTGTAACGTCCCGTCTTTTCACACGCTTTAAATCGACACACGTGCCAATTCAAACCATACGGAAGGGCGGATTGTTATGGGGTAAATAAGGGAAAACAGGGAAAGAAAAACAAATTAGAATCTCACAGCGGAAGGATAAAATATAATAATAAATGTACAGTTCATAAACTGTTTACAAACATTTGATTCTTCTTTATACAATAAATATCAGAGTTCACATACCAATCATAATCAATGCAGCGGAATTAAATAGTGTAGTGGAATATAATTAATAATAATAGTAGAAATCTCCGTCTTCGTCCTCCAAATCTAAAGTCTTCGATCCTGAAACGCTCGGACTGACCCGAGCGAATTGAAAAGACAAAACACTCGAGTCAGAACTAAAAGATCTTATGTAAGTTAAATTAATAGAAATAAATATGAGTGCAGTAACTCAAGAGATGCTCGGGATTTACATCTCCTAAGGATCCGTTAAACTATTTACTATGTAGTATATTGCGCTATTATAATAGTGTCTAATTGTAAAATAAACTTACTTTTAAATAGCGTTAAGGCTTTACATTTTCCACCTTAACACATTTATATATTCCCATAGTCTATGCAGTACCGTAATCTCCCCCGTACCGGGCGTCGTCAGAGGGCACTCCATAGGTATGGTACAAAACCAAAATCGTATAAGGCGCGCTAGGTTAGGTGACACGGCACAACTAGGCAATGCCAGGGTAGATATACCAATTACGCTTCTGGGTCGGTGGTAACGCGTAGCCGCAGCTACCGTTCACCTCGAGCCACACCCAAAAAAAAATCAAAAGTGGCCACCGAATCAATCCAAGAATCAAAGTATAATATCGAAGGGATGTGTCCGATCAAAGGTGCTACCTTATTAACCCGTCAATCGCTCCTGTTTTAGCCACCTTATGCCAACTCATGGGAGTTGGGTCCACGTATTTACCTTACAGGAAACGCCGCCACCAACCTACTTCATTCTGGAATCTCCACCGCGTACACGGTTGTTAAAGTGGTTTTCGGAGTTGGCAGAGAGTATGACAAATTTCGATCCGGGTCTCTTCAACAACCAAACGTTATTATAACACCGCGGTCTTTTAAAAATAATTGTACTTTCAAAACCAGAATATAATTATCCATTTCAAAACCCATAAATACGATATCATTTCCTTTTAAAAACCCAAATAAATATGATATCATTTTATTTCAAATATATTTCTTTTCCAAAATCATGCCACTTTTAAAATTTATAATACCTCGAAACCAAATATTTGAATTTTAACTTTCAACATAATACTTCGAAATCCATAGTTTTAAAACCATAACTTCCAAAACTTTAATGGTTTGGATATTCAATAGTACATAAATAAAACAGTTGAATTTAAAATTTCTTTAGAAGTAAATAATTTCCACACCTTCAAAAATTTTTATTCACTTTAAATTCAGTCTAAACCTATAACTTTTAGATTCACTTTCAGTTTGAATAAAACACTTCGATTTCAATATTTTCAAACTTTGAGTATTTAATGAATTTCAAAACTAATGTTGGGAATTTCAAATCAACAATTCATTTTCCTACTATTTAGTTTGAAAGGTTTACATGGTAAATCCATAACCATTTAAAATAACTAAATTTATTAACACTAAAAATTTTCTTCCATTTTATTTATACTAAAAATATTCATTTAATTTGTCTTGAATAAAAATCCAGTTATAAATGTCATACCTTTAAAATTTTCAAGTTTAAATAAGTTACATCACTTATAGAGTTTAATTCTTAAATACGCTCAATTCCAATTTAATTTTTTAATTTACCATCCAATCTAGATTGATTTAAATCATTAAACTCCATTATTCAACTTATTTAGTTTATTTAACAAATTATACATATCTTAAATTTAATAATTTAACTATATACGTATATATAAAATAAGATTTTTAAAATATTAAAATTAAATATTTATTAAACCGTATCTTATCCCAACCATAGAAAATCATTTCAAAAATATTTTTATATGTATATATATATATATATATATACCGCGATGCCTGTATATCATTTTCTATCCTATAGTCAAGTGATACGGATATTTATCATTTCAATCCGCAATTTAAAAATAAAAATGCGGTTGTATATCATTTTAAACCGCAATCCCGAATGAAATGAAAATGCATAATAACTTGCAGTTTATACAATATAAAATATAGCATCCATTCATCCAAATATCAATCATTATCCATTTATTACAATCATCATCCAATTTAAACAAACATCAATATATAGCATATAAAATATAACAGGTAATAAATAACGGTTATTAACTAACAGTTTATATTCAATAATAAATTTATTAACTATTTAACTATTAGTTTATATGCAAATAAATAAGTTTTTAACTATCAATTTATATGCAAAAATAAAATTAATTAACAGTTAAATTAAATAGATGCGATTTAACAGAGATGATGAATAAAACATGCCACATAGTCATAAATAAATTTCTACTCATATCTTAAGTCAATTTAACAGACATAGGAAATTTTAGAAGTTGTGAGTGGGTTAAAACACTCACCTTTTGAATTTAAATCGAATTTAAATCCGATTTAAACCCAAAAATTCGACGGTCTCCAAATCTGTCCAAACCAGCAGAAATTTCATTACGATCCTAACAAAAAAACCGCACATGAAATAGAGTTCGTATGTGAAAAATATAGCGAAAATTGCGCTTGAATTTCAAAAATAAAATAACAAAAAAAGAACACAATTCACCTTGCAACATGCCACGTGAACCTCACTCCCCTCTTTCATAAACGAGCGCACAGCAGGTGGAACCCAACACACCTCCGTTTGACCGATCTTTGACCATGCCTAGCCACCAATTCGACCGTCAATTCGCCGCAAAACTTCGCCGATGAACAACGTGCTAGCCCCTCTACATAACCCAGAAGAGATTTTTCGATCAGTCGCGCCAGTCAAAAACGCCCAAATCAATTTTGACCGCGATTTTTGGTCAAACGATGCATCAAATTGAAAAATGAATTACACCATTGAATTACGCTCGTCGAGAGCTTCAACATATATTATTTTGAAATTTTTCTGACGACTTTGACTTTTCGACTCTGATTTTGAAATGGATCTGGATCTGAAATTTTGTCTGCCATTGAGGAGGAGAAGGAGCTGAAGAAATTTTACGCGTAGACAAATGAGAGTAGGCAGATGCTAGGGTTTAGCAGGGCATTTATAGATGAAGTTGGAATAGACAGATGGATCCGAATTTAAATGAATTCACAATTTGTCAATTTAAATTCCAAAAATCCATTTATTTGATTTTTAGATCTTATTATGAATAAATGGTCAACTTACCATTTCTATCATTTCTGATTGCAATTAGCTTCAAATTTATAAACCAAACCTCCATATCAAATAAGGATTTATTGCAAATTTTTTAGTGTTTACCTTTAATTAAAGTAAATTCAATAAATTATAAAATCTTATTTCAATAAAATTTTATAGCATTCGTATTCAATTCTCTTTATTAACTCAACAATCATCATCTTATGTATATATTTAACATTAGTATATATCCAATTAACCCAATTTCTTTACAGTTATCAACTAAATTCATATTAACGTAGTTTTTTTAATTACGTTTAATTGCAAAACATAAAATTTCAATTGCTACAAAAATTATATTTATTATAAATTGAATCCCAATCAATTTCAACCTTACAATTTAAATTAATTGGTATTGCACTAACCTTATTAAATTACATCCAGTTTTAATTAATATAGAATTTGATCCTAATTACTTATCATCAAATTCATAAATTATTGATTACCTTCCAATTAAATAAATTTTTATTACAAATTGATTTACAACCTAATATAACATTTACATTAAACCCATTTCATTCCACCCATTAATTACTAACCTTAAATTAGCCTATCTTCATATTATAAATAATCCTTTCTTTTTAATGATCTGATTGGATCTAAACATAAGTTTAGATTTAGGTATAAACATATATGCAATAAACTAGCATTAAATTTTTGAAACGTGAACTGATTTAATTGGAAATAAATCACCCAATCCAAATTTATTTTAATAAGTTTCCAATTAAACTGATTAGATTCAATTCCAACCCTTTAAGTGAGCCTATCATTACTTTGTAACGCAGTTAACACTTGTCTCATATTTCATTCCATATATATTCAAATTTCCAGCTTCCCTTTGTATAAATTATTATTTCCAAATATATTGAAGTTGTTATTCCAAATTATTATTCCAACCCAACTATATACATGTGCTAAAATTAGAAACTCGATCAATTCATTAAATAGGTTTCATTCTTTTATATTAACTTATGAAATAAATGTGCATTTCCGTTGCTCATTACCTTTTTACTTTTCAATTACAGTTCTCACCCACATAAATGAGACAATTAATTTCATCTAAATGTAATCGTTTTCCAATACGTTAATAACTTTATTTCCATGTCTTATATTACAACAAACTATCCAATACGAAAAGTCTTAACATTGTTACAAATACTACTTTAATTTAACATTAGCGCAATACTCAATTAAAATTATTATAACTGATTTCAAAATTGTAAATTAACAAGTTACCAAAATAGGCAATATACAATAATCGTTACTCTAACCTTTAGTCACATTAATACGCTTTAATTTCTCAAAATCAAAGTTCCCATTTGTTTCTTACATTTCAAACTCAAAATCAATTATAACAAATTTCAATAATTCCCCAACCTTTCCTTTCCATTTATCCATTTATCAAGTTTACATTAATAAATCTTTTCTTCCATTCCTCAAATTCAACAACTAGTTCTATTATGAATACCGTTAACGTTATTTCCAAATATCCCTTAATTAATATTATCTTAAAAATTTATTTATTTTTATTCCAATTGATTAAAAATTCAATTTCTAAGTCTTAATATACTCTAAATTAACAACTTCTAAACATGGTATTACTTCTTATATTAATGCAACTTTTATTTATTGTATTAATATTTATTTCAAGTTCTAATTCTATTAACCAATTAAAAATTTAACTTATATTATATGCTTACAATCCAAATATTACACCATTTGTCATATTCTGAATGGAGTTAGTATTTAATTCCAAAATTTATCTAAATTTTACATTAAGATAATATTAAATTACCTTTAATGAAATTAAATTCCCAATTTATTTAATGCAATCAATTTTTGACCTTACAGTTATTTCAATAAATTTGGGGTTGCGCAAGATTAATTATTTATTAACATACATTAACATAATTTCATTAATTTACATTCAGTAACAAATAAATCAATGTATTATTCCACACAATAATACACTGATTGCATTTGTTTATACTATGCTCCATTTAAAACTAAGTCATAACAATTGAATGATTGTATTACATTGAAAATGTTCATTAATTATTAACTTGCAAAAACGTATTTCCTAAATTTACATCCAATTATTGTTAACCATGTTTTAGTACATTAATCTTTTCAATACTTACCTCTAATTTCACATATTCGCTTTATATCCAGGTATATACCATTATATCCCATTATAACTTAATGCATACAATTTACAACTTCCATTTTTATATTAATTTGAATTCCATTCTAGTAAAAAAAAAATTCATTCACTAATTCAACATTCCCCTTTGTTTCCTATATTAAATTTAAAGCCAAGTACGACAATTTACGTTACTTCTATAAATTGCCATATAAAATTTAAATTGTTAATTTTAATTACAATTTCTACTGCTCTAATATAAAATATAAATTTTTTATTTTCTTCTCTGTATTTAAATTACAAAATCTTAATTAAATCAACAAATTTATTTACCAAAATTTACGGGTCGTTACACTCTCCCCTACTCAAAACTTTTCGTCCCCGAAAAGGAAAAGAAGGAAAAAGAAAGAATTAAATAGACAATATATCTTATTCAAAATATCAACTTTATAAAACAGTAATTTACCGAATTAATTAATTAAAATAAAATATAACAATTTATACCAATTAAATCTTTTTATACTCAAACTTAATAAAGTTTGGAAACATTTTCAAAATATTTTCTAAGTCCAAAATTTACGGAAATTTTTGGTAGAGTCTCCTTTGTACGTAGTGGCTCAGGAGAAAATATAACATCAAATATAATAATATATGACATATATTTTCCAAAATAATATATATCCCAACATGGAAAACAATATAATAGTGCTATAAACCGTAATCCAAAAAACATACCTATTTGTCGGGCAATTAACGCTTATTTATGGAACCAAAAGCAGTAGCAATTGCTTCCATAACATGCATTTCACTAATATAATCTAAAAGGGTTAACAATTTATATAAGATGAAATATTTAAGGTTTTTTCAACCACAACAACAATCAATACAACAAACACTTGCAACAAGGCATACAACCATAAAATCAATCATTCATATCAAACAAACAATAGTTGTTCGGGTTCAAACTTTAAATTGTACGGAAAGGAAAATAAACTATTTAGCGCACCTTTTACTCAACAGTCTTTGATGAAACTAAATACATTATTTATTCATCCAACCAACTTTAAGGTATCCTTACCTAACAACCACAAAACAAACAAAACAAAACAAAACAAACAGCAATTTCAATCAATAAATTAAGTTCATTCTTATTAATTTCATATCATACATTGTTGTTTGATTTCCCTTTTTACTCATATAATGATTTCTTTTAATTCTCATTTATTTCTTTATTTGCGTTACATTCATTCATTTCTCAATTTCATTTACTAGATTTTATTTATTCATTTATTAATAATATTCATGTTCAATTTTAGTTACTTGGCATAACAGTTATACAAATTTTTCTCAATTCCTCTAATTGATTAATGGTTCAATATTTACATTATTTGTTTTATAGGTTACAATTCCAAGATTCTTTTAAATTTCATTTATACCCTTGCATTTAATCACTTATTTTTAGTAAAAGTTCCAGTTATCAATTAGTAATATTCCAATTTACTATACTTAATTGAAACTATTAATTAACGAAACTTAAGAATTAAGTACCGGGTTAAATTTTAAATCATTTTAAAATAATAGACAAATATATACTTAAAATTTATATATCCAATTGTATTTAAAATAATTTAAAAATATTTATTTGTCTATCAAAATAATCTTGTAGTAAAACTACTACAGTGGCCTTCCCACTTTGAAAGTCGAAAATGAATGTCGATGATGCGGCCGCCATCACCGAAATTATTTTCCAGCGACAGAGAGGGGAGTACAACTTATTTCTTTTAAAACATTTCTTTCAAATTCTAATGAAATTTTTATATCAGAAAATACTTCTAACAATATTATTATTTTATTCCAAAATCCACTGAAAGAAATCTTCAAAAACCCCGGAACTTAAGTTCTAAGTTTCCACTTTTCATTTATTTTATTTTCAACTTAGTTTCAACTATTATTTATATTTTCATTACCTAACACCCAATCTATAGCAACAAAATATATGTCTTTATAAAATATTTTTATATATAGAAAATATAATAGGCAAAGTTATTTCATTCACCTATATAAAAAACAAATATTATGTAAGTCTGTCCTATTAAGTGTTTAAAAATTCCTATTGATGTCACAACGTCCCATGCACCAACCAGAATTTATAAATACAAAACGGAACAGATTAACACAATATTAAAACCTTTTTATAACACTAACAAATACGCTCTCTCATATATACACTCAGCGACTCCCATAGGGTATTACTACCCTATTAGTAAAGAGTCAAACCCCACAAAGCTAAGGTTTATCGCTAAACCAAAGCTCTGATACCAGCTGTAACGTCCCGCCTTTTCGTACGCTTTAAATCGACACACGTGCCAATTCGAACCATACGGAAGGGCGGATTGTTATGGGGTAAATAAGGAAAAACAGGGAAAGAAAAACAAATTAGAATCTCACAGCGGAAGGATAAAATATAATAATAAATGTACAGTTCATAAACTGTTTACAAACATTTGATTCTTCTTTATACAATAAATATCAGAGTTCACATACCAATCATAATCAATGCAGCGGAATTAAATAGTGTAGTGGAGTATAATTAATAATAATAGTAGAAATCTCCGTCTTCGTCCTCCAGATCTAAAGTCTTCGATCCTGAAATGCTCGGACTGACTCGAGCGAATTGAAAAGACAAAACACTCGAGTCAGAACTAAAAGATCTTATGTAAGTTAAATTAACAGAAATAAATATGAGTGCAGTAACTCAAGAGATGCTCGGGATTTACATCTCCTAAGGATCCGTTAAATTATTTACTATTTAGTATATTGCACTATTATAATAGTGTCTAATTGTAAAATAAACTTACTTTTAAATAGCGTTAAAGCTTTACATTTTCCACCTTAACACATTTATATATATTCTCATAGTCTATACAGTACCGTAATCTCCCTCGTACTGGGCGTCGTCAAAGGGCACTCCATAGGTATGGTACAAAACCAAAATCATATAAGGCGCGCTAGGGTAGGTGACACAGCACAACTAGGCAATGCCAGGGTAGATATACCAATTACGCTTCCGTGTCGGTGGTAACGCGTAGCCGCAGCTACCGCCCACCTCGAGCCACACCCCCAAAAAAATTCAAAAGTGGCCACCGAATCAATCCAAGAATCAAAGTATAATATCGAAGGGATGTGTCCGATCAAAGGTGCTACCTTATTAACCCGTCAATCGCTCCTGTTTTAGCCACCTTATGCCAACTCACGGGAGTTGGGTCCACGTATTTACCTTACAGGAAACGCCGCCACCAGCCTACTTCATTCTGGAATCTCCACCGCGTACACGGTTGTTAAAGTGGTTTTCGGAGTTGGCAGAGAGTATGACAACTTCCGATCCCGGTCTCTTCAACAACCAAACGTTATTATAACACCGCGGTCGTTTAAAAATAATTATACTTTCAAAACTAGAATATAATTATCCATTTCAAAACCCATAAATACGATATCATTTCCTTTTAAAAACCCAAATAAATATGATATCATTTTATTTCAAATATATTTCTTTTCCAAAATCATGCCACTTTTAAAATTTATAATACCTCGAAACCAAATATTTGGATTTTAACTTTCAACATAATACTTCGAAATCCATAGTTTTAAAACCATAACTTCCAAAACTTAAATGGTTTGGATATTCAACAGTATATAAATAAAACAGTTGAATTTAAAATTTCTTTAAAAGTAAATAATTTCCACACCTTCAAAATTTTTTATTCACTTTAAATTCAGTCTAAACCTATAACTTTTAGATTCACTTTCAGTTTGAATAAAACACTTCGATTTCAATATTTTCAAACTTTGAGTATTTAATGAATTTCAAAACTAATGTTGGGAATTTCAAATCAACAATTCATTTTCCTACTATTTAGTTTGAAAGGTTTACATGGTAAATCCATAACCATTTAAAATAACTAAATTTATTAACACTAAAAATTTTCTTCCATTTTATTTATACTAAAAATATTCATTTAATTTGTCTTGAATAAAAATCCAGTTATAAATGTCATACCTTTAAAATTTTCAAGTTTAAATAAGTTACATCACTTATAGAGTTTAATTCTTAAATACGCTCAATTCCAATTTAATTTTTTAATTTACCTTCCAATCTAGATTGATTTAAATCATTAAACTCCATTATTCAACTTATTTAGTTTATTTAACAAATTATACATATCTTAAATTTAATAATTTAACTATATATGTATATATAAAATAAGATTTTTAAAATATTAAAAATAAATATTTATTAAACCGTATCTTATCCCAACCATAGAAAATCATTTCAAAAATATTCATATATATATATATATAACGCGGTGCCTGTATATCATTTTCTATCCTATGGTCAAGTGATACAGATATTTATCATTTCAATCCGCAATTTAAAAATAAAAATGCGGTTGTATATCATTTCAAACCGCAATCCCGAATGAAATGAAAATGCATAATAACTTGCAGTTTATACAATATAAAATATAGCATCCATTCATCCAAATATCAACCATCAACCGTTTATTACAATCATCATCCAATTTAAACAAACATCAATATATAGCATATAAAATATAATAGGTAATAAATAACAGTTATTAACTAACAGTTTATATTCAATAGTAAATTTATTAACTGTTTAACTATCAGTTTATATGCAAATAAATAAAATTTTAACTATCAATTTATATGCAAAAATTAAAATAATTAATAGTTAAATTAAATAGATGCGATTTAACAGAGATGATGAATAAAACATGCCAAATAGTCATAAATAAATTTTTACTCATATCTTAAGTCAATTTAACAGATATAGGAAATTTTAGAAGTTTTGAGTAGGTTAACACACTCACCTTTTGAATTTAAATCGAATTTAAATCCGATTGAAACCCAAAAATTCGACGGTCTTCAAATCTGTCTAACCAGCGCCAAAACGTCAGAAATTTTATTACGATCCTAACAAAAAAAACGCGCATGAAACGGAGTTCGTATGTGAAAAATATGTTGAATATGCGCTTTGCGCTTATATGATTTTTGTTTGATGATAATAAACATATATACATTCATTTAAGTGTATTTGTTAATATACTATTTTATTTTCACAGATTAAATAAATATTTGTCGAATAAATTAAATAACACAGAATTTGAATTCAAACAGAAATTTTATTCAAACAAATATTTATTATAATTTTGAATAATACAAATTCAAGCTCTCACCATACATATACAATTTTGATTACATTACATCACGATTTCATATTTACATTAATAACCTCACTACATATCACTCACACTCGTATTTATCTTCAACTTCATTCCAGTTTTTGAATCCAGCATCTGAGCAATCTGCAAAAATAAATTTTGACGCAGTAAAATTGAAAAAGGAAATATTTTTGCAGTATAAAATAAAACGTGAATTTCGAAAATAATATTTGCCTCAGTTATTTGGGTTGTTCGTCATCATTTAAATTTGAATTCATCATACACGAATAACTTGTGACATGCACAGTGTATCACTGTATATGCCATAAGGCCGTGCACATCAATATACACTTGATAATGCTACATGGACAGGTGAGCACAGGTCAAACCCAAATGAAAAGCCGGGTTCAATTCACATGCAATAACATAAAAGTCACAATTCTCAGCACAAGGTCAAACCCGAGCTTTAAAAATGGATTCAACTCAGGTGCAAATCAAAAGTACACATGAATTCTATGTTCAAACACGACACAGCCTCAAACCAGCATCAAAGCAAGTACAACTACAAGTGTCGACCAAGTGACAATGCAAGCAAGATCAACACACCAACCAACATATTCAACAATGAATCAGAGAATACAAATTATGACACAAATGCACAATAGGCCGAGCATCAAGACACAAAGCACCAGACTTCAAGCCATGCACAGCAGCGACCAAAGTCAAAGCAAAGTCAGATCAAACAGAGACTACAAAGCAGTGAACACTTGAATACATATTACAGTGAATTAAACAGACTCAACTACAAGTGTACAACCACTCCAGAGAGTAGTTCAAATACAAATGAACTCGACCAATAACCAAGGCTACAAAGTGCGCAGTGACTATAAGAAGTACAGTGAATAACATAGTTGCAACATGAACAAAAGATCAAAGAAATGCACAAAGGTGCTTAGGGATAAACACATAGATGGTCAGAGCCGTAGTATACAAAGGTCACAAAATCAAAACCGTGGTCATGCCGAAGTCAACAAGAAAGGCAAGGCAAAAATCAGAGCAATGGTCAAATATTATCAAACGAAGTCAAGGCCGGAGTAAAATAAAACCAAATCAGAAATTAAACAAGCCATGGTGGCCACGAAACAAATTCGAAGCCGAATAATTCAAAACCGCGTCAACCAAGCAAGCATCGAAAATACGAATTTGAATAAGTCAGTGAAATCTCAAGCATCCAAGCATAATCAAGCGGCCAGAGAAAATAAATTGACAAATTCAAACAATTTTATATGAACGCAAATATAGGAATTCGACATATATAAAATCCCACAAATCATCATCGGCAAAGCATCGAGTTCAAGCGAGCATTAAACCAGCAATGAAAAGGAAGTAAAGTACATAGCGAAATCACAGAGGAACTCGATCCAAATTGGAGAAGCCGTGTGGTAAAAAGGAGAGCATCGATCGACAAAGGAAGCACGTCAATCATTTGTCGATCGAGGAAATCAACCGGCGCTTCAATTTGTACAACCCTAATTTTGAAAGCAAGGAGAAAAAGAGCCGAAGCCCTAATTTCAGAAAGACAACGAAGTCTCCATTATTCTCACAAGCAAAGGAACGGGCCGAGCAAAAGGAAAAAAAAAGGGTTATAGAAATTAAAAGGGCCGGCCTTTATTATCAAAAGGGGATTTAGTTTTTAGGGTTTAATTTTTTTAAAAAGGGGGTTTCTAAGTTTTTATTTTGAGCAAAAATTAGGGATTCTAGTTTATATTTTAATTTTTGCTCCTGCTTGTATTTTTAAAGTTGTTTTTTTTTCTTTTCAAGTCAAAGAATTTGTAAATCACCACCTAGGTTGTAGGTGGTGTCAGATTGTCTAGTTAGAATTAGTTCAGTGAGCAGGGTGTGCGAGTTTGCAAAACTCTATAGGCGGGAGCAGAGTTTGCGATTAAGCGAAACTCTATAGGCGGAGCAGGGTGTGCGAGTCTATTAGAGTGTTTATGAGCGGGAGCAAAGGTTTGCGAGTCTAGTAGAGTGTTTGTAAGCGGGATTCTATTTAATTCTAATAGAAATCTGGGAATGCAGCAGTAGGCAGGGGTTGCCGAAGCTGGGTAAATTTTGTGTGTGATTTACTTTATAGCATATTTATTTCTGCAGTTTGTTTCTGTGTTTAATTCGAGAAAATTTGCTATAACCCTATTCACCCCCCTCTAGGGTTAATCTAGATCCTACAAGTGGTATCAGAGCCCGGTATTTTTATTTAACTCTAGAGTCATGAATCCACCAAATAATGCTTTTTCTGAAGGGCAATCTATTGCTAGGCCACCCATGTTTAATGGGAATGATTATGCTTATTGGAAAGTTAGGATGGGTATTTATCTTAGTTCTGTTGATTATGATGTTTAGGATATTATTGAAACTGGTTATAAACCTCCCACTATAACTGTTGGTGGTACTGAGATTCCTAAACCTAAGGATAGGTGGGATGCTAACGATAAGAAATTAAAAACTACCAATGCAATGAACGCTTTGATCTGTGCTCTTGATAAAAATGAATTTAATAGAATTTCTCATTGTACAACAGCACAGGAAATTTGGCATACCTTGGAGGTGACACATGAAGGAACTTCTCAAGTCAAGGAGTCTCGTCTAGCCTTATTCAGCAATGAATACGAGAACTTTGTGATGGACAAAGGCGAGAGCATAAAAGACATGTTTGCACGTTTTTCAACTTTGGTGTACAATGCTAGAGCGCTTGGGAAGGTATTCACTAGGTAGAGCTTGTGAGGAAGGTGCTACGAGTCTTACCAATGAACTTTGAGGCAAAAGTCACGGCAATCCAAGAATCAAAAGATTTGAGTAAACTGAGCATGGAGGAGTTGATTGGTAACTTGATGACATATGAGCTTGAGCTAAAAGAAAAGGAGGAACGCAACAACTCAGAACCAAAGAAGAAGACGATTGCCTTAAAAAGAAAAGAAGAAAGCGATGAAGAAGAAGAAGATCCAATCGAAGAGCTTGCAATGGCTGTCAATAATATTAGAAAATGGTCGAGATTCAAGCCACGCAAGAAGAAAACAAAGGGCAATAGGTCAAAAGATTCTGACAACTCCGATAATGAACTGACGTGTTATAACTGCAACAAGCCTGGCCACTTCAAACAAGAATGCCCACTTCTCAAATACAACAAAGGAAAGAAAAAGAAGAAGAAGGCTTTTGCAGCAACTTGGGATGATGAAGAAGGAGAGGAAGTTTCGGATAGCAGCTCAGAGGAGGCTAACTTGTGTCTTATGGCGAAATCAGATTCAGAAGCAAGCTCCGAGGAATCTAGTGAGGCAGGTGAGTATTCCTATAGAGATCTTGTTTTTATGTGCTTAGATCTTACTAAAACAATTGATAGTCTTGAATCAAAAATTGAAAAACTGAAATCTGAAAGGAGGAAACTCGCCCATGAAAATTTTAGGTTAGAAACTGAACTTGAAAACATTCAAAACCTAGACTGTAAAAATTGTAAGATTTTAGATTCAGAATTATCAAAACTTAGGAATAACTTTGAGAATCTTGAAAAAGAAAACTTGAATCTTAAGGAAACCATCGACACTAGGAAAAAGGATTTTATAAATCGATGCACCTCACTTGTAACTGAAAACACATCACTTAAAACCAAAGTCCAAAATCTTGAGAAATCCCTGAACAACTTTTCAAGAGGAGAAAAATCATTTAACATGTTATTGGGAAATCAACTCTTTGCTAACAACAGAAAAGGACTAGGTTTTGGGAAAACACAAGTTGATGATAATGCAAAAGGTAGGAGTATCTTTGCTAGAAGTGAAATAATTGGACATCGGGTTGAAAAATATGGTCATAGGAACAAGAACACAAAATTTATACAAGTTTGGGTTCCTAAGAATTCTACAAACAAATTTCACGTCTATTGGAACAAGAATAAAAGGACAAAACAAGTTTGGGTTCCAAAAGGTTTGTTTATTCACAATGCTTCAGCCATTAACAACCATGGACCTATAAAAACAAATAGGTCACAAAAATCTTTCATCGTGTAGGTGTGGTGACAGGCTAAGGAACAACAACAGCGTTCTCTGGATTTTGGCTGTTCCAGAAACACAACGGGCGACAAAGCAAAGTTCCTTAGCCTAGTATAAAGGTGACAGAATCACAATGGACAACAACGAAAAATTATCGTAAAGGTAAAACAGGTAAATTTGTTTTGAATGATATATTAAATCTGCACCGTAATCTGGATTAAATCAGCCAGTAATGTGATGATGAAATGAATGATGTCTTTAATTCTGACTTATTCTTAACTGATATTTTTTTAACTTGTTCTTATTTATGACCTTGATTTGTGCTTAAATGATGACCAATCAGATTTTCAACTTTGAACTAATCCATATAAATTTGTTCGATCAAATGATGATATTTTTATTGATCTTTGATTACTCATGCTACACGTAGATATATTTGTTTTGACATTTTGGTCACTGCTTGTAAATTTGCACGATTTCAAATTTCATGTGAAAGTTGTTAAAAAGGATTTTAAGAAATTGTTGAAACTTCAAGAAATTGTTTTTAAAATAATTATGATGTTGATTGACTGTTGATTACTCATGAATATAACTGTATATCCTACGGTTTCTGAAATTAACACTATGATATTTGTTTGAGTGTTAACATGGCTTCATTTCAAATTTCATTCTGAGATAGTTTGTTGAAATTTCACAAATCCGGTCTTTAACATCCAACGAGTGAATATTGAGTGAAATTTAAATTCAGATGCAGATTACACTGGTAATATAGTTGATAGAAAAATTACTAGTGAAACGTGATTAATCTTTGAAACATTCATTTGCTGCATCATTTTTAAAAGAAAATATCTGCATATTTTTCACTTGAAATAATTTTTCAAATAGCAGAATTTTTCTCATATAACCCCTTCGAGAAAATAATTGTTTGACCATATTTTCAGATTAGTCATCTTATTTGATTTTAGATGACAAATTTTGACTAATCCGACTCCCTACTGATTATCGAAAAGATAAATAGTGATTGAAAAAGTGATGAATGTCGATATTTGTCATACATTACTCAAGACAGTATATTTAGAAAAATTTCTTTAGAATCTCATAACAAGAGTTATAAACACTTTTTGTTGGGTAAAAATTCCATGATCATTTCTATTTCTATCATCTCTCTATCGACCATCACTCATCAAAATCATATATAGTATGTAAATTTGTGGTAGTTTACGAAGGAAATTATTCGTTCTTCAATTTATTATATCTTCAGATTTATAAAGGAAATTATCTGTGCTTCAATTTATTATATTCTTCAATAAAAATAAATATCCAAAGTATTCACTCTCATTTAAAAGTCCTCACGGTTATGCATGGGTGAATTACTTGGATTTTTGATTATGTGCTTCCATGCTCATTTAAAAGTCCTTACAGTTATGCATGTATGGAACGCATATCAAAATTAATTGATTAAATAGACAAGTTGATTGTAATCCCATTTAAAAGTCCTCACGGTCATGCGTGGTTAGAAGATACTTGAATTATTTTTAAATAAAAATTGTGAATACTACTAATCTCATTTAAAAGTTCTAATGGTTATGCATGGTTAGTAGATATTCAAATTTCCTGAAATAAATATACCACAAATAGACAGAACTGTATGATTTTTGATGATTTTATCCCCATCACTTCTGAAAGTGGAATATGCGCCTGACAAGGGTAATTATGATTTTTATTTGAGTTTTATTGAAATTTGATATTTATATTCAATTGAGTTAAATGTTTGGTTCATGCCTGTCACTTCATCCCTATTTTTATAACACTGTTATTCTTTTGCTGATAACAAAAGGGGGAGAGAAAAGTTAAGATTTTGTCAAATAAAATCAAGCAAAGGTCAAATAATTTTCTATTTGCATCTAGGCTCATTTGCATATTTTTATTTGTATGCATATATGTAGGGGGAGTATTGTGTAGAGAGGGAGCATTTAAATAGGGGGAGCAAATTGAACGATCAAATACATTTAATACATTCAAAATCTTAAATATATGTTTATTATCATCAAAAGGGGGAGATTGTTGAATATGCGCTTTGCACTTATATGATTTTTGTTTGATGATAATAAACATATATACATTCATTTAAGTGTATTTGTTAATATACTATTTTATTTTCACAGATTAAATAAATATTTGTTGAATAAATTAAATAACACAGAATTTGAATTCAAACAGAAATTTTATTTAAACAAATATTTATTACAATTTTGAATAGTACAAATTCAAGCTCTCACTATACAAATACAATTTTGATTACATTACATCAGGATTTCATATTTACAGTAATAACCTCACTACATATCACACACACTCGTATTTGTCTTCAACTTCATTCCAATTTTTGAATCCAGCATCTGAGCAATTTGCAAAAATAAATTTTGACGCAGTAAAATTGAAAAAGGAAATATTTTTGCAGTATAAAATAAAACGTGAATTTCGAAAATAATATTTGCCTCAGTTATTTGGGTTGTTCGTCATCATTTAAATTTGAATTCATCATACACAAACAACTTGTGACATACACAGTGTATCACTGTATATGCCATAAGGCCGTGCACATTGATATACACTTGATAATGCTGCAGGGACAGGTGAGCACAGTTCAAACCCAAATGAAAAGCCGGGTTCAACTCACGTGCAATAACATAAAAGTCACAACTCTCAGCACAAGGTCAAACCCGAGTTTTAAAACTGGATTCAACTCAGGTGCAAATCAAAAGTACACATGAATGCTATGCTCAAACATGACACAGCCTCAAACCAGCATCAAAGCAAGTACAACTACAAGTGTCGACCAAGTGACAATGCAAGCAAGATCAACACAGAAGCCAACATATTCAACAATGAATCAGAGAATAAAATTATGGCACAAATGCATAATAGGCCGAGCATCAAGACACAAAGCACCAGACTTCAAGCCATGCACAGCAGCGACCAAAGTCAAAGCAAAGTCAGATCAAACAGAGACTACAAAGCAGTGAACACTTGAATACATATTACAGTGAATTAAACAGACTCAACTACAAGTGTACAACCACTCCAGAGAGTAGTTCAAATACAAATGAACTCGATCAGTAACCAAGGCTACAAAGTGCGCAGTGACTATAATAAGTACAGTGAATAACATAGTTGCAGCATGAACAAAAGATCAAAGAAATGCACAAAGGTGCTCAGGGATAAACACATAGATGGTTAGAGCCGTAGTATACAGAGGTCACAAAATCAAAATCGTGGTCATGCCGAAGTCAACAAGAAAGGCAAGGCAAAAATCAGAGCAATGGTCAGATATTATCAAACAAAGTCAAGGCCGGAGTAAAATAAAACCAAGTCAGAAATTAAACAAGCCCTGGTGGCCACGAAACAAATTCGAAGCCGAATAATTCAAAACCGCGTCAACCAAGCAAGCATCGAAAATACGAATTTGAATAAGTCAGTGAAATCTCAAGCATCCAAGCATAATCAAGCGGCCAGAGAAAATAAATTGACAAATTCAAACAATTTTATACGAACGCAAATATAGGAATTCGACCTATATAAAATCCCACAAATCATCATCGGCAAAGCATCGAGTTCAAGCGAGCATTAAACCAGCAACGAAAAGGAAGTAAAGTACATACCGAAATCACAGAGGAACTCGATCCAAATTGGAGAAGCCGTGTGGTAAAAAGGAGAGCATCGATCGACAAAGGAAGCTCGCCAATTATTATTCTATCGAGGAATTCAACCGGCGCTTCAATTTGTACAACCCTAATTTTGAAAGCAAGGAGAAAAAGAGCCGAAGCCCTAATTTCAGAAAGACAACGAAGTCTCCATTATTCTCACAAGCAAAGGAACGGGCCGAGCAAAAGAAAAAGAAATGGGTTATAGAAATTAAAAGGGCCGGCCTTTATTATCAAAAGGGGATTTAGTTTTTAGGTTTAATTTTTTAAAAAAGGGGGTTTTTAAGTTTTTATTTTGAGCAAAAATTAGGGATTCTAGTTTATATTTTAATTTTTGCTCCTGCTTGTATTTTTGAAGTTGTTTTTTTTTCTTTTCAAGTCAAAGAATTTGTAAATCACCACCTAGGTTGTAGGTAGTGTCAGATTGTCTAGTTAGAATTAGTTCAGTGAGCAGGGTGTGCGAGTTTGCAAAACTCTATAGGCGGGAGCAGAGTTTGCGAGTAAGCAAAACTCTATAGGCGGAGCAGGGTGTGCGAGTCTAGTAGAGTGTTTGTGAGCGGGAGCAAAGGTTTGCGAGTCTAGTAGAGTGTTTGCAAGCGGGATACTGTTTAATTCTAATAGAAATCTGGGAATGCAACAGTAGGCAGGGGTTGCCGAAGCTGGGTAAATTTTGTGTGTGATTTACTTTACAGCATATTTATTTCTGCAGTTTGTTTCTGTGTTTAATTCGAGAAAATTTGCTATAACCCTATTCACCCCCCCTCTAGGGTTAATCTAGATCCTACAAAATATAGCGAAAATTGCGCTTGAATTTCAAAAATAAAATAACAAGAAAAAGAACACAATTCACCTTGCAACATGCCACGTCAACCTCACTCCCCTCTTTCATAAACGCGCGCACAGCAAGTGGAACCCAACACACCTCCGTTTGACCGATCTTTGACCATGCTTAGCCATCAATTCGACCGTCAATTCACAGCAAAACTTCGCCGATGAACAACGTGCTAGCCCCTCTACATAACCCAGAAGGGATTTTCCGATCAGACGCACCAGTCAAAAACGCCCAAATCAATTTTGACGGCGATTTTTGGTCAAACGATGCATCAAATTGAAAAATGAATTACACCATTGAATTACGCTCGTCGAGAGCTTCAACATATATTATTTTGAGATTTTTCTGACGACTTTGACTTTTTGACTCTGATTTTGAAATGGATTTGGATCTGAAATTTTGTCTGCCATTGAGGAGGAGAAGGAGCTGAAGAAATTTTACGCGCAGACAAATGAGAGTAGGTAGAGGCTAGGGTTTAGCGGGGTATTTATAGATGAAGTTGGAATAGACAGATGGATCCGAATTTAAATGAATTCACAATTTGTCAATTTAAATTCCAAAAATCCATTTATTTGATTTTTAGATCTTATTATGAATAAATGGTCAACTTACCATTTCTATCATTTCTGATTGCAATTAGCTTCAAATTTATTAACCAAACCTCCATATCAAATAAGGATTTATTCCAAAATTTTTAGTGTTTACCTTTAATTAAAGTAAATTCAATAAATTATCAAATCTTATTTCAATGAAATTTTATACCATTCGTATTCAATTCTCTTTATTAACTCAACAATCATCATCTTATGTATATATTTAACATTAGTATATATCCAATTACCCCAATTTCTTTACAGTTATCAACTAAATTCATATTAACGTAGTTTTTTTAAATTACGTATAATTGCAAACATAAAATTTCAATTGCTACAAAAATTATATTTATTATAAATTGAATCCCAATCAATTTCAACCTTACAATTTAAATTAAATGGTATTGCACTAACCTTATTAAATTACATCCAGTTTCAATTAGTATAGAATTTGATCCTAATTACTTACCATCAAATTCATAAATTATCGATTACCTTCCAATTAAATAAAATTTTATTTCAAATTGATTTACAGTCGAATATAACATTTACATTAAACCCATTTCATTCCACCCATTAATTACTAACCTTAAATTAGCCTACCTTCATATTATAAATAATCCTTTCTTTTTAATGATCTGATTGGATTTAAACATAAGTTTAAACTTAGGTATAAACATATATGCAATAAACTAGCATTAAATTTTTGAAACGTGAACTGATTTAATTGGAAATAAATCACCCAATCCAAATTTATTTTAATAAGTTTCCAATTAAACCGATTAGATTCAGTTACAACCCTTTAATTGAGCCTATCATTACTTTGTAACGCAGTTAACACTTGTCTCACATTTAATTCCTTATATATTCGAATTTCTAGCTTCCCTTTGTATAAATTATTATTTCTAAATATATTAAAGTTGTTATTCCAAATTATTATTCCAACCCAACTATATACATGTGCTAAAATTAGAAACTCGATTAATTCATTAAATAGGTTTCATTCTTTTATATTAACTTATGAAATAAATATGCATTTCCGTTGCTCATTACCTTTATACTTTTCAATTACAGTTCTCACCCACATAAATGAGACAATTAATTTCATCTAAATGTAATCGTTTTCCAATACGTTAATAACTTTATTTCCATGTCTTATATTACAACAAACTATCCAATACGAAAAGTCTTAACATTGTTACAAATACTACTTTAATTTAACATTAGCGCAATACTCAATTAAAATTATTGTAACTGATTTCAAAATTGTAAATTAACAAGTTACCAAAATAGGCAACATACAATAATCGTTACTCTAACCTTTAGTCACATTAATACACTTTAATTTCTCAAAATCAAAGTTCCCATTTGTTTCTTACATTTCAAACTCAAAATCAATTATAACAAATTTCAATAATTCCCCAGACCTTTCCTTTCCATTTATCCATTTGTCAAGTTTACATTGATAAATCTTTTCTTCCATTCCTCAAATTCAACAACTAGTTCTATTATGAATACCGTTAACGTTATTTCCAAATATCCCTTAATTAATATTATCGTAAAAATTTATTTATTTTTATTCCAGTTGATTAAAAATTCAATTTCTAAGTCTTAATATACTCTAAATTAACAACTTCTAAACATGGTATTACTTCTCATCTTAATGTAACTTTTATTTATTGTATTAACATTTATTTCAAGTTCTAATTCTATCTACCAATTAAATAGTTAACTTATAATATATGCTTACAATCCAAATATTACACCCATTTGTCATATTCTGAATGGAGTTAGCATTTAATTCCAAAATTTATCTAAATTTTACATTAAGATAATATTAAATTACCTTTAATGAAATTAAATTCCCAATTTATTTAATGCAATCAATTTTTGACCTTTCAGTTATTTCAATAAATTTGGGGTTGTGCAAGATTAATTATTTATTAACATACATTAACATAATTGCATTAATTTACATTCAGTAACAAATAAATCAATATATTATTCCACACAATAATACACTGATTGCATTTGTTTATACTATGCTCCATTTAAAACTAAGTCATAACAATTGAATGATTGTATTACATTGGAAATGTTCATTAATTATTAACTTGCAAAAACGTATTTCCTAAATTTACATCCAATTATTGTTAACCATGTTTTAGTACATTAATCTTTTCAATACTTACCTCTAATTGCACATATTCGCTTTATATCCAGGTATAAACCATTATATCCCATTATAACTTAATGCATACAATCTACAACTTCCATTTTTATATTAATTTGAATTCCATTCTAGTAAAAAAAAAATTCATTCACTAATTCAACATTCCCCTTTGTTTCCTATATTAAACTTAAAGCCAAGTATGGCAATTTACGTTACTTCAATAAATTGCCATATAAAATTTAAATTGTTAATTTTAATTACAATTTCTACTGCTCTAATATAAATTATAAAAAATTTATTTTCTTATCTAAATTTAAATTACAAAATCTTAATTAAATTAACAAATTTATTTACCAAAATTTACGGGTCGTTACAACGATGCATCTTGATTTGGAACATTTAAAATGGTATATTTTTTATTGTGATAAATTATTCACGGTTACAACACTTTGTAACTACTATCACAAAATATACTATTTACGGATTTTCTATTAAATATACTTTTAGTTAAACTAATTAATTAATATAATCACATTATATCAAGTATATAATTGAAAGAAACACCTTTATTGTGAACAAGATTGTTCAATGAGTTAGATTTATGTAACAAATTACATATTTGCCCTTATGGCATACCCCTAACTCTATCAATCTCCCACTTGCACTTGGGGTCAATTATGGAATCTTATTCCAACTTCTCCAATCAGTTTCTCAAATAGTTTGGTCAATCCCTTTGTGAACGGGTATGCTATTATGTTTCAAATGTCTACTCTGTCAATCCTCTTTCTGACAGTAATATACTGTTTTATCACATGGAACAATTTAGAGTATGTCTCTCAGTCTCTAGTGAGCTTTAAGTTCTATTACGAAGCATATCATGACATTGTTATCATTTAACAATGTTATGAGATTCTCAACATTTGGAATCAGCTCGGTTATAAATTTGTGCACTTATATTTTGTAGTTTTTATTGCGGTAATATTCAAGGGGATGTACTTAGCCTTTTCGTTGAATCAATCGTGATCTTTCATTTGGAACATTTCCAACTTAAAGATTCTTGAATCTATTGTCGACATGCTATACTCAATATCACTTATGAGGTTTGAGTCAGAACACTCCCTAATAAAGAGTTTTTGTTTCTGTAAACAATTCTCTAGTATTTCATAAATACACAAGAACACGTCAAATAATCATTTAGTAATATCAGTTGGATTTGATATTTGCTTCGTGTACCAAATACAGAAACAAATCACTTTATCGTAGACAACATAACATGTATAATAATTCTTATGACCAATGCATAAGGAACTAATCTCACATGTTCCATATTAAACCATTTTAATAAAGTGTCTTTGCATATCGATTTGGATATTCCCAATATCTTTTATACTTGCTATAAAAGTCATCGTTTATTAATCCAATGTTGAGCATTTAAATAACTAAGACTGATTTTAACACAAGTACATTATTAAAATCAACAACTTGTTGTTTACTTATAGTTTAGAAATATCAATGTACCTTTTAACGTTCGTTCTTATGAACACATGCTTCCTCTGCAGTTTGATTTAAAAGCAAAATATTTGATATTTCTATCAAAATACTTATTCAATCTTGATTCTTATAAAATGATACTTTCATATCATTTCTTGGATCATATCCAAAGACTCACAAACTCAATATCGCTCCCACTGACTTTGACACATTTTTGGTTTATATATATATATATATATATATATATAAACAGTTTACTCTAAATTATTATTTAGAATTTTCTATTTCAATACATATGTACCAAAACACTAAGACTTATCAAGCGATAAATTTGTGAGTAAATCTGAATTGACTTGAACTTGTTGAATATCGAATCTATTACGCTAATTTCAACAATAGAAATTTGCGATATTATTCTTGTCAACATTGCTCATTTAATTCCAACTGCATTAGTCTTACTTGTAAAGACACGATCGAGGTCGATGGATCACATCCCTTCAGTTATGACCACCAAATTATATATTTTGATGGCGTACTTGGAATTATTTCGAATTTTCTCATCATACCATATATAGTCAACACTCTCAATGGTTTAATTAAACAATCTAGGATTACATATTTTCGACATTAATAAGAAACTCATAGTTTCTCTTTGATGTGCGAGAATGCTAATTAGACAATGTTATGTGCTCATTTAGGTTAGTTGATTTCATTTCATCTCATATAATCAATTCTATCCATGCATCGTATCCAATTCCATTTTACTACTAATAATTCTTTAAAGGAATTTCTTCACAATGAAGTTGGTATATCTTGATCGATAATTGTTTCTCAGTGCAATATAATAAGTATTCATAAACATTTTATGAATTTCTTTACTTATAAAACTGGTTTGGTTTTAGTTTACAAAAGTTATGTTCGAAACATAAATATGCCATCCAATGGCAATCTTTTCAAAATTACTTTGGGGAGGTTCATACAAGATCCCTCACGAACAATTATTATGTGCAATCTTTCGATTTGCACAACCTGCCAATTCCATGGTCTAGGATATGTTGGAGTTTCATATAAACCCTTCTCTTGTAAAATTTTATAAACTGTTATCAGATGAAATAATATTAATCTTGTGTACTACCCTTAAGTACATTACCTTATAGAAAGAAATTAACTCAACTTCACTCACAATTAATCGTACATTGTCCAACAAAGTTCGATTACTCAATATCGATCATCATTATGTATCACATGAAAGAGTAATTTTGAGATTGAATCTTTATTCATTTTGGTACATTCGAAACATTTTTCAATATACTCACTCATTCAATCAAATCAAATCATTTATATCGCATGTTATTTTATTTACTTTTGTTTTATATTCTATAAGTTTACCATAGACATACTACATGCGTCTCAAATACACATGCCATGTCGACGATAACTCATCGGTGACTATGACGAAGTACGTCGAATAATTTGAATATATTGGAATGAAAGGAATAATTGGAATACACATGTCATGATTATATATATTATTTTAAAATAATTGGAATGAGACCTAGTTGTTAGTTCTTAAGTTTCTATAAATTAGAAATTTGAAAATATTATAATGAACTATATTAATAATTAAAAACCTCTAAAATGAAAATAAGGAATTAAATGCTAGGATAAATGAAATATGCAAGATATTTGAAACTTGTAACTTGTAAATCAAAGAATATGAAATTCTAAAGATGTGATTATTAAACAATTTTGTTAATTAAAATAAATAAGATAAACTTGTGTAACTTTTAATTACATTCTTAAAAACATATATATAACTTACCAAATATTAGAAGTTGAAATGTTTAATAAGAATATGGAATATAATATTATACAAGTAAAACTTAAATAATGAAAGTGTTCAAACGAATTACTTTTATAATTAAGAATTTTGATATTATAGTTGTTATAAACTTAAGTTATAATTGAATTGCTACTAAATAAAATGTAATAGAAAAGTGAGTATTGTAAGTAAATGATTATAAACTTAGGTTAATATTTGAAGCTATTTATAATTAAAGTAAATAGTAAATTGAATACTGTGCTAAGTTAATGACTATAACTTCAGAAAAGTTGAGATGATTTAGAAAATAGATTCAATATTCAATGACACTATATAAGGAAATGAATGTAAATTGAAAAGCAAGAAACTTAAGTGTAGACTTATGCACTAATGAATATTAATATCTAATAGAAATCAAGTATACGAATTGATAAATGTGAACTAAGCTACAATAAGATGTAAGTAATACTTAAATAATAAACTCATTGATTATTATAAACAATTGAGTGGAAATAACTTATTGTAAGAAATGAACCTAAAGTAATAAAAAGAAATGGACATTGTATGAATAACTGAAAACGAATTCTATAAGTAATGAATGCAAATAAATATAAATAAGTACTGAATGAATGAATGTGAATTTGTTTACAAAGAAACCTATATAGTACTTTAAGAATCGATTTACATATGTTTAAAATTTTGTGTATGAGCAACATATGTAAGAAGATGTAAATAACATAAAGAAAATGTAAATGACATATGTAAATAAATGAAATTAAGTATTAGATGAATGAATGGAAGTTGAGTTCTGAAGGAAATAAATGTAAATCAAAAATATGATCATTGTATGAATGAAAACTTTTAAAATAATAAATGTTATGAAAAGAAATTAATAAGAATAAACTTAAATAATGTTTGGAATTTGTTGTTTGTTTTGGCTTATGGGTTGTTTAGGAAAGGATACTTCTAACCGTTCAAGAGGTATGAATAATTCATTGAGTTTTATCTAAGACTGATGAGTGTATGGTATACTTAGTAGTTTAGTTGTCATTCTACGCAATTTAAAGTGTCTAAATCCGAATAAAACAATTTATTTTGGCTGGAATGGATGGATGATTGTTTTCTTTGTTGAAATGTTGTTGTGCTTGTTGTTGCAAGTGATTTTTGTTATGTTGCATTGACTTGTTTTATTATTAGTTGAAACAATGTAAGTATTTCTCTTTTATATAATTATTAACATCTTTGAATTATATAAGTGAATTACAGGTACGGAAGCAATAGCTATAGCTTTTGGTTTTATAAAATAAACATTAATTTCCCGACATATAGGTATGTTCTCGTATTACGGTTTTCTAGAGATATTATATTGTTTTTCCATTGTTGATATATTATTTTGAAAATTATGATATATATTGTTTTATTGATATTATTATTTCTCCCAGACCTCTCCGTACAAAGGAGATTTTGCTAAAAATTTTCATAAATTCTGGACTTAAAAAATTTTGTAAAATGTTCTCCAAACTTTTATTAACTTGAGTATAAAAAGGATTTAACCGTTATAAATTGATATATTTTATATAATTTATTTAATTATGTAAATTGATTGTTATAAATTAATATTTTGAATAAGGTATATCGACTACTTAATTCCCTTTTTTCCCTCCTTTTTCCTTTTCGGGGACGAAAAGTTTTGAGTGGAGGAGAGTGTAACGATCCGTAATTTTTGACAGTTAAATTTTGTTACTTTAATAAGATTTTAGTGATTTAATATTAGTAGAGATAGAATTTGTGATATTAATGAAATAATAACTAGAATGAATTGTAACAATATTAATGTAAGTTAATTATTAACAATTTCTATGAAATTCCAATTAATTGAAATAATGTAAATGTCATAACTTGGTTATAAATTTAGTGTATGGAAATGACTGTATGAATTAAGTAATGAGATAATATATAATTAATGGTAATTGAATAAAATCAGTGGTAGGTAAGTAATTATAACAATTATTGTGGATAATCAACTTATAAGTGTGACTAAAAGTTAACGGTAATAATTATTATATGATACCTATTTATTTGATCTATTAAATTTAATTTGAAAATCAATCGCAATTAGTTCAATTAATTAGTGCAGTTAATGTAGGTTAAATTGATAATGGTAGAATATTAATCTAAACAGATGTAACCAATGAAAATTTTATGCATAATATGGCAATTGATTGAATAAAAAGAATTGAAATCAAGTTTGACCAAATTATTGGAATTTAAATTATAATAAGTGAATATATTACAATTAAATGTAATTAAAGATTACGTAAGTGAAAAGTAAGATGAAATGGTAAAATATTAATATAATAAAATATATAACAATGTTAAATAGGTATGTAGAGATATAATTGATTGAATTAAAAGATCGAAACCAAATTAAATAAATTTATTGAAATTAAATTACATTAATTGGATTTAACTACAATTGTAATTGGACACTGTAATTTGTGAAATATTTGACATTGAATAATATATAAACTTGTTTTGAATTATTATAAATATCTATGAAATCAAAAATGAAAAAACGGTTAGTTAATTTATTTGAATTAAATAGTGATCTAATTAATTTAATACTAATTTGTTTAATTAACTAGAAAAATAGCATTTTGGCCACTGTCTCGGATTTTCACAAAACCCATTTCATCTGATCCGTAACGGTGAGTTATTTTAGGATTTCAAGTTTCATAATGATCGGACTTATCGTTTGATCGTATGGACTCGAAACGCCTAAAAATTAATTTAATTGAAATCAATTTGAAATAAGCTGATTTTAACATAACTTCTTCATACGATGGAATTAGGACTTGAAACCTGTTCTACTAATTTTATTTATTGAAAACATTTATTTTGATATATGAGATGATCCATTTTCATTTCGGGAACGAAACAGGATTTTCGGGTCATTTATCGTTCATCGTGTAAATCAATCGTGCACATTCATCCTATTTTTCAACATTGCCTATAAATAGCCTGTTATAAACCCTAGCTACTTCTTATTATTATTTTCCTGTACGTACATTTCTTTCCTATCTCTTCTTTCTAGTGGCAGACAATCAAAACCCTAATTCCCAAATTGCAAATTTACTTTCAAATTCAATTCCAAAAATCAAACTCCTCAAACCCTGTCGAATTATATATCGATTTGAAGCTCTCGAAGAGTGCAAGTCAAGTTTGTTGTTTTTATTCAATCTGGGTTGCTGTGTGGTCGGAACTACACGAATTAGTCCGGCCGTTCAATAGCGTCGTGATTAATATCAATGGATCGACGATTAAAGGGTACCGTTGTTGAAGGTCGTGTGGGAGACCCATCGAAGTAGGTCATATGCCATGTTGTCGATCGGATCACCGTCAACAATTGGATTTGGGTTGGAAACCCTAGGCTGCAGCTGTGCGAAATTTGTGGCCTCGGTCGGGTTTCAATGCCGACGCGTGGTCGAGGGGGAGGAGGAGTCGGCGGCGGGTTCTGGTCTAGAAGATGGTGGTGCGGCAGCTCGTTGAAGGTGGCGGCTGTAGGCTCCGGTCGTGATTCGAGAACGAAGGCATGTTCTGCTAGGGTTGAGGTGACAGAGTATTTACCATTTTTCCCTTCGTTAATTTTAAATTTAATTGTGCAAATTGTTCTAACTATCATAACTTTCGCATACGAGGTCCAATTTACGCGCGGTTTTCTCTGCTAGGATTATATCGAAATTTCAAACATTTTAACGATGATTTAGAAAAATTCTAAGGCCTTTTGAATTTTGAGCTTAAATTGGGTTTTAATTCAATTCAAAATCGAAGGTGGGTGTTTTGACCCACTCAAAACTTCTAAAATTTCTTATGATAGTTAAATTAAATTTATGATGTGATTAGAAATTTATTTATGGTTGTTTGGTATATTTAAATTGCTATTTCTGTTAATTTGAATTTATTTTGAATCAAATTGCCATTTAATTTATTATTGAATTTAATTACCTCTTATTGATAATTAGCAAATTGTTGAAATTTATTGATTGAATTGGATGATGATTGTGATGGATGTTTGGTTGTTGAAATTGCTTGATTGGGTGATATGGTTGATTTGTATAATGTTATCACTCTGCAAGTTCCCTTAGTTATTATGAGGAAAAGCACTATAAATTGAAATGATATATACCAGATTGATCTCTAGATTAAGGAAAAATCGTTATGGGTTGAAATGATAGACTCGACTGATTTTATGGATTTTAATAAGAAATTTGAGATTGTAGTTTGAAATGATATATATTCGTAAAATTTTAAATTGCGGATTGAAATGATAAATATCCGTATCACTTGACCCTAGGGCAGAGAATTATATACGGGCACCGGATTGGTTAAATTAATGATTTTAAATCCATAATTTTGGAATCCTGTTAAATGATATTTTGAAATAAAATTTGATTTATATAAATTGAATTATTATCAAAATTCAAGTTTTATGTTAAAATTGGTATTGGTTTAAAGAAATTGTTAAAAGAATTTAATTGAAAATTTCAAAGTTGAATTTGGAATATAAGTGAAATTTATCAAAATTGAGTTATTTGAATTGTTTGAAATATAACTTTGTAATGTTTGAAATTGGAATAATTTAAATTGATATTTCGAAGATGGATTTGGAAGCGATATATTATTTAATATTTTATTTAGAATTTGAATTGAAAGACATAAAATTGGGTTGGAAATTAAAAATAGTCTGAATGTGTTGAAAGGAAATGAATAGTTTAAATTAATATTAAATTCAAATTCATATTTTTAATTAAAGTGTTTTAAAAATATATTGTTGTAAAGATTCTAAATTTTAAGATTTTAAAATTATTAAACTATCCCAAGCTATGTAAACTATATTAAATCAATTTAACTTATTTTAAACCATCTAATTCATTTTGAACTAATTAACCCATTTTAACTTATTTTAAATCTAATTAATCTATTTTAAAGCTATTTAATCTATTTTTAGTCTATTTAACTATCTTAAATCAACTTAACAGTACCTTCAACCTATAATTAAATGATTTTAAAGTATTTAACTATTTATAACTATTTTAATTATTTATAACCATTTAAACTATTTTCAAAAATTTTAGACTAAGTAGACGGATAGTGTTAATATTCAAAATCATTGGTTTAAAGGGAGATACGGTTAAATGATGTTATAAGCTAAATTGGGATTTGAATGTTATAATTAATTGAATACGATGATTTTGATGTAAGGATTTAACCAAATTGGAAATATGATTTTGAAAGAAATTATGATTTTGGAAACGATACGATTTCTAGGTGAGTATGATTTCAAGGTGAATATGATTTCAAAAGTATTATGGTTTGATATAAATTGTGAATTGGCTTTTGAAATGTAAAAGAACCATCCGATGTGTAATAAGCGATTGGTTATTAAAGAGACCGAGATCAGATATTTTCATATGATCTGCCAATACCGAAAACCACTTTAATAACTGTGCACGTGGTAGAGATTCCTGAAATGAAGTAAGATGGTTTAGCGAACGATTTCTATATGAGGTATGACGTGACCCTGACTCCCGTGAGTCAGCTTAGATGTGACTAAGACAGGAGCTATGCCAGGCCTAGTGAGGTCATTCCTCTGATCGGGCACATTCCTTCAATACTATATTCTGACTTTGTGATTGATTTGGTGACCACCATTGATTTTGATTTGGAAGTGTGTTCCGAGGTGGGCGGTAGTAGCTGTTATGTGTTACCATCAATCTGGAGTGCAATTGGTATATCTACTCTGACATTGCCTCGAGTGCCGTGTTCACATGCCCTATCGCGCCTTCTATGAGTTTGTTTTGTGTCGTACTTATGAAGTGCTCCCTGATAGCCTACCTGTGAGTGGAGTTTACAGTATCTGTATAGACTACGGCATTATACAAAATGTGTTAAGGGGGATAAGGGTAACGCCTTAACGCTATTTAATACTTTACTTTATTGTAGACACTATTATAATAGCATATTGTACTACATAGTAGATAGTTTAATGGATCCTTAAGAGATGAGAATCCCGAACATCCCTTAAGTTATTGCACTCATGTTAGATACTGGATATGAGATATCAAACCCCGTAAACATCTCTGACGCCGTCACACTCATATTTACCATTGATTTAACTTACATAAGATCTTTTAGCTGTGACTCGAGTGTTTAGTCTTTTCAATCTGCTCGGGTCAGCCTGAGCATTTCAGGATTTGAAGGCCTTATTTCTAGAGGACGAAGACGAGATTTGTAGTGGTATTATTTATTTTATTCCACTGCATCATGTTGTTCCGCTGCATTTATTTATTTATTCTTGTTGTCTATAACTCTGATTCTATATTGTATTAGTAATCAAATTTATATGTAAACAATTTCATGAACTGTTATTTGATTATTATATTTTGTCATCCCGCTGCGAGATTCTGCATTTGTTTTATTTCTTCTCTTTTTCTTATTTACCCCATAACTATCTGCCCTTTTGAATGGTTTAAGTCCGACGTGTGTATCTGCTTAAAACGTCCAAAAAGCAGCCCATTACATAATTACTACTACAACACTAATTTTATTCAATTACAATTTATTACACATTATTGCATAAATTAATCAATATTTAAATTATCAATTACTCTTTTAATCCAATTATCCATTAATACATACATTACTATAATTTATTTACAGTCTATACCAATTATAACTCTTTTAATCCTTTTAATTAATTGGAATTACATTAAAAGCGGTTATCAATTGCCTTAAATTAATACTATTTCATTTTATTCTAGATATATTCTTATTATTAAATCTCAAAATTTTATTTCTACCAACATTAAATCACATAACCCTATTAAATTAACTATTCTTAATTATCGAAAATTACAAGTCGTCACATTATGTACGAAAATACATTTCGAAATAGAAACCATATTTCTTATTCCAATATCAAGTATCAATTATTATTAAAATTCTCGTTTCCAATGTTTCCCTGTGAAGTAGAAGTGATTATTCATTCTCTTCATCCCAATTGCATCTTAAATTACATTCATTCTTATACATTCGTTTTCCTTTCAAATGGTCAAACAATTCAAAAGAAATCCATACTACAATATCATAACAAACTCTTTACAAAAGCGCATTCGATTATCCTTAACATTTAAGGACATCAAATATGTCGCACTTTACGTAAACCAATCAAAATGACATTTCAGCGATCGAGTTCTTATATCTGTCTTGTAGTTTTTGGTTTTGTGTTACATTAACACAATATGATCCCTTCTGTAATCAATCAGATTGAACACTTGATCTCACACTAAGGTTTATTTGAGTTTTTTAGGTGAACTAATTTCATTGAAATATTGTACATTATAAATCTTGACCATTCACCGTATAACGTTTATATGCAATTATATATGGATCATATATCCATAGTCTTGTATTGCTTTTAGAGTTCGAAACTCGTAAAATGCAATACATGATCTTGACCAAATAAATGCATCAGTGGACAAACCATGAATGTATTCAGTAGTTGTAAAATCAAGCACTTGCATGGGTGTTTGTCACGATCCGAACTCGATGTCCGACAAACAACATCAAATTCGTATCGCGGGAGCTTGCAACACCCATTAGATGATAAATAACGTAGCGGAATAAAAGATGATATCACTGATACAACATGAATACAATATCCAATACATTAATTAGATACAATGATAATCATCAATATCAGAGAATATACAATACAGAATACAGCGGAACACGATATAATATGAGATAAGTCTTCACAGAATCCAATACTGCGACTCTGATCCAAATACTCCAAGCTAGAACTCCAAAACTTCTAGCTTGATCCACCATCACCGTTGTACAAAGACTAGCAAGTTCAGTCGTCCAAATACTGAACTAGCTCCAGATAAACTATAAACCTGACTATCTGAGAAACCAAACTCTAGACTGCCCATGGGGAAAATTGTGGGCACCCAGAGTTTAGGAACGGAACAATAAACTCCGAGTCAGTCATGGGACTGGTATGAGCAAACAAAACGGTTTGTCTTTAAAAAAAATCAAAAGAATTTAGATTTTAAATTTGAAATTCGCAATGCTTTTGGAAAATGAAACTATCATAAGGCCTCCCGCCACACACACCATGCAAACGCAGAATTGGAGGAGATTTCTCCTTATGATAGTCAAACATGCTTGATACGAAAAAAACCATTTTGATATTATTATTATTAGTGCATAGTGGAAAACATTTCGAAAGTATAATATTAATCTTAGCCAGCACAATTACCATTATATTATGCCAGCTATAACTGCTATTTTAAGTGACAGGTTCTACAACTAAAACCGTACAAGGCGCGTATTGTTTGATCGGATTTCCAACAAATGGTCAGGCTAAGGAACTTCCTACCGCCACATGGGAATGCCTCTGGCGGGACGCCTCGAGAACCTACCCGGCTCTCTGCCAACAAGGCCGGCTACCTCCTTCCCGAGGAATAAAACCTCAGATATGCCACCCCTGGTCTTTTGGGACCTTTCACCAACAACATTACACAGTAATAAATATACTACATTGCCCACATGAGTAAGTATTTGGGCTCCATACCATGATACTACCCTTTTCCAGAAGGAATGGTCACACCTTAGGGGAGCTACCCTTGAAACCTTGCCGCATCATTCCTATTTCGACCATTACCGGTTTGTGAGGCTCGACGAGGTTTCGTCCACAAAGCTACGCTTTACACGAAAGCCATGCTTTGATCACAAATGATCAACCAATGATCAACACACAACATCACTTAGCATGCCACATTACCAAATTGGGAATATATCGCTGATAACCTTCAACTACATAACCTCTGAGCTCGTACGTCTCAGAAAAGGGTGTTAAGCTAAGAGAATAAATTCTCAGCCACCAACAAATATGTATTTGAAAGAAATCTGCTTTATATCTCAAAGTGTAATGTCATACATACAACCATACAAGTCAGTCCCAGGTTTGAACAGAACCAAAGGCACTTCCGAAGAATCCTTTGCTATCCGGATATTCACAATCCCGATCGGACTTCCCATCACTTAGGAAACCTCTATACCGTAGCTACTCAGTGCAGAGACAATCGATAGGTCATCCTATCGCTCTCGAAAATACCCAGTCTTCACCCCCGGTCTTCAATGTTATCCATAACGACGTATCATTATTCGAAATGGGTTATATGACACAAAGGTTCTCTCCCGGCTAAACCGAATAATGAGCGTAATATTTAAAAACATATGGATATGGGATTTCAATTAAGTCAAAACTTAATATCCAAACTTTCTTCCAAATGGTTTAAACCAATTACCATTTCAAATCTTTTAAACAAAAAGATTTATTTCACACAGTTCACCAAGTTTCACAAAGATTCATTCCCGGATTTCAAAACAATTTTCATTTTAACTGGAATTAACTTATTTAAATCTTTAAATCGAAGATTTGTCTTATAGCTTTCAAAACTCGTTTCCAAAGGTTCACCCACAACTTGGGAAACTATTTTCAATTTAAACTTCAAATCCCTTTAATACAATTTGAAATTCATTTCTCATATAAAAGCTTTTTATCATTTAGAAATAACAGTTTTATTTCGGAAAACCCAGTTCCATTTATATAAGTTACAATCTTTGGGTTAATTCAAATTCCCAAAACAACGCTTTAAAAATGGTTTAAAACCCGTATAAGCTTGTATACTGTTTTTAAATCATAAATACCAAATATAGAATTCTATTTCAGATATTGAATTCCAATCAAATTATTCAAATTCCAAACCTTTACTAAGTTATTCAAAACAAATTTCATTTCTAACACACCGTTTCAAAAACTTTTCACTTTAACCAAATTCCATTTCCAAAACCGTTTGGATTTATAATTCAAATTCAAAATTATTTTAAAAATCTGCGACTTAACCGATTTCCAAGTGCAATCCATATTTGTGTGTGTATAAGTGTGGTCCAGGGGTTCTACCCAATAGTGCACAGCATCAATCATTACAGATATATCAATAATGATAAGCGTTATAATTCATAACGCTTATCTTCATTCATAGATCACAGATAAAATAAATTTATCAATCATAAAGATTTAGCGTTACAATTCGATGTGGGTTTCGGATAACCAACTGGAATCCGACTCCCTATCGCATCGAAATTTAAATGTCGTTTACGGGAAAAAACGGATTTTCATATTCATACAACAGTATATTCATCATAGATTTATCAGCTCAGCACAAAGCAATTCATATTACAAAGCATCACAATCACATAACAGAGTTATCAACCCAATACACAACATTCAATAGAATATAGTCATCCATAAATAAGCTCGATTAATTATCTGATTTATTTAAATCAGATGAGTCATCAGTCATGGTTAATTAACATTAATCGATTTCAAATCATTTAATTAATTAATCAGTCATTTTAAAAATAATTAATTAATTATTCCACTCATGGATTTCAACACAATTGGGATCGAAAATTTCGGGTCGTTACATAAATTATCAACTTGTATGCATAACCATTAAACACCTTATTTCAATTCCCTTGCTATAAATTTAAGTCAAAACCATTCCTCTTGCATTAAAATAAAATCTGCTTATAACTTTAAAAAATTTCAAGTTAAACATAAAACTATACCCAAGCAAGAATTCCAGGTTACTCGAGTTGGACCCCGAGTTCTTCCCATCTTTTTCCCAAGTTTCTCCTGTACCCATTTCTTCTTCATCGTTTTTTTTTCTTTTTTTCTTTTAGTTAAAGTTTAAACTGTTCCACTTGCATACCTCTCCATGAACACGAGCTTACCCTCGCGTAAACACCTCATTAGCTCGAGAACGCCACCGAGCCACCCCCACGAACTCAAAACTGACACTCGAACAATGTCGCGCACGTGCACAATCACGTCAGAGGCCTTCGACCATCTTCGACGCTCCCGAACTCTTTGACAACAAGCCCAGGTTGACCAAAACCCCACACAAGTTCACCTTTGAAATCGACTATAACTCGATTAAACTCGAATTCAAACTTCCAACCAACCATGCCTCGCCTGAGAAATTCCGACCCCCAGAAAACACCAGCCTCCGGCCATGAACACGTCAACCTTCCTACTATCATTTCCCAAAAGCATGTGCAGATCGATGCACGATTTAGGCCACAGCGATCAAATTTCCCGACCACCCCAAAATTAGGTTTAAAAACGAAATCCTCTCGCCGCCATCACCCCAATGATCGAGAGTCTCTACGACTATTTTTCCAAACATCGCCGTTCACTCACCTAGCCTTAGCCCAAACACCGGCCTCGCTAGTGCCTCCGACCGCCTGAACTTGCCTAAAACCCATTCCCAGTACATTTCGAAACTGCTCTGGGAATACAACACTAATAATTATCATATTGGCCTTAAAAGTCCTATTTTTAAGTAAGTATTCAAGTTATATAATTGAATTTGTAAATATTTATACTCGAATTTAATCAGCATTTGGATTTTCTCTGTAAAAATAAGTTCGTACAACCTATATATTGTTTATTTCAGTTAAAACTATTTTTAAATCTTCATATAGATGGAAACAAACCTGTTTTATGTTAAACTCGATATCTAAAAATAATCAAATGAAGAGAAATTTAAATTAGTTTGCTAGCTTCAAGCCTGTCTAAAAAAAATAATAGAGAGGAGGAAGAAAACAGATTCATCTCAAGCATTTATACACACACACACACACACACACACACACACGGAGTTGAAATTGAAGAAAATACCCAAGCATACACATATTAAACGTGAATCATACACGGATTTAAAGCTAACTTAAACCTTTATATGATGTTGTTTACTCACCTGGAAACAAGATTGAACAGAGAGAAAACTGTATTTTTGAAACTGCAGATTTGATCCTACCTTTAACCCTGTTATGATTTCTTTTGAGTTGAATGATAAAAATGATAATACTTATCTTCTTTCTTTTCTGGAATGTTGAATTTCCTTACTGGACGAACAAGCATAAGAAGACACATATATATAGAAAGAAAACAATTTGTATATAATAGGTGTTATCTGGTTAGGCTTATCTTACTTTGAACAGATATTTTTTCTTTCGACTAAAGATATTTTTTATAAACTGAAATGAAAAAAATTTATATTTCGGCTGAGTTGGTATATTTTGTGCTGAGGGTACTAAATGTTTGCTTTCTATCTTGTTTACAACTTATGCTATTTAATTATGTATGTACAGTTTGTTTTGAAAACATTTTTGTTTATTTGTTTTTTTATCTTCTTTTGCAAGCTTCATTACATAGATATATTTTCTTGTTTTATTATTTTCTTACTTGCCTTTTGTTTTATTTGCATTTCATTTGTTATTATTTTTATAGTTTGATTTTATGTTGCCATATGACTACTTACTTTTATTACATAATTTCTTGAATTTTTATTTCTATTTAAATTTTAACTTTCTACATTTAACTTTTATCCTCATATTTGTATACTTATATTAATTATTGATAAGATAAATTTTATTTTAAACATTTTATAGCTTCATAAAGAAAATGGATAAAACATAATTTATAAATTTAATAATAATCATACATATTGTTCTTTCCAAAGTATAATTTATAAATCCAATTCATTTAAATACATTTTTTATTTCTAATCAAAATTTATTTATAATTCAGTTCAATTGAAAACATTTATTTTGAGCTTCAATTCCAATTTATAAAATAATTAGTATATACATCTTATTAAATTTGAATAATTCAAATAAATACACAATTTACCCCAAAAATTAAATTCAGTTACAAATTAAATTGATCTTTAAAACCGAGATCGTTATAGTGTTAAAGCATTAACATGCAATAGGAATTTTATAGTGGGTATTATATTTCCATTCGTCAACTTTCAATTCAATTCGTTTGTATATATTAATTGATAAACATTTCATCAATCACACTAAATGCACAAATTTATCATTGTAGATAATTATTACATTATTTAGCATATGTTCTTACAACATTAGAAGGTTAAATGTTACCATTTCATTTTTCTAATAAGGCTCCCACTAGTCTTTTATGTTTCTCCAAACCTTAAGATAAAACATAGAAGTCTTTCGACTTCACTAGTGGGTGTTAGGTTTCGTCTATCTTGGTATTTTGACCTTGAGTTTGCTCAACAAATCATAGCTTCACAAACGATGGATAACACTTTACGGTTGTATCACATACAACTCCTGGCCTATTTTTCCTTGTCCTAATCTCATTTTGACCTTGAGTTTGCTCAACAAATCGAAATAGATTATTCACTCATACCTATCATATTGTGATGGCCTAAGTATAGTATATGTACCTTGAGTTTGCTCAATAAATACATATAGTTATCTTACCTCGTTTATTCAATATATTAATAATACTACACATAATATCCCCAGCTTGAGTTTGCTCAACAACTAAGGAGTATGCAAGTAATTTGTTAATACACACACACACATACACACACACACACGATAGTGGAAAACATTATTTTGAAGATTCATAATCTTCAATATATTGTATTGAGTGATATCGACTTATGGCATAATGTATTTATTATGAAATACCCTCGTTGTTCAAGTGTCAAACACATTAGAAATCACAGTAACACGTACATTTACATATATATTTATTCCTTAAGTCTATTTGGGTTTCTTTAATGTTACATCTTTAGTTTATACATTCATATCAATAAGTTTCATTGTTATATAACTTTTATATTTCATATTACTTATATGATAGTCTTATGTATGATATTTATTTATTAAATCTTATTTATTTAATTTTAATTAATTAATTCTTTAATTAATTTTAAATTAGTATTTCGAATATATTGGACATATTTATTATAACGTTTATAGCGTATACTACGACCTTTATAGTATAACACATATATCTTATATATGCGTATTTCTTATTTAATTAATCAACCTTTAATTAATTTTATTTAATTAAACAATTTTAATTAAACTATATCAATTTCAAAATTTATCTTACATACATGTATACTTATGCTTTCTTAACACTTTAAACTAACATAACATGTATCAACATATATAATACATGCATATAAGTATTAATTAACTAACTCATTTAATTAATTTATTTTATTAATATTATTAATAAATTTTAAAATTTTAAATTAACAGTTTCAAACATTTCGAAATTTTCATTACATTTTCAAACATTTTGAATATTCATGTTATATTATAACCTTTTATAATAAACATTTTTTATTTTAAATTTAACTTTTAAATTTAAAATCATGTCTTAATTTTCAAGACTAAAATTAGCCCAAGGCCAAATTCAAATTGGGCCTTTTCTATTAGGGGAAACCTTTGGGCTCATATCACCCATCAAGCCAGGCAGGTAACCAGGTATGACAGATTACTTGATTACCCAATTCCAGTCCTAGACATCACCTTTTTAGACACCGTACTTGAAACACCCCGCACTCCTTAGTATACCCAAAAGGACACACTAGAAGGCGTGGTGCGTTGTGGGTATAAACTAAAACTAGCAGAGACTAAGATTCACAAGACAGAAAAGGTGAAAATAGTGGAAACAATTTAAATAATAACTTATTTAGAACTGAACTTCATAATTGCTTTAAAAACCAAATAAGTCACCAAATACACAATACATCACGTGTCAAAATACCATACATATATGTCTTATGAAATCAAAGAAAACCATAGTCTTAAAAATCAGAGTATAACTATTCCCCAACATGTGTCAGTACAAGTAAAGAAACAAAAGTTGAAATAAAAGAAGTAGAAGTACATAGTGGAATCTCCTTCAACGAAACCTCCAAGCAACTACAAACTATCATCCTCTTCCTTGATTGCCTATAGGAGGAAAAGGGGAAAATAGAGGAGTGGGTCGGACTAAATGTCTGGTGAATGATAGTAATTACTAGAATCTTTAAGTAAAGTAAAGGTAATAGACTTTACAATAATTCTAGTATATAAAAAAGAAATAAAGGAAATAGAAGAAGGAATAAGCTGGAAATAAATATGATTGGTTAACTTTGATTGTTTACACTTGCTTTTGTTCGCTGCTTTGATTATTCAGAATTCTAATCCTATAATTAGGTTGAAATCATAATTCTACCCTTTGATCGACCTGCTACTCCATAGAACTACTATGAACTAGACATTCTATAGCTCCCTACACAGAAGGCAATGGTGTCTACGAATGACACACAAAGTACCTACTGTGGACTAGACGTTGTATAGCTCCCTACATAGAAGGCAATGGTGTCTAAGAAAGACACACATACTAAGCGCTCAAAACTCATAATGATTTATGAGCCATCATTGGAAGTCGCACGCGTGACCACCACTAAGCTCACGTCACCTTTTGTTCCGCTATTAGGTCTTCTTACTACCTCAAGCTCCAACATAAGCATGCCCCTCGTCTTACTTCAGGATTATGTGAAACACCGTGTCCATAGAAATAATAGGAGAAATGCTGTTGGTACTGGCCCGTCATCCAAACAATATCTAATTATGCCCCTTTGCCCAAATCCTCATGATTTGGACTTCTACTTATTGACCAGTTACTACCATTATTAGCATAAGCGTGTCCCTCGTCTCACATCAGGATTATGCAAAACACCGTGTCTATAGAAATAATAGGGGAATGCTATTTGGTATGGTCCTACTTTAATTTTTTGCTTATTAACTTAGATATATTATTCAAATAAGCCTTTATTATTGTTCTTACTATCTGTGCTTATTAATTTATCCCAAGTCTTAAAATAAGACTCTTATTCCGTTCTGTTTTCTTATTATAACCTACGTTGTAATAATGCTTATTACTTAACCCAAGGTCTAAGTGCTGAAATAAGTTTTTTTCATCTTTTACTCTTTTTAATCATAATTCTAAGTTATAACTAGGCTAATTTCTTTAATTTAGTCCAATTCTAATATTTACATCACAATTTCAATCCAATTCCATTTCTTATTACAGTCGTTTCAATTTGCATCTTATCTTACGTTATTTCAGTATTCTTATAATCTTAATCCATATTTGCGTTTAGTCCATTTATTCCATATGCGAAGAAGAAGGAGAAACAAGAGAAAACTAAAATAGAAGAAAATCCAATGCGTACGAAAAAGATGTAAATAACACATAAATAGTAACAAATAAATTTAAAATACTGTAAATAACTATAATTAAACGAAAAAGCTATAATCAACAGAAATTAGCTACAAATAACTAAAAAGATAAAAAGAAATAGATTGAAAATAAATCGAAAACTAAAAATAATTGATAAAAAGGTATTTCCAAAATCGTAGAAAAACTACAACTATTGGAAACCCTATTATTTTAGATTGCTTAAAATCTAAATAATTACAATCACTCACATGTGGTCCTAAGCTCTTTCCTTTTGGTCTTCTCGGATCCACTTGATAGTATTAAAATATTTTTATTAGAAAGATTCTCTCCTTGAAAAATTATTCCTTTTAGGGTATTTCCTAAAAAGGTGAACCCAAGCGGAGAAAATCTAGAATGAGAAAAAGTGTCAGGCCTAGGGACTTATTTATAAGGGTAGAAGTGGATCTCAGACTGTTGGATTTGGAGATTGAATACGATGCAACCACGTCATCGGTTGAATGAGAGCCGCCGGATAGTAGCACGGAGGGACCAGGTGAGCCGAAATGATGAAAATAACGTGTAAAAAAGACTTACTGGAACCAATAGGAACGAAGGAAATTTCCTTTGCTTCCCATTCGTAGGCAGGTCGACCTACAGGTTAACCGCCCTTGAAGCCAGGTCGACCGGCCGGTTGACCTAGGCCTTGGGGTGGTCGATTATAGGTCGACCTCCCTATATATATTGCCGTTTTCTTGTTAAATTCGTAAATTTCTCATATTAGCTCGAATTCTGACGTTCTATATATGGAAATTTACCAAAAAATTATCACAAACACAATGTTGCAACTCCTGTGGCTCAAGTTTGCTAATTTCCCAAAGTTATTTTATTATTAGCTTAATTCATTAATTAATTATTATAGCTTAAATCAAAGTATGTTACATTCTCCCATCCTTAAGAGATTTTGTCCCAGAAATCTCTAAGGATAAAAGAATGAACTAGATGTCTTCATCCAATATCTACAACCAACTAGTCAATCATCAACCATTCGTCCATTTTCCTTAAGTTCTAATGCAATTTTATGATAATTATGCAATCAATGTAGTGTCCATATCCCTAACTAACGTAAAAGATTAGGCAGTCCACTGAATCAATTGACCCCATCGTATGCAATCATGTCCGTGCTATGTATCTAAATGAATGCTATGTATCTAAATGAATGCAAAAATCCCTAATGAATACTGATGGTTCTATATGCGTGCTATAATCATCATACAAATGCAAAAACCATGTGATAAACAACCATTTATAGCAACCATGAAAATAAAGAAAAATGTAAATGCACACACATCCATATGCATATGCTCTAGTGTCCTAGTTAGGCCGATTCCTAAGAGGTAATAGTACCTAGTGTAAGTATATGCGTCCCTTAGCATCCACTAGCAAACACTTGCAACCACTTGCATCCATCATTCTTAACATGCTCTAATAACATGTTTACATAAAATCCTACCACCCATAGGTTAAGTCCTAAGTTCCACCCTCCCAAAGGATAATAAAGGAAAGAACCTTATTCAAAACTAGAGATGGAAAATAGAAAATTCGAAAAATTACTATCAAAGAAATGTGGATATAAGATACGAATTTTCTCCTAATCAAACTAATCGAAGTCTCCTTAATCGTGTCGGAACCAAGGCAATCCCTTTGTAGACTCTATCCAACATGAAAGCGACTTGCACGGTCTTCCATAAAGAGCTTCGAAAGGTTCCATTCCAATGCTAGCTTCAGAACTACTATCTTATGCAGATTCCTCTAAAAAAAGATGCTTCTCCCAAGTTCTTCCAAAATCAAGGATACTCATTCCCAACCATGCGTGACTTACTATTCTTCTTTAGTGTGCTTATATGAATTAACATTCCTAGGTTCTCACTAGGGTCTTATATACTTTATGGAAACTCTATTGTTACTTCCAAGAGTAATTACTGATGTCTACTTTATAGGTTTACACCTTTTCCACTACACCTAGGAAATGATTCATATCTACTTCACATTTTGGAGTTTGGTTTGATGTTTATAATTCTATTTTAAAAATTAAGGTTTCTTAATTAAAACATCAAATCCCAAAGGTTTGTCTTTAAAAGTGTTATATTTAAGTTTCTATTAAATTCAAAAATAATAAGTTACTTAAAAATTTATCTTTCTAGTCTTACATCTTCACAGCTTTTTGAATTCACATTATTTTCCCAAATCTAGAGGGAAAAACTTTCAAATTCTAAGTCCAAAACTTATTCCTTGTTTTCTTTTAAAGACCATTTTATTTTTCTATAAAAATTTGAATTTTCAAATTTTACTTTTATTAAGTTTTCCAAACACTTATTTACTTTTTTACGAAACTATTTTCTTTTAGAATATCTTCAAGATATCCTTATGTGTTTTCAAAACAACTTTTTATTACACCTAATGGTCTCATACCTTAATGTATTCGAACTACTTTCTCCTATGAGAAATTATTAATGCTAAAATATTCTATGAACCTTTTAAAAGAGGGCTTCATGTTTATGTGAAATTACAAGGAACTTATTTTATATTTTTTGAAATAGGCTATACAAAATATGATGTTCCCATACCCTGTATATCTCTTTCATGCATTCCCTGTAACTTGCATAAAACATTTTTATTGGTTCCATAGAAAATTATAGCATTACTTTTTTCATTCCAATAGATTAAAGTATGTTTAATTTATATTCTTTATGATAGACATCTTCTAGCATCTAGCATACTGTTTTCTTTTCAAAAAAACTCAATTTTAAAACTGCTTTAATATATCCATAGCCAGAAAACATTTTCTTATACTTATTTAAATAATAAGTGTATTTTACAAATCACTTGCATTTCTACTCTTAGAAATTATCTTTTAAAATTCATTTTTATTTGGGTTTACAACCGATGTTGCATAAAACACTGTTACTACAACCAAAAAAATACTAGCGTATGAATTTAATTAAAAATGCGACGACCCAGAATTTTGGGCAATATCAATTTAATAATCTGTATTAAAAATTAAATTGATTTGATAATTATCTTTTATAATTATAATTTAATTTCGCAAATTTATTGTTTTAAAGCAGATAAATATCTAATTGATAAATTTTATCTTTTAAAAACTTAATAAAATATGTTCTATTTATAATGTATATATTTGTATATATTGTAAATAGGGAAGCTTTGGTTGTATTTAATAAATAAATAAAATCAGGTTTTCAAATTCTAATATATTTTGGTAATTTGGAAATTATGATTTAATTTACAATAAAAAATTCCATAGACTATTTAGATAAGTTAAGTATATGGTTTTAAAATACTTAAGGAAAAATGTTTAAATTGTTTAAAATATATTTTTATGCTTAAGTTTAAATTTAAATAAGAGTAATGAAAAGATTTGTTTATTTTCTTTAAAATATTATTTGATAAATATGATTTGGAAATATATAGAAGTTTAAAGTATAATTTACATATGAAACATTAATTTATTTAAATAATATAAGTAATGTATAAATAATAGGATAATTTCTTTTATAAATTGTTTAAAATTAGCAAATTTTTATTTTCAAGCAATAATAATAATGTGTTATTTTAATAAATAGATTTTATAGAAAATTTAATTGTTTTTTTTCAAATTTAGTAGGTTGTTGATTTTAAATTGGAATTTGAATTTAATTTGAATTTGGATTTAAAATTGAAATTCAAAAGTTAGATATTTTAAAATATTTGAATTTAAAATATATGTATAGATTTTATTTGTGTATAATCAGTTTTATTATGTTTCTTTAAAGAAATTTAAATATATACATTTAAATAAGGGATAAAAGCTTTTATTTACTTTTAAAATAAATAAAATAAGTAAAATTACTTATAAGACAAATGTTAATATATTAAGTGATATAAGTGATAAGTGTTAACAAATAAACTATTATCATGACAAGTGTTAAGATGTGGTACAAGTCTTATTTTAAATTTTGATTTTTTTTTACTTTTTATTTGTAATAAATTACATTTTTATACTTATATGAGCATATGCATTTTTTTCTTTTCATTTCTTTCTATTTTCTTTTTAAACCAAGAGAAACTCAAAACCCTTTCTCAAATGCAAATCTGAAGATCAAAGCCACAACATTTTCTTTTACCTCAAAAATCATTAACCTGTAATCAAATTTTCATGTCTAATTCAAAAGCCTGTAAATTATTTTCCAATCTTCTCAAGTAAAAGCCTACATTTTTCCATCTGGAATCAAAAGGGCATGTAGCAGATTAACAAAAGCAAAGCAACTTCAACTCTGTTTTGAAAACAAACTTGTAATCTCATTTTCAAAAGCTAGTTCAAAATCAAAGCTGGAATCATCTCTTCAACATGTTCAGCAACAAAATATATTCTCCAGCATTTCAGTTTATAAATCAAAGAACATTTCTCAGCTATTCAAGTTTCTGAAGCAAGTGCTTGTCTCTGTTTAAAACTTTGGTGAGTAAACATCCCTTTTAAAGACAGTTTATATATATGATGTTACTTAAATGAATTTATTTTGAAATATGTTTTGTATATGCATATAAATGTGAATGCATGTATTTATGAAATGTCTGTATATACTCCTCTGTCTATTTACAGGCTATAGATTAAAAAAAAATTCAAATGTCTTCCTATGATCGAATTTAAGCTTCGATCTTTAAATAAAAGATGATTGAAGGGTTATAACCTTATTCTTAAAAATAATTTCAAAAGGTTATATTAAGACATTATTTCAGATTTTGATTTTGCAGTAAATACAAATATATATGTCAAAAATAAATCTTAATAATTTAGTAATTTGAATTTCAGATCAGATTAGTAATGGAAGATGATGATTTTAGGAAGTAAAATTAGGATTTTTAGTATGGTGATTGTTGGGTTACGTTGTGATGATCAATATTGGGTTTTTGGTCGATCACAATCGATCGGAGGCAAGTTAGTGGTCGAAACTTAGGCTAGAGGAGGATGAGGAGTAAGGGAACTCGGGAAAATTAGGTAGGAGTTTTTCTGATGGCCGAAGTTAGTTGACTAAAGTGATTTAGGGTTCGATGACCTGATTGGGATGTCAGAGCAATCGAGGTTTGTGCGTCGTAAAGGATGGATTAGACTCAATCGCATGTGGGGAAAATGGTTCGTCATGGAGTGGCGCGGCTTTGGTGTGGTCAGCGGGAATATCGATGATCGGAGGTGATGATTAGGAGGGTTTTTCCGATCGAGGTGGGTTCCTGTGTGCGTTCGTTCTGTTCGATTTTGATTGCTTGGTGGGATCATCAATATGGGAGGTTGAGGAGGATGGCGAGGTGATGTGCGACTTGTCGAGAGTCGAGGCGTCGATCTACGGTGGTCGGCACGACCGTGCATGTGCATGCATTTCGTTCGTATCTGAATTGGTTTAGGCTTTGGGGATGATGAAGTCTTCTCGTGTGTTGCTTGAGATTTTTGCGGGGTCGACTCGGGGTAGATAGTGCACGCGGATGACTCGTGTTTGCTATGGGTTTTTCATTTATTTGGCTTGGGTTTCTTGTGCAAATGAACATGTGTTTTAAAAAGCAAGAAAAATTCAAGTTTTTAAGCTTTAAGAAGAAGTTACATAATTTAAAAGCTAAAACAAATACAAGTTTTCAAAGTTAAAAGTATAAATTAAATTTCCAAAGAATGTTAGTCAAGATTAAAAGTTTGTTTTAAATTGAATATGTTTTCAAAGATTCAAAAATATTGAAGGTTGTTTTTTTTTAAAGTAAGTTAGATTAATTTTGTAATTAAATTCAAAGGTGTTTTCAAATAAATGCATTAGTTCAAAGTTTTAAGAAAAGAAAAGATGGGTTTCTCGGGTAAGTGCTCGAGTAGGCTATGGGTCCAACCTAAAGTAGTATTTAAAAACAGATTTAGAAAAAAGTTTTTAAAATAAAAACAAGATTTTGAATTTAAATAATCTGGCTTTAAACTCTTATAAATTTGTTTTATAAGATAGGTGTTTTTTTTATCATTTGATTTAAAAGGTTTGTAAATTGTTTTAAATTTTGTTAAAATTAAATTTGTTAATCTTTTGAATACTAAAATTGAAATGAAATTTAAGAGTAAATTTAAAAGTAAACTTAAAAGAAAACTGTTTCAAAGGCTTTGTAAATGATAATTTAGTCAGTGAAAAGGATAATACTTTATCTTAAAGTTAATTAAAATTTAATGATTTGAGATTCATTAAATTAATAAGATAATTAAAGAATCATTAATTAATGTAATTAACTAATGATTAAGGACAAATAAATTTGTAATTATGGAATTGTTAGATAATTAATTAAGGGTTAATTAATTTGTAATTAAGGATCATTAATTAGATAATTAAAGATTATTAATTAATGATTAGAAATTAATCAATCAAGCAATTAAGGATTAATTAAGTTACAACCGAGCACTTAATTAATTAAGTAATTAGAGATGAATTAATTGATTATTAAAATTAATTAATTGGTAAATAATAATGGTTAATTAAAGCATAATTACGTGGGGAAGTAATTAAAGAATTGTTAATAATTAATGTAAGGGTCATTAACCTAAGATTATTTAATAATAAATTAATGTGATTAATTTTAATAATTATTTAGATTAGTTAATTAAAGACAATCATTTATGGAAATTGGTTAAATATAATTACTTAATGAAAGTAAATAAAAGGGATTAATTACACAAGGTAATTAATTTAAATAAATTTGATTAGTTTAAGTTAATTAATCTAGTTTAATTAAATTAGAATAATCACTTGATAATTTGATGAGTATAATTACTTGGTGAAGTAATAATAGATAATTACTGGATGTAATTAATTAAATGATGATTTGTTAAAGGAAGTAATTTGAGTATAATTACTTTGTGAAATTAATCAAGGGATTAATTAAGATAATTAATGAAGGAGTAATTAGTTGATTTAATGCAGTAATTAAGGGTAGTTCATTACTGAGTGAGATTAATCAAGAGTGATTAATAATTGTGGTTTAATTAAGTTAATTACCAAATGTAATTAATTAAAATGTAATTAGGGATCATTAATTTATATAATTAATGATGTAATTAAGGTTGATTATTTAAGATTATATAATCAATGATAGGTGATTAAAGTAATTAATAATGTAATTAATTAAGGATTAATGTAATTAATTATAGTTAATTAATTAATGAAGTAATTAAAGGTTAATTACTGTATTTGGTTAAGGATAATTAATTTGTGAAATTAATTAAAGATAATTACTTGAATGTAATTAAAGGATAATTAATCAAGGGTGATTAATTAAGGTGATTTATTAGAGGATGATTAATTGATTGATTTGTAATTAATTAATGGTTATGTAAGCAAGATTTATAATGATAAAGGAATTAATTTAATTTATTTTAAATTAATTAAAGATGAAGTAATTAATTTAATTCACTTTAATTAGAGATGCAAGTAATTAATTTAATTCATTTTAAATTAATTATAGATCGTGTGATTATTAAATCATTGCTTATGCATGGATGAATAATATTAATTGCCTTGAATTATTTGTGGCCTCGGATATGAGATTAGTAATGCTGTGTGATATGAATGCTTTAGTTGCATTGTGATGATAATATGGATTATCTGTTTATAATGATAATGTAGATTATCTGTTTATGATGATAATGTTGATTATCTATTGAGATTTGTGAGTTATCTATCTGTGTGTATATAGATAATTGAATTGAATTGTTTTAAACTTTAAAACAACTTGGCCTTAAAAGATACGTTTTGGATTTCGATGAGACCGGGATCGGGTTCCATATTTGAATATCCATAAACCACATCGATCCAAATTAACGATAGGTCGTGAATGTCAAGTAAAGATGAAGATTCAATGTGCAAGGGTAATCGTCGTTACTCTAACGGTGATTCCAAAATGAGTGTAACGAGATAATGCCTTCGGTTTCGTTCGAACCCGGAACGAACTTGTATGGATTGAATGCTTTCAGAACATTGTCAGGTGGACGATGAGCATTCTAAGAAATGTGTTCTCTAAAGATAATCGTAGCCTCAAGCCTCATCAACCGGGAATGGCTAAAACATGGCAGGTGCATCAAGGCTAAGTGGGTCATGCCCAAGTAGGATAAGATTTTCCCCTGTCTAGAAGTCCCTTTTTATTCGGCTGCGTCGGGCGGTTGATTCGCGACAACTGTCATGGTTGTCTTGTTCGGGACTGTCTAGTAAGGGATGGTTCCGGCCTTGTGTTGCAGGGGATTTAGGGTGGATCCTCGGTACGTTGATCTAGGCCACGTACTGTGACGGGCGGTACCCCAGTAGCCCTGCCATTGTATGGAATCTAAAATCCAATAAGTGCCATCGGTTTTGATTGTATTACCATTTTTGTGGCTAGTAGCTGGAATTTAATGAATGTAACAATTTCGGCTATTTCGCATTTACTTGAAAACCCTAGACCTATTATAATATCACCGGATTTTCTATCAAATGTTCTGGTTTGTGTAAGGTAAAAACTTTTCCATGTTTATGTGTAGGAAGTCTTACGTGATACTTTTTGTTTTCAAAGGTTTTTTTCAAAGTTAAGCAACTTTAACCCGTTTACTCACACCAACCCAAGTCTGACCCAAGTGTTTATTTTCTGTTTTATTAAACTCTTGGGTACTCATATTATGTATGAGTAGTCGAGGGATTCAGGTTAGGTTCGATGGATTGTGGAGGAGCAATGGAGCAGGAGGCTTCAGCGTTGTAGATATTTATAGTGCTCCGCTGTGTGTTCTCTGAGTCATTTGTTTGTGTTGTATTGAATTGTAATATCTAGACAGGTGTTCATAACTGTCTAGTATGTGATGTATAATCTATGTAACTCTAATAATGGTTGTATACTATGTAATACTTATGTTATTAATATAATTTATTCATTCCGCAGTTAAGATTCTGATGTTGTTTCTTCTTTCTTCTCTTTCTTTCTCTTTTCTATCCCTTTCTTTCTTAATTCATGATACGTCTTTCTGGGCTAAGGAGGATGGGTTGTGACAAAAAGTAAATACTAATAAACCTCACATATTAAGCAAAAACATTTCCTTTAGGAGTTACCTACTATAACGGCAGCGTTATAGTCTATGCTCCCTTTATTTTCACGTAAACATCTATTACAACAATAAATGTTGTAATCTACATTTTCGATACTTAATACTTTTTTGGTTTTTACATTTAAATTTTTTATTTACTTACAAAGAAACATGTGAACTATATATGTTATGTAATTCTTCAAAATAATTTCACTTTAAAAAAAATTATATCATATAAAAACCAATTTTAATTTCTTACCATATTCTCAAAAACCTAGTATTTACTTTTAAAAATATTGACAATTCTTCTTTTCAATTCTAATAACTTCATTTTATCGGGTTAGACATAAAGTGGATTTTCCTAATTATTATCCCAGGGGTATCCTTTCTAAACCTTGGAAACCTCATTGCCTTACTTAAAGTCATATATTCTTGTTCCTCTTGTATGCCTATATTTATCTTATGGCATTACTGTTAAATCCACTTTTGTAAGGCAATTTTAATTTCTGCAATTATCTACATGTGGCTTTTTTTCTTTACATCACCTATCTTTTCCGACCACTCTTTGTATTTTCACAACCCGAACCTAAATGTACAAAGTCGTTTCTCAAACTCTTTCCATGCGTAGACCTTCTCTATGCCCCAAGAAACATGCTTCCTTAAAAGTGATACTTCAAGATCTTTTCTTTCAACTGAAGAATGCAAAGTATATGAAGATCCTCCTTTAGATGAATAGCATGCTCCTCCATACTCTTGGAAATCACCAAAATGTCATCACGAATACCACTATAACTTATTTAGGACGCCTTCAAAAACATGGCTCTTCAAATCAACAAAATAGGCTGGGGTATTGGTTAGCCTAAAAGGCCTAACCAACCACTCAAAGAATCCATCAGATGTCCTAAATGCAGTCTTATTTAAGCTGTCATCAGTGACCCTAAGCTGATGAAATCCTGTGGCTAAATCAAGCTGGGAGAAAAATGAAGAGCCAACTAACTGGTCAAAAAGATCATAAATTCTAGGGATGAATATTGGTTTTTCTTTGTAAGCTATTGAATTCTCTATAATCAACGGAACCATCTGCCTTAGTAGAGAAGATGACTGGAAAATCTTTGATAATAGGAACTGAATCTAACTCTGATGATGATGAATCGAGGGAATAAAGGAAGCTCAACATAACTGACTCTTACGGGTCGCAAGAAACCTCGAGAGTCCTATCGCTGCATGTCTCTAGCCTAACGACTCTCATCCTGCAATCTAATATAGCTCCTTATGTGGATATCGAATCCATTCCCAAAATCATCCCATACCCTGAAAATCCAAAACATGGGCATCGCAGTCAAATTCTACGCCTAGGATAAAAATTTTCAAACCCCTACAAACCATAGACAAGTGTATCGATCCACCTATGGGGTTTGAAGAAATAATGGTGTCGACGATTAAAGAGATGTCTAAGTGCAAATAATCTACTAGAGAACTGGAGATGAGAGAGTGCGTTGCTCCAGAATCGAAAAAGAGCCTAAATGGGAAAACTCAAAAATAGAAATCAAATTTTCCTACCTCGATCTGGTTTGCTGCTGGAGGGTTCTGCCTCCAAAGACTAAATCTGTGCTGGTGGTGCACCCGCTCCCTGCCTCGTCTTATGGGGACAATACTTACTAATGCGACCGTGTTGTCCACAATTATAGCACTTTCCCTTCATCTTCCCTCTCTTATAGTCCTTGGCTAATGACCAGCCATCCCACAACTTTTGCACCTTTTCTTGATTCGTTTCTCTTAGAATCTTTCGACTTAACATATTTTTTAGGCTCCCCCTCCTTAGATGCATCAGACATAAGCGCCATCTCTACCAGTGACTCATAGGTAGCTCCTATTAATATGTGAGTCAACTACAACCGTGACAACTCAATAGCAAACTTCATAGCCTTCCTATGTGGTGTATTTACCAACTCTATTCCAAACCGTGACAATGCATTAAATTGATTGATTTACTCCTTCATAGACAAAATCCCTTGCTTTAAATTAATGAATCGCTCCAACTAAACACTTTCTTCTACTTAAGATAAAAACTTCCTAACAAATCGCTCCTAAAATCCATTCCAAGTAACCACTTTTCCTTCCAGCTCAATAACCTCCCACCAATAAGAAGCCTCCTCTTTCAGCTGCCAAGATGCTAGCTGAACTCGCTGCTGTTCATCCAATCCTAATAGCCTGAATATCCTTTCTGCATTCCTTAGCTAATCCCTCGTCTCCACAAAAGTTTCTGTACTAGAAAAAAGCTTTCCACCCAAATTTGTAAAATCCTTACAAAGCCTAGAGAAACTGATGTTGCTAGTGCATTAAAGGGGTTTCCACCCGCTGGTCCAGGATTTGTAAAATTCCCATGATTTGGACTTCTACTTATTGACCAATTACTACCATTATTAGCATAAGCATGCCCTCGTCTCACATCAGGATTATGCGAAACACCATGTCTATAGAAATAATTGGGGAATGCTATAGTATGGTCCTACTTTACTTCTGTGCTTATTAACTTAGATAAATTATTCAAATAAGCCTTTATTATTGTTCTTACTATCTGTGCTTATTAATTTATCCTACGTCTTAAAATAAGCCTTATTCTATTCTATTTTATTATTATAACCTATGTTATGATAATGCTTATTACTTAACCCAAAGTTTAAGTGTGAAAATAAGCTTATTTCATCTTATACTCTTTTAGTTATAATTCTAAGTTATAACTAGGCTAATTTCTTTAATTTAGCCTAATTCTAATATTTACATCACAATTTCAATCCAATTCCATTTCTTGTTACAGTCGTTTCATTTTACATCTTATCTTATGTTATTTCAGAATTCTTATAATTTTAATCCATATTTACGTTTAGTCCATTCTAATCTATATGCGAAGAAGAAGGAGAAGCAAAAGAAAACTGAAAATAGAAGAAAATCCAAAGCGTTCGAAAAAGATGTAAATAACGCATAAATAACAGTAAATAAATTTAAAATACTGTAAATAACTGTAATTAAATGGAAAAGCTATAATTAACAGAAATTAGCTATAAATAATTAAAAAGAATAGCTAAAAAGAAATAGACTGAAAATAAATCTAAAACTGAAAATAGCCGATAAAAAGGTATTTCCAAGTTCGTAGAAAAACTACAACTATTGAAAATCATATTATTATAGATTGCTTAGAAATCTAAATAATTACAGTCACTCACCTGTGGTCCTAAGCTCTTCCCTTTTGGTCTTCCGGGATCCACTTGAGGGTATTGAAATATTTTTATTAGAAAGATTCTCTTCTTGGAAAATTATTCCTTTTAGGGTCCTTCCTAAAAAGGCGAACCCAAGTAGAGAAAATCTAGAATAAGAAAAATTGTTAGGCCTAGGGTCTTATTTATAGGGGTAAAAGTAAATCTTAGACCGTGGGATTTGGAGATCGAATAGGATGCAACCACATCATAGGCTGAATGAGAGCCATCAAATGGTAGCACGAACGGACCAAATGAGCCAAAATGACGAAAATAACGTGTAAAAAACTTGCTGGAACCAATAAGAACGAAGGAAATTTCCTTTGCTTCCCATTCGTAGGCAGGTCAACCGCCCTTGAAGCCAGGTCGACCGGCCGTCGACCGGCCGGTCGACCTAGGCCTTGGGATGGTCAACCTTTAGGTCGACCTCCCTATATATATATTCGTTTTCTTGTTAAATTCGTAACTTTATCATATTAGCTCAGATTCTAATGTTCTATATATAGAAATTGACTAGAAAATTACCATGGACATAATGCTACAACTTCCATGGCTCAGTTCTGATAATTTCACAAAGTTATTCTATCATTTGATTAATTCATTAATTAATTATTATAGCTTAAATCTTGGGTTATATTAATAAGTGCGCAAGCTTAATTAATTATCCCTAACATGACTAATTTAGACTATATAGACTATTAGGCTCTGATACCATTGAAGGAACTGGGTAAGCCCGCAGTGGAAGAAATGGATGAATTTCAAAAAAATTAGCTATTTTGGATCTTTAACGGGCCTATGAAGTCTAAACATACTTACAAATTTTCTAAGTTCTCTTGTAAATAAAATATTTATTTTATTTAGTTTTAGAAATAAAGTTAAAATTTAAGTTAATGTGTGTGTAAATTAGAGTGTACAAATATACTCTTATGCACATATTCATGTGTAAGGTAACTTATTAAATTTATTTAAGAAAAACTTTTCATTTCCTATCTCTTAAGTTATTGAATTAAAGAGGGGGCATAAATTTATTTAGAGAAGGAAACTTTTCATTTCCTTCTCTTAACTTATTTAATTAACGTAGGGAAATTATTTATATGGAGAGAGAAACCTTTCGTTTATCTTTTCTTAATTAAATTGATTAATTATATGAATGTCATTAATCAGTAACATACACACGCACACACATATACATATATCTGTGTGTGTGTGTGTATGTATGTATGGCATGAATGTGAGTGTGTGTGTGTGTGTATTATAGCGTAAATTCTGCAAGAGAAACATATGATATGTGCTATTAATTGACGATAATGTTAGACATATAACTAGAAATCAATGGATAGTTAAACACATAAAGGAAATATGGAAAATAGATAAAGAGTAACAAAGATGATTGATTTAATTTCTCATTTGATAAACTTAATTAATGCAGCGTATAAATGATAATCAATTGGTATCATGATATAAGGATACAAACAGTCAACAACTAAAGCATGTATGTATTATTAACTAATTGTGTGTGTATACATATGTTTAAATATGTTTATACATGTATTGTTTAATGAATCCTCCAAATATAATAAATTAATACAGCTAAGTCAACTATTATCCATTCAAGATTTATTACCAAACATGCAGTGATCCGATTTAGTAAATCAATTTGAAAATAGATCTTATTCAATAAATACAAATGTAACCGATATGTATATGTTAATGATTTAATATAGGATCAAAAGGTAAAGGCACGTTTTTTCGTACCCTTCTGTATCGACAATAAACCACACATATCCAACTCAAATTGCATGAATACGCGGATCATTAAGGGTAGGAAGAAAATAAAGACAGAACAGAATCTCACACAAATGGAATAACGTATATTATTTCAATAATAATCTTTACAGCAGAAAATTTTAAAATACAATATCAGAATCTAACCTAGATTCAGCCTAGAAAATTATAAACCCCGGTCCTTACAAATGTTGAAAACAACAATACAAAGGCAATAGATATAACAGATAATGGAATACGTCCATGTAATAATGAAGATTTCCAGCTCTCCTCTAGAAACTCCAACCGTCTTCAACTAAACCTGTAACTACTCGGATTTGACCCAAGTATTAAAAATATCTGGATCGGGCTTGATAAACCAGTGTGAGATACTTGAAATTTAAAATGACTGTATTATCAAAACCTTTGAAAAGAAGGGTATCTCATAAGGCCACACCCACACATAAACACGGATGGGTTTTTACCTTATGATAACCAAAACATTTTTATACTGATATTCACTTGATACTATTTTTAATGACATTCCTTTGAAAACACTTTTCAAATAAACTTAATCAAATAAGGTATCAATACCCGGACTAAGACTAAGGTAATGTATTTGGACTGGGTCAATGGAATATACCGAACGGGATATATGATACCGAAAAGGGTAGCAGAAATGTTTGCAAGTCATTACAGCTATTTTGGGACTACAATAGAAACTGTAAATCTCGTATTGGGATTGGATTTCCAACTTGATAGGAAACTTGTGGAAAGATCAATCTGTATCCACATCTTATGTCCAAGACTCAGACGCTATTGTACAATAACATAAATGGCTAAAATGGGATACAATCTGCGAATAACATCCAAGGACTCAGACTTCATGCATCCCTGCCATAAGGCCCTAATGTATCTGGTACCTAGGGCTAAGAACATCTGATAATCCAAATCACTACTATACGAAATGCGAGCATACATCTGACCACATGGAAACCCATCATAACCGAGGTATTAGGCTCGAGAGGCTACGATCAATTTCTTCAAAGCCACGCTTTTCATACAAAACCACGCTTTGATCATAACAAGTTCCACTTTGAATGCCACATTGCTATTCCTTTGATCACTGTTTGAATCCCACAAGCATACAACCTTTAAGCTCGTATGTCTCAGAGAAGGGTGTTGAGCTAAGAGAAGTTGCCTTCTCCACCACCAAGCAGATGTACATTTGTAAAAGCCAAACAATGTGTCTCAGAAATGCAATGTTAGACATTCGTCCATTCAAGTTCGTTCTAGAACCGAACGAAACCGAAGGCACTCTCCTACTATCACTAATGGCGAGTAGTCCTTGTAATCCAAAAAATCTCCACAACGAGGAGACTACTGCTATAAATAACTCTATAGTGGAAGCGACCTAGAGTATTTCAACAAGCAGTCCTCATGCTATGAAGATCCTCGGTCTTCAATAATCACCATCTTCAACATGTCTTCACTTTCGAACGAATACACTGGTTCGAAGTGGTTTGCAGATTGGAATCATCCCAAACCAGACCCTGGTTCCTTCGAATCCAATCATCACTTTAAAAGATGTTAAGTTCATATGTGGATATCAATCATCAATCAATTACTTCATCTTTCATTTAAATCAAATATCTTTCTTAGATATATTTGTAGGATCAATTTCACCCTAGAGGGGGGGTGAATAGGGTGATAGTATTAGTTATAAAAATTAATTGTGAAAGCTTATGAAATAATTCAACGTAGATCACAGAATAATAGCAGCACAGAAAAATAGCAGCACAGAAAAGTAGCAGAATAATAAAATGCAGAAATAGAACGACACAGAATTTACCCAGCTTCGGCAAAACCCTGCCTACGTGCCGCCCCTAAGGTTTCTACTAGAAATTAAGTAGTCACACGCTTATACACGTAAACTCACGACACCCGCTACAGACTAACCTAACTCTACGCTCAAAACCCTGCCACAACTCAGCCACTGAGTTGCGAATTCTCAAACTACGCCATGTAGTTTGTGCTCTAGTCACACGACTAGAAAATGTAACGGTTTAAAATTTAAAAATAAATTTAAAAAGAAATTTAAAAACAAAAGACAAAAAAACCCTAATTAAAAATTAAAAGGATCGGCCCGTTTGCTTTTCACTTTATTCGGCCCGTTCCCCTTTATGTTGAGATAATGGCTGCTCTTCGTTCTTCTCTTCAGAAACTAGGGTTTTGTTAATTCTTTGATAGCGATTACAATTGCTAGATTCAATTTGACTTCCTTGCTTTGTAGTTGATCGTCTCTTGAGATCGGCTGCTTGATTGAGTTCGTTTCTGCTTTGTATCGGTACATGATTTTTGCTTTGATTTCTGGTTGTTAATGCTTGAACTCGATAAATCATGGAACTGCCGATGATGTTATCCTTTTATATGAGTCGAATACCTAAATTTTCGTCGTATATATTTGTCTGATGATTTTTTGAATTTGTCAAAATCTTTTCTCTGCCGCTTGATAATGCTTGAACATTTTAGATTTCACTGACTTGTTCAATTTGAATATATTTTCCTTACTTCACTGTCACGGTTTTAGCTTGAAACCGTTCGATCCTTCCTTGATCGTTACGGCAGCTACTTTCCTATTTTAGGTGGATTTGATTTTTGACTTTTTCCATTTTTACATATACTTGATTTATGACTTGGTCAACTTCGATTTTGATTTGTGAATTCAACTCCATGAGTCTCAACTTCATTGCATTGATATTATACTGCAGGACGAACTATGCCTTGTCTGATTATTTGGTGATTCTTGACCTTACTCTCTGATTTCCTAAAATTACTTCTCTGTGTCTTCATCACTGTTTTGATTTGAAAACACCTACGGCCTCATTTTTGGTTCGAAACTTCGGTCATATTGATTATGTGTATGCCTTGATATGTGTTCGCATTGCATACTGTATCGGCCTACATTGTTCATGTCTTTCTGCTTGATGTTGTTGTTGGTCTGTAGCTCCATGTTATTTATCATTAGCTTATCTTTGTTTTCTGTGACTCCGGTCAGTAGCTTACGGCTTGTTCATGTGATTCCATGGTAGCACTTTCGACCTTTTGATGAATTTCTGGCTTAACTTTTTCCTAACTTCAGTCATATGAGTTTGGTTGTGAATTGAGTTTGATCATGTTGTGTGTTCATGAATGTGTGCATCGATGTACATGCATTTGCCACTATTTATTTGATAATGTACTAACTGAAGCACGAGTTGCATTTATTAGCTTGACGCTTGTTTGGTTTTTGGTGGCATTTGTTTTCTGTTATGTTGGTGGCATTTTACCTTATCCTTGCTTGTGCATTGCCCCATACATCTGTTGCATCCACATTGTCACTGTTTGATATAGTTTGCATTTTAGTTGTACTAGTTGCTGTCTTCATTTGGTTGTTGTTGGTATCTTGGTTCGGTCTGTATTTTGATGTTCACCTCTCTTGTATCATTGGTGTTTTTCACTGTGTCATTTGTTTTGGTACAACTCCTTTATGTATACACAGTTGAGTTGTTCTGTGCTTCCAGTCATTATTTCACTGTCTTTATGCACTTGTGTTGTTTGTTGTACATATGAACTTGGTGCATGGCTTCGAGTTGTATTTGCACCACTTTCTGTTGCAAGTGCTTGTATCATCACTGTAGCATATTTTGATAGTGCCATTGTGGTCTGGTTCCTTGTTTCATTTGGTATGCTGTTTTGAACCATGTTCGCTGTGGCACTGAACTTGGTTTTGCTTCATGATGTACTTTAGTCCGATGCTTGTGTCACTTGTGCATTGTTGCTCTACTTGATTTGAAACTGCTTTGGTCAGGTTGCATACATGTGAGTTGAGTCAGTGACTTGATCTTTTGCATTTTGTTTATGGTTTGGTGCCTTCTTGAATTTGTGCAGTCTTTCATGAGCATGTTGACTTTTAGTTGGACTGTGCATTACACTTGAGTTGAATCCAGCTTGTAGCTCGAATTTGACCTTGTGTTGAAGTTTGTGATATTATTTTATCGCACTTGAGTTGAATCCGGTATATTGGATTTGACCTATGCTCACTTGTCCCTATAAATCAATCAAGTGTATATTTCGATGTGCACGGCCTTGTGGCATATACAGTGATGCACTGTGTATGTCACAAGTTGTTCGTGTATGATGGATTGAAAATTAAATAATGACGAACAACCCAAATAACTGAGGCAAATGTTATTTTCAAAATTCACATTTTATTTTATACTGCAAAAATATTTCCTTTTCAATTTTACTACGTCAATATTTATTTTTGTAGATTGCTCAGATGCAGGATTCAATCTGGAATGAAGTTGAAGTTAAATTACGAGTTGAGTGTATGAGTGATATGTAATGAGGTCAGATGTAAAAGTGAAATTGTGATGTAATTGAATTTGTATTGTAATCAAAGTTGTATATGTATAGTGAGAGCTTGAATTTGTACTATTCAAAATTGTAATAAATGTTTGTTTGAATAAAAATTCTGTTTGAATTCAAATGCTGTATTATTTATTTAATCTATGAAAAATAAAATAGTACATTAAAAAATACATTTACACGAATATATAAATATATATATATATGTTTATTATCATCAAACAAAAATCATATAATCGCATATTCAACAATTTTCATTTCAATTAATTCCATTTTCTTTTCAAGAGTATATGGAATCGTTAAGCTACATTTATCAAATCATTTAGTTTATTTAAACCTTTCTTAAATCCTTGAATAATTCGAAATCATTTTCTCTTTTACTTAAACCTTTTTAAATCATTTATTAAATCTTAGTCAAAGATTACATATATTCAAGTTATAACATTAAACTTAGGGAAAATATTCCCAATTCATTCATTAAACCTTAATCAAAGATTTCTTATTTAACTTCAAATCGTATTCTTGCAAATCGAAGAGCTTTTCAAGATTTCTTACTACATTTCAAAAGTTATTTAAAATTGCTGTGATAAGCATTGCGAAAAGTGTTGCAAATAGTATTTTAAAAGCTATGTTCTTCAAAACGACTTTTATATCATTTAGAAATCCATCTTTTCAACTTCAATCTCTTTTATAACATTTTAAAAGATTTTTAGAATTTATTTCATATTTATAAAACATTTAAAATATCAATTTTAAAGAAATCCCTCTTTTGGATTCCGAACTACAAAATCGCGATGTGTTTAGAAAATTGTTTTGGACATATTTCAAAATCTACTTGATGAAATCTTGATTTTCTTTCTTCGTTGGAAAAATATTATCATTGTGGACCAAAGAATTTTTATTTGAAAGAACTACGATTTATAATTCATTCTCTACATTAATTTGAAGTTACGGATCGAAATTTATGAACTACCGCGTACGAGCTCTATTTTAACTAATTTTGTGAATTGCTTCGGAACTTGCACGAAACACTCCAAATTTTTTTTAAACCATATTTAAACTATTTTAACTTATTTCAAAAAAATTCATTTCAAACTCATTTTTTCATTTTATTTCGTATTATAATATTGTATTACTATAATATCATTTTCAATCTATGTAGATATTTTGAAATCATTAAAAGGCTAAATAATTTTCATACACACATTTGTATGGATTTAATTTTCATTGTATTAACTATTCTTACCAACCATTTCTCTTATCATTTATCAAACCAAGTTATCATCCATATCATAAAATATATAATCAACCATAATATCAACCAAGTTATCATCCATTAAATCTTCCAACGTATAACAAACTTTTCATGTTATTAACTTAAAATATTTTTAGAAATTATTAACTTTAAAATATGAGTACTCACCTTTAACTTAACCAATTATTCATACCAACATTCATTTAATTCAACACTTCACTAAATCCTCTAAACTTCACCAAATCTTTTTCGTAGACTTTCCTTTTGATTCCGGCAGTACTTCCTTCTCTTTTTCTCGCTCCAGGGCTCCTTAAACTTGCTCCTCCCTTCCAAATGGTTCGGCCACACCTTGATCCCCCCTTCCTCCATCATTTCTTCACTTCTTAGATTCTAAATTATGTTTTAATGGTATTCTAAGGTCTTTGGCAAAATTTAGTGGTGTTTTGACTTTATTTGATATGGTTTTGAAAAAGTTGGTAAGGAAATGGAAGAGAAGAAGCCATTAGAGAGTGGAAAAAAGCTTGAATAAGGAAGAAGAAGAAGTGTAAAAAAGTGAGAAAGTGGACACTTATTTATAGAAAAAGTTTTGCATTAAAATAATATTTTGTAAAAAGACCAAAATACCCTTTACTTACTTTTTAACTATCTTATTTTTTCAATACTTAACATCATATTTCAAATCATTACTTTGTGTCATTTTCTATTAAGTATTAAGTAAGGAATATAATAATTTGTTTGGTTTGATTTGATGTTTACGTTTTGCTTTGAACTGACATGTTTAACTTTTTGTGCTTAATTTTTCTTAATTATATTCTAGAATTTTCTAAGTATGTTTAGTAAAATTAGACTTGATTAGTGAATTAATTAATGCTTACACTATTTTAATATACGTTCCTATATAAGAAAACAAAGGTGTGACGACGTTGCGACAACTTTTTATTGATAAAACGTTGATTTTCGACAATGTTTTACGGTCACATTTTGACGTTTTAGTTAAACTATTTATTTATGTAAACCAAATTTAAAAATAATCTTTTTACTTCTTTTAAAAAAATTAAAACACGTCTCTTTATATTTTATAATCGTATTTAAATAATATCAAAATCTCTAATTTTACAGTGTATGTAAAACTGACAAAATGCGACAAAATTTGGTTATTTTTATAAAACGATAGCATACTTTTTAAATATTTTAATATACTTTTATTATCTTTATTAAATGTTTTCAATAAGATTTATCTTCTTAAATAAATATTTAAACCTATTTATTTAAATATTTATTTATTTTTAACAAAACTTAACTCTTGTTAATTTATTATAAATCCAAATTATACTTCTTAAATTACGAACTATAGGAATAAATAATTTCTCTATTATTTGCTATTATATATGACTTTTTTATTTAAATTTTAAACCTTTTTAAATTTAAAACAAATAAAATCTCTCATTTTCGAAGTATTGAAATTATGTGTCGTTACATTCTCCCTTACTCAAAAAAATTTCATCCTCGAAATTATCCAAAACAAAAGTTTTGCCAAAAAATTTATCTTCAAACTTCATTCCATATAATATACACAGATCATCCGTATGAAATATTTTATTCGATCTTCTATTCGAATAAACAACTTTATTTCCGAACTAGTATCGATCCCCCGATCCTCTAGTGCGGACTTTAATCAAAATCTTTGCTCAGAAACCCTTGCTTTTCTTGCAAAGCTCTCAACTATGATAGAAAAATAAAGTACCTAACCAAAAATCCCCATCAATGTTCGCCGTCAAGAATCAAGCGATAAATCCTCTTTCGGACAATGTAAACACCTCAAAGTTCCGAACTCGAATCTTAGATCAGAATTTGTGTGATGAAATGATCTACGTATAACATTCGTATTTATTAACCCTCAAAAACTTTATGTTAAGTTCAAACACTTTATAAAGGTGATTCTTTGTATAATCCCTTTAATTATTTATTTTCAAATATTTTTAATAAAGGAAAATATTCCAAAGAAATCATTTTTCACTCAAAAGATAATTTATCTTTATTAAATTTTTTTTCCACAATCCTCTGACTTAGTATATTTTTTTAACACTAATATTATTTATGAATCATTTAGTAAAACTATTTCTTAAGTTTATTTCATCTTATAACTTATGCAAATAAATCATATTTTAAAAACTTAAGTCCAAATCCTTAATTAATGCTGGAATTCATTGATTAAACATTTTCCAGGTTATAATTACCTTTTTTTTATAATCACATTTATAAATTATACTTATCAAATTTCATTTATTCAGGGCATTTCACAATCTTTTCCCAAAAGTTTTCACACATTTCTTAGCTCTGAATTAGGTATGATTTGAAAATTTTCGATTGTCCAAAATCATCGGAAATTCCGCTTTATTTTAGTAATTAGCAATCCCAATTTACCTTTAGTTTAAACATTTTTATAAATTTTACTAATCAATTTATAAATTAATGATTCACAATATTTCTATAATTTAATAATTTATATAGATCGAGTAACTCTAAATTAATCCAACGACTACCAATAGTATCATATATCATCGTAACAAGAAGAGTAATATTTAAGAGAAGTGCTTATCATCCGTACACATCTCTTGCCCATTTTTAGTTTTTTTTTCGATTCAATCGAATTAGTTATCATAAAATACCTCTTTTAATTTGAAATAATACAATTTTCAAAATCCTTTGGAGATAACTTTATAAAACCTATTTTATAAATTCATTTTATCTTATATTAATTAACTTCATTTGAATTTCCACAATTCTTTTACTCAAATTTAAATTCTCATTACTTTTATATTATTTTTCCTTTTACATAATCGTTTTCTAATACTTTTTATCTTATATGTTCTTTCCTCAAATAAATCTTATTATCAAACACCTTATAGTCAAATTGTGAAACTTAATTCACAAGGTATTTTTACTTAAACTTTTAAATCAAACAATTGATCAATTTATGATAATAACTTAACATTATCATTTCTTAATTTATTATTTTGGAATAAGTATTAAAGACCTTATAAACTTTTAAATCAAACAATTGATCAGTTTATGATAGTAACTTAACATTATCATTTCTTAATTTATTATTTTGGAATACGTATTAAAGATCCTAATTACCTTATCAGATTTCTTACTTATAGTTTATCTTTATGAAACATCTTATAGTCAAACTGTGAATTCTAATCATAAGATGTCCATGCTTAAATTTCACTAATCCTTATTTATAACTATATAACTTTTTAAAATATATACTTTATATTCAAAATATAATCCTAGGTAAAATTATTTCATTTATTAATTTTTTCAAAATCAGTGTGTCGGTTTGCCTTGTTCAAATGTTTAGGAACCCTCATCGATAATGGTGATCAAGCTTATCGATAAAAAGCCATAAATCACTCAACAGATAAATCAATATAAAACAATTTATTAGTCACTAAGAAATACACACTCATATATAATACATGCAAATTCATACTAGGGTGCTACTAACCCTATCTCTAATGAGTCACCCATCATAGGATATTACTAACCCTATCCCTGATGAGTCTTTACCCCACCGAAGCCAAGGTTCTCGCTTAACCTTTAGCTTTAATACCAAATGTAATGGCCCATTTTTCCATATCTTTTGCATCGACAATAAACCACATATGTCCAACTTAAATTTCATGAATAATATGATCATTAAGGGTAGAAAGAAAATAAAGATAGAACAGAATCTCACACGAATGGAATAACATATATTATTTCAATAATAATCTTTACAGCGGAAAATTTTAAAATACAATATTGGAGTCTAACCAAGATTTAGCCTGGATAGTTATAAACCCTTTTCCTTAGAAATGCTGAAAACAATAAAACAAATGCAAAAGATGTAGCGGATTATAGAATTCGTCCATGCGATGATGAAGATCTCCATCTCTCCTGTGGAAACTTCAACTGTCTTCAACTAAACATGAAACTACTCGATCTGACTCCAGTATTAAAAATACCCGGATCAGGCTTGATAAACTAGTCTAAAATACTCAAAATTTGAAATGAGTATATTATCAAAACCTTTAAAAAGAATGGTATATCATAAGACCACGCCCACACATAAACACGGATGAGGTTTTACCTTATGATAACCAAAACACTTTTATACCAAAATTCACTTGATATTATTTTTAATGACATTCCTTTGTAAACATTTTCAAATAAACTTATTCAAATAAGGCATCAATACTCGGACTAAGTCTAAGGTAATATATTCGGACTGGGTCAACGGAATATACCGAACGTAATATATGATACCATAAAGGGATAGTTGAAATGTTTGCAAGTCATTACAGCTATTTTGGGACTGTAATCAAAACCATATATCTCTTATTGGGATTGTATTTCCAACATGATAGGAAACTCATGGAAAGATCAATCTTATCAACGGCTTACGTCTAAGACTCAGACGCCGTTATACAACAACACAAATGGCTTAAAGGGGATACAATCTGCGAATAACATCCAAGGACTCGAACTTCATGCATCCCTGCCATGAGGCCCATACGTATCTGGTACCTAGGACTAAAAACATCTGATAACCCAAATCACTACTATTTGAAATGTGATCATATATCTGACCACATAGAATCCCATCATAACCGGGGTGTGAGGATCGCGAGGCTACGATCAATTTCTTCAAAGTCATGCTTTGATCATAACAAGTTCCACTTTGAATTCCACACTTCCATTCCTTTGATCACTATTTAACTCCCACAAGCATACAACCTCTGATCTCGTATGTCTCAGAGAAGGGTGTTAAGCTAAGATAAGTTGCATTCTTCGCCACCAAGAAGACGTACATTTGTAAAAGTCAAACGCTATGTCTTAGAAATGCAATGTCAGACATTCGTCCAGACAAGTTTGTCCTGGGACCGAATGAAATCGAAGGCACTCTCCTACTACCACTAGTAGTGAGTAGTCCTTGCAATCCGAAAAATCTCCACAACAAGAATACCACTTCTATAAATAACTCTATAATGGGAGTGACCCAGAGTATGTCAAAAAGTAGTCCTCACGCTATGAAGATCCTCGGTCTTCAATAATCATCATCTTCAACAAGTCTTCACTTTCGAACGTATACATTGGTTTAAAGTGGCTTTTGGATTGGAATCATCCCAAATCAGACCCTGGTTCCTTCGAAGCCAATCGTCGCTTTAAAAGATGTTAGGTTCATATGTGGATATCAATCATCAATCAATTACTTCATCTTTTATTTAAATCAAATATTTTTCTCAGATATATTCATTTCAATTTATTCCATTTCTTTTCACAAGTATATGGAATCGTTAAGCCACATTTATCAAATCATTTGGTTTATTTAAACCTTTCTTAAATCCTGGAATAATTCCAAATCATTTTCTCTTTTACTTAGGAAAACCTATCCAAATTATTCATTACGTCTTAGTCAAAATTTTATATTCAAGTTATAACTTTTAACTTAGGGAATTCATTCATTAAATCTTAATCAAAGATTTCTTACTTAACTTCAAATCGTATTCTTGCAAATCGAAGATTATCATAACAGAGCAATACTGCAACTTTAAATATGGTAAATTTCACCTCCAGGGACTAATGGAAAGTAATCTTACATCATGAAGATCTTTGTCATCAATGATCATTGTCTTCGATATATTTTATTTCGAAAATTAGTTTGAAGGGATTTTCAGATAGGAATCACCCAAATCTGATTCCGGCTTTTGGGATAGGAATCCCAGAATCCGATCCCGGTTCCTTCGTACCAATCATCAAATAAAAGATGTTAAGTGGTTAATTAACATTCAAAGAATTTGTTTCTTTTCTCTTTTCTTGGAAAATCTTGGAGAAACTTAAATATGATCTTTAGAGCATCCGGGCTTCCCTTTCGATCTATTCCACCCCTTGCCTAAAATGAGAAAACACAGGCTAGGTAAGTTCAGGGCACTGTTTGCTCCATCCCCAACCTTATTTAAACACCTTATTTTATCTTCTCAGATCTCATAGGCGAGACAAATGTACTAGTCATTTCCGCATACTCAGTTTGTTAATACATTCAATATTCTTTACATTTTGTTTAAGTGGTATAAACAATTCCTCTTAACCATTTATTCAAACCCTTATTAAAACTTGCAAATCATATCTAAATTAATTAATGATTCTTTTAAAATCTTTCACAAAAAATTTAGGAAAGAATTGTTAAGCCTAAAACTACACTTCAAAAGTTACTTAAAACTGCTGTGAAAAGCGTTGCGAAAAGTGTTGCAAATAGTGTTTTAAAAACTATATTCTTTAAAACAACTTTTATATCATTTAGAAATCCATCATTTCAACTTCAATCTCTTTGAAAAAAAATTAAAATATTTTTAGAATTTATTTCATATTTTTAAAACATTTAAAATATCAATCTTAAAGAAATTCTCTTTTTGAATTCTGAACTGCAAAACCGCGATGTTTTAAGAAAATTGTTTGGACATATTTCAAAATCTACTTGATGAAATATTGATTTTCTGGACCAAAAAAATTTATTTCGAAGAAATCCGACCTATAAGTCATTCTCTACATTAATTTGAAGTTACGAGTCAAAATTTACGAACTGCCGCTACACGATGAGCTCTATTTTGACTAATATTGTGAATTGCTTCGGAACTGGTCCGAAACACTTCAAATTTGTTTTAAACCTTATTTAAACTTTTTAGCGTATTTAAAACAAAATTTTCATCATTTCAAACTCATGTTTCATTTCATTTCATATTAAAAAATTGTTACTATAATATCATTTCCAATCTTTTTAGATATTTTGAAATCATTTAGAGGCTAAATAATTTCCATACATACATTTGTATGGATTTAATTCCCATTGAATTAACTATGCTTACTAACTATTTCTCTTATCGTTTTATCAAACCAAGTTACCATCCATATCACAAACATATAATCAACCATAATACCAACCAAGTTATCAACCATTAAATCATACAACATATAACAAACTTTTTATGTTATTAACTTGAAATATTTTCAGAAATTATTAACTATAAAATATGAGTACTCACCTTTAACTTAAACAATTCTTCCTACCAACATTCATTTAATCCAACACTTCACTGAATCCTCTTATTTTCACCAAATCTTTTCGGAGACTTTCCTTTTGATTCCGACAGTGCTTCCTTATCTTTTCTTGCTCCGGGGCTCCTTGAACTTGCTTCTCCCTTCTAAATGGTTCGACCACACCTTGATGCTCCCCTTCCTTCATCATTAATTCACTTCTTAGATGTTAAATCATGTTTTAATGGTATGCTACGGTCTTCGGCAAAATTTGATGGTGTTTTGACTTTGTTTGATATGGTTTTGAAAATTTTAGTAAGAAATAGAAGGGAAGAAGCCGTTAGAGAGTGGAAGAAAAGCTTAAAAAGGAAGAAGAAGTGTAAAAAAGTGAGAAAGTAGAAGCTTATTTATAGAAAAAGTTTTGAATTAAAGTAATATTTTGTAAAAAGACCAAAATATCATTTACTTACTTTTTAAGCAACCTTTTCTTTCAATACTTAATATCACATTTCAAATCATTACTTTATGTCGTTTACACTTAAGTATTAAGTAAAGACATGATAATTATGTTTGGTTTGATTTGATGTTTACGTTTTTCTTTGAAATGACATGTTTGTCTTTTTATGCTTACTTTTCTTTAATGATGTTCTAGAATTTTCTAAGTATGTTTAGTAAAAATAAACTTGATTGGTGAATTAATTAATACTTGCACTATTTTAATACATGTTCCTATATAAGAAAATAAAGATGCGATAACGTTGCGACAATTTTTAATCGATAAAACGTTGATTTTCGACAAAATGTTTTACGGTCACATTTTGACGTTTTAGTTAAACTATCCATTTATGTAAACCAAATTTAAAAATGAATTTTTTAATTCTTTTAAATAAATTAAAACATGTCTTTTCATATTTTAAAGTCATATTTAAATAATGATAAAATCTCTAATTTTACAGTGTACGTAAAACTAACAAAATGCGACAAAATTTGGTTATTTTTGCAAAATGAATATTAATACTTTTAAATATTTTAATATACTTTTATTATCTTTATTAATTTTTTTCAATAAGATATATCTTTTTAAATAAATATTTAAATCTATTTATTAAAGAATTTATTTATTTTTAACTAAACTTAACTTTTGTTGATTTGTTCTAAAATCCAAATTTATACTTTTTAAATTATCAACTATAAGAATAAATAATTTATCTTTTATTATCTATTAGATATTACTTATTTAAGTTTTAAACCTTTTTAAATTTAAAACAAACGAAATTTCTCATTTTTGAAGTAGCGAAAATACGGGTAGTTACACAAATAGAGGTATTTATTATAATTTTTTTTCCGAAGTATATTTTGTATAATAATAATGTTATGTTGATTCATGTTTATTTATACATAAATACAGTGTACATATATGTATGTACGTGCATGTATACATACATACATACATACATATATATATATATATATATGTATTATTTCTTTAAAATTAATAAATAAACTCAACCAAATCAATTGTAATAAATTTCAAATTTATTACCAAACATGTAGTGACCTAATTTAGTAAAACAGTTTGATAACAGACCTTAATAAAAAAATCTAAATATAATTTATATGTATATGTTAATAAAAAACCTTAAATTTTTTTAAAATATTTCAAAATTATTTTAACATACACACACACATACATAAGCATTTATGTATATGTATGAATTTTAAAGTAGAAAAAAAATTGGAGTCAATTAAACTATTGTTAACAGTTAAATAAAATAAAGTTAATTAGAATAACAAGTTAATTGCCAAATCTATATTTAGATCAAAATCAATATAAATTAACATAGAAAATCCTGAATAGAAGTTACCAATTTCAAACGGAAACCAATTCTAATGATAACAAGTTATACTACTTTAAGATCTATAATTGTATGCTTATAAGGGACGACAAATGCATACATAAAAATTTCAATGTGAATTAACTACTAGATCTAAATTTCATGGAATAAGTAAATAACGAATAGAATCTACCTTGTTTGATGTTGCCTCTGATTCGTACCTTGAACGATAAATTCTTCTAGATACGATTGAATCTCCTCCAGAAATTGTAACAATCTAAAGCGCCACTTTTGAAATTATTTTATTTGATTTGTTTTGAATTTGTTTTGGGAATTTTGTTGGCTTAGAAGCTATGAAATTTCGGCCAAGAAGGTAGAAAAATGAAGATGGAGGCTAGGGTTTAGAAGGAGAACGATTAAGAGAGGCCAGTGAATGGAAGATAACATATTTATAGAGGGATCTTTCTTAACCTTCTCCCTTCATTTTCTAGATCCAACCATTGGATTTTAAGTTTTTTTTTGTATGCCTTCTATGAATAAGGTTATATGGGCCTCAAAACATTCCCAAACCCATTTAGTAATTAATCTGTTTAAATATAATTTAATTATTTTATCAAAATCATATATTGATACGTACATACTTAGCTTTTATGTACGTACTTTATTAAATATTAATGGATTCAAACAAATCAAATAAATAAATAAACAAAAATTTGATAATTAATATTTCATAAATATTAATTAATTTGATTAATTTATAATGGTTATAAACTAACTAAATCATGTGCTTTCGAAGCATTCATCATTACGGTTGTGCGACTTAAAGGTGCAAATTCAGTCAACAATTAATATCGAACTATTCAAATATTAATGTTCTACGTCCCTTAGCAGATGGTGTGACATTTTGGTCGAATTTATCGCTTACACATCTTTTAGGTAAAATCCAATTTTACCTATTATAAGCGGTATCTAATAGTGATAATTACACCAATTCTCTTCGTCAAAACTATATCACTTTGGATTTATGGAATTTGGTAATGGTCAAAATTCCAATGTCATCCACATTCAACTTTATAGTCCAAACACAAAGTCCTTGGTTTAATAGCAACAATTGTTATTAACCAAAATGCTCTAGCCAGAGACTTTGACTTTGAGTTGACTTGAGTTGACCATGATACTAACCCCATATAACCGAGGAGACGACTCCTCTCTTGAATGGTGCTTCACTTCCAATAATTCCACTCGACCCAACTATAGTCACTCGATGGAACGTCATTCCATGATATGACTATAATCAACGTGGAGCTTTCATATTGAAGATCCATAATATTCTCAAGTCGAGAGAACTATGTAAATCAGTCACATCGATATTTTTTGTTTGACCTTATTTATATTTAATAACATAAAACTATTGAGTGAGTCATTCCATAGTTATCCAATAACTGTCAGTACATAACCCCTAGGTGCCCCCAACAGTCATGTGTAATACACTGCCCAACATTTGGAGAGCGTTACATACCCTATCCTCAACGGATACACTAATATCCAGTCTCGATGCATCTTGACTAAGAACATTTAAAATGGTATATTTGTTTTGTTGTGATAAATTACTTACAGTTACAAACTTTGTAACTACTATCACAAAATATACGATTTATGGATTTTCTATTAAATATACTTTTAATTAAAATAATTACTAATATAACCACATTATTTCAAGTATATAATAGAAAGAAACACCTTTATTGTGAACAAGATTGTTAATCAAGTTAGATATATGTAACAAATTATATAATTGCCACTAGATCATACCATAACTCTAGCAATAAAATTGTTCCAAACTATTCTGCTGTCTCTTCTGATATTTGCAATAATAGTAATAAACAAGAAAACAAATTAGTTCAAAGAACTACGTCAGCACAACATGATAAATCCAATACCGAGGCATACCGTTTTGTGAACTCAACATCCAAAGAAAGAAGAAAGGAAATAATGCGTATGATCAACACTGATGAATATAATTCAATTTATATGCAGTATTTCTCCAAAGAAGCCTAGAAACAGTCATCTTCAATGAACTCGTAGCCAGAAGAGGATGTTGAAAGTGAGATTGGCCAAGGATTATTGGCAACAAAGAAAGAATTAGAACCCGTAGATGACCTCGAAGATGTATAAATAGATCTAAAGAACCACACTAAGGTAGATAGGAAAAAAGTTAGTGCAGAAGCCCAAGTTGATCTGATAGACTTTTTGAAGGAATCAACAGATGTATTCGTCTGGACTCATTCAGACATGGGAGGAATAGTGATAGAGTTAGAGGTATGCCCTAGGGGTAATTATGTAATTTGTTACATATATCTAACTCGTTAACCAATATTGTTCGAAATAAAGGTATTTTCTTTCTATTATATCTTGATATAATGTGCTTATATTAATTAAACTATTTAAGTACAAGTATATTTAATAGAAAATCCATAAATAGTATGTTTTGTGATAGTTATTACAAAGTGTTATGACCGTGAGTAATTTATCACAATGAAACAAATATACCGTTTTAAATGTTCCTATTCAAATTGCATCGAGATCGGATATCGATGTATCCGTTAAGACTAGAGTACGTAGTGCTCTCCAAATGTTGGGCAGTGTATTACTCATGACTACTAGGGGCACTAAGGGGTTACATATTGATGGTTATTGGATAATTATCGAAAGACTCACTCGATAGTTTTCTGTTGGTTAATATAACTAAGGTCAAGTAGAGAATATCGATGTGACTGTTTTACACAATTCTCTTGATTTGAGAATACTGTTGATCTTCAATATGAAAGCTTCCGTTTGATTATAGATAAATGAAGGAATACTGTCCATCGAACGACAATAGTTAGGTCGAGTGGAGGCATTGGAAGTGAAACACTATTCAAGAGAGGATTCATCTCCTTAGTTATATGAGGTTGATATCACGATCAACTAGTCAACTCAAATTCAAAGTCTTTGGCCAGAGCATTCCAATTGATAATAATTGTTATTATTGAACTAAGGAATTTGTATTTGGACTATAAAATTGAAGGTGGACGATATTGATGTAACAACCCGCATATTTATCGAGTTTGTATTTAAATATTTTATTTAAATATTAACTCGTTAATCGGATTTTGGTCCGAAAAGCTACTTTTTACAAACGGTCAAATTAGGACTCGAGACCACTTCCATTGAGTTCGAAATGTCGTTTACAACTTTTTAAGTATAAACATCGATAGGTTTGGAGTTAGTGAAATTTCACTAACTTTTCCCGCTTTGGACTTTGGGTTAGTTTAGCCTATTAAGCCCAAGTTCCAACCCTCTTCTCCTCACTCTTCATAAATTTCCTAACTAACTCAAGCTTGGGCATTAATGGTGAAAAGAATGGGAAATTAAAACTCCAAGCACAAATTCAATTGCAAATCCAACATTCAACTCCAAATTCAAGTAGAAGATATTGGATTCAAGCTTTGGATTGCTTCTCCTTGCTTTCAAGCTTCATCTTCATAAACTTTAGTGCAAAGGTGAGATTTTTATCTCACAAATCTAGTCTATAACTATATTGGACTGTTGGGAATGATTCCCTATCACTTTTGCATGCACATTTGCATTTGGTTTGGATTGGATTGGCGAAAAACTCCAATTTTTAGTGTTTTTGGTGAAAAACTGCTCTTAGGTCGTTCTGTCTTCATTAGGTCGCTCAGGGTGGAAAAGTCACGGCCTTCGTATTTGACTCACTCGGTTTTAGGTCGTAGGTCGCAAGCCTTTTAGGTCGTAGGTCGTATGGTCGTTAGGTCGCTCTGCTTTGACTCTGGCCATTTTTGCTCACTCGCAGTTAGGTCGCTCACGACCTAGGACTTAGGTCGCTCGCGAGTTAGTGGCTTAGGTCGTTGGGTCATATAACCCATTAAGTCGCGCTCCTTTAGGTCGCGCCTCTTTTAGGTCGCGCCTCTTTTAAATCGCCCTGCTTGTTTGAGTTAGGTCGCGCCTCTTTTAGGTCGCGTCTCCTTTAGGTCGTGCCTCTTTTAGGTCGCGTCTCCTTTAGGTCGTGCCTCTTTTAGGTCGCGTCTCCTTTAGGTCGCGCCTCTTTTAGGTCGCGTCTCCATTAGCTCGCGCCTCTTTTAGGTCGCGTCTCCTTTAGCTCGCGCCTCTTTTAGGTCGTGTCTCCTTTAGGTCGCGCCTCCTTTAGGTCGCTCTCCTCTGGAACCCTTAAGTCGTTTGGCCTTAGGTCGTTGCACCATTAGGTCGTTGGAAACCACTTGATCGTATGACTTGTTAGGTCGTTAGGTCGCGATGGCTTTAAGTCGCGCACCTATTAGGTCGTTCGCCCCTTTTTGTCGTTAGGTCGCGAACCCACTTAGGTCGCTTAACCTTATTTTCCTCTAGGTCGCGTGGCCTTTAGACCCTTAGGTCGTGAGCAGTTAGGTCGTTAGACCTAGGTTGCCTTTTCCCCTTAGGTCGTTGGACCGATAGGTCGCTTCACCTGTGCTCACGTTAGGTCGTTCGACCCATTCATCCTTAGGTCGTTCCACTTGCCTATCTCGTAGGTCGCATTCCACCTAGGTCGCGTGAACCTATAGGTCATTGGACCCTTAACTTTTAGGTCGTTAGACCTCATTTTGTCTTCACTAAGTCGTACCGTTTTGGACGGGGCGTGCCCCCTGGACCCCCGCGACCTGACCGGGCAGGTCGAACCCCGTAAGCGGTGGCGTTGCCCCCGCACCCCCACCTTGGGGGGTTGCCACCCCCCCTGGACCCCCCCTCCGTAGGGGATCTTATCTGAAAAACATTGAGCTGATTTCCTTGGATTTTATTCACATCTCCGTATGCGATTTTTGTGACTGATTGTTTCTACAATTGCTTCTGTGTTTTGTCACTTTAAAATATAAAGGTTTCAATACTAGTAGTAAATATCAAAACTCTTTTAACAAACAATTTCAACTCTATTTTTAATAACAAAGCTCTTTTCTTAAACCGTTTTCCAATCTATTAGTATATTCAAGCCTTTACCTCACTCGGATGAGAAATCTAATTAAACGACTTAGTAAAACAAGTGGTATGAAACGCTTGCGTTCACTTCGTCGGTTAATTCTTGGACTTGTTCGATTGAACCTCTTGTGACAATTTTATTAGTGAAGATTTACAGTTTGTTCGTAAATATTTAAGTTAAGCAAGTGGTTATGGGACATGAAGCTAAACTTCTATATTTACTAGCTTAGTGTAATTGACACTTCTCGTTTATCTTGATGATCGCTTTATGAATTAGACTAGCAATTGCGCGATGTCTCTTTCATTGCAAGGTTAGACTAGATACCACTTGTGTGATTCCATTCACACATACCTTTCTGCTTTTTGGTTAGTCTTGACCTTAATCTGTGTGATTCCATTCACACATGTGGGGTAGCTCCCCTTGGTCTTCGGACCGTCATGTGATAGGCCTCTTTCTCTTTTCTATGATTTTTGGACTTCTTGCATTGATTTCTAGAATTTATGTCATTGACTTGTTATGAGTACAAGTTTGGGGTATGATGCCCTTTCCGAATCTTTGAGAAGATTCTTGTGATATTGATTATCTCTTATTGATTGATCTTCTGTTGATCATTATTTACATACTTATAGTGGTATGTCGTTATGGATGTTTATGTTTATGCCATATCTTTTATGTTATATCATGTCATCTGATATTTATAGCTAGACTGACCCGTTTATTATTTTCTTAAATAATACTCGGGTCAGACCGAGATGTTACAGGTGCTTCTGCTTGACTTCTTCCCAGGGATTCATCACTCTGACTTTTGGCTAACTGTTTAGATTAGAAGTTTTTGTTGTATACACTTGAGATATAGACTCATAGTTGTATTCTTTTATACAGCACGTGTTGCTATTCTTTTGTATTATCGTGGATCTTACTGACCACTACTCTGATGTACACTTTCATGTGTTAGTTATATATTCATATTTTCTTCCGCCTTTGTGATATGGATATCTGTGACTGATTTGTGATATGATTATTTCTATGTTTGTTTCCGAAGATTATTTATAGCCACCGTGTGATAAGCAATTACATGGATGGTCGCTCCTCAACAGCCTTATTCTCCGTGCTAGTTGACAGCACTACTCCGGAGTGTTCTTGGCTAGCGTGGGTATTGAGGTGGGGCGTCACAATTGATATATTTGACCATTACCAAATTTCATAAGTCCTAATGTGGTATATTTTGACAAAGAGAACAGGTGTGAATAATTGTTACTATTGGGTACCGCTTATAATAAATAATATTGGATTTTACCAATGATGTGCAAATGATAAATTGAGCCAAATGTCACACCCCTTGCGAAGTGACGTGTAAATGTTAATATTCGAAAAGCTCGATATTAATCGCTGGTTGAATTTACACCTTCGAGTCCCACAACCGTAATGATGAATACTTTAAATAAACCGCATGATTTAATTAATTTATAAATTATTGTAAATTAATTAATATTTATGAAATGTTAATTATCAAACTTCATTTGATTTTGTTTGAATAACATTAGAACTTAATAAAGTGCGTTTATAAAAGTTATAAACACGCGTGTTGATATTCAATATCACTAAAATATTCAAGTAGATTAATTTCTAAGTGTTTTTGGTAATGTTTATTGAGACCCACATGCATGATGGAATAAAGGGAGAGATTTCAGATGTGATTTGAAAATCCAAAGAAGGAATTAAAAGAAAGAAATAAATCCCTTTTTCATGACCCATTAAAATATTCTTTTCGAAATGAATTTTGTTTTTTCCTCTTTATGTCGTTTTTTTGACGTAAATAAGAATAGGAAAAAAAAGGTTTCTAGTGAGATTTAATTTTGAATTAAATAGGGAGGTTAAAAGGAGGAAATTGAAAGGTTTTAAGTTTTTCCTTTAAAACGATCTCTCTTTCATTCATTTTACATTCTTTTTAGACAGTCAATTTTATTTCTTTAGCTCTCCTCCTTCCTTTTAATGGCCTCTATGAAATAAAAATTCCATAAAACAAATTCAAACAAAAAAATAAATTCAAGATGGTTCTTGTCCCTGGATCCTTGCAAAATCCGGAGGCTGATTTCTGAATCTGGGAGTTTTGACTCATCATTCAAGATATGATTTATTGGCTACATCTAAAAGTAATATTTAATTAATTCACTATATATTCATATGATTAATATAATTAGATTTCCTATGATTCACTTCATGTTTCAATTTTTCATCTTGCAACGTGTAAATTAAATAGGTCTTATGCTTAGTTTGTTTAAATCATGTAACGACCCGCAATTTCACTACTTTGATTTGTGAATATTTATTTAATTTCAAATATTCAAATAATATATACATAAAATGAAACTCTTTTAAATAATAATAATGATGGTGAAATGGTTTTAAAATTTTGTTTACAAAAATATTTAGTTTGAAGAAAGATTGAAAATGTGACCGGAATTTGTTTCGGAATTTTCGATTTTTCATCGGCTAAACGTTATGAAAAATATTGTAAGAGTTTTGTATACACATACATACATTTATAAATTGTTTTAGACATATTGAATGCATATGAATATGTATGTGCACTTAAACACACACACACACACGTGCACACGCACGCACGCACACTAAAATATGATTTATTATTTTATAAAGAGAGTTAAACATATTTTAATATATAAAGATACCTTTAGAAACATAAGTACATAGCATTAAAAGCATGTTGGCTTGGATATGACGGGGTGGTGGCTATATGGGGGCGGATGTACATGGGTAGGGAAGAGGGATGGTGAGGTGGAAGCAAGTGTGTGGTGGTTAAAGGACACAGGGTAAAGTGGTAATTCAACTTGTGCCTTGGTATATAAACTCATTTTTCTAATTTTATTCACCTTCCCATTCTCTTTTCCTTCATTTTTAACTTCCTAAGCTCTTGTAGACACTTCCATGGCTTCTCAAATATTTTCCTAAGTTATAAAAACCATAGTTTTCTATTTGAATCTCTTTAAAAGCTTGCTAAAACACTTCTACATTCAATACTCCACTTCCTCCATTTTTACTCACACTTCATTCGGCCATAACTTCCTCTAAACCACTCCAAATCAAGATTTTTTTTCCAAACTATGTAGAATTCCAATAGCTATAACTTTCATTTGAATCACTTTTTCAAATTTCGAATATTTTTGGGTCAAATTGCATTTCTTTCTGACGTATTTTCGAACCCATATTTTCAAGCTCGAAAATAACACTCCTTCTTTTGACCATATCTCCCTAAAAAAATCCAAATTGAGTGATTCTTTTCTTATAAACGAGAGAGAAAATAATTTTCAAAAATTTTTTCCTTTGGCCACTTTTTAAAATTCTGAGAGTACCATGATCAAAAATATGTGAGAAGATGACTTATTTTTGAGAATATTTTTGATTTCCAGCTTTGCAAGTCTAAAAATTTTAGGTTCTAAAAAGTTTTGATGAGTAAACTTTTTATCTCTTTTTGGAAAGATGTGATCTTTAGTCATTTCTTATTATATGGTGATATATTAGTTGAATTGATGAACTATTGTAGGTTGAATGGTTATGTGGATGTTTACTTGAAATTAGTAAGTTAAATTTGTGATTTGAAGGTTAAATGTTAGCTATGCATGTAAAAGTAGGATTTTGATTAGGTTTGGGTTCGGAGTATGTAAACATTGTTATTGATATGCTTATATGTTTATTTGCTAAGGAATGTTAGCATCATGTTTAGGTTATCGACTAGGAGTTTTTTTGTGAAAATACGAGCTTTAGTTTTAAAAAGAAAATTATATTTTTTAAAAGTTAAAAATACTTACCTTGGGGTTTGAAAGGTTAGAAAGTTTTCAAGTGTAAGGTTTTCAAAGAAGAAAGTAAGGAAACATTTTTAAATTATGGTACCTATAGTGACAGTCGCTAGATGTAGCTTCGCTTTAAAAATCCAAACTTTGGAAAAATTGGTTTTTAAACTTAAAATTGTTTGTCAATGTTTTATAAAACTTAATAATAATATTTTAGAAAGTTAATAATTAATTAATTATTAAACAAGGTTTGTTAGTCTTAACTAATGAGGTTTAGTTTCAATTAATTATCTTATAGCTATAAGATTTATTTTAATAAATTATTAATTAATAATAGGGTTATTTATTTATTTATTTATTTATTTAATCAAGTGTGTAATTATTTTTAATTATAAATTTATTGAGGTTTTCATTTATAAATAATTATTTATTAAATGTTTATTTTATTATTTAAGTTTAATTAAAATATTAATTTATTGTGATCAATTAATAGTTAATTATTAATAAGAAATTAAATTATTATTTAATAGTTAATAAAGGAATTATTAAGGGTTTAATTTATAAATAAAATTTATTAAGCTTTTATCATTTATTAATTTATAATTTAGTTAAGTTTTAAATTTAATAAGGATTAATTATGATTTAATAAGAGTTTAACTTGTAACTAATCATTTTTAAAATGGAGTTTAAGTTTTAATCCTTATTTTCAAAGAATCAAATTGTTTTTAAAGGAACTTCTTTTCAAAGATGATTTTGAATACACGGGATTCAAGTATCGATATCATTAAGGAACCACATAACTGTGAATGAGTTATGATGTAAATAGTTTGATTGTGTGGACATTTGATAGTAGAATAAATCCTCGTTCTACTATAAATAGATTGTTTGATTGTGTGGATATTTGATAGCAGAATAAATCCTCATTCTGCTATAAATTGATTGAATTGTTTGGACACCTATTTAACATGACAAATCATCATCCTGCTATTATTGTTGTTTAGGCATGTTTATGCTGGTTAGTTTATATTGACATATTATTCCTTTATTTGGATATGATGTACATTTACATATATGTTGACTAAGTTAAATAAGTTATCGAAAGACTTGAAAGTGAAATTGAAATTAAATGGTAACTTTAACTGGCACCATTAGGATTGTTATGCCTCTTTTGAAATTATAAAATATGGTTTCAAATTAGCTCTAATTCTTTGATCAGTTTGGGGTTAAGGTTTATAAATGATTTTTCCAATTTATATTATTTTGTATAAAGGTATTTATAAATAATAAATTGTTTATAACATGGTTTTATTAGACTTAAAAGGATGAGTTGCAAAAGATATTTTGTAAAGGATTTTTTAAAGAAGATTTATCAAAGGAGTTTTCAATGGGGAAATGTTATATAAATGATTTTAGAGGTTTGTAAAGAGTTTTTTGTAAATTGAATTGTAGACTTATAAAAGTATTTTATAATTTGACATTGGAAATTTATAAGTTATTTGAAATATGAAGTGAGCTTTTAAAAAGGGAATTGTTACTATGGATAAGAGGGTTAGTTTATAGTAAGTAATTTTTTCAAGAGGAATTTGAAAAGAGAGATATTTCCTGATGTTTCGATAATATTCTTATACTTCTAAGATAAGTATAAATGTTTCCAAGTATAAAAAGGAAGTAAGAGGTTTTGGAAATAGTGTTGTGTAAAGATCTTTTGATCGACTGTTTATAAAGTGATTTTAATTAATTAAACATTAATTAAATAAGGTTTAATGGGTTCCATATGGGTTAAATCCATGTTCGAATGTCTTCTTATTTGATAGTTAAATAACTCACTATTAAAATCTGGACCATAACGTAACTATGGAATATATGGGAGAAATATGAAAATTATATGGTACAGTTATCATCGATGGTGCTACACTCTATGTATATATTCGTTTCTTTCTTCTTGGACAAATGATAAGGAAATCCGTGTACTAACGTTAGGAGGCGATCTCCTTTCTTATCTTGTCTGCTTATTTCCTAAAGAACATGGTTGAGTTTATCGAAAATTATAGAAAGTTGTCGAAGAGACCGGTATCGGATATGTTATCCAAAAACCACTTTGATCCTACTTAAGTATTTCAAACTGAAGACATCTTGAAGAGTATGGAATCGATGATGGAGTTTTGAAGTGCAAGGGTTACTTGCTACTAATCTTGATGGCGATTCCAAAATGGATGTAGTAGAAGTAGTGCCTTTAGTTTCATTTAGTCCAAGCGAACTTTTATGGATGAATGCTAGCATTACATTGATGCCTGAAGGGCAGTGTAGCATTCCAAGCGGGAAGTGCTAAATAGTAAAATGAAGCCACAAGCCTCATCAATAGGGAAATGACAAAATAGGGCATGCAGCAGGGACAAGTGGGCCCCTTCCATCAGGGTACGGTCATTCCAAGTCTAGATCGATTACTATTTACTCATATATGCTTTGGGGCCCAAAGTGGGATGATCGTATTTGGTACTACTAGTCAAGTGGTAGACCAGTCCTAGTGGCAGGGGTATAATATGTTCTTGTCAGACCCCGGTGCATTTTATCTAGAGATGTACCATCGAAAGGTAGTTCATTACCTTGTCATAGTATGTAATTTAATCTCTAATACGTGCTTTTAAGGTTTTAATTGTAGAACCTAGTATGTTGGAATTTAATTAATGTAACAATTTTGGCTATGATTAATAAGTATTTGTACTCTAGACATTATTATAATATTGTTGGATTTTCTATAAAAAAATGTTTTTGTTATCGTAAGGTAAAAACCCATGCATATTTAAAGTGCGACATGATCATATGAAATACCTTTGATTTTAAAAGGGTTTTAAACATAATAATTCAATTGTTTGAGTTTACTCACACCAGACTTATATCTGACCTGAAGTTTTATTTTCTTTCCCTAACACTTTTGGGTGCTCAAATTTTCGGGGGCATCCATACAGTTCAGGTTTTCCCACGGATGCATTTTGGAGGAGCCTGGAGTAGGAGGCTTCATCGATAGCTAGTTACTATCTTATTTCCGCTATATTATATGTATCTTGTATCAGTTAGGTCGGGACAAGCAATTATAACTATCCAAGGATAAGATTGTATTACTATGACTCTAATGTTCATTTTTGAAATGACTTTTTAAAGTATTATGTAGATTAATATATTTTATTCCACTGCATTGTGAAATTCTGTAATTGTTTAGTTTCTTCTTATCTACTATCTCCTTTCTTCCCCTAACAATCTATCTTTCCGGCACTTAGTTGTTCGGCACGTTAATACCGTGGACGTTTTAGTGTCGACCTCTGGGGTTTGAAAAGGCGGGTTGTTACAAATCATGTTTATCGTATTAATTTTATTTAGATCTATGTTTTTTCATCAATTCCTTTTAGTGTATGTTTATGATAAATTGACGTGTTTTGATTCTCATATCACTTCTAATAAATTATCACCATTCTCCGTATTGTTTAAATCTGTAAATTCTTATCACCAATTTACACATGTCTGCCTTGCTCAAATCTCTTTTATTTTATTTTGGAAACTTATGGAAATAAAATTTTATGTATATAATGATATAACATTCACTTATTTAATTGCTAATTAATTAGATATATGTTAAACTGTCTACCGTTCCTTGAAATTAATCTTAGTCATGTGTTAAATTCGTGTATACAATTGTTTCAATCTTTTTTTTAAAGGAGGAAACTTTTATTTAAGATCATTGAATAGATATTAGTGCAAATTATACTTCTTTGTTGATTTCTATATTTAAAGTTTCATGTGAAGTTTAAAGTATTGTTTCATTCCTAAATAAAAGTGTAATGAAAATTGTTAACTTAAAATCATGAACCTTTTATAAAATGTATATATAAAATATCATATTCTATAATGCTTGCAAAGGTACGTTTTTCAGATCTAGATTATCGAATTGTAATTATCATATATATCGAATATAAATGTTTGGTTTAATTAAAACTTGTATAGATATATGACAAATAATGTAAAATTTTTGTTTTCAAACCTTTCTTAATTAAAATCATATCTATTAATGTTAATTTTTGACTTTAAATTATTCAAAACAACGGATAGTTCTTCACTTTATATCGATGCATATATTTATATCTACAATTATTTTGAATGTATGCATATATTTCATTAATAAAATTTAGATAACATAGGCATGGGTAAATTTGACTGATAACTAATAAATGTTATTTGATATATTAATTGTTACAATTGAATAGGGTAAGAAATGATTGGTTTCCTTCCTTTTATATTCTATCATATCTTCTCCTTATTAATTGGATAGAGTAAGAGAGGGAAAGAAATGAAATGTTTTCCTCCTTTTATATTCTGCCATATCTTCTCTTTATTAATTGAATAGATTAAGAGAGAGAGGGAGAAATAAATGGTCCCTTTCTCTTAATTCATTTGTACATATTTCATTTACACACTACTAGTATGTTGCACTTACACTTCACACAAATGAATGTATTGATACCTTTATTATAATACATATATGTTAAAATTAAATTTTATATTCCTTTTCGCTAAATGAAATAAAATACTAATTTTATTTAAAAGTAGAAAATTTCTAAATGAAATTAGATTTCATAGGCCCACTAAAGATCCAAAATGGCTAAAATTTCTGAAGTTTACCGATTTCTTCCACTACGGGCCGGCTAGTTCCTTCAATGGTACCAGAGCCCAAAGCCACTGTAGTTTAAGTTAGTCATGTTAGGGCTAACTAATTAAGCTTGCACATTTAGTACGGTGTCTAGAAAGATGACGTCTAGGATTGGAATTGGACAACTAAGTATCCTATCGTACTAGGTTACCTACTTGGCCTGAAAGGTGAAGTGAGCCCAAAGGTTGCCCCTAATAGAAAAGACCCATTTTTATTTGGGGCTTGGGATAATTTTAAAAATGGTTTTGAAAATTAAGACAAGATTTTAAATTTAAAAGTTAAATTTAAAATAAAAACATGTTTATTATAATAGGTTGTAATATAACATAAAATATCAAAATGTTTGAAAATGTAAGGAAAATTTCAAAATGTTTGAAACATTTAAATATTAATTTTAAAATTTAAAATTTATTAAAAAGATTAATAAAATAAATAAATTAAATGAGTTAATTAGTTAACACTTATATGCATGTATTATATATGTTGGTATATGTTATGTTATTTTAAGAGTGTTTAAGATAACATAAGTATACATGTATGTATGTAAGATAAATTTGAAATTAATATAATTTCATTAAAATTGTTTAATTGAATAAATTAATTAAAAGGTTAATTAATTAAATAATAAACATATATGTGTGTGTTGTACTAAAGGTTATAGTATGCAATAAATATTTAATATTAATGTTATATTAAGATGATATAGAATAAATTAAATTGTTAATTAGTTAAAATAAATTGAATGAGATTTAATTAATGAAATGTTATACATAAGACTGTTGTAAGTAATATGAAATATTAAAATTATATACTAGTAAAACTTATATAATATGAATGTATAAACTAAATGTGGAACATTAAGGAAACCCTAGATAGTCTTAAGAAATAAATACACAAGTATAGTACATATATCATGATTTCAGATGACAAGAACCATCGTCCTAGTGGTTGAATGATTCGACTTTGGTGCGAGAGGTCACAAGTTCGAAACTTGTGTAACGTGATTCGAGCATATATTGACAAGTGATTTGTGATATGTTGTCCTAGTGACATGTTGTATCTAAGTACCATTTTAAAAAAATCATGATTTCAAATGTGTTTGACACTTAAATCATGAGGGTACTTTATAAGTAATACATTATTCCATAAGTCGATATAACTCAATATAATATATTGAAGATTATGAAATTTCAATATAATATTATCCTCAGCCATATATATATATATATATATATATATATATATATATTAGTAAATTACTTTCATACTTCTTAGTTGTTGAGCAAACTCAAGCTAGGGATGTTATGTGTAGTATTATTGATATATTGAATAGACGAGGTAAGATAACTACATGTATTTGCTTAGAAAACTCGAGGTACATATATTATACTTAGGCCGTTGCGATATGATAGGTGTGAGTGAATAATCTCTTTCGGTTTGTTGAGAAAACTCAAGGTATAAATGAGATTAGGACAAGGAACCATGGGTTAGGAGTTGTATGTGATACAACCGATAAGGAGTTATCCATCGTCCGTAGAGCCATGACTTGTTGAGCAAACTCAAGGTCAGAATTTTAAGACGGACGAGTCCCAACACTCACTAGTGAAGTCAAAATACTTTTATGTTTTTCTTAGGGTTTGGTGAGACATAAAAGACTAGAGAGTGCCTTACTAGAAAAATGAAATGATAATATTTAACCTTTCTAATATTGTAAGCACATATTCTATATAATGTCATAATATTCTACATTGATAATTTTATGCATTTAATAAGATTAATAAAATGTTTATCAATTAAGATATACAAATGAATTGAAGATTAACAATAGAAATATAATACACACTTTTCAATAAAATATTATTGCATGTTAACGTTTCAACACCCATGCAAGTGCATGATTTCACAACTACTAAATGCTTTCATATTTTGGTCACTTATGCATTTATTCGGTCGAGATAGGTATTGCATTCTATGATTTTCGAACTCTAAAAGCAATGTAAGGCTATGGATATTTGATCCGTATACAATCGTAGATAAATGTCATACGGTGAACTTTCGAAATTTGTAATGTACAATGTTTCGATGAAGTTAGTTCATCTAAAAATCAAATAAACCTTAGTGTTTAAGATCAAGTATTCAATGTGATTGATTACAAAAGGATCATATCATGTTAAATGTAATACTAGACCAAAAATACAATATAAATCTAAGAACATGATCACTGAAATGTTAGTTTGTTTTGTTTTATGCAAAGCACAAAATATATAATGTCTTTAAAAGTTAAAGATAATCGAACGAACTTTTGTAAAGAGTTCATTATGATATTGTAGTAAGGGTTTTTCTTTTGAATGGTTTGACCATTTAGAAAGATTAACAAATGTATAAGAGTAGATGTGATTTAAGGTATAGTTAGAATGAAGAGAGTGAATAGTCATTTCTGCTTCGTAAAGAAACAATGGAAACGAGAATTGTAATAATGGTGATTAATACTTAACATTGGAATGAGAAACATGATTTCTATTCCAAAATGTATTTTCATATAGAAAATTGTTTTATGTGAGATTTGTTTCTTTGAGTTCAAGATATTTAATCAAAGAACTCTCTACGGTAAACTAGTTGTAGTGTATGAAACAAACGAATCTACATTAAGTGAATGATGGACCTACGAATTTAGTATGCTATTATAGTAATGGCAGAAGTAATGGAAGCATGCCATGTAACACTCATTATTTGCATCAAATTACGAAATTTGTTTTCGTAAAATGTGCCAGACATTATCTATGAAATAATGATTTTTTCTATATCGATTGAAAAATGGACATAGTTATTAACTATTTCAATGTGAATATTATGAATATTCGTTATGAAATGAAACTACAATATGGTATTTGTTTTCATAACAAAAGTGATGCATTGGAAAATACAGAAGTGTCTAATATTATTTACAGTTACCTTGGAGTTATAGACAAAGCCGTAGTTTTGAGAAATAACTTTATTATATGAATATAAATCATGTGATAACGGTTAATTATATCTCAAACAATCAAGGGCTATGCACTCATTCAGTGGGAGCATTGTAAGAGTTGATGAACTCTTTGGATCAATACATATAGATATATGCAATCATAAGTCTATTAATACCAAAACAGTTCCACCTATTTTGTCATATTCACCGATGATTTATCATCGACATGGACATGTTGATACAAATGTATTATGTCTATGGTAAACTCATAGAGTATAAACAGAAGTAAATAATATAACATGCCATAGGAATGATTCAATTTGATTGAATGAGCGAGTATATCAAAAACATTTCCGAACATACTGAAAATGAATAAAGATTTAGTCTCAAAATCATTCCTCCATGTGATACAAAATGATGCACCGATACAGAGAAGTCGAACTTTGTTGGACAATGTACAATTAATTGTGAGTAAAGTTGAGTTATTTTCTTTCTATAAGGTAATGTACTTAAGAGTAGTACAAAAACCTAATATTATTTCAACTTAATAACAGCTTACGAAATCACATAAGATAAGAGTTTATAAGAAACTCTAACATATCCTAGGCCAAGAAGTTAGCTGGTTGTGCGAGTTGAAAGATTGCACAAAATAATTTTTCATGAGGGATATTGTATGAATCTCGCCAAAAGATTTTGGGAAAGACTAATTTTAGATGACATATTTATGTTTTGAACGTGAGTTTTGTAAACTAGAACCAAATCAGTTTTATAAATAAAGAAATTCATAAAGTGTTTATGAACACCTGTTTTATTTGCACTTAGAAATAATTGTTGTTTCAAGATATACCAACTTTATTGTGAAGGAATTTATTTGAGGAATTATTGGTAGTTAAATGTAATTGGATATGATCCATAGATATAACTAATTAAATGCGATGAAATGAAATTAACTAACCAAAATGAACACATCATATTAGAGTGTCTAATAAGTATTCTTGTACATCAAAAAGAAACTATGAGTTTCTTATCAATGTCAAGAATAGATAATCCTTGACGGTCAATTAAACCATTAAGAGTGCTGACTTTATGATATGGTATGATGCGAAAATCCGAAAGAATTCCAAGTATGCTATGAAAATATGATTTTGGCAGTAGCAACCGAAGGGATGTGATCCATCGGCCATGATTATGTCTTTGTGAGCAAGACTAATGTAGTTGGAATTAAATGAGCTATATCGATAAGAATAAAATTGCAAATTTCAATTATTGAAATTAGCGTAATAGATTTGGTATTCAACGTACTCAAATTAATTTGGTTTTATTCACAAAATTACCACTTAGTATGACTTTATGTTTGGTACATATGTATTGAAATGGAAAATTCTAAATAACGATTTAGAGTAACCGTTTATACATAATAACCAAAAATGTCTCAAAGTCGGCGGGAGCGATGTTGAGTTTGTGAGTCTTTGGGTATGATCCAAGAAATAATGCAAAGTATCATTTTATAAGCATTAAAATTGAAAAAGTATTTTGATAGAAATATCAATAGTTTGATTATCAATCAAAATACAGAGGAAACATGTGTTCATAAGAAAGAATGTTAAAAGGTACATTGATATTTCTAAATTATAACAACACGTTATTGATTTTAACAATGTACTTGTGTTAAAATCAACCTTAATTGTTTTAATACTCAATTTTGGATTGTAAATGATGTCTTTTATAATGAGTATAAAAGATATTGGGAATGTCCCAAATCGATGGGCGAAACCTTATTAAATTGTTTAATACGAAACATGTGAGATTAATTCCTTATGCATTGGCAACATAAATTATCATACATGTTATGTTGTCTACGATAACGTGATTTGTGTAACACTCCATATTTTTAGCGACATTATTTGGGAAACTTAATTAGTTAAATTAAGTTAAATAATGTAGGTTGATTATGGATTCATATTTCTGATTAAAATTAAAGGGTAGTTGTAACGACCCAACTTCCAAATACCAGGAAGTCGCATCGTTAAGAAGAAAGAAAGGGATAGAAAGAGAATAGAAAGAAGAGTAGAAAGAAACAACATCAGAATCTTACACAGCGGAACGAATAAATTTTATTAATAACATAAATATTACATAGTTTACAACCATTATCAGAGTACATAGATATACAACACATACTAGACAGTTATAAACACCTGTCTAGTATACAACTTAATACAACAACTCAGAGAACACATAGCGGAATACTAGATATATCGACACGCGGAAGCCTCCTGCTCCATTGCTCCTCCACAATTCGTCAAAGCTATCCTGAATCGTAACCTGAATTCCCTTGACTACTCATAAAAATTTGAGTACCCAAGAGTTAAAGAAAAATAGAAATAACTCCGGGTCAGACATGGGTCTGGTGTGAGTAACAGGTTAAAGTTGCTTAACTTTCAAAAACCTTTTGAAAAGAAAGGTATCACGTAAGACTTCCCACACATAAACAAGGAAAAGTTTTTACCTTACGCTAACCAAAACATTTGATAGGAAATCTGATGATATTATAATAGGGTCTAGGGTTTTCAAAATAAAATACAGAAATAGCTGGAATGCTTACATCTCACGTTCCAACATAGTTGGGCACAACTAATACGTATGGCACTTATTGGATTTTGGATTCCATACAATGGCAGGGCTACTGGGGTACCGTCCATTACAGTACGTGGCCTAGATCACCGTACGGAGGATTACTCCCTATCCCCTACAACACAAAGCCGGACCTGTTCCTTACTGAACAGTTCCAAATAAGACAACCCCGACGGTTGTAGCTACTTAATCGTCCACACAACCGAAATAAAAGGGATCTCTAGACAGGGGTAAATCTTACTCTCAAGTGGGGGCTACCCACGAAGCTTTGCTGCACCTCCCCTGTTTTAGCCATTCTCGGTTGATGAGGCTTGAGGTTACGATTACCTTTATAGGTCATATCACTTGGAATGCTCATCGTCCACTTGACGATGTTCTGAAAGCATTCAATCCATACAAGTTCGTTCCGGGTTCGAACGAAACCGAAGGCATTATCTCGTTACACTCATTTTGGAATCACCCTCAGAGTTAACGACAATAACCCTTGCACTCTAAATCACCATCTCGAATCTATAAGTACTATTCCGTCAACTCATTACGGAATCACCCACAGAGTTATACTGACGTATAGCCCTTACACCTTGAGTCTTCACAAAGCTCCATTTTGACTCACGACCTAACGTTATTTGGAATCGATGTGGTTTTCGGATATCCAAATATGGAAACCCGATCCCGGTCTCATCGAAATCCAAAGCGTGTCTTTTAGGTCCAAGTTGTTTTAAAGGTTTTAAAACAATTTAATACAGTATCTATATACACACAGATAGATAACTTAAATCATAACTGATAATCAACATTATCTCATAACAGGTAACCCACATTATCAATATCAAATAGATATTCCATATATCACCATCACAATAGATAACCTATGTTATCATCACAATACAAACCAAACATTCATACCACACAGTCATTTATCTCATTATTGAGATCACAAAGCATCCAAGACAATTCATGACATCCATTCATCCATAAGCAAAGATTCACTCATACCATATAATTATTTTAAAATGAATTAAATTAATTCTATACCTCTAATTAATTTAAAATGAATTAAATTAATTCCTTCAACTATAATTAATTTAAAATAAATTAAATTAATTACTTCATCAAATTATATCTTGCTTACTCAATCATTTAATTGATTACAATCAATTGATCAATCATTCATAATAAATTACCTTAATTAATCATTCTTGATTAGTTATACTTAATTACATTCATGTAATTATCCTTAATTAATTTCACAAATTAATTAACCTCAAACAAAATAGTAATTAACCTTTAATTACTTCAATTAATAATTAATCATAATTAATCACCTTAATCCTTAATTAATTATTCACTTAATTATCTTTAATTTCCTCTTATTGATTAATTAATCATAATTAATCAACTTAATTACATCATTAATTAAAGTAATTAATGATCCTTAATTATTCCTTAAATTAATTTCTTAATTAATTTCTCAATTAATTATTTGATTAATTATTAAATAATTAATTCAAATTATCTCATAATTACACCTCTCCATATAATTACAACCATGTAATTATTTAACAATTACTTAACTAAGTAATTACCCAAATCATTAATTACATAAAATAATTATTTTTAAACTCAAATGTTTATAATTAATTAAACTTAATTAATTAAAAATAAATAATCACATAAATTAAGTTAACTACATTAAGTAATTAATTTCTTAATTACTTATCAAGTAATTATATTCAAACCATTCATAATTGATTATTATTAAATTAATTAATCTAATTAATTATAGAAATTAACTACATTAATTAATTGTTAAATAATCATGGTTAATGACCTTCATTAACCATCCTCAAATTATTTTATAAGGTAATTAACTTAAATTAATTACCATTTAAATTATCTTTAATCATTTATTAGTTAAAGTTAATTATTAAATTAATTACCCTTAATTTAGAACTTAATTATATAATTAATATTCATTCATCATTAATTAATAATCTAATTAATGATCTTAATTGATTAATCATTAATCAATATTTAATTCCAAATTCAATTAATTAATTAAATTAATTATCTTAATTACCCAATTAATTAATTCTAAAACATAAATCTTAATTTTAAATTTCAAAAAAAACATAACTTAATTATGTTTAAAACAATTTGATCTAAACAAAGTACTTAAGAAATTTCCTTTAAAGTTTCAACTTAAATTTAAGTTTAAATTAGAATAAATTTTAAACTTATCAAAGTTTTAAATAATTTACAACTTATTTAATTTCAGGAAAATTCAAAGGTTTGTCTTAAAAATCAAATCATAAGAACTTGAAGTTAAATTCATTTCAAAACTTTAGAAGTTTCAATTCATTTTTAGTTTAAAACTTTCAAATTTAAATCTTCTTTTTAAATTAAAAACTGAACTCATTCTTAAACTTTGAATTCCAGATTTTAAAATTAATCTGTAAATACTACTTACATTTAAAAACTTAATATTTAAAGTCTTAAACTTATTTACCAAATGAAATAGTTAATTAAGATAAAATTTGAAACTTTGATTTTATTTTAAAAACTGGGATTTAAATTGGAATCTGAAATTCAAACTTTCATTTTAACTTAAACTTAAATTTCACTCAAATCACAAATCTGCAGATTTAAAAAGAAAACTCAGATTTAAAGAAAAAAAAACAGTAAATCAGGTTTTCAAACCTGGAATTTGAATCCAATTCAAAAATACAAACTTAAGTTTGATTTTAATCTTAACTTTTCTTTAAACAAAAACTACAGATTTTAAATTTTCAAAAACCCAGATTTTAAAATTTTAAAACCCATATTTAAGAAAAACAGGTCTGTAACCTGAAACCTGTACATTATAATTCAACCCGAGAAAAACTAAATTCTACTCGGGTTCAAAGTCTAATTACTCTGAGACATCATCATACTTGCTTCGAGCAAATTCAAATATCTCCCCTGCAATACCCAAAAATCCAAACATCACCAGAGTTTCAGCTGAAAACTCGTCGCCGCCCCCTCTGCCGATCATCTCAGGAGATCAAGCCACAACCAGAAACTCATGAATACCCTAACACCAACACAAGATTAACCAGATAAACAGGAATTCAAATTTTGGTTATGAAACCCCAAATTCAAAACCTGGAAAACATATTACAGGTTTCTGCTCAACTTGTCAATGGCCAATTGTTCGCCACTCCGATCACCTGGGTATCCTCCTCTCCGGCCATGAAACAATCCACACACCAGCTACACAATCACCAAGTATCACATCACTCGATCCACTCTTCCCCCCTCACTGTCCCAAACTTTAACCCTTATTCAAAACTTAGGGTTCAAAACAAGATTTTCCCACAGCAACCAATCTAGCAATTTATTATTCTCATTTCAGATTTTCTATGGATCTATGATCCTTACTTAGTAACTCACAAGAATTTCAGAATTTTCCAATTCAAAGATCAATAGAATTTGCACAGATTTTATTCCTAGTTCAATACAAAACTGCTACTGAATCTTTCTTCTAAAAATTCTATTTCTTGATTCAAAAATCAAGTTATGGTAAGTACTTTTATTTATAAATCTGAGGCATGATATCAATATAGTTGAGTCTTGATAAAAAAATAAATCATGCAAAGTTTTACCTGAGTTAACAGGGACAAACTGTTTATATCTATTTTTCTCTTTACACTTGCTTAAAACTGTAAAAGTTAACTTAAGATAATTTATAACCTTACATATAAATTAAATCATTCCAGAAGTTAAAGTTAAAAGATAAAGTTTTAATAAAACTGCCTAGAAAATCAAGAAAACAGATCAGGTAAGAAAACAAAAGCATACAAACATTACTTCACACTTAAACACAGCAATACTTATATATATCAAACAATCTAGCATGCAATCCTATTATAAATTTAGAAATTTATGTTACTCACCTTTTATTGAATGCAGACCCCAGATCATTTTTTTTCCCTTTCTAAATTTTGCAGAAAACACAAAAATGCAGGCTTCATCCATTCCAGGTTTAAACAGAAGGCAGGAAAACATGCAGACTTCATTTTGATTTTGAAATGAAGTGTAGATTTGAATATGCAAATTTTTCTTGGATTTGAGGGGTTGCATATGTTGTATTTTGAATATGCAAGTTTCACTTGAATTTGAGGTATGCAAATTTATGAAGAGTGTTGTAATTTTGAAGATGAGTTTGTGTATGCAGAATTGAAACTGTGGATTGCAGGGTTTCTGAATTTTTTTTTTATATATGAAAATGCATTTGATCTTAGAAGTTTTGAAGATTTCTTTGATTAAAGAAAATGAAGATGCAATATGAATGGAGATGCAATCTTAATTAATGTATTTTCAGATTTAATGGAAATAAAAGAAAATAAAAACAAAATTAACACTTGTCTATTTTTTTAACACTTGTCAAATTGAATGCAAAAGAATTTAACACTTGTATCTTTAAGATAATTAGTACTAATTGTAATTTAATGTGTATGTAATCCTAAGTTAATATGTTAGTTTATATAAGATATGTGTATAAATTTACAAAAGAAATAAAACAAACAATGTTTTACAAAACTTACACTAATAAAAATTAAAACAATTAAACAATTTAAAAATTTATACTTGGGAATTTAAATTCAAAATAAATTTCAAAAATCAAATATTTTCCATTTTAATAAACCATGAAATCATTTTGTTAAATTATTCTAAATTTAAAACTCAAGCTAATTTAATTTAAAACATTTAATATTTTCCTTACAAATTTTAAAATCATATAATTATTTATGAAATAGTTCTTGAAAACTCAATACTAGTTTGTATTAAAATTACCAAATTAAAAATGTGTATATTAGAATTTTAAAACACTATTCAATTATTAAATTTAAGCCAAAACCATTTATTTAATTTTTGAAAAGCTTAAATATTAAATAAAACAAATTTTCCAAATTACTATAAATAATAAAACTAGAAAATATGCTTTACTTATTAAAATTAAAACAAAACCAATCTATTTAAAATATAAACCATATATTTATTTATAAATAGAAATCAATTTATTATTTAAAAGATAAAATGACCAATTTAAATATTTATTGAAGAAGATTATTAAATTTATCTGAATAATTATTAACAGATTATCAATATCAATTTAATTTTTAACTAAGATTATTAAATTGATATTGTTAAAAATTCTGGGATATTACAATCCTTCCCCCTTAAAAGAATTTCGTCCTCGAAATTTAAAACAATAGTAATTTAATAATCTCATTAAATTTTAATCTTAAACACAAGAATATATCAAACCTATGCTAACAACCAAAACAACCAATTCAAACAAATCTAATTATCCAGACAAATTCTGGATAATTTTTCATCGAGTTTCCCCCAGGTGTGTGTATATATATATATCCACCAGGATACTCGCTCTAGAAAATCCAAACAAACAATACTATGAAGCCACAAAACATCTATATCTATAACACTAGACAAAATATCAGACTACAAACGAGTCTGACTCAACATCCCAAAACTCCAGAACTGCTGGTTCCACAACCAGAGATAGACCATACACGTACTCCCTCAGAGATACGTGAAACTCATCGAATCCCAGTTATCCAAACAGGCAATCCAATCCTGTAGACCAATCACTTATTCTCCAAGATCACAGAAAAGATCCAAAACACTTCAGAGCTAGCTTCTCAGACTTACCCAAACTTATAGCTCACTTATGATCGGAGAAAACTTATCCAAAAATTAAATCTCCGACTCTTATCTACCAAACTCTTCGGACGATCCTGGGCTGTCTACAAACTTACTGATCAGCTCAACCTTCGCTGACGCTTCTAGGAACAAACTAGACCAATCAACATAACAAAATGATCTCCTCAAGATCAATCAAAACCAACAACTCAACTCAACTTCTCAACAGCAGAGAACAACAACTCACTTCTCCTGTCCAGCAAAGAAAAGCAGATACACTTCCAAACTGCTTCCGCTGTACAACTCTGATCCAACGTAGAAGAGAATGCTGAAGAAGAACGCAAGCACAACTCAACAACATACCCTAGAGATATGATTCAACAAATCCATAAGAAACTTTCAGAAGTTCCTCCAAAACTCCGAGCTGCTACACCAACTCAATCTCCTTGAAACCATTCTTCTATAACGCTAAATCACTGGTACCACTCCTGGAATTCCAGCCGATGAGAAAGCTCAATCTCCAGATGCGAACAAAACTCTAACTTCCTGGAGACATCCATAAAAACTCAGATAACCCAAGAGAACACTTAAACAATCGCAACTCACTTTTGCGAACCACCAAACCAAATCCAAAGAAAAACTGTTCTTTCTAAACCAAATAGAACAGCTTACACCCAACTAGCCAACCCATCGAAGAAACGGGTCCACTTAACTGCTTCTGAACTCTACTTCAGAAAACTGCTAAACCAGAAGATCTCTTCCAAACACCGAGAACATTCCAAACTGTACTGCTGCCACAGATGCCAAAGAATTTCCAAAACAAAGCTCTCCGAGAAACTCGGACTTCAAAGCAAACAGAAACTCCTACTGAACACTGCCACAACCCCAAAGCAGACTCATCTCCCTAAACTTGTTCCAAAGAAAGCATCTTCGGGAACATCCATAGTCGCTGTATCTCATCACGTAGCTACTACTTCCTGATGTATCCAATATACCATCACTTGCTTCTTCTTAATCAACAGATCCAAATTCTACTCATCTACTTCAGAAATGAACTCCGAACCTTAACAGGTTTCCTTCAGAGCTCAATGAAGTTCTTCATCACTACAAAACCCACTCAAGACGGTATTAGGTCTACAGTCTCGACAGAACACCTCCAACCTCAAACATTCAAACTCCAACTAATGGTAGTAATCGTGTTACACACAATACTACCCCATCTACCTTTATAATTTATATTGGATAACATGAACGGGTAGCCCAACAGATAGGTAGAAACATATATATATATATATATATATATATATATATATATTATATAAAAATTACAAATACGCTCTCTCAAGAAAGACACCACTACAGAGCCTAGGTATTCACTCAACCTAATGCACTGATACCAAATGTAACGACCCAACTTCCAAATACAAGGAAGTCGCATCGTTAAGAAGAAAGAAAGGGATAGAAAGAGAATAGAAAGAAGAGAAGAAAGAAACAACATCAGAATCTTACACAGCGGAACGAATAAATTTTATTAATAACATAAATATTACATAGTTTACAACCATTATCAGAGTACACAGATATACAACACATACTAGACAGTTATAAACACCTGTCTAGTATACAACTCAATACAACAACTCAGAGAACACATAGCGGAATACTAGATATATCTACACGCGGAAGCCTCCTGCTCCATTGGTCCTCCACAATTGTCAAAGCTATCCTGAATCCTAACCTGAATTCCCTTGATTACTAATAAAAATTTGAGTACCTAAGAGTTAAAGAAAAATAGAAATAACTCCAGGTCAGACATGGGTCTGGTGTGAGTAACAGGTTAAAGTTGCTTAACTTTCAAAAACCTTTTGAAAAGAAAGGTATCACGTAAGACTTCCCACACATAAACATGGAAAAGTTTTTACCTTACGCTAACCAAAACATTTGATAGGAAATCCGATGATATTATAATAGGGTCTAGGGTTTTCAAAATAAAATACAGAAATAGCTGCAATGCTTACATCTCACGTTCCAACATAGTTGGGCACAACTAATACGTATGGCACTTATTGGATTTTGAATTCCATACAATGGCAGGGCTACTGGGGTACCATCCGTCACAGTACGTGGCCTAGATCACCGTACCGAGGATTACTCCCTATCCCCTGCAACACAAAGCCTGACCGTTCCTTACTGAACAGTTCCAAATAAGACAACCCCGACGGTTGTAGCTATTTAACCGTCTACACAGCCGAAATAAAAGGGACCTCTAGACAGGTGTAAATCTTACTCTCAAGTGGGGGCTACCCACGAAGCTTTGTTGCACCTCCCCTGTTTTAGCCATTCCCGGTTGATGAGGCTTGTGGTTACGATTACCTTTATAGGTCATATCACTTGGAATGCTCATCGTCCACCTGACGATGTTCTGAAAGCATTCAATCCATACAAGTTCGTTCCGGGTTCGAACGAAACCAAAGGCATTATCTCGTTACACTCATTTTGGAATCACCCTCAGAGTTAACGACAATAACCCTTGCACTCTAAATCACCATCTCGAATCTATAAGTACTATTCCGTCAACTCATTACGGAATCACCCACAGAGTTATACTGACGTATAGCCCTTACACCTCGAGTCTTCACAAAGCTCCATTTTGATTCACGACCTAACGTTATTTGGAATCGATGTGGTTTTCGGATATCCAAATATGGAAACCCGATCCCAGTCTCATCGAAATCCAAAGCGTGTCTTTTAGGTCCAAGTTGTTTTAAAGTTTTTAAAACAATTTAATACAGTATCTATATACACACGGATAGATAACTTAAATCATAACCGATAATCAACATTATCTCATAACAGGTAACCCACATTATCAATATCAAACAGATATTCCATATATCACCATCACAATAGATAACCTATGTTATCATCACAATACAAACCAAACATTCATACCACACAATCATTTATCTCATTACTGAGATCACAAAGCATCCAAGACAATTCATGACATCCATTCATGCATAAGCAAAGATTCACTCATACCATATAATTAATTTAAAATGAATTAAATTAATTCCTTCATCTATAATTAATTTAAAATAAATTAAATTAATTACTTCATCAAATTATATCTTGCTTACTCAATCATTTAATTGATTGCAATCAATTGATTAATCATTCAGAATAAATTACCTTAATTAATCATTCTTGATTAATTATACTTAATTACATTCATGTAATTATCCTTAATTAATTTCACAAATTAATTAACCTCAAACAAAACAGTAATTAACCTTTAATTACTTCAATTAATAATTAATCATAATTAATCACCTTAATCCTTAATTAATTATTTAATTAATTATCTTTAATTTCCTCTTATTGATTAATTAATCATAATTAATCAACTTAATTACATCATTAATTAAAATAATTGATGATACTTAATTATTCCTTAAATTAATTTCTTAATTAATTTCTCAATTAATTATTTGATTAATTATTAAATAATTAATTCAAATTATCTCATAATTACACATCTCCATATAATTACAACCATGTAATTATTTAACAATTACTTAACTAAGTAATTACCCAAATCATTAATTACATAAAATAATTATTTTTAAAACTCAAGTGTTTATAATTAATTAAACTTAATTAATTAAAAATAAACAATCACATTAAATTAAATTAACTACATTAAGTAATTAATTTCTTAATTACTTATCAAGTAATTATATTCAAGCCATTCATAATTGATTACTATTAAATTAATTAATCTAATTAATTATAGAAATTAACTACATTAATTAATTGTTAAATAATCATGGTTAATGACCTTCATTAACAATCCTCAAATTATTTTATAAGGTAATTAACTTAAATTAATTACCATTTAAATTATCTTTAATCACTTATTAGTTAAAGTTAATTATTAAATTAATTACCCTTAATTTAGAACTTAATTATATAATTAATATTCATTCATCATTAATTAATAATCTAATTAATGATCTTAATTGATTAATCATTAATCAATATTTAATTCCAAATTCAATTAATTAATTAAATTAATTATCTCAATTACCCTATTAATTAATTCTAAAACATAAATCTTAATTTTAAATTTCAAAAAAAACATAACTTAATTATGTTTAAAACAATTTGATCTAAACAAAGTACTTAAGAAATTTCCTTTTAAATTTCAACTTATATTCAAGTTTAAATTAGAATGAATTTTAAACTTATCAAAGTTTTAAATAATTTAAAACTTATTTAATTTCAGGAAAATTCAAAGGTTTGTCTTAAAAATCAAATCATAAGAACTTGAAGAGAGCATCTTCCCCTCTCAAAAGAATTTCGTCCCGAAATTACAAGTTAAGAAGAATGCCCTTAATCCGTCTATCATTTTTCACAATCCAAATAGTTCTATCAACTTACTAACCTAAATCTTTTTATTAGAGATTTATTATCATTTCAACTAGCTTTCCAATTCCAATTATAAGTTTCAAACAATATTGTTTTCCTAACAATTCAAACTTAAATTCAAATTCAAATTTCAAACTTTCAAATTTTTCTCAAAATTTTTCTAACACCCGAAATTTTCGAAAAATTTCGCCAGCGTTTCCTTTGCGCGGCTAGCTCGGTACGACTACAAAATGGCTCCACGGCCCCTCAGAATCAAAAAGAAAAGAGAAAGCCAAGTGGCTGGAGAAGAAAATCATCAAATTTCATACTGAAATTCAAATACGTACCTTTTTTGTCGAGCCATTTAAATTATCTTCAAAATCAAAATCCCTATTCCTTTATACACCTGTATATCATGTTATCCATAATATCCAATTCCAACATTCAAACCATTTTGCCAATTCTATTACAAAATTTTCAACACATGTTTCTTATACATTTTTACTTCACTATTGAAGTTACATATCCATTTTCATTCAATTTTACTTTTCAATTCAATTCACAATTTCAATTCTATTTGAATTCAATTCATAATTTAAATTTCATTCGAATTCAATTCACAATTTAAATTCTAAATATTGAATTCTAACGATTAACTTTCATTTACCAATTCATTTCAATTTAAATTTCCATATTCAATTCATCTCGAATTTACTTAATTACTAACAAAGGAAATTTCAATTTATTTCTTTTACTTACTTGAATTTATACACGAATTCAAATTTAGCTCACGACTAAACTTTAATTTTAACCAATTCAAATTCCAATTCATTAGTCCAAGAATTAATAATTTATCAAGTTAGTTTACTTGAATTCAATCCATCTTATTTTATTACCAATTTCATTCAATTTTATTTAATTCCATGTACTAATGATAATAATTCAATATTATCACTTCCTAACAATCATGCAACCATATACTATAATAATTCATAGAAAATCATTTCTTTTCTATACAAAAATAGTTTTGGGCAAAATTACCTTATTCACCCGATTCAAAAACAATTTTATATTCACTAACAAATACGCGCTCATATCTATTATTACACTCAAACTCAATCTAGAGTACTGCTGACTCTATCTCTAATGAGTAATACCCAACAGAACCATGGTTGTCGCTTAACCATATGCTCTGATACCAAATGTAACGATTGCGATTTTTCGTTGCCGAAAAACCGAAATGTTATGGGTTGAAGAAAAAGAAAAGAAAAGAAGAGAGAGAGAAGAGAGAGAATAGAAGAAAAGAAAACAGAACATAGAACGGAACATAAATACCAGAACAACAATATCAGAATCTCACAATTCGCAGCGGAACAACATATAATAAATAAATGAATAATCTTTAAACAAAGAACTATATCAGTTATTACATTACATTACATCATATCATCAGAGTGTACAACAACAAACATGCATCGGAAAAAAAGTACTATATACTAGTAATACGCCATGCCATCCATCTTGCCTCCAGCAACTCCTGAATTCCAGAATATCCTGATAAACCTAACTCTTGACTGCCCGTGTGGAAATTGGTGGGCACCCAGAGTTTAGGAAGGAAAACAATAAACTCTGAGTCAGTCATGTAACTGGTGTGGGAACTAAAACAGTTTATTTATCTTTAAAATCAAAAATAGAGGAATATTTTTAAATTCAATTCGCAATGCTTTTAAAAATGAGACTACCATAAGACCTCCCGCCACACACACAATGCAAACGCAGACTTGGAGGAGATTTCTTCTTATGTTAGTCAAAGATGCTTGATACGCATTAAAAGAAAATATTTGATATTATTACTAGTGCATAGTGTAGAAAACATTTCAAAAGTAGAATATAAATCTTAGCCAGCATAGTTACCATTATATTATGCTTACTATAGCTACCATATTAGATGGCAGGTTCTACAACTAAAATCGTATAAGTCTCGTATTGTTTCTTTGGATTTCCAACGAATGATCAGGCCAAGGAACTTCCCATTGCCACATGAGAACGCCTCTGGATGGACGTCCCCGAGAACCAAACCGGATCTCTACCAACACAAGGCCGGGTTACCCCTAACTGAGTAACAACTGACCGAATATGCCATCCCCCGGTCCTTTGGGACCTTTCACCGAGCGCTCGCAATCAATTCACACAATCATAAAGTGTTTTCAACATGAGTAAGTATCTGGGCTCCATACCATGATACCACCCTTTTCCAGAAGGAAATGCACATACCCTAAAGGGCGCTACCCCTCATAACCTTGCCGCATCTTTCCTGTTTTGACCATTCCGGGGTGTGAGGCTCGACGAAGTTTCGTCCACAAAAACATACTTTATACAAAAGTCATGCTTTGGGTCAACAAATGATCATAGAAATGATCACCAGGATAGACGATCAAATAAATGATCCTATCACAAATAATCAACACAATGATCATTTCACAGCAACACTCAGCATGTCACATTACCAAATTGGGAATATATCGCTGATAACATTCAACTACATAACCTCGGAGCTCGTACGTCTCAGAGAAGGGTGTTAAGCTAAAAGAATAAATTCTCCGCCACCAACAGAAATATATTTGAAAGAAATCGGCTTTATATCTCAATTTGTAATGTCAGGCATACTATCCATACAAGTCTGTTCCGGGATCGAACAGTACCGAAGGCACTTACAAAGAAGTCCTTGCAATCCGGATAATCTCTAATCACGTCCGAATTTCCCATCACATATGGAAATCTCTATACCGGGGATCAGCCAGTGCAGAGACAATCAACAAGAAACCCTTTCGTTTTCGAAAATATCCGGTCTTCAACACCGGTCTTCGAATGCAATTCATAACGACGTATCACATATTCGGAATGGGTTATACGACCCCAAGGTCCTTTCCCGGTTAACCCGAATAGTGAGCGCTTATTTTAAAAAAATAAGTGTGGCATTCAAATTCAAGCAAATCACAACAAATACCTATTTAAAGGTAAATATTTATAGTCGGTTATTGAACTATCAATAGATATGCCAACATCACCAGATTCCAAATAATTTTCCAAATTATTTATTTCCCAAAAATATCTTTACAAGATATATATATTTTCCATTCTTCAAAAATAAATCAATATTTATTTTTAAACTCAATTTCCCAATTTCATTTATAAATTCTATATTGAATTTACATTCCAAAATATTTATGAATATACGATTTCAATTCGTTTTCAAATATTCATTTTCAATTTATCTTCAAAAAGATAAATTCCAAATATTCACTTAATATTGGAAAAGCATTTCCATACTTATTTATAAGTAATTCACAAGTCTTTTTATTTCCTACACTTGGAAAATATTCAATATACTCTAATCGAAATTAAGTATATATTTCATTCTTTAAGGAAATCATTCTCTTAAACATATTTATTTGGGCCAAAACGAATGTTGCGTAAAACATTGTTATGACAACCCAAAATCACTAGTATAGGGATTCGAAATTAAAATAGATATATAAATCCCAATACTATACAAAACGTTTCCTTTCGGAAATCATTTATTATAACAACAGTGTTATAATCTACTATTTCCTCTATTTCTCGAAAACGTCTATTTCAACAATGAATGTTGAAATCTATGGTTTCGAATCTTAATACATTTAAAACATCTTTAGATCGTTTTAATTCTATTTAAAACATCACATCCAAAACATTTCTTTAACATATTATTCATTATTCAAAAACTTGAATATACTACGTTAACAAATTTCATCATTTCTATTGCTTTTATTTTAAAGGATTATTCACTGTCTAAACATGAATATAACTCCATTTACAAGTTACAACAATTTGCTTATCAAAATAAGTCGTTTGCGGATTTATAAAATAATGTTTATAAATTCCATTTCTATTTATTTTATAACAATTTCCACTTATAAATTTCCTTTATTAACCTATTCGATTTACAACTCAATTATATACCGAAAGTCCATATTATAAGTTAAATGCTTATAATTTATTTGTTTACAAAGTTATTCTTTTAACTTCCCAAATTTATAAATCTTATAACTTATAAGTTAAAAATATACATTTATTTATCCAAATCTATTCCTTTAATAACTTTACAAATTTTATAAACCTACTGTTTATAAAGTTCCATTTATAACTTCACCGTTATAATCTTATAAATTTCATTCATTTATGAAATTCATTCACAATTCATTCTAACACTTATAAAAGCTCGTTTTATAATTCAAAATATCCTAATTTATAATTATCCATTTTATAAATCTTTTATATGGATCAATTTATATTATTCTTTTAAAAACGTCTTTGAACTCCTTTATAATTCATCATTTTGATTTATAAAATAATCAAATTTCATAAATCCTATTTTTAAACTTTTTATAATAAATTCAGAAATCCCAGTTTAAACTATTTTATAAAATCATTAATCTCATATTTTCAAAAATCAACTTTTAACTGAATTTCTCAAAAATCATAATTTTTATAATATTAAAATTATAACGTTTATTTATTTAAGATGAATCAATTCCAAAAATATTTTATAAACGTATACTTTCAAAAATCACTTTAGAAATCCCTTAAAAATCAAAATCGTTATTTTTAAACTTTCAAAATTGGATTCGATGATGCAACACATCAAATAGTCAATCACGACTTTCCAATATCATATATCGATATGGTAAACAATCAAATATCACAATATTTAAAATCAATAAATATTTGTGAGGAATCCAGTTGGATCCCTCCAACCTGTTTCCCTGCATCCACAGACATTAGCACAATACCCATTCCACTTCGAGGTGGAATATCGCGGTATATGGGATTTTATAAAATATTATCCGCTTACTAACGGCGCAATAGGGTCTCATCCGCTATACAATGCGGGAAATCATCAACTGCAATATATACATATGCCAATATATATATATATATTGCTATATATATAATATAATACCAATTCCACTTCGAGGTGGAATATCGTGGTATATGTGTGTAATAAATAACCTCCGCTTACTAACGGCGTATAGGGTCTATTCACATCCAATATATATATATATATATAACAATCATCATACAAGCATTCAATCAACACAACTAACAATTTTAAATCTAACTATTTAAAATTTAAATAAATCCTTTAGAGTGAGAAGTTCTCACCTTTGCTTTTATTAGCAATCCATTTTCCATCTTGACTCGATTTTCTTGATTTATACCTCACTGCTTCGTCCTCCGCGGCACCGCCTCCCGTGGTCGCACGAATTCGAACCTGCGAGAACATTCGCCGTGCTTTCAGATCTCGACTCGAGCTCGAGAATTCTCATTCAACCTGAGAACTCCTCGCCGCCGCTGCCCAATTCTCCTCCTCCAAGTCGACATCGAAGTCGACATTGATGCCCTCTAACCTCGCGAATGCCATCGCGATTTCCAATCTCACAACTTGACAGCGCCGCCGCTCCTGCATCCGCGATTCACCCAAATCCATCGCCGCCTTCTCCCACGCGAGTCGCCTCCCTCTACCATGTGCGCGTGCACCTCGCGATTTTGATTTAGGCTACGGCCATTAAAGTTTATTTTTTTTTATTTTTTTCAAATGAAGGGACGGCATTGATTTTCTTGTGATTAAGGAGATGAAAGGGGGGGAAACGAGATGTTCTGTATATTTCGTTTAGCTCGGCCATTAATTTTTTTTCTTCGTTCGATTGATTTTGAATGAGAGTGAAGGGGGAGAGGAGTATTTGAAATTGAATGCAGTATGTTCTGCACGATCTTCATCGTGATATTAGGCACGATTTTAGGCATAATTTTAGGGATATAACGTGATGTTTGACTAATTTTAAAAATTAAAATTCAAATTGAATTCGATTAAATTCCAATGCGTTTACACGTCGTGTGCTCACATATAAACTCCGAAAATTACGAAATTTGAAATCCGAGAATAATTCAATATTACGGACCCAATGGAACTGGTTTCGTCGAATTCCGAGACCGTGCCTCGGAAGGCTATTTTTAAATATCGATTCAAACGATATATTTTCAAAACTGAACAATTCTCTTTCAAATTCAATTCTGAAGCTCCTATAATCTTCAATATTATCAATATGAACAAGCCTTTGAAATATTTTTAATCAGCTTAAAATTGAAGAATCAAATTATTATTCAATTTCAATAGATTAAATTCTATAATTTAATCGCTAATTCATTCTGATAATTTGAAATTCAAGTCAAACCATCATTCAAATATTTAAAATAAATTAAATATTTCAAATTTAAATTGTTCAAAATTCTGGGTCGTTACATTAACTTCATTTCAAAATTTTAGAAGTTTCAATTCATTTTTAGTTTAAAACTTTCAAATTTAAATCTTCTTTTTAAATTGAAAACTGAACTCATTCTTAAACTTTGAATTCCGGATTTTAAAATTAATCTGTAAATACTACTCACATTTAAAAACTAAATATTTAAAGTTTTAAACTTATTTACCAAATGAAATAGTTAATTAAGATAAAATTTGAAACTTTGATTTTATTTTAAAAACTGGGATTTAAATTTGAATCTGAAATTCAAACTTTCATTTTAACTTAAACTTAAATTTCACTCAAATCACAAATCTGCAGATTTAAAAAGAAAACTCAGATTTTAAAAAAAAAACAGTAAATCAGGTTTTCAAACCTGGAATTTGAATCCAATTCAAAAATACAAACTTAAGTTTGATTTTAAACTTAACTTTTCTTTAAACAAAAACTACAGATTTTAAATTTTCAAAAACCCAGATTTTAAAATTTTAAAACCCATATTTAAGAAAAGCAGGTCTATAACCTGAAACCTGTACATTATAATTCAACCCGAGAAAAACTAAATTCTACTCGGGTTCAAAGTCTAATTACTCTGAGACATCATCATACTTGCTTCGAGCAAATTCAAATATCTCCCCTGCAATACCCAAAAACCCAAACATCACCAGAGTTTCAGATGAAAACTCGTCACCGCCCCCTCTGCCGATCATCTCAGGAGATCAAGCCACAACCAGAAACTCATGAATACCCTTACACCAACACAAGATCAACCAGATAAACAGGAATTCAAATTTTGGTTATGAAACCCCAAATTCAAAACCTGGAAAACATATTACAGGTTTCTGCTCAACCTGTCAATGGCCAATTGTTCGCCATTCCGATCACCTGAGTATCCTCCTCTTCGGCCATGAAACAATCCACACACCAGCTACACAATCACCAAGTATCACATCACTCGATCCACTCTTCCCCCCTCACCGTCCCAAACTTTAACCCTTATTCAAAACTTAGGGTTCAAACCAAGATTTTCCCACAGCAACCAATCTAGCAATTTATTATTCTCATTTCAGATTTTATATGGATCTATGATCCTTACTTAGTAACTCACAAGAATTTCAGAATTTTCCAATTCAAAGATCAATAGAATTTGCACAGATTTTATTCCTAGTTCAATACAAAACTGCTACTGAATCTTTCTTCTAAAAATTCTATTTCTTGATTCAAAAATCAAGTTATGGTAAGTACTTTTGTTTATAAATCTGAAGCATGATATCAATATAGTTGAGTCTTGGTAAAAAAATAAATCATGCAAAGTTTTACCTGAGTTAACAGGGACAAACTGTTTATATCTATTTTTCTTTTTACACTTGCTTAAAACTGTAAAAGTTAACTTAAGATAATTTATAAGCTTACATATAAATCAAATCATTCCAGAAGTTAAAGTTAAAAGGTAAAGTTTTAATAAAACTGCCTAGAAAATCAAGAAAACAGATCAGGTAATAAAACAACAGCAAACAAGCATTATCTTCACACTTAAACACAGCAATACTTATATATATATATATCAAACAATCTAGCATGCAATCCTATTATAAATTTAGAAATTTAAGTTACTCACCTTTTATTGAATGCAGACCCCAGATCATTTTTTTCCCTTTCTAAATTTTGCAGAAAACACAAAAATGCAGGCTTCATCCATTCCAGGTTTAAACAAAAGGCAGGAAAACATGCAGACTTCATTTTGATTTTGAAATGAAGTGTAGGTTTGAATATGCAGATTTTTCTTGGATTTGAGGGGTTGCAGATGTTGTATTTTGAATATGCAAGTTTCACTTGAATTTGAGGTATGCAAATTTATGAAGAGTGTTTTATTTTTGAAGATGAGTTTGTGTATGCAGAATTGAAACCGTGGATTGCAGGGTTTCTGAATTTTTTTTGTATGAAAATGCATTTGATCTTAGAAGTTTTGAAGATTTCTTTGATTAAAGAAAATGAAGATGCAATATGAATGGAGATGCAATCTTAATTAATGTATTTTCAGATTTAATGGAGATAAAAGAAAATAAAAACAAAATTAACACTTGTCTATTTTTTTAACACTTGTCAAATTGAATGCAAAAGAATTTAACACTTGTATCTTTAAGATAATTAGTACTAATTGTCATTTAATGTGTATGTAATCCTAAGTTAATATGTTAGTTTATATAAGATATGTGTATAAATTTACAAAAGAAATAAAACAAACAATGTTTTACAAAACTTACACTAATTAAAATTAAAACAATTAAACAATTTAAAATTTTATACTTGGGAATTTAAATTCAAAATAAATTTCAAAAATCAAATATTTTCCATTTTAATAAACCATGAAATCATTTTGTTAAATTATTCTAAATTTAAAACTCAAGCTAATTTAATTTAAAACATTTAATATTTTCCTTATAAATTTTAAAATCATATAATTATTTATGAAATAGTTTTTGAAAACTCAATACTAGTTTGTATTAAAATTTCCAAATTAAAAATATGTATATTAGAATTTTAAAACATTATTCAATTATTAAATTTAAACCAAAACCATTTATTTAATTTTTGAAAAGCTTAAATATTAAATAAAATAAATTTTCCAAATTACTATAAATAATAAAACTAGAAAATATGCTTTACTTATTAAAATTAAAAAAAAACCAATCTATTTAAAATATAAACCATATATTTATTTATAAATAGAAATCAATTTATTATTTAAAAGATAAAATGACCAATTTAAATATTTATTGAAGAATATTATTAAATTTATCTGAATAATTATTAACAGATTATCAATATCAATTTAATTTTTAACTACAGATTATTAAATTGATATTGTTAAAAATTCCGGGATATTATAGTAGTCGTGCCTACATGTAAAATGAACTAAAGAAATAAGATGGAAATAAATGTTAGGAAATAAGAGAGGGAAAGATGGGAAATAGGATGAAATTATACTCTAAACCCTTAGGAAATTAAACACACTTCATTTCATTTTTCACAAACGAAAAATACTCTAAAGCCGGCCACCATATTTAGTCTCAAGAGAAGATAAAGCTAAATTTTCAAGAGGAAGAAGTAAACTAATTAATCAAGACTAAATCTCACATCCTAATCACAAAGCTAAGGTGAATAATGACTACGTCTCATTTTTCTACATATTTATTGTTTTAAGGTGAAACCTGAATTTATCTTGCATGATTTAGCCATGATTTTGAAGAGCAAAATGTTTATATATACATGTTGATGATTTATGCTTGTTCATATGAATTTTATGATATGTTTTGATGTGAAACCCTTTTTAATTACATGTAAATGCCGTGCGATTTTAGATATAAACCAAAAATATTATTTTTGAAATGGGTTTCAATATTCATAATTTTCTGAATTAATGTGGATTTTATATTAATTTTCTAGTAAAGAAAATGGTTTATTGGGTTACAAATTATTTACAGCTAAATAAATGATTATTTGGGTCTGAAATTTGTATATGATAGAAAACATATTAAAAAGGATTTTCTGGGTGTTTTGTAAAATTTTCAAAAGAGTTTTGATAATATATAAAATTATCTAAGGTATGGGATTTAAATGTTTTATGTACTTAATTAAGGAGAATGGGTATTTTGCAAATGATTTAAATTAAAAAATTATGAAGTTATGGCAGTACTTTTAGAAGAAAAATTAGGAACTAATAAAAGTTTAAAAAATAAGCTAGGCTAGTTAAAAAAAGTTTGCTTAAAAAGGTTTTAAATAAAAAAATTAATGCCAAAAGTACTTTTCGCCTGTTTTCGTTCCGCCTAGTTAAGCTTTCGACTAAGACCCTCTGCCTCCTTCCACAAACTAATGCATATAGTATCAACATGCTGTATATAGTGAATTTGACAAAGGCAGAAGGTAAGAATCGAAACTAAGGGTTCTGAAAGGGTCGAAGCGCCTTTTTGTTTTAAATAAGAAAAGCGCCTGCTTTGATTTCAACTAAGATGCTTTCGACTTAATTGGCTTCCGACTAGGCCAATTGATTTGAAAAAAAGGTTTTAAGATTGCTTCTTTGTTCTAAGTAATAGCTTTTGACTAAGTCTGCTTTCGACTAAGTCAATGGTTTTAAAGGTTGGTTTTGAAATAGTTATATCTTTGTATTTAAATGATAGCTTCCAACTATGTCGAAGCCTTTACTGCCGCTTTCTACCTTTCAAAACAGAGCTTTCGAAGGAGGTTGTCTTGTTTTATAAAATCCCAACCGCTTCTCCAATGCTTTCGGAAGGGATGGTTTCGAAACTATCACTTTCCTACTTAAGTTATAGCTTTCGAAAGGGTAAGCTTTCGACTCAGTTGCTTGTAACTCTTAGTGATTTTTAAAGAATAACCCAAAGATTTCGACAAGATAGTGTTGAATGATTTCGAAAGATTTTTTTCCATATGTTTTAAATTGAACATAAGTTATTTCGAAAGGTTTGAGTTTCTAAAGGTTTAATGCTTCGAAAGGTTTTGAAAGGTTATATGAATGGTTTCGAAAGGAAGATTTGGCCTTTCGACCTAAATAAAAGAAAGGGTTATATATGGTTTCGAAAGGGGTACTTTCATATGTTTAAAAAAATTTATCAACAAAGATTAGGGTAAAGTATATGTAGCATAGCAAGGTGATTTTGAGTAAAGCATAGTGTATAAATGTTTTCCGTGTTTAAGTTTGGTTTAAAAGATTTTAACTCGATTTTAGATGAAAAGGTTTTTAAGGAAAATTATGGGAAGTACCCCTAAGTAAAATTACTCAGCTCTTAGAATACCAGATGAGACTGGTATAGGGTTGCGCCCTACACATTAGCTATTGACCCCAGCTAATTTAGTCCAAAATTCCAGTGTGTAAGGCTTTGTCACAGATAAGACTAAAATTATGATTACACATAAAAAAGAATATATGTTATATACAAATAGGTTATTGGTGAGCCCGCAGAACCATTAGAATCAAGTGACCCTATGAGATATTAAGTCAGGGACAGACCATGCATAGGAGAAGTATTTAACAGATAATTAAGGGCAGACCACCCAGAAGAGGTGTCTAATAGATGTTGGATTATTTTGTTATATTGTCAAGTGGGACCGAGTCAACCAAAGGTTAACGGTAAACCAAACAAAACTATAGTGCTTGGATAGGTAGTCCATTTGTTACTTGATATATATGTGTGTGTATATATGATTATATAATGATGCTTTACAGTTTTAACCTGTTTTGGATTGCAGGATAAAGCTTTGAAAAAGATAATTTTTAAAATGATATTAATGAGGGGAAATCCGTACCGCTAAGCGGCGTGGTCTCACATAATATCAAATAACCGAGATGTATAGTATTATTCACACCAGGCTTTATGTCTGACTCGAAGTTTAAGTTTTCCCCTTGCAATCTAGGGTGCCCAAAATTGATTTGAGTAGGCTGAGGGTTGAGGCTTTCTAGGTTTTAGTAGGATGACGAATAAAGCTCCAGAGGCAAGTAGGAGGCTAGCGGATAACTATTAGGAGTTGCAGTTTTTTGTTTGTTCTTTATTTTGGTTGCGTATGTACTAAGTCAATTATGACTATATGACTCTGATCATCCAGGGGGCATCTTCATGAGTCGTTCTTGGCGTATTTTGTAATAAGTATATTTTATCATCGCTTGGAAGACGTTTGGGATTATGTAATCCAAATATGGAACACCTATTTTGAAATGTAATGGAAAATTGTTGTTTTGAAACCTTTCATATACAAGTGCTTCTGATATTATAGATACCATTAACATAGTCGTATTTAGTCATCGAAAGTTAATACTGTATATGACTGCAGCACCTATAGCGCTTAGCTTTGGGACTCTTGATAGGGGATGTTACAATTTTTTTATGCATTTGATACATGAAGAAAATATCAAATCCAAATTAATATCACTTAATGTTTGTTTAAAGTGTTCTCGTGTATTTATAAAATACTAGAGTATTGTTTACAAAACAAAAACTCCTTATCAAGGAGTCTTCGTACTAAAACTACATGAGTGATATTCAGTATAGTATGTCAATAATAAATTCAAGTTAAGAATCTTTAAGTTGGAAATGTTTTAAATGAAAGACCGTCGCCAGTTTAATGAAAAAGGCTAAGTACATCAACTTGAATAGCGCTGCAATAAAAACAATGTATATAAAAATATAAGTGCACAAATTTATAACTGAGCCAATTCCAAAAGTTGAGATTCTCATAACATTGTTATATGATAACAATGTCGTGATATAGTTTGTAACTGAACTTATAGCTCATTAGAATTTAAGAGACGTACTCCAAATTATCCACATGATAAAGCTATTTATCACCATTAAAGAGAGTTGATTGACATAGTAGATAATTAAAAAATAATAGCATTGCCGTTCACAAAGGGACCGACCCAATTGGTTTTGAGAAAACCTATTAAAGAAGTTGGAATAAGATTTCATAATTCACCTCAAATGCAAGTGGGTTATCAATAGAGTTAGGGATATGCCCTAGAGGCAATTATGTAATTTGTTACATATATCTAAATCATTGACCAATCTTGTTCTAAATAAAGGTATTTTTTCTATTATATACTTGATATAATGTGGTTATATTAATTAATCAATTTAATTAAAAGTATATTTAATAGAATGTCCATAAATGTTAGGTTTTGGTTACAAAGTGTTGTAACCGTGAGTAATTTATCAAAATGAAACAATTGTACCTTTTAAATGTTCTTAGTCAAGATGCATCAAGATTGGATATCGATGTATCCTTTGAGACTAGAGTACTTAATGCTCTCCAAATATTGGGTAGCGTATTACTCATGATTGCTGGGGGGCACCAAGGAGTTACGTACTGATAATTATTGGATAATTATGGAATGACAAATTCGATAGTTTTATGTTGGTTCATATAACTAAGGTAAAACAGAGAATATCGATGTGATTATTTTACACAGTTTTATCCACTTGAGAATATTGTTGATCTTCAATATGGAAGCTTCACTTTGATTATAGATAAATTGTGGCATGACATCCATCGAACAACTATAGTTGGGTCGAGTGGAAGCATTAGAAGTGAAACACTATTCAATGGAGGATTCGTCTCCTTAGTTATATAAGGTTAGTACCATTGTCAACTAAAATCAACTCAAAGTCAAAGTCTCTGGCCATAGCATTTCATTTAACTATAATTTTTACTATTAAACCAAGGACTTTGTATTTGGACTATAAAGTTGAATGTGGATGATATTGAGATTTTTACCATTACTAAATTTCATAAGTCCTAATGTGATACAGCTTTGACAAAGAGAATTGGTATAAATAATTGTCAATATTGGGCACTGCTTATAATAAATAAAATTGGATTTTACCAAAAGATGTAAGATATAAATTCATCCAAAATGCCACACCCCTTGTTAAGTGACATGTGAATATTAATATTCGAACAGTTCGATATTAATCGCTGACTGAATTTTTGAGTCACAACCATAATGATGAATACTCTGGATAGATCACACGATTTAATTAATTTATAAATTATTGTAAAATAATTAATATTTATCAAATGTTAATTATTAAACTTCATTTGATTTGTTTGAATAACATTACCACCTAATAAAGTGCGTCTATAAAATTTGTAAACACGCGTATGTACGTATGTATTACAATTATTATGAATGTATGCATATATTTCATTAATAAAATTTAGATAACATAGGCGTGTGTAAATTTAATTGATAAGTAATAAATGTTATTTAATATATTAATTGTTATAATTAAATAGTGTTCGAAACGATTGGTTTCCTTCCTTTTATACTACCATATCTTCTCTCTATTAATTGAATATGGTAAGAAAGGGAGAGAAATAAAGCATTTTCCTCCTTTTATATTCTGCCATATCTTCTCTTTATTAGTTAAATAGAGTAAGAGAGAGAAATAAATGGTTCCTTTCCATTGATTCATTTGTACATATTTCACTTATACACCACTGATATATCGCACTTACACTTTGCACAAATGAATGTATTCGGTACATTCATTACAATACCTATAAGTTGAAATTAAATTTTATTTCCAAATAAAATAAAATATTTATTTTATTTAAAAGAAACTTTTAAAAGTTCTAAATAAATTTAGACTTCATAGGCACATTAAAGATCCAAAATGGCTAATTTCTTTGAAATTCACCCATTTCTTTCGCTGCAGGCTGGCTCAGTTTCTTCAAATAGACCCATCCATCATCTGTCATGCACTTAACATTGATCCAGATGTCTATCCAGTCAATAAAAGAAAAAAAAAACCTATGTCAAGAAAGATACAACGCCCTGCACAAAGATGTCAGAAAGTTAAAGGAAAATGGATTCCTTAGGGAGGTATATTATCCAAATGGATCGCTAACTTGGTGCTCATAAAGAAACCTAATAGAAAATGGGAAACCTGCATTGATTATACCATCCTCAACAAGGCCTGCAAAAGGAAGGTTCTTTTTATCCATGATTGACCGATTAGTAGATGCAATCAGCAGGCATGAACTACTCTCATTCCTAGACACATACTCAGGATTTAATCAAATAGCAATGCTTGAATCAGACCAAGAACATACCAGCTTCGCAACAAACAAAGGGTTGTACTACTACAAGGTTATGTTGTTTGGACTCAAAAGTGCCGGAGCAACCTATCAAAGGCTAGTCAATATGATGTTCTCAGATCAGACAGGAAAGAATGTCAAGATATATGTTGATGATATGGTAGTCAAGTCAAAGGTAGCATCGAGTCACGTTCAAGACCTAAGGAAAATATTTAAAGTCCTAAGGAAGTACAATATGAAGCTGAATCCTTTAAAATGTACCTTCGCTATTTAATTTTTGAAGTTCTCGGGGTATATAGTAAGTGTGAGTGGCATAGAAGCAAACCTCGAGAAGATAAAAGCAATAAAACTAATGGAGACAAAAAAATAGAGATCTGATAAGTGTAAAAAGTAGAGTGGTAGCATTGAGCAGATTCATATCGAAAGCAATGGACAAGTGCGCATCATGTTCTTTGACCAAGTGAAGGAAGGGTGAAATTTCAAATGGACAGAGGAATGCAAAGATGCATTCCAAAACCTAAAGGATCATTTGTTTAACACTCCCATACCATCAAAACCGGTAACATATGAGGACTTATATGTTTATATAGGTGTAACTGATAAAGCCGTTAGTGCTACAGTGATACGAGAGGACGAAGGGACCCAAAGACCAATGGGTCTTCACAACCAAGTGGCTATTAGGAGCAAAGTTGAACTACTCAGTCATTGGAAAGCTAGCTTACAACCTTTACAGCAAAGAAGCCATGATCCTATTTTCAAGCACATCCCATCAAAGTCTTCACAGACAAATCCCTAAGGCAGATACTACAGAAGCCAGAAATGTCAGGCCACTTACTAAAATAGGAAATGGAGCTTAGTCAATATGACATCATTTACTTTGCTCAAAAGGCAATCAAAGGTCAAGCACTGGCAAACTTCATCGCATAATGTACATTACCAACCCAACCTCAGCTAGAGGAAGAAGCTTCGACTCCTTAGTTATGAAAACTATTAGCAGATGAAGCATCAAATGAGCAAGAGGCAAGAATTGGATATGTACTGACCATTCTAGATAAGCAGAAGCTACATGGAACAATGCCACTTGGTTTTAAAGCAACCAAAAACATTTAGAATACAAAGCTCTCCTCGTAGGCTTGAGGATGGCCCAGGTAATGAAAGTAACCCACATTAAAATTCACAGCGATTCTCAATTAGTTGTGAACCAAGTGCAAGACAATTACCAAGAAAGGGGACCAACCTTGACCATATATGTGGAACTTTCTAAAAAAATACTAAAGCAGTTCGAATTGTTCAATATAGAACAAATTCCACAAGAAAGCAACTCGTCTGCCGACTCATTAGCTAAACTTGCGAGTGCTAAAGTGGAAGATGAAACAAAGGCTATATCAATAGGGCTTCAGGCAGATCCAAGCATAAAATAATCAAATCAGATACTAGTCTTAACCTAGGTTCAACGGGTAGTGATTCAAAGGGCTCAAGATCAGGAAGCAACGAAAAGTCGGGAACAGTTCCCAATTAAACCCATGCCTCAACGAAGTGAGAAGAACAAGTGGACGACTCCCATCAAATAATCCCTACTAAATGAGACCCTACCCCAAAATAGAAATGAAGCCTGAAAAATAAGATACAAGGATCTATACCATTCCTTCTTTAATGACGCATTGTACAAGAGGGGGTACTCAACCCTTTATCTTAGGTGTGTTTCCGAGAAGAGGGGGTACATGTCATGAGGGGAGTACATAAGGCCAATGCGAGGATCACTCATGAGGGGCTAAGTTAGCAAAGAAGATATTAAAACATGGTTATTATCGGCCCACAACACTTTAGGATGCAATGGAATTTGTAAGAAGATGTGATATATGATAATAATTCATGCGTATCCTCAAACAGCCATCCCACGAGATCATCCCACTTACCAACTAATGACCATTTGGCATATGTGACATAGATTTGATAGGTCTGCTTCCTATGTTAAAGGAGGGGCGAAGTATGGTACAGTGGCAATAGAGTACTCCACTAAATAGGTAAAGGCAGAACCTTTGGCCATGGTCACTACAAAGAAGATAGTCATCATTATGGTAAGAAACATAATTACCAGATTAGGAATCCCTTATAGGATAATTTCCAACAACGACACCTAGCTTAAAAGTAAGGAGTTTTCAGATCTTTATGAGAAGAATGACATAATTAATAGCTTTTCCTCCATTGCGCATCGACAAGCAAATGGACAGGTTGAAGCCACAAACAAAAACATTAAGAAGCTAACTAAAAAAAGACAGCAGAAAACTAAGGGAAAGTTTATGGGAGAGCTGTCTCTGGTGCTATGGGCCTACCAAACCTTGGCTAAATCCCCAACACGCCATATTCCTTTTTCACTAACCTATGGAAATAAACCATGCTCCATGTCAAAGTAAAAGTCCCATCACATAAAAGATTATCGTATACGGTAGAAAAGAACCAAAGGTTGAAAGAAGCTTCCCTAGTTATCATTTAGGAAAGAAGGGATGAGGCAACAGTAGTATCTACCAAATACCGATAAAGGATGGCAAAGAATTATAATGTCAGGCTCAAGGAAGGAAACTTCTACAAGGGGATCTTATACTATGAAGGGCGATGTCTAACATAAAAACCCAGTAGATGGAGCTCTAGGCCTGAGAAGGCCTATTAGTTGTGGCTGAAGTATTGGTAACGGGGAATACCGGTTATCAAGACCCGATGGCAACTTAGTTCAAAACATGGAACATAGAGCACCTTAGGCCCTATTTTGTATGATTTGCAGCATTTACGTAACAAACATTGTAATTATTATTATAAAGGCAGTAATAATACAATAAACTGGACGTAGGGATATTAGACAGCCCGAACTAGTACAAAAATCTCGCTGTGTTGATCTTTTCGATATCGCACAACAATTACAACTAGACGTAGGGATATTAGTCTGCCCAAACTTATTATCAAAACGGAACTCAATACAATGCATTTTGGCTTCTCAGCTAAACTGGTCATAGGGATATTAGACAGTCCAAACCAGCACAAAAATATCACTATGTTAGTCATATTAACATAGCCATGCTAGATATAGGGTTAATAGACTGCTCGAAACAGTTATCAAAACAGAACTACATGCAATGCAGTTTGGCTTCTGAGCCAAATTAGTGATAACGATATTAAACAGCCTGAACCGGTATGAAAATCCCTCTATGTTAATTTTTTTAACATAGCCACATTGGATGTAAGGATATCAAACAGCCTGAACCAGCTATAAAAACCATGTGCATGAATTAAGAACGTTGTAAATATGCGACTTGACTTCACAGTTAGATATCAGTCCGCTCCTAAATAGCAAGGCAGACCATGCCAAGTGCAAGAACATGAACCCGCCACCAAACAAATGGCAGGTTACACCAAGCATGCAACATAATACACATACTAAAATCTCAGTTTAGAATTCATGAACCATACAAGAAGTTAATCCAGAAAATGACAAGGTAAAACAACAGTGGAATGTACTGCACCTTGCAAATCAAGTACAATTCCAATAACTGCTTAAAGCTCGCTAGTTAAACATCAAAAACTAAGGCCTATTCAAATTTACTTAACTCTATTCATACTCACTAAAGTTCTATATATAATTATATGCCATACAAATATGCACACACTTAGAAGAAGATAGAGACACTCTTTTCCCGTAAGGGCGTGGTAAAACAGTGGCTGCAACCCTAAATTCATGTACTTTGCGCCACGAGGGTAGAAGGGACACTAGATTAGGGCACTTCATTAAACTTGGATGAAAACCCATGGGAATCGGCCCACTTAGTAACAACTAAAAGCTCGACTCAAACAAAATCGAAATATAACATGTCAAAACCAAGATGGGAGCATGTGTCATTAACTATATCGTCAAATGAAAATTCAACTAAACCATATATATGCACCTTAATCTGAATGCTAGCCATACAATCCGAATAAAAAAGAAAATTTATGAAATGTCAGTCAATTTACAGCAAAGATAATAAGTGTAAAGATCAAGAAGGAAATAACAAGATGTAAAGGCTAATGAGGACAAGTCTATACCAATCTACGATCACCGTAGACTTGGAGGCAAATGTTACACCTATATTTCCCGAGCTTTGTTGAAGACAAGGTAGCATAACAAGATCAGAAAGGGATGTCCATATAATAAAAGATTGATTACAAGGATAAAATGAAAAAATAGGCGAGGCCAAGAATATACTGCGCTTGGAAATTGGAAGACAACGACGAAAAATCAAACCGCGCTGATCCTACCAATCCTTGTGCTATGATACCGAGCACAATGTCGGACATGATCACATGGCGTAGTAAACAGTCTACGACTATAATACGTAGCATAACCTAAATGCAAAAAAATTAGTAAAACGTTAATATTGCGTTGCAGCACAAGAATTTATGTGAACAGCTTCAAGGCATAACACACCTTATTTAAGAAAGATGCACATAATCAATGACATAACACACTCACGAGCGAATATATACGGATAGTAGAACTGTACTAAAGATCTTGCACTGAAGGAAAATTGGGATGCGTTGCCCCCGCTTTCTTTTAACATTAGACAAAGTGGAATGACAAAACTCACCATTATCAGGGAAAGTCGTTAAAGAAATGAATCGCCATCGAGATAAGAGTGCAAAGAAAAGGACCGCTGCACTCAAAGGGCTGAATAAACCCAAATATCGGTCCAAAGCTTATACATTGTTAATATCTCCAAGAACAAACCTACACCACACTCAATATGGACCACCTAAGCAGCAACAGGACATAGAGTTAAAAGCAATATAAAGGCTACAAACAAGGCCACTCAAGAAATGTACCAACCAGATTTGTGACCGTAAATAAATAGTGAAGGTATAAGCTTTCCTCATCAATGATCCACATAGTCTATCGCATAAAATAGCTTAAAATAGAACCCCTAAAGTAATTGCCTTCACAAGTGGTGACCCGATCATCCTAACCAACCATGTGAATTTTATCAATGCTCTAGGTAGATCATAGGAGTAACTATCCTTTAAGGCCAAAAGTAATAAAGGCGGCATAGTCCACCCCGAAGAAAAAAGGGACAGCGGCTTATCATATTCTCGTTCGCAAAAAGGGATGACACCGGGGTTACTCACCCTCAGAAGAAAGGAAATTTAGAGCCAATACAAATTTGGAACTTCTCGAATCAAATTTAAATGTTCCAACTTCAATTTCAGATCTCTCACAAAACCTGAACTTCAACTGCGTGAATCACGATATCCTTCCAATGACATGCTAGCAATAACGCACACTAAATAAATAACGCAGATGGATGCCACATGACACGATCCAAGGGCGGAAATCAGAGCAACGAAAGAAGGAACGTGGTAATCCAGGTGCTTCTTTGCACTATAAATGTAAAAAACACTATAGTAAGAAAGGGACCTTTTCCTGATTTGTAATCTTGAAGGTTGAGAAAGTTAAAGCATTGTACTCTCTCTGCCACTAAAACCTGTACCAAGGAATATAAAGAAGAAAGGGACATTTCCCTATAGATGTAGAATTCCTTAAAATCCGAAACACATAAAATTGTGTGCATCTTTTACTTCTCTGCATTTCATTTTATTTTCTAGATTTCTATGTTAGATTTTGTTTAGTCTCTACCTGAATCAATGTACTAGTTTAATTCGTCATTTTAACACACATTAAATGAAACGAACCACCTTTTTGGATGGTTCAAATCGACAATAAACCACACATGTCAAAATCAAACCATTCTAAAGGGAGGATTGTTAATGGGGTTGATAAGAAAAAAAGAAAAAGGAAAGAAAAAAACAAAATACAGAATCTCGCAGTGGAATGACAAAATATAATAATCAAATAAATAGTTCATGAAGCTGTTTTACAAATAACATTTGATTACACTTTTACAAATTCAAATCAGAGTTATACATATATCATAAATAAACAAATAATGTAGCAGAACACAGAATGTAGTGGAATAATAAATAGCAATAATATACTGAATCTTCGTCTTCGTCCACCAGAAAATAGCCTTCAATGCTGAAAAACTCAGGCTGACCCGAGCGTAAAGGAAAATAATACACTCGAGTCAGAATTAAAATTATTATGCAAATTAAATCAAAAGTAGATGTAATAAGGAATGAAGATAACTAAATTTTTGAAGGTTCAAATTTCTGAAAATGTTATTGTTACCATATTCAAAATAAAATGGATTTCACAATAAATCCATTCTAATAAATTACAAATTTACAGAACAATTTCCAGTTAAATTTCATAGTTCAAGATATTTGATTTATAAAAATGTTCCAAAATTTCAATATTCAATTTTATGGAAGTTCCAAATGTTTCAAAATTTAATTTTGAAAACTTTCAAATAAGGTAATGACGATTTACTTCTTAAAATCATTTTTTTGGTTCAAATAGTAAATCTAAACATACTATTTTTCCTTTGATGTAAAAATACTTGATATTCATGGGTTTTATATCTTTATTTAGTGTGCAAATAATCAATATGAAAATTTATGTAATTATAGTAAACTATAGGGTGATAACAAGGATATATCAAATAAATGAACAGATACACATTCAATCACAATAGCATCCATTACAACATATGATCAACATTCAAATCAATCAATTCAACAAAACAACCAATTCAATAACATATCACAGTAATTATTAGTCATCACATATTGGAATTTAGCTATTCAAATTAAATATCAATAAAAATTCCAAACCAACAATCAAAAAATTATCACTATATGACCTGGTTTAACTTGCAATAAAATTTTAGTATTTCATTAGTGAGTTTAAACACTCACCTTCTGGATTTTCCTTAGTCGGATTTGGATCCGCTACTACTTTCTCCTTTTGATTTGTTTCCTTCTATCGTAATCTTTTTTTTCAAATGTTTTGGAAGAGATAGAGAAATTGTTATAGATCTGGATTTGAAGAAAAAGATTTGAAAAAAAGAATTATGTTTGAAAAAGAAAAAGAAAATTTAAAGAAGATGAAGAATTGAAAAAGAAAACGGAAGCTTTCAAAAAGAAGAAGAAGAAACAAAAAGGATTAAAAATGAAACAAAAAAAAGAGAAGAAGGAGATTTAAAGAAGAAAAAAAATGAAAATGGAAGGAGGAAGGTGAAGAGTGAAAAAAAATGAGATGGAAGTTTTATTTGAAAAATGAAGCTATAGAAGATGAGATTAGAAAATGAAACATGACTAAAGGAATGAAGATGGAAACAAATGAAAAGCTAATAAGGTATACATAAACAAGCTAAGAATTGAAATAAAGTAAAATATGAACAACCGTAATACGTAGTATTGAAAGATGTGAACTAAATAAATATGAGGTGTTAGGAGAATTAAAATGCAAATGAAGAATTATAGATTATTTAATAATAAGGAAATAAAGGTGGAGGGACAAAATGCACGTTTAGTTTTAAATGCTTGTGGCATTGATAATGCATAAGGAAATGTATGTAGGAATGAGAAAATTTGCAAACCAAAGGAAAATAAAAAATTTTATAACCAAAAATGAGATGGAAAGAATTAAATATAGCCTAAAAGATTAGGCTTAGGTATTAAACCGAAGGAGAAATGAACGGACCAATTTTTAATAATGAGGTAACTATTTTAAAACGTACATGCAATAAATAAAAAAGAAATGAAGGGACCACATACATATTTTGTAATCCAAATTTTTTCGAAACGTAACCAAATTAATTTCATTCACTCAAATAATACTTAATTTGTACACATAAAATTTTATCTACGCATAATTAATAAAATTATACTTACCTTAAAAATGAAAATGTTCAATTCTTTTATTTCCATTAAAGCACCATTTCTGTTTAACACAAAATGTGCGTTTCTTTTATTAAATCTATTGATTGTAATCAACGTTTTCTTTCCTTTTAATTGAAATATTTCCATTACGTTAATTGCAATTAATAATAAAGTTAAATTTCAAAATAGATTAACCAAAATATGAGAAATAGGACAATTGTTTCCTTAAGTCATTTAAACATGTTTATAAATTTTGTTGTTTTACACCATAGTAATAAATAACTTACTTAAATTATATTTCTATTCTTGTAGTCAATCTGTATGCTAAAACAACGTTCAAATAAATATATATTTCTTTTTTTTAACAAGTCATTTTATTCTTTACTCTAATGAAATTAAATCTACATTCATAAATGAAACATTCATTTTATTTGATATAAACGTTCTTCTTTTCATTAAATCAAACTTTTCTTATATTTTCACAAAATATAAGCTACGTTTAATTACACTTATAAACTTACAATTTAATATTCTCTCTCTTATTAATTGAAAATTTTCAATTACATTAATTTCAATTGATTACAAAGGTGAATATCAAAATGGACTAAATAAATGTAATGGGAAATAGAAAAATTATTTCCTATCTAACAGTAATTTAAACATATTTATGCACTATTGGATACACAAATGTATTATACATTTCTTACCAAATAATAGTTTATCATCTCTGAAATCAATCTTTTACCTACCAAACATTTTAAATAAATAAACATATGATTCTTTTTTAATAAAGAAACACTTATTATTCCAATCAATTGGAAATTTACATTCAGACAATTGTTAATGTCATTCAACCCAATATTATTAAAATACAACTAACATTTGCTAGCATCATTATATTATTGCAAACATATGTCATTAACAGAAATTTTAATTAAGCTTATAATTTGTAATATAATCTAATTTGTATCAGTAAAATCTTAATTTTTTTATTCCTACCAATTTTATTTAAAAAATTTATTTAATTTAATACTTTCATATATCTAAAAATACCGGTCGTTACAGTCAAAGTGCACCTACTTAATTTTGTAAGCCCCCATAGGTGTAATCACCACCCGAAGGCAAGTTTAGTACTACTTAATTTTTTTGATTCTTAAATCGAAGTAATTAGCACTAAAATTAGTTCACGTGCATTTTTGGTATTGTGAGTGAAAAATCTCACTAGCACTTACACTAATTTATGTTTTTCCATAAATTTGTAGCTTGAAATATATAATACAAAAATAACTTGACATAATTCCTTAAACCATTCAAAATTTTTATTGTTTATTTTAATTTCAATCTTATTTTCTTTTCAACATTCGTTTATGAAGTTTGTAATAGTTCGTTGATATTATTATTGAATATTCATTTTATTCTTAATTTTTTTTATTTGTTGTTATCCAAACTAACCTAACTCATGTATCAAATTTAACGAAGAGATTTTTTTTTTCTATGGAGCTATGTACTATGCTTTTGAGTAGAGTTAGTTGGATGTTTAAATCTATAAAAAATAGTTTAAGTAAAAGACTATTTGATGTTGATTACTCTGGAGTTTTTTTATGCAAATGCAATTTTAAAAGAGAATCAATACATGAGTATAGTTTCTTTTGTTATCCCGCCTTTTGGCAAGGCCGTGACACCAAGAACTTGACTAGAAACCAAGCATGGTTCGTCCTGGAGATCGTTAACGCATAGGTCTGCTATGGATGTCGGTAAAAATTTTCCGAGTCCGGATCGAGCTACAATTGATATGACATGACAATAAAAGCTAATAAAGCCAACATTCCAAATTTCAAGTCAATCGGAGTAGGTATGCTCAAGATATTGATCGATCACGGTTGAGAAATCCAAACTTGCATCGATCATAACTCAAGATCTACAAGTCCAAATGCCACCAAATTTTCACGGTGTCATACTGGCAACATGAGGAATGTTCACGCCAAATTTCAGCTCAATCGGATCAACTCTTGATCGATTCTAAATTGTTTCGTATCGATCACGGACCAACTTGAATTGATCATATCTCACAATCCACATGTCCAAATGATATGAAACTTTCACAGTATCTTCCTAGCAACATGAGGAATGTTCACACCAAATTTCGGCTCAATCGGATCAAATCTTGGTCGATTCGAAATTGCTTCATATCGATCACAGACCAACTTGCATCGATCATATCTCACAATCCACATGTCCAAATGCTATGAAATTTTCACAGTATCTTGCTGGCAACATGAGGAATGTTCAAGCCAAATTTCAGCTCAATCGGATCAAATCTCGATCGATTCGAAATTGCTTCGTATCGATCATAGACCAACTTGCATCGATCATATCTCACAATCCACCTGTCCAAATGCTATGAAATTTTCACAGTATCTTACTGGCAACACGAGCATTGTTCACGCCAAATTTCAGCTCAATCGGATCAAATCTTGATTGATTCGAAATTGAGTTCGAATCGATCCCGGAACGGGCCCCAATTTCCTAAGGCCGGGCATGCGGGCCCCCTCACGTGCCAGAAGTGGTCTCCCGAATTTTCAGCGAAATATCAGCCTCCAGCACTTATAAATAGAGCCCCTGGTCATTCAGAAAAGGGGTCCGAGAATTTTCAGAGTAAAAGAACGCCCGGACTCTGCCACGTTCACTCCAGAACGCCATTACTGCCATTGATCTCGAATTTAAGCTTATTATCTACTGTACTTCGCTATAAAAAACTTGTAACCTTCAAGTATCAAGCAATAAAGTGATAAAACTTCATAGTGGACGTAGGCCATACGCCGAACCACTCTAAAACTCTGTGTTTCTATGCATTTTCTTATATGTATTGGTGTGTTTGTTAGATCTGCTTCATTTTACAAATTTTCTCTTCATTTTATCTCTTCAAACACATCCGAAGAGTGTTGTGCCAAATTTTGGTACAAACACTTTGGTGCTTTCACCGAGAAAAACCCAGTTTTTCTCCCGTTCGTTGGATCTACTTTCGATATCGGATTGCATAAATCTAAGGAGAAGATCCAGATCTATTGTTCAGCGGTTCCTTCTATTCTATTCAGATTGCCCCAGATCTAAGAGGAACCATATTCATCATGAAGTCCGTACCCATATTTTCGAATCCAGAAAAAATGTTGTTTTTCGTACCCATATTTTCGAATCCAGAAAATATGCTGTTTTTCGTATCCATATTTTTGTATCCATGAAAATATAATGAATTCCGTACCCATATTTTCGAATCAAGAAAATATGCTGTTCTTCGTACCTATATTTTCGAATCCATGAAAATATGATCATTTTCGTATCCATGTTTTCGTATCCAGAAAATGTGATGATTTTCATATCCATGTTTTCGTATCCAGAAAATTTGGTGATTTTCATATCCATGTTTTCATTTCCAGAAAATGTGATGATTTTCGTATCCATGTTTTCGTATCTAGAAAACTTGGTGATTTTCGTATCCATGCTTTCGTATCCAGTAAATTTGGTGATTTTCGTATCCATGCTTTCGTATCTAGTAAATTTGGTGATTTTCGTATCCATGCTTTCGTATCCAGTGAATGTGGTGGTTTTCATATCCATCAGCAGATAGTCTCTATTCGTATCGATCACCTATTGACTATTTCGTATCCATCGGGGAGCGCTACTTCGTATCCATCCTAGAAGACCTTGTTCGAATCCATCAGGGCTCGTTAGTTTGTGTCCATCAAGTTACTTCGTATCCATCACGGAATCACTGTTCGTATCCATCAAGTTGGAGCAAAAAGCGATCGATACGAAATTATATCGATACCAAAACTGATCGATAGGAAATTCGATCGATACGAAATGATGGGTACGAAGTGCATCTGATGACCGATCCAGCCAGCTGCATTTCGCATCGATACGAACTACGCAGTTCGAATCCATCAAATCACCACCTCCAGAAGCCAATATCCATTGATACGAACTGCATATCATCAGTTCATTTCCAGTGACATCGAGCTCATCGATACGAAATGAAGTCCACTGCAATGGAGTCCAACGAATTTCATAACCATCGATGCGCCTCAACTTAAATAAATGAACATTCTGATCATTCCATGACTGGATGGGAAGTAGGAGATTACAGTAGCAATTTTCGAGTTGCAATCAAGGAATGGGTGTTGAAATGCTATTCAACTGGTGCTCCCAGAGGCTGGAGAACCTAGCTAATATGCCAAGAACTAGAGTTGATTAATGTATCATGCTTCTAAGGTGGACTGCAACTTCCTCCAGTTGACCAGCTTTTAAAACTCCTAAAATGACAATAATGGTGCGATGGCTAGTATAACGACTACCCTGCCTTGTCTACTCTGCCAACTCAAAACATAGCTGTTCACCATCGAACCATCTTCATGTGCCCGCATCTTAATCATTCCACGTCCATATGACTAAAAGCATGACATACAACTCTAAGAGGACTTCCTAACTATCTCATGCGAGCCTCCTTCCTGGTGAAAATTAGAAATAATCACCAATCTATGAGCCCATCTTAATCTACTCACCATCCAATCGACATTACCAACCGCTCGAACGTTGGGAAATCGGGCATACATCATTCACTAGTATACAAGGCCCTGTAGCCTTAAAATGAACTTGATAATGTTGACATTAGTATCTCTCCTAGTCAGGACCCATTCATTGAAATCATCCTACATGCAAAATTTGTAGCAAAAATTCAGCATGCTGACTATGTCAGTGTACTATGGAAATTCAACCACTGACACTATCTCATGAAGGGAGAATGGTGCATAGATTCCATGAAGAATGATGAATGCCATCAAATGCAAAATCCATGCTCTAAATCAGGAAGCTCCTCTTCTTTAGATGGCTACCGTGGATGCCAACGCCATAGGGCTACCTCGGGGGTATAACTCTAACAATATGTTCAAGCCCTGTAAAACGACGGGCTGAGAATCCCTGATCCCTATCAGTCACAAACTTTGGTCAAACTGAGCCACTTGCATTAGACTTCCAACAGAGAAGGGCTAGACTGAAGTGCAATAGCAAGCATACGACGCTGCTTCACACATCAATGAGATTTAATCCGATCTCTTTTGAATTAATTCTATTTCAATTCTGTTTATGTTGCGAAATATGACCGACTTGAATTAAACTACTTGCAAATGATGCAGGTAACCGAGTACTTAAGGATGGGTGTAAAACAACTTCCGTGTACTATGCTCAAATCATTGAGGTATCATCATGACGAGCATGATTCAACCACTCGTCGGCTGCTATATGCACCTGACTTGAAGGCAAGGCATTAAAGCAGAAGAGACTGACAAGGTTGGGACTCCAGTACAATGTGGATGCAACCGACCATCCACCCATTTGCCTATGCAATTTAATTATGAGATTTGAGAAAGACTTATAGTTATATGTCCCAAACAATGCACTCTCCATCTCGTACTTGAAGCTCGCCAAAATACTTATGCTTCTTCTGATGCACAGTAGAATCAGATGATACCAAGGGTGGACGTGACCGTCCATGCTTCCAATCCTGCATTAGACGCTTGTGGTTACTTAATAACACTTGTTTAAAGTGGATATGATTTGACCATTCACTCCCCATTTTGCGTCTGTGATTTCGCAGAACAATGGTGCCTTAAATCGACTTCATCAGGGGCCAACCCTCAATTTATAGACATCAACAACCAACTGCTTACTCGCTAATCATCATGAGCCATCGTTCTAACTCTCTTCCTCAACTCGACTGGAAGAGCGAAAAGCGTAAAGTGGACGTGGCTCGACCGTCTACTCTCCAACTCTTGCCCCCAACTTAAGGGAAAATACACAACTCAAAGTGGATGTAGTTCAGCCATCTTCTCCTCTGCTCGAGCTCAAAGCTTGCCAAAACACTAATCTTACTCCTTAGGCTTGGCAGAACCAGGATCCAAATGAAGATGGATGTGATTCAACCGTCCATAAACTAAATCTCATCCTTCATTGATAGCAGATAAGTGGAAAGTAATCGAGATCCCATCGACCACTTGCTAAGTGAAACCCTGGGCACGGGGACAAGTCACCACACCGAAGCCAAAAAAGTATTGATACACGATAATCTTTAACTAACTCCAAACTCCCGGAGTGCGAGTTGGGGTATAAAACTCATAAATTCAGTTTCGAAAAGGGTGGATCCCTTCACCTAACGACTTTGGCCGTATCCTAACCAAGTTAGAGGAGGATGGACCCGTCCATCTAACGACCTCGCTTGTTAACTTAGGGTGGATGTGATCCAACCATCCATGACCCGTCTCTTCATTCGACCAGTTGCCACAAAATTTGTTGAACAGTTCTGCATGCACGTCGCAAGGCCAAAAGATGTCAACACTCTATCTAGCGTCACTCAAGCTCCTGGAGAGACGCTCAGACACTACTTAGAGAGATTCTATACTGCATGTGCGGAGATCAGCAATCCGAATGATAACTCCATCCTTATGGCATTAACTAAGGGGATCGACCCCGATTCTGAGTTTGGCAACTGGTTAGCTGGAAAACCACCTGCATCATTGGACCGTTTCCACGCCAAGGCGGCTCAATTCCTGAGAAGGGAAGATGCGAAACAGTCTAGGAAGCAAACTGATGCAGGGCCAAGCACGGAAGGAATCCAAAGCAATGTCGCAATCAAATAGTCCGGTGAGAGCTCTGGAAAAGTTCCGTTGAATGTTAAAAACAAACAAGCTCGGTGGAGAGAGTGTGTGAATCGAAATAGAAAACGAGATCAAAATCGTGGCCCACAGCGCAAGAATCCCCTGTTTGACAGTTATACTCCTTTGAATACATCACTGGAGAACTTGTATTTACAAACCTGTAATACAATTCAGTACCAAAAACCTGCACCAAAACCGTCGTCAGAGAGGCAAATCCAGACGGAAAAATTTTGCAGGTTCCATGAAAGCTACGGGAACAACACGAACGAGTGTCGTCACTTACAAGATCTCGTTGAAAAATTGATCAGAGAAAGGAAGTTGGGACAGTTTGTGCGGGCACCGCAGCCTAGAGAAGCGGGCCCATCAAATCAAAACAATGATCCCAATCGACCGAGACAGGAGGATTCCACTTGTCCCCACGGAAGATTGGTGATAAACGCCGTCAGTGGCGGACCCGCTTTGTCAGGAGCCTAGAACGACGAGGATCTTCGTCACTGTTACACATGACAGGCTCTATTCAATCTATGAATACTTTGCAATTTCCTTTACATTCTGAAATTTGAATTTGTAATAAGGCACAGACTTTGCCATGTTTTTCCGTTCCAGCAATTAATTACTATCTCTTCAAGCTAGAGCTGTGATTCACCGAATGCAACATTCAACAATCACGACACACAAAGAGCTAAGTTCCATCGTACAATGGAATTTATTCAAATAGCGAGTGACTGTGACACGACCGGCCACTCACTATGTGAAACCTCATCTCAGGGGCAAGCCATCACATCAAAGGCTGAACTGGAACGACACACGAGAGTCCTACAACTATCTCCAAATTCTCAGAGTGCGAATTGGAGTATAAACATGAAATAAATCATTCCCAGAGTGTGAACGGACTCCAAATTCTCAGAGTGCGAATTAGAGTATAAACATCAAATAAATCGTTCCCAGAGCACGAACGGACTCCAAATTCCCAGAGTGCGAATTGGAGTATAAACATCACATAAATCGTTCCCAGAGTGCGAACGGACTCTAAATTCCCAGAGTGCGAATTGGAGTATAAACATCATATAAATCGTTCCCAGAGTGCGAACGGACTCCAAATTCCCAGAGTGCGAATTGGAGTATAAACATCAAATAAATCGTTCCCAGAGTGCGTACGAACTCCAAATTCCCAGAGTGCGAATTGGAGTATAAACATCAAATCCATCGTTCCCAGAGTGTGAATGGACTCCAAGTTCCCAGAGCGTGAATAGGAGTATAAACATCAAATCCATCGTTCCCAAAGTGCAAACGAATTCCTAAAAAGCCCAAATAGGCGTGACTGACCATCTATCGGCCGACTCCAAGTTTCCAGAGCGTGAATTGGAGTGTAAACATCAAATCCATCGTTCCCAGAGTGTGAACGGACACCTAAAAAGCCCAAATAGATGTGACTGACCATCTATCGGCTAACTCTAGATTCCCAGAGTGCGAGTCAGAGTACAAGCATCAATTCCAGGTTCCCGAAGTGTGAACCAAAATGCAAATGCTAACTCCAGATTCCCAGAGCGCGAGTCGGAGTACAAACATCAATTCCAGGTTGCCGGAGTGCGAACCAAAATGCAAATGCTAACTCCAGATTCCCAGAGCGCGAGTCGGAGTACAAACATCAATTCCAGGTTCCCGGAGCATGAACCGAAACGTCAATGCTAGCTCCAAGTTCCCAGAGCGTGAATTGGAGGATAAACATCAATTCCAGGTTCTCGGAGTGCGAACCCAAAACATACATGCTAACTCCAAATTCCCAGAGCGTGAAGTGGAGTATAAGCATCAATTCCAGGTTCCCGGAGCGTGAACCAAAATATACATGCCAACTCCAGATTCCTAGAGTGCGAACTGGAGTATAAACATCAACTAACTCCAAATTCCCATAGTGCGAACTGGAGTATAAACATCAACTAACTCTAGTCCCGAGAGCGCAGACTGGAGTATAAATACCAAACGGGTTTGACTGACAACCCATCAACCAACTCCAGTCCTCAAAGCTAGAATTGGAATATAAATATCAGTAGGGATGCGATTCGACTGTCCATCTATCAACTCTGATCCCGCAGCAAGTCCTGTAGACAAAAAGTGGATGTGATTCAACCATCCGCTTTCCTATCTTCCCCTGGGCATACTTATCATTAAAAATCGAATGCTCCGACCATCTAGCATAAAGCGGGAACGACACGACCGTTCACGCATCAACACTTATCCCCGGCATAGGACCTACAACATAATCTTATAAGGATGCACTCCAACCGAACAAGAAAGAATTTTTTCCATGATTCGACAGGGAGATGCAAATTAGAAAAACGGACCTAGCTGAACGTCTTATTCTAAATGGATGTGATTACCCATCCTATCGCAAATGAACGTGACATGACCATTCATCCGCTAACTCTAGCCAATGATCTGGCGGGTTGTGCATGCAACGTGGCCGGATATGACCCAACCATCTGCCAATTAGCTCCTTTCTCCAATTCAGAAGGAGGAACATCAAATTAAAGTTGTCGCAATGTGACCGACTACACTTCGGCTTTCGCCATTGACTAGTGCCAGAGGAGTTAATCGAGGAAAATGTGGTTCGACCATTTTCTGCTAAAATTCTTAGTCCCCAGAGTGTGGACATGGATGTAAATATCAAATAGGTGTGACTAATGGCCCTTCAACTAACTCTCATCTCGGGAGTACGACTACGAGCGTGGACAAATGAATGAATGTGATCCGACCATTCATTGACCAACTCCGACCAAAAGTCGACGGGAGGAATATAAACTCGCTACAGATGCAATTAGACTGTCCACAAACTAACTTTGCAACTGTGGGGAGAATAAAAAATCATTGAAAAGAAGAGAAAGGTGACTCGCTACATCGCTAGCTTAGCGTCCTTTACAACTTAAGGCATTGACTGCAAGGAGGCCTTAATGCTAACCAATTAGAATGATGTGCGAAGTTATGAGGAGCTAATTATATCGTACCTCCAGATCGACGGGCAATATCGATCTGCACCTTTTATATCATACCAATGGATCGAAAGGCAACGAGGTCCTTACATTCTATATTGTGTCGCTAAATCGACGGCCAATGTCGATCCTCTTCAATTACAAATCGATGTGACACGAGCGCCTATCGAATACCTTCAACCACCAGAGCATGGATAGAACCACGAATGAGTGTGACTTGACCATTCATCCTCCGTCGCCTTTCTTCGATCCGCCAGGAAGAGCATGAGACTGGATGAGCATGACCTGACTGCATTTGAGCTGATTTTGTCCGTAGATCTGACGGGAGAACGTAAATCGAAACGGACGTGGTTGATCGCCCAACTCCGAAAGAATGCAATGCGACCATTCATTCTTCGACTCTTACCATGATCCGACTAAACGAGATATTCACAACGAGTGCAACAGAACTATCCACGCACTGATTCTTACCCTCGATCCGATAAGGGAAGTATCAATCCTACATTGGATCTTACTAGAGATTCACTCTTCAATTTTTGCCCGGAGTATGACGACATAAGCAACAAAGTGAATGTAGATGAGGCAACAAAGTATTCTACCTAGAGGAAAGAACTAGGACAGAATGCAGAATATGGCACGACTCGGCCTTCCATCGGTTAACTCGATATCACGGTTCAATGGGATAGAGTGCGAAATCGAAGCGAACATTATCTACCTTGCTGCTTATCGAGATATTCCCCAGACTTGGGGGCATGCACTAGAAATGAGATGAATATAATTTGATCTTTTGTCAAACAACTCTAGCTCTTACAACTTGGACTGTTGTATAAGCACAGTAGAAGCTAGGCTCAATCATTCGCGCAATATATCCATCAACCCAAGACCTAATATTACGTATCCATCAATACGAAGCATACATTCTAACATCTCAAATCGATCCAGGGGAGGATCGATACGAAAGGAAGGACTTAAAACAACCATCGAGCATTGTTACAACTCAAATTTCACTTCGATCCAGGAGAGGATCGATACAAACTCAATCCAAACAACAACTAAAGAACTTGATGACGACCCGCAAATGTGCAAACATGAATAAGTGTCAGCCTAACATATGTGCATGTATGCCGAACTAACACTCAATTTTCAAAGTTACCAGGAATTGAATGCTTACCTGATGACAATCAAAATGATGAACAACAAATCGCTAGTGCTCAACACTCAGTTACAACAAAACACTTCATGATCATTGACAATCAACAGTTTGACATCTACGTCACTGAAGATCAACCAAAGGCAAAATCTTTTGACGAAAAGATAGCAACTACTCAGTGAATTGGGTAGAACTTTTCCGAATGAAGATGGAAGCTTTTCAAAGCACGTCATGTTCACACAAGACGTACTTTGGGGGGGGGGCAAATGTTATCCCGTCTTTTGGCAAGGCCGTTACACCAAGAACTTGACTAGAAACCAAGGATGGTTCGTCCTAGAGATCGTTAACGCATAGGTCTGCTATGGATGTCGGTAAATTTTTTCTGAGTGCAGATCGAGCTACAATTGATATGACATGACAAGAAAAGCTAATAAAGCCAACATTCCAAATTTCAAGTCAATCGGAGTGGGTATGCTCAAGATATTGATCGATCACGGTTGAGAAATCCAAACTTGCATCGATCATAGCTTAAGATCTACAAGTCCAAATGCCACCACATTTTCACAGTGTCTTACTGGCAACATGAGGAATGTTCACGCCAAATTTCAGCTCAATCGGATCAAATCTTGATCGATTTGAAATTGCTTCGTATCGATCGCGGACCAACTTGCATCGATCATATCTCACAATTCACATGTCCAAATGCTATGAAATTTTCACAGTATCTTACTAGCAACATGAGGAATGTTCACGCCAAATTTCAGCACAATCAGATCAAATCTTGATCGATTCGAAATTGCTTCGAATTGATCACGGACCAACTTGCATTGATCATATCTCACAATCCACATGTCCAAATGCTATGAAATTATCATAGTATCTTGCTGGCAACATGAGGAATGTTCACGCCAAATTTCAGCTCAATCGGATCAAATCTTGATCGATTCGAAATTGCTTCGTATCGATCACGGACCAACTTGCATCGATCATATCTCATAATCCACATGTCCAAATGCTATGAAATTTTTACAGTCTCTTACTGGCAACATGGGGAATGTTCACGCCAAATTTAAGCTCAATCGGATCAAATCTCGATCGATTCGAAATTGCTTCGTATCTATCATGGACCAACTTGCATCGATCATATCTCACAATCCACCTGTCCAAATGCTATGAAATTTTCACAGTATCTTACTGGCAACACGAGGAATGTTAACGCCAAATTTCAGATCAATCAAATCAAATCTTGATCGATTCGAAATTGAGTTCGAATCGATCCCGGAACGGGCCCCAATTTCCTAAGGCCGGGCTTGCTGGCCCCCTCACGTGCCAGAAGTGGTCTCCCGAATTTTCAGCAAAATATCAGCCTCCAACACTTATAAATAGAGCCCCTGGTCATTCAGAAAAGGGGTCCGAGAATTTTTAGAGTAAAAGAACGCTCGGACTCTGCCACGTTCACTCCAGAACGCCATTACTGCCATTGATCTCGAATTTAAGCTTATTATCTGCTGTACTTCGCTATAAAAAACTTGTAATCTTCAAGTATCAAGCAATAAAGTGATAAAACTTCATAATGGACGTAGGCCATACGCCGAACCACTCTAAAACTCTGTGTTTCTATGCATTTTCTTATATGTTTATTGGTGTATTTGTTAGATCTGCTTCATTTTACAAATTTTCTCTTCATTTTATCTCTTCAAACACATCCGAAGAGTGTTGTTCCCAATTTTGGTACAAACATCTTTTGGTATTTTTGAGGATATTATTTCCAAGTCATTAACACATCTACTAACAGATCTTACTAAAGACATGAAATAACAATTTTAGAATCATGTTTTGTTATGACATTAGTCATAATTTCAAATATAGTATCGACTTGATACAACATAGCATTTTCAATTGAACTTAAAGGCATATAGGTTTTGTTAGTTAAGGTATTAGCATTATCAGGGTCTACTATGCTTTGAAATTTAGTTATAAATTTGCAACTTTTTGCACCAAAATGGGCAAACACCTAATCGAATAATAAGAAGTAAGTAGATAAATAAAGAAATTGAAAATGAGGTAGAACACATAGAATTTATAGTGGTTCGGCCAGAATCACTAGCCTACGTCTACTATTAACTTTGTTGCTGATTTCTACTTTCTTTTACAATGATGATTTTACAACTCGCTTACAACTTGGGTAAGAATCTAATAAATTGGCCAGAATCACTAGCCTACATCTACCAAAATGTGCTCTCCTCCTCCTATTTATAGACGAAGATCAACGAATTTGGCTGTGGTATTTGCTAAGCATGTTCTCTACATCTAATAAAGGGCTATAGAAGAAGATCGTGGCTAGACCATTACTTGAGTATCAATTCGGTATCGCGTTATGCTTCATAATTTGATGTTGAGTTATGGGGTTCCCCACTTTACGTATTTTTTTCATACTTGATTTTATTCTTTTGAACAGGGTATGATGACTCAGCTTTCACGACTTAGTATCGAGTTGAGTGGCATAACTCAGCACCAAGTTATGGAGTTAGGCTACATCTACATTTCATCTTTTGGCTATTTGACTTGTCTGAAGAACGGTTAAGTATTCTTTAGTGGCAAGAGAGGTTTAGCACTGATTCTTTGGACTTTATCCAAAATTCTGGTTTCCAGATTTGCACTTTTGAACATCTGGTTTATTTCACGACCATCAATGGTTCCAACTCATTAATATATTACTTAGCTCAAAATCAGGATAACGCTTGCCCCACAAATTATGCCTTGTGTTAATAAGGCGTGCTTTAGATTAAGACAAGCTATCGACTTCAAACTCTAATCTGAATAGATGTCCTCATCCCTTGAACTGTTTTCACAAGCAATGTGTGTTCTCTAGATCATCATGTTGCTTTGAAAAATTATGGATTTATATCCTTCGAATGATATAAAAGCTTAAATATCTTGTCCAGATTTATCGTTTAAGCTTTTGGAAGTTACAAAAGTATCTTCTTTTCATTCGGTTAGTTAGGATTCCATCTTTCTTTTTTGTTCATCTTATATTTTTTATCACTTCTCGCCTTTTTTCTTTCATTTATTTCCTTATTTCTCTATATCAAACACTTTACATTGATATCCTTGTATGGGAAAGTTCTGTGTTGCTTCAGATGATGGTTCTGTTATCATAAATTGTACGATAACGGATAAAACCGGACACATGGTTCTATAGTGCGATAAGGCTCTTTTTCCAGACCTAGTGAGCTATTTACAATTCACGTTCATTATGCTTTGGATACAGGACACACATTACAAAGATGAATTACACATCATTGCCTCCGTTAATGTATGAGATCCGGTCGATCAATACGCACCGAGATTCATTAGGTCTTATACAGTGGCTATACAAGGTATAATTTTATCAAAAGGATCATAGTTAAATTCAACATAACCTTGCTCACCTGTCGAGTTACTCAGTAGTTACAAACTGTAGAATTTCCTCAAACATCACTCTACCATTGGTGCATCCATCCACATCCGAGTTTGTTTCACCCACAATATCTTTGGATTTTTCTTCAACATCTTCTTCAACACCCACTTCATTATATACTTCTTTTCTCTTCAGCCTCTACCATCCCAATGTCAATCTAGGTAGTCATTACAAACAATCTTTTTTGTGATGGAAGTGAAGCCGATGGAGGGGTTGCTCCTGATATTAATCATGAAGATGCTTTAATCCTCGACGACCCTTTGGATTCTCCAACATCTACTTTAAATGAAATAAGCGTTATAAGAATTTATGAAAAGCATGATATTCCTTTTGAGGATGTACTAGTTCCAAAACCCTTTTAGTGGTCCTATGATCCACCCGAAGGTTATGCAGCCTATAATTATTACGCATGTCTTTCTAGAGATGTCCTTCAATTCAATCATTTTATTTGACTCATCCTCTAATTCATAAAGATTTCCTCTATTCAACTTCACTTGAATGATTGTGCTTCTTTAAATAGTATTTAACATGGTTTGCCTTCACTGTTTAGGCAGGGTACCTACATTCAAAGAAATTAAATATTTATTTAGTTTCAAAAAGCGATGAGATAGCCCCTCTTTGACCTATCAAGAATTGTCCATTGGTTGTCGTGTGACCATTGGTCTTTAGAATAAGCTTAGCAATTTTAAAGATAAAAATCTCTACATGCGTTGTCCACCCGGCTTCTCTTAGAGGTGGCTATCAAGATGTAAATTCTATTGCTACTGTTTATCATGGTGAAGTTAGTTCCATTTATACTGTTTCATAAATTTACAAATATTCCAAACAGACCTAGTAGAGCAGCTCTGGCATGTACTTTTCATGCTCTTTAAAACATTCACACCGAAGAGAGAAAAATGAAATTTCTTTTAATAGATAAAAAAATGCAACAAATTTCAACTTTTGGAAAATGGTCATAGTCTAGGACTTGTCCCTCTCGCTACTAGAGGTACCCATCCTGCTCAAGAGACCAAGGTCGAGCCCTAAACTATTGAAGACCAAGAATTACCTTCTACATTTAAGATCCTCCAATTAATCAAGGGGAGGATAAGGAAGATAATGGTAATAATGATGATAACGAAGATGGAGATAATGAAGATGAGGGCGATGGTGGAAATTTAAATCTCGATTACAAATCTATGAGAGTGATCGATGGAGATAGTCAAGTATCACGTGCCCTTTGTCGTCTGAAAGTGAAGATCATTTCTCTTCGCCCCATTACTCAACCACAATATACTCCAATTAGGGAGGCAACTGCGGCTCCTCTGAGTGGTAATAACCATGGTTCTTTTTGGAGCATTTTAGATAATATTCCATTTTATGACCTTGACAATTTCAGTCTCCCTAATATTGATTCTCTTGTTAACATGGCCGGGGACGTACCTTCAACTACTACAGAGTAGATCTCTCCACTTAATCGACTTCATGAGCATGGTCCATGGGGACACTATGGAATACCAACATTTTACATGACATTCAAATTCACCACATGCTTAAACTACACGTGTTGTTCCTCGATTTATAAATCTTAACTTGGCCGTGTTTTCTTTTCTGACACAATTAGATGCTCAAATCTTTTTGATGAACTCTAATTCCATTCTTTAGGTTATCGCAAGAATGATCCTTCATGATGATATAAGGAATTATCCAATAAATCCGAATTAGCAAGGCATCAAAGGAAAGAACAAGAAAGGAGGAGTGAAGAAGAACGGAAGAATCATGATGATCATGAGCGAGGGTTACGTTATCGGTCTGGATAAGACATGACAACCCCCACTCAACATTATAGCCATTTTCTCTGCCAAAAAGCCTGGATCCATATTCTTCAAATCCCAATCCTATCCCCTTGTGTAAAGCTTCAACCATTCCCATTTCGATAGTTCCCTCTACATAACATATGGTATCCTCTCACAAATCCAAATAGGCTGTTCGACCATCTGGTTCTGCAACTTCTGAATTTTCCAAGAAAAGTTCTAGTAAAGAGCATGCTTTTATTTATCTTTCTACGACAATTACATTATCTACCTCAAATTTGCTGCTTGCCAAGCTCCAAAGGGATTTCCCCACATTTTTCTTTGAGGGGGTTAAATTTGTATATTCTTTGAAGGACATTCCTATCAACATGGCCAAAGAATGACATGGCTTGTGTAAAAGATGCATATGACCAATATTAAATATGAAGGAGGTTTTCACAAGCTTTATTTGATGTCAACAGAGTACATCAGCTATCCCTTTGGAAAAAGGAGATAGAGAATAAAGACAACAAGCAAATCATCTCTACTTTGGACAAAGAGCTAGAGGAGGCTATGGGGTTTCGCAAGGCAATGGAGAAGAAATTACTAGAAGAATGTAAGGCTTTCAAAGATAAGTTTAAGATGTAATAGACTCAACTTGAATCTACATTCCATAGAAACGCACTTTTATAAGGAGAAAAAGGCTCTCTAGACCAAGGTTGATAAACAAACCTTGAAATTTTAATTTTAGAGACTGTGTTAGAGGCTGGGAAAAAAGAAAAGAATGAAGCTTTGAGTCAAGCTACGGAGTATATTGGTAAAATGTTGGACGTCAAACGGGTGCAAAGGAATGTGGACACCCTTGCAGCCAACATCGATGAAAAGGTCAAGTCTGATATCGAGTCCACTCTGGTTCGCTTCTATGCAAATGTTGTCAAATTTGGAAATTTAAGGTGGCTTGATAGAGCATACCCTAAAGAACTTGCCATGGCCTAGGAAGAAATTGTTAGACAAGACAATGAAAACTCAAATAGAGTTGAGGTCGATGAAGATGTGCTAAAGGCCGACCTTTTAGACAATATGGATTTGAAAGCACTTTTCTAAGCTTTATGATATTAGCTTTTGAGGCCTTTAGTTCTGCTCAAGTGCCTACTGAGGCCCTTGTCGAATCCAACTCTAAGGATTTGGGTGAAATTTCAACTCTCATCTCTCAGGGACTTTTAGCTGATACTACTCATTTAACGATGGCTACCTTTGGTGCAATTGCATTTATCACATCTTAGTATCTCATCTCTCAGCTCGTAATTCCTTTTTCTAAGGATTCTATAACTTCAATTATCATAATGACTTCCAAAGTTGCAATTTTTTCAACATCTTTAGCTAATATACAATATAATACTGAGGATCCTGGTTATACATTACCTAAGTCCACCCCAAAGCTGCCCGCTTTATCCCTCATTGTAGAGGAGAGTCTAATGGGGACTCCTTCCCAAACCACTTCTGTTTCTCCTAAGGTATATCACTAGTTCTTCCTATGTTCAAGAAGGTAAAGATGGAACCCGTTAATGTTTTTAATTTCTATTTTTCACTTTCTCAAGTTTTGGGTCCATCTTCCCTTTCTCCTTTATCCAATGTGTATCTAGCTGTTGACCCCAGATTGCAACGAACAAGTCTATCATCATTTCTACCACGATTCAGGTTCCAACCTCTTTAGTTTGTTCCATTCCGAGCCATTATACCAAAAAGATTCACATCCTGGCTGAAGAGGATGCGAATGATCCTCATATGACTTCGGGTGATGAAGAGGTAGCCATCACAGGGGCCACCGAACATAAATCTAGGTCGTCAGTTTTATAAAAGTGGACCTCACAACTCAAGAAGGTTAAGGAAATTATGAAGGAAAAAGGCATTCATGATATTTATCCCCCACCCTCTTTTACCTTGCCAACTCCATCCCTCATCGTACCAATTTCTGTTCTTGCAATGGCTAGCATTCACGCCGACGCCCCTGAATCCTTGGTTAGCGATTATAATTGGAACGAGAATCCCTAGGGTCACCTATCTAGGGGAAAGGAGACATATTCTAGGAAAATAAAACTTTCGTCTTTTGTAGAGAAGAAGAGGATGAAGAGGAAGCACATTAGGAATAGCTTCCTTATTTTGCTTTTTATTCGTTTAGTTTCTTTCATTTTGGGATTTGTATATAGGCCATTGTTGTGCGAGTATGGCTCCTACTTTTACTTTTAAAGGTTTTATATATGAACAAACTTATTTTTCTTTCAGACTCTCATCCTACTTTAACTTTACATCTTTATGTTTATCTGCCTATATACTTTGTTTAATTGAGTTTGAGATTATCGTATTTAAATTAGTGCAATGATTTTATTTACTAATACTCTATATGTATGAATAACTTTTCACCATTTCTTAGTGATAATTCATTATGTCATTCTGTTTATTGCTACCAAATCATTTCTTCCTTGGCTAGTGGAATTGAAATTTCTTGGCTAACTCCATGGCCTACTTTATTAAACTTTGGCCAGGTTTTGTTTAACCAAAATCAAGGCTGTAGCTTCACATTACTTCCAATCTCCAGGAGTGATGTTTTGGATGTCTATCTTTCGAAATCGGTCCTCAATCTCATCTATCGTCCGACATTGATCATAAGTACTCATCATACCTGTAAAGGAAGATTCAATTTCTTTCTGGGTCCCTTCTTTCGGACACAGCATTTTAGATTCCTGTCTCTAGGCATCATTGTTTGACCTTGCCTATCTTTAGGCATTGACCTTAGATCCCGCATGTCTTCTGGCATTGGTCAAAGGCTAAAGGTATATGGTTAATCATCCAATCGACCCTAGCATATTATATGTCGATGGCCCAATCATGGGTCAAAGGAATCTGCCGGCACCTATTTCTGGGTACCTAAATATATGCATTTTAAAAACATAGAATGTTCAATTTTATGATTATTCGCATAACATAAAGTCTGGCTTTTAAGAATATAGTTCCATCTATCCCCAAACCCAATTCTGTTTATAAACATAAGAATATTAGACTCTGCACTATTACGTCAAAGTCTAGTTAGATATCTATAAAGACATGTCTAAGTTAGATAGCATGTTAAGTGCTCTCCATTCAACACCTGTGAAATGGAGACTCCATTAACAATCGCTACGTCGAAAGTTCCATCTCCAAGCTTATGTTCAGTTGCAAAAGGACCTTCCCATTTTGGACTATGTGCCTCCGAAGTAAGAAAGACCAATTTCAAAATAAGATCTCATATTTCGAAGGTCCGGTTTTTGACCTTGCCATTGAATTGTCGCACTACTCTTTCTTGGTAAGCCACTATCCTCAAATCAGCTTCTTCTCGCTTCTCATCGACCAAATCGTAGGACTCAAGCAAGGGTTCCTCACTTATCTTCGGATTGTAATAAGTTCTTTGATGGGAAGGAAATTCTAATTCAGTTGAAATCATGGCCTTGATCTATAGGATAAAGCGAATGGAGTACAGCCGGTCATGGTTTATGAGTTGTTTGGTGAGCCCACAGTATTAGGGGTAATTCATTGACCAAGTCACCCTTGGTCTTTGTCCATCACTTCTTCAGGATGGACTTGATGATCTTGTTCACTGCCTATATTTTTCCATTTGCTTGTGGATGTGCTACAGCCATATATTTCTTTTCAACTTGATACTTTTTGTAGAAATATTTAGATTCAATGTTCCTAAATTGGGTTCCGTTATCAGCGATAATTTTCTATGGAACTCCAATTTAGCATATAATGTTCTTCACTATAAAGTTGATCACCTTATTTTTAGTGATCATAGATAGCGGTTCCACTTTAGCCTAGTTTGTAAAACAGTCAACTGTAATGATAACATGCTCTGCTTCATCTTTTGACATCGACTGTAAATATATCATATCAACTCCCAAAACTACAAAAAACCAAAGGCTGGCAATTTGCATAAGCTTTGTGGATGAGGCTCTAGGAATCTTTGTAAATATTTGGCATGTATTGCACTTTTAGTGTAATCGGTCGCATCTTGGTTGATTGTTGGTCAAAAGTATCCGTAGCGAAGAATCTTCCTTGCCAAAGTCTGCCCCTCCAAGCGATCGACGTAACTTCCTTGCGATAATTATTTTCTTGGCTTCTTCTGTAGTGACACACCATAGTAAGGGAGAAAAGGATCTTTTCTTGTATAGTACTTCTTCCTATATAATAAACCATGGCACTTTATGCATGAATTTTCTTTGTTCATTTCTCCCATTCGCCGGAGTTCCCTTTAATAAATAGTCTTTAATTAGAGCCATCAACGACTCCTCCACTTCAGCCTCCAAGATCTAATCGACATCCATCTGATCGATGCTCGAAGCCAAAAAAACCTCCACTAGAACTGATCCCTTAAGCGGTGCATCCTTAGAGTTGGATAGTTTGGTCAATGAATCAGCTTTTGTGTTCTCCTCTCTAGGAATGTGTGTTATCATATAATATTCAATATCATTTAGTAATTCCATAACCTTCCTCCGGTAAGGCGAAAGTATCGCTCCCTTAGCCTGAAATTCCTTCTTCACTTGACAGACCATCAATTGAGAGTCGTTGAATATATGCAATGTTTTGACATCCAATTCTTTCACTGTCTTTTGCCTAATGATTAATGCTTTGTATTCAACTTCGTTATTCGTTGTTGGAAACTTAAGCTTCATAGTGTAGCATATTATTCGTTCCTTCAAGGTTACCAAGATCACTCTTGCCCTAGAGCCATGTTCATTAGATGCTCCATCTGTATACAATTTCCTTTGAGGAAGTTGGATCACATCCTCTTCCATTCCTCCATTCAAGACGGTGAACTAAGAAATGAAATCAAGCAATGCCTATCCTTGTATCACCCTCCTAGGATTGTGGGTTATTCATACTGGCTCAGTTCATTGTTACACTTTAGTAACCTTCCTAAAGTCTTATGACAGTGCAATACTTAACTCAAAGGTTGATCAATCAGCACCTTTATTGGGTAAGCCTGAATGTACGGTCGTAGCTTTCTCGAGGAAATCAGCAAGAAGTAAGTCAGCTTCTTTAAATTTGGATAATTTTTCTCTGCTCCAGTGAATCGTTTATTGATATAATATACATATCTTTGAATTCTGGGCTATTTACATACCAGGGCTGCACTCAGCACTTGAGTAGACACCGCCAAGTAAATAAACAAATCTTCTCCTTCCAAAGGTTTTGATAATGCTAGAGGTCACTCCATGTGATCAAGTAAGTCCTGGAAAGCTTTCTGACATTCCTCCATCTAGACAAATTTTCCTTTATCATTCTTGTAGGCATCAAAGAACGACAATCATTTATCTATCGCCTTTGAAATGGATCGAATTAGCGTGTGGCATTTCGGTTCAAATTCTATGCTGCCCTCCTTGTTCTTGGGGCATCGACATCTTTCAATGCTTTAATCTACTGTGGATTAGCTTCAGTCCCTTTGAGTTTAGTGTGAAACCAAAAAGTTGCCAGATGCGACTTTGAAAGAATATTTCAATCGATTATGCCTCACCTTGTATTTCTAAAGTACATCGAATATCTCTAAGAGGTCATGCATGTAATTTACCGATCGTCATGACTTCGAAAGCATATTATCCACATAGACCTCCATCATCCGCCTAATCTGATCTTTAAACATCGAGTTTACTAATCATTGGCAGGTGGATCCAGCGTTCTTTAAACTGAACGACGTTGGATGGTTATAGTATAGTCCAAGAAACTGGTGTGATCATGATCTAAAATATGCATTACTATTTGATTATAGCCAGAGTATGCATCCATGGAAGATAGTAGCTCATGTTCAGCGGTTCCATTAATGGGTTGGTCGATTCTAGGTACCGGTAACATGTTCTTTATGCACACCTGTTCAAATTTAAATAATCGATGCATGTCCACCATTTTCCATTAGGTTTTTTTGACCAGTACATGATTCGATACCCTTTCGGAGTGGATAGCATCACGGATAAAGCTATTCGCCTTTAGCTCATCCACTTCTTCCTTCAATGCAACAGTTTGCTCTGACCCAGGCTGTGCCTTTATACTTCATAGGAGGGCATCGCTAGTCCACATTCAATGTATGGCATGCTATCTCCAGTAATATTCCACACCTATCGAAAAAAATTGGCAAACACATCCAATATTGTCTGAGAATCCCTACTATGTAACAACCCGCCCCTCGTAATACCCAAAAATCGATGCCTAATATCATCGCACGACATTCGAATACCACAAAGACAAATCATCAAGGTAAAATTAGAACAAAACACTAAACCAAGACATCGATAAGATCTCATAATGGAATGACAACATATAATATACTGAATATACATGAACAGAATAGAATAACAATATATAAGAGACTGCACTAGCGGAACTAACTGATAAATAAATGTCAAAACAGAAAATCAAAATACATCAACTTCCCAAAGCATGGAGTTCTAAATGAATAGTTGATGCAATAGTCTCATATAAAAATAACAGATCCGTCATGCACAAATAAAATAACAAGTGTATGTGTGTGTATATATGCCAAGTTGCATGGGACAACACTGGGTCGAGTAATCGCCCCCATGAAGCTGGGATTGTAATTTGTATTAAAATGTGTGTTTATGCCTACGAATGTGAATAGGTGTGGATAAATGAGTGTATTAACACATGCATGGGCTACGCATAAGGCCGGGAATGTCGTTTTGGCATGTTAAAAGAAGTCGGGTCGCTATAATCACCCGTAGAACTACTCGTGAAAAAGTGGACTTTGGTATTGAATCTAGTTTTCGATTACTTATGGAATTCACTTCTAAAATATCAAAAATGAACCCTGGTAGATGTTCGATGGGGATAGAGGCATGCTCTAGTAGGAAGGCAACTCATCCGGTGAAACATCGGAGGAAACGACGTGCGAATTGGTGATCGTTTGGCGGGATTTGCCCCTTCCCAGGCTCAATGCCTAAAAGCTGTCAGTTCGGTAGACTGAATCGGTCAGTTCAGTCAACTGGTCAAGAGGAAGTAAACCATCTCTATCCTCGTTCGTTCGACTAATGGAACCGTTCGGTCGACTCAATTCAGTCGACTTACCTACTATGTGTTATGCAACTTCAAAACGCGGTAACTTTCGCATACAAAGTCAGATTGAGGTTAGGTTTGGACTGTTGTTGTTCATAATTTTTAGGGTGCCACAATATATGAACTTTTGGTAGGTTCTGGAGTAATTTAATTATAGGGCCCATGTAGGAACCGCCCCAGCATGTATTCTAAAACCATAGATTTTGAGGTAGACTGCGAGGGTATACCAGAAGAGTATTATGACATTAAGGTCATGCATTCCATTTGAAATGCAATTTGATTTAGTATGGGGATTTATTAGAGTTGTCCAATGGGTTTTTAGGCCGTGCTGACTAGAGCCGTGCATGGCTATTCCATACGTTTTACATGTATTGAGTCTGTACTCAAATATTTCGACCTTATAGTAATATACGATTTTTTTGGTGTTGACTTGTTATAATAGATTAGGGTATGGACTTATGTGACCTACCCAGAGTATGGATTTAGGTGAGGTACCTAAGCATTGTTGTGGTGTACCTAGAGTGTTGTTGATGGCTATGACACACTCGATATGGTCTTAGATAGGCCGTGAATAGCTTTATCTTGATTGTGATTGCTTGGACATTTTGGGTACTACATTCATAATCTTATGAATGTTTGGTCTTATAGTCATGACCATATGTGTTACGGCATACTATTTAGTCTTAGCAGTAGTGACCATACACGTTATGTCATACCTTTTTGGTCTTAGCAGTAGCGACCATATGCATTGGGGGCGTATCTTATTAATCTTAGCAGTAGCGATTGTTGTTTTGGGATCATAGTTTGATCATGGTATATTTGTAATATATTACTAGTAATTTTGGGCTAGTGTAGTGTAATGTAGGATACTGTGATAACTTGTAGTTATAGGAGAAGAGCAGGTTATGATATGATCCTCTACTTTTGAGATGGGTTTACGATGCTTGTTTATAGGCAGTCCATATTTCCCCTGAGCCATGTTTGTGGAGAGAGCCAGTTGTGATTTAGTAGTTCTTGTTTATTTGTATATAGGTTTAATATACCATATTTTGAGATAGTTCCTCTCCCACCAGACTTTATGTTTGACTCGAATTTTGTCTTTGTTTGTTTATGTCATGACAACTCTTGGGTACTCGATTGAGTAGTTCGGAAGTCAAATGCTTTTGGGGATACGCAATTAGAGTGCATAGCTAGAGCATTTTGGAGGCATATCATCAATATTTTAGGATATATATATATACTTGTTATTTTATTTGTACATGACAAACATGTTATTTGTATATGAGACTATTGTATCAGATATTCATTCGGAAACCTTTCTTTTGGACTTGATGTAGTCTCATTTTCTTTATTGATATTTATTTGTCAATTGCTTCAGCTAGTGTAGTCTCTTATAGATTGTTATTCTGTTCCTTTCATGTATATTCGGTATATTATATGTCGTCATTCCATTATGTGATCTTATCGATGTCTTAATTTAGCATTTTGTTCTAATTTTACCCCAACGATCTGTCTTTTATGGTACTCTAAAGTCGTGCAATGATGTAAGGCACCAATTTTCGAGTATTACGAGGGGTATGTTGTTACATATGGTATTAGAGCTTAGGCTCAACACTCGTACCAAGTAGATTAGTTTGAGTTTTGCATATTTCTACTATATAATACTGTATACTATATAATATGAACTCGTCAGGCAATCCGTATGAGCAGATGAAATACAGGAGCGACTATGGATTGATAGTCTGAGATGCTTGATTAGTTCAAAGACTATTTAGCTACCATAAAAGATGTTCCGTTGCTTGTGAACATTTCTAGCTGATTGCAGTTAGCTCCAGAAGTGATATGATCCTTTAGACATCTATATTTTTAGCTCCATCAGCTTTAGGTCTTCGATATAGTGTTGGAATTTCCTTAGCCTTGGAGAGGAGCCATACCTAGTCCTAAACCGTTGCTGAGACACCATCCTAGGCACATGCTTGAGAAGTCTTCCATCGATATAACTTTAAGGAATGTTCTTGTAAGTGAGATTGTTTCTTGGAGGGGGACTTTGGCTGGGTAGGATGTAGTTTTTGGTGGCTGATAAGTAGACCTGTAGTTCAAAATTTGTTTATGCATCGTTTTAAGTTCTCGTTTCATTTATTTTCGAGACCAAGAAGAGCGTGTAGCTTGAGTATTCCATCCATCTTGAGCAGGATAGCTTGTCAGTAAAGGAGTGTCGATCGGTTCAACCTTTTGTTTTTGGGGGTTGAGATGGTCAGTACTCCGTTGTTATGGGCAAAGAGATTTTCTTTAGTTCTTAACCATTGGTTGGGGAGTTCATTGCTTAGCCTTATCCTTGTTAGGGTCTGTTGGGATGGTTCCACTTTGTGAGAATTCCTATGAGATACCATTTGAAGCAGCGAAAGTGGAAAAGTGTGACGTCCGCCCTATACCATAGGCACCAATAGTATATAAGTAGTGCACTACTGCCATGCCCCGTTAATATAGAATGATCATCAAGGTTGAAATAATTCAATATAGCGTATAAATTGTTATATATCTCACAACACATGGACGAAGTATAACATCACATATACAAAAGAAGAGACACTAATAACAATGTGAATAGATCATCATCACCAATGTATAATATCCATAGTGTTATACATTAATAGTAGATTTTATACAACGGAAACAAACTCAACAATCGTCTCAAATAAAAATGATAAGCAGACATTATTAAGGCTCCCTAGTGCTGCATAACAGAATAAACATAGACTCCATCTATGTATATAATACGAGATAGCTCTATCCATCTCATCCTTCAAATAGCTACTACGTCGCCCAAGGTTTTAAATATCGGATTTCAGTCAAGTTTCATTTCATAATTTTTACACAAGTTACCTTGTATCGAGAGAGATCTCGGACGAGATGAATACATATCGGGTGTATATCTCGAATTGGCATCTCGGGTCGTATAATATTATCGGGGATATCTCGGATGTACTTATATGTCTAAAATTGGTGTGTCAAAAATTTATTTGGCGGTTATAACTTTACTTTAAAAATAAAAATGATAACATACTTGATTTACATGGAAAAAGGAGTATTTGTAGAAGAGTTGTAGCTTGATTAGCTTAATTGATTTGGTAATGATTGAATAATATCATTTTATTTGAACATAATAAAGAAGTGAAACCTTCCGCTATGATTCATCAAGATAAAAAGTAAAGATATGTTCAACAAGTTGGTAAATTATAATTGGATCGAGTAGTTTCTTTTAAATCAATATGAAAATAAAAAATATTATGTAAAATAAGAAAAATATATAATTTCAGGTGAGATCTCGGATTGAAATTTTGATCCATATTTCGGGTGAGATGTGAATATCTCGGATGAGATGAGTGTCGAGGGAGATATGGAGGAGATTTGATGTCTCATCTCATTTAAGTGTGAAAAGGAGATCCCAGAGGAGATCTCGGGCGATATACAGGAGATTTAAAACCATGGCGTTGCCTAAACCTATTGTCTAGTCTACTCATTTAAGGGCACCCAAGATAATAAGAAACAAAGCATAAAACGTTGGGACAGAGAACAATCTAGTGTAAGCGGTAAATAAGTCTCAAAATACTATACAGGTAAATATAGTAAGGAATAAAAGTATACGAACCATACCTAACATGTTCCTATAACTAAAGAGTTAGCATATAACACTATATTATGCTACTCTACAATATCATAAAGATATACCACAAACCAAAATAGGGATATCAGCCTTCCATGCATTCTTCTCTATAATATTTACTTCCCCTGATATCTTTGAGTGATAATCTACTAAAGAAAACAACCAGAACATCAATAACATCCATCAATAATCCTAACTACCACTCCTTATGCTCTAAATATATGATAACTTATATGAGCCATGCACTAATGGAAATCCTGGTTCTCTATTGTACTCTCGTATCTCACAACCCAAAGCTGGGTATGTGTCTTGTAGCCCAAAGCTCGACACTGGACCCAAAGTTAAAGGTCCAAGGTATACAGGTCCCCCAATTGACCCGTGTGTGCCTCCACTTACAATACCCCTGCTTCGAGCATAACTGAAAACTCTTCGAGCCTCAGTGATTCCTTAGCACATATACCCAAGCCCACCTTTGCTCCATTTGGATACCAAGCCCTTCTTGCTTAATTTAGTTTCCATTATTCATAAGGAACCTTTCCACATTCCCCGATCATATGGCTCCCTCCTTTACGAGCCACCACCTTTAAAAGTTACTCCTAACATGAGCCAGCATTCGAAGGCTATAGCTTTTCATCATTCTATTATATCATCATCCAAGCAGATACAAATGAGCCAACACCTCCAACATGATCTACGGAGTATCCCCTTCCTGCCCTGAGGTTCCACATCCATATAATTCACTATGATAACTCAATACTAAGTTATAGGTATAACTCAGTGCCAAGTTATACACTTAGCCAACGAATAGCTAACTTCTCGTCCACGTCTCCAGCACTCCCTTTCTCGTGCCTTGAACCCTGACTCATCCACCTTTGATAACTTGGTCCCCAATCCAAATCTCCACTTTAAAGTTCTAGAGATAACATGGTATATCATCCAATTCTTAGCCTTGCATCTTACTATGGAACACCTCATCCAGCCATGCTCTATCCATCCATGTCAACCACCGAGTCATAGTCGCCTTCCTCATAATTGGGTACCAAGTTATAGGCATAACTTGGTTAGGTCATATGTACTTATCCCCATTTGAGTTGTGAATCATCATGCGTCTTCCTACCATACTCTAGAGCACATCTACAAAGTTTCATCCAATTCGGACCAACTTAGCTTCCGATTTGTCCAATTCTCCAACCTATCTTTATAGTCATGCACAACACTAGCAAACAACATCATATCATATCATCCAAACATGGAATAACAAGCAATTTCTTCCAATCAAACTTATAATCCATCAAAATGAGATAAACAAGGCAATTTCTAACATAGACTACACATGCATAATATATGAATATAAATCAAGGTGATTTCTAATCAATCTATATCATATTCATAGATTAATATGTCATTAAAGTTAGAAAAGATTTTATGGCCAAAATCAATTTAAAACATTTTAAGTCCTACAATCGTACCATATAAACATGTATAGCATAGTGAGAAGGTGTAAATCACCTACCAATTACCATATTCAACTAATCTTTATGTAAATCTTATCCGAACAGTGAAGAAAAGCACTCTCAATCAAGAAATTTGATGATCCTGAGCTTCTAATCGAGGATTTAATCTCTAATCCACAATCTAATTTGATTTAGAGAGTAATTTGGGTGATTTTGAATGATATTAGGATGGATCTAAGGCTAACTAGGGTTTAGACTTGATTTAGAATGAGAAGGATTTCTTTTAATTTAAATCTTCAACCCTCTATTTATAGTATTCTCTAATTAGATTGATGTGCTCAATAATGGGCTTAGTTAATTACAAAAAATCTTGATCAACAACTTTAAAAACTTAAAATAGGCATAACTTTTTGACTATAAGTCTGTTTTCTATTGTGACCACTCTACGGAATGGAAAACCATCATCCTATTATAGATGGAACCGGTTTAAGACCCTAATTAGACTCCTATTAAAAGTTGTAGCCTAAACAAGATTTCAGGATCAAAATGGTCACATAGAAATTCGAGAAAAATCATAGGTGTGTAAAATATCCCTAGGAGACGTATCCTAAAATTATGGAATCATATGATCTCATAAGAACAAAATAAAAATATTTATGATCCTCGGATGCGTAAAATTCGGGTCTTTACAAAAAGAAACCGAGGCTCCAATCAAGGCGTAACGATTATGATATAAGGAAGACCGAACTTTTAAAAAAAAGAAAAGCTAGCCTGGTATTTAACTCTTGTGGCATATGGGAGGCATTTCGCTATGTAATGTCATCTAGCTAAAGTGAAGCGTAAGTGCTTCATTTTCGATTGGCTTGATCACTTGAAGAAGTATTGTTTTACATTTTTTTTGAAGGGTGTGTAAGGGATTATGACTTGTGCCTCTCAGGCAGTACCGAGTCCTAGTGGGCTTATGGCTCAGGAAAATCGAAAGGAGATTATGTAGTAAGGCATGCTATATTATTTGGAGCACGCTTCTGTTCCTTTCAACACTTGAGCGGTATATTTTATTTGTTGTTAGTTACTCGTAGATAGGCTAAACCTGATACCTTTCATAGTAGGTAAATTCTTCTATAGAGATAAACCTTGTATGAGTCACCTTAGTTGCAAAACTGAGGTGAAGTAACCAAAGTGTTACCATTCGAACTTAATGCATGAGCTTTAAAGTTGAGTGGATTCGCTCGATGAAATGTGACTGTGACTTGGATTTATATCTGAGTGGGGGTTCGACAGATGCCTAGTAATGAGCAAAGATCGAGCGGATAACTTATAGGCATTTGTCTATAGTTGTTCGTGTTATAATTGTTTTTTATGTCAATAAACCTCAAGTGGTAGGGGTAATCCCATGTTCCACAAGTGGTATTTTACAAAGATTGTTCCATTCATGTGCCAGTTCTTAACCTACAGTTCGAGCATAGATTTTCTAGGTGATTTACACCAGTTAGGATATGGTTTTTCACTTGATTCTAATATACAAACACTTGAGTCAGATTCTTAGGATGACTGCAAGATTTTCAAAACATGACCTTAGTCATGCTAGGAGATTTCAACAGTCGGATCAGGGAACTAGATCGGAATTCACATGGATGAAGTCAGGTGGCCAACCCTAATTTAACAAAGAAAACTTGCAAGAAAACTAATGGTTGGAACGGGTATCATGTCATTTGGAATGATCTTTAGAAATTATGAAATTTTAGTATAGTATAATTATTGTGTGGGATAGTTCAGGGAAGGATTTCTCGACTAGTTTTGTGGCGATTCAGATAATCTCCTAGGTGACGATATGCTACTTGCTAAGATGAGCGCCCTAGTGCATTTAATATATTATCCTTATTAACATTATGCAATCGAGGTATGTTCGAACCTGAACAACCCAAGCAACTATAAATCTTCATTTTTAATGATGATTTAATTAGTATGATTTTTTCCTTTGGAGAATGTGTCTTGTTCGAATGAAAAGGAAAGTAGAGGCATTGATTGCTGGATTTATTCAAGAATTTAGAGACTCGATGATCCTGCATATTATATAGGTCCTCTTTGTAGTCGAGAGGTGCAATAGTCGTTTGTGTGTTGTATTCACGAAAGGAGTTGGACCACTTAGGTGTTTATTCATTTTGAATGACGGATGGACTCATTGGAGTTTGTGGTTCAAATGCGCGTTTGACTTTTGATGGTTACCAGGCATGTTGGTATTACCTTTAGAGAACACATCTCTTAGAATGCTCATCGTCCACCTGACGATGTTCTGAAAGCATTCAATCCATACAACTTCGTTCTGGGTTCGAACGAAACCGAAGGCATTATCTCGTTACCCTCATTTTGGAATCACCCTCAGAGTTAACAACGATAACCCTTGCACTCTGAATCTTCATCTTTACTTGAGATTCACGACCTATCGTTCTGATTTTCGGATATCCAAATCTGGAAACCCGATCTCGGTCTCATCGAAATCCAAAATGCCATCCTTTAGGTCCAAGTTGTTTTAAAGTTTAAAACAATTCAATTTAATTATCTATATACACACAGATAGATAATTCACAATATCACAATAGATAATCAACATTATCATCACAAAAAGATAATTCACATTGTTATCACAATGCAACCAAAGCTTTCATATCACACAGCATCACTTATCTCATCTCTGAGATCTCAAACCATTCAAGGCAATCAATATCATCCATACATAAGCAAGGATTTACTTAATCACAATATGATTAATTTAAAATGAATTAAATTAATTACTTGCATCTCTAATTAATTTAAAGTGAATTAAATTAATTACTTCATCTTTAATTAATTTAAATTAAATTAAATTAATTACTTCATTATTATAAATCTTGCTTACATAACCATTAATTAATTACAAATCAATTAATTAATCATCCTCTAATTAATCACCTTAATTAATCACCCTTGATTAATTATCCTTTAATTACATTCAAGTAATTATCTTTAATTAATTTCACAAAATAATTATCCTTAACCAAAAACAGTAATCAACCTTTAATTACTTCATTAATTAACTAATTATAATTAATTACATTAATCCTTAATTAATTACAATAATTAATTACTTCATTGATCACTTATTATTAATTAATTAATCTTAATTAATCAACCTTAATTACATCATTAATTATATAAATTAATGATCCCTAATTACTTCTTTAATTATTTATTCTATTTAAATTAATTACATTAAGTAATTAGTCATTTAATTAAACCATAATTATTAATCGCCCTTGATTAATCCCATCAGTAATTAATTACCCTTATTTAATTACATCACTTAATTATTTTCAAATGACTTAATTAATCAATTCTTAAATTAATTACACTAAGTAATTAATTATTAATTACTTTCACTAAGTAATTATCCTTCATATTAATTACACGAAGCACTTAATCCCAAAACTCTTCCATACTTCAATTAATTACCTCCAATAAATTACTTATCTTAATTACTTCTTTAAGTAATTATTATTCATTAATTACATTAAGTAATTACTTATCAACCCATCCAATGAATATTCAAAATTAATTAAACTTAATTAATTAACTTAAACTAATCAAATTTATTTAATTAATTACCTTGAGTAATTAATACCTTTATTTACTTTCCTAAAGTAATCATACTTAACCAAATTCCAAAAATGATTATCTAAATTAATTAATCCAATTAATCATCAAAATTAATCACATTAATTAATTATTAAATAATCTCAAGTTAATGACCTTCATTAACTTATCAACAATTCTTTAATTACTTTTCTCAAGTAATTAACTTAAATTAGTCATTATTAATTACAAATTAATTAATCTCTAATAACCATTTAATTAATCACTATTTATTTAATTAATTAAGTGTTAACTGTAACTTAATTAATTCTTAATTACTTGATAAATTAATTTCTAATCATTAATTAAAATCTTAACTTATCTAATTAATGATCTTATTTTCAAATTAATTAATCTTAATTAATTAACTTCAATCTTAATTAATTAATTCAAACCCTTAACCATTTAATATATTAATTAATTATCCATTTTAATTTACCTTATTAATTTAATTTATCACAAATCATTAAGTCTTTATTAAAACATTTCCTTATCAATGATAATTATCATTCAAAACACACTGAAAACATTTAACTTTCAATTTTACTTTTAAATATAAAATTTAAAATGGAAACAATTTTAACTTTAACAAAGTTTAAAACCATTTACAAACTTTCTTTAAAATCATATGTTAAAGACATACTCATCTTATAAAAGAAACTTAAAGAATTTTAAACCAAATTTACTTTTAAATTCTTACCCTTTAAAATACATGTTAAACAATTAAAGTTGTTTAAAACAATTTAAATTTAAAAACTTCCTTCATTTCAAAACTAAAATACAAATTTAGATTTGAATCTAGATTAAACTTAGATTAAATCTCTACTTTTATTTTAAAGCTTTACTTTTAAATTCAACTATTTAAACCCTTTTAAAGTTGTTTAAAACATTTTAATTTATAAAACTTAATTAAATTTTAAAACTAGGATTCAAACTCAGTTTTGAATCCATACTTTAAATTTTGGGTTTTAAACTCTGTTCAAAACTTGCTTTCAGATTTAAAACTAAATTTGTATTCAAAAACAAACAGGTTTCCAGAAAAACCTGTAACCACACTATACCCGAGCCCCCTTCTATTTGCTTCGAGTAAAACCTTTCATCGCTTCGAGTAAAAACTCGAATTCCTCGAGAATTACCCGAGTCCAAAAATCCTACAACCCCCAATCTTCACTTGACACAATCACTGCACCATGCATATGCACGATGGCTTCGACCCTCTTCGGTCATCATCGATGGCCTCACCACATCAAGGAACATCCACGCAACTCGTCACAATCATCAGATCGTGACCACTAATTCGAATTCGAATTCGTGTGCGCTAACCCAAAACCTGGATTCCAAACTGGAACCATACTTCCCAAAACCTGAAAACTCTTCATCCTCACACTTCCGGCCATCGAAGGCTTTGAAACTCCGTCCAACCCTTCTTCAACACCTAAGCTATCATATCCTTGAATCTTATAGCACTCGATCACACACAGAGACCGTGTCGACCAAAATTTCAAGAGCACACCAAACTAGGTTTACAGTCTTCATCGACCAACCCTCGTCGCCACCATGCTTTGATCAACGATCCAATATTTTCCCCAAGTCACTGACCACTCCTCTTCGTCCAGAAAGAATTACGACCCCTCAGACTATCGAGTTCATCATAATTTCCTCAAATTACAATTTATGGTTAAACCAGAAATGCTCTTAAATCCCATTACTAAAAATCGTAATTTTCGTTTCAAAAATCAAGTTTTAGCTTTAGCATTTGATTCGTATACCTGAATCTATGAATCATGATAATAGAAATTTAACCTATTTTAACTTTGTGCTGAAGTTTTATTATTTCCAAAGGCAATACAAACTATTTTGACTTAAACAAATTTTTAAACTTACAACTACGATTCAACAACAAATTTTGTTCAAGACTTAAGTCCTAACAAGATTTGAACAAGAGCAAGAGAATGTTTTTATTAGAATTTGGACCTAGAACTAGAATCAGAGGAAACACAGTCACACAGCAATGCACACCAAGTATTCATATATATATATATATACACACATACATACATATATACACACACAGAGATTTAAAATATATTCACAAGCATACTTGTTTTCAGAGATGAACATGCAACATAAACATATACTTAAACTTTTAAAATTGTGATATTACTCACCTGGAAACAGTGATGATCAAAGCACCAGATTTTTGAAAAGCTTTTGTTTTGATATTAAAAACCAGAGTGCCTTTGCTTTTAAAACTTCAACTTGAATGCTTCTATGAATTTGATATAAAACTTGAGTTGCTGGAAATGTCAAATCCTCTTTGTTTTTGATAAAACTTAATGTTGCTTATTGTTTAGACTTGCATGCAGGCTTGACTCTAGATGCATTTGAAACTTTAAATTTGAATGCTTTGCTTTAAAATGCTTTAATTAAAAAAAACTTGTAGTTGCATGCAGAGATGGCTTAATCTCAGGTTGAATGAGATTACAGGCTTCTGGTTTGATTTTGAAAATGAACAGAATTGAAAAAAATGTAGGTAGGCTTTTGATTGAAGAAGGGTTTGCATGCTTGAATAGAAATTTTGGCTTTCGTGAGGAGTTTGAGAATTGAAAATAAAATTTGAACATGATTTTTGGTTTTGAGGAGTTTGGTTACTGATTTGTTTTCAATTTTGTTCAGCTGAAGTTCTTACCTTAACTTTTGAAAATGAAGATAAAAAGAAATTAGAAGGAGGAGAAACATGTTTTATAAGTAAAAATGATTTATTTAAAAGAAATAAAAGAAAAATTAAAAACAAAATGACACTTGTATTAGATCTTTACATTTGTCAACTTTATTCACTTATCAATTTACACTTGTTATAATGAGATCTTAATATAACAACACTTGTCTTTTTAGTAATTAGTATTAATTTTAAATGTTTAATATAAGTATATACTTAATTAATTACTTAATAAGTACTTTATTATTTATATATAGGTAATTAAAACCAATTATATACATAAATAAAAGTTTATACAAATATTCTAAAATCCAAAACATTTCAAAATGTTTACCCTTTTAAATTTCAAAATTAATTCAAATTCAAATCCAATTTAAATTTAAAAATCCAATTTAAAGTCAATTTGTAACAACATATTCAATTTAAAAATAGAAATTCTATACAAATTAAAATCTATTTATATTTATATATTTATTAATATTGTTTGAAAATAACACATTAATAATATTTAAATAATTTATAAAAGAGATTATATATTACTTATTAATCTTACTTAAATGAATTAATGTTTCATTTGAAAAATTGTATTTTAAGCTTATATATACTTCAAATTATATTTATCAAGCTATATTTAATAAGAAGATAAAATAAATCTTATATTTAAATTTAAACTTAAGCTAAGATATAATTTAAACAATTAATATTTATCTTAAGTATTCACAAACCATATAGTTATTTATTAACTAGCTTTGAAAAGTTATATTAAATTAAATCATAATTTTCCAAATTATCAAAATGTATATTAGAAACTTAAAACAAGATTTTATTTGTTAAATTTAAAACAAAGCTTATCTATTTACAATATATACATATACATACACACATACATATATATATATACGCACACACTATAGACAGAAAACTTTTTATTAGATTTTTGAAAGATGAAATCCACTAATTAAATATTTATTTAATTAGATTATTAAATTAATTCAGATTATATTACAAAGATTATCAAATCAATTTAATTTTTTAATACAGATTATTAAATTGATATTGCTCAAAATTTCGGGTCATCACAGTAAAGATATATCTAGAAGAGGATGATAATACCCTTTGGAAGCGACCCACTTAGCCTTGCCGCACTAACCCTATTTTGGTCATTTTCGGTTGATGAGGCCTGAGGTAACGATTATCTTTCACAAATCACATGTCACATCACTTTGAATGCCACATGGCCATTTCCATTGACTATTAATTGCCTTCCACAAAAATACAACCCTTGTGCTCACACGTCTCAAGAAGGGTGTTAAGCTAAGAGAAGTTGCCTTCTCCGCCACCACTGATGTACGCTTGTAAAAACCAATATATGTAATCTTTAGAAATGCAATGTCAGGCAAACATCAATACAAGTTGTCCAGGAACAGGACAAACCAAAGGTACTTTTCTACCACATCCTATCGAAAAAACTCTAGGATTAGTAGCGAATAGTCTCTGCATTGGATATTTCATAATAAAGAGACCACCACTACTATATGTATATTGGGATTTTAACCCCAAACGATTAACAAGCAGTCCCCCACTATGAAAATCCGGAATATCAATATCATCACAAGCAATTTGCACAATCATCGCATATACGTTGGTCCGAAGTGGTTTTCAGATAAATTTGATCCCGGTCTCTTCGCACCAACAATGCAAAAGCGTTTCTCAACCTCACATAGAAACTAAGTCTCATAGACTTATCACGTCTCTAACTTTCAACTTGCTATCCTTCGGCCAAGAAGGAAGCTCGGTAGATTAAAGTAATACTTCGCACTACACGAATCAACATCCTCAACACAAATGATAATCAAGCCTACACAGAAGGCTACGTACTAAGTGTACGACTAAATAGTTCCCACATCAACTCGACATTTGATAGTCGGTTATTTAACTATCAAAACAAACAAATATTTAGCACCATAAGCAATCACTAGGCCCTTTTAATTAATCTTTTATTAATTAAATCACTTGCCAAATATTCACTTCAAATTATCTTCAAAAAGATATATTTCCAAACCATTTCAACATTGGAAAACATTTCCATATACTTACTTAAAATTAGTAATTCAAAAATCAATTTATTTTCAACACTTAAAAAATATTTCATATACTTAAATCACGATTATATATATATATATATATATATATATATATATATATGAATATAATTCTTTAAGGAAAACATTCTTTTTAAACACATTTATTTGGCTCAAAACGAATGTTGCGTAAAACATCGTTATGACAACCCAAAATTACTAGTATAGGGATTCGAAAATTAGATAGATATACAAATCTCATATACTATACAAAACATTTCCTTTCGAAAATCATTTACTATAACAATAGTGTAATAGTCCATCATTTCCTTTACTTCTCGAAAACGTCTATTTCTACAATGAATTTTGAAATCTATAGTTTTTATACTTAACACATTTTAAAACATCTTCAAACCATTTTATTCCATATAAAATATCACTTTCTATATTATTCATTGTCCAAAATTGTGAATATAATTCATTTATCTAATTCATCACTTTTACATACTTACTAATGGGAAAACCACTGTCTAAAACAGTGGATTTAATTTCTAATCAAATTCATTACTATTGCACTTTTAATTAAAGGGTTATCCACTGTCCAAAATCGTAGATGAAATTCCTTTAGTAAGCTTTCACAATTTAACTTATCAAATTCAATTGATTTCGCATTTATAAAACAATGTTTATAAATTCACATTTTATATTTTATAAAAACTTCAATTTATAAAATCGCTTTATCAAAAAATTCTATTTATATCCCATTTACATGCCAAAATCCAATTTATAAGTTAATTACTTATAAATCTCTTTATTTACAAAATCATTCCTTTATAACTGCTTCAGCTATAAATCTATAAATCATATTTACTTATAAAATCCATTTATACTTCATTTTAACTCTTATAAAATTCCTTTACAATTTCATTATTTCGATTTATAAAAGATCAATTTCATAAATCTTATATATAAACCATTTATAATAAATAAAAAATCTCAGTTTAACTATTTTACAAAATCATTAGCTCCATATTTCAAAAATCACATTTCAACTATATTTCCCTAAAAATCATAATTTTTATAGCACAAAAATTATCACATTTTTTATTTAAAATAAATCCATTTACTCAACAATTCAAAATTCAACAAAACATATATTTTCAAAATCACTTGAAAATCCTTTTTAATTCAAAATCACCACTTTAATATTTTTAAATTACCAAAATAGGCCCAATGCTGCAACAACACTAAATACATCAATAACGACATCCAAAATATCATATATCACATGATAACAACATATATCACAATATCTGTAAATATAATCAGTACTAGTGAGGAATCTAGTTGGATCCCTCCAATCTGTCACCTACAACAAATATACATATTAGAAATATATGTACAATGTCCGCTTCAAGGCAGACGCGCGTACAAAGGGTTATCCGCTCATACATGGGAACGTATAGGGTTCCGTCTGCTCCAATAAGGAGGAATATATCCAAATACCAATCAATATATATAATATATCATATATCATCCAAACAATCATCAATCATCATAAATAATATTTATTATCACTTATATAGAAATATCAGTGAGACAGAAAGAGTAAGTTGTACTCACTTCGTTTCCAATAGCAGTTGCAGTGTTTTATTTCGAATAAAATTAAACAGCCATTTAATTTTACCCAAAATTTATACTAGCTCCAATCAACTCCAAACAAGCTCTAAAATGCAGTACTCGCAATACGGACCCAACGCAACTTTTTTCGTCAAAAACGGACCTCGAATGACAAAGTTATGATATTTTAAAGTTCACACAAATTATTATATATTAATTTACAAAATATTTTTAATTTTAAACCAAGAATAGATCTCGGCCTTTGATTTCTGATTGATCACATCTAGGCTGCATGAAACATCTCCTTCCCCATCGTTCAAATTCGAATGAAGAAACTCATGGCCGCAAGTAACTTTTCGAATTATACTCCCTCCGTACGAAGCTTGAAGAAGATCAAGCTCCACCACGTCGAAGGCATGAACGCCACGCACGTACGACCGAAGACCGATCACGCTCGGCCCTTGCACAGCCTCGAAAAACATGAACGAACGTGGGGGATTTATGGAAAAATTCCTATCGATCCGTTGCTCTAATCGCGATCATGACCGTTGAAGTTGAAGATCTCGTTGAGCTTAAAATTTTGTAGTTGAAGGTTTTTGGTGATTGTTGGTGGATTGTAAGAGATCGAGGGAAGAAGTTTGGAAGATCTCGGCCATTGAAATTATATGGTGGCGGCTGTAACCTAGAAGACTAGGGTTTTGGAAAATGATAAAAAGTAACGTCCTTTTATAGAAAATTTCATGACACTATTCACCCGAAATTTTTTCGAACTCCAATCGAAGCGTGCCGTCTGGTGTTTATAATGATTTGCCCCTATTCCGAACATAATTGAATATATATCGAGAGCTAATTCGATCACATTTGAAAGATAAGTTTTTGAATCGACTATTTAAATTTAAAATTCACTTAAACAATTTTTTAAGCGTTTTAGCTTACCATGGACAAACTGTAAATCTGATTGACACGAAATTTAAAATCCTACAATAATATAACATTATAGATCCAATGAAACTAGTTTCGTCGAAATATGAGACTGTATGAAAAATGACTATTTTTACACGTTAATTAAATATGAAAACATTCAATTTCTACAAATTAACTTTTAATTCAATTTTAAAAGTTCTCTAACATCCTTCTAATTCAAATAGAACTTAATTCAACTTTATAAATCATTTTAATTCACATTAAATTCAAATTTCACTTATTTTAAAATTACAAATATTAAGTTAACAATTTAAATTATCCAATTAGATCGCTATATTTGAAATATAAATTATTCAGCTTATAAAATTAACTTGTAAATATTTAAAACCAATTAATATTTAATTTCAAATGGCCAAAATCCTAGGTCGTTACATTGTGGCATATTTTCTCGGTCTTAGCAGTAGTGACCATGCATGTTGTAGCATACCTATTCGGTATTAGTAGTAGTGACCATACATGTTGAGGGCGTATCTTATCGATCTTAGTTGTAGTGATAGTCGTTTTTAAGATCATGTTTAATCATTGTATATTTGCACTACATTGTTAGTAGTTTTGGGCTAGTGTAGTGCAATGTAAGATATTGTGCTAACCTGTTGTTATAGGAGAAGAGCAGGTTTTGGTATGATCTACTACTTTTGAGATGAGTTTACTATACTTGTTTATAGGCAGTCCATATTTCCCCCGAGCCATGTTTCTGGAAAGGGCCAGCTGCGATTTAGTAGTTCATGTTTATTTGTATATACTTTTAACTTACAACATTTTAAGATAGTTCCCCTCACACTAGATTTTATGTCTGACTTGCATTTTGTCTTTATCTACATATGTCATGACAAATCTCGAGTACTTGATTAAGTAGTTCGAAAGTCATGTGCTTTTAGGGATATGCTATCATAGTATGCAGCAGGAGAATTTTAAGGCGTGGCATCAATGTTTTGGGATATATATACACTTGTTATTTTATTTGTACATGACATACCTATTATTTGTATACGAGACTGTTGTATCAGATATTCATTCAAAAAACTCTGTGCTTTTGGGAGTCAATGTATTCTATTTTTTGTACTGATATTTATTTGTTTGTTGCTTCCGCTAGTGTGGTCTCTTATATATTATTATTCTACTCCGTTCATGTATATTCAGTAAATTATATGTTGCCATTCCATTATGAGATCATATTGATGTCTTGGTTTAGTGTTTTGTTCTAATTTTATCTCGACGATCTGTCTTTTGTGGTATTCGAAAGTCGTGCGATAATGTAAGGCATCGATTTTCGGGTATCATGAGGGGTGGGTTGTTGCATAACAACTCCTTTTTCATTTTCACGCCAAGCTGAGAGATCTTTAAGACTAGAGTGGGGTCATCCTCATCAATTGGGATATTGATCGTCAACTCTACTAGGGCAACCTTCGCATCCTTTGGCTTTTTCCTTAGGCCATAAATTTCTAAAATTTACTATGTCATCTGAGCCAGGGATTAAGTGGTAGTTGCAATGCATCAGCTGTCCTGATGTAGAGAGCCTTCTCTGCACCTTTTCCTTTTTGACATCGCTTCGCCTCTTTGAGCTCAATGTCATAGCACTCATGACTAGTGCTCTGGTCTTCATGGATAAATTCTACCTCATTCTAAGTAGGGAATTTCAACATTAAGCACCAAGGAGCAAGAACTTTTTTGAAATTGGCAACGGTCTGTCGGCCCAGAAAAGCATTCTAAGAAAAGTACGTATCAACTGTAAGGAAGGACTGCGCCCGCACCATCTTGGGGTCTCCTTCGCCATGTTCCATTGATAAATCAACACAACTGGTAGGTTCCATGGCCTCTCCAATAAATCTCTAAATTCGGTATTTACATGGCTTCAAGTCCTGGGCACTCATCCTTATCAAATCAAACATTTTCTTAAACATAATATTTACCGAGCCCCCATAATTTATGAGAACCTGGTGCATAGTAGCCAATCCAACCACGACTATTATCTCCATAGGGTCAAGCCTTAGCGCTTGCATCCCATCCATATCCTATTTTCTAAATACAATATCATTAGTCATCTTTCTCAGTTGTTTTGCTAAAGCATTGTCTTCCATGGCAAAACAACTCTCCTTCACAACATTCTTCAATGAATTTCTAAATCACTTCGTCTTATTTTAGATTCTCGACTGGATGTGGCCCACTAGTGATAGTGTTGATTATAATTCACTTTTTAGACTGCCTAGGTCAATTACTACTAGGCCCAAGCTGGGTTCATCGGGTCATATGACCTTGGGATCTATTGTTCATTTGTCCGCCATCCTACGGGTCTTTCACATACTGTTGCAACTTATTTTTTCTAATCAAATCTTCAATTATATTCCTCAGATGCTGGCATTCATTATTATTGTGCCCATGATCTCATGAAAATGACAACACTTCACTGAGAGCTTCTCTTGTTCGGTTGACTCCCTTTGAGCCAATTTCTATAATTTTCAGTTCCTTTTGTAGCAAGGTAAATGTTTTCGGCAGTTTCATTCAAAGAAGTATAATCTTTAGGTTTCAGTTCTCTCGGATGCTTCTAAAAGTCAGACATCTTTCCACCACCCACTGTTTCCTTCTTTTATGATTGTTATCACTATTTCCAACATTAACTACAACGTTACCAATGCTCTTGTTTGTTTGCTTTATAGAAACATTGCTCTGCACAACTTCACTCAATGGTCTATCATCAGCTTTTCTGATGACTGGGTATGCCTCTTCCAAGTACAAAAACTGGTTGGCCTTTCGATATAATTGCTCCATTGTGGATGGTTGTTTCATCCTTTAACCATTTACCAAAATCCATGTCAACGTGTTTCCCTCGGATCAATGCCATCAACCCAATATCCTCCTTCGGATTGTTCATCTTAGTCATAATAGTATTAAATTAACCTAAAAATCTATTCAGATTCCCTTTGGGGCCATGTAGATGCCTACAAGGACATCACGTCCATTGATCGAGTGGTGTGGAGCCTGAACTACTCTATAATTTTCTCGCTAACTGATAATGAAGATATGGAGATCAGCATGAGACGAATAAAACATATCGTAGCTACTGCTTCATCTAAAAATATGGGAAAGCACTACACGTCACTGCAACTGTTGGTCGAGCACCATCCATGTGCCATTTATCCTTCAACATATTTTGTCTAGGGTCTGTAGACTCATTATACGATGAAAACATTGACATAACAAACTTCTATGGGTAAATTTCCTACAAAACATCATCTAAGAATGGGTTCTGCTAGGCATTGATCCCCATTCGTCATTACTTCTTTGCTGGTTTTCATTCAATTTGACTCCTATACCTATTAGCTATATTCTTTGGACTTGTTGAATTGACTAGACGACGATCATCAAGGACCGCCAAAAAATTTTGGCTTCGTAAATGCTCTCGATTAGTTCTGTAATGTCTAGAATCTGCTAGCTTTGGGAGAACCATTCGTGTAGTTTTCGTTATTTACATTCTTCTATGATGGCTCAACGGAACTCGCTTGAACACCACCACTCTAGCCACCAGTAGCCTACTCAGCACTAAAACTAGCCTCCTTTTACAACTTAGCATTCAAGTCAGCATTTATAACTTGACTTCTCAATTCGGTACAAATCGTGGTGGCATGATGTCGAGTTGTAAATTTTCACCGAGGGCTTTCCTAGACCCCATTTTTGATATCTAGATTTTCCCCTTTTCATCTTCTATTTTTCATCTCTTTGATTTATGTTCGATAAAGAAGAAATCCCTTCTTCTAAGTTAGAAGATGATTCTCAACAATTATTCTTTCATCTTTGGGGTAGTTGAGTCATCGATGCATGGCTATTCTCCATATGCTTTAAGGTAGCATTCTAGCTCTTAACTATCCTTTTGTTCATCTCGATCATCGTATGATCCAAATCCACCGTAGACACCATCTTTGATACACTTGGAACTTCAACAGTAATGACTTGATTTGTCTCTTCCTCATATTAAGAGTCTTCAATCTTGGGACCATTGGTAGGTCTTGAAGCAGTTAACTTCTCTTTGTCCTACCTTAGTGCCATAACTCTTCTATGAATCTAAGTAATCAAGGATCGTACGACTACAACTTCCTTGATCTAGCTTGTGGATAGCTCATATCTAAAGTTTTAAGGTAGATCTACAAGAGAGAATCTAATAATTTCTCAATGGAAGTATTGAAATGTTTGTACAAAAAATGGGACAAAGTACCAATCGAATAATAAGCAATAACTAGCAAAATAAAGAAATTGAAAATAAGGGCAAACACACAAAACTTGTAGTGGTTTGGCTAGAATCAATAACCGGCGTCCAATTTTAACTTTGTTGTTGATTTCTACTTTCTTTTACAATGATGATGTTACAACTTAGTTGCTTCCAACTTGTGTAAGAATTCAATAGAGTCTCAGGGTAAAATTTATTAATTTAGAAAGTAAGAAAAGCCCTCTTTTATTTGATCTCCTCCTCTTAATTATAAGTGAAGATCAACAAATTTGGCTCAGGTATTTGATACTCACGTTCTTCACATTCGGTAGGGGACTCTAGAAGATCATGGCTAGATTATCACTTGATTGTCAACTCGATAGTGAGACATGCTTCACACATCAGTGCCGGTGGGGTTCTCCACTTTGGGTACTTTTCTTCGTACTTGACTTTATTCTCTTGAACTAGGTATGATGACTCGACATTCGCGACTCGGTATCTAGTTGAGTGGCATTACTCGGTACCAAGTTATTGTAACAACCAGTAATTGAAAAATGATTAAATAATAATTAATTGATTTATTTAGGATTTGTATCAGCGGTACCAAGTTATTGTAACAACTAATAATTAAGAAAGTGATTAATTAACAATTAAATAATAATTAATGACTTTATTTGGGATTTGTATCAAGTAAATAGAATAAGGTGGTAATTTGGGAATTAAAAAGAAATATTGAGTTGAAAGAATAAAGTTTAATATAGATCTGAAATTAATTAATAAATGATTAAAATACTAATTAAATAATTAAAATTTTGTAACTTGCTTTTATAAAATAAATAACGGTGTGTTTTAATGAAAAGTAAAATTTGTGAAAGAAAATGACTTAGTGAGGTAATAGGATTTTTAATCGGGCATATATATATTTTGCTTCATAAAGAAATAAAAGGATGAAAAGAAATAATTTCTATACATAATATATATCTTAATATAAGCATGGTAAATGTGCATGCACTAAGCGAAGGAGACAGGAACTTTAAATATGCATGCATTATATCACTAAATATGCACTGTAAGGTGCATGCACTGTAATTTTATACATTATTATAACATATAATAATAATAATATACATTAGAAAATGTGATAGTAAAGGAACTATAATTAGAAGCAAAGATAGTTATCGCGCAAGTATAATTAGAAACGAAGGAAAATTGGAAGTCAATATATAAAAAACATGAAGTCATGTGTTGTACTTATGAGTTCATGAAATAAGTCAAGCAGTATGCAAAAGAACATATTTTACAAAAGTAAGCCATTAAAGGTTAAGGCATTATTATTATGAGAGAATGAGGCATAACATAAGATTTTTATGTTTTTACTAAGTATCAAATGTAGATGTATGTTTGGGCCAACCCATAGCCCAATATCAATATCTCTATTATTGTATAAATAGAAGCAAACTGCACAATAGCTGTATAGAATTATATCATTTAGTAAAGTTCAGTTTATACATTTCTCAATTTCATTATCAAATTCATCTTAAAATCTTTCATGGTATCGGAGCCAAGATTCGCTTAACAACGTTGTGCCTTGCCATACCCTTGTAAGACTCTATCTCATCATCTAAGAATGGGCTGCACGATCTGTTCTCATCAGATCAGAGATCGTCATATGAGATTCAAGAAATCCATCACTGTTCTTATCATCTTACATGATCTGTTCTCATCAGATCAGGGATCATCATCTGAGATTCAAGAAATCCATCATTGTTCTTATCATCTTATCACTGTGCCGTACCAAGTCAAAAGGTGCCAATGCTCATCATTCACCATCCAACTGGCTGCACCAGTAATCATCAAAGTAGTTCATTGATTATCAAATTTTCCTATTCTGTATCAGACTGAAAGGTGAAACAAAGAAGCACAGTCATCATTTTCGCCTGCATCTCTTTTCTTTTCATTTGTTCTTGTTTCTTGATTTAATCTGATCATCATGAACAAACAGGACATTGCTGCATCCTCAACTTCTGCACCAAGAACCACTCCAAGAACCACTCAAACCCAATCCAACATCACCCAAGAACTCATGAATTCCATCATTAAACCACAAAGTCAAGCTTTCACCATTCAATTGGAAGAATCAAATTACTTGCTATAGAAATTTCAGATGGAGACTACAATCAAAGGATATGTGATTGAGGATTATGTTCTTGGCACCTTAAGTGTTCCACCTAAGTTCACTGCAAATCAAGAAGGAAAGCTTGTGAGTAACAAAGATTATATAGCACATAAGAGTCAAGATAGTCTGATTAGTTCATGGTTGTTATCATCTATTAGTGCCAGTTTGTTACCACAACTTGTTGGATGTAAAACAATACATGAGATATGGCACACTATTGAACAAGTTTTTAGCTCTCAATCTGCTGTAAGAATCATGTAGTATAAGAGGAAGTTGCACCATTTAAAGAAAGATAATTTGAGTATGAGGGAATATCCATCAATGGCTAAAACAATATGTGATCAACTTGCCTCTGCTGGACAGAAAATCTCTGATACTGAGCAAGCTTTATCTATATTAAATGGTCTTGATAATGAGTCAGTAGTGGCGGTAATATCTTCTAATGAAGTATTACAACACTACAATACGTACATTCTATACTTCTTTCTTATGAGGGCAGGTTAGAGCAAAAGAAGTCAACTAACTCGGAATATTCCATCAATTACATTGCAAATAGCAAAAACAAAAATCAAGAAAGAAGCAATCGAAGTAGAAATTGACTTAACAGTAACTAAAGGGGTGGTCAATCCAACAAGTCCAGAGGCAGAGGAGACATGCATAGTCATAATAATAGACCAAGATACTAGATATGTGAAAAATATGGATACACAACAAATAGATGTTACTTTAGATTCGATGCTAATTTGATTCCATCTCAACAAAGCAATAACAGTTCAAAAACTCAAAATCCTAGTGCAAACTTGATTAACACACAACCAATAATCAAAGATGAAAATACAAATGATGACAGAGCCAAGATTGAGGATATAAATGATGACAGTTGGAATCCTAACTCAGGAGCTACCAGCCATGTAACTAGCAACTTGAGCAACTCGAATCTTGGCAACAAGGAATACAAAGTTACACAATTATTATACTTAGGTAATGGTAAACCTACTCACATCTTTCATGCTGGGAATGCAAGCATAAGAGGTACAAGGCAACTTTATCTCAATAATTTATTGAGAGTCCCCCTTATTAAAAAGAATTTAATGAGTGTATCTCAGTTTTCCAAAGATAACAGTGTCTCTTTGTATTCTACCCAAATTATTGCTTTGTAAAAGACATATTAACAAGGGAAACTCTCTTGCAGGGTAAAGAATATAAGGGATTATTCAAATTTGATGTTGCAAATTCAAGACATGATGGTCATAAAGAAAATTGGTGCTATGTTTCTAAATTAAAAAATGATGATAATTGTAAAAGCTTTAATACCAGCACTGTAAACAAGGTCACCCCAGTATAAAAATCCTAAAACATGTTGTAAAAAATTGCAATGATATCTGTGTTGATAAAATTCCCAATTCTTATACTTGTACATTTTGTCAAATGGATAAAAGTCACAACCTTGCATTTCCAGATCCTGAGACTGTTTATCATGAATCATTAGAATTAATTGCTACTGACCTATATGGGCTAGCCCTAAGAGTGATTATGGTTATAAATATTATATTTAATTCATTGATGCATACTCTAGACATGTATGGATATATTTTTTAAAGGCAAAGTTTGAAACTAATAATGCAGTAATGCAGTTTGTAGCCAATGCTGAAAGACAGACATGGTATTCAAACAAATGGTGGAAAAGAATTTCTACCACTGAAAAATTATTTTCAAAAGAAGGGAATTACATAAAGAACCACATGTCCCTACATCTCTAAACAAAATGCTTTATAGAAAGAAATCATAGGCACAATTAGAAACTGTCTTGACTTTGTTGGCTCAGGCATCACTACCACTAAAATTTGGGCCTGATGCCTTTTCTTCAGCGGTTTATTTGATTTATAGACTACCCACAAAGGTTTTGAATCACAAAAGTCCATTAGAGACACTAACTAAAGTCAAGCCAGACTATCGAAATAAAAGTATTTGGATGCCTATGTTTTCCTTACTTAAGACCTTATAACATACACAAGCTAGAGTTTAGATCTCAACCACATACATTTCTAGGATATACATTAAATAAAAAGGGGTTCAAGTGTCTTGACAGCAAAGGAAGAGTATACATATCAAGGCATGTTATTTTTAATGGACAAGAATTTCATTTTAGCAATGCAGCAATCAAGACATCTGAAAAAACATGCAATGCTAGATACTCATTACCTCAAATAACACTCTTCTCTGAAGAGATTGCTTCGGTTCACACTGCTGGCAATAAGGAAAGAGATGGTTTTAGCACTAATCTTCATAGGTCTACAAGTAATCAGATCAAGAGCAAGGCAATATGCTTGAAAGATCAAGTGATCTAGCACCAGTCAGCATTCTGACACATATAAGAAATTGAACGATACTCCATCACTCAATACCCAACAAGATGTCACCGAAAGCAACAGTAGTCAAGCTACAAACACTGGATATCACATGATAACAAGGGCCAAAAGTGGAATATTCAAACAAAAAATTTACAGTGTTGTGTCACATTGCATTGAGCCTAGTACTTATCAACAAGCAGTACAAGGTTTCAATTGGAGGACAGAAATGAAGGAAAAATATAATGCATTGATAAAGAACAAAACATGGGATGTTGTATCCTTACCAATGCATAAAAATGTGGTTGAATGCAAGTGGATATACGAAATTAAAAGGAACTCGATGGTTCAGTTCTTAAGCACAAAGCAAGACTAGTGGAAAAAGGGTATTTACAACAGAATGAATTTGACTTTAATGAAACATTCTCTCCTGTTGTAAAATCCTCAACCATTAGAATTATTTTAAATATTTCTTTGCATAAGAACTAGACAATTAGACGACTAGATGTCTATAATGCTTTTCTAAATGGCATCTTGCAGGAGGAAGTATATGTGGAATAGCCATAAGGCTTCATAAAGAAAGGAAATGAAAATCTTGTGTGTAGATTAAATAAAGCTATTTATGGCCTCAAGCAAGCACCAAGAGTGTGGTTTGAAAAGCTAAAATCAACACTTTTCCAAGCTTGGATATAATTCAACAAAATCAGACAACTCTTTATTCCTTAAACTTTCCAATAATATTATCGCATATATACTGATTTATGTTGATGACTTTATCATTACAGGCAACAATAGGTCAGAGATTGAAAAGATCATATAATATCTACACAAGGAGTTTACAATCAAAGATCTAGGAGACCTGAATTACTTTTTTGGAATTGAAGTTAAAAGATTGCCAAACAATGAAATGTAGTTGAATCAAAGAAAATATATCACTGAGATTTTAGTAAAAGCTAATATGGACAAAGCCAATCCACTTCCTACACCTAAGACAAGTAACTTGCATCTATCAAAATACAAGGGTGAACCAATATCGAATGACAAATAATATAGGAGCATAGTTGGTGCATTGCAGTATGCTACTATAACAAGACCAGTTATTTCTTTCAGTGTGAATAAAGTCAGTCAGTTTATGGAAAGACCATTATATGAACATTGAAAAGCAGTCAAGCACATTCTAAGATATCTCAAGGGTACTCTAAGTCAATGTTTAATCATGCAATCAAGTAAATCACTGAATATCAATGCCTGTGCAGATGCTGATTGGGCCACTAATCACGATGACATAAAATCCATTATTGGCTATTATATTTTTCTAGGAAAGAATACAGTGTCATGGTGTGCAAAAAAACAATCAACTGTCTCAAGCTCAAGCACTGAAGCTGAGTACACGAGCATAGCCAATACAACAGCAGCAATCATGTGGATGCAACCATTACTAAGTGATATACAAATTAACCTTAATAGAAGGCAACTATTTGGTGTGACAATATCAGTGCATTTCACTTACCGCTAATCCAATATTACATTCTCCAACCAAACATATGGAACTCGACCTCTACTTTATCAGAGAGCAAGTCATGAAAAATCAAATCAGAGTAGACTACATATCTTCAACTTACCAAAAGGCTGTTGTGCTCACTAAGCCTCTTTCAAAACAGAATTTCACTAAGTTCAAGCACAAACTGAATGTGGACGTAGCCGACATCATCCAAAGATCTTAGACTCCAATATACATACTAGAGGCCATTCAAGAGCATAAGGAAGATAAACATCTCAAAAAGATGTCAACTTGAAGTCCTTCAAAGCACTTTCTTTAATCTTTCTTCATTCTCCAGTCAAGCTACTATCTTTGAGCCATTAGAAGATTGAAGAACAAAGGAGAATACTATTGCATCAAAAATCGACTTTAACCTGTCGACCTTCTTTGTGAATTTTTTGGAGATGACAAATTTCAGATCTCTCGTACAAACCCTAGTCGACATTGGGTTTGATGAGGGAGGAGGGGTACGAGAGAATGAGGCATAACATAAGAGTTTTATGTTTTTACTTAGTATCAAATGCGACTGTATGTTTGGGCCAACCCGCAGCCCAATATCAATATTTCTGTTATTATATAAACAGAAGCAAACCGTACAATAGCTGTATCGAATTATATCATTCAGTAAAGTTCAATTTATACATTTCTCAATATTCATTATATCAAATTCATCTTAAAATCTTTCAATTAGCAAGCACGAAGCGTGCAATTTAACACGAGAACAAAAATGAATAAAAGGAAAGAAAACAAGTAAATCCCAATAAATCAAAACCCATGAATTAAAGATTAAATATCCCATTTCATAATGAATCCAAATTCTAGACAATTCCTTCTCTTCGCATTTCCATTCCAGTTATAAATAGAACCTTCCGTTTTTTTTTTTTTTTTTTTTTGAAAATGGTACTTTATATACAGCAAATCATTGGGACAACATATCCCATGTCAATAAACGTTCGAAAGCAAGTTTCGAACTTGTGACCTTTTGCACCAAAGCCGAATCAATTAACCACTTGGACAATGGTGCTTGTCAATAGAACCTTCCGTTCTTTATAGGAAAGGGGAGAAAACTACCTCCATCCTCTAATCCTCCTACGTCATAAAATTCAAATAAAATATATAAATTTAAATAACCTTAAATCCTAGCATCTCAATCCTCAGTCTAATAATCACATCAATTTGAGTAAGAAGTTATTACAGTAAGGAGCATAAGGTGGATTAGTAGGGAAGCACGAGGGAATTAATATAAGGCACGCGATATTCTTCCATCAAAGCGAGTAATTCTAACACACATCTATGTCTGCAAGTGTTTATATTCAATGCCGAAGCAATAAATTGTCTACAAGTTCTAACTGAACCCAAATGCTGAAGTAAAACAACACATCACTGAATAAATAAATAATTATCATACAACAATAAATCTTTGTTTAGGTAATACAATGAACATGGAATGAAGAAATAAATTGCATATATACAACAAACTGAAAATGATGGGGATTGAATCGAGTAGACTAGGCACGGTTTAGTACCGCACCATCACCAGGCAACCAGACCAGTGGACTGGTCATAGTTGACCGGTGCACCAGTGGGAAGTGCACTCGAGCTAGATGAGCTCGCGTGCTTGCATTTGTTCATTTTAGTGCCTTACCACTGTGCGTGCGTATAACTTTTAAGTGCATGGTCGATTTTGTTGTGTGTATAGCAGGATAACGTGTATGCCTGTATATGGATTCATATTTGCCTGTGTATGAATTTTAATATACTTAAGTTTTAAACTATAATGCACCTAAGCTTGTTTCTTCCATGATCTTTCCTGTATTCTAAACGCATATGCAGAGAATTAAGTTATATATATTATATACTACTGTATATTTTAAACTACAATCCACGTTTATCCATATATAATAAGAATACTTGTCCATATATAATAAGAATACTTGGTTTTGAAGCTTTTGAAATGCTTAAAATAGCCTTTTAGATTATTGCTAAACAATATAGTTTATGCAAGGCCATTTTTGTCATTTTATTTCTCCACATCTGACACACCTACCTGTAAACGTAGTGATTCCACGATGCAGCTACTCTCCACTCTCCCTTACCGCATCAAACTGTCCCTCTCCTTTGCTCATAATTCTTTAACTCAATCACCAAAGATCTTCTCTTAACCTAAGCAATGCATACAACACAATACCACAAACAAAGCCCAATACTGTACTGGAACCTGTCAAGGAGACAGTAGCACAAATAAATATGACAGGACTCCCCTTTACTTCCCATATCTCTAGACGTCATTGCCAATTCAACGGCTGAAAAAAGCAGCAACACTCCGAGAATACCAATAGGAAACTCCTTCAACATCTTCACAAATGAACTTCAGAACACTAAGTCTAGCTATAATTATCCAGCCGCTATATACAAAACAGAAGACCAACTTCGCCTTCCAAATCTGTACTGCCCTGCAATTTCGCCTACTCCATTGCATACTGACATTGCCCCTAACCAACGACCTACTGAGTTCATTATACCGGTGCTTATAGAAAATGAAGATACACTCACTGCAAAAAAAAACAAATCTGAAGACAATTTGGAGACAGTGATCGCTGAGTCTAGAACTAAGAGTGGGATTTATGGTATCGCATACACTTAGATTATTTTTATTATTATTTAACTATCATTTTCCATCTCTGTCTTTGTTCTATTTATTTGAGGATAGCTCTATGACATAGGTGCGAACAAGCACAATAGAAATGTAAGGTGTTCATATTCTCTACTACTGTTCGTTGGTATTATCATCTTATGTTATTTTATTTATTTCTTCTCATATTAAAAGGAACTAAAATGGGTAATTTTCATAGTTTATTTTAATTGGTTGGTGTTTCTTTACAATGGTTCTTGAAGGTTTATTATCTTTTGAATATATAAATAATGTAAGTTTTGTGTTTGATGAATTGTGTTTCAAGCACCAAAATGAAAAAGAAAAAAAAAATGAAAACATTAGTTGATTACTTCATTATATTGCATGATTCCTCTTTTTTATGATATTACATCTTCATTTATTTTTCCGAGTTTGAAAACTGGGTTATTTTCAGTTTGATAAGATATAAGGTTTGTGCCATTTGTATGTTTATTTTCCTGTTTTCTTTGGTCATACTATGTTACAGACTAGATGAATACTTAATTTTGAATTGCAAGCTTTATGTACCCAACATTTCCTGTGTTTGTTTCATGATGCATGAAGATCAGATTACCAAAAGACCATAATTTTACCAAAATGATAACCTAGAATGAAGTGAACATTGCTAGAGTTACATAATTTGTTTCTATGATAGCTGCAGTTGTAGGTATGTGAAGAATAAAGTTAAGCTGTTATTCTTTGAAAATTTAAGATTAAAGACGTTAAGCATAATATCAAAATGGTATTCTTAGTGGTGGGCATGATGCTTTATAATATTTGAAAAGGATACATTCATTTTTCTACCTCATGAAGTATGAAAAACAATGTTTTGTTAGTTTTGTCTTATACTATAAAACTTAAAAGTTGTGCCTAATATAATAATCTAAAATATTTAACTTTAAAAATGATTACGTATGCATAGGGTTCAATTTATTTGTCATGGTTTATGATATGTCATCTATGTACATATTTCATTGTACATGCCCTTACACAATTCATAATGCTTTTCTCAATCTATTTTTTCTAAAGGCAATCTTACATTTTGTTATTAGTATATTTCTTAGGTAAATGTTATAACCACGTTTAAAGATAATTATTATGGTCTATAATCATACTATTGATTTTAATTTTTCTAATCACTTATAGATCTGTAGATGCTATAGTAGACGCCAAACTTGTGGCCATATAAACTCAGATTGTCTAAAAAACTTGCGGCCATATACACTCAGATTGTCTAAAAAGTAAGATAAACATTCTTTAGATGAACATGAACAAACACAAAATGCTTTAAATTATTTTATGATAAAGTCATGTCTGTGAGTTATAAATATGAAACAAATTATATAAAGACATAATTCTTTAGATGAACATGGTGCATTGTTTTGTATAGTTAGACTTATGTATTAGGATTAACTACGTTCAAATCAACAGGAATGTAATAAAAATATATGATAACCGCATGATATTTATTAATAACAACAACAAAACAAAACCTGTTATTCTTTACATTATAGGGCATGGAATACTCTTAATAAAATGAATCTTATTGTTCATTAGTGTGTACGACTAATGTGTGCGTTATAGTCATTTCATTAATTCTGAGTTTAGGGAATTATGTAAGTTATTAACCAAATTCAAATCGTACACGTAAATGTCGCATGATGTAACCACATGACCGTTATAAGGATGTAGATTAATATGCGGACTCATGCTTGAAACAAATATTTCCCTAAAACATTGTTGTTGCATATGTTCAATTTTTATGCATACCTATATACACAAGATTAATCTTCAAGCTGATTACAAAGGCATGGAAAATTTTTGATTTAAATTTGATCGCTTTGCTAATTACCTAGAGTAATAAGTTTTGGTCATTGTGTTAGGGTTTTCAGTTGAGGTAGATCATAGGTGCATAAGAGATATTTTCATCATAGAATATCACATATTTAGGATATTATATAGCTTATATCTATTTTAGGATTGTGGGAAAAAACAATGGAAAGGCTGGCCTCAAATTTGAATATTAACGAATTCCGTACGGTAAATGGAAGACTACAAATCGGGCGTGGTTTGAGTTGTGTGTGATACGAGGCTTTGGACCTCGGTAGCGAACTATTTCGAAAGGTCATTTGTTCGGAAGGTGCAAAGTATTACGAAAGCAGTGGCTGTTTCAAAAGCAAAATATGTGTTTAAAGAGGGGTTATAAAACCGTCCGAGTAAACTCAGTTTTCCCTTTGCCACACTTTACCTGCTATCAATATGTAGAGCCACTCGATATTTTATTTTTTGTTGTTTCCTTTAGCATACATTAGGAGTAAACTCAACTTACCATAATACTTCTACATGGTTAATAGAACTTATTAAATTATGTTTTATTTTTGTTATAGTGAAGGCATCAAATACTCGAATATATAGACTTCCTCTAAATGTAAATTAATGAATGAGTTTGAGAAATTATATCGTATTAGTTTTTTGTAAATTTATAAATCTTTAATTTTTTTGAAATAAGTCAAACGACTTTTATTCATTTTTATTTCAAGCTTACGAGTGTAAATCTGCACAATATATTTTTTGCATTCAATATTTACATAAAAAGCAAATTGATTTCGAAAAATATAGCAATGAGTTTTGTGTGTATTTTTTTCGTACTATTCCATTGTAAACATAAGTTAGCTCACACATTTATTCGTATCAAAGTGTTATCTATGCACATGACTATTATTTCACAGTAAAAAAATTTGTCCTAGTTTCTTGGCACACGTCCAACAGACGTACCTAGCATACCGATTAACGTAAATAAAATAAAATAAAGTAAGTATATGTGTGTGTATGTGTGTGTATGTATGTATATATATGTATACACACATATATACATACATATATACATACATATGTATGTATGTATGTGTTAAATTTTGGTGATATAAAATCACAAATAGAAGGAAACAAATATGCAAAAGGGAAAGTAATCACGTTTGTTCATTATGGTAATGCATAAATAATTGGATTGCATTTGAATGGGATGACAACGAAATATATGCATGCATATATTATGGAATAATATATATGCAAAAAGATATGCATATTATTTCTTTCTTCGTAATCGCATTGCTTTAGAATTATTTTCTTCCATCTTTGGAACGAGTGAATTACTTGCTATGTTTGCACGATTTGTTACCGTTTTAATTTGCCTCCATTATTTTCTTACCATATTTTGGTAATATGATTGATGATTCACATGAATTTATGCTGGCTATATATTAAGGGTCGACTTCATTGTAAACCCATCCTGGTATTCACCCAGTGATCCCCAAATGGAGTGTCTCTTCTTGTTATCCCTAATTTAGGGTTTTGGTATGTAAACTCTTATCTTGTAATCTCTTGTAATTCTCTCAAGTGTAATAAAATCTCTCTCCTTTGGACTGGATGTGCACTATCTAGATATGGTGGAACCAGTATAAATATTGTGTGTCTCTTTTCTTTTCTTTTCTATAGTTATTTGCTATTTATTTGGAGTAATGTAATAATTGCTGCTAGATTGAGTGATGTTTAAATTGGCAAATCTAGATCCTGTTTATTGTCTTTCCCGTTTGTGCAATTTTTGCACAACAGATTGGTATCAGAGCACAGATCATCGCAAAGCTTAGAGTAATTTTGGATGGAAAAATTATTGATGTCGGATATGATTTCGCTTTCGAAGATGACTATTTTGGATGGAAAAAATTGGGGTATTTGAAAGCCTAGGATGGAGGATGTTCTGTACCTCAATGATCTTCATGATCCGATTGATGGAGATGGAAAGAAGCCCTCTAATGTAGATGAGGGAAAATGGAAGAAGATGGATAAGAAGACGATTGCTTTGATTCACCAATATCTTGATGATTCAGTTTTCCATCATGTGGCTAGTTGTGAATCCACAAAGGCTTTGTGGGATAAGTTGGTATCTTTATATGAGTCAAAGAGTGCTACTAGTAAGGCTTTTCTGGTTCGAAAGTTGGTACAACTGAGATTAGATGAAGAGAAGTCTGTTGCAGAGCATTTGAATGAATTTCAGGATGTAATAAATCAATTGGCAAATATGAAGGTCAATTTTGATGATGAGTTACATGCTCTTTTATTGATGAGTTCGCTTTCAGAAAGTTGGAAAACTTTGGTTGTTTCATTGAGTAATTTCAATGCTAATGGAACTATCTCTTTGGAAACTGTTCGAAGCAGTCTTTTGAATGAGGAACTTAGAAGAAAAGGGTCAAGTATGAAATCAATTGAAAGTGAGGCTATGGTGGCAAGGGACTCGAAGAAAGATACAATTTGGAAGAAGAAGGATGCTAATGGTAAAGGTGTTATCACTTGTCATTATTGTATAAGAAAGGTCACATACGCAGCAAGTGTTATGCTTATAAAAGAGATCAGAAAAAGGCTGCGCACGGTGATACTAGTAGTGATGCACATGCAGGTTTTGCTGAAGGTACCGATAGTGATGCTTCTTATGATGTCCTCTTTAGTGAAAATAAGCCTTGGAAGATGGATTCGGGAGCCAGTTTTCACATTTGTAGAGATGTGAATTGTTTTTCTTCTTATGAGAAGAGTGTCGACATGATTAGGACAGCCAATGGAGAAGAGCTATCGATTTATGGTATTGGATCTATCCGGTTTCGTATGCATGATGGTGTGGTTAGAGAAGTCTCTAGAGTGAGACATGTACCACTTGTTCGCATAATCTTATTTCTCTCGGTCAGTTGGATCGCCGTGGTTGCACTTATGAGACTCAAGGTGGAGTTTTGAGAGTGAAGAAAGATGGTCGTGTAAGGATGGGAGGAGTATTGGAAGAAGGAAACCTTTATAGCTTGGTTGGTTCTGTAGTCGACTATGGAAAGCGAGTGACGGTTGAAGAACCTAGTCCACAACAAGGTAGAGAGGTTAATATGGTCACTGCTTATGATTCTAGCATTCAGGATCATATTTTAGACAGGGGTCTTCATGTTGATGATGCTCGAGGGATCGATAGTGATCAGGTAATGAGCTCAGATCGAGTGATAGACGGGTGTCGAGTTGCAAAATCCACAAAGACAAGACGGAGATCTTTGTGGTATTACAAACGTTTTTGAGACCGGATTTGTGTGGTGCACCTCATGTGGGAGATGCATCATTTGCAGTCAGTGGTAGAGGTTTGTAATTTGGTATGATTGAGATATATGGAGTTGTGGTAGATCTAGATATGGCATGTTTGAAATGTTGAAGATATGTGATTTTGCATCAAGGTGGAGTGTTAAATTTTGGTGATACAAAATCACAAATAGAGGGAAATAGATATGCAAAAGAAAGAAAGAGAAGATTTTGTTTCCCCTAATTAATAGGCATATTGAGTATGTTTATTTCTTTCTCTAATTGGCTAATCAAATTATTTTTTGTCATCTAATGTTAACTTGGGCATTAAGTAATTGATTATATAAATAGAGACTAAAAGAGAGGTTAAATGTATGATGGAAAATCTATCTGCTAATTCCCTGTTCTCCATCTTTGTTCTTCTTCTCCAACAATTTTAGCCATATAGATATTTGCTCCCTTTCTCAATTTGGTTATTGATTCAATGGTATTTGTTTATTTTAGCTTTGTTCTATTAATTGTAAACAAAAATTTTGGTGAATCAATGAAGTGGGTGGTTGGGTGGAATATCTTGTCTTATTGCTTTTAATTTCAATTCTCTATTATTTTTAATCCAAGTTATCTCTTTGTGATTTGGGTGACAAAGATTCGTTGATATAAGCTTTCACAAAGCGCTGACATTTTTTCACAACAGTATGTTTGTATGTATGTGCGCACACACTCAATACAATTATAGCCCTATACGTATACATTGCATATAAATGAAAATGTTAGTTACAAAGATTACTAATTAGGAAAAAATAAACTGTTAAGTATGAGTGAAACAGGGCATTGTTTCGATATGGGTGTTTGCAAGCGTATATATGGTGTGCGTGCAGTGTGTGGATGCGAACGTATATTGGGTGTGCAAATTTACTGCTAACTGTTTTACTGCTCCAAAGGTTTGAATATTTAGCTTTATATCAGTGCCCATTTTATTGCCTTGTTTCTATTACTGGATTCTTCAATAATTGTAATATGGTTACTGCGCTTCATCTTGCCCTTCTATATTGTGTTCATATTACTTGGGTGTGCATATGTACAACACTATATTAGTGCAAACTTTTGCATTTTATAATTAACATTAATATTTACATTAAAAAAAACTAAATATTCTTTAACTCGAGCATTCACTAGATATTATATATGTGTGTAAGTTTAGAGAGGTGTGTGTTTTCGCATGTATGAGCAAGAGTTCATGGGATGGGTGTCAGGTTGTACATTTATATAATTGTGTGAGTTAATGTCCATGTATTTTTTTTGTATATGTGCATAGGTGATGTGTAAGTGGGTGAGTATAGTGGTGAATGGCAGTGCACTACGTTCAAGTGGGGAAGTGTAAGCGTATGTATGTGTTCAGTTTTCATGTATGCATGAGTGAATCTAAGTGTGTATGCACTGGTATGAGAGGGTCTTGTTGTACTTAAGTGCGGGTGCACTAGTAAATACATAGTTGCTGCCTACATTATTTTGATTTACCGAGTACTTTTAGCCTTTTGAATCTTGTTATGGTGATATATTCTGTTGTTATAAATGTAAATATGAGTTCATAAATAAACAAGGTGAAACTAACTATTATATAAATAGTTTATCATTGTTAATTTAGTATGTATATATCCGATTTAAGTTTTTTTAAAATGTTTTCACTGACTAAGAACAAAGTAAATTAATTTGGATGTTTTATAATTATTTAAATAATTGTTTGATTGATTTTGAGAATATGAATTCATTTTAGTATTTATTTTTTTATATGAAATTATATGTATTGAATGTTTTATTATAAAGTATTTATTCATCCAATTATATTTAGTTAAATCTATTTTTGTATTAATTTAAAATTTTAAATTTCTTAATTATTTCCTTTATAATGATTGTGATGATATGATTATTCATCAACGATGCTATTTTGATTAATGATTTGATATAATATGGAGATGATATTTTTTTATATGTGTTGTGACATTTTGTATTAGATTTGTGAGATTTATTTCTATGGGACAAGAAATTTGAATAAACGGTTTAGTGATACCATCTGCTATGATACTTTCGGTAACATTTTTTCGGCTATTCATTAGACTTTTCATATAGAAATATCAAGTGTGGATTGAGTATAATTCATGAGCATTGAATAATTATCTGAGTAATATGCGGTGGTATGCCACACTGTTATGTTATTCATTTGATTATTCTTTGTAAGTAAATGTCACTCAAACGGGGATTACTCATGTATATGATGATACTCCCTACGATGAGTACATTATAGTTACATGGTGACATATAGGTAGCCTCGTGTCGGTGTGGTTTGAGCTCTAGTATATTGTTGTCACGTGGTGACTTATATTGAGCCATGTGTCGGCTTATGTTTAGAGCTGTATGTGGATAATGGATATGAGTATTATATGTTATCCACTTGTTGTCCAACTCTCTTTACGGTTCGAGAGTGAACCAAATTTGCCAATATCCACCCTAGCGGCCTAATCATTGGGATCGTACCCTAGATCCACGACACCGTTTTTGGATATTTTGGATATGTATCACAGGACTGGTGGTTGGTAGGGTAGGTGCCCTACAGCCCCTTGTTTCGCATAGACCAACAGTTTGTTATCTATAGGGGCAAAGCATGGTCATGACTGAAGCTACGTGTAGACAAGCCACTGGTGGATGGGGTCACAATGTTTGTCGAGGTAACTGAAGACAGTAGGGATAAATGGTACTCTATGGGAGGCGAGTAGTCTTGAGTCTCTAGAGCATGCTATGTGTTATTAGTCTCCCTTTCTGGTTCAAGGTTATGCATGTGATGTGGATTGACATATATTATTCACTGTCCCATGAGATGGCTATACTAGAGAACGTGTGTCTAAAGTGTAGTTAGTCCCCATATAACCATACTCTTCTAATTTTATATTTTAGGGAAAACCACTTTGTGCTGATTGTGATTTGGATTATGATAGATTAACTTTGTAATTTGTATAATATTGGATATTATTCGAATAATTTGTAGGACTATCTCACATTATCGATTGATTATATAATCTTATGATATTATATATTACGGAATTGCTGTATACTGGTAGATTTACTTGATGATTTCATTTCTATAATGATGATGTATGGATGATTCACCCATTAGATATAGTATTCTTGATCTCCTTTGAATTGTTTTATATGGGCGATGACATCATTATGCGTGGTTTCCGTGATATTTACCTTATGAGATATTTCTCTGGTCTTTTAAGATGTTATAATTAATTGTCTTTTAAGATGTTATAATTTAAATTATGCATACGTCTCTCTTTTATATATATATATATGTGTGTGTGTGTGTGTGGATGTATGATGTATTATATATTATATATTTTATTTTACCTTTCAATCATTAATATGATTTGCTATCTTGTCACGTATTATCCTAGTCTGTACCATTCTATCTATATGTATTGGGGATAAATAAGGCTACGAATTTAGTTTAGCAGATTATTACTTTGTATAGTACTAACTCTTGTATACATATTCTAATGATACATAATGAATATACTATGTAAATTTATTTTATTATTGATGCGATTCTGACTCTGTGTTCTCTATTTATACACTGCATATTTTGTATTGTTCCGTCTTAGAGGTACATGTGATTATTGTTTTTTGCTGACATTACATACGTATAGGTAAGTTGTTCGTTCGATGTTTAAATACGTAACAGTGTTAGTTCAAGGGAATATTTATGTGTGTACCCCACATAGCCTCATTCTAGATCTTCTCATCTTCTTTTATCAGGGCAACACTGATCGCGTGGTCAGTCACTACCAAATATAGATACAAATCCTCCCGTCGATGGGCTTGCGTAGTACTGGAAAGTAGCCAAATACCATTTTAGCTCCTCGAATTCCTTGGTGCACTTCATTCTAAGTGAACAAATTTCCCTTCTTAACGAGGTCGAAGAATGGGATGCATCGTTCGGTAGCCTTTGACATAAACTGGCTCGAATGCTGCTACCATCCCATCCAAGCTTTGCACTTGTTTCGCAATTTTAGGGACTTTCATATCTTGGATGGCTTGGATTTTCCAGGATTAGCTTTAATACCTTGTTGCTCACAACATAACCAAGGAATTTACGAGACCGGACAACAAAGGAGTCTTCTTGGGATTCGGCTTTATGGTGTATTGGCGCAGTATGTTGAAAATCTCGACCAGGTAGATGCATCATCTATAGACAGTTGGATGGCGCCACTTATCAAGTACTTAATAGTGAAGAACTTCCTATCGACTGCAAGTAATCTAGGAAGATTTTTTGCCGAGCTCCCTAATGCATACTCATAGAGGGAAGCTTTATAAATAGAGGTACTCCACATCGCTTCAGCAGTGCATGTCTAAGGACGAAACCGACAAGTTCTTGGAAAAGCCGCATCAATGGTTTTGTAGGGATCACGCCGAGAGGAAAAGCCTACCACAATAGGTCGCTCGTTAAGGAAACTATTGGCCTATTATGACTAAAGATAATATGGACTATGTCAAGAAATGCATCCGGTATCAACATTTTGTCAAGATCCCAGAGCCTCTCGTACACTTTTTGACCCTATAAATTTCCCATGGTCGTTCAACACATAGGATTGACTTTCTAGGAAATCTGCCTAATACCAAGGGAGGGTAAAACCATTCCATAGTTGCCATCATTTTTGAAATGTTATCACCACCAAAAGATTTTGAACTTCATCATGAAGAACATCGTCTATCGATTCGGCCTACTGGAAAAGATTACCATTGACAATGGCACTCAATTTGAGAGTAGCCTCTTTCAAGACTTCGGCTCAAGAAAAGGATGCAAGAAGTGCTTCTTCCATCGCCCATTCTTAAACCAATGGACAAGTTGAGGCCATTAAAAAATCATCAAGTCAACACTCAAGAAGCGCCTCGCAAAAGCTAAAGGAAAGTGGGTCAAAGATCTATCGCTCATTCTCTAGTCATATCGTACCTCTAATCGCACTCCAATAGGCCATACTCCTTTCTAGCTTTCCTATGGGTATTAAGCCATGCTTCCTATAGAAGTAGACGTCCCATTACCTTAGTGTCTAACCTACGAGCCAGAGTAAAACAACGAGCTTCTCAAGCTCGGACTATACACTATTGAAGAACGAAGAAATGAAGTCAAACTTTGCATCGAAGCCTACAAGAGGAAGATAGCCAAGCACTACAACTCAAGAATAAAGCTTTGGCAACTCATTTTCGATGATATAATCCTATGCTTGGTGTTCAAAAATATGATGAACCTGATCGAAGGAGTGCTCGACCGAACTGGAAGGGGTCATTGTTTATAAGTGCCATCTTAACAAATAGTGCTTACCACCTCTCTCACCCATACGGAACCTACATCTTTTGCATTTGGAACTCCATTCACCTCCTAACCTATCGTATATAAGAGCTAGCCGTAATTATAAAGCTATGTAATGCATTAAGGGGAATACATCGAAGACTTTGGAGCTAGCTTTGTTCAATGCGATGCTAAGGTTATCTAACGAGGATGAGTTTTTATGTGCTCAATACTTTATTTGGGGACTACCGACCTTCCAAGAACTACATTAGCCATTCAATGCTCCTTTCCTTGCTATCCAACAAGGGTGAATTACCATATGTTCACTTCCTTCCTTGGAGCCAACTAGGCGGGTGACGTGCCACCCAATAGAACCTTCAAGCCCATGCTTAGGTTCGTGTCGGGACCGCCCACGACCCCTATAGGCTATTAAAAAAAGAATGAGTTATTATATGCTCGTTACCTTATTAGGGACTACCGACTCTCATTACCAAGTTCAAAGCGAGCCACAGCTCCCTTACTTGCTGAATGGCTATCCACGAGGGTGAATTACCGTGCATTCACTTCCTTGTCGGGGGCTGCTAGACTATCCAACAAGATTGAATCACCATGCATTCACTTCATTGCTTGAGGACTGCCCACTACCATGTGATTTTGGGTGAAACGTATCTCCCTTTCATACCAAGGATCGCTGACGAGGTGAGATGTAACTATAATTTTTTCGTATCCTGCATCCTTATTGTCACTCGTCCCTCATATGGGACGGAGCACTATTGTCAAGACTGAGAGTGTTACCCTAAGTGGCATCGAAGTTCGGCATCCATAGTGCACTCGCATAAAAATAAGTTGGGCCTAACATCAAATAGTAGCCTGTTACCCAAGAGAACCTTCGAGCCTCTTAATGCTTAGGTTTGTGTCGGGACAGCCTGCTACTCAATCCTACAACGTGTCATCCAGTAGAACCTTCGAGCCACTCAATGTTAAGGTTCATGTCGGGACCGCCCAACAACAAAGCAATAGAGGGAGACTTGGCTATCATATAACAAACTCGATGCTTGACAAACAACCTAGTTTCACCGTCAATTCGCGCATTCGAGTCCAATTCCTGGTCTGGCCTATCGACTAAGTCCTTCTAACTCAAGATTTGTAAGAATGGGACGCACTCGCTGCCCATTCCTTACCCTACTTTGTTAATCTATCTCATGGAAATGAATAAGTACAGATACACAAGGATTATATCAGCTACTTGAAGTATGCTACCTACAAGCTATGCATAGACAAATAAGAGCAGATAAAGCTGTAAAATACATGGAAAATTTTCATAACAAAATGAATTCTATTCAGTTACAAAATACTAGGGCACATAGCCCGATCCGCTAGGTGCAGAAAAAGAGGAATGGAAAATATCTACAAAACATGCCTTTATCTAGTCGAGTCAAAGAGTGCAACTACTCCTGGGTTAGAACAGCTGGAATCTTGATTGCTTTCGTCTCCTCAACCACCTCCTCATAGGCCTTAGAAAAAGCCGTAGCATCAAACTTGCCAATGAAAATTGAAAATTGAAATGTTTCTTGAGTAGGGCCCTTAATCATGTTCCCAACTAGTAGTCTCACTTGTCCTCCTCCTCCTTCTCAATGGTCGCTATATTAGCATCCAATTGGCATTTAGCATATGTTCCTCCAAATGGGGCTACAACTATCTGGCCTCCTTCTCCATCCTATCCAACCTCTCCTTAAGGTCCTCCACCACCTTCTCCACCTGTTCCCAGGCCTTGGTTGCCTCCCACCTTGACTTTTCAGGAGCCTTGGCCGCCTCCTTGGCCGACTTCTCTACTGCCTCCCGGACTAACTTCTCTACTGCTTCCCAGGCCTTGATAGCCTCATCCTCGATTGACAATGTGGCTTGTCCCTCAGCCTTTCTATTCCTATGGAGGTCCTCTACTTCCCTTTAAATGCGAAGACAGTAGTTCACATCCTAAAAACCAGTGTTTATATAATAACAAAGTAAAAGGAAGAAGGTTCAACAAAGAAGAAATAAGAGTTAATCAAAATGTAAAGTAAAAGAAAGATAAGTGCAAGTAAGCTACCATTTGTACTAGCTCGGCCCCACCATCTAGTAAAGAGTGGCCAAGATAAGGTCAAACTACTTACACTAGTTTGGTCTATGTTGGTATGAGGCTCACCTAAAGGCTTAACTTTATGTCTAGAATACAAAAGGTCGTATGCTGGGATTTGATCAAAGGAAGGACATGCATCCTTACCAACACCCAGCTCATCTAACCCTCCCCCATTACCACTTTCCTTAGAGCTTGCCTCAATATCCCAATCAATGCGTAGTGTCTCACGATGATGAACCAGGACATCAACTAATTATTATGGATCAAATTCCTCATACTGCGACATCGACACTAACTCATATAACTTGTCAATATATACATGTTTCCGCTCTCTAGGATCCTCACTCGTAATGGTGTCATCATATCCCTGGTTCTCATATGTGATCGACCCGATATCATGGTTCAAAAATTATACCTTGGAGTAGTCCCACTTCACCTTGCTTGGCTTCTTCACTATTTTATTTATGTGGGTGGCTCGCTCTTCCCGGCCATTGTTTGATCCATCCTCATTAGCACAATTCGATGGTGGATGTCATCGATCGCCAAGAACCCTATATCCTGATGTTCTACAATAATTGTCTTCAATGGGTTAAAATTCTTGGTCAACATCCTAATACAAACATTAATATAAGTAAGAGAGGCCCATATCAATGGGAAAGTTAGGCAAAGGAAAGCCAAAAAAAGATGAAGGAAATATAAAAGAAGCAAAGACATGCTGGGGATTTGGAGCTCAAGGTGGTGGAGCTAGGGTTAACCCCATGAGGGATAAAGAAATATCTCATCATCCGGCTTGGGCTGCTTTGCTAAGGATGCTCGAGAAAATAACAGGCTTTGTGTTAGCAAAGGAAACCATCCCAAAGTTACACTCATGGTCGGCCAAAATCTAAGACAAGTCGACCTTTTGGTATTCTAGTTCGGAAGCTTTGAGGCTAGCAGCACTGGCGAAAGTTGATTTGCTGGTAGGGGTGGACCCTGAAGCAGCCATCTAAAACATCAACGACCCAAGTTAGACAAAGCCGCGACATCTATGTCCAGTAACACCTAAAGGTGGAAGCCTGATAACCATCTCATGGCTTGCTTGTATCGGGCACCCCATAGAGAATGGCTTAGAACTCAATCTCCTAAGTTAAGTTGTAACACCTCGAAATTTTAACGACCGAATATTTAAATAATTAATTTAAATACTTAATCATTAAACGATGAAACATCTGTTATGCTCGATTATTTCAAAGATGGACAAATTGGATCTCAAGATATACGTAGATGAGACTGCTTTTCTGAGAAGAGAAAAATGAGTATAAACTTGACTATGTTTGAAGTCGATAATTTTCGAGGATGAATAGTGCCGGATGAAGAGAATTTGGGCTAAGCCCATTAGTTTCCTATAAGTAGCTAATTCCTTTCATTTCCTCTCATTCACTTTTAATTCACATTAGTTTCTTCTCCTCCTCTCCTAATCTTTTCATAATCACCCCTTAACTCCTCTTTAATCCCCTAGCCCTAAGCCCCACCAATAAAATTTTTAAATCAAATAAAAATCACCATAAATCCTCTCTCCCTATTCTCCATAATACCCAAGAAGGAATTAGCATGAAGTGGAGTTTAGATAGAGATCTCAAATTTAAAGCAAGCTTGGATTTGGGTTTGGTAATTTGAGCTTGGTTTGGAGTAGAGGAACTGAGTGAGATGATTCTCCTATTTAATTTACTTGTTAAACTTCATATATTTAATTAGTACAATTATGAAGTTATATGATGTGTTTTGGAGAATTCTATGTTATGATTTAGGTTTTTATTTATGTTGTAAACATGTTTCCTTTAGCTAGTTAATTGTTTAGATCCTTAGTCATCATGTTTGGAAAAGTTAGTAAGCTCTAGAATGAATTTTGAGTTAATTGGATGATTGTGTGTGATGCTTGGTTCGATCAGCTATTAATTAAGCAATGTAATGATGTGCATATTATTAGAAACATTTATTAAACTATTTGAATTGATTTAAGAAAATATAGTACGCTAATTAACCGAGTTAGGAGCTCTACACTTACTATTAAAGCGGTTGGAGGCATGTTGAGGCTTAATTAGTATTTATAAATATTATTTATGAGAAGAAATGAATTATAAAATAATGGATTATTTTATAAAATGAAGTTAGTAAGCTAATTAAGCTAGTTAAGAGCCACACTTATTATTAAAGTGATTAGAGGCTTAACGAAGCTTAATTAGTGCTTATAAATATTATTAAAGTAAGGAAATAATTTTATAAGTGAAAGATATATTTTATAAAATAATATGAGATTTTATAAAATAAGAATGAAGGTGTATTTTATAAAATAAAATGAGATTTTATAAAATATTATAAAGATATATTTTATAAAATGGAATAAATTTATAAAAGAATGAAGAAGTAGTATTTTATAAAAGTATAAGATTTTATAAAAGAATAAAGAAGTGGTATTTTATAAAAAAATGAGATTTTATAAAATAATACAAAAGAAATATTTTATGAAAATATGAGATTTCATAAAATAATACAAAAGAAGTATTTTATATAAGTATGAGACTTCATAAAATAATAAGAAGGGATTATTTTATAAAGTGGTTATAAGGTTTTATAAAATAAAGATGAGATGAATACTTAATGCTTGATAAGGGAATTAAGTATTATAAGAGCTTAAAAATAATTTATAAGCTAGTTTGGTATTTTATAAAATAATGGAATGATTCTATAAAATGGTAGAGAAGAAGATTTGACTTTTATAGAAAAGATTTGATAAATAAAAGTAAGATTCGATTATTAAATAATTAAATTGTTATTTAAATATATGTGTATGGATAAGTATACACATATGTGTATCTGAAGTTATATAGTAATCACTAAAGTTCTTATATTATAATTAGAATAGTTGAATTGATTAGATGGTTGATAATATTTTTTTATGTGTAAATAATTATATATGTGTATGGAATGTCCGTATATGTATACAAGCACCTCATGAGCAATCTCATGTTGCCATAGCGATCATCAGGTGTGCTAAGTTGCAGGAGAGCGTGATCGCTCCAGTGAAGCTCAAAATCCGATTTGTGATTTTTTACGTTTTTGTGTATACATATGGGCATATGCATGCATGAGCACGTGTTCCGACACACGCCTGATTATCACATGAGGTGAGCAAGTTGTTTGAGTTCATTTGGGCGTGTTAGAGGAGCCTAGGTGTTGGAATCGTCGATTAGACTCTTTACGAGAAAGAGCGGGATTTGTATTAAAACCGGTTGTCAAATACTTAAGAAACCACTTCCAAAACATCAACCCTACGAACTCTTGAAGAAGTCCAATGTGGCAAAGGGAGACGATGGGAGCAAGGAGACTCATCAGGTGAAGCAACGGAGAAGATGGAGCGCGAATCGACGACCGTTCATAAGGTTCCAACCTTCCCCAGACTCACCGCCTGGGAACTGTCATTTCAGTCGATCGAGGGTCACATTCGATCGACTGAATATATGTTAAAAACTTTCTAGAGGGGGAAACCGCAAACAGCATATTTGGAGAGGCAGGCTCTGTCGACTAATTGGAATTCCTGGTCAACTAAATGCCTAGAGCAGGGAATGCCTTCGGGGATTTCTTTCCATGTTCAAGTGCTGTTCTTCATGAGACTTTAGCACGACTTCGAGTAGCCTTAGGCTCCTCAGGAAATTAGGATGCAAATCAGATCTTGAGATTCAAATGCAATGTATAGTTCTATGTATGCAGTCAATGATGATCAGACCCGATATCAATGTATTACTTGATTACATGGTCACATTTGGTGAGCATGTATGATTGAGCAGAGTTAGTCAGTGCCCTTTGGCTTTGACTTTGGGATAGATATGTTTAAAGAATGGTATCGATCATACGATTGTGACTGTACCCCGTATTGATCTAATATTAGTGACCATACATTGTATTGGCCTTATATTTATGGCCATACATATTATTGGTCTTTCAGTAGTGACCATATGTATAGACAAATGATGACGAGATATCAGTCTTCATTTATGAGAGGCATATTTAATTACGTGATGTTATACACACACACACATAAAAAATTAGTGTTCCTTTGTGGTCCCGATGGCATATTATACGGGATGACCGTTATTCTCTTTTGTTGAGACGTTACGCGAATTTGTTAAGAAATCATTGATGTCCTAGAGGGGGATGATGACTAGGTTTCAAGTATATAGAGTAGGTCAGATACAACCTATGCTTACTTTAGAGGGTACGATAAGATCCTACACGAGAGTATGTATCTTGAACTCTTAAAGGCAATCATTGGATTGCGATAGATGTCCATAGCGAACTTCACCTGTCAGTAATGATGGGTATCAATTTGCATTCTTTTGTTGTCTTCCATTTCTATATTGTATATATTGTTAGTTGGTTGATGTTATTGTTGTTACATTTACTATTATTATGTACTTCATGATAGACTTATTATGATCACTCTAATTTTGGATGTTGGGTTACCTTTATCATAGCATGATTGTTACATTTTAGTCACATTATTTTAGTTGTGTTGACTCATTGATTACAGGAGAAGAGTAGGTTATGGTATGATTTTCTATCTTTTGGATAGGTTTACTTTACTTATTTATGGACAGTCCCGATTACCCCTGAGCCAGGATTGTGGAGAGGGTCGATTCTGCCTTAGTAATTCATGTTTATTTATATATAGTTTTCATATATAGTATTTTGAGATAGTTCCCCGCATATTAGGCTTTATGTCTGGCCCATGTTTTGTCTTTATTATTTATGTTATGACAACTCTTAGGTACTCGACTGAGTAGCTTAGGAGGTATGTACTTTTGGTGATCACTATTAGAGCGGTGCAGCTGGAGCTTTGGAGGCGAAGATGAATCTTGGTTATCTATCTACTTGATATTGTAGTAGTACATGACAGAAGTAATTGATATCTTTATTTTGACTCTCTATATGGATATTTATTTATCAGTTACTCTGGCTAGTATAGTTTCTTATATATTGTTCATCCAATTCTATTCATGTATATTAAATATATTATATGTTATTATTTCGATGTGAGATTGCGTCGTTGTGCCCGGATATTGTGTTTTGTTTCTTCTTTTTCTTTTCTTTTCTTGATAAGCCATCTTTTATGGCATTTGAAACTTAGGTGTCAATATGTGGCGTTGATTTTTGGGCGTTACGAAAGGCATGTTGTTACAATAATCGGCCTTACTGCCCCTATCTATTAATCTATTTTTTTGCTTAAATCTCATAATCATGGAATTGGGTCTATTCCATGGCCCATTACCAAAATTATTATTATACTATCTTAAAAATTATAGGACCACTGCTATTCAACAACGTTGATCGACCACCACTGACATGGAAGTGATAGTCAATTGACGTCCAAAGATGGCTAGAGAAGGTGGATTTCAACCAAACAACAATATTGCAACATCAAACATTATAAGCAAACAATAATAACAACAATAGCAAAAATCACACAAAAGCTCAAAACTTGTCCATGGTTATAGCATTCACAATGTTGGAGAAGAAGGAGAAGAGGGAAACTTACTTTCTATTGAATAGGAACTTGGAAAGCTAAAAATTTTGAGGGTTTTTAAGCTTATTAATGGAAAAAAACATTTTTTGCTTTAGTGAAGTGGATGAAGGCTATTTAATTACCTACCCCTTCAATCTCAGTCATTGTATTCCAAGTGCCACCAGATCTCGACCATCTAGAAGAAACTAATGCATTATCACTTCATCCACGTTAGAAATGAGAGCACTCTACCACGTCTGAAAAAAGGAACTCATTCAATGATAAAGTGCAATGTAGGGGATGCTCAAATGCAAAGTAGGAGAACCGGTCGGCAGGTTCTTTATGCCTTGACAAGCCTGCTGCTTCTCAAAAAGATAAGCTTGCTGGCAAAATATTTCTCAAATTTCTTGCAAGTTTAATTAGCAGGTTGATTAGGCATGACCCGGCACATTCCAAGCCAGCCCAGCAAATCCTAACCTGGATGGTGCATGTCAGCATAAAACTAGTGTAGCCCCCAACCAGTTTAACTACCCGGAAACCCTCCAATCAATTGTGTAACATCCCGCCTTTTATGGCTTAAAACTAACCACTACTAATGCTGCAGTTATCCGTAGTTGTTATTTCTTGACGACCGAATGCGGCGTAGTTAATATTATTACATTGGAGCACAAGAATATAAAAAATTTAAACTTCCGATAAACAAAATTTTCATTTCAAGCAAATCACAGTTTAAGATTTAATTATATAATCCTAGACATTAACCAAGTTCAGATTACATATACATGTACAAAATACGATAAGTGGGACATATGAAGATGTCCCCTTATGATGATCAGAGAACTAATAATTATGAACTTTACAGTTCTTAATACATTACAGCGGAAAACACAAAATAGCTCCTATATAGCTAACACTACCTCATGCATGTCTCCGGAAGCTTATTCGTCCAAAAGCCTGAAAGTCTCCCACTCTCAGATTACTCAAATTAATTTTGAGTACCCAAGAGTTTATGGAGAAACACAAACTTCGAGTCAGACAATAAGTCTGATATGAATAATCCCCTATCATCTCTTATCATAAATAGATAGCCAGTGAGACCACGTCGCTCAGTAGAAGGGGTTTTCCCCTTACTAGTATCCAAAACAAAACATGCAAATCATTTACTATGCCCCTACTCCCAAAATGATTAGTCTTAACATAATATGAAATAAATCCATAAATCATATATATCGGATATCCCATCCACTCATTTATTAGATTTCCCAGTTGAAAGCAATTTCTTATATTTCCTATCTAAAATCAATTTATTAGAGTTCCCATCAAAATATTTTAAAATGACTATTCATCAAAACTTTAATAGGATTATTTGTCCCAAATTCATCAAAATAAATGCAGATTATCCATCGTACATTGTTTTATAAAGATTGGTGTGGGCTATCCACCGTATAATCCATAGTTTTCCTAGGACGACTATGAACCCTTGGGTTCCAAATCTCGAGGATAACCACCTCTGGAAAAACATTCTTTTCTTTAGAAATTTAATGTGGTCTATCCACTGCACATTCCGTGGTTTTCCTAGGTTAACCGAGAACCCATCACTTGGCCAATTAAAATATCATGATCCCCATGATTACTTATAAAAATTCATGATCCCCGTGATTAATTATTTTCCCCAGGTATACCACATGTTTAACCTATTCCCATCGGTAGCCCCAATTAGGTTAAATTAAATAAAAACACGTTAATAGCTCTAATGTATATTTTCGAAAGCATATTTCTATTTGTAACCCCAAACTATGTATCTAAAACATTAAACCCATCCCGTTGTCCCCAAATTTTTATGACATTCAATTTAAATAAGGATCCCCCTCACATATTTAAACAAAGATAAGTATTTTATGCTATAACCCTTCAAAGTAGCCCCTTAGAATTAGCAAAACTTTACTCAAGAAAAATGGCTAAAAACAGCCCTTTACAACCCTTCGAATGAAGTCCCATTCGAAAGTAAATAACCCTTTGAAGTTAGCCCCTTTGAAAGCCTTCCTTTTGAAAGCATCACAAAATCATACCTTTCGACCTTGTCGAAAAGGTCCTGCCTTTCAACATTGTTGGAAAGTTTCTTTTCAACCTAGTCGAAAGGATCTACCTTTTGACTTTGTCAAAAGCCTGGGGTATCCCCTTTTATAAAACCATTTATAAACATTTCGAAAGCAATGAAACTTAAATCCTTTCGCAATTATTGAAGCTGACCCCTTCAAAACCTTTCGAAATCAAACCTTTCGAAACCAAAATCTTTTGAAATCAAACCTTTCGAAACCAAAACCTTTCGAAACCAAAACCTTTTGAAATCAAACCTTTCGAAACCATTCGAAAACAATGAAGTGGTGGTGTTGGAACCAACCCTTCGGAAGTATACTTCCGACCTTATTGGAAGGTTTACCCTTCAACTTTGTCGAAAGGTATTAAAACTTTTACTTTAAAATAAATGGGAGGTTCAGAAGGAACCCCTTCTTCTTCCCCTTCTTTCCCTTCGGCTTTGTCGAAGGCATCCCTTCGGCTTAGTCGAAAAGATTAAAACACCTTTTTAAAAAACGTTTTAAAACCATTTTCTCGAACGTTTAAACATTCAAAGATCCCCTTCGAAACCTCTTCTTGAATATATAAAAATTTTAATCTTTTATAAAATGATAGAGTTGAAGGATCCCCTTTCAACTTATTTGAAAGCAATTATGTTCCTATTCGAAAGCAAAGAAAGTAGCCTCCCCATCCCTTCACCCCTCTTCCCTTCTTCCCTTCGACACTGCGCCTACCTTTCGGATTAGGAGGAGGGTAATTGTGTACCTTTCATCTTAGACAAAAGGTAAATTTCGACTTAGTAAAAAGGGTAAAATTGGGATTGTTGGAGTTGAAGGCAGAACTGGGACTACTGAAGTGATGTTTTATCTTGCTTATCTAATTTTGATTGGCTGAGGAGCCTTCTCCTGTACTTACAAATTGTAAAAAGTATACAAAATTTAACCTTTTTCTTAAAACACTATTCTTCTTCCCTAATTAAATTTTCAAATTGCAGCCTTTCCTCCGAAATGACCAATTCATAGGCAATTTTGCAATTTAGCCCTTAAGCTTAAATAATTTAATTATCTTAGTAAATCACTCAGGAAAATCCCCAAAAATCACCAAAAATATGAAAAACCGTGTACATCGACATATTAAAATTTCAAAGCATACGAAAATCAAAACAACTTGGAATTTAACCAAATCCAAACAAAAACATGTTAATTTGCCCATCAACATTTAAAACATCTATGACTTATCCAAAAAAGGTTTAAATGGTCATATCCTAACCAAAATACCAAACATTAATTGGGTATACCTCATAACCGATCCAAACACAGAAAAATAAGATGATAAACATGTTTATTCACCTGGATTAGTTGATTGGAGAATGAGATAATTTCCTAGCATTAATTCCTTAGCTTTATCTTCAATTTATATTCTTCTTGGAGCTTTTAATGGTCGGCCAAAAGTCCATGAGGAGTTATGAATGAGAAAGTAAAAGTTTATTAAGGTGGAGGAAGAGATATATACTAAGAAATGCAGCCCCATTTTCAAGTTTACCCCTTAGGAAATTCCTCCTTCTTAATTTAGTTAAGTCTTATTTTAGTTCAATCATTAAGACACGGCCGTTGGATTTATTAATCTCACTTCCCTAATTATTCACATTATTTTATTTAATTTATCTAATTAAATATCTCGAATAATGTTAATTAAAATTCAGGGGTATTAAAAATTGTCAGTTGGCCGACTCAAGATGGTTTTAATGGCCAACTCGCCAAAGAAGACCAGATCAAGCACGACCCGTTATTAGCCCGGCTTTATTACAGCCTACCTTCGGTAAGTTCCAAGTGGCCTGTCTCGTCACTCCACAGGGGGGCGGGCATGTCCTATGCAACTTGTTCCTAAGCACCATTCAGCTTTCCTTGGTAAGCTTTGGGAGTAAGTAATCGGCCCGCTCATGGTGGTCCACACCAACTCTAGCTCCATGCCAGCCCATCCACTCAATAACACTCTAAGCCCATTGCTAGCCAGAACAACTCAAGACGACTTCAACAACCAACTCATTAGGCAAGATCGGTTCAACCATGACCCACCTTTGGCCCGGGTTCATCACAGCCCACCTTCTACAAGGCCCAAGCAGCTTGGTCCTTTGCAACATTTAGCTCTCCTCTAGTGTTGTCAAGCCAGCACTGCCCAAGGAAAGCGATTCATCTGCCTTGCATTTAGGCAAGCAAAAGTAAATGACGATCCATATAACCAGCTGTACTACGTACTGTAGCAAGTTAGCTAAATGTATACCTACTCCTATAGTATGCCATCAACATTAATGCACATTATATGCAATGCACACGCCTAGTACGATGGAAAAACTGACATACTTCTCAGCTACTCTTCCAACCTCCCATTATACTTGTCTTCCATAAGCAAGTGCCATCAGATCAACGGTCGAGCATGTCACCAATTTAACTACGCAATCTTATCCATCCAACATCCACTATAAATACCTCATGCCTTATTACAGTAGGAGGGTCGACTTTTAGGCTTAGAACACACTTTTTCAGCAAGCATACCTCTCAAAGATCTTAAGATTAGCAACTTTTAGTCTTAAGTGCTTGGTTTCGTATTATTCTCTTGTAATTCCTTGTAATTGTAAGAGAGAAAAGTGGACGTAGGCAAGTTTACTGGAGCACTCTACATCTTTGTATCATGTACTTTAATTTGCTTATTTACCTCCTCATTTTACATTGTTAAACCTAGTAATTAAAGTAACTTTTGCTTTCACATACATGTTAGTCTAATTTCGAGGCTAGCAAATTTACTTGTCAATAGATATGCTTGCTTATTTTAATACATTAACAAACAATCTCTTTAAATGAATTCAAATAATAAATTACCTTCAACACAAAAACATCATTCATCTAAGCACACAAACAAGCATCTAATTAAATATCTCCCTAAATCATTTTAATCATACACACACACACACTGACACACCGCATACAAATTTATATGAAAAACAGTTCCCTATAATCTCTTACGGTAACTTCAATGTTGAGGACACATTAGATCCTAATACCAATAGTTGAGTGGGTTTCTAACTTTCCAGTGATAACTCCTACTAAATACCACACTCAAGACTGATCTCTAAAAGTTATTCCCGATTAAGACAATAAGGTATACGATAATTAGTCAAGCACACACAAAAGAAATAAACCAATCAATGTGCTATGTGGAAAGCGATCTTTCAGCTTCCACTATGCTACTTTAATAATTAATGAATCATGCTACATTTAATGCCATACAAAGGTTTAATATTCATCAACAATGTGGACATTACTAGTCAGACCCACCACTTCTATAACAACCCGAATTCCAGTGGGTCCGGATTTTCCGCGAAATTGCTAAAATCCAAGCCCACTGAAGCCCGAGATTTGGTGTCTTGAAAATAGGCAAAGAAAAATATATCAAAGCTCAAATAAATATCTCACAGCGGAACCAACTAAAACATAATAGTAAGTAAATACTCACCAAGATAATAACACTTTCTAACAAGCGTCTCAAAGCTGGAAAGTCTCTTCCATTTACCTAACCTGTAGGATTTTATGAGGGGGGTCAAAACCAAAGTTTTGGTGAATGGACAATTCATACACTTCTAAGCCTAATTCTACATATACCGTTTCATTACCATTTTCTGTTACATTAGGTTTATTGGGTTTATAATACTCTCGCCTCTCTGCGTGAATCGTTCCCATCTATTCCCTAATAGATTAAAACCTAATAATATATATATATATATATATAGCTACATGCCCAATGACTGCATAGGTCCTAGGTACTACCCATAGTACCTTCCATATCCTCCTCGAAAGAACTCCATCGCCTTGCTCCTAGACCGTTCTGTGACTGCATCTGTAAAGGACAGCTTCATGAGGCCAATAATACAGATGTTCCATCATCTACTATGAAAACGTAAAACTGCATCGGCACTAGCCTATACTATTGCTCGGACATCCACAATGTACCACACAGTGCGTACCTTGAGGACTATACGTAATCGTTCTGTCTACTCTCCGAATCCACCAATAAGGTCTACCTGGTATGAAACCCAGTCGAGGATTTTCTATATCTATAAAGGACTACTTTGTTAGGCCCATAATATAGATATTCTACTTGGTCTGTTTCTTTTCTCATCATGGTCGTGGTCCCATGCAGCCACCCCTCAACTAATGGAAAGACCTCTAAAGAACTAAATGGCTATGCCCTACTGCAAACAATCTAAACATCCAATTGGCTACGCCCCTCATCCAATGTCTCGATAGTGAAAGAATCGTTGGCCCGTTGTTTTAACTCTAGTCTTTCCCAAACTCGCTCTTGGTTGATGATGGCTTGATCACTGCATGCGACTATACTTTAGGGTCCTTCCCACTAAAACCTACTCGCAAGTCAGAGTATGGAGTCATACGAATATCCTACTCCATTCATCAACCCTTTGACTGCCTACAAAGGCCCGCTTCGTTAGGCCTGCAATGCAAAAGCAGCCAAAGCATATTCTCTTGATGGAAGACCTACAGACCTAACTCCGATGGTGCAGCTTCGTTTGGCCTACTGCAGAGGGACATCCTAAAGTACCCTCATGTCCCGTTGAAGTTTCATACTTCCTTCTAGCCCAAACTAACTAAGTTGGATGTGCTATTTCTATGCTAAGAATCTGTGATGAACTGCTTCGTTAGGCTCTTCATCCTTTGGGCTGCTCCAAACACATCTTACCATTTTATTAGATCCTACGTTTGATCTTTTATTATGCGTTTAGTTTACTTTTCTAATTCTGTTGGCTACTTATTTACCTTAATCATCATAAGCATGTCCCAGCCTCACCTAATTATTGTGAGACCATCAGTCCCCGACTTAAAGGGAATGTTGTTGGTTTGGGCCTTTCTTCTATGTTTGCTTATTAATTTAGTTTAAGCTTTAAAATAAGCCATTTCTGTAATCTCTAATTATAACCTATGTTATAATTATACTTGCAATTGTTATTTCTATATTCTTTTATAATCTACATGTTATAAATATAATTGCAAGTGTCTCTTTTCTATTCTAGTCTATCTTCTTTTATTATGATATTGTATTCCCTTTAGTTCTTTTATATTATATGACAACCTTGGTTTGGGACTACGTCCGACTGTCATAAATTTACTTATCATAATAGCTGCTTTGCTTTTATTCTACTATATGCGCAATAATGCAGATTTAGGCACATTTCTGTTTATTGTTTCTAGTCTTGTTAAATAATTAACTTGATTTCTTCTTTAATTTCTTTAACTCTTCACTTTATTCTCTTTCATTCTAGGAAGTAGTTCTATTCTATTTGGTTGGTTTCAAAACTATGCTAAAAATCTATTTCCATATTTTAATGCCAATAACTCGAAATTGTAAGATATTTCTTTTATTGTTTCTTTAACTATTGGGTAACGCAAAATACAAAAATGTCTATCTTACACTAATTCCCTTTTTCTTTCTTTTATTTTTGCAATTACATTTATCGTTACTTTTGCAATATTAAACTATGGAAATGTATTCTCTTTTCTAAACCAACCAACTAATCTAACACTAACTTTCAAATCAAATAATTTGATTTTTCCCCATTTTAATTTATTTCTTCCGTTTTAGCATAATTTACTACAAATTTCTTGCTTTTAGGCTTAAGCCTTTCTCTATAGCTGTTAAGCCTAATATTATTCATTTTTAATTGGATTTCTTTCATTCTTTTCCATATAAATAATAATTAAATATAAGTTCTCATATAAAATTTACAGTCGCAACATAACTAGTTAACAGAATTAATTACTGAAATAAATGCTGAGTTAAAATATTTAATGAGAATCTAACGATAATATAACATAAACGTAAAAGATATATAATTTAAATCCACTCACCTATCGTCCTTAGCTTTGCTCCATGGCCTTCCTGGATCCCTTTTCAAGATGTCTAATATTTTTATTAAGAATATCTCATCTCCAAAAATATTTTCTATTTAGGGTTCAGCCTCATGCAATGGACCTAATTGAGAGAAAATCTGATTGTGAGAAAATAGATAGGCCTAGGGTCCAATTTATAGTATAGCTTAGGGATCTCAGACCATTGAATTTAGAAAATTGAATCTAAAGCAACCACATCACAGGCTCACTGCGAGTCATTTGATCTAGAACACTACACTCCAGATCGCGCAAAAATTGAGATCTTCGATTCGTCCCTGGACGATTTAATGTCCAGAGGCAAACGCCGGTCGACCTATAGGCCGACCTGTGTTCTCTATGGGTCAACCTGTATGCTTTGCGGATCAACCTATGGGTCGACCCATGGGGTTCTACTATATATATATTATTTTATTTTAATTCTTAGTTCTTGTTCATTTCTTGACTTTTTCATATTAACTCGGATTTCAACAAGTTATATATGGAAATTGATCAAAAAATCGCCACGGACACAATGGTATAAGTTTTGAGGCCATATTATGACAATTCCAAAAATGCTTAATTTTACTCTTCCTCGTTATTTGATTATTTAATTGTCTTAAAATGCGGAGTGTTAAAACTTCTTCCTTCACTACCCATTTTAACTACTCTGCATCTCACACACAAACTACACTCAAAATGGGTGGAAGTAAAAATATTATTTAATAAGAAAATAACAAATGTTCCCACATATGATTACCTTGGTAATCTTCATATAATATGTACTCCTACTGCCACTTACTATAGGTTAACTACCCAATATACCCAAGGGGTGAGGACTCTAAGGTCATGACTCGTGTCTCGTATACTTTATATTTTCTAAATCTGCTTGACACCAACTGTAATAACCTACCTTTATACCCACATTATCAAAAAGTGTTAGTAGGAATATTATCTAGAAATATGGAGAATGAGGTGATATTGGGTTATCACACATGAATATTCTATTGGGCTAACACTGGTATATTATGGCTAAAAGTGTGATATGAATCATGTCATATGGATATATGATAATACAGAGTATAGTGATGATAGTTATGCGGTAAATAATGCAGAATATAAAAGCAGTAAGGCAAAATGACGCCAGGAATTTTTATACTAGTTCGGAGCACCGTCCTACGTCCAGTCCCAGACTTCTTTTGGAATTTTAATAAAACAACAACCCTCACTTAACCCAGAGGAACAAGACTATACAACCCCTAAGCAGCCGAACAGGATCCTGAGCAGTAGAACATGATTTCACCTCAACAGCCGAAGAGGACTTCACTTGCCTGTGCAGCAGAACAGGACTTCGACAAATATAGAAAATAGTTTTGACTTTTGTGTGTTCTGATAACACGGATTTGTCACTTGTAGTACACCCTTTCTATAATCTTCTCCTCGAGTATAAATATATATATATATTTGAAGTATATGAAGAATAGAAAGGTATATATTGCTTTAATGTAGAATAATTGAAAGTATTATAGCAAATAGATTCCAGAGAGTTAGATTAGAGAGATAAGAAAATTGGATTGTAATTAAGTGATTTGGAATCAAGTTTGAGTATGTATTTATAATGGTTAGAATGCAGCGACTGTTGGTGAAGAGTTTCGATTGAATTGTTACATTCAAATCTTTCATAGAGGTTTGTAACTCTTCACAAAAAGTCGCGTCTTCTCGAAAAGTAGCTGTTGTAGGAATTCATTCAACTGAGCCTCTGGGTCAGTCGACTGAATATCCAAAATAATTTTTAAATATACATCCATATATCTTTACACCTATGCATGTTGCACAAATTTTCCAGTGTCAATCGACTGATCCAAAGGTTCAGTCGACTGATCTGGTGAAATCTGTGCAATATGCACAGCTTACAAAGGTATAGAAATATATATAACTTTAATCACTTTTATAATTTAATATATGCTTATATATGTATAAAATATTTGGGAAATAAATGATTATATATATATAAGCTAATATATACGTAACCAAGAAGAGATTTTAACAACATTGACCTAAGAATCAAAAATAATAATAATTGATGCACCGGTTTTGAAGTCTTGTCTTTTTGTAGTATATATTCTCTTTTTGTCGTAGCAGTCGTCAAATTTGTATCTCGAAGTGATAACTTCGTGTCATGAATCAAAACCAAGTCTCAACATTCTTCTCCTTTTTGGTTGATGACAACCTGTAAATAGATATAGATTTCGACTGTATATTTATAACATAAATACTTACTTCCCCTGAATCTATGACGCTCTGTATCCTACATTCTTAATGTTTGCACAGAATTTCTCTCCCTTTTTCATCGACAAAAAGGAATAAGGAATATAAAAGTATGAAGTTATAATGTCATAGATATTACGAAGAAAACAATCATTCATGCATTAAACTTGCATAAACAAGAGTATTTGAAATAATATGAAATAGAGTGGCCATTTAGTACAAGCCATACGAAATGAATACTAATGTTTTAAAAGAACAATCATCTTATGCCATTAGTTGCTTACCCCTACCACTATGTGATGTCTGACCACCACTATCCCCTCCTTCTCCATCATCGTCACTACTACTTAAAATGTAAGGTACCAGAAAAAATTAACATTTAAAGCTTGCGATACCCAAGGTTCTTATAATTTCCTAATTTTTAGGAAACCATACCCACTAGGGTGTGGTTGAACCTTTATAAATATAATTTTTATTATTAACTACCATATCAAAATAATCAGCAATGTGTTTTTTTCTATTTTTCCAATTAATAGGAACCTAAATACTAAGATAATTTTTATTCATATTTCCCGTCAATGATTTTGTACTTCTAAAGAAATTACAAACATTATTGGTCATAGCAGTATTTAAATTTCTATAAAAATTGAATTTAGACTTTACTCGTAATCTAGTACTAGCACTAACATATTTACTATATGTGAAAGCGTGTCTAGTGCTATTGCTACGATCTGTTTTATTATATCCTAAACCAATTTTATCATGTAAAGGTCTAGAACTAGAAAAAATCATATTTAAATTGTTTTGACCTTTATTAAATTTTGTAACTTCAGTGTTAAGTTTATTAAATTTATATTTAAAGACACAATTATTATTTTCAAAGTTTTTCAAAATATCAATTTGCTTGTTTAATTCAGAATTCTCCTTTTTTAACTTATAGTTCTCATTTTCGAGAACAAAATTCGAGATTCTGAATTATCTAAATATGATTGTAATAAATCATTTTGTCTTTTCAAATCCATAATTTCTTTTGAAAAAATTTCTTTTTCGTTTTCAAACGTAGTATTTTTTCGTCTAGAAAATCTTCTAGAGCCTTAAAATTATTTTTTAAAACACCCTGTTGATTTTCTAAGTATAATTTCTCGTTTTCCAATTTCTCATTTTCAAGTTCAACAGATTTCATCTTTTCTAAAATAATAAAATTAAGCTTTGAAATCTTACCGCTTATGCTAACAAATTCTTTATTATCTTTTAGTGAAATTTGTAAATCAGAAAGTACCTTTTTGTAGTCCTCACCGGTGGCTTTGACAGGGATTTTGCCTATTGATTTCGACTGGATCATTTTCTGGCCATTATTCTGTGATGTTGTGATGATCGATAGAATTCCAGGCTCTGATACAAAATGAAAGTTTGCTATAGATCGTGTATTATGGATATATGATAAGACAGATTATAGTGATGATAGTTATACGGTAAATAATGTGGAATATAAAAGCAGTAAAGTAAAATGACACTAGGAATTTTTATACTAGTTCGGAGCATCGTCCTGCGTCTAGTCCCAGATACCTTCTGGAATTTAACTAAAACAACAACCTTCACTTAACCTGGAGGAACAGGTCTGTATAACCCCTGAGCTGCCGAACAGGGACCTGAGTAGCAGAACATGATTTCGCCTCAGCAGCCGAAGAAGACTTCACTTGCCTGAGCTGCAGAACATGACTTCAACAAATACAAAAAATAGTTTTGACTTTGTGTGTTCTGATAATACGGATTTGTCATCTAAAGTACACCCTTCCTATAATCTTTTCCTCGAGTATATATATATATGTATGTATATATATATATATATATGAAGTATATGAAGAATAGAAAGGTATAGTATTGCTTTAATGCAGAATAATTGAAAGTATTATAGCAAATAGATTCTAAAGAGTTAGATTAGAGAGATAAGAAAATTCAATTGTAATTCGGTGATTTGGAATCAAGTTTGAGTATGTATTTATAATGGTTAGGAAGCAGCAACTGTTGGTGAAGAGTTTCGATTGAAGTGTTGTGTCCAAATCTTTTCGTAGAGGTTCGTAACTCTTCACAAAAAGTCATACTTTTCGAAAAGTAGCTGTTGTAGGAATTCAGTCAACTGAGTCTCTGGGTCAGTCGACTGAATATTCAAAACAATTTTTAAATATATATCCGTATATTTGTGCACCTGTGCATGTTGCACAAATTTTCCAGTGTCACTCGACTGACCGAGAGGTTCAGTCGACTGACATGGTGAAATCTGCGCAATATGCACAATTTACACAAGTATAGAAATATATATAACTTTAATCATTTTTATAATTTAATATATGCTTATATATGTATAAAATATTTGGGAAATAGAATGATTAACTATATAAGCTAATATATACGTAACCGAGGAGAGATTTTAACAAAATTGACCTAAGAACCAAAAAAATATATAATTGATGCACCGGTTTTGAAGTCTCGTCTCCTTGTAGTATATATTCTCTTTTGTCATAGCAGTCGTCAAATCTATATGTCATAGTGATAGCTTCGTGTCATGAATCAAAAACCAAGTCTCAACAATGGCAATATGGGGCTATCATACATGAGTATTCCTTTGGGCTAACACCGGTACGTTCTAATACTCGATATTTTTATAATAGTAATAAATTAAATATGGTATTTTGGTCAATTTAAAAATATTAGGGAAAAATTTTCATTTTACAAACAATTAAATCTGGTAATGAAACCTGCTCCATTAGGACTAGCCTATTTTCTAGTCAGAACGATATATTGGTTTGTCCAAAGTGAAGGTCATTTGATAGAGTTGGGGGCTTAGGTTTAGGTTGGGCTAAGTGGACTTGGCCTTACAATTTGTAATTTGAATTCAAAACTTTGAATGGACATTTCCCTCCAATTATATAAAAGCCCAAAACCATGATACGTGCATTCATTTTCTTCCTCTGCTTCTTCTTCCAGTTTCTCCAAAAATTGCCTTCAGTAAACAAGGAATAACTCTTCCATTTCTTAATGAAATTGGACGAAATCATTTTTTAATTGAAGCGAACAACAAAGGCTAATCAGGAAAAGGATTTAGGAGGAAATTAAAAAGATGGTATGTGTAGCATTCTAGACAACGAAGGATTTCAGGATTTAGATCTTCGATTTGTGAGTACGCTTGTCTCTTTCATCTATAATTCAAATATAATGTGATTATAAGATTTTAATCTATGATTAGGATTAATTGTGTTAATTACTGATTTGGATGGTAATTAAGAATGGATAAAATTTTAAACTTAGTGATACTTTGATTAGTATAGTCAATGAAATGGAACTTCATTAACGTTTGGCAAAAGTAAGGAATGTTGAGAATTAATGTTGATAAACTACATCTTGAATTCATTGTAGATTGAATGAATCAATGGAGGTTGAGAAGTATGATGATAAATCATATGCAATAGAGGATAAGAATAAGAGTTAAATAAATTATATATTTTATGTGACGACCCAGTATTTTAGATATTTGAAATTGGATATTTAATTTATTTTAAATATTCAAAAGTTAGTTTCTAACTTGAATTTCAAATATCGCTACTTATTGGATAATTTAAATATTGAATCAATAATTGGAAATTTGGTAAAATTGTTAAATCTGGAAGTTACATGCTTGTTAAAATATTGTAAAGCCTTAGAAAATTTGTATTAACAATACTGAAGATAATAAAAGTTTTAAATATGAATTTGAAAGTATTTTGTCGAGTTTTAAAAATATATAGTTTAAATTGAATTTAAAATTAGCTTTCCAAGGCACAGTCTCGGAATTCAACGAAACCAATTTCATTGGATCCGTAATAATGTATTATTATCAGATTTCAATTTTCATAGTATTTGGAGTGATCGTTTGGTCATACGTTAAGTAAACGCGTTGAATTTAAATCGAACCTAATATAAATAACTGGGTCCAAAAAGCTATCTTCTCCATACGATCGAATTAGGACTCGGAACCTTTTCCATTGTGTTCAGAATAGGGGTTAACATTAAAAACGCCTAGCGCCATGCCCCGATACGAGCTCGAATTTGTGAGCTGTGGGAATCGGGACGATTTGAATTTAAATTTTATATTAAAAATAGTATTGGTTTTCTCAGCAGTCCTTAAGGAAACGAAGAATTTTAGGACCGAACAACGGTTCTCTCTCAAGTTAAAATTCATTCATAGTTCGTTCTCTTTGAATTTACCTTAGTTCGCAACCTAGACCCTAGTACGCATCCAAATCAATTCACGTATAGAAAATTGAGGGTTGTTCCTAATCCGATCGTTCGATTTCGATTCGAGCATGGGTTCGCTGTCATTGGTTCTTTTGCCAGTGTGGTCGTCATGCATTTAGGCAATGTAGGGGTTGCAGGGTCGATGTTGGGTGGAGCGGCATTCTAAGTCACTAGTTCCTGATGGCATGCGTGAGCAGGGGCGAAGCGATTTCTGATCGGATCTTCGGTTTGGGTGCGATTTGGAGGAAGCATTGGAGGAGATGGCAACTAGGGTTCGTACGAGAGAAAATGGATGGGACATCACGATGATGCTACTTTTCCGTTCGATTTCCAGGGCCGTGTTCGAGTTGTGAGGTATTAGTTGTTCTCCTTTCGTTTTACTTGATCTTGTAAAATACTTTTGGTTTTTCTTTTCCGACTTAAATTTGGTGATGTATATAAATATATATACAGGGGAAAAAAATTTTGTTTTAGTTTATAGATATGTATATCAACATGTAGAATTTATTTACAGTAAAGTTTATAGTAAAGATCTATTTTTTTAAAAGATTTATAGCAAGATAAAAGATTTTTGAGTAAATTGTTTGATTTTTGGAATGTTAATAAATTTATTTAATCTATGGATTTATATAACGTTAATTTGAAGTTATTATAGATTTTTTTAAGGCTATATAAATTATTTTTATATACAATTTGGATGGGAAAAATAAGTTAATATACATATAGATATTTTTGTTTATCTTCTAGTTTATTTTCTATAATGAGTTTTAGTGATTTATTTGTTTAATAAACTTATTAATTTATGTTAGTTACAAAAAGGTTTCAAAAGGGAATTATGAGTAAGATTTAATTTATTAAGTTAAAAACCAAATTTTTTAGTTAAATTAAATTGTTAGTTAACTAAGTGGTAATTAATTGTTTGGTCGATTCAAATATTAATAAACTGTATAAAAATGTTATAGGAGGTCAAAATCTGAAAGGAAGCAAGCCTGATTGGAAATTGATTGCATACAAAGTTAAAGGTGAGTTAATCTCACTCATCTAGGTTTTATTTAAATTTAAATAGTTAAATTTAAAATTGTTTATTGTGTGCTTGGATGATAAATTATTATCTGTTATATTGGATGAGACCCTATGCGCCCCATAATAGCGGATGATATTATATTAATCCCATATACCGCGATATTACTCCTCGAAGTGGAATTGGTATTTTTTATTGTGCTAACATCTGTGGATGCCGGGAAACAGGTTGGAGGGATCCAACTAGATTCCTCAAATTAGTTAGATATGTTTAAATATTCTGTGTTATAATTTATTACATAAATCTGTGATAAATTACATTGCTAATTTGAAATAATGGATGCCATGGTTTGATTGAATATATTTGGATATACTGAGTTACCAAAAATATTTAGATTGGATTTTTTGAAAAGAAAATAAAAAGAGAGCGCATTTGTAAGTAAAATGATTTTAGAGAATTTGGGATAAAATTGAAGAATAAATGGAAAAATAATAATAAATAAAAGTGGATTTTTAAATTTTAATAACTAGATTTCGAGTATGGAAAAGGAGATTTTGAATAAAAAGGGAAAGTAATGAATTTTAAAACCTAAGTGATATTATTTAAAGGGATAAAGAATTTATTTTGAAATTCAAGGTTTAAATCTATTGGAAAGGAAATTGGAAAAGTATGAAATTGGTAATTTCAGATAAATAAGATTTTTAAATTATAATTAAGAAGTAAAATCTGAGGTTAATGGGTTTTTGAAATAAATTGTGTAAGTAAAAGAATTTATTTAAAAATGAAGTAAATTGGAAATCAATATTGGAAATTGATTTAGTATTTGAACTACGTTTTAGAAGAAAGATGAGACTATGGATTTATAAACTGGGTTTATAAAGTGAAACAAAATATCAATGGATATTTGAAAATATAAATTCATTGTGTGAATTTATAAAGGAATGGGTAAATTATTTTAAAAATAAACAGTGGTTTATTTTTAAAAAGGTATGGGAATGGGATGTGTATTTCCCTGGAAAGCCAAGCGTATTTTAAAGCAGACTTTTATGTATAAGCTAAAGGCTTTAAAAATTTATTTTAAGTAAATGTTTTAGAAAATTTATTATTATTAAAATGTTTTAAAATTTAAAATAAATATTTTTCAAATTTATTTTAGTAGTGATTATTTAAAGGTTAATTAGTATTATGTTTTAAAAAGATAATTATTAATATTTTATAAAGTAATCTTATTTTAAAAAATAGTTTGGGTAAAGTTTTACTTAAAAACTTGTATAGAATTTCGAAATTCTTATTTTAAAATTTAGTTTGGCTTAACTTTTATTTTTATAAAATTAGTCTTATATTTTATAAAGTAGCTTTGTTGTAATTATTTTTAAAGCATATATTTTTGAATAAAGGGTTTAAGTAGTTTAATTTAAATGTTTTAAAATAGATTTTATAATAAAGTATTTTTAATTATTTAAAAATCTAAAGTATTTGTACTTGGTGATTATAGTGGAAATAGAAAACATTGGGGAAATTTATTTCCGTGAGAGAAAGATGGTTTGAAACTGTTTTCAAAAGGTCGAAAAGTGGAAAATATCTTGCAAAGATATTTTTGAGGTTAATGAATAATTTTGGAGAAATTATTATTGCTTGATGATTGTTTATGAATGTTATTTGATAGTTAAATAACCGACTATCAATATTGGCCAATGCGCTGATTGTTTCGAAGAGACCGGGTCGGGATTTATATCCCGAAAACCACTTCGATCCGTTTTGAACGTTTTCGTGAGGAAGACAAGTGCTGGAAGTCGAAGATGGAGCAGTGAAGTGCAAGGGCTAATCACTACTAATCCTAAGGGTGATTCCAAAATGGATGTAGTAGGAGTAGTGCCTTCGGTTCCGTTCGAACCCGGAACAGACTTGTACGGATGAATGCTTTCAGAACAACGTCAGGAGGACGATGAGCATTATAAGTGAAATGTTCTGAAAAGGTAACGCTTAGCCTCGAGCCTCATCAACCGGGAATGACTAAAAATCAGGGGTTATGCAGCAAGGCTAAGTGGGTTGCGCCCATTAGGGTAAGGTCATCCCTGTCTAGATGTCCCTTTTTATTTCAGCCGTGTGCTGCGGTTGCTGATCCCAACCGTAGGGTGATCTTACTCGGGATTATCCAGTAAGGGGTAGTCCCGATCTTGTATTGCAGGGGATCGGGAGGGATCCTCGGTATGCTGATCTAGACCAGGTACCGTGACAGGTTGTACCCTAGTGCCTAGTCATTAGTTGGAAACCCATTCTCCCTACGTGCCTTTACGGTTTTGTTTGTATACCTATTAGCTTGAATTTAATAAATGTAACGATTTAAGCTATTTGAATAAGTATTTGTATATAGACACTATTATAATATCAGAGAATTTTATAAGAAATGTTTAGCTATCGTAAGGTAAAGACCCGACATGTTTATTTATGGCGTGGTCTTACGAGATGCTTTTTATTTCAAAGGATTTTGAAAGCTTTATAATCCAATTGAGTGCGATTTCTCATGTTGGTATTCCAGACTGACTCGGGTGTTATTTAACTATACTGCTTGGGTCAGACCGAGTATTATAGAATACCTGACATGATGCCGTGGAGCTCAGGAAACGAGCTGGATGGCGAGACGTATCTGACGTATTTGATGTATATTCCGCTGTGTTTTCAGATTTGGAAGGATGGGATATTATAACCGTCCTGAGTGTGTTGTTGATTGTATTAAACTCTGATGTTGTATTCTAATGTTATATGTATAAAACAGATATATTTTCCTTGTCTAAAGATCTGTTATTATCTATTATATTTTATTCCGCTGCGATGGTAAGATTCTTTGTTATTTGTTTTCTCCTCTTCTAACTCCTTCTTTTTCCCTAATTGTTCGGTTTTTCGGGCGTCGAAAAATCAGGTCGTTACATTTTGGTATCAGAGCTGAAGATTAAGCGAGAACCTTGGCTCTGGTGGGGATTACTCATTAAATAGAGTCCGTAGTACTCTAGAATGAGTTTGAGAGTATTAATAGATATGAGCATGTATTTGTTAGTGAATATAAAATTTGTTTTTATACTGTGTTGAATTATCGGTTGAGTGTTTATGAATTCTGGTCGATATGTAGGACGCCATGGCATCGATAGGGATTTCTAAACTCTTAAACAAGATAAACCGACACAGTGTTATTTAAAATAGGGCAAATGAAATAATTTTACCTAAATTATTTTTTGTGTATAAAAGAAATAATTTTCCGTAAATTATTATAGTTATATGTGGTTGCTTGATTGTTAGGAGATGATAATATTAAAATATTATCATTATTAAGTGAAAGTTGAATAAAGGATTAAAATTTTAACCAATGGTTAAGAAATAAATTTATATAACAAAATGAAATTTATAAATGTGAATTATAAATGAAATTTATAATTGGAAATGAAATAAAAATTCCAAAGTAATATTTGAATATGAACTGAAAGGGTTTGAAATTTGGAATTTTGGGAAAAAATTAAATTCCTTTGGATTTGAAAATGGTTTTCAAAGGTTTTGGAGAAATGATAATGATATTGTTTCGGAAATATTTTTGAATTGGGTTTGAAATCTGGAGGGGTTCGGAATTTAAAAATATTTGAAGGGGTAAAAGCATTTAACTCTCTTCGATCGCTGGAAAATAACTTCGGTGATGACTGCAGCATCATCGATGTTCATTTTCGAGTTTCCAAAAGAGAGATCGCTACCCGAAGGATTTAATTTGGAGTTGTTTGCAAAACTGGGTTGGTTTTAAAATTCAAAGAGTAATTGGATATGCAATTGAATTATGGATTTCAAAAATGGTTTTTGAAATGTTGAAGTTTTGGTTTGGTAAAACCTTTTGATTTCAAAATTCAAAGGATAATTTGATACCAAAGGATTTTGGATATAATTGATTTCAAAGATGATTTTGAAATAATATTGAGTAATTGATGAAAAGACTCTGGGATCTTATTTAAAATGTTTATGGAATTTAAATAAGTTGGAAACTTAAGGAAGTTTAAAATTTTTGAATGGAAATGGAATGTAATTGAATCCAGTAAATAAAGGTAAAAATTTATTTTATTGGAAGTAAATTTATGGGAAAACAAATTTATTTAAATTTGTAAGTAAATGAACTAGAATTAAAGTTGAATAATGGAATCAATTTAAATTGTGTCGAGAAAAGTGAATTATAAAGGAACTAAAGGAGTAAAGTTTAGAAATAAACTTTTTATTACAATTTGAAATTTGTGGAATAAGATTCAACTTGAAAGGGACAAATAAAGGTAAATGTGACTTGAGAATAAAGTTAGAAGGATAAGCCAATTAAAGAAGGTGGGTAAATGGAATGGAAATTAAATTGTGAATAGACAAATGAATTAGCATTTGTATGAAAATAGAATTGAAACTGAATATTTGGAATTAATTTGAATTGTGTGTAATGGAAGTTAGTCAAGATTTGGCTAAATAAAATAATGGACTAAAATAAAAAATTAGTGAGTAAACTAATTGATTCAAGAAAATAAATTGGAATTGTATATTAAGATGATATTTAATTTAAAATGAATAAAATAAAGGGAAGTTATAAAATTAATTCGAAATAAACTAAAATTATAAAAGTTTGGAAATAAGAAATTGTTTGAGATTTAAAATAAATTAGTGAGTGGAACTAATTTAAATAATGATATGAACCAACTGTAAATGGAAGATTGATAAAATTCAATATTCAGAGTTGAAGATGAATCAAATTCAAGTAGAATCGAAAATGAAAATCTGGATGAAAATTTGGAAAGAATATTTGAAATTGATTTGTAAATTGAAGCAAATTGAATCTATTTGGAATTGGAATCCAAATTGATTAAATATAGAGAAAAACCAAGTGATAAAGTGAAGTTGAAAGATTGATTTGTATTAGACAAAATATAATTTATAGTTTGAAAATAAATCCATTGGGATTTAAATAAATTAGTAGTGAGACTAATTAAAGAAATGATTAACTGAATATGGTTTGAGATAAAGGTAAACATAATTCAATTTCTAAAATGAAGGTAAATTGAATTCATATGGGATTGGAGATCCAATTTAAAAATTGGTGGATATAAAGGCTAAAGTGGTAGAATAATAATATAAGAGTATATAAAATGCTTATATTAAACTTAAGAAATGAATGGAGGAATTCTTAAGTAAGTTTGGTATGGGAAATATACGAATGAAGATTAATTGAAGTTGTGAAAAGGGATAATTGTGGATAAGTGAATAGAAATCAAAATAATGTGAATAAAAGAAAATTGATATAGTTAATAATCAATGAATATAAATACGTATGATGTACGTATATTATTTTATTCGCATAGCAATTTGATCCAGATTCAAGCACAGAATTTCGAGATAGTTATATCGATCCGAGTTAGGATTTTTCACTCGATTTTCAACGGCGAACCCTGGATATGGATTTTTGATTGATTCTGGAAATTCTCTATCATAGTTTGAGGCTATGCAAGGAGAATGATAGTTTCTGATCAAGAAACCAGATCTGAGTCCCACTAGAAAGTCGGGTGGACAATACTAGTTCGGAAGTAAAATTGTGTGATCGAGCGAGCGATCAAATTGAGTATTGCGTATGGATGATATATGTGCATCGTACGGATGTGAATGAAATAGATATGAAACCTTTGAAAAGTAATGTATAAAATGATTTTAGGATTCTGTGATTGGATATTGTTACTTAGTAGTATTCAGGTGTTAAAAACAAAAGGAAAATTAGAGTTTTTGATTTTTGAAGATAAATTGAAATTTGCTCGGCAAAAGGTATGTATTTAAATTTCTATATGAAATTTGATGATTTTCTGGTCTACCCACTTGGCCTTTTGTTTTCTTTTTGAAATTTGGGGGCCCGTAGAGGCATTTTGTAGTTGTACCGAGCTAGCCACGCAAAGGAGATGCTGGCGAAATTTTTCGAAAATTTAGGGAGTTGGAAAAATTTTGAGAAAATTTTGGTAATTTAAAATTTGGTTTTAAATTTAGATTTGAATGGTTGAGTTAGTAATGTTGTTTGGGAATTATGGATAGGATTGGAAAGTTAATAAAATGATAGTGTGTCTTTAGTAAAAGATTGTTTGGCTGTAGTTAAAATCTATTTGGATTGAGGAAATAGTCAATGAGTTAAGGATCATTCCTCTTAATTAGCAATTTCGGGAACGAAATTCTTTTAAGGGGGAGGAATGTGACGACCCGGAATTTTAAATATTTGAAATTGGATATTTAATTTATTTTAAATATTTAAAAGTTAGTTCCTAACTTGAATTTCAAATATCGCTACTTGTTGGATAATTTAAATATTGAATCAATAACTGGAAATTTGGTAAAATTGTTAAATCTGGAAGTTACAGGCTTGTTAAAATATTGTAAAGGCTTAGAAAATTTGTATTAACAATACTGAAGATAATAAAAAAATTAAATCTGAATTGAAGGTATTTTGTTCAGTTTTAAAAATATATAGTTTAAATTGAATTTAAAAATAGCTTTCTGAGGCACGGTCTCGGAATTCGACGAAACCAGTTTAATTGGATCCGTAATAATGTATTATCATCGGATTTCAATTTTCGTAGTATTTGGAGTGATCGTTTGGTCATACGATAAGTAAACGCGTTGAATTTATATCGAATCTAATCTAAATAACTGGGTCCAAAAAGCTATCTTCTCCATACGATCGAATCAAGACTCGAAACCTTTTCCATTGTGTTTAGAATATGGGTTTAACATTACAAACGACTAGCAGCACGCCTCGATAGGAGCTCGAATTTGTGAGTTGTGGGAATCGGGACGATTTGAATTTAAATTAAAAATAATAGTGGTTTTCTCAGCAGTCTTTTTCTTTTTCTTTCAACACGTGTCTCCCCTGTTTTTACACTTGTCTGCTTGTGTTTTCACGCGTTCCCATTTTCCTTTAAAATTTTAAAATAATAGTAATAAGGAAACGAAGAATTTTGGGACCGAACAACAGTTTTCTCTCAAGTTAAAATTCATTCATAGTTCGTTCTCTTCGAATTTACTTTAGTTCACAACCCAGACCCTAGTACGCATCCAAATCAATTCACGTATAGGAAATTGAGGATTGTTCTTAATTCAATCGTTCGATTTCGATCCGTGCATTGGTTCGCTGTCGTTGGTTCTTTTGCCAGTGTGGTCGTCATGCATTTAGGCGATGTAGGGGTTGTAGGGTCGATGTTGGGTGGAGCGGCAATCAAAGTCACAGGTTCCTGATGGCATGCGTGAGCAGGGGCGCAGTGATTTCTGATTGGATCTTCGGTTTGGGTGCGATTTGGAGGAAGCATTGGAGGTGATGGCAACTAGGGTTCGTACGAGAGCAAATGGGGGGGCATCGCGATGATGCTACTTTTCCGTTCGATTTCTCGGGCCGTGTTCGAGCTGCGAGGTATTGGTTGTTCTCCTTTCGTTTTACTTGATCTTGTAAAATACATTCAGTTTTTCTTTTCCGACTTAAACTTGGTGATGCATATAAATATATATACAGAGGAAAAATTTTGTTTTAATTTATAGATATGTATATCTACATGCAGAAATTTATTTGCAGTAAAGTTTAAAGTAAAGATCTGTTTAAAAAAATTACAGCAGGATAAATGATTTTTGAGTAAATTGTTTGATTTTTGGAATTTTAATTAATTTATTTAATCTATAGATTTATATAATGGTTATTTGAAGTTATTATAGATTTTTTTTAAGCCTATATAAATTATTTTTATATACAATTTGGATGGGAAAAATAAGTTAATATACATATAGATATTTTTATTTATCTTCTAGTTTATTTTCAATAATCAGTTTTAGTGATTTATTTGTTTAATAAACTTATTAATTTATTTTAGTTACAAAAAGGTTTCAAAAGGGAATTATGAGTAAGATTTAATTTATTAAGTTAAAAACCAAATTTTTAGTTAAATTAAATTGTTAGTCAATTAAGTGGTAATTAATTATTTGATCGATTCGAATATTAATAAACTGTATAAAAATGTTATACAAGGTCAAAATCTAAAAGGAAGCAAGCCGGAATGGAAATAGATTGCATACAAAGTCAAAGGTGAGTTAATCTCACTCATCTGGGTTTTATTTAAATTTAAATAGTAAAATTTAAAATTGTTGATTGTGTGCTTGGATGATAAATTATTATCAGTTATATTAGATGAGATCCTATACGCCGCATAATAGCGGATGATATTATATTAATCCCATATACCGCGATATTCCACCTCGAAGTGGAATTGTAATTTTATATTGTGCTAACATCTGTGGATGCAGGGAAACAGGTTGGAGGGATCCAAGTGGATTCCTCAAATTAGTTAGATTTGTTTAAATATTTTGTGTTATAATTTATTGGATAAATCTGTGATAAATTACATTGGTAATTTGAAATAATGGATGTCATGGTTTGATTGAATATATTTGGATATACCGAGTTACCTAAAATATTTAGATTGGATTTTTTTGAAAATAAAATAAAAAGAGAGCGCATTTGTAAGTAAAATGATTTTAGAGAATTTGGGATAAATTGAAGAATGAATGGAAAAATAATAATAAATAAAAGTGGATTTTTAAATTTTAATAAATAGATTCCGAGTACGGGAAAGGAGATTTTTAATAAAAAGGGGAAGTAGTGAATTTTTAAACCTAAGTGATATTATTTAAAGGGATAAATAATTTATTTTGAAATTCAAGGTTTAAATCTATTGGAAAGGAATTTGGAAAAGTATGAAATTGGTAATTTCAGATAAATAAGATTTTTAAATTACAATTAAGAAGTAAAATCTGAGGTTAATGGGTTTTTGAAATAAATTGTGTAAGTAAAAGAATTTATTTTAAAAATGAAGTAAATTGGAAATCAATATTGGAAATTGATTTAGTATTTGAACTGTGTTTTGGAAGAAAGATGAAACTATGGATTTATAAGCTAGGTTTATAAAGTATAACAAAATATCAGTGGATATTTGAAAATATAAATTCACTTTGGGAATTTATAAAGGAATGGGTAAATTGTTTTAAAAATAAACAGTGGTTTATTTTTAAAAAGGTATGGGAATGGAAAGTGTATTTCTCTGGAATGCCAAGTGTATTTTAAAGGAGACTTTTATGTATAAGCTAAAGGCTTTAAAAATTTGTTTTAAGGAAATGTTTTAGAAAATTTATTATTATTAAAATGTTTTAAAATTTAAAGTAAATATTTTTCAAATTTATTTTAGTAGTGATTATTTAAAGGTTAATTAGTATTATGTTTTAAAAAGATAATTATTAATATCTCATAAAGTAATCTTATTTTAAAAAATAGTTTGGGTAAAGTTTAACTTAAAAACTTGTATAGAATTTCAAAATTCTTATTTTAAATTTAGTTTGGGTTAACTTTTATTTTTATGAAATTAGTCTTATATTTTATAAAGTAGCTTTATTGTAATTATTTTTAAAGCACGTATTTTTGAATGAAGGGTTTAGGTAGTTTAATTTAAATATTTTAAAATATATTTTATAATAAAGTATTTTAAATTATTTTAAAATCTAAAGTATTTGTACTTGGTGATTACAGTGGAAATAGAAAATATTTAGGAAATTTATTTCCATGAGAGAAAGATGGTTTGAAATTGTATTCAAAAGGTTGAAAAGTGGAAAAATATCAAGCGAAGATATTTTTGAGGTTAATGAATAATTTGGTAGAAATTATTATGACTTGATGATTGTTTGTGAATATTACTTGATAGTTAAATAACAGACAATCAATATTGGCCAATGCGCTGATCGTTTCGAAGAGACCGGGATCGGGATTTATTTCTCGAAAACCACTTCGATCTGGTTTGAACATTTTTGTGAGGAAGACAAGCGCTGAAAGTCGAAGATGGAGCAGCGAAGTGCAATGGCTAATCGCTACTAATCCTGAGGGTGATTCCAAAATGGATGTAGTAGGAGTAGTGCCTTCGGTTCCGTTCGAACCCAGAATGGACTTGTATGGATGAATGCTTTCAGAACATCGTCAGGAGGACGATGATCATTCTAAGTGAAATGTTGTAAAAAGGTAATGCTTAGCCTCGAGCCTCATCAACCGGGAATGACTGAAAATCAGGGGTTATGCAGCAAGGTTAAGTGGGTCGTGCCCATTAGGGTAAGGTCATCCCTGTCTAGATGTCCCTTTTTATTTCGGCTGTGTGGTGCGGTTGTTGATCCCAACCATGGGGGAATCTTACTCGAGATTATCCAGTAGGGGGTAGTCCCGGTCTTGTGTTGTACGGGATCGAGAGGATCCTTGGTACGCTGATCTAGACCAGGTACTGTGATAAGTGGTACCCCAGTGCCTTGTCATTAGTTGAAAACCCATTCTCCCTACGTACCCATACGGTTTTGTTTGTATACCTATTAGCTGGAATTTAATAAATGTAACAATTTCGGCTATTTGAATAAGTATTTGTATATAGACACTATTATAATATCAGAGGATTTTATAAGAAATGTTTTAGCTATCGTAAGGTAAAAACCCGACATGTTTATTTGTAGCGTGTGTTGAGTCACAGGTTCTATGAAGTTTTTGATTTCTGACAAAGAAATAAAGGCGATCGACAAAACAAAGACATCATGGCTATAAAGAGGCACAAAAGAGCTACATATGGTACTCTAGATTATAGGTTGATTATTTGATATTGTAATAGTGATAAACTTGTTAAAATCTATCCTCAAATAATCTTGCACCTCAATATAATCGATATATATACGTTTGAATAGCATTGCACATTCATTGAGCAACTTGACAGACACCGGTCGACAGGTATTAAATCAGGCGGTCGACCGTTTCTGTGTAAAATGCACAATGAACGTGCACACATGCACATAACGACTATATATTTGAAATCCTGTCTACTGGCCATTTTTTGACCTGTCGACCGTTTCTTAAACAGAGAGCAACCTTTTCCAAAAGACACTTCTTTCTCCAATGGTTGCATCTCTTACCTTTCATCAATGATCATATCTATTAATGGCTATTGTTCACAAAGAGTTACAACCATTTTTCTCTATATAAACTCATCTAAATCATTGATTCAAGATACATGAAAATATATTTTTTTACTCTAATTTCTGATCTTACTTTCTAAATACTCCTGCATTCTAAAAGCTCTCAATTATTTTAATTGCTTATTGAATCATTGAAATTATTTCATATCGTTTGATTCAATAAGTAATATACTTCCCTTAATCTTCACAAAACATCATTCACATATTTTGAGGATAAGATTATAGGAAGTTTGTACTACAAGTGACAAAACTATGTTAGCAAGAACACATACCGTCAACAAACAATTATATTCATCTTTGTTCAAGTCCTCGGTGTTGTAAGAGGCAAGTGTTGAAGTCCTCGGTGTTGTAAGAGGCAAGTGTTGAAGTCCTCGGTGTTGTAAAAGGCAAGTGTTGAAGTCCTCAGTGTATTAGAGGCGTGAAATCCCGTTCGTTTGCTCGGGTGTTGTAAACCTGTTCCTCCGGGTGAAGCGAGGTAGTTAATAGTGAAAATCCAGATAGAAGTCTGGGACTGGACGTAGGACGGTGCTCCGAACCAGTATAAAAATCTCTGGTGTGATTTTTCTATTCTTATTTACTTTGCTACTATCATCTATTTCCGCATTTATAGTTTATTCCATATTACACGATCCGTGTGTACTATATTAGTACGTGCACTCGTACACATACTTTTCATTTGGTATCAGAGCACGGTCATCATATAACCGTAACACAGTTATTTGATATATTCTTGTAATATGGCAAATAACGCAAGTACTAGCACTCAAAACACCACTTACATGGAAGGTCAATTGACACAAAGACCTTCATTTTTCAATGGTCTTAACTATAGCTATTGGGCAACACGTATGTCATTTTTTATGCAATCAAATAGTTATGATGCTTGGAACGCTACCCAAAAAGAAATAGTGAATCCAACAACTGAATATTCAGAATGGACAGCGGCTGAGAAAACGGCAGCAGCCATAAATGCAAGAGCAATAAATATGTTGTTTTGTGCATTAGACCAAAATGAATATAACCATGTTAGTATCTACACTACTGCATATCAAATTTGGCAAACGCTAAAAATCACTCATGAAGGTACTAACAAGGTTAAACAAGCCAAAATAGTCATGCTAAAAAGTCAGTTTCAAAATTTCAAAATGAAACCGAATGAGACAATAAATGATATGTATTCAAGGTTTCAAACTATTCATCATTCACTTATCGGATTAGGGCAAAAATATTCAGATTTTGATGTTGTTTCAACAGTCCTACATTCTCTGACTAGTGAATGGGAAGGAAAAGTATTAGCAATTGAAGAAGCTAATGATCTTTCCGTCATGAAGCCAGATGAATTGATAGGAAATTTAATGTCCTATGAAGCAAATTTGCAGGCTAGAAAAGAACAGAAAGAAGAAAAGAAAAATGTAGCATTTCATGCTGAGAAAGATGAAAATGAATCAAATTCTGAAGATGAAGATCTGGCATTCATTGCAAAAGGATTCAAAAAATTCCTAAAATATCGAAAAGCCAGTCATTACAACAAAAGGAAACCTGGATCAAATAAACCATTTTTATCTGCTATAGAATGTTTCAACTGCCACAAAAGGGGGCACATGCACAAGGATTGTCCAGAGCAAAAGAAGAAGTCAGAAAATGACAAATTAAGATATAAGAAGGACAAATCAAAGAAACGAGCATTCTCGGTAACATGGGATGATACAGACTCATCAGAAAGTGATAGTGATATGGAAGATGAACAAGCAAATGTATGTTTCATGGCAACAGAAGATGAGGTACAAATTCCTACATTCGATGAAATGCTTGATATTAATGCTGAATTGATAGTCAAATATAAAGACATAAAACGACAGCTAAAAGAAACCAAAGCAGATTTGAGTAGAGCAGAATTTGAACGAGATATGTTAAAAGACGAGAAGAAAATATTAGAAGAAGAACTTGAAAAATTTCAAGAATCATCATCTAATGTTGACTCTCAATTAGTTCTTTTGAGTCAAGAAATTGAAACTCAAAAAGAGAAAAATGATGCTCTCACTACTAAAAATCATGAGCTTGAGGCAAAAGTCAAAATTCTGGACCTAGAAAAGGCTAGTTTACAAACTAAGTTAGATAACATTACTCAAAATGTTTCTAACTTTAACAAAGGTCGAGAAAATTTGACAAAAATCATTGAAAATTCACAATCTGTTTCAAATAAACAAGGTTTGGGATATAAGAAAAAGGAGACCAAGAAACATCTTGGTAATAAAAGGAAGAAGAAAGTAAAAAAAACTGAAGCTAAGAAAAATCTTAGTTTATTATATTCCAAACCAACACCAGTTGTGAAATTTCAAAAGAAAAATATCAAGACTATCAAAATATGGGTCCTAAAACAAATAACAATTTGATTAGGAACAAATATATTCAGAATTTCATGAATACTGTGCATCTTAATATTAATTATGTATATAAAGGGGATACCAGACCCGTATGGGTTTGGACTCCTAAGACTTAACTCTTAGGACCCTATAAAAAGTGGGTACCATGGACTTAATTTTATTTTTTGCAGGTCCCACTTAAGAAAAGAGGAAAGTGGATATTGGACAGTGGTTGCTCGAAGCACATGACTGGAGACAAGAGCTTATTAACAAATATTACATACTCAGATGGTGGCTCCGCCACTTTTGGAGATAATTCAAAAGGCTATATCATCGGCAAAGGCGATGTGAGCAATTGCGGTACATCTAACTTACCTCTTATTACTAATGTCATGCTAGTTAGAAATTTAAAACACAATTTACTTAGTATTAGTCAGTTATGTGACAAGGGTTTTACAATTTCCTTTTCAAATAATAAGTGTAGTATTTTAGATAAAGACCATAATTTAGTTTTCGAAGGTTATAGAGACAGAAATATATATATTCTGAATATGAATATTAATCATAATTCAGATATGTGTCTTGTGGCTAATGATAATAATCCATGGCTATGGCACAAACGCTTCTGTCATATAAACTTCAGAACTATTGACAAGCTAGCCAAAAACAATCTAGTTAGAGGACTACCCAAAATGAGTTTTAAGGTTAACAACATTTGTGATGCATGTCAATTAGGAAAATTGACCAAATCATCTTTTAAATCCAAGAAAGTCATATCAACATTACAACCCCTTGAGTTACTACACATGGATTTATTTGGACCTACTAGGGTTCAGTCAATAAATCACAGTCGATATGTGCTTGTAATTGTTGATGATTTCTCTCGTTACACACGGACAATTTTCTCAAAAAATAAAAGTGACACCTTCGATCATTTCAAATCTTTCGTCAAAAGAATTCAAAAATCAAAAGGGATTAAAGTTAAAATATAAGAAGTGATCACGGCGGAGAGTTTGAAAATAATGAATTTGAACATTTTTGTACAAAGAAAGGTATATGTCATAATTTTTCGTTTCCCAGAACTCCACAACAGAACGGAGTTGTAGAACGGAAGAACCGAACTTTACAAGAATGTGCAAGAACATTATTGAATGGAACCACCTTACCAAAACATTTCTGGGCAGAAGCCGTCGCAACTGCCTGTTATGTTTTAAATCGTGTGTCCATAAGACCTCTTACCAAGAATACTCCTTATGAATTATTTAACAAAAGAAAGCCTAAAATCTCATACTTCAAAGTTTTTGGTTCCAAGTGTTTTATTTTAAATACGAAAGACCAGCTTGGCAAATTCGATCCAAAAGACGATGAAGGAATATTTGTCGGTTATTCGGAACGAAGTAAGGCCTATCGTATATTTAATAAACGAACCAAAACAATTGAAGAATCACTTCATGTCTCTTTTGATGAATTCTATCAGCATCCTCGCACTATATCAGATAATGACGAATCGATAGTCACTGACAATCCAATCATCACGAATATTGATTCTGACTCGGAAATAATTATTGAGAATATTCCTCAAATATGTGAGTTACAATCACCACCAAGGATATTAAGAGACCATCCGGCCCAAAATATAATCGGTGAAGTAACATCACATGTCAGAACAAGGAGTCAACTCAACCAAATGGGTCATGTCGCTTTTCTCTCAAATATCGAACCTAAGAATCCAAAAGAAGCTGCTACAGACGATTACTGGATCATTGCCATGCAGGAAGAACTAAATCAGTTCGAGCGCAATGATGTTTGGGAACTTGTTCCAAGACCATCTGATCAGTCAGTTATTGGTACTAAATGGGTTTATAAAAATAAGGCTGACGAACAAGGAAATATCACCAAAAATAAAGCAAGATTAGTAGCACAAGGGTATAATCAGGAAGAAGGTATCGATTATGAAGAAACTTTTGCACCAGTTGCTCGACTAGAAGCTATTAGAATCCTATTATCTTTTTCTTGTCACCCTAATTTCAAACTTTATCAGATGGATGTCAAAAGTGCTTTTCTCAATGGATTTATCAAAGAGAATGTCTATGTCGAACAACCTCCTTTGTTCGTACATGAAAAATATCCTGACCATGTGTTCAAACTTAAGAAAGCTCTGTATGGTTTAAAACAAGCACCTCGTGCTTGGTATGAACGACTACGTAGCTATCTTATTAACTCAGGATTTCAAATAGGCAAAGTCGATCAAACTTTGTTTATCAAACATTCTCAAAAGGATATTCTAGTTATCCAGATATATGTAGACGATATCATCTTTGGTTCAACAAACGATAAACTCTGCAAGGAATTTGCAAGTATTATGACCAAAGAGTTCGAAATGTCTCATATGGGAGAACTGTCATATTTTCTTGGACTTCAAATCAAACAACTTCCAAATGGGATCTTTATTAATCAAGAAAAATACTGCAGAAATCTTATCAATCGCTTCGGGTTAAATAACACATCTGGTAAACCTACTCCTATGAGTACAACTACACATCTTGAAAAAGATGAAAAAGGTAAGAATGTTGACCAGAAACTTTATCGAAGCATGATTGGTTCTCTTCTTTATCTTACAGCAAGTCGTCCAGATATAATGATGAGTGTTTGTCTATGTGCACGCTTTCAAGCAGATCCAAAGGAATCACATCTACGAGCAGTGAAACGTATAATTCGTTATCTTAATAATACCAAAGATTTCGGTCTTTTTTATCCAAAAGAATGTCCATTTGAATTAGTATAATATAGTGATGCTGATTTTGGCGGCTCGCGAATGGATAGAAAAAGTACAAGTGGTACATGCCATTTTATTGGAAAATCACTTGTATCTTGGTTTAGTAAGAAACAAAATTGTGTTTCACTATCAACATGTGAAGCTGAATATATATCAACGGCTCTCGCTTGTACTCAAGTACTATATATGCAACAAACACTTCAAGATTTTGATATTCATTTATCAAATTCTATTATATACTGTGATAACACAAGTGCTATAAATCTCTCTAAGAATCCAATGAATCATTCTAGACCAAACACATTGATATCTGTCATCATTTCCTTAGAGATAATATTGAAAAAGGATATATATGTCTTGAATATGTCCAAACTGATAATCAATTAGCGGACATTTTTACTAAGCCTCTGCTCGAGTCTAGTTTTATTAGATTACGAAGAGAGCTTGGTTTAATTTGAAGAAAAGATCTTGACTAGTAATTACTAATGATTGTCTTTTCCTTTGGTTATATTTTAACTATAGCTATTTTTTTTAAGCTATTTTATGAGCCTCTGCTTGCTTTCACGGTCAAATTTCTTTATTCACTCTCATCCACAGGCTTATATATAAGGAATTTCTTTATAAACTTGTCAAAATTTCTCTCTTTATTCATCTTTCCTTATCTGAGCATAAGGCTCTATACATAATTTTCTATGGCCCATATTTGTGATGAGTGTGTTCAAAAATCACACATTTCTGTTACAAGTTCTGAGCCAGAGGAGTATTATTCTCCAGAAACACCAAAACAGAAACCGAAGTATCATCACCAATGCATTCGTACTCCTGGCAGTACACCAACCTCAAAACGAGTAAAGAAGGCGCTATTTTGTTCTCCTCGTACCAAAGCACAGATCGACGAGATTCACCACTATCAGAAACATCAAATAGATCTTCAAAGACAGCTCCATTATGGGCAAAGCCAGCTTTATCATGAGCAACAACGGACATCGGCACGTTTATCTGTTTTAGAAAAAGTGGCATCATTCTTTTGTGGTTCATACAAGCATGATGTGCATGAACCAATGCCGTCTAGGCCGTCAACATCTAGGAGTCCTAACTCTTGGGATCGGAATTATAACAGGAATGAAGGTGCTCAGAAAAACTGGAGTCCATGGACACAACGTATTGAAGATGATAAAGAAAATTCTAATGACGAATCTTCCACTCCTCATTAGATTTATATATACATGTTGTATCGTTTTCTCTCTATCACTCATGTAATAACGTTTGTATTTTATAATAAGAGTGAAATATGAATTATATAGCTCGATATATTCTCAAAAATTGCAAAACAGACTGTTTTTCATCAGGCAACAAAACCGGTCGACCACCTATAATAGAACCGGTCGACCGTTTAGCCTCTGGATGAAAACGGTCGACCGGGCATATTATAGCGGTCGACCGGTATACGTAAATTCTGTTTTTTTATATACATTGCGTCATTTTTTTCCTTCCTCCTCCTCATTTGTTTCAACCGGTTATTTATCCCCAAATTCCAAAAACCCTATTCTCTCAATTTCAAATTCCAATTCTCCAAATTTACTAAAATAATGGCTCCTCCGCAAAAGAAACCCAAGAGAGGGTCATCCTTCGGAACTTCATCACTCAATATCTCCGCTAAGAAATGGCTCGAAAATCCGGTAGCTATCAAAAGATGGAATCAAATGACTAACTACAAATTTCATACGGGTTCTTACATCAAGTTTGATGATTTCACATCTTATGGAATCCGTAGGTTAGCAAATAACTCCAATCTTTCTCCATTGATCGATTTTTCAGATAACAATATGGAAATAAATCACTTGATGATAAAATTGTTCTATGCCAACATGAACCTGGACGAGTATAAACCTGATGATCCGAACGGAGTCATTTGGTCTGTCGTATGTGGCAAACAAATTTTTATCACTCATGATAGGATAGCTTCTATACTGGGTATTCCAAATCAAGGCGATGAGTTTTCATCACATTTCTGTGAAGTCTTCACTCGCAATAACATCAACCATCAATTCATGGAGGACAACAGTGATGGCACAAAATCAATTGGACTTCGACCCACCGCCAGACTACTACATCGCGTCTTGATGTTTTCTTTGTTTCCTAGACTAGGAAACTATGACGCTGTATACAAAGAAAACTTCAAGGCCCTTTATGCTATTTATGGAGATATCCAAATCAATTGGGTTCATATGCTATTTGACGAGATTCTCAAGGTTAACAACTCTACGCGACCTCACTTTTTCTTCAATGAATATATCATGCGTATTTTGCTAGCTTGTGGCGTAAGACCTCCTCACTCTGCCACCTCGAAACCAAAATGTATTGATTCCGTAACCATCAAACGCATGAAGCTTCCTCCTCATTACCTTCAGATTATGCCGTTTGAGCAATGGAAACAAAGAGGTCCAAGAAAACAAAAGGCTACTTCCTCTCAACCTCGTTCCGAAGAAGTTAAACTTCCATAAAAGAATCACTTGAAACTATTGCGCGTAATCAATTCTTGCTTGAATCAAGACTCAAGCGCATGGACACAAAAACTGATAAACGCTTCAACAAAGTCAAGTCATTCTTTGGTATTTTATGGGATGCTATTTCATGTAGCACATCCATCTCTGCTCAAGATCAGGACCCAGGCAAACGTCCTGCTCCTCCTGTTTTCAACTGGTCATCAACTGAGGAGTCTGCTGGTACTAGTGGACATAGTCGTGGAGAATCATCTAGAGAGGACGATGATGAGGAAGATGATGATGATGATGATGATGATGAGGAAGAAGATGATCAAGAGGAGACAACATCTGACTCATCTTAGATTCTGTTATCTATCTCTATATTTTGGTTTAGTACTTTAAAACATCATTCGACACTTGTACTAAACAGTGTCGTTACTTTTATTCGTATGATATTATGGTGTGTATGATACTCTGGTATGTTTGGATATGTTATATTCTTTTTGCTATGCATGGATATTCTGGTTGATATACTCCTATATTATTCCATTATCTATTATTCCTTTTTGTCGATGACAAAGGGGGAGAAAGTGCTAACAATTATTTGCAGGAATATATATATATATATATAAAGAATACAAACAAAATCTCAGGGGGAGATCACATATTCAGGGGGAGATTCAGAATTTCAGATATATGTTGTCATCAATCAAAAAGGGGGAGAATGTTGAGTCACATGTTCTATGAAGTTTTTGATTTCTGACAAAGAAATAAAGGCGATCGACAAAACAAAGACATCATGGCTATAAAGAGGCACAAAAGAGATACATATGGTACTCTAGATTATAGGTTGATTATTTGATATTGTAATAGTGATAAACTTGTTAAAATCTATCCTCAAATAATCTTGCACCTCAATATAATCGATATATATACGTTTGAATAGCATTGCACATTCATTGAGCAATTTGACAGAGACCGGTCGACCGGTATTAAATCAGGCGGTCGACCGTTTCTGTGTAAAATGCACAATGAACGTGCACACATGCACATAACGACTATATATTTGAAATCCTGTCTACTGGCCATTTTTTGACCTGTCGACCATTTTTTTAAACAGAGAGCAACCTTTACCAAAAGACACTTCTTTCTCCAATGGTTGCATCTCTTACCTTTCATCAATGATCATATCTATTAATGGCTACTGTTCACAAAGAGTTACAACCATTTTTCTCTATATAAACTCATCTAAATCATTGATTCAAGATACATGAAAAAATATATTTTTTACTCTAATTTCTGATCTTACTTTCTAAATACTCCTGCATTCTAAAAGCTCTCAATTATTTTAATTGCTTATTGAATCATTGAAATTATTTCATATCGTTTGATTCAATAAGTAATATACTTCCCTTAATCTTCACAAAACATCATTCACATATTTTGAGGATAAGATTATAGGAAGTTTGTACTACAAGTGACAAAATTGTGTTAGCAAGAACACATACCGTCAACAAACAATTATATTCATCTTTGTTGAAGTCCTTGGTGTTGTAAGAGGCAAGTGTTGAAGTCCTCGGTGTTGTAAGAGGCAAGTGTTGAAGTCCTCGGTGTTGTAAGAGGCAAGTGTTGAAGTCCTCGGTGTTGTAAAAGGCAAGTGTTGAAGTCCTCAGTGTATTAGAGGCGTGAAATCCCGTTCGTTTGCTCGGGTGTTGTAAACCTGTTCCTCTGGGTGAAGCGAGGTAGTTAATAGTGAAAATCCAGATAGAAGTCTGGGACTGGACGTAGGACGGTGCTCCGAACCAGTATAAAAATCTCTGGTGTGATTTTTCTATTCTTATTTACTTTGCTAATATCATCTATTTCCGCATTTATAGTTTATTCCATATTACACGATCCGTGTGTACTATATTAGTACGTGCACTCGTACACATACTTTTCAGTGTGAACTTACGAGATGCTTTTGATTTCAAAGGATTTTGAAAACTTTAATAATCCAATTGAGTGTGATTTCTCACGCTGGTATTCCAGATTGACTCGGGTGTTATTTAACTATAATGCTTGGGTCAGACCGAGTATTATAGAATATAAGACATGATGCTATGGAGCTCAGGAGACGAGTTGGATGGCGAGAAGTATCTGACGTATTTGATGTATATTCCGCTGTGTTTTCAGATTTGGAAGGATGGGATATTATAACCGTCTTGAGTGTGTTGTTGATTGTATTGAACTGTGATGTTGTATTCTGATGATATATGTATAAAACAGATATATTTTCTCTACGTAAAGATATGTTATTATCTATTATATTTCATTTCGCTGCGATGGTAAGATTCTGCGTTATTTGTTTTCTCTTTTTCTAACTCCTTCTTTTTCCCTAATGGTTTGGTTTTTCGGAAGTCGAAAAATCGGGTCGTTACATTTTATATGTATATATTCATATAAGAAAATAGAAAGCGTAAAAGATGAGTTTTTGAGATATGTATGTAAGTATATTAAATGAGAATTATTTATTATAGATGATATGATGCATTTCAGAAGCCATTTATGAATTAGAAAGGATTTAAGTTGATTTTATATGGATTATTTTGAAAGAGATTTAAAAATAGTGCCTTATGTGACTAACTTTGTTCACGTTGAAATATAAATATTAAATGTATATAAAAGCTATTTAAATTTTTATAATGTCCCATATGATATTTCAGGTGTTAATATAGTTTTATTTTGAATGTATTTTGATTGTTAAAGGTATTTTGAAATCAATATGGAAAAAGTTATGTTTTGATTTTATTAAAATCAAGTTTAGTAAGCACCGATTTCTAGAGAAATTTTGAAACAATTTCAGTGCAAACTTTTTGATGAAATGGAAGTATATGGATAATAGAGACTTCTATTTGAATTTAGAAGAAAATGGTTTCAAAATCGAGTGGAAAACGAAGAAGTTATGATCGTTACAAAATTAGAAATAAGTATATAGCTTTTCGGAAATTGTCCGGATTTAGAAATTTTCATATACACCTTTGCCACCTGTGGTAGAACACTGGTGAACCCACATGAAGAAAAATCGTATAATAAACCTAAGGCAATAATTCCAAGTTTAATAACTTAAATCGATTTAGGGTTTTTCCTTTCGGCTTTGACATCGATTAGTGATGTTTTAATGTGACCTTATTAACTTGGAATGTGTATATAATGGATGTATATTTAGTAATGTGTGTGTGTGTGTGTTTATTGAATATTGATGTTGATGTTCAATGTTCATATCGATCATGTATTTATGCTAATGGCTGCTAAATACTTATCATGGCGTCATGGACTGCACTTATCTAGTATGTGGATTATGAGAAAATGGAAATATCATATGCAGGTTTATACGACCTTTGGCATACTAACGACTATGTCGATCGTTCGATGTATGGTGAGCATAGGACATGCTATGCCGTGTCATTGATATATGTATGACACTTAGATGAATACGCCAAGCAGATAGGTGTAACATAACCTTAATCGAGTAGTCAACTCTTGGATGTTTATGTTATTCCTCTTGTATGCAATCGGCAGGTAAAGGTATATTTACATAAGCTAAATAGATAAAATGATGTTATAACAATATATTTGAAGTACATGTGGAATAGATTAGTTTCACTCATTCAGACATAACTCTGACCCTCTCCCCATAATATTTTATATGATATTGATAGGTTGACGGACTTTGGAGTCAAGCTGGCTTAAAAGGTGTCGATGGTGCGGATGACGCCGACATTACCTATATATATACTGTATATATGTCTATCTGATAGTATACTGTGTCGTGTGTAGTTGCAATTAATAATTGTATATTGTATGGGTTTATGACCTTGAATATGTTATAAGAATTTGTTTGGATATAAGTTGGTTTTTATATTATATGTTGTTCCTTCCACTATGAGTTCAGAAAGATATAGTTAGAATTATCAACTTGTTTCTTGTTATTATAACTCAATGATCTATCATTTTTGGTTTTTGATATTTGAAAGCCGGTTCATGCATTAAATCCAAGGGTCAAAAAAGGCGAGTTATGACATAAACTTCTCACTTATATGTAACTGGTTCCCACGAAAAGCAATAAATACATGCATTTCCAGGATAGAACAATACATAATATAAAACAAAAAATAAAGAACACAGAATCATCAACGTAGAAATAGTATACATCAGATGATTACATAGTTCATGTGGGTCAACGTAAGAGTCAAATGCCTGTTATTATTAATATATACAAACTATGTCCAATACATACGCCCCAACAACATAAACACATAAGAGGCTACATCAAATAATAGGACACAAATCTACAAATATACTAGCCTTCGACTATGCCGAACAATCATAATCATCCCTAAACCTAAAATGTCTCAAACTGACCCTTATATAAATAACATGGGTCAGACTATGTCTAGAATGTAGGTGTCAATATAGAAAACAACTGGCATGGTATAAAAAAGTGTAACTCATAGTGGCACATCTCAATTATGTCAACGTATCTCAAAACCATGCACATAGATCACTAAGTATAGTCAATCAACACATCAAATGACACATAATAAAGAATGTAAAGCAACATAAAACCAAACATATCAACACATAAGTATCATCAAGTAGTACATGGCATGCACTCAGTAATGCCAAGATTGTCTCTCACATAATCATAAAGTAGACATACCTAGGATTCATCTTACACAACATGTAAAATAAACAACTAACAAATATACAAGCCAATCATATATCAGATATGAACAAGGCATGATCTCAGTAGCCAGGTTACCTCTTAGATAACCAAATAATAGGTATATACGAGGCTACACTAACTGATGAACTCTTGGTCCCATGAATATCCTCAATGACATATCATAATCATCTCAACCTTACCCTTATAGGTAGTCACATGCTCTCATCCTCATGAACAATTCGAGTGAGATCTTAGCTTCTCAATTAATTCATTCGACTTGCAGTCATATAGGTAATCATCTAGTCTCTCAATTTTATAAATAATTTTATGGCACTCAGCCATATAAATACTATTTCGACATAAGCCTCATCAGATGATCAAATTGCCTCTCGGTCTCATAATTCCTTCCACTAGTTCTTAACCGTCAATAACAGTAAAAGTATAACAGAGGTAAAATCATAGTATTATATGTCCATCATAACTAGACGGGAGATTGACACCTCTCAGCCCACTCTAGGATCGTTCCTCACACACTCTCAACACTACTCCTACATCCTTTAGTTACATCGACGGCCATTGTGACCCAATATCCACAGGAGCAAGTCTACTCCATGCAATGGTCCTGACCCTATAAGCGCCTCGATGGCAATATACTACTGGCCTATGTGACATTGGGGCATTGGCTCTCGATCGTACATTAATAAGTCTGTCACGAAATCAAGGCATGACCCTGCAATCAGACTGCTAGGATGGATACTAGCCTAATATAGTTTTACTCCTCACAAGATAGTAAAAGTATGATATTCAATAACTAAACACGCATATGGCTCTTAGCTGACTAACCCACAACTAGCTTCCTCTATGCACTAACCTCAATAAAACCCCGTATTTCTATATATAAGCGACAATTATGTAATAAAAAGTAATCAAACATATATCAACTCAGGCATCCTATATCACATGGTGTTACTTGCCAATTTAGCCAATGCTTGTAACTTACACTCACATCATATAATTATTTCTATATAAAAAGTTCAAAGAATAACCAAAGAAATATTACTAAAAGTACCATACCATACGGTATTATATATTTGTTTATTCAATCTACTCATCACACAAAGTATAATCAATTAAGACACACAATTCCTTTTAAATAAGATTTTTATTTACATAAAAATATATTAAAAGATTCAAAAACCATTTTATTAATAGAAGGTTAAAATACCATTCTATTAATTTATTTAGAATAAAAAACATGGATTAAGTTCATTCCTAAATCTCTTTTTCATATTTAAAATTGTAGAAGTTTCTTTTATAACCCAACATTATTTATAAAAATCATTCCATGATTTTCCGTAGTTAAATATAATTTTTAAATCAACTATCAAATATATTTTAAAGTTACTTCTTTAAACTTAAAATCATTGAAACTCTTTTAAAATCAACTAAAAGCATTTAAAAATTATTCCATAATTTTATAAAATAAAATATTATTTTTAAATGATCATTTAAAGCCCCATGCATATTCCTAACTATTTTTAAAACAAGATTAATTAAATAATTAATAATTAGCTAAAATAAAACTTTTTGACCAAAATAGTTTCATATTTGGAATACATTAAATTTTCACTCCAGATGCTAAATTTTCATTTAAATCAAAGAAATGATTTTTTAATATACAATGTTTCATTCATTACTTTGAGAAACATTGCTCCAGGCTTGACCACCGCTCGACCGTCTCAAGCAAGGGTTGCCGACCACTGGTGACGACCTTGGCACCGTTGCCCCTTGCCATGAACCAACTTCCCCTTTCATTATCATTTCTTTACCCGCTTCAGTCTTTGATCAAACACAACTTCTTGAGCATATCAAAACAACAATTCAACACTCCCTATTACATAGCAGTAATCACAAGATTAAAGCTTCATGAGTAAGCAAAGGACAGTAAATGGTTTCAAACAATACTCAAGTACAAAGCAACATAATTTTGACATTCAAATCCTCTCATCTCAATAAAATGTTGAATATGCGAGTATATGATTTTTGTTTGATGATAATAAACATATATATATATATATATATTCATTTAAATGTATTTGTTAATGTACTATTTTGTTTTTCACATAATTAAATAAATATTTGCTGAATAAAATAAATAACACATAATTTAAGTTCAAACAGATATTTTATTCAAACAAACATTTTATTACAATTTGAATAGTACAAATTTGAGTTCTCACTACATATATACAAATTTCAATTACTATACAAATTCGATTACATCACAATTTTCATTTACATTTGCACCTCACTATATTTCATTCATTCACTCGTATTTATCTTCAACTCCAGTCCAAATTGAATCTAGCATCTGAGTTATCTGCAAAAATATACACTGACATAGTAAAATTGAAAATAAAATATTTTTGTAGTGTAAAATAAAATTTAATTTTGAAAATATTATTTGCCTCGGTTATTTGGGTTGTTCGTCATCATTTAAATTTGAATTCATTTTATACGAACTGCTTCTGACATGCATAGTGTATCACTGTACATGCCACAAGGCCGTGCACACCGATATACACTTGATAAAGTTACAGAGACAGGTGAGCACAAGGTCAAACCCAAATTAAAATCCGGGTTCAACCCAAGTGCAATACAAATAAAGTGACGATATTAGCATAAGGTCAAACCCGAGCTTTAAACTAGATTCAATACAGGTGCAGTCCAAATATACAAGTTTAATAAAATGGTCAGGAGTAAGCTAGTCAAAATGTACACATGAACCAGAATAATTTGATTCAAGACAGCGAATCAAGTGCAATCAAATTAAATGAAAACAGAGCAACCCGACCATAATGCATCATTGAAATATAAATGTTATTATTTTATTTTGTCTGATAACAATGGAAGCAGTTCAAAGCATCAAATGTACACACCAGTACAGTAAGGTTAGATAGTGAAAAGGAGACTGCAGTGATGCAATATACAAAGGTTTAAATCCAGACCAGACTTCAAAACGTTCAGCGACAAAATGAAGAAAAATTCCAAAATCATCAACACAGCGCAACACAACCAAACTGCCAAGGGTCAAAGACAACTGTAGCAGGTTCAAATCAGGGAATTCGAACTAAACATATCAAGTTTGAAAGTCAAGACCGATGTCAATAGAGAAATGCACGGAGCAAATTTATACCAAATCAAACAAACCATAGTGGCCAAGAAATCAATTGAAGCCGTGGGAATCAAGTAACACAAAATATACGAATATGAACAAGTTAGAAAAAATCACAGTCATTTAAACATAATCAAACGGCCGAGCTAAAGTAAATGACAATTTCAAACGAACGAAATTATAGGTATACGATTCCTATTTAACCCAATCATCATCAGCCGTAAAAAAAGCATTCGAGTTCAAGTAATATCACAGTGCATAAAATCAATTAGGAACTCGAATCAAAGTCGTGGGTAATATAAATAAAAAAGGGGACAAACATACCAATTCAAAGCATAATTCAACCTCGACGAATTGAAGCAGTCGAGTGCAACTCGAGGAGACGATCAATTGCCGAAGCAAATCGGAAGAACAACAATTGTAATCGATCAAAAATCAATCGGCTTCTTCGATTCAGCAAAGCCCTAACTTTTAAGAACAAAAGGAACAGAGAGGAATGATGAAAGGCGACTATTTTTACAGAGCAAAGTGGGCCGATAGATTAAATAATAAAAGGGAAATTTTCTTATCACTTAAAATATATGGGCCGGCCTTGATAATTACTTTTGGCCTTCTATTTTTAAACATTAGGGTTTTTCTTCTTCAAATTATTGTTTTAAATTTGTAATTTACATTTAAACTCTTGTAATTACTAGTCGTGTGGTGTAATTCGAGAATTCACAACTCAGTGGCTGAGTTGTGTAGGGTTTTGAGCGTAGAGCTAAGGTGATTCGATAGCGGGTGTTGCGAGTTTACGTATGTAAGCGTCTGACTACTTAATTTCAAGTAGAAACCTTGGAAGCAGCAAGTAGGCAGGGTTTTGCTGAAGCTGGGTAAATCTTTGTGTTCGATTTTCTACTTTTATATTTTTCTATATCTGTGCTACTATTCTGCTGTGATCTATATTGAAATTATTTTATATAAACTTCCGTAATAATTTTTATAATTAATAGTATCACCTAATTCACCCCACCTCCTCTAGGGTGAAATCGATCCTACAAGTGGTATCAGAGCTTGGAACAAAAGCCATTTTAGTTTTAAAAATTTGATTTTTCAAAGACTAATTTGGTTTCACAAATTTGAATTTTTAAAAATGGCTTCTTTTAATAATGCTTTTACTGAGGGTCGGTTCAATATTATTCTTCCTGTTTTTGATGGAACAGATTTTTTGAATTGGAAATAAAATATGAAATTTTATTTAAAATCTGTTAATATTAAATGTTAGGATATTATTGAAAATGGGCCTGATATAATAGACGAGAATATTATTTCGATTAATTCTCTTGCTATGCATATGATATATCCTTATATTAATCAAGATAATTTTAACTTTATCTCTCATTGTGAAAGTGCACAGGAAATCTGGAATACTTTTGATGCAATATATAGTGCAAAAGTCAACAACCGTAAGAGATCCCCCATAATAAAATCAGAAATTAAAGAAACATGCTTAGCAGGATTGGTAAAAGGAAGTAGTGATGATAATGATGATGTAGCAGCCGAGTTGGCACTATTAATGAAGAAATTCAAAAATTAGAATCACAGATACGGAAATCTAGCTCTAGATCAACACTTGGAAAGCAGAATAATCAAAGCACTAGACAACCCAGAAGAATGAGAGATCCTTTGTTGCAAGTGCAACAAACCCGAACACATTAAGTCCAATTGTCCTCAGAATAGACACAGCCAAGAAAAGAAATCAAAAAGGAGAAGTTTTGCAGCCACGTGGAATAAAAAAGCAATTATGATAAAAGCGCTAGCAGTGAGAGTGAGAAAGCAGATTTGTGCCTTCGAGGTGATATGATTGATAGCGATGATGACGAGCCAAGCGAGGTTTCAAAACTCACTCATTCAGAATTACTTATATATTTCCACGAAGTAAATGGTTGTTTTGAACGATTTAGGGAGAAATATGCCAAAATTGAATCACAAAGAGATACTTTGATATATTTAAATAAATAGTTTGATCAATTAGTTAAAAACTATCAAAGTAAGATCCCTGAGTGTGACAAGTGTCCATCACTCGAAGAAGAGATTAAAAATTCAAAAATTAGAATTAAATTGCTTGAAAATGAAATTCTGATTTTGAAAGAAAGTGAAAATACTCGGAGAGAAAATTTTACTAAAAAGTGCACATAATTATTGAATGAAAATGTATCCCTGAAAACACAAGTCCAACAATTGTATAAACTTTAGGAAAAAATTTCAAAGGAGAAAGATCATTGAATATGCTATTTTTAATACTGTTAGACAAGGACTTGGGTATAATCAATCTGAACGTGCTAGAAGTGTAATTAAACAAGTCAATTCCATGTGTACACTTTGTAGAAAATTTGGACACAATCAAAATAATTGTTGGTATAGACATAAACACGTGAAAACTATTCCAATTTGGGTTCTAAAAGGCACAAATATATGATTTCTGAAAGTCAAACAAATCTGGGTACCAAAAGGAAAATATATAAATTGTTTTGGTCTCTACAACTTATTTTTAAAAATCTATTGCCACTAACGACCATGGACCTATAAAAACAAATAGGTCACAAAAATGTTTTCTCGTGTAGGTGTAGTGGCAGGCTAAGGAACTACAATAGTGTTACTTGGATTTTGGCCATTCCAAGCACATAACGGGCGATAATTCAAAGTTCCTTAGCCTAGTATAAAAGTGGCAGAATCACAATGAGCAACATCGAAAAATTATCGGCAAAGATAAAACAGGTAACGATATATTTATTTTGAACGATTTATTAAATGAGAAAATCTACACCGAAATCTGATTTGAATCAGCCAGTTATGTGATAATAAAATAAATGATCGTTTTGAATCTGACTTATTCTTAATTGACTTGTTCTTATTTTTGATTTTAATTTATGCAAAAAATGTTGACCAATCACTTTCCAACTTTGAACTAATAAATTTATTTGGTCTTATGATGGTGTTTTATTAATACATGTGGATATATTTGACTTGACATTACATTTTGTGTTTGCTTGTATACATGGCTTCAAATTCAAATTCAAGAGAATTTCATTTAAGAGATGTTGAAAATTATTTTAAGAAATTTGTTGAAACTTCACAGTCTGGTCTATAACATTCAATTAATGATAATCTTAAGTCCAAGAGAAATTCACATGCAGATTACACTGGTAATCTAGTTGATAGAAAAATTACTACTGGAACGTGATTTATGTTGAGATATTTAATAACTGCATCGTTTCTCAAAGAAAATATTTGCATATTTATCATCTCAAATATTTTATAATTAGCAGACATTTTTCTTACATATAACCCTTTCAAGAAAATCACTTTTGTTGACCTTGTTTTAGATTAGTCATTTTTAGAAAATTTGATTTTATATTTATCTTTGGATTTGATTTTAAATGACTACATTAACTAATTTTACTTCCTACTAATTTTCGAAATTGAAAAAGTGATGAGTGTTGATATTAATCATATATTATAACTTAAGAAAGAATAATTAGAAAATTTGTTTAGAAATTTAAACGAGAGTTATAAAAACTTTTCGTTGGTAAATATTCCATGACCATTTCTATTTCCATCATATTTCTATCGACCATCACACATCATAATCCATCATGGTATGTCAATATATGGTATTTTAAATGGAAAATTATGCGCTTTCATTTTATTATATTTTTAGCAATAAAAAACATCCAAAGTATTCACTCTCATTTAAAAGTCCTCATGGTTATGCATGGGTGAATTACTTGGGATTTTTTATTATGTACTTCCATGCTCATTTAAAAGTCCTCACGGTTATGCATGTATGGAACGCATATCAGAATTGATTGATTTAATAGACAAGTTAATTATAATCCCATTTAAAAGTCCTTACGGTTATGCGTGGTTAGAAGATACTTGAATTCATTTTAAAAAAATGGAAATACTACTAATATCATTTAAAAGTCCTAACGGTTATGCATGGTTAGTAGATATTCTAATTCCTGATATAAATATACAACAAATAGGCATAACTATATGGTTTTATATGATTACATCATCCCTATCATTCTAAAGTAGAATACGCACATAAAAGAGTACTTATGATTTTTGTTTGATTTTTTATTGAAATTTAATACTTATACTCGATTTAGTTTAATGTTGTATTAATATATATCACCTTATTTCTAATTTTCTAACACTACTACTCTTTTGTTGATAACAAAAGGGGGAGAGAGATAAGATTTTGACAAATAAAGGTCAAATATTTTCTATTTGCATCTAGGCTCATTTGCATATTTTTATTTACATGCATATATGAAGGGGGAGCTTTGTGTAGAGAGGAAGCATTCAAATAGGGGGGAGCAAATTGAATGATCAAAGACATTTAACAAATTCAAAAACTTAAATATATGTTTGTTATCATCAAAAATGAGAGATTGTTGAATATGGAGTATATGATTTTTGTTTGATGATAATAAACATATATACATATATATATATATATATATATATTCATTTAAATGTATTTGTTAATGTACTATTTTATTTTTTCACATAATTAAATAAATATTTGCTGAATAAAATAAATAACACATAATTTAAATTCAAACAGATATTTTATTCAAACAAATATTTTATTACAATTTTGAATAGTTCAAATTTGAGCTCTCACTATATATATACAAATTTCAATTACAATACAATTTCGACTACATCGCAATTTTCATTTACATTTACACCTCACTACATTTCACTCATTCACTCGTATTTATCTTCAACTCTAGTCCATACTGAACCAGCATCTGAGTTGTCTGCAAAAATATACACTGATGCAGTAAAATTGAAAATAAAATAATTTTGCAGAGTAAAATAAAATGTAATTTTGAAAATATTATTTGCCTCAGTTATTTGGGCTATTTGTCATCATTTAAGTTTGAATTCATTTTATACGAACAGCCTGTGACATGAACAATATATCACCGTTCATGCCACAAGGCCGTGCACACCGATATACACTTGATAAAGTTACAAGGATAGGTGAGCACAAGGTCAAACCCAAATTAAAAGCCAGGTTTAAACTGGATTCAACACAGGTGCAGTCCGAATATGCAAGTTTAATAAAATGGTCAGGAGCAAGCTAGTCAAAATGTACACATGAACCAGAATAGTTCAACTCAAGACAGCGACTGAAGTGCAATCAAATTAAATGAAAACAGAGCAACCTGGCCATAATGAATCATTGTAATATAGGTGCTACTTTTTTATTTTGTCTGGCAACAATGGAAGCAGTTCAAAGCATCAAATGTACACACCAGTACATCAAGGCTACATAGTGCAAAGGAGACTATAGTCATGCAATATACAAAGGCATAAATCCAGAACATACTTCAAAATGTTCAGCTACAAAATGAAGAAAAATTCCATAATCATCAACACAGTGCAGCACAACCAAACTGTCCAGGGTCAAAGACAACTGCAGCAGGTTCAAATCAGGGAATTCGAACGAAATATATCAAGTTTGAAAGTCAAGACCGATGTCAACAGAGAAATGTACGGAGCAAATTCATACCAAATCAAACAAACCGTGGTGGCTAAGAAACCAATTAGAGCCGTGGTAATCAAGTAGTACAAAATATATGAATAAGAATGTTAGCGTCAAAATTGTTCACTAACACCCAAATCCAGATGAAAGTACCAAATACCAGTCACAACTCAGAGATAGAGTGTACGTAAAGAGTGTAAATATGAAGAATAGTCAAAATTAAAAAAACACAGAATTTATAGTGGTTTGGCTGACTCCGGCCTACGTCTACTTTAGAAATTTCCTTTTTATTGATGTTAGAATCGATTACAGTTACAAATTGGTAGAGTAACCTTAACCTTAGGAAATAGAAAGTAAGAGAGCAGAAAGAAGAAGATCCCTTTTCTGAACCACCAAATGCTGTATTTATAGGTAAATTCAGAGTTGCTGGGCTTTCTGAGTAGCCCGGGCCTATCAGACCCATAACCAAACCATCATGCCGAGCCATACTATCATGCCGATCCACACCGTCCTACCGAGTCACACCGTCCAGCCGAGTCGCAATCCTGTCGAGCTACAGTCCTGCGATCCTGCAATCCTGCCGAGCGGTAATCCTGCCGAGCCGCATTTCTGTCGAGCCGTAATCCTGCCGAGCCGCATACTCCTACCGAGCCGCAATCGTACCGAGCCGCATACCTGCCAAGCCGTTATCCTGCCGAGCCGCATACCCCTGCCGAGTCGCAATCCTGCCGAGCTACAGTCCTGCGATCCTGCAATCCTGCCGAGCGGTAATCCTGCCGAGCCGCATTTCTGTCGAGCCGTAATCCTGCCGAGCCGCATACTCCTACCGAGCCGCAATCGTACCGAGCCGCATACCTGCCAAGCCGTTATCCTGCCGAGCCGCATACCTGCCGAGCCGCATACCCCTGCCGAGCCGCATTCCTGCCGAGCCGCATTCCTGCCGAGCCGCAATCCTGCCGAGCCGCATTCCAGCCGAGCCGCATTCCTGCAGAGCCGTAATCCTGCCGAGACATACTATCCTGCCGAGCCGTAATCCTACCGAGCCGCAATCCTACGGAGCCTCATTCCTACCGAGCCGCAAACCCGCAATCCTGCCGAGCCGCAATCCTGCCGAGCCGCAATCCCGCCGAGCCGCATACTCCTGCCGATTCGCAAACCTGCCAAGCCGCATTCCTGCCGAGCCGCAATCCGCAATCCTGCCGAGCCGCATTCCTGCCGAGCCGTAATCCTACCATGCCATACTATCCTACAAAGCCACAATCTTGCACTCCTGCAATCCTGCATTCCTGCAATCCCGTAATCTTGTAATCCCACAGTCTAGGAATCCTGCCGAACGACCCTCATCTTCCAAGTCGAACCATCCATGCCGAATGACTCTCATCTTCCAGGCCGAGTCGTCCATGCCGAATGACCCTTATCTTCCAGGCCGAGCCGTTTATGCCGAATGACCCTGACCTTAACACGATGCCGAGCGACCTTACCGAGTGAAGTATGCCGAGCGGCATATTCTGAGTGAAGTATGCCGAGCGGCATATTCTGAGTGTAGCATGCTGAGTGAGGTATGCCGAGCGACACCTATGACGAGTGACAACGTCGATCGCCCTTACTTCCAGACCGAGCCGTCCATGCTGAACGACCCACAATTTCCAAACCGAACGACATATCCAAGTGGACTTCATCCTTTTAAACCGAATCCATCATATTTCAGCCTCGATAATCGTGAAGATGGTTAGGTTGAATCTGCCTGTTTATGGCCTTGATAAAAGGCGGGTTAACATTTGCCCCCCAAAACATGCCTTGCTATTGGAAGGTGTGTTTTGAATAGCCTCAAATCCGATATCTGAAATCCATATCCCGTTCATGACCATATTATTAAATTCACGACCTCTTCGGGTTTAACCTTGAATCTGTAGACCTAACTGGGTCGTGTTACCCTGTTCTAGCCTCAGCTCTTCGGTCAAGGGCTTGTAAGTTCTCCGGCCTCGGTCCTCCGGCCAAGAACTTCTTATATTCTCCGGCCTTGGCTCTCCGGCCAAAAACTTTGATATTCACCGGCCTGGTTCTCCGACCAAGGACTTTTATATTCACCGGCCACGGAAGTCAGCAATCGAATCCAACGATCTCTCCAGGCCATTGATGGCCTCTCCGGACCCTTACTAAGCTTAATCCAAACTTAAGGATTGAATAGGAAGATCATGTCGCGCTTCGAGGAAGCTGCCCATCCCTTGCGTTCAGGTTCAGCGTCCCTGAACATTAAGCGATGCCGTGATCCTCCTGGATCGATGTCAGCCTCTTCGGGCTCTTACTGGATCCCATCCTGTCACTCTTTGGTGAAGGGGAAATAGCGTTGAGTGAGCCGATCCTGTTGCTCTCCGACGAAGCAGTCCTACACTCGATTCAACTTCCCTGAACATTAAGCGATGTCCTGATCCTCCTGGACCGATGTCAGCCTCTTCGAGCTCTTACTGGATCCCATCCTGTCACTCTTCAATGAAGGGGAAATAGCGTTGAGTGAGCCGATCCTGTCGCTCTCCGGCGAAGCAGCGTCACTCCCTGCACTACGGTTCAGTGTCCCTGAACATTAAGCGATGTCATGGCCTAAATCCTAGGCCGATTACAGCCACTCTGGGCTTATCGAACCTCGATCCAATCACTCACTAGTGAATGGGGAATGACATTAAGTGAGTTGATCCTATCACTCTACGGTGAAGTAACTCACTTCTTGTACTCTGGACACCATCTCTCCGGATAGGGTCATAAAGCGAATAATTTTAAATTGACTTCCGAAATTCATCCTTTAACTCTCCAGTCAAAAGGTTTATTTTATGAAATTCAAGTTCATTTATTAAATTAAAATTCCAAATGTTCAATCACAAACAAAGGAAAAATCTAGATACTACCACTCTAGGTAGAGCAGTCTATTACCATCTTAGAGCATGCCTGTGGATCTCTCTGTTTCCCTCACATGTGTAAGTGGAATAGCTGTTTCATTTTGAAATCAAAACCTAAGAATCTTATATGATCGACCAAAGTTCAAGTCTTTGAACTTGGCCCATTCCATCATGATCAATTGATGACGAGTCGTGATCCCGATCCAAGATTAGTTCTGTTGGGTGTAGGCGGTAGTTGCTCAGGTCCTACGGCCGCTGTCCGATTTCTCACGTACTGTGGCATTCTTCCATTTCTAACATGATCTTCCACCTCATCCTTCAAATGGCGGCATTCTTCAGTAGCATGCCCTTCTAGCTCATGGAATAGGCAATATTTCCACTTCTACGTTCCCGTTCTGTGGGATCTCTCCTGGGTAGTTTCTGATAGGGGAGGTGCCCTCGAGTTTCCATGTAAATCCGTTCCAGGTTTGCCGTCAAGTCAGCGTATTTTCTGAATCTGGGTTCTCTTAATTTCTTTCATTTGTCAAGACTATCGTATCTGTCATCCTGCTTCCACTTTCCTTTATCTATTCCAGTCTGTTCCTTGGAGGTTCCTTCGCCTTGCACGGCGTTTATTTCTCGCCTTTTGACGCGTGAATCCTCTAGCCGAATGAACCATTCAGCTTCATGATAGAATTTTTCAAGGTCTTGTGGTGGATCTCTTGCCAAAAAAACCTTAAATTCTGTGCCTTCCACAACCCCTACTACTACCACCATCAAAATCATCGATGGATCCGGACGATCTACTGAAGCCACCGTTGAATTGAATCGCAATAGAAAATCTCTTATGGACTCTCCGGTCCTCTGCGTCATTGAAGCTAAGGTCATAACACTCTTGGGTCGCGTCACGTGGACCCTAAACTGTCTCATGAAGTGTTCCACTAGCTCACCCCATGTTATGATTGATCCATTCTCTAGCTGCCTGAACCAAAGCACAACCAAATCTGTTAAATATAGAGGGAAGCATTGTGCCAACACTTCCGTGGATGCCCCCCCGCACTTCCATATGCCTGATATATCTGGTAGTATGCATGGTTGGGTCTGATTTCCCATTATAAGGATCCAGCATGGGTAACTAGAACTTTGGAGGATTCCTTGCATTTTTGATATTCGGAGTGAACGAACTCCCACTAACTTCCTCTAAGCCTTCGCTTGACAATCCTCGTCTCATAATCTTTCTTATTAATCCGGCCATTCGGTCATCTCCAACCGTTGGTAGTCCCCTATTTGCATCTCTACCTTGCCCCATGTCCTGGGGGGTACTCCGGGTAGTTCTCTTCATGTTGGTCATTTACGATCACGTTGGTCCCTACTTGCTGAGCTTCATTCACCGCTCTCCCAGTATCCAATCCTAGAGGTCTGGCCCCGAGCCTTTGCTGATTTCCTCTAATCCCTCCAGTCTGGTTCTGTTGTTGACCTCCAGAAACTTCTATACCCCAGTTCCTTGTTCTGCAATGCTAGTAGCCGCGGTTGGTCCATTTCCTTAACTTTGTGCTCCAACATGTCCAACTTGTCGAAGCAAGTTCTGTATCATGTCTTCCTGTCTTTTCAGCATCGTCTCCATCTCGTCCCTAGTGACATATATGGTTGTTTGACCTGCTCCTACTCCAGAGGAGGCCTCTTGACTTCCCTCCTGATTGCTTCTTTCTGTTACTTGCTTCCTTGTTGATGGCCTAGCCATTGCTTTCTAGAATCTAAGTTCCTAGCTTCAAAATCCCTAAGTGCTTGCCCTCTTAGTTAAAGCCCCAAAATGTTAACGCTAAAATTGGCCACTTACACTCAAATCCAGATGAAAGCACCAAATATCCGTCACAGCTCCGAGATAGAGTGTATGTAGAGAGTGTAAATATGAAGAATAGTTAAAAATAAAAATAAAAAGCGGTAAAAACACAGAATTTATAGTGGTTCGGCTGACTTCGGTCTACGTTCACTCTAGAAATTTTCTTTTTATTGATGTGAGAATCGATTATAGTTACAAATTGGTAGAGTAACCTTAGCCTTAGAAAATAGAAAGCAAGAGAGAAGAAAGAAGACGATCCCCTTTTTGAACCTCCACATGCTGTATTTATAAGGTAAATTCAGAGTTTCTGGGCTTTCTGAGTAGCCCGGGCCCATCCAATCTATAGCCAAACCTTCCTGACGAGCCATACTATCATGCCGAGCCACACCGTCCTACCGAGCCACACCGTCCTATCGAGTCGCAATCCTGCCAAGCCGTAGTCCTGCAGTCCTACAATCCTGCAGTCCTACAATCCTGCTGAGCCGCAGTCCTGCCGAGCCGCAGTCCTGCCGAGCCGCATTCCTGCCGAGCCGCATACTCCTGCCGAGCCGCATACTCCTGCCGATCCGCAATCCTGCCGTGCCGCATTCCTACCGAGCCGCAATCCTACCAAGCTACAATCCTGCCGAGCCGCAATCCTACCGAGACATACTATTCTGTCGAGCCGCAATCCTTCTGAGCCGTAATCCTGCCGACCTGCAATCCTACCGAGCCGCACTCCTGCCGAGATGCAATCCTATTGAGCCGAACTTCTGCCGAGCTGCAATCCTGCCGAGCCGTCGAGCCACATTCCTACCGAGCCGCAATCCTGCCAAGCCTTGCTATCCGCTCGAGCCGCAATCCTGCTGTGACGACCCAAAATTTTTGATTGTTTGAAATTGGAATATTTAATTGATTTTAAATATTTGAAAGGTTAATTTTAACTTGAACTCCAAATATCACTATTTATTTGATAATTAAATTATTGAATTTAATAATTGGAAGTGGGGTGAAATATTGAATCTTCGGTTTTAAGCTTGTTAAAAATAATTTGAAGGCTTGTAAAATTTATGTTGATAATACTAAAGATAGTAAAAGTGTTAAAATTTAATTTGGAAGTGTTTTGTTCAGTTTTAAAATTTTATCGTTTAAATAGAATTTAAAAATAGCCTTCCGAGACACAGTTTCGGAATTTGACGAAACCAGTTTCATTGGATCCGTAATATTATATTATTATCAAATTTCAATTTTTGTAGTGTTTGGAGTTGTTTTGAGAGCGTACGATATATAAATGCGCTGAAATTAAATCGAAATTTAATATAATAACTACGTTCAAAAGGCTATCTTCTCCATACGATCGAACTAGGACTCGAAACCTTTTCCATTGTGTTCGTAATAGGGTATAACATTATAAATGCCTAGCGGCACACCTCGATAGGAGGTTGAAATTTTAAGTTGCATTTATCGAGACGATTTGAATTTAAAAATTAAAATAATATTATTTGCATATGTCTTATCAGCCGAAATTTTTAGTCAAACTATATCTTATCCTATTCTCATGCCTTTTTATCCCTTCTGTAATACGCTTCTTCTTCTTCTTCTTTTAAACATAGCAAACAGAGTACGACAAGAAAAAGAAATCAAAGGAAAACGGAAAAGGCCGAGCATCACCAAACAGATCAAATCGATGTAAAGTTTTCCCTCTCGTTCAATTCGATCGAGCTTCGACCAGAAAAAAAATATTCGAATCGAAAAAAGGGAGGTGAACGATTTTCGTTCGAAATCAATTAGGGGCAAATTCAAATTAAAATCTCCCTCTTCTAATCAAATCCTTTCATAAAAAAATAAAAACAAAAATTTCAATCTGCTCGCGTTTCGATTCGCGAGGCTGGAGTGCGCAAGGTCTAGTGATGGCATCGTGGATTGGAGGTGCTTGTCTTTGAAGTCATGGGCATTGACCGTGTTCGAGTGGCGTTGGGGGAAGCATCGCAAACCGTGCATGCTCTGGAAGGCTCGTGGCTTTAGGGTGTCGTGCGATGGAGGCCGACTTGTGGAGTCGTCGATCTACTTTGGCGACAGCTTTGTGGGCGAGCTGGGCAAGAGTTCGTTCGATTGGGATTGGAGGGGTCGCGACGGGCTTCGCAACTCGAAGTGTTGAGACTTTGAGCTAGGGTTTGATAGGAGGCGTGTCACTAATGTCTTGCTCTTTGCGTTGTTACTATCAGGTAGTTTTTATGATTATTTAATTCAGTATATGTTCAAAGTTAGGAAAAAAATTATTTTACAAAAATATTTATAACACAATTTTTTTGTTTTAATTTATATATAGGTAGGATTTTAAAATTGGCAGTAAGTATAAAACGGTTTGTTTTGGATGTTTAATTAGATATATAAATAACAGCAAGGTATATTGATTCACCTATTTGGTACTAAGTGGGTTTGATATATATGGATTTTAAAGAAAAAGGAAAAAAAACATATACTCTAAACTTACTGATCAATTTCAATGTATATATTATGATGATTTAACCTGTTTTATTAACTCATTGAGTTATTTTAGCTAAAAATATAAAATAAAATAGTTATGAAGGGGGAATTAGTTTAAACTAAAACTATTAGTAAAAAATTAAAAATCAAGGGTTAATTAAATTTATCAAATGAGAATTTAATTTGTTCAATTATTTTGGACATTGATAAATTGTATAAATATTAATTCAAGGCCTAAAATTATGGAGGAACAAGTCGAGATGGATTGAATTTGCAAACAAAGATCAAAGGTGAGTTAATCTCACTCTTCTAGATTTAATTTAAATTTAAATAATTGGTTGAATTATTGAATTGATTTGATGTGCTATATCATATATAGTAGTATATATAGTATATATTGGAGTGATTGATTTCCCATATTATATAGCGGATGAGACCCATGTGCCGCATAATAGCGGATGATATTACATAAACCCATATACCGCGATATTCCACCTTAAAGTGGAATTGGTATTGTGCTAACATCTATGGATGCAGGGAAACAGGTTGGAGGGATCCAACTGGATTTCTCAAAATTATTTGGACTGTTTAATATTTTGTGTTATGAATATTTAATATTCTGTGATGAATTATATTGATAATTGGAATATTGAATGTTATGCTTTGCTTGAATATATATTTTGGTATACTGAGTTAACAAAATAAATAGAATTGGATTTTTGAAAAGAAAAGAAAAGATGGAATTTTTAAGTTAAATAATTATAGAGAATTGAATAAATTGAAGAATGAACTGGAAAAGAATAAAAGGTGATTTTAAAATTCTAATAAATAAATTCCAAGTATGGGAAAGGGGATTTGAATAAAAAGGGAAAATAATAAATTTTAAAATTTAAGTGATGTTGTTCAAAGGAATGAAAGAATTTACTTTAAAATTCAATGTTTGAAATTTATTTAAAAGAATAAAGAAGAAATTTGGAAATTCTGAAATTGGTATGTTTCAGTTAAAAGATTTAAAATCAAAACGAAGAAATAAAATTTGAAGTTAATGGATTTTGAAAAAAATGAGTAAGTAAAGGAATTTATTTCAAAATGGTGTAAATTGAAAATCAATTTGGAAATTGATTTAAGTGTTTGAAATTGGGAATTTAAAGAAAAATGTGACTATGAAATTTATAAACTGGGTTTATAAAAGTTAAGCAATATATCAGTGGATATTTGGAAAAATAAATTCACGGTCATTATTTATTAAAGGAATGGGTAAATTTGTTTAAAAATAAATAGTGATTTATTTTTAAAAGATGAGAAAGAGAAGTGTATTTCCCTGGATATCCATGTACGTTTTGAAGCAAATTTTAAGTATAAGTATAAGTTTTAAAGTTGATTTAAAGGTATGTTTTAGAAAATTTATTATTTTAAATATTTAAATTTTAAGGTAAGTATTTTTCAAATTTATTTTAGTAGAAATTATTTAAAGGTGACTTGGTATTATGTTTTAAAAGGATAAAAGTTTAGTTTCATATTTTATAAAGCGGCTTTATTTTAAATATTCTTAAAGTATATATTTTTGAATAAGTATTAAAATAGTTTTAACTTAAATGACTTAAAGTGTATTTTATAATAAAGAGTTTTTTTTAAATTATTTTAAAAATCTAAAACTTGTACTTGGTGCTTTCCGTGGGAATAAATATTTGGAAATTTATTCCATGAGAAGAGTGTGGTTTGGAAACTGTTTTCAAAAGGGTTGAAAATGGAAATATATCTTGCGAAGATATTTTGAGGTTAATAAATAATTTGGTGAAATTATTTATGGTTGATGGCTGTTTGTAAATGTTATTTGATAGTTAAATAACCGACTATCAATATTGGCCTATGCGTTGATCGTTTCGAAGAGACCGAGATGGGGATTTATTTCCTGAAATCCACTTCGATCCGGTTTGTACGTTTTCGTGAGGAAGACGAGTTTCGATTCGAAGGTGGAGCAGTGAAGTGCAAGGGCTAGTCGCTACTAATCCTGAGGTGATTCCGAAATGGATGTAGTAGGAGTAGTGCCTTCGGTTCCGTTCGAACCCGGAACGGTCTTGTATGGATTAAATGCTTTCAGAACATCGTCAGGTGGACGATGAGCATTCTAATAGATGAGTTCTCTAAAGGTAACGCTTAGCCTCAAGCCTCATCAACCAAGAATGACTTAAAATCAGAGGTTATGCAGCAAGGCTAGGTGGGTAGCGCTAATTAGGGTGAGATCATCCCTGTCTAGATGTCCCATTGTATTCGTCTTAGTGGTGCGGTTGCTGATCCCAACCGTTGGGTGATCTTACTCGAGATTATCCAGTAAGGGGAAGTCCCAGTCTTGTGTTGTAGGGGATTATGAGTAATCATCGGTACAGTGATCTAGGCCACGTAATGTGACAGGTGGTGCCCCAGTGCCGAGTCATTAGTTGGAAATCCATTCTCCCTACGCGCCTGTACGGTTTTGATTGTGCCCAACTATTACTGAAACATGAGATGCAAGCATTTCAGCTAGATTCTATTTTACTTTCTATAGACACTATTCTAATATCAGAGAATTTTGATATAAAGTGTTTTGGCTATTGTAAGGTAAAAACTCGACATGTTTATTTGTGGCGTGGTCTTACGAGATTCTTTTGTTTTCAAAAGAATTTTGAAACTGTAATAGTCATTTTGAGTGTGGTTTTCTCACGCTGGTATTCCAGACTGGCTCGGGTGTTATTTAACTATAATGCTCGGGTCAGACCGGTATTATAGATTATAGGAAAGGATGCTGTGGAGCTCAGGAGACGAGCTGGATGGCGATACGTACTTCCGTACTTGATTATTATTCCGCTGGGTATTCAATTTTGAGGACAAATTTATATGACTGTCCAGTTGTATGTTATTGATGTTGTTGAACTCTGATGATGTATTCTGGTGATGCATGTATAAAACAGATATAGTTTTCTTTTGTGTAAAGATCTGTTATTATCTATTATATTTTATTCCGCTGCGTTTGTAAGATTCTGATGTTGTTTCTAATTTCTTCTTCTACCTCTTTCTTCTTTAACCCTAATGGTTCGTATTTCCATTCATCTTGAGTTGATTTGTTGGAGAATAGTGTCGACTCAAGGGATACGGAACCGCGGGCTGTTACAGTGGTATCAGAGCTTAAGTTGGTGATAACCTTGGCTCTAGTGGGGATTACTCATTGAAAATAGAGTCTGTAGTACTCTAGAATGAGTTTGAGTGTATTAATAAATATGAGCGCGTATTTGTTAGTGAATATAAATTTTTTTTATATTGTGTTGACTTATCGGTTGAGTGTTTATGGATTCTGTTCAATGTGTGGGATGCCATGTCATCGATATGGGTTTCTAAACTCTTAAACAAGATAAACCGACACAGTATGGTTTTAAAAATAGGGTAAATGAAATAGTTTTACCCAAATTATTTTTGTATATAAAAGGAAAGTTTTAGTAAACTATTTTAGCTAATATATGGTTGCTTGGTTGTTAGGAAATGATAATACTAAATTATTATTTTGTAGAAATTGAATTAGAAAATTGGAAATCATAACTAAAGCTAAGAAAGTAAATTCATATTGCATAATTAAATTGTAAGTGAGAATTATAAATCTAATTTATAATCTAAAATAGCCTTTCAGAGTAATATTTGAATATGAATTGAAAGAATTTGGAATTTGAAATTTTGGGAAGAGTTAAATTCTTTTGGGTTTGAAAATGGTTTTCAAAGGTTTTGGAAAAATAATTGTGATATTATTTCGGAAATATTTTTGAATTGGGTATGAAATCTGGTGAGATTTGGAATTTAAAAATATTTGAAATGTTTTGGAAGGATAAAAGCACTAAACTCTTTTTGGTCGCTAGAAAATAACTTTGGTGATGACTGCAGCATCATCGATGTTCATTTTCGTGTTTCCAAGAGAGGGATTGCTGCCGTGAGATTTAGAATTGGAATTGTTTGCAAAAACTGGGTTGGTTTTGAAATTCAAAGAGATAATTGAATTTAGCAAAGGATTTTGGATATAAATAATTTCAAAAAGGATTTTGAAATACTTATGTGATTATTGAAAACTCTGGAGTCGGTTTAAAATATTTTGGAATGTTTAAGCAATTGCTTAAAACTCTGGAAGTAAATTGGAAATGCTTAAAGAATAAATTTGGGAACTTATATAAGTTTGAAGTTTGTTTAGAATAGAAATTTAACTTAAGAAGAGTTAGACTAAAATAAGTGGGAAAGCTTATAAAAGTTAAAAATTTGAATAAAAATATATTCTTGGCTAAAAAAAATCCCGAGTTAAAAAGTAAAATGTGAACGGGATTGATGGTAATGGATGAAAGTATGGATATAAATAAGTTACGACTTATAAAACTTAGAAGTGGAATAAATAAGCCAAAATAAAATTGTTTGTATTTTGGGAAATGAATAAAAATCCAGAAACGTGAATTATAAAATGGTTTGAACTCAAGAAATTAAGTAAAGTGATTTTTGGAAGGTAAAAATAAAATTAAATAGAAGTGAACTTAAGTTATGAAGTTGAAAAAGTTTGAAGTGTGATATTCCAGAATTTCAAACCCAATTTAAATATGACAATCTTTAAAATAAATTAAATTAAATTAAATTAAATTGATAAATTTGTTATTTTAAACAATAACTATAAATGAATTGTAAAGGTACAATGATTCTAATTAAAATTAATATATACATAAGGGCAATGAATGTGTTAAAATTATATTCATATAAAATTTGATTTTTGCATTGAATTTAAAATTTTAATTTGAATTTGAATGGTTGAATTAAAAGATTTAAAATAGGTTAATTACATTCTAAATTTTACTTTGAGTTTAAAGAATATTTTCATGATTTTATTTAGAATATAAAATTTGTTTTATATTTATTTCCTAAAGAAGAATTAATTTTATATGAATTAAAAATGGATTTAAATTAAGAAAATCAATTAAGAAAACATTTTAAATTTCTTTTTGCACGAAAAGTACACTTGTTTAAATTTAAATCATACTAATAAACATGTGTTAGAGAATTAGCAAGGGATAATGACAAGTGTCAAAAATTCAATTTATTTTCTTTAAATTTTTATAAAAAAAAACTTTTTATAAAAACCACTTCTTATGCTTCATTTCAATTTTCTCATTCAAAAATTTTCTTAAGCAAGAGAAAAATTTACTCTTCCATTAACAAACCTGAAAACTCTTAAAATCTTTACACCTTCAACCAAAATTTATCAAATTCGAACCTCTTTTCAAAATCTAAAAACTGCAAAGCAAATTATAGAGGAAAATCTGCATACAAGTATACCTCAAAAATCTGCAAATCAGGGTTCCTAAATCTTCAGAATTTCTGAAAGAAAATTCAAGTTCTACTAGCCTAGTACTGACTGATTAAGGATTAAAGCATCATCATGCAAACATTGAATCAAGCAATTTCAAGTAAAAAAGAAAAAAAGAAAACTGCAGTCCTTTCATTTTCCAGAATTTTGGTCTCTGCTTAACAATCAAACAGGTGAGTAAATTTTAAAATAAGAAAAATTTAAGTAAAAATGTTTCATGTGAATGATAGTTCTGTTGATGCTTGCATGTACCTATTTTTGTAAAATCTTTGTTTATATGTTATAAATTAACCGTTCATGTTAAAAATACTACTGATGCTTCTCTGTATCTTCAAGTTCAGAGTAAATTTAAACAAAAGCTTCAAATTATATGCAACAAATCATTGTTAAGTTAGAATCTTCAATGCAGTAATTTCATTTAAACATGAATCAAGTATTAATTTGATATTTAAGAAGAGATTGTTTTAAAATCTGATGAATCAGGATAATACAGTAACAAAAATTTAATATCATGATAAAATCAAGCTTTGAATTTTGTTGAATCGAATTCACATCTTAAATCTTCTTCGTATAACATGATTTTTAAGACAAAGTTCAGGATTTTTAAATTGAATTTGGGTAAGAAATTCTGTGTTGACCGAATTTGGGATTTTGGGCAAATTCTTGTGATCGGGTCAATTATAGGTATTGGGTTTTAGATGGAAGCTGTATTGATGGTTGTTAAACACAAGAAAAATAATGGAAGTGATTACCATTTAGCAGAGGATTGGGATTTTTGAAAACTAGGGTTTTTGCTGTGTATTTGTTCGCATTCGAATAGGGCTAACCGGGAACGAAGGGATGGATCGAGTTGCGTGTGGTTTTGGGCGAAGCTGCGTCAGGGTCGTGCGGTGTTGTGGCTAGAATCTGGAAGTGAACGATGGTCGACAACCATGGGATGATGGGTTTTCTGGTGATACAGTTCTGGGTTTTGGGTTTGAGTCATCTCGATTTTGTTTGAGCTCGTGAAATTGGAAATTGAGGGCCGCAGTTGTGTCATGGGTCGAAGTGGGGTCTATGCGTGGTGTCGTGGATGGTGGCGGCGGCATCGGAGTAACGTGCATGTGCACGGGGTAATGACAATGTCAGTGGAGTTGGTGGTCAGGGCGACTCGAAGCAGTGTTTGTGTGTTTGGGTGTGTGGCTCGTGTGTGTGCTCGGGTGAATCGCTGTTGCGTGTAGGGGTTGGGGGATGGTAGTGTGCTTTCCAGTTTTTATTTGTTTTGTGTTAGCTGAAACCTAAACTAAGAAGAGAGGGAAAGGTAGAGGAGGGGATTGGGTTTTGATGTTTAACTTGAGTTTTGTCGAGTCGAACAAATAGGGACAAGTGAAGTTTGAAGCTTTCAAACTTAAATTTTCAAATTGTTTTAAGTTTAAACTTTAAATTTTTTATTTCAACTACTTTATAAAATGATAAATATTTTGATTCAGAGTAATTCATATTTTATTAGTTGAAGTTTTAAATGATTTTACATTCTTTTAAATTTAACTTTTAAAAAGGTAATTAGCTTTAACAAATTAAAAATGTTTTAAATATGTAATAGTTTTTAATAATTAATGAAATTGTTTGGTTTTGAAAGTTAATTAAGTTTTGAAATTAAAAGTTTACTTAAATTTATAAATTAATTAAGGTTAAAATTAATTAATAATTTTAGATTAATTAATTAATTTATTAAGACTTAATTAATTAATTATGGTTTAATAATTTGATATTTAAGGATTAAATTAAATAATAATTAATTTATCATTAATTAAATAAATAATTAATTAAATATTGATTAATAAGTGATTAATAACTAATTAATTAAGTGATTAATTGATTAGTAATTAAAAAATTAATTAATTAACTAATTGATTAAGAGTTAATTAATAAAGTAATTAAACATTAATTAATTTATAATTAATAGTTAATTAATTAGTGGTTAAGATTTAATTAATTAAATAATTAAAGTTAATTAATTTATAAATAATTAAGTAATTAGGATAAATTAATTTGTAATTAATTAAGAAATTAATTAAGGTTAATTAATTATAAATTAAGGGTTAGTTAATAACCAGTTAAGGAATGATTAATTTTTAATCAAGTTTTAATTAATGAATAATTATAGTAATTAATTAATAGTTAATTAAAGGATTGTTAATTAATTAAAGATTAATTAATTAATAATGAGGTTAATTAAGAAGTGATTAATTAATTAATTAAATGATTGTGATTAATTAATTAATGATTGGTTGAGCAAGGTAATGTGATTAATTCTTAAGTAATTAATTTAATTTAAATTAATTAAATTAATTATATGAATTAAAGAAGTTCTTGCTTGTGGATGATTGTTTGAATTAAATATCTGAATATGGTTGATATCTGTTGAATGATAATTTAGATATTCTGTGATGAGATTTGTATATATCTGAGATGGATGATTGTTATTATCTATGGATAATGCTGTGTGAATTCAATGTTTAAAATTGAATTGAATTGTTTAAATATTTAAACAACTTGACCTTTAAGATGGCGTTTGGATTTCGATGAGACCGGGATCGGGAATCATATTTGATTTTCCGAAAACCACATCGATCCAAGTTAAACGTTAGGTCGTGACATCTCAAAGGAAGATCGAGATGGAGATTTAGAGTGCAAGGGTTATTATCGTTAACTCTGAGGGTGATTCCAAAATTAGTGTAACGAAATAATGCCTTCGGTTTCGTTCGAGCCCGGAACGAACTTGTATGGATTGAATGCTTTCAGAACATCGTCAGGTGGACGATGAGCATTCTAAGAGATGTGATCTCTAAAGGTAATCGTAGCCTCAAGCCTCATCAACCGGGAATGGCTAAAACAGGGGAGGTGAAGCAAGGCTTCGTGGATAGCCCCCACTTGAGAGTGAGATTTACCCCTGTCTAGAAGTCCCTTATTATTTCGGCTGTGTGGGCAGTTGTTGGCCACAACTGCGGGCTTGTCTTGTTCGGAGCAGTCCAGTAAGGGATGGTTCCGACCTTGTGTTGCAGGGGAGTTAGGGTGGCTCCTTGGTACGGTGATCTAGGCCCCGTACTGTGACGGGCGGTACCCCAGTAGCCCTGCCATTGATGGAAACCAATTTTCCCTACGAGACCCTACGGTTTTGATTGTATTACCCACTTTTGTGGCTAGTAGCTGGAATTTAATCATGTAACAATTTCGGCTATTTTCTATTTATTTGAAAACCCTAGACCCTAATATAATATCACTGGATTTCCTATCAAATGTTTTGGTTAGCGTAAGGTAAAAACTTACCCGTGTTTATTTGTGGGAAGTCTTACGTGATACCTTTTGTTTTCAATAATAATTTTTAAAGTTAAACAACTTTAACTTATTTACTCACACCAGACCCATGTCTGACCCGGGGTTTATTTTGTTTTTTATAAACTCTTGGGTACTCAAATTTTTACGAGTAGCCAAGTGATTAGGTTGGGATTAGCAAATGTTTTAGAAGCTGGAGCTGGAGACCAGGCGTACTATCTATCTCTTTCCGCTGTAGTGACATTTTGATGTAGTGTTTTGAGTTGTATGGTTTGGAAAACTCTTATGAATGTCCAATGTAATGGAGTAGTATTATTTTGTGTACTCTGATATGTAAAACTATGTAATGGATATGTGTAATATTATATTTTGATCGTTTCCGCTGTGAGATTCTAATGTTTGTTGTTCTTTTCTTTCCATCTTTTCTACTTCTATCTCTTTCTTTTCTTATTGATGATACGACTTTCTGGATATTGAAAGACGGGTCGTCACAGTTGATATCAGAGCATAGGATGAGAAACACCTAGGCTCTGGAGTAGTATCTATCTTGAGAGTGCGTATTTGTAATTTTTCTTATATAACTATATCCCTATCTAAATTGGTTGGGTTAACTGTTCAGGTGGCCAGTATGAGTTTAAGAGGCCGAAGGGGAAGAGTTGTTGGAAGTACATCAACCGGTAAAGGAGAGAGCAGACTGATAATGAGACTGTTAATTCAGTTACGTCTCCAGTCAATTTTGCTGCATTATGCAAGGACTTTGTTCATCTTGGAGGAAAACCATTTCAAGGATCAGAAACTATAATAGAGGTACAAGCATGGTTTCGCTCGTGTGAGAAGATTTTTAAGAGCATGAGGTTATCGGATGAGCAAAAGAGAATAATGGCTGCATGGCAATTATAAGGTGGAGCCGCAGTCTGGTAGAATTCAGTGGCTGCTAATGTCTTGGAAGATGATATGTCTTGGGAAAAGTTTAAGGAGATGTTTGAGGAGAAGTTCATGCCTGCTGCAGGAAGAACTCGGCTTTATCAGGATTTTCTGAATTTGAAACAAGGAAACATGACTATAGCTGAATACGAGACAAAATTCAACGAGTTATCTTGCTATGGTCCAGGACTTATAGACACCCCTATTAAGAAAAATGAAATGTTTGTCCAAGGGTTGAGGCCTGAGTATCATGAAAGAATGACTGCACATTTGAAAGGGTCTTTTGTGGAGCTTATTGACATGGCGTTAAGATATGAAGACTTGATGAATAAAAGATCTGAGGCACGAGTAGCTGCATCTGGAGGAAATTCTTCCAACCCTAATAAAAGAAAATTCAATCCTAATTGGAAGAAACAAAACAAGAAAAAGTCTGGAAACAACAATGGGCCTCGAAAATGCTATAATTGTAATCAAGTGGGACATTTGGCAAATCACTGTCCTCAAGAAAGAAGGCAACAGCAGCAGCGACAGCATTATAGTGGACCAGGGTCAGCTTTAGTTCAGAAGTCTCTTTGCTTTAATTGTCACCAACCGGGACACATGATTAAAGATTGCCTACTCCTTCATAAGGTCCAACAGAACAAAGTATTTGCTTTAGAAGGCGCACCATCAAACTCGTCTAAGGGCAAAGGAGTTTTAGAAGGTACCTTACTTTTAAATGAAAAATATATTAAAGTCTTATTTGATTCTGGTGCTTCTTTAAGTTTTATTTCTCTGGAAACCGTAGAGAATTTCTTTCTTACCCCTAGTACCATAGACAATCCCATCTATGTATCTAATCCTATAGGAGGAGTAACTAAATTAGATAGGATCTGTAAGGATTTGAGAATCTCCTATCTATCCCATAATTTTTCCTGTGACCCTTATGTATTGGATTTTAAAGGTTTTGACCTTATATTGGGAATGGATTGGCTTGACAAATATAAGGCTGCCTTGAATTGTGATGAGAGAACAGTTTCGTTGAAAACTGATCTGGGTAGGATTGCCAGAGTAATGTGTGATAACTCTGGAATTCACTTGAGTAGTCTTTTACATGGAGTTGAGACTTCTCAAGAGGAGAATGAAGATATTGAAGTAGTCCGGGATTTCTCTGACGTATTCGAAGAAAGTGTTTGCCTCCACACAGAGAAACAGAGTTTCGTATAGATTTGGTTCCTGGAGCAGTACCCGTATTTCAACCTAGTAGGAGGATGGCTCCAAGGGAGAGGGAGGAACTAGTGAAGCAAACTCAAGATCTGTTGGAGAAGGGTTTGATTAGACCAAGTTTTTCTTGCTGGGGTTCTGCTGCAGTTTTTGTCACCAAGTCGGATGGGTTACTAAGGTTCTGTGTAGACTATCGTGAATTGAACAAAGTGACCATTCGGAATAAGTATCCTCTTCCCCGTATTGATGATCTCTTCGACCAGCTTCATGGAGCTTCAGTCTTTTCTCAGTTAGATCTAGCATCAGGTTTTCATCAGTTAAGGGTAGTTGAGGACAGTATTCCCTTAACTGCATTTAGGGGACCTAATTGTTTCTATGAGTGGTTGGTTATGCCTTTCGGGTTAACCAACGCTCCTGCCTACTTTGTATATCTGATGAACCGAGTCTTTAGAGATGTTTTGAATAAGTTTGTTTTGGTGTTCATCGATGATATCTTGGTTTATTCTAAGTCGGAAGAAGAGCACAAGCAGCACTTGAGAATAGTTTTGGAAACTCTGAGAAGACATGTGCTGAAGGCAAAGTTTTCTAAGTGTCATTTTTGGAAATCTAAAGTAAAATTTTTGGGCCACATTATTTCTGGTGAGGGAATCTCTGTAGATCCAGCTAAAGTTGAGACTATTTTGGAGTGGAAGCAGCCTTGGACACCAACAGAAGTTCGCAGTTTTCTGGGATTGGCCGGTTACTATAGGAAGTTTATTAAGGATTATTCTAAGATCTCTTCTCACCTAACAAAGCTGACAAGGAAGGGAGCTAAATTCAAGTGGACACCGGAATGCGAGGAAGCTTTTCAGAATCTGAAGGCAAGGTTGACAAGTGCTCCTGTATTGGTTATTCCAGATGGGAAGAGCAAGTTTGAAGTGTATACTGATGCCTGTATTGTTGGATTGGGAGCTATGCTTATGCAGAATGGTAGGGTAGTTGCGTATGCGAGTCGGCAATTGAAGCCATATGAGAGGAACTACGCTACGCATGATCTAAAGCTATTGGCTATTGTTTTTGCTTTAAAGATCTGGAGACACTATCTTTTAGGAGAAAAGTTTGAGTTATTCACGGATCACAAACCGTTGAAATATCTTTTCTCTCAGAAAGATCTTAATCTAAGACAGCAGCGATGGGTCGAGTTCTTGGCATCGTATGATTTGGATATTCTGTATACTCCGGGAAAGGCGAACGTTGTGGCAGACGCTCTTAGCAGAAATGCAGTTCTTTCTCTTTTGGAAGTGGTTCCATCTCTTCTGGAAAGGATTTCAAGCAAGCAGGAATCTGGTAGTAAACTAAGAAGAATTATCAGAAGAGTTAGGAAGGGTCAGTGTCCTAGTTTTAAGATTGATGACCAAGGGACACTAAGGATCAACGGAAGGATCTGTGTTCCAAATTTCAAGGAATTGAAGCAGGAGGTCTTATATGAAAGTCATCGCTCCAGATTAAATATCCATCCAGGAATATCAAAGATGTATAAGGATATGAGAAGGATTTTCTAGTGGCCGGGCATGAAGAAGGATATTCATAGATTCGTTAATTGTTGTGCTATCTACCAGCAAGTTAAAGGAGATCAGCAGAAGCCAGCCGGTTTGTTACAACCTTTGGAGATCCCGATGTGGAAGTGGGAGATGATTTCGATGCATTTCATCGACGGTTTGCCTAGAACTAAGAAGGGGAATGAAGGAATATGGGTGATTATTGATCGTCTAACCAAGAGCGACCATTTTATACCAATTAAGGCAACCCGTACTGCAGCTTCACTGGCAGAAATTTTCTTGAGAGAGATAGTCAGATTGCATGGCTTTCCAGTCAGTATTGTAAGTGATCGAGATCCTATCTTCACCAGTAAATTCTGGGAAGGATTGCAATCAGCCATGGGAACAAGTTTGAGATTGAGTACAGCATATCATCTCCAAACAGATGGACAAACGGAGAGGCTTAATCGAATTTTAAAAGATATGCTGAGAGCCTGTGTATTGGATTTTGGAGGATCTTGGGAGGACCATCTACATCTAGTGGAATTTTCTTATAATAACTGTTACCAAGCAAGTATTAAGATGGCTCCTTATGAAGCACTGTATGGAAGGCCGTGTAGATCCCCAGCTTGTTGGATAGAGTTGAAAGACCGTATTGTGCTTGGACCAGATCTGAAGCATCTGCTAAAGTCGAGCTTATCAAGAAAAGGATGAGAGCTGCTCAGGATCATCAAAAGAAATATGCAGATAAAAGACGAAGGCAATTGGAGTTCAAGATTGGTGATTTAGTCTTTGTCAAATTTTCCCCTATTAAAGGAGTAGTAAGATTTGGGAAGATAGGGAAACTCGCTTCGAGATACATTGGTCCGTTCCGAGTACTCGAGAGGATTGGTGCCGTAGCATACAGGATTGAATTGCCAGTCTGGATGGCTGGAATTCACAATGTTTTCCACGTATCTCATCTACGGAAATATGTGTACGATCCATCTCTTATTATAGAGCCAGCTATACGGGAAGACTTAGAGGTTGAGTCGGACTTATCAGTTGTCAGACATCCTGTTCGAATTGTCGATCAAGACGAGAGACAACTCAAAAGCAAGATAGTGAAGCTCGTTAAAGTCCAATGGAGTGAGGATCCCAGAGATTGTACCTGGGAGACTCTGGATAGTTTTAGGAAGGCTTATCTGGATATGTATTCGGATAGCTAGTGGTGTTTGTATTAGATGTATCGTTGTTTGGATGTTTTGTTTGTTGATTTCTTATGTATGGATGATATGTATGTTTGAAGTGTTGAATAAAATGAAATTTGGATTATCTTTTGTTTAAATTTCGGGGACGAAATTCTTTTAAGGGAGGAGGAATGTGATATTCCGGAATTTCAAACCCAATTTAAATATGATAATCTTTGTAATAAATTAAATTAAATTGATAAATTTGTTATTTTAAACAATAACAATAAATGAATTGTAAAGGTACATTGATTCTAATTAAAATTAATATATACATAAGGGTAATGAATGTGTTAAAATTATATTCATATAAAATTTGATTTTTGAATTGAATTTAAAAATTTAATTTGAATTTGAATTGTTGAATCAAGTGATTCAAAATAGGTTAATTATATTCTAAATTTTACTTTGAGTTTAAAGAATATTTTCATGATTTTATTTAGGATATAAAATTTGTTTTATATTTATTTCTTAAAGAAGAATTGAGTTTATATGAATTAAAAATGGATTTAAATTAAGAAAATCAATTAAGAAAACATTTTAAATTTCTTTTTGCATGAGAAGTACACTTGTTTAAATTTAAATCATACTAATAAACATGTGTTAGATGAAAGTGTATGTGCAGTACTAAGGATCGTGTAATATAATATATAAATGCGGAAACTGATAATAGTAGTAAAATAAAAATTAAAGTAAGCACACCAGGAATTTTTATACTGGTTCGAACTTCCCGTTCTACGTCCAGTCCCAGAATATCCTCTGGGTTTAGACTAAAACCCCTCACTTAACCCGGAGGAATAGGTATATCACACCTGAGCAGCCGAACAGGAATTTTTCCGCCTCAACAGCCGAAGAGGACTTTAACTTAATACAAATACTTTGTTGACGAGTGTATTCTGAATAACACGGATTGTCTTTTGATAGTACAATTTCCTATAATCAAATCCTCAAGAATATGTAGTGTATGTGAAGATTTAGAAGGAAGACAATCTCGTAGAATCAAAGTATATAAATTAATTCAGAGATTCTAGAGATATTTAATAAGAATGAATGCTTTTATTTACATAAATAAATAGAGAATAGATTGCAGAATTATAAACAAGAATCGGTGATTGTAGAAGTGATTTGAACATGTTTATATAGTTGTAAAATAGTTATAATCATTCATGAAGAGTTTCAATCAAAAGTTGTGTCCGTATCTCTTGGATTGAGGGACATTCCTCTTCATAAACAATCGCAACTCTTCAGAAAACTAGCCGTTATGTTCAGGTCGGTCGATCGAGAAAACTGGCCGGTCAGCTGATGTTTAAAACCGTATACAAAACAATGTATATCTGTGCACTTGACACAGAGTCGGTCGACCGAGGTTTCTGGTCGGTCAGCCGACCTGTTGTCAATTGCATAGTACACACTAATTTATGTATAACTTAATATAAATCAATTTGTGTATGTGTGTGACTACTTGAGGAATGATTTTAACAATATTCTAAGACTCAATACATTAAAATATTCATACTAATCTCTGGATTGTAGTCTTGTCTCCTTTGTAGAGCGTAATATACACTTATTCTCTTTTTGTCGCTTTCGTACAGTATTCTCGTCGTATGATCTTTGAAGCTTGTGTCATGAATCAAAACTCATGAACCAACATTCTCCCCCTTTTTGATTGATGACAATACTTATGTGACGAAGTAGAATATATATTCTCCCCCTGAATATATGGCGACTTTTCTGACTTTTCTGCAAAAATTTGTTAGCTTTCATATATTTCTCCCCCTTTGTCATCGACAAAAAGGAATACTTATTAGATGTATAAAAAATATGGAACATGTAACACAACATAAGAAAACATCGAGTTTTAAATAGTACATACTCAAAGCAAATAGGAATATTAATGATGTTTACTTAGTACACAACATCTAAAAACAGAATACTAGAAATTATGAGATAGAAAGTTGTAAAACAATATGATTACTCCTCATCATCATCGGAATCCCAAAATTATGGACGGATATTTTCTTCTGGAGGAGCATGTTCCTTACCACATCTTTGAGCATTAGAAGTGTGAGTTCCTGATGTACCGGAACTTGTATTCTTCGAAGTGGAAAAAGAGAAGTTTGGCGCTGTCCTTTTTCCGGGAGCAACATAAGAGGCACCGGCTTCGGAAGTACATTATAAGGCATCCCATAAATTCACGAAGAAGCCCTTGATTTTCTTGAAACGACCATCAATTTTTCGTAGCCGGGCATCCAAGGCTAGTTGATTTTGAGCCAAAATGTCAATGGACGCCTCTGTACTAATTCCGGGAGTTGGTCTTTGAATTGAATGTTGGCATGTTAGACGTTCCGTAGCATGAGTTGATGGTTGAGGTGTAGAAAAGCTACGGCGTAGTTGTTCTCGAGGAGTAGTACTCCATTGGTTAAATGGTATAAATTTAGGAGGTGCATCGGGCAACTTCATTAGTTTTATGGTCCTTGAATCAAAAGAATAAACTTTGGAGGTTTCAGATTCCGGAGCATGTGGGACGAAGCTATCGATCAATCTCATTATGTATTCTCCATAATAAATATGATGCATCTTGCCTTGATTAAATGAGAGAAACTCATCCATGAGTAATTGTGCCTAACTGACTTGTGTATTCGAACATATAGCATATAAAGCTTTAAAATTTTCAGGATATACTAAGTGGTAGGAGCCGCCTCTTGGTGTAATGGATTTCATCATGAAACGATGAAAAAGTCTAGCTCTAGGTCTAAGTGATGATGTTTGTCTAAAATCCATAGCATCATCTTCGAAAAATAAATGGCTTATGTGGTCATGACTTGATATATTACAATCTACATCGTGTAATGAGATTCCACCCGGTCTGGCATCTAAAATGTGGTTAATTCGATCAATGGAAAGGAAAATTGAGGTGCCACATACCGATGTCCAAACACAATTTTCAGTGTTTCTAGGAGGGTTGACAACATTTAGGTTAGCAAGAAACAATTTGACCATAATGTGGTTAATCTTCAAATTATTTTTTCTATGGTCTAGAAAAGTATCGAGCCCACTTTTAATTGCGGCATTTTCAATACGGTAGGAAACGAAATCAGGATAACTTACAAATGATTCTTCAAAGATTTTGGCATCTTGAAGTTGTATCCGTCTTTGAAGTGCTACGTCATTGACAAGCCATGAGGCGATTTGAGTATCTACGGGAGCTGATGAAGATGAGCCACCGGTAGTCTTTGATTTCTTCTTTGGAGCCATTGTTTTTGAAGAAAAGATAAAAATTTGAGAAAACTTTAATGAGGGCTAGGGTAAAAATTGAAATTGGAAAAGCAAAAGTGAAGAGGTAGGTTGAAAAGGTGAAAGGATGGGATACTAATATGAGGTAAAAATGAAAAACAAAACAGATGTCTACACGTTCGGTCGGCCGAAATTACTGGGTCGGCCGACCGACTTGGTTAACTGAGAGTAGCTGAAACTTTCGGGAAGGGTTCGGCTGACCGACTCTGGCCCTTCGGTCGACCGACCCTGTTAAAAAATGTGTATTTGATACTTTCGGGATGGTTTCGGCTGACCGACTCTGGTTCTTCGGTCGGCCGACACTGTTAGAAATGCACATTTTTTGCTGTTATTAAAAAATAATAATAGAAATTTAAATTTTATTATCATTGCATTATATTTATACATCTTATTGAAAACAACAACATATATATATATATATATATATATATAGGTTTTAGCCACCGTTCGTTAAAATCTACGTTCCCATGAGTTTGGGGACAGAACATCTTCTATAGATGACCATCTTGGAGCTATTGGAGTTTGAACAGGATTTGAAGAGGATGGGGCTCTATAAGAAGGTTCAGCAACATCATCTTTTTTTTGGTGAACAAACTTTCATGGCAATCTTTTCTAGAAAACTTAAACGTCTTGCCGTGACTTTTTGTTCATAGTAGAGTTCCCGTTGCATATTCATTTGTTGTTGTTGGTAGTGATGTATTTCATCAATTTTTTGTTAGGTGGATGGAGATATTACCATTGTATTCTTCCCTTTTTTCTTTTCAGGTGTATAGCCTGTATGGGATTCATCCCATGGTTTCCACCCGTGTCGGGGGTCTTTATTCGGAGAAGAGAAATCAAGGATACATTTAGGTATGGGAAAGGTAGTATAGGGGCCATTTTCAGGGATTTGGTCGGAAACATCATCGTCCGGAGATGAGTATGATAGATGGGAATTTTCGGAATTATAGGGGTCATTGTTTGAAGACATTTTTCAGGATTTTTTTTAAATTTTTTTTTTCTCAGTATATGTTTTGAAAGATAAGCATAGTATATATAAACATCTGTTTGCTGAAAAAACTAGTGGATAGGAGCTAATTTGAAATATAATCATAGAAGTTTAACAATAAAACTTTTTGTAAATGTATGATTTATAAGTTTAGAACTAAAAATAGTTATTTCTGAAAGACAAAACAAATAAAACAAATTTTAAGAAAAACTGATACAAGAAACACCTATAGCTCAAGTGGCTATAACACAATATCTATCAAACAAGTCAGAGATCATGAGTTCGAGTTCCGCTTTAGTCAGAAATAAAACAATTTTTGTTTTTCAATATTTTTGCATATTTTTATCTATAAATCTTTTAAAGACATTATTCCTAAATCTCGTCTAAGTTTGATAAAACTATTTTCATTTAAAGGTTTAGTAAAAATGTCAGCAATTTGATTTTCAGTATTAATAAATTCTAAATTTATCAATCCTTTTTCCAAACAATCACGAAGAAAGTGATGACGAATATCAATGTGTTTTGTTCGTGAATGATTTACCGGATTTTTAGAAAGATTTATTGCACTAGTATTATCACAATAAATTATAGATTTTTCAAGATAACAATTAAAATCTTGTAGTGTTTGTTGCATGTATACGACTTGTGCACATGCCAAAGCAGCAGATATATATTCTGCTTCACACGTTGATAAAGAAACACAGTTTGTTTCTTACTAAACCAAGAGACTAAGGAACGTCAAATGAAATGACACGTTCCTCTCGTACTTTTTCGATCCGTCCGACTTCGTCCAAAATCAGCATCGCTATAGGAGACTAATTCGAAAGGACATTCTTTCGGATAGAATAGTCCGAAATCTTTGGTTTTAGTTAGATAACGAATAATAAGTTTAACTGCTCGCATATGTGATTCTTTGGGATTTGCTTGAAATCGAGCACATAAACAAACACTCATCATAATATCGAGTCGACTCGCTGTTAATATAATAACGATCCAATCATACTATGATATAGTTTTTGATCAACACTTTTGCCTTCTTCGTCTCTGTCGAGATGAATCGTTGTGCTCATCGGAGTTGGTTTGGTAGAAGTGTTTTCCAGACCAAATCGTTTAATTAAATTATAACAATATTTTTCTTGATTAATAAAAATTCCATTTTCTATTTGTTTTATTTGCAAACCAAGAAAATAATTTAACTCACCCATATGAGACATTTCAAATTCATTTGTCATTATTTTAGAAAATTCTTGACAAAGCTTTTCATTTGTAGATCCAAAAATTATATCGTCAACATATATTTGGATAATTAAAATATCATGCTTGTTTCTTTTAATAAAAAGACTTTGATCGACCTTTCCAATTTCAAAACCAAAATTTAGTAAATAACTTTTAAGACGATCATACCAAGCACGAGGTGCTTGTTTTAAACCGTATAAAGCCTTTTTGAGTTTATAGACATGGTCAGGAAATTGTTCATGTATAAATAATGGAGGTTGTTCAACATAAACATTTTCTTTTATAAAACCATTTAAAAAAGCACTTTTGACATCCATTTGATATAATTTAAAATTATGAAAACATGCAAAAGCCAGTAAGATTCGTATTGCTTCTAGTCTAGCGACTGGAGCAAACGTTTCTTCATAGTCAATTCCTTCTTCTTGATTATAACCTTGAGCAACTAATCTAGCTTTATTCCTAGTTATATTTCCTAGTTCATCTACTTTATTTTTAAAGACCCATTTAGTACCGATAACTGATTGATCACTTGGTCTAGGAACAAGTTCCCAAACTTCGTTTCGTTCAAATTGATGTAGTTCTTCTTGCATAGCAAGAATCCAGTAGTCATCATGTAACATCCCGCCTTTTCGCACACTTTAAACCGACACACGTGCCAGTTCAAACCATACGGAAGGGCGGATTGTTATGGGGTAAATAAGAAAAAAACAGAGAAGAAATAGAAACAACACAGAATCTCACAGCGGAAGGATAAAATATAATAATAAATATACAGTTCAAAACAGTTTACAAATACTTGATTTGCTTTATACAATAAATATCAGAGTTACACATACCAATACAATCAATGCAGCGGAACAGTATGAGTGTGGTGCAATACTATAGATAATAATAATACGACTCCTTCGTCTTCGTCCTTCAAAGCTAAAGTCTTCTATCCTGAAATGCTCGGACTGACCCGAGCGAATTTGAAAAGACAAAAACACTCGAGTCAGACTAAAAGATCTTATGTGAGTTAAATTAACAGAAATAAATATGAGTACAGTAACTCAAGAGATGTTCGGGATTTACATCTCCTAAGGATCCGTTAAACTATTTACTATGTAGTATATTGCGCTATTATAATAGTGTCTATTTATAAAATAAACTTACTTTTTAATAGCGTTAAGGGGTTACCCATATAGCCCTTAACACAAATAATGCCAATAGTCTATACAGTACCGTAATGCCTCCTGATCGGGAGGCTACCAGAGGATACTCCATAGGTACGATACAAATAGAAACTCGTAGTAAAGGCTCGGTATGGTAGGTGACACGGCACAACTAGGCAATGCCAGGGTAGATATACCAATTGCTATCCAGGCTGGTGGAAACGCGTAGCCGCAGTTACCGCCCACCTCGGACTAACTCCCCAAAATCAAAATATAGAAGTGGCCACTGAATCAATCCAAAATCAAAGTATAATATCGAAGAGGAGGGTCCGATCAGAGAAATGACCTCATTGGCCTGAGAATCGCTCCTGTTTTAGCCACCTTATGCCAACTCACGGGAGTCGGGTCCACGTATTTACCTTACAGGAAACGTCGCCACCACCTACTTCATTCTGGAATCTCCACCGCGTACACGGTTAGTCAAAGTGGTTTTCGGTATCGACAGAGAGTATGTCCATATCCGATCCCGGTCTCTTTGCCAACCCATCGTTATTATAACACCGCGGTAGTTTAAAAATAGTTTATACTTTAAAACCAGAATTAACATTTCCATTTTAAAATTATGAATACGATATCATTTTTAAACCCAAAACCATATTATATCATTTATCCCAAATAAAATTCTTTTCCCAAAATCATAATGCTTTAAACTTCATAACGTCTGAAAATCAAATATTTTTCAAAGCATAATATTTTGAAATTTATAGTTTAAAACCATAACTTTTAAAACTCTAATGGTTTGGATATTCCACGGTATATAGAATAAATGGTTTAACTTTAAAGTTACTTTGTAAAGAAAATAGTTCTCATGGCTTTACAAATACATTTCTTTATTTAAGTCTAAGCCAAAATTTATATTATCTCTCTCAAGTTCCAAAACCACTTCAATTTATTTATATATACGTATATCCATTTTGAGTATCAATATTTCAAACTAAAGTTGGATTTTATTCTTTCAACAAATCAATTGTTCTATTAATTTGTCTTGAATATTCATATAAAATCCATAAAAAAATAAAACTTCAATTTCTAGTAATAAAATATATATATATTTCCCATTCAAATTATACTAGAATATTCATTTCAATTTATTTTGGGAAAAATCCAATTATAAATATCATATCTTAAGATTTCCAAACTTAACATTTAAACATATGATATAAATTATTAAACTCCGTTTTCTTAATTTTCTTCCGTTTTTAATAAAGATTTTTATACACCTTTTAATTTCAAAATTTTCAACTTCATATGTATATATATATATATGGAAGAAAAATCTTTATACAATATAAAATTTAAAATTATTATAAACCGTATTCCATCCAAACCATAGAAATCACATTTAAATAGTTATAGATATACCGCGGTGCCTGTATATAATTTTCTATCCTATGGTCAAGTGATACGGATATTTATCATTTCAATCCGCAATTTAAAAGATATAAAAATTTTGCGGTTATATATCATTTCAAACCACAATCCCGAATGAAATGAAGTATGCATGATAATTTAGAATTTAATGATATACAATAAACATCCATTCATCAACATCATCCATCATCCAAATCGCAATCATCAATCAATATCAATCAATAACAATATTATTTTTGGTACTACATAACAGGTAATACTGGCAATTTTATTCAAATTAAATTTAACAGCTATTAATCTACAGTCTATATTCAGTAATAAATTATATAACTGTTAACTAGCAGTTCATATACAAACAAATAAATTTTAACTGTAAATTTATACGCAATAAATGAATTAAATTAACAGTTAAATTTAATAAATGCATTTCAACAAATATGAGTGAAATAAACATGTCAAATACTCATAAATAAATTTCTAGTCATTTCTAAAATTAATTTAACAAACATAAAAGCTTCTAGTAGTTGTGAGTGGGTTAAAACACTCACCTTTTGAATTTAAATCGAATTTAAATTCGATTTAAACCCAAAAATTCGCCCGTCTCGGAATTCGTCCAAACCAGCGTCATCAAGTCTTACGATCCTAACAAAAAAAAATTCGCGTGAATCCGAGGTCGTATGTAAAAGTTATAGCGATTATTGCATTTGAATTTCAAAATTAAAAACAACAAAAGGAGGACACATTTCATACTCTTGCCACGTCATCCTCCACTATCACGCACGCGGCTACCATCTTCTTTCCAGAAGCAAACGCACGCAAGTTCCAGCGCAAGCCTAAAACATGAAACCGTATTGAATTTTTGCCGCAAATCTGACCGTCGAAACGCCAAACTAACCACATAGATGCGATCCCCTCGGTTCCCTCTCCAAAACCCAGAAACAGAATTTCGATCAGGCGAACTTTGATGCGACGCTGATGAATGGCCACGAATTGTTTGAATTTATTCTGGGTAAACGGTAACTCCAACTGAAAAACGAATTTCACCATGGGATTACGTGTTTCGAGAAGATCGACATATATTTTTGTGGAATTTTTCTGAAGAGTTTGAATTTTCATTGAAATTTTGAATTAATTGGATCTAGGGTTTGCACCCATTGAAGAAGAAGAGGAGCTTGAAGAAAGTATACGCGCAGATGGAATGAAATTAGGCGGAGGCTAGGGCTTGAATAGCTGGGTTTATATAGAGGGTTAGAGGTAGCGTAGATAGACCGTAGAATGAACGTGCGGAACAAACTATGGCCCAAAAAGCCCGCTATGTCTCCGGAACGAAATTTCGTAAATCTATATATCCAAATAGGTAATTTAAAATATTCTGAACGTGATGGAAAAAGTTTCACGTCCAAATTTGATCATATGAAGAAGTTATGCTGAAAACAAAATTTCCAAATTGATTTCAAATTGATTTTATTAAAATTGATTTCAAGGCGTTTCACGCCCGTACGATCAAACGACAAGTCCGATCGATACGAAACTTGAAACACTATAATAATTCACCGATACGGATCCGATGAAACTGGTTTCGTCGAAATCCGAGTCCATGGCCAAAATGGTTATTTTTAATATTCATTAAATAAATTATAAAAATCCAAATTTTATATTAAATTCTAAAATTGGCCAAATTTTATTTCTTATATGATTCGTAATCAATTGAAAAGATTTAACAGGCTTAGGTGTGAATTAAAAGTTGACAGTATATTAATTGCAATGTTAATTTCTACACTTTCTTATATTTAAGAATTTTATAAATTATATTCTCAAAACCCATACTTTAGATTTTTAAATCTTTATATTCTCAACTTTCACCTAAAATAAAGATGCCATAAACATTAGTTCCTGATTCACATCATTATTCTTTAAGTCTAATTTAAATCTCAATAACGTAGTATTTAACGTTAGAATCCATTTTATTATGCATAAATTCCAAATTTTACTGACCCAAATTTTCTTCTTTTCATTCCATATCAATTGTCAATCCTATAAGAAAAATTAACATTAGGTTCATACTTATTACAAATAACTCCAATTTCTTCCAAATAATAATTACATAACTATTAAATAATAAATCCATTTGATTGCAATTAATTTCCAAATAAATTTGGATCTTTATTTGGTTATACAAAAAAAATCCGTTATCACTTACCTAACAAAGTTATTATTACTTAAGATCTCATTGCATCCACATTTTCACATTTTCATTTCCTGGTTTCTTTACTTCATTCTACGTAAATTATTATAAATGGGATTTTCTTGGTTACATCTTATTTGCATTTAACATTACTCATTCACCAATTCATTTCACTTTAACTGCGGTAAATTGGCGGATAAATTGAATTTGATTCCCAAAATTTAAATTAACAAGCAACAAGAATAGGTAACACACAATAGTCGTTACGCTAAATTCTAGTCACCTAAATAAGCTTTTATTACTTTACAAAATGGAATAACTTTTAAACTCATAAATGTAATACCAAAACCGTTATAAATCCAATAAATTTCCAAGTTGTAGTTTGTACACATTTTACACAACTATTATGATTTCTCACAGAACGTTGAATTTATTAAATGGCCATTTATTATAATTTAATTCCCTTAATTGAATCAAATGCTTATAATTTTTACATTCTTACCATTCCTTCCCATTATAAATTTATTAACGGATTTACAAATCTCTATCTTCCAAATATTAAATAACCAAACTGATTACAACCACTGTTCTTATCAAATTTTCATAAATTTGTTCAAATCTATACTCTTTTTCCATATAAATAAATTTTATGTTACTACTAGATTTTTTTATCCACTACAGCCATTAAATTTTTACTATCTACACTTATTACATCTTTGTATTAATGAATCCCATTCAAGTTAATATTTATATTAATATTCACAAATTCAACATTTATATGTTTCTTAAAATTAACTTTCAACCAAATGTGCCAATTTACATTTCATTTCCATTCAATATATATTCATTTTATTCCGTTCATTCGGGTACTGCATTGAAATATTTTTATTCTCTAATACTAACGTTATTATCATTAAATTATGATTGGATTCCAAGTTTTTATTCAATACCTTGAACAATAACTTACATATTAACCAAATCCTTCTTCTACTTAATTCAAATTGGATTATGTTCCAATTCCTATAACCTAGGTCTTGAGTCACCATTGACATAATTAAATTTATCGTTTATTTCAATCTTCATTTATAATTTAAAGTTCTACTAAACTAAATTACAAAACTTATGAACTTTAACAAATTTAATCCACCAATTAAATCTTTCTGATGTTTATATATTGCAATTAAATTCAGTTATTATTTCATTAATACTATTTTAATCAACTAATTATGACTTATAACCACAAACACAAATTTTCGTTATTTCAATCTATGTCATATAAACATTTAAAATTATTTACTTTTAATTACAGTTACTAGCTAACCCCTACATTTACTCCATTAAAAATCCTAAGACTTCTATTTCAATTTAAATTAGATTAGAAAACATATCAAATTGATTCATTTAATATCATTGAATTTAACGGGTCGTTACACTCTTCCCCACTCAAAACTTTTCGTCCCCGAAAAGGAAAAAGAAGGGAGAAGGAAGAATAAACAGTACATCTTATTTCAAATATTATTTATAAACAATAATTCACTAAATTTATTTTCTTAAATAAATATACCTGTTTATAATCATTATATTCTTTTATACTTAGATTATTAAAGCTGGAAAACATTTTCACAAAATTCTAAGTCCAAAATTTACGGAAAATTTTGGCAGAGTCTCCTTTGTACGGTGAGGCTCGGGAGAAAATATAATATCAAAATATACAAATATATTACATATATTGTCAAAATATTATATCCCAACGCGGGAAAATAGCGCTTTAAACGTAATCCGAAAACGTACCTATTTGTCGGGCAATATACGCTTATTATTATGGAACCAAAAGCAGTAGCAGTTGCTTCCATCACCTGTATTCACTTATATAATCTAAAAGGTTAAATATTTATATGAAAGTGAAATGTTTAGGTGGTTTCGACCATTAATCAACCAATCAAATGCAACAACCATAGATTTTTAACAAACAGCACACACCACAAACAAGCAACCATTAATCCATCAACCAATTTGTTGTTTGGGTTCAAACTTGAAATTTGTATGAAACGAAATTAACTATCAAGTGCATCCTTTACTCAACAGTCTTAGATGGAACAAGGATAGATTATTTATTCATCCAACAACTTCAAATTCCTTACCCAACAAACATAAATCAACAATAACAATTCAAACCAACAACCAAATTAACTTATTATACATTTATTTCATGCTTCAGTGGGTTGATTTTCTTTCTTTCATTCATGGAGGGATTTCTTTGTTTCTTACAATTTTATTTTCCATTTATTACAAAATTCATTATATTTGTATTCCAATTTATTGACTAAAGTATATATCATCTATTTATACTACTTACCTTTACTTATATAGTAAAATTTCCAATTTATCTTAAGCTTATACAATTAATTCTCATTAACAATAGCAAATTAATAGAATACCTTTTACCTCAAGCTTCACTTGTAAGATTTCTCCTTTCATTTTCTTAATAACATTGCAACTTTTATTATATGGTAAGTTATGTATGTTTTAAGAATGTAAGTGAAAATTTACAAGTTTCTTCTCAATTCCATTTTATTAATTTTAAACTAGTAGCTTTCATACCGTACTGAAGTTTATAACCCTCCACATCAATCCTTATTTAATAAAGAATTTCATTTTATCTACTTAAGTTCATATCACCTATTTATATTACTTATCTTTAACTTGAGATTTCAATTATAACTTAAGTTTATACCAATAATTTCTCATTTATAACAACGATTTATTGAATACTTCACTATTTCCAAAATTTCTACTTGTATAATATTCTAATCCAATTTCTAAATTAACATTTCAACTTTTATATTTGGTAAGTTATTTATGTCAAAGAAAAATGCAATTAAACTTATACAAGCTTTATCTCATCTTTTAATTAAATTTAATGTTAATCAATATTACTCTTTGTAACAAATTTCAAATTTCTCTTTATAACTTTTCATTAATTCTCTTACCTACATTAGAGGTTTCAATTAATTACTTACCTTTTATTTCACTAAAATAATTTAAAACAATTAATTAATGGAAATTTAAGAATTAAATACCGGGTCAAACCTCAAAATTACTTTAAAAATAATAGATAATTAATTTCTTACAACTTTTATATCTCTAATTATCCTTTAAAACAATTGAAATTTTAAATAATTTCAAAACAAATCTGTAGTAGAATTTACTACAGTGGCCTTTCCCCTTCGAAACTCGAAAATGAAAGTCGATGATGCGGCCGCCATCACCGAAATTATTTTCCAGCGACAGAGAGGAAAGTACAAACTTATTTTCTTCAAAATCCTCTTAAACCAATTCTTTCGAATTATACTAAATATTTATATAAGAAAATATTTATAAACCAAATCATTATATTTCATAAATCCTTTGAAAACAGATTTTCAAAATCCCGGACTTAAGTTCTAAAATCTCCAATTTGATTTATTATAATTTCAACTTAGCTTCAATTGTTATAAATATTTTTATTTCCTAACACCCAATCTATAGCAACCAAATATATATATATATATATATATATATATATATATCTTTATAAAAATATTTTTATATATAGAAAATATAATAGGCAAAATTATTTCATTCACCTATATTAAAAACAAATATTATGTCGGTCTGTCCTATTAAGTGTTTAGAAATTCCTATTGATGTCATAGCATCCCATGCATCAACCAGAATTTATAAATACAAAGCGGAACAGATTAACACAATATCAAAATCTTTTTATAACACTAACAAGTACGCTCTCTCATATATATACGCTCAGTGACTCCCATAGGGTATTACTACCCTATTAACAAAGAGTCAAACCCCACAAAGCCAAGGTTTATCGCTAAACCAAAGCTCTGATACCAACTGTAACATCCCGCCTTTTCGCACACTTTAAACCGACACACGTGCTAGTTCAAACCATACGGAAGGGCGGATTGTTATGGGGTAAATAAGAAAAAAACAGAGAAGAAATAGAAACAACACAGAATCTCACAGCGGAAGGATAAAATATAATAATAAATATACAGTTCAAAACAGTTTACAAATACTTGATTTGCTTTATACAATAAATATCAGAGTTACACATACCAATACAATCAATGCAGCAGAACAGTATGAGTGTGGTGCAATACTATAGATAATAATAATACGACTCCTTCGTCTTCGTCTTTCAAAGCTAAAGTCTTCTATCCTGAAACGCTCGGACTGACCCGAGCGAATTTGAAAAGACAAAAACACTCGAGTCAGACTAAAAGATCTTATGTGAGTTAAATTAACAGAAATAAATATGAGTACAGTAACTCAAGAGATGTTCGGGATTTACATCTCCTAAGGATCCGTTAAACTATTCACTATGTAGTATATTGCGCTATTATAATAGTGTCTATTTATAAAATAAACTTACTTTTTAATAGCGTTAAGGGGTTACCCATATAGCCCTTAACACAAATAATGCCAATAGTCTATACAGTACCGTAATACCTCCTGATCGGGAGGCTACTAGAGGATACTCCATAGGTACGACACAAATAGAAACTCATAGTAAAGGCTCGGTATGGTAGGTGACACGGCACAACTAGGCAATGCCAGGGTAGATATACCAATTGCTATCCAGGCTGGTGGAAACGCGTAGCTGCAGTTACCGCCCACCTCGGACTAACTCCCCAAAATCAAAATATAGAAGTGGCCACTGAATCAATCCAAAATCAAAGTATAATATCGAAGAGGAGGGTCCGATCAGAGGAATGACCTCATTGGCCTGAGAATTGCTCCTGTTTTAGCCACCTTATGCCAACTCACGGGAGTCGGGTCCACGTATTTACCTTACAGGAAACGTCGCCACCACCTACTTCATTCTGGAATCTCCACCGCGTACACGGTTAGTCAAAGTGGTTTTCGGTATCGACAGAGAGTATGTCCATATCCGATCCCGGTCTCTTTGCCAACCCATCGTTATTATAACACCGCGGTCATTTAAAAATAGTTTATACTTTAAAACCAGAATAAACATTTCCATTTTAAAATTATGAATACGATATCATTTTAAAACCCAAAACCATATTATATCATTTATCCCAAATAAAATTCTTTTCCCAAAATCATAATGCTTTAAACTTCATAACGTCTGAAAATCAAATATTTTTCAAAGCATAATATTTTGAAATTTATAGTTTAAAACCATAACTTTTAAAACTCTAATGGTTTGGATATTCCACGGTATATGGAATAAATGGTTTAACTTTAAAGTTACTTTGTAAAGAAAATAGTTCTCATGGCTTTACAAATACATTTCTTTATTTAAGTCTAAGCCAAAATTTATATTATCTCTCTCAAGTTCCAAAACCACTTCAATTTATTTATATATACGTATATCCATTTTGAGTATCAATATTTCAAACTAAAGTTGGATTTTATTCTTTCAACAAATCAATTGTTCTATTAATTTGTCTTGAATATTCATATAAAATCCATAAAAAAATAAAACTTCAATTTCTAGTAATAAAATATATATATTTTTCCCATTCAAATTATACTAGAATAATCATTTCAATTTATTTTGGGAAAAATCCAATTATAAATATCATATCTTAAAATTTCCAAACTTAACATTTAAACATATGATACAAATTATTAAACTCCGTTTTCTTAATTTTCTTCCATTTTTTAATAAAGATTTTTATACACCTTTTAATTTCAAAATTTTCAACTTCATATGTATATATATATATGGAAGAAAAATCTTTATACAATATAAAATTTAAAATTATTATAAACCGTATTCCATCCAAACCATAGAAATCACATTTAAATAGTTATAGATATACCGCGGTGCCTGTATATAATTTTCTATCCTATGGTCAAGTGATACGGATATTTATCATTTCAATCCGCAATTTAAAAGATATAAAATTTTTGCGGTTATATATCATTTCAAACCACAATCCCGAATGAAATGAAGTATGCATGATAATTTGCAATTTAATGATATACAATAAACATCCATTCATCAACATCATCCATCATCCAAATCGCAATCATCAATCAATATCAATCAATAACAATATTATTTTTGGTACTACATAACAGGTAATACTGGCAATTTTATTCAAATTAAATTTAACAGCTATTAATCTACAGTCTATATTCAGTAATAAATTATATAACTGTTAACTAGCAGTTCATATACAAACAAATAAATTTTAACTGTAAATTTATACGCACTAAATGAATTAAATTAACAGTTAAATTTAATAAATGCATTTCAACAAGTATGAGTGAAATAAACATGCCAAATACTCATAAATAAATTTCTATTCATTTCTAAAATTAATTTAACAAACATAAAAGCTTCTAGTAGTTGTGAGTGGGTTAAAACACTCACCTTTTGAATTTAAATCGAATTTAAATTCGATTTAAACCCAAAAATTCGCCCGTCTCGGAATTCGTCCAAACCAGCGTCATCAAGTCCGGAACTAAATTACGATCCTAACAAAAAAAATTTCGCGTGAATCCGAGGTCGTATGTAAAAGTTATAGCGATTATTGCATTTGAATTTCAAAATTAAAAACAACAAAAGGAGGACACATTTCATACTCTTGCCACGTCATCCTCCACTATCACGCACGCGGCTACCATCTTCTTTCCAGAAGCAAATGCACGCAAGTTCCAGCGCAAGCCTAAAACATGAAACCCTATTGAATTTTTGCCGCAAATCTGACCGTCGAAACGCCAAACTAACCACATAGATGCGATCCCCTCGGTTCCCTCTCTAAAACCCAGAAACAGAATTTCGATCAGGCGAACTTTGATGCGACGCTGATGAACGGCCATGAATTGTTTGAATTTATTCTGGGTAAATGGTAACTCCAACTGAAAAACGAATTTCACCATGGGATTACGTGTTTCGAGAAGATCGACATATATTTTTGTGGAATTTTTCTGAAGAGTTTGAATTTTCATTGAAATTTTGAATTGATTGGATCTAGGGTTTGCACCCATTGAAGAAGAAGAGGAGCTTGAAGAAAGTATACGCGCAGATGGAATGAAATTAGGCGGAGGCTAGGGCTTGAATAGCTGGGTTTATATAGAGGGTTAGAGGTAGCGTAGATAGACCGTAGAATGAACGTGCGGAACAAACTATGGCCCAAAAAGCCCGCTATGTCTCCGGAACGAAATTTCGTAAATCTATATATCCAAATAGGTAATTTAAAATATTCTGAACGCGATGGAAAAAGTTTCACGTCCAAATTTGATCGTATGAAGAAGTTATGCTGAAAACAAAATTTCCAAATTGATTTCAAATTGATTTTATTAAAATTGATTTCAAGGCGTTTCACGCCCGTACGATCAAACGACAAGTCCGATCGATACGAAACTTGAAACACTATAATAATTCACCGATACGGATCCGATGAAACTGGTTTCGTCGAAATCCGAGTCCGTGGCCAAAATGGTTATTTTTAATATTCATTAAATAAATTATAAAAATCCAAATTTTATATTAAATTCTAAAATTGGCCAAATTTTATTTCTTATATGATTCGTAATCAATTGAAAAGATTTAACAGGCTTAGGTGTGAATTAAAAGTTGACAGTATATTAATTGCAATGTTAATTTCTACACTTTCTTATATTTAAGAATTTTATAAATTATATTCTCAAAACCCATACTTTAGATTTTTAAATCTTTATATTCTCAACTTTCACCTAAAATAAAGATGCCATAAACATTAGTTCCTGATTCACATCATTATTCTTTAAGTCTAATTTAAATCTCAATAACGTAGTATTTAACGTTAGAATCCATTTTATTATGCATAAATTCCAAATTTTACTGACCCAAATTTTCTTCTTTTCATTCCATATCAATTGTCAATCCTATAAGAAAAATTAACATTAGGTTCATACTTATTACAAATAACTCCAATTTCTTCCAAATAATAATTACATAACTATTAAATAATAAATCCATTTAATTGCAATAAATTCAACTGATTGCAATTAATTTCCAAATAAATTTGGATCTTTATTTGGTTATACAAAAAAAATCCGTTATCACTTACCTAACAAAGTTATTATTACTTAAGATCTCATTGCATCCACATTTTCACATTTTCATTTCCTGGTTTCTTTACTTCATTCTACGTAAATTATTATAAATGGGATTTTCTTGGTTACATCTTATTTGCATTTAACATTACTCATTCACCAATTCATTTCACTTTAACTGCGGTAAATTGGCGGATAAATTGAATTTGATTCCCAAAATTTAAATTAACAAGCAACAAGAATAGGTAACACACAATAGTCGTTACGCTAAATTCTAGTCACCTAAATAAGCTTTTATTACTTTACAAAATGGAATAACTTTTAAACTCATAAATGTAATACCAAAACCGTTATAAATCCAATAAATTTCCAAGTTGTAGTTTGTACACATTTTACACAACTATTATGATTTCTCACAGAACGTTGAATTTATTAAATGGCCATTTATTATAATTTAATTCCCTTAATTGAATCAAATGCTTATAATTTTTACTTTCTTATCATTCCTTCCCATTATAAATTTATTAACGGATTTACCAATCTCTATCTTCCAAATATTAAATAATCAAACTGATTACAACCACTGTTCTTACCAAATTTTCATAAATTTGTTCAAATCTATACTCTTTTTCCATATAAATTTTATGTTACTACTAGATTTTTTTATCCACTATAGCCATTAAATTTTTACTATCTACACTTATTACATCTTTGTATTAATGAATCCCATTCAAGTTAATATTTATATTAATATTCACAAATTCAACATTTATATGTTTCTTAAAATTAACTTTCAACCAAATGTGCCAATTTACATTTCATTTCCATTCAATATATATTCATTTTATTCCGTTCATTCGGGTACTGCATTGAAATATTTTTATTCTCTAATACTAACGTTATTATCATTAAATTATGATTGGATTCCAAGTTTTTATTCAATACCTTGAACAATAACTTACATATTAACCAAATCCTTCTTCTACTTAATTCAAATTGGATTATGTTCCAATTCCTATAACCTAGGTCTTGAGTCACCATTGACATAATTAAATTTATCGTTTATTTCAATCTTCATTTATAATTTAAAGTTCTACTAAACTAAATTACAAAACTTATGAACTTTAACAAATTTAATCCACCAATTAAATCTTTTTGATGTTTATATATTGCAATTAAATTCAGTTATTATTTCATTAATACTATTTTAATCAACTAATTATGACTTATAACCACAAACACAAATTTTCGTTATTTCAATCTATGTCATATAAACATTTTAAATTATTTACTTTTAATTACAGTTACTAGCTAACCCCTACATTTACTCCATTAAAAATCCTAAGACTTCTATTTCAATTTAAATTAGATTAGAAAACATATCAAATTGATTCATTTAATATTATTGAATTTAACGGGTCGTTACACATCAGTTGAGGCTTTTTTTATATTCTTAGGTTCTATGTTAGAGAGAAAAGCTACATGACCAACTTGACTTAATTGATGTCTGGTTTTAACGTTCGTATTTACTTCTCCAATTATATTTTGCACAGGATGATGTCGTAAAATTTTAGGTGGAGATTTTATTATATTAGTAGTAGTATTCTCATTTTCAGTAATATCATGATCATTGTTGAAAATTTCTTCAGTATTACTATTTTCATTCTGAGTAGCTTCATCATCAGAATCGATAGTAATATTTGGAGTTATATATTTAAAATTTTCGTCAAATGAAACATGTAAACTTTCTTCAATAATTTGAGTTCTTTTATTAAAAATTCGATAAGCTTTACTTCGTTCCGAATATCCAACGAATATTCCTTCATCGGATTTTGGATCGAATTTGCCTAGTTGATCTTTAGTATTTAAAATAAAGCATTTAGAGCTAAAAACTTTAAGATATGAAATATTTGATTTTCTTCCATTTAGAAGTTCATATGGAGTATTCTTAGTTAACGGTCGAATGGAAACACGATTCAGTACATAACAAGCAGTAGCTACAGCTTCTGTCCAAAAATGTTTTGATAAATTGGTTCCATTTAATAAAGTTCTTGCACATTCTTGTAATGTTCTATTTTTTCTTTCTACAACGCCATTTTGTTGTGGTGTTCTAGGAAATGAAAAATTATGGTTAATACCTTTCTTGTTACAAAATTTTCAAAAACTTCATTTTCAAATTCTCCTCCATGATCACTTCTGATATTTTTAATTTTCAAACTTTTAATATTTTGAATTCTTTTAACAAACACTTTAAAATTATAAAAAGTATCACTTTTATTTTTTAAAAATAAAATCCAAGTGTATCTAGAAAAATCATCTACAATAACAAACACATATCTATTATGATTAATAGATTGAACTTGAGTTGGACCAAAAAGATCCATGTGTAAAAGTTCAAGTGGTTGTTCTGTAGAAATTACTTTTTTTGATTTAAAAGAAGATTTTGTTAATTTTCCTAATTTACATGCATCACAAAATATATTCATTTTGAATTTTATGTCAGGTAAACCTTTAACTAATTTGTTTTTTGCTAATTCGTTGATGGTTTTAAAATTGATGTGACAAAATCTTTTGTGCCAAAGACAGGTATCATTTTCCTTAGCTATTAAACACAAATTTGAATCATTTTTAACGTTCATATTTAAAATATAAATGTTTTTATCTCTTATTCCTTCAAAAATAGTGTTATGATTTTTATCGAAAATATAACATTTATTTTCTGAAAAAGTTATATTAAAACCTTTATCACATAACTGACTAATACTCAATAAATTATGTTTTAAATTTTTGACTAATAAAACATCAGTAATGAGAGGTAAATTAGTGGTACCGTTGCTGCTGACATCGCCTTTACCGATTGTATAACCATTAGAGTTATCTCCAAAAGTGACTGATCCTCCATTTGAGTAGATAATATTTGACAACATTTCTTTGTTTCCAGTCATATGTTTTGAGCAACCGCTGTCTAAAATCCATTTTCCTCTCCTTTTATGTGGTACCTGCAAAATTTTTTTATAAAAAGTTGGTACCCGTTTCTTTTTAGGGTCCTAAGAGTTAGATCTTAGGAAGCCAAACCCATACAGGTTCAGAATTCCCTTTATAAACATAGTTTTTGTTATTATGAACAGTTTCCATGAACATTTTGATATGTTTATTTCTTATTAAAACATTATTTGATTTTGGAATCCATATCTTAATGGTTTTAGTGTTTGACCAAACTGTTTTCCTAATATCCTTTTTAATATTATTATTAATTCTACCTTTAGTAAACTTATTTTATTTCTTAAATCCTAGTCCAGATTTGTTGTTAGTGGATTGAGAATTTTCTAGTATTTTAGAAAGATTCTCTCTTCCTTTATTGAAATTAGAGATATTGTTAGAGATGTCATCAAATTTTATTTTTAGACTAGATTTTTCTAAATCTAAATCTTTAATTTTAGAATTTAAACCATTATTTTCAAAAAATAAAACATCATTTTTACTTTTCTGAATTTCTAGTTCTTCAGTTATTGAAGAAATTTGAGAAGATAAGTTAGAATTTGATTGTTGAGAAATTTCAAGTTCTTCTTCTAATATTTTCTTTTCATCTTTCAGCATATCTACTTCTAAGACTGTCCTATCTAATTTTCTTTGTAAATCTTTCAGCATATCTACTTCTAAGACTGTCCTATCTAATTTTCTTTGTAAATCTTTATTTTTCTTTTTAAGTTGCTTTGCTAAATCTACTAATTCAGAATTAATTTCAATTAAATCTTCAAAACTAAGATCACTTACATCGTCTGATGAAGCCATGAAGCACACATTTGCTTGTTCATTTTCATTGTCACTTTCACTTTCTGATGAAGATGATGAGTCTGTGTCATCCCAAGTGACTGAAAAAGCTCTTCGTTTGGTTTTGTCCTTCTTAAAATTGCTCTTTTTACGTTCAGGACAATCTTTCTTCATGTGACCTTTCTTGTGACATTCATAAAATTCCATTGCTGAAGATGACGGTTTGCTACTGTTGATATTGTTGTTGGAATTATTTTTGTTTCCCCTGAATTTATTTCTTTTGAATTTCAGAAACTTTTTAAATTTTTAGCAATCATTGCCATATCTTCATTCTCTGAGTCGGAATCATCTTTTTCTGCTTAAAATGCCAAATTCTTCTTTTCTTGTGCTACATTTCTCTTTGCCTGTAAATTTACTTCGTAGGACATTAAATTACCTATCAATTCTTCTGGTTTTAATGTTGACAAATCACTTGCTTCTTCAATGGCTAGGACTTTTCTTTCCCATTCGTCAGTTAAAGAATTTAAGATTTTTGTGATAACATCAAACTCAGTAAATGTTTGTTCTAATGATAATAGAGCATGATGGATATCCTGAAATCTAGAGTACATATCATTTATAAATTCGTTTGGCCTCATTTTGAAATTTTCAAATTGATTTTTCAACATAGAAATTTTGCTTAATTTAACTTTGTTCATTCCCTCATGTGTTATCTTAAGGGTTCTCCATATTTCATAACCAGAAGTGCACATGCTAACTCTATTGAATTCATTTCTATCTAATGCACAAAATAGAATATTCATAGCCTTTGCATTTGATGTAGCATCTAGTTTTTGTGTGTTACTCCAAGTTGAGTATTCTCCAGTAGGAGTTGTGTACTCTCTTTGTATAACATTCCATATATCAAAACCACTAGATTGCATATAGATTCTCATTCTAATTGACCAATAATTATAATTTAAACCATTAAAAAGTGGAGGTCGTGAAGTTGATTGACCCTCTATGAAACTAGTATTAGTGTTAGTGCTAACATTGTTAGTTTGTGTCGTTGCCATATTACTAGAAATAAATATCAAATAACTTTGTGACGGTTATAGGAAAACCTTGCTCTGATACCAAATGAAAGTGTACGTGCAGTACTAAGGATCGTGTAATACAATATACAAATGCGGAAACTGATAATAGCAGTAAAATAAAAATTAAAGTAAGCACGCCAGGAATTTTTATACTGGTTCGAACTTCTCGTTCTACGTCCAGTCCCAGAATATCCTCTGGATTTAGACTAAAACCCCTCACTTAACCCGGAGGAATAGGTATATCACACCTGAGCAGCCGAACAGGAATTTTTCTGCCTCAACAGCCGAAGAGGACTTTAACTTAATACAAATGCTTTGTTGACGAGTGTGTTATGAATAACACGGATTGTATTTTGATAGTACAATTTCCTATAATCAAATCCTTAAGAATATGTAGTGTATGTGAAGATTTAGAAGGAAGACAATCTCATAGAATCAAAGTATATAGATTAGTTCAGAGATTCTAGAGATATTTAATAAGAATGAATGCTTTTATTTGCAGAAATAAATAGAGAATAGATTGCAGAATTATAAACAAGAATCGGTGATTGTAGAAGTGATTTGAACTTGTTTATATAGTTGTAGAATAGTTATAAGCTTTCATGAAGAGTTTCAATCAAAAGTTGTGTCCGTATCTCTTGGATTGAGGGACATTCCTCTTCATGAACAATCACAACTCTTCAGAAAACTAGCCGTTATGTTCAGGTCGGTCGACCGAGAAAACTGGCCGTTCAGCTGATGTTTAAAACCATATACAGAACAATGTATATCTGTGCACTTGACACAGAGTCGGTCGACCGAGGTTTCTAGTCGGTCAGCTGACCTGTTGTCAATTGCACAGTACACACTAATTTATGTATAACTTAATATAAATCAATTGTGTATGTGTGTGACTACTTGAGGAATGATTTTAACAATATTCTAAGACTCAATACATTGAAATATTCGTACTAATCTCTGGATTGTAGTCTTGTCTCCTTTGTAGTGCATAATATACACTTATTCTCTTTTTGTCGCTTTCGTATAGTATTCTCGTCGTATGATCTCTGAAGCTTGTGTCATGAATCAAAACTCATGAATCAACATTAGAGAATTAGTAAGGGATAATGACAAGTGTCAAAAATTCAATTTATTTTCTTTAAATTTTTATAAAACAAAACTTTTTATAAGAACCACTTCTTATGCTTCATTTCAATTTTCTCATTCCAAAATTTTCTTTTGCAAGAGAAAAATTTACTCTTCCATTAACAAACCTGAAAACTCTTAAAACCTTTACACCTTCAACCAAAATTTATCAAATTCAAACCTCTTTTCAAAATCTAAAAAATGCAAAGCAAATTACAGAGGATAATCTGCATACAAGTACACCTCAAAAATATGCAAATCAGGGTTCCTGAATCTTCAAAATTTCTGAAAGAAAATTCAATTTCTTCTAGCCTAGTACTGACTGATTAAGGATTAAAGCATCATCAAGCAAACATTGGATCAAGCAATTTCAAGTAAAAAAAGAAAAAAAGAAAACTGCAGTCCTTTCTTTTTCCATAATTTTGGTCTCTGCTTAACAATCAAACAGGTGAGTAAATTATAAAATAAGAAAAATTTAAGTAAAAATGTTGCATGTGAATGATAGTTCTATTGATGCTTGCATGTACCTATTTTTGTAAAATCTTTGTTTATATGTTATAAATTAACTGTGCATGTTAAAAATACTACTGATGCTTCTCTGTATCTTCAAGTTCAGAGTAAATTTAAACGAAAGCTTCAAATTATATGCAACAAATCATTGTTAAGTTAGAATCTTCAATGCAGTGATTTCATTTAAACATGAATCAAGTATTAAATTGATATTTAAGAAGAGATTGTTTTAAAATTTGATGAATCAGGATAATACAGTAACAAAAATTTAATATCATGATAAAATCAAGCTTTGAATTTTGTTGAATCGAATTCACATCTTAAATCTTCTTCGTAATGCATGATTTTTAAGACAAAGTTTAGGATTTTTAAATTGAATTTGGGTTAGAAATTCTGTGTTGACCGAATTTGGGATTTTGGGCAAATTCTTGTGATCGGGCCAATTATAGGTATTGGGTTTTAGATTGAAGCTGTATTGATGGTTGTTAAACACAAGAAAAATAATGGAAGTGATTACCATTTAGCAGAGGATTGGGATTTTTGAAAACTAGGGTTTTTGCTGTGTATTTGTTCGCATTCGAATACGGCTAACCGGGGACGAAGGGATCGAGTTGCGTGTGGTTTGGGGCGAAGCTGCGTCAGGGTCGTGCAGTGTTGTGGCCGAAATCTAGAAGTGAACAGTGGTCGACAACCGTGGGATGATGGGTTTTCTGGTGATGCAGTTCTGGGTTTTGGGTTCGAGTCATCTTGATTTTGTTTGAGCTCGTGAAATTGGAAATTGAGGGCCGGAGTTGTGTCATGGGTCGAAGTGGGGTCTGCGCGTGGTGTTGTGGATGGTGGCGGCGACGTCGGAGCAACGTGCACGTGCACTGGGTAATGACCGTGTTAGTGGAGTTGGTGGTCAGGGCGACTCGAAGCAGTGTTCGTGTGTTTGGGTGTGTGGCTCGTGTGTGTGCTCGGGCGAATCGCTGTTGCGTGTAGGGGGTTGGGGGAAGGTAGTGTGCGTTGTTTTGTGTTAGCTGAAGCCTAAACTAAGAAGAGAGGGAAAGGTAGAGGAGGGGATTGGGTTTTGATGTTTAACTTGAGTTTTGTCGAGTCGAACAAATAGGGACAAGTGAAGTTTGAAGCTTTCAAACTTAAATTTTCAAATTGTTTTAAGTTTAAACTTTAAATTTTTTATTTCAACTACTTTATAAAATGTTAAATATTTTAATTCAAAGTAATTCATATTTTATTAGTTGAAGTTTTAAATGATTTTACATTCTTTTAAATTTAACTTTTAAAAAGGTAATTAGCTTTAACAAATTAAAAATATTTTAAATATGTAATAGTTTTTAATAATTAATGAAATTGTTTGGTTTTGAAAGTTAATTAAGTTTTGAAATTAAAAGTTTACTTAAATTTATAAATTAATTAAGGTTAAAATTAATTAATAATTTTAGATTAATTAATTTATTAAGACTTAATTAATTAATTATGGTTTAATAATTTGATATTTAAGGATTAAATTAAATAATAATTAATTTATCATTAATTAAATAATTAATTAATAAGTGATTAATAACTAATTAATTAAGTGATTAATGATTAATTGATTAGTAATTAAAAAATTAATTAATTAACTAATTGATTAAGAGTTAACTAATAAAGTAATTAAACATTAATTAATTTATAACTAATAGTTAATTAATTAGTGGTTAAGATTTAATTAATTAAATAATTAAAATTAATTAATTTATAAATAATTAAGTAATCAAGATAAATTAATTTGTAATTAATTAAGAAATTAATTAAGGTTAATTAATTATAAATTAAGGGTTAATTAATATCCAATTAAGGAATGATTAATTTTTAATCAAGTTTTAATTAATTAATAATTATAGTAATTAATTAATAGTTAATTAATTAAAGATTAATTAATTAATAATGAGGTTAATTAAGAAGTGATTAATTAATTAATTAAATGATTGTGATTAATTAATTAATGATTGGTTGAGCAAAATAATGTGATTAATTCTTAAGTAATTAATTTAATTTAAATTAATTAAATTAATTATATGGATTAAAGAAGTGCTTGCTTATGGATGATTGTTTGAATTGAATATCTGAATATGGTTGATATCTGTTGAATATAATTGAGATATTCTGTGATGAGATTTGTAACGACCCGCCTTTTTGGACAGTTTAAATCGACGATCAAATACACATGCCGATTCCAAACCATTCAAAAGGGCAGATGGTTATTGGGGTAAATAAGAAAAGAAAGGGAAGGGAAATAAAGGAAATGAAACAACACAGAATCTTGCAGCGGAACGATAAATATAATAGTCAAATAAACAGTTCATGAAGCTGTTTACAATACTTTGATCATTATTTATACAACATTTATCAGAGTTATACATATACAATAGAATAAATAAAATAATGCAGCAGATAGCATGATGCAAAGGTAATAATAGTAGTAGTATACCAAATCTTCGTCTTCGTCCTCCAGAATAGATCTTCGAAAATCTGAAAACTCAGGACTGACCCGAGCGTAATGAAAAGACAAAACACTCGAGTCAGGACTAAAATATCCTTATGAAAGTTAAATCAATCGTAAATAAATATGAGTGTAACGGCGTCAGAGATGTTTACGGGGTTTGACATCTCATATCCAGTGTCAACGTGCGTGCAATAACTCAAGAGATGTTACGGGATTTTCCATCTCTCAAGGATCCGTTAAACTCTCTACTAGGTAGTAATGTACGCTAAGTAGATAATGTCTATCAGTAATATAAAGTATCAAAATAGCGTTAAGGCGTTACCATAATCCCCCTTAACACGTTTTATAATGCCACAGTCTATACAGCACCGTAAGCCCCATCGTAAACTGGTGGTTATCAGAGGGTACCCCATAGGTATAACACAAAACCAAACGTAGTGGTCGCGAATAGGATAATCAGTATGAAAAGGTACATGAGGCGATACCAACTAGGATACTAGTAGTTGCGTGATCCGGACTGATGTTGAGCATAGCCAGCAGCTACCCCAACACCGCGAAACAACACTCCCAAATCAAGGGGTGCACCCAAATCGAATCACAAATGTAACAGAAATGGTATCGAAGAAGCGTGTACGCTAGAGGTGGCGAACCTCAATGGCCCGGCGCGGCTCCTGTTTTAGTCATGTCAGGGGTCATCCAATATCGATCTCTTTCTTCAGTCAACGTGTTCACCAAATCATCCACCTCATTCTGGATCAACACTCCGCATATAATAGTTATTAAAGTGGTGTTCGGTATCGACAGAGAGTATGTCCATATCCGATCCCGGTCTCTTTAATAACTACGTATTATTACACCGTTGGCTCTTTTACATTTCAAATCGATTCATAATTGATATCAAAATATCATATTCTCTTCAAAAATCATATCCATTTCAAATATCATCGCATCTATTTAAAATGTAAGGTTCCGTTTCAAAAATCATTTTTCGCCTCAATATCTCATTTCGATTTCCAAAATCATTTCGAATTTCACTTTAGGTTGCAACTTCATTTAACCCAATTCATATTTAAATTCAAGATTTAAACATAAACATTTCACCTTATTGCTCAGCTTGAAAATTTTGAAAATAGTTTTAAGTAGTTTAAAAGTAGTTTTAAATAATTAAAATAGTTAAAAATACTTAAAATCTTTAAATGGATTTCAAATAGCTAAATTAATTTAAAATAATTAATATAGGTTAAAATAGTTTAAGTATTTAAAGATGGTTTATATAACAGAGTAATTTGGAAAACAAAATGAAACAGCTTCAAAACCAAAACATTTCAATTATAACTTCTTAATTCAAATCAATTTCAATTTCCATTCTATCGATTTAATTTCGATTTCAATTCAAATCAATGTCAACTTTGACTTCAAATCAATTCGATTCTATATTCATCTCCAATTAATTCAATTACAATTTATATCGATTTGGAGCTTGATTTTTCAAAATATCAATTTATAACACTTAACAAAATTTTCCTTTAATATTCAAATTCAAATCCAAATTTCAAATATGATTCAATTCTAAATTTCAAATATGATTCAATTCCAAGCTCAATTTCAAAATATCATTTTTATATCACTTTTACTTAGTAATATTCAAAGCTCGGAATAATGTTCAATCTTTAAACAAATAAATTTCGAAATACAATCATATCCCAAATTTTTTTATCTCAAAGTCTCAACTTAAATTATTTAGCAATTTCCTTTAACCAAAATTTATTTCAACATTCTAAACTCAAATTTTCGATAAATTGGATTTCTATAAATTGATTTTACTTGTAACTTTTAAATCAAAACATTTAAATAAATTCCAAATCGACGATTTTAAAATTTATTAATTTAGCCAATCCGATGTCCGTATATAATTTTCTATCCTATGGCCACGTGATTATTTATTTCAATTTAAATGTCAGGGATGAATATATATATCACTTAAATTAAATCACAGTATCATATGTATGCATAACAGAATATATATAAGCAAATAAACATCCAAACATTTAAATATCAACCAATAGCATCCATCGAACTACATCATCCAATAGGCAATACAATTCACGGCAATTTCATAGTTATCAATGTTAGGTAATTTAATCGTAATTCAATTCTAATTTTAACTTGACCGTCAATTTAATTTTTAACGGTGAATTCAAATGACAATCTATACGACAATTAAATTTTATCAACAACGACAAATAAAATTCATATCACTTCATAATATTAAACTTAACTAGCATAAAGATATTCAGTACGTTGTGAGCGTTATAAAACACTCACCTTGATATTCTGTTGTCGCCGAGACGTTCCGGTTTGGAACTAAAACTGGACGACGCCCAATTTTAGCCCAAATTCCCACCGTCTCCAAATCCATCCAAACCAGTTTCATTTCGAAGCTCTCGTCATTACGATCACAACGCAAAAAGTTTCGTTCCAATCGGACCTCGTATGAAAAAGTTATGCATTTTAAACATTTGCGAATTTAAATATATATATATATATATATATATACACACATTTTTTTTCAAACCCTACTTTCAATCTCAGCCCTCCATTTTCTCAACTGCAGATCTGGGCCCTTCCTTCCATCTTCTCCAAAACGTGAAAAGCACGTACAATTTCAACCCATAGCCGCCGATGCTTAAGCTAATTATACGACCAACTCCGGCATCTTGAAGACGATCAGGTTACACCACTTCGAAGCCACCGCCTTACTCCACCTTCACCCCAAATAGCTCCAAGCGCGGCCTCATCCTCTGCCTCGAATTGCGTGAAAAATGCAGCTGCTTCCATCGCGTTTTGCCGTCAATCCGTGGCTCCGTTTCCGATCTCCATCGTTGGATAGCTAGATCTTGATGCCCTCTACAACTTTGTAGTTGAGAGTTTTTGCTAATTGTTGATGGATTGAGAGAAAAATGAGGAAGAAGTTTCGAAATTTTTCGGCCATTGAAATGAAAGTGGCGGCTATCACCTTTTAACCTAGGGTTTTAGAAATTTGTGAATTATGAAGTCCTTCTATAGAAAAATACGCGACACTATTCATTCCGGATTTTTCGAACTTCGATTTACGTGCGGTAACCAGCGTTTTTAGGGTTCATCCCGCGTTCCGGACACAATGGAACATGTTTCGGAAGCTAATTCGATCGTATGTGTGAGTTACGGCAATAAACGATCGATTTGAAATTAAATCGGTTAATCAAATTTCTGTGCGTTTGGGCTCGCCCCGGACAAACGGTAAATCCGATTGACACAAAATTTGAAACCTTACAAAAATATGACATTACGGATCCGATGAAACTGGTTTCGCCAAAATCCGAGACTGTTTGAAAAATGACTATTTTAACTCGTCAATTAAATATTAAAATATTCAATTTTCACAAATTTACTTTTAATTCGATTTTAAAAGTTCTACAACATCATTCTAACTTTAATATGATAAAATAAAATTTTACAAATCATTTTTAATCATATTAAACCCGTTATTCAATTATCCAGTAAATTCCAATTTCAAAATCTTATTAACTCTATAATAATCCCAATATAACTTACATTCACTTGGAAACCTATTTGAATCATATTAAATCAAATTTCAATTATTCACTCTATTTTCATATATTAAATTTCCATATCAAATTAATTGTATCAAATTCAGAATTTAATTATTCAAACATTTGTAATATTAAATTTAAACAAATTTGATTATTCTTAAATCGCTATCTTTTGAAATATTCAAAACGAACTTATAAAATTTACCAAATTCAAATTATAGAACAACCATTTTCATTAAAACAATTATTCAATTCCCGTTATTCAATTATTCAATAAATTCCAAATATTAAATTTAAACAATTTAATTGTTCAATATTTGACGGATTTCAATATTGGATTTTTAAATAAAATTTCATTATCAGTCGATTTACTATATTACATAAAATGAATTCCACATTATTATTTAACTACAGTTAGAGATAATGCACTCAACTAATATATAAACTTTCATTTCAATTGCAATTGGTTCACAAATTCAATTCGACTAACTAAATGAATAGGTAACTTAAATAATTATCACCGTTAACTTTTAATTACTTATAAGTTTATTATTTACAAACAAGTGTCACAACTACCTATACAATACAAATTCATTCAATTACCTTTGACTACATATTATTTCAATTGATTTGGGACTCCATTCAATTCATAAATAATTAACTTAGATAAAATTTGTTGCATTTCATTCTAGTTATTATTATTCCAAACGACTTACAATTTTTTTCTAACACTAAATCACGAAATCTTATTAAATTAGCTATTTTAATTATCGAAAATTTACGGGTCGTTACAAGATTTGTATATATCTGAGATGGATGATTGTTATTATCTATGGATAATGCTGTGTGAATTCAATGTTTAAAATTGAATTGAATTGTTTAAATATTTAAACAACTTAACCTTTAAGATGTCGTTCAGATTTCGATGAGACCGGGATCGGGAATCAAATTTGATTTTCCGAAAACCACATCGATCCAAGTTAAACGTTAGGTCGTGACATCTCAAAGGAAGATCGAGATGGAGATTTAGAGTGCAAGGGTTATTGTCGTTAACTCTGAGGGTGATTCCAAAATGAGTGTAACGAAATAATGCCTTCCGTATCGTTCGAGCCCGGAACGAACTTGTATGGATTGAATGCTTTCAGAACATCGTCAGGTGGACGATGAGCATTCTAGGAGATGTGATCTCTAAAGGTAATCGTAGCCTCAAGCCTCGTCAACCGAGAATGGCTAAAACAGGGGAGGTGCAGCAAGGCTTCGTGGGAAGCCCTCACTTGAGAGTGAGATTTACCCCTGTCTAGAAGTCGCTTATTATTTCGGCTGTATGGGCAGTTGTTGGCCACAACTGCGGGGTTGTCTTGTTCGGAACTGTCCAGTAAGGGATGGTTCCGGCCTTGTGTTGCAGGGGAGTTAGGGTGGCTCCTTGGTACGGTGATCTAGGCCCCGTACTGTGACGGGCGGTACATCAGTAGCCCTGCCATTGATGGAAACCCATTTTCCCTACGAGACCCTACGGTTTTGATTGTATTACCCACTTTTGTGGCTAGTAGATGGAATTTAATCATGTAACAATTTCGGCTATTTTCTATTTATTTGAAAACCCTAGACCCTAATATAATATCACTGGATTTCCTACCAAATGTTTTGGTTAGCGTAAGGTAAAAACATACCCATGTTTATTTGTGGGAAGTCTTACGTGATACCTTTTGTGTTCAATAATAATTTTTAAAGTTAAACAACTTTAACTTATTTACTCACACCAGACCCATGTCTGACCCGGGGTTTATTTTTTTTTTCACAAACTCTTGGGTACTCAAATTTTTACGAGTAGCCAAGTGATTAGGTTGGGATTAGCAAATGTTTTGGAAGCTGGAGCTGGAGACCAGGCGTACTATCTATCTCTTTCCGCTGTAGTGACATTTTGATGTAGTGTTTTGAGTTGTATGGTTTGGAAAACTCTTATGAATGTCCAATGTAATGGAGTAGTATTATTTTGTGTACTCTGATATGTAAAACTATGTAATGGATATGTGTAATATTATATTTTGATCGTTTTCGCTGTGAGATTCTGATGTTTGTTGTTCTTTTCTTTCTATCTTTTCTATTTCTATCTCTTTCTTTTCTTATTGATGATACATATTTCTGGATATTGAAAGACAGGTCGTCACATAGAGAAAGTAAATTAACTTAAGTTTAAAAATAATAGAAGCTTGGCTTCGAGTATGGGTGAAAGCTCATTAAATAAAAGTTTGGGTTAAATTAATTTGGGAAATGGTTATTAATATTAGCATGGAATGTTGTCAAGCTTAATGGAATGGGTTTGAATGAAACCAATATGGGAATGAATGAAATGCAAGTGAATGGTTTGTAAATAAGTTAGAATGGAATAAAATTTAATATAAATTGTATTGGAATCAACTTAAAATGATTATAAGCTTAAGTAATTGTTTATTCACATAAATATCGTCGAATTTGCATAGATATAATAGGCGTTTGACAAAAATGAGATTAAATTAAAAAAAAATCTATGAATTGGTAGAGGTAAATAAAATTGATTTTTGGAATCAATTGAAATAAATGTGAGTTGTTTGGGTTAAAAATGAATTGAATGTAAGAAATTGAGTTGCAAACCATTTAAATTGAATGAAGTATATACGAATTGGTTGTAAACAATTAAAATTAATGTCGGAACTCTATAGGTTGCTTATAAATATTGTTTAACCTGCATTGCTTATAGAAACTTGTATGTTATCTAGTTAAATTTGCTAAATATTGTTAAATTACATGATTTTGGCACTTACGTGTTTAAATTAAGTAAGTACGGGTACCGGAAAGCCGTTTGGCTGGATTTTGGGCGCGCTAATTGCTAATTAATAAGCCGCTTGCTTAAAAATGCTATATAGAGGTACGCCTACGCAATAAAAATAGGAAATATGAACCGTTTTTGTTTTCCCGACCATGTGGCTCGATGTATACATATTTATATCTCTTGTCAAATTGCAAAAGCTCCTCCGTACAAAGGAGACTCTGCCAAAAAAATTCGAAAATTTTGGGAGTTTGAAAAAATTTTGGAAAAATTTTTGTTAGCGACAAAAAGATTTCAAATTGGAAATTGAAATAAATTAGTGGATGAAACTAATTTAAAATAATGATATGAATCAGTTATAAATGGAAGATAAAATTCAATATTCAGAGTTGAAGATAAATTGAATTCATATGGAAATGGGAGAACCGATTTGAATAGAAGTAGATATAAACTAAAGTGGTGAAGTGAAAATAAATATAAGAAGCGTATAAAATACTTATAGTGGACTTAAGAAGAAATGGTGAAATTCTTAAGTAATATGGGTGTCGGGAAAATATATTGAATAAGCATTTGAGTGAAGATTTAATAAAAATATGTGAAATGATAAGCGTTGATAAGTGAATAGAAATCAAAATGAATGTGAATAAAAGAGAATTGATATAGCTGATAATCAATTGAGATAAATACGTAGGATGTACGTATATTATTTTATTTGCATAGCAATTTGATCCAGATTCGAGCACAGAATTTTGAGATAGTTATATCGATCCGAGTTAGGATTTTTCACTCGATTTTCGACGGCGAACCATGGATATGGATTTTTGATTGATTCTGGAAATTCTCTATCATAGTTATGACTATGCAAGGAGAATGATGGTTTCTGATCAAGAAACTAGATCTGAGTCCGCATTAGGATGTCTGGTGGACGATACTAGTTCGAAAATGAAATTGTGTGATCGAGTAAGCGATCGGATTTGGTATTGCGTACAAATGATATATGTACATTGTACGGGCTTAAATGGAATGAATATTGAAAATTTTGTAAAGAAATGTATAAAATGATTTTGAATGTTGTGATTGGATATTATTGCTAAGTAGAGTATACAGGTATTTAAGAGCAAGAGGAAAATTGGTTTTGATTTCAGAAGATAAATTTGAATTGCTCGACAAAAAGGTATATGTTTAAATTTCTGTATGAAATTTGATTGGGTTTTTGATCTAGCCACTTGGATTTTTATTTTCTTTTGGAATTTGGAGACCCGTAGAGGCATTTTGTAGTTGTACCGAGCTATCCGTGCAAAGGAGACTCTGGCGAAATTTTTCGGACATTTAGGGAGTTCGAAAATTTTTGAGACATTTTGGAAATTTGAAACTTGGTTTTGAATTATAATTTGAATGATTGAATAAGTAAAGTTGTTTGGAAACTATGAAAGGTTTTGAGAAGTTGGTTGAAGTAATAGTGGGTCTTTAATAAAAGATATGTTATGGCAAGTTGATAAAACTGTTTGGTTTTGGAAAATAGTAATGGGTATTGGATCATTCTTCTTAACTAGCAATTTCGGGGACGAAATTCTTTTAAGGGGGGAGGAATGTGATGACCCAGAATTTTTGATTGTTTGAAATTGGAATACTTAATTGATTTTAAATATTTGAAAGGTTAATTTTAACTTGAATACCAAATATCACTATTTATTTGATAATTGAATTATTGAATTTAATAATTGAAAGTGTGGTGAAATATTGAATCTTCAATTAAAGCTTCTTAAAAATAATTTGAGGGTTTGTAAAATTTAAATTGATAATACTGAAGATAGTAAAAGTGTTAAAATTTAATTTGGAAGTGTTTTGTTCAGTTTTAAAATTTTATCGTTTACATTGAATTTAAAAATAGCCTTCCGAGGCACAGTCTCAGAATTTGACGAAACCAGTTTCATTAGATCCATAATATTATATTATTATCGGATTTCAATTTTCGTAGTCTTTGGTGTTTTTGTGGGAGCGTACGATATATAAACGCACTGAAATTAAATCAAAATTTAATATAATAACTAGGTACAAAAAGCTATCTTCTCCAATCGAATTAGGACTCGAAACCTTTTCCATTGTGTTCGTAATAAGGGTATAACATTATAAATGCCTAGCGGCACACCTCGATAGGAGGTCGAAATTTTAAGTTGCGTTTATCGAGACGATTTAAATTTAAAAATTAAAATATATATTATTTGCATATGTCTTATCAGCCGAATTTTTTTGTCAAACTATATCTTATCCTATTCTCATGCCTTCTTATCCCTTCTGTAATACGCTTCTTCTTTCTTCTTTTAAACATAGCAAACAGAGTACTACAAGAAAAAGAAATCAAAGGAAAACGAAAATGGCCGAGCATCTCCAAACAGATCAAATCGATGTAAAGTTTTCCCTCTCGTTCAATTCGATCGAGCTTCGACCAGAAAAAAAAATATTCGAATCGAAAAAGGGGAGGCGAACGATTTTCATTCGAAATCAACTAAGGGCAGACTCAAACTAAAATCTCCATCTTCTAATCAAATCCTTTCATAAAAAAAGAAAAACAAAAATTTCAATCTTCTCGCGTTTCGATTCGCAAGGCTGGAGTGCATGAGGTCTGGTGATGGCATCGTGGGTTGGAGGTGCTTGTCTGGGAAGTCGTGGGCATTGAATGTGTTCGAGTGGCGTTGGGTGAAGCATCACAAACCGCACATGCCCTGAAAGGCTCGTGGCTTTAGGGGTCGTGTGATGGAGGCCGACTTGTGGAGTCATCGATCTACTTTGGCGATGGCTTCGTGGGCGAGCTGGCAAGAGTTCGTTCGGTTGGGATTGGAGGGGTCGCGGCGGGCTTCGCAACTCGAGGTGCTGAGACTTGAGCTAGGATTTGATGGGAGGCGTGTCACTGATGTCTTGCTCTTTGCGTTGTTACTGTCAGATAGTTTTAATGATTATTTAATTTAGTATATGTTCAAAGTTAGGAAAAAAAATTATTTTACAGAAATATTTATAACAATTTTTGTTTTGTTTTAATTTATATATGGGTAGGATTTTAAAATTGGCAGTAAGTATAAAACGGTTTGTTTTAAATGTTTAAATAGATATATAAATAACAGCAAGGTATATTGATTCACCTATTTAGTACTAAGTGGGTTTGATATATATGGATTTTAAAGAAAAAGAAAAATATGTATATATACTTTAAACTTACTGATCAATTTCGATGTATATATTATGATGATTTAACCTGTTTTATTAACTCATTGAGTTATTTTAGCTATGAAAAATGTAAAATAAAATAGTTATGAAGGGGGAATTAGTTTAAAATAAAACTATTAGTAAAAAAAGAAAAATCAAGGGTTAATTAAATTTATCAAATCAGAATTTAATTTGTTCAATTTTTTTGGATATTGATAAACTGTATAAATATTAATTCAAGGTCTAAAATTATAGAGGAACAAGTCGAGATGGATTGAATTTGCGAACAAAGATCAAAGGTGAGTTAACCTCACTCTTCTGGATTTAATTTAAATTTAAATGGTTAAATTTAAATAATTGGTTGAATGATTGAATTGATTTGATGTGCTATATCATATATAATAGTATATACAGTATATATTGGAGTGATTGATTTCCCGCATTATATAGCGGATGAGACCCTATGCGCCGAATAATAGCAGATGATATTATATAAACCCATATACCGCGATATTCCGCCTCGAAGTGGAATTGGTATTGTGCTAACATCTGTGGATGTAGGGAAACAGGTTGGAGGGATCCAACTGGATTCCTCAAAATTATTTAGATTATTTAATATTTTGTGTTATGAATATTTAATATTCTGTGATGAATTATATTGATAATTGGAATATTGAATGCTATGGTTTGCTTGAATATATATTTCGGTACACTGAGTTATCAAAATATATAGAATTGGATTTTTGAAAAGAAAATAAAATAGGGAATTTTTAAGTTAAATAATTATAGAGAATTGAATAAATTGAAGAATGAACTGGAAAAGAATAAAAGGTGGTTTTAAAATTCTAATAAATAAATTCCAAGTATGGGAAAAGGGATTTGAATTTTAAAACTTAAGTGATGTTATTCAACGGAATGAAAGAATTTACTTTAAAATTCAAGGCTTGAAATTTATTTAAAAGAATAAAGAAGAAATTTGGAAAATCTGAAATTGGTATGTTTCAATTAAAAGATTTAAAATCAAAACGAAGAAATAAAATATGAAGTTAATGGATTTTGAAAAAATGAGTAAGTAAAGGAATTTATTTCAAAATGGAGTAAATTGGAAATTAATTTGGAAATTGATTTAAGTGTTTGAAATTGGGAATTTAAAGGAAAATGTGACTATGAAATTTATAAGCTGAGTTTATAAAAATGAAGCAATATATCAGTGGATATTTGGAAGAATAAATTCACGGTGAGAATTTATTAAAGGAATGGGTAAATTTGTTTGAAAATAAATAGTGGTTTATTTTTAAAAGATGAGAAAGAGAAGCGTATTTCCTTGGATAGCCAAGTACGTTTCGAAGCAAATTTTAAGTATAAGTAAAAGTTTTAAAGTTGATTTAAAGGTATGTTTTAGAAAATTTATTATTTTAAATATTTAAATTTTAAGGTATGTTTTTTTCAAATTTGTTATAGTAGAAATTATTCAAAGGTGGCTTGGTATTATGTTTTAAAAGGATAAAAATTTAGTTTTATATTTTATAAAGCAGCTTTATTTTAAATATTCTTAAAGTATGTATTTTTGAATAAGTATTAAAATAGTTTTAACTTAAATGAATTAAAGTGCATTTTATAATAAAGAGTTTTTTTTAATTATTTTAAAAATCTAAAGCTTGTACTTGGTGCTTTCAGTAGGAATAAATATTTGGAAATTTATTCCATGAGAAGAGTGTGGTTTGGAAACTGTTTTCAAAAGGGTTGAAAATGAAAATATATCTTGCGAAGATATTTTGAGGTTAATAAATAATTTGGTGAAATTATTTATGGTTGATGGCTGTTTGTGAATGTTATTTGATAGTTAAATAACCGACTATCAATATTGGCCAATGCGTTGATCGTTTCGAAGAGACCGGGATCGGGATTTATTTCCTGAAAACCACTTCGATCTGGTTTGTATATTTTCGTGAGGAAGACGAGTTTGGATTCGAAGGTGGAGCAGTGAAGTGCAAGGGCTAGTCACTACTAATCCTGAGGTGATTCCAAAATGGATGTAGTAGGAGTAGTGCCTTCGGTTTCGTTCGAACCGGGGACGGACTTGTATGGATTGAATGCTTTCAGAACATCTTCAAGTGGACGATGAACATTCTAAGAGATGAGTTCTCTAAAGGTAACGCTTAGCCTCAAGCCTCATCAACCAGGAATAATTGAAAATCAAGGGTTATGCAGCATGGCTAGGTGGGTAGCGCCCATTAGGGTGAGGTAATCCCTGTCTAGATGTCCCTTTTTATTCGGCTTAGTGGTGCGGTTGCTGATCCCAATCGTGGGGTGATCTTACTCGAGATTATCCAGTAAGGGGTAGTCTCGGTCTTGTGTTGCAGGGGATTGGGTGGAATCCTCGGTACAGTGATCTAGGCCACGTAATGTGACAGGTGGTACCCTAGTGCCTAGTCATTAGTTGGAAATCCATTCTCCCTACGCGCCTGTATGGTTTTGATTGTGCCCAACTATTGCTGAAACGTGAGATGCAAGCATTTCAGATAGATTCTATTTTACTTTCTATAGGCACTATTCTAATATCAAAGATTTTTGATAAAAAGTATTTTGGCTATCGTAAGGTAAAAACCCGACATGTTTATTTGTGGCGTGGTCTTACGAGATGCTTCTGTTTTCAAAAGAATTTTGAAACTTCAATAATCATTTTGAGTGTGGTTTTCTCACGCTGGTATTCCAGACTGACTTGGGTGTTATTTAACTATAATGCTCGGGTCAGACGAGGTATTATAGAATACAGGAAAGGATGTTGTCGAGCTCAGGAGACGAGCTGGATGGCGATACGTACTTCCGTACTTAATTATTATTCCGCTGTGTATTCAGTTTTGAGGACAAATTTTTATAAATGTCCAGTTGTATGTTATTGATGTTGTTGAACTCTAATGATGTATTCTGGTGATGCATGTATAAAACAGATATAGTTTTCTTTTTTGTAAAGATCTGTTATTATCTATTATATTTTATTCCGCTGTGTTTGTGAGATTCTGATGTTGTTTCTAATTTCTTCTTCCACCTCTTTCTTCTTTAACTCTAATGGTTCGTATTTCCGTTCATCTTGAGTTGATTTGTTGGAGAATAGTGTCGACTCAAGGGCTACGGAGTTGCGGGCTGTTACACCTGCCGAGCCGCATTCCTGCCGAGCCGCAATCGTGCCGAGCCATACTATCCTGCCGAGCCGCATTCCTACCGAGCTGCATTCCTGCCGAGTTGCAATCCTACCAAGCCATACTATCCTATCGAGCCGTAATCCTGCACTCCTGCAATTCTGCATTCCTACAATCCCGTAGTCCTGCAATCCTACCGAACGACCCTCATCTTCCAGACCGAACCGTTCATGTCGAACGACCCTCATCTTCCAGGCTGAGCCATCCATGCCGAACGACCCTTATCTTCCAGGTCGAGCCATCTATACCGAACGACCCTGACCTTAACACAATGCTGAGCGACCTTGCCGAGTGAAGTATGCCAAGCGGCATATGCTGAGTGAAGTATGCCAAGCGGCATATGCTGAATGTAGCATACTGAGTAAGGTATGCCAAGCAATACCTATGACGAGTGACAATGCCAATCGCCCTTACTTCTAGACCGAGCCGTCCATGTCGAACGACCCACAACTTCTAGATCGAACGACATATCCAAGTGGACTTCATCCTTTTAAACTGAATCCATCATATTCCAGCCTCGATAATCATGAAGCTGGTTAGGTTGGATCTTCCTGTTTATGGCCTTGACAAAAGGTGGGTTAACAATGAACAAATCAGAAAAAATCACAGTCATTTAAACATAATCAAACGGCCGAGCTAAAGTAAATGACAAATTCAAATGAACGAAATTGTAGGAATTCGATTCCTATTTTACCAAATCATCATCGGCTGTAAAAAAAGCATTCGAGTTCAAGTAATATCAGAGTGCATAAAATAAATTAGGAACTCGAATCAAATTCGAGGGTAATATAAATCGTAATGGGGATAAACATACCAAATTCAAAGCATCATTCAACCTCGACGAATTGAAGCAGCCAAGTGTTACTCGAGGAGATGATCAATTGCTGAAGCAAATCAGAAGAACATAAATTGTAATCGATCAACAATCAATTGACTTCTTCAACTCAGCAAAGCCCTAACTTTTCAAAACAAAAGGAATGAAGAAAGGCAACCATTTTTACATAGCAAAGCGGGCCGATAGATTAAAGAATAAAAGGAAAATTTTCTTATCACTTAACATATTTATCCCGACTTTGATAATTACCTTTGGGATTCTATTTTTAAACATTAGGTTTTGTTTTTAAATTATTGTTTTAAATTTTTAATTTAATTTTGAACTCTTCTAATTACTAGTCGTATGACTAGGGACGAACTACGGTGGTGTAGTTCGAGAATTCGCAACTCAATGGTTAAGTTGTGACAGGGTTTTGAGCGTAGAGTTAAGGTGAGTCGATAGTGGGTGTCGTGAGTTTACATGTGTAAGCGTCTGACTACTTAATTTCTAGTAGAAACCTTGGGGGCATCACGTAGGCAGGGTTTTTCCAAAGTTGGGTAAATTTTCGTGTTCTATTTTCTGCTTTTATATTCTGCTATATCTGTGCTACTACTCTGCTGTGATCTGTATTGAAATTATTTTATATAAAGTTCCTCAATAATTTTTATAATTAATAATATCACCCTGTTCACCCCCCTCTAGGTGAAATCGATCCAACACAAAGCAAGGCTTCATTAATTCAAGACATAGATGTGAGTAACAAGTTACTCTCCTTAATGCTTGGTAGCACAAAACTCCACTGGACACTTCACTGCTTCATCTTACTTATCAACTATGATTTATTGTAAATTGCAATGCCAATCAAATCTGATCAAAACTTGAATTTTCTTGCCTCTAAGGGTATAGAACCATGTTGAGAAGCTTATAATAAGATTTGTGGGATTTTAGTTCTAAATTACTTGAATTTTTAAAGAGGAGTCAAGGGTAGAAATTTTGTTAAGTAAAAGTGAACAAAATAAGCCATGAGACTTGATTTTTGAAGTGATGGAGTAGTCTTTAGACTTCTCTAGTGATTTAAGACAAAGGAAAGGAGCAGGATATTTTATATGGCTAGGGTTTAGGCTAATGGGCCATGAGATAATTCGCTAATTCATTTTATTCACATCTTTCATTTACAAAACAATTGTTCTACCTTGTCAAAATAACTCCAATTCCGAAATAAAAATTACTACTACTTTATAAATACCAATATTGCTTCAAAAAGCTCAAAATTACCATTATTAAAAATTTATTAATCAAAACATTTAATACCAAAATAAATCATTATCTAATCACTTAATAAATAGTTTTTTAATAAACAAATATCACCAACTAAATAATCTTTTTCTCGAATATCAACGATAATTATTTTATTATGCAAATAATTCATATAATAACCTTTTTAACAAATAATTACCCATGAATTCTCCAAACCAATTCTCCTTTTCACAAATCTTAACAAAATATTTTATTTTTAAAATTCTTAACTTCACAAAATACTCCATCATTCAAATCCCAAATGAATTCTATGTTTCCAAGTCATCTCAAATTCCCTATATTAATAATTTAAATTCAAATTATTCACTTTTTATTTAAAACCTATTTAACCGATTAAACCTTTATTATTATTTTTAATAAATCGCTTCTCAATATTGGGTTGTTGCAACAATGGGATGGTGGAATGCCCTTTGAGCTGCTATGTCCAGGGATATTTTACTTAGGATCAGTTCAAGGCTAGGTTTGAAGAGAAGTTTACACCATCGGCTCATAAGTCGATGCTATTTAGAATATTTGTTGATTTGAAATAGTGCAACTCATCCATTTCAGAATACATGTAAGGTCCTCCTTTTTATCTCTTGAAAGTCGGCACCTAATACATCTACGGTATTCCATTGTGGAGTATTCAAATGCAAGGAAGGCAGACTTTTAGGGTAAAATAAAAAGAAAAGAACAAGAGAAACATAATCTCACAACAGAACAATCACATATACCATAACAAAGATAATAAAAGATGTCATTCCAAGATACAAGGTATATTAGATTTAAAAACAAACCCCATCAGCCAGAACGGTTATAACTTCTTGACCTTACAATTGCCAAGGGGTATATGTATAACATAACAGAAATAAAAGTACTATAGTTGGTAAACATCCAGCTCTACTCTATGAGCTCCATGTCTTGCTAATGACAACCTAGAAAAACACTCAGTCTGACCTAAGCAATATAATAAAGTAACACCCGGATCAATCTGAAAAACCAGCATGAAAACTCAAGTAATATGGTGAATATATAATAATTTTGTGAGACCATGCTGCTAAACACGGAACAAGTTTTTACTTCATAAGAAAAACATCCATAGATGAAAGAATGTAAACAAGTCAAAAAAAATCAGACTTGAGAGAATGTAAACAAATAATTAAACATTTAGAAGCGCTCTAGGCACTTGTCGATGCAATTAAGAAAATGATTCGAAGATTTGAATCAAACAAGGAAAGGGTAATTTTTTCAACAATGCCTAGGAGGTTGCTCCCTCCTAACCGTATGTATACCTTTAGAAATATACTTGAGAACTATGATGGCTCTTGAAAACCTCCAAGCCAGACCTCGCCAATATTAATGAGTATCCGAGTATTTCACATTATAGTGCGCATATAATCGAAACCAATATAGAGTAGATGTGACAATACCCAAATAGGAGCAACTACACATAGCTTGGCCCACACTTCCTCTTTTGTTTTAGTCATTTCCTGTAAAGGATATCAAAGCTCAAAAGAGCAACAAATCATCTTGAATGGACAAAACACAAAGTAGATAGCATAATCAAAATCGATAGTCAATAAATCAACTATTGGGAATAGAAAAATGATTATATTTGGAAATTTAACCGCATACTCTTACCACCACTAAATGAATCAAGCTTTTAAACAGTTGGCTCACACTTTTTCTTGAATTTCACATCATAAATATTTGTAAAACACTTTAAAAACATCCTTTAAAAATATTCTTTCAAAGAGCTAATTATATTTCAAAGTGTATTAAAAAGAAAGGTAAAAATAGGTCATTAAAATAATGTTTATCGTAGATCAAAAACAATTTACGCTTAGCTTTATTTTCAAACAATTCCTTTTAAAAGATTTTCTCATTTCTAAACTGTCATTTGTAAATTTCAAACAACATTTATTATCCCGAAAGATAATAAATCGATTAAAATGCTTTTATAAATTTTAAACAATGTTAATCATCCTTAAAGATAATTGATATACTTCTTTTATATATTTAAAACCACATTAATTATCCCAAGAGAAAATTAATAAAATTTGTGACTCCTTTAATAAATCAATTAACTAACTTTAAACACCTTTATTAAATCAGTTGATTAACTTTAATCACTTTTATTAAATCAGTTAATTAACTTTAAATATCATTAATAAATTTATTAATTAACGGTATTATAGTTAAATAATAATTAAGAATATAGTTAACCCTCCAATTCTTTCAAATACTTGTACCATCCTTACAAATTCATTTGAAAAGAATTTATAAAATATTTAAGGTAAATAACCTTTATAAATTTAAACAACACTAATTATCTCAAAAAATAATTAAATCTAATTTATAATCTTTATAAATTTAAAACGATATTAATTATCTTTAAAGATAATTATTCAAATTTATAATATCTTTATAAATTTAAAACAGCGTTAATTATCCTAAAAGATAGTTAATTAAATTTATAACTTCTTTTATAAATTATAATCGACACTTATCCTTCACTTTCAAAATACTTGAAGATATAATTTAAATGACTTTCGTAGTGCAAAAACATGACCGAACATTTATTTTGTAAAAATACAAGCTCAAGTTCAACACACAACAAAGGTACAAGGAGTTGATATTTCATAAGAGATACACGCCCAGATATGCACATAGCCAAGCAAACACGATCCAAATTACCTCCACACTCAATGAAATCGAAATCCAACAACTCCAACGAACTCCTTCCCTCCTCCACTCCACGTCAGTCCTCTTGAAGCTAAGCTCGACTTGACCAAAAAGAAAGTGACCTGAGAAGCCCTCCTCGACCTCCCAAGCTGTCACACTATGCTTCCCTAGACCGCACCTTACCAAAATTCACAAATCCTTGCTATTTTGCACGACAACTTCTAATCTGAACTTAATTTCGCCAAATTTCGCTTAAATTAAAGTCTAGGTCAAATCCTAGGTCGACTGTCTAAACATGCCCTTCGCCTAAACATTGCCGCACACTACAAAATGCATATAGATTCAATAGATCTCTTTAATACGAACTCAAAGAAACTTGGTTTATAGTTTTTCATTGAGTAGATCATTTTATTTTGGTTTTTGAATGGAGATTTGCTTACTTTCTTATATTAAGGAAATAGAAAATAAACAAGATAGGGAAGTAGGAAAAGTAAAAGTGTGTTGAATAATCTAAGTGATGTTTGTTTCTATTTACATATTTCCGGCATCTCGCTATATAGCACTTCGTTCGTGTATAAACCGCAAATGATAAAACAAAAAATGGTCATTCTCAGAAAAGCAATACGATCATAAAATAATAATAAAATACACTGGTTATCTTATTTGTAAATCATAAAAATACCATCATTTGCCCAAAAGTACGTCAAACGACAATTTAAATATTTTCAAAAGTAAAAATTATGGAAAATCAAATAAATTAAATTAAAATTACGTTAATAAAAATCAAGCCGTTTTTATTAACAATTGATTTTCTTATTATTTATTCGAACCATTTATTATTGTAAATAAATTTGAAAAATGAGTTTACCAATATTATTCATTACTTAAACGGAGTTAAATAAGGCTATTTAATCCATTTAATTAATATTTAATTCACCATCTCTTAATAATCACTATATTTGAATATAAGTTATCACACTTTAAAAACCAAATATTTGAATATTTAAAATTAATTAAATACTCAGTATCAAAACGATAAAATTCCTGGATGTAACAATACGTGGCCATGTTTGGCACATTGTCGAAATACGAGATGTCCTTCATTTTAAACTTGTCAAAGAAGAATGAGAAGTTTATAATTGGATTGAATGGCCATTTGGGGGAAAGACTAGTAGGCCACATCGATGAAAGCTTTGAAATTGAGGCATGAAAGTTTATACCCAAATCTAAAAGCTATTGTTGTTCTAAAGGAGGAGTCTAAACCGTAAGGTGGCGGAGATGGGAAGAGAAAGTGGAATAACGAGGATAAGAAGCAGGCTCCGAACAGAGAATGTTGCACCCAAAGTTCCAAGAAAAAATTAATAAAAGAAAGAGCCATCGTATGAAATTAAAGGGCATCGTGTGCTATTTGCAACCTTCCTGTGTTGATGGAAGCCATCATGTATTAAAGGTTACCGTGTCCTATTTGGAGCTTACATATGAAGATAGAAACCATCAAATGCAATTCAAGGCCATCAATTGGAAAATAAAGCCATCACGCATAATTAGAACCATCGGAAAGAGTGATAATGTGTTAATAAAAATATCGCATGTTGATTCAACGAAGCCATTGTGAAGGGACATCATGTGTTAATGTGTGCCATCATGACATAATAAGAGAGAAGCTAGCATATGAGAACTTTGATAGACATCACAGAAGTGTCATCGTGTGCTAATTTGATATGGCCATCAGGGAGTAAAATGGCAAGATCATTGCAAAATAGAATATAAAGGTCATCATGATATAAAATATAGGAGTCATCATAGTGTGGCCAACCATTTGGGAAGTTTATGAAAGTATTCGTGTAATGATGCTTGAATTATGTAAGGGCTCTCATGATATAACATATATAATTATTTTGGAAAATCATATAATGCTTTCCATGAAAAGATTTGCTAAAGTAATTATGTTGAGGCTTTCATGAAAAAGCGCCTATGGTTGTCTTGGGGGACTTGAATAAGAGCTATTATGGAGTTATTTAGTCAAGCTATCATGAAAGGATTCAGTCAAGTCACCATGAGTAAAACATCATAAATCCTTCATGTTAATTTCTGTAGTCATCATGGGATAATTCACTGCCCTTTATGATAATGCCTGCATTTGACATGAAGTGATGCATGAAACTATTATGAAGGGATCCATGAAGCAGTCATCATGGGATAATTCACTATAACCTTTATTTGACGATATTCAAATCATCATGAAATAATGAATGAAGCAACCATAGAGAAACATACGGAAGCTTTCATATAGTAATTTCTACAATCCTTGTGTAATGCTGCACAAGTGCTTTCGTGTGGTAATTCTTAGATTCATTACATGATTATGATTGAGGGCTATCTTAAAGATAATCCTTGAATCAATTATCGAGGAGTGTCAAATGAAAATATTCATAGTTAGCGTGAAGAATGTGGGTTGTTGTGAGATACTTTAGAAGCCAAGTCAAAAGACAGTAGGATAGGAGCTGCCGTGAGTTAATTTCTAAAATCAATTCCACGAATACTGAATTACTTACTTGAAGATCAATCTCCATTATCCGCTTATTCTCGGCAACATGTGGCACAAATACAACAACTGGAATCTTCTATAAATAGAGGGGTACCCCAAAAGAGGATGATTTTCTTATTTCATCTTCTTCTTTATTTAGATTTTATTGCAAGTAAGAGGAAAAAGCTTCAATGAAGGACATTAATGGCCAATTTAGCTATCTTGACTTTGTCACTTTGTAGTAAATGACTTGAACAATCAAAAGTTTGCATAATGACTCCTTGTGAATGTTTGATGACTACTATTGAACCTTTTGCTAGATAATTTGACTAGAAACACAACCCTACTCAAGTATCTTAAAGAATGCCTTGACCCTAAATTTAGTTCTAACACTAAGTGGTGCTTTCATTGAGAATTAAGCTCAAGTAAAGTTCGAGGATTAACAAACAAGGAGCACTTATGCAATGTGAAGATCTTCTAATAAATTATTCTCCAAGCACAAGAAGTGACACATCATATTCAACTTAAAGACAATGTAACACCATAATTTGACATAAGAAATGTGAAAGTAGGACAACTGTCTGCACCTAAGAAAATATCATAGGACGAAAATGAACCCCAAATCATGAAGAAGAAACTGGAAGTTATGCTCAAACTTATCGAAGCATTAGTCACTCAAAAGTATTCAAAAATATCAAAGAGAACAAAGGGGATGGAAGGATAGAAGGTTGAGTCCTCATCTAGGAGAATAGTAGAGCCAAACCTGAGAAGTAAAAACATTGGGAAGAGTACTCTAGGACCACAAAGGTAGGTAGAAGGCCAGCTAGATCAAAACCACACAGAAGCTCAAATCACCATTCAAACAATTCGTAAGCTCTGCTTCGCAAAGTCACTATAAGCCAAAGTCGGAAAATTACGAAGATGATGAAGCTTAGTTAAGGGATTTAGTTAACCAAACGATGAACAACATTGCTATGTCAAAAGGGATGAGAATATTAGATCCTAAGATTAAAAATAATTTCAAGGGAGCGTCATTCTTTGAAAGAACAATGGTTATACCATTACTTTCCTATGTTTTTTAGGGTGAAAGCTAGGCTGCGCGGTGATTCAAGGCAAGTAAAAGTAAACCAACTTCATACTCATAGTAGAATCCATGGTAAAATGTTATTATATATGCAATGGGAGTAACTATGAAATTTATACCAAATGCAAATCCTTTACTTCAAAATTCTCAATCATAATTTGCCTTGGCGGCTATGAATCCCCAATTTAGAGCTCACTTACAAAGTTGGAGGAAAAAATTGAATGTGAAGAAGAAGGATTGAGAAATTCAATCACTTTTAGGGGCACCCCTCCATTTATATATAATTTGGGCCGCTGGATCATTGACACATGGCAATCCAGTAGGTGGCCGTGATTAGCCCACATGGAACATGACCGAATTGATATGTGGAACAAAGGTTTCTTGATGGACTTTAGTTTGAGATTTGAGCATGATAATGCCTTGGAAACCTTCCATGATGGCTCTAACATGTTGTTCCAAGATTACACGTAATGGTTCGCTGAAACCCATCATAATAGCTTAAATGTGACGCCCAACCCCAAGACCCTCATAACATAGGATATTACAAAGTAATATCCTCTGCTATTGCAGAGTATGGGGATGGTTAGAAGAGACCATCAGTGAATTTTACTTTAAGAAAGCATCGATACGTCGATTAATGAGCTATTTTTTTATCTCAAGCAAAATCAACGTATGCGAATCAAGCTTAAAACAAAACTACGGTGATTAAAATAATAAATCCAAAACATTATATGATAAATAAAAATAAGAGAATCACATATCACATTATATATACAGTAGAATACAACTAGATATGAACTGATCAAGTCAAATAAGTACATAAAGTCGACTACAAATTGATGGTCACTACAAACCATAGAATATACAAGTACTACATCTCATAGGTACAAAAATGTACATTTAAATGAGTCTAAGATCGATATAAGATACTATGCTACATGAATATGTGCACATATAAAAGAAGAAGGTAAGATGAATGATAACTAGATAACTGGAGTGTAATATTCTCTAGAACTATTGAATTAAAGTACCTGAAATATCTTGGTCTGACCCGAGTATTATAAAACAATAAACGAGTCAGTCTAGACTATAATGGATGAGAAAGATAAATAATGGATGAAGGAACTATATCCCAAATATAAACACAAAGCAAAGTATTGGAAAACATCAAAAATGCTTCAATAAACTCCAAGAAAGCAATCACCAAATATCAAAATCCAAGATAGCTTTTAAAAGCATAACCCCCTGAAACAATTTGGTGATAACATAAAAAATATAATGTAGAAATCATCAATAGAAATCCAAAAATCACTTGAAAGGGGGAAAGGCACCAAAACTCCAAGATTGGTGAATAAATTTACCAACACGCATGTAACTCCATGATAGACATAAGAGTCTATAAAACTAAAAGATTGGTATAATTCCCATGGTAACCCTAAGATAGGCGGGAGCCTATAGAATTCCAAGATAGGTGTGAGCCCTATAAACTCCAAGATAGGAACAAATCCTATAAAACTCTATGATAGGTACAAGACCTATAAAACTCCAAGATAGGTGCAAGACTTATAGAACTTCAAGGGCGAGTCATAGACTCGTCGATATAAATGTCATATGCTCCCAAGTAGCAACCAAATAAGTAAATACCGTGTGTCCAATACCACACAAGTATACCTAATTGTTTACTATTAGATAGTAAACTCCACTCGTGTGTATAAATGGCTCAATCGAATAAGTCCGGGAATTAACCAGTAAAACAAACGCAAGCGTTCACACCACTCATTTTATTAAACCGTTTAAATCACCTTCTCTTTCAATCGATAATATGAAATTTCATAAAAATATTTTACTTCAAAATTATTCTTGTAGAATATAGTTTTATAAGCCAGAATATGTGTATGTGTGTGTTTTGGAAAGCCTTTATTGAATATATATATATAAGTATAATTTTAATCCATTATTTCAAATCAACTTTAAAACCATTATTACTATAAATAAATATATTTTATATACATAAATATTCCAAATATACTTTAAAGAAAATATTTATACATAAAATGATTTGGGAAAACAGTTTGGATTGAAAATCATTCTTTTGAAAACTCTAGTTGAAATTGTGCGATAAAATTTGTGTGCAATCTCATGTATCTATAGAGCATTTCTATTGAGTAGAAACTCTAAGATGAATTTACAAATTCACAATCATAACTCCAATATTTGCAATGATCAACACGAATTGAAGCATCAAAATCAATCAAACATCGAAAAGGAGCCAAGTGGATGAACAAACAGTCGAATAAACGCGAAGGGAGTGTCATATGGCATAAGCTGGGGATCAGCCTAGGTCATGACTGGTGCATCGGTCTAGTGGGATAGGTGGACCAGTGGCAACACCAAGGTTGAGTCCAGGCGATGTCGGCGGATTCCCTTCATCTGTTCTTGCTTATTTCTTCATCGACGACCTCCTTGACTTCTAGAACACTGAATTAGCTGCTAGCATATAAACATCAACAATTGAATGCAATTCATGATCGAATGAAGTGGGTTTCAACAAACTAAAATTAGTATAGCCATTGGTGTAAACAACATAAGAGATTGAAATCAATTCAACATCAAAAAATCAATCAAAACAATAACTTGCAACATGTGCAACCATAGTCTAGAAGTGTGAGATTAACTCACCAATACAAGCTCGAATTGATGGCATGAACTCATATTCCCTTTGGCCAATAACTTTCGGTAGATAACCCTAGGTTGATTATCAGAAAATAGGTAAAATAAGTTCATGAGCAAAACTAAAAATTTGAGAATAAGCCTTAATAGATGAGAAAGGGGATGGAGGAGAGTACCATAATTTGATCTCTTAAATTATTAGCTAAAAATCCTTTGATTTCAACTTAGATTAGGGAATAATTTTGGTTTTTAGGGTTTCAAATTAAGAGGAGGAATATTTAGGTTTTCTAGCCAAAGTTAAAATGAGAAGGAAGTATACATATTACTCATTTCCTCTCTTCTATCTCTCCTATACGGTCCAAGTGAATAAGCTATGAACCCAATAAGAAAAAGTGTTATTAATTACCTTTGTTTTCTCTTTTTAAAACACTAATTACATTATTAACACTAACATACCAAATTAAATCAAATTAAACCAAGAATTCTAGTCTAAAAACGTAGCTTAATCACTGTCCGAATACCCCAAACGAACCTGGACCAAACTCCCTTTTCTTTGACTTTGTTTTGCTAGAAAATCTGATCATAGTGTGCCCCAACGGTGCAACTGTGGTGGCCGGTTGAAACTGATAGCCTTATATATATACTTCATATTTTGTTTTGCTTATTTTTTACTCCTTTTTAATCGGATTCTCGATTTATTTTCTTCTATATTTAGATTTAATTCTCTACTACCTTTCTACTTTCATTTCATTAAAAAGTTTAAAAAGAAATCTTTTCAAAATTGTTGTACAAATCATGTTTTCAAATTAGTTTCCAGAAAATAAAAATATGGCCTTTTTACATATAGATCTTCAAAAACTTGAAAAATCATTATAAATTTAAATTAAAATCATAGTAAGACTTGATATATCAAACAACAATTTATAAATATTTATATATATATATATATATATATATATATATGTATGTATGTATGTATGTATTATATATCTATTTCAATATAATTCATTTCGTAGCTAAGAACTTTGTTTATTTTCCATTTCTCACTAAATAAATCATATCTCATAGAATAATATCTATAATTCCATAACTAAATTTATAAATTCATATATATATGTGTGTGTGTGTGTGTGTGTGTGTGTGTGTGTGTGTATTGTATCTTAACTTTACAAATCCTTTTTTATACAATTTTGGTGTGATTTTACATCCTAAATCATTTTTACACAAAACCGGGCTGATTTTCTTATATTATGAAATCATATCTTTATAAATTCATATAAATTAAATAAAATTCCAAAAAATTACTTTTTAGTCCTGATACCATCATATCAAACTTTGTAAAATAATTTTGTATTCATTTGACATGACTAAATGTCTCTAATAGTTTAAATACAATTTCATGCATGTATTCACATATTACGAAATGTATGTATATGAATTTATATAAATTACATAAAATTAAAAATTATATTTAGGTTTATAAATTTTATATTTCATGTCAGAAATTTATTTACATAAATTTCTAACCATTTTACTATAAATTTTCCAATTACATTTATCTCACTTGGAAAACCCATTTTATAAATTTCTTATTTATTTAATTCCAAATTTATTTCATATTGGAAACAAAACTAAATAAAATTCCCCAATTTCATCATAAAATTAATCATGATAAATTAAATCATATTTCATGTTTTCATGTACCTCAACTAGGGTTGTTATAGACTCCCTCATTATAAAAATTGTGTCCCCACAATTTTCATTAGGGGAAAAGTCAATAACCAACTATGGGAGATGCATAGATACAAATAGATACAAACATATCAAGTCAAATAAGTACATAAAGTCGATTACAAATTGATGGTCACTGCGAATCACATAATATACAAGTACTGCATCCCATAGATGCAAATATGTACATTTAAATGTGTCTAAACCTTATATAAGATACAACGCTACATGAATATGTACCCATATATTAGAGGAAAGTGAGACAAATGATAAGTAGATAACTAGAGTGTAATCCTCTCTAGAACTGTCAAACTAGAGTACCTGAAATATCTCAGTCTTACTTGAGTATTATAAAAAATAAATGGGTCAGTCTAGACTATAATGAATGAGTTAAGCAAGATAAATACTGGATGAAGGAACTAGATCTCAAATATAAACACAAAGCCTAGGTATTAGAAAACATCAGAAATGCTTCAATAAACTCCAAGAATGCAATCACCAAATATCAAAGCCTGAGATAGCTTCTAAAAGCATAACCCCCCACCCAAAACTATATGGTGAAGACACAAAGAAAATATAATCCAGAAATCATCAATAGAAATTCAGAAATCACATGAAAGGGGGAAGGCACCAAAACTCTAAGATTGTTAAATAAATTCACCTAAACGTGTGTAACTCCAAGATAGACATATGCGTCTATAAAACGACAAGAAGGTTATAGTTCCCATAGTAACTCCAAGATAGGCGAGACCCTATAGAACTCCAAGGTAGGTGCGAGACCTGTAAACTCAAAAATAGGAACAAGTTCTATAAAACTCCATAATAGGTACAAGACCTATAAAAACTTTAAGGTAGGTGCAAGACCTATAGAATTCCAAGGGTGAGTCATAGACTCCTCTTTATAAATATCATATGCTCCAAAATTGCAAATAGAAAATAAGTAACAACCATGTGTCTCATACCACATCGGCTTACCTAAACATTTACTATAAGATAGTAAACACTCATGTGTATAAATGGCTCAATCGAACAAGTCTGAAAATTAATCCGTAAAACAAACGTGAGCGTTCCATACCATTGGTTTTATTAAACCGTTTAAATCACCTTCTCATTCAATTAATAATGTGCAATTTCATAAAAATAGTTTATTTTAAAATCATTCTTGTAAAATATAGTTTTATAAGCTAGAACATACATACATACATATTGTGAGAAAGCCTTTGTTAAATAAATATATATATATATAAGTACAATTTTAATCCATTATTCCAAATAACTTCAATACCATTATTATTATAAATAAATATATTTTATATATATAAATATTCTAAATATCCTTTAAAAAATATATATTCATACTTAAAATGATTTGGGAAAACGGTTTGGATTGAAAATCATTCTTTTGAAAATTCTAGCTGAAATTGTGCAGTAAAGTTTATGTGCAATCTCATGAATCCATATCTATGGAGTAGAAACTCCAAGATGAATTCACAAATTCATAATCAAAACTCCAAAATTTGCATTGATTAAAATGAAATGGAGCATCAAAATAAACCAAACATCGAAAGGAAGCCAATCGAACGAAAGGGCGAACGAGAGGCCACACAGCATAATCTGGCGCTTAGCCCAGGTCATGATTTGTGCACCGGTCTGTTGGGACTGATGGACTAGTCGCAATGCCTAGGCAAAGTACCAGGCGATGATGACGGCTCCCTAACTTGTCCATTGTCGCTCGTTTCTTCGTTGATGACCTCCTTGACTTTTAGAACATTGATTTAGCAGTCATGGAAGCATATAAACATCAACAATCGAATGCAATTCATGCATATGAAGTAGGTTTCAACAAACTGAAATTAGTATAGTAATTTGTGTAAATAACATAAGAGACCGAAATCAATTCAATACCAAAAAAACATTCAAAACAATAACTTATAACATGTATTCAATAATAGCCTAGAAGTGTGAGATTAACTCAGCTATACAAGCTCTAATTGATGGCATGAACTCAGATTCCATTGGGCCAATGACTTTCAACAAATAACCCTAGGTTGATTCTCAGAAAATAGGCAAAACAAGTTCATGAGCAAAATTAAAAATCTGAGAATAGGCCTTAATGGATGAGAAAAGGGATGGAGGAGATTACCTTAATTTTATCTCTTAATTATTATCTAAAACGCCTATGATTTCAACTTAAATTTGGGAATTTTTTGATTTTAAGGGTTTCAAATTAAGAGGAGGAAGTTTTAGGTTTTCTTGCTGAAGTTAAAAATGAGAAGGACGTATACATATTTCTCATTTCCTCTTTTCTAACTTCTCCTATATGAGCCAAGTGAATAACCTATGAACCCAATAAGAAAAAGTGTTACTAAATACCTTTGTTTTCTCTTTTTAAAACATGAATTACACTATAAAATACCAATATATCAAATTAAATCAAATCTAACCCGGAATTCTAGTCCAAAGACGTAGCCTAATCGTTGTCTGAATTCTCCAAAAGAACCGCAGACCAAACCCCCTTCGCTTTGGTTTTGTTTAATCGGGAAATCTGATCACAACGTGCCCCATTGGTGCACCTTTGGTGACCATCGGTGCACCTGTGGCGTCCGGTTAAATCTGTCGACCTTTTGTACCCACATACTCTCTCCTTAGATTTGTTTTGCTCGTTTCTTATTCGTTTTTTTATAGGATTTTCAATCTGTTTTCTTATAAGTTTAGATTTAATTCTCTACTACCTTTCTACATTTCATTAAAAAGTTTAAATAGAAATATTTTCAAAATTGTTATACAAATTGGTATTTTCAAACTAGTTTCCAGAAAATAGAAATATAGCTTTTTCACATATAGATCTTCAAAATACCTTTAAAAATCATTATAAAGTAAAATTAAAATCATAGTAAGATTTGATATGTCAAATTGCAATTTATAAATATTTTTATATATTTTTATTTATATTTTACTTATATTTGTTTTAATATAATTCATTTCATAGCTCAGAATGTTGTTTAATTTTCATTTCTCACTAAATAAATCATATCACTTAGAATATATATCTATAATTCCATAATTAAATCTATAAGTTCATATATATATATATATTTGCCTTAACTTTAGAAATCAATTTATACCATTTTGATGCCATTTTATATCCTAAATCATTTTTACACAAAACCGTGCTTATTTTCATATATTATGAAATCGTATCTTTATAAATTCATATAAATAAAATAAAATTCCACAAAAATACTTTATAGACCTGATACTATCAAATCAAACTTTATAAAACAATTTTTTTTATCCATTTGCCATGATTAAATATACCTAATAGTTTAAATGCAATTCCATGCTTGTTTTCACATATTACGAAATGTATGTGTATGAATCCGTATGAATTATATAAAAATGCAAAAAAAATTATATTTAGGTCTATAAATTTGATATTTCATCTTGGAAATTTATTCATATAAATTTCTAATTATTTTACTATAAATTTACCAATTATATCTATCTCACTTGGAAAACCCATTTTATAAATTTCTTATTTATTTAATTCCAAATTTACTTCAAATTCAAAACGAAATCAAAGAAAATCCCCAATTTCATCACAAAATTAATTAAGATAAATTAAATCATATTTTGGGTTTAATTTTAGGTAACCTCAACTAGGGAAATTACATTAAATCACACATTTTAGAATTGCACTCGATTGCATGATGGAACTCCTCAAATTGCATGCGATGGCTTCACTGAACTCCTCGCGATAGCCTAAATTTATCATCTAAAGATAGGATGTAGTAACATGAGGGGACTTATCACAATGGCATGGTTTATCATTTGGAGGAATGTATGCGAAGTCCCCCATAGAACTTCCCACAATGGCTCTTTTACCTTGTCAAGTGACCACTTCAAGAACTATCATAATGGCTCTATTCTTTCATGCTTAAAGTTATCACACAAAAACTTTGCAAATTGTTCTATAAACTCCTTATAATGGCGTTATTGAACTCTTCTTGATAGCTCTACTTTAATACTTGAGAACATTATGCAATATCCTTATACAACTCTCCTCGATAGCTTTGTTTTAATATTTGAGAACATCACGCGATGGCTTTATAGAACTCTTCTCGATAGCTCTTGTACTTACCTCATGAAGGCTTCCCATTTTGTTAACCTGCAATGACTAACATATTTGAGCTATAACACTTGCACCCTTCTCTATTATAATTTTCTTATGCTTTAGTATAAGTAGCGATTCATATTCAAAAATATCCATCTTACTTGTTGAATTTTTTCTTCTTCTTTTGATCTGATAGTTATCTTACTCTCCCTTTCTTTCTATAAATAGCAGTCCTCTTTCTCTTACTTGTCAAAATTTTACCATTCTTGTTATATTTCTTAAAATCAGATCTTGCTTAACATTCTTGTTATGGGTTTGTTTACTCGTTTCTTTGTTATTACAATCCTTAATTTGCATTGGTTAATCCTACTTTTTATAAGAACTCGATTAATTTTAGTTATTCATTTTGATCATGGAAATTTCTTCACATATTCATCTGTAGTTTCCATTTTAATCTGAATTTCATTGCTTAGCATACCAATTTAATTACTTATAGGTTTGGATTTTAGGGTTTATGTACCTATTACTTAATAAATCTGAACCATCGTTGTATGACAAGTTTTTATTCCATGACTTAGTACAAAGGCTTAGCCTTCATGTGTAATTTATGCCATGGTCTTACTATCATGCTTTGTTTATGAGGATTACATTTATTTAGATCACGATAGCCCCTCTTATAACAAGTGGCTTATTACACGATAACCTTATCTTCTAGTTTATTCACGATGGTTATGTCTGAACGCATCACAGAGAGTTTTATACTCGAGGGCCATGTCTCACGACAACTATGTTTGAACTCATTGTGATGAGTTTTAACGTGAAGAATTTGTCTCACGGTGACTACGTTCAAAATCATCGCGAGGTGTTTTATGCGAGTGGATTTTGTCTTATAATGATTATGTTTAAGTCCTAGCTTTAGATTTTATACACAAAAGTTATTTACATGACGATTAAATATTTGATAACTATATACCTTCTCATCACTTTGTACTTCATATATAAATACTCATATACTTATATTCCCATATAATCGTATCTTCATACACCCATGATGACTATTCGTTGGTGGCTCTAGACAATTGTCTGTCATTTTATATGTTTATATACCTTATCACCATTTGAATTACGTTGGGTTGAAACTCGAAATTTGATTTTCGAAAATTCCATATATGTATGGTGTGATAAAGTCCCTACTAACAACTTTTTATACTGCATATCGACATATAACATTTATGGAGAAATTAATAATTCTTGACCCTTGTACATATATGTGTATGGCTCATGGACTTATATCCCTTATTATGTGAATATTACATCGATATGTACATGGACTTCTTATATATTTAAGATTTTATGGCAAGCTTTTTCATTAATAGTTTTACTTTTAATTCTTAACTTAGGAAGGATTTTTTTACTATTGGAATTTCATTTAAATAACTAAAGCTATTCTATTGTAGACTTTACATTTCTTATCAGTCCTACTTTATGAGATAAGAAGATATCGATTCTATCCTTCGCCTTTTGGTATCTCAGGAATTGAAACGAGGGTTCTGGGTCCAAATGATCATATCAACACTCCTCTTGAAGGGTTCTTTGCCTTTACTCCTCTTCACATCTATCACTCATGCTACCTTCCCTTCAATTCCATTATCAATAATGTTCTAGCCTTCTTGAAGATTTCTCCTACCCAATTAAGCCCTACCTTCTATAGTTACATCAATTCTTTGTTCATCATGTTAAAAAAACTCGAGTTGGAAGAGTTGAATCCCTCTATCCTATGCTTCCTAGGCACTCTTCAAAATTGTAAGAATCAGCCTGAGGGTTCTACCTCTTATCTTAAATCTATCAGCCATAGGTAGTGATCGACTTTATTAATAAACCTCGATGTTGGAGTCAACAATTCTTTTTCTTAAGATGTTATTCTACAGTCTTCACTGGAAGAATGTCGATCCTTGGTATGCATTCTTGCTAGACTTGTTTTTATTCACCTCACATCTACATTAGATTTTATCGAATTACGTTGTTTCCTTATTTTGATGAATGCTAACTACTGAATCAAGGAATATGGACTCCTGGGTTTTAGCCAAATCCATAGCTTCAGGGATCCTATATCATTTCCAAGGAGTCGACTAAGGCTTCTTACTAAGGAGAATCCAAGAAAGTACTCTTTGATTTTTCTAGCTCATCAAGTCTTGGGTGAACCTCCTATGATGAAGAAGAAAATGAATAATCCACTGCCCTGTCTTTTGATAATCTGGATGTGTTCTCCGCAAACTCTCTAATACAATGCTCAACAACCAAAAATCCTAGATACTCTCCAGGTTTGGTTCATTGTTTTTTTGTGTAGTGAAATAAGCTTCTTCAACATTTTCCTATCGTAAACAATTCCCTCTGACATGCACCTTATGAGCATAGATGCCTTGTTACCTAATAAGGATTCTTTTGAATTGCTTACTTTTCCAAAAAGATAGCGAAGATGATGGCCTTAGAAACTACTTTAATATTTTTCCTTTCCACTGCTCAGGATGTTATAGCAAAAGCTAGGGAGATTCGAAAAGAAAAAGGTTTCAAAGTTGCTCTTGCTCCATCCGAGGCCCCTTCTACAAAGCCCAAAGGGGCAGGATCTAATGTACCCATGCTCCATGCTCCTTCTCCAGTGCTTTTTCCATCATGTCTATTCTTTAGTTACTAGACTTTACCGCCAATATTTTTAGTCCTACACTTTGGGAGTCTATGGCCTCTTTACATAAACTTTAGGGCTTGACACTGCTCTTGAAGCAGTTCCTCCTTTTCTCCCTAAGTTGGGACGTTCTTGTTCTGCTGATTTTATTTACTTGTTCACTAAGGCCATGTGTCCTTCCGTGTTTACTTCCCAGAGCTCTTTTGACACTACTTCTTTTTCTTCAAAATCTTTCGAAAACCTTCCACAACATCTTATCCATGTAAAGTTTTCTTGCTTTATTATGGTATAAGTGTTGAGTTTAGTCATTCTTTAGTTTCCACTTCGCGTTGCACTTTCTTTTTAGATTGGTCGTCATTTGTTTGACTTTCAACAGTCATGCGCATCTTCTTCTCAAGATGCATCTCGGTTACAAAAGTTGAATTTTTATTGTCCAAAAAAGGTGTCTACCCTTGTGATTCAGCTTAACGATCTCCATACTACTAAACAAATCACTATCTTTCTAGAACAAGGCAATCATAGTCTTGTTGGATATGGAAAAGGAAAGGTCTTAGAAGCTGGAACAAGAGGTAAAATCATTGGAAGAAAGAATCGAGAAACATTAAGAGTTGGAGGAGAGATTAATTTTTTTGGAGGATGAGCTTTCTCGAGTCCAATCGGAGAACTCCACTCTTAAAACATACTTGGAAAAAGTGCCTTGCTTAAGAAGGATTTAGACAAAAAGAACATTACGATTGGCAAGCTCAAATCATCCATTCATGCAATGAAATCCAAGGTCTCCTCTTTCCTAAACAATCTCCTCCCCCGATGTAAAGGACAACATGCTGAAGTGATCCTATTTACTACTTACAATGACAACATTAACCAATGTCCATACATGGCTTTTTATTCATTGATAAATCAGGAATGGACTACAAGAAGAGATTTGTAATTTTACCAAGGCATATTCCTGGCGATTATTCTAAGGTTACGGGAGAAGACGTCATTGACCCAGAAAAGTCCCTGGCTTTTGATGACATACCATCATATGATGATGATGAGAGGTTGAAGAATGAAAGGGCCAACAAAGAGAATGCAGATAATGATAACGATGAAGATGATAACGATGAAAGTGATGGCGTCAATGGCCCTTCTAGAAAGGACTTTCCAAGAGGAGATGGGAATAATGGCTCGAATTAAGGTAGGTCTGAATCCCCTTAAGGTTCAGATCGTATGTTTGACCTCCCTCCTTTAAAGATCACTAAAGGCTTTGATAAATCTCTTCCTACCAGACACTTTCCTTCTAAATCGACGCCTCTTGAATTAGGACATATGGGTCAAACTCCTATTGAAGTACAATCTCCAGTTGAAACTCAAACTCCTTCTCATGCTCCTTTCATTTGTTCCTTCAAAACTAGCGCCACTACTACTCCTTCGCGGGTAATTTTCTTGTTTTATTCATTATCCACTTTCTACGTGCACAGTCTAAGATTATTAACATGATTTATTTATCAGTGTAAGAAAATGATTAGGAATTATATAGAGATTATTTTACATAAAAAGAAAAAAGAAATTTTAAGGCTTAACCGGGAAGAAGAAAGGCTAAGCAAAGATTTAAACGAGTCAACTACAAAATATATGAGGATTTTAAAATGTCTCAAATATCTTGAGGATTTTAACAATAAAATATTGTGCATCTTCTTTGGAAATTACATTTTCATCAGGATAATTTTCGCAAGGAAAATAAAGAATTAACAACATTCTTTTGGGTGCTAATTGAGGATAAGGCTAAAGTTATGGAATGCCTATATCTTGTATATGCTCGATTTTCCATGACTGACTTTTCCTTCTCGGGTGACGGTTGCAGGGGGATTGCTTAGATGCCTTCATAAGGGGTATTTGTATTGACACATATCTAACCCTTACCCTGTGGAATGTTGGAACCTACTTGGGATTCTTACCATGCTTTAACTGTTGACTCCCTTCCTCCTGATAAAGTTAAATTTAATAAGGATAGATTCATTACCAAATATCATTAAGAATCTATTCTTTATGAGCCTCTGTGGTGTTGTAAACTTATTATCATTTATTATTAAGCTGAATCTTTTAATGATTTTGTGGACTTTGTGTTTTAGTATACCCATTATCAATATGCAGGCTTCCAAATATATTTCTGTTTATTCATCGTCTTTTATGTCAAGAGACAACTTAAGTAAATTGGTCGGATTGAAAAGGACTTTTAGAGAAAAATTTCCCCTAGTTTAACAAAACTTGCCTAACAAAATTCTGCTTCTTTTGTGATCTTTATCAAATATACATCTAATTGCTGAACCTAGATTTCAATTTTCTAGTTAGCTAAGGACTAATTTCTCTAAGAAATCTAGACTTATTACGCCAAGTTGCTACGTAATGGACTTAGCCCTACCCTAAAGAATGAGATTATCATGGGTTCCCTCTGATCATACCCATTGGTACTGGTGCTCTTTTTAGTGCAACTTTTTCTATTTTGCCTTCCTCTTTTTAGAAGATCTATGATGTCCTTTCTAATTTTAAAAACTAATTGTATTGCAATTTCTATTATTGTTGTTTCTAGCCATTAAAGATTTCATCATTTTTTCGATATGGGTATTCTGAAGTTCTAAAAGAAACTAGGGGGCCTACAATTTTGTATAAAGAAGAAGGTTCATATAGCAAACAACATCTCTATGCTTTGGACATATATGGAAAAGGAAAGGAGCTTGTTTAGTAACATCACCCAATCCCTCATCCACCAGACCTGTAAATGTTAAGGAACAATGTACTTGTTGTAAAGAAGATTGTCGTGTTAAAAACAGTTATGTTGCATCTTTATAAATTGTCTCATGTTTACCTCTTGTATAAGATTCTATAGTAGAAGTATGCTGATAAGTAAAATATACTTCCCTTTTTGCGTATCTGACTTTGGTGGTGCATTGTTTTGAGATATTTTCTTTAGGTTATTGCCATGATCCCTTGATTTGTGATTGCCTCAGACTGACTTTGAATAGTTGAGCATTGAATCCTTTGAATGATGCATAGAGGATTGTTGCATAATCATGCTTTTCTGGTTATTTTTTTGTGTGCTTTGGCCAGGCCCAATGACGATACCAAAGGCTTGATTGAAATCACTCTATGGATGGGTGCTTTAGTCAGGCTTAAAACCGGGATCGAAGGATTTTCAACCATCTTCCCTGGATGGGTGCTTTAGCAAGACCCGACGGTGGGACCAAAGGCTTAACTGACCATCACTCTTTGGTTGGTGCTTCAGCCAGTCCCAAAGGCAGGACCTAAGAATTTTCGACCTTCTCCCTTGGATGAGTGCTTTGGCTAGGCCCGATGGCGGGATCAAAAGATTAATTGACCATCACTCTTTGGATAGGTGCTTCGGGTAGGCCTAAAGGTGGGACCAAAGGCTTTTCGACCATCTCCTTTGGATGTATGCTTTGGCCAGGCCTAATGGCGGGACCAAAGGCTATCAAAAGATCTATTACCACCTCTTTTGGTTTTCAAAGTAGAATTTTTGATTGCTTTTATCCTTTAGATATGGCTTTGATTGCTTTTCTTCTAATTCCTCGAACACAGAAGTTCTAAAAACTCATGTAATTCTCTTTTCCTCACATAATACTTGATGATTCCAAATAGAGTTCGACAATCATTAGGGTGGTGGCTCCTTGCTTTGTCATAATGATAGTATATCCCTCTATTATATCTATCTACTTTCTTTGGAGCTTTCTTAGAAACTCGATAGTTTAGCCTATCCTTGGTGAGGAAGTGCACTTTCTCCTGAGAAACGAGAAGCGGTGTGATGATATTTCCTTATGCTCCTCTTGTCAAAGGATTCCGTTTCTCATCTCAATTCCTTTTATGGGAGCTTTGCTCTTTAAAGGCTTCTAACTTCTATTTCCTTAATAAAGGCCCCAACTTAACCCTTTTTTCCCATTGCTGAGTGAATTTTTCAAAATCGTGATTTATTTCAATTTCAAAGACTATGCCCGTTCTTATCCGACATTTTGGTTCGGATATATTCGAACTGACTGGACAAGTTAGACACAATTGTCATTAAGGTCAATAACCCAAAGCAATGGTTATGTGATCCAGAAATCAAGTACAGATGATAACATGAAGTTGTCGTCGAACGAAATAAAGAGATATGCTATATAGAATGTTTTAAGCATGGAATATAGTGTAATCTAAAATAGGGTTCGTTTATGATCTCTCTCTACCAAAGGTATCAGATTACTTCCGCTAAATCATGCAACTTAATGGAAAACAATTGATATCTCAAAATTCAAAAGTCTAATGCACATGAAACTTTGGAAAGAAGAACATGGGACCCTATGGATTCCACCTAAGGGATCGCACCCCAAAAGGAACAAATAAGAAGGATCAACCCTCTACCCTCAATAGGGATCGGCCAAATTATACTACGCAACACATTGCATCAATGATTGATCAATAACTTAACATCCACAAGTCCAATTGATATGAAAATAGGAGGCCAAGCATAATACAACATGGAGAAGTTCCTATAGGGATCACATCTCCCAACTCCTCCAAAATAGGGATCGGCCCTCATCCTTATTTCCTAGGATTTGGGCCATGCGATCCCTCCTATGGGCCCCTATGGATCTAGAAAGCTTACTACCGAATTTTCAAGGAGATATTATGCCTTCTTCCACTATAAATACATATTGACCTCTAATTTTTGGGATCTTTATGCTGCTTTTTGCTTTATACTCTTTTGTAACTAAGGATTCTAATCGGATTCCTATTGTACTCAATTTATAAAGTGATTAATAAAGCTATCTCTTCAAAGTGGACGTAGACAAACGAGGCCGAGCCACTATAAATTATTGTGTTTCGGTTATTTACTTATTTGTTATTACTTTACCAGTATATTCTCTCTGTTTACATTTATTATTGTTCACTTCTTCCTCTATAAAATCTCTATTTGGTGATTGTGCCAAGTTTTGGTGCAAATATTTTGGTGCTTTCACCGAGAACCAAGATTCTCAGCTTCATGTGGACCTCTTTGCTGCTATTAGATTGCACAAATCCAAGGAAGAGATCCAGAATTATCTTCAAATATTTTATCAGTTCTATTCAGATTTGCAAAAGTCTAAGAAAACTATCAACAATGGTTAGGAGCACCAGATCTACCTCTCAAAACACAGAAGGAAACGGGAATGCCGGCATCCAGCAAGGAGGCCAGAGCAACCTACCAGTAGATGCTAATGCTACCAATCCAGTTGATGTTCAGAATCCAGCTGATTCCATCACAAGAGCTGATTTTCAAAATCTAATAAGAGAGCTTATAAATATCCGCCGATAGTTGAACCAGTAGATTCAAGCTAATATTAATCTAATTAATTAATTCAAGGATCAACAACACGGAAAAAATAGGAAGGAGCCAATTCCCTATTCTGCATCGGAATGCTCAACTTCATCAGATGACCATCATAGGCACAAACATCGCAGAACCGACGGACATCACGTAGAAGCATCTAGTCATCAACGTATAACCATGCAAGGGCTGCAAGGACTGATCAGACCCGATCCCTTTATAGGGACCAGGGCCTATCCTACTATAGAGGAGAAAGCTTACCTTTTTATGATAGAATTCGGTCTAGAGCCGCCGCTGTTGACCTTGATGGTGGAGTTCCAGTAAATGCAGATCAGTTACCTCTTTGGAATGCCGATGATTTGAATGCCCATGACACACATCAAGAGAATGTTAAGCCAAGAAGGCATGGAATAGCCCATAGACATCGACTAGACCATTCACGCGAGGAGGAGTTAGATTACCTCTTGACTCTAACTATCCAAACACCTGATTTGACGGCTATGGTCAAACAACTAGTAAGAGAAATCTAGGGTTTGACCAATAATGATTGAGAGATCTCAAGAAGCCATACCCTATTCACAGAAAACATTTTACACACAGAATATCCGAGGATATTTTGCACACCATCGATGCTATCCTACGAGGGAAAAACCGACCCTAGGTAGCACATCACGAAATGTGAATGGCTGATAGATTCCGCACGAGATGATGATGCCAAAAAATGATGTTTTCCTATTAGTCTCTCTGGCATAGCAATGATGTGGTTTACGAGATTACCCCCGGGATCAATCTCTATATTTGACGATTTGGTAACAAAATTTATAAAGTAGTTACATATGCACATAAATCGCCCCAAAGATGTAATGTCCCTACTAAGCATGAACCAGGCTCTAGGAGAATCGCTGAAAAAACCACTTTGAGAGATTTCATACAGCCATCGTAGAAGTCTGTAATCATAATGGCCATTCAAAATTGATGTTGGAAACAAGAGGGATTGACCTAGAATCTGATTTTGGTGATTGATTAGCTGGCAAACCACCCGCAACGTTGGAGCGTTTCTATGCAAAAGTTGCTCAGTATTTAAGGAAAAAGGAAGCTAGATGCTCTTGGAAGAAGAATGTTTTGGAACCAAGTAGAAAGGGAATGCAGAGTAACATTGCAGTGAAATAGTCCAGGGAGAGATTTGGAAAGGTTCAAGTAAATGTCCAAAATGAACCGAATCAACAAAAGAAAGGTGGTGATAGGAACCAAGAATAAAAGAGGGATTCTGGAAGAGGAAAATCTAGGATTCCAATGTACAATACATGCACACCCTTGAATACATCTCTAGAGAATGTATGCTTGTCTACATGTAATGCCATAAAGTATAGGAAGCCACTTCCTAAAGAATCGATGGAGAAACAAAAGCAGACTTGAAAATATTGTCGGTTCCATTAATGCTATTGTCACAACACAAATGAATGTAGGCACCTCCAGGATGTTATTGAAAACTGATTCGAGAAAGAAAACTATAGTAGTTTGTTAAAGCCTCGCAGGATGGCGGGCATGGGACATTTGACCCCAACCGAGGACATGCGCCTTACAGAGCTGAGGAGCCTGTGCGGACTGGTGGAAGATTAGTGATCAATACAATAGCTGGAGGACCACATCCAGCTAATAAGAGCTAGCGTGAGATGGAACGCTATGTAGAGCAATCAAGCATATGGATTTTGAGTGTTGTTTATATAAAAAAGATGGGACTCCATCCAAACAGCAGAGTATAATGGCAGGCGACATCAAATTCAGAAACAAAGATGCAGATAAGGTGGAGGCACCGATGATCGAACCAGCGGTCATTTTGACCATGATCGGCTCGTCCTAGTGAGGAATATCATGATTGATCGTGGTAGTTCCATGAATATAATTTTTGAAAAGACTTATGATGAGATGAGGATGGGTGCCAAGAACTTGAAACCGTCCAAAGCCCGCATCGATGGCTTTAACAGTGCTACGACCGAAGCTGTCAGTTATGTTGAATTTTCCATGGAGTTGGGAGAAGGCGATCGCATGAGAGTGCAGATGTTGCCATTTTCTATGTTGGATGTGGACTCTCCATATAATATTTTTCTAGGTCAACCGACCCTTGCTGAATTCCGAACAACTATTGACCTTTGGTTTCTTACCTTAAAATTCCCAATTGATAATGGCGTAGGAGTTGTACATGGAGATCAGGTGACCGGACATGCCTACTATGTGGCTGAGTTGAGGGACGCTCAACAGAAAGAGAAAGATAAGGGTGTGGACAAGTCCCTCCACATCCAAGCCATCAAAGATTGACAACCAGCACTTGAACCTTGGCTCGGGCGCCATAGTCATTTCTACAAAGATATAGATCCAGGGATAACGAGAAGGAGCCTAAAGAGAACGAGGCTGCACTGGCTGAGCTGATAATCAACATCACGGTCAGCCACTTTGACCCATCATAAGTCCTGAAGATCGAATTATAGCTCAGCCCCTCAATGGTGAAGGAACTTTGCTGGTTTACTCTGAGTGAATCTTTATACGTTTTCTTGGGCCCATTCAGACATGTGTAGGATCTCGTATACCATTGCAAGCCATGCATAAATATCGACCAGAGGCATGTCTCGGTGAAATAGAAAAGACACAGCGTGGATCCGGATAGACTCAAAAGTAATAGGTTTATTTGTGACGTCCACTACTCGAAATGGGTATTTAATCCTATACTTGTGAGAAAGGTGAATGGAAAATGGCGGATATGCGTTCACTATTCGGACCTAAATAAGGCGTGCCCTAAAGACAGCTTTCCCCTTCCAAGGATCGATCAACTAGCGGACTTAACCGTAGGACACGAGTTGCTCTCTTCCATGGATGCATACTCTGGTTATAATCAAATCTCGATGCACATACCTAACCAGGAGCATACATGTTTTATTACTGACATTGGATTGTATTTCTGTATGGTAATGTCATTTGGATTAAAGATCAGACTGGAATGACAATGGAGGTATATGTGGATGATATGCTCGTGATGTCATGACGATCAAGTGAGCACATTAGAATCTTAGCAAAAATGTTCGATATCCTCCTATGTTACAAAATGAAGACCAACCCTCTAAAATATTCCTTTGGCGTCGCATCAGAAAAATTCTTAGGGTTCATTGTCAATGCTTGCAGAATCGAAAGTAATCCCGGTAAGATTAGAGCAATTTGCAACATCCAAGCATCAAAGACTATCAAACAAGTACAGACCCTAAATTGAAAGGTTGCCGCTCTAAGTCGATTTATTTCTAGAGCCACTAATAAATGCATTCTTTTCTTTGAATTGATTAGAAGAGGAAAAAGGAACTTTAAATGGACACAGGACTGACAAGACGCATTCTAATCTCTGATGAACCACTTAGAGAGACCTCCCATATTTCCAAAGCTGGTGGATCATGAAGACTTGTATATCTACTTGGCTGTGTCGGTGCACGCGATAAGTACCGCACTGCTTCACAAGGAGAATCAAATCCAGAGGCCAGTCCATTATGTTAGCAAGCAATTTACAAGAGCTGAAAGGAACTATCTGAAGATAGAGAAATTGGCATACTGCCTTATGATCGCGTCATGAAGGCTCCGCCCCTATTTTTAGGCTCATCCCATCAATGTCTACACTAACTAGCCGTTACGACCGGTCCAATAGCAACCTGAGGCGTTTGGAAGGTTACTCAAATGGAACCTCAAGTTGAGCCAATTTAATATTACCTATCTCCTTTGTAGAGCTACCTAGGGATAGGCATCGGTAGACTTTATAGCTAAGTTCACTGCATAGGATGATCTCCCAAAGAGCGGTGAAGCCCCTACCATTTAGTGGAAAATGTATACGGATGGAGCCATCAACTATCATTGTTTTGGAGTAGGGGTCGTACTAGTCATTCCGGAGGATCGATTAATTTACTACGTTTTGTAGCTTGATTTCCCTGCAACGAATAACGAATCCTAATATGAAGCTCTGATTGATGGACTCAAACTTGCTAGAGAACCGAGAATAAAATCTCTTGAAATCTTTTGTGACTCCCAGTTTGTGGTGTACCATGTCAGGGAAGATTACCAAGCTAAAGGACAACAATTCGCTCCATACCTTCTCTGTGTTTAAGAGCTATTGACTAACTTTGAGTATTATGACATCATGCACATTCCTCGAGATCAAACAAAGAGGCCGACTCATTGGGAAATTTTGCTAGCATCGAGAATGCATAACAAAATGGGTTTCGTTCTAGTCAAAGTACTAGATGCTTCGAGCATAAACCAGATATAAATTGACTGGGTATTATAGATGGAGCCTGAGAAGGAGTAGTTAATGGCTTTGATTAAAGGTTATTTTCTATGGGGAGTCCTTCTCGAACAGAGGAATGAAAGGCGAGAAATCTTTCGTAAAGCTTCATGATAAATCATTCAGGAAGAAGTCATGTATAGAGAGGGTTCTTCCATTCCCTTGCTCTGGTGTATCGTTCATAATGAAATAAAACGAGTTCTAAGGGAAGCTCATGAAGGGGAATGTGGCGATCACACTAGGAGAAAACCTTAGCAAAGAAAATACTCCTTATGGTTATTACTGGCCAACTGTTAACTAAGATCTTGCTGATTATGCTAAGCGATGTGGAAAGTGCCAGATGTATGCAAAAGTTCTAACAGCCCCGTAGATGGAAATGACACAAATGGTCAGTCCATGGCCGTTTTCCACATGGGGTATAGATATTACCGGTTCCTTACTGATCTCTAAAGATAGTGCAAAGTACACCATCGTAGTAGTTGATTACTTCACCAAATGAGTCGAAGCAGACTCTTTAGCCACGATCATGATGAAGAAAGTAATCAACTTCATTGTCTAGAACATCATCTGTCGCTTTGGCCTTCCACAAACCATTGTAACTTATAATGGAACCCAATTCGACAATGCTGAATTCAAAGACTTCTACCATCTGCATCATATTGAAAAGAGAATTGCGGCAGTTGCACACCCTCAAGCAAATGGATAAGTTGAAGAGTATGAATTTTTTTATAAATTCCATGCTGAAGAAACATTTCGAAAAGGCTAGAGGCAAGTGGGTGGATAAGCTCACAACGATATTATGGGCTTACAGAACCACCCACAAGTCCGCGACTGGCCATACTATATTTGCCCTTGCTTACAGCTCCAAATCCATCATTCCTGTTGAACTCGAAGTCCCTTCTCATTGAGTGACCTACTACGCCCCAGAACGAATAGAGATCTCCTCTTAGAATCTCTAGACTTGGTAGATGAGAAGCAAGAAGAAGCTGATTTGAGGACAGCAGCACATCAACACCGAGTCGCTCGATACTACAACACTAAAGTTTGATCTAGGACCTTTTAAATCGCAATCTCATCTTTAAATGGGTTTTCCCTGTCCCGTAACACATGACTCCTACTTAGGAAGGACCGTACATCATTGAACCGAGTCTTGGAGAAGGAACTTTTAAGCTAGTGATTGTTGATGGCATTAGCGAGCATTTATGATGCTATTTCACTTAGTTTATTCTTTTTCATTTAGTTGTATCTAGTTTCTAAATTTGCTTTAGCATTTAATTTTCCATATATGTAATAAGACAAATCATGTCGTTTATTTCTATTTGGCAAATAAAGTTGAAATTTTCCTTCATATCTGTGATTGTTATAATATTAGTTATGATACCTAACTAACTAATATTGATATGTCCAAGCAGGTTCCTAGAGTTTCGAGCCAGCCAATTACAAAACTTCACGATTGGACTAAGATTAGAAAATTTTATCTATCCTCTCATGCTAAGTGTAAGCTGGTCCGGTGCAGAGATGAACAATTTAGAATTAAAAGAAAAAATAGTGACTAGACTTTGGATTCCAACCAGAGTGGCCATCATTATTGACCGTCTCAACTTGTATTTACATTGATCGGCTATGTAAGCTTCAGGATCGAGCATCGACTTCTTGAAGTATAAAGTTCCTTATTGAAGTATTTATGCGAAGTTGCAATCCATATCTATGTCCCGAAAGTTTAATAGTTCAATTGCAAGTTCGATATTGGATATGCAAGTTCTGCTGTCCATTATAGTACATATGTTTAAGTTCATTAAGAAGGGATTGGTTCTGATTATTCATTTAAGTTTACGTGGATTGGTTTGTTTAAGTGTTCAGGCTTGATTCAAAGGCCTAAAATCGGCTAAGCCCCCATATCGATCCCTTTATCATGGCCAATCCCTCTCACAAAGCCAACATAACCGATCCCTCCTTAATCCAAAACAACAACAACTGATCTCTCGTCCACCAATGTGACCGATCTATTCTCTCTCAAATTCACACTGGTCCCTTCTTACTCCTTAAACTTTCATAACTGATCCCTATGACATGCATCTGCACCGATCCCTATACTTAGCTGTTTTCACACTTCCCTCAAACTTTTGCTCCGACCCCTCAAGCAGCATGAAACACTGATCCCTCTCCTCCACATATATCAATGGTTGATCCCTCAATGCTCCACATACGACCGATCCCTCTACTTCCTTCGTGTTTTACTCCTCTCCTTTCTCCTCCTGTACCACCTCACCGAACCCAATATCATCACCATGCATCTGCTCTTGTTAACTAACGTAAACAAAACCCATCAAACCAAAGTTCAATGCCGATTGAAGACCTACCTAAATGTATGCACTACAATTGTTACTCGAGGGGAGATGTTGGATTTCAGTTCAAATCAAAGGCAGAGTGGTGGTCCGAATCAAGAGAGGATTGAGAATCTAAAGATGGAGGTGGTGATTAATTTGACGAGAGGGATCAGAGGCAAAGTGGAAGGAGAGGGTTCAGAGGCAAGCTTTGAGGAAACAAAAGTAAGCTGTTAAATAAAGTGAATAAGTGAGGGATGGAGAGGAAAAGTACTGGCACAAGCCTAAGGGATCGACCCACCTTCCTCTTCTCCATGAAGCCAAAAAGATGAAGTCCCTAACATAAAAGGAGATAAGGTACAATCCCTCGACATGGGGATCCAATCCGATCCGTATGTACATATAAAAAAGGAAAGAGGAGAGATAAAATGGGATCAGATATGATCCGTGTGTGAGAAAGGGAAATTCCAATCCCTATTTTAAAAAACAATAATGTATAAATGCAATGAAATTGTATCTAATTCAATGAAAATTGGCGATGACTCATGAGCGCGCAAATGCATCTGGAAATTAAAGATAGGAACGTGTACCTGACCATGCATGTGCATACTCTAAAATCTTAATTTTTGAAATCGACAGAAATTGTATTCTCACCTGAAGCTTTCAAGGATGAAACTGGATCGGATAGCCAAAGCTTAATAGCCCCGTAGAACCAGACATAGATAGCAACGGATGGAATTCCATCCTGAATTTATACTATTGGAAATCGACCAAGCATCATGAGGATCAAAGAGAGATACAACACTTTGGGAAAATAATTAAACAGAAGGATAGCAACCGTTCAGAAAACAGGATGGATTTCTTTCTGGCAATTCTAACTGGCTTCGACTTAAAGAGAGGTTACGTTCGATACTAGATGTAGTTTGGAGAGTAAGTGTTATCTGGCATTTTGGCCCGGACATATTTAAACTGACTAGACAAGTTAGACTCGACTGTCATCAAGGTCAATAGCCTAGAGTGATAATTGTGGGGTTCAAAAATCAAGTGCAAATGATAGTATGAAGCCGTGATCGAATGGAATCCAAAGATATGCTATACACAACATTCTAAGTATGGAATATAATCTAATCTAGAATAGGGACGGTTATGATTCCTCTTTGCCAAAGGGATTGGATTACTTCAGCTAAACAGTGCAACTCAATGGAAAATGATCGATATCTCCAAATTCAGAAATCCAATACACATGAAACTTTGGAAACAAGAAGAGGGGACCCTAGGGAGTCCACCCTAAGGATTGCATCCAAAAGGGTCAAGTAAGAGGAATCGCCCACTACCCTCCATAGAGGTTGGCCAAATCATACTACGCAACATGTTGCAACAATGATCGATCAATTACTCAACATCCACAAGTCTAATTGACATGAAACTTGGAGCCCAAGCATAATACAACATGGAGAAGCTTCCATAGGGGTCGTAGCCCTCAACTCCTCTAAAATAAGGATCGGATCCGATCCCTATTTCTTGGGATTTGGACCATTTGATCCCTCCTATGGGCCCTTATCAATATGGAGAGCTTTCTGTCGAATTTTCAGGAAGATATTTCATCGTCTTCCTCTATAAATACAAACTTGATTGTTCATTTTTGAGATCTTTACGCTGCTTTTTTCTTTGTACTCTTTTGTAACTAAGGATTCTAATCAAATCTCTATTGTTCTCGGTTTACAAAGTGATTAATAAAGTTATCTTTTCAAAGTGGACGTAGACAAACAAAGCCGAACCGCTAGAAATTGTTGTGTCTCTATTATTTGCTTGTTTCTTATTACTTTACCATTATATTCTCTTCGTTTATACTTATTATTTTTCATTTATTCCTCTACAAAATCTCTGTTGGGTGATTGTGCTAATTTTTGGTGCAAACACCCATAACGACCACCTTACATCTCCGATGCAGGGTGGTGGTCAAAGGAAAGAAAAGAAGTAAAGAAGAGAGATAGAAGAGAAAGAAAGAGAAAGAAACATCAATTAGTCACATAACTTTTGTATATCTCATAAGGCATCGAATAAAATATAATGGTCATTACAGATATAAAAAAGATAAGACAATGATAACTCCATGAATCACAAAATCAGAGTACATAGGCTCGTACAGTTACAAAACAGTAATAGAGTTTATACAATTCAACTGATAAATTATCTCTAATGGTAAGTCAAACACTGTCAAGGCTCAACAATGTCATGCATCAGAATATGCAATAGCAAATCGAAGTATAAATACGAGAAAACATCACCTACTGCTAGTCCATCTGCAGAACTACTTATGCCGTCTTTTCCCACTCTCTAGTATACTCATTTAAGAGTCCCCAAGATAATAATAAGCAAAGCATAAAACCTCGAGTCAGACAACAGTCTAATGTGAGCTGATAACAATCTCAAAATACTATAAAAGTCAATATAGTATATGGAACATAGGGTTTATGAATCATACCTGACACATCCCTACAACCAAAGAATTAGCACATAACATCAATAATATGCTACTCTACAACATTATAAAGGTTACTCCATACTAAATAAATTGTTGGGGTGCCTAGGTATCCCTATCCACAATACCTACATCACGTGACATCCCTAGAGTGACAAGTGGCTAGTGAAGCACCCATAACAAACACAACATCCATCAAACAACACTAACCATCATTCAGTGTAGTCTTGATATATGATAACTCATATGGCTTCCTTACTACCAAGGACTAATGGAAATATCATGTTTTTTAGTTGTACTCTCGTATCATGTAGCTCAAAGCTGGATAAGTGTCTTGTAGCCCAAAACTGGATATGTGTCTCGTAGCACAAAGATAAACGCTAGACCCAAAGCTACTGGTCCACGATATACAGATCCACTCAATGATCCATAAGCATCCTAACTTATAATACCCCTGATTCGAGCACAATAAAAGCACTCCGAGTATCAGCGATCCCTTAGCACATGCATATCCATCCGAGCCATCCTTTTGCTCAATTCGGATCTGAGCCCTTCCTTTACTCAATCTAATTTCCATTATTCTCAAGGAACCCTTCCAAGTTCCTCCACTTCACGGCTCCCTCCAATATCGAGCCGCTATCTTCGATACCTACCTCCTACATGAGTCACAAACTGAAGATACAAAGCTTTTGTCATGTTGTTAAATCACCATCAAAACTAAAGTGAACAAGCCAACACCTCCATCAGATCTACAGAGTCCCATAACTATCAAAATCGGAACCTAACACCATGCACTGTCAAGTAACCATTCGAAGTAACCAAAACTGTCATGTCGAAGTGTAACCTCATCACCTCACCGTCGAAATCACTCATCGTAAAGCAATTACATCAAGACTCGTAGTCGATAGCACAAATCAACCATCATATCACGCTCCTTGAATGCTCCTCATCGTCTAAGATTAGACAAATCATCAATCATTAATAGTGATGGGCACTAACCACTCTACAGTGGTGAATACTAACCACTTTGGCCGTGTAGTTAGCCAAAATGGATAAATACAAACCAAATGAAAACGTCCTGTGTCCATCCTAAAGTCCGAAGCCTATCCAAATCCATCATCTTTCACCTTTAGATTAGTCAACATATACCTTAGCACTCTTCTACAAATTATCCCATTCGTTGGATTTTCGATCAACGTGTACGAAATCCTAATGCATAGAATATTCCCTAACACCCAATCGTCGATAAATCGACATTTTCAACCAAAAGCAAGCAAACATCATACATACATCCAATATAGTATACACACAACATGTACAATGGATCTACATCAACCAATCGGGGAATTCATATCAAAAATAGCGTGAATCTAATAATTCTCTAAAAATTGCACATCAATACGAAAACTGTGCTATCCGATATAAAAACATTTTAAAATACTTTTATTTTCTATTATAAAAATCATGTCTAATTATAATAAAATCACATTTAAAGTTAGAAACCATTTCAAAACGTCATTGTAATACTATACTAACATGGGTATGGTGAGAGGCAATATCACTCACCTCAATAAAAGCTTTCCAAACCTATGCCAAGGCGTATAGCCCTCCATCACGAGTGCAACGCAAGAAACCACATCCAAAACGGACCATGCAATAGATATGGATTAAATACGAATCATGGTTAACAAAATAATTAATTCCTTAATTAAATGCTAATTACCTTAATTAGCCACCAAATCGTTGTTCCCCAACTCTATTTCTAGTTTCCTATACATGCCGTGCACATACACCCATCACACACACCCTTTCTCCTCTTTTCTCCCTAATTTCTTGACAAATCAATGAACCGCTTTCGCAAACGCACCACACTGCACATGAGCTTCATGATGCACACGATGAAGAGTAGCTTGATCCACACATATAAATTACGACCTGGATAAGTCGCACGCTATAGGCAGATGTCGCCTATTGCTAGGAGGAGCCATACCACCTCAAATCGACACTATCCACTCCCCTTCGCATGATAATCTCAATGCCGCTCTCCAATTCTCCTAAATATGACTCTAACACAGTTAAGATCAATCCCTAGATCAGCCTCAAGAAAATTGATGTCACCATTGATGATTACGTCAAATTCCTCCATATTCGATGTGAAGCTCTCCTCAATACGATCCCAATACGGTTCTGTGATTTTTTATGGATCGAGAGATTTTAATTTTTGAAGTGGGTTAGAGGAAGCAGCCATGATTTTTGAAAGAGGAATGGAACAATGAAATGAAAATAAGATCAAGGGAAGGATTTAGTGATTATTTAAATAATATAATATTTTGTTTATTTGATTTCTCAAATAAACCATTGTACGTTTCGAGCTCATACGATCACATGATGCATCCGATAACAACAAAATTCGTATACATACATCACTTCAATTTTCCAGTCCTAAAGGTATAAATCTTGTCGCCATCTGAGACTACGCCCCAAGATGATAATTTTGTGCATTTCGAGATCGTTTTACCCATCGAATCGCCCGATCTCCAAATACAGCGATGCTTATACTCATTTTAATATACAAGTCAATCCAAACTCAACGGAAATGGTCTCTAGTCCTGATTCGGCCGTATGCAAAAAAAATCATATTTTTGGGCTTTCAATTAATTGACGATTCAACATTCAAATCAATTACTTAAATATCCCTCGTTAAAATACGGGTCGTTATATTCCCCCTCCTTAAATGGATTTTGTCCATAAAATCACAAAGTAAGGAGTACGTCTTCTTACCCATAGGCCTTCAAAGCCCCTCAAATTCCAAAAAAAATTGATAGCACCTCCTTTGCACGGCTAGGTCTGGGAGAAATCCCAATACAACATAAATATATATACATCTCATATCCGAGGCATCTCATATTTGAGGCATCTCGTTTTCGAAGATAATAAAGCATACATACATAAGCCTATAGTATAGATGTTACGTACCTCTTTTATAGCAAGAGCATACCATTTAGATGCAAATAAAAGCGAGTAAGCATTCAAATAGTCAACACTTGCTTCCATGTACCTGAATATGTACTCAACAAAGAGGATTAAGCACAAGTGCAACATCATCATGTATTTAAACATACTTGATCATATATGGCAGTCATCTCAAATAAATATGCTATATCAAACAATAACTATTCTACATGTTTAACAATCATATAAGCATAAGATATCATATCAAATGCTAACAATCAAACATCAAACATGCATATATAAGGTCAAACATCAAATGTAACATCTATGCCTATCCTATCATGCATGATACTAAACTACTAGTATAAGACATCAAATATGATATCCAATATGAAAGTGGACGATAAAAATGAAATCTCGCCAAGTGAAGAGCTCTGGACAAGCGATCCTCATGCTCTTTTCGGTCTTCCATATCCTATCGCCTTCGCTTTCATTCTACTAAACCTCTACTATTCCACTTCCTTCCTCCTAACTTGTTTTAAAACACGTCTATCGGTATGAATAGGCTTATGAGGTCTCGAAGTTTATGGTTTAGTCCCGATATCTTAGACTTGATTTGGTGCCAAATTTCACAATGCCTCTTGTAAGTTTTCCCAAAACCCATTATCACATAATGGGTTTCGACCACTTACAATGCTCTTAGCACACATTAAAAGCACATTATCCACTCCACATATAACTCGACAAATTCGGATGTCGTCCTACTGGACTTAAGGAATGAAAATATAGAATTCTTCATTAGTCAACCTACTATGACTCAAATGTTATCATACTATTCTTAGTCCTTGGTAATCCATCGATGTAGCCTATAGATCTGTTCACTGGACATGGCACTGACTCACATCGAGTTCTGAAGTCATAACCAGTGTAAACTCGAGCGACGCACACTCTAGAAATATTGCTCCTAAATTGGTATGTCTCCCACTCAAAGCATCAACAATTACATTTCCCTTACAAACATATAGGAAATGTCAAAGTCATAGGAGGCTGAGAAATTTAAGCACCACTATTGGCCGAGGTTGAGATGCTTCTTGGAGAAGAGATACTTCAATGATGTGGAACCAATAAACAAATCAAACCTCTCTCCTAATAGATAGTGCCTTTAAATCTCCAAAACAAACTCTATCACCGCTAACTCCGAATTAAGATTCGATACTTTCTCTCGGGTGGTTTTAGTTGTCGACTAGCGTGCGACAACCTCACTTTTCGGTTTTAATACCGCACCTAGTTAAGTACCATATGCATGTGTGTACAATCGGCTCATCATTCCTACTCGAAATGAGTAATATCAGTGCACTCGTTAACCCCTCTGTCAGACTCATTAATGTATGTTACATCTCGCATCTCAAATAAAAGTACGTTCCTCTCTCATCAAATAGGTTAACGATGCTGTTACCTTGGGTCTGTTAAAATTCTGGACTGCCGTAACCACTTTAGGATCTATAACGATGCCCTATTCTAAAACAGGATGACCCAGGCATCTCACTTCCCTCCTTCAGAAGTGATACTCTAAAAATACCATCCTTAATCGATGTCTTCTCAACACCTACAACACAATCATCAATCGTGCCTTATGCTCGTCTTTTGTCCACGAGTAGATGAAGGTAACATTAACGAGCACAAGCACAGATTTACATAAGTGATCCCTCAAAATACGGTCCATGAGATTAACAAGGTATTCTGACACGTTGGTTAGCCCAAGCGGCATACTCAACCAACCAAAATAAAAATATCGTACAAAACACTACACCGGCACACTCTCTTTAAATACTCTCATTTGATGAAATCCATCGCATGGTCCAACTAAAAGAACATCTTTGCGCTATGGAGCTGATCAAACAAGCCACCAATAAGTAGGAGTGGATACTTATTTGTTATCATTCAACTCAAGACAATTAACAAATAACCTCAAAGAGCTATCCACCTTAGTTGCAAACACTATAGGTGCATCCTGACCAAATATTCTCCTACAAATGAACCCTCGCCTCAATAGGTCAACTCGTACCTTTAACTTTCTCTTCTCTTTGTGCATCAATATGCCTTAAAGGCATAAATACTGGTCAAGCACCTCTAACCAGATCGATACGAAACTCAATCCCTATACGGCGGTAATCCGATCAACTCGTCGAATATGTCCGGACACTCTCTAGCTACAGGCACAGATGACAATTTGTTGTGCGGGATATTGAGCGAACATAGAGAGCTACCATCTCCTCATCGTGGCAGCCGAACACTCCTTCCTTTCATCGTTAGTCCCTATGGACACCAACGACGCCTCAAAATCCACCACTATTCCGTACCCCTTGAGCCAATCAATTCCCAAACTATAATACCGAACCCAATTAAACCCAAAAGAAATCAATAGCAAATAAACATTCATGGCCCAATAAAACAAAGTCTAGACAATCCATGTATAGATTTGTTGTGCCCATAACTAAACTCGTCACAATTAAAGGTCAGCTAACTATCTCGGGTCTTAATCCCGATTTATCTATCAAATCACTAGATATAAAGGAATATGAAACTTTGATATCAAATAAAACATGCATGAAAATGCCATAAGTGGAAATTATACCTCAAATGGTAATGCCATTTCTCTTCTCTTTCGTTGAGGGAGCAGTCAATGAAACTGGAATGGCATTCAATGCACATGCTTCCACAGTTTGTCCCTACTCAGCTTGTTCGAGAAAATTCTTCTACACTGGCTACAGGCTTCACATCATAAAGCCTTCTCAATCAACTTCTTGAAGTTGTTGTTAATACGACTAATCAATCGCTTCCTAAGATGATCACTCAAAATAATGATAAATTCTCCATTTTTTCTGTATGGAGCATCAATGGAAAAATAGATCATACTTTGATAGCACATTGAATTCGACCACATGCTCCGACATAGACATATCGCTAACTGCAAACCGGTGAACTCTCCAACCAACATAGATTTTTGAAAAGTCGAGATAAATTTTCTTCGAAGAAAACTATGGATTGATCCTAAGTAAACAGATCCTTGGAAGTTGAAGCTATAAAGGAACTCCACTACTTCATTGTTCATCCCTGGAGTTATCTATAGGTCACCTTCTACCTTATTGCATCATCTAACTCCAAGTCATCGAAGATCCTCCTGCAAGTAGCCATCCAATCTTGCCTTTTAATAGTCGACTCCATTCTAAGGAATGGTATGCCTCCTAGATTCACGTAGTCTTTATACAGCTCAACAATGTCGATTCTAGGCATAGGAACTTAAGCACTATAATCAATTAGAGCACTTGGGCATTCCAAGAAATGATTCATGCCACCTCTATGAAAATATTCTATCAATCATGATTAGTGACCCCGGTCCTTAACTCCAAAGATGGAGTCAATAGCAATATTTCTCGTATGCTAGATCATTCCTATTCCATAATAAGGACGATCAGCTTTTCGTAAAGAAAACTGCATCAATAGTGCTCGTGTGTGTAATATAACTTATATAATATATACTATATAATTTTGAAAACCAAAATATATAACAAATATGAACTCTCTCGTATATATACACAAATACACACTCTAGATCCAGTCTATGGCAATAACACCTACCCCATCTCTGCTGGATTGTGGTATCAACTCAGGTTAATCACACAATCTAATCTCTGACACCAAATGTAACGACCGCCTTACACCTCCGATGCAGGGTGGTTGTCAAAGGAAAGAAAATAAGTAAAGAAGAGAGATAGAAGAGAATAAAAGAGGAAGAAACATCAATTAATCACATAACCTGTCTTACATCTCACAGCGTATCAAATAAAATATAACAGTCGTTATAGATATAAAATAGCCGAAACAGTAATAACTACATGAACCATAAAATCAGAGTGCATGGGCTCATATAGTTATACAAAATAGTAATAGAGTTTATACAACTCACAAATAAACTCAACTGATAAACCATCTCTTATAATGGTATGTCAAACACTGTCAAGGCTCTACGGTGTCATACAACGGAAAATGCAATAACAAACCCAAATATAAGAATAAGAAAATGTCACCTCCTGCTAGTCCATCTGTAGAACTCCGTATGTCATCCATACCTATTTTCTTTTTTACTCATTTAAGAGTACCCAAGATAATAAAAAGAAAAGCATAAAACCTCGAGTCATAAACGATCCAATGTGAGAGATAACAATATCAAAATAAACTAAAAGTCGATATAGTATATGGAATAGAGGGTATACGAATCATAATAGGGTACTCCAAACTAAGCAAACTCTTAAGGTGCCTAGGTATCCCTATCCACAGTACTTACATCATATGACACCCCTAGAGAGACAAGTAGCTAGTGAAGCAACCATAACAAACATAACATCCATCAAACAATACTAATTATCACTCGATGTGCTCTGGATATATGGTAACTCTTATAGCCTTCTTACTGCCAAGGACTAATGGAAAAATCCCAATTTTAATTGTATTCTAGTATCATGTAGCCCAAAACTAGATATGCGTCTTGTAGCCCAAAGCTAGACACTAGACCCAATGCCACTGTTCTTGGGTATACAGATCCACTTAATGATCCATGGGTGTCCCCACTCATAATACCCCTTCTTCGAATACAGTATAAAACACTTTGAGCATCAACGATCACTTAGCACATGCACATCCATTCGAGCCCTCCTTTTGCTCAATTTGAATTTGAGCCCTTCCTTTGCTTAATCCAGTTTCTCTTATTCTCGAGGAACTTATCCATATTCCTCTACTTCGCTGCTCCCTTCAATATCGGGCCGCTACCTTCAGTGCCTACTCCTTACACATGTCACAGACCGAAGATACAAAGCTTTTATCATGCTGTTAGATCGCCATTAAAACTAAAGTGATTGAGCCAACACCTCTAGCAAGACCTACATAATTCTGAAACTATTAACCTCAGAATCTAACTCGATGCACTATTGAGTAACCATCCGAAGTACCAAAACTGTCATGTCGAAGCATCACATGCTTGCCTCACCATCAAAATCACTTATCGTAGAGCAATAATATCAAGAGCCCAAGTCGATCGCATGAACCAATCATCATATTGTGATCCTTAAGCCTCTTTGCCGTTCATGTCAAAGATGGGCCAAATCGCCAATCATCAATCGTGATGGGCATCGACCACTCTACAGTGGACAATACTAACCACCTTGATCTTGTACTTAGCCAAAATGGATAAGACCAAACCAAATGGAAACATCCGACATCCATCCTACAGTTTGGAACTCATCTAAATCCATCATCTTTAACCTCCTGATTAGTCGTTACATACCCTAACAGTCTTTTGCAACTTTTCCCGTTTATTGGGTTTTTGATCAACGTGTACGAAACTCCAACGTGAGAAATATTCCTTAACGCCCAATCATCGATAAATCGTCATTTTCAAAAAAAAAGCAAGCAAACAAGTATACATGCAACAAACAAGCATACATACATCCAACATAGTATACACACAACTTGTGTAATGCATCTATATCAACAAATGAGGGAATTTATATCCAAAATAGCCCAAATGTAGTAATTTCCTAAAAATAGCACGTCAATGGGAAAAATATGATATCCAATATAAAACCATTTTAAAATGCTTTTATTGTTTCTTATAAAGATTCAAGCGTGTCTTTAAGTATAATAAAATCACTTTTAATGTTAGAAACATTTTCTAAACGTTATTTTAATACTATACTAACAATCATAGTATGGTGAGAGACAATATTACTCACCTCAATGAAATCCATTTAAACCAACATCAAGGCGTAGAGCACTCCATCGTGAGCATAATGCAAGAAACCGCATCCAAAACGGATCTCGTATGCAAAAGATATGGATTAAATACGAATCATGGTTATTAAAATAATTAATTCCTTAATTAGAGTGCTATTTACCTTAATTAGCCACCAAATCCTTCTTCTGCAACTCTAATTGCCCTTTCTTGTACATGTTGTGCACATACACCCATCATACAAACCTATCCTCTTTTCTCCCTCATTTCTCGATAAATCGACGAACAGCTTTTACCAACGCACCACACTTCGAAAGAGCTTCGCGACACACATGAGAGAAGCAGCTCGATCCACATATGAAGATTACGACCTGATCAAGTCGCACGCTATAGGAGAATGTCACCTTTTGCTAGGAGGAGCCACACCTCCTCAAATTGACGATATCCACTCCCCTTCACATGTGAATCACAATGTCGCTCTCTGATTCACCTAAATCCACCTCTAACGCAATTAAGATTAAACCCTAGATCAGCCTCAAGAACGTCGATTTTGCCAACTTTGATCACACCAAATTCTACCATAGTCGATGCTTAGCTCTCCTCCATACGATAGCAACAAATCTAGTTTCGTGATTTATTACAGAGCGAATCTCTCAATTCTAATTTTTGAAGTGGATTGGAGGAAGCAACCATGATTTTAGAGGAATGGAACTGTCAAATTAACATGAGACTAGGGGAAGGATTTAGTTATTATTTAAATCATATAATATTTTGTTTATTTGATTTTTCAAATAAACCATCTTACAATTCGAGCTTATATGATCACACGATGCATCTGATCGCAACAAAACTCATCTACGTATATCACCTCATTTTTCCGGTCCCAATGGTATAAATCTCGTCGCCATCCGAGATTGTGCCTCGAGATAATAATTTCATGCATTTTGAGATCGTTTTGGCTATCAGATCACCCAATCTTCAAAAATAGCAATGCTTATGTTCATTTTACTTCGCAACGTCAATCCAAATTCAACGGAAGTGGCCTCGAGTCTTGATTCGGCCGTATGAGAAAAATCATTTTTTTGGGTTTTTAATTAATTAACGATTTAATATTTAAATCTGTTATTTAAATATCCTATCGGTAAAAGTGGATCATTACAGTGCCTCGTGCTTGAAGTTGAATGCTTCGCCTGATCTGAGAAAATGAATTCTTTCAAACTTTACATAATCCCCATTTCTTTGGCTTAACTTTTCTAATCTTAGTTTGTTGTCTAAGGCAAAAATCGGCTTTTCTCCAGTATGGATGGGTTTTAAACTCCATTTACTTGGGTTATATTGAGAAATCCTGTACTTTTCCTCTAATGTTCGAAGAACTGGACCTCTCAAATTCAACTCTTGTTCTTCACTAAATTGTTGTTTGCTTATTTGGGTATGGTGAAAGGTTTAGATATTGTTTGAAATATCCTTGTTTAGACATAGTTTCTATAGTTGAAAGTCCAAGCGAGCTTTGTTTATCTTTGAGTAAAGATTGATTGAAAGTGATCCTTGAGTTAAGCCCTCAGTGAAAGCACCAAAAAAGTTAGGGTAAAAGTGGGGCAGGGCTTGTAATTCAAGGCAAGTGAAAGTAAATCAAGTTCGTAATCATAGTAGAATCCATGATAGCATGTTAATATATATTCAATGGGAGTAACTACGCAATTAATATGAGTGCAAATCCTTTATTTTAAAATTCACAATTACAATTTGCCTTACGGGCCATGAAATTCAATGTTCACTTACAAAACTGGATGAAAAAATGAAAATGAAAATGAAGAAGACAGGGGACTTGAGAAATTTGATCCCTTTTTGGGAGATACCCTTCTATTTATAGAGAATTTGAGCCGTTGGATTCCTGACGTGGCATTCTAGTAGATGTTCGTGATTAGCCCACATGGCACATGATCGAATTAATATGTGGCACAATAGTTTCTTGACCAATTTTAGTTTGATATTTGAGCATGATAATGTCTTGGAAACCATCCATGATAGCTCTAGTATGTTGTTCTAAGATTACACATAATGGTTCCCTAAGACCTTTCACGATAGCTTAAATTACTCATTTTAGAATTGCACTCGATAAAATATTGGAACTCCTCAAATTGCATGCAATGGCTGAACTAAACTCCTTGTGATAGCCTTAGTTTATCATCTAAAGATCACATATGGTAACATGAGGGGACTTCTCACAATGGCATGGTTTATCATCTGGGGTAGTGTATGCAAAGGCCTTATAGAACTTCCCGCAATGGCTCTTTTACTTTGTCAAGCGACCGCTTCAAGAAATATCATGACGGCTCTATTCCTTCTTGCTTAAAGTTATCACATGGAAACTTCTTGCAAATTGCTCTATAAACTCCTCATGATAGCTCATATAGGAATCTTAATGATCACTTTTTTAACACTTGAGAATATCATGCGATGGCCCTATTGAACTCTTCTCAATGGCATTTCTTCAATACTTGGGAACATTACGCAATAGCCTTATAAAACTCTCCTCGATAGCTCTAGTTTAATACTTAAGAATGCCATGTGATGGCTTCATAGAACTCTTCTCGATAACTCTTGTGCTTACATCATGAAGGCTTCCCACCTTGTTAATGTGCAATGAGTAGCAAATTCGAGATATAACAATGTTAAAATCTTAACTATTTGGTATAATGATGCCATAGATTTGGACAACCACCTAATGACATTCAAAACCATATTGTATGATGCCCCAGGTGCAGTGTGATGCAGGTTATTCCCGACGACATTCTTTAGAGCCATGGCAAATTGGTATCGGCATTAACGGAAAAGGACAATTTACTTACGGGAACAGTTCTCATACAAGTTTTCAACCAATTTTGTACTTAAAGAACATACAATTGATGCAAGAGTACTGCCTAACATCAAACAGAAATTAGGGGAATTACTAACGTATTATTTAAACCGATTTAATGTAGAGGCTAATAAAGCAGAAAGGGTATAGATAGAGAAAAATAATGGTGGTAAAATCCGATTTAATTGAAAGTAAACCATTTTAGAAAGAGCTGTACATCGATGGATGCAAAGACCTATAAGATTTTCATTTTCAAGCAGCTAAGTTTGTGTGAATGGATGAAATATTCAATAACAGAAGAAATCAAAGGCAAAAAGGGAACGTTTCAATCCTAAGCAAGAAGGGAAGATGGGAAGAATTTGCCAAAGAAAATGTTGTTGAACTAAATCAACCAATCTTCTATATATATGCTGTTATCAAGGATGAACTCAACTACCTGGTTTCATTTAATGCAAAGATGAATATAAAGTTGAACAAAAGGTGCAGATTATTGTACCGGCTATAAAGTGAATGGCCATAAGATGGATGAGTGTAGGGTCTTGGCAGAGATCATCCAGAATACGATTAGGAAGTGGGTCCTTAAAGAATTTGTGAAGATCGATAAAAGAACGTGCATATAAAGAAAAGCCACCCATCAACAACACTAACATCATGGAAGGCGAGTTTCCACAAGGTTACAACAACCAATAAACCACATCGATGTGATCCATGAAGGGTCGCACATAGTAGGCCTGTGATGACTGCCTTACGCCACTAGAACATAATATAAATAAATAGTGCATTGGTCTGGTGCCCGGCTAATGTAGGACAATCATCAAGGGTTAAAAGAAAAGAAAATAACTTATAGATCTGTTGTATATCTCACTGTGCATAGAATAAAATATAATATACATTATAGATATAAAACAGAAGAGACAGTACTCACTAAGTAAACCAAATATCGGAGTAAGATCCATAAAGTTATACAATAGAGTAATAGAGTTTATACAAAACATGAATAAACTTAAATAACCATCTCATAGCAATTGCAATAAGCAAACACTGTCAAGGCTCCACAGTATTACACAACAGAATAAGCATGGAGATCTATATATATATATATATATATATAATACGAGATAGGTCCATCCAGCTCGTCCTCTGCATAGCTACCGCGTCACACCTAGACTTGCAATCTAGTCTACTCATTTAAGAGTGCTCAAGATAATAAGAAGCAAAGCATAAAACCTCGGGTCAGATAACAGTCTGGTGTGAGGGGTAAATGAATCTCAAAATACTATACAAGTTGATATAGTAAGGAACAAGGGTATACGAACCACACCTGATCAGTCCCTGCAACTAAAAAGTCAGCACATAACGAACACAATATGCTGCTCTACGAATATAGAAAAGGTATATTACAAACTAGGTATGATGATTGGTGTCCAGGTATCCCTTCCCCCAATACCTATCTCCAGTGAAATCCCTACAGTGATAGACTATGTAAGAAAATAATCAAAGCAACCATAGCATTCATCAAACAATCCTCACTATCACTCAATGTGCTCTAGATATATGATAATTAGTATGGCCTTTCCCCTATCAGGGACTACTGGAAATCCCCATTTTCAATGTACTTGCCTCTATCTCGAAGCCGATACTAGACCTAAATCCACCGGTTCAGGGTATACGGATCCAAACAAAGTACCCAAGAGTATCCCCATAATACCCCTACCTTCAAGTATATAAGAAATTCAGTGATCCCTTAACATGCGCATCTGATCCTTTTCCTTGCTCCACCAAACTTCAATTATTCCCAACGAACCATTCCACATTCCTCCAATTCTCGACAAAACCATTCAACATTCTATCCATAGGTCATCCTTCCTAGAACCCACCATTTGTGGACAGTCATTACTATTCCTTTCAATATCGAGCCACCCCCATTGGAACCTAACTCCATTCACCATTGAGTTATCATCACTGAAGTCCCAAAGTTATCATCATGTTATCATATCGCCATCAAACCCCTAGCGGGAAAAAACTCCTTCAGCATGATCTTCAGACCTACACTTCCCTTTCCTCGAAGTTTCACCCCGATCCAAACAAATTAGACCTCTTGGTACCGATTAAACTTCTCGGTACCGAGTTGTGTGCTTAGCCAAGCTTTGGAAAAGATTCTTCCTTCCCTTTCAGAGCTCTATTTTCTAAGTGTTTGAACTTCGATTGCTTCCTTCAAAAGCTTTAGGCATCAACTCCAAGCCATAAATCTAACTCAAAATGCTCTCGTTATTGAACCAGAAGCTCTCGGTGCTTGGTCTAATACTTAGTTAAATTTTAGTATTTGACTTCTTCTCATCACTTCTAACCTTTACTTGAAGAACCAAACTCCCACCAAGTGTGTTCCCTTAACAACATGCTCTTGGTGCTGAGTGAAAGCTCTCGGTAATGAGTCCTCTACATAGTTCCATTTTTGTGTGACTTCAATCTTGGACTCCTTCCATGTTCCAGCTCCATTCCTCCAAGTTTCATCCAATTTTGATTATCTTTGCCTTTGATTTACCAAATTCACCAAACTCTTTCCTAACTACCCAAAACCACTAGAAAACCATATCAAAGCATGACATACAAACATGGAATATTATAGATACACATTCATTCATATATGCAATACATAAGAACATGATAATCATGATAATCCTAACCTAAATCTAAATTTTTCACTAACATGCACATGCACATAAAGAGTTTGCAAAAACAATTTAAAACCTTCAAGTTTCATCCATGAACATATGTTAAAATGTGACTAAAGTTCGAAAACGATTTAAAGTCAAAATAATGTTAAAAACACCAATTTTAACTATGTAAACATGCATAATATAGTGGGAGGTCAAGAACCACTAATCAAATACCCAAAATACCATTTTCTCCACTTAGATCTGAAGTGGACGACAAATGAGAGGAATGTAAATCAGCCAAAATGATAATCTCAATTTCCTTTAAGCTAATTACCTCTCTAATTATGATTTAAGCTAAGATTAGTAAGGAAAATGTAGGATTTTTGATGAAATTAGGGTTAATGGATGGTTAGTGATATTTTGGAAAAGATGGAAATGACTTAGATTAGTTTCTATAGCCTCCCCTTAGCATAATTTTCGAGATAGATTATTGGATCTAAATATTGACTTAGTCAATTACCTACTAATGTAAGCCGGCAATAGCCAAAACTTAAACCAACTATAATTTCGAAAGAGTAAGTCCATTTTTCTATTATGACCACTCTACGGAAAGAGAAATCATCGTCCTAAAACAATGGATGTGTAAAATGTCCATAAGAGTCACTTCCTAAAATATTATAGTCAAACGACCTCATATGAATAAAATAAAAATACTTTACTATCCTTTGATATGTAAAATATAGGTCATTACACTCCCCCAAGATTTCACCTCCAAAGTCTACAAATGAATTAAAGAATAGTCGGACATAGTTACCTCGCATACTTAATAATCATATGCAATCATCATACATATCAAATAAGTAGCCATGCAACCAATAGTGCAGGTAAGCCTATCTTAGAATGCGAGATACTAAACTACTCTATATGATATGAAAGGTGAAAGTAAATATGATAAACAGTAGGCCATAACATGCAAAGAGCTCTGGATATGTAGCACTCATGCTCTCCTCACTTTCCTACGTGCAATCGCCTCCACTTTCATCTCATTGAACCTTCACTAACTCCATCATCTCCTAAGCTTTTTCATATCATGTCCGATAATACGAACCAACCTATGAGGTTCGAAGCTTCTAATTCAATCTCGATATCATCAAGTTGATCCGGTGTAACTGTCATGCCTGTGTCATGCACAAACTTCCATGGATGAGAAACATGGAAGATGTTGTGCACGCCCGCCATATTCTGATGTAAGTTGACCATATATACTAGGTTCCCAATCCTCTCTGCTATCGGAAAAGCACCTACGAATCTTGGCACTAACATCCCTTTACTATCGAATCGAATAACATTATTCAAAGGAGAAATCTTAACAAACACCATATCACTGATGGAGAACTCCAAATATCTACATCTCTTGTAAGCCTAGCTCTTCTGCCAATCTTGAGTAGCTTTCATTCCTTATCGAACGATTCCAATCTTCTTCGAGGTTTATCTAATCATATCTGGTCCAAGCATCAGTTTCTTGCCCGCTTTCCACCAACATGAAAGGGCGTTACACGGTCAGCCATATAATGCTTCGTATGGTGCTATACTGGTACTAGATTGATAACTATTGTTGTATGCAAACTCTACCAAATGCAAGTGATCATCCCATGAGCCTCCAAAATCGAGTATGCAAGCCCGTAAGAGATCCTCCAATAAACGGTTCACTCTCTTGGTCTGCCCATCAGTTTGTGGGTGACAAGCTATACTGAGATGTAGCTTGGTCCCCAATGCCACTTGTAAGCTCTTCCAAAACCCACTAGTGAACAACGGGTCTCAGTCGTTCACAATGCTCTTTAGCACACTATGAAATCATATAACCCATTTCACATACAACTCGGTAAGTTTGGCTGCCATTCTGCTTTACTTGATGGGTATAAATCTAGTGCTCTTAGTTAATCTATCGACTATGACCCAAATGTTGTCATACCCTGCTCAAGTCCTTGGTAGTCCATTAATAAAATCCATCGATACTTGCTCCTACTTCCATTCGGGAACTTCAAGCAGTTGCAACTACCCACTTGGCTTCTTTTTCTCTGCCATCACCAACTGGCAGTTCATACACTTCGAGATGAGTGTCTCAAAAGCCTTCTTTATCCCATCCTTATAATATATCCATTTCATATCACGTACATCTTATTACCGCTGGGATGTATAGTCAACCTAGAATGGTGGCACTCTCATAGCACATCATCTCGCAATCAATCAACATCAAGGACAAACAATCTCCCATCATTATGGTGTCAACCTTCTCGGGAAAGTCTGTACTGCTTCATATCTTCAAACTCTTCTCTTTCTATTTTCATCATAATCTCTACTCGTCTAGCATCTCGCCTTTGATTAGTAATGATCCGCTCAACTAAAGTAGGTCTGATCGTCAAACTTGCCCACATCTACGTTTCTAATCCACAATATGGTCTGAAGTCATAACCAACAAATACTCCAACTGCTTTCACTCCATGAATATTGCTCCCAAACTGTCATGTGATCTACTCAATGCATCGGTAACCGCATTTCTCTTACCAGACGCATAGGAAATGCTAAAGTCATAAGGGGCCAAGGATTCCAACCATCGCTGCTTACGACGATTGAGATCCTTTTGGGAGAAAATGTACTTCAAGGATTTGTGATCCGTGAATAGCTTGAACTTTTCTCCTAATAAATAATGCCACCAAATCTTCAAAGTGAATACTATCACCGCCAACTCCAAATCATAAGTTGGATACTTCCTCTCATGCAGCTTCAGTTGTAGACTAGCGTAGGCAACAATTTTTCCCTACTTCATCAATACCACACCTAATCTAGTACCACATGCGTCTATGCACACTGTAAATTCCTTATTTTTTCTCGTAATGATTAATATTGGTGTGCTCGTCAACCTCTCCTTTAGACTCACAAACGCATGGTCACACTTTGCGTCTCAAACAAAAATCTGATTTTTTTTTTCCTGTCAAATTGGTCAACGATGCTGCTACCTTCGAGATGTCCTTGATAAAACAACTATAATATCCCACCAATCTTAGCAAAATCATCACTCTATAGCATTCTAGGGTTAACGTCAATCTTGAACCACTACTAACTTAGGAGGATCTACTGCGATGCCTTGCTCAAAGATGACATGACCCAAGAATCTCACTTCCCTTCTCCAAAAATGACAATTCGAAAACTTCACTTTCAACTTATACCTCTCAACACTTCAAGCATAATCCTTAATTATGTATCGTATTCCTCCTCTGTTTAAGAATAGGTTAGAATATCATCCATGAGCACAAGTATGAACTTGTTAGCTGATCCCTGAAGACATGGTTTATGAGATCAATAAAGTATGCCGGAGCATTGGTTCGCATGAACGGCATAACCAACCACTCATAGAAGCCCGATAACGTGTAAAATGCGATGATCGGCTTGCTTTGCCACTCTCATCTAGTGAAACCCCATCGCCAAATCTAATTGGGAGAATACCTTTGCACCATGGAGTTGATCGATAAAGTCATCAATACATGGGAGTGGTTACTTGCTTTTCTTCATCACCTTAACAGCTCACAGTAATCTGCACATAACATCAGAGAGTCATCCGCCTTAGTCGTGAATATTATAGGTGCACACCACTCAGATATACTTCTACGAATGAACCCTCTCTGCAACAGGTCATTTACTTGCACCTCCAACTCCTTATGCTCTCTAGATGCCATACGCCTCAAAGGCATACCTATCGGTCTAACATCCTTTGCTAAGTCTATACAAAACTCAATCTCTCGGTGCAGTGGTAATCCAATCACCATCGAATACTCCCTAACGACAGACATAGATGACAAATCATCCTTTGGAACCTCGAGGGAATATAGAAAGCTAACCATAACCCTATCCTTTAATAGGCAGTCAATCACTACCATCCACGCCTCCATAGCCCACATCATCATCAACAACTTCTCGCAATCCACTACCACCACATACTTCCTTAGCCAGTCCATTCCAAAGATAATCCTGAATCCAATGAAATTCAAAATAAAGCAATCATAAACAGAAGATCATCCATGACTCGATAAGACCAAACCAAGACAAATCATACACAAGATAGTGGAGCCTCCAACTAGGTTCGTCACAATCAAGGATCGGTCAACTATTTCAGGTTTCAATCCCAATCTATTTACTAGGTCACTAGATATGAAGGAATATGAATCCCCGGTATCGAATAAAACACATATAGGAACATTACAGATGGAAAACATTCTTTGAATAATAACGCTCTTCCCCTTCTTTTTCATCTAGGGAGCACTAGATGAAGTCAGAACAGCGTCCAAAGCATATTACTTTACAACCTATTTTTGTTGTGCTTCTCTAGACAACTTTTCTGCGTATGTCCAAACTTGTCATCGTAACACTTCTTTTACCTATCATCTTTGCAGTCCCTGATCATATGACACTTGTCTCCCATAACCCTAAAAGACACGTTTCCATTTAGCCTTCTTTTGAGCATTCTTTCCCTGAAACTGCTTCCTTTTTCCATTCCATTTCTTCTCGCTTCCACTGCCTTATTGCTTTTTTAGGTCTTCCTTAACGAAAACAGCTAATTTGGACTTGGGGTATAAACACTCCTGGCGAAGAGCATTATGAACAAGTCTCTCAAATGGCTCATCAATATGACTGTCCAACTTCTCCCCTAGAAAATTGTGCAAACCCATAAGAAATTTATCATTCTTCCTCAATTTAGCGTCAATGAAAGACATCTTGTACTTCGATAAAGCATCAAACTCAATAATATACTTGGAGACAGACATATCTCCCTACTTTAGATCAGCGAATCTCCTAAATGGCATAGACTTCTAAGCAGCTGTGACGACCGCCCAACACCACCGGCACCTGTACAGTATAAATGGTGCACTGTAGTCGTGTCCAACTGATACAGGACAATCATCAGGGTGTAGAATGAACAAGTGTAGTATATAACTTGTCGTGTATCTCACAGGGCATCGTAAAAATATAATATCACATATACAACAAAAGAGACAGTAATAACAATGCGAACAAATCATCATCAAAGTATAATATCCATAGAGTTATGCATCAATAGTAGAGTTTATACAACACATACAAACTCAACAACTGTCTCAAACACAAATAGTAAGCAGTTACTGCTAAGGCTCCGCAATGTTGCATAATGGAATAAGCGTAGACTCCATGTAAGTATATAATACGAGATAGCTCCATCCAGCTCGTCCTTCGAACAGCTATCACATCACCTAGACCTACTATCTAGTCTACTCATTTAAGAGTATGCAAGATAATAAGAAGCAAGCTTAAAACCTTGGGCCAGACAACAGACTGTTGTGAGTGGTAAATAAATCTCAAGGTACTATAAAGGTAAATATGGTATGGAACAAGAGTACATGAACCATACCGGACTTGTCCCTTCAACCAAAAAGTTAGTACATAATAGTATAACATGCTACTCCATAATATCATAAAGGTATAATATAGAATACCATATTGGATGTCCAAATATCCCTATCTACAATACCTACTCCCAATGATATCCCCAAGTGATAGCCTACTAAAGGAAAGCAACCAAAGAAACCATCGCTTCCATCAAACAAGACTTACTATCACTCAACCCTGTGCTCCAAATATATGATAAATTGTATGGCCTCCTTACATCCAAGGACTAAATGAATTCTCAGTTCTTTGTATACTCTCGTACCATGCAGCCTAAAGCATGATACATGTCTTATAGCCCCAAAGCTAGACACTAGACCTAAAGCCACTGGTCCAGGGTATTCGGATCCTTGCTACCAATCCATGGGCATCCCCACTTATAATATCCCTACTTCGAGTACACAAGAAAACACTTCGAGCATCAACGATTCCTTAGCACATACTAATCTGAGCCCTTCTTTGCTCCTTTTGGAGAAAGAGCCCTTCTTGCTCATTCTAATTTCCAAATTCACAAAGAACCCTTCCATATTCCCTGATCCTATAGCTTCCTCCATTTTCGAGTTGCTATCTTCGGAACCTACCCCCAATATAAGCCAACATCCGAAGATTCTAGCTTTTCATTATGCTGTTACATCGCCATCCAATCCTGATGTGAATAAACCAACACCTTCAGCACAATCTATGGAACCTCTACACCATTCCCCAAAACCATTGGACTCATCATGACAAGTCGATACTGAACTCTTCATGTCTATACCGATCTCTCTACTTAGCTAACTTATGGTTGAGTCTTCTTCCACTCCTTCGTTGCTCCTAGTACTCCATGTCCAGATGCTTTGACCTAACCTATCCATCCCAAACATCTCGGTATAGAAATAAGTCTCCTCTTCAAAGCACTCCACTTTACAATCTAGAAATAAGTCGGTATAGCCTCCACCACTTAACCAATCACCAATCCATCACCTTAGGAAACATGCACCAACCTTACTCTCACTCTCCCCAAAATCGATAACCAATAGGACTAACCAAAACATGTCAGTGTCCAGCTCTTCATGTCGGTGTGGAAATGTGTACTTCACGAATTGAAGCTCGTGAATTGAACCCTATGCTCGTTCCATACTCCAGAGCCTTCCCTCCAAGTTTTGTCCAATTTCGACAATCTTTACCTTCGATATACTCAATTTTCCTACCTATCTTTCTAAACATCCAAAATACTATAAAACAACATCTAATCACATCACAAAAACATAGAACAACAAGCCATTTCATCTATTTAAACATGCAATCCATAAAAATAAAATAAACATCTGAATCTCTAACATAAATCTACAAATAGCATGAAAGAATGAACATAAACAAAGGTAATTTCAAATCAATCTATATCATACGCATTGATTAACATGCAATTAGAGTCAGAAAAAGTTTTATGACCAAAAATCAATTTAAAACATGTTAAATCCTATAATTCTACCACATAAACATGCTTAGTGTAATGAGAAGGTATAAACCACTCACCAATTATCAAATTCAATCAATTTGTATGCAGATCTAACCCGGACAGCGAAGAAAAGCACTCTAAATCAAGAAATTGATGACCTATATCTCCTAATTGACGATCTAATCACTAATCAATAATAGTTAAATTTAGAGAGAATTTGGATGAATTAGTATAGACTTAGGGTTAATTAGGGTTCAGACATGTTTGGAATGAGAGGGAAAATATTTAATTTGAATCTCTAGCCCTCTATCTATAGTGGTTCTCCAATTAGACTAATGGGCTTAATTAATTACAATTAATTCTGACCAACAGCTTTTAAAACTTAAAACTGACATAATTTTCTAACCGTAAGTCCGTTTTTCTAGAATGATCACTCTACGAAAAAGGAATCCATCATCCTCAAGCAACAATTTAAGACCCTAATTCGACTTCTATCAAAAGTTATAGCCCAAGCAAGGTTTTAAGAGTCAAAATGGTCACATAGAATTTAAGGAAAAATCACAAACGTGTAAAATGTTTCTAAGAGTCATGTCGCAAAATTATAGAATCATACGATCTCATACGGATAAAATAGAAATATTTTATAATCCTTCAATAAATAAAATATGAATCGTTACATTCACCCCCCCCTTAACAAATTTTGCCCCTCGAAATCCCCAAACAAGTTAAGTACAAGCAACCACATTTACTCAACATGCCTATCAATTATACAAAATCATCACACATATCAAACAAGCAACAATAATATAGGTGGTCTATCCTATCATGCGGATTACTAACCTATCTAATATAATATACAATGGTGAAAGTAGATGTGATAAACGTTAGTCTTACCATTTAAATAGATTCGAATACCTAGTCCTCATGTTCTCGTCCATCTCTTACGTACAATCATCGTCACTTCCGCTCCATTGTACCTTAACTAGTTTCACCGTCTTTCTCGTAAGCTGTTTTGTATCGTACTCAACAATACTAATCGGGTTACAAGATATAGAAACTTGTGGTTCTACCTCAATATTTTTTGAAGATAAGAGGCATCAAAAACGTTGAGCATGCCCGCCCTCTTCTGAGATAATTCAACCGTATATGCTAGCTTCCCAATCCTCTCGATTATCGGAAAGAACCTACGAACTTCCGTGCAAACTTCCCCTTTCTACTGAATCGGACTATATTCTTTAGAGGAGAAACCTTCAAAAATACCATATCTCCGACATAAATTCCAAATCTCTTCGTCTTTTATCCGCGTAGCTATTCTGCCAGTCCCGAGCAGCTTGTATTTATTGCCAAATGATCTCAATCTTCTCCGATGTCTCTCTAATCATATCTGGTCCAATTATCGATTTCTCCTCCGCTTCCCATCAGCATGAAGGAGCGTTACATGATCTTTCACACAATTTTTTATATGGAACTATTCCAATACTCAACTGATAACTATTGTTGTATGCAAACTCCACCAGATGCGAATGATCATACTATGATCCACCAAAGTCTATAATGCATGCTCGCAAAGAGATCCTCCAATATACGATTTACTCTCCATCTTCCCATCCATTTGCGGGTGATAAGCTATACAAAGATGCAGATCCATTCCTAACGCCTCTTATAAGCTCTTCAAAAACCCACTAGTGAACAAGGGGTCTTGGTCGCTCACAATGCTCTTCGACACACCATGAAATCATACTATCCACTTTACATACAACTCGGCCAGCTTGGATGTTGTTCTACCTAACTTGACGGGTATAAACCTAGCACTCTTGGTCAACCGACCTACAATGACCCAAATGTCATCGTATCTTACTCGAGTCCAAATAATTTATCTACAAAATCCATCGATACATGCTCCCAATTCCACTGCTGAACCTATAATGGTTGCAACAATCTACTAGATTTCTTTCTCTCTGCCTTTACCGATCGGCAATTCGTACACTTCGAGATGAATGACCCAACATCCCTCTTCATGTCTTCCCAATAGTAAGTTCTCTTCATATCTCGGTGCATCTTGTTACCACCCGAATGAGTAGTCGATTTGGAATGATGACACTCTCTTAGCACTTCATCTTGTAGTCCATCAACATTGGGAACAAACAACCCCCCATCTTTATGAAGCCAAACTTCTCAGTCGAGTTCATATTACTTTATATCTTTTGATTCTACTCCTTCCTCAATCTTCACTATGATCTTCGCTAGCCTAGAATCTCACTTCTAACTAGTACCAATCCTATCTTTAACAGTAGGTTTGATCGACAAACTTGCTAACATTTTAAGTTCTAGCTCGTAGCGAGGTCTGAAATCAAATCTGGCAATATACTCTATCAGATTCCATTCTAAGAACATTGCTCCCAAATTAGCATGTCTTCTACTTAATGCATCAGCGACCGTATTCCCCTTACCTAGTGTATAGGAAATATCGAAATCATAAGAGGCTAAGAACTCTAACCATCGTTGCTAATGAAGGTTGAGATCTTTCGAGGAGAAAAGGTACTTTAGGGATTTATGTTCCGTAAACAACTCCACCCTCACTCTCCTTTTCTAATCTAAGCTGGTGAAATCCCATTGCTAAATCCATTTGAGAGAACACCTTTGCACCTTGCAGCTGATCGAACAAGTCATCAATACATGGAAGTGGGTATTTGTTCTTGTTCGTCACTTTATTCAGCATAAGATAATCCACACATAACCTCAAAGAGCCATCTGCCTTAGTTGCGAATACAACAGGTGCGTCCCACTCAAATATGCTTCTTTGAATGAACCCCTTCCTCAATAGGTCATTCACTTGCTCCTCTAGTTCTTTCTGCTCCCTGGATGCCTTACGCATCAAAGGAATAACTATAGGTCTGGCTTCCTTCACCAAGTCAATCTGAAACTTGGTCTCTCTAAGCGGCAGCAATCCAATCACTTGCTCAAAGACATCCAGATACTCTCTACCAATCGATATAGATGACAACCCCTCCTTTGGAACCTCAAGAAAATATAGAAAGCTAACCACCACCCCATCCTCTGATAGGCAACTAATCACTATTGTTCACCCTTACACATCTCTGATTGTCACCAATAGCTTCTTGCAATCTAATATAGCCGCATACTTCTTTACCCAGTCCATTCCAAGGATAATCCTGAACCCAACGAAATATAAAAAAAAGCAATTACAAACAAAAGTGCATTCATGACTCGATAAAAATAAACCACTACAAACCATGCACAGGCTTGTCGAGCCTTCAACAGGTTTTTCACGATCAAGGGTCAGTCTATTATCTTGAATCTTAATCCCAATCTATCTACTACGTCACTACATATGAATGAATGTGAAGCACTAGTACAAAAAAACTCGAAGAAGAAAATCGGCAATAGAAAGCATACATTGGATGACGACTGCTTTCCCCTTCTCCTTCACAAGGGAGCACTTCTCCTTCATGAGGGAGCACTCAATGAAGTTGGGACTGCGTCCAAAGCATATGCTTTCACTATTTACTTACCCTTCATCGGTTCTGGACAATCTTTCTTCAAATGACATGGTATATCATAGTTGTAGTACTTCTTCTTATCACTCACTTTGCAATCTTTGATTAAACAACCCTTCTCCTTACACCCATGACAAATAGGTTCTCATTTACCCTTTTTCTTGCCATCCTTGCTTTGGAACTGCTTCCTCTTTCCATTCCACTTCTTCTTGCCTTCACCGCCTTGTTACAAATTTAGCTCATCCTTCTCAACAGAAACAACAATAACAGTCCTAGCTTTGGGGTATAGGCTCTCATGGCGAAGAGCCTTCTCTGCCAGCTTCTCAAATGGCTCATCAATATGGTCCACTAGCTTCTCTCCAAGATAGTCATCCAATCCTATGGTGAACTTTTCATTCTTCCTAAAGGGAGTATTAATGAATGACATCCCATACTTAGACAAAGCATCAAATTTTGCCACATATTCAGAAACCGTCATCTCTCCCTGCTTGAGATCAGCGAATTTCCTAAACAATACTAACTTTTGAGCAACCGAAATGAAATTCTCTTCAAACCTCATCCTAAACTAATCCTAAGAAAACTGGTCATCTGAAGTAGCAATAGAGATAGCATTCCACCAATTTATAGCTCAGCCCTAAAGTTGCCTCGAAGCTAACTTTCTTTTCATAGCATCTTCCACCTCCATATCATCGAAGATGTGCTCGCAAGTATCCAACCAGTCTTGTACTTCTATGGTTGATTCTGTTCCATTAAATGGCATCCCTCCCAAGATGTAGTAATCCTTGGTTAACTTGGTGAAATTGGCCCTAGGCAATAGCACCAAAGAACCTCCTTCCATCATAACTCCAGAAGTATTTCTCATCTAGTTAGTTATCATAGCATTGATATGGCTGGGAAGTCAGGCGTAGCAGCTCCTGATGTCGCTCCTTCCTCTACTCCTAAAGCCGATCTCATGGTATTTCTCGTATGTCGGCCTCATCCTTATTCTAACAAGAATGATCGGTCTTTCACAAAGAAAACTATGTCTTTATAGTGTTCGTGTGTGTGCGAATTATACTATATTACTATCTAGTTTTGAAAACCAAACTTATAACAAGTATGCACTCACTCGTGTATATACACTCTAGATCTAGTCTAAGGCGACAAGTCCTTCCTTATCTCTACTGGATTGCAGTATCAATGCAGGTTAACCACGTAACCAAAGCTTTGGTACCAAATGTGATGACGGCTCAATACCAGCAACACCGGTACAGTATAAATAGTGCGATATAGTCATGCCTGACCGATATAGGATGATCGTCAGGGTTTAGAATCAACATATGTAGTATATAACCCATCCTATATCTGACAGTGCATGGATAAAATATAATATTACATATACAACAGAAGTGATAGTAATAACAATGTGAACAAATCATCATCGGAGTATAATATCCATAGAGCTATACATCAATAGTGGAGTTTATACAATGGAAACAAACCTAACAATTGTCTTAAGTACAAATAGTAAGCAGTCACTACTAAGGTTCCCCAATGCTATATATTCGAATAAGCGTACCCTCTATATAAGTACATAATACGAAAAGTACCATCCAGCTCATCCTTTGAACAGTTACTACGTCACCTAGACCCGTTATTTAGTCTATTCATTTAGGAGTACCAAAGATAATAAGAAGTAAAGCATAAAATCATCACTCAGACAATAGTCTGATGTGAGCGGTAAAGAAATCTCAAGTTACTATACAAATAAATATGGTAAGGAACAAGAGTACACGAACCATAACTGATATGTCCCTACAACCAAAGAGTTAGCACATAACAGTTTAATATGCTACTCTATAATATCATAAAGGTACGTTGCAAAACCATATTGGATGTTCAAATATCCTAATCTCCAGTACCTACTCCCAATGATATCCCCAAGTGATAATCACTAAAGGAAAGCAACCATACCATCCCTCAAACAAGACTCACTATCACTCATCCCTGTGCTTTAAATATATGATAATTCGTATGGCCTCCTTACTGCTAGGGACTAATGGAAATCCTGGTTCTTTGTGTACTTTCGTATCCTGCAGCCCAAAACTCGATAGGTGTCTCATAGCCCCAAAGTTAGACAATACACCCAAAGCCATTGGTCTAAGGTATTCGGATCCTCGCTATCAATCCATGGGCATCCCCACTTGTAATGCTCATGCTTCGAGTACACAAGAAAACACTCTGAGCAACAACAATTCCTTAGCACATACTTATCTGAGCCCTCCTTTACTCCTTTTTGACACCGAGCCCTTCTTGCTCAATCCAATTTCCATTATTTACGAGGGACCCTTCTACAGTACCCGATCCTACGGTTCCCTCCATTACCAAGCCACCATCTTTGGAACCTACTCCCAATACGAGCCAAAATCCGAAGATTTTAGCTTTTCATTATGCCGTTACATTGCCATCTAACCCTGATGTGAACGAGCTAACACTTCCAACACGATCTACATAACCTCTACACCGTTCTCCAGAAGTTCTACTCCCAATAGAATCACCATGACAAGTTAATACTGACCTCTTCATGTCGGTATCGATCTCTCTACTTAGACAAATAATGTCTGAGTGTTCTTCTCGTCCTTCCTAGCTTCTAGTACTCCATGCCTAGATGCATTGACCCTAACTTACAGCACTCCACTTCATGATCTAGAACATAGCCTCCACCACTTAGACAATCACCAATCCATCGCCTTGTGCAACCTCCACCAGTCTTACTCTCACTCTCTCCAAAATCGATGACCCAGAGGACCAACCAAAACATGTCGATGCTAACATGTGTATTTCATGAACTGGACCTCGCGACTTGAACCTTATGCTCTTCCTAGAGCCTACCCTCCAAGATTCATCTAGTTTCGACCATCTTTGCCTCCGATATGCTCAATTCTCCTATCTATCTTTCTAAACATCCAAAACACTAACAAACAACATCAAATCGCATCATACAAACTTAGAACAACAAGCAATTTCATCCATTCAAACACGCAATACATAGAAATAAGATAAACAAGTCAATCTCTAACATAAATCAACATATAACATTAATATTTGAATGTAAAAAAGGTGATTTCCAATCAATCTATATCATATGCATGGACTAACATGTAATTAGGGTTTGAAAATGTTTTATAGCCAAAAATAAATTTAAAACATGATATCCTATAATTCTACCATATAGACATGCATAGTATAGTGAGAAGGTATAAACCACTCACTAATTACCAAATTCAATCAATTTGTACGTAGATCTAATTCGAATAGCGAAGAAAAGAACTCCAAATTATGTAAATTGATGACCACTGTCTTAATTGATGACCTAATCACTAATCGACAATCTAGTTTGAGTTAGAGAGAAAGTTGGATGAATTAGGATGGATTTATGGCTATAGGGTTTAGACCTAATTTTAAATGAGGGGGAAGTTTTAATTTAGCTCTCTAGCCCTCTATTTATAGTGGTTCTCATATTAGACTAATAAGCTTAATTAGTCTGACCAGTAGCTTTTAAAACTTAAAACAGACATAAATTTCTAACTGTAAATCCATTTTTATATTATAACCATTCCGGGGAAAGGGAAACCATCATCCGGAAGCAATGGAACTAGCTTAAGACTAGTTCAATTTTAATCAAAAGTTATAGCCCAAATGAGGTTTTCAGGGTCAAAATAGTCATACATAAATTTGGAAAAAAATCACAAGCATGTAAATGTTCCTAAGAGGCTTATCCTAAAATTATAGAATCATACGACATCATACAAACAAAAATAAAAATATTTTATGGTCCTTTGATTCGAAAAATACAGCTCATTACAGCAGTTAGGACAAACTTCTCCTCGAACCTAGTCCTGAACATGTCCTAAGTGAACTGATCCTAGGTTGTAGTAATAGTAATGACGTTCCACCAATTCATAACTCGCCTTTAAAGCTATCTAGAGGCCAGCTTCCTTTTTATTGCATCATCTACTTCCATATCACCAAAGATACACTTGTCGGTGTCCAACAAATCCTGACGGCCGACTCTATTCCAAATGGTTTACCTCCTAAGGTGGAGTAGTCCTTGCATAGCTTGGCAAAGTTATCCCTCGGTACTTGCACCTAAGCACCGCCATCAACACCAACATTTGGAGTGTCCGCTTGAGCATTCTACAACATATTCACCATCATCACATGAAAGATAACTTGCAAGTCATGGTTAGCAGCCCCCAAACCTACTCCTTCCTTAACTCTAAAGATCAAGTTCCTTATAGTATTTCTTGTTTGCCGGCTCATTCTCAATCTTTAACAAGAATGATCAGTCTCTCAAAAAAAACCGTGTCAATGATACTCATGTGTGCATGTGGCTTATATACTATATACTACTATATAATTTTGAAAACCAAAATATATAACAAATGCACATTCTCTCATATATGTGTGTATGTATATACATATGTACATACAAATATATATGCACATATATATAGACACACACACACACACACAAAATCCTCACTATCACCAAATGTGCTCTAGATATATGATAACTCGTATGTCCTTTCCCCATCAAAGACTAATGGAAATCCTGATTTTTAATGTACTCGCCTCTAGCCCAAAGCTGATACTAGATCTAAATCCACCAGTCTAGGGTATACGTATCAAAACAACCAACCCGGGTAGCCAAACAAAGTACCCATAAGCATCGCCACAATACCCATACTTTCGATTGCATAAGTAAACATTCCAAATATATAGCACGTGCATCCAAGCCCTTTCCTTGCTAAATCTAGCTTATTATCAAGGAACCATTCCACATTCCTTCAATCCACGATAGAACCATTAAACATTTTATCCATGAGTTACTCTTTCTAGAATCCTCCCTTTGTTGACATCCATTATGACTCCTTTCAATGTCGAGTCGCTACCATCAGAACCTAACTCCATTCACCGTCAAGTTGTCACCACTGAAGTCCCAAAGCTATCATCATTTTATCATATCGCCATCAAACCACTAGCGAACAAACAAATTCTTTTAGCATGACCTACAGAATCTACACATCCCCTTCCTGGAAGTTTCACCGAACAAACTAGACCTCTCGGTACTGACCAGACTTCTCGGTATCGAGATAAGTTTCTTATTTCCCTTCTAAAGCTCCATTTTCTAAGTGTTTGGACTCTGACTACATCCACAAACGCTCTCAGCATCAACTCCAAGCCCTAAATTCTATCTCCAAAAGATCTTGGTATTGACTCTAAAAGCTCTCGGCATTAACTCCAAGCCCCAAATGCTATCTCCAAAAGCTCTTGGTATTGACTCCAAAAGCTCTCGGTTCTCGTCCAATACTTAACCAAATTTTAGTATTTGACTTCTACTCACCACCCCTAGCCTTTACTTGAAGAACCAAACTTCCACCAAGTTTTTCCCTCGACAAAAAGCACTTAGTATCGAGTGAAAGCTCTCATCATCGAGTCCTCTACTTAGCTCCAATTTTGGTGCAATTTGAATCAAGGACTTCTCATATGCCATAGATCCCCTCCTTTAAGTTTAATCCAATTTCGACCATCTTTGCCTTCGATTTTTGAAATAAAAAACCTCTTTCCTAACTATCTGAAGGCACTAGCAAACCATATCAAAGCACAACATACAAACATAGAATATCATATATAGACAATTATTCATACATGCAACACATAAGAACACGATAATCAAGCAAATTCTAATCTAAGTCTAACTTTTACTGTAGCATATGCATATCAACACAAAGGGTTTGCAAAACCATTTAAAACCTTAAATGTTAAAATGTGATTAAATTAGAAAATGATTTAAAGTCAAAATCATGTTAAAACACTAATTTTAACTATATAAATATGCATAATACAATGAGAGGTCAAGCACCACTCGCTAAATACCCAAAATACCGTTTTCTCCCCTTAGATCTGAAGTGGAAAACAAATGTGAGAAATTCAAATCAACCAAAATGATAATCTCAGGTTCCTCTATGCTAATTGCCCCGCTAAAGATGATATAAGCTCATATTAGTATGGAAAAGGTAGGATTTTTGATGAAATAAGGACTAATGAAGTAAGAGCTATTTTGGGAAAGATGAAAATGACTTAGATCGATTCCTATAGCATCCCCTTAGCACAATGTTTGAGATAGATTAGTGGGTTTAAGTATAGACTTAGTTAACTGCCCACTAATGTAGGCCAACGGCAGCCAAAACTTAAAATAATTATAACTTTCAAATTGTAAATCCATTTTTCTAATATGAGCACTCTACGGAATGGAAAACCATTATCTTGAAACAATGGAAGTGGTTTGAGATCCTAACTCGGCATCTATCAAAAGTTATAATCCATACAAGATTTTTAGGGTAAAAATGGGTATATAGAAATTCAGCAAAAATCATCAATGTGGAAAATGTCCCTAAGAGTCACTTTCCAAAATACTAGAGTCATACAACCTCATATGAATAAAATAAAATAAATTTATGATCCTCTGATACGTAAAATACGAATTGTTACAAGGCCAAAGCAAAGGATCAAAAAGTAAGTATATGGGAGAGGCTAAAGAAGGGATCTACACAATAAATGATGAGCCTCCACCGAAGTCTTTTAGAAGTGCGATCAAAATGCCAGATTTGGTAATAACTCCCAAAGAGCTTAGGGGAATCCGATGTCCTTACAATAACCCACTTATGATAACTGCCCAAATAGGGCTCTCACTTGTATCCAAAATTCTAATAGATACGGTTAGCGTGGTGAATGTTATTTTCAAAGGTACTTTTGAACGGATGGAAATCTCAGAACAAAAACTTAAACCTAGTCTAGAGCCGATTTTTGGATTCAATAATAAAGGTTCTACTTTAGTGGGTCAAATTAAATTATTTGTCCAAATCGACACCCCTCCAAATTCAAAAATGTTTGAAACATTATTTGTGATCATGAACCAATCCTCATACTACAATGCTTTCTTTAGAAGATTGGCACTTAACGAGATTGACACTTTTGTATCACCAAAACATTTGCTAGTTAAATTTCTTTACAAAATGAGATGGGGAACTATTCATGGCGAGCAGTTTAATTCTCGTGATGTGTATTTTGCCACACTTGAGAAATTTAATAAAATGATTGGATCTTGATATGGATGTGTATCAAATAAATATGGTTAAAACCAAAAGCCTTTTCATAACACTCCTCGAGAACTGATATCTAATGTGAATACCTCAAACTTTCCTTTAATGCCAAGCTGAGTGATCAACAAGGAAGTTAAATTCAAAACAAGGAAAAGGATATATATGGAATTAAACGGAATTAGTCATAATGAGATCAAGGTTATGGAGGAAATAATCTTGGATATAGATCTAAAAGATGGACAAGAGAGTGCACAATTAATCAAAAACATAGAGTAGGTAAAATTAGATTCCCAAAACTCTACCATAATCATGAAATTTGGTAAAGTAATGAGCAAGGAGACTAAAGAAATGGAATTTCATTTCTATAATCAAGAACAGATATATTTGCACGGACTTATGTGAACATGGAAGGAATTGACCCATCTGTAATGTGTCATGTGCTCAACATTGACCAAAGTTCATTCCAGTAATGCAGGAAAAGGTTGTCTGACAAAACTCTCACCACGACATTAAAAGAGGAGATGAAGAAGTTGTTTGACAATGGGTTCATAAGAGAGGTGTTTTCCTAAAATGATTGGAAAATCCAGTATTGGTAAAAATTCTAATGGGAAGTGTAGGATATCCATCAATTATACGAATCTCAACAAAGCATGCTCAAAGGATTGTTGTCCGCTGCCTAGAATTGATCAGTTGGTGAATATGTCTAGCAGTCATAAACTGTTATCATTTATGGATGCCTACTCGGGATATAATCAGATTCCGATGTTAAACCTGATGAGGAACATACATGCTTTGTTACAGATTGGGGAATGTACTGCTATAAAGTGATATCATTCGGATTGAATATTGCAGGGGAAACATATCAAAGACTCGTGAACAGAATGTACAAAAATCAAATAGGAGAAACTCTGAAGTTCATGTTGATGATATGTTAGTGAAATCTAAGAAAGAGGAGGATCATATAAAAGATTTAGGCGCAATGTTTGATGTACTAAGATAGTATAGAATGAAGTTGAATCTGCAAAAGTGCTTTTTCGAAATCCAATCCAGAAAGTTCTTAGGATATATTGTGAGTGCCAGAGGGATTGAAGTCAACCCCGATCAAATAAAAGCTATTAGGGATATGGCACAAACGAAAACATGTAATGAAGTGATGGGATTGAATAGACTGGTCGTGGCTCTTAACCGATTCATACCTAAAGCGATGGATAGGTGTACTCCCTTTTTCAATGTAATTAAGAAAAAGAAAACTTTTGAATAGATATATAAAAAATCTTTCCAAGAGTGGAAAAATCATCTAGAAACACCACTGATGCTTTCAAGGCCAGCATAAAGAGAAGACTTATTTCTATATATGGCTGTATCAGAACATGCTATCAATTCAGTTTTGGTGAGAGAGGAAACTGGAATCCAATTCTCGGTTTACTACATGAGTAAAATATTAAAAGATGTTGAAACTAAGTACTTGGTTATAGAAAACTAGCATATTGCTTATTATTGTAAGAATGGAAGCTAAAGTCTTATTTTCAAGCTCATCCAATCAAAGTCCAAACCAACCACCCATTGCGGTAAGTTCTAAGGAAACCAGAATCAGGAAGACTGATAAAACGGGGAATGGAATTGAGCCAATATAAATATTGAATACCTGCCTAGGACATCAATCAAATTACAAGCTTTGGCATATTTTGTTATATAATGAATGGGATTAATTCAGAAATAGTCATAGAAAGAAAAGAAATCGATCCAAAATGGCAGTTGTACATGGAAGAAGCATCAAACGAACAGGGTGCAGGAGCATGATACATTGTGATTACCCCTGATTGTAACATGCTTCATTATGCCATGAAATTAGGTTTTTCAGCAACTAAAAATGTAGCAGAATACAAGTCAAATATTGCGGGGATAACTTTAGCGTGGTAGCTCAGAATTCCCAGAATTGAAACATTCTATAACAACCTAATTTTTGAGATAACTAATAACAAATATTCAATTCATTTTAAATTCAAAAATCCCTTTTTAGTCAATTGAATATTTATTATTATCTCAAAAACCGAGTTCTTACATATTTGGTGATTTATAACTAATTGTAAATCAATTAAATAAGACAGTGCATACTAAAGACACTCAATTAGCCCAATATGTCAAAAGAATCCTAAGATGTTGGTTCACTTTAAGGATTTTTCCATACATCTTACAGCAAGAAAAAAGAATGCATAGGTAGATTCTTTAGCAAAGCTGGCAAGTTCACGAGGAACATCAAAAGTCAAAATCATACCTCTTGGATTTCAACGAAACCCAAATATTGAAGAAGAGAAAGAGGAATTGAGCAAATAAGCTTTGGTTTTAACTTGATCTCAAGTTCATCAACAATAAAATAATGAGGAAAATCCCGAAAAGGACAGCAATGTCAGAGAAAGTCTAGAAAGGATTTGTACTCGCGAAAACCTATATGTTAATAGTTGGATAACATCCTTGGTCAAATACATTGAAAAGGAAATCTTGCTAAAGGAAAAGAAAGAGGCACAAAAAGTAAGGTATTAAGCCTCCTTATATACCATAGTTAATGGAGTATTATATATAAATGGATATTTGACGCCTTACTTAAGGTGCATTAAGCTAGAAACATGAATAAGATTGTAGTTTCGATTCAGAATACTGGATTTTTGAGTCTTTAATGGAAGCTCATGAAAGGTTTTATGGAGATCATTTCAATGGAATAAAACTAGCCAAAAAGCAATATGAGAAGGATATTATTGGCCCTGAATGATAGAGGAGGTCACGAATTATATGTCAGAATGTGTGACAAGTGCCAAAAATTCTCTAAAATACAACAACTTCCTCCAAGCACCTAGCCACCATTTACAGACCATGGCCATTTAATGTAAGGGGGATTAATTTGATCAGTCTTCTTCCTATCTTAAGAGAAGGAGAAAAATTTATTGTAATATTACTTTACTAAGTAGGTGGAAGCTGATCCCCTACCTAATATAATCGTCGAAAAGGTTTTACAGTTCGTTATTAAGAATATGGTAATTACTTAGGCTCCCAAACAAGATTATTTCTGATAATGGAACCCAATTCGAGAGCAAGAAGTTCACCAATTTATGTGAAAAGAACGGAATCATAAAAAAAATTCATCAGTGGCATACCATAGGTGAATGGAAAGTCAGTAGACAAACTTCCTCTTGTTTTATGGACATACCTAACATCTGAAAGGACAACTACCAAACATACTTCATATTCCTTAACCTATGGATTTGATGCAATAACACTTGTTGCAGTTGAAATTCCTTCGTCTTGAAGAATTTCATATACATATGAAATGAACCAAGAATTGAAAAAGAAATCACTTAACTTGCTTAACGAACTAAAGGACCAAACTACTGTCCGAACTGCAGAATATCTATATAAAATCATAAAATGTTATAATTCAAGAGTGAAAGAGAGGGCATTCAAAAAGAGAGACTTGGCTTTAGGGGAAATAGTGACGAATACAAAGGACCCTATAGACAACCCCCTTGGACCAAATTGGAAGGTCCATTAGTCATTCATGAGGTAATCCCACCAGGGACATATCGACTAAGCAAACCTGATGGGAATGTGATACAAAAGACACAAAATGCCAAACATTTAAGGCCATACTTCATGATTTGGATGAATAAAGCAAATTATGAAGAATATCTTATAAGATAAAATAGGAATCCCATCTAAATAATTGCCCCTAGAATTGAAATGCATACATTTAATTAAACTTCTAACTCGATGACGTTGGTTAGTTTTGTTGAAAAAAGACATCCTTCATTTTCGAAAGAGGACGAAAAAGCCTTTGGTCCCGCCGCTAGGCCTGGCCAAAGCAATCATCCAAAGACCGATGGTCAATTAAGTCGTTGATCCTACCCTCAGGTCTGGTCAAAGCATCCATCCAAGGGAGATGGACGGAAAAGACTTTGGTCCCATCGCTAGGCTTGGCTAAAGCAATTATCCAAAGAGTGATGATCAATTAAGCCATTGTTTCCATCTTCGGTCCTGGTCAATGCACCAATCCAAGGGAGAGGGACGAAAAGCCTTTAGTCCCACCACCAGGCCTAGCCAAAGCAACCATCCAAAGAGTGATGGTCAATTAAGTCGTTGAACCCACCACCGGGCCTGGTTATGCACCCATCCAAAGGAGATGGATATAAAAGCCTTTAGTCCTGCCCCAGGCTTCGCCAAACCAACCGTCCAAAGAGTGATGGTCCATTAAGCCATTGATCTTGCCACCTTGCCTGGTCAATGCACTCATCCAACTGGATGGACAAACAAGCCTTTGGTCCAACTGCCAGGCCTGGCTAAAGCACTCATCCAAAGAGTGATGGTTAATCAAGTCGTTAATCCCCCTAGGCCTGGTCAATGCACCCATCCAAGGGAAATGGTCAATGGAAACTCTGGTGTTCAAGCGGGATCTATGAAAACAACTATCCAAAGAAGGACGATCGACTGAACTCATGATTTAACGAACAACCTAACTCGGAACAGACTAAGGAACAACGCATTTCCTCATAATTTCGAAAATTCTATCTTATGGAAACATCAATTTGTTCTAAGAAAAGCTACTCTCAAGAGGTTTTAAGTAGATTTCCCTGCTTTCGAAATTTTAATTTTTTCCAAAATTTCACTTTAATGAGTGTATAACATTCAGTATTCACCTCAACTGGTTTTCATGTAAAATTATGAAATCTTTTATATCAGTAAGGATATTATCAAGTTTTTTGGAAATTATTCACTACAAAGGATATTTCAGTGAGAACAGTCATAACAAATTAAAAAACTTTTAAAGGGTTATAAAAGTCTATGCATTTTAGGAACTTTTTATGGAATTCATAGTATTATGGCACAAAAGTTATTGTGGGTTGAAGTAGCATAGGCAGTCAATGATGAAGAATAGAGCACCAAGGAATGACATGTTGAGAGGGAAAAGGAACAATGCAAAAACATGCTAAAGCATAATAAAACTTCTTATGAAGGGGGCAAGTGTTACATTTAAAATTCCAAGAACAATTTGATAAAAGAAAGAGTCATCGTATGCAATTAAAGGGCATCATGTGCTATTTAGAGCCTTCCTGTGTAGATGGAAGCCATTGTGTGCAATTAGGGGATACAGTGTCCTATTTGGAGCCTTCATATGTGGATATAAACCATCAAGTGCAATTCAAGGCCATCAAGTGGAAAATAAAGCCATCGTACATGATTGGAGCCATCATGAAGAGTCATCATGTGTTAATAGAACCATCGTGTTGATTGAATGAATCCATCATGAAAGGTCATCGTGTGTCAAATGATAAAAGAGAAGCTAGCGTATAAAAACTTTGGCAAACATCACAAAAAAGTCATCCATGCTAATTTAATAAGGCCATCGGGGAGTAAAACGAGAAGATTATCATAAAATAGAATATAAAGGTTATCATGATACAAAATATGAGAGTCATCATAGTATGGTCAACCATTAGGGAAATTATATGAAAGCGCTCATGCAATGATGCTCAAATTTTGAAGGGTCTCTTGTGATATAATGCCTATAATTGTTTTGGAAAATCATACAATGATTTTCATGAAAAGATTTGCTAAAGTACTTAGTCAAGGCTTTCATGAAAAGATGCCTACGTTTATCTTGGGAGAGTTGAATAAGAGCTATTGTGGAGTGATTTTGTCAAGCTATCAAGCTATTGTGAAATGATTTAGCCAAGTCATCGTGAAAAATAAATCATAAAGCCTTTATGTTGAAATATTTGTATTCGTAGGATAACTCACTTAAGCCTTTATGATAATACTAGAAGCTAACATGAAATGACGCATGTAGCTATCATGAAATGATCCATGAGCCACTCATCATAAGATGATTCGCCAGAACCTTTATATGATGATGTCCAAAGTCGCCGTGAAACAATGTATGAAGCAACCATGAAGTAACTATAGGGAAACATACAAAAGCTTTCGTATAGTAATTCCCATAGTCCTCATGTAATGGTGCATGGGGCGTTTCGTGTGGTAATCCCTAGTCATTACATGGTCATGATTGAGAATTGTCTCAAAGAAAATCCATGAATCAATTATTGAGGGTGTCGAATGAAAATATTCATAGTCATCGTGAAGAATGTTGGCTGTGGTGATATAACATTGGAAGGCAAGTCAAAATATATTAGGAGAGGAGCCGTCATGAGTTAATTTCTAAAATAAATCCCACGAATGTTGAATTCCTTGCACGAAGATCAAACTCCACCATCTACTCATTCCAGGCAACATGTGGCACAAATCCAACAGCTGAAATCTTATATAAATAGAGGGGTACCCCTAAGAAGGGGATAATTTTTTGATTTTATCTTCTTCTTCAATTTCATCTTACTGTAAGTAAGAGGAAAAAGCTTGAGTGAAGGACATTAATTGCAGATCTAGCCATCCTGACTTTATAAATTTGTAAGGAATGACTTGGACAATCAAAAATTTGCATAATGACTCCTTGTAAATGTATGATGACTACTTATGAACCTAAAGGTAGCATACTTGACTAGGAACACAACCCTACTCAAGTATCTTAAAGATTTCCTTAACCTAAAATTTAGTACAAACAAAGACAGCCAGTAGAAGGACACATACGAATATGCATGCTATAAATGTAGGGAAAAAGTCCAACTGAGAAAGAATCACAAGAGTGTAGAGAAGATGTATTCCAACTATAGCAAGCTTGGGCATACTAAAAGGATTGTGCCCGATCCAGTAAAGGAGAGGCAAGGTGTGAAGGCATATACTCTCTATTATGTCTGACTTCGTCAACTACTCCATCGTCGTCGAAGGAGAAGGGGAAGGGCGCTATTATCCAAGGTACGCTTTCTATTTTGACGTACATGTTTGTTTTCTGTTTGATATTGGGACATTACATTTCCTTATATCTAGTGACCTGGTAGATAGACTAAAACTAAAACCTAGTCCTGCATATAGACATTTGATTGCGTCAAATTTTTTGGGAGGTTCGATTAGTCTATGGTTTGTTGAGATATACCCTTATCGAGTGATGGATGCATATTTGTTCTTGATTCTCTTGTACTTACTTTGTTGGTTTTGAAATTATATTAGGGATGGACTGGTTAAGGATTACGGAGTCATAGTGGATTACAAGAGGTTATTGGTGACGACTTTAATGAATAATGAACGTAGATTGGAGTTAGGCAACTTTTCGGACAATGAGGTGATGGTTAAATTTATATATTCACTTGAGAACCCACACAAAGAGTTGTCATCGGTACTTACAGCTAGACAACATCTAGAATATTCGAGGAGGCGAGTGGATTACCACGACATAGGTAAGTGGAATTCCGTATTTAGTTAGTGAAGGATCAAGGCCAGTAGTTATGCCATTAAGGCTATAGCAGCCAAAGAGTGGAAGAAACTAGAGGTGCAAGTGATTACCTATTGAGGAGAGGATTCATTCGTAGGAGTATATCCGAGTGGGGAGCACATGCAGTATTCACCACTAGGGATGACATACTTTGAGACTTTATGTCGATTACCCTGAGATGAATAAGGTGATGAGAAACAACAAGTATATCACTCCTGTATATCGATGACTTGTTTGACCGGCTCCATGGTTTGAAGTGTTTTCTTGATTGGCTTTGGTGATGAGGATCCACCAACTGAGAGTAGCAAGGAAGAGTGTGTTGATTATTACAATCTATATGTTATCAAGATTCTATAGGTGGTTGGTTATGCTATTCATCCTAGCCAATTCATGGGCATTCTTTGTTGTCTTACGAACCATGTTTTTAAATGTCACTAAATAAGTTTGTACTTGTATTTGTTGATGATATTCCTAAGGATTATGCTAGTGGTGTTGAGGAATCACTAATTAAAGGCAATGTTATTGAAGAGCCACTTCTAGAGAGAGAAGTGTGATATTTAGGTCATGTTGTTTCAGAGAAAGGCATAACAGTGGATCCTGCCAAGGTAAAAACAGTCCAAGATTGCCAAAGGCCTAAGAATGTTATGCCTTTGAGAAAATAAAAGTATACACAGATGCTTACATTACTGGACTAGGTGTGATATTGATGCAAAGAGGTACGGTTGTAGAGTATGCTTGTCGGTAGCTAAAACCACATGAGAAGAAATTCCTGATCCATGATTTAGAGAGAGAGCTGGAGCCAAAGATGTTAGCAAGCTTGACTATTATACCTACTTTGATAGCGTAGGTCATTACTAGTCTAAAGCGTGATGCTAAGCAAGATAAGATTATTGCTAAGATTGATGCAGGAGTTGAGTCTAAGGAGATGAAGCAGAATGTACTCGATTGAGATGGTTGGCTTAATAAGGATGGTATATTATTTATACATGATATTGATGGATTATGTAATGATCTGTATTTTACATATTCGATGATCGAAATTTTTTATTTTTAAATTCACGTGAGGTCGTATGACTCTATAACTTGAGGAAATACCTACCGGTGACATTTCCTATCTTTACAAATTTTTTCGGATGATTTTAACTTATAATGGCTATAACTTTTGATAGAAGCGGAATTAGCATCAAATACCCCTTCTATCGGAACGATATGATGGTTTCCCTTTCCATAGAATGGTCATAATAGTGATATGGACTTTCTGGCTAAAAGATATGGCAATTTGAAGATTGGCGATTTTTAGAGCATCTTAGTTGGTAATTATTGGGGTTTGGGTGCAAGCCCATTAACCTATTTCAAGTTTGGAGGCTATAATAGGCTAAACCATCATCCCCAAAATTATTTTTACCACTTCTCAAATGGATCTAAGCTCCCATTAACTCATTCTACATCCAAAACCTTCTCATTTCTCTTCCAAATTAAGTCTACATCATAGATTAAGGGTAGAATATCAAGATGATTCATTAGGGATCTTAAAATATATATTTTTGGGAAAGAAAAATTAGATATCCATTGTTCATTTTCGAATTTGCCTCGATTTACATGCAAATCTCCACTTTTTGGTTGTTTGGTGAGTGATTTATCATCTCACGCCTTATATATGTATATATAGGTTTTAACATGTTTTGGATCCATTTATGAAGTAAAAGTTATGCTTTATTGCTATTTTAAACCTTATCTATATTAAAAATATGAATAAACAGATTTTGGGTATGTATTTTCCTTGATATATTTAGGCTATGTTATTGATTATTATTGTGACGACCCGCCCTTCTTCTACCAGAAAGATGTATCATCATTAAGAAAGAAAGGGGTAGAAATAGAAGAGAAAGAGAAAGAAAGAACAACAATATCAGAATCTACAGCGGAACGGAACAAAATATAATATATCACATAAATATTTCATAGCTTTACATATATCCGAGTTATACAATATCAATATACATGACAATACACATACATCTGTCACTATATACATCAGAGATACAGTGCACATCAACGAACATAGCGACACTAGATAAATAACTACATACGTCCGGAAACTCCTGCTCCAAGCTCCTCTAGAATCAAGGTCCAAAACCTATCACTTGGCTACTCATAAAAATTTGAGTACCCAAGAGTTTATGAAAAACAAAATATAAACTCCGGGTCATACATGTGTCTGGTATGAGTAAACGGTTTAAATTGTTTAACTTTGAAAAAACATTTGAAAATAAAGATATCACGTAAGACACCCCACAAATAAATACGGGTAAGTTTTTACCTTACACAAACCAAAACATTTCATAGGAAATCCAGTGATATTATAATAGTGTCTAGGGTTTTCAAGTAAATAGAAAATAGCCGAAATTGTTACATCTATTAAATTCCAGCTACTAGCCACAAAAGTAGGTAATACAAATCAAAACCGTAGGGTCTCGTAGGGAAAATGGATTTCCGACAATGGCAGGGCTACTGGTGTACCGCCCGTCACAGTACGGGGCCTAGATCACCGTACCGAGGATCACTCCTGACCCCCTGCTACACAAGACCGGAACCATTCCTTACTGAACAGTCCCGAACAAGATAAACCCCGCGGTTCTAGCTAGCAACCGCCCACACAGCCGAAATAAAAAGGGACATCTAGACAGGGGAACATCTTGTCCTACTTAGGCATGACCCACCTAACCTTGCTGCATCTCCCCTGTTTTAGCCATTCCCGGTTGATGAGGCTTGAGGCTGCGATTACCTTTATAGATCATAACACTTAGAATGCTCATCGTCCACCTGAAGATGTGCTGAAAGCATTCAATCCATACAAGTTCGTTCCGGGTTCGAACGAAACTAAAGGCATTATCTCGTCACACTCATTTTGGAATCACCCTCAGATTCAACGACGATAACTCTTGCATTCTGAAAACACCATCTCGATCTTCATTTCAGGATTCACGACCTAACATTTAAATTGGATCGATGTGGTTTTCGGAGAATCAAATTTGATTCTTCCGATCCCGGTCTCATCGAATCCAACTGCCATTTTAAGGGCCAAGTTGTCTAATTAGCTTAAACAGTTTAAATAATTTAAATTCAACAATTGAATTAACATAGCATTTATCACAGATAAAATATATACAAGCATCATAGATATATCATAACATATCACAGAGCATCACAGAATATCATCGAATAAATATCACAAGCAGATATCCTACTCAACAATCCATAAGCAATTACCCTCAAATCTTATTTGTAATTAATTCAATTTAGAATTAATTACCTGAGAGTTAACCACTTAACTCTGTTTAATTAATTATTAATTTACAATTAATTACTTATTTCATTTCAAATTGTCTTAATGATTTCTTAATCAACAATTACATCCTAATTACATTTTATTTCACACTATTAATTAATTTCTTCCTTACTCAAGTGATTTAACTTTAATTACTTATTTAATTGCTCCCTGATCATTAATTAATAACTTTAAATCTTTTTGTTATAAAACTTAATTATCCAATTATTATCTGCTAACAACTTAATTAATTAATTTTTAATCAAGTTACTTAATTAATTAACTATTAATTCATAATTAAGTCACTTGTTTAATTAACTATTAATCATTCATAATTTAACTTGGAGTAATTAATTTCAAATTTACCCCTTTTTCCTTTATTTATCGATCTCCGTTTAAAATTATAAAATAATTTCTCTCAATCACTTTTGCAAAAATAATTAATAAATATTAATTATTCATCTTAATTAACATTAAAAAGCAATTTTCCTTAACTTGAAAATCAATTTATTTTAACTACGCAACTCAAATGTTAATTAACTTGTACTTAACATAGATTAATTGCCTAATTTAAAAGATAATTAAGTGTTTAAAAAATAATCATTGTTACGGAATAAATAAATCCATCATCACCCAAATCCAAAGTTTCACAATACTTTAAAATTTATGGAATAAACTTTAATTAACTATACACTATTGCAAAACTGCATTTATGTCAAACCCGAGACTTCCCTTCTCTGACTCGAGCATAGCTCCGGGTTTCACGAAATTTTTCCCGAGTCGCCTCCTGGAACCCATTCTTCTTCTCCTTTAATTTTTTTTTATACAGTAAGTTGAAACTTTAACTAAGTATAAAAATATTAATAACTCACACGAGCACAGCATACAACAAACCCGAAGTTAACATCAAGCAAACCCAAGATTTAACTCGCGACCAACTCTGATGAATGTCGCAGATACTATTTCGTGCCGTACACGTGCACACAGCGGCGCCGGAGCTTTGGCGAACCTCGCATCACTCAACAAGTCGCGATTTACACGCAGACACGAAAACAACAATCAAATCGCCACAATCTGAACGAAATCAAAATCTCACCTGAAGCTCGAACAATAGCTTGAACTACCTTGAGAAATCGCTTCGCCCCCACCAACACTGACCACCGGAGGCGAAGATACTTCACCTAAGCCTCGTCCACATCCTCCCCTAACACCCCCCAGAATCACGATCAACTCGGTCACGCGATGATGACACAACCCAAGAATTTACAGAGTATTCAAAACGTATATCAAAACCCTAACTTCGAATCATTCTACAATTTCTTGCATTAAAAAAAATATTTAACATTTTTCCTATGTTATTACAACTTCAAGCTTACATCATAACAAATTACATCAATTAAAATTAAGTGAATCAACCGATTTTGTCAAAAACGAAACTTATGGTTATTTTCGAACTGCATCGCCAGTATTGAGTTAAAAATCATTGTTTTCGATTTGAAAATCCTAACTTTGTATATGAAATCAAAGTATGTGATCAAATCCACAAATTTAAACATTCGAATTTTTATCTTTAAATTTTATTTTTTTACCTGCACTTGAAATAACAGTATATATGAAATACTGTTAAACTTAAATCAAGTTCACAGCCCTTTGATTAAGATAAACAATGATAAACAAACATACTTAGCTTCATTTCCATGATTTATTTGATATAAATGAAGAATATTGGTATTCTTCCACTCCTTTGTTCAAAGCTTATGAATACAGAGAGCATTTCAGAACCAAAAACTATAACATATAGCAACACAAAACATACAGGAACCAACTACCAATTTAAACTTTAAAATTTATATGTTTACTCACAAGATTGTAGTTGAACTGAAAGTATAGGATGATGATAGAAGCCTGCAGCTTGAATTTGATTGAGCTTGATAATATGCAGTTTTGTTTATACTTCTTTTTCTTTACCTGGTTTTACTTTTTTTTTTTGAGATTATGGACTGAACTAAGTGATAAGAACAAATAGAATCATGAACATACATATATTTATAACTTGAACGTATCTTCTTGAATAAGCCTTAACATAATATAATATTTTGCTTTGTTTTTTTATTTGTACTAAGGCCTGAGATGATTCAACAATTTCGGCTGGAAGATTTTTCATATAGCTTGAAATGACAATATGTTGTGCTAATTGAATGTTTGTGTTTTCATTCAAGTTAACACACAATTAATGTTTGCTGACACAAACATTTGTACAAAGATATATGCAGGCTTTTATTTGTACTAATGTGTTTTATTGATATGAATTCTTGCTCTCTCTTATTTTAACATATAAACAAAATGTTTGTTCGCAGGTTTGGTCTGTACAAAATATTTTTATTTTGTCTTCAAACTTATGTTAACATATAAATAATGTTTGCAGGCTTTTATATTGTCTTCATTGCTGATGTTAACATATAAATAATGTTTGCTGAGCAGTTTTGCTTAATGATACATAATGGCCTTTGCATTTGTCTGTTGTGTACTTGTACAGTGATTTTTATTTTTATTTTTTGATGTGAATACTTGTTCTCTTATGTTCGTATAAAATTAGTGTTTGCAGACAAGTTTAAAGATATTAACTTCTTTCTTTATTTACAGATTTTCTATGTTTGTTTTACCATAGTTAACATTTTTATTTATACCTTATATATATAATAGTTTTGTATTTATGTTTGTTTTACCATGTTTGTAGACTTATGTTCATAAACATATTTTTATATTATACTTATATTAAATATTTATAAGCTTATTTTATTTTAATTATAAAAATCGTTGTTAGAAACATTTCTTGGTCATATTTTTATTCAAAGTTTAATCTTTCCAATATTTGATTTGTAATGTATTTGCACTAATGTATTTTATATTTATATTTAATATGAAAAGAATTGTATTATTATACTCATCTTTAATAACTACATTTATACTTTTGATATTAAATGCCATTAATATATAATTTTTAATTTAATTGAATAATACAGATTTAATTTTGAATATTGTTAAAGAGTCTATTTTATCTTTTGAAATTATAGATTCCTTTATAATACATATACATCTAATAATATTCAAAATCTTATTTATTTCAAATGAAAATATTATATTTTATTTAAATTTGATCAAAAGCTTATTATAATAATAGGGTCAAAATTCCGGGATGCCACATTCCTCCCCCCTTAAAAGAATTTGTCCCCGAAATTTAAAACGAAGATAATTTTAAAAGCTGTTATACCAACCATTCAAACATACACATCATTCATATATTAACAAATAATCAAACAGTCTATCCTATCACTAGTTATCCGAACACAAATTCGGATAAGCTTTCCTAAAATTATCTAGAGTTTGTTTCTTAATGATCAACAATCCAAACTGGATTCCTGACCGCAGTCAAATTTGATTCAACTTCCAAATTCCTGAATTACTGGTTTAACAACAATGATGAATTATGAGCAAATTTCCTGAGATATATGGAATATACAATAAATTCCAGACATCCATTCTAGCAATTCAATTCTAAAAGATACAGTATTAACTCTTTCCAAATTTATTGACTTTTTTTTACAGAATTTCAATATCTATTCAATCAAGCCCGTACGATGTACACATATCATTCGTACACAATATCAAATCCGATCGCTCGCTCGATCACACAATTTCACTTCCGAACTAGTATTGTCCACCCGACTTCCTAATGCGGACTCAGAACTGGTTTCTTGATCGGAAACTGTTGTTCTCCTTGCATAGTCACAACTATGATAGAGAATTCCCAGAATCAATCAAAATCCAAATCCATGGTTCGTCGTCGAAAATCGAGTGAAAAATCCTAACTCGGATCGATATATAATTACCTCGAAATTCTGTGTTCGAATCTGGATCAAATTATTATGCGAATAATATACGTTCATCCTACATATTTATATCCATTGATTATCAACTATATAAATTTTCTTTTATTCACATTATTTTGATTTCTATCCACTTGGAATAATTTTCTCAATATCAAATTTTACTTAAGAATTCCACCATTCATTTCTTAAGCTTAAAATAAGCATTATATATACTTTTATATTATTACTCTGCCACTTTAGCCTTTATATCTTCTTATTTAAATCTGAATTTCAATTTGAATTTCTAATTCCATGTGAATCCAAATTTTCTTCAACTCTAAATATTTAATTTTTATTGACTATCTTTTCATTTATAACTGATTCTTATCATTATGTTAAATTAGTTTCATCCACTAGTATATTTTAATCTCCAACTTGAAATTGTTTTGTTGCTAAATTTTTAAATTAATAATTTTTTTACAAATTTTGAAAAGTTATGGCAGAGTCTCCATTACATATTTTCATAAACACATATGTATAATTTCAATACTTAGTTCAATTACTTCCATCCAATTCTCAAATCATTCCCTTCAATTAAATGATTTACAACTTACTTGCTTAAGCAAAATAAACTCATATTCAAATTCATCCTATTTTGCTTCCAACGATTCATAAAGTTTTATTCAATCTCATTTACTTCAAACAACCCATTTCCTTATGCAATTTAACAATATCATTGTGAATAAATAATCACTTAAGCTTTATAACCATTTTTAAATTGATTCCATCTCAATTTACACTTGACTCCATCCCAATTAATTTATTCACAATCCTTTCATTGCATTTTCTTTCATTTCAACAGGTTTGATTTCAAACCATTTTATCAAACTCAACAATCAATATTTTAAACAACCATTTGACAATTTACTCATGCTATTATTTCCTTCAAACTATTCCACCTAACAACTTAAGTTTATTCTATTCCACCAACTTCCATTTAAACCTTTGATTCGATTCTCCTTTAATCAAATCACAACTATTTACTAATCTATCTGATTAGTTTATTCTTTTATCCATCCTTAAATTTTTAATTTACATTATCATTTCATTATTAAATTTATTATAAAGTCATTCAATTTATGCTGGAATTAGATTTGTTCACAACTCACACCAATTCTATTCTAATTTAATTCAATACTTACTTTGGTTTACATTTACTTATTTACATAAGAATTTTATTTCATTCAATTTTATCTATAACTCGACTGAGTTCATTTAAATTCAATTTTATTTTAATTCAGCTTCAGTTAAATTTAGCTACTTACCATTCCTTAAATTTATTTCTCAATATATGAGCTCAAAACTTATTTGTTTACTTTAAAGTTTATATTTCTCATTTGAGTCGTTTCATCTTATAATCACAATCTCAGATTACATATAACACTTACTATCGTAAGGTATAAATTTCTACCTCACAATTACTATCATTTTACCTTCAAATTTTATATCCAATTAAGTTCATTTTGAACTTCAATTCCATTTAACTTATCTCAGGTTAACCTCTAATATGTTTCTTATTTTCATTTACTTAAGTTAATTTTTAATTCCCAGATTAAAAATTTCCAATTTCTTCTTATTAATATCAACTTTACTTTACAAGTTCAATAGTTGATTTATTCAAACCTTTCACATTATTAAAGAGAATTCTTAGAATTCAATTGCTCGGTTTTCATTTCCAAAACCATTTTAAAATGATAACTACACTTACCCACTTGGTATAGCAAATCAAATTTTCAAATTCTAAACACTTGTTTTCACCAAAACAAAGTTTCTCTATTTTGAAAATCTCTAAAACAACTTGTATACCCAACAAGCCCAAACAATATCATGGTCAACTATCCTGGCAGCAATCCATCACTTTAGAAACTCGAAAATGAATATTGGTGATGGTATTTTCCAGCGACTGAAGTGAGTCAGTGTTTTCTTACTTCCACAATTTCCTCTCAAAACAATTTCCATTCAACAATATTTTCCAAAACAAGATTCCATTATTTCCTTCAAATCTTTGGAAAAACATTTCAAACATTCTCAAGATTTTTAAATTCCCAAATTCTTTTGTTTAAATTCATTTAAACACCTTTCAAATTTCCGGGACTTAAATTCTAGTTTAAGCAAATTTTAGTTATATTCCTTTTTATTTAAACCATACTTAGACAATTTAATTTGGTTATAAACCACTCAAATTTAAATTTTATTCAATTATAGTATTAACAACCAAACATTCAAATATATATATATATATATATATATATATATATATATATATGTATATAATTTCAGAAAAATATTTCCTTCATGTAAAAATATAATTTTGGGTAAAATTATTTCATTTACCCTACTTTAAAAACAATATCGTGTCGGTCTACCTTGTTTAAGAGTTTAGGAATCCCTATCAATGATATGGTGTCCCACACATCGACCAGAATCCATAAACACTCAACAGATAAATCAACACAAAATAATTTTATATTCTCTAGCAAATACGCGCTCATATCTATTAATACACTCAAACTCATTTTAGAGTTCTACAAACTATATTCTATGAGTAATTTCTTACCAGAGCCAAGGTTATCACCAACCTCGCTCTGATACCAACTGTGACGACCCTCCCTTCTTCTACCAGAAAGACGTATCATCATTAAGAAAGAAAGGGGTAGAAATAGAAGAGAAAGAGAAAGAAAGAACAACAATATCAAAATCTCACAGCGGAACGGAACAAAATATAATATATCACATAAATATTTCGTAGCTTTACATATATCCGAGTTATACAATATCAATACACATGACAATACACATACATCTGTCACTATATACATCAGAGATACAGTACACATCAACTAACATAGCGACACTAGATAAATAACTACATACGTCCGGAAACTCCTGCTCCAAGCTCCTCCAGAATCAAGGTCCAAAACCTATCACTTGGCTAAAATTTGAGTACCCAAGAGTTTATGAAAAACAAAATATAAACTCCGGGTCAGACATGGGTCTGGTATGAGTAAACGGTTTAAATTGTTTAACTTTGAAAAAACATTTGAAAATAAAGGTATCACGTAAGACTCCTCACAAATAAATACGGGTAAGTTTTTACCTTACGCTAACCAAAACATTTCATAGGAAATCCAGTGATATTATAATAGTGTCTAGGGTTTTCAAGTAAATAGAAAATAGCCGAAATTGTTACATCTATTAAATTCCAGCTACTAGCCACAAAAGTGGGTAATACAAATCAAAACCATAGGGTCTCGTAGGGAAAATGGATTTCCAACAATGGCAGGGCTACTGGGGTACCGCCTGTCACAGTACGGGGCCTAGATCACCGTACCGAGGATCACTCCCGACCCCCTGCTACACAAGGCCGGAACCATTCCTTACTGAACAGTCCCGAACAAGATAAACCCCGCGGTTCTAGCTAGCAACTGCCCACACAGCCGAAATAAAAAGGGACATCTAGACAGGGGAAACATCTTGTCCTGCTTGGGCATGACCCACCTAACCTTGCTGCATCTCCCCTGTTTTAGCCATTCCCGGTTGATGAGGCTTGAGGCTGCGATTACCTTTATAGAACATAACACTTAGAATGCTCATCGTCCGCCTGACGATGTGCTGAAAGCATTCAATCCATACAAGTTCGTTCCGGGTTCGAACGAAACCGAAGGCATTATCTCGTCACACTCATTTTGGAATCACCCTCAGAGTCAACGACGATAACCCTTGCATTCTGAAAACACCATCTCGATCTTCATTTCAGGATTCACGACCTAACGTTTAAATTGGATCGATGTGGTTTTTGGAGAATCAAATTTGATTCTTCCGATCCCGGTCTCATCGAATCCAACCGCCATTTTAAGGGCCAAGTTGTCTAATTAGCTTAAACAGTTTAAATAATTTAAATTCAACAATTGAATTAACGTAGCATTTATCACAGATAAAACATATACAAGCATCATAGATATATCATAACATATCACAGAGCATCACAGAATATCATCGAATAAATATCACAAGCAGATATCCTACTCAACAATCCATAAGCAATTACCCTCAAATCTTATTTGTAATTAATTCAATTTAGAATTAATTACCTAAGATTTAACCACTTAACTCTGTTTAATTAATTATTAATTTACAATTAATTACTTATTTCATTTCAAATTGTCTTAATGATTTCTTAATCAACAATTACATCCTAATTACATTTTATTTCACACTATTAATTAATTTCTTCCTTACTCAAGTGATTTAACTTTAATTACTTATTTAATTGCTCCCTGATCATTAATTAATAACTTTAAATCTTTTTGTTATAAAACTTAATTATCCAATTATTATCTGCTAACAACTTAATTAATTAATTTTTAATCAAGTTACTTAATTAATTAACTATTAATTCATAATTAAGTCACTTGTTTAATTAACTATTAATCATTCATAATTTAACTTGAAGTAATTAATTTCAAATTTACCCCTTTTTCCTTTATTTATCGATCTCCGTTTAAAATTATAAAATAATTTCTCTCAATCACTTTTGCAAAAATAATTAATAAATATTAATTACAGGTAATTAGGCAGGAGGAAGAAGTTGCAAAAAAATTTAGTCTCAAGGACAGCAAGTTTATTTTTTAGTCTGAAGGACACTTTTTAGTGTAAACTGAAAATGATAGTTACAACTATCATTCTGTGATTTACACTAAAAAGTGTCCTTCAGCCTAAAAAACAAACTTCTTGTCCCTGAAACTAAATTTTTCTCTAACTTTTTCCTTGAGCCTAAAAACCCCTATTAATTATTCATCTTAATTAACATTAAAAAGCAATTTTCCTTAACTTGAAAATCAATTTATTTTAACTACGCAACTCAAATGTTAATTAACTTGTACTTAACATAGATTAATTGCCTAATTTAAAAGATAATTAAGTGTTTAAAAAATAATCATCGTTACGGAATAAATAAAGCCATCATCACCCAAATCCAAAGTTTCACAATACTTTAAAATTTATGGAACAAACTTTAATTAACTATACACTATTGCAAAACTGCATTTATGTCAAACCCGAGACTTCCCTTCTCTGACTCGAGCATAGCTTCGGGTTTCACGAAATTTTTCCCGAGTCGCCTCCTGGAACCCATTCTTCTTCTCCATTAATTTTTTTTACAGTAAGTTGAAACTTTAACTAAGTATAAAAATATTAATAACTCACACGAGCACAGCATACAACAAACCCGAAGTTAACATCAAGCAAACCCAAGATTTAACTCGCGACCAACTCTGATGAATGTCGCAGATACTATTTCGTGCCGTACACGTGCACACGGCGGCGCCGGAGCTCTGGCGAACCTCGCCTCACTCAACAAGTCGCGATTTACACGCAGACACGAAAACAACAATCAAATCGCCACAATCTGAACGAAATCAAAATCTCACCTGAAGCTCGAACAATAGCTTGAACTACCCTGAGAAATCGCTTCGCCCCCACCAACACTGACCACCGGAGGCGAAGATACTTCACCTAAGCCTCGTCCACATCCTCCCCTAACACCCCCCAGAATCACGATCAACTCGGTCACGCGATGATGACACAACCCGAGAATTTACAGAGTATTCAAAACGTATATCAAAACCCTAACTTCGAATCATTCTACAATTTCTTGCATTAAAAAAAAATATTTAACATTTTTCCTATGTTATTACAACTTCAAGCTTACATCATAACAAATTACATCAATTAAAATTAAGTGAATCAACCAATTTTGTCAAAAACGAAACTTATGGTTATTTTCGAACTGCATCGCCAGTATTGAGTTAAAAATCATTGTTTTCGGTTTGAAAATCCTAACTTTGTATATGAAATCAAAGTATGTGATCAAATCCACAAATTTAAACATTCGAATTTTTATCTTTAAATTTTATTTTTTTACCTGCACTTGAAATAACAGTATATATGAAATACTGTTAAACTTAAATCAAGTTCACAGCCCTTTGATTAAGATAAACAATGATAAACAAACATACTTAGCTTCACTTCCACGATTTATTTGATATAAATGAAGAATATTGGTATTCTTCCACTCCTTTGTTCAAAGCTTATGAATACAGAGAGCATTTCAGAACCAAAAACTATAACATATAGCAACACAAAACATACAGGAACCAACTACCAATTTAAACTTTAAAATTTATATGTTTACTCACAAGGTTGCAGTTGAACTGAAAGTATAGGATGATGATAGAAGCCTGCAGCTTGAATTTGATTGAGCTTGATAATATGCAGTTTTGTTTATACTTCTTTTTCTTTATCTGGTTTTACTTTTTTTTTTTGAGATTATGGACTGAACTAAGTGATAAGAACAAATAGAATCATGAACATACATATATTTATAACTTGAACGTATCTTCTTGAATAAGCCTTAACATAATATAATATTTTGCTTTGTTTTTTTATTTGTACTAAGGCCTGAGATGATTCAACAATTTCGGCTGGAAGATTTTTCATATAGCTTGAAATGAAAATATGTTGTGCTAATTGAATGTTTGTGTTTTCATTCAAGTTAACACACAATTAATGTTTGCTGACACAAACATTTGTACAAAGATATATGCAGCCTTTTATTTGTACTAATGTGTTTTATTGATGTGAATTCTTGCTCTCTCTTATTTTAACATATAAACAAAATGTTTGTTCGCAGGTTTGGTCTGTACAAAATATTTTTATTTTGTCTTCAAACTTATGTTAACATATAAATAATGTTTGCAGGCTTTTATATTGTCTTCATTGCTGATGTTAACATATAAATAATGTTTGCTGAGCAGTTTTGCTTAATGATACATAATGGTCTTTGCATTTGTCTGTTGTGTACTTGTACAGTGATTTTTGTTTTATTTTTTGATGTGAATACTTGTTCTCTTATGTTCGTATAAAATTAGTGTTTGCAGACAAGTTTAAAGATATTAGCTTCTTTCTTTATTTACAGATTTTCTATGTTTGTTTTACCATAGTTAACATTTTTATTTATACCTTATATATATAATAGTTTTGTACTTATGTTTGTAGACTTATGTTTATAACCATATTTTTATATTATACTTATATTAAATATTTATAAGCTTATTTTATTTTAATTATAAAAATCGTTGTTAGAAACATTTCTTGGTCTTATTTTTATTCAAAGATTAATCTTTCCATTATTTGATTTGTAATGTATTTGCACTAATGTATTTTATATTTATATTTAATATGAAAAGAATTGTATTATTATACTCATCATTAATAACTACATTTATACTTTTGATATTAAATGTCATTAATATATAATTTTTAATTTAATTGAATAATACATATTTAATTTTCAATATTGTTAAAGAGTCTATTTTATGTTTTGAAATTATAGATTCCTTTATAATACATATACAACTAATAATATTCAAAATCTTATTTATTTCAAATGAAAATATTATATTTTATTTAAATTTGATCAAAAGCTTATTATAATAATAGGGTCAAAATTCCGGGATGTCACAATTATGATTGATTTTATGATTTGCATGTTGAATGTTGTTGGTGCATGTATGATGTTTGTCTGTAAGCGTACGGTTGAAAATGCTCATCGAAGCAAACATGAGTAGGAACCACGAAAATGGACTTCGACCGATAGGATGGAGGATTTTAGGAGTTGTATCGATGCATACGGGAGTCGTATAAGTCAAAGAACTAAGCATAGTGTTGAAACTGACACAAAATTGGAGTTTGAAGAAACTGCAGCATTTCTATTTGGCAGCACTTGTTCGGTGGTGGATGCTTGGTGTCGCACTTGGGGCCGGTGTAATGTATGGTCGTGGTTAGCTTGGTGTCCCATGGTGCTATGTTCAGTGACAGAACAATATTTGCTACTCAGTGAATTTTGGGGTGCTTGCGCCAAAATTGGTCACAAACCCCAAGTATCGTGAAAGCACCAAGTTATGAATATAGATCAGCAATATTCCAAACACAATTCTCGGATCTAAGCAATATTAAGTATAACAATTTAGAAATAACAATCAGTGACACGAGATTTATAGTGGTTCGGCTATCTCCGGCCTACGTACACTTCAAATGATAATCCTTTATTGAATTTTCCTTGCTGGTTACAGATGATTACAACGATTATAATGGAGAAATTCGAGTAAAACAGCTGTAGTGAAGTGTAGAATTGAATCCGGCAGAGTCTGGAAGTCGAATAGCCTAAAGATCCTTTTTCTGTAGGCTTCAGGGGGCTATTTATAGGTGTAGGAGGCTGATATCGTGCTGAAACTTCGGAAGACTTCTTCTGGCACGTGAGTGGGCCTACGTGACCGATCCGACCAAGTTTCGACTCGATCCGTTATCGATACGAATCGATTTCGTATCGATCAAAAAATGGTCCAATCGAGCTGAAACTTTGCAAGAACATTCTTTAGCTTGTACGTAGGCTCCTGTGAAAATTTCGTAGCATTTGGACCTGTAGTTCATGAGATATGATCGCTGCAAGATTGTAATTTTCGTATGCTGCTGAGTTCGAATCCATGCTTTCGTATCCATCCTGTTCGAATCGATCTGGACACGTGAGTGCGTGGTGACGTGGCACGAGATTTTTGGATCGCTCTACCTTTTGTGCCGAATTGAAGGAGTCTTATTCGCAACCAACATCGAAGTTGAGTTCGTGTCGACCACTTCATGCCGTTTGCGTTGATAGTCACGGCGCTATTCGTATCCATCATTTATGAATGTCCGATGGATGCGAACAAAGCCTTCACCATCAATACGAATAGTGTACTGAGGTACACTGATGGACCGATACAAATTTTAGTCGGTACGAATGAGGCCCCTCGAGATCAATACGAATAGCATGGCTCCAGATGGGTTCGAACTGTTCGTCGAACACGATCGATTCGAAGCTCAATGGATACAAATAGTTCCACACTGATCGATACGAACCCGATGGACTCGAATAGTACAGCCAAGGATCGGTTCGAGCCCGATCGATTCGAACAGATGTTGATCGAGTCGAATATGATGGATACGAAATTTAACTTCCCTCGATTGATGCGAACAGTGTGTCCTCTTTGTCTTGTATCGATCATATCTCTATCATACGAACTCCGATTAACCTGAAATTTGAAATGCAACCTTGCCTTGATCATCACCTCCAAGCGATTCCGTCCTGATCGGAGCTCGACCACATTTTAACGATATCGATCACAGCCTTGTGTCCAATCGATCTTCAGTTCTGATGTCCATCCTTCCTTGCCAGTTTGTTAATATTCCGGCCTTGACCAAAAGGTGTGATAACATTTTCCTCCCAAAACATGCCTTGTGATAAGAAGGTGTGTTTTGAATAATTCTGAATCCGATATCCAAATTCCACAGCCATATCACCAGACTAAATCGTTTTTGACTGCTCCGCCTTGATGCCCAATCCCAAATCCAGTAACCAAAGCCTTTAGTCGATTCCATATCCATCTGAACTCGACAATCGAGTCCAAATCCATCCTTATTCAATAGCCAATAACCGAATCCAAGACCTCTACGGGTCGATATCCAAATCCGTAACCTCTTTGGGTTCGGGCCAAGCGCAATCCACACCTGACGACCGTGGTCCAGTGTCCCTGGACGTTGAGCTAACCTCTCTGGGTTCTTGCCAAGTGCAATCCACACTTGAGGACCATGGTCCAGTGCCCCTGGATGTTGTACAATGCCATGGCTTAAGTCCTAAGTCGAACCCTGATCACTCTGAACCCTTGTCAAGCATAGTACATACTCGACGACCTGAAACAGTATCCAATAATGTAGGACCTAAGTCCTAGGCCGAATCCTGGTCTCTCCGGACCCTTGTCGAGCATAGTCCATACTCGACGTTCTGAATAAGTCACTTTACCACGTTCAGGCAAAGCGACTCACCCCTTGCCAGGTATAATCCATACTCGACGACCTTTTACCAAAAACCAGACAAAAATCCAATCAAAATCCAAATCAAATCAGAAATCCGAACCAACATCCAAAACAAAAAACAATCATACAAACGATAATTCAGACCAGAAAGCAAACAAAACTAGAAGTTCAAACCAAACTCCAAAACCAAACTAGAAAAACGAATGTCCGATCCAGAAACAAAAGACAGATTTCACAAACAATAGCATCGCGGTTTATCATCATTCAGAGCATGCCTGGGGGCTATCTTTGTCCCCGTACATGAGTAAATGACTTTGTCGTTTGCCAGTAGCTTGCTACTTATTCCACATTATCCTAGTCAATTGATAACCAATCGACCATTATTCCTGGGCCTCGCACTATCGCTCTTCGAGGTAGGCGGTGGTTGCTCCTGCTCCACCGCTGCATTCCGAGCCCCGACATATTGTCGCAACTGTCCATTCCTTACATGCTCCTCGATTATGTCCTTTAGATGTCTGCATCTGTTGGTATCATGTCCGTCCAAATCATGGAATAGACAATGCCTTCCTGATGCCCTCTCACGTTCGGAGGGTTCTCTCCTAGCCGGCCTTCGGTAGGGAAGGCGATTACAGGTTTCCATGTATATTCGCTCCAGCGTCTCGTTTAATTCTGTGTATGTGGAAAACTTTGAATCCTTCCATCGCTTCCTAGCTTTTTCGGAATCGTTATCTGGCTTCCTTTTTCCTTTATCTCTGTCTAAGCCTCCATTGCATGGTCCTCCACCCTCAGTCGCATTCACCTCCTTTAACTTTAAGTCCATACATGCATCTTCTTGCCGAAGGAATCTTTCAGCTTCGTGAAAGAATTCTCCGAAATCCAGTGGTGGGTATCGTATTAGAGATACCTTGAAATCCAAATCCTCTTTGACTCCCGATACGGCTACCATCAAAACCATCGATGGATCCGGCTGATCCACCGAAGCGACCGCCACATTGAATCGAGTTAAGAAAGCTCTAAGCGACTCATCCATTCTTTGCTTTATCGACGTTAGTGTCATCACGTTCTTAGGCCTCTTAATATGAACCCGAAATTGCCTCAGAAACCTATCCACCAACTCCACCCATGTTCTGGTAGATCCTTTCTCCAGTTGCCTAAACCACAACGCCGCTATATCTGTCAGGTATAGGGGAAAACATCGAGCCATAACTTCTTCTGATTCCCCCAGCACTTCCATGTGTCTGGTGTATCTCATCAAGTGATCGGTTGGGTCGGCCTTGCCATTGTATACTTCTACGCTAGGTAGCTTAAACTCGGGTGGATTCCGAGCCATCCCGATTTCCCGAGTAAATGGACTCTTGTTCACTCCTTCCAAATCTCTGTTGATCAAACCTCCATGCATAGCTCTCCTAATAATCTCAGCTAATCCAGCATTGTCTGCCAAAGGTTTCCCTCCATGCCCCCGAGGGAACTCTGGTACATATTCTTTATGCGGCTCATTAACGTCAGCGCTCGCTCTGACTTATGGGCTCCATCAAAGGTCTTCCAGTGTCATATCCTGCGGGCCTGCCCCCAAGCCCTCGTTGACTGCCTTCTGGCTCTGTATTCTGTCCTCCATTGGGTTCCGCGGCCCTATTTCCTTGTTCCACATTCGCAGTCATTGTAGTCCGTCTAAGGTTTTGTGTTCCTGCAGCTCTCATCTGTTCAAAGAAAGTCTGCATCATGTCCTGTTGACTCTTCAACAATCTCTCATGCAATGAATTGTCCATAGCCTCCATCTCATCCCTAGTGATGTAGATCGAAGCTTGTCCTTCTCCAGCTCCAGAGGATGCTTCTTGACTTCCTTCCTGTTGGCTTCTCTCAGCTCTCTGTCTTTTGCTTGTCTGTCGAGTCATTGTCTTTCAAATCTGAACTCTTCAAGCTTTTCAAATCTAACTTCAAATCCGATGTAGCGGGTGCTAGTCCTTCTCAGTGAAAGCACCAAAACGTTTGTGCCAAAATTGGTCACAAACCCCAAGCATCGTGAAAGCACCAAGTTATGAATATAGATCAGCAATATTCCAAACACAAATCTCAGATCGAAGCAATATTAAGTATAACAATTCAGAAATAACATCAGTGACACGAGATTTATAGTGGTTCGGCTATCTTCGGCCTACCACCACTTCAAATGATAATACTTTATTGAATTTTCCTTGCTGGTTACAGATGATTACAGTGGTTATAATGGAGAAATTCGAGTAAAACAGTTGTAATGAAGTGTAGAATTGAATCCGGCAGAGTCTGGACGTCGAATAGCCAAAAGATTCTTTTCCTATAGGCTTCAGGGGGCTATTTCTGGTGTATGAGAATGATATCGCGCTCAAACTTCGAGAGACTTCTTCTGGCATGTGAGTGGGCCCACGTGACCGATCCCACCAAGTTTCGACTCGATCCGTGATCGATACGAATCGATTCGTATCGATCAAAAAATGGTCCAATCGAGATGAAACTTTGCAGGTACGTTCTTTAGCTTATACGTAAGCTCCTATGAAAATTTTGTAGCATTTGGACCTGTAGTTCTTGATATATGATCGATGCAAGATTGTGATTTTCGTATGCTGCTGAGTTCGAATCCATGCTTTCGTATCCATCCTGTTCGAATCGATCTGGATATGTGAGTGCATGGTGACGTGGCGTGAGATTTTTGGATCGCTCCACCTTTTGTACCGAATTGAAGGAGCCTTATTCGCAACCAACATCGGAGTTGAGTTCGTGTCGACCACTTCATGTCGTTTGCGTTGATAATCACGGCGCTATTCGTATCCATCATTTATGAATGTCCGATGGATGCGAACAAAGCCTTCACCATCAATACGAATAGTGTACTGAGGTACACTGATGGACCGATACAAATTTTAGTCGGTACGAATGAGGCCCCTCGTGATTGATACGAATAGCATGGCTCCAGATGGGTTCGAACTGTTCGTCGAACACGATCGATTCGAAGCTCGATGGATACGAATAGTTCCACACTGATCGATACGAACCCGATGGACTCGAATAATACTGCCAAGGATCGATTCGAGCCCGATCGATTCGAACAGATGTTGATCGAGTCGAATATGATGGATACGAAATTTGACTTCCCTCGATGGATGCGAACAGTGTGTCCTCTTTGTCTTGTATCGATCATATCTCTAACATATGAACTCCGATTAACCTGAAATTTGAAATGCAGCCTTACCTAGCCTTGATAGTCACCTCCAAATGATTCCGTCCTGATCGGAGCTCGACCAAATTTTAATGATATCGATCACAGTCTTGTGTCCAATCGATCTTCAGTCCTGATATCCATCCTTTCTTGCCAGTTTGTTAATATTCCAGCCTTGACCAAAAGGTGGGATAACATGGGGGTTTCTTGGTGTCATTCTTGATGGTTTTGCGAGGCGGCTTGGTTCGTTGTCGAGCAAGATCTTATGATCGATGCTTAGTGTCCAATGATGGTATGCTCCGTGTTTTTGGTGGGGTGAGTCAATTGCCGTGCATGATTTTCTGTATGGTCCATGGTGTATGTTGATGGTTTGCTTTGTTCTTTTGGTGGGGTAGCTTAGTTTGGGCCTGATCAAGATTTTCTATTCAGTGCTTGGTGTCCGGTGATAGCCTACTTAATGTTTTTGTGGGGCGGCTCAGTCTAGTACTAAGGCAAGTTTTTCACTGGTATCTTCTAGTCCGACTTAGGGTATACCCAGATATAAACTTAAAATTTTGGAACTTCGGTTGTGGCATGGAAAAACTTCGGGATTTCTTTGGGACTAGTTTCAAAGGTCTAGTGAGTGATGTGGAGTAAAGTAGATGAATCTAAATGACTCGACGTAACCTTGGATTTCGTGTGATGACTGGTGAAGCAATGGAATAGCATGTAACGACCCATATAACAAGTCGGAGGGTCGTATTATTTTTTAAATTTATATAAGTTCATGTAACTCTATAAACTTAGGCAATGCCTATTAGAGACATTCCCTATTTTTGGAATTTTTTGGACAATTTTACCTCTAGAAACTTGTACCGGCTATAACTTTTGATAGGATCCGAATTACCTTCCATGACCACGTCCATTGGAAAAATGTGATGGTTTCACTATCCATAGAGTGGCTATAATAGTGATTTAGACTTTCTGGCTAGGAGATAAGGCTGTTTGAAGATTGACAGTTTTTGGAGCAGCTTAGAAGGTAATTGGTGAACTTTGGGGCACGCCCATTAACCTATTTTAGCTTTGGAGACCTTATATGGATGAACCATCATCCTTAAATCACTTTTACACCTTCTTTCATAGATCTAAGCCTCCATTAACTCATTCTCTACCCAAAACCTTCTCTTTACTCTTCCAAATCAAGTCTAAATCATAGATTAAGCTTAGATTAGCAAGGTGATTCATTATAGATATTCAAATCTACATTTTAGAGAGGGAAATTGGATATTTTCTATTTATTCTTGGATTTTCCTTATTTACGTGTAAATCATCACTTTGTGGTATTTGGTTAGTGATTTACAATCCCTCACCTTATTATATATTTATCTACAAATTTTGACATGTTTTAAACTTATTTTTAAAGTCAAAATAACATTTTGAACCTGTTTTTAAAGTCAAACCCGAAGTAAAATGAATTTAAAATATTTATAAGTGTTTTAATTATGTTGATTTGATGTGTGGATGTCTTGATGTGTGTTATGATATATTAGATACATATTATAGGATGATTTGTAATGAATTGTTTTATGGTTGCATGCTTGAATGATTGAATGTTGTTTGGTGCACGTATGGTGTTTTTTTAAATTCTTGTATGATTAAAACACTCATTGGAGCGACATAGAGTTAGAAAACATGAAACCAGACATTATCGGATCGACTTGAGATTGTTAGGAGTTGTATTATTTTATATGGGATGCATAAAGGTCAAAGGATGGAGTGTAGTCGTGAAATCTATGCGAAATTTGGACTTGGCAAAGCTGTAGGAAATCGGTTCGGCGTTGGTTGGTTCAGGCTAGGCCTTGGTGCAGTGATCGATCAAGAGACTCTATTCATTGGGAAGTCGGAGCGGTAGTCGGACGTGGAGTTTGGTTTGGTGGCGTTGTATGCGCAGTAACCGAACAAGAATAGCGGTTCGATGGGGTGCATGTTTGGTGAACGGACCAATATGGTAGTTTGGTGGGGTGTGTGTTCGGTGACCGGACCAATATGGTAGTTTGATGGTGGTGCATTGCTCGATGACCGAGCCAAGAAGGCTGTTCGGTGGAACTTTGGGGAAGTGACCTAGCATATAACTTCGTTCAATGGTGGAAGCCAGGCTATAGGAGGTGGTTTGGCTAGGCATATGTTGGCTACTCGGTCATAGGATTGACCGACAGGGGTGGGTCATGATGTTTGACCATGGACTTCGAACGTGGTAGTAAAGTTGTGGTTTTTTGATGAGTTAGTATAAAGTAAGGGTAGATGACTGCGAAATGACTTAGGATGACCAAGGACTTCGTGCAGCGACCAATCAAGCAATGTTGTAGTGCTTCAACGTCGACGACGTGATGACTTTCAGATTTAGTGCAATGGCTCTATGACTTACAATCGGCGTCTAGAGGTGCTCCGAAGATGATGATTTATCGATGGGAGTTGTGGCGATGATCCATAAGGGCACGCTTAAGAATGGGGCATTGTGAGTGGGATTTGCGATGGTGTCCTGCTGTGCAGATAGCCGTGATGGAATAATGATTAAGTTCCATTTTGAAGATGCGTTCAAAGGGAACATTGATAACCCAAAGGCTTCTAGCGTGCTCGTAAAGAGGGTTATGTGGGGACGCCCACCTAGATGTGCAATTGTGTTCGGATGTTGCGATGGTAGATTACCTAGGCTTTTGCGATTGTGGGCCTGGTTCCTAGCCTTTTCAGAATGGCATAGGTACAAGCACCAATGGAGCTAAGATTACGATTGGGTCCTTAGTTTGTGATTGTGCCATACGAGTTATCATATATCCAACGCACATAAGTGATGGTGTGGAATGCTTGATGGATGCTATGTTGCCATGGTTGTTTATCACTCTATGGTGTCATACAATATAGGTATTTCGACCGTATACCTAGACACTAGATGTTGTACTTTGACTGTAGTATACTTATATGGCTATAATAGTATATTGGCATATATTGACTGTTATGTGCTATATCTTTGGATGCAAGGATAAGTCAGGTATGCTTCAACATACCCTATATCCATATTTATTATATATGATTTTTATAGTACTTTTGACATGATGTATCGCTCACACCATACTATTGTTTGATTCAAGGTTTTATGCTTATTTTCTTATTACCTTGGGTGCTCTTAAATGAGTACATTAGAGATAATAGGTCTGGATAGCGCATGGAGCTGTATGGAGTACGAGAAGGATGCTACGCTTTCATATATCTATACATGGAGCTTACTATCGCTTATATTCCATTGTGCAGTACTATGGAACTAAGTCAGTACTTATATTATTAGAGATAATTATAGAATTTATTATGGAGACTAGGGATGTATAATCTCTTTATTTTAGTTTTTTATAATCTGTGAATCTAGTGAAGTTCTTATATATGGTTCATTTGATTATGTCTTGTCTCACCTATTTTACATCTATGCTGTTACATTATATTTTATCTATGCACTGTGAGATGTTCTATAAGTTCTGTGTTTGGATTAACCCTACTTTACATTCTTGGCTACCGTCCAGCATCGGTCGGGTATCACTACAGCGCATTATACATGTATATTATGTACTAGAGGTGTAGGGCGGTCATCACATTTAGTATCAGACCTTAGGTTGTGTAGATGATCTAAGTTGATACTTGGATCCATTAGAGATAAGGAAGGAGCTATCGCCTTAGAATGGATCAAGCGATATATAAGAGAGCGTACTTATTATATTTGGTTTTCAAAACTATATAGTAGTGTATATATAGTATGTAAGTTGCATTGCATTCATGAACACCATTTATTCTTTTTTGAGAGATTGGTCGTTCTTATTACAGCTTATAAGAATGAGCCGGCTAACAAGGAACACTGCTTGGAGCTCCATCCCTAGAGTTGAAGAAGGGGAAGGATGGGGGGCTGCTAACCCCGACTTGTAGAACATGTCCGCTAAGATGGTGCGAAACATGTTTTAGAATGCCCAAGGTTCTCCTACTGCAGCTGTTGGTGGTGGTGCTCCAATGCAAGCACCGATGGCTGATTTCGCCAAATTGAGCAAGCATTTCTATACTCTATGTGGTAAACCTTTTCTTGGAACGGAATCAACCGTCGAAGTGCAAGATTGGTTAGACACCTATGTACACATCTTTGAGGATATGGAGTTAGAGGATGTGATGAAGAGGAAGTTGGCCTCTAGACATCTTTAGGGAAGGGCATGGGGTGGTGGAACACCATTAAGATTACTATTACTAAGGATCAGATTACTTGGAAGCAGTTCAAGGCAAGATCATCTTAGAAGTCGGTGGTCACTTGAAAGTTTGCTGACTTGAGATAGTGGGATATGTCTATAACGGAGTATGTGGCCGAGTCCACATGCTATTGAAGTACATTCTATCTATTATGCTCCACTTTAGAAGAATGAGAAGTTTATCATGGGCCTTGATGATTATCTTGGAGAGAATCTTGTAGGGCATATTGATGAACTATTTCAGAGGCTGGTGGAGAAGGCTCTTCGACACGAGAGTCTATATTGTAAGCCTAAGTTAGTTGTTGCTCCTAAGGATGAGCTGAAGCTGCAACCTGGCAAGGGAGGCAAGAGGAAGTAGGACAACAAGAAGAAGAAGTAGTTTCAGAAGAATGGTTAGAAGAAGGGCAAGTGGGAGCCTACTTGCTATAAATGTAGGGAGAAGGACCATCTTGTCAGAGACTGTAAGGCGGAGGGCAAGAAATGCTACAACTGCAACAAGCCATGGCATGTCAAGAAGGATTGTCCAGAACCGTTGAGGAATAAACAATATGTGTCTGCTTACACATTGAATGTTGTTCCAACTTTTTTGAATGCTCCATCGACGAAGGAGAAGGGCAATGGCATATTGTATTGGGTATGCTTTCTATTTTTGATATACTTGTAGGTGTTTTATTCGATACCAAGTCTTCATATTCCTTCACATCTAGTGATTTGATAGATAGGTTGGGACCAAGACCCGAAATTGTTGACCGACCCTTGATTGTGACAAACCAAATTAAAGGCTCCACTAGCCTTTGCATGGTTTGTCGAGACTTCTCCTTATTGAGTCATGGATGATTGTTTGTTTATGATTGCTTTGTTTTTGGATTTGTGGGGTTCGATATTATTCTAAGGATGGACTGGCTGAAGAAGTAAGGAGTAGTGGTGGATTGTGAGAGGCCATTGGTGACGATAGGGATGGATGACGGACGTAGGTTGGAGATAGGCTGCCTGCCTAATAATGAGTTTATGGTTAAATTTATGTACTTTCTCAACATCTCACACGACGAGCTATCATTTGTGCCTATAGAAAGAGAGTATCCAAACATATTCGAAGAGGTGACCAAATTACCACCACATAGGGAGATTGTAGCACCTGTGACTTTAATTAAAATTGTTCAGGACATTTAATTAGATAAATTAAATAGAATAATGTAATGTGTAGAATGATAAGGAATTGAGATTTGATAATCAACGTGGTCGAGCCATAATTAATTAACTAATTGGTTAGTAAGATTGTTTAGTGACCTAAGAATAATTGATGTATGAAAAGGGTAATTTCAAAATAAAAAACCTTCATACCTTAAACCCTCCCTCTCCCTTATCATTCTCATTTTCATAATACATAAGCAATCAAAATAATATAAGGAGGCCAGCCATCGCTAAGAGGGGAATCGCAAAAAATCTAAAGAAGATTCAAGAGCAAAGTTAGAGAAATAAAAGCATTCATCAAATCTCAACTCTATTATCAAAATTGAGGTGAATAATAATCAAATATATCTCATTTTTGTTATATTTTAATTACTAAATTCAGTTTAGATTTGAAACCGAATGGATTGATGGTTGGATGGTATGTCATGTTTGATTTTGACATGTCTTGAAATAATGATGAAAGAAATGGATTTTTGAAATTAAATGATAGGTTTAAGAGGAAAAACTTAGTTAGTAATATCCAAATGATTTGATTTTCGTATATGACATGTAAAATAATAATTTTGGAGATGGGTTTTTAATTTTGTAATTTTCCATGCTATATTGAATATTTTATGAATTTCTTAAGGTGGAAATTGGGTTAATTTTGAGTTTTAATTATTAAAAATAATTAAGTACGGTTTTCGGCTTCGAAATATACGATGAAGAACATAGTAGTTTAGAATTTTTGGAATTTTTGGGGATTTTTCTCAAAATTTTCGAATTATTATGAATTTAATGTGCTAGAAAAGCATTTGAGTTATTAATTAATTGAGGCTATTAACTAATTAAAGTGAGAATGTTTGGGGCTTGAAAATTGTTTGTGGTAGGTTTCTGAAAAAGGGTTTTGAAAAGATATGATTTTATCCAATGAAAACTTGACAAGAAAATGGATTAGTAAAAAGAACTTGTTTTTATTAGAAATAAATCGGTTTTATAGATAATTATGGTGATGCCATGCTGCATGTATCCTCTCCTAGTCTATAGAAGTGTCGTGCCCATGAGTGTGGGCGTTGATAAGAGTACCTCTAACCGTGTCGAAGTCAATAAAAGCGTCAACTTATACTTGTTGGCATAGCATTATCATGATTCGTCTATGTCGAAGACGCCTCTCTTTTCCTATCTCTTTAAATAATGTCGTATACAATTGTTTTAAATGGTTTTGAAGTCATCTATGCAAAAAGCAATGAGGCCGCATGTCTTGACTTTGCACTTTTATATTAACGGCATAATAGCCAAAGTAAGTTATGTATAAAACTTTTAATGACTTTGCTAGTTTTGATGCCACAACTTATCATATTCGGTGACCTTATGTGTACCGACGTTTTATATTGAATAGGTTCTGCGACGAAGAAATCTAGCATAGACGCCACACTTCTTCCTCTAATGCCGAAGTGGCTCATTTTCATGTAAACTAAAATTATTTTAAGGAGGCGAAGTGGCCTATGTTCGAGAGGGCCAATGACCCTATGTTTTCAACCAAAAGTTTAAATTTAGAAAAACTTTAAATTGTTGGCCTTCGACCTTGATAGAGGTCAACGAGGGTTAATGATGCATGTTCGATGATTGTTTTACTAAAGGTGGAGAGCCGTAGCCTGTTTTTCGACGTTGTAATGATGTCGACACTGGTCGACACTAACCTATTTAAAGACGACAACCTTATATCTTTTTCAAACATAAACATGGAAATCATAAAGTGATTTATAAATGACATAAGACTTTGGTAATATAAAGAGCTATATATATTTCCTTGTATTAAATATGTATTAAGGGGATTAATCATATATCATTTTGAAAATGTTTTCAAGGAATTTCATAATGGAAAAGCCAATTTTTGAGCTAAATTTACCAAAGGGAATATAACTTGATATTAAGTAATATGAGACTTGAAATGTTATTTATTGAACATGGTTGAATGATGGATATTATATGTTCTTGTGCTTAGTTGATTAGTTATTATGCATGTTGTTGTTATCATACTCACATCATTTATGACCTATAATTGCATTTTGGGGGTGTTAAGGGACAGCATAACCAGCTAGATTGACCCAGTAATGGGTATAAATAGAATTAACTCCTAATTGAGTAGAATTGCATTCAGGAGATCAGAAGTCTAGGATTTCTAGAACTGATCAAAAGATTATTGATTTAGACAGGATACTTGAAGGGTCCAATAGGTTCATAATCATTCCATAAAAACTATGCCATAAGAAATGTTATTGGAAGGGTCCAATAAGTTCCTAGTGATCCCAAGAAAACTGTATCTGCATGATGTTATTGATAGAAATTAATAGGTACATAGTGATCCCATGAAAACTATGATTTAAGAGATGTTATTGAAAAATCCAATAGGTTCATAGTAAGCCCGTAAAAACTATGATTGGACGGTTACTGGTAGGAACAATTAGGTTCTTCGCGATCCGATAAAATCTACGAAGTTAGACAGATTGTCTCTAAGAATTGAGACAGGTTATTAGTCAGCCCATAAAACTAATAGGTTAATGGTGACCTTAGGAAAACTATAAATTGAGACAAATTGTCAGGTATATTTAGGATGGGTAATCCAAGGTTTATCGCATGTTGCAAATATCATATATTATTGTGTTTTAACCATTGTCGATGTAGGAGCACGGTATATGGTTAATATGCTTTGGTTAAGATACTAGTGAGGGGAAAACTCATTCTGCTCAACAGCATGGTCTCACTAGATATCTATTTGGCTCGAGATGGTATGTTATTATTCACACCAGACTTTTTTTGACCCAAAGTTTTGATTTTCCCTTAAATTCTCGGATGCTCATTTGAGTATATCGAGAGTAAGGGTTTTCAGGTTCCATCAGGCAATAAGCTTCTAAAGACGTATAGAAGGCAATCTAGCTAATTAAGAGTTCTTATCTAATCCGTTGTGTGTTTGATGTTGTTTGAAAGTATGTAAGGGAAAAGTTATAATATTACCTAGTCTTTAACTTTAATTAACTAAGGGGGAATCGTTATATGTCACTCTTAGAGTATTATGAATAAATTATAATTTCTTTGAATGTGGGATTACATATGGGAATATGTAATGAATATGGAATATTATCTGTGAAATGGAAAGCGAAGTTTTTCATTTAAAAATGTGTTTAAATTTTTTCATATTCATGTGCTTTGACTATTGATAGAATTGACATAGCCACATTCTATCACTAGGAAATAATAACTATGGATGACTGCAGCATGCATGGCAGTTAGTTCCGGACCTTGGAATGGGGAATGTTACAAGTTGGTATCAGAGCATGGGTTAATGTAAACTTAAAAGAAATTTAAACCTAAAAATATTTTTGAAACATAATCCAAATGGACCGGAGAATAAGATTGGGGTTTGGGTTAGCGCTACAGTAACGTATTATATGTCTAAGTATGTATTCAATCTTTATTCTCCTCTCTCTCAGACTGTTCTTCTGTATTGACTAGTGCTCATATGCAGATCTACGAGAAAGAAAGATATGGAACCAGGAAACAAAAGAGTGAATTTAGGTGACCGAAGCGCCACAACCAATGCAAATGCTCGGCCCAACACTAGGAGGAACCAAGGTCGACATGAAAATGCTAATCAAAATGCAAATGGCAACGTAGGTGCTGCAACCCCACCATTGGATATGGGGACTATGTATCAGTTTCTTGTCAATCTGATGCAAGCTAGAGTAGCTGCAGGAGTAGTCGGAGAAAATGCTGGTAATGTGGGAGAAACAAATTTCATGGCGCCTATTAGCAATAACTACGCCAAACCAAGCCGAGATTACACCAGCCTAGGTAGAAAGCCTTTTCTTAGAACCAAGGAAGCAACTGAAGTGGTGAACTGGTTATGCATTGTGAAAGGATTTTTTCTGATTTGAGTGTAAATGATGAGCAGAAAAGGAGATTGGCTTCGAGACAGTTGCAAGGAGCTGCTTTGTTCCGGTGGAACGACATGGCCGTAGTGGTACGAGAAGAGGAATTGACTTGGGCAAAATTTAGAAGGGGATTCAAGGAAAGGTTATTACCTGAAGTAGCTAAGTCAGCCTTGTTTAGGAAGTTTATGGAGTTGGAGCAATGAGAAATGTCAGTGTTGGAGTACTCTAGTGAGTTTGATGGACTATCTAGGTAAGGATATACTGCTAGTGAGACTGTTATTAAGAGGAACGAGAATTTATTCGAGGGCTGAGGTCGAAGATTGCTAGGGCAACCTGCCACATCTCAGTGATCCATCAAATGTAGTAGTGAAGATGGCTATTAGGAATGAGGAAATGCTTTCAACCTTTAGGAAGTAGAAGTCGATGGAGAACCAGAATCCTCTGAATAAAAGGAGAAAGTTCTTTAAGAAGAAGGGAGCTCAGAAGGGTGGAACTACCAAGAAAGGAAAAGTTGATCTTGTTCGGTTCAAGTGTGACAAGAAGTGACATTTATTCATGAGTGTCGAACTAGCAAGGGGAAGAAGGGTGTGGAGAAGAAAGGAGTGAAGTGTTTCAGCTGCGACCAAATAGGTCACTACAAGAATCACTGTCAAGAACCAGTCAAAGCTGATAAAGGAAAGGTTTTTGCATTGGAACCATCATCTTTTATATCGACTGCTGCTAAGAAATGGAAGTCTGTGATAGAAGGTATGCTTTTGATTCATAACATACCAGTTAGAATATTGTTTGATACTGGTGCATCGCATTCTATTATCTCTCAATTTTTCATAGATAAGTTGTGTTTAGAGCCACCATACCTTGTTACTTCCTTAAGGGTTGCGAATCCGATAGGAGGTATGCAACTATGGGGATGAGATGTGACTAGTTAGAACTTTTTGTTAGGTTATAAGTTTTCCTGCAGTTTGTATGTACTTGATGTTGTGGGCTTCGAGATCATATTGGGTATAGACTGGCTAGATAAATATAATGCCAGGATATTTTTCCATGATAGGGAAATATAATTAAGACACCTGAATAGCTGTGGTCGAATTACATACTCAGTAGAGAATTCGATTTTGGGTGTCTGTGCTTTATTGGGTTCAATAGAAGTAGAAGATGAAGTAAATTGGGTTTTAGTTGTAAGAGAATTCGTAGATGTGTTTGAGCCTGTTACAGGACTACAATCGAAATAAGCTGTTGAGTTTCATATAGATCTTTTACTTGGAGCTGAACCCATGAGTAGGCCACCTAGCAGGATGACACCTACCGAGATGAAGGAATTAAAGGTGCAGCTAGTGAACATAGAATGAAAGAATTTTTTAGACCAAGCAGTTTATCTTGGAGAGCAGCGGTGGTGTTGGTGAAGAAGCCAGACATGTCGTTGAGATTATGCATTGATTATCGAAAGCTGAATGAGAATGCGATAAAGAATAGGTATTCTTTTCTAAGGATCGATGATTTGTTCGATCAGTTGAGTGGAGTCAAAGTGTTTTCCTAGTTGGATATGGCAATAGGGTTCCATCAACTAAGAATGGCGAAGGAAAATATTCCTTTGACAGCATTTCGAACGAGGTATGGTTTGTACGAATGGTTAGTAATGCCGTTCAGGTTAACTAACATGCTTGCTTTCTTCGTAGACTTGATGAACCATATTTTCCAAGAGCACTTGGACAGGTTCGTGTTGGTTTTCATAGATGACATTTTGATATATTCTAAGGATGAAAGAGATCATGAGATTCATCTTAGAATAGTGCTTTGAGATGTTGATGTAGCATTAACTTAAATTGAAATTTTCGAAGTGCCATTTCTAGAAGAAAGATGTGACATTTCTTAGTCATCTAGTTTCAGAGAATGGGTTGTCAGTCGATGCAATTGAGAACAAAGCTGTTAACAGTTGGAAGAGGCCCGATATGGTACCGAGATAAGGAGTTTTCTTGGACTAGCTGGCTATTACCGGAGATTTATTAAGGATTTCTCCTAAATAACAACGCCTTTTTCTAAGCTAACTAGAAAAGGCGTGAAGTTTATTTTGTTAGATAAATGTGAGGAAGCATTTGTAAAGTTAAAGCGTTTGTTGACGAATGCACGCATGTTAGTCATTCCAGATGGGAATCAAGATTTAGTAGTGTATACTGATGGTGCATGTGGAACAGTTTTAGGAGCCGTATTGATGCAAAGGGTAAAGTGATTGCCTACAAGTTTCGACAGCTCATACCACATGAAGTTAGATACTCGACTCGTGACTCGGAGTTGGCAGTGGTGATTTTTGCATTGTAAGTCTGGAGACACTATCATTTAGGAGAAAGATTTGAACTATACACGAATCAAAAGTATTTAAGGTATTTGTTCTCTAAAAAAGAGTTGAATATGAGACAACAGAGGTGGTTGCAGTTATTGGCAGCTTATGATTTTGGTATTGAGTATACACCAGGGAAAGAAAATAAAGTTATGGATGCACTTAGCAGGAAACATCAAATTGTGGTGCTAATTATTTAACAGAGTGGAAGAATCTTGAGGCACTGACTACTTGTAGTGTGTAGTTAGGATTGACTGCTAGTTCTATTAAGAGTACGGCTATGTTATCCTGCGTGGAAGTTTAACCAGTACTAATGAAAGGATTGCTTTTAAGTAGAGAGATTATCCAATGTTGGCCGAGAAGATTAGAAGACTTGTAGGTGGGACTGAGATTGACAATCTAAAAGATTTTAGTCTTGATCAGAGAGGTTGGTTAAGGAAGAAGGGATGTTATGTGTTCCTGATGTCGATAATCTAAGGAGAGAATTTCTTAGGGAGTGTCGTCGATCGAATTTTATGATTCATCCTGGAGGAACCAAGACGTATCAGTATATAAAGAGAAGTTTCTTCTAGAACGGTATAAAAAGGGATGTAGGCTTATGGGTAAAGTAGTGTATGAATTACCAGCAATTAAAAACTAAACATCGGAAGCCAAGTGGTTTGCTTCAGCCTTTAGGTATACCGGTTTGAAAATAGGATTCGATATCCATGGATTTTATTGATAGGTTGCCAACGTCAAGTAGAGGAAATGAAAGTATATGGGTCATAGTGGACAGGTTGACCAAGAGTTCCCATTTCATTCTCGTTAAGCCAAGTAGGATGGCACCTGTATTAGCCAAGTTGTTTGTGAAGAACATAACTAGACTGCATGGGATTCCTAGTAGTATAGTCAATGATAGAGATGCCTTGTTTACTAGCGAATTCTTGAAGAGCCTACATGAAGTATTAGGTACCAAGCTTAAGACGAGTACCACTTATTGTCCTTAGATAGATGGGCAGACAGAGAGAGTCAATAAATACTCGAAGGTTTGTTAAGAACTTGTGTACTAACTTTGGTGGGTCATAAGAAGACCATTTACATTTGGCTGAATTTTCCTATAATAATAGTTATCAGACTAGTATATGAATGGTACCTTTCAAAGCTTTGTATGGAAGGCCATGCAAATCACTAGCATGTTGGTTAGAGATCGGAGACAGATTAGTTCTAGGTTCAGACCTGATGAGAGAAGCAATAGTGAAGATTGAGTTAATCTAAGGAAGGATGGAGGATCAGTTTAGGCAGAAGAGTTACGCAAATAAAAGGTGTAAAGATTTAGAGTTCTTAGTTGGAGACAAACTTTTATCAAAGTATCACCAAGGAAAGGTGTGGTACGATTTGAAAAGACAGAAAAGTTAGCACCAAGATATGTTGGACCATTTCCTATCATAGAGAGGATCAGGAAGCTCACTATCGAGTAGAGTTACCAAGAAGTTTGGTCGGAGTCCATAATGTGTTCCATGTTTCACATCTCTGGAAGTATATGCATGACCCAAAGACTACTATCACTCTTACTGCACTAGAAGATTTAGTAATAATGATGGATCTGACTTTTGTGACACAACCAGTTCGAGTTGTAGCAGGAAATGAGAAAAAGTTAAGGAACAAGACAGTCAAGTTGGTGAAAGTTCAGAGAGCGACAATGGGCAAGACTGTACTTGGAAGATAGAGGACAGATTAGGGATACTCATCCTGAGCTGTTATGAGGGTAAATTCTATATTTGTTGTATGTAGACTATTTACTGGTCAATTAGGCTAGTATTATTGTTATTGTTATTATGTGATGTAATGGAGGTTTGCATGTCTGATATGCTTAGTATATAGTCCATGCTGAATTTCAAGGACAAAATTCTTATAGGAGGGAGCCTGAAACACACATAATTCTAATTAACATTATTCGAAAGATTAAATTAGATTTAATTAGATAAATTAAATAGAATAATATAATGTGTAGAGTGATAAGGAATTGAGATATGATAATCAACGTGGCTGAGCCATAATTAACCAACTAATTAGTTAATAAGATTGTTTTATGACTTAAGAACTATATATATATATATATATATATATATATATGAGAAGGGTAATCTAGGAATAGAAAAACCCTTCAAATCTTAAACCCTCCCCCTTCTCTATCACAATCACTTTCACAATACATAAGTGTAACACCCATAATTTTTCTTTAACATTATTCAAGAGATTTAATTAGGTTGATTAAACAGAATAATGTGTGGCATGAAAAGGAGATAAGATTTGATAATTAATTGGGTTAGGCCTTACCTAATAAACATGTAAGATTGATTTAACTTAAACACAAGTAAGAGGATTTATGAGAGGGAAAAATAGGAATAAGCTTCATTTCCTAAACATAAACCCTTCCACCCTCATATCCTCATTTATTTTTACATCCATACAAAATATATATAAAGTAGAGGTCATTACTAAAGCTTTTAAAAGGAAGAAAATAGAGAATCAAGCCAAAACTAAGGGGAATCAAATCAAAAACTCAAATCTCAAATCTCAACTCCTTTTCCTCAAATCAAGGTGGATAATAGTATCCATTTAATTTATGTGTGTTAAAGAATTTTGATGTATTACACATTGTTTGATGACGACAGGGTTGATTTTACCATTATTTACATGAATGGTGATTCATTGGAATTTTTATGAAATTATTATGATAGGTTTCAAGGGAAAAACCTTAGTGAATGACCTTCAAATGACTTAATTTAGCATATGTTGTGTAATACATAATTTTCAAGATGGTTTTGTAATTTCAGAATTTTCGAAATTAATACAAATATTTTATGAATTTCCTAAGTTGAAAAGGTCATTTATTTCAAATTTTAATTATTAAAAATAATAAAGTAATGAATTTTGCTTTGAAATTTTTATGTGATAAATAAAATGTTATTTCATATTTTTGATGATTGTTTGGGCTTTTTTCTAAGTGATTTTTATTTATTATGAATTTCCTAAGCTAGAAAAGCTTAATAATTATATTAAAATAATAATAAATATTGAGGGGCTGCAAATAATATAAAATTATTGAAATCTGTCAATTTTTTCTTAGAATAAAGTGGATCAAAATGTCACCACCCAAAATAGAAATTTGACAAAGAATAAGAGTTGGTGAAAAGAATTTACTTTATTTAGTAAGATAGCAGTTTTTACGTTAATTACGAATCTGCCACTAGGCCCCCTTTCTCCAATGTCGGAGGAACCTCCATTCTCCAATGTCTATGGAACCCCTTTCTCCAATGTCGGACGAACCCTCTTTCTCTAATTTCGGTGGAACCCTCTTTCTCCAGTGTCGGTGGAGCTGCCTTCTCCAATTTCGGTGGAACCCCCTTCTCCAATGTCGGAGGAACCCCTTTCTCCGATGTTGGTGGAACCCCTTTCTCCCATATCGGTCGAAACTCCTTTCTCTAATGTCGATGGAATCCCTTTCCCCAATGTCGGAGGAACCCCCTTTTGCCACTATTTCTTTAGTGCCCTTAAACCAGCTATGTTTTCAAAACTTAAAATATGCACTTCCTAACCGCAAGTCAATTTCTCTATTATGACTCTCTACGAAAAGGGAAATCACCATTAGGATGCAATGGAATAGGTTAGAGACCTTAATTCTATATCTATAAAAAGTTATAGCCGAAACAAGTTTTTATTTTCTATTCGCCTTGCTTTTATTTGACAAAAGAAGGGGTGGATAGCCCTAGAATCTAGAAAAGTTGCTTTCGACCTTAGGGACACTAAGTCATATTTTAATAAATTTGATACTAGAATTGGGGACACTAATAATTATAAAACCTTGTCGTTTACATTAGGGGACACCAATGTATGCCTTATAAAGGAGGTATGTACGCTTGGGTAATCATATTCACTTCATTTATAACCCATAACTACATTTGTGATGCTAACAGAAGGATAACCAGCGAGGTTTACCTAGTAGTGAATATACATGTACTTAACCCTGTGTGAGTAGAATTGCATCCAGGTGGTCAGATAGACCAGAATATAGGATGCCCAAAACTGGTTAAAAGGTTATTGATTTAAACATGTTCTTAGTTAGCCCATGAAAACTATGCCTTGAGAAATGTTATTAGCAAAGGCTATTAGGTTCTTAGTGATCCCATGGAAACTATGACTGGAATACGTTATTGATAAAGATCAATAGGTTCATTGTTAGCCCAAAACTATGACCTGAGAGATGTTATTGGAGAATCCAATAAGTTCATAGTCAACCCATGAAAACTATGTTTGGATGATGTTATTGGTATACACCAATAGGTTCTTAGTAATCCTATAAGATTATAAAAAAACATTATAACCAGATTTGGAATTCCCCATAAGATTATCTTAGACCATGGAACCCAGTTTGAAAATGAAGAATTTTCTCGTTTTTTCATAAGAATGGGATTATTAATAGATTTTCCTCCGTGGCACATCCAAAGGCAAATGGGGCCGTTGAAGCTGAAAACAAGACTACAAAGACTATTTTGAAAAAGAGATCGAACAAAGCTAAAGGGAATTGGGTAGAAGAGTTTCCACTTGTATTATGGGCTTATTGAAAATCTACCCAAACAGCGATGGGACATACTCCCTATTCATTAACATATGGGTGTGAGACAATATTACCAGTTGAAATTGAAATATCCTCACATCGAAGGATTGCATATGCATTTGATTTAAACCAAGAGCTAAAGAGAGAATCATTGGATGTAATACATGAGTTAAGAGATGAAGCATCAATTCGAATAGCAGAATATTGTAGAAGAATTATGAAATATTACAACTCAAAAGTAACAACAAGATAATTTCAAGAAGGAGACCTAGTACTTCGAAGAGTAATGGCAAACACGAGAAATCCTTCGGATGGACCGTTAGGACCAAACTGGGAAGGTTCTTTAATCATATTCAAAGTAATTCCACCAGGAGCTTACAAGTTATGCCGACCAGACGGCAATATGATTCCTAGAACGTGGAACGTAGAACATTTCAGATCATATTTTCCTACAAAGAATGAATAAAGCATCTGTTTCTTCAAAAGAGAAGTCTACACGGTTGGGAGTAAGATTCTCCTTGCACTTAGACATAACCTTTAAAGTTCAAAGCCTTTGTTTGCGCCGAGTTGGCCAAGTCAAAGCATCTCCTGGAGGAAGGTTAGAGTACGCTTTTATCCTCGCCACGCTATGGCCAGGTTAAAGCATCGATAAGCCCTTGGTCGCGCCACGCTATGGTCAGGTCAAGGCGCCTCCTATAGGGAGGTTAGAGTAAGCCTTTATCCATGCCACGCTATGGCCAGACTAAAACATCAACAAGCCCTTGGTTGTGCCATGCTATGGCCAGGTCAAGGCGCCTCCTGAAGGGAGGTTAGAGTAAGCCTTTATCCACGCAATGCTATGGCCAGGTTAAAGCATCTATAAGCCCTTAGTCGCTCCATGCTATGACTAGGTCAAGGTGCATCCTGGAGGGAGGTTGGGTAAGTCCTTGGGTCCTACTTGAGAATAAGCTAACCAAGCACACCGGACTACAACGGACTAAGATGTTTAAGCTCGAGAAGCAACATACAAACAATGGACTAAGGTGTCTAAGCCCGAGAAGCGGCATATCAAACAATGGACTAAGACGTCCAAGCCCAAGAAGCATCATATCAAACAATTGACTAAGATGTCCAAGCCTGAGAAGCGGCACATCAAATGACGGACTAAGACGTCGAAGACCGAGAAGCGGCATGCCAAGTGACAAACTAAAACGTCCAAGCTCCAGAAGCAACACATCAAACAATAACTACATACAAGACCTAAAGGGTTGGCAAATGTCGAAAGAGCAAAACTCAAAGAGCGGAACAAAACAGAAGGCTTAAATGAGAATCTACAACCTCCAACTAATCAAAAAAGAAGAATTTCTAAACTTCACTTATTAATACCTGAATCTGGGTTTCGGGTCTTTCATTACTAAATTTTGGACTTCATTTGTTAATACTAGAATCTGGGTTTTGAGTCTCTACCAATAACTTATGGCATTCATCATACACGAATCTGGTTTTTCGGACTGTTATTAATTATCGGACTTCACTTATTGATGCCCTAATCTAGGCTTAAATTTTTTATTATGAATATAACTATGGATTTCTAATTATCCACCACTAATACTAGAATCTGGATTTGAGAATTTTTATTATGAAGACAACTCCTGATTATCAGTTATTAAAACCTAAATTTAGGTTCCGAACATCTTACTATTAACTTCTGAACTTCGCTTATTGATGCCGAATTTGGGTTTCATCTATTATTAAAACCAACAACTTCGCTTATTTGATTTTTAGATCCTTCACCATTAATTCTAGATTTCATCTATTATTCCAGAATTTGGGTTTCAAAGCTACTGATATTGTGATTAAAATGGACGTCTAAGTCTTCAATCAAAATTTTAAGTTTGTCTTCTTAATACCCAAATCAGGGTCATTGATTTGCTTCTCTGAACAACATTTCCCAGCATCTAAAGCTTAGCCCCAGGATCATTATTATCTCCAAGAGGAGTTTCTAAATACCTATTACTTATCCCTCAAATAAGGATTTATGAATTACAATAACTAATTTCCAAATAGGAGCTCATGACCTTCTTATCCAAACGTTTGTTGTCTCTAACAGAAAATTCTTGGACTTCGACTATTATACGCCTGGGTTAGTATTGATCTCACAGAGTTCAACTATGAGTTCCATTTTTAACTACAAAACTTGAATGGTGGGACTTATGCTATTATAAGACAAAAATCCTTAGTTCCCAATCGTTTACAATTGTGGATTTCATATCCTTTATTAACTCAAAGTTATGATTAGTTAATCTTTTGGTTTTAGGAGCACTACTATATTGACCTTATTTACAAATCATGAAGCATATATTTAGATTAGTAATGAGCTAACGATAGAAAAAGTTACTTGTTTTGAATTTTGCAGGAAAATAAGGTTACTAAGAATGAGGTAATTGTGAAACTTTTGTCCTAATGAACGAAAGCATCTTTCATACAAGGGGGAAAATGTTAAACATAAAATCCACTTAAAAATAAAGGTATGAAAGAAGGCTAATAAAAGTGCTAGGCTCTACTAAAATTGAAGACATGAGTTTCGTCAAAGTTCAAGGAAGGGTGTTTCAAAGGTATTGAGATGGCTTTCGAAGGAGTCGCAAGCACAAGGTGTCATCCCAAATGATAAAAGGTACAAAAGCTTTCTAAAAGATGGAAAAGAAGGCAAGGCTACCCTTCCCTCTCATTAATACCTTTCGATACATATGGATTCACATATATAAGAGAAGAAGGAATGGGGTCGAAATCCCTTTCGAAGGTGTTGAACAAAAGGCTTGCACAATGAACCAGTTCCTTCAAAATAGAAGGTTTCATCATTAACGATTGACCACTTGAATAATTGATTTCGACACACCTTTCGAAACCTAGGACAAGCATTTTGAAGCGGATGGAACCTTTCGAAAGCATGGTGAAAATCCTACATGAAGACTAAAGTACAGCAACACAAAGCAAATAGCGCATCTACCACCGTTTCAACGAAGTCGAAAGTAGCTCGGTAGAAAACAAAGAAAAAAGGCACTCAAACCTTAATGGCGGCGAAAGGTTAGCAAAAGGTTGTCAATAAGATCCTTTCGACTGAGTCGTAAGGTCTGGAATGAGAAGATAGGAAGCGCAAGAATTGATGAGAAATCTCGAAAGGACAGCCTTTCGATAGCATTAAAAGGAAGCACGCCGAAAACAAAAGGAAGACCTTTCAACCATGTCGAAAGGATGAATACAGATAATAGGGGGAAGACCTTTCGACTAAGTCGAAAGGATGGGCACTAAAGGGGGTCGATCTGCATTTGTAAATACGACCCTAGGGGTTCAATTTTGGAGATCGATTTTTGGAAATCCAAAACTCATTCTTCTATTTCTTACTAAAATCAAGTCTTTGTAACCCTAAATTGATTTGGGAAAAAACTCTCTTACCTGTAACTCATTTTGTATTAATGTTAAAAAGAGGAAGCACATGGATACACTAAAGATTACGATCGTGAGGGAGATCATTTCAATCATTAGCTAATCTAATGATCAATTGCATATGATGCTAATTTATCTTCTTAATTCCTTTTTTTCTTATGCGACATCATGGGATCAACTTGGATAATATGCATATGAAACACATTATCATCATCATGTTTAATGATTCATAAAGATGATGATGTTTCGTCCTTAATAAATTCATAGAACTTATGATTATCCAATATGGTTTTCCACTGCATACATTTAATAGAGCTTGTGTATTGTTTGTTAGATTTATTATGGAAAAAAGCAAGACCCCTTTTGACTTGGTTGAAAGGGATGTGTCGAATGGGATCTAACTTATAAATGACAAGCAATGTTATATGGATTAACTCCTTCGAAGGGTATACCCGCACTATAATACATATAACCCTTTCAAAGGAGATTATCCCATAAAACATAAATAATGATTTCGAAAGCATATACTCCTCTTTAAAGGCAAAATGGCTCTTTCGACATAGTCGAAAGGAACGAATGCCTGATGTTAATTAACCCTTTCGACCTGCTCAGGAATGAGGTTTCGAAGGAGGTGTTTTTCCCTTTCCCTTCACTTCAATAAAGTTGATTGGAACTATCAATTATCTCCAATGTTTTCATAATTTCACCCTCTAAAAGTAATTTGTCCAAGTCAACTCAACCGAAAGGGGTTTCGAGAGGAGTAATCACTTATAAAAGATTCCTTTTTCAAGTGTAAACAATATTTTTTGTTTACCACATAGTTTTGGGAGTGTTGACAAGTTTTCTTGTTAACAACCGCATTTGTTCATCAAAAATTAATAACTATGGATGATTACAGCATCCATAGCAGTTAGTTTTGGGCCTCTAAATGGGGGAAGTTACAAGTTGGTATCAGAGCATAGGTTTATGTAAATTTAAACGAAATTTGAACCTAAAAGAGTTTCAAAACATAATCTAATGAATCAGAGAATGATATCTGGGTTTTGGTTATCGCTATAGTAATGTACTTTTATTTAATATATATGTGTGTGTGTGTGTGTGTGTGTGTGTGTATTGCCCTCTCTATCAGACTGTTCTTCTTTTTACTACGAAGGCCCGTATGCAAATATCGAGAAAGTAAGGTATGGAAGCGGAAAACAGAAGGGTGAATCCATGTGGAGGAAGCACCACAACTAATAGAAATGCTAGACCCACTACCAGGATAAACATGGATCGACAGGAAAATGCTCACCAAAATGCAAATGCAAACATAGGAGCTAGAACCCATCCAATAGATATAGGGAAGATGTATCAACCCTTTGTGAATATGGCGCAAGCTGGAGTTGAAGCTAGTTTGGTAGGAGGAAATGCTTCAACATTTAGATGTGAAAAACTTATGGAGACTCATGGTTATTTAAGAAAGAAAAGAAAGTTCTTCAAGAAGAAGGACGCTCAGAAGGGGGGAGTAGTAAAGAAAGGGAAAGCAAATATAGTTTGTTACAAGTATGACAAGAAGGGGCACTATGCTAATGAGTGTCGCTCGGGTGATGGAAAGCTGTTTGTGGGGAAGCAGAATGTGAAATACTACAATTACGACTAGATTAGGCATTACAAGGGCAAGTATTCAGAAGCTGCCAAGGCAGGAAAGAGAAAGGTCTTTTTTTGGAACCATCATCCTCTAAACTAACTGCTATTGATGAAGGAAAATCTGTGATGGATGGTATGCTTTTGATTCATAGCATACCTGTTAGGATACAATTTCATACTAATGCATCGCATTCATTTATACCTCAGTATTTGGTGGATAGATTATATTTAGAACCATCATACCTACTTACTTCCTTAAGGGTTGTCAATACAATAGGAGGGAAGGTAAGTCTTAGAATGAGATGTGATCAGCTAGAACATGACTTATTAGGTAATAGTTTGCATGCAGCCTGGATGTTTTTTATTTCTTAGGTTTTGGGATCATATTGGATATGGATTGGTTAGACAGGTACGATCCAAGAATACTTTACTGGGATGGCGAGATATCATTGAGACACTCCAACAGCAGTAACGAAATTATAAACTCGGTGGACAAGTCAAACTCAAGTGCTTGTGCTTTGCTGAATGCAATGGAAGCGGAAAAAGAATTAGATAGGGTGTTGGTAGCAAAAAAGGTTGCGGATGTTTTTGAGCCAGTGTCAGGGCTATCGCCAAAGCAAGCTATCGAGTTCCGGATAGATCTTGTGCAAGTTCCGGATAGATCTTGTGCAAAGAGCAGAACCTATAAGTAGACCGCCTAGCCGGATGACACCTACTGAGATGAAGGAGTTAAATGTGCAGTTAGTGGACTTAGAAGGAAAGAATTTTATCAAACTAAGTAACTCGACTTGGAGAGAGGTTGTGGTGTTCATGAAGAAACCGGACGGGTCGTTAAGGATATGTATCGAATATCATAAGTTGAACGAGTGGACAATCAAGAATATGTATCCTTTGCCGAGAATCGATGACTTATTTGATCAGTTGAGTGGAGTCAGAGTGTTTTCCCAATTGGATTTGGTAATAGGTTTCCATGAGCTAAGGGTCGCAAAGGACAATATTTTTTTGATGGCGTTTCGAACTAGATATAGATCATATGAATGGTTAGTGATACTGTTCAGGCTAAGGAATGCACCAGCTTTTTTCGTAGATTTGATGAACCGGGTTTTCCAAGATAGCTTAGATTGGTTTGTATTGGTATTTATAGATGACATTTTGCTGTATTCTAAGGATGAAAGCGACCATGAAGTTCATCTTAGTATCGTGCTTCAGATGCTGAGATAGCATAAGCTTAAGACAAAGTTTTTGAAATGTCATTTCTGGAAAAAAGAAGTGAAGTTTCTTGGTCATGTGGTTTTAAAGAAGGGTTTATCAGTCCATCCAGATAAGATCGAAGCTGTTAACAATTGGAAGAAACCAGAGACGGTGACTGAGATCAGAAGTTTTCTTGGATTAACTAGCTATTATTAGAGGTTCATTAAGGACTTCTTGTAGATATCGGCGCCTTTGACTAAGCTAACTAGGAAGGGTCTAGAGGCTTTGACTACTTGTAGTGTGCAGATAAGATCGATTTCTATTTATAATCGAAGTGCTGCCATGTTATCCTGCATGGAAGTCCGACCAGTTCTGATCGATAGGATTGCATCTAAGCAGAAAGATGACGTAGTTTTATATTAGAAGATTAGAAGGTTAGAGACCTAAATCGAGATTGATGGTCTAAAGGTTTTTAGTCTGGACCGGAGAGAGTGGTTAAGAAAGAATGGATGATTGTGTGTCCCGAATGTAGAAAACCTAAGGAGGGAAGTTCTTAGGGAATGCCATCAATCAAAATTTACCATTCATTCTGGAGGGACCAACATGCATCGGGATATAAAGAGGAGTTTCTACTGGGAAGGTATGAAGAGGGATGTTGGCTTATAGGTAAAGGAATGTGTGAACTGTCAACAAGTGAAGGCCGAACATCAGAAGCGAGTGAGTTGCTTCAACCTTTGGGGATACCAGTTTAGAAACAAGATTCGATATCCATGGGTTTTATAGACGGGTTACCGAGGTTGAATCGGAAAAATGAAAGTATATGGGTCATAGTGGACAGGTTGACCAAAACTGCCCATTTCATTCTAGTCAAATCAACCAGGAGGACACATATCCCGGCCAAAATGTTTATGAAGAACATAGTTAGACTAGATGAGATTCCTTGTATCATAGTTAGTGACATAAATGCCTTGTTCAGCGGTGAATTATGGAAGTGTCTACAAGGAATATTAGGAACCAAGCTTAAGATGAGTACCGCTTATCACCCACAGGTGGATGGGTAGACAAAGAGAGTCAACAAGGTGCTCAAGGATTTATTAAGAGCTTGTTTATTAGATTTTGGGTGGGTCGTGGGAAGACCATTTGCACTTGGTTGAATTTTCCTATAATAAAAACTACCAGGCTAGTATAGGGATGACACCTTTCGAAGCTTTATATGGAAGGCCATGCATATCACCAGCGTGCTGGTTAGAGACCGGAGACAGATTGGTCCTTGGTCTAGATATGGTGAGAGAAGCAACATAGAAGATGGAGTTGATTTGAGATAGGACGAAGGAAGCTCAGTCTGGACAAAAGAGTTACGTAGATAAGAGGCGTAAAGATCTAGAGTTCTCAATTGGAGATAGGGTTTTCATTAAAGTATCGTTGATGAAGGGTGTAGTACGATTTGGAAAGTCAGGGAAAATGGAACTGAGATATTTTGGACCGTTCCCAGTCATAGAGAGGATCAGAAAGCTCACATACAAAGTAGAGTTACCGAACAGTTCGGCAGGTGTCCATAATATGTTTCATGTATCTCATCTTCATAATTATGTACATGATCCAAAGACTACTATCCCTCCAACTGCATTAGAAGACTTAATAATAGAACTGGATCTGACCTTTGTCAGGCAACCAGTTCGGGTTGTAGCAAGAGATGAGAAAAGGTTAAGAAATAAGACAGCCAAGATGGTGAAAGCTCAGTGGAGTGACAACGAGAAGGATTGTACTTGGAAAATAGAAGACATGATTATGGATACTTATCCTAAGCTATTATAAGAGTATGTTCTATATTAGTTTTATATAGACTTTTCGCTGGTAGGATATACTAGTTTTGTTTGCATGATTGATACGCTTGTCTATAGTCCTTACTGAATTTCGAGGACGAAATTATTTAAAGGGTGAGCTGGTAACATCCATAATTTTTCTTTAACATTATTCAAGAGGTTTAATTAGATTAATTAAACAGAATAATGTGTGACATGAAAAGGAGATGAGATTTGATAATTTATTGGGTTAGGCCTTAACTAATAAACATATAAGATTGTTTTAACTTAAGCATAAGTAGGAGGATTTATGAGTGCGGCAAAATAGGAATAATCTTCATTTTCTAAACATAAATGCTTTCACCCTCATATCTTCATTCATTTTTACATCCATACAAAACATAAATAAACTAGAGGTCATGCTAAAGCTTTTAAAGGAAGAAAAGTTAGAGAATCAAGCTAAAGCTAAGGAAAATCAAATCAAAAACTCAAATCTTAACTCTTTTTCTCAAATCAAGGTGAATAATAGTACCCATCTAATTTATACGTGTTAAATTCTAGATTTTTGATGTATTCCACATTGTCTGATGATGATAGGGTTGATTTTACCATTATTTGCATGAATGGTGATTTATTGGAATTTTAATGAAATTATTATGATAGGTTTCAAGGGAAAAACCTTAGCGAATGACCTCGAAATGACTTAATTTTTGGATATATTGTGTAATACATAATTTTGGAGATTGGATTTTAATTTCATAATTTTTGGAATTAATAGGAATATTTTATGAATTTCCTATGGCGCAAAGGGGATTTATTTTTTATTTTAATTATAAAAAATAATTAATTTCCCTCCAAAATCTTTATGTGGTAAATAATATGGAATTTCAGTTTTGGTGTTTTTTTGTATTTCTTCCAAGTGTTTTTGATTTATTATGAATTTTCTAAGCTAGAAAAGCTTAATAATTATATTAAAATAATAAAAAATATTGAAGGGTTGCAAATAATTTAAAATTATTAAAATCTACACTATTTCAATTTTTTCTGAGAAGAAAGTGGATAAAGAAGTGGCCACCCAATAGAAATTTGATAAATAATAGGAGTTGGTGAAAAGAATATACTTTATTTAGCAAAATAGCAGTTTTTACGTTAACTACGAATCTGCCACTGGACCCCCTTTCTCCAATGTCGGAGGAACCCCCTTCCTCTAATGTCGGTGTAATCCCCATCTCCAATGTTGGTGGAACCCCCTTCTCCAATGTCCGTGAAACCCCCTTTCTCCAATGTCCGTGGAACCCCCTTTTGCCACTATTGCTTTAGTACACTTAAACGAGCTAAGTTTTCAAAAATTAAAATATGCATAACTTTCTAATCGCAGGTCCGTTTCTCTATAATGACCAATCTACAAAAAGGGAAACCATCATTCAGATGCAATGGAATAGGTTAGAGACCCTAATTCTACACCTATAAAAAGTTATAGCCCAAACAAAGTTTTTATTTTCTTATCACCTTGCTTTTAATAGACAAACGAAGGGGTGGATAGACCTAGAATTTATAAAAGTTGCTTTTGGACCTTAGGGAAACTAAAGAATATTTTAATAAAGTCAATACTATAATTGGGGACAGTAACAATTGTAAAACTTTGTCGTTTACATTAGGACACTAATATATGTCTTATAAAGAAGGTATATATGCTTGGGTAATCATATTCACGTCATTTATAACCCATAACTACATTTGGGGTGCTAACAGAAGGATAACCATCTAGGTTTACCAATAGTGAATATACATTTATTTAACCCCTGTGTGAGTAGAATTACATCCACGAGGTCAGATAGACCAGAATATAGCATACCTAAAATTGGTTAAAAGACTATTGATTTAAACAGGTTCTTAGTTAGCCCATGAGGACTATGCCTTGAGAAATGTTATTGGTAGGGACCAATAGATTCTTAGCGATCCCATGAAAACTATATTCGGAATAGGTTATTGATAAAGATATATAGGTCAATAGTTAGCCCATGAAAACTATGACCTGTGAGATGTTATTAGAGAATCCAATAGGTTCATAGTCAGCCGATGAAAACTATGATTGGATATGTTATTGGTAGACACCAATAGGTTCTTAGTAATCTCATGAAAACTATAAAACCGAGCAGTTAGTCCGTAAGCTTGGAACAAGTTATTAGTTAGCCCATGAAAACTAATAGGTTAATGGTAACCCTAGAAACTATAACTTATAGTCAGATGAATGGGGAGGGGAATTCCAAGATATATTGTATAATTGCATATCGTCATATTACGTTATGTTTTAACCATTGTGGATGCAAGTGCACAATATATGGTTAATTAGTCTTTGGTTAAGGTACTAGCGAAGGGAAAACCTGTTCCGCTTAACTGCGTGGTCTCGCTAGATATCTATTTGGTTCAAGATGGTAAATTGTTATTCACACCAAACTTTTTGTCTAACTCGAAATTTATGTTTTTCCCCTTAAAATCTTGGGTGCTCAAAAGTTAATTTGAGTAGACCGAGGGTAAGGGTTTTCAGGTTATTAGTTGACGAATAAGCTTCCGGAGACATGCAAGAGGCAAGCTAGCTATTTTGGAGATTCTATCTATTATCCACTGTGTTATTTGGTTGTAAGGGTAAATTTATTTAATTGCCTATATTTAGACTCTGATCAACCAAAGGGGCAGCTTCATATGTCGCTCTTGGTGTATTTTGTAATAAATTATAATTTCTATGAACATGGCTTACGTGTGAGATTATGTAATGAATCTAAAATGCTATTTGTAATGAAATGAGAAACATGTTTTAGATTGAGTTTAATTTTTTTTCATATTCATGTATTTCTGGTATATCAATGTATCTAACATTACCGCATTTGGTCATCAAAAATTAATAACTATGGATGACTACAACATCTGTGGCAGTTAGTTTCAGACCTTCAAATAGGATGTTACAATAAGCAATCAAAAGAATATAAGGAGGCCGGCCATTACTGGGGGAATCATGAAAAATCTAAAGGAGATTTAAGAGCAAAGTTGGGGAAATAAAAGTAGTCATCAAATCTCAATTCTACTATCAAAATCAAGGTGAATAATATTCAAATCCTTCTTGTTTTTGTTATATTTTGATTGTTAAACTTCGGTTCAGATGTGAAACTGAATGGATTGATGATTGGATGATATGTCATGTTTAATTTTGCTATGTTTTGGAATAATGATGAAATAAATGGAATTTTTTAAATTAAATGATAGGTTTAAGAGCAAAACCTTAGTTAATGATCTCCAAATGGCTTGATTTTCTAGTATGACATGTAACATAATAATTTGAAGAGGGTTTTTAATTTCGTATTTTTTCATGCTATGTTGAATAATTTATGAATTTCCTAAGATAAAAATTGGGTTAATTTTGGGTTTTAATTACTGAAAATAATTAAATATGGTTTCTGGCAATCATAAAGTGATTCATAAATTGCATAAGACTTTGGTAATATAAATAGCTATATATATTCGTTGTATTAAATATGGATTAAGGAAATTAATCATATATCATTTAGAAGGAATTTCATAATGGAAAAGCCCAAGTTTTGAGCTAAATTTACCAAAGGGAGTATTACTTGAGATTAAGTAATTATGAGATTTGAAAGGTTATTTATTGAACACAATTGAATAATGGATGTTATATGTTCTTGTGTTTGTTTGATCAGTTATTATGCATGTTGTTATTGTAATACTCGCATCTTTTATGATCCAAACTACATTTTGGGTGTGTTAAGGAACAGATTAACCAACTAAGTTGACCCAGTAGTGAGTATAAACAGAATTAACTAATGAGTGAGTAGAATTACATCTAGAAGATCAAAAGTATAGGATGTCCATAACTGCTCAAAAGATTACCGATTTAGATGGGATATTGGAAGGGTCCAATAAGTCAGTAGTAATCCCATAAAAAATATGTCATAATAAATGTTATTGGAAGGGTCCATTGGATTCCTAGTGATCCCATGAAAACTATGTCCAAATGATGTTATTGATATAAATCTATAGGTTCATTTTGATCCCATGAAAACTATGATTTCAGAGATGTTATTAGAGAATCCAATAGGTTCATAGTAAGTCCATGAAAAATATGATTAGAAGGTTATAGGTAGGAACTAACATGTTCTTAGTGATCCCATGAAAAATATAAAGTTTGATATATTGTCCCTAAGAATTGAGACAGGTTATTAGTCACCCTATGAAAACTAATAGGTTAATGGTGACCCAATGAAAACTATAAATTGAGACAGATTGTTAGTAAATTTGGGATGGGTAATCCAAGGTTTATTGCATGTTGCAAATCATCATACATTTTTGTGTTTTAACCATAGTGGATGCAGGAGCATAATATATAGTTAATGTGTTTGGTTAAGATACTAGTGAGGGGAAAACCCATTCCGCTCAATGGTGTGGTCTCACTAGAAATCTATTTGGTTCGAGATGGTAGGTTATTTTTTACACCATATTTTTGTCTGATTTGAAGTTTTTGTTTTTCCCATTAAACCCTCGGGTGCTCATTTGAGTAGACCGAGAGTAAGGGATTTCAGGTTTCTATTAGGCGAATAAGCTATCGGAGACATGCATGAAGCATTCTAGCTAATTAGGATGTGTTTGATCTTGTTTGAAAGTATGTAAGGGAAAATTTATAATATTTCCTAATATTTAACTCTGATCAACTAAGGGAGCATTGTTATATGTCGCTCCTGGAGTATTTTGTAATGAATTATAATTTCTCTTAACGTGGGGTTACGTATCAGATTATGTAATGAATATGAAATATTATCTATGAAATGGAATGTGAAGTTTTGCTTCTAAAAATGTGTTTAAATTTTTTCATATTCATGTGCTTCTGACTACTGATGGAATTAACATCGCCACATTCTATCATCAGGAATTAATAACTATCGATGACTGTAGCATCCGTGGTAGTTATTTTTGGGCCTTCAAATAGGAGATGCCACAAAGATAGAGTTCCATATATATTTGATGTAGGATGACAGGCCAGTAGTTATGCCTTTGAGGCATATGGCATCCAGAGAGCAGAAGGAGTTGGTGGTGTAAGTGAATGACATGTTGAGGCAAGGGTTCGCTCGTGGGAGCATATCGGAATGAGGCATGCCTATGGTATTCGCCACTAAGGTGGATGGCTCTCTGAGGTTTTGTGTATAGGATCGATTTCACCCTAGAGGGGGTGAATAGGGTGGTACTATTAACTATAAAAATTTATTATGGAAGTATACAAATAATCGCAGCATGATCATAGCAGAATAATAGCGGCACAGATAATAGCAGAATATAAAAGTGCAGAAATAAAACAACACAGATTTACCCAGCTTCGGAAAAACCGTGCTAACGTGCTGCCCCTAAGGTTCTACTAGAAATTAAGTAGTCAAACGCTTACACACGTAAACTCGCGACACCCGCTATCAACCAACCTAACTGTACGCTCAAAACCCTGTCATAACTCAGCCACTGAGTTGCGAATTCTCGAACTACACCACTGTAGTTCGTCCTCTAGTCACACGAGTAGACTTTACAAATGTTTGAAAGTAAATTACAAATAAAAATAATTAAAAATAACAAAAAACCCTAATTTTTAACCTATAGCCCAAATTAGAGGAAAAACCAGCCCAAATGTAAAATTAAAAAGAAACCCCCCTTTTATTATTATCGGCCGTAATTCCTTCTTCGTTTGTGACAATGGCTGTATCTTTGCTCGTATTTGTTCCTCTTTTCCTATGCTTGAAAATTAGGGCTTTTGTAAAACTGAATCTCTACCTGTATCTGATCAATCGCAGTGATTATCTTCTCTATTTGGCTTGGAAAATTGATCCTCTAGCTGTGATGATTTTGGTTGATTCAATTTGATCGAGTTCGAACTGAATTTGGTGTATATTTTATGCTTTTTTCTTTACAGATTAGCGTACTTGAACTCGATGCATTATCTGTCGATGATGTTAACAGTTAAATAGGGTTAATTCCCATGATTTTCGTTTATCTGATAATTTTTTTGCCGTTCGATTTTTCTTGAATGCTTGAGATGTTCCTGACTTGTTCAAATCGTATAATTCTTTGTTACTTGTTTGCCACGGCTTGTTTGATTCTAACTTTCGTTTTCTTGGCCACAACGGCTTGATTTTGAACTATTCGATTCCGTTCATTTTTCTGCCTTGTTCATCGTATTCTCTAATTTCTTGAATATCACGGCTTTGAGTTATTGGCATGTCTGGCTTTGCTTTGGATTTATTCGAACTTTCCTTGATTATTTTGAAACAGCTACTATTAGTCTTCATGTAGCTAGACTTCACATGATGTTCATCATGAACTTAGCTCTGTGATTATTGTTGAACTCGAATTGTGTCACTATGTGTACATATATATGTGTGTGTGTGTGTCTATATATATATATGTATGTATGTATCGGTTGTCTTGTTGAGTTCATCTTGGTTTGCATTGTTCTATTTGTCACTCTATTGCAGTTTGCTTTTTTTTTATGAGTTGCTTCTGTGTTCATGTGGTCTGTACATTCACGTTGTATTTGCATGCTTGAATGTTGTGGTAATGTAATTGATTCCATATGCCTACATTCATACTTCATGCTTTTTGAAACTACTTTGAGCTGCACTGATGGTTGCATTCATGTTCACACTTTTTCCTTTGGAGTCGTGGCATTCATACTTCACTGTCATGTAAACTTGATGCTTGGATTTACTTGTGTGCTTCATGTTAAGGTGTGATATTGTGTACATGTTGCGTGCTATCATTTACTTGTATACTTGGTTTCCCTGTTCACTGCTTGACTCGAAATCTGGTCTTGGCCATTTGATTTATGTGCATAGCATATATATATGTATATGTGTGTGTGTGTCTCTTTTTAGCTTGGGCTGTTTGGTTGCGTAACATATTGAACTGGTGCATGCTTTGTACATGAGATGTTGATCCACTTGCTGGTTTGAGCTACTGTGTTCAATAACCTTATCTGTTCAGTTATGTTCTTGCATTTAGCTGAGCTTCAAGTACATATTCATGTTATACGTCGCAGTCTGATTGTGCAGTATGCTTGGAGTCTTAATACATTGATTTTTATTTCATGCACCTAGGTAGAATCCAACTTATTGCTCCGGTTTGACCTTGTGTTGATGTCATGACTTAATATACTTAAATATTCATTTCACTTGAGTTGAACCCGGCTTTTGATTTAGGTTTGACCTTGTGCTCATCTGTCCCTGTAATTTTATTGACCGTATATTGGTGTGCACGTCCTTATGGCATGTACAGTGATACACTGTGCATGTCACAAGTTGTTCATGTTTGATGAATTCAAAATTAAATGATGACGAACAACCCAAATAACTGAGGCAAAAAATATTTTCAAAAAATATTTTATTTTACACTGTAAAATATTTTCTTTTCAATTTTACCGCGTTAGTGTTTATTTTGTCGATCGCTCAGATGCTGGATTCAATCTGGAATGGAGTTGAAGATTAATACAAGTGAATGAGTGATATGTAGTGAGCTACAAATGTAAATTGCAAATTGTGATGTAATCAAATTTGTATTGTTATCGAAATTGTGTATATATGTAGTGAGATCTCAAATTTGTACTATTCATAATTGTAATAAATATTTGTTTGAATAAAATATCCGTTTGAATTTAAATTTGTGTTATTTATTTTATTCAGCAAATATTTATTTAATTATGTGGAAAATAAAATAATACATCATCAAATACATTTAAATGAATATATGTGTGTGTGTGTTTATTATCATCAAATAAAAATCATATACTAGCATATTCAACAATCTCCCCTTTTTGATGATAACAAACAAATATTTAAGATTTTGAATTTATTAAATGTATTTGGTTATTGATAGATTCTATTTGCTCCCCCTATTGAATTCTCCCTCTTTACACAAAGCTCCCCTTTCATATATGCATGAAAATAAATAAAAATATGCAAATAAGCCTAGATGCAAATAGAAAATACAAAATACAATATTTGACCTTTATTTTTCAAAATCTTAACTTTTCTCTCCCCCTTCCGTTATCAGCAAAAGAGTAATAGTGTTACAAAAATAGAGATAAAGTGATAGACATTAATACAATGTTAATACTTAATCAGGTATAAATATTAAATTTCAATAAAAAATCAAGCAAAAATCATAAATACTCTATTTGACGCATATTCTATTTTAGAATGATATGGATAATGTCATCATATAAAACCATATAGTTGTGTCTATTTGTGTTATATTTATATCGGGAATTTGAATATCTACTAACCATCCATAACCGTTATGATTTTTAAATGAGATTAGTAGTATTCCAATTTTTTTTAAAAATGAATTCAAGTAACTTCTAACCATGCATAACCATGAGGACTTTTAAATAGGATTAGAATAAACTTGTCTATTTAATCAGTCAATTTTGATATGCGTTTCATACATGCATAACCATGAGGACTTTTGAATGAGCATGAAAGCACATAATCAAAAATTCCAAGTAATTCACATATGCCTAACCATGAGGACTTTAAAATGAGAGTGAATACTTTGGATGTTTTTATTTGTTAAAAATATAATAAAATGAAGAACGAATAATTTACCATTTAAAATACCACATATTGACCAACAATATTGGATTTCGTTAAGTGATGGTCGATATAAATACGATAGAATTAGAAATAGTCATGGAATTTTGCCAACAAAAAGTTTTATAACTCTTATTTAAATTTCTAAAGAAATTTACTAAATATACTGTCTCAAGTTATAATATATGATTAATATCAACACTCATCACTTTTTCAATCACTATTTATCTTTTCGATAATTAGTAGGGAGTCAAATTAGTCAATAGTCATTTAAGATCAAATCCAAAAATAATTATAAAATCATATATTCTAAGATGACTAATCTGAAACAAGGTCAAAAAATATATTTTCTAGAAGGAGTTTATAAGAAAAATGTCTACTAATTTGAAAATTATTTGAAATGAAAAATATGCAGATTTTTCTTTGAAAATGTGGTGCAGCTAATGAATGTCTCAATATAAATCACGTTCCACTAGTAATTTTTCTACCAACTAGATTACCAGTGTAATCTGCATCTTACTTTCCTTTGACTCAAAATTATCGTTTGTTGGATATGGTAGACCATACTATGAAGTTGCAACAAATTCCTTAAAATCTTGTTTTACAACTTTTAAATGATATTCTTTTGGATTTTAATTGAAGCCGTGCCAATAAACAAAACCGTGAATATAGAGTCAGCCGTAAAATAACCAAATGTATTTAAACAAATGAATATGAACTAGTTCAAGAATGAAATGACGATTGGCCAATCATTTTGTACAAATCAGAACCAAAAATAAGAACATGTCAAATAAAAATATATCAAATAAAAATAAGTCAAAATCAAAATCAACATTTATTTATGTATCATATAACTGGCTGATTTAAATTCAAATTATGGTGCAGATTATCACATTTAATATATCATTCAAGATAAATGTACCTTTACCTATTTTACCTTCACGATAATTTTTCGGTGTTGCCTATTGTGATTCTTCTACCTTTGTATTAGGCTAAGGAACTTTGGTTAGTCGCCCGTTGTGCATCTAGAACAGCCAGAATCCAGATAACACTGTTGTTGTTCCTTAGCCTACCACCACACCTGCACGATAAAAGATTTTTGTGACCTATTTGTTTTTGTAGGTCCATGGTTGTTAGTGGTAAAAGGTTTCAAAAAATATGTTTGTGTAGACCCAAAACTATTTATATATGTTCTTTTCGGTACCTAGATTTGTTTGACTTTGAGGAATTATATATTTGTGCCTCTTGGAACCCAAATTGGAATATTTTTCACGTATTTGGGTCTATACCAACAATTATTTTGGTTGAGTTCAAATTTTCTACAAATTTTGCACATGGAATTGACTTGTTTAATTACATTTTAGCACGTTCAGATTGATTATACCCAAGTCCTTGTCTAAAAATATTAACAGTTTGTTTCCCTAATAGCATATTCAACGTGATGCAGCTAATGAATGTCCCAATATAAATCACGTTCCATTAGTAATTTTTCTATCAACTGGATTACCAGTGTAATCTACATCTGAATTTCCTTTGACTCAAAATTATCATTTGTTGGATATGGTAGACCATACTATGAAGTTGCAACAAATTTCTTAAAATCTTGTTTTACAACTTTAAATGAAATTCTTTAGGATTTTAATTGAAGCCGCACCAATAAACAAAACCGTGAATATAGAGTCAGCCGTAAAATAACCAAATGTATTTAAACAAATGAATATGAACTAGTTCAAGAATGAAATGATGATTGGTCAATCATTTTGTACAAATCATAACTAAAAATAGGAGCATGTCAAATAAGAATATGTCAAATAAAAATAAGCCAAAATCAAAATCAACATTTATTTCTGTATCATATAACCGGCTGATTTAAATTCAAATTATGGTGCAGATTATCACATTTAATATATCATTCACGATAGATGTACCTTTACCTTTTTTACCTTTACAATAATTTTTCGGTGTTGCCCATTGTGATTCATCTACCTTTGTACTAGGCTAAGGAACTTTGATTAGTCGCCCGTTGTGTATCTGAAACAGCCAGAATCCAGATAAACACTGTTGTTGTTCCTTAGTCTGCCACCACACCTACAGGATAAAAGATTTTTGCGACTTATTTGTTATTATAGGTCCATGGTTGTTGGCGGTAAGATATTTCGAAAAATATGTTTGTGTAGACCCAAAACTATTTATATATGTTCTTTTCGGCACCTAGATTTGTTTGACTTTGAGGAATTGTATATTTGTGCCTCTTAGAACCCAAATTGGAATAATTTTCATGTATTTGGGTCTATACCAACAATTATTTTGATTGTGTCCAAATTTTCTACAAATTGTGCACGTGGAATTGACTTGTTTAATTACATTTCTAGCACGTTCAGATTGATTATACTCAAGTCTTGTCTAACAATATTAACAGTTTGTTTCCCTAATAGCATATTCAATGTGATGCAGCCAATGAATGTCTCAATATAAATCACGTTCCACTAGTAATTTTTCTATCAACTAGATTACCAGTGTGATCTGCATCTGAATTTCCTTTGACTCAAAATTATCATTTGTTGGATATGGTAGACCATACTATAATGTTGCAACAAATTCCTTAAAATCCTGTTTTACAACTTTTGAATGAAATTCTTTTGGATTTTAATTGAAGCCGCACCAATAAACAAAACCATGAATATGAGTCAGCCATAAAATAACCAAATGTGTTTAAACAAATGAATATGAACTAATTCAAGAATGAAATGATGATTGGTCAATCATTTTGTAAAAATCAGAACCAAAAATAAGAACATGTCAAATAAGAATATATCAAATAAAAATAAGTCAAAATCAAAATCAACATTTATTTCTGTATCATATAGCTAGCTGATTTAAATTCAAATTATGGTGCAGATTATCACATTTAATATATCGTTCAAGATAGATGTACCTTTACTTATTTTTCCTTTACGATAATTTTTCGGTGTTTCCCATTGTGATTCATCTACCTTTGTACTAGGCTAAGGAACTTTGATTAGTCGCCCGTTGTGTATCTAAAACAGCCAGAATCCAGATAACACTGTTGTTGTTCCTTAGCCTGCCACCACACCTACACGATAAAATACGTTTGTGACCTACTTGTTTTTATAGGTCCATAATTGTTAGTGGTAAAAGATTTCGAAAAATATGTTTGTGTAGACCCAAAACTATTTATATATGTTCTTTTCGGCACCCAGATTAGTTTGACTTTGAGGAATTGTATATTTCTGCCTCTTGGAACCCAAATTGGAACATTTTTCACGTATTTTGGTCTATGCCAACAATTATTTTGAAGGTGTCCAAATTTTCTACAAATTGTGCACATGGAATTGACTTGTTTAATTACGTTTCTAGCACGTTCAGATTGATTATACCAAAGTCCTTGTCTAACAATATTAATAGTTTGTTTCCCTAATAGCATATTCAATGATTTTTTCACTTTTGAAAATTTTTCCTAAAGTTGTAGACAATTGTTGGATTTATGTTTTGTAAGATTCATTTTCGTTCAATAATTGAGTGCACTTTTTAACAGAATTTTCTATACTAGTGTTTTCACTTTCTTTCAAAATTAGAATTTCATTTTGAAGTGATTTAATTCTAATTTCTGATTTTTTTAGTTTCTTCTTCTAATGTTAGACACTTGTCACACTTAGGGCTTTTGGTTTGATAGCTTTTGACCAATTGATCTAGCTATTTATTTAAATATATCAAAGTGTCTATTTGTGATTCAATTTTAGCGTATTTCTCCCTAGGTCATTCAAAACAATCATTTATTTCATGGAAATATATAAGTAATTCTGAGTGAGTGAGTTTTGATACCTCGCTTGACTCACCATCATCATCGCTATCAGTTATATCACCTCGAAGGCACAGATCTGATATTTCACTTTCACCGCTAGTGCGTTTATTATCATCGTCACTTTTATTCCACGTAGCTGCAAAACTTCTCCTTTTTGATTTCTTTTCTTGGCCGTGTCGATTCTGAAGACAATTTGGCTTGATGTGACCGGGTTTATTGCACTTATGACAAATAATCTTCTGTTCTTCTAAGTTGTCTAGTGCTTTGACTATTCTGCTTTTCATTTTTTGATTTAGAGCTGGATTTTCGTATCTGCAATTCCACTTTTTGAATCCTTTTATTAATAGCTCCAGCTCAGCTGCTCCATCATCATCACTTTTCATTGTTCCTTTGTGAGCTATTGATTTCTTTCGAGTATTAACTCCTTCACGCTCTTCCTTGAATTTCATTTCGAGCTCATAAGTGATGAGACTTTCGATGAGCTCCTCAACTTTGATTTGTTTCAAATCCTTCGATTCTTGAATCCAGTGACTTTTGCTTCAAAACTTCGTGAAGGACTCTGAGGATTTTTCAAAATATTTCCAATTTTGTGTATGATTTCCCAAGAGCTTTAGATTTGTATATGATATTAGAAAGTCGTCCATACATCTCTTTGACATTTTCTTCCTTAGCCAATGTGAAATTCTCGTATTCTCTACCCAGCATGGCAAGGCGAGATCCTTTGACTTGAGATGTTTCTTCGTGAGTCACTTCGAGTGTGTTCCAAATTTCCTACGCAGTTAGACACTGTGAGACACGGTTAAATTCAATTTGACCTAATCAACGGATAATAGAATTCATAGCTTTAGCATTAGCATTCTGTAATCTATTTTCTAGATCTGTCCATTGATCTATCGGTTTATCTATTTCCTGATTATTTACAACTATAGTTGGTGCTCTATAACCTGTCTTAACAATATTCCAAGCATCAATGGTTTTCAGAAAAATTTTCATCCTATTTTTCCAGTAAATATATTCACCATTGAACATTGGTGGTCTAACATGGACTGATCCTCAGCAAAAGTATTATTGAAAGAAGCTTTTTTAAAAATTCAAACTTTCTAAAACAAAAACTGGTTTTTGAAAGATCAAATTTTTTAAAATAACAATTGACTTCTGTTCCTAGCTCTGATACCACTTGTAAGATCGATTTCACCCTAGAGGGGGGTGAATAAGGTGATACTACTAATTATAAAAATTTATTGTGGAAGTATATAAATAATCGCAGCACTGATCACAGCAGAATAATAGCAGCACAGATAATAGCATAATATAAAAATGCAAAAATAGAACAACACAGATTTACCCAGCTTCGGCAAAACCCTGCCTACGTGATGCCGTCAAGGTTTCTACTAGAAATTAAGTAGTCAGACGCTTACACATGTAAACTCATGACACCCGCTATCGACTAACCTAACTCTACGCTCAAAACCCTACCACAACTCAGCCATTGAGTTGGGAATTCTCAAACTGCACCACCGTAGTTTGTCCCCTAGTCACACGACTAGACTTTACAAATGTTTGAAAGTAAATTACAAATAAAAACAATTAAAAATAACACAAAATCCTAATTTTTAACATATAGCCCAAATTAGAGGAAAAACCGGCCCAAATGTAAAATTAAAAAGAAACCCCCTTTTATTTATTATCGGCCGTAATTCCTTCTTCGTTTGTGACAATGGCTGTTGTTAGTCCGTGAGATGATGGTTTTGATGACAACAACCTTAGAATAGATTATAAAATATAAATACTAATATTATTAGTTTAGATATATGTATATGCAGGTTCTAACCATGCAGGTACCAAGAATGAAGACTGTACAGTATAGAGATTCAATATATCAAGATTGAAGACTCATGAGTATTAAGAATATCAAGAGTTCAAGAATTGAAGTAATTTATTCTTTAATTAGAAATTTTGTTAAAACTCATAGAAAAGCACTGGCATCTTAAAATCCAATTTATTCGTGGAATGGGATCCACTTCGAGCCTGTTAAAGGGATGGAACCCTAAGTAGGATAGAACCTACGAAAAATCTAGTGGAAAATTATTTTGTATCCGCTAACTTTTTATTCAAAATCATTTTTCAAAATTATATTCTGTTTTCAAAATGTTTTTAAAACCTTCCTTTTAAAAGCATCAAAAACGTCTATCCTGATTTCAAATAATTTTAGCCTTAAAATTATCTTTAATTTCAAAAGTCAAAATTACTCCTGATTTTAAACTATCTTTTAAAATAATATATTTAACTTTTAAATATTTATACTTAAGATTTAAATATAAAATTATAGTTAGATTTTATATACATTATTCTCTATATTTACTTATGAAATTTTAAATATAGTCAAGTATATTAGAAAAATTTAAAATAGTTTTAATATAAGATAAAGGTTATTTTCAAAGAAAATCAAACCATCAAAAATTGCTTTGGGATGTCGACATGCCTATGGTGACCATGTCGACATGGTGTCAGTTGAGTTCAAAATTTAAATTTCAAAAGAAGTGTCTATTTGCCATAACTCTTCATGAATGGACATGGCTATTGTTCTTCTATATATAGGGGTTAGTTTCAACGAATTTTATATTAGATTTTCTGGTTTCTGACTCCTCTTCTTCTTCCACATTTCTTAATACATACTCTTACCATTACTCTGTCGAAATCAATATTGAATCATACTCGATTACTTCTAGTTTGAGTCTCTATCACTATCTCAATAAGATTCTCAGTGCTATTCAGAGCTATAGACTTCTTTGTAAACTATTAAGTGAGAAAAGGTATGATTGTGACCTTGAAAATCAATCAAGCGAGAAAAGATGTGATTGTAGCCTTGGTAAATCAATTGGGTAAACTTGTGGCCCGAAAATCAAGTATCTCTACCAAGAGGATTGAAATTCTAGAGGGTGTACCTCGTAGCCTTGAAATCGAGGGTGTAATTGTACAATTGCTTTTGAAAGCAAATTCGTACTTGTGTTGCAGGACTGAATGTAGGGTAACACCGAACCAGTATAAAATCCGGTGTGTTCTTTCCTTTACTACTTTTATTTTATTTCTGCGTCTGTATTTGTTTCTGTGATTATCCCTGTACCTGTAGATTGCATACATCTGTGTCTAAATTAACATAAACTCAAAAAGATTTAGTAATTCTTTATAAACACTATTCACCCCCTCTAGTGTTAATCCTAGCCTTAAGATCCGTAATCCGCATTTCTTTCAGCTGTATCTTTGCTCATCTTCGTTCCTCTTTTCCTACACTCGAAAATTAGGGCTTTTGTAAAACTGAATCGTCGCCTGTATTTGATCAATTGCAGTGATTATCTCCTTTGTTTGGCTTGGACAATTGATCCTCTTGCTATGATGATTTCAGTCGATTCAATTTGATCGAGTTCAAACTGAATTTGGTATGCATTTTATGCTTTTTCTTTACAGATTAGCTTACTTGAACTCTATGCACTATCTATCGATGATGTTAATAGTTAAATAGGGTTTAATTCCCTTGATTTTCATTCGTCTGATAATTTGTTTTGTCATTCGATTTTGCTTGAATGCTTACAATGTTCCTGACTTGTTCAAATCGTATAATTCTTTGTTACTCGATTCGCACAGCTTGTTTGATTCTGACTTTCGTTTTCTTGGCCACCATGGCTTGATTTTGAACTGTTCGATTCTGTTCATTTTTCTGACTTGTTCATCGTATTCTCTGATTTCATGAATATCACGGCTTTGAGTTTCTAGTATGTTTGGCTTTGCTTTGGATTTTTTTGAACTTGCCTTGATTATTTTTAAACTGCTTTTGTTAGTCTTCATGTAGCTAGTGTGCATATGATGTTCATCATGAACTTGGCTCTATGATTATTGAACTCGAATTGTGTAACTATGTGTACACATGTATATATGTATGTACTGGTTGTCTTGTTGAGTCCATCCTGATTTACGTTGTGTTATTTGTCACTCTATTGCAGTTTGCATTTTTTTGATGAGTTGTTCCTGTGTTCATATAGCCTATACATTCATGTTATATTTGCATGCTTGAATGTTGTGGTATTGTAATTGATTCCATATGCCTGCATTCATACTTCATGCTTTTTGAAACTGCTTTGAGCTGCACTGATGGTTGCATTCATATTCACACTTTTTCCTCTAGAGTCGTGGCATTCATACTTTACTGTCATGTAAACTTGATGCCTGGATTTACCTGTGTACTTCACGTTGAGGTGTGATATTGTGTACATGTTGTATGTTGGCATTTACTTGTGTACTTAGTTTCCCTGTTCACTGCCTGACTCGAAATCTGGTCTTGGCCATTTGATTTACGTGCATAGCATATATATACATACATACATATATATATATATATGTCTTTTTAGCCTGGGCAGTTTTGTTGCATAACATATTGAACTGGTGCATGCTTTGTACACGAGATGTTGATCCACTTGCTGGTTTGAACTACTATGTTCAATAACCTTGTATGTGCAGTTATGTTCTTGCATTTAGTTGAGCTTCAAAAACATTTTCATGTTATACGTCGCAGTCTGATTGTGATGTATGCTTGGAGTCTTGATACATTGATTTGTATTACATGCACCTGGGTTGAATCCAACTTATAGCTCGGGTTTGACCTTGTGCTGATGTCGTGACTTAATATTTATTTCACTTGAGTTAAACCTGGCTTTTGATTTGGGTTTGACCTTGTGCTCACCTATCCCTATAATTCTATCGACTATATATTGGTGTGCACGCCCTTGTGGCATGTACAGTGATACACTGTGCATGTCACAAGTTGTTCGTGTTTGATGAATTCAAAATTAGATGATGACGAACAAGCCAAATAATGAGGCAAAAAATATTTTCAAAATATATTTTATTTTACACTGCAAAATATTTTCTTTCCAATTCTGCTGCGTTAGTGTTTATTTTGTAGATTGCTCAGATGTTGGATTCAATCTGGAATGGATTTGCAGATTAACACGAGTGAATGAGTGATATGCAGTGAGGTGTAAATGTAAATTTAAAATTGTGATGTAATCAAATTTGTATTGTAGTCGAAATTGTGTATATATATATAGTGAGAGAACAAATTTTTACTATTCAAAATTATAATAAATATTTGTTTGAATAAAATATCCGTTTGAATTTAAACTCTATATTATTTATTTTATTCAGCAAATATTTATTTAATTATGTGAAAAATAAAATAGTACATTATCAAATACATTTAAATGAATATATATATATATATGTTTATTATCATCAAACAAAAATCATATACTAGCATATTCAACATTATGTAGATTACCGTGAACCGAATAAGATGACGAAGAATAATAAGTATCCACTCCTGCGTATTGATGACTTGTTCGATCAGCTCCATAGTGCTAGGATGTTCTCTCAGTTGGACCTTGCGACAGGGTTTCATTAGCTGAGAATGGCGAAGGAGAGTATGCCGATTATAGCATTCCGTATGCCATTTGTATTCTACAAGTGGTTGTCGTTTCGGCTAACCAATGCACCAGCATACTTTGTTGATCTTCTGAACTGTGTTTTCAGATATCAGTTAAATGAGTTTGTACTAATGTTCATGGTTGATATCCTTGTTTATTTAAGGGCAGAGGAAGAACACAAGGAGCATTTGAGGATTGTGCTCAAGGTGTTGAGGAAGCACCAATTAAAGGCACGGTTTTCGAAGTGCTACCCCTAGAGAAGGGTAGTGCAATTTTTGGGTCACATTGTTTCTAAGTAGGGTATTACTGTAGATTCTGCAAAGGTGGCAGCAATACAGGATTGGGATCAACCCAAGACCCCTGCAGACATAAGAAGTTTCCTTGGACTGCCAGGATATTATAGATGTTTTATCCAGGTATTCTCTAAGGTAGCAGTGCCATTAACCAACTTGACGAAGAAGAATCAGACTTTTGTTTGAAATACAAGGTGCAAGCATGCGTTCGTGAGTTTGAAGGAGAGGTTGAAGAGCGAACTGGTCACTCCTAACAAGAATGTCGAGCTAACAGTATACATTGACGCCTATGGTATTGGACTAGGTGCGTAGTAGATTAGAAATGAAAGGTTGTCTTTTACACTAGTCGATAGCTAAAACCACACGAGAGGAAGTATCCGACTCACGATTTGGAGTTGGAGGTGATAGTATTCCCTTTAAAGATATGGAGGCATTATTTGCTTGGGGGAGGTTTGAGTTGTATACGGACCGCAAGTCGTTGAATTATCTATTTTCCTAGAAGGACCTCAAATTTGTCAACATCGATGTTTGGTGTACTAGCCTCTTATGACTTCGACATTTCCTATACGCCTAGTAAGGGAAATGCGGTTGCTGATGCATTGAGTAGATGACATGCTAGCTTGGGAGCGATGTCCCTAGAGTGGAAGTGGTTGGAGTTCATCGCTGGATATGATTTTAGAACTTGATGTGGATTAGAGCTGGAGTGTTCACTGGCTTGACGATCAGACCAACCTTGATTGAGTAGATCGGTATAAGTCAGAGGCGAGATGCAGGACTAGTGAAGACCATGGCAAAGATAGAGGGAAGGGTAGAGTCTAAGGAGATGAAGCATTATGAGATCGAGTGTAACGGTTGGCTTCGTAAGGATAGAAGATTACTTGTTTCTAATGTCGATGGGTTGAGGGATGAGGTGCTACGCGAGTGCCATCATTCGAGATTGATTACATATCCTGGTGGTAATAAAATGAACCGCAATGTGAGATAGACATTTTATTGGGAAGGGATGAAGAAGGATGTAGGGACATTTATCTGAAAATGCATGAACTATCAGGTTGTAAAGGCAGAGCATAAGAAGTTGAGTAGTTTGTTGTAGCTGTTCAAGCTTCCCGAGTGGAAATGGGAACAAGTTTCGATGGATTGTCAAGGGCTAGAGGAGAGTACGATAGCATCTAGACATAGTCGATAGATTGATGAAAAGTGCCCGATTCATATCTATCAAGTCAAGTAGAACGACATCCAAATTGGCTGAGTTGTATGTGAAGTGGGTTGTGCGTTTCCATGATGTGTCGAAGAGCATTATGAGCGACCAAGACCCTTTGTTCACTAGCGGGTTTTAGAAGAGCTTACAAGAGGCATTGGGTACGAAGCCACATCTCAGTACACCTTATCACCACAAACTGATGGGCTGACCGAGAGGATGAATCGTATCTTAGAGGATCTCTTGCTAGCTTGATTTCTCAATTTTAATGGCTCATGGGATGATCATTTGCATTTACTAGAGTTCACATACAACAACAGTTATCAGTCTAGCATCGGTATGGCACCATTTGAGGCATTGTATGGCCGACCGTGCAATGCTTCTTCGTGTTGGTGGGAAGCAGACAAGAAACTGATACTTGGTCGGAGATGATTAGAGAGACTACAGAGAAGATCGAGGTCATTCAACAAAGAATGAAAGATGCCCAAGAAAGACAGAAGAGTTTCGCTGATAAGAGGAGTGACTTGGAATTCTTCTTGGCAATATGGTGTTTTTCAAGATCTCTCCACTGAAGAATGTTGTTCGATTAGATATTAAGAGGAAGTTAGCACCTAGATTCGTTGGTCCTGTTCCAATACTTGAGAGGATCGGGAATATAACATATAGAGTCAACATAACCCAGAAGATGGCGGGCGGGCATAACGTGTTCCATATTTCTCACTTGTGGAAGTTTGTTCATGGCTCAGGCATGATAGTCGAATCGGATCCACTTGATGATATTGAGATTGAGCCAGAATCATCGAGACCTCGTAGGCCTATTCGTATCGTTGAACGGGATAAGAAGCACTTAGGAGGAAGATGGTAGCATCGGGGAAGGTTCAATGAAGTGAGAGTGAAGGCGATTGTACTTGGGAGATCGAGGGGCATGTGAGCCACTTATCCATAATTATTTACTTGGTAAGGCTTCTATTTATCACATTTCCTTTCACTTTCAATATTATATAGGGCAATCTATTATCCCGCATAGTAGGTTTGGGGCATGTATTATTTACTGCATTTGTATGCATGTTTTATATGGTTGCCCGTGGATGATAAGCATGTGGGGTAGCTATGTTTGACTTTATCTTATTCGTATTGTGGATTTCGAGGACAAAATTCCTAAAAGGGAGAGAGTGTAACGACCCGTATTTTACATATCGAAGATTCGTAAATATAATTTTAAATTAATATGAGTTCGTATGCCTTTATAACTTTAGGAAATGCCTATTGGTGACATTCCCCATCGTTAGAATTTTTGGACGATTTTACCCCTGAAAACTTATATCAGTTATTACCTTTGATAGGAGTCGAATTAGCATTCGTGACCGCTTCAATTGGAAAGATATGATGGTTTCCCTTCTCGTAAATTGGTCATAATAGCGATTTGAACTTTCTGGCTATAAGATATGGCTGTTTGAAGAGTGGAAGTTTTTGAAATAGCTTAGTGGGTAATTAGTGAATTTAGGGGCAAGCCCACTAACATGTTTCGGGTTTGGAGACCTTATATAGCTGAACCATCATCCCCAAATCACTTTTACACAACCTATAGATTTGAGCCTCCAATAACCCATTCTCTACCCTAGGGGATTCATTAAAGATTTTCAAATTTACATTTTTAGGGAGGAATAATTAGATCTTTGCTATTGATTCTGGAACTTGCCTCGATTTACATGCAAATCTTCACTTTTGGATATTTGATGAGTGATTTATCATCTTTAACCTTATTATATATGTATCTATAGGATTTGACATGTTTTAAACTCAATTTTTAAAGACAAATTCACTTTCTGGAATAGTTTTTAAAGTTAAACCTTAAGTAAAACGATTCAAAATGTTTCTAAGTGTTTTAATCATGTTGATTTGATGTGTGGATGCCTTGATGTGTATTACGTTATATTAGATATACATTATATGATGGTTTGCAATGAATTATTGTATGGTTGCATGCTTGATGATTGATGTTATTTGGTGCATATATGGCATTTGTGTAAATGCTTGTATGATTGAAATGCTCATCAGAGCGACATAGAGTTAGGAACCATGAAACCAGACTTTGACGGATCAACTCAAGATTATTAGGAGTTGTATTGTTACATATGGGATGCACAAGGGTCAAAGGATGGAGCGTAGAGGTGAAATTGACGCAAAATTTGGATTTAGCGAAACTACAGGAAATTGGTTTGACGAGCTCGGTTCGGCGTTAGTTGGTTCAGGCTAGGCCTTGGTGCAACAACCGTTCAAGAGACTTTATTCGGTAGGAAGTTAGAGCGGTGGCCAGACATGGATTTTGGTTCAGTGGTGATGGGTGCTTGACGGCTAAACAAGAATGGTGGTTTGATGGGGTGCGTGTTTGGTGACGGACCAATATGGCAGTTTGGTGGGGTTTATGTTCGATGACCAGACCGATGTTGCAGCTCGATGGTGGTGCATGCTTAGTGACTGGGCCAAGAAGGCTATTTGGTGGAACGTCGGGGTGGTGACCAAGCATTGAACTCGGTTCGGTATTGGAAGCCAAACCACGGGAGGTGGTTTGGCTTGACATATGTTGGCTTGTGTCAAGCTTAGCTCAGTTGTAGGATTGACCGACGGGGATTGAGCATGAAGTTTGGCTATGGACATTGGATGTGGCGGCAAAGTTGGGGGTTTTTGATGAGTTAATATGGAGTAAGGGTGTATGACTTCGGAATGACTTAGGATGACCTTAGACTTCATGCAACGACTAGTGAAGCAATAGCATGGTGCTTCAACGTCGACGACATGATGATTTCAAGACTTAGTATGATGGCTCTATGACTTATGATGGGTGTCTAGAGGCATTTCGAAGATGTTAAATTAATGTTGGGAGTGTGGCGGTGATCCACAAGGGCAAGCATAACGATGAGGGCTTGCGAGTGGGATTTGTGATGGTGTCCTACGTGGAGATAGCTATGATGGAATAATGATTAAGTGCCATTCTAGAGATGCATGAAAAGGGATTATTGATAACTCGGAGGCTTCTAGTGTGCTTGAAAAGAAAAGGTATGTGGGAATGCCCACCTGGACTCACGATTGTGTCCGGATCTTGCAATGGTAGATTACTCGGTGCTTTTGCAATTGTGGGCCTGGTTCCTAGCCTTTTGGAATGGCATGGATTTGAGCACCAGTGGACCCGAGATTACGATTGGGTCCCTGGTTTGCGAATGTGCCATAAGAGTTATCACATATCCAATGCACACAAGTGATGCTGAGGAATGATTGATGGATGTTATATTTGGTATGGTTGATTATCACTCTACGGTGTCACACGATGTGAGTGTTTTGACTGTATACCTATACATTGGACATTGTCCTTTGACTATAGTACATTTATGTGGATTTGATAGTAGATTAGCATATATCGATTATTGTGTGCTAACCCTTTGGATGTAGGGACATGTCAGGTCTGGTTCTGCATATCTTATATCCATATTTACTATACGATTTTTATAGTATTTTTGAGATGATGTATCATTCACGCCAGACTATTTTCTGACTCGAGGTTTTATTTTTTACTTCTCATTACCTTTAGTGCTCTTAAATGAGTAGATTATGACAAATAGGTCTGGATAGTGCATGAAGCTGTACAGAGTACAAGCAAGAGGTTACTCTTTCATATATCTATACTTGGAGCTTACTATCGCTTATATTCTATTGTGCAGTACTGTGGAGCTATGTTAGTACTTGTATTATTAGAGGCACTTATACAGTTTATATGGAGACTTGGGATGTATAAACTCTTTGTTTCGATTTTTGTATAGTCTGTGAACCTAATGTAGTTCTTATTTATGGTTCATTTGGTTATATCACTGTCTCGCCTGTTTTACATTTATTTTGTCATATTATATTTTATCTTGCGCTATGAGATGTTTTACTGGTTTTGTGTTTGGATTTTCCCTACTTTACATTTTTGGATACCATCCTACATTGGTCTGATACCTCCATAGTGCATTATACAGGAATACTAAGTATCAAAGGCATAGAGTAGTCATCACATAGCGCTTCAAAGTGACAATGCCGCCGTCGACGGTGACGACTTTGGAATTTTGGTACAATGGGTGTTTGGAGGCTTCTCGAAGATGACAACATAATGATGGGAGTCGTGATAATGATCGACAAGGACAAGTTTAATGATGAGGGCTTATAAGTAGGATTTGCAACCTTGTTCTACTATGGAGATAGTTGAAGTGAAATAACGATTGAGTTCCACTATGAAGATGAATGCAAATGGATCGTTGGTAACTCGAAGGTTTCTATTATGCTCATAAATAAGGGGTATGTGGGTTGGTCGTCCCACCTGGATTTATGACCATGTCTAGATCTTGCGTTAGTAGATTACCCAGGACTTTTACGATTGCGAGCCTTGTTCCTAGCCTTACGAAGTGGTATGGATTCTAGCACTAATGAAGATGGGATTTCGATTAAATCCCTAGTTTTCGGTTATGCCGCGTGAATTATCATATTCCAACACATATGAGTGATAGTGAGTATTGTTTGATGGATGTTATGTTTGCCGTGATTGTATGTCACTCTGGGATGTTATACGATGTAGATATCTTCGACTGTATACTTAGACACTATACATTGTACTTTGATTATAGTGCACTTATATGGTAATGATAATAGATTAGCATGCATATACTGTTATATGCTGACTCTTTGAATGTAGGGAAAGATCAGGTATGGTTCTTCATACCATATACCCCTATATTCTCTATACGATTTTTATTGTATTTTAGAGGTGATGTATCGCTTACACTAGACTGTTGTTTGACCCAATTTTTCATGCTTTGCTTCTTATTATATCGGGTACTCTTAATGAGTAGATTATAGATGACAGGTTTGCATAGCATATGGAGCTGTATAGAGTACGAGCAAGAGGCCATGCTTTAATATATCATACTTGGAGCTTATTATTGCCTATATTCCGATGTGCAGTACTGTGGAGCTATAACAATATTTGTATTAATTTAAAGATAGTTTTGGAGTTTATTGTGCAGATTTAGAATGTATAGACTATTATTTCAGGTTATTTATAAAATCTGTGAACCTATTGCACTCTGATGCTCTTATTTATTGTCCATTTGATTATATCATTGTCTCGCCTTTTTTACATATATGTCATTATATTATATTTTTTATGTACTTTGTAAAGATGTTTTATAGGTTCCATGTTTTAGATTTTATTACTTTATATCCTTAACTACCATCCCACATCGATCGGGTACATCCATGGTGCACTATACAGGTATATTGGGTATCGGATGTGTAGGACGGTCGTCACATTTGGTATTGGAGACTAGGTTGCATAGACGACCTAAGTTGATACTTAGATCCACTAGAGATAAGGAAGGAGCTATCGCCTTAGAATGGATTGAGTGATATATGAGAGAGCGTACTTGTTATATTTTGGTTTTCAAAACTATGTACAGATAGTATATAAGTCGCATTGCATTCATGGATATCACTTATTCCTTTTAGAGAAACAGATCATTCTTATTACAGTTTGTAGGAATGAGCTAGCTAACGAGGAATGCTACTAGGAACTTTATTTCTTGATTTGAGGAAGGGGCGAGGTCGGGGGCTGCTAACCCTGACTTGTAGAACATGTTCATTGAGAAGGCGCGAAACATGATTCAAAATGCCCAAGTTTCTCCTGCAGTAGCTATTGATAGTGGTGCTCCGGGGCAAGCATCGAGGGCTGACTTTGCTAAGCTAAATAAGGATTACTTTACTCTGGGAGGCAAGCCGTTCGTCCAAACGAAATCAACAATTGAAGTGCAGGATTGGTTAGACAACTACGAACATATATTTAAGGATATGCATTTAGAGGATACGATGAAGAGGACGATGGTCTCTAGACAACTTTGAGGATGAGCTATGTGGTGGTGGAACGCCATTAAGATTACTTTGAGGATCATATTACATAGGAGCAGTTAAAGGCGAGGTCTAAAGAGAAGTATATACCATTCGCTCAAAAATCAGTGTCCTTCATGCTGAGATAAGATAGAGGGGTATGTCCGTGTCGGAGTATGGTTCGAGTTTGATATTTTTCTAAGTATGGTCTACCTTTTATCGATACTCCTCTTACAAAGAATGAGAAGTTTACCATATGTCTTCGATGATTACCTTGGAGAAAAGCTAGCAAGACATATTGATAGTCGTTTGAGAGGCTGGAGGAGAAAGCTCTTCGACATAAGAATCTTTATCCTAATTCAAGTTGCTTATTGCACCTAAGGATGAGCTAAAGCCGCAAGTGGGCGGGGGAGACAAGAGAAGTGGAGCAACAACAATAAGAAGAGGAAGCAGTACTTATCAAGGGTGGCCTAAGAAAGGAATTGTGACGACCCTCCTTTCAATCCACATAAAGACGTATCATCAATAAGAAAAGAAAGAGATAGAAATAGATAAGATAGAAGAAAGAACTAACAAATATCATAATCTCACAGCGGAAATGGAACAAAATATAATACATCACATAACTATTACATAGTCTTACATATATCAGAGTTACACAACATCATGCAAACAAGACAGTCATATATATCTGCCATTACATACATCCCAAAATACAACATACATTAACTAACACAGTTGAACTAGATAGATAGATACGTCTGGACTCCTGCTCCAAGCTTCTCCAGACTTTAACAATCTAAGACCTATCACTTGGCTACTCATAAAAATTTGAGTACCCAAGAGTTTAAAAAAAACAGAATAAACTCCGGGTCAGACATGGGTCTAGTGTGAGTAAACGGGTTAAAGTTGCTTAACTTTGAAAACCATTTGAAACCAAGGTATCACGTAAGACTTGCCACACATAAACATGGGTAAGTTTTTACCTTACGCTAACCAAAACATTTTATAGGAAATCCAGTGATATTATAATAGTGTCTAGGGTTTTCAAGTAAAATAGAAAATAGCTGAAATTGTTACATTTATTAAATTCCAGCATACTAGGTATACAATCAAATCCGAGGGCGCTTACTGGATAATGAGTTTCCATCAATGGCAGGGCCACTAGGGTACCGCTTGTCACAATACAAGGCCTAGACCACCGTACCGAGAATCACTCCCGATCCTCTGCAACACAAGGCCGGAACCATCCCTTACTGGACAGCCCGAACAAGACAACCCCGTAGTTGTGGCCAACAACTGCCTACACAGCCGAAATAAAAGGGACATCTAGACAGGGGTATATCTCATCCTACTTGGGTGCTACCCACTTAACCTTGCTGCACCTCCCCTGTTTTAGCCATTCCCGGTTGATAAGGCATGAGGCTACGATTACCTTTAGAGAACACATCTCTTAGAATGCTCATCGTCCACCTGACGATGTTCTGAAAGCGTTCAATCCATACAAGTTCGTTCCGGGTTCGAACAAAACCGAAGGCATTATCTTGTTACACTCGTTTTGGAACCACCCTCAGAGTTAACGACAATAACCCTTGCACTTTGAAACACCATCTCGGTCTTCACTTGAGATTCACGACCTAACGTTTAATTTGGATCGATGTGGTTTTCGGATAACCATAACTGATACCCGTTCCCGGACACATCGAAATCCAAACGTGTTTTAAAGGCCAAGTTGTCTAAAAGTTTAAACAATTTAATTCAACACTTTTCATTCACATAGCAGTTATCACAGATAAACCATACTCAGACGTCACAGATATATCCAAAGCATATCACAAAGTATCACAGAATATCACCCAATAGATATCACAAATCCAGATATTCTACTCATACAACATCCAAACAGGAATTATTAATCTATGGTATAATTAATTTAATTAATTTAATTATTTTAAATTAATTACTTAAGAATTAATCACTAATCCTGCTTAATTAATCATTAATTAATTAATTATTCCATTTCAAACCATTTAATTAATTAATTAATCACTTCTTAATCAATTTATTAAACCTTAATTACTTAATTCATTATTCCTTAATTACCCATTACTTAATTAATTAATCATTAATTACTAATTAATTACTCATTAACCTTTAATTAATTGCTTAATTAATTAACTACTAATTATTTATTAATTAACTTTAATTAGCTAATTTAAAATTCGTAATTACGAATTAGTTAAACACTTAATTATTAATTAACCGATCTTTAATTACAAATTGATACATCTCTCATCACTTAGTTAATTACAATTATAAATTAATTAATCATTCTTAATTACCTTCCAAAATAATTAATTAAATAATAATCATTCATCTTAATTAACATTTTAAAAAATTTCTCTAATAATATGAAATCTAATTATTACTAACATAAAAGCTTTAATGTTAATTAAATTAAACACTTGTCTTACATTAACTACTTAATTAGAATATCAATTAAGATTTAAAAACATTCTTAAGTATTCACTTAAATAAATAAAACTTAAAATAAATTCTTTACTTAAATTGTCAAACATTAATTAAGTCATCAATACTTAAAATTGTTTAAGATGATTAACTTCAAATTTAATTAGACTTAAAGTGTTGAACCAAACCCGAGAAAATCTCAGGTTTACTCGAGTTAAAACTCGAGTTTCCTCTCCATTTCCCCCGAGTCTTTCTCTTCTTCTTCACACACATTTCTTTTTTTAAAAGTTTAAGTTTAAACTTCAATAACAAGAAAACACTCTCACACACTCAGGTTCCAACCCGAAGCAATCCCCTCATCTACTCGAGTAAAACACATCATTTGCATGAGTTTACTTTCGAGAACCCACAGCTCAAAGTATCAAATCATGCACGCGACCCACCGTGCACTTGCACCCATCGCCGATGAACTTTCGTCTCGCTAACAAGTCGACTATCGACCATCCATTCGATCACAGCATTCCAAAACCCTGATGAACCACGAGAAAAACAACAGTTCGAGCTTCCAAACAAAATGATACCCAGACCATCGATCTCCTCGTTCCGGCGACGCCAACCTCCAAAAGCTTCGAAACTCCGGCTACGACGCCACTAGCCTACACACAATCATTTCCCCCAGCCACGAACCACTTGATGCACTAACGTAGCCATGGTGATCAAATTTCCGACCTTGCCAAAAGACACGCGGAAACCCTACATCGACCAATTCTCGACACCACAACGAACTGGAACAACTCCGGCCATTTTTCCCGATATCATCAATTGCCAAGCTAGCTTCGATCGAAATTTCAACATCCAACATTTCTTCGATCGCCAGTAATCGATTAAAACTCCCTTTTTGATCAACTTCAAACTGCTCTTAGTATACTCCGCTAAAAATCACCATTTTCATTTTAAAAATTCTATTTTTTGATGATTCAAGTTATATAATTGATTTAACAATTCATAACACTTGAATTTAACATATGTTTATCTTTTTTCACGGTAAAACTAAATTTACAGAGATAATACCTCAATACCAAGCTTAAAACAAATTTTAGACCATAATTTAAGTTTAAACAAACTTGTTTTGTTTGAAACTCTAAGCCTACTGATGGCCAGATGAAAATATTTTGAATTTTGATTAACTATTCAACTCTGAAACTAAAAACAGAGAAGAACAGGTATATTCAATTTACACAGACCAACTCATATATATACAGAGCTACACTAAAAAAATACATATGCAAACACAATATTATCCATGAATCACTTGCACAGATTTAATTATACTTAAGTCTTTAAAAAATGTGTTTACTCACCTGTAAAAATAACTTGAACAGAGAACAATTCTGTTTTGAAAAGCAAAACTGCTAGCTCGATCTTCTTTTAAATCTTCTTGCTTTGTTTAGTTGAATTGTATTTGAGTTTGTAAAGGGTGATGCTTGCTTTTTTTTCTCTTTGTTTTTTCTCTTCAGATTTACTGTGTTTTGAACGAACTGGAACAAGAGGATATATATATATATATATAGAAAAGGTTTACAGGAATAAAAAAATTCTGGTACAAACTTGGTTTCTTTGGTCAGAGTTTTGTTTCTTTGACCAGGCAAGATTTTATGGAAAATGAAATGATTTATAACATTTCTAAATGACCTTGTTTTTGTGCTTGAGATGATATCATTTAATGCATGTCTCCTTCCATGTTTACATATTTATCCCATTGATTTTGTATGTACATAGATATTTTTTTTTTCTCTTGCAATGCATATACACATGTATTTTCATAGCATATATATATTACTAGAATTACCTTATGTGTTTACTTTATGTTTTTCATAGAACCATAGAAGTTACCTTATATATTTATTTCTATCATAAATCCTTACTTTTATTTCTATTTTAAGCTTAACTATCAAACACTTAATTTATATTCATATTTTTTTATACTTATATTTAACATAGATAAGATTGATTTTAATTTAAGCATCATTATCTAGATTACATCCATATATATACACATAGATCAAATGTTTATAAGGTAGAGCCTTTTAATTTAATTTAATGTGAATAAGATAGATTTTATTTTCAATATTTTTGAAAGATTTTATTTTAAATTTCCAAATCATAGTTTCCTTTACAATACATACATACATATATATATATATATATATATAAATGGTAAAGGCTAAAAATCTTGTTTATTATTATTATTTTTGATAAGTTTGCATTTTAAATAAATCAGATTAGATGCTTATTAAAATAATATTGCCAAAATCTTGGGTCGTCATAAGAATGTAGGAACCTACTTTTTATAATAATGGGGAAAAAGGCCATCTTGTCAGAGACTGTATGATGGAAGGAAAGAAGTGCTACAATTGCAAGCTAGGGCATATCAAAAAAGACTATCTAGAATCATCGAGAAATAAGCAGGTTGTGTCGTCTTATGCTTTGAACATTGGTCTAGCTTCGTCAAGTGCTCCATCATCAAGGGAGAAGGGAAAGAGTGTCACTATATAGGGTATGCTTTTTATCTTGGATGCACCTGTACATGTTTTATTCGATATCGAGGCTTCACATTCCTTCATATCTAGTGATTAGGCAGATAGATTGGGATTGAAACCAAAGATAGTCGATCGAATTTTGATTGTCACAAACGCATTAGAGGATCGACTAGCCTTTGTATGGTTTATTGAGATTTAGCTCTATCGAGTCATGGATGTTTGTTTTCTTGTAATAGCTTTGTTAAGGGTTTTATAGGGTTTGGTATTATTCCGAGGATGGACATATTGTAGAAGCATGGAGTAATGGTGGATTTTGAGAGGTCGTTGGTGATGAAAGAGATGCATGATCAGTGAAGGTTGGAGATAGACTGCCTACCAATGATGAGGTGATGGTCTTCTTTTTGTATTCGCTCGAGATCCTACATGATGCATTATCATCTATATCTATAACAAGGAAGTATATGGATATATTTGAGGAAGTGACCGGATTACCACTACATAAGGAAATTATGTTCCATATAGATTTCGTAAAGGATGCTAGACTGATTGTTATATTATTGAGGCGTATGGCATCAAAAAAGCAGAAGAAACTAGAGATGCAAGTGAATGACCTATTGCGATGAGGGTTCATTCGACGAAGTATATCTGAGTGGAGAGCACCTGTAGTGTTTGCGACTAAGGTGAACAACTCTTTGAGATTATGAGTAGGTTACCGTGAGCATAATAAGGTGACGAAGAAGAACAAATATCCAATCCCGTGTATTATTGATTTGTTCAATAGGCTCCATGGTGATAGGGTGTTCTCTCGTTGCTATGGGGTTTCGTCAATTGAGGGTGGCCAAGGAGGGTGTGTCGATCACATATTTTATATGTTGTTTGGATTCTATGAGTGGTTGATTATGCTGTTCGGGCTGACCAATGCACTAGCATACTTTATTGATCTTATAAGCCATGTTTTTAGGACCAACTAAATAAGTTTGTTCTTGTGTTCATGGACAATGTCCTTGTCTATTCGAGGATGGAGGAAGAACACAAGGAGCATTTGAGGATTGTGTTCGAGGTGTTGAGGAAGAACCGGTTGAAGGTAAGTTTTTGAACTGCCACTTTAGGAGGAAGGAAGTGCAATTTTTAGGTCACGTTTTCTTTGAGTAGGGTGCTGCTATAGAACTTGCGAAGTTAGCAATGGTATAATACTGGTGTCGACCCAAGAACACCATAGAAGAGAGAAGTTTCCTTGGCTTGGCGAGATAGCATAGACATTTTATCAAGGACTCCTCTAAGTTAGCAGCGCCGTTAACCAACTTGACAAAGAAGAATCGGCTTTTATTTGGGATGCGAGGTATGAGCATGCGTTCGTGAGTCTGAAGGAGAGGCCGACGAGTGCATTGGTGTTAGTCATTTTGAGAGGGAATAAGGAGCTAACAGTGTACACAAGTGCCTGTGGTACTAGACTAGGTGCAGTATTGAGCAGAGGGGAAAGATATCCAACTCATGACTAGGTGAAGTATACGCTAATCGACAACTGAAATCACATGAGAAGAAGTATCCAACTCACAATTTGGAATTGTCAGTGATAGTATTTGCTTCGAATGTATGGAGACATTATTTGCTTGGAAAGAGGTTCGAGTTGTATACAGACCATAAGCCACTAAAGTATCTATTATCATATAAGGATCTTAACCTTCGTCGGCAGCGATGGTTAGATTTCCTAACCTCTTATGACTTTGACATTTCCTATACGCCCAAAAAGGGAAATGCAGTCTTTGATGCTTTGTGTATGAGACATGCCAGCTTAGGGGCGATGTTCCTAGAGTGGAGGAGATTAAAGTTTATTGTTGGCTATGATTTTAAACCTCTTTGTGAATTAAAGCCAAAAATGTTGGCTAGCCTAATAATTAGACCTACCTTGATTTAGCAGATCAGTGTTAGTCAAAGGAGAGATGCTAGATTAGCAGAGATCTTGGCGAAGATAGAGGAAGGAGTAAAGTCTAAGGAGATGAAGTAGTATGGGCTCGATCATGGTAGTTGGTTTCGTAAGGATGGAAGATTATTTGTTCCTAATGTCGTTGGGTTGAGGATGAGGTGCTACGTGAATGCCATCATTCAAGAATGACTATACATCCTGGAATTATTAAAATGTACAATAATATGAGACAAACATTTTATTAGGAAAGGATGAAGAAGAATGTTGGGGAATTTATCTCGAAATACATGAGTTGTCGGCTGGTGAAGGTGGAGCAGAAGAAGCCGGGTGTATTGCTACAACCTTTCAAGATTTACGAGTGGAAATAGGAACACGTTTCGATTGACTTTATTGATGGATTGTCTAGGACTGGAGGAGGGTACGATAGAATCTAGGTCATTGTCAATAAATTGATGAAGAGTGCTCGATTCATACCCATCAAGTATACTTGGATGGTATCAAAATTGGCTAAGTTGTATATGAAGTGGGTTGTGCGATTTCATGGAGTGCTAAAGTGCATTATGAGAAATCAAGATTCTTTGTTCACTAATGGGTTTTGGAAGAGCTTACAAGAGGTGTTGGGGATGGAACAGCATCTTACTACAGCTTATCACCCACAAACTGATGGACAGACCGAGAGGGTGAATAATATCTTGGAGGATCTCTTATGAGCTTGCATTCTCGATTTTGGTGGCTCATGGTACGATCATTTGCACTTAGTAGAATTCTCATACAATAACTATTATCAGTCCAACATTGGTATGGCATCAATTGATGGGTCATATGACTGATTAGGCAAAGCTCCTTAATGCTAGTAAGACGCAGGCAAGAAACTGGTACTTGGACCAGATATGATTAGAAAAACTTTGAAGAAGATCAAGTTCATTCGGCAATGAATGAAAGCTACCAAGGATAGACAGAAGAGCTACGCTGATAGGAGAAGATGTGATTTAGAGTTCTTTGTCGATGATATGGTGTTTGTCAAGATCTCTCAATTGAAGAATGTTTTCGATTCGGTACTAAGGGAAAGTTGGTGTTGAAATTCGTTTGTCCTTTTTCGATACTTGAGAGGATTAGGAAACTGGCTTACATAATCAACTTACCTCAGAAGATAGCGAGCATGCACAACATATTCCACATCTCTCACCTATGGAAGTTTGTACATAGCTCAGGCATGATAGTTGAAATGGATCAACTTGATGATATCAAGATTGATCCAGAAGCATCGGGACCTCATCGGCATGTTCGTATCGTCGGACGTTATAGGAAGCAGCTTAGGAGGAAGAAAGTAAAGTTGGTAAATGTTTAGTGAAGTGAGAGCAAAGATGAATACACTTAGAAGACTGAGAAGGGCATGATGACCGCTTATCCGGAGCTCTTCACCTGGTAAGAATTCTGCTTATCGCATTTACATTCATATTCGATATCATATAAGATGGTTTAGTATCCAGCATGTTAAGATAGGCGTGGATATCATTTCTTACTTCCTTGTTCTTTTTTAATGTTTAATATGTTTGTCATGGATGTTAGGCATGGGGTTAGCAATGCTTGATTTATCTAGTTTGTGTTGGGGAATTCGAGGGCGGAATTCCTAGGGGGAGAGTGTACTAACTCGTATTTTACATATTATAGGATTATAAAATAAAAAATTTAAATTCACATGAGATCGCATGACTCTACAACTTTGGGAAATGCCTACGGTGACATTTCCCATCTTTAGAAATTTTGTCGGATGATTTTACTCTTGAAAACTTTCTATACCTTTTAATAGAAGCTGAATTAGGATCTGAGACCATTTCCATTGGAAATGTATGATGGTTTCTCTTTTTATAGGATAGTTATAATAACGATTTTGACTTTTTGGCTATGAGATATGGTTGTTTGAAGATTGGTAATTTTTAGAGCAGCTTAGTGGGTATTTAATGAGGTTAGGGGTAAGTCCACTAATCCATTTTAGGTTTAGAGGCTATAATAGGCTGAACTATCGTCCCTAAATCATTTTTACCACTTCTGAAATAGATCTAAGCTCCCATTAACTCATTCTACATCAAAAACCTTCTCTTTCTCCTCCAAATCAAGTCAAAATCATATATTAAGTGTAGGTTAGCAAGAGGATTCATTAGAGATCTTCAAATCTACATTTTAGAGGAAGGAAAATAAGATATATGTTGTTCATTTTTGGATTTGCCTTAATTTACGTGTAAATCTCCATTTTTGATTGTTTGTGAGTGGTTTTTTTGTCTCTCGCCTTGTTTTATGTATATATAGGTTTTAACATGTTTTGGATGCATTTATGAAGTTAAAATTATGTTTTATTACTGTTTTCAAATCCTATCTATTGTAAAAACATGAATAAATGGACTTTTTATGTTCTAGACATGTCATTTAGATATGTATTTCCCTTGATAAATGTTATGCTATGTTGTAGACACCTTGTATGATGATTGTTACGATTGATTGTGTGATTTTCATGTTTTTGTGTTTGGTGCATGTATGGTGTTTGTTTGTATGCTTGTATGGTTGAAAACACTCATCAGATCGAATTAGAGGTAGGAACCGTGAAACTGGACTTCGATGGACAAGCTCGAAGATGTAAGGAGTTATATAGATGCATATGGGAGGTATATAGGTCGAAGAACGAAGCATAGCAATGAAACCGGTGTGAAATTAGAGTTTGGAGAAACTAAAGCATTTTTGTTCGGTAGCATTTATTCGATGGTGGGTGGTTAGAGTCATGCTTAGGGCCGATGTAAGGTCTGCTGTAACGCCCCACCCCGAGACCCACATTAGTAAAGAGAATTACTAAGTAATCATGTTTACTAATATAGAGAATAAGGCTGGTTAAGGGCGACCATCATAGTAATACATTAGTTAAGAGCTAAGCACGTCAATTAAGTCTTGATTTTTTTTCCATTACCTCATAAGTGGTAGACACGCTTAGTCCCTAACTAATGCTCACTATGGTGGATTCAGACCATTTCAGAAATAATGTAATATACATGCAAATAAAAAAAACATCAGTCACAGAACAGCAAACCCAGATCAGAGTGTGTGTGTGTGTCTATATATATATATATATATATATATATATATATATGAATACATACATCACCATACATCTCTATAATAATACGTCATATATATGTAGCATGGACTACTGAATCACATATACACCCATCCCACAAAATGATATACAATAAAACAAATAAAAGCATAGGACCCAAAAACGACATCCAAGCCAAAATGATAAGTCCAACAAAAGCAATCTAGTTGATGCAAAAAGTGAAGCAATCCAAACTAACCTGCAACTCGGTCTGACCTGAGTGAAAAACAAATGGGTCAGGCAAGCTAAACTTATTAGTAGTAAGGATCTCAATAATAAGCGGAATGGTGAGAATCACTCCGTTGTTGCCAACGGAACGACGTGTTATTCATCATACCATTTATAAGGAAGGGGACATCGGGGATTAATCTATCTATTTCAAAGGAATTCAATAATTAACATGCATATGGTTTCTCTTAAGGACATCTCTAAGTAAAGTGGATAAGGGATGAGAACCATATAATAACTTCATAAAGAAAGATCAAATCATCATAATCTATCATAAGAACTCATTAAGAGTTAAAGGAAATCATAATCGAAATCACCATATAGAATAATATGAATGTAGCCTATATCATACTCAAGGCCATGTTCAAATAACACATCACAAAAAGGTGAAATCGAACATAGAAAACTTCATAGAAAATTGCACGTGCTTTTCATCTTGACTAGTACTACTATTATTTGGCACCATACGTTGTGATGACTTCGGGTCATTAACATCTTAGCATCGTGATCATCTTGTTTGACTATAGTTGAATATCGCGATGACACGCAAATCATAAAATCCGAGCAAAACATCATGATGATTGGAATCTAGTAATGACATCAAGAACATCGTAATGATTCCAATCTTATACTCGGTTTGTAGTACTAATAACATCTTGAATGTGTCACAACATCTCGAATAGGAACCCAATGGGTGTTAATGTACGTCCCATACCATACATTCGCACCTATTGGTTTATTAGTCGTCAATCGATGCCACATTAAAAAACAGTCATAAAAATCCAAATGAAACATACACCGCCTCGTCTCATTGGCGAGTGTAAAGCACCCAACTCATCGTGTCTCGTACTTTGATGAGTTCAAAGTGACATCAAAACTTGTCTCATTTCATCGACAAGTAAAAGTCCACCTCAAACATCACAACCATCATCAATTCATCGTAACAACCCCGCCTCATGTCCTCAGCAGGTAAAAATATCATGAAACAGTACTTTCAAAGCCGATTCGACAGTACAAGTCCGATATTAAGCGATGAGGTGAAAATACATGTCCCATACCACGTATTTTTGCCAAATCGTTTAATTCCCATTCTTATATGCTGAAAATCATCTAAATAGGCTATAATATGTTTAGAATAATTTTATAGAGAAAACGGGATTTTTAAACAATTTTTAGAGATTTTTAAATACGTTATATAAGGAAAAATCCATTTATCAAATAGATTATCTATTTATAAAATACTTTATAAATAATAATTGCTTAAAAACCCTTTAAAATGTCTTAAAAACATTTATTTAATCAACCATAATTTATAAAGAATTTTCATAAACTTATTTGAAACCAAAATCAATTAAAACCATCGAATTCTTCAAATATCGACATTTGTCGATATTTAGATTGAAATAGAATTTAAATAAAATTTAAATTCTTAAAATTTCCAAAACCAAGCCAATCCATTGTCAGATAAAAATACTTAAACATTCATCATCAAACTTATTCAAAAATAATTTAAATCAGCTAAATTTGCAGTGAAACAACTAACGAAAGCGCAAATAGAAGCAAGAGAACAATCTACCAAACAACTTAGTTTTGACTAACTTTGGTCAGTAATTTGGGGTGCCAAACAACCCAGATTTCAGCCAAACTTTACTATGTTATACTATGACATGAGGAATATAACCTATCAAAAATTTGGAGCAATTCACTGCAAAATGAAAGAGTTATGATTTTTCAAACATAGCTCTTTTCAGCAAGCACAAAAAAACAAGATTTTTGGCTGTTTTGAATCAAGGATTTTCTATATCAAGACAGCCCATAATTTCATGAAATAAACATTTTCCAATCCAACTTCTACAACACATCAAAAATTTGAGTCAATATGCTGTAAAATGAAGAATATATAATTTTTCTAAAATGATGTATTTTCGGCTAATACGCAAAGATCAGTTTTTGACCAATTTCAAGCATTAATTTAGCATATCAAAACAACTGAAAATTCATTAAAAAATTTCAAAAACAATAAACCTTCCAAGTATTGCAATGTATAAAAAATTAAGGTTCATTGGCTACGAACTGAAGGAGATATAATTTTTCTAAGATGATGTATTTTCGGCCAGAAATCAGAGAACAGTTTTTGGCCAATTTCAAGCAATAATTTTGCAAATCAAAACAATTCCAAATTTATTGAAAATTTTCAGTAACATTGAACAATCCATGTACTGCAACTTATCAAAAATTCAGGTTCATTGAATTTAAAATGAAGAAGATACAAATTTTTGAACAAGGGACTTTTTCAGCCAGCAAAACAGAAAACAATTCGATAAATTGAGCAATTCCATCAACAAATTGATAGCAAAATTCGATTTTTTTCTTTAGCTTGCTATAAGAAACCCTTACCTTTCTTACCACTTGATTTAGCAATGGTTTCAGCAACAATATGATGGATTTAGTAAGGAAATGGCCTTCAAGAGCCTGTAGATTGCAAAATAAGAACATGCAAAACAACATAAGAAAATAAAAGATAAATCACATCTCAAGCTCTCAAATTTTGATGAAAATTATCTGGTATTGGAAGGATATTACCTTTATATTCTTAATTTAGACTATTTCTCTCTTTAATTCGCATAAAAGTTGGGTAGAAATTAGATTTAGGTGAAAGCAGCCATTGCTTTCTCTTGTTTTTCTTTTCTGAGTGTTTGGAGAAGATGAGACAATAGGAAATTACGAACAGAAATTTTCCTCAAGCCAGAAAGTTCTAGGAAAGGCTATTGGGTCAAGTTTCTACCCAAATAAGCCCAAGAGAAAAATATACTTAGTTAAAATGCAATGTTATGTATACATATTAACCTATTTTAACACTATACACACATATTTTCAACATTTAAAGTCATATAAAATGCATACATCTTATTGTATTGAAATAAAACATCAATTGTAGTAAAATGAAATTTCTTTTAACAATTAAAAGTTATTCTTTTACAATAAAACCCCATTTTAACAATATTTAACACTTTACACAGTTTTTGACAATATTGTTATTTTTAGACAAAAAACCACAATTTTAAACAATCTGAGCCAAATAAAAATTATTTCTTAACTCAAATATGTGTATTAAATATTTTAACACTTTTTAAAATATTACAACACTATTTTCAATCATTAATGCACTTCAAAAAATTCATTTTCTTCTCGTTTGCCCTTTTTATTCATTATAAAAGGCTATTTTGGAATAAGATTCCAATACTTCCCATTTTGACTCAATAAATAACTAACATCATTTATTTTCAACCTAATTTCACAAATAAATTATTCTAAGCTTATTTTCACTGATTTATATTTACTCCAACCATCAATATGTTGAAATAACATCTTATGAGATAAATTAACTCACATAAATTAAAAACCCAAGTTCTATTCATCAGAACATTGTTTATATAAAATAAACAATATTAACTCACATTCCATTCCTCCAATTCATTTATAATCACAATATTAAATTATTGTTTGCATTATAATTTAATATTAATGGTAATCTCCAAAATCCGGGTAGTTACAGACTCCCCTCCTTAACAGAATTGCGTCCTCGCAATTTCTAGGGGAAAAGGCTGTAAACAACACAATTTATTTCATCAAACAAAGGAATTTAGATAGATTAGATGAAAAACTCTTACCTTCAAAGTGAGAAGATAAGAAATCAGGATACGATCGCTTGATGAATTCTCTGGTTTCCCAAGTGGAGTCATTGGGATTATCGGACCATTGAATCTTCACGAGCGGGACACTCTTGTTCCGAAGACGTCTATTCCCCGAAGCAAGAACTCTAAGAGGATGCTGCACATAAGATAAATCAGGAGAGACTTTCAACTTTTCTAAAGAACGAGTATCAAGCACGGATTCTGGACCTCGAAGACACTTCCTTAACTGAGAAACATGGAATACGTCGTGAACTCTAGAAAACTGATCGGGAAGTGCTACACGATAAGCAACCGGACTGATACGCTCTATAATAGGAAATGGCCCAATATAGCGTGGTGCCAATTTCCCGGTCTGGCTAAAGCGTACCACTCCTTTCAGAGGAGAAGCTCGAATAAAAACAAGGTCACCCAATGAGAATTCAAGAGGCCTCCTACGGTTGTCTGCATAGGATTTCTGGCGACTCTGTGCCTCTTTCATTCTCTCACGAATAAGATGGATCTTCTCAGATGATTCTCGAATAGACTCGGGGCCTAAAATAAGCTTTTCCCCAGACTCAAGCCAACAAGATGGAGAACGACATGGCCTTCCATATAAGGCTTCAAAAGGAGCCATGCCAATAGAAGATTGGTAACTATTATTATAAGAAAACTCAACTAGAGGAAGATGATCCTCCCAGCTACGACCGAAATCCAAGATACAAGTCCGAAGCAAGTCTTCCAAAATACGGTTCACTCGTTCAGTCTGTCCATTAGATTGTGGGTGATAAGCTGTGCTAAGATTAAGCTTCGTGCCTAAAGCTTGCTGAAGAATCTGCCAGAACTGACTCGCGAAAAGAGGATCACGATCACACACAATAGATGAAGGGACACCATGCAATCGCATGATCTCCTTAATATATAGCTTCGATAAAAGAGATGCCGTCCTATTCGACTTAATAGGAATAAAATGTGTGGACTTGGTGAGACGGTCCACAACAACCCAAATACTGCTATGGCCTGACCTCGAACGAGGTAAGCCATCAATGAAATCCATCGAAATTTGATCCCATTTCCACAATGGAACTTCTAAAGGCTGAAGAAGACCAGATGGCCGCTGATTCTTGGCCTTAATAAGCTGACAAGTTATGCAATTACCCACATAACTTGCGACATCACGCTTCATGCCTTCCCAATAATAATGGCGACGCATATCGGCATACATCTTACTGCTTCCAGGATGAATAGTATACTTAGAGCGATGACAATCATCAAGAATGTCACGTCTAAGTGATGCATCAAAAGGTATAACAATACGGTCCTTCAAACGAAGACAACCATGAGAATCAATACTGAAATCCCTCATCTCATCATCATGGGATTCAGATTCACAAAGATGAATAAGGCGCAACGTCTCGAGATCATGCCGTTGAGCCTTGGAAATACGGTCTAAAAGAGAAGGTCGAGCTTCCATACTGAATAATAAGACAGGTGAATCGAAAGAAGAAGCTCGATCACGAATATCACAATAAGATAATGTTTCAAGGACATCCCATTCGGCTAACATCATAGAAACAACAGCCGAATGCTTACGACTAAGCGCATCAGCCACACAATTACCCTTCTCCGGGGTATACTGAAAATCAAAATCATATGAGGCCAGAAACTCAAGCCAACGCTGCTGCCTCATATTAAGCTCCTTTTGAGTGAATAGATATATCAAGGATTTATGATCAGTAAAAAGGACCAAGTGCTCTCCCAAAAGGTAATGACACCAAATCTTCAAACCGAAGATAATGGCTGCAAGCTCTAAATCATGAGTAGCGTACCGAACCTCATTCGGACGCAACTGCCTAGAAGCATAGGCAATAACACGATCTCTCTGCATCGAAACAGCACCAAGGCTACTATGACTGGCATCGGTATAAACGATAAGATCTTGGTTCCCTTCAGGAACCACAAGGATGGGAGCATTAGTGAGAAGCTCCTTCAATTTCTGAAAAGAAGCCTCACACTTATCGGACCAAATGAATCGAACACCTTTCCTCGTAAGGCTAGTCAGTGGAAGCATGATAGGGGAAAAGTCATTGATGAAACGACGGTAATAACCAGCCAAACCCAGAAAACTACGAATCTCGTGAACATTCTCAGGCCTCTTCCAACTCTGAATAGCCTCGATCTTAGAAGGATCAATGGAAATACCTTCTGAAGATACAACATGGCCTAAGAACTTCACTTGCTTTTCCCAAAAGTGACACTTAGAAAGTTTTGCTTTGAGTTGATGCTTTCGGAGAGTACTCAAAACAATTCTAAGATGTCGAGCATGGTCCTCTTTGGACTTCGAATACACTAGAATGTCATCAATGAAAACAAGCACGAACTTATCGAGATATTCCCGGAATACTCGATTCATAAGATCGACAAAGTAGGCAGGTGCATTCGTCAACCCGAACGGCATGACGAGCCACTCATAAGAACCGTAGCGAGTGCAGAATGCGGTGAGAGGAATACTATCTTCCGTGACTCGGAGCTGATGAAAACCAGTGGCAAGGTCTAACTGTGAAAAGACCTTAGAACCACTTAATTGATCGAACATGTCGTCGATCCTCGGTAAAGGGTGATGGTTAACTCATTAAGCTTGCGATAGTCGACGCAAAGCCTAAGAGTCCCATCTAACTTCTTCACGAACACTACCGCGGCTCCCCACGGTGAAGAACTAGAACGAATAAAATGCTTGGCATCAAGCTCGAGAAGTTGCTTTTTGAGTTCCTCATTCTCTCGTGTAGACATCCTCGTGGGAGGACGACTAACTAGCTACGCACCGGGAATAAGATCGATACGGAACTCAATAGCTCTCTTAGGAGGTAAAACAGAAACGGTTCGAATAAATCTAAAAAGTCGCAAACGATAGGAATACGGGATACATCATCGTCGTCATCTCGAGAATTAAGAGCAAATAAAGAGGCCATGGAATCACAATCAGAATCACGAAGCGAAAGAGATAACTGATCAGAAGAGTCAGGATGTCGAATATATAAGACTCGCTCCAAACATAAAATCCTGGCCTCGTATCGAACTAGCCAGTCCATTCCCAATATCATATCAAATCCAAGAAAAGGAATAACGTGCAGATTCGCCTGGAAAGAAAATCCACAAATCAAAATCTCAACATCATCACAAAGCAAACTAAGAGTTGCATATCCTCCGATAGGATTTGCAATCGGTAAAGAAGTAAGCATGCAAGAAACATATAACTGCAAAGAATCAATGAGTTCTTTCGATACGAATGAGTGAGATGCACCCGTATCAAAAAGCACTCGAATATGACGATCATGGAATTTAATAGAACCCTCTAAAACAGAAGAGGAAGTACCTTTAGACTGAGCAGCACCTCCAGAGGTAGTAGCCACACCAAGATGACCCTGACGAGAACCCTTCTCCTTTTTGGGACAAGCTGACACTAAATGTCCCTTTTTCTTACAATAAAGACAACGCTTAGGCTTGGGACACTCCCCCCACTAGATGGTCAGGTGCACCACAATTGTAGCATGCAAAAGGCTTAGTAGAAGGAGTAGACTGAGACTGGGAAGAAGATCCCCTCTGTTTCTTCTTCTTACTGGGATGGAACGGCTTCGGCTTGCGGAAAAACTTCTTCTTATTAAGGTTTCCCCGAACATTACCCTCATCATCACTATCTTTCTCCTTCTCGACCGCTTCAAGCTGAAGGGTCGCATCCACAAGCTTTTCAAAGGTGAGCTCAAGGCGAAGCATGATGGACTTCTTCAGATATTTCTTAAGCCCGGAGACGAACTTAAGATTCTTCTTATAAAGAGTAGAGATGTGCTTGAGACCATACTTAGGCAAGGCTTCAAAGGATGCAACATATTCAGAAACGGTCGACTTTCCTTGTTTGAAATCAAGGAACCGTCGAGCAAGAATAGCCTTCTCGGATTCTAGAATAAACTTGAGTTTGAATCTCTGACGGAACTGTTCCTACTCTAGAGTGGACTCATCAATCTCAGCAATAAGAAGATCATACCAATGTAAAGCTCGTTCTTGCAACATACTAGATGCTACAAGGACTCGGTGATGACTAGAGATCTCCATACGACTAAAGATACGCTCACAAGTACTGAGTCATGCCTCAACCTCTAAAACAGTCTCGGTGCCTTTAAAGATCTTGCCACCAAGATGTGTGAAGTCGCTACACATGCATGCAAATGCGGATTTGCGCGGAGGAGAAGAGTGAGCTGGAGCGAGAGGCTGAGTGCTCCGAATAAGCTCAAGGATCTGATCGGTAGACATATATACGCCTTCAGGACGAGAACCACTGGACGGTCCCACCGTCGAAGAGCGTCCTCTACCTCTACTCGACATAGTTGAAAGATAAGATAAGTTATGATTATTCACAAGGTAAATAGATATATTAGCAATTCAAGTGCAGAAGTTAAGGAATACTACAGAATATAATTAACATTCCTAGACATATTCCTTTCTATCTACCCAAAGGAATTAAAAAGGGACACAAATCAAAACAAGGATATGGGCAAGGCAAGGTCAATGTGAAACCGATCATGATTAAGGGATGATGTATATGGATGTATTATATCTGATGTATGGTATCTCATATGCTATTCTGTATATATTACATTATATTCTGAAACAATGCTCTGATACCAAGCTGTAACGCCCCACCATAAGACCAACATTAGTAAAGAGAATTACTAAGTAATCCTGTCTACTAATATAGAGAATAGGGCTGGTTAAGGGCGACCATCATAGTAATACATTAGTTAAGAGCTAAGCATGTCAATTAAGTCTTGATTTTTTTTTCCATTACCTCATAAGTGGTAGACACGCTTAGTCCCTAACTAATGCTTACTATGGTGGATTTAGACCATTTCAGAAATAATGTAATATACATGCAAATAAAAAAAACATCAGTCACAGAACAGCAAAACCAGATCAGAGTATATATATATATAAATACATACATCACCATACATCTACATAATAATACATCATACACATGTAGCATGGACTACTGAATCACATATACACCCATCCCACAAAATGATATACAATAAAACACATAAAAGAAGACGACCCAAAAACGAGATCCAAGCCAAAATGATAAGTCCAACAAAAGCAATCTAGTTAATCCAAGAAGTGAAGCAATCCAAACTAACCTGCAACTTGGTATGACCCGAATGAAAAACACACGGGTCAGGCAAGCTAAACTTATCGGTAGTAAGGATCTCAATAATAAGCGGAATGGTGAGAATCACTCCGTTGTTGCCAACGGAACGACATGTTATTCATCATATCATTTATAAGGAAGGGGACATCGGGGATTCATCTATCTATTTCAAAGGAATTCAATAAGTAACATGCATATGGTTTCTCTTAAGGACATCTCTAAGTGAAGTGGATAAGCGATGAGAACCATATAATAACTTCATAAAGAAAGATCAAATCATTATAATCTATCATAAGAACTCATTAAGAGTTAAAGGAAATCATAATCGAAATCACCATATAGAATAATATGAATGTAGCCTATATCATACTCAAGGCCATGTTCAAATAACACATCACAAAAAGGTGAAATCGAACATAGAAAACTTCATAGAAAATTGCATGTGCCTTTCATCTTGACTAGTACTACTATTATTTGACACCATACGTTGTGATGACTTAGGGTCATTAACATCTTAGCATTGTGATCATCTTGTTTGACTATAGTCGAATATCACAATGGCACCCAAATCATAAAATCCGAGCAAAACATCATGATGATTGGAATCTAGTAATGACATCAAGAACATCGTAATGATTCCAATCTTATACTCGGTTTGTAGTACTAATAACATCTTGAATGTGTCACAACATCTCGAATAGGAACCCAATGGGTGTTAATGTACGTCCCATACCATACATTCGCACCTATTGGTTTACTAATCGTCAATCGATGCCACATTAGAAAACAGTCATAAAAATCCAAATCAAACATACACCGCCTCGACTCATTGGCGAGTGTAAAGCACCCAACTCATCGTGTCTCGTACTTTGATGAGTTTAAAGTGACATCAAAACTTGTCTCATTTCATCGACAAGTAAAAGTCCATCATAAACATCACAACCATCATCAATTCATCATAACAACCCCGCCTCATGTCCTCAGCATGTAAAAATATCATGAAACAGTACTTTCAAAGCCGATTCGACAGTACAAGTCCGATATTAAGCGATGAGGCGAAAATACATATCCCATACCACGTATTTTTGCCAAATCATTTAATTCCCATTCTTATACGCTGAATATCATCTAAATAGGCTATAATATATTTAGAATAATTTATAGAGAAAGCGGGATTTTTAAACAATTTTTAGAGATTTTTAAATATGTTATATAAGGAAAAAACCATTTATCAAATAGATTATCTATTTATAAAATACTTTAAAAATAATAATTGCTTAAAAACCCTTTAAAATGTATTAAAAAAATTTATTTAATCAACCATAATTTATAAAGAATTTTCATAAACTTATTTGAAACCAAAATCAATTAAAACCATCGAATTCTTCAAATATCGACATTTGTCGGTATTTAGATTGAAATAAAATTTAAATTCTTAAAATTTCCAAAACCAAGCCAATCCATTGTCAGATAAAAATACTTAAACATTCATCATCAAACTTATTCAACAATATTTTAGATCAGCTAAATTTACAGTGAAACAACTAACGAAAGCGCAAATAGAAGCAGGAGAACAATCTACCAAACAACTTAGTTTTGGCTAATTTTGGTCAGTAATTTGGGGTGCCAAAACAACCCAGATTTCGGCCAAATTTTACTGTGTTATACTGTGATATGAGGACTATAACATATCAAAAATTTGGAGAAATTCACTGCAAAATGAAAGAGTTATGATTTTTCAAACATAGCTCTTTTCAGCAAGCACATAAAAACAAGATTTTTGGCTGTTTTGAATCAAGGATTTTCTATATCAAAACAGCTCAAAATTTCTTGAAAATTTTTAGAAACATTTTTCAATCCAATTTCTACAACATATAAAAAATATGGGCAATATGCTGTAAAATGAAGAAGATATAATTGTTCTAAAATGATGTATTTTCGGCCAATACACAGAGATCAGTTTTTTACCAATTTCAAGCATTAATTTAGCAGATCAAAACAATTGAAAATTCATTGAAAATTTTCAGAAACAATGACCTTCCAAGTATTGCAACATATCAAAAATTGAGGTTCATTGGCTACGAATTGAAGGAGATATAATTTTTCTAAGATGATGTATTTTCGGCCAGAAATCAGAGAACAGTTTTTGGCCAATTTCAAGCATTAATTTTGAAAATTAAAACAACATAAAATTCATTGAAAATTTTCAGAAGTAATGAACCATCCAAGTGTTGAAACATATCAAAAATTGAGATTCATTGGCTACGGATTGAAGGAGATAGGAGTTTTCTAAGATGATGTATTTTCGGCCAGAAATCAGAGAACAGTTTTTGGCCAATTTCAAGCATAAATTTTGTGAATCAAAACAACTCCAAATTTATTGAAAATTTTCAGTAATATTGAACAATCCAAGTACTGCAACATATCAATATTCAGGTTCATTGAATTTAAAATGAAGAAGATACGAATTTTTGAACAAGGGGCTTTTTCAGCCAGCAAAACAGAAAACAATTCAATAAATTTAGCAATTCCATCGACAAATTGATTGCAAAATTCGATTTTTTTTCTTTAGCTTGCTGTAAGAAACCCTTACCTTTCTTACCACTTGATTTAGCAATGGTTTCAGCAACAATATGATGGATTTAATAAGAAAATGGCCTTCAACAGCCTGTAGATTGCAAAATAAGAACATGTAAAACAACATAAGAAAATAAAAGATAAATCACATCTCAAGCTCTCAAATTTTGATGAAAATTATCTGGTATTGGAAGGAGATTACCTTTCTATTCTTAATTTAGACGATTTCTCTCTTTAATTTGGATAAAAGTTGGGTAGAAATTAGATTTAGGTGAAAGCAGCCATTGCTTTCTCTTGTTTTTCTTTTCTGAGTGTTTGGAGAAGATGAGACAATAGGAAATTACGTACAGAAATTTTCCTCAAGCCAGAAAGTTCTAGCAAAGGCTATTGGGTCAAGTTTCTACCCAAATAAGCCCAAGAGAAAAACATACTTAGTGAAAATGCAATGTTATGTATACATATTAACCTATTTTAATACTATACACACATATTTTCAACATTTAAAGTCATATAAAATGCATACATCTTATTGTATTGAAATAAAATATCCATTGTAGTAAAATGAAATTTCTTTTAACAATTAAAAGTTATTCTTTTACAATAAAACCCCATTTTTAACAATATTTAGCACTTTACACAAATTTTGACAATATTGCTATTTTTAGACAAAAAAACCACAATTTTAAACAATCTGAGTCAAATAAAAATTATTTCTTGACTCAAATAAGTGTATTAAATATTTTAACACTTTTTAAAATATTACAACACTATTTTCAATCATTAATGCACTTCGAAAAATTCATTTTCTTCTCATTTTCCCTTTTTATTCACTATAAAAGGCTATTATCGGAATAAGATTTCAATACTTCCCATTTTGACTCAATAAATAACTAACATCATTTATTTTCAACCCAATTTCACAAATAAATTATTCTAAGCTTATTTTCACTCATTTATATTTACTCCAACCATCAATATGTTGAAATAACATCTTATGAGATAAATTAACTCACATAAATTAAAAACCCAAGTTTTATTCATCAGAACATTGTTTATATAAAATAAACAATATTAACTCACATTTCATTCCTCCAATTCATTTATAATCACAATATTAAATTATTGTTTGCATTATAATTTAATATTAATGGTAATCTCCAAAATCCGGGTTGTTACATCTGCTCAAGGTCAGCTTGGTATCTGGTGGTGCTATGTTCGACGATCGAACAATATTTGTTGCTCGGTTGGATTTTGGGGGTTGATTGGATTCATGCTTGGTGGATTTGTGAGGCTGCTTGGTTCAGTGCGGAGCAAGATTTTATGTTTGGTGTCCAATGATGATCTACTTGGTATTTTTGGTGGGGTGACTCGGTTCGATGCCGAGCAAGATTTTTTGTTCAGTGCTTGCTATCCGGTTATGGCCTGCTTGGTGTTATTGGCGAGGTGACTTGGTTTGGGCCTGAGCATGATTTTTTATTAGATACTTTATGTCGAATGATGGTCTGGTCGTTGTTTTTATAGGGCCACTCAGTTCGGTATCCTGGAATGTTTTGTTGTTTTGTAGTTTTGCGGTTGATGGAGTCAATGGAGGGCTGCTTCGAGTTTTCCAGTGGTGACTTCGAGTCTGACCAAGGGTATACCCAGACAGGAACTTAAAATTAGGAATTTTCGTCGTGGCATGGCGAAACTGATACACGGTCATGGTCTGGTAATATGAAGAATGAGGTTTTTAGGAGCGGCCATCCATGTACATTCCTTTAGGCTAACACTGATACATTTAATTTTGTACTCATATATACAAACATCCAACATATATGGTATTGGCACAAAGTAATAATAGGTTGGCTAATATAGAACAGAATGATATATAACACAATAGGAACACAGAATCATAGATCGCAACAGAAGAATATATACATGCCATAACATAATATATAGTGTGAGTTGACAAAAAGAACACTAAATTCACATATATGACATATACATCAACTCTAAGTAAGCATCAAAAGAATACATACAACATCATGAGTCAATAAATTATACAAAAATCATGCGTTCATATAAAAAAACTAGTACAAAATGATATACCACACATGCACACACAACACACACACACACACATATATATATATCCACAAAAGCTAGCCCACATCCATAGTCAACAAGTCCCTATACCTATCAAGTCTCCGTCTGACCCGAGTAATATAAAAATAATAAGTGGGTCAGACTATCTCTAAATGTAACAAAGGTGAGATCATAATGACAAGCATGCATAAATCTCAAAGATATAGTAATAACTATATAATACAAAGTACCTCAAATAAAACAAGTACAATCATAATAAGTCGCCATGTCATAAAGTCAGATCATGCCCATCGTTGACAGTCATCATAAATATGCTGAATAAGCACATCTAAAATTAAATCAAAAGACTAGCATGAAAGCGAGTCAACCTAAAAAAACATAAGACTTCATGAAATCAATTCTTAGATTGGCATGAAAGCGAGTAAACCTCAAAGACAAGCACTGAGAAAGTCAATGTCAAAAGATGACCACAAAACATATTGGGGTAAAGTAACTGATCCTATAGAAAATTTATTTCGGGGACATGTAAGTGTAGGCAATAGCTTCTAAGGGGTGATTGATGGACACTTTCTCCCTTTCTAGGACTTTCTCCATAAATAATACTGGTCGCAACACTCGTACAGTCAAATTGTAATATGGTCATCATAACGTTGTCTCGCCCTGCCCGAATGCACTAAAGTACCACGTCTAAAACAAATGGCTCAATCTTACGATATCAGTATTGACTAGATAACTGACAAATAGAACTTGAAATCAAGCACATCAGAAGACGAAAGTATACCATGACTCAGGGAGTGGCCATGACAGTTAAGCCACTAAGATAAACAACTGGCCTACAAGATCAAGTCATAGAAATTCACTTCATAATATAACAAGCTATATAAATTATAAGCTAACCCAAGATTTTATTGATCATGAAGTGCAAAGTACTTTTTGATAGAAACTACTCGAGTATCGACCTAGTTTCCCATACCACCCGGTGTTACCTGAACATTTACTACAAATTAGTAAATTCCAATCACTTAAAATATTCTATATAACAAGTCATAAAATTAACCGATGAAGTGATGTCGAATGTCCTATACTACTCGGCATTAGTAAATCGATTATGTATATTCCTCGTTCCATAGAAGGAATATTTAGCTCGAACGCTGGCTTCAAAAATTATTTAAAATTATTTATATTTATTTATAAAACATGGATATATCTTTATAAATATATGTATAGAAATTCCAAAGGCTATAATCTATAGGTTTTGATATGCTTCCTTGTTAAAAACTTAAATATAATATGATTTTAAATACCAAATGTTGAGAAAAGCTCAATTATAATTTAATTCTTATGGAATAATTTCCCATAGATGAACTTTAATCAAAAATTTAATCCAAAATATTTGTGTGTGTATATATATATACACACATATAAATGTACACATACACAAACATACATAAGCCCATAAAGAGGCTTTTAAAAGAATAACCCATTATATAATCAAAGAAAGCTAGTTTTAATCTTAAATTATTTCTATTAAAAAATATCTTTCAAATCATTTTGCAAAGTTGAAATCCAAGAAGTTTGATCAAAATTAAAAATATGAAAATCACATGAAATCAATAGGAAGAAGAAAGAAAATTAAAAAATAACATCATAAGGCTTCTATCTTGGTGCAGAATGGCTCTAGGATACGTACACTGGTCCACTGGTAGACATCACACCGGTGCACATATGTAAGAAAATCCTGGAGCTATTCATCTCCAGGAAACCCCACTTTGATCAACACTTCATCAATTTTCACCAATGATACTTCAATTTATGGTGTTGTAAACACCCTTGTAGGCATGCATTCATTTATGGCAATAAAACAACACATCAAAATATCATAAAGAGGGGTTTTACTTGCCAATTCGCACACAATTTTGTTTCAGCAAACAGCAGCGTCAAGAATCATCCAATATCACTCATACTTAGCGACTACAAATTCAATTTCAAGATATAGCAAAAGATGCATTGGTCAAGAGATAAGTTGTGAGGGTTACTCACCTTAATTCCTTTAAATAGCTTTCCAAAAACTCTGAATTTTGACCTTGCTTCTCAATTTCAATTCAGTCCTGATTTGGTCAATAAAAAAGGAACATACAACTCAATACTACAACAAAAACTAAAAATGAACTGCCTAAAAGACGTTTTACAGGTTAAGAAAGGTTCTTGAATATTCTTTGATTTTTCTAGAATTTAATTTGATTTTAAAAGGTGAATCCAGGACTTCAAAAGAAAGGAGAACTTCTTTTTTCTTTCTTTGAACTTGTTTGTACGTGTTATGAAAGATGGAAAAAGGATTTCCTTCTTTTAGCTAGCTAGGTAGGATTAGGTCATGTTACTAGCCCTATTTTATTTAGTTTATTTTTCCCACTCTTGTAATTTCCAACCCGAATAAAATTTTAAACAAACTTACAAAAATGCAATTTTCCCAATGAATATTACTAATGAATTTTAAACTTCATTTTTCCTTTTTTATAGCATCAATTTATAATTTTTACCATAATCTTTTAATTAAATCCTATACACACTAAAAATGATTATTTACAAAATAAATATTTCTTAAATTTTTTTATATATAATTAAATTATTTAACAAAAACGAAATTTCCACTTTTCATATAGGATAAATTTGTTCATAAATTTCAAAATATCAATTTCATACTTTAAATTTTTAATCGCTTAAAAATTATAAAAAATGTAAAGATCCTCTAAGCTTAAGTGGTTAGGGCGTGAGATTTTAGATAGAGATTCTAAAGGTCATGAGTTCGAAACCCCAAGATATAAAAAAGGGTGTTCTGCTTGAATAGAGTATCACTCATGTTATCAAAAAAAATTATAAAAACATAAAGAAAAATATATTTTCCCACCAAATTTTCTTATCAGTTCTTTTATCTTAGATAATTCACAAAATTTTAATCTCATTAAAAGTCTAGTACTTTTTAAAAATTCTAATTTAAATTTTCCTATAATTTTATTTCAGGCAGTTCTCAAACTAGAGTCGTTATATACTCACATCTTAAGAAAATTATGTCCATGCAATTTTACTTTATAGATAGTCTATAATGCTACTAACATCTAGCAATACGCTTTTCCAAAATTCATATAACAATATAAACGCGGCCTAAGAATAATATAGAGTGGACAGGTTGCTTTTCCTATAGAACCTATCACTAAAGTACCCCTAGAAGGGGATAGGGCTAAGCGGAGTAAAAAGGGTATTCCATGAGATGGGAAATGAAAACTATTAGCCCCACAAGAGGTTTGTGAATAAGTGATTGCCCAACATGACAGGAAGAGGATTTCCCAATAATAGCCATATTAATTAGTCCGAGGAAGGAATAGGAATAGTAAGATATGACTCAGTAGTGAGTTCCTCTATGAAGGCCACAAGCGAACTGTGTTTACTGACTCGCTAAGAGTTGGTCTCCCATAGTAGCGGGCTCGATGTACTCTGATTTGGTAGATGCTTTCTTCTCCACCTTGAAGTAATTGCTCGCCATTGAGCTTGAGAATAGCTTCATCTGCTTCCTTTCCTTTCGATGCCCTCTTCAAACAAATTCATGATGCAGCTCGAGTCTTTGATGTGAGAGATGAATTCATCTATTAAAATATGAAAATTCTCCCTGATGTTTGCCTAGGCAATAAACATCGATTCGATGGGGCTAAGCTGACAAGAGACCAATAACTATGGACACTTATCAAAGATACTTATACTTATGGATAAATGTTCCTTTCTTCCTCTCTAGGTCATAGTTATGCAGTAACTAGTAGGTCAAAAGTCTAAAAAAATCGAAATTAAAAGGAAATGATCAGGCTATATCCCTCTCTTTATCTTGTTATGGATGTTGGAAAAGTGTATGGTACCGAAGGTAGCTAGGTGCCAGGGGATTAGCCAGGCGGTCATATTTCCATTCTGAATCAGTATTATCTAAGATGAGTCAATATGAATTTTCTACTTTATATGACAATATGCTTGGTACGATTGAAGAAGATTATTATACTGATCCGTATCCATAATGTAAAAGGGGTATAGCCCGTCTTTATGAGGACGTTAGTTGTAAGGACAAGGAAGTTATTACTTCTATAATAACGAGACTATTGATTAAGTATGTGTATCCTTTATCTTTAGTGAAGAAGTCTCATTTTATGATAGGTTATACATGGGAAGAGGAAAAGAAAGTTTATAGACAAAAGGAGGAATCCCGACATCTTTCACATATTATAACCACCAAAGATTACGAAGGTTCACTCTCTCTGAATAACAATTTATCTAATATTTATGAATTCATCAAAAAGTTGGTTCATAATCAAGCTAAGATATATAATGATGCTCCACTTCTCACTATCTTTGTGAATATCTATTTGGTGTGTTGTTCCACTAATGAGTTGAGAATTTCGCCTGAATTGAAAATAAGAAATAACCTATGGGAAGCCGTCAGTTCTCCTCCTTCCGGTCAAATGAAACCCTTTACTCGTAGTAAGAATAAAAAGGCTGGTATCATACTAGCCCAAAACGCTTATACTAAGAAGTGTAGTTCATTTATTGTAGCCGATACATAAACACTTATGGCTTCTATAGGAAATGTTGCTCCTGAACATGTACCTTTTGCAATTGGTTTCTTAGTGGTGAACCTCATAAAAGGCCTTCCTTCACAAGATTATATAGAGGTTTATTATTGTGAATCTGCTAAGCTCTCGCTGGAGTCGGACTTTGTTGCAAGAAGCAATATCATGTTTGAAAACTTTATTTCTCGTTTAGCAGTGAAAGCTAAAGAAGAGAAAATAACAGAGCTTACTTCCAAACTTTGCTAAATTCGATGGAATTTTCTTATTATTTTGTTAAAAAAGATAACAGATATACAATGAAACCTCTACTTCGAAATAATGTGCTTTACGAGATAGTTATCTATGTGCCTCTTTAAAGGTGTTGGTAAAGTTATCTTACGTTTTTGAGATTCATTAACTCTCCTTCCCGTTAGCCTTACTTCTTTGGGATCTACTTTCTACCCTCCATTAGGCTCTAAAGGATCATCTGATCATAAATAAGTTAATATAAATGTGATGGAAAAGATAAATGAGATAATTCCATATATGAAACATGATATTTACTTGTTAGCAGGTACAATGCTCAATGCACAAGATCTGTATTTTAGGAATTATGAAGTAACAACTTGCTTGATGCTATCATCACTTTCCATGACTATTTTTCGTGGTAGTTATGCGATCCTAAGACTTCCCTTATCTATATCCCTAGTGGAAATGCCGATATGTGTTTTCAAGAGTGGTTACTATGGAGGTCATTCCAATGTTTATAAGCCTTTTGGTGAGGATCTGTACTTTTATGACGTAAACTCACTCTACCCATACATTATGAAAAACTACCCAATGCTGGTTGGAAAACCTATATGGTATAGTGATTTATCAAGAAGAGAGCTAGATGGCCTATTTGGCTTTATCGAGGCATATGTAGAGTGTCCTCGGACTATAATTCATCCTTTCTTGCTATATAGGGAACTCAAGACTCAAACTTTAATCTTCCCAACCGGTAAATTTGTAGGGGTACTCTTTAGCGAGGATTTGATTTACGCTAAGACCATAGGGTATGATATTCACCCACTTCGTGGGTACTTATTCTCTAAGAAAGAAAACAATCTCTTCGATCGTTTTATCAAGGAAACCTACGAGAAAAGGGTATAGACAAAGAAAAGTAGAGATAATGCATTGGTCTTTATCTATAAAATATTGATGTATTCACTATATGGAAAATTTAGTATCAATCCTCAAAGTACCGTTGCAGAGGTACGTGAGAAAGTATGACATGATAAGCTAGTAGAAAAATGAAATATTCAGCTTTTAACTCGATTGGATGATAAATACTATATGGTTTCATATATTTCCAATCCAATAGATGTTTCAGATGAAGATTGATCGTGCTAATTGGCTTTGTAAATCTCCGCTGCTATTACTGTCTGCGCTCTAGGAAGCCCACTGCCAGATGATGAAGTTTCCTCCACTATCCTAGGTAAAATGAAACTGGAAGATAAAATCAGAAAAGGATAATTCTTAGCTCCAAAGAGCTAAACTATATGAATAATAAAGGTAAGAAAGTCATCAAGCATAAAGGGAGAGCACATGATCTAGTTGATGATAAATGGTTTGAGGATCAATATATAGATGATGATAAGAGCGAAGAAGATAACTTCTATCGCGATTGCGGAACACTATCGATTCTACGAAAATCGTATCATGTCGATAAGAGAATAAAATTGACAGAAAAAAGATCACTAGTATACAATGAAAAAAAGTATGGATAGACACAACACCAAAAGAAGTATGTAACAATGGTAATCGTACCAAACTCATGATAAAGATCATGGAATTGATAAACATCGAAAATCTTAGAATAAAGTAAGGAAATAACTTATCTACAGAACCTATTAAACAAAAGAGATAAGAAAGTAGAAAGAAAAAGAAAGTCAAAACCACCAAATTAGACAGCAACCAAGAAGCTTCAGAACCACCAATGGCTTCCGTTAAAAGAGAATCCGATATAGGTTACCATAGGCTACCTAAGGGAGAATCAGGATGTAATAGGTCCAAATGTAATAAGAAAAAGAGATCTCCATAAGAAACCAGGCTCTACAAGGAGCACTGAATGACTGAAGTATCGAATTTGGGAGCTATTAAACTGATTAAAAATGGAAGCACTATTCTTACATTGGCCCTGCTATTTGATTGCTTACGAACACAGCTTACGAACACACTATGGGTCTTCTAATCTAAAGGTATTAACGTTATCTTCAAATTGACTTTATTCATCTAATTCACTTTGTTCACGGGATTTATGAAATGTAACAAGCTATTTTGGTTAAAACCGAGTTCTCCACCATGACATTTAGTTTTAGATTTGATTTCATGAAAATTGCAAGAGAATGAGATCTTTAAAGAATTGAATCCAACTTTGTTGTCTACTATTGATTGATTGAAGGCAGGATATGATAGATTATCTTTATGGATTGGGAAATTCAATGAGATAACAACCTCAAGCATATACCTAGTATAGTGAGCTGATGGAAATGCTTTTTTGAATGAAACATCATATATTTGATAAAATATGTTCATTAGAGTATCACTAAAGAATCCTATAGGGAGGATACCTACAAAGAGCGATTGACCTTCTTTATAGAGTGATTGATCATCTAGATATATAAATTGTTTGATTAATAATAAGAATATATTTATCCTCAACAAAATGTGATAAAACGAATAAGATTATTTCATGCTCAACTCTTTTAATTGCTTTGGATAGGTCTAATAAATAATGATATCTAAAGGATTGATTATATACGACCGAATAATGAGCATCTGCTTCTAGTACCATATGCTTATAATATGTATTAAAACAGAAAGATGCAAACCGTGAATAGAGAAGATTACCTAAAGAAGTAAGAACTAGATCATCCTTTAATGTAGGTCTTATATAGTAATAATGATCATCAGTACTATGAAATAAGAGTCTTCGGCATAAAGGAATATCAGGTGGCAGTTTCACTACTGGTTTGAATACAAGAGGTGATAGAGAGTACTTACCTGAAGAAACATTAAGCAAAATATGATCAAATATTTCCTCACTAATATCATCATAAAGTCTTTAATGAGTAAAAGGTTGTAATTATTTGATTTCGAAGATTAGCACGAGTTGACAACAAATCATCAGATTCCATAGTTAATCTATCCATACATTTATTATGCCTGTTATTTCTCATCATCATGCTGGGAATGCCAATTGAGGATCGATACCGATGGGCTTAATCCATCAGCTGGAAACCATAACCATATAATTGTTAATATTACAATACCACTTAACATAATAGACTTAGTACTATAACCAATAGAAATATCATTCACAATAAGGTCATCAGCTTGAGACCCTGTCACTTCACTATTAGACAAAATTTGAGACCTTGTGACTACACTATTAGATAAAGCAGGAGGTAAAGCGTCTATAGGAGATATCTCTGGCAAAGCTGCAGTGTCCGACAAAGTAAGAATATTTAAAATTATAAAAATAATCGTCGTACACAAAGAAATAAACTTAGGTGAAGACAATAATTCACTCAAAACAGAAAGATATGACTCCTTAGATGAAACAGAGTGAAAGAAAGAGGGAGTGAACAAAGACGAGTCATAAGAAGACTGATGGTCTGGAGCCGATCGATTGGTGGTGGGGATCTTTGGAAATTGGTACTGAAAGGAAGCATGGATATCAACAACATTGGAGCTCTCTGGAGTGAATTTTGCTTCCACCAACTGAAGGGATGAAGGGTCTTCATAAGCTCTAATAGATTGAAGGGACGAAGAGTCTGTATTAGGTCCAGTAAACATCAACTAAGGGGATGAAGGGTCTTCATGACGTCCAATAAACATCGACTATAAAATGGAATTAATAGAATCATGGAACTCAGATTCAGTATAATTAGAAAAAGTAACTCCCTCAGGAGGACCTCTACTAACCATCTCTCTGAGAATTTGAATAGCTAAACATGTGATAAGTGTATGAGCAGTAGAATTATTAGTAAGACCAAGTGAGTAGGCAATGGAAGAAAGGACTGACTGATTATCCACACTAGAACTCTAATTTTGTGATGAAATGCCTTGCATAGAAAGAATAAGTTACTCCCGACTTAAAATATTAGAAGCTAAGTTAATATATTTAGAATTGAATTGATTACCAATTAATGCTGCTAAACCAAGCAGTGATGCTTGAGATAAACAACATGAGTTAAGGATATCTCTATTTACAACAGACCTACTACCACCTGTATCAAAATTCCATTGTAGAAAATTTCTATAATAATTACAGCAATTCATTCTACGATGATGAACGCCACTTGGTAAAAATGATATATTTGTTAGAACAAAAAAATGGTCAATCAATTGTTGAAGGAACTGAAAGTTAATAATATTTTTGATTCTTTTTCTTTTTATAAGCTTAACATATTTTTGACCAGCTAGTTAACTACATAACTACGACCTATAAAGGAAGAAAGGCACATTCATCCATAAGTATAAGTATCTTTTATAACTTACGCATAATTATTGGTCTCTTATTAGCTTAGCCCCATCAAATCAATACTTGCTGCCTAGGCAAACATTAGGGATAATCCTCATCTTACAATGGATGAATTCATCTCCAACATCAAAGACTCGAGCTGCAAAAAACATGAATTTTTTTGAAGAGGGCTTCGGAAGGGAAGGAAATAGATAAAGCTATGCTCAAGCTCAATGGCAATCAATTACTTCAAGGTCAAGATGAAAGCATCTACCAAATCGGAGTGGCCAATAAAACAGGAGCAATAAGGTCTTAGGTTTTATTAATAATGTCTCCTTGAAGAAGGTTTTATCTTTATAAGGTCTTCGGTTTTTGTTGTCTCTATAACTTGAAAATTTCAATGAAACTCACCAGACCAATTTGCTTTAGAAAATAGCTCAAGATACGTCCTTTTGATTGACTCTCTCTGGTCTCCCATCGGTAGTTTTTAAGATCTCTAACCATTAGACCTTAACAATTGAAACGTCTATGCTTCGAAGCCGTTTAACTTTAGAGGCAAAAATTCGAGTCGATTTCTGCACAAATGCCAAGTCAAGTGAAATATTGAGTTTTTCAATATGCTTAGGTTCTAGCACAGTCTCAAGATCTTTCAAACACTTGCAGAGCTAAGAACATGAAACACATTGTGTATTTCAGAAAGATGAACTGGTAATGCAACATGATATCCAACACTGTCGGTATGTTCAGTGATTGGGTATGGCCCAATATGACGAGGAGCCAACATCCTCAATCGACTGCATGCATTACTCCTCTCAAAGGGGAAACTTTGATAAGGACCAAATCTCCAATAGAAGACTCCCAAGTCCTTTCTCCTTTGATCTGCATAGGACTTCTACCATTCCTGGGCTCTTTCATCTTTTAGCCAATAATATCTATGTCCTTGAAGATTCATGGACTATATCAGGCCCCAAAATAAAATTCTCACCAATCTCTAGCCTACATGGAGATGATTGATATGGCCTCCCATATAAATTTTCAAAAGGAGCCATACCGTTACAAGATTGGAAAATATTGTTATAGGAAAACTCCATAAGATAAATATGGTCTTCCCAATTGCCTTCGAAATCCAAAAGAAAAGCATGAAGTAAATCTTCTAGAACTTTTTTACTCGCTCCGTCTGCCCGTCAGACTTTGGGTGATAAGCAGTGCTGAGGTTAAGTTGCATACCCAATGCTACTTGAAGGCTCTCCCAAAATCCACCAGTAGTAGCAGATCCCAATCATGAACACTATGAAACATTACAATCTCCTTAATATACATAGCTTTGGTAATTGAGGAGCATTTCGATTTGACTTTAAAGGAGAAAAATGGGATGATCTAGTCAACCGATCTACAATCATCTATAAAAAATTATGCACATACTTAGATTGAGGCAATCCATCTATGGAATCCATAGACATTAGATATTAACTCGATCATTACTAGATCAATTTATGACAAGAGGTATAAATATGAATTTATTAAATCTTAAAGTCCACATTTACTTGATCCCTCTTCCATAACTGAATGTCCAAAGACCGAAGGAGTCCATTGGGTCTCTGGTGTTCTGCCTTAACAAGCTGATAGGTCATACAACTCCTCACACACTTAGAAATATCCCACTTCATACCTTTTCAATAGCCACTTCATATTTGCGTACATCTTGCCCCTACTAGGAAGAATGGTATATCTAGTGCGGTGACACTCGTCCATTATATAACTTTAGAGATTATCAATATCGGGTACAACAAGTCTACCCAATCTTCGAATGCTCCCATGAGCATCAGGCTCAAACTTCTTCACCACATCTACTCCACTACTACTTGAACAACTCCAAATGTGCTCAATATGCTTGGTATCTTGCTTTTGAGTTTTTGTGACTGAATCTAAAATAGAAGTTCGGGCTTTTAAAATTGGCCAATACAACTCTTAAACTTGACTCGAATTTGATATCTGATCTTTGACTTCATACAAAGAAAGGACTTCAAGATCCTTCCACTCTGACAACATCATAGATGCAACAACTTGGTACTTATGAGTAGGGCATCAGCTACTCGATTATCATTTCCTGGAGTGTATTGAATCTCGAAATCATAAGCTACTGAGAATTCCAACCACTCTGATATTGCATATTAAGCTCTTTCTACGAAAACAAGTACTTCATGGATTTATGATCAGTATATAAAATAAACTTATTTCCCAGAAGACAATGATGCCAAATCTTCAATGCGAAAATAATGCTTGTGTGCCCAAGATCATGAATGGCATATCTAATCTCATTCGGTCTGAACCATCTCAAGTCATAAGCAACCACTCCATCTCTTTGCATAAGCATAGATCCAAGGTTAGAACCACAAGCTTCAATATAAACAACGAGATCCCGGTTCCCTTCTGGAATAATATGGATACGAGCATGAGTGAGAAATTCCTATAACGTCTGGAAGGTTGCCTCACTCTTCTCATACTGCTAATACTTAACTCCTTTTCTAATCAAGCTAGTGAGGGGAAGAACAATTCTAGAGAAGTCTTTGACGAAGCACTAGTAAGTGACCCTAGAAAACTACAAACTTCTATCACATTCTCCATTCTCTTTCAATTCTGAATTGCTTCAATCTTCACTAGATCAACTAAGATTCCAACCTCAGAAACAATAAGCCCCTAAAACTTTACTTGCTTCTGTTATAAATGGTATTTAGATAATTTGGCTTTAAGAAAATGATTGACGGGTGTCTCTATTACAATTCGAAGATGCTTCTCACGATCTTCTTTGAACTTAGAATAGACTAGAATGTCATTGATGAGATGAGGACAAACTTGTCCAAATACTCCTAAAACATTTGATTCATTAGGTCAACAAAATACACGAGCCCATTTGTCAACCCGAAGGCATCACGAACCATTCACATGATATGTATCTTGTCCTGAAATCTGGGAATGCTATCTTCTACCACATGATGCTTATTAAACTCGGTCGTTAAGTCTAGCCGAGAAAAAAAAATTATCGCCACTGAGTTAGTCGGAGATATCGTTGATTCTAGGTAGAGGATTTCTTTTCTTAGTAGTGAGCTCATTCAATTTCCTATAGTTAATACACCATTTAAGGGTTCTGTCTGCTTCCTTCTCAAACATTACTATGGCTTAAGCTATTGGACTGAATAAGATGCTTCACCTTAAGCTCAACCAATTACCTCTTTAGCTATTCATTCTCTTTCACTGATATCCTCATGGGAAGACGACTGATCGGTTGAGCACTATAAACTAAATCGATTCTGAATTCAATTACCTTAGCAACCCAAGAATAGGCTCGAATATGTCAAAGAAATCACAGACTATAGGAATTCTAGCTATCTCCACCTCTTTACGAGACTTGATAGCATACAGACATACACTTTGACTTGGATAAACCTATATAAAGGCTGAGAGAGTTGATCTTCAGAGCAAGGATTCTTAAGATAAATAATTCGCTTAAGGCATAAGATATGGGTTTGTACCTACCAAGCCAATCTATACCCAATATCATTCCAACACCCAAAAACTAAATCACATGCAAATCAATGAAGAATAGAAAACCACACAAGATAAGCTCGACGTCCTTACATAATAGACTGAGAGTTGCGGATCCCTCGATAGGATTGGTAAACCTTAAAGAAGAATCACAGCATACAACTTTCAAAGATAAGGCATTAACAAGCTCTTTATCCATGAATGTGTGAGAAGCACCAGTATGGAAAAGAACGTGAAAGAATTATCTCTAAATAAATTAAAACCCTCTAGAATAGATAATGACGTACCTCTCCACTAACTTGGACCTCCAAAATACTCAACTACAATCAGCTTCCCAACTTTCGGCTTCTGAGCTAATCTTGGACAAAAGGAAATAAGATGACCCTCATTCTTGTAGTATCGGAAAATCTTAGGCTTTGGATTATCTCTAACTTAATGGCCTTCGGCACCACAATTGAAGCATTCACTTCAATCATGACTATGATTTATAGAACCTAAACTTTTCTTCTATGGATTCTTATATGGAAATATAGGCATGAATCTACCAAACGGTTTCCTCTTTTTTGAGAAAATACCTTCTTCGGCTAAGGAGCTTCATCTACTATCTCTTTTTGCTTCTTTTAATCTGAGAGTAGTATCGATTAGCATTTCAAAAGTGACTACGAGTTAAGGAAAGAATGCCTTGCTCAAAATTTTCCATAACCCATAAATGGATTTTTGATTCTTCTTCAGAGGAGTATTAATAAGGTAGACCCCGTACCTCGAAAATGCCTCAAACATTGCCACGTACTCAGAAACCGAATACCATTCCTGCTTACGATCGTTGAACTTCTGGGCTAAGGCTGCTTTCTACGCTTCTAGCAAGAACTTAATCTCAAAGCAGGTTTTGAACTGCTCGCAAGACAACTCGGCCTCATGGATCTTAGGTATCAGTAGAATATACCAATCCAAGGCTCCTTCCTATAATTTACTCGAAGCTGAATGCACCTTATGCACAGCAGATAATCCCATGTGATTAAATATATGCTCACACATCTTTAGCCAGGATTGAACTTCTATAACTGTTTTCGACCCCTAAAACTACTTTCCTCCTAAATGGACATAATCACTGCACTATGAGCAAAATATGTCATATGGGGGCGGGGAGGATCTATAGGGGCTAAACTGGACGTCTAAACATTTCCTTACCAACTCCAAATCTATTGAGTAGTCATGAATATTCCCTTATGATTGGGGCCACTAGACGACCTAGTATTAGAATGAGTAGTCCTAGCACCAGCCATATCTCACACGTGCCACTAATTAATGAAATTTAAATTTAGCGATAGATTGATAAAAATAATTCATATAGTAAATACCAAGCTGTGACGCCCCACCTCGAGACTCACATTAACAAAGAGTATTACAGTGTAACACTGTCTGCTAATGCGGCGAATAAGGCTGGTTAGGAGCGACCATCTATAGTCTTGTCTTAAATATCTATTGAATACATCGATTAGTGCTGTATATTTTTTTTCTTTCTCAAGTGGATCGACATATCCAATAAATGCTTAATACAAACTATAGGTGGCTATAGGATCTATTAGAACAAAATACAACAACTCAAATTTCAAATACAGTAAAAAAAATTATATATGAAAATAATTTATTTGAGAAAAACAAGCTTTTAAAACCATTTTTCAAAATCAATATTGAAGACAATATTTGAAAATTCCCTTAATATAGAGAATAAACAGATTTTATAGCTTATAATCATTTAAAAATATTATATACTAGAATCTTGCAAATATGTCCCAACAGATTTTCCAATAATTATTTATATTCCTATTCCTAATAAGGGAAAACCTCTAAAGTCTACCTACACCCCAAGGGACAGACTCTAAGTTTGTCTAGGCCAAGATTCATGTCTCTTATATTTTATATTGCTCTAACTTACTCTGGTACAACGTTATAACGTCCTATTCCTACATCTATACTACAAAAGAATATTACATAGTAATATTATCTGGTAATACAAAGAGTAAGGCTTATTAGGAGCAACCATCTGTGTATAATCCTTTAGGATAACACTAATAAGTTTAGATTTAAACTCAAATATAAAAACATCTGACGCATACTGTATCGGCATAAAGTAATAACACATTGGCTAATGTAGAACACAACAATATATAAAATAATAGAGAATATAGAATGATAGAACCATGGTAAAATATATACATGCCATAACATAATATATATAGTATGAGTTAATAAAAACAACACTATACTCACGTATATAACGTATCCATCAGACTCCAAATGAATGTCAAAAGAGTATACATATGTATGTGTGTGTGTGTTTGTGTGTGTGTATAACATCATGAGTCGCCTCTCATACAAAAATCATACAGACAAATACATAAGGACTAGCACAAAATAATATACTATATATGTATGTGTGTGTGTTTGTATGTACATATCTATCTCCATAAAAGCAAGCCTACATTCACGGTCAATGAGTTCCTATACCTATCAAGTCCCTGTCTGACCCGAGTATTATAAAATTAATAAAGAGGTCAGACTATCTCTAAATGCAATAAAGGTGATATCATAGAGATAAGCATGCATGAATCACAAAAATTATAGTAAAGCTATACAATATGCCAACATCTCAAATAAAACAGGTATAATCATAATAAGTCATCATTCCATAAAGTCATATCATGCCCATCATTGGCAATCGTCATAAATAAGGTAAAAGAGCACAACCAAAATCAAATCAATAGACTAGCATGAACGCGTGTCAACCTCAAAGAATCATAAGGCTTACATGAAAGCCAGTCAACCTTAAAGAAACAAAAATGACATGAAAGCAAGTCTAAGATTGGCATGAAAGTGAGTCAACCTCAAAGTTGAGCACTAAGCAAGTCAACATCAAAAGATGAAAAAAAGAAAGTCTGTGTAAAGTTACTAATCCTATAGAAAATTTCTTGGGTATATTTAAGTATAAGCGATGTCTTCCAAGGGGAAGACTGATGGACACTTTGTCCTTCTCCAAGAGTTTCTCTAAAAATAATACCGATCACAACACTCCTACAATCAAACGGTCATCTGATCATCATAACATTATCTAGCCTAATCGAATGCACTAAAGTGCCACGTCTAATAATAAATGACGCAATCATATGTTATCAATTTTTGTGGTAGAGAACTGACTACTAGTTTTGTAGTATTGGAAAAAAACGAAACTCAAAGTCAAGCATATCGTAAGACGAAAGGAGACCATGACTCAAGGAGTGACCATTGCAGTCAAGACATTATGACAAATAACCAGCCTCCATGGTCAAGCCATAGAAATACACTTCACAATTATCATAAGATATAGAAATAACAAGTTAACCCCAAGATTCTATTGATCATAAAGTGTAAAATATTTCTGATAATAATTACTCAAGTATCGCCTGAGTGTTCCTTACCACTCGATGTTACTTGAATATTTACTACAAGTTAGTAAATTCCACTCACTTAAAATATTGTACACAATAAGTCATACAATTAACAGATGAAGCGATGGTGAATGTCTCATATCACCCTCTATTACTAAATAGTTTAATTATATTTCTCATTCTATAGAAAGAATATTTAGCTCAAAAGCTAACTTTTAAAATTAATTAAAAATATTTTTATTTATCTATAAAAGAACATAGATGTATCTTTATAGTACAGAAATTCCAAAGACTATAACCAATATATTTTGATATGCTTTCTTGTTACAAACCCAAACACAAATAAGATTTTAAATACCTTATTTTGAGCAAAGCTATTTAATTCTTATGGAATAATTTCCTATAGATGAATTTTAGTCTGAAATTTAATCCAAAATAAGTGTATGCGTGTTTGTGTACAAAAAATTCTATAAAGAGGCTTTTACAAGAATAAACTTTTATATAATTAAAGAAAGCTATTTTAATTTTAAAATTAATTCTATATAAATATATCATTTAAATTAGCTTGCAAAGTTGAAATCAAAGTAGGTAGACAAAGTTTAGAATCTGGAAATCAAATTAAATCAATACGAAGAAAGAAAATTAAAAAATAACATCATAAGGCTTCTACCCTGAAGCAAAATGGCTCCAAGACATGTACAACGTTCCACCAGTGGATATCACACTGGTGCATCGGTGTTGGAAAATCCTAGAGCTATTTAGCTCCAGCAAATCATACTTGATCAACACTTTGTCGATTTTTGGCAATGATACTTTGATTTAGGGACTACAAACACTCATACAGGCATGTAGTCATTCATGGCAACCAAAAAACACATCAGAAGATCATAAGAAGGAGTTTTACTTGCACATTCATACATAATTTTGTTTCAAGAATTACCCAATATCTCACTCACTGTGAAACCATAAATTTAATTTCAAAATATAACGGCAACATGCATCGATCGAGAGATAAGTTATGAGTCTTACTCACCTTAATTCCTTTACATAGCTTTCCAAAAACTCCAAATTTTAACATTACATCCTAATTTTCGCCCAGCCATGATTTTGCACAATAAAAGAATGAACAAACAACTCAATGTTATAGCAAAATTTGAAATTGAACTACCCAAAAGATGTATTAGAGGTTGAGAAAGATACCTAAGTTTTATTTTATTTTTTTTATATTTAATTTGATTTTAAAAGATTAATTTTTCCTTGGGTTTCAAAAGAAAGAAGAACTTTTTTGTATGAACTCAATTTTATGTAAAATGAAAGATGGAAGAAGGATTTCCTTCTTTTAGCTAGCTAAATGGGCTTGGGTTATGTTCTAACCCAATATATAATATGTTATTTCATTTAGTTAATTTTTCTCACTCTTGTAAGTTCTAATTTAAATAAAATTTCAAACAAATTTACAAAATGTAATTTTCCCAACAAATATTATTAATAAATTTTCAACTTTATTTTTCCTTTTTTTAATAACATCATTTTATAATTTTTGCCACAATCTTTTAATCAAATCTCTATATACATTAAAAATAATTATCTACAAAACAAACATTTTTCAAACTCTTTTTATAAATAATTAAATGATTCAACAAAACTGAAATTTTCACTTTTCATATAAGATAAATTTCAAAACTATCAACTTCATACTTTGCATTTTTCACATCTTAAAAATTATAAAACCATTTCCATAATAAAGAAAAAAATATTTTTCCCAATAATTTTTTTATTAATTATTTTATTTAGACAATTCATAGATTTTTAATTTCTTTAAGAATCCAATACTGGTAAAATTCAAAATTTCTTTTTAAAAATTCTAATTTAAATTATTCCGTATTTTATTTTAAGAGTTCTTAAATGGGGTTATTGTAGAAGTTGGTTAAGTTATATGTGAAATGGATTGCATGATTCCTTTTGTATCAAAGTTCTTTTTAAGCCATCGAGACCCATTTCACGAATAATTTTTAAGAGAGCTTACGAGAACTTAGGGAGACACTGGCGAATGTTGAGATCATTCGGCAACAAACGAAAGCTTCACGAAACAAGTAAAGGGCTACATTAATAAGAGATATCGAGATTTGATGCTCTATGTTGACGATATGCTGTTTATCAATATTTCTCCAATTTTAGAATACGGTTCCTTTGGTAACAGGGGATGTTGGAGCCGAGATTCGTAAGTCCTTTTCTGATATTGAAGAGGATATGGAACCTAACATATAGAGTCGACTTACCTCATAACATGTCGGGTGTGCACAATGTATTCCATGTTTCTCCAGTTGGGAAGTTTGTGCATTACTCTGGCATGATTGTGACAACGAATCAATTGGATAATGTTGAAGAAGAACGCGAACTGTCAAGGCCTCGGATGTCGATTCCTATAGTCGACAAGAGCACAAGGCAACTTAAGAGAAAGACGATGTAGTTAGTAAAGGTCAGTAAGGTGGAAGCGAAGGCTATGGTACTTGGGAGATCGAGGAGAGCATAAGGACTACTTATCTAGAGATCTTTACTTAGTGAGATCCTACTTTTATCGTCATCTTTCACAGTTGGTAGTTTGTTTTGTTAGGTTAGTACTTTACATGCTAGGGTATGCATGGGTTTTATTTTTGGTTATATGTGCATATTTTTATGATTTCTATGTTTATTTGGTTGTTAGGCATGCCTGATATCATAATATTATGTTTATGTTTGTTTGGTTGATATTTCCAGGGCTAAGTTTTTTAAGGAGGAAGAATGTAACAACCCATATTTTTAAGTATTGATGGACCGTAAAAATATTATTTTTAAAATCAAATTAGGTTTGAATTTAATATAACTTCAGGGAAATTTGAGAATTGACATTTTGAACCTTGAGAATAAATATTGGATGATTTTGACTTTAAAAATCTTACAAGGCCTATAAATTTTGATTGTAACCGAAATAGGATATTAAATCACTTCCAAATGAAAGATATGATGGTTTCCAATACCATAGAGTGATCATAATAAAATTTTGAACTTAGGTTTAGAAGATATGGCTGTTTGAGGTATGGAAAGATTTTAGACATATTAACCCAGCCCGTAAGTAGGCCTGCTAACTAATTTTTGATTGGGGTTAGAGGCAGCTCTATAGTAGCCACTAATCACCTTTAATACATCTCTGAACATCTCCTAACCTTTTCATATCCTCTATTGACCTTCTTCTACCACAACTCCACTATTCTTTCAATAAAATTAAGATAAATCAGTTAGTTAGAAGGAGATTTGGCTAGGGATTACCATGGCGCATTTTAAAATTTTAAAATTTATGCCAAGCGAAGCATGTAAATGCTAACCGAATTCAGAGCTACTCTTGTTTTGGTGAATCAAAGCTTGTTTGGTATTTTTTGTTGATTCTACACCCTAGGTGAGTGGTAATATTCTCTTAGTTTACTATAATTATTGATATATGCTTTTAAAATGTTTTTAAAATGTTTTTAAACTTAAAAATATGATCATTGATTGGATATTTACTGACCATTTTGGATCTACCTCGATTTGCACGTTTTTATTGATTTTTGAGTGATTAGTAAGTTATTTATCATCCTAGACCCATTATATATGTATCTATAAGTTTTGAGTCTATTTCTAGAGTCATAATTTTTTTTCTTCGTATTATAGTATTAAAACTAAAATAAAAACGAATTTGAATTGATTTAAAATGGTGTGATCATGTTGCTTTAATGTATAGTTGTTCATATTAATGTTAGGTCAGGCTATGAATGAGATTTGATATTAACTGCCATGATATGATGTGTTTGTATGTTTGAATGGTTGAAAGTGCTTGTAACATCGTGGAATTTTATCGTTCTAATTTTGAATATTTACTTAATTTTAAATATTTAAATAAATAATTTTTATAGTTAAATAACTTATATTCAAATATAGGGACTGATTAAATATCTGAATTGTGAATAACATATTAATTAAATGGACTTGGTAGCCTTGTTTAACTCCTTTAATAAATAAATAATAATAGGGAACTCATTTCGTAAATGTATTATAATGATAAATAGATCGAAGAAATAGCAAGAAAAGCAATTGTAATCAAAATGATTGAATTTTAATGACGTATTTTTAAATGAATTTATTGGATTTTTTATAATTTTTAATTTGAAAAATATTAAATTTCTTTGACGTATTTTATGACAAACAATTATATTTTTGAAATTTCACAGAATAAAATAATATGTGTATTTTATTGCTGATTTATGATCGTCTCGCATTTTAGTGCACGGTCGTATTTTTATTTCTATCATTCGCGGTTTGTACGCAAATGGAATATTGTGTAACGGAATATTGCAAAACCTTCTTTTCAAAACCTTTTAACTTAAATCAAAGTTCAAATTTTCAAAATAACTTAATGGTGATTTGATGTGTTGCTTGGAATCTTTGGCTAGCGTGGAAATTTTGGCTAACATGAGAATTTTGTTTAACTTATTCTTGCAGTAAGGATTTGACCTTTTGTTTATAAATTAGCAAGGTCATTCTTGCATTCCTTCCTTCCTTTTCATTCTTCCCTTTCTTCTTTTTTTTAAAATCCAGTAAACTAAAAAATATGGCCACCATATTCAAAAATAAAAAAAACAATCGATTTACTCCACTAAAAATCACGAAACAAGATTTATTGATCTCGTATAAAGTTTAGCTTCCAATCCATGTCCATCTTTTTGGTTGTAGTTGCATTTGGATAGAGTTTAACGGTTTTTTTACCAACCTAGGTTAGGCATAGAGGAGATTAAGGTGGATTTAGGTGAAATAGAGTATGGATTCGTGCTTCTCGAGCAAGCGCGAGTCAGTGGTGGAAGTTGTAGAGGTTGCAGCTCCTTCTTGATCATCGCGACATTAGGGTTGCGTAACGAGGAAGCCTAGGTTGCATTTCGCATGTCTGGACTGAGCTTGGTACTTTTAAGGGGAATGCGGAGCTCTTGCGAAAGGCGATGCATTAGAGTTGTCGATGGTCGAATCTATGGAGAGATGATGGAGTTGGGAGGGGAGAGGAGGTTCAAACGATGGGTTCTTTTGCATGTTTCACAGTGCACACATGTACACGGGCAACAATTTTAATTTTAGGGAAGATGTATTATTTCGGGTAATTAAACTAGTTGAGTAATTAGTGTAAATTAATTAATTTAATTAATCTTGAATATTATAAATTCAATAACTATTGCATACGAGGTCGTATTTAGATGCAGTCTTTTGCATTGGACACGTATTGACGTTATCTACATACTAAAGTTAGATTCGTTGAATTTGGAGCTAGTAAAATTTTAGATTAGGCCAAAATTGTAATGCCAAAGCATCGATTGGAATTTTTGTGAGTTTACTCACCTCGGAACAAAATTATATGATATCTATGTTGCATAAACTCTTATTGAATGCTTGGATAATTATTGATAATTTTAATGAAGTATAAATTAATGATAAACTTATAGTGATTTAATTTAATTATATTTAACGTAATTAATTTAGCTATACTTCGTTTGTGATATTTATTTGGTAGAATAAAACACTATTCTACTATAATTAAAATAAATAGATTATTTTGGACATCTACCAAGCAAAATAAATCACTATTCTGTGCTTGCAAAGTAAAGGGTTATTTTTGAAGTTAATTAATATGTGGATTAATTAATAAATATCCTGTTAGCTATTGATTGCTTGTTATTGATAATTATATGTTTGATATTATTGTTTGTTTGTTTAGATTTGAATTCCCGCTTGAAAACCGAATTGCATAAATAACCATTGTTTTGTAGGGGACGTTTGTAGAGAGACTCTAAGGGGTTTCCTGCCATTATTAATTTACTGTCTATACATCTTACTTATATTCCTGTGCTACTTATATAAGTGTTTGGTTGAAATATCTAGGGCATACCATTTGATTTATGTAAGTATCATTATAGCGATTATCGTAATACCGTTACTTATGAAATATCATCTCCTAAAACCCTTATGTGTATTGAACTTGTGCTTATATTTTTATAAAATAAATCTTAAGTCATGTTTTTGCACTTTGAATGTTATTTAAAACTATGTCTTCAAATATATTTTGAGAATTTTGAAAATAAAGGATAAGTGTTGTTTAAAATTTATAAAAGGAGTTATAAATTTTACTAATTATCCTTTTGGGATAACCAATGTTGTTTAAATTTATATAAAGATTATAGATCTGATTAATTATCTTTTAGGATATTTAATGTGGTTTTAAATTTAAAATGCTTATTTATTTTAAGTATTTTGTAAATTCTTTTCAAATGGGTTCATAAAGATTTTATAAGTATTTGGAAGGAATTTGGGGTCTTAAATATATTTTTAGTTATAATTTTATCTTAAAATAAAAGGTTATCTTGAGATATTAATAGTAAATTATTTTAATTAATAATTTTAATAATGATGTTTAAGTTAATTAATCATTTTAATAATGATGTTTAAAGTTAATTAATCATTTTAATAATGATGTTTAAAGTTAAATAATCATTTTAATAATGATTTTTAAAGTAAATTATTAAATTTAATAAAGTTGTTTAAATTTAACATTTGTGATGTGAAAAAATAAGCATAAGTTCGTTTTTTAAAAGTTTAAGAGTTTGATTGGATATGGAAAGTGTAGAAAATTTAATTTCCATAAACAATATCGCAAAAATGAAAAGGATTTAGTCATATTTTTAGGACTAAATGTTGAGGTATGGAAAATCGTTTCTATCTCGAAGGTTAAAATTGTCGTTAAGGCAAGGCAAAGAGGTAACACTACCTTAACTGGCCCGGCTTTATTTTCATCGAAGGATAGTACAAGCTTGAAATCGACGAGTGGTGATAAGGATAAGAAATTTAATTTCCATATATGATCGTTCTGATTATTCCTGATAATTGATTTATTTCTATCGATTTCGCTGTTTTTTTTGTATCGTCAATCTAAGATGATTTGTTGCTCATTTTGAGCATTTATATCCTTTTTCAGAAATGACAAAAACCAATCAGTAATGAAAGCCAAGCTATGTGGGGTTACTTCCATTAGCGTATCATTGCGTCTACTTTAGATTGAATTCGGTGGTATATACGAATAGAGATGTGAAATACTTCGATTCTCAGTAAGGTTGGTGGGGTCCAGCTAGGACATGTTCGAGAGACATTATAGTTTTTAAGTATATTTTCTAGAGGTACACTTTCAGTAAATGAGGTGCACCCCCCTAGTCATTGTTGGAAAATTTCTCTTTTCTTATTTTTGATTCAAAAACTTTGAATTGTTTTTTAATTGCATCGAGAAGTGCCTAGAGCTTTTCTCGATATTTAATTATTTGTGTCCTTTCTTTAAGCTTGGATTTTGATCTTGTTTATGCTTGTTCTTTTAAATTTGGGTTTTATTTTATTTTGTTTCCATTCATTCTTGTATAGATGTTGTTCTAGTCAGGTAAAAATTCATTCCGTGTTTAAGAATGTGGTCTTACTGAATTATTATATGTTAACCATATTTCTCGAGTTTTCGCATGCTGGTTTTCCAAACTGATCTGGGTGTTAATTTCTTTTAATGCTCAGGTCAGAGCAAGTATTTTTCTAGGTTATTGTTGGTTGGACATGGAGCTCATGGAGTAGAGTTAGAAGTACATCCGCCTTAGTATTTTTTTTTTCGCTGTATTATTATATATACCGGGCAACAATTGTGAGGTCCAAAAGTTATAACTGTCCAGGCTGATGATTTTTGTTTCTAACTCTGATATACCATGTATTTTAGAGCGGCAATTTTTACCATCTTTGTTATATTATATGTTATCGTTCCATTGTGAGGTTCTGTTTTTGCTATTTATTCCTTTTGTTTTACCTTAACAATCTGCCTTTTCGATAATTGGACGTTCAGCATTGGAATACCATTGATGTATTTGGGGCTAACTTTCTGTAACGATCGCGATTTTTCGTTGCCGAAAAATCGAACCGTTAGGGTTTTAGAAGAAGAAAGAGGTAGAAGAAGAAAGAAAAGAAAGAGAGGAGAAAACAGAAAACAAGTAACAGAACGAGAAACAATATCAGAATCTCACAATCGCAGCGGAACAACATATAATAGATAAATGAATATCATTAAAACAAAAGAACTATACATTTTATACATACATCACAATACATCATATCATCAGAGTGTACAACAATAAAACAGCGGAAAGAATACTATATACAATAGATAATAGACTACGCTATCCAAGCTCGCCTCCAACATCTGCACAGCAACTCCCGAATCCAGAATAACCTGATAACCTAACTCTAGACTGCCCGTGTGGAAAATAGTGGGCACCCAGAGTTTAGGAAAGGAACAATAAACTCCAGGTCAGTCATGGGACTGGTGTGAGAACTCAAAACAGTTTATCTTTAAACAAGCAACAAGAAAATTTAAATTTTGAAATCCGCAATGCTTTTTGGAAAATGAAACTACCATAAGGCCTCCCGGCACACACACAATGCAAACGCACACATGGGGGAGATTTCTCCTTATGATAGTCAAATATGCTTGATACGAGAAAATTTTCTTTGATATTATTACTAGTGCATAGTGGAAAATATTTCGAAAGTATAATATAAATCCTAGCCAGCATAGGTACCATGATGCTATGCCTACTATAGCTGCCATGTTAAATGGAAGGTTCTACAACTAAAACCGTACAAGGCACGTATTGGATGAATGGATTTCCAACAAATGGTTAGGCTAAGGAACTTCCTATTGCCACATGGGATCGCCTCTGGCGGGACGTCCCGAGAACTAACGTTACGGTTAGATCTCTGCCAACACAAGGCCGGGTTACCTCTGTAACTAGGTAACTACTACACGAATATGTCATCCCCCGGTCCTTTGGGACCTTTATCCGAGCGCTCGATACCAACAACACCACACAGAAATATATATAGTGTTTCCACATGAGTAAATATCTGGGCTCCATACCATGATACCACCCTTTTCCAGAAGGAAATGACATACCCTAAAGGGCGCGACCCTCATAACCTTGCCGCATATTCCTGTTTCGACCATTTCCGGGGAGTGAGGTCCTGACGAAGTCTCGTCCACAAAGCTACGCTTTGTGTAACAAAGCCATGCTTCGGGTCCACAGATGACCAAAGCAATAATCACAAAGATAAATGATCAAACAAATGATCATATCACAAATGACCAACCAATGATCATCACACAGCAGCACTCAGCATGCCACATTACCAGATTGGGAAATATCGCTGATAACCTTCAACTACATAACCTCTGAGCTCGTACGTCTCAGAGAAGGGTGTTAAGCTAAGAGAATAAATTCTCCGCCACCAACAGAAATGTATTTGAAAGAAATCTGCTCTATCTCTCAAAATGTAATGTCAGACACGTAACCATACAAGTCTGTTCCGGGTTCGAACAGAACCGAAGGCACTTCCAAAGAAGCCCTTGCAATCCGGGTATTCACAATCCCGATAAAATTTCCCATCACAAAGGAAATCTCCATACCGTAGCTAACGATGCAGAGACAATCGATAGGTCATCCTATCGTTTTCACAAATACCCGGTCTTCAACACCGGTCTTCAAATGCAATCCAAACGACGTATCGCATATTCGGAATGGGATATATGACACAAAGGTCCTCTCCCGGCTAAACCGAATAGCGAGCGCTTATTTTAAAAATAAGTGTAGCATTCAATTTCAAACAATCACAACAATTACCATCCAAGGGTAAATACTGATAGTCGGTTATTTAACTATCAATAAAGATGCGCCACATCATCAGATTCCAAATAATTTTTCCAAAAATTATTAAGTCCCAAAATATCTTTACAAGATATATATACACAATTTCCAAATAATTGCCCAATTTATTTGCTTTACCAAAACACCTTCACGATATAATTTCCACACTTAACCATTTGAAAACCCATTTCGAATTAAACACCTCAACCATTTGAAAACAATTTCAAATTACACAACTCAACCATTTGAAAACCAATTTCAAACTACAATTCATCTTTTATACCTTTTTGAAAACAAATTTCAAATCACACACCTTAACCATTTGAAAACCAATTTCAAATCACATATAAATCCTTACCGATTTATTTTTAAATTTTACGCTCCAAATTTGTGAATTATATTTCCATCTTTAAAAATAAATCAACATTTATTTTTAAACCAATTTCCCTTACTATTATAAATTCCAACGTGAATTAAATCCCAAATACCCATTCATATTTGACTTCAAATCGATTCCAAAATATTCGCTTACAATTTACCTTTAAAGGTGAATTCACAAAAACGTTCCATTCCATATTGGAAAATCATTTCTAAACTTATTTAAAAATAAGTAATCCACAATTCAATTTATTTTCAACAATTCGAAAATATTCCATATGCTTAAACCATAGTTAAGTATTAATTTCATTCCTTTAAAGAAATATTCTTTTATTCACATTTATTTGGGTTAAAAACGAATGTTGCGTAAAACATCGTTACGACAACCCAAAAACACTAGTATATGGATTTGAAATTAAAATAGATATATAAATCCAATACTATACAAATTATCCCCTTCTGTTTCTCGAAAACGTCTATTTCAACAATCAATGTTGAAATCTATGTTTTCAATACTCAATACATTTTAAAACACCTTTAATTCGTTTTAAATTCCATTTAAAACATTCCTTTCCCAAAAACAAACCCATTTTATTTAATAATCTATTCAATATTCAAAATAGTGAATATAGCCCACTTAACAAATTCCCATATTTCAATTTATCAAATTCAATGAATTTCAAATTTATAAACATAGTTTATAAATTCCATTTCTATTATAAACCCCAATTTTATAAATTCCTTTATTAATCCGATGCAATTTACATAACCCAGTTTCATACCCAAAAGCCATATTGTAAGTTAAATACCTATAATATTATTTATTTACCAAATCGTTCCTTTGAACTTCACCAATTTAAAATCTTATCACTTACAAGATTTCTTTATGGTTTATAATAATTTCAACTAATGAAATCTTCATTTATTAACAATTTCTATAAAATTCCCCTTTTTAATGCCCAAATCCATTTCTATAAGTTAATAACTTATAAACTTAAAATTTTCCAATAACCATTCGTTTTATAAATTTCACATTTATTAATCTATAAATCCTAGTGAAATTCATGTTATACATCAACTTAACACTTTATAAATTTATTCTATAACTTCAATAATTTTTATTTAAAAACATCCATTTATAAAATCCTTTATATAAACCATTAATAATCATAACTTCCCAAAAACCAAATTTAACTATTTTATAAAAACCTATTATTGTTAAAAATTTCTTTTAAGTTATATTTTATAAAAATATAAATTTTTAAAACATAAAATTTTATCCATCTATTTATTTTAAAATTTAATCAATTCAAAATTTTTAATAAACCATATTCTTTGAAAAATCGATTTAAAACCCCTTTTAAATTCAAAACCGTTATTTTAATTTTTAAAAATTTGAATCCGATGATGCAACAACATCAGATGGTCAATCACGGGAATAAGTGTCATATATCAATATGGTTATCAACGATCAATATAATATTCATAAACAGATAAATATGTGAGGAATCCAGTTGGATCCCTCCAACCTGTTACCCTGCAACCACAGACGTTAGCACAATACCAATTCCACTTCGAGGTGGAATATCGCGGTATATGGGATTTTATAAATATTCCGCTTAATAACGGCGCAATAGGGTCTCATCCGCTATACGAGGCGGGAAATCAAATCCGATATATACATATGCCAATATATATATATCGCTATATATAGTATATATCCTACTATATCTACTAGCACAATCAAACAGCAATCATCAATCAACACCAACTATTTAAAATTTTAAACAAAACCTTTCGATTGAGTGAGGAGTTCTCACCTTGATTTTATTTCCGTTTTTCGCGTTCGTTTCGAATAAAATTAAACGAACGTTTAATTTTACCCGAAATTCAAACGACCTCCAAACGACTCCAAACCAGTTGCACTGCGAAGAGCACGACGATACGATTCCAACGCAAAAAATCTCGTTCAATTTGGACCTCGCAGCAAAAAGTTATGCATTTTTAAAGTCGATACGAATTAATTTTGCAATCGAATTACATTTAAAAGAAAAACAATCAACCTCCTTCCTCTGGTGGGCCCACCTCCTCATCTCCTTGCGTACGCACGGGAGAGCATCTCCAGGTAGTAAAAATGCACAAAACCCATACAAGTAGAAATTAGGGTTTGATCTTCCGACCACCACGAAGCACGAAATTCGATCATACCACCGCCAAATGAAAGCTCTCGACGAGAGCCACCTTCACCAGCAACCATGACGAGCTCGGCCACCTCAGGACCCTTGGAAAACGTGTGCAACAGCCCCATGAACGCGGCCATTATCCCCTCCAAACGGCGATGATTCGCCAGATCCACCGTTGGATAGGTTCGCCTCGCCATGCTCTACAAGTTTGTAGTTGGAAGTTTTTCCTAAATGTTGATGGATTGAGAGATCTTGAGGAATGAAATTCGAAAATTTCTGGCCATTAAAGTGTAAGAGGCGGCTGGAGCAATATTCTAGGGTTTTGAACAAGAAAATGATATATATACCCATATTATTTTAATAATAAAATACCCAATTTAACACTTTTGCAAACGATCTCCAAACAACGCATGCCGACAGGCGTTCCTAAGGTTTTTCCGCGTTCCGGACGCAATGGAACAGGTTTCGTAAGCTAATTCCATCATATATGTGAGATACAGCTATAAACGCTCAATTTAAATTAAAACCGATTTAAACGATTTCTAGACGTTTTGGCTTGTACCGGACAAACGGCAAATCCAAACGACTTGAAATTTGAAATCTTACAATAATATCACATTACGGATCCGATGAAACTGGTTTCGTCGAAATCCGAGACCGTTTGAAAAATGGCTATTTTAACTCGCTAAATTAATATTGAAACAATTTGGATGCGTTTCGAGCTGCCACGGTCAAACGACAACTCCGATTGCTACGAAAATTGAAATCCAATAATAACTAACTATTCCGGATCCAATGGAACTGGTCTCGTTCAATTCTGAGACTGTTCAAAAATTGGCTATTTTTCAGTCGATAATTAAATATTAAAATAATCAATTTTCACAAATTAATTCCAAATTCAATTTTACCAGTTCTAAAACATTTCTATAACTTCAATATGATTAAATAAAATTTTCCAAGTCATTTCCAATCATATTTAACCCAATATTAAATTATTTGTGGAATTTCACTATTAATTAATCGATTTAAATTACCCTATTAAATCCAATATTCGAGAAATAAATTATTTAACTTCAAATTTCTACTTATTAATATTTAAAATTAATTAAATACTCAAATTTAATTTATCAAAAATTCTGGGTCGTTACAATCTTCCCCCCTTAAAAGAATTTCGTCCTCGAAATTGCAAGTTAAGGAGAACGATTCTTAATCCGTTTACTATTTTCCCAAAACCAATTAGTTTTATCAATTTTTTAACACAAATCCTTTTATTAAAGATTTACTATCATTTCAATTAGCTTTCCAACTTCAATTATAGGTTTCAAACAACATTGTTTACTCAACAATTCAAATTTAAATTTAAATTCAAATTTCAAACTTTCAAAATTTCTCAAAATTTCTCTAACTCCCTAAATTTTCGAAAAATTTCGCCAGAGTCTCCTTTGCGCGGCTAGATCGGTACGACTACAAAATGGCACTACGGCCCCTCAGAATCAAAAAGAAAAGAGAAAGCCAAGTGGCTGGAGAAGGAAATCACCAAATCTCATGCTAAAATTTAAAATACGTACCTTTTTGTCGAGCAATTCAATTTAACTTCATAACCAAAATCCCAATTCCATTATATACCTGTATATCATACTAGTAATAGTATCCAATTCCAACATTCAAACTATTGGCCAATTCAATTACAAAATTTCCAATACATGCTTCTTATACATTTTTGGTTTATTATTGAAGTTGCATATTCAATTCATTCGTTTCAATTAGTTACATTCACTAATTAAATTCACATTGGTTCATATTCAGCCCAAATCAAATTCAATTCTATTCAAATTCATTTACTTTACATTCAATTTGAATTCAATTACATAGCTTTCAAATTAGCAAGTTTAATTTCATTAACACCTAAGGAATTTTCATACAATCAACCAACAAGCAATAACGACCAATGTACATCCAATACAACCAAATTTATTTATTTTACCTACATTAAATTTGGTTCAACTGTTTTAATTCCAATTGGTTTAACATTCAATTGATTTTCATTCTATTATTCAACTATTTTCAAATGAATTTACGGTTATATATATCAACTTATTTACATTCGATTGATTAACATTCAATCCATGCTTTAATTCAATTGCTAGTTCTTTTTACAAATAAATTTGAATTTCATTTATATAACCTAAGTTCACATCTTTAACAATTTCATTTACTCACTTTATTCATTTACTTTGATATTAACATCAATTTTTTCAATATTACTTAACTTGCATTCCATTTCAACTCCATTTACATCATTTAATTCACTTGATTATTTAACTTTGATACAAAGATCAATTTTTTTATTCAACTTCACTTAAGTTATACTCCATTTGACATCATTTGTTCAAATAAACTTAAGCTTCAACTTATCAATCCAATTCGGATTTCAATTCTAAAGTAAATCCTATTTAACTTTTACTTAAGTCAAATTCATATCAATATTCAAATTCATATTCCATTTTATTTAACTTAATTGTTTAACCACTTCAATAACTGGTTTCACTTACATTTTCCCATTTAATAAGTTATAAAACTTATTATTCAACTTCTAACTTATATTATAAGTTCAAAACCTTTTTCACTTATATTTATCAATCTCAAATTGAATTTTAATTTCAAATTGGTTTATTACAACAAAACTTCAATTTTAAATTCATTATTGTAGCAAATCCATCACATAGAAACTCGAAAATGATACTGATGATGCTGCAGTCATCACCCTTATTATTTCCCAGTGACAATAGTGAAATCAATGCTAATTATTCTTTCAAAAAGTTTTCTTTCTATTCATAAATCACTTTTATAAACCTTTTACTTATATAATTTTACTTCTTATATACATACATGATTATCTTACAATTGTAACTCATTATTAATTATAATTCCATCTTATGATTCATTGGTTTATACCATTATTCTTTTTACAATAGTTGCTTTTATTAGCTTATTCAAACAACTTTTAATTATTTTATATATATATCATTTACAACAACCAAGCAATCAATTATATACACACTTCAATAATTCTTGAAAAATTATTTTCTTTATATACAAAATATAATCAAGGTAAAATTATTTCATTCACCCAATTTAAAACAATATTGTGTCGAATTGTTCTATTCAAGTGTTTAGGAACCCCTTCGATTCAGTTTTCGAGGCTGCGCCGACGAAGGTTCATATACCACTCAACAAACCAATCATCACAATATAAAACAATTTTATACTCACTAACAAATACGCACTCATATCTATTATTACACTCACACTCATTCTAGAGTACTGCTGACTCTATCTCTAATGAGTAACACCCAACAGAGCAGGTTGTCGCTTAACCATAAGCTCTGATACCAAATGTAACGATCGCGATTTTTCGTTGCCGAAAAATCGAACCGTTAGGGTTTTAGAAGAAGAAAGAGGTAGAAGAAGAAAGAAAAGAAAGAGAGGAGAAAACAGAAAACAAGTAACAGAACGAGAAACAATATCAGAATCTCACAATCGCAGCGGAACAACATATAATAGATAAATGAATATCATTAAAACAAAAGAACTATACATTTTATACATACATCACAATACATCATATCATCAGAGTGTACAACAATAAAACAGCGGAAAGAATACTATATACAATAGATAATAGACTACGCTATCCAAGCTCGCCTCCAACATCTGCACAGCAACTCCCGAATCCAGAATAACCTGATAACCTAACTCTAGACTGCCCGTGTGGAAAATAGTGGGCACCCAGAGTTTAGGAAAGGAACAATAAACTCCAGGTCAGTCATGGGACTGGTGTGAGAACTCAAAACAGTTTATCTTTAAACAAGCAACAAGAAAATTTAAATTTTGAAATCCGCAATGCTTTTTGGAAAATGAAACTACCATAAGGCCTCCCGGCACACACACAATGCAAACGCACACATGGGGGAGATTTCTCCTTATGATAGTCAAATATGCTTGATACGAGAAAATTTTCTTTGATATTATTACTAGTGCATAGTGGAAAATATTTCGAAAGTATAATATAAATCCTAGCCAGCATAGGTACCATGATGCTATGCCTACTATAGCTGCCATGTTAAATGGCAGGTTCTACAACTAAAACCATACAAGGCACGTATTGGATGAATGGATTTCCAACAAATGGTCAGGCTAAGGAACTTCCTATTGCCACATGGGATCGCCTCTGGCGGGACGTCCCGAGAACTAACGTTACGGTTAGATCTCTGCCAACACAAGGCCGGGTTACCTCTGTAACTAGGTAACTACTACACGAATATGTCATCCCCCGGTCCTTTGGGACCTTTATCCGAGCGCTCGATACCAACAACACCACACAGAAATATATATAGTGTTTCCACATGAGTAAATATCTGGGCTCCATACCATGATACCACCCTTTTCCAGAAGGAAATGACATACCCTAAAGGGCGCGACCCTCATAACCTTGCCGCATATTCCTGTTTCGACCATTTCCGGGGAGTGAGGTCCTGACGAAGTCTCGTCCACAAAGCTACGCTTTGTGTAACAAAGCCATGCTTCGGGTCCACAGATGACCAAAGCAATAATCACAAAGATAAATGATCAAACAAATGATCATATCACAAATGACCAACCAATGATCATCACACAGCAGCACTCAGCATGCCACATTACCAGATTGGGAAATATCGCTGATAACCTTCAACTACATAACCTCTGAGCTCGTACGTCTCAGAGAAGGGTGTTAAGCTAAGAGAATAAATTCTCCGCCACCAACAGAAATGTATTTGAAAGAAATCTGCTCTATCTCTCAAAATGTAATGTCAGACACGTAACCATACAAGTCTGTTCCGGGTTCGAACAGAACCGAAGGCACTTCCAAAGAAGCCCTTGCAATCCGGGTATTCACAATCCCGATAAAATTTCCCATCACAAAGGAAATCTCCATACCGTAGCTAACGATGCAGAGACAATCGATAGGTCATCCTATCGTTTTCACAAATACCCGGTCTTCAACACCGGTCTTCAAATGCAATCCAAACGACGTATCGCATATTCGGAATGGGATATATGACACAAAGGTCCTCTCCCGGCTAAACCGAATAGCGAGCGCTTATTTTAAAAATAAGTGTAGCATTCAATTTCAAACAATCACAACAATTACCATCCAAGGGTAAATACTGATAGTCGGTTATTTAACTATCAATAAAGATGCGCCACATCATCAGATTCCAAATAATTTTTCCAAAAATTATTAAGTCCCAAAATATCTTTACAAGATATATATACACAATTTCCAAATAATTGCCCAATTTATTTGCTTTACCAAAACACCTTCACGATATAATTTCCACACTTAACCATTTGAAAACCCATTTCGAATTAAACACCTCAACCATTTGAAAACAATTTCAAATTACACAACTCAACCATTTGAAAACCAATTTCAAACTACAATTCATCTTTTATACCTTTTTGAAAACAAATTTCAAATCACACACCTTAACCATTTGAAAACCAATTTCAAATCACATATAAATCCTTACCGATTTATTTTTAAATTTTACGCTCCAAATTTGTGAATTATATTTCCATCTTTAAAAATAAATCAACATTTATTTTTAAACCAATTTCCCTTACTATTATAAATTCCAACGTGAATTAAATCCCAAATACCCATTCATATTTGATTTCAAATCGATTCCAAAATATTCGCTTACAATTTACCTTTAAAGGTGAATTCACAAAAACGTTCCATTCCATATTGGAAAATCATTTCTAAACTTATTTAAAAATAAGTAATCCACAATTCAATTTATTTTCAACAATTCGAAAATATTCCATATGCTTAAACCATAGTTAAGTATTAATTTCATTCCTTTAAAGAAATATTCTTTTATTCACATTTATTTGGGTTAAAAACGAATGTTGCGTAAAACATCGTTACGACAACCCAAAAACACTAGTGTATGGATTTGAAATTAAAATAGATATATAAATCCAATACTATACAAATTATCCCCTTCTGTTTCTCGAAAACGTCTATTTCAACAATCAATGTTGAAATCTATGTTTTCAATACTCAATACATTTTAAAACACCTTTAATTCGTTTTAAATTCCATTTAAAACATTCCTTTCCCAAAAACAAACCCATTTTATTTAATAATCTATTCAATATTCAAAATAGTGAATATAGCCCACTTAACAAATTCCCATATTTCAATTTATCAAATTCAATGAATTTCAAATTTATAAACATAGTTTATAAATTCCATTTCTATTATAAACCCCAATTTTATAAATTCCTTTATTAATCCGATGCAATTTACATAACCCAGTTTCATACCCAAAAGCCATATTGTAAGTTAAATACCTATAATATTATTTATTTACCAAATCGTTCCTTTGAACTTCACCAATTTAAAATCTTATCACTTACAAGATTTCTTTATGGTTTATAATAATTTCAACTAATGAAATCTTCATTTATTAACAATTTCTATAAAATTCCCCTTTTTAATGCCCAAATCCATTTCTATAAGTTAATAACTTATAAACTTAAAATTTTCCAATAACCATTCGTTTTATAAATTTCACATTTATTAATCTATAAATCCTAGTGAAATTCATGTTATACATCAACTTAACACTTTATAAATTTATTCTATAACTTCAATAATTTTTATTTAAAAACATCCATTTATAAAATCCTTTATATAAACCATTAATAATCATAACTTCCCAAAAACCAAATTTAACTATTTTATAAAAACCTATTATTGTTAAAAATTTCTTTTAAGTTATATTTTATAAAAATATAAATTTTTAAAACATAAAATTTTATCCATCTATTTATTTTAAAATTTAATCAATTCAAAATTTTTAATAAACCATATTCTTTGAAAAATCGATTTAAAACCCCTTTTAAATTCAAAACCGTTATTTTAATTTTTAAAAATTTGAATCCGATGATGCAACAACATCAGATGGTCAATCACGGGAATAAGTGTCATATATCAATATGGTTATCAACGATCAATATAATATTCATAAACAGATAAATATGTGAGGAATCCAGTTGGATCCCTCCAACCTGTTACCCTGCAACCACAGACGTTAGCACAATACCAATTCCACTTCGAGGTGGAATATCGCGGTATATGGGATTTTATAAATATTCCGCTTAATAACGGCGCAATAGGGTCTCATCCGCTATACGAGGCGGGAAATCAAATCCGATATATACATATGCCAATATATATATATCGCTATATATAGTATATATCCTACTATATCTACTAGCACAATCAAACAGCAATCATCAATCAACACCAACTATTTAAAATTTTAAACAAAACCTTTCGATTGAGTGAGGAGTTCTCACCTTGATTTTATTTCCGTTTTTCGCGTTCGTTTCGAATAAAATTAAACGAACGTTTAATTTTACCCGAAATTCAAACGACCTCCAAACGACTCCAAACCAGTTGCACTGCGAAGAGCACGACGATACGATTCCAACGCAAAAAATCTCGTTCAATTTGGACCTCGCAGCAAAAAGTTATGCATTTTTAAAGTCGATACGAATTAATTTTGCAATCGAATTACATTTAAAAGAAAAACAATCAACCTCCTTCCTCTGGTGGGCCCACCTCCTCATCTCCTTGCGTACGCACGGGAGAGCATCTCCAGGTAGTAAAAATGCACAAAACCCATACAAGTAGAAATTAGGGTTTGATCTTCCGACCACCACGAAGCACGAAATTCGATCATACCACCGCCAAATGAAAGCTCTCGACGAGAGCCACCTTCACCAGCAACCATGACGAGCTCAGCCACCTCAGGACCCTTGGAAAACGTGTGCAACAGCCCCATGAACGCGGCCATTATCCCCTCCAAACGGCGATGATTCGCCAGATCCACCGTTGGATAGGTTCGCCTCGCCATGCTCTACAAGTTTGTAGTTGGAAGTTTTTCCTAAATGTTGATGGATTGAGAGATCTTGAGGAATGAAATTCGAAAATTTCTGGCCATTAAAGTGTAAGAGGCGGCTGGAGCAATATTCTAGGGTTTTGAACAAGAAAATGATATATATACCCATATTATTTTAATAATAAAATACCCAATTTAACACTTTTGCAAACGATCTCCAAACAACGCATGCCGACAGGCGTTCCTAAGGTTTTTCCGCGTTCCGGACGCAATGGAACAGGTTTCGTAAGCTAATTCCATCATATGTGTGAGATACGGCTATAAACGCTCAATTTAAATTAAAACCGATTTAAACGATTTCTAGACGTTTTGGCTTGTACCGGACAAACGGCAAATCCAAACGACTTGAAATTTGAAATCTTACAATAATATCACATTACGGATCCGATGAAACTGGTTTCGTCGAAATCCGAGACCGTTTGAAAAATGGCTATTTTAACTCGCTAAATTAATATTGAAACAATTTGGATGCGTTTCGAGCTGCCACGGTCAAACGACAACTCCGATTGCTACGAAAATTGAAATCCAATAATAACTAACTATTCCGGATCCAATGGAACTGGTCTCGTTCAATTCTGAGACTGTTCAAAAATTGGCTATTTTTCAGTCGATAATTAAATATTAAAATAATCAATTTTCACAAATTAATTCCAAATTCAATTTTACCAGTTCTAAAACATTTCTATAACTTCAATATGATTAAATAAAATTTTCCAAGTCATTTCCAATCATATTTAACCCAATATTAAATTATTTGTGGAATTTCACTATTAATTAATCGATTTAAATTACCCTATTAAATCCAATATTCGAGAAATAAATTATTTAACTTCAAATTTCTACTTATTAATATTTAAAATTAATTAAATACTCAAATTTAATTTATCAAAAATTCTGGGTCGTTACACTTTCAATGGCGAAAAGATGATTCGTTGCATTTGGTATCAAAGCAGAAGGTTAAGCGAGAACCTTAGCTTTGGTGGGGTAAACTCATTAGAGATAGGGTAAGGGACACCGTATAATAATTTGAGAGTATTATATATATGAAAGCGTATAAGTTATTGTTGTAAAACATATTGTGTTAATTGGCCTATTGAGTAGTTTATGAATTCTGGTCAAGATGTGGGACGCCACGGTGTCGATAAGGATTTCTAAACACTTGTACAAGGTAAATAACACAATATTGAATACTGAAAATAGGTAAAAGAAATATTTTACCTAAGATCAAATACTTTTTGTATATAAAGGAATAATTTTCAAATTGATATATTTGTTTATGTTGTGTTTGTTTGTTTGAAAATGACAATATTTATTTATTATCATTATCGTTTGACTAGTCATGCTCAGTTTAGGGGAATTGATTATTATTTGTTGATTGTCAATTTATGTTCGACCAGTTTATGGGCATTTATTGTTTTGATAATTGTAAGTGCATTAAAACAAACTTCTTGTGAATTAAGTTTCATAATTTGACTATAAGGGGTTCAAAGAAAATGTTAAGTTAAAAGTCGTCTTTTAATAATTTTGAGTTAAAAGCAAACTTTTAATAAAGTTGTTTAATATAGTCTAAATGGAAAAATAAGATATTTAGAGATAAATAATTGTAAAAAGTTTATTATAATAAAAGGGAGTTATTATAATATAAGTTGATTTTAAAAGATACATTTTATATGAGTATGGTATATAAAATAGTCTATATTATTTATAAAAGGTGTTTTATAAGTAAAAATATTTTTTGAGAATTTAAATACCTGTTTTACTTGAAATGATCTCAAAAGGAATTTTTAAGGAAGATACATTTTCTTTGGATAGTTCGGGGAACCATCTTGACTTATTTTATAGTAATCTGAATAATCTTCTAAGTGACGATCTAATATTGCTTAGGCAAACATGTAGTTCACTTAGTAAATTATTCTTTTTATCATTGTGCGATCAAAATGAGTTAAAATCCGAACGAATCCAAAGAGAGTGCTAGTGAAAAAATTGTTAAAATTTTAAACATATATAAATATATGTGTAGTATGATTTCAAAAAAAGGTTTTAAAATAAAATCGGGTATATAGGTCTTAAGTTCCTTAAAGGAAATTGATTTAAGAAAAAAGGTATTTTGATAAAAGAATGTTTTGATAAATAAAATTTTAAACTCTTGGATATAGAAGGAATAATTGAACTCAAGTTATTAAATGAGTTAAATAGGATAGGAAGGTTTTCATAAGCATTGTTTTATTAAAACCATAGTTTTTGTTAATCTTTTAAGTTGTGTAAACTATTTGGTGATATTAGGCCAACCTATAAACATCTTTCCTTAAAACACTCTAAGGTAAAGAGAGCGAAGGGTTGACTAAGTTTTAAAGACCCATATTTTGGTTGGGCCTCCATCTAAATTTTGAAAGGTAAAATAAAATCAATATATTGTACATGCTCTTAAGATGAAGAAGAAAATTATTCTACTAAATAAAGTGGAGTAAGTTTTTACTTGATGTTTTATAGAGAAATGTCATTATAGAATGTTTATAAACTTAAGTGGAAATTTGTGAAACAAATCATAAATAATTTTAGTATTGAATGAAATACTAGAAAAATATTGGTGTAGTTAAGAAACCAATTAAACTAAGTATGTAAATTGTCCATAGATCATTTTATTCACATGGTTCTCAATTTAGGTTTTGAGTACATAACCTTGGAGTGATTCACACCTGTCCAAAAAAGGATTTCTTACTTGATTCTTATTAGCGAACACTTGATTCGGATTCTCGATAATGATACTAAGGTTTTTTATCATAATATATGGCTATGAAAGGAGAACAAAGGTTTATAATTAAGGGACCTGATCGGAATCCGTACTAGGCTGGTCGAGCGAGCGACACTAGTTCAAAAGTAAAGTCGACGTATACGAGCAAGTGATTGGATTAAATATAGTACTATGATTTATATACATCATACAAGCTTAAGTATATTTGTATGTTTTGTTGTGTAGCTTAGGATAGTTTAGAGGAGTGACTTTAAATATTGTTTAAGGGAGCTTATGTAATCTTCTAAGCAATAACCAAAGGCGGATGAGCGTGACAGTGTTGGTTGTAAACCTAAGCAAAATTCTGAATTCCAAATCTAAGCAGAATCCTTAGATAATCGTGGAGTTGTATACTTAAGCAAAATTCTAATTTTTTTTTTGTTAAGTCACTTAACATTTTAAATGATATTAAGTGTTAGTTTGTTCCTTTATGGAATTTTATTTGATTGAAATTGTGATTTTATAGGCTACGGTTTATAAAGTTGTTGTTTAATAGGACTTAAATCCCGGTGCTTTTGAAAAAGTGATTTCAAAAGAATTTGAGAAATAAATAATAATGGTATTATTTTGAAATATGTGATGAAGCGTTATTATTTCAAGATATTTAAAAAGAGTTTTGTGAAGTGCTTTTTCAAAATTATGTTATGACTAAAGTTAGGCGCTTTTGAGTTTTCCAATTTGGAAGACTCACCAGGTATATTCGTTTACTCTAATTATTATTTTCGAAGGAACTGGAATACCACTGGATGCTCCATGTTATTTTGATTCTAGAGTTATACCATGCTTCGGTAAGAGGACCCCTTCCTTATCATTATTAATTTTAGTTTTGATTTATTTCTCTTTAGAGGAATTTGAAAATATATTTTGAATATAAAAACCTAGGAATTTAGTTCTAAATTTAACTTCTGAAATGGCTGGATGCTTAGTATTTTATTACAATGTATACTCAATAATTTTAATGCATATAGTTGTTATATTATTTATGTTGCTATTACTTATGATAGAAATTGCTTGTGTATTTCTCTTTTGTCAGTATGGTTCTCTTTGAACTATGCAAGTATAAGATAGGCATAGGGATGCAAGAGATTATTATTTGATTTCTTGTACACATGCATTTGCATTTGCATTGAGATAGTGAATTGCTTGCAAAAGAGGTACATAGTTGATTTATATATTGGTGATTGATTAATGATTTTATGCCTCAGATATGAAAGGCCGCTTGGTTTTAGTTCTCTTTGTTGATTTGGGCCAGTTATGATCAGCCGTGCACAAGAGGTGCTGGTGAAGTTTTCTATAACATAAATGACTTTAAAAGTTTAATAACTCATTTTAACTAATGGGTTTTGAACCTTAAGGGTTTGGCAAAATTTTCTTCCTTTGGGAATTTCGAGGACGAAATTCTTTTAAGGAGGGAAATGTAACATCCTATAATTTTATTGTTTTGATTTTGAATATTTGATTAATTTTAACTATTTAAATACTTGGTTTTTAAAGTTAAATAATCTATATTCAATATAGGGACTGGTTAAATATTTGACATCTGTATTAAATACTAATTAAATGGATTTAATAACCTTATTTAACTCCTTTAATTAATAAATAATCATGGGTAACTCGTTTTTTAAATTTATACAATAATAATTAGTTCGAATAAATAACAAGAAAACTAATTGTTGTCAAAACAACTTGATTTTTAGTGATTTATTTTTAAATGAATTTACTGGATTTTTCCATAAGTTTTAATTTGAAAATAATTATATTTCCCTTTGATGTATTTTATGAAAACGATGATTTTGAAATTTCATAGAATAAAATAACCTGTGTATTTTATTGTTAATTTATGATCGTGTCGCATTTTGGTACACGGTCGTATTTTTATTTTGGTCATTCACGGTTCATACGCGAATGAAATATTGTATAGCGAAATACCGTAAAACCTACTTTTCAAAAAAATTAAATCAAAATTTCAAAATAATTTAATGGTGATTTGATGTTTTGCTTGGAATCTTTGGCTAGCTTGGAAATTTTGGCTAACTTGAGAATTTTGTTTTGAAGTAAGGAACTGACTTTTAGTTTATGAATTATGCAAATTCATTCTTGCATTCCTTCCTTCCTTTTCATTCTTCCCTTTCGCCTTTTATTTCTCAAAATCTAGTAAGCCAAAAAAAATGGCCACCATATTCAAAAATCAAAACCAATCGATTTACTTCATTAAAAAAAATTATGAAACAAGATTTATTAATCTCATATGAAGTTTAACTTCCAATCCATGTCCATCTTTTTGGTTGCAGTTGCATTGGATGGTGTTGGACAGTTTTTTTTGCCGTCCTGGGTTTTAGGCCTTAAAGTGATTAAGGCAGATTTAGATGAAATGGAGTATGGATTCGTGCTTCTTAAGCAAGGGCGAGTCGGTGGTGGAATTTATGGAGGATGCAGCTCCTCCTTGATCGTTGCAGCATTAGGTTGCATGAGAAGGATGCCCATGTCACATATTGTATGTCGCAACCGAGCTCGGTATTTTTTGGTGGAATGCGGAGCTCTTGCGAAGGGCGGCACATTGGAATTATTAGTTGTTGAATCCATGGAGAGATGGTGAAGTTAGGAGGACATAGGAGGTTCAAATGGTGGGGTTCTTATGAACGTTTCACTATGCATACTTATACAGGGGTGGTAATTTTAATTTTAGCGAAGTTGTATTATTTTGGGTAATTAAACTAATTAGCGTAAATTAATTAATTTAATTATCTCGAACCATATAAATTCAATAACTATTGCTGTGACGCCCCACCTCTATGCTCGCAATAACAAAGAGTATTAAAAGAAATACTGTCTATTATCACGAAGAATAAGGCTGGATAGGAGCGGCCATCCGTAGTTAGGCCTTACACTAGTATTGGTTGCCTCGATAGGAGTGATATATCTTTTAAATTTTTCATCTCTTATTTATTTACTCCCATCGACCTACCCAATTCCAGTATAAAACGAACTACGATGGTTCATAATAGTTTAGGACAATATATATAATAATAACAAAGATAATGTAAATACGGAACACAGATATAACAGAAAGTCTCATATATATAACTTATGTCAGTTACAATACATGTGATACAATACATATGATACAACTACAACTGTCGACTCTGGAAGTTACATATACAAGTACATTATCGTGAATAATATACATGAACATACAACATCCTATACAAAGACACTGACAACTTTAAATAACAACGAAAACTCCAAAAGATATGAAGAGACTTCATAGCTCTAGCAGCAACCCAAGGTAAAATATCTACAACCTGTAAATACTCGGTCTGACCCGAGTATTACATTCAAAAGAAAATAATACACGGGTCAGTCTAATTCAAACTCAGTTATTAGTGCACAGAAGCAATAATAATTAAATAATGAATAGACGACAGTCACAATAAATCTCGTCTATCTGATCCTTAAATAAAGAAATCGGATAATGATAAATATAACACGTAACAGTGTTAAAAAACAAATCAGCAAATTAAACCAAATCAGAATACAATTCAGAATATTGAATTGAATAAACAAAACAGTTCAAACCATTGAAATATCAATTAAAATATTAATTCGGGTAGGGCTGCAGTACACGCACGCGTGCACTGCCTCACCACTACAGCATATGGAATATGCAAAAGATCAAATAATCAAAACAAGATAGAATATCATAAAAGCCATACCGTGTGGCTGCAGTTCACGCTTGCGTGCACTACATTGCCATTATAGTGACGATATACCCAATGAATACCGTGTGGCTGCAGTTCACGCTTGCGTGCACTGCCTTGCCACTACAGTGATGATGTACACAAAAGATCAACGAACCAAAATCACTGAAGTAAAAGTAAATGGCACCAACTCAACTCACAATGAACCAGATGGAACTGCAACAGATGCAAACCAATGCACAACGTAAATGACACAGCAACAGTAGAACCAACACACAAAAGTTCACAATTCGACACGACAGCAAATACAACTTTAATGCAACCAGTCTAAGTGGACAATGCAAACACAGTCAAATGAATACAGTGAGGTTCTACCTAATGCAACAACATGAATGGTCACTGGCATGACCACCCAAACATATATGCAGTTATGAATAATGCAAGCTAATGCACATGAACCGGATGGCAATCATTTCAAGGCAACAGTAACAACTACACGAAACTGGAGATTGCAACTTAAATAGAAAATGCACATGAACATGATGGCAACAGTTCAAGGCACAGTAACTTATGTATATGAACATGGAGGAAAGGCATCAATACTAATATGCAGCAGTAACTTATGTATAGGAACATGAAGGAAAGGCATCATTACTAATATGCAGCAGTAACTTCTGTATATGAACATGATGGAAAGGCATCATTACTAATATGCAGCAGTAACTTATGTATAGGAACATGAAGGAAAGGCATCAATATTCATTTTAAAATTTAATCAACACCTTCATCTAACAAGGCTACCAACCCATGTATCATCACTGAACCTCACATGTATGCAATCAGACATGTTGATGCAATTGAATGGTTTTGCATCTATTTTTTTTTTCGTGTACAGTAGCTTTTAAGAACAGAACACACTACACATGAGGCTCACGCATGCCCCTATAAAGCATGTGCACAACCAATTGTGCAGGCAAGAATTATAAACTGTTACAGATGGGGCACTGCAAACTACAACATCGCAAATGAACTTGAGCGACAACTTAGTTTTCACGCACACAAACAATAATACCCACATGCATGCAATTATAATTTGAAACAAGGTAACTCTGTATACTCCACTTAAATGCAAAAACAGGGCTTGGGTGAAAACATGACCTATTCAAACGTTTTAAACGATTATAAACTCAAGACTAAATTGCAATTTCACAAAAATGAACGAAGTCGAGAATCAAATAGCTTCAAATGGCCAAAGTCGAACGAAATCACATCATCAAATCAGGTCAATAGCCGAAGTCAACAGGAACATGAACGAGTAGTTCAAATCAATATCGTGGTAAGCACGAAAAGAAACATCAGAGAAATCGAACTGTGTCAACCATGTGAACACTATATATACAGAAATCGAACCGAAGCATAGTATCGTCTATCAAACAAAAGACCACAAAATCCAGTGACCGAAGTCACAAAATCGAACTCAGACAGAAAAATAAAAACATCAACATCAAAACGAAATCAAACTGCCGAAACGAAGTCAAACAACAATCAGACGTACATAATTTAGAAATTCGAAAGTTATAAAAGCAGCAGTTTAAATTAGATGTGAGTGAAAGTCAAATTCACTCACCTTGTTCGAAGTGAGGACGAACTCAGTCAAACAGCCGCTTTATCAAAAACGAACAAGTTCAAATCAATCTAAGTCGTGATGAACTTCGTTTCCCTTTGGATGAATCGCACAATCAACAGCCGAAGCCATGGAAATCCCCAATTCGCGAAACCCTTGCTTGAGGAACGAACGAACATGAAAAATTTGAAGCCGCCATTATTACTCTATTTTGATTTAGGGTTTTGGGTTCTTTTTTTTTCGAATTGAAAATAAGGTAAAGGGGAACGGTCATCCATATTTACTAAGTAACACGGGCACCAAAATAATACAGAGACGTGGGCCAATATCAATTTTAAACCCGAATAACCCTTAAACAAATTTCGAACGAATTGTAACTGATTTGAAAACCCCATCATCAAATAGCTAGCGACAATATTTGTTTAATGACGATAATAAATTTTCACAAAAGCTCGGGTTGTTACAGACTCCCCCTCTTATAAAAATTACGTCCCCGCAATTTTCATAATTAAGGTTATCAATAATAATTGTTTTTCTAACATAAACTGGTTAAGCTAGAAAAATAAAGGTCGGAAATACAAACGTCAAAGAAATCTTTTAATTTCATAAAAGAAATTCACAAATTCTCAACAAAAACTCATTATCAAAAGATAACCAGAACACATAAATCACAAAACAGCAATATTCAATTATCGATGCGATAATTAGAAAACAGAAAAATCTAATTATCAACAAAGATAATTAGAAAACACAAATCGCAAATCGCAAAACCGCAATTATCTAGTTACCAAAACGGTAATCAGAAAACAACAGAGGTCTAATTATCAAAAACGATAATCAGAATTTTCAAATCAACAAATATCCGTTATCAAAAACAATAATCAAATCTCAAATCAACAATTATTCGATTATCAAAATCGATAATAAAATCAACAATTATTCGATTATCAAAAACGATAATCAAATCAACGAATATTCGATTATCAAAAACGATAATCAAATCTCAAATCAACAATTATTCGATTATCAAAAACGATAATCAAATCAACAAATATTCGATTATCAAAAACGATAATCAAATCAACAATTATTCGATTATCAAAAACGATAATCAAATCTCAAATCAACAATTATTCGATTATCAAAAACGATAATAAAATCAACGAATATTCGTTTATCAAAAACGATAATAAAATCAACAATTATTCGATTATCAAAAACGATAACAATATTCGATTATCAAAAACGATAATCAAATCAACGAATATTCGATTATCAAAAACGATAATCAAATCAACAAATATTCGATTATCAAAAACGATAATCAAATCTCAAATATTCGATTATCAAAAACGATAATCAAATCTCAAATATTCGATTATCAAAAACGATAATCAAATCTCAAATCAACAAATATTCGATTATCAAAAACGATAATCAAAAACATCAAATATCTAATTATTAAAAACGATAATCAGAAACATCAAATATCTAATTATCTAAAACGATAATCAGAAACATCAAATATCTAATTATCTAAAACGATAATCAGAAACATCAAATATCTAATTATCTAAAACGATAATCAGAAACATCAAATATCTAATTACCTAAAACGATAATCAGAAACATCAAATATCTAATTACCTAAAACGATAATCAGAAACATCAAATATCTAATTACCTAAAACGATAATCAGAAACATCAAATATCTAATTACCTAAAACGATAATCAGAAACATCAAATATCTAATTATCTAAAACGATAATCAGAAACATCAAATATCTAATTACCTAAAACGATAATCAGAAACATCAAATATCTAATTATCTAAAACGATAATCAGAAACATCAAATATCTAATTACCTGCAGATAATTAGATTTAACTAATATCTAGAAGTCAATTAAGACACTCTAGAAAATCAACATAAAAGGTTGGATCGATCCCATCAGATGGCGAGTTTTAGCTACGCCGCACGTGCATCTTAGAGTGGCCGAAGCCTACCAAGTACTCAACATAATTTTGATGCCCATCAGATTGACCCGAAGGTCCGCAGAGTGACCCGAAGGTCTAGTACTGGTATTTGACCCGAAGGTCCAGCAGAGTGGCCCGAAAGCCCAACAAATGACCCGGAGGTCCAGCAGAGTGGCCCGAAAGCCCAACAAATGACCCGGAGGTCCAGTAGAGTGGCTCGAAAGCCCAAATAAAATCATTAGATATTCAATTAACGAGTCCGGAATTAACCGAAAAAGCAAACGCACATGTCCCATACCACGTGTTTTACTAAATCGTTTGATTCTCTTCATCGTTTCCTTGAAGTGCAAAATTGTGTATTCACAAATAACACTTCACACTCTCAAACGGACAAGTCCGGAGTTAAGCGAATCAGTAAAAGAAAGGGGTCATAGTCCTCGATTTTACTGAAACGTTTAAATCGCTTCCTCATTCTTTTGAAAGCGCAAAATGCAAAACTTCTGAAAACAATTTTCATTTATTTCATAAAAGTAATAATTTACATTCTCAAACGAACAAGTCCGAAATTAAGCGAATCAGTAAAAGAAAGGGTTCATAGTCCTCGATTTTGCTGAAACGTTTAAATCTCTTTCTCGTTCTTTTGAAAACGTAAACTGAAAAATTTTGAAAACACTTTTTATAATCACGTGATTAAATCAGCAACATAAGTAGCAATTTCAACAAGAAAATGGTACTTCTCAAAACAACATAAAACTAATCTCAAAATCAGCATTGCGGGATAGCCGCTTGAAAATCCACTTTAAAATTTGACAGTTACTGAAGTCAAGGCGACAGTAGTTTTTAAATGTCAAATCTCATCAAAATAATTTGCATCAAAATATAATATCAGTGAATTTTCATTCATTGAAATATGTCAACAAAACACCGTGCTTCAAAATATAGCATTGGTGTGAAAAGCCCGTTATAAGAATAACGGCAACAAATACGTTTCATAACCAAGCATCGGTTCAACGTAAAATTAATGCAGTAACGTGCAGCTTGAATTTTGCACGTACACTACAAAATGAACAAAGAAATCATTCGAATATATCTTCAATGAAGATAATTCAAAACAGCAAAATCTAATCAACATGTGATTAGCATCAAAGGAAACCAGCAAAATTTCAACAAAGCCACATAGCTGCAATCGCTTCGAATCCTCAAATCGGATTCGGAATTTTAAAGAAAATAAAATAAACACAGCTATGTAAACAACAAATGAAATTTATTTCAATTTCATACTTTGATTTTTAAATCAAAATAATTATCATCTGTACTCAGTGAAGCAGTCACACTGTTTTCGCTGCGCACTCTGATAAACAAAGCACATATAAAACATCGACTAATAGTTGTAACACATATTCCATCTAAGTTATGTTTCATATTATGTCCTAAACCCCAAGCTCTGATACCAACTGTGACGCCCCACCTCTATGCTCGTAATAACAAAGAGTATTAAAGGAAATACTGTCTGTTATCACGAAGAATAAGGCTAGATAGGAGCGGCCATCCGTAGTTAGGCCTTACACTAGTATTGGTTGCCTCGATAGGAGTGATATATCTTTTAAATTTTTCATCTCTTATTTATTTACTCCCATCGACCTACCCAATTCCAGTATAAAACGAACTACGATGGTTCATAATAGTTTAGGACAATATATATAATAATAACACAGATAATGTAAATACGGAACACAGATATAACAGAAAGTCTCATATATATAACTTATGTCAGTTACAATACATATGATACAATACATATGATACAACTACAACTGTCGACTCTGGAAGTTACATATACAAGTACATTATCGTGAATAATATACATGAACATACAACATCCTATACAAAGACACTGACAACTTTAAATAACAACGAAAACTCCAAAAGATATGAAGAGACTTCATAGCTCTAGCAGCAACCCAAGGTAAAATATCTACAACCTGTAAATACTTGGTCTGACCCGAGTATTACATTCAAAAGAAAATAATACACGGGTCAGTCTAATTCAAACTCAGTTATTAGTGCACAGAAGCAATAATAATTAAATAATGAATAGACAAAAGTCACAATAAATCTCGTCTATCCGATCCTTAAATAAAGAAATCGGATAACGATAAATATAACACGTAACAGTGTTAAACAACAAATCAGCAAATTAAACCAAATCAGAATACAATTCAGAATATTGAATTGAATAAACAAAACAGTTCAAACCATTGAAATATCAATTAAAATATTAATTCGGGTAGGGCTGCAGTACACGCACGCGTGCACTGCCTCATCACTACAGCATATGGAATATGCAAAAGATCAAATAATCAAAACAAGATAGAATATCATAAAAGCCATACCGTGTGGCTGCAGTTCACGCTTGCGTGCACTGCCTTGCCACTATAGTGACGATATACCCAATGAATACCGTGTGGCTGCAGTTCACGCTTGCGTGCACTGCCTTGCCACTACAGTGATGATGTACACAAAAGATCAACGAACCAAAATCACTGAAGTAAAAGTAAATGGCACCAACTCAACTCACAATGAACCAGATGGAACTGCAACAGATGCAAACCAATGCACAAAGTAAATGACACAGCAACAGTAGAACCAACACACAAAAGTTCACAATTCGACACGACAGCAAATACAACTTTAATGCAACCAGTCTAAGTGGACAATGCAAACACAGTCAAATGAATACAGTGAGGTTCTACCTAATGCAAAAACATGAATGGTCACTGGCATGACCACCCAAACGTATATGCAGTTATGAATAATGCAAGCTAATGCACATGAACCGGATGGCAATCATTTCAAGGCAACAGTAACAACTACATGAAACTGGAGATTGCAACTTAAATAGAAAATGCACATAAACATGATGGCAACAGTTCAAGGCACAGTAACTTATGTATATGAACATGGAGGAAAGGCATCAATACTAATATGCAGCTGTAACTTATGTATAGGAACATGAAGGAAAGGCATCATTACTAATATGCAACAGTAACTTCTGTATATGAACATGATGGAAAGGCATCATTACTAATATGCAGCAGTAATTTCTGTATAGGAACATGAAGGAAAGGCATCAATATTCATTTTAAAATTTAATCAACACCTTCTTCTAACAAGGCTACCAACCCATGTATCATCACTGAACCTCACATGTATGCAATCAGACATGTTGATGCAATTGAATGGTTTTGCATCTATATTTTTTTTTTCGTGTACAGTAGCTTTTAAGAACAGAACACACTACACATGAGGCTCACGCATGCCCCTATGAAGCATGTGCACAACCAATTGTGCAGGCAAGAATTATAAACTGTTACAGATGGGGCACTGCAAACTACAACATCACAAATGAACTTGGGCAACAACTTAGTTTTCACGCACACAAACAATAATACCCACATGCATGCAATTATAATTTGAAACAAGGTAACTCTGTATACTCCACTTAAATGCAAAAACAGGGCTTGGGTGAAAACGTGACCTATTCAAACGTTTTAAACGATTATAAACTCAAGACTAAATTGCAATTTCACAAAAATGAACGAAGTCGAGAATCAAATAGCTTCAAATGGCCAAAGTCGAATGAAAGCACATCATCAAATCAGGTCAATAGCCGAAGTCAACAGGAACATGAACGAGTAGTTCAAATCAATATCGTGGTAAGCATGAAAAGAAACATCAGAGAAATCGAACTGTGTCAACCATGTGAACACTATATATACAGAAATCGAACCGAAGCATAGTATCGTCTATCAAACAAAAGTCCACAAAATCCAGTGACCGAAGTCACAAAATCGAACTCAGACAGAAAAATAAAAACATCAACATCAAAAGGAAATCAAACTGCCGAAACGAAGTCAAACAACAATCAGACGTACATAATTTAAAAATTCGAAAGTTATAAAAGCAGCAGTTTAAATTAGATGTGAGTGAAAGTCAAATTCACTCACCTTGTTCGAAGTGAGGACGAACTCAGTCAAACAGCTGCTTTGTCAAAAACGAACAAGTTCAAATCAATCTAAGTCGTGATGAACTTCGTTTCCCTTTGGATGAATCGCACAATCAACAGCCGAAGCCATGGAAATCCGCAATTCGCGAAACCCTTGCTTGAGGAACGAACGAACATGAAAAATTTGAAGCCGCCATTATTACTCTATTTTGATTTAGGGTTTTGGGTTCTTTTTTTTTCGAATTGAAAATAAGGTAAAGGGGAATGGTCATCCATATTTACTAAGTAACATGGGCACCAAAATAATACAGAGACGTGGGCCAATATCAATTTTAAACCCGAATAACCCTTAAACAAATTTCGAACGAATTGCAACTGATTTGAAAACCCCATCATCAAATAGCTAGCGACAATAATTGTTTAATGATGATAATAAATTTTCACAAAAGCTCGGGTTGTTACAATTGCATACGAGGTCAAATTTGGACGTGGTCTTTTGCATTGGACTCGTATCGATGGTATCTAAGCATTGGAGTATGACTTGTTGAATTTGAAACTAGTAGAATTTTGGACTAAAATCGAATGTTTTAGACCAAAATCTGAATGCAAAAGTGTCGATTGGAATTTCGATGAGTTTACTCACCTCTAAATAAATTATATGATATCTTTGTTGCTATAAATTATTGTTGAATGGTTGATAGTTTTAATGGAGTATAAATCAATGATAAACTTATTGTGATTTAATTTAGTTACGTTAATGTAGCTAATTTAGTTATACTTCGTTTCGGATGTCTATTTGGCATAATAAAATATCGTTCTACTATAATTAAATCGAATAGATTATTTTGGACGTCTATCAAGCAGAATAAATCACAGTTCTGTGCTTGCAAAGTAAAATGATTACTTTTGAAGTCAATTAATATGTTGGTTAATTAATAAATGTTATGTTAGCTATTGATCACTAATTGTTGATAATTATATGTTTGATATTATTGTTTAGTTTGTTTGGATTTAAATTTCTGCTTGAAAAGCAATAAATAACCATTGTTTTGCAGGGGACTTTTTTAGAGAGACCCTAAGGGGTGTCTCGCCATTATTATTTTATCGTTATATGCATCTTAATTAAATTCCTATATTGTTTATATTAATGTTTGGTTGAAATATCAATGACATACTATTTGATTTGTGTAAGTGTCGTTACAACGACTATCGCAATATCATCATTTATGAAGTATCATATCCTTAAATCCTTATGTGTGTTGAACTTGTTCTTGTATTTTTATAAAATAAATGTTTGTTTGTGTTCTTGCACTTTAAAAGTTGTTTAAAACAATATTTCAAATATTTTTAAAATTTTGAAAATAAAGGATAAGTGTTGTTTAAAATTTATAAAAGGAGCTAAAAATTTGATCAGTTATCATTTTGAGATAACTAATGTTGTTTAAATTTATAAATAAATTATAAATTTGACTAATTATCTTTTGGGATGATTGATGTTGTTTTAATTTTAAAAAGGTTATTTACTTTAAATATTTTATAAATTCTTTTCAAATGGTTTCATAAAGATTTTAAAGTACTTGGAAGGAATTTGGGGTCTTAAATATATTTTAAGTTATTATTTTATCTTTAAGTAAAAGATTATTTTGAGATATTATTAATAATTGTTTTAATTAATCATTTTAATAATGATGTTTAAAGTTAGTTAATCATTTTAATAATGTTGTTTAAAGTTATAACTGATGTTTAAAGTTAATTAATTATTTTAATAATGATGTTTATAGTTAATTATTAACTTTAATAAAGCCGTTTAAAATTAATATTTGTGATGCGAAAAACCAAGCACAAGTTCGGTTTTTTAAAATTTTAAAAGTGTTATTCGGATATAGAAAGTGTAAGCCCCACCCCGAGGCCGACATTAACAAAGAGAATTACTGCATAATTCTATCTGCTAATGCGGAGAATAGGGCTGGTTGGGAGGGACCATTTTTAATCTTGTCTTAAACATATACTGAATACGTCGATAAATGCTCTATATTTTTCTATTTCTCGTGGATCAAGATATCCAATAAATTCTTAATACAGAACTATAGATGGCTAATGGATCTATAAGAACAAAATATAGTAACAGAATGCATATCACATCACAGAACAGTAAACATCACATGTATAATACATATACATTGATAAATCCCAGTACAATATAAAATAATACAAAAAAGTGGTTCAGAGACCACAGTATATACATCTAATCAAAATACATATCAGAGTTAAGCGAAAAGAAATGTAAACTGCACAAAAGTGCTAGGCCGATATCCAAGTAGATGCATCAAAGCTAAGTCCCACAATTGAACGCTAACCTGAAATGACTCGGTCTAACCGAGTATAAAATACATGGGTCAGCCGAGCTAAAACAATCAGTTAATAAGAATAGACGATAATATGAAGCATATAATACAAAGTGATAATTCTTCTCAGATGCAAAAAAGCATTAGAAAGAACACACACCCATGACTTAAGTGGACCATTGTCACTTAAGTATAAAAAGACCTCAAGAGAGGTGACTCAAATAATAACACTCAATATAGAAACAAATGCCTCATATCATCGGCGACATTCCAAAACATCTATAATGGTTTCAATCAACCATATTCCCTAAAAAGGAGAAGTCTCAAATTCAAAACTCAAGAAACACCACAAATGGAAAACACAAATATAAAATCAAAATAGAGTGGTCTTAAAACCCAAAATACGCCAAATGGCAACTCATCAATACACACACACACACACACACAGACATATATATATATATATATATATATATATATATATATTTCTAAGATCATATAAAACGCCAAAGACGACAAACTCAAATCTCAAGTATGGACCCAATAGCCCTATGAAAGAATGGAACCAACAGCCCAATGAAAAGGATGGACACAACAGCTCAAATCTCAAAATATGCACGTGTAAAATTCTTGTCCAGTACTATATAAATTATAGGTACCTATCCCAGATGTTCGATGTCATAAAACCCAGATAACTGAATTCACATAAACTCGTGATGAGCCTAACAGCTCGATAAGATTGGACCCAATAGCCAAATATGAGCCCAACAGCTCTAGTACTGGCATAACCCAAAATGTGTCATAAACTCTCCGCTAGGAACCCGTAAAGTGGTAACATGCGTCCCATTCCACACGTTCTCACTAAATGGTTTATTAATCGCTAGCCAATGCCACATTAGAAAACTCATGACTTGTCTCATCTCATCGACAAGTATAAATAAACCTTGTGATGGTTCCACGTGAATCATAAATCTCAAAATAGGAAATCACAAACTCAAAACTTGCCTTGTATCATCGGTAAGTATAAAAAACATCATAATGGCTCTCATCAACCATAACTCCTAGAATAGGAGATCTCAAACCCTTAAACTCGCCAAATATTGGCCATCCCAGATAATTCCTATATATATAGGAATTATAAACTCAACATACGCCATAAAATGGCAAACAACTCAGAATCGAAAACCTCTAATAGCTTCGACCGTACAAGTCCGGAATTAACCGAATGCGCGTGTCCCATACCATGTGTTTTACTAGAACGTTTGATTCTCTTTATCATACGTTTGAAAAGTGCAAAAATGTGTATTTAATATTTAAAATAATTTACTTTAGAAAATAAGCTTTTAAACCAATTTACGAAATCAGTTTTGAAAACCGTATTTTGAAATTCCCTTATTATAGAGAATAGATGGATTTTTATATTTGAAAATACATTTAAATACTATATAATAATTATTTGAACGGCCGCTTTTATTTAAAAATTATTTCAAAAATCATTTGGAGAAAACCGTGCTTGAAAACAAGGAAATTCAAGGAAGAAAGCTCAAAACCAATAACTTGATTTCAATTCAAATTCAACCCAAAATCAATTTAAATTCAATTTAAATTTGAATTTCAAACCCTCCATATTTAGCTAGCCTATTGATAAGCATCATAGCACTTCAAAACATCTCAAAAACCACTTGAAAATAGGAAATAATGCCAAGAAATTAAGCTGGAAACAATTCGGAACACAAGAGAGCCAACAAAAAAACACACAAAAGGCCACTGCCCCCTAGGTCAACTGCCAGGTCGATCTCCTTGGTCCTTAGGTCGACCGTATGGTCGACCTAAAGGTAGGCCTGGTCGACCTAGGCAAGCTTCTCGTGCGATTTCTGTTCCAGTTGTTCTGCAAGCCATGAATTGATTTTCAAGCCAACTTTTGACATAGCAAACGAGATTATTTTTCAACCAAATTTTACAGGCATATAGAGAAACAAGTAAGCTACAAACTGGAAGGAATTCGGCAGCATTTCGTTGTCCGAATTGGAAGTTACAAGCATGCAAAGAAGAGACTTGGACCACGTTTCATATAAGAGAAAAAATGAAACAAAAAATTGTTTACAGAGTACGTATTTTGCACAGAACTTTTCCTTGAGCATTGCAGTAGCTAGAAAATGTGAGCTAGCAAAGTTTTTGATTGCAGCAATGATCTTTTGAGAAGAATTGAGGCTCTAGCGACCTGAAATAGCTGAAACAGAACATGCAATACAAAAGAAATTGGTTTCAGACATTCATACCTAAATTCTAAGATTTCTGATGAAATTATTTAGTATTGGGTTTGATTACCTTGAATATTCTCTAGTTTGATGATTTTCTTCTTTTAATTAGTAGTAAATTTGGTGAGATTTGAATTCACTTTGAAGAAGCCATTGATTTTCTTTATTTTCCTTTTCTGTATATTTGCTTATGAGAAGGAAGAAGAAACAATGTATCGTGTTTTCTTTTCTGACCAGAAAAATCCAAATATTAGGTTTTAGACTTAAAACCTTACCCAATATGCCCAACTCCATTTATACTTAGAGAAAATAAAGGAATGCACATGTTTTAGCTTATATTATCACCATATTCTCACATTTCGTCATTTAAAGTCGACTAAAATGCATACATCTTAATTGTAATGAATTAAAATTGTTATTATAACAAAATAAAATTTATTTCAATTATAAAAAGTCATTTTTAACAATAAAACCCTATTTTACACAATATTTCACGACTTACACTATTTTAATATAACAAGCATAAAAAAATTATTTTCTTATCAAATAAATTATAAAAAATCATTTTAACTTTATTAAATCATCAAAATATTATTTTCAAACAATGTTTCATCTTTTATTTTAACCAAATACATATTTTCTTCATATTTATCCTTTTTAAATCCATAAAAGATTAATATTGACAATATTTTTCAATATTGTTATATTTAACCAAATAAAATTACAAATTGATTATTTCCCTTCCAATTTCTCAAAATAAAGTTTTTAAATTTATTTCCATCAATTTAGATTCATTTCAACTATTGAATGTTGAAATACATCACTTATTTAATTTGTTAGCTCCAAACTAATATAAACCTCATATTTATAATTTATTTAATCAAATACTTATCCAATCAATATTTAGTCCCATATTTATACCCAAATAAACAAAATAACGTTCCAAACTTTATTTTTATGATTTTATTTACAAAATTCATTGTTTATTCCAAATAAACAATAAAAAAATTCCAATTATATATTAAATTATAACTTCCGTTATAATTTAAATATGCAGGTAATCTCCAAAACAGGGTTGTTACAGACTCCCCCGTTAACAAAATTGAGCCCTCGTAATTTCTAGAGAAGACTTTGTATTCAACATATTAATTTCATCAATCAAAGGAAGGATAGACTAACTCGGGTTTAAAAGAAATTCTCACACTCTCAAATAAGATAACATAAAACCAAGATAAGACTCGCTCGATTAATTCTATGGTTTCCAAAGTGATAACATCGGGACTAGCAAACCATTGAATTTTCCGAGAAACTCACAAGATTTCGAAGGCATCTCACCTTGAATGAGAACACAATAAGATCCTACACAAAGAATCAATCAAATGAGATTGATTTCTCATAAGCCCCTCGAGTAAAGTCGGGATTTAGCACAACTCCAACCCGAACTCTAATCAACAAGATAATTATCGATATGATCTTTTCGTATGACACTACGGAAGGAACCACACCGATGCTAGATAGACACAATAGAGGCAAGATAGATCAACTAAAAGGTGGTTTCCTTAAAAGCCACCACACTCAAACGACCTTATAAATGCACGTCGTTAGAAAATAGCATAAGAGTAAGATAAACACAAGGACTAAAATATATTTATTAACTCTTAACTAAAAATTCTTGGAATTTCAAAATTCAATATTTTTAGTATTTTATAACCATAATTTTCAAGACTTGAAAAAATTTCAAAACTTCTTATTATAATACTTAATAAGTATTGCAAAGACTAAAATTTATATTCATATTCCTCTTGTTACAAATTAAATTTCCAAAAGAATTTTATAAATTCCTATCAATATATTCCCAAAGAAAAATTTAAAATCTCAGCACTATTTGTTTTCCAAACCACCTAATGTTTTGAAAACAAGCTTCAAATTTGTTACATATAACTTTTATATTACATTACCCGATGGACAACAAAATCTTAAAACCCAAAACATATTTTATCTAGTAAACAACATTTTAACAATAAGCCTATTTATATTTAATTCTATAGATTCAAAACAATATAATGGCTTTGCCTTGCCATCGGTTTATAGTGAACAACTCTATCCATTGCTGTAGAGTTGACCAAGTAATTAAAACTGCCTTGCCACTTAATTAACCATCACTATGGTTCAATGGCTGCATATACCACTCAAAATAAAATTTTAATACCAACTTCCCAAAAATAATTTACTTCCAAACTCATCCTTATAAAAACTCGATTATTATGTTTGAATGCCTCATCACAGCGTTTAAGAAATTCCTATCGATAACGTTGATCAGGTGCGTCGACTAGATTCTTAAAGCACTCGATGGACAATCCAACACAAAAATCACTTCAATAAAAAGAAATAACTCTCATATATAATACACAAAATTATTCTTGATTTCATAATAACTAAAATTCCAATTTCTCTTAAAACACATATCATATAGCAACATAAAATTGAAATCAAAGAACATAAGAGATTTTGTCGAGATATTCCCTGAATACTCGATTCATAAGATTGACAAAATAAAATGGAGTGTTCGTCAATCCAAATGATAAATCGAACCACTCACAAGAATCATACGAGTGCGGAATGCGATGAAAGGAATGCTATCTCCCTCGACTCGTAGCTGAAGGAAATTAGTGCAAGTTTAAGCTAAGGAAAGACTCGAGCACCACATAATAGATCAAATAAGAGATCAACGAGATATATAGATAAGGGTAAGATATTCTTCTTAATGAGAAGAAGAACATTTGCAACATATCATTATTTTGAGTGAAGTAATGGCACAAAATATAACACTAAATAAGTATCCAAAAGGATATCGCGAAAGAAACCAAGATGATAATATCAATTGAACTCAATCAATTTCCTCATTCTTTAATGGATATTCTCGTGGAACGATAACCGAAAGGCTAAGAGCCAGAAACGAGATCAACACAATACTCGATTGCCCGATTGGGTAACAATCCCAAAATGGACACATAAATATTACAGAGTCACAATAAATAGAATTCGAGATACATCATCATCATCTCGAAACATTCAGTAGATAAAGATACTTCAGAATTTTCATCAACATTCTGAAGAACAAGAAACAACAAATTAGCCAATTAAGTATATAGGATCGTTCTAGATCATAGGATTGGAATTGATAATAAGCAAGCCAATCCATCCTAAAACATACTAATCTCAAGATGACGAATAAGCAAATACTCACGAAAGGAAAATGTTGAGTCACAGATTCTATGAAGGTTTTGATTTCTGACAAAGAAATAAAGGCGATCGACAAAACAAAGACATCATGGCTACATATGGTACTCTAGATTATAGGTTGATTATTTGATATTGTAATATTGATAAACTTGTTAAAATCTATCCTCAAATAATCATGCATTTCAATATAATCAATATATATATACATTTGAATAGCATTGCACATTCACTGTGCAAATTATCAGAGACCGGTCGACCGGTAGTAAAAGAGGCGGTCGACCGTTTCTGCATAATATGCACAATGAACGTGCACACATACACATAACGACTATATATTTGAAATCCTGTCTACTGGCCAATTTTTGACCTGTCGACCATTTTTAAAAAGAGAGCAACCTTTCCCAAAAGACACTTCTTTCTCCAATGGTTGCATCTCTTACCTTTCATCAATGATCATAACTATTAATGGCAACTGTTCACAAAGAGTTACAACTATATTTCTTTATATATACTCATCTAAATCATTGATTCAAATAATATGATTACATACATTTTTTACTCTAATTTCTAATCTTACTTTCCAAATACTCCTGCATTCTAAAAGCTCTCAATTATTTTAATTGCTTATTGAATCATTGAAATTATTTAATATCTTTTGATTCAATAAGTAATATATTTCCCTTAATCTTCACAAAACATTGTTCGCATATTTTTGAGGATAAGATTATAGGAAATTTGTACTACAAGTGACAAAAATGTGTTAGCAAGAACACATACCGTCAACAAACAATTATATTCATCGTTGTTGAAGTCCTCGGTGTTGTAAGAGGCAAGTGTTGAAGTCCTCGGTGTTGTAAGAGGCAAGTGTTGAAGTCCTCAGTGCATTAGAGGCGTGAAATCCCATTCGTTTGCTCGGGTGTGGTAAACCTGTTCCTCCAGGTGAAGCGAGGTAGTTAATAGTGAAAATCCAGATAGAAGTCTGGGACTGGACGTAGGACGGTGCTCTGAACCAGTATAAAAATCTCTGGTGTGATTTTTCTATTTTTATTTACTTTGCTACTATCATCTATTTCTGCATTTATATTATATTCCATATTACACGATCCGTGTGTACTATATTAGTGCGTGCACTTGTACACCACAAACTTTCATTTGGTATCAGAGCACGGTCATCATATAACCGTAACACAGTTATTTGATATATTCTTGTAATATGGCAAATAACGCAAGTACTAGCACTCAAAACACCACTTACACGGAAGGTCAATCGACACAAAGACCTCCATTTTTCAATGGTCTTAACTATAGTTATTGGGCAACATGTATGTCATTCTTTATGCAATCAAATAGTTATGATGCTTGGAATGCAACTCAAAAAGAAATAGTAAATCCAACAACTGATTATTCAGAATGGACTGCGGCTGAGAAAACGGCAGCAGCCGTAAATGCAAGAGCAATAAATATGTTGTTTTGTGCATTAGACCAAAATGAATATAACCGTGTTAGTATCTGCACTACTACATATCAAATTTGGCAAACGCTAAAAATCACGCATGAAGGTACTACCAAGGTTAAACAAGCCAAAATAGCCATGCTGAAAAGTCAATTTCAAATTTTCAAAATGAAACCAAATGAGACAATCAATGATATGTATTCACGGTTTCAAACTATCCACCATGCACTTATTGGCTTAGGACAAAAGTATTCTGATTTTGATGTTGTCTCAACAGTCCTACATTCTCTGTCGAGTGAATGGGAAGGAAAAGTATTAGCAATTGAAGAAGCTAATGACCTTTCCGTCATGAAGCCAGATGAATTGATAGGAAATTTAATGTCCTATGAAGCGAATTTGCAGGCTAGAAAAGAACAGAAAGAAGAAAAGAAAAATGTAGCATTTCATGCTGAGAAAGATGAAAATAAATCAGATTCTGAAGACGAAGATCTGGCATTCATAGCAAAAGGTTTCAAAAAATTCCTAAAACAGCGAAAAGCCAGTCGTTATAACAGAAAGAAATCTGGATCGAATAAACCAACATCATCCTCTATAGAATGTTTCAATTTCCACAAAAGTGGGCACATGCAGAAAGATTGTTCAGAACAAAAGAAGAAGTCAGAAAATGACAAATTCAAATATAAGAAGGATAAGTCAAAGAAACGAGCCTTCTCAGTAACATGGGATGATTCAGACTCATCTTCATCAGAAAGTGAAAGTGATTCGAAAAATGAACAAGCTAATGTATGTTTCATGGCAACAGAAGATGAGGTACAAATTCCTACATTCGATGAAATGCTTGATATTAATGTTGAATTGATAGTCAAATATAAAGACATAAAACGACAGCTAAAAGAAACCAAAGCAGATTTGAGTAGAGCAGAATTTGAACGAGATATGTTAAAAGACGAGAAGAAAATATTAGAAGAAGAACTTGAAAATTTTCAAGAATCATCATCTAATGTTGACTCTCAACTAGTTCTTTTGAGTCAAGAAATTGAAACTCAAAAAGAGAAAAATGATGCTCTCACTACTAAAAATCATGAGCTCGAGGCAAAAGTCAAAATTTTGGACCTAGAAAAGGCTAGTTTAGAAACTAAGTTAGATAACATTACTCAAAATGTTTCTAACTTTAACAAAGGTCGAGAAAATTTGACAAAAATCATTGAAAGTTCACAATCTATTTCGGATAAACAAGGTTTGGGATATAAGAAACAAGAAATCAAGAAACATCTTGGTAATAAAAGAAAGAAGAAAGTACAAAAGACTGAAGTTAAGAAAAATCTTAGTTTATTATATTCCAAACCAAAGCCAGTTGTGAAATTTCAAAAGAAAAATACAAAGACTATCAAAATGTGGGTTCCTAAAACAAATAACAATTTGATTAGGAACAAATACATTCAGCAATTCATGAATACTGTGCATCTTAATACTAATTATGTATATAAAGGGGATACCAGACCCGTATGGGTTTGGACTCCTAAGACCTAACTCTTAGGACCCCATAAAAAGTGGGTACCATGTACTTAATTTTATTTTTTGCAGATCCCACTTAAGAAAAGAGGAAAGTGGATATCGGACAGTGGTTGCTCGAAGCATATGACTGGAGACAAGAGCTTATTGACAAATATTACATACTCAGATGGTGGCTCAGTCACTTTTGGAGATAATTCAAAAGGCTATATCATCGGCAAAGGCGATGTGAGCAATTGCGGTACATCTAACTTACCTCTTATTACTAATGTCATGCTAGTTAGAAATTTAAAACACAATTTACTTAGTATTAGTCAGTTATGTGACAAGGGTTTTATAATTTCCTTTTCGAATAATAAGTGTAGTATTTTAGATAAAGACCATAATTTAGTTTTCGAAGGTTATAGAGACAGAAATATATATATTCTGAATATGAATATTAATCATAATTCAGATATGTGTCTTGTGGCTAATAATAATGATCCATGGCTATGGCACAAACGCTTCTGTCATATAAACTTCAGAACTATTGACAAGCTAGCCAAAAACAATCTAGTTAGAGGACTACCCAAAATGAGTTTTAAAGTTAATAATATTTGTGATGCATGTCAATTAGGAAAATTGACCAAATCATCTTTTAAATCCAAGAAAGTCATATCAACATTACAACGACTTGAGTTACTACACATGGATTTATTTGGACCTACTAGGGTTCAGTCAATAAATCACAGTCGATATGTGCTTGTAATTGTTGATGATTTCTCTCGTTACACATGGACAATTTTCTTAAAAAATAAAAGTGACACTTTCGATCATTTCAAATATTTCGTCAAAAGAATTCAAAAATCAAAAGGGATTAAAGTTAAAAATATAAGAAGTGATCATGGCGGAGAGTTTGAAAATAATGAATTTGAACATTTTTGTACAAAGAAAGGTATATATCATAATTTTTCGTTTCTCAGAACTCCACAACAGAACGGAGTTGTAGAACGGAAGAACCGAACTTTACAAGAATGTGCAAGAACATTATTGAATGGAACCACCTTACTAAAACATTTCTGGGCAGAAGCCGTCGCAACTGCCTGTTATGTTTTAAATCGTGTGTCCATAAGACCTCTTACCAAGAATACTCCTTATGAATTATTTAACAAAAGAAAGCCTGAAATCTCATACTTCAAAGTTTTTGGTTCCAAGTGTTTTATTTTAAATACGAAAGACCAGCTTGACAAATTCGATCCAAAAGCCGATGAAGGAATATTTGTCGGTTATTCGGAACGAAGTAAGGCCTATCGTATATTTAATAAACGAACCAAAACTATTGAAGAATCACTTCATGTCTCTTTTGATGAATTCTATCAGCATCCTCACACTATATCAGATGATGACGAATCAATAGTCACTGACAATCCAATTATCACGAATATTGATTTTGACTCGGAAATAATTATTGAGAATATTCCTCAAATATGTGAGTTACAATCACCACCAAGGATATTAAGAGACCATCTGGCCCAAAATATAATCGATGAAGTAACATCACATGTCAGAACAAGGAGTCAACTCAATCAAATGGGTCATGTCGCTTTTCTCTCAAATATCGAACCTAAGAATCCAAAAGAAGCTGCTACAGACGATTACTGGATCATTGCCATGCAGGAAGAACTAAATCAGTTCGAGCGCAATGACGTTTGGGAAGTTGTTCCAAGACCAACTGATCAGTCAGTTATTGGTACTAAATGGGTCTATAAAAATAAGGCTGACGAACAAGGAAATATCACCAAAAATAAAGCAAGATTAGTAGCACAAGGGTATAATCAGGAAGAAGGTATCGATTATGAAGAAACTTTTGCTCCAGTTGCTCGACTATAAGCTATTAGAATTCTATTATCTTTTGCTTGTCACCATAATTTCAAACTTTATCAAATGGATGTCAAAAGTGCTTTTCTCAATGGATTTATCAAAGAGAATGTCTATGTCGAACAACCTCCTTTGTTCGTACATGAAAAATATCCTGACCATGTGTTCAAACTTAAGAAAGCTCTGTATGGTTTAAAACAAGCACCTCGTGCTTGGTATGAACAATTACGTAGCTATCTTATTAACTCAGGATTTCAAATAGGCAAAGTCGATCAAACTTTGTTTATTAAACATTCTCAAAAGGATATTCTAGTTATCCAGATATATGTAGACGACATCATCTTTGGTTCAACAAACGATAAACTATGCAAGGAATTTGCAAGTATTATGACCAAAGAGTTCGAAATGTCTCATATAGGAGAACTATCTTATTTTCTTGGACTTCAAATCAAGCAACTTTCAAACGGTATTTTTATCAATCAAGAAAAATACTGTGGAAATCTTATCAAACGCTTCGGATTAGAAAATACATCTGGTAAACCAACTCCTATGAGTACAACTACACATCTTGAAAAAGATGAAAATGGTAAGAGTGTTGACCAGAAATTATATCGAAATATGATTGGTTCTCTTCTTTATCTTACAGCAAGTCGTCCATATATAATGATGAGTGTTTGTCTATGTGCATGCTTTCAAGCAGATCCAAAAGAATCACATCTACGAGCAGTGAAACGCATAATTCGTTATCTTAATAATACCAAAGATTTCGGTCTTTTTTATCCAAAAGAATGTCCAGTTGAATTAGTATCATATAGTGATGCTGATTTTGGCGGATCGCGAACGGATAGAAAAAGTACAAGTGGTACGTGCCATTTTATTGGAAAATCACTTGTCTCTTGGTTTAGTAAGAAACAGAATTGTGTTTCACTATCAACATGTGAAGCTGAATATATATCAGCGTCTCTCGCTTGTACTCAAGTACTATATATGCAACAAACACTTCAAGATTTTGATATTCATTTATCAAATTCTATTATATACTGTGATAACACAAGTGCTATAAATCTCTCTAAGAATCCAGTGAATCACTCTAGAACCAAACACATTGATATCCGTCATCATTTCCTTCGAGATAATATTGAAAAAGGAAATATATGTCTTGAATATATCCAAACTGACAATCAATTAGCGGACATTTTTACTAAGCCTCTGCTCGAATCTAGTTTTATTAGATTACGAAGAGTGCTTGGTTTAATTTCAAGAAAAGATCTTGACTAGTAATTACTAATGATCGACTTTTCTTTTGGTTATATTTTAACTATAGCTTTTGCTTAAGCTATTTTTTAACATTGAATATGAGCCTCTGCTTTCTTTCATGGTTAGTTTTCTTTATTCATTCTCATCCACAGACTTATTTACAAGGAAACTCTTTATAAGCTTGTAAAAATTTCTCTCTTTATTCTTTTTTCTTTTATCTGAGCATAAGAATCTATACATAATTCTCTATGGCTCACATTTGTGACAAATGTGCTCAAGAATCACTCATTTCCATTACAAATTCTGAGTCAGAGGAGTATTTTTCTCCCACAACACCAAAACATAAACCAAGGTATCATCATCAATGCTCTCGTACTCCTGGTAGTACACCAACCTCAAAACGAGTGAAGAAGACGCTGTTTTGTTCTCCTCGTACCAAAGCACAGATCGACGAGATTCACCACTATCAGAAACATCAAATAGATCTTCAGAGACAGCTCCATTATGGGCAAAGCCAACTTTATCATGAGCAACAACGGACATCGACACGTTTATCTGTGTTAGAAAAGGTGGCATCATTCTTCTGTAGTTCCAACAAGCATGACGTGCACGAACCAATGCCGTCTAGGCCATCAACATCTAAAAGTCCTAACTCTTGGGATCGGAATTATGAGAGGAATGAAGGTGCTCATAAAAACTGGAGTCCATGGTCAAAACGTATTGAAGATAATAAAAATTCTAATGACGAACCTACCACTTCTCATTAGATTTATATATACTTGTTGTATCTTTTTCTTTCTATCACTCATGTAATAATGCTTGTGCTTTACAATAAGAGTGAAAATATAGCACGATATATTCAAAAAAATTGCAAAACAGGCTATCATTCAACAGATTATATAACCGGTCGACCCCCCATATTATAACCGGTCGACCGTTTGGCGTCTGTTTGAAAACGGTCGACCGGCCATAATCCATAGGTCGACCGGTATACGTAATTTCAGTTTTTTTTTTTGTATATCATCCGTCCTTTTATTCCTCTATCTTCCTCATTTTCTTACTTCAGTAACTTTTTCACCAAAACCCTAAATCCACTCCCCAAAATTTCAAAGTTCCTATTCTCCAAATTGTCTAAAAATGGCTCCTCCACAAAAGAAATCCAAGAAAGGAACATCCTCCGAAACTTCATCTCTCAATATCTCCGCCAAGAAATGGCTTCAAAATCCGGAAGCTATCACAAGATGGAATCAAACGACTAACTACAAATTTCATCCGGGTTCTTTCATCAAGTTTGATGATTTCACATCTTATGGAATCCGAAGGTTAGCAAATAACTCCAATCTTTCTCCATTACTCTATTTTTCAGAAAACAATGTGGAAATAAATCACTTGATGATTAAATTGTTCTATGCCAACATGAACCTGGACGAGTATAAACCTGATAATCCGAACGGAGTCATTTGGTCTGTCGTCTGTGGCAAACAAATTTTTATCACTCATGATAGGATTGCTTCTATACTTGGTATACCAAATCGAGGCAATGAGTTTTCATCTAATTTCTGTGAAGTCTTCACTCGCAATAGCATCAGCCATCAGTTCATAGAGGACAACAGTGATGGCACAAAATCTATTGGACTTCGACCCACCGCCAGACTACTACATCGCATCTTGATGCATTCTCTGTTTCCTAGACTAGGAAATTACGATGCTGTATATAAAGAAAACTTCAAGGATCTCTATGCTATTTATGGGGATATCCAAATCAATTGGGTTCATATGCTATTTGACGAGATTCTCAAGGTGAACAACTCTTCACGGCCTCATTTTTTCTACAATGAATATATCATGCGTGTTTTGCTAGCTTGTAGGGTAAAGCCTCCTGACTCTGCCACCTCGAAACCAAAATGTATTGATTCCGTAACCATCAAACGCATGAAGCTTCCTCCTCCTTACCTTGAGATCATGTCGTTTGAACAATGGCAACAAAGAGATCCAACAAAACAAAAAGCCACTTCCTCTCGACCTCGTTCCGAAGAAGTTAAAATGTTGAAATCAAAATCCACCACAAAAGAATCACTTGAAACTATTGCGCGTAATCAATTCTTGCTTGAATCAAGACTCAAGTGCATGGACACGAAAATTGATAAACGCTTCAACAAAGTCAAGTCATTCTTTGGTATTTTATGGGATGCTATTTCATGTAGCACATCCATCTCTGCTCAAGACCCAGGCAAACGTCCTGCTCCTCCTGCTTTCAACTGGTCATCAACTGAGGAGTCTGCTGGTACTAGTGGACATGGTCATGGAGAATCATCTAGAGAGGACGAGGAAGAAGAAGAAGATGATGATGATGATGATGAGGAAGAAGATATTCAAGAGGAGACAGCTTCTGACTCATCCTAGATTCTGTTTTCTATCTCTATATTTTGGATTAGTAATTTAAAACATCATTCGACACTTGTACTAAATAGTGTCGTTACTTTTATTCGTATGATATTATGGTATGTTTGGATACTCTGGTATGTTTGGTGTGTATGATAATCCTATATTATGGTGTATGTTATATTATGTTATATTCTGGTTGATATACTCCTATATTATTCCATTATCTATTCTTTTTTGTCGATGACAAAGGGGGAGAAAGGTGCTAACAATTATTTACAGGAATATAAATATATATAGAATACAAATAAAATCTCAAGGGGAGATCACATATTCAGGGGGAGATTCAGAACTTCAGATATATTGTCATCAATCAAAAAGGGGGAGAATGTTGAGTCACAGATTCTATGAAGGTTTTGATTTCTGACAAAGAAATAAAGGCGATCGACAAAACAAAGACATCATGGCTACATATGGTACTCTAGATTATAGGTTGATTATTTGATATTGTAATAGTGATAAACTTGTTAAAATCTATCCTCAAATAATCATGCATTTCAATATAATCAATATATATATATACATTTGAATAGCATTGCACATTCACTGTGCAAATTATCAAAGACCGGTCGAACGGTAGTAAAAGAGGCGGTCGACCGTTTCTGCATAATATGCACAATGAACGTGCACACATACACATAACGACTATATATTTGAAATTCTGTCTACTGGCCAATTTTTGACCTGTCGACCATTTTTAAACAGAGAGCAACCTTTCCCAAAAGACACTTCTTTCTCCAATGGTTGCATCTCTTACCTTTCATCAATGATCATAACTATTAATGGCAACTGTTCACAAAGAGTTACAACTATTTTTCTTTATATATACTCATCTAAATCATTGATTCAAATAATATGATTACATACATGTTTTACTCTAATTTCTTATCTTACTTTCCAAATACTCCTACATTCTAAAAGCTCTCAGTTATTTTAATTGCTTATTGAATCATTGAAATTATTTAATATCTTTTGATTCAATAAGTAATATATTTCCCTTAATATTCACAAAACATTTTTCACATATTTTTGAGGATAAGATTATAGGAAATTTGTACTACAAGTGACAAAACTGTGTTAGCAAGAACACATACCGTCAACAAATAATTATATTCATCGTTGTTGAAGTCCTCGGTGTTGTAAGAGGCAAGTGTTGAAGTCCTCGGAATTGTAAGAGGCAAGTGTTGAAGTCCTCAGTGTATTAGAGGCGTGAAATCCCGTTCGTTTGCTCGGGTGTTGTAAACCTGTTCCTCCAGGTGAAGCGAGGTAGTTAATAGTGAAAATCCAGATAGAAGTCTGGGACTGGACGTAGGACGGTGCTCCGAACCAGTATAAAAATCTCTGGTGCGATTTTTCTATTTTTATTTACTTTGCTACTATCATCTATTTCCGCATTTATATTATATTCCATATTACACGATCCGTGTGTACTATATTAGTGCGTGCACTTGTACACCACAAACTTTCAGAAAATACTCAAAATAAGCTCAACATCCCATACTCAAAATACTAAGATTGTGGGTCCCTCAATAGGATTCGCAATCCGTAAGAAGTGACAAAACATGAAACAATCAAAAGAAAAACACCATCAAGCTTCTTCGATATGAGTGACCGTGAAGCACTCGAATTGAAGAGAACACACAAAAAATGATCATAGTATAACATAGAACTCTAAAGAAAAGATAAAGGAGTACCTATAGGTTGAGAGGAACCACCAAAACCATCCATCACGATAAGCTTTCCCCAATAAGGATCCTTAGATGTAATGGGGCACTGGGAAGGCCAATGTTGCTCTTTTTTGCAAGTGCAGCAAATGATAGGCTTAGAACACTCTCGAATGAAGTGAGAGTTAGAACCACGGCTGAAACAAATCTTATGAGAATGGTGGCTTGCACCAGAGTGAGAAGTAGAGGCAAGATGCTTCTTCTTCTGAGAAAAAGATTGGGATGCTTGGAAGGGAAGTTTTCTCTTGTTTGGATTCTTGTAAACGTCTATCTCATCACTATTATCTCTTTCCTTCTCGATAGCCTCAAGGTGAAGCGCTGAATCAACAAGCTCTTTGAAGGATAGCTTAAGCTGGCGCATAAGAGATGTCTTAAAGTATTTCTTCAATCCATAGACAAATCTAAGGTTCTTTCCATATGGAGTGCTAATAAATTCGAGCCCATACTTGGATAGGGAATCGAAAGAAGAAACATATTCTAAAACAGATGATTTCCCTTGCTTCAATCCAAGGAAGCGACGGGCAAGGGAAGCTTTCTCGGACTCGGTCACAAACTTAAGCTCGAACTGCTCTCTAAACTGTTGCCAAGTGAAGGTGGACTCGTTAATCTCGGCAATAAGAAGCTCATACCAATCGAGAGCACGTTCTTGCATCATACTTGATGCTACAAGAACTCAATGATGATCAGATAAATACATGCGAGAGAAGATGCGCTCGCATGTCCGAAACCAAGTCTGGACCTCAAGAATGGCCTCGGAACCTTTGAAAGGCTTGCCTCCCAAATGAGAATAGCCAAAGCACATACGCGCAAATGCGGATTCGCACGAAGGAGAAGAATTGGATGGAGCAGAAGGCTGGATGCTCCGAAAAAACTCTAAGATCTGATCTGTTGACATGTATACACCCTCGGGACGTGAGCCACTACGCTGCTCGGCCTCCAAAGTGCGACTTATTTCTCTTCCAGCCATGAGCTAAAAGTTAAGATAGAATGGATTATCCACAAGGATAAATATTAATATCAAGGTTCGTCAATTAAGGAATACTATGGAATTATAAAATCACATTCCTAGACGTATGCCCATTCATCTATCCCTAAGGACTCGAAAAGGGTAAGGCACGATTCGAAACAAGTTTGATTAAGAATGATGATTTCACTCATATTGTACTTTGATGTATCATAATATATGTTATGTTCTGTGTTTATCCTATTTTGTTCTAGACTCAGCTCTGATACCAAGCTGTAAAGCCCCACTCTAAGGCCCATATTAACAAAGAGAATTACTGGGTAATTCTGTCTGCTAATGTGGAGAATAGGACTGGCTAGGAGGGACCATTTATAATCTTGTCTTAAACATCTACTGAATACGTCGATAATGCTCTACATTTTTTCTCTCTCGTGGATCGACATATCCAGTAAATGTTTAATACAAAACTATAAGTGGCTAATGGATCTATTAGAAAAAAATATAATAACAGAATGCATGTCACATCACAGAATAGTAAACATCATATATATATATATATACATATACACTGATACATCCTAGTACAATAAAAATGGATACACAAAAGTGGTTCAAAGACCACACATTTTCTTCTAGATTATAAGTGGTATCATGGTATGTCCATTTTCTTCTGGATAATAAGTGGTATCATGGTATGGAGCCCAGATACTTAACTTTGTGGTTGCTGCAAACTTATTGCTTTGTGATTGTTGGTTGAGAAGCGCTTTGGATAAAGTTGGTAATGACCGGGAGATGGCATACTCGTGTCAGTAGTTACCTAGTTACAAAGGTAACCCGGCCTTGTGTTGGCAGAGATCCGGTTAGGTTCTCGGGGACGTCCCTCCAGAGGCATTCTATTTTGTGTAGGAAGTTCTTTTGCCTGACCATTTGTTAGAAAACCAATCATCCAAATACGAGCCCTGTACGGTTTTAAGTCGTATAACCTGCCACCTCAGGTGGTAGCTATAATAGGTATAGTATAATGGTACATATGCTGGCTAAGATTAATATTATACTCTAGAAAATGTCTTCACATTATGCACTAATAATAATAATAATATCTAAAAGAGTTTTCTCGTATTAAGCATGTTTGACTATCATAAGAAGAAATCTCCTCCTAGTCTGCAATTGCATTGTGTGTGTGCTGGAAGGTCTTATGGTAGTTTCATTTTCCAAAAGCATATCGGTTTTCTTTTATAAAACTGTTTTTATTTCAAACAACTGTTTTTGTTTACTCATACCAGTCCAATGACTGACCCAGAGTTTATTGTTCCCTTCCTAAACTCTAGGTGTCCATAATTTTCCACACGGGTAGCTTAGAAGCAGGTTATCCATGTTTTGGAGCTAGCTTGGATTTTGAAGTCTTTTGGACTTCTGGAAGCTTTTGGATTTGGAAATCTCTTGAAGTGTTGGAGTTTTGAAGACCTTATTGAAGGTGAAGTGGTTGGAAACTTGTTGAAGTTTCTGTTGTCATTTTATTTTAGTATCATATATGCATCACTCTAATATTGGTGATCGATATTGAAATGGATATTGTATCAAAGTTGTATTTGTATTTTGATCAATGATATTCATTTTGTTTTCGCTGTTTATTTTCATTTAATGTTGTTTTAATCTCCATCCGAACTGAAGTTCAATGCTTGAATCTCCGACAGTCGCATACAAGTGAGGTATTTGATGTCGATTTTCAATCATTGAATTTCGGGTCGTGACAAGTGGTATCAGAGATAAAGGTTGAGTAAGAACTTTAGCTACGGAGTATAACACATTAGGTGGCCCATTAGAGATAGGGTGAAGTATGTCCTATAATGAGTATAAACCGAGAGACCGAAACCCTAAAATTTCTTGGTCTATTCCTTTTAAACTGTTGATATTCCCTAAGATATCTTGTCTGTATGCCTAAATCAAGTTTTCTTACTATTTACAGATAGTGAGAATGAGCGGAAGAAGTGGACAAGGTAGGGGACGGGGAAATACCACTACAACTGGTCAAGTCCCTACAGCAACAGCTATACCTACTCAGCCTCAGCCGAATCTGGTTGATCTATATAAAAGCTTCTCGAGACTTTTTGGTAAGCCATTTACTGGTAAGGAATCTATTGTTGAAACTCAAGCTTGGATCCGATCCTGTGAAAGAATTTTTAGAGGATTGAAGTTGGCAGACGATCAATTGCGATTAAAAGCTTCTTGGCAACTCCAAGAGGAAGCATTAGCTTGGTAGGAGATAGTTATTGTGGATGAGCCGGAAGATGAGTTTACTTGGAGATGATTTAAAGAAGTGTTTGAGCAGTGATACATCTCATCTACCGGTATCTCTCGAATGTACCAGGAGTTCATGGATTTGAAGTAAGGAAGTTTATCATTTGAGGAATACTTGAATAAATTCAACAAATTGTCTCGATTTGGTCCGGAGCTGGTGAATACACCTTTGAAGAAGAATGATAGATTCATTCAGGGAATAAATAAGGAATACCACAAGAGGATGATAGCCCACGTAAAAGAATCCTTTTCGGACTTGATCGATACGGGTTATCGATATGCTACCTTAGATATGCAGAAAGTTCTGAAAGAGAAGGGGAGTTCAAGTAGTTTGAATTGGAAGAAAAGAAAATTCGAAGGGGAGAAGCCGGATCAAGGCAAGCAGAAGAAGAGGAGTAATCAGGAAAACTCGGCTAGATATATTACTTGTTATAACTGTCAGGAGAAAGGCCATTTAGCAAACGATTATGAGAAGCCAAAGAAACAAGTGAAGAAAGACCAACCCGTGAAGGCAAGTCAAAGAACTAAGGAATGCTATTGTTGTCACCAGCCAAGTCACAGAGTTAAAAATTGCCCCAAAAAGAAACAAGCACAAGTAGCAAAAATGTACGCAGTAAAAGATGACCCCTCAACTTCCAAGGCGGATAAAGGAAAGAGAGTTTTGGAAGGTAACCTTATTGTTGGTGATAGAGTCGTTAGAGTTTTATTCAACCCGCGAGCTTCACATAACTTTATCTCCCAACAAATCGTGAATAAATTAAAATTTAAACCTAAATTTTTCGATGAACCGATTTGTGTGAAGAATCTGGTTGGTGGTCCTGCAAATCTTTATCTATATTGTAGGAAAGTGCCTATCTCGTATTCTAGCCATCAATTCCCTATCAACCTTTATGTTCTCGAATTTAACGAATTTGAAATCCTACTCGGAATGAATTGGTTCACGAGATACGAAGCCAAATTAGATTGTAACAATCGAACGATTCTGGTCAATACAAAACTTGGAGGTTTCATTGAAATTTCTTGTGAAGACCCTAGTCCGAAAAGGGATAAGTTGATGTATACGTTGGGATATCCCGAACCTTTTTTGGAGTCCATTCCTATTGTCCGGCATTTTCCCGACGTATTCGAAGAGGTCAAATCTTTACCCCCGCGCAGAGAGATTGAATTTAGAATTGACTTAGTTCCCAAAGCTCGTTCTGTCGTTCATGCAAGCTGCAGGATGGCACCCAGGGAAAGAATTGAACTAGTCAAGCAAACCGGTGATTTGCTAGAAAAATGATTAATACGTCCTAGTGTTTCCGAATGGGGTTCCGCTGCGGTTTCGTGGCTAAGTCTGATGGATCCTTGAGATTGTGTGTAGACTACCGCGATCTCAATAAACAAACACTCATAAACAAGTTTCCTTTACCTAGAATCGACGATCTATTCGATCAACTGCACGGCGCTCATTTCTGTTCAAAGATGGATCTAGCCTAAGGATTCCATCAGCTACGAATTGCCGAAGACTGTGTGCACTTGACTACTTTTAGGGGTCCAGATAATTCCTACGAATGGTTAGTCATGCCTTTCGGACTAACCAACGCTCCCGCGTACTTCGTAGATTTAATGACCCGTGTGTTTCGAGAAGTGTTGAATAAATTTGTGCTTGCATTTATCGATGATATCCTAATCTATTCCAAAACCGAAGAGGGGCATGCTGAACATCTCAGAATTGTTTTGGAGATATTGAGAAGGAACATCCTATTCGCCAAATTTTATAATGCCACTTTTGGGTCAAAGAAGTCGGATTTCTCGGCCATATTGTTAATGAAGAAGGAATTTCTGTTGATCCTAGCAATGTTTCCACTATTCTTGACTAGAAGCGACCCACAACTTTGAAAGAAGTTCGAAGTTTTCTGGGTTTAGCAGGCAATTACCGAAAGTTTGTTCAGGACTTTTCTAAGATAGCTAGTTCGTTGACTAAGCTAACAATGAAGAATACCAAGTTCGATTGGACTCCGAAATGTGATGAAGCTTTACAGGAGTTAAAAAGGATATTGACTACTGCTTCTGTTCTCGCTATTATTAATAGGAACCAAGACTTATATGTCTATACTGACACTTGTGGTGATGGTGTGGGTGCAGTATTAATGTAGAATGGGAAGGTAATTGCCTACGCGAGTAGACAATTACGTCTGCATGAGAGAAACTACCCAACACATGATTTGGAGCTCTTGGCTGTTATTTTCGCCTTAAAAATCTGGCGACATTATCTTATAGGTAAGAATCTCCTTCAGTTTTTTTAAAAGAAAATTTTAAAGTTCAACTTAACTTAATATATACTTAATAAATCCTTCTTGTTTAGGTGAAAATTTTGAATAATTCACCGACCACAAATCTTTGAAGTATCTCTTCACCCAGAAAGATTTGAATCTGCGACAACAACGTTGCTTGGAATTTCTGGCATCCTATGACCTAGATATTCTGTATATGCATGGAAAAGCCAATGTAGTTGCCGATGCTTTGAGCAGAAAACATGATATTCGTTCTCATCTTGTCATTACTACTATTCTTCTTGAGATAGTCGCTAGCAAGCAGAAGGAAGATAAGTTTCTTCATGAAATTTATGAAAGGATATATGGTGGTAAAGATACCAGTTTTAAAGTCGATGATAGTAAAATTGTAAGACTTAAAGGCAGGATTTGCATCCCCAACATTCCGTATCTGAAACATGAAGTTTTGGACGAATGCCACAAGTCCAAACTTTGTATCCATCCAGGAGTTAATAATATGTATAGAGATATCAAAAGAACTTTCTGGTGGAAGATAATGAAGAGGGATATATCTATATACGTGATTCGTTGTGCTACCTATCAACAAATTAAAAATGATCAAAGAAAATGGTGGGTTTACTTCAGCCTTTGGAAGTACAGAAGTGGAAATGACGTCAAGTATCGATGGATTTCATCAACGGGTTACCACGAACTAAGAAAGGAAATGAAGCAATTTAGTTATAATGGACCGTCTGACCAAAACTGCCCACTTCATTCCAGTGAAATCCACCCGAACAGCGACAAGTTTGGCAGAGTTGTATATAAAGGAGATTGTCCGTCTCCACGGTATTCCTAGCAGTATAGTGAGTGATCGTGATCCGATCTTCACTAGTAGATTTTGGGAGCGTTTCAAGCCACATTGGGAACCAAACTGAATTTTAGTACTGCTTATCACCCGCAGTCTGATGGGCAGACAGAAAGGATTAATCGAATTTTAGAAGGCCTTTTGCGAGCTTGTATTCTCGACTTTGGTGGTTCTTGGGAGGACCATTTACATCTGGTTGAATTCTCATACAACAATAGCTATCAGGCCAGCATCGAGATGGCTCCTTTTGTCGCTTTATATGGTCGTCCATGTCGATCGCCTGCATGCTGGATCGAATCAGGTGATAGACTTGTCCTTGGACCAGATATGATTAAAGAAGCCACGAGAAAGTTGATTTTATTCGAAAGAAATTAATAACTGCTCAAAGTCGTCAGAGGAGTTATTATGATCGCAAAAGAAGAGATTTGGAATTCCAGGCTGGAGATTTTGTATTCCTAAAAGTATCTCCGATGTGTGGAGTATTGAGATTTGGGAAGAATGGTAAGCTGGCACCACGGTATATTGGTCCTTTTCCTATTCTGGAGAGGATCGATCCTTTAGCATATCGAGTGCAGCTACCCAGCTGGTTATCTGGTGTGCATGATGTGTTTCACGTTTCTAATCTCCGAAAATATATGCATGACCAAGATAGTATCATTGAAGAATCTGCTCAGCAGGATTTGGAAAACACATCAAATCTGGCAGTAAAGAGAGAACCGATAAAGATCATTGATTATGATGAAAGGTAGCTGAGGAACAAAATTGTGAAACTAGTTAAAGTATAATGGAGTGGCGATCCAAAGGACTGTACTTGGGAAACAAAGGATAGCATGCAAAAGTCCTATCCCAATTGTAGAGTGTCTATTCCAGCTGATTGGTAAGCCATTTCTCTATCTTTTATATCTTCATATAATTCCTTGTTTGTCTTTCTCTCTCTTTCAAATTTCGAGGACGAAATTTTCTTAAGGGGGAACTTGTAACATCCCCAAAATTTTATAAATTTAAAACTGGTAATTTGTTTGAATTTCTGACATTGAAATTGAGTTAATTTGAATTAATTTTAAATTTTCAAAACATATGAATATTTTGTTTGTTTAATCATATATCTATATATATGTATATAGAATGAATTTAATTTCAAATTTGAATTTGAATTTGAATTTGAATTTGAATTTGAACTTGTATTTGAATTTAAATTTAAAAATAAAATATCTTAAAAATCATTTGGATTCAAAATATTAGCATATGTGTATAATTTTATTAATTTATGAGTTAGTATTAAAAACATTTTCTTTTTAAAGGTTGTGTAAATATAAAAAAGAGAATGTAATTATATAAATAAGAGAAAAATAATATAAAAATTTATTTGAAATATTTATGCATAAGTAATACAAGTGTTAACTAGTGAGACACCTAACTTAACAAGTATAATAATCTTGAAATACAAAATGAACAAGTATCATCTTCCTTGTTTTTAATTTTTAAGAAAATTTATAAAATAAATTTAAGCTATATAATATTATTACTCTCATTCCTCTCATCCCTTTGATCTCATTTTCAAAAGCTTAAAACCAAAAGAAAACAAAAGAATAAAACTAGGAAGAACTAAATTCTCAAATCAGATCATCAAGCAAGTTTAAAACATATCAAATTCGCAAACTAGAAAAACACTTCAACATAAATTTAAACAAAAGGCTTCAATCTTTGAATCAGCAATTCAAGATCAAAATAAGATTCAGGAATCAAGCATTGTAAAACTAAAATCCAACTCAGAAATTTAACAAAGTTAACTCAGCAAAGCTTCATCATCTAAACAATAGGGAATCAAGGCATCATAATCAAATCCAGACACAAAAAGCAATTCCACTTTCAAATAATCAACTTCCAGATCCCTCTCTGCTTTCTGTTTTCAGGCTAACAGGTGAGTAAACACCATTTTAAAAGCTGAATCTAGGTTGGTGCTTGTGATAAATGACAAGTATACGGTTGAAAGGAAAGCTTGCATGTATATTATATACAGATACTTGTGTGTGCATATCAGAGAAAAGACATATGACTCTGTTTTCTAGCTTCTAGGTTTTCAAAACCTGTTCAAAACCGAATTACTTCTTCTCTGATTCCGTTTAGAATTTGGGATCTCAACGAAATATGTTTATTAAATTCAGATCTAAGCTCTAAAATAATTTCGAGTTGAATTTAAAGCAATTCTGTCTGCATAGAAGATAAACAGAAGAAATTCAAGAAAATGTTAAAAATTAAGTATCATGTTTTCTTTGATTTAACTATATAATCCAACATGTCTTCATAATTCATGAATTTTAAAAGCAAAATCAAAATTTTTAATAATGTATTCACTAAGAAATTGTAAGATGAACGTGAGATGGGTTTTGATGAGATTCTGGTGATCGGCAACGAAGTTCGTCTCGCCATCATGGCAGAAGCTAGAGTGGGTGGTCTGGGATCATCAAAAAATTGTTGAATGAATTTACAAGTCAACGTGGTGGTTGTAGATCGACGAACTAGGGTTTAGACCCATGTTTCCTTAATGGTCAGAAAATGAACAATTGCAACGCCTACGTCGCATCGGACTGGACAGGGTCGATTGGTGGCGGTGCATGGTTAATAGGGGAAGCTCATGACAGAAGCGCGTAGATTCTGGTGATCTATGTCGTCGATACGAGGTGAATTTGTAGGTCGAGCTTCATCCCAGATTGATTTAGATGGCCTTTTTGCAAGATCGTCGATGTTTTGGTCTTTTGGGTGGTTGGATGGTTTGGGAGGGTTGTCGCTGATGTGTTGACGACTGGAGCATCGACCAGCGATGGCTGTCCCGATTCTGCATTTGCACAAGATCTGATTATATCAGGTGGTTTGGTAGAAGGAAGAAGCAGAGGTGACTTGAAGCAAGCCTCGGGAGGAATCGTCTGATAACTCGAGATTGAGCTTGAGTAAATTATGGATGCGCAGGGTTAACACTTAGAAAAAATTCAATTTTTGAAAAATTTAAAGCATACGGGCTGATTTCTGTAAAACTCGAAGTATTCGGGCATTTTGCTCGGGGGGAGACTCGAAGTGGGTCTCGAGTCTACCACGTAAAACAGTTTCTACTTTAAAATGAAATTCAAATTTTTAAAACATTTTTAAACCACGTTCTCAAATGATGATTTGATTGAGGTTTTGAATTTATTCAGGATTTAAGTAAGATATTTTCAAAGTAATTAAATTTAATTTACTTAATTTTGTTACATTATTTTATTAAGTTATTTATATTAAATAAATAATGTAATTAAAAAGAATAATCGAGATAAAATGTTATCATAACCTTTTAAAGAAACTAAAGTATAAGGATGATGATTAAACAAGGTTTATAAGATAACCAAAGTGATTAATAAAGATATAAAGATTTATCTTTTAATTTATTAAGTAATTAATGATTTGTTAATATAATTACTTAAAAAGAAATTACTTAATTAATTACGTAATATTAAAGTTAATTAAATAAATAATTAAGGTTAATTAATTTGTAATTAATTATTAATTAATTAAGGAAAAATTAGTTAATAAAAGAAATTAAGATTTAGTTAATTAACAATTAAGGATTTATTAATTAAGGTAATTAATTAAGGAATAATTAATTAATGAAGGTAATTAAGATTTAATTTATCTATAATTAAGGATAATTAATCATTGATTAAAGATAATTAATGAAAGTAATTATGTGGTTAATTAATTTAAACCACGCGATTTATCCATCTTAATTGAAGATGATTGATTATTATTGAATGTTGTGTATTGGATTGATATCTCTGATATGTGATTGTGATGTTATGTAATATGAATTACTTTGTGCTGAGCTGTGATATCTGTGATGAATATACTTCTGTGTTAATGTGAAAACCCATTGGCTCGTAAAATGGCACTTGAATTTCGATGCGATAGGGAGTCGAATTCCAGTTGGTTATCTGAAACCCACATCGAACCTTGATAATGAATCTTTGTGATTGATATATCCACGTGTTTTTAAATTGAGCGCTCACTGTTCGGTTTAGCCGGGAGAGGACTTTGTGTCATATAACCCATTCCAAATAGTGATACGACAAAATGGATAGCATTTAAACACGTTGGTGAAAACCGGGCATCTTCGAGAACGATAGGATAACCTGTCGATTGACTCTACACTGAATTGCTCCGGTATAGAGATATCCATATCTGATGGGGAGTCCGATCGGAATTGTGGATGCCCGGATTGCAAGGACTTCTTTGGAAGTGCCGTCGGTTCTGTTCGAACCCGGAACAGACTTGTATGGTTGTATGTCTAACATTACAATTTGAGATATAAAGCTGATTTCTTTCAAATACATTTCTGTTAGTGGTGGAGAATTTATTCCCTTAGCTTAACACCCTTCTCTGAGACCTACGAGCTTAGGGTGGAGAATTTATTCCCTTAGCTTAACACCCTTCTCTGAGACCTACGAGCTTAGAGGTTATGTCATTGAGGGTTATTATTGATATACTCCCAATTTGGTAGTGTGGCATGCTGAGTTATGCTGATCATTTGCTGATCGAAGCATGGCTTTTGTGAAAAAACGTAGCTATGTGGACGAGACTTCGTCGAACCTTACAACCCAGTTATGGTCGAAACAGGAATCATTGCAGCAAGGTTATTTGGGGGTAGCGCCCCCTGAGGGTGTGTCCATTTTCTTCTGAATTATAAGTGGTATCATGGTATGGAGCCTAGATACTTAACTTTGTGGTTGCTGCAAACTTATTGCTTTGTGGTTGTTTGTTGAGAAGCGCTTTGGATAAAGGTTGGTAACGACCGGAAGATGACATACTCGTGCCAGTAGTTACCAAGTTATAGTGGTAACCCGGCCTTGTGTTGGCAGAGATCCGGTTAGGTTCTCAGGGACGTCCCTTCAGAGGAGTTCCACTTTGTGTAGGAAGTTCCTTTGTCTGACCATTTATTGGAAATCCAATCATCCAAATACGAGCCATGTACGGTGTTAAGTTGTATAACCTGCCACCTCAGGTGGTAGCTATAGTAGGCATAGTATAATGGTACCTATGCTGGCTAAGATTAATATTATACTTTTGAAAATATCTTCACACTATGCACTAATAATAATATCTAAAAGAGTTTTCTCGTATTAAGCATGTTTGACTATCATAAGAAGAAATCTCCTCCAAGTCTGTGATTGCATTGTGTGTGTGACGGGAGGTCTTATGGTAGTTTCATTTTCCAAAAGCATATCGGTTTTCTTTTATAAAATTGATTTTATTTCAAACAACTGTTTTCGTTTACTCATACAAGTTCCATGACTGACCTGGAGTTTATTGTTCCTTTCTAAACTCTGGGTGCCCATAATTTTCCACATGGGCAGCCTTGAAGCAGGTTATCCGTGTTTTGGAGCTAGCTTGGATTTTGAAGTCTTTTGGAAGATGACGGATTCTGGAAGCTTTTGGATTTGGAAATCTCTTGAAGTGTTGGAGTTTTGAAGACCTTATTGAAGGTGAAGTAGGTTGGAAACTTGTTGAAATTTCTGTTGTCATTTTATTGTAGTATCATATATGTATCACTCTAATATTGGTGATCGATGTTGTAGTGGATATTGTATCAAAGTTATATTTGTGTTTTGATCAATGATATTCATTTTGTTTCCGCTGTTTATTTTCGCCTAATGTTGTTATATGCTCCATCCGAACTTAAGTTCAACGCTTGAATCTCCGACAGTCGAATACAAGTGAGATATTTGATGTCGATTTTCTATCGCTGAATTTCAGGTCGTTACACCACTCCTTGTCATAGTTTATTTTTGGTTTGATTTATTTATCTTTGGAGGAATTTGAAAATATATGAATATAAAATCCCAAGCGTTTAATTCTAAAATTTTCTTCTAGAATGATTGGATGTTTAATATTTTGTTACAGAGTATTCTCGGTACCTACAAGAAATTACTATTTGATTTCTTACGCACCTACATTTGCATTGAGATAGTGAGTTTCCCATAAAAGAGGTACATGTAGATTTAGATATTAGTGATTGATTGATGATTTTATGCCCCAGATATTGGAGGCCAATTGACTTTAATTTTCCATAACATAAAGGACTTTAAATATTTAGTAACTCATTTTAACTAATATTTTTTGAATCGTAAGGGTTTAGCGATATTTTCTTCCTTTGAGAATTCCACGACGAAATTCTTTTAAGGGGGAAGAATGTAACATCTTAAAATTTTATCATTTTGATTTTGAATATTTAATTAATTTTAAATATTTAAGTAGTTGGTTTTTAAACTTAAATAACTTATATTCAAATATAGGGACTGATTAAATATTCAAATTGCAAATTAAATATTAATTAAAGGGATTTAGTAGCCTTATTTAACTCCTTTAATTAATAAATAATAATGGGTAACTCATTTTGCAAATTTATTTACAACAATAAATAGTTCGAATAAATAAAAAGAAAATCAATTGTTAATAAAACGGCTTGATTTTATGACATATTTTTTAATGAATTTATTGGATTCTTCCATAATTTTTATTTTAGAAAATAATTATATTTTCCTTTGATGTATTTTACGACAAACGATGATATTTTTGAAATTCACAGAATAAGATAATCTGCATATTTTATTGCTAATTTGTGACCATGTCGCATTTTGATGCACGATTGTATTTTTATTTTTTGTCGTTCTCTGTTTGTACGTGAACAGAATATTGTATAGTGGAATATCGCAAAACCTTCTTTTCAAAACTTTTAAAGAAAAAAAATTTAAAATTTCAAAGTAACTTAAAGGTGATTTAATGCGTTCCTTGGAATCTTTGGCTAGCTTGGAAATTTTAGTTAACTTGAGAATTTTGTTTAACTTATTCATGAAGTAAGGAATTGACTTTTTGTTTATAAATTTGGCAAATTCATTCTTGCATTCCTTCCTTCCTTTTCATTCTTCCCTTTCTCTTTTTATTTTGTCAAAATCCAGTAAACAAACAAAATTGGCCACCATATTCAAAAATCAAAACCAATCGATTTACTCCATTTATAGATCTCATATGAAGTTTAGCTTCCGACCCTTGTCCATCTATTTGGCTGCTGTTGCGCTGCATGGAGTTCAAAATTTTTTTTTATTGACCTACGGTTTAGGAGGTAAGGAGATTAAGGCGGATTTAGACGAAATGGAGTATCGATTTGTGCTTTTTGAGCAAGGGCAAGTCGGTGGTGGGAGCTGTGGAGGTTGTGGCTCCTCCTTGATCATTGTGACATTAGGGTTGTATGAGGAGGAAGCTCGGGCCGTGTTTCGTATATCTCGACCGAGCTTGGTACTTTTGGGTGGAATGAGGACCTCTTGCGAAGAGCGACATGTTAGAGTTGTCAGTGGTCGAACTCGTGGAGAGATGCTGGAGTTAGGAGGAGAGAGAAGGTTCGAACGATGGGTTCTTGTGCACGTTTCACTATGCATACATTTACATGGGTGAAAATTTTAATTTCGGGAAAGATGAATTATTTTAGGTAGTTAAACTTTGAGTAATTAGTGTAAATTAATTTAATTAATCTCGAATCTTATAAATTTAATAACTATTGCACATGAGATCGGAATTAGACATGCATGGTCTTTTTATTGGATTCGTATCGACGTTATGTACTTATTGCAGTAGGATTCGATGAATTTGGAGCTAGTTGACCAAAACCGGAAAGCGAAAGCTTTAATTGGAATTTTGGTGAGTTTTCTCATCTTTAAATAAATTATATGATATGTGTTACTATAAATTATTATTGATTGCTTGGATGATAGTTGATAGTTTTAATGAAGTATATATTAGTGATAAACTTATAGTGATTTGATTTAATTATGTTTAATGTAGTTAATTTAGTTACACTTCATTTGTGATATCTATTTAGCAGAATAAAACACTGTTCTGCTATAATTAAATTGAATTGATTATTTTGGACATCTATCAAGTAGAATTAATCACCTTTCTGTACTTGCAAAGTAAAAAAGATTAATTTTGAGGTTAATTAATATATAGATTAATTAATGAATCCCCTTTTACCTATTGGTTGCTAATGGTTGATAATTGTTTGATATTATCATTTGGTTGTTTGTTTGGATTTGAATTCCCACATGATAAGAGGATTGCATAAATAACCATTGTTTTGCAGAGAACTTTTGTAGAGAGACCCTAAGGGGTTTCTCACCATTATTAATTTACTATTACTTATATTCCTATGTTGCTTATATTAATGTTTGGTTGAAATATCCGTGACATACTGTTTGATTTGTGAGTATCGTTATAGCGATTATCACAATACTATCACATACAAAATATCATATTTTTAAACCCTTGCGTGTGTTAAACTTGTGCTTGTATTTTTACAAAATAATATTTGGTCGCGTTTTTGCACTTTGAAAGATGTTTAAAGTTATATTTTCAAATATTTTGAGAATTTTAAGTTTAGAAAATAAAGGATAAGTGTTGTTTAAAATTTATAAAAGCAGTTATAAATTTGATTAATTATCTTTTAGAGATAATTAATGTTGTTCAAATTTATAAAAGGAATATAAATTTGATTATCTTTCTGGATAATTAATATTGTTTTAAATTTAAAAAAGTTATTTACTTTAAATATTTTGTAAATTCTTTTCAAATGGGTTCATAAAGATTTTATAAGTGTTTGGAAAGAATTTGGGGTCTTAAATATATTTTAAATTATTATTTTATTTTAAAGTAAAAGGTTATTTTGAGATATTATGTTTTAATTAATCATTTTAATAATGATGTTTAAAGTTAATTAATTATTTTAATAATATTGTTTAAAGTTAATTAACCATTTTAATAATGATGTTTATAGTTAATATTAACTTTAATAAAATTGTTTAAAGTTAATATTTGTGAAGTGAAAAACCAAACATAAGTTTGGTTTCGTATAGTTTAAAATTTTGATTCAAATATGGAAAGTATAAGAAATTTAACTTCCATAAAAAATATCTCTTATATGGAATGGATTTGGTCATATTCTTAGCACTAAACGTCAAGGTATGGAAACTCATTTTTATCTTAAAGGTAAAAATGTTGTCATGGCAAGGCATATAGGTAACAATACCTTAACTGGCCCGGCTTTATTTTTAACCGAGGGATGGTGCAAGTTTGAAATCGATGAGTGATGATAAGGATAAGAATTTAATTTCCATATATGATTATTTTTACTATTCCCAATAGTTGATTTATTAACTATCGGTTCTGCTATTTTTTACGTATTGTCAATCTAAGATGATTTATTGCTCATTTTGAGCATTGATATCCTTTGTACGAAATGACAAAAACCAATGAGCGGGTAGAAGCCAAGCTATGTGGGGTTTCTCCCATTAGGATATCTTTACATCTACTTTAGATTGGATTTAGTTTATGCGTGTAAAGATGAGAAATACTCGGATTCTCGGCAAGGCTGGCGGGGTTGGCTTGGACGTGTTTGGGAGCCATCATAGTTCTCAAGCATATTTTCTAGAGGTATACTTTCGGTAAGGGGATGCACCCTCCTACTCATTGTGGGAAAATTTTCTTTTCCTTGTTTTTGATTTAAAAAACTTTGTTTTCATAATTGCATCGAGAAGTGCCTGAAGCTCTTCTCGATGTTTAATTATTTGTGTCCATTTTTTAAGTTGGATTTTGATCTTGTTTATGTCCATTCTTTCAAGTATGGGTTTTGTTCTAGATTGTTTCCATACATTCTTGTATGGATGTTGTTTCTGTGAGGTAAAAACTAATTTGTGTTTATCGGCGTAGTCTCACAAATCCACTATATTTCTTGAGTTTTCTCACGTTGGTTTTTCAAACTGACCAGGGTGGTATTTCATTATAACGCTCGGGTCAGACCGAGTAATTTTCTAGGTTGTCGTTGGTTGGGCATAGAGCTCATGGGTAGAGTTAGAGGTCCACCTGCCATAGTATTTTTTATTTTCGCTATATTATTATTATTTTATACATATATACACACACCTATCGACAATTGTGAGGTCAGGAAGGTATAAATGTCCAGGCTAAGGAGGTTTGTTTTTAACTCTGATATACAATGTATTTTAACATTATAAATCACTCATACTAGACTGTTATCTAACTCGAGGTTCAACATTTTGCTTCTTATTATCTCGATTACTCTTAAACGAGTTGATTAGGGATGATAAGCCTAAGACAATGCACGGAGCTGTGTAGATGAAAAGTAGATGGCTAACGCTTTCATAACTATAATTAGGAGCTATTATTTTTCTACTGTGCAATACTGTGGAGCTATGATACAGCTTTCAATTTAGAGTTTACTTGTTTCGATGTATAAATTCTATTACGTCTTTATTTTGTATAATTACGATGGACCGACATTTTGGTTCATTTGTTATATTGTTGTCTCATCTATTGTATATCTATGTTTATTATTATATTTTATTCTATGTGCTGTGAGAATACGGTAGTATCTATTTTTTATTTTTGTTATTTTACCTTTGAACGTTGCTCTACATTGAACAGACACTAAGGAAGCGCGCTATCTTTTGTATTTGAGTATCGGAGGTGCAGGGTGGTTGTCACAAAAGTGGTAATCTATATCAAGTCAATATTACTTGTTTAATAATTTAAGTGAAAATGAAAACGGAAAAACTATGAATATGAAGAAAAAAATCAAAAAATAATAGAGATAATTAGATGATTGAAGAAACGAAGAGTACAGTAAAAAAATGAGGAAATAATAAAGATGCATATTGTATGAATTTCTTGGTTTTTATGATCCTATTTTTTGACTTGTCTTTAATAGAATGTCCCTACAGATAGATTGTAATATTAAACTATACAATTAGTCGTGGTAGTAATTTGGCCATATAAATCCAAATATTTAAAAAAAAAATTATATCATTATAATATTATAACATAGTACAATATTAATTATTATAGGCATGTCCATTATTTTACTAGTATTGCCTGATATTATCACAATATATTAAAACACCTCATTATCGGTACTTGACCTATAAGTATTCGGTTGACATTAATTACTTAGGTTTCATCCTAAATATGGCCAAATTTTTTTATTTAAATCATTAAACATATACCAAATCATTTCTAATCATTGAAACATGTTTAACAACCTGCAAAACAACCAATAAATATCAAGTCCAAACTCAAAAGGGTTTGGAGGTAATTAGAGAAAGTTTTACTAACCTTAGTTGCGAAAAAATTAGTTTTTAATCTTCGTTTTTCCGTTGGAAATGAGCTTCTACTTTTGCTTTTATTTCCTCCTTCTTTTTCCTTGGAAAAGTTGGCCTTATATTTTTAGTTTTTTTTTATTTTGAATGCATGATGGTGAATGTATAATAGGGATGTGAATAGGTTAAGAGTTTATATAATAAATTTTTTGCTTAGGCTAAATCCTTTATTGCTTAATCTTATTCATTAATTTCCCTCTATACAAATATTCTCTATTCAAATTCATTACCTTATACATATATGTCCGAGTGTCATTACCCTAATTACTCTCATTCCATTAAATTACCTACGTTTAAGGTGTCCCGTATTTATTTATTTAAATCTCATTTATTCAATCTTTCAAATTAATTCTCCTAATTATTTCTTAAAAATTATATTATTAATTATCTTCCTCATAGTATGGCTCTTCAAAATATGGGGTGTTGCAATATTTTTTTGGGTAAAAGAGTGGTCCTAGAAAAGAGGAGAGCACACGCTAATAATTTTTATTCATCCTATATGAATATGCAAAACCATCGACACGCTTAATGGGTGGTTATGTAAAATGTACAAAAGTATGTGGAAAACTAGGGATCATCACATGGATGATCAAAACACAAAATACAACTAAGCATAATATATTAAAGTTGTACACAAAGGAAAAATGCTATATAGACTAGATGTGTCACTGTAGTGGTCATGAATGATGGTGAGTAGGCTAAAAAAAGCAGCAAACCGAAGGCATGCAGCATGACAAAATTTTGCTAAAATGTAAAGCATGGAATTGCAGTGTAAAGCACATTTACTAAACTGTAAAGCATGAAGCTACAGTATAAACCAGACTATAGGGATATGTGCTAATAGATGCTGAAATTTAGAGAACGAAACTATATGCAGATGTCCGGACATGTATAAAACTGTGTTGCAGTTTAAACCAAGATAGGAGTGTAAACCAATGGAATGCAGAAAGAGGACATGCTGGGACAGGCATAAATACGCGTTGCAGTGTAAATCAAGGTAGGAGTGCCAAAAAAGAATAACATGCACGCATACACAATTGAGAGCAGGAATTTGTTAAAGAACATGTAGAAACTTGAGAGATGCTTGTTGATGCACATGTCAGTTACGAAATGTGAGATGCCCGCAACTACTAAGTTCAAGCTGCACCTAAAGAGGAAAAAGCACATGAAGTGTAAAGCGCAACTGGGTTTGTTAAACAAAGGCATGCTTAATGAGAGCAAAGGCAACACACATGCTATGGCTAATGAATAATGGATTATGGTTAAAGCTATAGACCTAAATAGGGTAATCTGAAGCAGGTTGATGCTGGGTGAGGAAGAAATGTAGGGTGATGCAGGTTGAATTTTTACTCAGCTAGCTCGATGCTCGAAGAATCCAAGGATATAGCAAATATGTCTAGCTAATTTTCACACATGGCTAGTGACTGAAGGCTGCAGGCTAAACTGCAATTATGCTGATAGAATGAGTAGTTGATTAAATTAACTTTCCAAGTTGTGATCAAGCCATTGCAGTTGTTGGTTAGCATAAGACATAGGGTCGTACGTGACCATGTCTAGGCGGTCTCTCTAGCTTGATTGTCGACTAAGTGAACCTGTCTAGAGGGAAATGTCCTAAGCAATTAAATTCAAAATAGCCATAGAGTTTTTACATGAATTATTGGATATTCTTTAGTTTTGTTCATACCATATGCCCTAACATGTAATAGAATAGAAAATTTCTAAAAATTTCCTAATTGATTTAATGTATTTGAACCTAAAACTAGTATAATATTTGTATGGGGACGACATAGTATTATTTATATCAATTCCAAAAGTATTTACTAGTGTGTATATCGAGTGAATTGACAATCATAGAAAAGATGTGTAGTAGTTTCAGGAGATATGTTACAAAAATACATGGGTTAAGGTAAAGGTGGTTTGTTAGTTTAGATTGTAAATTATTAACTACATTTAATTTATCATGTAAGACGATCCACATGTGTATTTTAACTTTAGGAGGCACATCCATTATTTAGATGGAGTTTAAATAATTAAATATATATGTATTAGAAAAGCTCAAGAACCTGTACATTGGTTTAAAGGTATATACTTTTTTTTATTCCAGCTTCATACCATCTGATATGGTTGATCATCCATAATAATATGATCGATAATATCAATATGTTTCGTATATCGATTTAGTACATTTCCGGTTAGGTTTTGGTTAAACGAAATTTTCCAATTACATGTAGCAGTTAGTTCGTACATGTCAATAATAAGATCATTCTTATTGTTTAAAGCCAAATAAAGATCAGGGAATTCATGTTTAAATGCAATGAGGAAGGCCTGGTGATCGTTTCAAAAGCATATTTTGTTCCCAAAATGTGGATTAAATTTGAGCCTAATTTTAAATTTGTGATAAATGTTAGATATGTTTTTCCAAAAGAAGGAAAAATGTGGGCGTTGGGTTTATATAGATTCTTAGAACCATTATAATAAAAGTTGCCAATTATTTCTTTCCATATTGTATTATTGTCATCTAGGAGTTTCCAAATCCATTTACGAAGTAGGGAGGTATTTAGTGCTTTTAAGTTTATAATACTAAGCTTGCCTTTTGATTTGGGTTTGCAAACAAGGTCCTAGTTAATTAAGACAGTTTAAGTTAGAACATTTTGAATTTCCTTTCCAAAGAAATTTATGCCTAATATTATTTATTAATCAAGAAGGAAAATGGTAATATGATGTTAATAAATCAATATTGCAAATAATACCGAGTTAATGAAAATTGTTCTCCCCGCTCTTGAGAAACAATTGGTTTTCTAAGTGGGCAATTCTTACCAACTTTATCAATGATGATGTTCTAATCTTCCTTTTAAAGTTTTTTTTGTATGATGAGTCTACCTAAATAGTTGATTTGAAAATTCATGGTTTTGCAATGTGAGTATTAGCTATCTCAGTTTTCATGTTTAAAATGTCATTAATGATTATAACCGAGCTCTTATGGAAGTTAATTTTAAGGCCCGATAGTAAATCAAAATTATATAAAATTAATTTAAGGGATGTGATATGGTGAGAAAGATGAGAACAGAAAAGCAGAGTGTCGTCCGCATATTGAAGAGTGGAAACTCCATTATAAGTAACACTTCACCCTATTTTAGGTAGAATAATATTATTAAGAGCTAAATTAATTATTCTATTAAATACATCTATCACAAGGTTAAAAAAGGCGGCGAGAATGGGCCTCCTTGATGTAGACCCATCTTTGATTGAATCTTGCTACACTTAATACCATTTACTAAGACTGAAGACACACTGGATCTCAGGATAATGTCAATCTAGAGATCCACTTTTCGATGAGTACCCGAGCTTTGAGGGTGTCTAACACAAAATCCTAGATGATTAAGTCAATAGCCTTGGCAAAATCTAATTTAAGGAGAGCGCATGCAATCTTTTCATTATGATGGTAGTTTATAAATTCTTGACTGGTGACAACATTATTCACAATGTGTCTACCTTTATTGAAAGATTTTTGGGATCTATCTATCCAATTTAGCAATCCGTTAGCTAAAAATTTGGTGATAATGTTAATTGAATGGTTAATCAAGGAGATTTCTCTAAAATCGGTAAGCTCTTGAGGATTTTCCTTTTTTGGGATGAGTAAAACATCCGCAAAGTTAAATATACCTACTTGGAGTCTACCGCTATAAAGTTTGTCAAATAACTTCATTATGTCATCATTAATAATGTGCTGGAATTTTGGGTAGAAAAACAGTAGGAAACCGTCTAAGCTAGGAGCTTGTCACTGGCTAATCCCTTGATGGCCCTCAGGACTTCCTTTTATATGACTAAAGAGTCTAATTCACTTAGAGAGTTTTCGATCATTGAATATAAGGCCATCCAGTCAGCCTTAGTTCTATGTCTATATTTGTTTTTGAAAATATCGTTATAATGATTGGTGAAGATGTTATTCAAATTAGAGAGAAATTTCTATTTCATTTATTATAATAGACCTAATGGTTTGACTCATCTACCGTTGGCCACTCAATGAAAAAGGTTAGTATTTGTAACCCCTTCATTGATCCAAATTATCCAGGAGCGTGCTTCTACATAATTTCTTCTTGGTCCATTAGTTTGTTCAAGCATGTTTCCAAGTTATTTAGTTTGATATTCTCTTTGTAGTTTAGGCTTCTATTTTCACCTATCCTGTCTAATTCTAATGTTTCATTTAAAATCGTGTCTTTCATAACAAGAATACCGCAAAACATGTTAGTGTTTCAGTTCTTTAAGAAATGTCTTAATTCCTAAAGTTTATAAACCAAATTTTGAGCTGCATTGTTAAGGGCATAGTTATTCATAGAATTCCATTTCCTGATAACGAGATTCTCAAGATTTTCCTCTTTAAGGTGCATTTTTCAAATTCAAATGGTATTATTTTAGAAAGTTGATCGTGCGACTTTAAGAGGATAGGGCATTGGTCAGAAATGAGGCTGGCAAGACCATATGCTTTGGAAAGGGAAATTTGTCCTCTTATTCCACTCTCATAAAATACCCGTCTAATAGAGCCATCGACGGTTCCTATTTACCATTAGACCAAGTGAAAGCCTCCTTCCAATGAGAGGTAGTTCATTAAGGTTACTTAAGTTAATGAAATCATTAAATTCCTTCATATCTATGTAATCGCCCTCTCTTGGTGATCACTCTTCAATGTACCTAGTCACATTTAAATCTCCACTTACGATCCAAGGGCCATAAGAAAGATTTTCGAATTGGGTACATTATATCCAAAGGGATAACCAAAATATCTGTTATTTGGAGCATATATATTAGTCATATTTATGATATTATTATCTTGCAAATCTTAAAGTAAAACATGGAGTGAGTAGGAATTAGTGATTGATTGTAAGAGTTAATATTTATCTTCTCTCCACATCATCAGAATACTGCCAAAACTTCCCAAAGATGGAATAAATGCCCATCTCGAACGAAGGTTCCCTCTAATTGACCTATTAAAAGAAGTAGTTAGGATTTCAGTTTTGGTTTCTTGAAGTAGGACTATTGTAACGACCCAGAATTTCTGTCAATTAAAACTTTTATATTTAATTGATTTTAAATATTAATAAGTGAAATTTATAAGTCGAATAAATTTTATTTCGAATAATTAGATTTAATTGGATAATTAAATTGATAATTTAATATGTGAAAATACAGAAATAATTGAAAATTCGGTTAAATATGATTAAAATTGATTTGTAAAATTTTATTTAATCATGTTGGAGTTATAATAATGTTATAGAACTTTTAAAATCGAATTTAAAGTTAATTTGTGAAAATTGAATATTTTAATATTAAATTGACGAGTTAAAATAGCCATTTTTCAAACAGTCTCGGATTTCGACGAAACCAGTTTCATCGGATCCGTAATGTAATATTATTGTAAGGTTTCAAATTTCATGTCAATCGGATTTACCGTTTGTCCGGGGCGAGCCAAAACGCTTAGAAATTTGGTTAATCGATTTAATTTAAAATCGATCGTTTATTGCTGTAACTCGCATAGATGATCGAATTGGCTCCCGAAACCTATTCCATTGTGCTCGAAACGCGGGATAAACCCTAGAAATGCCAGTCACCGCGTGAGATTTGGAGTTCGGAAAATCCAGGATGAATAGTGTTTCCTCGGTTTTCTATAAAAGGACACTTTATTCACAAACATTTATCAAAACCCTAATTTCAATACCTAGCCGCCAGTTTGCAAACAATGGCCGAAAATTCTTGTTTCTTTCCCCCTCTATTTCTTCAAATCCACCAAGTAATTCGAGAAACTTTCTAAACGAAAGTTGTAGAGCACAACACGAACTAGGTATCCAACGGTGGAGATCGAAAATAGGCGAGTAGATCGTGAGATAATTGGCCGCGTTCGGCTGCCGTTCGCACGCAATTCTAGGGCGCAAGGTGTGGCCGAGCCCTGCCGCAACTATGGTGGTGGTAGCTCATGTGATGGCGAGTTGAATGGTAGTAACTGATCGAGCTAAAGCGTGGTGTAGTTGGTGCGAAAATTGATTGAAAGGGGGGGGCCAACATGGGTTGCCGTGCGTGTTAACTGGGTGAGGAGAAGATAGGGGTAGCGGCCACGATCTGAAGTTATGAAATCCTAAGGCCCAGATGTGTTGAGCTTGAAAATAAGAAAAGAAATATGTAAATTAATTATATTTAAATTTGTGTAAACTTTAAAAATGTGTATCTTTGTCATATGAGGTCGAAAACGCACGAAACGAATTGCGTCGGGTTCGTAGGGACGAATACTACGCAATCGAATTGGATTGGAGTCGTTTGGAGCTAGTGAAAATTTCGGGTAAAATTAAACGCGCGTTTAATTTTATTCAAAATAAAAGCTGAAAACGGAATTGAAAGCAAGGTGAGAACTTCTCACTCAATCGAATTGTTTCGATTTAAATTTTAAATAGTTATATTTAAAATTACTTGATTATATGTTTGAATGATGATTGTTATCTATTGATTGTTAAAATAGACATTATGCGCCGTTAGGAAGCGGAGGTTATTTATTAAAAACATATACCGCGAATATTTCACTGTATAGTGAAATTGGTATATTTATGTACTTGGAGTTGATTTCCCACAGTATATAGCGGATGAGACCCTATTGCGCCGTCTATTAAGCGGATAATATTTTTATCAATCCCATATACCGCGATAATTCTATAACGACCCGTAAAATTTCGATAATTAAAAATGTAAATTTAATAAGATTTCATGGTTTAATGTTGGAAGAATAAAAAAATTGTAATTTATGTATGGTAATAATAACTAGAATGAAATGCAACAAATTTTACCTAAGGTAATTATTTATGAATTGAATGAAATCCCAAATCAATTGAAATAATATGAAGTCAACGGTAATGGAGTGAATTTGTATTATATAGGTAATTGTGACACTTGTTTGTAAATAATAAACTTATAAGTAATTAATAGTTAACGGTGATAATTATTTAAGTTGCCTATTCATTTAGTTAGTCGAATTGAATTTGTGAACCAATTGCAATTGAAATCAAAGTTTATATATTAGTTGAGTGCATTATCTCTAACTGTAGTTAAATAATAATGTGGAATTCATTTGATATAATATAGTAAATCGACTGATAATGAAATTTTTATTTAAAAATCCAATATTGAAATCCGTCAAATATTAAACAATTAAATTGTTTAAATTTAATATTTGGAATTTATTGAATAATTGAATAGCGGGAATTGAATAACTGTTTTAATGAAAATGGTTGTTCTATAATTTGAATTTGTTAAATTTTATAAGATCGTTTTGAATATTTCAAAAGATAGTGATTTAAGAATACTCAAATTTGTTTAAATTTAATGTTTGAATAATTAAATTCCGAATTTGATATGATTAATTTGATATTGAAATTCAATATATGAAAATAGAGTGAATAATTGAAATTTGATTTAATATGATTCAAATTGGTTTCCAAAGTGAATGTAAGTTATATTGGGATTATAATAGAGTTAATAAGATTTTAAAATTGAAAATTATTGGATAATTGAATAACGGGTTTAATATGATTAAAAATGATTTGTAAAATTTTATTTTATCATATTAAAGTTAGAATGAGGTTATAGAACTGTTAAAATCGAATTAAAAGTAAATTTGTGAAAATTGAATATTTTAATATTTAATTGACGAGTTAAAATAGTCATTTTTAAAACAGTCTCGGATTTCGATGAAACAAGTTTCATCAGATCCGTAATGTTATATTAATTTAAGATTTCAAATTTCGTGTCAATCGGATTTACCATTTGTCCGGGGCAAGCCAAAAGGCCTAGAAAATCGTTTAATCGGTTTAATTTAAAATTGATCGTTTATTGCCGTAACTCGCACAGATGATCGAGTTAGCTTCCGAAACCTGTTCCATTGTGTCCGGAACATGGGGTAAACCTTAGGAACGCCTGTCACCGCGTGAGATTTGGAGTTTGGAAATTCCGGGATGAATAGTGTTCGTTATTTTCTATAAAAGCACCTACCTTATTCTCATTTGCAAACCAGAAAGAAAACCCTAGGGTTTTCTATTCGTAGCCGCCACTAACAGGACCAACGGCCAGAAATTCGTCCCCTTCTCCTCCAATTTCCCTCCAATCCGTCGACATTTACGCAAAGTCATCAACTACAAAGGTGAAGAGGGCATTGAGATCTTGAAGATCAACGGTGATGATCGAATTTGGTGAGACGAATCAACGGCAATTGGCTCGAGAAGGCCGGCTGCTCGCCCTCATTTTGCATGCCATAGGGGAGGCCGAGTTCCACCATGTTGCAGCCGAGATTAACTTTGTCGAGGGGCTTTCGAATGGCGCTAGCTGATCGTCTCCAGGTGGCTCGGAGTGGGTGCGTCATTTAGGGTTTTGGAGGCAAGATGGGTTCGCGTACGCATTCTAAAACTGGAGATGGAGGAAGCGTGTGTGCGGCCTGATGGATGGGGGATGGACATCAACAGCTATGATGTGAGATAGGGTTTAAAAAAAAATAAAGTGTAAAAAATTTATTTTTAAATTCGTATTAACTTCTAAATATCATAACTTGCTGATGCGAGGTCCGTTTTGGACGAAACGAAGTGCGTTGGGTTCGTATTGACGAGCACTACGCTATGGAGCTGGATTGGAATAGTTTGGAGCTAGTGAAAATTTCGGATAAAATTAAACGCTCGTTTAATTTTATTCGAAATAAAACGCTGGAACTACATTGAAATCAAGGTGAGTGTTTCATAACGCTCACAACGTACTGAATATCTTTATGCTAGTAAAATTTGACATTATGAAGTGTTATGATTTTATTTGTCGTTGGTTGATTAAAATTTAATTGTCATATAGATCGTCATTTGAATTAACCGTTGAAATTTAAATTGACAGTTAATTTGAAATTAAATTGAATTACGATTAAATTACCTGACATTGATAACTATGAAATTGCCGTGAACTACATTGCCAATTGGATGATGTATTTCGATGGATGCTATTGGTTGATATTTAAATGTTTGGATGTTTATTTGCTTATATATATCCTGTTATGCATACATATGAAACTGTGTTTTGATTTAAGTGATATATATTCATCCCTGACATTTAATTGAAATAAATAATTACTTGGCCATAGGATAGAAAATTATATACGGACACCGAATTGGCTAAATTAATAAATTTTAAAATCGTCGATTTGAAATTTATTTAAATGTTTGATTCAAACGTTATAAATAGAAATCAATTTATAGAAATCGAATTTATCGAAAAATTGAGTTTGGAATGTTGAAATAAATTTTGGTTAAAAGAAATCGTTAAATAATTAAAGTGGGGACATTGGAATTTAAAATCGTGGTATGATTGAATTTCGAAAATTGATTTGTTTAAAGATTGAACCTTAATTCGAGCTTTGAATGTTACTAAGTAAAAGTGATAAAAAAATGATATCTTGAAATCGAGCTTGGAATTGAATCATATTTCAAATTTGGATTTAAACTTGAATATTGATGGATAATTTTGTTAAGTGTTATAAATGAATAGTATTGAAAAACCAAGCTCCAAATCGATATAAATTGAAATTGAATTAATTGAAAGTGAATATAAATTGAATAAATTTGAAGTCAAAGTTGACGTTGATTGAACCGGAATCGAAATTGAATCGGTAGAAGGGAAATTGAAATTGTTTTGAATTGGGAAGTTATAATTAAAATGGTTTGGTTTTGAAGCTGTTTTATTTTGTTTTCCAAATTACTTAGTTATATAAACCATTTTTGAATACTTAAACTATTTTAATCTACTTTAAATCTACTTAACCCAATTTAAATTATTTTAAACTAATTTATCTATTTTAAATCCATTTTAAGACTTTAAGTATTTTTAACTACTTTAATTATTTAAACTGCTTTTAAACTACTTAAAACTATTTTCTAAAATTCTAAGCTGGTCAATAAGCTGAAATGTTTATATTTAAATCTTGAATTTAAATACGAATTGGGTTAAAGGAAGTTGCAACCTAAATTGAAATTCGAAATGATTTTGAAATCGAAATGAGATATTGATGCGGAAAATGATTTTTGAAACGGAATCTTACATTTGAATAGATACAATGATATTTGAAATGGTTTTGATTTTTGAAGCGAATATGATATTTTGATATCAATTATGAATCGATTTGAAATTAAAAGAGCCAACGGTGTAATAATACGTAGTTATTAAAGAGACCGGGATCGGATATGGACATACTCTCTGTCGATACCGAACACCACTTTAATAACTATTATACGCGGAGTGTTGATCCAGAATGAAGTGGACGGTTTGGTGAATGCGTTGACTGAAGAAAGAGAACGATATTGGATGACCGCTGATATGACTAAAACAGGAGCCGCGCCGGGCCATTGAGGTTCGTCATCTCTAGCGGACACACTTCTTCGGTACGATATCTATTACATTTGTGATTCGATTTGGATGCACCCCTCGATTTGGGAATGTTGTTCGCGGTGTTGGGGTAGCTGCTGGCTATGCTTAACATCAGTCCGGATCACGCAACTACTAGTATCCTAGTTGGTATCGCCTCATGTACCTTGTCATACTGATTATCCTATTCGCGACCACTACGTTATGTTTTGTGTTATATCTATAGGGTACCCTCTGATAACCACCAGTTTACGGTAGGGCTTACGGTGTTGTATAGACTATGGCATTATAAAAATGTGTTAAGGGGAATTATGGTAACGCCCTAATGCTATTTTGATACTTTATATTACTGATAGGCATTATCTACTTAGCGTACATTACTACCTAGTAGATAGTTTAACGGATCCTTGAGAGATGGATAATCCCGTAACATCTCTTGAGTTACTGCACGCACGTTGACACTGGATAGGAGATGTCAAACCCCGTAAACATCTCTGACGCCGTCACACTCATATTTATTTACGATTGATTTAACTTTCATAAGGATATTTTAGTCCTGACTCGAGTGTTTTGTCTTTTCATTACGCTCGGGTCAGACCTGAGTTTTTCAGCTTATTGAAGATCTATTCTGGAGGACGAAGATGAAGATTTGGTATTCTATTACTATTATTATCTTTGCATCATGTTGTCTGCTTCATTATTTATTGTTCTGTTGTATATGTATAACTCTGATAAATGTTGTATAAATAATGATCAAAGTATTGTAAACAGCTTCATGAACTATTTATTTGACTATTATATTTATCGTTCCGCTGCAAGATTCTATGTTGTTTCATTTCCTTTATTTCTCCTTCCCTTTCTTTTCTTAATTACCCCAATAACCATCTGCCTTTTTGAATGGTTTGGAACCGGCATGTGTATTTGATCGTCGGTTTAAACTGTCCAAAAAGGCGGGTCGTTACAGTTGGTATCAGAGCTTTGGTTTAGCGATAACCTTAGCTTTGTGGGGTCTGACTCTTTATAAATAGGGTAGTAATACCCTATGATGGGTCGCTGAGTGTATATATATGAGAGAGCGTATTTGTTAGTGATATAAAATATTTTATATTGTATCGGTTGATTTGTTGAGTGGCTTATGGATTCTGGTCAATACGAGTAATTAACGTCATTGATAGGGATCTCTAAACACTTAAACAGAACAATTCGACATAGTATTGTTTTGAAATTGGGTAAATGAAATAATTTTGCCCTAATTATATTTTGTGTATAAAGGATTTATTTTCAGAAATTATTGTGACTTATCTGGCTTATTTGGTTGTTAGAAATGATATATTGGTTATTACCATTAATTGGATATTGTAATTTAATAAATAAGGTGAATTGCAAAATGAACAATGATAAAACACTTGTGGATTGTTTGGAGAGAAAAAAAATCCTATAAGAATATTTTATAAAGGTGACTTATGAATTAAAATAGATTTAAATTGGAAAATATTGGATTTAAGACCCGGAGATTTTGAAAAATGGTTCTCAAAGTTTTGAAGAAATATATAGTAATATTAGTTGGAAATTGTTTATGGAAATATGTTGAAAGGATTTTAAAAGAAGGAATGAATTCAGTACTCCTCTCTTATGTCGCTGGAAAATAATTTCGGTGATGACTGCGCAGCATCATCGACGTCATTTTCGAGTCTCAAAGTGGGAAGACTTCTAAGAAGCTTTGCTTTTCTTCGAAATTATTTTGGGTAAATGGGGTTTGGTTTAAACTCCAAAGGTATGATTTGATATATTAAAGATATAAGTGTATATTTTTATTTCAAACGATTTGAAAAGAACCGGGCATTTAAATTTCTAAGTTATGTTAATTAGTAATTTTCAAATCATTTGAATGAAATGTAAATAACCAAAATTTATAAAATAAGAGGATTAGGATATCTAAGCTATTGTTTGGGAAAACTTTAAAGTTGAAAGGTAAAGAGGATTTAAACAAATTAAATTTGTGAACATTCTAATTAAGTAAAATGAAATTCTATAAATTTGTATAATACCAAATTTGCATTCTAATAACATATAATATGACTTACCAAATATTAAGAAGTTGAAATGATGTTTTGGATATGTAATGAGATGTTGTACAAATAAACAGAACCTAAAAATAATTGAAGTATACAAGTAAGAAAACTCAAAAGGAATTAAAATGTATATAAATGGAAAATTTGGTTGTGATAAAAAATTTATATACTTAAATATAGCATGAAATGATGAATGGATAAATGGAAGATAAATGGAACAAGTAAGTGAACTTAAGAAAGAAGATAAATGAATCGTATTATATCTTTGTAAATTGGTTATAAAAAATAAATATAAATTGCAAAGGGGTTGTAAAAAATTTATGAATTTGTAACCTTTAAGATAATTATAAACTAAGAAAAGTCATTTATGAGAGGTTAGACTTTTATAGGATGATTAATAAACTAAAGTGCCGGTTAATAAAATGTTCCACAAATAAATTAGTTATTAACTGAAATTATGAAAATGCAATAAAAGTAAACAAAGGAATTTCTTATAGCTAAGAATCAATTGGAAAATAAAATTGAATTTAATTAAATTATATAGAATGTTTAAAATGAACTTGAGTAGGAAAATTCTATGATACGATGTTTAACAAAAGATAATGTTGAAGAATGTGCTATGTAAAGAAATGGAAATATTAACTGAATAATGGATTGTGAATAATTAATTGTAAATAAAATGAAAGTCAATAAAATAATTTAATATAGATAAATTGTATAGAAATCTATTGAAAGGTGATACATAAGTTGTAAGAATATTATTTTATTCGCATAACGATTTGATACAAATTCGAGCACAAAATTTCGAGATGATTTATATCGATCCAAGTTAGGATTTTTCACTCGATTTTCGACGGCGAACCCTAGATATGGATTTTTAATTTGATTCTGGAATTCTCTATCATAGTATATGGCTATGCAAGGAGAGTAACAGTTTCCAATCAAGAAACCAAATCTGAGTCCGCACTAGAGGGTCGTGTGAACGATACTAGTTTGGAAGTGAAATTGTGTGATTGAATAAGCGATTAGATTGATATTGCTCACGGATGATATATGTACGGCTTACGGACTTAATTAAAGTTAATATTGGAAATTTATGATGCCAAATATAAAATGATTCTTTTAAAATTATATGATTTGGTTGTTATATGATTGTTAGTTGATTGTATATAATTCATTAAGTGTTAATGAATTGAAAGCTATAAATCATTGAAATCAAATTGGAAGATAAATGAATTTAAATAGAATTTAATTTGATTCAAATTGGAAGTGAACTAATATAAATATAAATTATTGAATGTTAACTAATTGAATTGAGAATGAATGTTAGTAAAATCCAACGTTAATGAATCAACTGTGATTAAAATTGAAAACCAAGTCAATAAATATTAATGAGAAGTGAATTTATATTGATTGGTTATGGATTTGTTGGATGATAGTTGGATGATAATTGATTTGGTGGATGCATTTGCTGTTTTGTTGCATTTGCTATGTGGCACATGTAGTTGTTATGTTGCCATATTGTGTATATTGATATTATTTTCATATATGCATGTTTCTCATGGTTTGTGGAGTGTTTAGTAGGTGCGGATTGTGCTTGCTTCGCATTTGGAGCTCGCTTTCGCGCTATATTAGCCGTATATGCTCGCTAATAATATATAAGATACATATCTCAGATTACATACCGTACTTTTACACTTTTTTCCCTGCGGGATGCCTCATCACTTGATGAGATGTATATTTGTGATATATATACTGTCATTTTTTTTTCGGATCGAGCCGCGCAAAGGAGACTCTGCCGAAATTTTCCGTAAATCCGGGTGTTAGAAAAATTTTCAACTTTTAAATTTTTTTTTATATAGCTTGTTTTGATAACTAACTTTAAAGTTAGAAAGCCATTCGGATTAAGTTAGTGGAAGCGTAGTTATGACTTTATAAATGGAATTTCATTGTTTTATAAGTGGATAATTTTGAATAAAATATATCAAATGTTGAATTCTTTACTTAGTTTCTTTTTCCTTTTCGAGGACGAAAAGTTTTGAGTGGGGGAAAGTGTAACGACCCGTAAAATTTTGATAATTAAAAATGTAAATTTAATAAGATTTCATGGTTTAATGTTGGAAGAATAAAAAAAATTGTAATTTATGTATGGTAATAATAAATAGAATGAAATGCAACAAATTTTACCTAAGTTAATTATTTATGAATTGAATGAAATCCTAAATCAATTGAAATAATATGAAGTCAACAGTAATGGAGTGAATTTGTATTATATAGGTAATTGTGACACTTGTTTGTAAATAATAAACTTATAAGTAATTAAAAGTTAACGGTGATAATTATTTAAGTTACCTATTCATTTAGTTAGTCGAATTGAATTTGTGAACCAATTGCAATTGAAATGAAAGTTTATATATTAGTTGAATGCGTTACCTCTAACTGTAGTTAAATAATAATGTGGAATTTATTTGATATAATATAGTAAATCGACTGATAATGAAATTCTTATTTAAAAATCCAATATTGAAATCCGTCAAATATTGAACAATTAAATTGTTTAAATTTAATATTTGGAATTTATTGAATAATTGAATAGCAGGAATTGAATAACTATTTTAATGAAAATGGTTGTTCTATAATTTGAATTTGTTAAATTTTGTAAGTTCGTTTTGAATATTTCAAAAGATAGTGATTTAAGAATAATCAAATTTGTTTAAATTTAATATTACAAATGTTTGAATAATTAAATTCCGAATTTGATATGATTAATTTGATATTGAAATTCAATATATGAAAATAGAGTGAATAATTGAAATTTGATTTAATATGACTCAAATTGGCTTCCAAAGTGAATGTAAGTTATATTGGGATTATAATAGAGTTAATAAGATTTTAAAATTGGAAATTATTGGATAATTGAATAACGGGTTTAATGTGATTAAAAATGATTTGTAAAATTTTATTTTATCATATTAAAGTTAGAATGAGGTTATAGAACTGTTAAAATCGAATTAAAAGTAAATTTGAGAAAATTGAATATTTTAATATTTAATTGACGAGTTAAAATAGTCATTTTTCAAACAGTCTCGGATTTCGACAAAACCAGTTTCATCGGATCCATAATGTTATATTACTGTAAGATTTCAAATTTCGTGTCAATCGAATTTACTGTTTGTCTGGGGCAAGCCAAAACGCCTAGAAAATCGTCTAATTGGTTTAGTTTAAAATTGATCGTTTATTGCCGTAACTCACACAGATGATCGAATAGCTTCCGAAACCTGTTCCATTGTGTCCGAAACGTGGGGTAAACCTTAGAAACGCCGGTCAACGCTCGAGATTTGGAGTTCGGAAATTCCGGAATGAATAGTGTTCGTTATTTTCTATAAAAGCACCTACCTTATTTTCGTTTGCAAACCAGAAAGAAAACCCTAGGGTTTTCTATTCATAGCCGCCACTAACAGGACCAACGGCCAGAAATTCGTCCCCCTCTCCTCCAATTTCCCTCCAATCCGTCGACATTTACGCAAAGTCATCAACTACAAAGGTGAAGAGGGCATTGAGATCTTGAAGATCAACGGTGATGATCGAATTTGGTGAGACGAATCAACGGCAATTGGCTCGAGAAGGCCAGCCATTCGCCCTCGTTTTGCGCGCCATAAGGGAGGCCGAGTTCCACCATGTTGCAGCCGAGATTAGCTTTGTTGAGGGTCTTTCGAATGGCGCTAGCTGATCGTCTCCAGGTGGCTCGGAGTGGGTGCGTCATTTAGGGTTTTGGAGGCAAGATGGGTTCGCGTATGCGTTCTAAAACAGGAGATGGAGGAAGCGTGCGTGCGGCCTGATGGATGGGGGATGGAAATCACGGCTATGATGTGAGATAGGGTTTTAAAAAAAATAAAGTGTAAAAAATTTATATTTAAATTCGTATTAACTTCTAAATATCATAACTTGTTGATGCGAGGTCCGTTTTGGACGAAACGAAGTGCGTTGGGTTCGTATTGACGAGTACTACGCTATGGAGATGGATTGGAATCGTTTGGAGCTAGTGAAAATTTCGGGTAAAATTAAACACTCGTTTAATTTTATTCGAAATAAAACGCTGGAACTACATTCCAATCAAGGTGAGTGTTTCATAACGCTCACAACCTACTGAATATCTTTATGCTAGTAAAATTTGACATTATGAAGTGTTATGATTTTATTTGTCATTGGTTGATTAAAATTTAATTGTCATATAGATCGTCATTTGAATTAACCGTTGAAATTTAAATTGACAGTTAAATTGAAATTAAAATTGAATTACGATTAAATTACCTGACATTGATAACTATGAAATTGCCATGAACTGTATTGCCTATTGGATGATGTATTTCGATGGATGCTATTGGTTGATATTTAAATGTTTGGATGTTTATTTGCTTATATATATATCCTGTTATGCATACATATGAAACTGTGTTTTGATTTAAGTGATATATATTCATCCCTGGCATTTAATTGAAATAAATAATTACTTGGCCATAGGATAGAAAATTATATACGGACACCGAATTGGCTAAATTAATAAATTTTAAAATCATCGGTTTGAAATTTATTTAAATGTTTGATTTAAAAGTTATAAATAGAAATCCATTTATAGAAATCGAATTTATCGAAAAATTGAGTTTGGAATGTTGAAATAAATTTTGGTTAAAAGAAATCGTTAAATAATTAAAGTGGAGACTTTGGAATTTAAAATCGGGATATGATTGAATTTCGAAAATTGATTTGCTTAAAGATTGAACCTTAATTCGAGCTTTGAATGTTACTAAGTAAAAGTGATATGAAAATGATATTTTGAAATCGAGCTTGGAATTGAATCATATTTGAAATTTGGATTTAAACTTGAATATTGATGGATAATTTTGTTAAGTGTTATAAATGGATACTATTGAAAAATCAAGCTCCAAATCGATATAAATTGAAATTGAATTAATTGAAAGTGAATATAAATTGAATAAATTTGAAGTCAAAGTTGACGTTGATTGAACCGGAATCGAAATTGAATCGGTAGAAGGGAAATTGAAATTGTTTTGAATTGGGAAGTTATAATTGAAATGGTTAGGTTTTGAAGCTGTTTTATTTTGTTTTCCAAATTACTCGGTTATATAAACCATTTTTGAATACTTAAACTATTTTAATCTACTTTAAATCTACTTAACCCAATTTAAATTATTTTAAACTAATTTATCTATTTTAAATCCATTTTAACTACTTTAATTATTTAAACTACTTTTAAAGTACTTAAAACTATTTTCTAAAATTCTAAGCTGGTCATTAAGCTGAAATGTTTATATTTAAATCTTGAATTTAAATACGAATTGCGTTAAAGGAAGTTCCAACCTAAATTGAAATTCGAAATGATTTTGAAATCGAAATGAGATATTGATGCGGAAAATGATTTTTGAAACGGAATCTTACATTTGAATAGATACGATGATATTTGAAATGGATTTGATTTTTGAAGCGAATATGATATTTTGATATCAATTATGAATCGATTTGAAATGTAAAAGAGCCAACGGTGTAATAATACGTAGTTATTAAAGAGACCGGGATCGGATATGGACTTACTCTCTGTCGATACCAAACACCACTTTAATAACTATTATACGCGGAGTGTTGATCCAGAATGAATTGGACGGTTTGGTGAACGAGTTGACTGAAGAAAGAGAACGATATTGGATGACCCCTGACATGACTAAAACAGGAGCCATGCGGGGCCATTGAGGTTTGTCATCTCTAGTGGACACACTTCTTCGATACCATATCTATTACATTTGTGATTCGATTTGGGTGCACCCCTTGATTTGGGAGTGTTGTTCGCGGTGTTGGGGTTGCTGCTGGCTATGCTCAACATCAGTCTGGATCACGCAACTACTAGTATCCTAGTTGGTATCGCCTCATGTACCTTGTCATACTGATTATCCTATTCGCGACCACTACGTTTTGTTTTGTGTTATACCTATGGGGTACCCTCTGATAACCACCAGTTTACGGTGGGGCTTACGGTGCTGTATAGACTATGGCATTATAAAAATGTGTTAAAGGGGATTATGGTAACGCCTTAATGCTATTTTGATACTTTATATTACTGATAGGATTTATCTACTTAGCGTATATTACTATCTAGTAGATAGTTTAACGGATCCTTGAGAGATGGAAAATCCCATAACATCTCTTGAGTTATTGCATGCACGTTGACACAGGATAGGAGATGTCAAACCCCGTAAACATCTCTGACGCCGTTACACTCATATTTATTTACGATTGATTTAACTTTCATAAGGATATTTTAGTCCTGACTCGAGTGTTTTGTCTTTTCATTACGCTCGGGTCAGACCTGAGTTTTTCAGCTTATTGAAGATCTATTCTGGAGGACAAAGACGAAGATTTGGTATTCTATTACTATTATTATCTTTGCATCATGCTGTCTGCTGCATTATTTATTGTTCTATTGTATATGTATAGCTCTGATAAATGTTGTATAAATAATGATCAAAGTATTGTAAACAGCTTCACGAACTGTTTATTTGACTATTATATTTATCGTTCCCTACAAGATTCTGTGTTGTTTCATTTCCTTTATTTCTCCTTCCCTTTCTTTTCTTAATTACCCCAATAACCATCTGCCTTTTTGAATGGTTTGGAACCGGCATGTGTATTTGATCGTCGGTTTAAACTGTCCAAAAAGGCGGGTCGTTACAAATTCCGTACTGGAACGGAATTGGTATTGTGCTAATGTTTGTGGATGCAGGGAAATAGGTTGGAGGGATCCAACTGGATTCCTCACCAGTATTTATTTGATTACAGATATTTTGATATTTGTTGATTATCATATGATGATATATGATGTTTGTTGTCGTGATTGACTATTCGGTGTTGTTGCATCATCGGATCCATTTTTGAAGTTTAAAAATAACGATTTTGATTTTAAAATGATTTTTAAAATGATTTTTCAAAGTATACGTTTTATTAAATTTTTAATTGATTCATTTTAAATAACTAAAACATTACAAATTTTTATGTTATAAAAATTAAGATTTTTGTGAAATATAACCAAAAGGTGATTTTTAAAATAAATAGATTAATAACATAGTTTAAATTTGGATTTTTTGAATTATTATAAAGGATGTATATGAAAGATTTTTAACATTGATATTTATAATAAAAAATTATATATATATATATATAATATTGGAATTATAAAACGAGTTTATTAAGTGTTAAAATGAAGTATAAAATGGATTTGATTAGAAATTATAGATTTATAAATTGTGAAGATTATAAAATGAATATATGTTGTAAAATAAAAGATTTATAAGTAATTAACTTATAAACTGGATTTTGGGCATTTAAATGGGATATTAATAGAAATTGTTAATAAAGGAGATTTTATAAGTTGAAGTTGTTATAAAATATAAATGAATCTTATAAGTAATAGAAGTTTTAAAAAGAACGATTTTGTAAATAAATGAATTTTAAGTATTTAACTTATAATATGGACTTTTGGTATATAATTGAGATATATAAATTGAATTGGATTAATAAAGGAGATTTATAAATCGAAGCTTATAAATAGAAATGGAATTTATAGACATTGTTTATAAATTCGAAATCAATGGAATTTGATAAATTAAATGTTGAAATTGGTTGAGGAAGTATATTCACGATTTTGGACAGTGAATATATTATTAAATAAAATGGATATGCTTGGGAAAATGAATATTATAAAATGAATTTAATCGTTTTAACGATGTTTTAAAATGTATTAAACATCGAAAACATAGATTTAAACATTCATTGTTGAAATAGACGTTTCGAGAAATAGAAGGAAATGGTGGACTATAACACTGTTGTTATAGTAAATGATTTCCGAAAAGAAATGTTTTATATAGTATTGGGATTTATATATCTATCTAAACTTCGAATCTCTATACTAGTGATTTTGGGTCGTCGTAACGATGTTTTACGCAACATTCATTTTGACTCAAATTAATGTGTTTAAAAGGATGTTTTTCTTAAAGAATGAAATATATACTTAATTTTGATTTAAGTATATCAATTATTTTCCAAGTGTTGAAAATAAATGGATTGGTGAATTTCTTATTATTAAATAAGTACGGAAATGTTTTCCAAAATGAAGTGAATATTTTAAGATTTTATCTTTTAAAGATAAATTGAAAATGAATATTAGAAATCGATTTGGGAATCATATATTCATGGATATTTTCGAATTGTAAATTCACTATGGAATTTATAAAAGAAAGGGGAATTTGTTTAAAAATAAAAGTTGATTTATTTTTGAAGTGTGGAAATAAATTTACGGATTTGGAACGTAAATATAAAGTAAATCGGTAAGGATTTATTTAATTGGTTTAAATGAACCATGTTGAAATGAAAGTATTTCCGCGTAAGGAAAATGATTGAAATTTGTTTTCAAAAGTGGTAAAGGTGAAAAGTGATTTGAAAATTTGTTTCAAATGGTTGAAGTGTGGAAATTATATATCTAATAAAGATATTTTGGAAAGTAAATAATTTGGGAAATTATTTGAAATCTGGTGATGTTGAGCATACCTATTGATTGTTAAATAATCTGACTATCAATATTTACCTTTGAATAGGTATTTGTTGTGATTTCTTGAATTTGAATGCTACACTTATTTTTAAAATAAGCGCTCACTATTCGAGTTAGCCGGGAAAGGACCTTGGGGTCGTATAACGCATTCTGAATATGTGATACGTCGTTATGGATTGCATTTGATGGCCGGTGTTGAAGACTAGATATTTGTGAAAACGGAAGGATTACCATCGAATGTTTCAACATCGGTTGATCCCCGATATAGAAATTTATTACCCTTTGTGATGGGAAGTCCGGTCGTGATTAGTGAATATCCAGATTGCAAGGACATCTTTGTAAGTGCCTTCGGTTCCGTTCGATCCCGGAACGGACTTGTATGGATGTGTGTCTGACGTTACAATTTGAGATGTAAAGCTGGTTTCTATCAAATATATTTCCGTTGGTGGTGGAGAATTTATTCTCTTAGCTTAACACCCTAGAGGTTATGTAATTGATGGTTACTAGTGATACATTCTCAAATTGGTGATGTGGCATGCGAAGTGCTTTTGAGCATTTGAAGATCAAAGCACAGCTTTTATATGAAGCATGGCTTTGTGGACGAAACTTCGTCGGACCTCACACCCCGAAAATGGTCAAAACAGGAAGGATGCAGCAAGGTTATTAGGGGGTAGCGCCCCTTTAGTGTATGTCATTCCTTCAGGATAGAGGTGGTATCATGGTATGGAGCCCAGATACTTAACCTATGTTGTTGCTACAAATTTTTTGCTTTGTGGTTGTTGGAAATCGAGGATCCTCGGATATAGATCGGTTATGATCGGGGAATGACATATTCGTGTCAGTAGTTACCTAGTTAGGGGTAACCCGGCCTTGTGTTGGCAGAGATTCGGTTAGGTTCTCGGGTCGTCTTTCCAGAGGCGTACCCATGTGGCAATGGGAAGTTCCTTGGCCTGACCATTTGTTGGAAATCCAAAGAAACAATACGATCTTGTACGGTTTTAGTTGTAGAACCTATCATTCACTTATGGTGGTGCCCCACTGTTTGGATGGTAGCTATAGTAGGCATAAGTGCGGAATACCTATGCTGGCTAAGATTTATATCTTTACTTTCGAAATGATTTTTCCTACACTATGCACTAGTAATAATATCAAATGTTTCTTTTTAATGCGTATCAAGCATCTTTGACTATCATAAGGAGAAATCTCCTCCGATTCTGCTTTTGCATTGTGTGTGTGTGCGGGAGGCCTTATGGTAGTCTCGTTTTCTAAAAAGCATTGCGAATCTATTTTAAACTTATCATGTACTTTGTTTTAAAAATAAACTGTTTTAGTTCTCACACCAGTCACATGACTGACTCGGAGTTTATTGTTTTCCTTCCTAAACTCTGGGTGCCCACCAATTGCCACACGGGCAATCAAGAGTCAGGTTTATCAGGGAATTCAGGAGTTGTTGGAGGCAAGTTGGATGGCATGGCGTATTCACTAGTATATAGTATTTCTTTTCCGCTGTTTGTTGTTGTTTGTTGTTGTACACTCTGATAATGTAATGTAATGTAATGTAATGTAATGTAATGTAATAACTGATATAGTTATTTGTTTAAAGGTTATTCATTTATCTATTATATGTTGTTCCGCTACGATTGTGAGATTCTGATATTGTTCTGTTATTTCTTTCTGTTCTTTTCTATCTTTTTCTCTCTTCTTCTATCTTTTTCTTCTTGTTTAAACCTAACGGTACAGTTTTCCGGCATTCGATTGTTCGGCAGTTGATACAGTGGACGTATTAATGTCGGTTTTCGAGCGTCGAAGAACCGCAATCGTCACATTTGGTATCAGAGCATATGGTTAAGCGACAACCATGGCTCTGTTTGGAATTACTCATTAGAGATGGAGTCAGTAGTACTCTAGAATGAGTTTGAGTGTAATAATAGATACGAGCTCGTATTTGTTAGTGAATATGAAATTGTTTTATATTGTGTTTGCTTATCCGTTGAGTTGTTTATGAATTCTAGTCGGTGCGGGGTGTACAACCGTAATCGATAGGGGTTTCTAAACTCTTAAACGAGGCAAGTCGACATAGTATCATTTTAAAATTGGGTAAATGAAATAATTTTAGCTTGATTATATTTTATATATAAAGAAATAATTTTTCAGAATTATTAAAGTGTATATAATTCATTAAGTGTTAATGAAATTGAATTGACAAATTGAAAACTAAAGTGATTGAAATCAAATTAGAAGATAAGTGAATCTTAAATAGAGTTGAATTTGATTTGGAAGTGAACTAAATTGAATGCAAATTAGTGAATGCAAACTAATTGAAATTGAATATGAACGAATATTAGTAAATCCAATGTTAATGAATCAAATGTGATTTAAATTGGAAAACTTGGTTATTGATTTGTTGGATGTTTATTAGTTGGATGATAGTTGTTTGATGGTTGCATTTGTTGCTTTTATTGCATTTGCCATATTGGCATATATAGTTGTTGATATATGTTGTATACTGATATTAATTTCATATATGCATGTTTCTCATTGTTTATTGAGTGTTTAGTAGGTGCGGATTGTGCTTGCTTCGCATTTGGAGCTCGCTTTCGCGCTATATTAGCCGTATACGCTCGCTAACAATAAATAAGGTACATATCTCAGATTAAATATCGTACTTTTACACTTTTTCCCTACGGGATGCCTCATCACTTGATGAGATGTATATTTGTGATATATATACTGTCATTTTTTTTTTCGGATCGAGCCGCGCAAAGGAGACTGGCGAATTTTTTCGAAAATTTAAGGCGTTAAATTTTTTTTTTGAGAAAATTGAAATTTCTTTGAAAACTATAACTTTGATTGGAAGTTAAAAGTTAAATGATGTAGTTGGGTTTGGAAAGATAACTAAGTTGGATTTGAAAACTTAGTAAAGATTTTGTAAGAAGTTTAACTATGTTTTTGGGAAAGTTAAACACTTAAGAGATTTGAAAAATCCAATTTGAATGGTTTGTTTTGAAAAGTTAATGGATTCTGTAATTTTTTCTTACTTGGTAATTTCGAGGACGAAATTCTTTTAAGGGGGGAAGTTTGTAACGATCCAGAATTTCTGTCAATTAAAATTTGTATATTTAATTGATTTCAAATATTAATAAGTGAAATTTATAAGTCGAATACATTTTATTTCGAATAATTGGATTTAATTGGATAATTAAATCGATAATTTAATATGTGAAAATACAGAAATAATTGAAAATTGGGTAAAATATGATTAAAATTGATTTGTAAAATTTTATTTAATCATGTTGGAGTTATAATAATGTTATAGAACTTTTAAAATCGAATTTAAAGTTAATTTGTGAAAATTGAATATTTTAATATTAAAGTGACGAATTAAAATAGCCATTTTTCAAACAGTATCGGATTTTGACGAAACTAGTTTCATCGGATCCGTAATGTAATATTATTATAAGGTTTCAAATTTCGTGTCAATCGGATTTACCGTTTGTCCGGAGCGAGCCAAAACGCTTAGAAATTTGGTTAATCGATTTAATTTAAAATCGATCATTTATTGCTGTAACTCGCACAGATAATCGAATTGGCTCCCGAAACCTATTCCATTGTGTTCAAAACGCGGGATAAACCCTAGAAACGCCGGTCACCGCGCGAGATTTGGAGTTCGGAAAATCCGGGATGAATAGTGTTTCGTCGGTTTTCTATAAAAGGACCCTTTATTCACAAATATTTATCAAAACCCTAATTTCAAGACCTAGCCGCCAGTTTGCAAACAATGGCTGAAAATTCTTGTTTCTTTCCCCCTCGATTTCTTCAAATCCACCAAGTAATTCGAGAAACTTTCTAAACGAAAGTTGTAGAGCACAGCACGAACTAGGTATCCAACGGTGGAGATCGAAAATAGGCGAGTGGATCGTGAGATAATTGGCCGCGTTCGGCTGCCATTCGCACGCAATACTGGGGCGCAAGGTGAGGCCGAGCTCTGCCGCAACTATGGTGGTGGTAGCTCGTGTGATGGCGAGTTGAATGGTTGTAGCTGATCGAGCTAAAGCGTGGTGTAGTTGGTGCGAAAATTGATTGAAAGGGGGCGGCCAACATGGGTTGTCGTGCGTGATAACTGGGTGAGGAGAAGATAGGGGTAGCGGCCACGATCTGAAGTTATGAAATCCTAAGGCCCAGATGTGTTGAGGTTGAAAATAAGAAAAGAAATATGTAAATTAATTATATTTAAATTTGTGTAAACTTTACAAATGTGTATCTTTGTCATACGAGGTCGAAAACGCACGAAACAAATTGTGTCGGGTTTGTAGGGACGAATACTACGCAATGGAATTGGATTGGATTCGTTTGGAGCTAGTGAAAATTTCGGGTAAAATTAAACGCGCGTTTAATTTTATTCGAAATAAAAGCTGAAAACGGAATTGAAAGCAAGGTGAGAACTTCTCACTCAATCGAATTGTTTCGATTTAAATTTTAAATAGTTATATTTAAAATTGCTTGATTATATGTTTGAGTGATGATTGTTATCTATTGATTGTTAAAATAGACATTATGCGCCGTTAGTAAGCGGAGGTTATTTATTAAAAACATATACCGCGAATATTTCACCGTATAGTGAAATTGGTATTATTTATGTACTTGGAGTTGATTTCCCGCAGTATATAGCGGATGAGACCCTATTGCGCCGTCTATTAAGCGGATAATATTTTTATCAATCCCATATATCGCGATAATCCCGTACTGGAACGGAATTGGTATTGTGCTAATGTTTGTGGATGCAGGGAAACAGGTTGGGGGGATCCAACTGGATTCCTCACCAGTATTTATTTGATTACAGATATTTTGATATTTGTTGATTATCATATGATGATATATGATGTTTGTTGTCGTGATTGACCATTGGGTGCTGTTGCATCATCGGATCCATTTTTGAAGTTTAAAAATAACGATTTTGATTTTAAAAAGATTTTTAAAATGATTTTTTCAAAGTATACTTTTTATTAAATTTTTGAATTGATTCATTTTAAATAATTAAAACATTATAAATTTTTATGTTATAAAAACTAAGATTTTTGTGAAATATAACCAAAAGGTGATTTTTAAAATAAATAGGTTTATAAAATAGTTTAGATTTGGATTTTTTGAATTATTATAAAGGATGTATATAAAAGATTTTTAACATTGATATTTATAATAAAAAATTATATATATATAATATTGGAATTATAAAACGAGTTTATTAAGTGTTAAAATGAAGTATAAAATGGATTTCATTAAAAATTATAGATTTATAAATTGTGAAGATTTTAAAATGAATAGATGTTGTAAAATAAAAGATTTATAAGTAATTAACTTATAAACTGGATTTTGGGCATTTAAATGGGATATTAATAGAAATTGTTAATAAAGGAGATTTTATAAGTTGAAGTTGTTATAAAATATAAATGAATCTTATAAGTAATAGAAGTTTTAAAAAGAACGATTTTGTAAATAAATGAATTATAAGTATTTAACTTATAATATGGACTTTTGGTATATAATTGAGATATATAAATTGAATTGGATTAATAAAGGAGATTTATAAATCGAAGCTTATAAATAGAAATGGAATTTATAGACATTGTTTATAAATTCGAAATCAATGGAATTTGATAAATTAAATGTTGAAATTGGTTGAGGAAGTATATTCACGATTTTGGACAGTGAATATATTATTAAATAAAATGGATATGCTTGGGAAAATGAATATTATAAAATGAATTTAATCGTTTTAACGATGTTTTAAAATGTATTAAACATCGAAAACATAGATTTAAACATTCATTGTTGAAATAGACGTTTCGAGAAATAGAAGGAAATGGTGGACTATAACACTGTTGTTATAGTAAATGATTTCCGAAAAGAAATGTTTTATATAGTATTGGGATTTATATATCTATCTAAACTTCGAATCTCTATACTAGTGATTTTGGGTCGTCGTAACGATGTTTTACGCAACATTCATTTTGACTCAAATTAATGTGTTTAAAAGGATGTTTTTCTTAAAGAATGAAATATATACTTAATTTTGATTTAAGTATATCAATTATTTTCCAAGTGTTGAAAATAAATGGATTGGTGAATTTCTTATTATTAAATAAGTACGGAAATGTTTTCCAAAATGAAGTGAATATTTTAAGATTTTATCTTTTAAAGATAAATTGAAAATGAATATTAGAAATCGATTTGGGAATCATATATTCATGGATATTTTCGAATTGTAAATTCACTATGGAATTTATAAAAGAAAGGGGAATTTGTTTAAAAATAAAAGTTGATTTATTTTTGAAGTGTGGAAATAAATTTACGGATTTGGAACGTAAATATAAAGTAAATCGGTAAGGATTTATTTAATTGGTTTAAATGAACCATGTTGAAATGAAAGTATTTCCGCGTAAGGAAAATGATTGAAATTTGTTTTCAAAAGTGGTAAAGGTGAAAAGTGATTTGAAAATTTGTTTCAAATGGTTGAAGTGTGGAAATTATATATCTAATAAAGATATTTTGGAAAGTAAATAATTTGGGAAATTATTTGAAATCTGGTGATGTTGAGCATACCTATTGATTGTTAAATAATCTGACTATCAATATTTACCTTTGAATAGGTATTTGTTGTGATTTCTTGAATTTGAATGCTACACTTATTTTTAAAATAAGCGCTCACTATTCGAGTTAGCCGGGAAAGGACCTTGGGGTCGTATAACGCATTCTGAATATGTGATACGTCGTTATGGATTGCATTTGATGGCCGGTGTTGAAGACTAGATATTTGTGAAAACGGAAGGATTACCATCGAATGTTTCAGCATCGGTTGATCCCCGATATAGAAATTTATTACCCTTTGTGATGGGAAGTCCGGTCGTGATTAGTGAATATCCAGATTGCAAGGACATCTTTGTAAGTGCCTTCGGTTCCGTTCGATCCCGGAACGGACTTGTATGGATGTGTGTCTGACGTTACAATTTGAGATGTAAAGCTGGTTTCTATCAAATATATTTCCGTTTCTATCAAAGTGCTTGTGAGCATTTGAAGATCAAAGCACAGCTTTTATATAAAGCATGGCTTTGTGGACGAAACTTCGTCGGACCTCACACCACGAAAATGGTCAAAACAGGAAGGATGCAGCAAGGTTATTAGGGGGTAGCGCCCCTTTAGTGTATGTCATCCCTTCTGGATAGAGGTGGTATTATGGTATGGAGCTCAGATACTTAACCTATGTTGTTGCTGCAAATTTTTTGGTTTGTGGTTGTTGGAAATCGAGGATCCTCGGATATAGATCGGTTACGATCGGGGAATGACATATTCGTGTCAGTAGTTATCCAGTTAGGGGTAATCCGGCCTTGTGTTGGCAGAGATCCGGTTAGATTCTCGGGTCGTCTTTCCAGAGGCGTACCTATGTGGCAATGGGAAGTTCCTTGACCTGACCATTTGTTGAAAATCCAAAGAAACAATACGATCTTGTACGGTTTTAGTTGTAGAACCTATCATTGACTTATGGTGGTGCCCCATTGTTTGGATGGTAGCTATAGTAGGCATAAGTGCGGAATGCCTATGCTGGCTAAGATTTATATCTTTACTTTCGAAATGATTTTTCCTACACTGTGCACCGGTAATAATATCAAATGTTTCTTTTTAATGCGTATCAAGCATCTTTGACTATCATAAGGAGAAATCTCCTCCGATTCTGCGTTTGCATTGTGTGTGTGTGCGGGAGGCCTTATGGTAGTCTCATTTTCTAAAAAGCATTGCGAATCTATTTTAAAATTATCCTGTACTTTGTTTTAAAAATAAACTGTTTTAGCTCTCACACCAGTCACATGACTGACTCGGAGTTTATTGTTCTCCTTCCTAAACTCTGGGTGCCCACCAATTTCCACACGGGCAGTCAAGAGTCAGGTTTATCAGGATATTCTGGAATTCAGGAGTTGTTGGAGGCAAGTTGGATGGCATGGCGTATTCACTAGTATATAGTATTTCTTTTCCGTTGTTTGTTGTTTTTTGTCGTTGTACACTCTGATGATCTAATGTAATGTAATGTGATGTAATAACTGATATAGTTCTTTGTTTAAAGATTATTCATTTATCTATTATAAGTTGTTCTGCTACGATTGTGGGATTCCGATATTGTTCTGTTATTTCTTTCTGTTCTGTTCTATCTTTTCTCTCTTCTTCTATCTTTTTCTTCTTCTTTAACCCTAACGATACGGTTTTTCGGCATTCGATTGCTCGGCAGTTGATATAGTGGACGTATTAATGTCGGTTTTCGAGCGTCGAAGAACCGCAATCGTTACAACTATATCTATCGAGAAACCTTCTATAAATCCTTTAATTCTGAAATTTTTCAAAGGTATCTCTAGGCCTTAACTTCTGGGTAAGTATATTCATCTACTTACATTATTAGTCCTTTGAAGTTCCCTTTTTTACTACATCCAACATCGTTCTCTATTTGGTTATAAATGAAACTAGTGTTCTTAGCTATGTGATATGCTTGGTTAGGACATAGCGTGTTCAATATAATTGGCGTATATGTGCTCCCAAATATAACATGATCGCCTAGTAAGGATGAATTTTTCATGAGATATGATGGAATGTGTCTTATACTCCTGTGCGCAAATTCGATAGGTGTGCCTTTGGATCTTTGGTTGCACCTACTACCTACTGATTTGTAGGTTCTACAACAACCCACAATTTTAACGACTAAATATTTAAATGATTAATTTAAATATCAAATCGTTAATTGATGAATGCCCATTGTACTCGAATTTTCAAAGACGGATGAATTGGGACTCGAGATACCTACCATTGAGACCGCAATTTCGTCATGAGAAATAAGTATTAGACTTAGCTATGTTTGGAGTCGATTTGTTTTTAAAGTGAATAGTGATTACTAGAAAGGAATGAAAATTGAATGTTGGGCTTAGGCCCATTGACTTGCATTGGTATAGTGCTTTGTTTCTTTTCCTTTCTTTCTTTTTCAAATAAGCCGTCTTTTGTGGTACTTGGAAAATTAATCGTTGATTTTTTGGGTTTTATAATGAGCGGTTTGTTACAGGTTCTCTCAGGAGTAACTAAAGTGGTGTCTTCAAAAAGGTCATTAACAAAAGTTGGATTCTGGGTTGTTGAATCTTGCCACATGTGTGACTTCTTTTGCATCATCTGTAGCAGCGGTTGTAAGATCTACATCAATGACAACAAGAGGATCTATTGCAATAACTATGGTAGCGGTAACAACTACTGCATCAACGTTAGTAGAGATATTTTCAATATAAGATCTCTACAAAAACATCATTAAAATCAACTGGGTCAACTTGAAGTCATCATCTCTCTCTTGTTCTCCCTAATAGTCGACAATTCTAAATGTCTAGGTCCATCAGAATCATATTCGTCTCAGAGTTTTTAGAAAAATCAAAGGAACGGCAAAAGAGAAAATCAGATCAATATCCATCTTCACATTTCATTTTGTTGGGAGAGCTCATAATAGGCGGTACATCTCTTTTGATCAACATAGACGCAAGAATTTAATTCTAGATTTTTTTTAATAAGGCTTCAAAGATTGCAAATAGTGAATTTGATGTTGTAGCAAGATATTCAAGAACTCAAATCAGCCTACATATGAATCATTGTATGCAACTCTGGAAATTTAATGGGAAATTGGTAGCGCGTTACTTTAAAGGTTAAATGAGATGAATGTTGATAAGCACGCACAAAAGTGGGTGGATTTGGGGGGATCTACGATGAAAAACAGCGTGAGAAATTGGGAGCAAAGTCTATTTTCATTTCTTTTTACAGTTGCATTGTTTTTCCTTTAGAAAAGGTAAAGGAAATAGAGGATGAGCTTCTAGCAAGTGGTAGATATGCGATCTAACAGTCCACAACATAATCAAAATGATTTATCTGTCCGACGCTTGATCAAAGGTTGGGGCTTTGAAAATCGAAAGGTCCGATGGAACAGTGTGCAAAATTTTAGGTTTCTGAATCTGGTAAATTCCATATAGGATTTGACAGTGGTGAAGTTGAGAGGTTGGAAGATGAAAGGGGGAAGCTCATCAGCAAAGAGAGGATGAGGGTTATCACGAGATAGTTGAGTTTGATGAGGGAGATGAGATCGGTGACGGTGATAGTGGAATAGAGGATTCACAAAGACAGTTATCGTTTTTATAAGGTGTTATAATATGTACAATGATTTTATACTTGCACTAGTCATCTTATTTCATATGTAATAATATAATATCATTGATTGAGTTGCGATAATTACGATAGGACTTAAAAAAATTGTATTTTTAACTTTTATCAGTGCTTTATTTTGTTATATATATTTTTACGATGGTTATTTAAAAAAATTGTATTTTTAAATTTTATCCATGCTTTATTTTATTTTATAATTTTAAACATTAACATTAATTTTTAACTATTTAAAATTATTGTTTATTTTTAAAATTAATTCACATAAATGTAATATATTTTAATTTTTTGAATAAATTATACATTTAAAACAGTTTTCAAATTTAAATTTTTATACCAAACACGTACTGTAACATATATTAATGTATTTTTTCTTAATGTTTTAAATTAGTACTTATATTAATTTATATATAAATATCAAATATATATATATTATAAAATAAAATGGTTTCAGATTATATATATTAAAAAATCATGGTCTAAAAGAACTAAAAGTAACATATGAATATTTAATACTTAGTTTATTGTAATAACTATATATTTTATTATGAAATTTCAAATAATTCAAAAAATATTTTGGCAGTAATATTATTTTCAAAGTATATATCATATATATTAGATAAGTCAAAAGATACTTATTTTGTACTTAATAGATCCAAATTTGAAATTCAAATTATTGTACTAATTCGAAATATTAGATATTAATTTGAATTCAAATCTTGTTGACCTATTCAAAATATTTTTGGATATTTAATAGAAAAGGTTTATTTATTGAGTATAAAACAAATTTGAAAAATATTTATAAATATATACATATATTTATAAATAACTTTAATGTAGCCAATGGGTATATAAATGCCCAATATCTATATTATAGAAGTAATTCCAACATTTATATACTTATACACTAATCATGCACATATTATTATATTGCCCCTGCACGTCATATAAATATGAGTATATAATGATATACTTATAAACTATAACAAATTAATTTTATTAACTCATTAATTAACTAAATAGGAAAATTAAATAAAAGTGGGTTTTATTTAATTAACTAGATTGTACCTAGTACAATCCATTTGACATCATAGACCCATTATGATCTAAACAGGGATTTTAAGAGATTCACCCAATTCATCCTCTGTAGACCATTGATTCCAACAATTATATCAGAGCCTAAATGGTCGACGGGGTTTAATTAGTAAACATTTTAGGCCATCTGTCTAAACATACTTTCCGATGGGTGTCTAGAAAAGTAGTTACTGGGCTTGGGTTGAATAATCAAGTATTCTCCCAACTCTAGCTATAAGTCCAGCCCAATGGGTTGAGTAAGTTTAAAAGGTTAGCTCAGATGTAAAAATCTGGAGTTATTTGAGCCTTAGGCTAATTTTCAAATTGAAAATAAAAATAAAAATATAATTTAAATGTAAATTTGAAATATATAATTAAATTTTATAAAGGCTCCAAAATAAATTTAAATTTTTTTAAAATTTTTTGAAGACTAAAATAATCAATTTTGAATTTTAATATAAATATATTATGATTAACTAAATAAAATAAAATAAGTAATTATAAGGTTAATTAACTAAACATATATGTATACTGGTACATGTATGTAAATATAATTGTCATAATTATGTGTTTATCTCAATTTTTTTTAAGATGAGTCATATTAAAATTTTGAATTAATTTAAATATTTAATTAAATTGTTTAATTAAATAAATGAATTTATTAAATAAAATTAATTAAAGGTTAATTAATTAATATGTATACATATATTGATACGTATATATAAACAAACTATAAATGTTATAGTTGATTATTTATCTTAAATAAATAGTTTAAGACGAATTGTTCAAAATTTTAGAAATTTTATATAAATTAAATTAATTAAATATGATTTAGTTAATAAGAATTTTTCTTAACTAGGTTAAACACCCCCTTTATTGCAAAAAATACGATACAAATGTACAATATTTATAAGAGAAGGGAAAGAAAAGAGAAAATAATCCTTAAGTAAATGACAAACAATAGAATCGGGTCGGGCACAATATCACAAATGCATTTCATTTGAATCATTTTACAATCTCAAGTTCAAATCCAAATGATCATTTGTTATCAAACTGGTTTCTTTCCTTTTCTCTAACTTTCAATGGAGGCGAACAATAATCTTACCAGAGCTAAAGCCACTAAAGCCAATGCTAACAGTTTTCCCCTCCTAACTATTCAGATGGGTAATGACAACCCAAAGAAACTGCTCCAACACAAATTCAAGTGGGAACATTGCTTTCATGAGACTAAAATCACTAGACTTGAGATATATAATGGTAAAGGCACAAGCATTTTCATTTTTTGTTGATGAATATGTTATACGAGCTTCGTGGGAATCTTGACAATTTTTGAAACTGCTATAAGGAGGAGATTCAACGATATAAGCTTGAAAAAAAATTGTCCACTCAGAAATAGGGATGGAAATGGAGCGGGTCGAGGGTCTAAACTTGGTAGACCTACTTCTGTTTTGACTCGTCAAGACCCGCCTCATTGGCTCATCGGGGTGGGTAGACTCATGACCCCTTCTTAAGAGCTTTGGGTGTAGGGTCGGGATTTGTCTGCCCGTCCCAACCCGCCCCGCACTACTTAGATCTCGTTAAATCGCTTTATTTGATTCCTTAATCTTTTTAGACATAAGTGATTATCAACGTATATTATAATCTTTCATTCAATAAGTTATATGATTTTTATAGTACTAGTTGCATCATTAATAATTATACAATAACATATGCATATTTTTTGAACTGTTATTGTACATTTCTATTATATTTCTTTTTCATTGTAAACACATTATTTTTTATATTTAACGTACATTTTAATGACTTTTCCTCTTACAAATAAAAAGCAAATATATGCAGATTGTTACATAATTTTGGATGAATAAATAGAGTATCATTCGGGACGGGCCTACCTTGACCCATATGGATTCTGGGTCTGGGGCCAAAATCCAAACCCACATCGGGTCTATGAGGTTAGTCTAAAGCAGGGTTTAAAAAATCCAGGGTATAAAAACATCATCCCAACCCGTCCTATTGACATTCCTACTCAGAACAAACCCACCCACAATTGTACTTTACTTCTCTATGCAAAAAAGAAAGTGGAATTTTATTTCTGAGTGGACTATGTCCATGTTGACAAACTATAAAATCATAAGTGCTTCATGTAATTTGGCAATACAAAACTTGAGCAAAAGATAAGTATTCTTTAGATTGAACTTTAAGCTTGACTAGAGTTTGAAGTTCAAATGATGAATTATTCAAGTTTTATGTCTCGGATTCGTAACAATGAAGTAAAAAAAGAAGCAAAATAAATTAAGTTAATTCTATTAGCACACCAATTATTACTTTTCCACCCCTCTAAATTTTAAAACAAATAATCGACTACTTTGCCCTTATTATTCGCACTGATATTACATGTTGTTTCCCACCTCACTTAACCCGAGAATTTTCCACCCAATCCAGTTATAAATGGACGATGTAATTGAAATCACTGCATATAGCCTTAATGTGGTTGTTGAAATATTCACATCAATAAAAAATGCCGGTCGTGTTACGTACCATGTATGACTTCAACCCAAGGATCATATTTCCATCGTTACTTTATAACGTGGTCACTAATGCTGATTTGAAAAAAATTATAGTTCAATTGCATCATACACATACAAACACATCATCAACTAGCTTCTAAAAATATCACAGTGCAATTTACATTCACATTCATAGAAATCAAAGCTTGTACATTCATAGAAATCACAGTGCAATTTACATTCACATTCATAAATAACAGTAACATATAAATCAAACCTACTATAGGTACTAACATGCTACAAGTACTAAGCACATCAAGCAACAATTTATAGGTACAAAGTAATATATTGCACAGTGAAGAAATAGAGACACTCACATCAACAGTTACTAACATGCAACATTTTACATTCACAAATGCTTACTAACATGTTACAGGTGCTAACATGCAGTAGAAATTAAATTGCTGCTAAAAAAATCAAATCTTCTTCATAAGTAATGAAAGCTTTCACACGGAGATTTCTCTTTGAAGTTGTTAGTGGATTACGTACTGCTTTCTTAGAGGTATCTATAAAAAAATTAATTAATTTTTAGAAGCGTTAGAAGAAAAAAAATGTCTCCTAAAAAACACAGCACGTTATTCCCAAACAAGGCAAACATTGTTACTGCATAGCACACAAACGAGGTTATCAAAGTTACTTTGGTAGGATTAAACGTGGTAAGCGTATATGCCTCGTGATGGTTGAACGAGGCTAAGCAACTAAGGTTTTTTTCACATACAAAAGCCATAAACTAAATTGAATGATCAATTAGCACCAAAATCCAAAAAAACGAATAGAAAATACCTCGTTTATGCTTAAATCTAAAATCTCTCGCCATTCGAATCAAAAATTAATTAATTTTTTTTTTTATTCATGTATTTTGATGTGCTAGCTAGGGTTTATGGAATATGATTTTGGGTAGAACAAGATTGATTTTACTGTAAGGAATTGAATAGACAGTGTAAATGAATGTAGGGTAATTTTGGAAGGAATTAGGGTGGGAAAGAAAAAACAGGGGTGTGTGCTATTTATTTGAGTTGCTGGGATGGGAAAAGAAATAACTAGTGTGCTAATAGAATTAGCCAATAAATTATAGCAATTCTATGGAAAACCCACGCCTGTCAAAGAGATATCTTTGCAGTGGTATCCTTCGAGTATGTGACCAAACATGTATGCCAAAAGATTTCAGGTAAACATGAATGGGAAAAGTTTCAAACTCAGATACACACTAAGACCTTTCTTTCTAAAATGAATTGTTATGTTGATCGTCTAGACTTTTGATATAGTTGGTTGCTTTAATTTTAGTCAATTCTACTATTTAAATACAAGCAATAATCTTTGATATGTGATGATGATTTGTGAATACTCTCATATTTCTTTCTTGCCATATTGACCATACAATAGTAGACAATGCAATGCATGCAATGATTTTGACTAGTTTCCTTTTCTAAAATTGATTGCCTATAACTTCATCTTTTGATGTAATTGATGGAATATTAGCGTGATGTGTTGGGATTTGTAGTTTTATTCTTATCCATGTTCATATGAAGGCACCGAATTTGCATTTGAAAAATAAGTGTTCATTATTTTCTGATTTACAGTTGCACAAGACTCATTTGGAATTTTCTGAAAAATAAGTGTTCATTATTCAATTTGTTGAGAAAACTCATGGTCGAAGTTGAGATTAGGGCAAAGACCATGGTTAGAAGTTGTATATGATACAATATATAAAGAGTTATCCATCACTTGTAAACCTATAGTTTGTTGAGCAAACTCAGGATCAGAATCCCAAGACGAACAAGTCTTAACACTCATTGGAGGAATCAAAAGATTCTTTATTTTTCTTAGGATTTTAAAGAATATAAAATTATAATGGGAGGCTTATTAAAAAAATGAACACATTTAACCTTTATAATATTGTAATAATACGCGTTGTATTAAGTTAAAATCATATACTTTGATGTATTTAAGTAACTAATATAACTGACAGAATGTTCATAAGTTAAAATATTCCATTGAACTGAATTAAGACTGATATAGAATATAAAATATACTTACCAATAAATCTTTTGGCATGTTGTCACTTCAAGGTCATGTAAGGGCCAAATCATATAGCTACTAAAACATTCATGCCTCAATCGCTTAAGTGTTTATCTGTACGAAACTGTGTATTGTCTTATATGAATTTTTAACTCTTAAAATGCAAGAATGTTATATAGTTAATAGTAATGTTCATAATATAAAAAATCTCGATGAAATCGGTTCATTCAAATGAGCAATTAAACCATGATGCAAGATCATGTATTTAATACGATTCATTGCAATAAGGATCTTGTTGTGTTAGATGTAACACTAGACCAAGTAATATAAGATGGACTTAGGAACTCGATCACTAAATTGACAGTTTGATAATTTTACATGAAGTGCAACTTATTTGATATCCATAAATATTAAGGATGGATTAATACATTTTCCTAAAGAATTGGCTATGATATTATGGTAAGGATTTTCTTTTGAATGGTTCGACCATTTGGAAAGGAAAGCGGATGTCCAAGGGTAGATATAAGGTATGCACAATTGGGATGAAGAGAGTAAATGAGCACCTCTACTTCATGAAGATACATCGAAAACAAGAATCGTACATAATTTTAGTATATACTTAATATGAAATAAAAAATGTGATTGCTACTCCAATTGTGTTTTCATATAGAATATTGTTTTGTATATGAGATATTTCTTCGATTTCAAGACTCTTGGTCTAAAACTCGTCACTATAAACTAGTTATAGTGAATAAAATAAAAACGCATAATAAATAGTTGAATGGAGCCTCGTATTTCTTGAGCTATTACGGTAATGGTGGAAGTAACAGGAGCATACCATATCAAACTTATTGGTGATGCATTAATTTATAAAAGACTGTCTTCATACATATATCTAGTATTATTTAGAAATTATAATTTATTTTTAGTATTATGTAATGGCCCGCAAATCCGTACCCATTTGAGTCGACAATATTTCACATTAGCTCAACTCAAATTGGACGAAAATATGAATCTTTAGGGTAAAGAAGAAGAAAGAGATAGAAGAAAATTAAACAACAACACAAAATCTCAAAATCACAACAGAACAAAATATAATATATAATAACAGATTTTTATGTACAAAGGAATCTATAACTGTTTTATACTTATAATCATCGGAGTACAACATTCAATACATCAAACTGGACAGTTATATAACTTGTCCTTACACAACGGAATATAAGCCAAGTACGGAGATATGTCTTTATCATCCAGCTCGTCTCCTGAGCTCCATAGCATTCTATCCTAAATCCGTAATACTCGGTCTGACCCAAGCATTGTAATAAAATAACACCCTAGTTAGTCTGGAAAACCAGCGTGAGAAAGCACACTCAATTTGAATTAATATTTCTTTCAAAACCCTTTGAAAACAAAGGTATCTCGGAAGACCACGCCACATGTAAACATACCGGGTTTTCACCTTACGATAACAAAACATTTTTATCAAAATCGTCTGATATTAAAATAGTGTCTATAGAAAGTAAATAGAAAATAGTTGAAATGCTTACATCTTACTTTTTAGCATAGTTGGGAAAGATCAAAACCGTACGGCGCTTATTGGGGAATGGATTCCATCGAATGATTGGGCCACTGTGGCACCGCCCACCACAGTACACCTCTAGAACAATGTACCAAGGACCACACCGAGATCTCTTGCTACATAAGACCGGCCTACCCTTAACCTAGATAGACCGAATATGTTACCACCCTGGGTGTCCCCACCCTTACTATCGAGTGCTCCTTCTTTCATGCACACCCATATCCATAATATAAAGGTTTCCGAGGACATCTAGAAAGGTCATAACATACCCTACTTGGCTGCGACCCACTTAGCCTAGCTGCGTCTCCTATGTTTTAGTCATTCTCGTTTGATGAGGATAGAGGCTAAGCGTTACCTTTCAAGAACAATTTTATTTAGAATGTTCATCGTCCTCCAATGACGATGTTCTGGTAGCATTCATCCATACAAGTTGTCTTGGGTTTGGACAAACCGAATCGCCGTCTTCATCATTTTCACGGTATTCATTCATTACGTTCAAATTGAATCGAAATAGTTTTTGAATAATTAAACCCGATCCCGGCCTCTTCGAAACTATTAGCGAAATTGGCCAAAATTGATAATCAGTTATTTAACTATCAATAAAACAACCATAAGCAGACACCAGGCCTTATTTTAAATTCCCCAAAATTTATTTTCAAAATATCTTTATAAGACACACACACACACACACACACACACACACACACACACACACACACATATATATATATATATATATATATTCAAACCCTTCCAATATTTCTATATTTGGAAACAATTTTCAACACTTGTACCCATAACAGGATTTTTCACCATTTCCAATACTTAGAATATTTTTCTCTCGCTTCCAATTATAATTCACCATTTGAAAATATTTTCTATAATCAAAATCTCAAATTTAACTATTTTCAAATTCTTCCCGTCCGATACTTAGGAATATTTATAAACCTATTTCCTAATATCTTTTATCTCGATATTCAGGAAATAGCCCATTTATTTCCTATCCTCATAATCCTTTACAAATTTTATTTGTAAACCCCTTATTATTTCCAAAGTCGAATTCACTTGTCCATATCTCTAAATACCCATTTCTAACTTCTTTTATGAATTCTTATTCATTTTTCGAATTTTCTCGTATTTTAACAGTTTAGAATTTCTCTTCAAGCTCCCTAAATCCAACTATAAGATTTTTCTTTTAAAATCATACCCGTTTAACAAACTTCACTTCAAAACTCGAGAGGATTTATAAATAAATTCAATCTTTTAAATGCTATATATAAAATATGTACTTTTAAGGCTAATAGTTTATTTGTAAAATATGTTTAAGTAATTTTAAAATATCAAAACATTTTAACAACCTCTATAACTCCTTTCCAAATCATTTTTAAATAACTAATTAATCTTCAAAACTGATTCATAAAATCAGAATTTATATCAATGAATATTAAATATTACAAAACTAACTATTCGGAATATTACAAATAATGATTTAAGTTACATAGTCTAGTAATTTAAAATTCCATTTAAAACAATTTCAATTTTTCGAAAAAATTCTATTTTTAAAAAAACGAATATTGTCAAATTCAGTTTATAAATTCCTCTCGATTTATATCACATCGATTATATCTCAACTTTGCCACTATTCTCAAATTCAAAAATTAGTTTCCACCATTTCTTTACCAAAACAGTTCCCATAACTCGATATAAATTCACATCGTAAACTTATATTTTCCAATTTATCAACCGAGCCTCATTTTTTAATTTATAACCATCGTTTATAATTTATAAACTCCTTAGAGTTTTACTTGTCCAATAAAACAAATCTTATTTATAAAATTCCATTATATAAATCCATTTCTTATAAAATTCCATTTATACTTCCAATCCGATTTTTAACATTGATTTTATCTTCTTTTCATATTTCCAAATACGATTTATATATTCTTTATATAAGTCATTTTTAAAATTTCCATTTAAAAATTCACAATAGTTAAGTATACCCAAGAATCAAAAAATATTTTTCTAATTCAATTTCTTTAAAATAACTCCAATTCCAGTATATATATTTTTATATATAATTCCCTTTAATTCCATAAATTTTTTTCTAAAATATATTTATAGTATTTAAATTATCAAAATTCAGGCCAGTGCTACAATAACATCCAATAAATTCCAAACACCACAATAATCTATATGAATTATTCTATACAATCCATATATCACTGTATATGAAATTAAATTTAAATTTTTTGAGAAATTCAGTTGGATCTCTCCAACATGTTTTCTTGCATCCATAGATGTTAATACGACATAAAAATATCAATCCCACTTCGAGGGGGAATCGTGGTATATAGGGTCATCCGCTATTATGTGGGGCACATAGGATCTCATCCGCTATGATATGTGGGAATGTCACTCCAAATATTAATATATATACTACGATATATATGTAACATCCAACAGATAATTATAATTCATTAATTTAATCAAGCATCCAATAATTAAGTTTAACTATTTAAATTTTAAATATGAAAATCCAATTAAGTGAGAATTTCTTACCTTGCTTTTATCGCATAAATTTCCAGCTGACTCCGAAAAAGTCCAAACCAATATTGTTTTATATCACTCGTCGATATGATCACGACGCGTCTCGTCGTGTTCCAATTTGACCTTGTGGATAAGTTATTGAATTAATTAGCTAACTACATTTTAAATTTTAAATTAAGTAAAATATTTATATAATTTAATTTGCAGATTTTTTCTTTAAAATTAACAAATAAGTCAACAATCCTAATACCCTTACTGCCGAAGCCGCCCATCACAGTTGAGAAACTCGGCAACTTCCGCCTTGCTCATCGCACCACTGCCGACCTCATTCGCCAACTTCCCTTCGCCAGAGCAACCACCCAGCCACCACTCGAATGACCCTTATTGCCTCTCGAACCCCGCCTGGACACAAATGGCATCGACCATTTTTTAACGCCACCGAGCCCCTCCCCTTCGAAATGCTTCGCATGCTTCCCAATCATTAAAACCTCTAACCTTCGAACGCCGCGCCACCCCATCCATCCTCACGCCCTTCCTCCAAAAGCTATGTCCGGCTCGCGCACCAATGCGACTTCATCGCGAGATCCTTCTTCTTTTTTCCTACTCGATCACGCTTCACACGCACACTCAAGCTCGTGCTCCTCCCTCTCTTGTGTATCGACACGACTTAGGATATCTGAAGAGAAGGTGGCGATTTCGATTCGTCTTCCGTTTCTTTTCTTTTTTCTCCTAAGAATGGACTTGATTTTTGGAAAAGGGAGAGGGCATCGTGAGCATTAAACTAAAAGAGAAAGGAAATCATGAACGGTACATTCTATTGAAATGAAGGGATAGGTATGTGATAAGTAGCATGTTTGAATGGAGAAGGGGCTAAAAGGATGGAAATGGCGGTATGAGTTGATTTAAATTTTATAATATGAATTTATCCTAAAATATCTCGTTATACCTATCTTGACATTTTGAACCCCTACGGAGGCATGTCGCTAGGCGTTTATAATGTCATACCCTATTCCGAACGCAATGGAAAAGGTTTCAAGTCTAAATTCGATCGCATGGAGAAGATAGCTTTTTGGACCCAATTATTAAATTGAATTTCGATATAAATTTTCACCTGTTTATATCCAGTATGACCAAATGATAACTCAAAATGCTATAAAATTTGAAATCCGATAATAATACACTATTACGGATCTAATATAACTATTTTCGTCTAATTCCGAGGCTGTGACCCGGATGGCTATTTTTAAACAACTATTTTAAAATTGAACAGATCACTTTTAAATTATATTTTAAAATTTTAAATATCTTCATTATTATCAATATGAATTTTATAAGCCTTTAAATTATTTTTATCAAGCTTAAACTCAAGATAAATAATTTAACCAATATTCAATTATAAAATTCAAAAATTAACTTATCCAATAAATCGCTATATTTAAATTCTAAATTTATTTTACAAATTAAACCCAAATTTTCATATTCAAGGTCAATCTATAAATTCAAATTCAATATTTTAAACCATTTAAATATTCCAAATGAAACATCGAAAAATCAAGGTCGTCACATTCCTCCTCCCTTAAAAGAATTTCATTCCCGAAATTGCTAAGGTAGAAAAATGCTCCAAACCCATTAACTTATTAAAACTCACTTAGTTAAAGTTCGATATTCACTTTTCTAATCTTTCTGTTTCACCCAAAACAATTAGTTTTCAATTCTAATTCCAGAATCCTTTATTTTCAATTCCAATTTGAATTCAAATCGTCGTTAACAAAAAAATTCAAAATTTTTCTAACACCCTAAATTTTTGAATTTTTTTAGTAGAGACTCCTTTGTACGAAGGACCTTTAGCAATATGACGAGAGGCATAAATAATATACATCGACCCATACGGTCGGAAAACAAAATATGTAACAATATTTTATATTTTTGCAGTATTTAATCCGAAAACGTACCTTATTTTAGCATTTTTTTTAAGCAAGTGGCTTATTTTATTTTGCAATTCTTACAATAAAAGTCAAGAAAAACAGCTCCAGGTACCTTTACTTACTCAATTTAAACACATAAGTACCAAATATATGACATTTCATTTATTTAACTAGTTTAAACACATAAGTTTCATGAACTAGCATGCTAAACATATATCATAAGCATTTTATAAGATTCAGATACTAATTTAATTGCTTTCAATCAATCCATATACTATTTCATTCGGTTTGAAATGATTTACAACCAAATTATTTGCATTCAATTCATTTTTAAACCAACAAACTCATATCCATTCCAAATTGATTAGAATCAATTATTCTCTTTCCATTCATTCATAGAATTTAACATATTTTCGTTTACGTCAAACGACCAATTTTTTCTATGCAAATTCGGCGATATTCGCTTAATAAAATATCCACTTTAATTTATAATTATTTTAAATTGATTCCAAATCAATATATATTCAATTCTATTTCATTTTAAATTGATCTTCAATCAATTTACTAACATCCCCTTCATAACCACTTTCGTTGCTTTCAAATCCATTTTATTTAGCTCGGAAACATTCCATGTTGTTATATTAAGTAACCATTTCACAAATTAATTTAAGCCAAGTTCCCATTTAAAATAGTTACTTAATTTAATTTATTTACTTCAAACTATCCAATTATATAACTTAAGTTTATTTCCTTTGCAACCCAATTCCATTTCAACATTTTGATTTGATTTTTATTTAATCAAGCTTCATACAAATTACTAATCTATTTAATTAGTTTATTCACTTATTCCACTTCAATTTTAATCTCCATATTCAAATTCATTTTCTAATTTATTAATATGAAATTCAAGACTATATTCAATTTATTTATACTCACTTGGATTTATTTGTAACTCAAGTCATTTCTATTTCAATCCAATTTCATTTCATTCGATCACACTTCCAATTATATTTAATTCACTTACGATTTAAGTTGAATTTTTATTTATTACTCAAGTTTCACTTCTAATATTCCCTTTTAATCCACAATCCAATTATTAAACCAGTTGAGTTCCTTTTCCATATTTAGTTAACTAATTTATTTAGCTAAATAGTTCACTTCCAATTTATAATTCAATACCCGATTTTTGTTTTAAAAATCACTTCAACCAATTTACTTGAGTTCAAATTTATTTTATAATTCAAGTTTGGGTTTTATTTTGTTTCCAAAATATCAATCTCCTTTTATTTTGGCTTATGTATTCCAAATTTCAATTTTAGAAGTCACACAACTTATTTTTCATATTTCCACCAATTTTATACTCGAGTGTATCGCTATTTTATTTTTAACTCGAGGTTATACATTTATTTATGGCATAAATATATTTTTATTAAATTTGTTTCAATCTTTATAAGCTATATAGTTTATTTATTCACCATTCCATAATCTTCCATTAAAACTTATTCCATTCAAAATTTTATAGCTTATAGTTATTCCATCACTTTATAATTCACATTTACATATTTAATTCAATTCCATATGATTCAAATCCAATTCGCTTTTTATTTAAATTAAAATTCCTTTTTTATTATCATCACATCATTTATTTATTCCATTTGACTTTGCTTAGCTAATTTACCCTTTTATTGATTTATTTAAATAAGGATTCAGTTCCATTCAATATTATCTATAACTCAATTCAATTTTTATTTCCACTCCAATTCAAATTCAACTCTGTTTTACTTAGCTTAAGTTAAGTTTTTATTCATATAAATTACTCAAGTTAAAATCTATTCCAAAATTCAATTTCCATATTTAGAATCATTTTCAATTTATAATTTTATAACTTATTTTTCGATGATCTCTAAATTATTTAAATAAGGTTTCCAGAATTTAAACATTCGGCATTTTTTTCAAATCATTTTGAAATCTCAAATATCCTGAAATCGCACTTTTACATTTAAACTAAACTTGGTTTCTATCCCAAAAATAACTATTAGGAATTTCCAAAAAAAAACTGGTTTTCCAATAAATTGATTACAGTAGCAATCTGTCAGTTAGAAACTCAAAAATGAATACTTATGTGTTGTGCAGTCATCGTCAAGATTATTTTCCAACGACTGAAGTGAGTTCAGTGCTATTATCACTTCAAAAATCCAGTTAAAAACTTTTTTCCACTCAAAAAAATATCTCCAAAATAACAATCTATTATTTACTTCAAAATACTTTGTAAACACTTCCAAAAATCTTCAAGATCTAAATTATTCAAACTCTGGTTTTAATCAAATCTTAATTTTAGTTCAATTGTATAATCCATACTTATACAACTTCCATTCGGTTATATATAACCATTTCAATTTTATAATCTTATTTAGATTGTAATATTATCAACCAAACACTCCAATATACTACAATAATTCGGGTAAAATTATTTCATTTACCCGCTTCAAAACCATACTATGTCGGCTTACCACGTTCAAGTGTTTAGAAACTCCTATTGAATTAGCGGCGTCCCACTACTCGAACAGAATTTATATACCACCCAACAAATAAATTAACACAATATAAAACAATTTATATTCACTAACAAATAGTCGCTCATATCTATTATTACACTCAACTCGTTCCAGAGTACCGCTGACTCTATCTATAAGGAGTAATCCCTACTAAAGTCAAGGTTCTCGCTTAACCTTCAGCTCTGATACCAAATGTAAAGGCCCATATATCCATACCCCTTTGAGTCGACAATATTTCACATTAGCTCAATTCAAATTGGATGGAAATACGAATATTTAGGGTAAAGAAGAAGAAAGAGATAGAAGAAAATTAAACAACAACACAAAATCTCACAGTTGCAGTGGAACAAAATATAATATATAATAACAGATTTTTATATACAAAGGAATCTGTAACTGTTTTATACTTACAATAATTAGGGTACAACATTCAATAAATCAAAATGGACAGTTATATAACTTGTCCTTACACATCGGAATATAAGCCAAGTAAGGAGATACGTCTCTATCGTCTAGCTCGTCTCTTGAGCTCTATAGCATTCTATCATGAATCTGTAATACTTAGTCTGACCCGAGCATTATAATAAAATAACAGTCGAGTCAGTCCGTAAAACCAGTGTGAGAAATCACACTCAATTTGAATTATTATTTCTTTCAAAACCCTCTGAAAACAAAGTTATCTGGTAAGACCACGCCACACGTAAACATGCCAGTTTTTACCTTACGATAACCAAAACATTTTTATCAAAATTGTCTGATATTAAAATAGTATCTATAGAAAGTAAATAAAAAAATAGCTAAAATGCTCACATCTCGCGTTTCAGCATAGTTGGGCACAGTCAAAACTATACGGCGCTTATTGGGGAATGGATTTCATCGAATGACTGGGCTACTGGGTTACCGCCCACCACAGTACACCTCTAGAACAATGTACCGAGGACCATGCCGGAATCCCCTGCTACATAAGACCGGCCTACCGCTAACCTGGATAAACCGAATATGTTATCGCCCTCGGTGTTCCCCTCTTACCATTGAGCGCTCCTTCTTTCATGCACACTTATATCCGTAATATAAAGCTTTCCAAGGACATCTAGAAAGGTGATAACATGCCCTACTTGGGTGCGACCCACTTAGCCTTGCTGCATCTTCCTTGTTTTAGTCATTCTTAGTTGACGAGTTTTGAGGCTAAGAATTACCTTTCAAGAACAATTTTACTTATAATGCTCATCGTTCTCCAATGACGATGTTCTGATAGCATTTGTCCATACAAGTTGTCCTGGGTCTGGACAAACTGAATCATCGTCTTCATCAGTTTCATAGTATTCATTCATTACGTTCAAATCGGATCGAAGTGGTTTTTGGATAATTAAACCTGGTCCCGGTCTCTTCGAAACGATTAAAAAATTAGCCAAAATTGATAGTCGGTTATTTAACTATCAATAAAGCAACCATATGCAGACACCAAAGTATCTTTATAAGACACACACAGATATATATATATATATATATATATATATATATATATATATTCAAACCCCTCCAATATTTCTATATTTGGAAACAATTTTCAACACTTGTATCCATAACATGATTTTTCACCATTTCCAATACTTAGAATATTTTTCTCTCGCTTCCAATTAAAATTCACCTTTTGAAAATATTTTCTATAATAAAAATTTCGAAGTTAACTATTTTCAAATTCTTCCCGTCCGATACTTAAGGAATGTTTATAAACCTATTTCCTAAGATCTTTTATCCTGATATTTAGGAAATAACCCATTTATTTCCTATTCTCACAGTCTCTTAAATTTTATTTGTAAACCCCTTAATGGTTCCAAAGTCGAATGCACTTATCCATATCTCCAAATACCCATTTCTAACTTCTTCTATGAATTCTAATTCATTTTCCAAATTTTCTTGTATTTTGACACTTTGAAATTCCTCTTCAAGCTCCTAAAATCCCACTATAAGATTTCTCTTCTAAAATCATACCCGTTTAACAAACTTCACTTCGAATCTCTAGTGGATTTATAAATAAATTCAATCTTTTTAAAGCTATATATGAAACAAGTATTTTTAAGGATAATAGTTTATTTGTAAAATATGTTTAAATAATTTTAAAATATCAAAACATTTTAAGAACCTCGATAATTCCTTTCCAAATCATTTTTAGATAACTAATTAATTTACAAAACTGATTTATAAAATTGGAATTTATTTCAATGAATATTAAATATTAGAATAACTACCTATTCAGAATATTATAAATAATGATTTAAGTTACATAGTCTAGTAATTTAAAATTCCATTTAAAACAATTTTAATATCTCGACAAAAACCTATTTATTCTAAAAAAATCGAATATTGCCAAATTAAATATATTAATTCCTCTCGATTCACATCACATAGATTATATCTCAACTCCAATATTGTCAAATTCAAAAATTAGATTCCACTATTTCTTTACCAAAACGATTCCTATCACGTCGTAAACTTATATTTTCCATTTTAACAACTGAACCTTATTTTCCTTATTTATAACCATTGTTTATAAATTATAAACTCCTATGAGTTTTACTTGTTTATAAAATAAATCTTATTTATAAAATTTCGTTATATAAATCAATTTCTTGTCAAATTCCATTTGTACTTTCAAGCTATTTTTAACGTAGATCTTAACTTCTTTTCATTTTTCCAGATACCATTTATAAATTCTTTATATAAATCATTTTTAAAATATCCGTTTAAAAATTCACAATAATTAAATAAAAATATTTTTCTAATTCAATTTCTTTAAAATAACTCCAATTCCAATATATATATATTTATATCAAATTCCCTTTAATTCCAAAAATTTATCAAAAAAATATTTATAGTATTTAAATTATCAAAATTCAGGCCAGTGCTACAATAGCATCCAATAAATTCTAAACACCACAATAATCTATATAGACTATTCTACACAATCCATATATGACAAAATATGAAATTAAATTTAACATTTTTGAGGAATCCAATTGAATCCCTCTAACATATTTTCCTGCATCCATAGATGTTAATACGACATAAAAATACCAATCTCACTTTGAGGGGGATATCACGGTATATAGGGTCATACGCTATAATATGCGGGAATATCACTCCAAATATTTATATAATGCTAAGATGTATATAACATCTAACAGATAATTATAATTCATTAATTTAATGAAGCATCCAATAATTAAATTTAACTATTTAAATTTTAAATTTGGAAATCCAATTGAGTGAGAATTTCTCACCTTGCTTTTATCGCATAAATTTCCAACTGGCTCCAAAAAAGTCTAAACCAATATTGTTGTACATCACTCATTGATATGATCACGACGCGTCTCGTTGCGCTCCAATTTGACCTCGTGGATAAATTATTGAATTAATTAGCTAACTAGATTTTAAATTTTAACTAAGTAAACTATTTATATAATTTAATTTGCAGATCTTTTTTTTAAATTAACAAATAAGTAAACAAACCTAATACCCTTGCTATCGAAGTCGCCCATCGCGGTCGAGAAACTCGGCTACTGCCTCCTTGCTCGTCGCACCATTACCGACCTCATTCGCCCACTACCATTCACTAGAGCAACAACCCAGCCACCGTTCGAACGACCCGTATCCCTTTCGAACCTTGACTAGTCGTAAATGGCATCGACCATTTCTTACGCCACCGAGCCTCTCCCCTTCGAACCGCTTCGCATGCGCCCCAATCACTAAAAACCCTGACCTTCGAATGGCGTTCCACGCCATCCAAACTCGTGCTTAAAGACCTTCCTCCAGAAGTTTTGTCAGGCTCACGCACCATCGCGACTTCATCGCGAGATCCCCTTCTTCTTTCCTACTCGATCGCAATTCACACGCACGCTCGAGCTCATGCTCCTTCCTCTTGTGTGTATCGACATAGCTTAGGATGTCTGAAGAGAAGGTGGCGATTTTGATTCGCCTGCCATTTCTTTTTTCTCTTAAGAGTGGATTTGATTTTCGAAAGAGGGAGAGGGCTTCATGAGCTTTAAATTGAAAGAGAAAGGAAATCTTGAAGGGTGCATTCAATTGAAACGAAGGGATATGTATGTAATATGTAGCGTGTTTGAATGGAGAATAGGTAAAAGGATGGAAATGACATTATTAGTTTATTTAAATTTTATAATTTATCCCAAAATATCTCGTTATACCTACCTTGAAATTTTAAACCCCTACGGAGGCGTGCCGCTAGTCGTTTATAATGTTATACCCCTATTTCGAACGCTATGGAAAAAATTTCGAGTTCAAATTCGATCGTATGGAGAAGATACATTTTTAGACCCAATTATTATATTGAATTTCGATATAAATTTCCATGCGTTTATATCCCGTACGACCAAACGATAACTCCAAATGCTATGAAATTTGAAATTTGATAATAACATGTTATTGCGGATCCAATGGAATGATTTTCTTCGAATTCCGAGACTGTGTCCCGGATGGAAATTTTTAAATGTTAATTTGAACATCTATTTTTAAAATTGAACAGATTACTTTTAAATTAAATTTTAAAACTTTTATTATCTTCATTATTATCAATATGAATTTTATAAGCCTTTAAATTATATTTATCGAGCTTAAACTCAAGATACAATAATTTAACCAATATTCAATTATAAAATTCAAAAATTAACTTATCTAATAAATTGCTATATTTAAATTCTGAATTTGTTTTATAAATTAAACGCAAATTTTCATATTCAAAGTCAATCTATAAATTCAGATCCAATATTTGAAACCATTTAAATATTCCAAATCAAACGTCAAAAAATCTGGATTGTTACATGTTAATTGAATATAAATATACGTATGTGTGTGTATGTGTATAATTTTAATAAGAACATTATCAATATTTGTTATAAGTTAAATCTATAATAGTGGTATTTGTTTGTCATAAAAAAAGTGATGCAGTAGAAAATATAAAAGTATGTGAAATTTTTACGATTTTTTTGGAATTATGGACTAAGACATATCTTTGAGAAATAATTCTTTAATCATGTGATTATGAATCATACGACATTAGATAATTGTATCTCAAATGATTAAAGGCAAAGCACATATTCAGTATGAGCAACAAAAGAGTTGATGAATTCTTCAGATTGATATATATGTATGTATGTAATGTATGTATGTATGTATGTATGTATGTATGTATATGCAATTCAAAGTCTAATGCTACCATATTTATCCACGTACTTTATTTTATTTACCGATGAATTATCATAGAAATGAACATGTATATTTGATACACAAGTAGTGTCTTATGATACATTCATTGAATATAAAATGGAAGTAGAAAACATAATAAGCAAAGGAAACAAAATAATTTGATTTGATAAAATTAGTGAGTGTACTAAAAAGGGTTACAAAAGTATATAAAAACAAATAAGATTAATTCTCAAAAGTCTTCCCTTCCTATGATACATATTGATGCATCGATAAAGAATAATCAGACTTTGTTTGAAAAAGTATGATTGATGATGAATGAAGCTGAGCTAACTTCTTTCTATAATGACATGTACTTAAGAGTAAGTACATGGGGTTAAATTTAATTTAATCCAAAGCACAGTTTAAGTACTAATGCAAGATAAGAGTTGATAAGAAAACCCTACATCTCCTAGGTCAAGAGGTTGACAAGCTGTGTGAATCGAGAGGCTACGAGTAATATTTTCACGTGAAGGATCTTATGTAGATCAACCCAAAGGATTTTGGGACTAACCAACATTGGTTGACTAATTAGTTTTATGAACATAATGTTTCATAAACTAAAACTAAATCAGTTTTATACATAAATAAAGGCATATTATAAAAAAAATCTATGAATACTTATTCCACTACATTGAGAAATAATTTGTTGTTTCAATAAACATCAATTTCATGATAACGGGGTTTCTTTTGGAAATTATTTGTAGTAAAACGGATTTGGTTAGGGTCCAAAGATAAAACTAATTATAAAGGATGAAATGAAATTGATCGAATTTAAACAAACAAACTAGTTAGAATGTCTAATAAGAACTGTCCCACATTAAAGGGAAAGTATAATTTTCCAATCGAGCTCGAGAAAAAAAATTCCTCAGTTTTCAATAAGCCATTAAGAGTATTGACTCTGGTATATGGAATGATATGTAAGTCCTAAATAAAATCCAAATACATTATCAAAATATAAATTGATAGTTATACCCAAAGGAATATGATCCATCGGCTGTAAATGTGTATTCAAGAAGAAGATCAATGTGGTTGGAATGTAGAAAGCAATGTTGATAAGAATAAAGTCGTAAATTTCAATTATTGAAATTAACATAACAGATTCATTATTCGGTTTGCTATGGTTAATTCAACAATTAATTACAAAATTATCCTCCGATACTATTTTGAGTTCCGGTACATATATGTTGGAACAAAATTCTAAATACTGATTTGAATAGATTGTTTACACATAACAACCAAAGTATCTAGGAATCAGTTGGAGCGATACTGAGTGTAACGACCCGTATTTTTTATAATTAAAAATATTAAATTAAATAAGAACTTTGGAATTTAATATGATGAGAAATTAAAATTTATGATTTATAAATGGAAAAAAATCCATTAGAATATGATTTAGTAATGTTGTTTGAATGTTATCGACAATTTTTTAATGTAATTTCAATCGATTGAAATAATTGTAAAGTTAATTTGGTTGTAACTGTAAATAAGAAATAAATTAAATGTTGGATTAAATGTTGAAATTATATGTTATTAATTGAAATAGGTTTATTATAAAATATGAAATAAATTAATTAGTATGTAAATTTATTAGCTTTTGTTTGTAAATAATAGATTTAGGAAAGTGTTGAATTACTAATGTATGATAATTGTTTTATTTGTCACCTTTTCATTTAATCCGTTAGAAATTAATTGGAGAATCAATAAAATTAATATAATTGAAATATTACAATTTATAAGGTAAAAGACGTTAACTGTAGAAAATGAGTATAACAAGATGGAAACTTATGTTAAATAATTTCGTGAGGGAATTGATGATTAAATAATAAGAATGTAAGTCTAAATAAAATAATTTATTGAAATATAAATTATAATAAACTAGGGTTTTATTACAGTTGTAATTGAACGTTGAAATTAATATAATATTTAAATCTTGGGATCAACATGGAAAATTTTAATTTTAAAAATATTATTAATTTCTGTTTAATCAAGAATGATGAATGGTTAACTATTAAATTGGTAATTGAAAAGTGATTAAATTAATTTAATTAAAATTTATTTAATTAACGTGCAAAATTAGTCCATTTGGGAACTATCTCAGATTTCGATGAAACTAGTTTCATCGGATCCGTAATAGTAAATTAATGTAGGATTTCAAGTTTCGTAGCGATCGGACTTATCGTTTGATCGTGCGAGCTCGAAGCATAGAAATCAATTAAAGGAATTCAAATGATTATAATTTGATTTTAAAAGATAACTTCTATCTACAATGGAATTAAGGTTTAAAACTAGTTCTATTGAGTTTAAAAATATCGTAAACCTATATTTCGATATATTGGATGACCTATTTTCGTTTCGGAAATGAAACGGGCTTTTCGGGTCGATGTTATCATTTCAACCCAATTTGATCCGTTCCATCCATTCTTTTCTATCTCAGTCTGTATATAGGCTGTTATAAACCCTAGCAGCTTCTTATTTTCATTTTCTATAGGTACAAATCTATCTATCTATTCAATACTCTATTCCTTCCCAATGGTAGACGTTTCAAAATCCTAATTCTCAATTCCAAATCAAATCGAAAATCCAAACTCCTCAAACCCTATCGGATTATATATCACAGTAAAGCTCTCGACGAACATAATTTGCATCTACAATTTGTTTTTCGATTGGAGGTTCGGTTTGTCTAGAAATCAGTGAAACTGTCTCGGCCGTCCATACTAGGATTTGCAAATCAACGGTGGGTTTTCGACCAGTCGACGATCAGGAGGAACTGGCGAGTAGAGGAGGCTGAGGCGAGTTCATCTGTATGGTTAGACCTTATCGAAGATACCGCAATTCGCCAGATCTTAGCGATTATGGCAACAGCGACAGAGCTTCCACGCTCGACCAAAGGTGGCCGCATGGGTCTAGGATGAGGCGACATGGACTAGGGAGGCGAGTGGTGATGCTCGATCGTGGTGGTGAGGTGCGTAGGCGTGCACGTTCAACATTGAAAGGTGGCGGCGCTGTTATGTGGGTAGGGTTTATGCTCGATGTGCGGTAGGGTTGGAGAGTTGAGCTATAACAGTTTACCCCTGTTCAATTTTAAATTATATTTAATATTCAGACGTTCTAACACGCATAACTTTCGCATACGAACTCGGATTTGGATGCAGTTTCTTTCATTGGGAACATATCGAAATTACGGACAATACATACCTAGTTTGGTTGAATTTGGAGACAATTGGAATTTTAGGCTTTAGTTGGATTTCAAATTGCCTATAAACCAAATGCGAGTGATTTAACCCACTCACGCAATACTAAACCTTCTTATGTTAGTTGAATTAAATTTATGATGTGATAAGAATTTTATTGGTTGTTGTTTGGTAGTTTAGTCTGAAATTTTAATTGAAACTAAATTTTATTGAATTAAAATGCCATTTAAATTGATATTGAAATTAAATTGCTATTTAAATACTTAATGTTGATAACCAGTTAATTGTTGCTATTTATTGGCTGATTTGGATGTTTATTGTGATGGATGTCTATTTGTTGACATTTGGACGATTGGATGTTTATTTTTACTTATATATCTCTGTTATCACTCTGTATATTAAGTGACAACATATAAACTGTTATTTGAATTATTTCGAATAAATTAAGAAATATGTTGAAATGATGTAAACCTATGACACTTTGATTTGGATTGAAATGATAAATATTTCTATCCCTAAAATTAAAATTAAAATAACTGATCACTTGGCCATAGGGTAGAAAATTATATACGGACGCCGGATTGGTTGAATTAAGTGGTTTTAAAAATCTGGAAATTTGGATTTTGATTAAATGATATTGTTTTAAAGGAATAAAATTTTGGATTTACATGAATTGAATTATTTTCTAATTTAAGCTTTGAAATGTTAAAACTGAAATTTTGTTAAAAGAAATTATTTAAAAGAAATGAATTGGAAATGTGAAATTGCAATTGATATATGAATTAAATTTTGGAAATTGAATTATGTTAAAGATTTGGATCCTAAATTTGAACGATGAGGTTTAATTTGACTTAAGTGTTTTAGTTCAGTGAATGGAAACTGGACCTAAAATTAATATAAATTGAAATGGTTGAAAATAAGAATTAAAGTGGAATTTAAATCATTGAATGGAATTTGAAGTTAAAAATGAATGTTTTAGAAAATTGAAATTATTTCGAATTGAAACTGAAATCAAGTCGATTTGAAAACTAAATTGAAATTGAATTAATTGAATTGAAAGATTGGAAATTGGGTTTTGTTGATTTGGAATTTGAACATAGGTCCAGATTGCTGAAATGGAAAAGAAATAGTTTGATTTGATATTATTTTCAAAATAAATTATTTTTGATATAAACTGTTTAAAATCTATTACTTTTGATATTCAAATTATTTAGATTTTCCAAAACTATTTCACTATATAAAATATTTTTAATACTTAAACCATTTTATATTAAACTGTTTTAAATCTCTAAACTATATAAACTATTTATAACTATTCAAACTATTTTCTAGAATTCCAAACCGTGCAAAGTTGGAATTTTTATATTTAAATCGCTAACTTAAATGCGAATGTGGTTAAATGAAGTTATAACCTAAGTTGGAATTTGAAATGATATTTTCAAGTGAAAATGATATATTTTGAGTAAATATGATGGTTTTGAAATGAAAGATATTTTGAATTGAATATGATACTTTGATATCGAATATGAATCTGTTTCGAAATGTAAAAGAACCAAGCGGTGTGTAAAATGACCTTTGATTGTTAAAGAGACTGGGGCCTCATATTGGCGTACTCTCTATCAATATTGGAACTACATTAACAACTACGTATGCAGTGGATGTTATCCAGAATGTAGAGGTTGAATTTGAGGCGTTTGCTAGATTTGAAGAAAGAGAACGATGACGGATAGCCTTGACTTTTGAGTTATAATTAAAATGACTAAAACATGAGCTATACCGGGCCAAGTGGGGTCGCTCCTCTAATCGAACATGCTTCTACGATAACATATCTGTTACTTTGTGATTGATTGGTGGCCACCTTGATTATAGGAGTGTTGATTCGAGGTGGACGGTAGTAGCTGCTATGCGTTACCACCAGTCTGGGAGGGTAAAATGGTAGAATCCTACCCTGGGTATTGCCTCACGTGCCTTATCATATTTATCCTGATCGAGACCACTACGACTTTGGTTTGTGTTATACCTATGGAGTGCTCTCTAATAGCCCACCAGTTTACAGTAGAGTTTATAGTACTGTATCGACTATGATGCTGATATAAAAATGTGTTAACGGGGATAATGGTAACACCTTAATATTATTTTAATACTTTACATTAATGGTAAACACTACATATATATAGCATATTTTACTATATACAGATAGTTTAACGGATCTTTAGGAGATGGAAAATCCCGTAACATCTCTTAAGTTATTTCACGCATGTTATACACTGGATAGGAGATGTAAAATCCTGCAAACATCTGTGAAGCAATTACACTCTTATTTACTTGTTGTTGATTTAACTTACATAAGATCTTTTAGTTCTAACTCAAGTGTTTTGTTTTTTCATTACACTCGGTTCATCCCGAGTATTTCAGTATTTGAAGACATTATTTATGAAAGACGAAGACTGAGTTTGTTATATTATATGACTAGTATTATTCCGCTGCATCATTATTTATATGTTGTTGTTTGTACTCTGATTTTGTGCAAAATTTGTGTAATCAAATGTATACCGTAAAACAACTTCATGAACTGTTTATTTGATTATTATATTTTTCAATTCCACTGCGAGATTATGTGTTTTGTTTCCCTTCTTTTCTCTTATTTACTTATTTACCTCATTGATAATCCTCTCTCTTTAATGGTTTGAGTTAGATATGTGTGGGTTATTGTCGATCTAAACGGTCCAAAAAGGTGGGTCGTCACAGTTGGTATCAGAGCTTTGTTTAGAGATACCTTAGCATGTTGGGGTTAACACATTAGAGATAAGTTATTAATACCCTAGAATGAGTCTGAGTGTGTGTGTGTGTGTGTGTATATATATATATATATATGAGAGAGCATATTTGTTAGTGCTATAAAAATATTTTGTATTGTGTTAATTTTTGTTGTTGAGTATTTATGAATTCGGATCGGTACATAGGACGCTATGGCATCGATAAGGATTTCTAAACACTTCAATAGGGTAAATCGACGCAATATTGTTTTAAAAATAGGTAAATGAAATAATTTTACCTAGTATTATATTTTTGTGTGTATATATATATAATTTTTCATAAATTGATATCGTTGTTCTGGTATGTTGTTTGTTAGGAAAATGATAATGTTTGATTATTATCATTTGTTGTTTGATTAGTCAAAGTTCTTAAAACTATTGACTATTGTATGTTATAAGATGTGTAATTTTATAAATATGGTATTAATTAAGATTTACAAATAAATGAATTTAATCGAAAATTTGAGGATTTAGATTCTAGTGTATTGAATTTGGTTTTCAAGGATTTGAGAAAAAAATATTAGTATTATTTGGAAGTATTTGCAAATAGAAATGTCTTCAAATTGTTTTCAAAATGCACTTGGAAGAAATGTTTTCAAAAAAAATTGAAAGGAAACAAATTTTGTACTCCCCTCTTCTATCGCTAGAAAAAAATTTGGTGATGACTGCACTGCATCATCGTCGTTCATTTTCGAGTTTCCAAGTGGAAAGACCATAATTGTAGCTTTGCTACACAGTTGTTTTAGTGAAATAAATTTTATTTTAAAATTTTTAAATTGTATTTGATATATACAAAAGATATGAGTACATATATAGTATTTCAAGATGATTTGAAATGGAACCTAGTATTTAGTTTTTAAGTTTCTATAAATTAAGAATTTCAATTATTATAATGAAATGGAATCTCGACTATTTGAATAGTTGGAAACTTCTAAAAGGAGAGATAAGAAATTAGAAGGTAATTGTTTAATGAAATTGTAAAGAAATTGGAGATTTGTCACTTGTAAATTAAAAGATAATGAAATTAATAAGATGTTAACTATTGGACATTTCCGTTAACTAAAATGAATAAGATAAATTTGTATAACACTCAATTACATTTTTAAAACATGTATAAAACTTACCATAATTGTTAAAAAGTTAAAATGTTAATATTAGTATGTAATAGAATAATATACAAGTAAAATAACAAAAATGCTTTAAAATGAACATATGTTTGTAAATAAAAGAATTAAGATGTTACAAGAATATCATAAAATTAGTTTATGTTTTGAAGTAATTTATAATTAGACCGAATAGTAAAAAAGCGAATGTTATCTAAGAAAATGATTATAAACTCTAAGAAATGCTAAATGAGTCACAAAATAAGTTTATTATTAAATGATACTGTATGTGAAGAAATGAATGTACATTAAAAAGTTAAGAAACTTAAGTTGAAATTATTCATGAATGAATATTAATATTAAATTAAAATCAAGCTGTATAAACGATAATTGTGAATTAAATTGCAATGAAATGGATGTAATACTTTAATAATGGATTCATTGATGATTTCAATTATTGAATGTAAAAATTTTATGTAAGTAATGAAAAAAATGACATTGTATGAATGAATGAAAGTAATTGATGAAAAAAACCAATAGAATAAACTTAAATAATATTTAAAATTCTATATTGTTGGCTTGTGGAAAGTTTGGAAAACGATACTTCAAATTGTTCAAGGTTGTATGAATAATCTATGAAGCAATTATCTAAGACTGCTGAGCGTAAGGTACTCTTGGTAGTTATTTATCATCCTTGTACGATGAAAAGCTTCTAAACCTAAACAAACCATTAGTTTGATTGATATGCATGTATGATGGATTCTTTGGTTGCATATGATGGTTGTACTTCTTTTTGTTTGCATATGATTGTTATATATTGTATGTTGCTTGTGATATTGATTACAACAACTAAAACATTACTCTTTTTTCATATTTTTAATTCTTTTGAATTATGTAAGTAAAATACAGGTTTATGGAAGTAGTAACAGTTGCTTTTGGTTTCATAAATAAAGTTTGTTTGCCCGACAAATAACTACGTTTTCGGATAAGGGTTTTTGAAATGATATTTTATTATTTTCCCATGGTTTGGGATGTTTATTATTGAAATATGATATAATATATATATATTGTAATTGTTTATATTATTATTTTTTGGGACCTATCCATGCAAAGGAGACTCTACCGAAATTTTTCGTAAATTTAGGACTTAGAAAGTTTTGTGCAAATGTGGTTATTTTCAAAATTATATTAAAATTTAATGATGTAAATGTAAAATGTTTATAAATTGAATAATCTGAATAAAAGTATATTAAATTTTTTAATTCCTTCTTGTTCCTTTTCGGAGATGAAAATTTTTGAGTGGAAGAGACTGTAACGACCCGTATTTTTTATAATTAAAAATATTAGATCAAATAAGATTTTTGGAATTTAATATGATGAGAAATTAAAATTTATGATTTATAAATGGAAAAAAATCATTAGAATATGATTTAATAATGTTGTTTGAATATCATTGAAAACTATTTTAATGTAATTTCAATCAACTGAAATAATTGTAAATTAATTTGGTTGTAACTGTAAGTAAGGAATAAATTAAATATTGGATTTGATGTTAAAACTATAAGTTATTAATTGAAATAGGTTTATTATAGAATATGAAATAAATTTATTAGTACGTAAATTTATTAGCTTTTGTTTGTAAATAATAGATTTAGAAAAGTGTTGAATTACTCATGTATAATAATTGTTTTATTTGTCACCTTATCATTTAATCCGTTAGAAATTAATTGGGGAATCAATAAAATTAATATAATTAAAATATTGCAATTTATATGGTAAAAGACGTTAACTGTAGAAAATGAACATAACAAGATGGAAACTTATGTTGAATAATTTCATAAGGGAATTAATGATTGCATAATAAGAATGTAAGTTAAAATAAAAGAATTTATTGAAATATAAATTACAATAAAATGGGGTTTTATTGTAGTTATAATTGAATGCTGAAATTAATGTAATATTTAAACCTTAGGATCAACATAGAAAATTTTAATTTTAAAAATATCATTGATTTCTGTGTAATCAAGAATGATGAATGGTTAACCATTAAATTGGTAATTTAAAAGTGATTAAATCAATTTAATAATAATTTATTTAATTAACGTGCAAAATTAGTTCATTTGGGCACAGTCTCGAAATTCAGCGAAACCGGTTTCATCGGATCCGTAATGGTGAATTGTTATAGGATTTCAAGTTTCGTAGTAATCGGACTTATTATTTGATCGTGCGGGCTCGAAATGCGTATAAATCAATTAAAGGAATTTAAATTATTATAATTTGATTTTAAAAGCTATCTTCTTTCTACAATGGAATTAGGGTTTGAAAATAGTTCCACTGAGTTTAAAATATCGAAAACCAATATTTCGATATATTGGATGACCTATTTTCCTTTGGGGAACGAAACGGGCTTTTTAGGTTGTTGTTATCATTTCGAACCAATTCAATCTGTTCCATCCATTCTTATTCGTCTCTGACTATATATAGGCTGTTATAAACCCTAGCTGCTTCTTATTTTCATTTTCTGTGCGTACAAATCTATTTGTTCAATTATCTGTTTCCTCTCAATGGCAGACATTTCAAAACCCTAATTCCCAATTCCAAATCAAATCGAAAATCCAAACTCCTCAAACCCTATCGAATTATATATTATCATGAAGCTATTGACGAATGCAATCTACATATGCAAATTGTTTTTTGATTGGAGGTTCGGTTTGTCCAGAAATCAGTGAAACAATTTCGGTCATCTATACTAGCTAGGGTTTGCAAATCAACGGTGGATCGTCGACCAATCGACGATCGGGAGGCACTGGCAAGTTGAGGAAGCTAAGGCGAGTTCATCTGTATGGTTAATCCTTGTCGAAGACATTACGATTCGCCAAATCTGGGGGATTCCGGCAGTGGCGGCGAAGCTTCCACACTCGACCAGAGGTAGCTGCACGAGTCCAAGATGAGGCAGCGTGGACTGGGGAGGCGAGTGGTGATGCTCGATCGTGATGGTGAAGTGCGTAGGCGCATGCGTTCGGCATTGAAAGGTAGTAGCACTATTACGTGGGTAGTGTTCATGCTCAATATGCTATGGGTTAGAGATGTGAGTTGTTACGGTTTTGCCCCTATTTTAATTTTAATTTTATTTAAAATTTAATATTCGGACGTTCTAACATGCATAAGTTTTGCATATGAACTCGGATTTGGACGCAGTTTCTTTTGTTGGGATCGTATCGAAATTCCAGATAACAAGGAACTAGTTTGGTTGAATTTAGAGACTGTTGGAATTTTGGGCTTTATTTGGATTTTAAATCACCTATAAATAGGTGAGTGGTTTAACTCACTCACGCAATACTAAACCTTCTCACGTTAGTTGAATTAAATTTATGATGTGATAAGAATTTTATTGTTGTTGTTTGGTAGTTTAATTTGACATTTTAATAGGAACTGAATTTTATTCAATTAAATTTCCATTTAACTAATATTGAAACTGAATTGCTAGTTAAATACCTGATGTTGATAACCACTTAACTGTTGTGATTAATTGGCTGATTTGGATGTTGATTGTGATGGATGCCTATTTATTGACATTTGGATGATTGGATATTTATTTATACTTATATATCTCTGTTATCACTCTGTATATTAAGTGTGACAATATATAAACTGTTATTTGAATTATTTTGAATAAATTAAGAAATATGTTGAAATGATATATATACCTATGGCACTTTGATTTGGATTGAAATGATATATATCCACCACTGAAATTTAAATTGAAATAACTGATCACTTGGCCATAGGTTAGAAAATTTATACGGACACCGGATTGGTTAATTAAATGGTTTTAAAAATCTAGAAATTTGGATTTTGATTAAATGATATTGTTTTAAAGGAATAAAATTTTGGATATACATGAATTAAATTATTTTCTAATTCAAGCTTTAAAATATGGAAATTGAAATTTTGTTAAATGAAATTGTTTTAGAGAATTGAATTGGAAATGTGAAGCTGTATTTGATATATGACTTAAATTTTGGAAATTGAATTATTTTAAAGATTTGGATATTAAAATTGAACAATGGGGTTTAATTTGATTTAAGTGTTTAAATCAGTAAATGGAAATTGGACTTGAAATTAATATAAATTGAAATGGTTAAAAATAATAATTAAATTTGAATTTAAATCATTGAATGGAATTTGACGTTAAAAATGAATTTTCAGAAAATTGAAGCTATTTCGAATTAAAACTGAAATTAAGTCGATTTGGAAACTAAATTGAAATTGAATCAATTGAATTAAAAATTGGAAATTGGGTTTTGTTGATTTGGAATTTGTACATGGTTCTAGATTGTTGAAATGGAAAAGAAACAATTTGATTTGATATTATTTTCGAAATAAATTATTTTTGATATAAGCTGTTTAAAATCTATTATTTTTAATATTCAAATTATTTAGATTTTTTAAAATTATTTCACTATATAAAACATTTTCAATACTTAAACTATTTTATATTAAACTATTTTAAATGTCTAAACTATATAAACTATTTATAACTATTCAAACTATTTTGGAATTTCAGGCTGTGCAAATTTGGAATTTTTGTATTTAAATCAATGATCTAAATGTGAATGTGATTAAATGAAGTTATAACCTAAGTTGGAATTTGAAATGATATTTTTTAGTGAAAATGATATATTTTGAGTAAATATGATGGTTTTTAAATGAAGGTATTTGAATTGAATATGATATTTTGATATTAAATATGAATCAGTTTCGAAATGTAAAAAAACCAACAGTGTGTAAAATGACGTTTGGTTGTTATAGAGACCGGGGCCTCTTATTTGCATACTCTCTGTCAATATTGAAACCACATTAACAACTGTGTATGTGGTGGATGTTATCCAGAAAGTAGAGGTTGAATTGGAAGCGTTTGCTAGATTTAAAGAAAGAGAACGATGATGGATAGCCTTGACTTTCGAGTCATAATTAAAATAACTAATGCAGGAGCTATACCGAGCCAAGTGGGGTCGCTCCTCCAATCAAACATGCTTCTTCGATACCATATCTGTTACTTTGTGATTGATTGGTGGCCACCATTGATTATAGGAGTGTTGTTTCGAGGTGGGTGGTAGTAACTGCTATGTGTTACCACCGGTTCGGGAGGGCAAAATGGTAGAATCCTACCCTGGGTATTGCCACACGTGCCTTGTCGTATTTATCCTGATCAAGCCCACTATGACTTTGGTTTGTGTTGTACCTGTGGAATGCTCACTGATAGCCCACCAATTTATGTTGGAGCTTACAGTACTGTATAGACTACAATGCTTATATAAATATGCATTAAGGGGGATAATGGTAATGCCTTTACGCTATTTTAATACTTTACATTACTGATAAACACTACATATACATAGCGTATTTTACTACATGTAGATAGTTTAACGGATCCTTAGGAGATGGAAAATCCTGTAACATCTCTTAAGTTAATGCACATACGTTATACACTGGATATGAGATGTTAAATCCTGTAAAGATCTCCGAAGCTGTTACACTCTTATTTACTTGTTGATTTAAAGTACATAAGATCTTTAATTTTGACTCGAATTTTTTGTCTTTTCATTACGCTCGGGTCAGCCTGAGTATTTTAGTGTTTGAAGACATTATTTCTAGAGGACGAAGACGAAGTTTATTATATTGTATTATTAGTATTATTCTGCTGCATCATTATTGATATGTTGTTGTTTGTACTCTGATTTTGTGTAAAATTTGTGTAATCAAATGTATTCTATAAATAGCTTCATGAATTGTTTATTTGATTATTATATTTTGTCAATTCCGCTGCGAGATTCAGTGTTTTGTTTCCCTTCTTTTCTCTTATTTTCTTAGTTACCCCATTGACAATCCTCCTTTTGAATGGTTTGAGTTAGACATCTGTGGTTTATTATTGATTTAAAACGTCCAAAAAGGTGGGTCGTCACACTGAGCCTGTGGGTTTCATATAGGATTCAAGAGCCGATACAAAAGTATAGTTAGACTAGTATTAGAACTGAGCAAATATTTTGAAAGAGAAATCAAATAGTTTAATTTCAGTCACAATGCAGAGGAAGCATGTGTATGTACAAAATAACATTAATAGGTATTAAAATATTCCTAAACTATAAGTAAACAATATACTACTATTGAGTATTAATAATGTACTTATGGTAAAATTAGTTTTTAGTTTGGGTATTTAATTCTCGATGTTGGATTTGAAAATGACATATTTTATAATCAGCGTAAAGAATATTAGCATTATCCCAAACGATATACACATACACCATACTAATATGTTTAATATGGAGCATATAAGATGGATTCCTTATGCATCGACAATAAGATTGTCATATATGTTATGTTTTCTATCGCAATTCACTTATGTAATTGGTACATGGGGCGAATTTAAAATTTAAATTAAGACCACTAAATGGTGGTTATGGGTAATCTCGAGTATTTATGAAATACTAGAGGGTTGCCTATGCAAACAATGACTCCTCGTAAAGGAGTATTCAGGCTTGAACTTCATAAGTGATATGGAGTATATTATCTCAGTCCTAAATACATGTTCAATCTTAGTTAAGGAGCCTTAAGTTGGAGTTGTTTCAAATGAAAAGTTATGGCTGATTCAACTAAAAGGCTAAGTATATCACCTTAAATAGAGCTACAACAAAAGCTCTGTATGTGTGTAAATGCATAAATTTATAACTAAGTTAGGAGTGATTCCAAATATTGAGAATCTTATGACATTGTTTTATAATAACAATGTCACGGTATTGATCGTGAATGAATCTAGTGCTCACAAGTAGTCAAGACATATACCGCGAAAGGTTCCATAAATAAATCTAGTTTATTAGCAAATAAGGGATGTTAATTAACATAGCAAATAATTATACAATATAATATCCATTCATAAAGGGACTAACTTGATCAGTTTCTAGAAAATAGATTGGAGGAACGGGATTATGATTCCATAATTGACCCAAAATGCAAATGAGATATCGAGAGAGTTCGGGGTACGCCCTAAGGAAAATTACGTAATTTGTTATATAAATTTAACTCTGTAACCAATCTTGTTCGTAATAAAGGTAGTTGATTACTATTGTATATTTTGTTGTATTGTGATATAATTAGTTAAGTAATTAATTTAAAGCATATTAAGTAAAAAATCCTTTAATAGTACGCTATGTGATAATTATTACAAAGAGTTGAAATAATGAAAAAAAATTGATTAATTAATTTGTACACAATCTTAACCCTAACCCTGTAATGGCGGTTGCGTCTTCTTTGAAACCTAACCCTACAAATTCGACCTACTCATCGGATCCCTCTTCTTAGGAAGGAGAAGATGAGGATAATTGGCAAGAGGTCGGGAGAAAAGGTAAGCAGAAGATGGCGGCAAGCCCCAACCCTACCCGAGTTCGTTCATCCTATGCTGATGCGTTAAGATCCCAAATTTTCTCGAAGGAAAAATTAAAAGCTGGACAAAAGCTACAGACTGCAAGGAAAGCATAGATAACAATGTCCGTTTCTATGAGAAAACTATAGATGAAAAGGGAGAATTTGCTGAGATCGATGAGGATGATTTTGCAGAGGCTGTTGGTATGTGGAAAAACTTATATACGTCTACATGGAAAGGAAAAGGCCATATTATGTTCACTTTAATGCAAATATCAAAATGGAATGGAAACTAGAAGGAGGATGGAACATATTTGCAAGAGAAAATGGTTACTATCTGGTTAAATTTGAAATGGAATCAGACTGTCAAAAAATTATTGAAAACGTACCATGGTTCATAGACAACAAATTGCTTTTTTATCAAAAGATGGGAAGCTAATTTAAGATTGGAGCATGATATGCTAGATTCATACCCTATTTGGATCAGATTAATGAACCTTGATTTAGCTTTATGGAGTAGCTGGGGAATAAGAAAACTAGTCAGTCTTATAGGCAAACCTTTAAAGATGGATGAGGATACAAAACATTTAAGAAAACTCAAATTTGCAAGGGTCCTTGTAGAAATCATAGTAGATTCAAAACTACCTTTTCAATTACATATTAATCACAGTCATGGTAGAGAATATGTTCAAGAGGTGGAATATGAATTTGTCCCTCCAAAATGCACATAATGCCTATGCTTTGGACACACACAAGTGCAATGTACTAGAAGCAACATACAAGAATGGAAAGTTAAGGAAAAGAATTTGGAAGACCAAAGTGCCAATGACCAGATAAGAGGTCCAGATGAAGAGGGAACAACTAGCAATACACACGAAAATCAAAATCTATTACAAGTCCCACAAAAACCTACAGCCGATAATATTAACAATCCAGTTGATAGACAAAATATTCACATCACTGATAATACTTTCACTGATTCAATACATCATAGTACTGTTGATAGTCAAATAAACTCTGATGATTCCCCAAGCTCTGAAATGGATTACATTGAGAAAGACCAAACAAACTAGCAACTGGAGAATTTGAACAACTCGTTCCAGGATAAGGCACAGAAACAGGTGCTTGATGAGATAGACCAAAATAAAGAAAAACCTGAAACATTAGAAGATATTAATAAAATGAATATAAACTTGGTGCCTAGTGATGAGGAGATGAATGTTGATCCAAAAACAAGAACTTACACTAAAACAAACCAGGCATGCATAGAACAGTTCAATAAGAAAGCAAGTAAGCATGGCCCAAAGAACTTTTCTCTTAGAAACTTGAGGAGTAATAAGGCACCACCCTCCCAATGAAAATTATTTGCTGGAATGTTAGAGGTCTTAGTAGTGATGAAAGACAATTAGACCTCTTTAATTTAAGAAATAAATGTAAACCATATTTATTTGTTTGCTTTAAAATAAAATGAATAATGATAAAATAGATAAATTTCATTTTACTTAGGGTGCAAACTGGAGTATATTACATAATAACTCTACTACTTTCAAAGGTAGAATCTTAGTTGCTTGGTGTTGTGAATTTTGGTTGTGTAAACTGCTAAGCATGGATGATCAGTAAATAACAGTTAAAGCTGCAAACACTGGAGGTTTGACAGTACACATCACATTACATTCATATATGCTAGTAATCTTGCGTTAATTCGTTTAAGTCTCTGGAAAAAAATAATAAATATCTCAAAACAAATAGATGGCCCATGGTTCACAATGGGAGATTATAATGTAATGTTAAAGACAGAAGATAAAGTTGGAGGACTTACATTGAAGGCATCCCAACCGTAAGAATTTAATGACTGTGTCGTTGCGGCTAGATTGACTGAAGTAGCCCACACTGGAATGAAATATACATAGAGAAGTGGAGAAGTCAAAAAGATTGCTTGTAAGCTGGATAGAGTGCTTACGAATGCTGAAGCTATTAACTGTTATGAAAGTAAATATTTTGCCTTGTTCTACTAGCGATCACTCCCCTCTTCTTAACATTGAGAAAGGAAAGCCGTTCAGGTATGCCAATTATTGGCCATTGTGTAAAGATTATTACACTATAGCTGATTTTTCTACTATAGACATCTTTGAAGGCAATAATTCATTTAGCTTGATCATGATTCTCAAACACATAAAAAAGAGACTCAAAGAATGGAATAAATGTAGAACTAAGTATATTAACAAAACTACACAGCTTTAGGAAATCCTAGAAAAAAAGCCGATATGCACTGGACAAAGATCCTTACAACAATGAGTTAAACAAAGAATTCTTTGAAGTGCAACATGAACTCAAGAATGCGTTAAAAATGCAAGCTATGGAGTTGAAGCAAAAAGCCAAAGAAAAATGGTTGATTGAGGGAGATGAATACT